>OY284490.1:1063852-3854138 GCA_958336395.1 Ctenicera cuprea
GGGCTCGTTTCTCGACGTACACCTCGAGGTCACGCGTAATATTAAATTACAAGCTACGGTAAAACTCATTTCAATACTTAAATAAAATACGTTTCAGTAAAAGAAGAGCTTTTTTCTATCGATACAATTGTTTTAAATCTCTTTTCTACGATTTTATTCAAGTACTAACTGTTTCTGAATTTTTTTCTGCAGTTTTTAAGTAAATACTCTCTCCCTTTTTTTTATTAACACGTTTTGGATACCGTTCAGTAGATATCATAATTTTTATTTATTTCTGTAATTTCTTGCTTAAAAGCGCTAATAACCTTGTTGAAACATTTTTTCGAGACAATTCTTCTAGAACACTTTTTTTTTCTGATGTGACTTTTATAATTTTCGTGCTAATTTGTTTTTCTTTTCCAAAATCGTTATCGCAATCGTTTATGTCCAAACCCTCTCAAATGTATTTTTCTGATAACGATGTTCATGATTTTTCTTTCGGACTTATCGTTTGTACTTCTTCTAGACGTAACAATATGTCCCACGCCAAATCGCTACATGAATAGCAGCACACAACGTAATTGGAGCTTACAATAATTTCTAGCAAACGTCAATCTATTCGGCATAGAAATCGACATTTTCACTCGCGAATTCATTTCATGTTATCAATTTCCCGGATCTTTCTTGCTATGCAGTTCTGGAGCTGCAACAGCATCGCGGGCGGAAACATGCAATCTCGTACTGGCTGATTGTGTCCGTTTTGGGTGTTTAGCACCCCTTTGTCACAGCATGTGTCAGACCTTATCTTTAGATAATAGCCTAGTAATTCACGTTATCTTAACCGGGCAGGTAATTTAGTGCCAAACTAAATAGTGCCAGGAAGAGGAAAGCTGCACGGCGGAATTTTACATAGTACTAATTTACTGCAAGTGCTTCTGCTTTATAATAATTAATTCTTTTAACTAAATTTAATTAAATACGAACCAATAAACCAAAATTGCACAATGTTGAGGGGTGATTACATTTAATAAGAAAATCGTCAATAAAGAAAATTCCAATTTCAAACAAAATTCACTAGCTAAGACTGGGAAGAAATTAATTTAGTGACTCGTCGAAGCTTAAATTTAATTAATTATAATAAGAAATAAACAGAAATTAACGATTTGCGTTTGTTTGCAGGTTCAACAGCTGCACAGCAGGAGTCAAACCAGCAGGAAAGCGGACAGGGGTATCAGCAGCTCCTGCAACAAAGAGAAGAGGAAAACCGACAGGAGGTGGAAAGGCTTACAGCCGAAATACGAGCGCTTAAACTCCAACTCTTGCAGCTTACCAGTGAGTAATTTTGTGTTTTAAGTCCTTTTAAATTTTCATAAATTTAAAGCATTTTAGTTGGTTGGGGCTCCGGATAAAAAGTGACCGATGCCTTTGTGGCAGGAAAAACGTTACATAAAAGCACATTATGGAACTTTATGCGGATTTAAACAACCTCAACAATAATTTTCAGACGAAAATAAAGCTATTTTTATGTAGTTTTCAAGTGATGATGAATGGAGGAATATCGGAAATTGCGAAAAATATGGTGCACTCGCTGCTACAAATAAAAATTGTTGACAAGTGCATTTCGGTTGGCGCTAGTTTATTCTGTATGTGACTGATTTAATACATTTCTGCTGCATAGTGCTCGCTAACAGCCTCATGAATTTTGGTGGAAAGATAAGCCATTTCTGACGAACGAGCTGCATTGAGATATCAGATTTATTAATCGCTTGCGTGCCGCTGCTTGCTCAATTTGTAAAACTCGACATGAATATTAAAATAGTCATGTCAGTGATAAGTTAAGACGGAACGATATTTGTGAAATGTTTTCTTTCACGTTGTTGGCTTTATTATTTAGCCAGCGCCGTGAGATAATTTTGGTACAAGATTGACCAATCAAAATAATTTATTATAATCAGTGACGGATATGCACGTTTTGGGGGTCCGAGAAACCGAAAAACTAGTTTTCATCATGTTGTCTGTGTCAACAACTCAAAAACCTTAGGTTTAAAAGATTATTAATCACAGTGGAATGAAACCGCAAAGTAGCGAGATTGGTCCGCTCAAAATAAGGGGGCGCGAGGGGATGGGTGTTATACTTCAATATAGACACGCTCGAAAAAGAAGCTCAGATTAGCATTCTGCGCATGTTGCGTACCTAATCTGCGCAAGCCTTATCTTCTTACCACCTCCAACATTGTAATTTCGGCTTCATAAGCATGTTAAGTGACAATAGGAACAATATTACACTGAGAAAGCACCTCTAGGAGGTTTCCTTTTGGTAGTTTACCCGAACAGCTTAATCGCATATAATCGGCAAAAAAGGCAGTGGACTATCACCAAATTATCAATTCGATTTTAGATTTCCACGAATAAAAAAATACGTATTGTTTGCTTTTAACAAATACTAAAACAAAACAATTTAAATATATAAAATTTATCTTCTTCTCATAGTGCCATACCCTATTCAGGGCGTTTGCTACCTCTCTCCTATGTCTGTGTTTGGTGCGCGGCGATAGATAATTTGCACAGACCGACATAGAGGACCTACAGTTTAACCTGGGCTCCGAACCACAGGAAGTGCATGCACTTATTTTCCAGAGAGGTTAGGGATAAATCCACCTCGCTGATTTTCCGTTCCCTTGTGAGGGAGAACGAACGGGCCAGGGATTGAACCCGGATCCGCGGTATTAGTAGCCCGCGCGCTTACCACAGATAAAATTTATCAGTTGTTGTTATCAAAACTTCTCGAAAGTTTCGAAATTGTTACAATTGTCACAATTTTTAAGTTTTCAAAATTTTCGCAATTTTAAATATTTTCATAATTTTCAAAATTTTAACAGTATTAAAAATTGTTGTTACAATTTTTGAAATTTCAAAATTTTGCAAACTTTTAAGTTTGCAAAATTCCAAATGTCAAACATTTTGCAAATTTAAAAGTGTGAAATTTTTTGATCTGAAAAATGTTTGAACTTCTTTATTACTTTAAAGATTTTGAAAAATCAACAATTAAAAATGAAAGATGAAGTTGCCATGAAGGTCTATGTTTTTTCTGAAGATGTAAAAATATTTAGGCAAACTTTGATAATAAATTCCACACATCAAACCGACAAAAAAAAAGTTCGTGTAAACATAGATCCGAAAAGGCTTCCTTTTAAAGTTACAGCCTCCAAAAAAAAATAGCAGTCTGAATTATTAAAACATGTTCCACTTCTAAAGTCTGTAACTCCTACATTTATTAGAACTGTTTTCATTGTTTGGATATGTACAACTTATCCTCAAAGTTTGCAGAAACTATTTGGGCGGCTTGAGAAAACGCTTAGACCTTCATGGTAACTTGATGTTTCGCAAAAATTGAATTTTTTTGAAAACTGCTGGAATATATGACTTTCAACAAGAGTTTGGAGAACAAAATTTCTAACCAAAAATTCCGAAGATCTAATTTTTTAAGAAAAATATGTCACGTAACCCCTTATATAAGCTAAATGAGTAATGCTCAAATGTAAAACTTTAGTGCAATTATTGCAAAAGCTACTGACAAAAAAGTGATTAAATTGTTCCCTCTTCAGCTGGCTGCAACTCCGTAAAAATAGTGTGTGGTTGTGTGGGTTAAATTTGTACGAAAAAGAAGGTACATTCTGAAATTTTATTGCTGCGTTGGTATTTTCTGTGGTTTCGGCGGTTTCAAAAGTAATCCTGAAACAATGCGGGTTTTCCCTCACGTCCTAGGTGGTATTTATTAACAGAAAAAAGCTAAGAGTTTTATAAACGGAAGAAATTATTTCTCGGGGTCGCGAGGGTTATCGTAATAAAGTATTTCAGGCTCTGAATGCGAATCTAAACTTTCCCGCTGTCTGCATATTTCCGCCCTAATCTATAAAAATGCCGGAGGAAGGTCACAATGCCACATCCCGAATCGATTAGGGTCCAAATTTACGCATAAATCCTCTCGGAAATACACCTTATAATTCAGTCGGAAAATCCCTTTCATCTTGTTTAAAAAAGTATAGCTGTCGTAATAATATCGGGTAAACGTACAACAAAAATATCCGCCATTTTACTGCCTACTTTCAGAACAAATTAAAGCAAATAAAATGAAATCGGAACCAATTTATAAGAGCATCCTGGAGGAAAGAAATTTATGTTATCCTGCTAACGTGGTGGTTTTTGTTCTTTTTTCTCGTTCTCAAACAACAGCATTTTAGAGGAGTTTCACTGCGTTTTCAGCAGTTCAGAATTACTGTAATTGCATGCTATTTGTTCTTTGTACTCTTGGGAACTCACGTGATTTTATGTTTGAGTATATTTCAGTAAAGCACATACTGCCGCTTCTTCCATTTGCGGCGGTTTCCGGAAAACAATAACTTTCGGCCAGATTTAAAAGCAGAAATGTATAAACGACAAGTCTTATGAAATACGGTTATTACAAATTGAATTGCAGTCCTGTATGAAAAATACATAAAACCCATGACACCGATTTTAGAGCGAAATACCGTTTTATTTTTAAAACCGACTACTATATACAATTTATTGTTAAAAATCACTTTTACATTAAGCACATTGTCACAAATCTTTCAGCGTTTTCTTACTTTTTTTTTGCTTTTTTAGATTTTCAGTATACAAAAGTGTTGGTGTCGTGAAAATATTTTATTTTGAAATTTAAACGAAGAAACACGTTTTAGTCGTTAAATAATTTTACCTGGAAATAATTCAAGGAAAAATGAAATCTGGTGCATTTGATCGAGTTAGGGGCCCTAAATAACACATCCATTTTACGACCTCGAAATCGGCGAGGAAATTTATACAATTTCCAAAATTGCTGCCAAAAAGCGGAGTTTTCAAAATATCTCTGTACTTTAGGCTAAAGGTAGTAGTATAAAAAATAAATAGGACTAAATTTTGTACAATTTATGTTTGATTCATTTTTTTGTCAAGTTGATAGTTCAGGTGTGACAACACAGTAAAGGTAAGAACTCTTACTCCCCTATTTAAAAATTTGCCATTTTTAATTTTAATTTCCTCCTTGCCACTTTTCGTGCATTGTTATGATTGTAAATTTTCAAAAAAAAAACATTACTAAATAGTAGCAAAAACTTTTAAGTAATATTTGTAGTCACCATTACGTCCCAAAGCTTTTAGGATTACTTTAAAGTGGCAGTTAAATTTAAGTAATTCTCAAATGAAAATTACTTGCTAATCGCTTTAAAATATTCCTTCAATGTCATTTTCACCTCGTAAAATTACCAGACAAAGTGATGTTAACTTTCTCTAATCAAATGCAAAACCTACCTTGAAGATACCGTTAGGTAAAATTGACTAAAAGGTACCGCTTCTATTGAAGGCGTTTTATAAGTTGAAAATGGAACTAAAAAAGAAGCATTAAAATTGTAAAAACAAATCAACATATCGAACCTCGTTCAAAATTTATCGAAAAGTACAACAAAAATGGCATTGAAAGCACGTAGTTACCTAATTAAAGTAGCGGGAACTTTAAAGTTCCATAGTTGGTTAGCAATTACCTTAAAGTGTAGGGTGTTTATAGTAGACGTTTCCAAATTTAGGTCCCAATTACCGCAAAGTTATTTTTAATAGTTCCAACCACTTTATTAAACAAAGCGAAATATACTTTAAAGTAAAAAATTTAGCAAATGTAACTTAGGGTGAAATTCTTAACAAACCCCATATTGTATAGCAAAAAATCATACTGATGAAATTAAGATAGGATAATTTAAATTTATTTAATTAGTTAGTTTCTTTTAAATAATACCTAAAATGCTAAACTATAAGTATGTTATACTAATTTTAGATCCTAACAGTTATTAAAAAATAGTTTCATCAGTCTTAACCCGAAATGAAATACGCATTTTATTTTAATAATTAATATGTTTAAAGCGCGTTAGTGTTTTTAGCAGTAGAATCATAATATTTCTCCATAAAATTTTCATTGTTTGGAAATTAATGGCCATGGACGTTCAAAAAACCATATCGAAAAACTCATAATATTACCATTATCATATATGTATAGTCTTTCTTTTGTGTTTATCATTTGTCTTGCGCATTAGTCGTGTAAGATTAGACATTTATTTGTTTCAAATTCAACTTTACAAAATATGTTGCTGTTGTAAGTTTGAAAGTTCCGAGTGGTCCGCCGACGTTTCAAGCACGTTCTTGGAACGTAATTCTTACGGCGGCGAACTAAGCGATAAGTAATCACCGATGTGTTTACTTAGCAACGTTTTGATCCTTTGACATCTTGCTGCTGGAGTCCACCCGTAGCTCAACTTATTGTCATGATTGTAAAGACTATTTTTATGTATTAAGTAATTCTACTAATATGTTAGATTACTTAACTATGTAGTATCCAATATAATCTAGGCGTGTTTCCTGGGCTTGACCTATCACAACCCTTTTCTAACTAAAGCTACCCCCCCCCCCCTTCGTACGCAACAATAAGAGAAATACGTTGTAAAGAAGGACTTTTACAAAATTTAAAATTAGGGGCGTATTTTGCAAAACAACAATTTTAAAATGTGAAAAACCATCAATTTTATAGCAAAAATTGTAAAATTGTACGAACAAACTCCTGCGATACGTTCGTTTTTTGTAATTTCATGGAATAAAACGCCATTTCCACTTGCCACAATACGAAATTACAAAAGGTTTTACTAAAATTTATCACAGCGGAAAAAATGTATGTTTCCGACAACTCTATTCATTCTTTGAATACAATTTTGCTTTTGTTCCTAATACGTTTTTAATAATTCTGTTCTTTTAATACGGCACCAAGCTCATTAAATTCTTTTAATTAAAACACATCCGGGTAGTATACGCATGTACGTGTGCAACAGGGGATTAGTACATATACTAAGTACTGTAATAAGTGTCTAAATGGTGCATCAAATTTCGCAAAAATTCTACCACTCTTTTGGTATTCCTGGGGTCCCAAACGTGTATTTCCCCCAAAAATTGATTTTGTTTCACAATCACAATACATATATAGCAATGTAAAATTACAAGAAAAAAAAGGGATATGTGCCGACCACGCAAGTTCTAAGTGAAACTTCTTCGCGTGTTCTCACTGAAAGCGTTTTTTCCTTTAAATTTCAAGACATTCATTAGCTCTTTACTGCAAAGACGGCACCTGCACTAGCAGAAGTTGCATTTATATTGAAGAAGGTGTAAAATGTAGACGAGGCTGATATATTGGATAACAATGTTAAATTTTGATTTCTTTGTCAGGATCTTGTCGGTTTGCAGTTCTCAACTTAACATTATATTATTTTGTAAAATTTTCAATATTTTGTTACAGCTGAATGTTTACTGCAATATTTAATAATTGCTGTTCTGCACGATAACGTTTCTTAAACAAATATTCGCACCGCGTGAATGATGTCATGTTACAGCAAGATAACATTATACGTACAATTCCTACTCATCTAACGCCCAGCAAACTGTATTAGTACATCCTTCTCGCACCCATGCTTTGACTTTTCACAATATGGACAAGCCCAACTGTAAGGGCGCTAGCGGGGTTATTTTTGAAACGCGGCCATACATCGTATGAGACGAAATGTTTCTCAGGTTGTAAACAAAGTTTTGTATGTAACAAAAGACAAAACTGATATCGTGAAACAAACATATTGGTATGTAAGATTAACAGAATTAGCTAGTTTAGTGTTCGTAAAAGTATCCAACATAATTTTTTAACATAGATGTATTTATGTATGTATATCTTATAAATTATATACCAAAATAAAGGGCAATTAATGGCCTACAATCTAAAAAAAATATAAGTCTGTAGGTCTTCTAATTATCAACCTAGAGCTTTGAGAGTGCTACCGACAAAGTATCTCTTATTCGGTCTTTGGCCTACGTAAACGCGTGCAACCCACTTCGTGACCGTTTACACACTGACTGACGCACCGATGCATCCGTTATGGTGCCTGATCCCACGATCGCATGTTGCACCCGCCGGCAAAGAAGTGTCACTTCAAAAGGGTTCTCCTACTCTGATATTACAAATTTAATTAAAATTCGAAAGGGCTATTTGCTAGAAATCAATAAAACAAAATTATTTGAAGTAGCGAAAAATTAAAAAATAAAAGCAGTAATCGTTTTAAAGTTTAAAAAAAATTTAAATGGGAATTTAAACTTTTAAATATGAAAATTTTTTGTTTGCTGACAACCTCCAGATAAAAGTTTAAAATCAAAGTTTTGAAGTTTGCAAACAGAAAAATGAAAATTCATGTTTTGAGAGAAGATAATTTGCTTCGAAGGAGGTCTTTTGATAATAACTGTCAATATTAGCACTCCTTGTACTAACTAACACATTTTGGGAGGGACAGCAAATGTTTGTCAAGTGAAGGCTAGTTTCCCAGTTTTTCCTGATAGAATATCTTCACCGTGGAAATTTTTGTCGATTTCCAAACATCAAAAGTCATGCACCATGACCTAACGATCTGGTGTAAGGTTTTCCTTTTAGCTATAAACATTTATTTCGTGTCTTATAAGGTTTGGATTTGGAACAAAATACGGCGAATGATAATGATAACCAGGAATCTCGAGATTTTAATTAAAGCCTCTGCGGAGCTCGAGCTCCTTCGCTTCCGCTCTTACCACTCAGATCTGCTATTTCTAATGGCCTTCATTAACTTGGCATTATCGTGTCCTTTTGTGTCCGATTCATTAAAGTTCTTTTATGTTATAATTTCCTTACTCCACTACCATTATTAGGGTTTTCATTCTTTGTGAACTACGCGCTTTTAGTGGAACCGATTTGTCTTTGATTACGAACTTGGAAAACATTTTTTAACACGGAATTAGGTCAAATCACCAACTGTAAATTAACTTTCTCGCCGAGAGAAAAACGCGTTTCGCTCCTCGCTGGTTCGCTCCTATCATGCAAGGAAAAATAAAAGTTTCCATTTATATGGAACCGAAGCGGAATTAATATTTTTTCCATTTAACTTATTACGTATAACTAAGCAGTGTTTATTTTTTGAGCTTTTCCAACGAGGTTTTTCAGCGTTATTAGTTGTTAATATTCCCCACGGGCTTCTTTCGTATCTAAACATTTGACAAGATCGATAAATTTCGAGAAAATGGCACTTTGGATGAAGTACAGTGTTAAAGAAACATGTAGGATTTTGTTCTTGTAACAATACGTATCCATTACCTCTTCAATATCTACAAAAGCGTTCTATTAAATAGTTCCTCTATAGTTATACTTATAAGACTTATTTCTACCTTTCGCGCTATATGGAGTATACCTAGAAAAGGTATTGTTATCGTCAAAATTTCTGATGTTGAGATTTTGACGGATATGCACGTTTTATGGTCTGAGAATGTCGAAAAGTTTCGCTATGGTGTTTGTGTGTGTTCTAATACATATTAGAAATCTGTGAGTCCGTTAAAAAAAAGTGGCGGTGGGGAGGGGTGTTATACTTTAATATAGACACGCTCGAAAAAGAAGCTTAGATTCGCATTTTACGTATATCGAATAGCAGAACTGCGCAAGCGTGATCTGCACTACCATTATCGATTTCTTGAATTTTCTTAATTTTTGAATTTCGACTTACAAATCGGTATGAACATGTTAAATGATCATGAGAACAATCTATAATTGAGAAAAAAGCTACAGGGTGTTTTCTTTTGGTTGTTTGCCTGAACAGTTTAATTGAATTATTCCTTGCAAAATCGTTCTCCGACTTTCAGCCTTCTTTGCAATTACAATATTCTATATTGCAATGATATGCGTGGTCTCGTATTACAAGAAAACGATTCCCTAAATGCTTGCAATTCACGCAATTCCAAATTATATTTTCTATGACTCTTTATTAACTTTCTCAGGGTCGTTATTAAGCTTGGAAGTACAGTTATTACTGAATATGAATCAAAAAGAAAAATACACAAAATAATATCAACGTTACAAAAAGGTTTTATTCGATAAATCAATTTTTGGGATCAAATTTTCGAAAAAATCAAGCAATTTCTACTAAATACTATTGTTCTTAAAACCGAACACTTATCTTTGTGTCTCCTTATTGTGATATCTTTGACACGACAAACGATGAATGTCCAACTCCCTCTTCTCTAGTTTACAGGTTCCTCAAATAACCACAACACTCGCCTTTAGTTTGAATCCTCCTCTGGACTGCTTTTATGTTATTTTATACTTGGCTCTTCTATTATCATAACCGGAAACTCGTTCTGGATCGCTTTATACTTATTCTTTTGGATTTTCCACAATTCGTTGACAAGCACTTGTATCCGTTTTATAATAGGTTCTTCTAAATTCAAAACCACTTCTATATTACTTTAAACTCGTTTTTCTTCTCTATTCATTCAGAGAATATAAAATCCTCTGTCTTTGTTTACAAAGACGAGTCGTAACTAATCAAACAAATTTCCCTTTCTTGTCTTCTCTCTTGATCTTTCATATTTTTTAAAACAAATAAATCTCATAATCAATGAGTATTCTTTTATACATTTTTCAAATGGACATTCAAATCCATAACCCCCACAAATGACATTTTTCGATGCACAAACAAGTAAGTCTAAAACTTCTTATAAATTAAACCTTTTAAAACAATTCTGAACTATTTAATGATTAAAATTAACATAAACAATAATCGTATTAATTTGATTGTGTTCTTCTTTCTTTCAGTGTAAACAAAACTTCAGAAATATGAAATATAAATGGTATAATGATAATCACATTATTTGAATTTTAACAACAAGAAATTATAGCAATAATACGCAACCCTGAGTTTATAAGTTTGAATATCAAAACCTTACAGTCTTCACAAACCTCCAATCATTAATTGAATTGTAACAAGCATCCCAAAAATTGCCTTCCAGGAATTACAATACTCCAGTCAAATTAAACACCTCCAAATATCATAGCAATATATTATAAAACCCGATAATTCTTTCAAATAATAAGGGGGGTTGGAGAGGGGTAGTTTATTACAGGCGCGCTCGAAAAAGACCTTGATTTGTATAATACGCATGTCGAATCTACGCAAGCGCTATTTGCGTACCACCATCAATATTTTGCTTTTTTAAAAATTATCTCATGTCGCGGTCGGCTGAAAAATCAGTATGGCAGTGTTAATTTTTTTTAAATTTTTAAGTTTTTAATTATTGAATTTTTTCATAATTTCAAAATTTGCAAATTTTTTATACTTTACAAAAATAAAATTGACTAAAACGTCGGCAGTTCATGCACCGATGACGCGGCTCCAACCCGGAAGCCTAGCTGTTAAAATTGACTAAATTTCAAAATTAACAAAATTTCCAGTTTCATACTGAAACTTTCCAAAATTTCAAATGTTTTCGGTTTTCCAACATCTTAAGAGCTTTAAAAAATTCATACAAAAATTAAAATTATTATAAACTGAAATTTTAAATAATTTCATAATTTTTGAGCATTTTTAAAAATTTTAGAAATTCCGAATATTTTCAAATTTTCCAATAATGCTGAAAAATGAAAGTTTTAAAATTTCAAAAATTTTGCATCTATGTTGGAAAATTTTCATAATCTAAAAGAAATCAAAATTCTGAACATTTTTAAATTTTCCATTTTTAAAATTTTAATAGTTTTCAATAATTATTTAAAAATTTAACGTTTAGCTTTCAAACATTTTCAAAATGTTCTAAAATATTCAAACTAAAAACTTTTTGAAATTTTCATAAATTAAAAAAAGATTTCAAAATTTAGAATATTTTGAAAAATTTGAAAAAGATATTATTAAATGCGGGGAAGGTCTCGTGGCAGTCGCCTGACAGCATTTATAAATTTCCGATCCAGAGCACATTTTCGAAATCTCTAATCTAAGATTTCAATACAACTATCATCCCATCGCCATCGTTCACATTTTCAACTTTAAATGTAATTCAGTTTTTGTGAAAAATGGAGTAGGCGTGAGTGTTTCCTTAACATGCGCAAATATTGTGTAAATACTTTGAGGAATGATTCATAAAAGGAATTTAAAAAAAGTTTCAATCAGCAAGGGTATGGACACGCTTACTTACAGAATTACAGTCACTGCAAAAGGGAACAGTTGTGACTAGAAGCTGTATCTCCGTAAAAAAACGTTTCTGGACACATGTTAATGGGATTTTTGTTTTTTTTAATAGTTTGAAGAAACTGTTTCGCATCTCGCGGAAACACTTAATCCTTCACAACTGGCTTTTTTTTTATAAAAATTGAAATCACTCACAAACCGTTGTGCAAAGCGACTTTTAACAACAATACTTTTTTGTGCGATTTTGTTCAAGGAATAAGATTCTCTAAGAAAAGGAAAAAAATACGTACAGAAAAGAGTTGATTCGAAAAGTTTCGAAGACTCGTTTGTGCCGCCCCCAAGAAAGTTTTCATACAAAGCGTGTTATACAGGGTGGTTTTTCAATATAACCTAATAAAGCAGTTTTAACCCCACCTTTATCGAAAACCAATCATTTTAAGTCCCACGTGTGTGTCTTGTTTTTGGTACGAGATATGGCCCACTTCTCGTATATGAAATTAGCTTATAGGTATATAGAACTATAGTAAATTTACGCCTTTACGCTAAGGAAGTTCAATGATGTTTGAAGTATTTTTTGTCACAGGATGAATTCTGTCACAAGGGCATTGTCATTTGTGAAACTCTTTTCATTTAGTCTTAGTATTTTCATTAAACTGCATAATTTATGAAATAAGAATATTCGCCCATTGTTCCTCGGAAGATTGATCACTTTTTGTACCTAAAAAATAAAAACGAAAAAATGTAATTTAAATGCAAACTAAGGTAGATGAAAATTAATGCAAAAATGCATACATTTAAAAACGTCTCCGCTTTTAAGTTTCAGTTGTTAACGTTAACTTAAAAGTTCAAAATGTGTTTTAAAACTACTCGTAGTAGAGTAATTTATTACGGCATAAATTTCCCTCTTATCTTCTTCAGAAAGCAATTTTTAAATGTCTTCATATGTAACTGCAAAGAAAATGTAAAAATCGCAAAAAACAACCTAATTAACACTCTAAAATATTTCAGTTTAGTGATAACAACCTCAAAGTAGCACAGTTATAATCACGCACGTTATGGAACTCCCTCATAATTAATTGTCACAAATTTTAATTACAAAATGAATAAAATTCTCATGTACAATTTTAAAACATCCATTAACAGTGTAACTGAAAACGTGCAGGTCATTACAGCAGACACCTGGTGCGAGAAATGCTTCGTTGTTCATGTTTAGTTTTAACCAGTTTCGATGCATATGTTGCCTGTAACTAGTACCCGGTATTATATTCTCCTGCAGAATATGCAAAATAATATGTAATAAGCCTGCTCTGCAGGCGAAGTCCTAAGTCTCTCTTCAGTCAAGAGAGGATGAGTTAGAACAAAGAATTTGGATAAAGGAAGTTTTCCGCGGAAAGTACTGTCTCAGTATTCAGCTATTCGGCTCACGAAAACTGCGAAAAAACCTGAACCAGGACATCCGGCCAGGCCCAGGGCCTCCCGAATAAAAGGCGGACGCGTTAACAACGGAGCCACCGCTCTCGGTTTTGTTGCTGGTTCTAGCGCCCGTTTTAAAGGCCTGTGACTCTTTGTTTGCTCGGATTGCGTTTCTGTTTGGTTGTGAGGTAGAGGCGCTGATGAGGGATTCGTGGCGTTTTCCAGTGGCTGGCTGACCGTCTTGTGGGATCCGAGCGCTTTCTATTTTCTATATTGTTCATGCCCTAATTATTTCTTGTCGTTTGATACTAAACACAGCTATGCCGTGATGTTTATTACGCGAATTAGCTTAGATAACGCTTTCTTCTTAGCGGTGCATTAATTAGCAGGGATTAGGGCAGTGGGTGGTGGTGATTGCAAGTTGCGGGTAGGTTTATACTAATGGAGTTTCTTTTGTTTATTTGGTATAGTTTTCTTGGCGGCTTTACTTCTATGGGTTGCGACGTATATGACACCAGGTTGTGGGGTATCTACGTAAAGCTAATTTTATTCCTTAGTTGTTCTGCGTAGTAGGAATGTACTAAGATAAGTTGTAATTATAATTATATTAATGCAATCGATGTATTCATTCGGAATAAAAAGCGCGTGCATGTGAGCAATACATCAAATCTCGGCAATTTTACTGCTACTTCGTTCTCATCGTCGTTTCTCGGAAACATTAAAACAGATTTATATAAAATATTCGAAACATTATGCGACTTTTGAATTTAGCATGCGAATGTAAATCGTTCAAACGCTCGATCCTAATGTTCAAATGAAATCATTCTTGTCTCGCTGCCTTCGAGTTTGCTGGGTTTTTGGAATTCCAGCTGAATATCACTTTAAAAGCTTTGCGCTAAAGCAGACCAAATATTTAAAATTGCGAAAACAGTCGAATCATTTTCCGTAACCTCTCGAAATATTTCGAGATATTTCAATAATCGAAAAGTTCGATTATTTTCAGTCACTAATGTTAACATACAGATATCCATTTGAGATTTGAGAAATTACAGCATATATTTTAAAAAGTTTTATCAATGCTTAATTTTTGTTTAGATATTTTTGGAATGTTTTCAGTAACTACTTGTTTATTTATAAAACAATTTTGTTGACAAAACAGAGTGCTTTTTGATAGACTTAATTATTTGTTTGGAAATTTGGGTTTATTGACATACAATCTTGATTGTTTGCTGATGTTTTCGGTGTTTGTGTGCTGAAAACTTTATTATGTTGTCTTTTGTTTGCGAATTAACGGATTTTTGCTAAAAAAAACTCGCACATTTTGTTTCGATAAAATGTTTGTTACTGGAAAATATTCTTTTACGCTTTTGCACGAAAATCAGATTAAATCAAGTTGCGGTTGTAATTAGATCTTTCTAAAATTAGCTGAAACCTTCAACTGCTTCCTTCTTCTGTTATATGATGGAAAAAGCAAAGTAGGTTAAAACCAATTTATCATGACTAACTACAGTTAACAGAAGTGCGATGGTATCACCCTGAGTTCTGCTTAAAAGCAAGGACAATAAGTTGTACTAAATTTTCCTTTTCAGCATTTAGCTTTGTACTGCAGCGATACCAAATTCGGTGCCGGCGCAATCAATTACAGTGATTAGATCTTAATGAACATGTATTGAATTCTTTATTGAATGTAATTCAGTGTTTTATTAGTTTCTATAACTTTTCGTGCATTTCTGCTGGTTCCGCGCGAATCGATGCGCGTATCCGGGAAGTGTTAACAGCAAAATAACGTGATAAGTAAATTGCTTCGTGCCGACGTTTTAGCTTTCTAAAATTTCTAGGCAAAATTTGAATATTAATTTGAAAATGGCTGAAGCATTCCAAAAACTGCTAAATTATAATAAAATCTTTCTATTGAATAAATACAGTGACTATCATACCGCCAATAGTCGCAAGGCGATGGGGTTACGAAGCTTAGGGGCCCCTTGGGGCTACCGGTAAAAAAGAAATAAACATATCGAAATTCGAAATATTGGATTACGGATAGATTATAGATTTTTTTCCAACTCGATATAAAAGTTATATACCGGGTGTTAATGAAACATGGAGCATACCTTTTCCTTTATTTGTAATAAACAAATAAAATTTTAGCATGTTTTGTAGACCATAAAAACGCATTCTATGGGCTAAAACTTTAAAGACTTTTACTTCCGATTTCACCAGAAACACATTAATATGTTTATTTTTCATGGAACATTCTGTATATTTTTGCATATTCGGAATTAGGATAAAATTCTGTCTGTTTATGCCAGTTGGGTAAGGATTTGACATGCCAAAAGTATTTATTTGTTGTAATTTTTGTTTAGTATTGAGAGTGCTTTGACCCACCCAAACTGATTCTAATCAATTTACATACTGTGTTATTTATTGATTGTGAATCTTTTTTACTTATTAAACTTACTAGCAATGCTACTTGTAAGTGTTTTTCATTTGTTTCAAAAGGACTACTAGATTCACGATGGATGAAATAAATTTATGTACAAATATTTAGATTCCAAAGAAAAACACAAGTTATGAGTATCATTAAAGTCTTTGTAAAATTTTGTATTGCAATTTGGGTGGGTCAAAGCACTCTTAATAGTAAACAAAAATTAGATAAACCTATTTTTTGAATATTAAAACTTCACTTAATTGGCATAAATAGGCTCAGAATTGCATCCTAATTCGAATATGCAAAAATATACAGGATGTTCCAATAAAAATAAGAAAGTTGATGTCATTTCCGGAGAAATCAGAAATATTTTGGAAAACCTTGAATTATTTAAAATTTAGGAAAAATTGGCTTGAATTGTTTTTTAAATTGTGATAATTTTTGAAATCAAAATTTTTTTTTTTAAATTTGAAAAATATGAAAATTTTTAAATTTGAGAACTTATAATTCAATAACTTCCAAAGAAATTTTTTTCGATGATTACAGAAAAACTGAGTTTTCTTAAACTTTTCAGGTAAACGGGCAAAAGGAAACTTCCTAGATGTTCTTTCACATTGGAAGATTGTTCCTATTTTCATCCTTGTTCATGCTCATACCAATTTTCAAGCTGAAATTCGTACATTTGTTAAATATCAAAAATTTTATTTAAAGTTTTTAACAACTGTGAAACTGAACATTATGAAAAATTACTGCAAAATTTTGAAATTTTGAAAATTGAGGAGGGCGTTTGCGCAGATCGGTTGTTCGAATGCGTAGAATAGGAATCTAGGGTTCTTTTTCGTGCGCGTTTTGAAATAGATTATCCCTCTCCTCTTGTTTTGGCGCACCAACCTCATTTTGTTGCGGTTTTATTCTACTGTAAGTGCCATTCTTTAAGCCAAATTTGGAATTTCTGCGTTAAGGCGCAGACGCACACACATACACCTTTGCAGCGTACGTGTTTTCGGTTTCGCAAGGCCCTAAAACCTGCTTATTGGTCAAAATGTTTAGGTTACAATTGTTCGCCATAAATTACCTTATCGGCCAGTAAGCTGACAGCGAACGAAACTTCGCTGAATGAACGCATTTGCTCCTAATACAACCTAACGATCACAATACCTTCCTCTATAGCTACATTTCGTATAGCGAGGAAGGTATAAAAGAAGTGTGCATGTTTCATTAACACCCGGTATATAATGGCATAATACACAACAGTAAATTTAACAGGGTTTACTTTCTAATGTTTGCTTATAAAATGTGTTTTCGTTTTTTTTTTTAAATAAAATATTTAATGCTTTGGTATTTTTTAATGGTGTTTAAGAAGTCCGGTTAATTCATAAAGTCAGTGGCGTATTTGCGGTCAAAAATGCTTTAATTTAAAGTGCCACATGAAAAGCATTGCTTGACTACGCCTTTAACGCCCCTTTTCCCAAAAAACAAATGTCTAGGAAGGCCCTCTCACTTATTTTGCGACCAGGCCAAAAATTCCTAGCTGCGCCACTGAACAAATGCAAATTATATGTTAAACGTATACTAATCTTGCGCAAGCGCCATTTTGATTTAATTAAAATATAATTTAGTCTTAGAAAGATGAACAGAAGGGAATTCTTGCAGCTGCATTTTTAAATTAATGGACATGAATATTCTTTTTATAATTTAGGCTGAAGCTTTTAAATGAAAATGAAAAATCTTAGCCTGATGAATTTTATTAGTGCATGCTTTACTTTTATCACCAACTCTACGAAAACCCATTTTATTAGTAATATTCAGAATTAAAGTCAAAATCGGCTTATTTTTAAAATTTAATTGTAGCTACTTGCAGTAACAATTTTGTAACAACTGTAATTTTCCTAGTAGATATATTACAATATTACTTTTCAATTTTGTTGGCTTTAAAACTGACGAAGATCACATAAAGGACATCAAAGAATCGTAGGATTATAATTAATATTACAAGCGGCTTTAAACACTGCTAAGAAGCTTATAAGCGCTGAAAGCTAACGAGCAATGCATAGTAAAGGCGTGTAGATTAATTTGGTCTTCTGGCTAATCGTTTGCAACGTTATTTTAAAGAATTTAAAAAAAAAGTAGTAACAACCTCTTACGGCTCAATTTTTAGTTAATTTTACTCCTGGTAGTTAGGTAACCCTTCGTACATCATTGCCCATTATTTTAGTTGCTTTGGTATTCCGCTTTATATTTTAGAGTTTAATCTAGCATACTTGGAAAATTTTTGTTAATCAGCTATTACATCTTTTGTGATTTTGATTCTTGAATTCTTCAGTTGGATTCTTGAAATTTTGGAAATTTTTCTGAAAGTTTTTAATTAATCATCTATTTTGATGGAATAATCAGTAAAGATTTTTTACATTTATAAGACGAGATATTGTTGCAGATTTGGATCTTTGGTCAATCTTGTCTCAGAAATTTTTTTGGGAA
Source organism: Ctenicera cuprea (assembly GCA_958336395.1). Classification (NCBI taxonomy): domain Eukaryota; kingdom Metazoa; phylum Arthropoda; class Insecta; order Coleoptera; family Elateridae; genus Ctenicera; species Ctenicera cuprea. The sequence goes on from OY284490.1 coordinate 1,082,216, forward strand.
TTGTGAACGTCGAACACTCTTGAAACTTAAATTTTTGTAATTTAAGGCCGATTATTATCTGTTGGAAGCTTTCATTCATCTAAATAGTGGAGACCCAACTAATGTTTCCAAGTTTCGGAACCAAAAAGATTTTCGGAACTTCGGGACCGAATTCCAAGTCCCGGGACTAATCCCGAAAATGGCCTCGAAATCGGAAAAGTGCATCAATACAATTTCTGAATCTAATTTCCTAAAATAAAATAAAATAAATAAGTGTTTGAGGTTAAGTATAAGTAATTTATTTAAATACTTGCAGTACAACAAAAATAAAAATATACGAATGATGAAATTTGAAAAAATATGTATTATAAACTAAGAAGCAAGCACAAGAAATATGTAGGTGTAAAGAAAAAATTTTGAAATAAAATGAGATCTCGGAGCCACAGGGGCATTTATTGACCCGTCCCCTAATTTCGAGCGGAGTTTCATGTAAAAAGATCCACTGACAATGCCCACTCTGATTGCATGCTGGTAGGTGGTATAGTTACTAAATGTTCGTAGCATAACTGGAGATATCGCCCACGACAACCCCCATTTTCAAAAGGTGTCATTTGTTTTTTAATTATTGTGGCCAAGGATTTGGAAGCTGATGACAGTGGTCTTGTAGACAGGGTCATTGCATTTTCGATTACCATGTTTAATTTTCTTTTCACTTCACTTCTTGATTTTGCTCCGTAACTGGAACAGCGGAACATCATTCTCAGTAGAATCATGATTTTCTCGCACTGGTTGTGGTGATAATAATGGTGAATAAATCAATCATAGCCTTCTAAAGACAATGTTAAGAAAACAAATTGTTCCAAGATCTGAGCTAAACTGTTCCATCTAGTTTTGCCGCCCAAAATAAGGTTTAATTCTTTTTTGTGTTTTTTTTTCACATAGTTTAGCAGAACATGGTTTTTTTAATGGTGAACGGCGAAATAATCTGACAATTTTTGGCGATTGGGTTACCAATGCCTTAATATTGCCATTGTTGATTAAATCAAAGGAGGCCCTCTTTATCCTCCTCTTCAATTAATTCAGATCTGCCGTCAACACTATCATCATAGTTATCGTCATCATCATCTTTAACAAATTTTTCTTGTTCATTACGATTAAATTTTGTTGAATCAATTCGGTGTTCGTTTTTTGAATACAGAACGTCCATAACTGCATGTTGAATTCCATGCGCAAAGCACGGTTGCTGCAGCGGGTAAATCAAAATCCCCACCTTCAGCATTAAACTAGCACCATCTGTTATCACACTAACTATATCGCCTTCTAAGTTTAAACTAAATCTTTCAAGTTTTCTTTAACAAGATTCACACACGTCTCTGCAGGAATAGACCCTTTGGAAGGAATCATTCGATATTCCAAATTTTAATGCATTGTAACTCTAAACATCCATGAACACATTGATGTTTATGTATCGTTTGCTTGCTGTGGATGTCAGCTCGTCAAAAGTAAAGCTAAAACGTCGACCTTTCTATTGCAGACTCTTCATTATTTCCGAAATCAGCAAACACCTTCTTGCAATACATATTAAATTTATAACTTTATTTTTGATAGTTGTTAAAGATGGAAAATTCACAAATCCTCTTGCTTCCAATGCCATAATTTCGGTACTTTTACTGTGTGGTCTCGGGACCAGACTTTTGGGGTGGGATCCCGGGACAGTCTTGGTCTTAAATCTCGGGACTGGAAACCCTAGCAGCAACAGCGAAGCTAATTTATTTTTAGTGATTTTAGTTAGTTTTGATTTTCTAGGTTTTTTTTTGCTATTTTAGCTCTGCCGCTTATATACCTTGGTACACGTTTGTACATGGTTTATGCACGTTTCATCGTATGTACCTAATTATCTACTTAATTACCTGTTTTGGTAGAATTTATCTCTTGGAGTTCATTACGAGATTGCTGTTGAAGTTAAGTTTTCAAAATATTGAGACATAGTTTTACCTTCTTTGATGAATATGTTTGTTTTCCGTTAAATAAATAGAGCTTTGTTAAAGTCCGAATTTACTATTTTGGTTTTATATATTTGAATTCTTTATATTTGCTAGTTATTTCAGTTCGTTTGTGATATTTACTTGCTGTTTTCACATGTTGATGTTTGTATAATTTTTGAAGTTATTAAGCCTTGAACTCTAATTTATTTAACTAATTTGATTACCTACGATTTGCATTTTTTAAATACCAATTATTCACACAATGTTAGTTAACTTGAAGCAATAATGTTATCAAAACAATACAGTGATTTATTCAAAGTTTGTAATTTATATTTATTTGAACGTTTAAGATATTTTTCTTTGGGCAGTTACAAGACTTGCAAACGATTTGATATTTATTAAGGTATTAATACAATGTCGTAGGTCGTTGATTTTTTATGAGCTTATACAAAACATTGATTTATTTAAACAACAGGTTTTGATGTTAATCAGTTTAATTGAGTATAGAAATACATTTTTACGCTTTGTTGGTATTATTGTTGGGGGAAAAATAAATACGTTCGACTACTTGGTTTTTAATTAAATTTTGCTTGCATAAATTTGATGATACAATTTAACGTAGCTAATATTTTTACACTAAATTATCGACATTATTATTTTACAGTTCTACTTTATAATATCTATATAATCTTTAATTATTTAATTTATTTTGACTACATTTACACAACAATAATTTTTTCATATTTATGTGATTTGGCTACAGAGTTTTTTTTTTTTTTTTTTCACAATTGATTTAAGCCAGTTCAGCACTTAGTGTTGCTATTCATGGCTGTGATGATGTAGGTCTTATCACTGTAACAGCACTATGAAGGTACTAAAATCACCTCCTCACTACAATTTAGGTTTTATTCATCATCATCTGAGTTCGATAAATATAAATCTTGCGGTAGCTTTCTTTTTAATCTCGCGTGAATTTTCTTTTCCCCGATAGAATAAACGTCAGTTGCTGGGCATTCGCGAATGTTATTAAAGTGGCGTTTGCAAATTGTTTTGATTGCTTCTTTGATAGTATCCACTCCCGCTTCTCTGTGAATCTGGTTGTTTCGAACAAACCATTGGGCATTTAAGACTATTCGCAGAACTTTATTTTGAAAAGTTTGTAGCTTCTTTAATTGGGTCTCGCTGGCACTACTCCATACAGGGCATCCATACATGATCACGGGGCGAATAATAGACAAGTAAATAAGTGTTCCGCACTTGATTTTAAGATGAGATTTTTTATTTATTAATGGGTATAATTGCACTAGTCTTGAGTGGGCTTCATTGAGTTTTTTGTTAATATGATAACCCCACGTAAGTCTGTTATCCAAGTAGATACCCAGGTATTTTACGGCTTCATCATCTCTCTTCCACGGGATCGCTTTGTTTTGTAGCACTATGTTAGGTGGATTGCCTTTACGCCGCAGTGAAAATATCTTAGCTTCAGTTTTAGTGACATTAAGTTGTAAGCGCCATTTGTTAAGCCAATCGCTAATTATGTTTACATTCTCCTGTAACTGTGTGATGGCCGTGTTGATATCGTTGTTTTGGCTGATGATGGCAGTGTCATCTGCGAACATGACCAAAGCGGAGTTTTCCAGTTGAGGAATATCGTGCACGTATACATTGAACAAGATGGGCCCCAGTATAGATCCTTGGGGCACTCCCGCGTTAGCCATTTTTACTTCGGATATTTTGGAGTTTATTGCAACAGAGAACGTGCGGTTTTCTAAAAATGATTTGATGATACATTGGAGGTAGCGAGGCAATTTAATCTTCATAAGCTTATACAAGAGCCCTTTATGCCACACAGTATCAAATGCTTGTTTGATATCGAGGAATATGGCAGCTGAATAATACTTTTGTTCGAATCCACGTTCAATGATCTCTGTGACGCGATTTAGTTGATGAATCGTGGAGTGGTGGCTCCTAAATCCAAATTGAAAATTCGGCAAAACTTTATTTTTGTGGATGTATTCTAGCAGGCGCACATATATTGCCTTTTCAAACACCTTCGATAAGGTCGGTAATAAGCTTATTGGTCTATATCCATTAATGTCATGAGAATTCTTCCCTGGCTTATGAAATAATAAAATATGGGCATACTTCCATGTATCAGGGAAGTATCCAACTCTTAAACAGGCATTGAACACTGATGTCACGTATACTACCGCCTTTTTAGGTAAGTTTTTTAATAGGAGGTTTGTGATTAAATCATGACCCGGTGCTTTTTTTGATGGTAATTTATTTATTATTGTTTTGATTTCATATGGCGTTATCGGTGATATTTCATTTGGGTGATGAGGGGACCCATTCTGCAGCTCCCTTTCGACCTTGTTGGTGTGTTTTTTGTTGGGAGACTCATCAGTAGTTGTAAATGTATTGGCCAAGTGGCTGGCGAACAATGAGCATTTTTCCTCATCAGATGAGTAGGATGCGTTATTCACTTTTATGGTGGATATATTATGATGCTTCTGTAAGATGCGCTTGGTTGCCCTCCACATTGTCGGGTCTTGTGGTTGAAGCTCTTGGATGTATGTCTGATAACTATCAATTCTATTCTGTTCGAGTTGTCTTTGTATTTTGCGTATTAAATAATTTAAGTGTGATTTAACTGATGGGTCTCTTGATCTAATCCACAATCTTCGAGTTTTGTGTTTTTCTTTGATTAATTGTTGTATGCTAGCAGGTGGTCTCGCGAAGTTCATTGCGCGTCTTGGTTTCTGAATGATAGTAGAAGCTGCAACTGAGTCTTTGACTGCACTTAATAATTTATCTATGGAATTATTGATGTCGCTGTTACTGTTTATAGCTGCTGGGCATTTTAGATTTTGCTGCAGAGTCTGACTAAACATTTTCCAATCAATTTTTCCGTTGATTAGTTTCGGGGTTTTATCAGCAACCTTAGGTTGATTATCAAAATTTAAAATAATCGGTAAGTGATCCGAATCTAGTTCAGGCAACACTATCTGACTAATTGGGTTTGAGAAGTTCTTATGTAGGATGACATCAAGAATATCAGGTTGATGGTCAATTCGGTATGGTATGTAAGTCGGTTCGGTAGGTGGGGTAATCTGAATACCATGTTTTGTTAATAGTTCATGAAGCTTAGTACCATCTGGGTTGGACACTCTACAACCCCAGACTGTGTTTTTGCAATTAAGGTCCCCTACGAGTAGAGTTGGCGTGTTGTCGTTAAACGCGTTCTCCAGGTCGTTCGCAGAAATACGTTTATTCGGTTGCTTGTATGCGCAGATAATCTTTAATTTTCTACTATTTTGAATTTCTATCATTACTGCAGTTGTTTCTATATTTCCGGCTGTTTCAGTTTCGATCTGGTAAATACTAAGAGACTTTTTAGAAATTATTGCAACCCCCCCTGCGGCTGTGTTTCCTGGCCTATCTTTTCGAAAAACATTATAACCCGGTATGTTCAACTTTTGGTTTGTTAATAAATGTGTTTCGGTGACACATAATATATCTACATTATGTCTTTCCAAAAACGCGATAAGTAATGATCGTTGTCTTGTAATTCCGTTTGCATTCCAATTTGTGATGATTAGGTTAGTGTAGGTTTTCTTTATTTTATTTGCTGACATTTTGTAATAGGGTTGGGATTAACGGGAGAAGGAATTCTTTGAGTTTGCCTATATGAGGCATGATGATTTGTAGGCTACAGAGTTTTATGTTGTGCTATTTGATTTTATGGAATAAATTTTTCATATATTTGGTTACCTACTAAAATATATTGGCTTATCTAATAAATCCCTTGATGCTATTTGTTTTTATTCTTGTGTCTGATGAAGTTAATAACTTCATACATCCGGTGAAGCTGTAGGAATTAGGTCATTGATAGGTCATCATAAGGATCTTGGCGATAATTTTAAATTTTATTATTCACTCTTTTTATGGTCCAATTTTACCAACGAGACCCACCTCATTTGCTCAAGCAACCGAATGACCCTTGTTATTGTTATCATCAGAAGACCAATACAAAATTTTACGTAACAAAAGCTTTCTTTTGCTGTAGCATAGTTTAGGTAAAGTTCTTTAATTAAAAATGCCAGGAACGTTGCTGCTGCTGCTGTTGCTTAACTTTTCTCTAAGCGTGGAAACATTTTGTCTATAAATGCGAAAAACGAGCAAAAATTACATTCAGTTTTAAATCTTTTAAATCTGAGAATGTAACATTTTATTTTAATTAAGATAAGAAAAGCCAATTTTTGTTGGTTCTCTTTACGTACTGCAGATTTATTTTCAATTTGGCTCAACGTAGAGTTAACTAATTATTAGTTTCCAAGAACGATGCAGCCAGAAAGTCAAACGTAAAGCACTTAATTAAATTGAACAAATGAAACATGAACACATACGGGAACTCTAATTAAACGACAACATATAAGAACCCCAGGCAACTACTACAATACACTGCCCTTTTAACATAGTAGATAAAACTTGAAGATTTAGTAGGCTTTTATACAAATTAACAGCGCCGTCTTAAGCTACACTACACAGAAACTTGCATTTGTATTATTTTACGAGACATTCTAGAAATTTATACGGGAAACCGACGTATTTTACGCGGTGCATTCGCACTTCCTTGTGAGAAATCTGGATGATATATACAGGATGACAACTGTAAGGAAACGAGTAGGGGGAAAAACACTTCATCTTCATTCTGTGCATTCAGCTTAAATATTTTCTGGTTTTTGTGTAAGAACGGGACAAAAATGCTTTTGTAATATTAAAACAAATAGTAAATCATCAAATAGAATTTTGACAAGAAAAATGCTCTGCGAAAGGATGTTTGGAAATATTCCTGCAAAGGAAACTTTGTCAGAGAGACGAATCCACAATCAATCGCAGCAAGAGAAGTCAACTTTGTTAATTAAAATAATCATAAAACTAGCAGAACTCATGGGCTATGCCTTCCGTTTCTTTTTTGCATCTAAGCTGCTGCCGGGAAGAAAAACCCGCGAAAAGGCAAGGAAAAACCAGCCTCGGAGAAACATTTTAAGAAGAAAATCCCGGTAAAATGAAAAATATTCTTTAAAAAAAAGCGGAAAAAAGTTAGTTAAACTTAGCACTTCTTCCCATTTCCAGGGGAGTGCCGTGCCTTAACGGAAATTTTCAAAACAAATACGCACTAAAAATATTTTTTTAAATATTTTCGTAGAATTCCATAATGAAATTCGGCCCTTATTCATATTAATCGATTAATCGATAAATTTGTTATGATATTAAGTTTGATCTTTCTAGTGTCACATTGTACTGACAGGACTGGAACTTTTTGAGCTAATAATTAAACGGAATGAAAATCGCAATATCTCTTTTTTCGCTAACAAAACGCTTTTCCACATTAACGTACCAGAAAGTATAAGAACACAGTTATAGATATTTAAGGAAGAAATTTAAATTGTTTTTGATTGAGGTTTGATGTTTAGAATAGAAAGTAAAAGGCAAGAAGTTATAAAGGCAACAACGAATCTTTAGCAGCGTATTTTGAAGGTGGGTTAGGTAACTGTGGTTAAAAGCTCCTACTAGAAATCTAATTTTCTATTATATTAATTTTTTTGCCTAAAATTAAATTCACTATACTATACAAATAATAATAAATTTATAAATACGTCAAGCAACCAAAAGTAACATACGAATAACGTTTCAGTTTGCAATCAGAGCAAACTGAAGCCTCGTTTTTACACTGTAGCGGAAAAGTAATTCTGTATAGTAAATCCCTAACTGTCTCACCATAACAAAGCGCCGTTTTTTTTTATCTTGGCAACATTTATCACTATAACTCGACGGCGGCCCCTTGCACCTCCACTTATTGATTGTTTTTAGTAAACGTTTATGTTACTGACTGTCGGTATAGTTTCGTTATTTACGTCTTACTTTAATTTTAGCTGGTTGGAAATGCGTATTTATCGCGCTGACACCAGCATTCAGCACAAGCACATTTTATATAACTTCTTTTAGTAACAGGCAAGTAATATAAGAACAGCATTGCAAATGCATTCTTATTACAATTTCTGTTTGTTATTAATACTACGATTTTTTGAAACTTTTTTTATTAAAAAGCTGTCGGAGAACCGCCACAAAAAACATCCTTGCTTGTAAATTCCACACTCCATTCTCCTATATATTGGAAGGTCGGTACCCATAACAAACGTTCTGTTTAAAAAACTGCTGCATGTACACTACTAGCTCTCATTCAAGAACGACTAGCTGAATCCGTACGTGTTTGTACTTTCTCATACTTTCAGTATGAAAATGTATTGTTATCGTGAAAACGTTCTAATCTGATATGTTGACTGAAATATAGGTTTTGGCCTTCCAGGAACACAAAACCGCGGTTCTCAGGAACTACTAGACTGATTTTCTTGAATGTTTGAAAAAAGTAAATGCATGCCTTTCTTTTTAAAAAACGGATAACGACAAAAAATTTCTGGTTAAACTAAATTGCTCATGAGTAATAGTACAATAAGATTCAGAACTTAACTTTTAGGGGCAGCAATATTGAGGGGAGGGGCTAAGTTCCCCCTTTCTCTACCAACTTAGTATTAGTATTTTTTTTCTTATTTAGAAAAGCGTGGGGCGTTTAAATGTAAAGTTCTTAATATGTCCTGATTAGTAATTATTAAATACAAAGGGATTGTTTTCAAAAATTCAAAGTGAGCGTCACAGAAAGATTATTAGATTATTGAGCCACCATTGCATTGGATACAAGATTTTTAGTATCTCCAGTAGAAACCAAGAACGTGCACCGCAACCGAGTCGAAAACCGGAAAAAACCGCAAAACTTTCCGAACTATAACCGAAATTAAAAATTTCTTGAACCGTAACCGAAAACCGTAACCGTTATTATTTAAAAATTATACCGATATTTTTAGCTCCGGCAAATGTGGAACCGATATTTGTTTATTGTTGCAAATAACGATAATTATTTACTATTAATTTTCCAATTGGTTGATTCTATATTTTGTCGCGTGTCAAACTGGAACGATCTGTTACTATAGAGGAAGTTTGAGTAATATAACCACAAAAAATTCAACGCTTCTGATAAGATTATTTTATGATTACAAAACACAAAAATAAATAAATAATATTTACTTTAAAACGTAAAAAAAGACTAAATTATAACTCTTTAATTTGTTTGTTTATTGACGTAGCGATTGTTAAGAAAGCTCCATACAAAATTGCTGAATAATAGATGAGGGAAATACCATGTAAGTCAGAGTGCATTTTTATTGGCTCTAACATTTATATGTATGAATATAATAATGGCTAATTTGTATGGGGTTAAACGTAACTGTAGTATCTAGCTAGGGGAAAGTTGCAGCTTGAGGTATGACTTCCGAACGGATCGAAAACTCTCAGCGCTTACATTTTGATACAATTTTTGAGAAACAGAGTTGCAAATGTTGATAGAGCTCAGTTGGTTGCATAAGTCATGAATTTAAATTTAAACTCGGCACTTAATATGATTTGAGGACTACGTAAGACGCCGAAACTAAAAAACAAAATTCTTCTCCTAAAAGCCTGATGAATATTACTCTTCTGTAATAAATATTTGGAAATCGCTAAAACGGGGAACGCCCAGTCGACGCAAAATCGCTTTTGGAAGCACAGTTTTATGGTGATTACATTTCTGTTTGAAATTATAGATTGAGATTTGCAAATGAGATGTTTCGAAACCGTGCAAAATCAAAATTATACCAAAATAATTTCTTAAGCAGCTTAACAGAATGTAACATATGTTCAAAATCTGGACACATAAGCGATAAAAACATGCACACTATAAAAGTTAATAGAAGCAGTTTGTCTTTATCTCCCGATAGGTTCGTAATAATATTGGATTTTTTTTATAACAGAGCAGTCGATATTATACAAGTTGGTTTTGTATATTGGCAGATAAATCAAACACGAAAACTTTTTATACCGAGCAATAAAATTTCACACGGCGCTGGCTTCGCGGGCGTAGGAACGCCCCATTGATGATTTATACGCAGTAATCGTTGGAAAAAGTAAGTGTAGCAACCAGTAGGAGGAAAAGGAAATCAACCAAAGTTGAAAGGACCTGCGGCCCTTAATTGTGGCCCTGGAAACTTCTGACCGGTTATGAGAAAGGCAAGCAATTAGAACACGCTCTGCCGCCCTCATGTCCAGTTGTGCCGAACAAGAGGTGCCCCTTTAACAAGATCACGTGTACAAGTCATATCTTCACATGACCTCCTCTAATTAGATTTTAGGTTTGTCGCTCCGACACACCGACCTAACGAACTGTACAAATCTCGCAATGAAAGCGCTTCACAGATTATAATCAGATCGACTATTCATTAGCAGCGTCGCGTGATCCGCAGCCTGTCCTTTTGTGCTAACATTTTTGTTATAAGGTTTATTGAGATTTGTGAAAAATTTCTATATATTTCGAAAATTTTGACAATTTTACAGAAATTTGGAATATTTTTAAAATTCCCGAAATAATTTCAAATATATTTTAAACCGGATGTTTTTTTTAAATGGGGGAAACTGGTCGCTGGTACTTACACATACTTTTTACGTTATAAATATTCTGGCGCATGTAAATATCTGACTAATATTGTTCTAACAAAAATTAGAAAAAAAGAAAGAAAAAATAATTTTAAAAAAATGTAACGTCTTGGCGGGGATTTGAACTTATACAAAGCCTTTGCAATAAAAGCCGTACCAGCACTACATTTTACACAACACTGACCGCTTACAGCAAACACTAAAATATTAAACGTGACTACGTGAGCATAATGACCGGCGTAACCATGTGAAAAAATTTAAAATTTCTTTACAATACTGAAAATTTAAAAAAAAATAAATTTTGTTGTAAATATTATAAAATTTTGTATAACGAAAAATTAAAAAATTTTTTAATATTAATAATGTGGTCTGGAATGAGATCCATTGGGCTATTTAGAGCGGCGATAGATAAAGTTAAATGGGCCAAAGTGTAGGGCACGCGAAGAAGAATAATTTTTAAAAATTACAAAATTTTGAGTATTATAAAAGTTTGAAACTAGTTAAAATTATTAAAAAATTGAAATTTTTTAAAAACTATGAACATTTTTAAAAATTTTGAAAAATTTTGAAAAAATTGCAAAATATTTATAATTAATTCTAAAATTTTGTAAATTTCGAAAATTATTGTAAATTTTAAAGAATATTAAAAAAGTAAAAACAGTTTGAGTTTTCAAATTTTTGATTTTGAAGGTTTCTTGAAATTTTAATGATTTATGAAAATTTCGTCGTAATTTTTTTGGCGATTATTCATTTATTCTGTTAAGATAAACAACCAAAAATGGCGTTTTTTCAATGGGAAGTTGTTGCTATTGTCATTTAACATGCTGATACTGATTTTGAAGCCGAAATTCGTAAAGTTAAAAAAAACAATAAGGGGCAGATCGAGAGATCGCGTTTGCACAAATCGGCTATTTGGTATGCTTAGAATAAAAAGTAAGCTTCTTCCCGCCGCCCTTCCCTACACACTTTTTGGCGGACCAACTACGTTTTCTGGCGGTTTCATCCGACTACAACTTTCAATCTTTAAGCCAAATTTGGGTTTTCTGCGCTAAGGCGTCTGGACTGTAAAGTACAGACACACAAACACACAGACACATCTGCAGCAACCACTTTATTGTTCTCCCAAGGCCCTAAATTATGCTTATTAGTCAAAATGTTTAGGTTAATAACCCGTATAATTGGCCAATAAGCTCAGAGTGAAAGAACTTTACTGAATTAACGCATTTGCTCCATATCCAACCCGACGATCACAATACCTTCCTATGCATACAGCGAGGAAACGATGAAAGTAAAAATGGCAATTTAATTTTTAGAAATACGAAAATTGTGTTGTTAGAGGTGATGTGATGATATAACATAATGTTGTCAATATTGTATTTTTAATTTTCCGTCGTTCCATATTGTGCAATTACAAAAAAGACCGTATAATAATGAATTGTGAAATTTAAAAAAATAAAGCTATTATTCTGAGGTTAAAAACAGAATACTCCTTTTGCAATTTTGGCACGTCTGAGCTCTCATCTTTAATTAAAGTACCAAGTACAGTAATTTTGTATAAGTCAATAGAGATGAGCATGTATTCATGGGATGATTTTGTTGCAGGCAACGGGGGGCAGCAGCAGGAGACCCCGGCCCTTAACATCAACGTGAATCTGAACACGTCAGCGTCGCCACTGGTAGCAACGCCTACGAACGGAGAATGTGCCAATTACATCCGCAAACAAGTTATGTCTGCAGAAATCTTTCGGGGGGTTCCGCTCAATAACGAGTACGAACTAATTCCCTTTAATCATTTCACGTTCAGCAGGGTGTATCCCATAGACTTAGGATTAGGTAAACGTGTAGTCGAAAAACCGATAGGCTTCAAGCGGAGAGATCTGTTGGACGCTCTGATGAAGGCAGTAGATGCGCTTAACAAGAACATGACACAGGGTCCGCCCGAAACCCGGAAAGGCGTCAAGTACACACTGGACGACTTCCTCGAAGGTTTATATCGGACGGAACCGACCACTGGGACCCAATACGAGTTGTACTTTAGGACTAAAAGTGTAAATAAGAGCAATGTGAATCACCATTTCCACGGAAACGGTTTCACTAAGGTTGTGTTGATGAGGCCGTTCGCCCCCTTACAGACGATAAACACAGAAGCCCTTGCTGCGCCCCGTGAAAAAGAACTAATTCATATTATTCTTCCTTTGTCGGGCCGCACGGCCACTTTTCAAAGCTTCATGGACAAATTTGTGAAAATTGGTCTGAAAAACGACCGACGGGTGCATCTCACAGTCGTTTATTTCGGGGAAGAGGGGCTTTCGGAGGCGCGGACGATAATGTCGCGGGTGCTGATGACAAAGAACAGCGGAGGAAACGCAAACAACCTGCGGCTACTGGCCCTTAACGAAACGTTTTCTAGGGGCAAGGGATTGCGCGTTGGGGCCGAAAGGGCGTGGGGCCCCGAAGGCCATTCCGAAACCAAAGATGTGTTATTGTTCATGTGTGATGTTGACGTGGTTTTTAGTGCGCGATTCTTGGATCGTTGCCGCTGGAACACGTCTCCGGGCAAGAAAGTGTATTATCCCGTTGTGTTCAGTCTCTACAATCCCCACGTGGTCTATACGCTCCAGGGGCGCGAAGTTCCACCGGAAACTGACCAACTGGTCATATCCAGAGACACGGGGTTCTGGAGGGATTTTGGCTACGGAATGACTTGTCAATATAGGTAAGTAAATTCTAAGCTATTTAACGCATTATTCTGTAGGGGTATTTTAAATCAAAATACGTGTAAAACCGGAACGTAAGGGCATTGCGGTTTAGGAATTTATACAGCCAAAGATGCAAACAGCTTAATGAAAATTCGTTTGTATAAGGCGATTTACTTAAACCATAAACCCTTTCAACAAATAAATATTTACACACCAATAGAAAATTTCGAAGCTATTCCTTTTTCTTCAGTGCCGCCTAGAGAAATATTTAAAAAAATGGTGTAGAACTCGCTCATACTTCCGTGCAAAACAAATGTATAGCAAAAAAATCCTATTGGTAAAATGTTAAATTTTTCACATTGGGTCTTTCTCATTAATTGAAAATACTTCCTAACACGATTGTAATATAATTTTTAAATTTCGTAGTGTTTGCTCTTTATATATCCGAAAAAATCGAGAATTTTTATTTACACCGTATCAGTAGTTACAAAACTGAACGACTAGAAACTTTTCTACGACATAACCGTGACTAAAAGTTAGTATAAAGTTCTTAATTTTTATAGAAAGAGCTACACCATTAAAATCAAAGATAACAAGTCACAAAAAACTTCTTATATTCGAGAACTTCTAATCACTCTACAGCTTTCGCTGTAAAAATGTTGATTTACTTTAGAATAACATTTTTTTGCCCTACCGCTGTACACATTTTGGTAGACATATATTACGGCGGTCCCTTTCCCATATGAACACTTCTCTTACACCTATGTAGTTATATTCTTTTAAAAACTTTACTACATTTTTGCCTTTAAAAACCTCTTACATCGTACGATAATAAAACACATGAGTCATATAATCTGAAAAGTATTCATAAATACCAATAAAATATTTTTTCTAAAACATTTTTGAAGAATACAAAATTATCTATATTTCAATAGTTACTAAACGATAAAATATTAGTCATTTGCTTAAAGGCACCAAAATATTAATTGCTTACTAGCAGAACCCGTGAGATACGCCCCCCCCCCTCCGCGATTATTTTTTGGTAACTTAATATGGCCAAATGTTTCCTCCGTTGAGTCTGTCTCGGGAATGAGACTTGCTCCCCGAAAGAAAATCTCGTGAAAAACGAAAAAATAGACCGGAAAAAACTAAAAAAGGAACGAAATAAACCAGCCCCGAAAAAAGTTTAAGAAAGAAAAACCTTCGTAAAATCTCCAGGAAAAAATTTCTCAAAAAAATACTTATCTGAGCCCCAGGTACAATTCCTTAAAAAAGTTCGTTAAACCGTTAAACTCGCCAATTTTCCTCATTTCCAAGAGAGTGTTTAACGGAGATTTTCAAAACGTTTTTGGAACTAATAAATACGCACTCACGAAATCTTGTTATACATTTACATATGTTTCCCAAATGAAATTCGTCTTTATTCATATAAATCGATCGGCAAAAAAAAACTTGTATCTTTTTCAGGGAAAGCCCCTTCTTAACTATGCAGTGATCCGCCTGCAAGAAAATATACGTGCTTTTGGTTGGTTTTCTCGAAAAATTATTTTACCGGGATTGTTTTATTCCAGGGTATATTTTGACTGGTGCTTGTCGTTATGGGAGCATTTTTCCATGAATTTTTTTGCCAGCAAATTTGTTCTCAGGCTTTTTTCACGGCGTTTTGCACCGTGAACCGCAAATAGCCCCCAGAAGCAAACGTTTTTTTTTGGTCGTGTGTTATTAGTGTGAGCGAATTTCGGAGAAGGTAGTGCTTGGGCTATCAGCATGTCGGACTGTAACAGCTCGGAAAAACGATTGTTAATTTTTTTCCCTTTATCTGATGTCACCTAAAAATACAAATTTTTAATCTTAAAGTTTGGTATTATACAACATTTTATTGCCTATAAAAGAAACAGCACAGGTTAATCTCCTTTCACTACGGTCTCTATTCAAACACCAACCTTTTCAGGGTGCTAAAACGTCTCAACACATTGATGAGGATTTCCCGCATTCCACAAAGTATCCTTCATTCCTTTCTTGACCCACGTAAACGCCTGCAACCTACTTCGTGATCATTTACGTACTAACGCACCGATGCTAGAATCTAGAAGCTTGCTGGGAAAGATGACCACGCCTATGCGTCCGCTACATGACTTCCGTTACGGTGCGTGATCTCACGATCGCATGTTGCACACGCCGACAAAGACGTTTCACTTCAAAAAGATTGTCAAACCTGCATATACTTTATGCGAATTAGCAAACAAAATTTGACGCAAGTCAACTTGCCTCCTTTTCCTTTAATCCCTGTTGTATAGTTTTCACTTAATAGCATCTCTGAATGCGCAGTAACGAATTCAACAAACGCTTTAAGGATCACATTAGGCCTCTATGGCACCTTAAAACAGAAAACAATTACCGTTATGTCACCGACGGGCCCACTTTCGCAGTAAAACTGTACGGGTTAAAGACTTCCGTATTACCTTTATTTTCATTACAAGCAGGAATTGAGATAATAATCGGCTTAATCGAATTAAAACTCTTGAAAACAAAATTTGTTCAAACAAAAGGCCTAGTAGAAGTATTTGTTTTGTTATTTTTGCGGTCAAACTTATTTTACATCACCTTTCGTTTTTGCTTTCTGGGACGTCTAATGTTTTAATATTCTGTCTTATTATAGCTCCTTATTAAGTAAGCGTTTAGGCGTAAAAAATCTAAAAGGTTTAATTATTTAAATCCATTAGTGCTTTTAAAATATGCACGTAGCATATTGCTGTAATATGTAAATCTCGAATTTAAAAATGTGTTTCCATCAGCTTTTAAAAGAGATGCTCTCTCTTGGGATAATCTTTATAACACCTTCTTTGTATGTACAACAGATTACACTGTGCTTTTAATTTTAGGCGTTTTGAAGACAGAACTTTTATAATTTACCTAAAAAAATAATATTTAAAAATTTTACTCACGTACAAATTATTTTTTAATTATAATTGAAAGTTATTTTCCATTATTTAATTTTTTTAATAAACGAAGATTTAAAATTGAATGTTTAATATTAGAGGCGTACCGTATTTTTAATTTAATTTTAATTGAAGATTTCTCCATTAAAACAGAATCTATGCAAATTTAAAACAAAATTTTCAAAGATGGATTAATAAAATAATTAAACTTTTCGTTACGAATTTAGCCACCGTATTAGAATCCTTGAGTATACTTGAGGAAATGCAGCTTGAATATGTAGTGAGTGTGCATGCCAGTTCCTAGCTTAATAAGTGGACTACCCCAACTGTCGGGATACTAACTGAAGAGGAGGGGGGTTTTACTTTGCTCGAAAAGGAGCTCAGATTTGTATTCTACGCAAGTAGAATAGCCGATTTCCTACCATTTCTCGATCACCCCCCTATCGTTTTTAAAACAATTTAGCAATATTTACTTCAAAACGGGCATGAAAATGATGGTAATAGGAACAACTTCTAATTGAAAACAAAACTATAGGAAGTTTCTTTTTGGTCGTTTACTCTCTACTTCAATACAGACACGATAAACTAAATTACCCCTGATTCGTATTCTACGCATGTCAAACAACAATCACGTATGTCAAGTAGCCACAAATGCGATTTCTTGATCACCCCCTGTTACCGGCCTTTGCTTTTTGTTTTTTTTATTTTCGTCAATTAAATAGAGCCTACCTCGGTTTAGACCAATTTAACACTTATAAGGCTCACATTTTAGGATGATTCAGGTTTTAAAAGAGTTCCGGGGGCTGCCAACCCGGTTACAAATTTAAATCCACAAACAAGACATAATATGACATGTAGTCAAGAGAAGACAAACCATAACTGTTGCCGTTGTCTGCCGCAAAATGTTGTTGGTCCGAATGCGCTTTACCTAGAATTATGACCCAATTTCTAAGTATTTTTTAAGAAAAATTTTTTTCGTCTTTGAGAACATATTGGAAACTTAAAAACCAAATACTAAAAATAAATTTCTCAGTCATATATTAAATGGAAGAGGGAAAAATCTTCCTATACATTACTGCACCTAAAAATTAAGTTGTGAATCTTATTTCTGCTATCACCCATGAGCAATGGGGCCTGAATTTTCGATATGCAAAAATTCGTAGAAAGCATCAGATAAATCAGCGGGCTGAGACACTAACCAAACTGTAGCTCTATGCTTCCACAAAATAAAAAAATCGTGTACCCAAGTTTCCGCACTATTATCTTGAAAATGTTCAAAAATATGAAAATAATGTTCAAATTACAGTTTTTAGTTTGTGAAAAAATTTTGATAGTTTAAAATATTTATAGTCACCTAGGGCCTTTACAGTTTCTAGTTTATGCCAATCTGGCAGCTCGGTTTTGAGTAACAAGGCATTAAATTCACAATTTTCAAAGAAGCAAGAAACAGCGGATTCTCTTATCAATTCAGAAAAATGAATTGGTTAAAAAATGCTACCAAAAAACATGTCTGATTATTTTATATTTGCAAAAAACACTTTTAGCTTTTCTGTGTTTAACACACCATGTACGTAGAGGTACTCATTTATTTCAGCATTTGTAAATTTGTAAAATATTCCTATTCTGACTGTAGCTGTAAGTGTAAGCAGTAAAACGAGGCGCATTGCACTTCCACTTGAGGTGCATATAAAATGCAGTGCTGATGAAAAAGGCGTTTCTATGCAAAGCGCGTTGCACGTTTATCTATCAAACATCTTGCTTTTATGGAAACGTTATTGGAAGAACCGTTACGTAATGGTAGGTTTCACATTGTAACAAATATACTTAAATTCCTAGTGCAATAACTTACTTTAAGTAATTTCAAATTTACAATAAAAGCAAGCAAATCTTTCAATTTTGTAGAAAAACCTTGAATAAAAACGAATTTTTTTATGTTCTATTCCTCATGACATTTTACACATTGCTGTGTTAACCTTTTCTCCAAATTTTGAACAAAAGATACACCTACTGAAAATGAATGCAAACACTTTGTGGTTAGTTAACCCTAACATGTTTAACATAAGTTTCTGACAATTCTGTAACATGATGAGAAACTCGGTTGAAACTTGGCGTTCAGAAATACGGACCAATTTTCTTATCTTAAGAGCACTTGATACTCTTAAGGTTGTTTGGATGATAGTTAGACGAACTATAATAACGTGAGATAGCAGGAAACTGCCAAAATAAGACAGGTTTCACCTGAGTTTATCTTGGTTGTCATTGCTGCAGGATAACTATAGCCGTGTGGCTTGCTTGTATAAGTATTATTTGTTTTCGAAATTGTGCTTAGAATTATGCTGTAAGCTCAACTTGAGAGCATTAAATATTTTAGAACTCAAAGGTTTTCAACGTCTAGAACGTTGTTCAGGCGCCTTTCTCGAAAAAACGGTGTTTTCGTATAATTTAAGTTTACTCTGTTGAAAATAAGATGTTTAAATGTAAATTGTTTGAATAATACGAGTAAATTAGCCTCCAACAATTGCAAACTAAGTACATAAAATTATACAAATGGTCTTTTTAAAATAACTAAAAAATGTAATACCTAAAACTTAAAAATTTGGCTGAAAATGAGATATTTTAGTTATGACTTTTGCCTTTGCAGTGAACGAGCCTAACGCAAAAACAAAACATAAAATATGATGTAACATTAACGAAGTCAGTATTTCCTGCATTCATTTAACCACGTCAAAAATTTAATACTTACCAGATTTTAAATCATCGCAAAGCTTTATTAAAATAGAATTTGGTTGCTACGCAGTTTGTGCAACTCTAGCTGTTGAGAATTTAAATGGAGTTCTTAATCTGATCACAATTTGCTGGTACGTTCTGCTAATAATTCTCTGTATTATTTAATCCAATTTCTACTACTGTAAATTAGGTCCGTTTAGCGGAATAAATGTTAGTAGTAATGCTCGCAGGAACTGCGGAAAGGTTAATTGGAATTCTAAGTAAACCTTTTAATTGCTTACCAAGACACAACCATGGGGTGATTAAGCCTAGACGTCTCAAGCCAATACTTCAATTATTTTTCGTGATAGCACAATTAACTTTTATGTGTGTTTATGTTACTCAGAAACCGTTAAATTCGCCTTAACGCAGAAAACCCAAATTTGGTTAAAAAGATTGCTAATTGCAATCGGATGAAACCCCAAGAAGACGAGGTTGGTCCATCAAAAACCTAGAGGAGGAAAGGGGAGAGATGCTCTAATTCAGAATAGAAACGCTTGAAAAAGAACCTTAGATTCGTATTCTACGTATGTCGAATAGCCGATCTGGTAAACGCAATCTCCCTATCATTTCTTGTTTTTTCAACAATTTACGAGTATTGGCTTCAAAATCGGTATGAAGATGTTTAATGACTTCCTAATAAGAAAGCACTTCTGGGAGGTTTCCTTTTAAACGTTTACCTAAAGAGTTTAATTGAATAATCGGCAATAGAACGACCATCACCAAATTAGGAAATCAGTTCTAGATTACAACGAATTGTTTGCAATTAGGAAATACTAAAAAATTTCAAAATTGTTCAAAAGTTTTCAAAATTTACAGATTTTTCAAAATTTTTAAGTTTTCAAAAGTTTTCACAATTTTACAAATTTTCAAATTTACGAAATAACAAATTTTGAAAATTTTGTATATACTAAAAACTTTCAAAATTGCAATTTTAAAACTTTTCACATTCTAAAAATGTTCAAAATTTACCAGAAATTTGTTTTGCAATTGGAAAATAATAAAAATATAAATCATCAAAACTTTCAAAAAATTTAAAAAAAATTTCTGAAAGCTTTCAAAATTTTCTAAAATTTTCATTAAACTCGAATTTTTCTACAAATTTATTAATTTGAAATTTACAATATAAAAAAGTTTGTGACATTTTGAAAATTTTAATAATTTCTAAATCTCTATTTTGAAAGATTTCAGTTTCTAAAAATGTTCAAAATTACCAGAAACAAATTTTTGAGAAAATCAAAGGCAATATTAAAAAGTACACAGTTGGTGTTGCTATGGGAACATTAGAACTTGATTACTGGATCTAGGTTATCTATGTTAGCAGATGACTTGTTTTCTTATTCCAAAACGTGAATTTAAGAGATTAATTTGTTCATTCATTAAAGGTAAAAAAATTAAACATTAAATGTTTGTGAATTTCAAATGCTTCCTATGGTCTCATAAGCGTTTTTTTTTCTTGTTTTTGAATAAATAATTACATAATCAATCTTTACGTACTCTATGTAATAACTTTGTATATTGTACACTTTAAAATTATATTAATGGTAGACAAAGAATAAAGACCTGTTTTACTACGTTTCATGTAATCTGTTTATATACCTTCCATTTCTAACAATTTTATGCACAAGAAGAACAATGAGAATTACGTTCGTACAATTCACTTAAGATCTCAACTTTGCAATTCCATAATAATATATTTCATTATCTACCTACGCGTTTCATGCTTTACCACGTCAATGCTGTTATTATACGTGGGTAGAGTTTTCAAGTTTTCAACTAAAATTGAAAAATTGAGAGCAGCCAAGAATGACTTTGTAAGGTATGGTAGATGGTGTTCATTAAATTTTACATTTAGAAGCGTTCGTTATTGCCTTGTTTTTAGTTTTCTCCCCGTTTTTCATTATAGTGCAAAAACTCTTCAAAACAGTGTAATTAAAACGGAAACATTAAGAAAACAGCTATAAAGACTGCTGTGGTTTACTTTCAAAACCTTCCATTAAACGAAAACTTACACAGTTAAAAACGTTCACGTTTAAAAAAATTTAATGTAATTTCGTACAAGTACAAGTAGCTACTTATTTTTAATTGTACTTTCCAAAATATCCATGCTTTAAGATTATTTAAAAAAAATTGCAAATAATAATACATGTAAGTGTCAACTATTATTTGTTATTTACGACGAGGACGAGAAAGGCCCAAGTTAAGTTAAAGTAGAAGTTTCAGTCTAAACGTTTGAAATTAATTTGGAATGCCAGGAAAAAACAAACTGATGCCAACCCTACAAAAATGTAGGCGCGGCGATGAGCGCAGCAAGGGGAAAGAAGCGAGAACTCGTGACTCACACACGCGGTAGCAGCTATCCTATAGATTCGAATTATTTGCAACTCTTTTTATTTATATTGTTTATGTGATTATTACACTTTGTAAAATTATAAAATTTACATCATGAAAATCAGCACTAATCAAGCTACAATTTATCATCAATACTTTTTTTTTGTAGCTGCAATACTTTAGCAGCTATGACAGTTAGCTGCAATACTTTAGCAGCTATGACAGTGTAAACGTTAAAAAGCTTGAAAATAATTAGAATTTTGTGTACGTTCAAAGCGAGAAAATCTCATTTCAAAAAGTTTAGCTCTATAAGGGCCCGTGTATTTTCAAAAATGTTATACTTGTTATAAATAAAATAGAAAAACCAGAAAAAAACTTTTGAAATTTTTGCTAGAGGTATTTGTAATATTGAAATTTCTCGCTGTAACTTTAACTCACAAATTTTCTGTAACGCCTTTTGCACAGGACGATTTATGTCAGCGTGTAGATTTTGAATCCTTAAGAAAAAGAAACATTTTTTGCAAGGTTGTAGCTTTTACCTCTCATGTCCTACGACATTCAAGATAGAGTGAGTTTGCTTTGCAATCTACTAACATATCTTTTCCCGCTGAGTGTGATGGGCGAATGCCAGCTATCGACAAATTATGTACAATCATACAAACAATTGTCGACTTCTAAGGTGTAAAACTTCTATCGACTGTACAAACAAATTTGAACCGTATGTAATAGTCTCCATCCACAAACTCAGACAGAAGAAAGGGCTCTGGATTTAATTTATAGATTATGCCAGACTTTTCTTAGGACAGCCGGTATTTTGAACTGTTATTTTATTGTTTTATACCCATACAACAGCACAAGTTGACATGAAAATAATAATAACAATTAAACTCCGTTGGCAGCAATCTATAATAAATCTCTAACTCTCTCACCATAACCAACTGAGACATAATATTTGTGATTTTTAGCTAGAGTGTATGTTGCGAAGCGGCACGCGGTGCTGCAAAGAGAAGTTGTCAAAACAGTGTGAAGCGGAGGCTTTCAATAGTAAACTGTTTGTTATAGCCACTCGCACATTCCTAAACTTTATTTCAAATAATACCCAATTAATGTCGCAAATGCAAAAAAATGATATTTAAATGTGCTTAATAAAGGTCACAAATGAAAAAATAATTTTTTTGCTTATTAATTTTATTTCATTTTCTCGAAAACTGTTAATCGTATAACTTTTTAACAACAGTCCCTTTTTTGAGTATTTTTCTGATGAATTCAGTTATAATTGTAACGTATTTGCTAAAATAAGAAATGTTAAAGAAAATTATGAACAGAGATTCAATACGACTTTGGCGAAAAAAAATATTAACTAAAAACAAAAAATACTACCGA
The DNA here is from genome assembly GCA_958336395.1 of Ctenicera cuprea. NCBI lineage: Eukaryota > Metazoa > Arthropoda > Insecta > Coleoptera > Elateridae > Ctenicera > Ctenicera cuprea. The sequence continues at coordinate 1,104,884 of OY284490.1, forward strand.
ATAATAACATCGCCAAATATTCAAACGTTTATTTTTCATTGTTTTTAAGGTTTGATAAATAAATTATTTTTGTACAGTCAAATTTTTTAAATATTGAAAGAATTGAAATAAATATTTAAGGACTTATTTTCAATTATAGCTATTTATTAAAATATGAAACATTAAGCTACATGTGTGTCTGTATATATGTATAATAACCATTGGTACATCTGCATATTAAATCCGGAACTGTCTCAACTTTACGTGACAACTGGCAGTTACATTGTGACACAGTTTATTTCTAATTTTGAGCAAATGTCTATTTAACTGTCACGTAGGGCAACGCAGCAGTTACAAGTTATCAAAAAAAATCGTGAGACAAAGGCCACTGGTTCAACTAGTTTATAATAATGTTATTGATTTTTACCTAAAGCGGGCATTCACCCCCCACGTAGCGGCGCTTATGATTGAATTGTGAAATTTTTCGTTATATTATAACACGGGGCCGTGTGTAACTAACTAATAAAACTCAACGTTGCTTGTTTTAAGGGTAGCGCTCCCCAGTTGAGCGTTAATAAATTGTATAAGGGGCAATAAAAATATATCGACTTAAAACAGACTTTGTGTGTAATACGGCGTAATAAATTAACTGCTAAAATTATTAGAGCGCTTTCCTCACTAATACACCCCATTTACAACGTATTTATAGGGAAACTAATAAGCCGCTACATAAATAATAATAAAGCCGCCATTTCCCGCTCTATTTGTGATGATGTATTGCCGTTGAAATTAAGTTATTCGTTCTTGCCAACTTTCTTATTTGGTTTCAGGTCGGACTTCTTGCGCGTCCGAGGGTTCGACGAGGAGATCGTCGGATGGGGCGGCGAAGACGTCATGTTGTACCGCAAGTACGTGCGCAGCCACATGAAGGTGATCCGCGCCACCGACCCCGGCATCTTCCACATCTGGCACCCTAAGGTCAGTCATCTATCCTATGGTCGCTCCCGAGATGTTACCTGACAAATTTAGGAGCTACGTCTCGAATACCTGATGAGCCTTATCTCTTATCCGCCGCAATATCGGCCTCATTTTGCCTGATTCGAGATTTATGCGAAACAGTTTCTTTTCCCAACTTAGACAGGAAGATACACGTACCTTCGCGACTTTCTTCTTTGTCGAAAGACGTTGCCGGAATTGTAAAAATGAGTGTAATAAATTCGCGTTAGTTATTGCACATACTGATTGCACAAAGTGTCTTCTGCGAATAATAACTTTTCTCTGATGGAAGACACGGAGTTTAGAATTATTGAGAAAAGTTTTGAAATTCGTCTCCTCCTTTTCGGAAAAACAACATCGCATTTTAAAGTATCGGTAAATTATCTACCCCTCTGGCTTTGTTGATATTAGTTTACTGAAACTTGGTAATCGCACAGTGCTATTTTAAATCCAAAACGATTTTCTCAAAAGATTATTGAAAGTTAGATAAAAGCTCACACAAAACAAAATTATTTGAGCTAAAAACCCCCCGTTCTATGATATGTTTTCAAAAAGTCACGTAAATGAAAATTTGTTCAAAGCTAATTTGGTCGAGCCATTAGTTTGAAGAGAATATACTCAAAAATTCTTATTGTAAAAGAGTTACTCAACTGAAAAGTAGTGTAGACTAAAGACGTTTGAGAGAAAGTTACTTCAATGAAGAGTAGTGCACATATTTTGTTTGAAAGGAAATCGCTCGAATCAAACATCGCCGAATGCTCAGTACAAATTCACTTGAATTGAAAGTGGTTCAAAGCGGCTTCAGTTTTAAACTTTCCCAATTTAAATTTCATTGCATCAACCGAGTGTGAGGTTAAAAATGCTAATTTAAGGTTAGAAAAAGTAAATGTAAGTAAAGTTAATAGCAAATACAAAATTAGCAATATTGATTGAGGGTTGGAAATTAAAAATTTAAGGTTGGAAATGCCAAATATGAGTTTAGAAATGCTAGTGCGAGTTAAGAAATGCACAATATAAGGTTAGAAATGCTAAATCGAAAGTAAGGAATGCTAAACAGAATGTTACAAATGCACAATTACAGATTAGAAATGCTAAATATGAACTTAGAAATGCTAAAATAAAGTTAGAAATAGCCAATAATACGTTAAAAATGCCGATTCAAAATTAAAAATTTAATGTGGGAAATGCCAAATAGTAGTTGAGAAATACGAATGAGGTTAGAAATGCACAAGTTGATGTAGTAAGTTCAAAATAGTGACCAAGAACTGCTACATTTATGGAGATGCACAATTTAAAGTTATGAATGCTAAATAGAAAGTTACAAATGCCCAATAAAAGATTAAAAATGTTAATTTCTGTCTAAAATTAAAAATTTAAGGTTGGAAGTTCCAAATATAAAATTAGAAGTGCTATTGTTAGGTTAGAAATGCACAAGTTAAGATTATAAAATCGAAATAAGAATTAAAACTGCTTATTTAATGTTACAAATGCACAATTTAAGGTTAGAAATGCCAAATCGAAGGTAAGAAATGCTAAGTTCGAGCTAGAAATGGGGAATAGGAACTGATAATTTGATGTTATAAATGCACAGCTTAAGGTTATAAATTCTACATCAATAGTAAGGAATGCGAAGTAGAAAGTTACAAATGCATAATAATAGATTAGAAATGCCCATTCGATGTTATAAATTCGCAATTTAAATTAGAAATGCCAAATAAACGGTATAAAATGATAATGTGAGTTTAGAGATGCTAATTTGTGGTTAGAAATTTACATTTTAAGTTTAAAATGCCAAATTGTAGTTAAGAAATGCTAATTTTAAGCTATAAATGCTAAAGAGAAGGTTGGAAATGACCAATAAAATACTAGAAATGCTAATTCGTTGTTCGAAATTCACATTTTAAGGTTAACAATGCCAAATTGAAGCTAAGAAATGCTAATTTCAAGTTAGAAATGCTAAAGAACAATTTAGAAATGCCCAATAATAGATTAGAATTCAATGTTATAAAAGCACAATGTATGTTAAAAATGCCAAATAAACCGTAGGCAATGCTAATGTGAGTTTAGAGATGCTAATTTGTTGTTAACAATTCACAATTTAAGGTTAAAAATGTGAAATTTCAACTTGAATAGCTAGTTTTAAATTAGAAATGCTAAAGATAAAGTTAGAAATGCCCAATAATAGATTAGAAGCGTTAATTTAATGTTAGAAATGCACAATTTAAGTTAAAATGACAAATAATAAACGGTAGGAAATGCTAATGTGGGTTTAGAGATGCTAATTTGTTGTTATAAATTTACAATTAAACGATATAAATGCTAAAAAGAAGTTAGAAATGTTTAATAATAGATTGAAAATTTTAATGCCATTTTATAAATGCACAATTTGAGGTTAAAATGCCAAATGGAAGCTAAAAAATGCTAAGTTCAAGTTAAAAATGCTAAAGAGCAAGTTATAAATTCTCAATAATAGATTATAGATTCTATTTCAATATTAGAGTTGCACAGTTTAAGTTAGAAATGCCAAATAAACGGTAGGCAATGCTAATCTGACTTTAGAGATGCTAAGCTGTTGTTAGAAATTCACATTTTAGGGTTGAAATGCCAAATTGAATCTAAGAAATGTTATTTTCAAGTTAGAAATGCTAAAGAGAAATTATAAGTAAGTTTCAATATTTAAATAAAACTTCCTTAACTCAATTGCGCTACTACATCAATTTTCTTCGATATTTGCTATAGCTTTAGCGAATCCTTTGGAACGAATTTTCTATGTAAAAAATTTAAGCATGTAAATCCTAAATATTCGAGATTTCCTGAAATATTAGAATCAGTTTTCAAATACTTAATAATAATATTACATTATTCAATAGTAAATAAAATGTACAAAAATATTTCCTCAAAATTAAACGAAATTCCGAATATTTTATAATTTCTGTTTTTATGACTGAAAGTATTAATCAGTGCTTTAAGTATCGCCATTAAAACAAAAATGATAGCCAGAACATTTAATTAAAATAATCAAAATAGCATTTGAAAGAACATCAAGTTTGATGAATCACTCTCATAAATGAACCACTTAAAAGAGCTGCGGATTCCGCAGACTCAGCTAAATTCCTTCAGAATGGAGGGTGTCCAGTTATTTTACATTTTGTCAGTTTGATGCAGAGGAGTGATTAAATTTAAGGACTTCCGAGCTTCACTTCGAACCATCCTTTAAGCTTATTCTGGGATTATTAAAATAATTTACTAATTTACTAAATTGGTGTATTCACGAACTTCGTAATCTAGGAAGCTTTTTGACTTAAATTCTGCTCGAATTTGAATGATTATAATTAAAATTAAACTGTTGTTCAATACAAAATTCTCGACGGAAATGTAATTAAATTAATTAAAATTATGGAGAAATTATGTTGCTTGGATTATTAAAAGCACGCTCGTTACTGTTGTAGCAATTGTTTTCTAAAATCCATCGAGAGAGCGATCATTATGAGTCGTTTAAGAGTTACCTAATTTACTTACGTTATTTGGATGTAATAATATTCCAAGTGGGTGTACGGAACAGGAAAATATTATTTCTTGAAGAAAAAATCAAGTGAACACCCCCATGGATGTCGCAATTTTATCACCGAACACTGTGAGTGATAAACAACAACCCTCGAGTTTATTGCGTCAATAAAGTTACAAGCCGAAAATTTTCCCCGTCCCTGATAAATTATTTTCATTTTGTTAGGAGAGATGCAAACACCCTCGCTAATTTCCACAATTCATTTACGCACAATACGTAATTATCGAAAGAGTAAATAGATCATTATTACACAGTAATAAATGACAAACTTTTTTCGACCGACAACCCGATAGTATTGCATTCCACGATAACAAAAATCGATTGTAATAAAATCACCCCACGCCCAAAGCACTATGCGCGTAAGGAAAATGATAACTTTCAACGCTTCCTGATTACTACTTAGCGTGGCTCGAGGCGATTTCGCCTGCCTTTGTCTATTGTCCTTCGCACAACATTCGGAGAAAATTCTTTCAACAAAACTAAAGTGATTATTTTTGTTAAAGGTCTGCTCCGGGGGTCCTGGCGGGCAAAAGCTCACCGCGGACCAATACAGAGCTTGCATTCGTTCGAGGGCCCTCAACGAAGCTTCCCACGCACAACTAGGATTTTTGGCGTTTCGAGATGACATCGCGGCGAATAGCAGCCCTGCAAAATATCCTCCAGCGCCCCTGCATTTTCCCAAAAAGACCAAGCAGGCGACTTGAGGGCCCGTTTGGAGGTTGGAGTTTTAGTGAATTTATATAAACGCAAAAATTCTATTGAATATATCAACTCGAGTGAAGGTGCTAAGTTCAGAACAATACGAGTCGTCTTACATGTGATAATACCAGAGCCGAAATAGTTCTATAACGTTGAAGTTATATTTTGTGCTTAAGTTTATTTGAATTTTTATGTAGGTTGTTGTAAGACTGTCCGTCACATCGAATATCTGAGCCAGTAATGTGATTAAATAATAGTTAGAAGATGCAAAGGGTACATTTACATTATTATTCTTGTTGATCTAGTCACCTCTTCCAACAGTGTTTAGACTTTTCTTTTTTTACCAATAACCAAGGATTTTCGAGGTCACTCAACAGCTAACAAACTGAAGAAACTTGAGAAAGCAGTACTTTTGCATCATTTACTTCACGTTTCTTTTTCAATTAAGCAACTGTCATGTTTTAACAAAATTCCCCTTACTATCTGACAATTGTCTCTCTCCAATAGTAGAAATTAAATTTTTATGTAAATTTGATTCATTACTTCAATTCAGTTGTAATCCGTAGTAATAATTTACCCCCGTTTCTTAAAAATTGAAGTTCTGTTCGAACGAAAATTGTTAAGCAGGAAAGTTCTATCGCGTGCTACGCTTGTCGGGGCCATCCGATACATGAAAATACTCGTAGTTGTGCGGCAAACGTTATAAATTTTTTAAGGCGTCGATTTGCGGCGCTAAATAAATTTTTGGGCCGATAGAAGATCGTTAGACCGTTCAATTGGCTTTTTAAAATTAGAAAATTTTCCCCGCCAGCTTAATTTGTCAGCCTACAGGTCCAATTTTGCGAGTTTTATTCAAACCAGTGCCGTTCGTGAACCGGTTGTCCGCTTGTGTTGCGCATTTGGTATGTTATAGCCAGGGGTGGAGTTTAAATGCCCCCATAATATGAAATCGTTTTGTGTGTAAATGCAAAGTTCCGACTTTTGCAAAGTTGTATTGTGGAAAAAGAAGTTATTTGTATTCTAGATCATTTATGACCTGGACTTCACCCATAAGGCGTTATCTCTGGTCTTTTTGAACTAAAATCACAGACCCTCGTCAAACCGGAAGCGAGGACTATCATTCTCCCTGATCGGATTTTCGATATCGAATAAAAACAACAAGTCAACAAAAAAGATTCGAATTTTTTACAATTTTACAGCCCTACTCCGGATCTCTACCTGGATTGCAAGTACCCGAACGAAAAAAGTTGAATAAATTCTGAAGATGGTGGAGTTCAAAATCGACACTTTGGCCCTCTGGCGCGACTTTGATAAGTTACAATTTTTGAATGTAAAGCCGGTTCCGGAAACGGCCCTATAATATTACATTTTTCAAAATTTCCAAAAATTTATTTAAATTTTTAAAAATTTATCAAAATTTTCAAAAATTCTTAAAACTCATTTTCAAAATTTATAAAAATTCAAACATTTTCAAAATTTTAAATGTTTCAAAATATATAATATAGACTTAAAAAATACATTGATTATTATTATTATTAGTATTATTATTATTACAATTTTCAAAATTACTCAAAATATTAATCATTTTAAACCTTTGACAATGGCATGTAAACATGCCGAAATACGTATAAGGTTAAAATAATTAAATATTGTTAAAGTAATTAAGTAGTTTATATACCTATGTATAATCAATAACTATGGACTTCAACGAGATAAAGCTAGAATTTATAAATAAAATTTTAAAAATTATCATAATCTCGATATCTAGAAATAATTTCAAAAATTTGCAAAAATTTAAACGTTTCTTCAAAGTTTTGAAAATTTCAAACTTTTTAAAAAATTTTCGTAATATTAATATGTTTAAAGATTTCGATAATTTTATAAAAAACATTTTCCAATAACTTTTTTTAAATTAAATTTTCTGTTTCAGTTTTATAAAATTTACAAAACTTCGTCGATGGATTCAAGTCGAATTTTAGATTTCAACGACTAATGTTGTTTGCAATAACAAATACTAAAATTAAAGAAAACTCAAAATTTTTAAATTGCCAGTATTTTTTAAGAGATCAAAATTTTCAAAACGTTTCATCTCGAAATTAGCAAAATGTTTCAAAATTTTAAAAAAATCAAAAATTCCACTAATTCTTAAAATGTTTTAAAATTTAAAGAAATTCTGAAAACAAAAATTTCCAAAAATTTGCTTCTTTCTAAAAAATTATCAAAATCTTTAAAAGTTTCTAACTTAAAATTTTTAAACTTTTAACATAAGTATATATAATTTTTAAAATCAATTTAATTTATGAAATCGATTTTAGATTTTAACGATAAAACTATTGTTTCCAATTAACAAATACTAAAAAAAAGGTATTTAAAAATTTTACTTACTTTTTTAAATTTTCAAAAATTGCATAATTTTTCAAAATTTCAAGTTTTTTAAATTCACAAAGTTACAAAATATTTTTGTCAAAAAGCTTGCGATGTCAAAAAGTAATATGATTTGTTCCTGGGCGTGATTTCCGAAAGATTTTTAAAAAATCAGGTCTAATCCTCTAGTTGTGTCAGTGGATTCCTCCTACAAGACGAAAACATGGCAGACCTAGATGATTTTGGGATATGGAAAACGTCAAGAGCAATGCGAACTAGAGGATGTAATACAATAAACTAGCTAAAACCCAAAGAGCTATGGAAAGGCAAATGTTGCATTTAAATCTAAAGGATAAACTCGCAAACGAACATATTCGACAACGTACCAAACTCATCAGGGCACACCAAGAGGCAAGCGGATAAAAGAAGTGATAGGGAGAACCGAAAATGGCGACGCTACTTAGAAAAGAGAGGAAGAGGCCGACCACAGATGAGATGGGATGGGATGGAAAAGATTAGCAGACAATCGCAAACAGTGGAGACAGAAAAGGGAGACTTATGATGAGAGAGGGCTAAAAAGAAATAAATACATGTATATTACAAACAATTTTGTTGTACACTTTTACGAAATTTAAACTAATTCTGTTATCGATATCTTTTTGTTTCGCGATATCAGTTTTAGTTTTTGTTACATACGAAACTTGGAGAAACATTTGTCATGCAATGCAGAGTCGCGTTTCAAAACTAACCTCGCCAGAGCTCTTTCAGTGGGGCTTGTTCCTATTATTGAAAGGCAAAGCATGAGTGCGAGAAGGATGTACTAATACAGTTTGCTAGGCGTTGGAAGAGTAAGAATTGTACGTATAATGTGTTGCTGTAACATGAAATCATTCACGTGATGCGAATATTTGTTTAAGAAACGTAATCGTGCAGAACAGCAGCTATTAAATATTGCAATAAACATTCAGCTGTAACAAAATACTAAAAATGCTATAAAATAAAATACTGTTAAGTTGAGAACTACAAACGGACAAGATCCTGACAAAGAAATCAAAATTAAATTTTCTTCCAATATATCATCCTCGTCTACTTGCGCGTTTTTACAATTTTGACATTACATTTCCTGCAAGATTTTACACCATCTTCAACATAAATGCAGTTTTTGCTAGTGCAGGTGCCGTCTTTGCAGTAAAGAGCTCATAAATGTCTTAAGGTTTAAAGGGAAAACGCTTTATGTGATAATACGTAAAGAAGCGTTTCACTTAGAACTTGCGTGCTCGGCAAACATTTCTTTTTTTTATGTACCTTCTGTACAAAGTACTGCCTTCAATGGGTATCTGCGATCACGTTTAAAAATAATATCAGTGTAGTTGTTTTTAAATTTTTAACTAAAACGTTACCTATGTAAATACAATTTCAACCTACCGCAAAACGTTAGTGTTTCAACCTTAGCCGTTGAGTGATTCTCGTTAAGAAAAGCCGTATTTTTTAACTTGTTTGGTTTTTCCAATTAACTTTAGTCAAATTTTAAAATATATGACACTCAAACGATTCGTATATACCTACCTCACGGTTATTTCTCGTCGCATTTTCAAAATTTCGTGCGTCGTATTACATATAAAGCACCGAATTTTCTCTTGGTTAATAAACAAACTCGTTATAAATACGGCTAATAAAATTTCCAACAATGAGCAAAAGCAAAAACCCTTTTTGTTACTTAATAACGCGTTTAGGTACTTATATACAAATGTGAGAAGAAAAGTATTAAATAAAGGTATTTATAAAAGCATTCCATTCTTTTCATTCCCATAAAAGCGAGCGTGTGTTTATTTTGCTTTTTATTCCCATCATAAACTAAGATGAGATGAGCAAAGGCGGCCTTGCATCATCTCGCTGCAGTAATAATTGCGGCCGCTTCGAAATTTTAATTTCGAAAGCAATATTGCGGAAATTGGAATTACGTGTAAAGAATACACGTTTGGCAAAAAATCGAATATTAAAATCTTAAACAGTAATCCTTGTAGTTTTAAATTGAACCAGCAAACCAGACTTTAAGGGAATACGAAATGGAAGGCACATTTACACCCTCTCTATGTGAAAGTAAAATTCTTAATGACCCTAACAAAAGGAAAATAGCGCCTTACCTATATTACGAGTTTCTGTGTAAATGCAAGTTTATAGAAGGAATTGGGAAAGTTTATTTTAGGTAGACCATTAAAAAAACAGGGGCTACACCATCAGATACTTTCTACTTTCTACATATGAAGATCGAGGACTTGGTGGTAAGTGTAAATAATATATTTAGTTGTCTGAAGCTCGCATTTCAGGAAAGATCTACTTCACATTAGATAATTTCAAATACATACCTATACCTAATATGTCTTTTTAATAATTTATTATTATTTAAGGAGTTCTTCTACAGGATGGAAATATTCATGACATACGATTGCAATCCCTGTTGTTTTAGGACGCAAAGAATTGGTTAAATTACCCACAGTAATGCAGAATTTTACGTCGGTTTCAGTAGTTAGGGTAAATTTGCTCTATGCGCCTCATAACTCCCGAACGGATGGCCTGTTTTCCATAAGCTTCGGAATGTGGGCCGTGGGGATGTGTCAAAAATAAGCTACAACAAATCTGAAACTGAAAGCGGAAATTACACATGTTTTCTTGGTAGCATTTTTTTTTAGAAATTGAGTTTTCTAAGTCTAAAAACGGAATCTGATAGAAGACCTTGGCGCAAATTGAACGCTTTTTTCCGAACTTTCTGCCTTCACAATGGCGCCCTCTACGATTTGTTTTTAAATTTGATTAACGTTTTATTACTCAAAAACGAGTTAACAGATCGATAATAAATTTGGAATTGTAGTAGGTACCCTCTAGGGAAACAGGAAACACAATTACTGTGTACGAAAATTTTTAAACGCATGAAAACTGCGAACACAAAGATTATTTTTAAATTGTGGAAATTTTTGGAAACATATCGATCAAAAACTGGCCGCACGGTTTTTTCAAATTTTGCAGGCTTATAGAGCTGGGAATGAAATAAAATTTGGTTTGAGTCCCAGCTCGCTAAATTAATCGTGACGCCTTATATGAATTTTGTAAAACTAAAATTTATGTCCTTTTGTTTAATAAAAGGGGGACGATAAACAATTTCTGTTGAAGCGAAATTGCTCATAAGTGATAGTAGAATAAGAGACATAACATCAATTTATAGGTGCAGCAATATTTAGGGGAGTTAATTTTTCGCTTTCCATTCAATTTTTGGCTGACGAATTTGTTGTGTTGTCTCTGGTTTTCTTTACCACCAAGAATTCTGTTTGAAAATAATCTATATATTCAATTTCGTTTCTCATAAGAACTTTGGTATTCTAAATTGTCAGACAACGCGGCGACTATAACTATTTTACCCAATCATCCGTCCGGTACAGAGGTAAATACTGTCAACGCATAACAGCTGTTTGAGTAGGAGTTTCAATAATGGCAATTACTGACATAGTAGTTTTTGTCAATATTACAATTTACTTTCGGGTTAGAACACTTCGTCATTTGGGTATTACACCCAGTATAATTACGTAAGGACTGACTTGCTTTTACAAGCATTTGCTTTAGAAGTTTGAGCGATAGTTGTTCGTGGGCCCTGCCTGCCTAAACAGGGCCGTGTGCTTAAATTATTTAAACCTTGGGGCGTACAAGGATTTGATCTTAATGTACCTTGTTTGTCATGACACGAATACTTAATCGGCTTATGCCTGTTAGCTGGTTGTGAACCTAACCCATACAAACTAACGTTTCGCAAGACATTGCAGCTTGCATTTTCAGAGTAAATAAAACACTGAATTTAAATGCGAAATGCGGAGATACTTAAATACCTTTGCGCCAGTCGGGCCGAACGGTACAGTTCTGGTTAGCTGTCGCCGTTGAGCGGAGACGGATTCAGTGGAGCGTGATAGTGAGATCTATGATGCTTACGAATCCTTAGAGAATGAACTACTGGAGTCCAAGCTTTACTGAGTCTAAAACCATCCTCCCTGTTTATGTGTTTCTCAATTTCAATTGCTTCACGTACGATACGAGGGAAGTAATGAGGTACTCTGGCGAGTGCCCGAGCATTGTCAAAATCCATCTTATGCCCAGTTATTCCAGTGATGCATTTGAGTTTGCTATCACCTTGGTGCTCTCGCAAAACGGTTTCAAATCCGCAAAAGCTTTAAAATAAAGATCAAGCTTAAAATCAGCCGATATCTACAAAATCCCTTGCTCTTGTGGTTCAAACTACATCGGACAAACTGGTCGTTTCATAGAGTTAAGATTGCAAGAGCACAAAGCAGGTACCAAACACAGACGCATCACAAAATCTGCGGTGGCTAAACATACTGGCATAAGATTGACTTTGCGAATGCTCGAGTACTCGCCAAAGAATTTTTATCGGTTTCTAAAATCGGTAATTAAACCAAATAGGGGTGGCGGTAGCTTAGAGGTTGAGGACTTAGCCTTAGTTGGATTTCTCGCTGCAGCCATGCAGCAATAAAAATTTATGCTGCAACCCGGCACTCACATTTCCCGATCCGGTGTGGGCAGCCGTGAGGTATTAATGCCGGAAAACTTCTCTGGTATTTAGTCGTTCGGATTCGACGTTAAACTGTAGGCCCCCCGTACTCCACCGCAGTGCTAAGAAAAATACGTGGCAAAGCAGAGTGCTGGAGCCTAGCAGTTGGACGTAAAAGCTGATTACGAATACAAAATCAAGTTTCCTGGAGATTTTATTTAAAAACTGCAAATTTGCAAGTATTGCTCGCCAAATTTGCGCTTTTTTGGTAGATCTGCAAGAAATTATCGGTAATTAACCAATAAATTCGAAGCTTATGTGGTATTACGATTGATAATTTAAATTATATATAAATTTTCAAATAAAATTATAAAATTATCGTATTGAAAACAAAAATTTCTAAACGTTTACGTTTAAACTAGTTTAAAATCTTAAAAATTTTGGTAATAAATATTTTTTTTACTATTAGAAATTTCAACAATTATAAAAAATTTTGAAAAAAAGTTTTCGAAAATCGTGAATAATTTTAAATAGTTTTGTAAATTTTCGAAACTGATAATTTTAAGAAATTTTTAAAAATTTTGGTTTTTGATTTGATTTGAAAGTTGAAAATTGTTTAAATTTTGAAGATTTAAGAAAATGTTGGAAATATTTGTAAGCATTTTAAAAATTCCTAATTTTATATAATTTAATTTTTTTTTACGTTTGTGGGTTATAAATATTATTGAAAATATTGAAAAATGCGGTTCTGGTAAATGACCAAAAGGAAATCTCCTAGAGGTGTTTTCTTAATGTTCTTATTGTCATTTAACATGCTCATACCGATTCGTACGTTGTTGAAACATCGAAACATCGTTTGGGGAGGGCACTGGGCGGTAATAAGGATATTGCGTTTGCGCAGATCGGCTATTCGACATGCGTAAAATATTAATCTACGGTGGTTGTTGTTGAGTGCGTCTATATAGAAGTAGAGCACCTTTCCCCTCCTTCCCTTTTTTTGGCGAACCAGCATCATTTTGTTGCGGTGTCATCCTATTGCAATTAGCAATCTTTGAGCCAAATTTGATTTTTCCGCGTTAAGGCGTTTGGGCTGTAAAGTGTATAAGACACACGGACATTTCTGCAGCGTCCGCTTTATCGGTCTTTCAAGTCCCTAAAACCTATTTATTAGTGAAAATGTCCCGGATATCGGTCAGTATACTCAAAGCGAAGAAAACTTCGGTGAATGAACACATTTGCTCCAAATCTTACATGACGGTCACAATACCTTCCTTTATAGCTCTACTTCTTATAGAGAAGATGGTAAAAACACTAGTCAATAAATTCCTGACAGTTTGGTGGAGCATCTAGTTGTATTGTGAAAACGCCATTAATAAAACTAAAAATATTGCATTAAATAGCTGTTACATTTTAACGTATTTTTGAACGTAAGAATAATATTATTCTACGTATTGCTCAATTTTACAGCAATAGAAAATTTAAAATTAATATTATTGTAAAGTTATAAGAAAAATATACATGTAATGACTGTAGCGAGAGCAAATATTTTGTTAGTTAATAGACTGTTCAAGTTTTCATATTGAAACCGAGCTCGCTTTAGCAAGGAGAAAACTCTACATAAATACATTTCATTGAATACAAATAAGACCTTTTTTAGTTCCTCTATCGTCGACCGCAAAAATTCTGTGCATAAATATTACTGTTTGCTTTGCATCTTCTCCGTTTTATTTTCAAAGTAAACTACTCAGTTTCCAATGGAACAACTTGCTGGATACTGACACAAAACAGTTTTCAGTTGCTGGGAACAGTTGTTGAACATCCTAAATAACAGTTTGTATTTCTAACTTTGAAACTTTCTTGCTCGCGTGCTTTTACTCGACATCAGAAGCTTATTTTAAACAAGTAAGCATTCTTGTTGTTGTTGTTTCTGTTATCTTTATTCACAATGTCACGTAAAACCTGGATTTAAGTACCTAGTTATGAGTTGCGCGAAAGATACAAATTAGTTGCTTGTTTATTTTGCAACCGAGGAAAATTCGAAAATTATACATTATTATCGTTGTGTGGTGTGACCAGTAATTTAATACTAACAGCTGGATGCACGTTGTGTATAGGAGAGAGCTTTCTCCTAGAATGCTTGTTATCTTGTATTCTATAACGGTTCAATAAGCCGACATCAAAAGCTCACTTTACCAACCAGATATAAAATAAATTCGGTGAAGCGCGAAGAATTGTTTTTTTAACGAAGCCGCTGCAGAATAAAATAAGTTCCAACTTTATCAAGCTATTCTTCAGGCCGCAATAAAGAACTGCGCTTACTAAAGCGCTTTGTTTCATCAAAGTGTAAAATTTAATAAAAATTTAGACGACACCGACACCGTAATTTTGAATTATGGCACGAAATTTTAGTTCAAATAAAGTTTTTAATTAAAAATTTTGCGATTTATTTTTGCCGCTGTTATTTAATTTATTTGACTGCGTTTGAACCAAAAAGTTTGTTTTTGCCCTTTTAAACAATGAACATTTATCACGATATTTCTGATTTAAATACGAGTTGATTTGTGTAATGTCTTACGTAAAATATGTCAAGTTTAATTACTGCCGCTGTTGCTTCTGCAAACAACTGAAACTACCACTACCTCTTTAAATTTGTTTTTATTATAAGAAGTTTATTATAAGAATTTTATTATAAGTTCTAGAAGAGTTTTAATCACGGTTAAATAAACCTGATAATTAAAATTTTTTCGTGGCCGTAATAATTTATAAGTATTAATATAAATTTCGTGGCTATATCGATCAAATGTAAAAGTAAATATTTAGTAAAAATATCTTCCTCGGTTAGGATTTCCACCGAGACCTCCAGATGCTTAGTGCTCTACCACTGAGCTGTCGAGAACGATAAGAACTGCTCAAAGACAACATTTTTGATGACTTCTAAGGTACCGACATGTTTAAAAAATTCTAAAGATAAATTGAAACTTTTTGAGAGCATATCTCTGGTTACGCAAATGAGTCTAAAATATGATAAAGATATTCAAAATTTGAAGTACCAACGTACAGAAATACTGGTATTTGATTTTATTATTCTATGTTTAATAAAATTGTGAAAGATTATGATGATTATTCACAGGCCAACAACGGTTTTTGTTCTTACACTCTAATACGTGTACCGTATCCAAAATTTGGGTAGGAAGAAGAAAAGTAACTCCCCTAACTATTGCTGCTCCCAAAAATTAAGTTGTGAATCGTATTTTACTCACTACGACTTGAGCAATTTAGTTTAAACAAAAAAATTGTATTGTTTCTTGTATATTAAATAAAGGAATTATCAATTTTAAAATATTCATAGAAGGCGTCACGGAGAAATTTACCAACTAGCACAATTAGTCGACTATTGTAGGAACTAAGAAGTGTTTTGCAACTAGTCGCGAGCACGTAATAGGAACGTTCCCATTACGTGCCTGTGACCAAAATGGGAAATAATTTTTCGGTTGCCACAACGTTCCGGTGATGCATGAAAATTTATCAACAACCGGGATTAGATGGTGAAATTTACTTCATAGTGAATTTAGGGGGTGACATGCACTATGTTGTAGCCGCAGTTAGCGGGAACGTTATTAACACTAATAAATATTACTTATAAGTTTCACAACCATAAAGGGTTACTGACGGTCTCCAGAACGTCGCGGCAATTATTAAAGCTACTAACAACTGGTTGCAACTTCGAAATCGCATTTCAGTAACATGAGGTAGTCGCTGCTACCATCATTTGCCACGGTTACGTTTTGAAAACTTTAAGGTCGTCCCACTGGTAACTACGACGTCCCCAATACCGAAAAAGCTGCGTAGAAGTTATATGTATAACTGTTAAGGAACTACTAGTGGTGGAAACTACGTGGCAACAACTATGAATTTCTCAAATGAAGTTATTTATATACCAAAGTCGTAGATTTATTGTCGGGCCCACCTTAGGAGTGTTATAAATAGAAGAAAAGAAATGATGTGGAAGTTTAAGGCCTCCAAAACGTCCTATAATGCTTGAGCTCTCTCGAGCAGCTGCGGGCCCTAGTTACGCCACTGCTTCTAGCACCTATTAGCAACACTTTGATTGTGTCAAAGAATAGATTTCTGCTATAAGTAGAAAAATGTAGCTATTGCAGAAGTGCGAGCTTAGATAATTAACTTAAATAACAAATTTCATTACTTAATTGAAAATTTCAGCTTTCTCTTTTAATAAAAATACATAATTTATTACCTTAATAAGAACCTGTTTACATAATTTTACAATGCGCAGAGCACGAGGTGGGTCTCCATACACTTTTAAAAAATTCATTGTGGCTTTTGTTTAGAGTTAAATGAAGACTTGTGTCGGCAAAGTGGGAAACAAGAAGACACTGCCCTCAACATCGCGAGACCTTTGTTTACGTAAAATAGACGTCAAGGGACAAACACTCCATTTGCATCAAATTTATTCGCTGAAATAGCCGTTTGACATTTTCCTATGATGTGGCATTGAAGGATGATTGAATAGCGGTGAATGTCGCGCCACAAAATTGAAAGGAAGCCTCGGTAAACATCTTTGATATTTCGTTAACTCAATGTGTTGTTTGGAATGCATAGTCTCAAGGGTGCGGTGTGTGTTGCCTAGAAACGGAAATATCGCCGACCTCATGCGTAGCTAAAATGTAGAACTGCGAGAGAAACTTTAGGCCAGCAGTGGCGTAACAAAACAAAAGGGTTGAAGCAGTTCATCTACACTTTGACTTCATAATTTTGCAATTTTTATATTTGTAAACGCATTTTATGTTATTACTTAGAATCAAAAGTTACTATAAGATCGGTACATTGATTACTTTGTATTCCGCATATTTTTAGAATGGTGTCCCAGTTTGAAATTTCCGCCGCAGCATGCAGCAGAGCGAAAATTTTCAAACCATTTCTGAATTTAATTTTTCTGGTTTTGTTTTTCAACAAGCCAACATTATGTCAGTGATGAAAGGTTGCTTGATTGTATGAATCTCCGATTCAAAATCACAAGCGTCTGAGACATACAAATTAAATTCCCAACATTTCTATGTACTGCTTGCGTCAAACTTAGCTTGCATGGTATGTTCAAAACTCAGACACAACTCTACAAATTGTAGTACCTAGCTAAACAGCTTCGTCTACCAGAAAGTGGGTGGGAGAGGGAAAATCACCCTCCAATATCGCAGTATGTAAAAATTAAGATAAAAACTTTATTCTACTATCACATGAGCAATTTAGCTAAAGCAGAAATTTCCCATCGATCTCCGTTTATTAAATAAGGGGTTTCGATTTTTAAAAATTCATAGAAGGTGTCACAAAAAAGTTAGCGAACTGAGACCAAAACCAATTGTAGCTGTTTTATAGCTCTATCAGGTATAAACAATTTAAAAAAATCGTGTTGCCAGTTTTTGAGCACCCTGTTTTTAAAGAAGTAAAAATTCATAGAAGGCGGTAGAGAGAAATTTACGAGCTGGGGCGCACATCTCATTGTAGCTCATTTTTAGCTCTATAAGCTTACAAAATTAAAAATATATCGTGTAGTCAATTTTTGAAAAATATTTTTTTGAAAATTTCGAAACTTATGTTTGTGCGCAGTAACCTTGTGTCTTTATAGGGCTAATACGATAATATATTTGAACCCGATCTGTCAACCTGTTTTTGAGTAAGAACCTATTTTGTCTGTGACATTTAGATGTATTCCCAGATTCCAAAGTTCATAAAAATCCGACCATCCGTTCGGTAGTTATGATGCACCACCCACTCCCCGACAGACAGACATTTTTTAAAAACCACTATTTTGGATTCCTGGAGATCCAAAACTTGTGTTTCTGTCAAAATCTCGATTATAAAATTTCCATGAATCAATACTTCCCTATAGCGAAAGTATAAGAAACAGAAAATGATGCTTTTCTTTCGCTAGCGGTTCCAGATCATTTTAGACTTATTCTTGCATTGGACTTTTATAAAGAACGGATTTGCGAAGATCTGACACTCACAGGTAAGGTCAGAAATAAAACCTGTGTTGTTGGGGAGGCTACAGTGCGCGGGATACGTATATGTCTGTTACGCCACTGTATGCGAGTTTTATTCACGAACTTCAAGTTCAAATGTTAAACAGTTCTGTGTCAGGCGCAGAGCTTTTAGCTAAATCTATAACTTCGCCATTTAGGCATAGGGGAGAAATGTATCCGTTTGCAATCCATTGAGATATATGGGCACGAAAAGTAGAAACTTTTCAACTGCAACATATTGCGAGAACCAGTTTAGTTAGCTGTGTATAAAAGCGTGAAAATTTCTGGAGCTTTTTTTTAGAAGTAATTAATATTTTTCAAGATTGTTTGTTCGTTGGTACTTCCAAAACAGCTGGAAGTTTTATGAACAAACAACTTAATTGATTATAAGCTTCTTTCTGATTACATAGTTGGGTTTAAGGACGGAATTGCAGAAAAAGAAAGCTTCAGGCTGGTACAATTTTTTTAATTAATGAAATTCCTAGTTCTTATTGTATATGTTAAAGTTTCTATAAATTTTACCACTCAAACCAAAAGACACTTTTTAATAACATTTTCATGTATCATTAAAGCGTCTGTTATACAGGACGTTTTTTGAATTAGGATTGGAAGATGAGAAAATTCACGGCCATAAAAAGCGGGCTCGTTGTGCTACCTCCACAGCAGCTCCCCAACACGAAAATCACCTAAGCCATTTAATTCTTTTAATGAACTTGAGTACGTCCACAGTTGGGGTATTGCTGATGACGATCATGTCAGGCCAGAAGGTTCCCCAGCATGGATCCACTAATTGTTAGGGGCGGGACAGTGGTATAGCACGTGTTCTGCTGTCTCTTCTTCTAAGTTGCATCCTCGACAGTTGGGGCTGTCTAGAAGCCCCATCATGTGCATGTGCTTGTTTAAACTGCAGTGCCCAGTCAAGATTCCTACAACGAGTCAAAGATTTTTTCTGGACAGCTGTACACAGTATTTGGCTGTCTTTGGTAAGAGTGCTGCAAAAGCAGCCCTTGCCTGGCGACAGCTTTCAACATTGTCACGGTACGGTTTGGCCGTTCATATAAAAGAAACGGTTGTTCGTAAATATGACTCATGTCTAGGTGCATCATTAAGAATTTCCAAAAAACAACAATAATGTATTTGGTTAATAATTATACATTGTCACTTAATACTAAGATAAAACTACTTACATTAATTATGGCAGTCATAGCCCAAAGGGGGCCATGCGTAGAGGTATTGGAGCAATAGTTCTTATTGATGGTAGACTCAACTGATGATCGTACAGAGAGTAGGTACGCTTTTATAGATTTTAATCTAGGTCAACCTTGCCAATTACAAATCAATAACTGCATCTGGGACATATGCATTTGTTCTAAATATAAACATGAAGTAACCTGGATCAATACTTGCATTCTGATGCAATCCTAATTATATAATAATTAGTTGTAATAATAATAAATATTCTAGGTCAGCCTAAGTAACTTCGTGACAATATTAGACTGTTATATTTTCAGGTGGCTGTAACTTCGCAAGGAAGCCATTTTGAACTAAGGTATATTTATTAATAAGCTCGAGCATTCACTTCTTTGATAATTATTTTAATTTATTGTAAATAAAACAATACTAAGCTTTAACAGGTTGTTTAATTTAGCCTTATGCGTATTTCGACATGTTAACGTGTCATTTTCAGAGGCAAGTTTAAAAGTAAACAGTTGGTGTTGCTATAGCAACAATAAATCTTCATAACTTGATCTTGGTTTTTTATATCTGCGTCCAGATGAAATGATTTCTTATTCCAAAACGTCTAGTAATGGTGAATTTAGCAGATCAATTTGTTCACTCATGAAAGGTACAGGTTTTAAATGTTTGTGAATTTCAAATGCTTTTAGTATATCCAACTTACGTATATCATCACAAAATTGTAAACATTTTATAGTGTTATTAGATGTCATTGAGTGATTGTGTTGTAATAAACGTTTAGCGTAATAGTTATTTACGTCATTAGTCCGGTAAAACAGATATTACGTACAAATAAGTAATTAATTCGGACGAGGCAAAGCCGAGTCCAAATTTTATTGCGCAATGAGTACGTAATATCTGATACCGGACGAATGACGTAACGCATTTTACTTCATACTGAAACTAAAATTTAAAAAAATTATAATAAACCGAATCTGATTCAAACTTCCGCCAATTTACACAAACAACCGCTAGTTGGCATGACTAGAGGGTTGCTAGCGACGCCTAGTTCGTTTACTTTTGTCATTCGCCAATAAATTAAAAATGAATGAGAAGCATTCCGAAGAAATTTTGCGAAAATCTAAAGAAGCTACGGCTAATCTTATTACCGTGAAGTCGGAAGGGCGGTATAAAAAAAAATATGACGTGTTTACAGAATGACGGCGGCAAAACTCGTATAATGCTGAAAAAACTGATGAGGATGTTATGTTGGCCTATTTGTATGATTTGGTAAGTTTTTTTTGGCATTTTAAATATTTGTATTACAACTTCTTTCATTTCTAGTCTAAAAAATGTTGTGGTACTTTTTTGTGGAGAAAATATTCCATGGTAAAGTCAATGCTGCTCGTGTTTGAGACTCAAGTATTTAGTATTAATACTCTGTCCTTACCTGATCGTGCGGAAATTCCTTCAATCCAAATTAGTGGAAATGAAAACTGTACCATTAATTTTAATTCTGCCTTACCAAAATGTTCTTAGTTTCTTGATTGTTTTTTATAAATTTGTTAATAAATTTGTTCTGCAAAGGTGGCTTTGAATTGAGTATTGTAAGAACCTACTGTACTGTAATAACGCGTTTTACAGTACAGTGCAGTATGACGTAAAACAGTTTATAACAGTACAGTATGACGTAAATGGATTTATGTGGGTGTTTATATATGTAACAACGTACGTGTTCCTTGTACCATCAAAATTTCTAATTGTTTGTCCTGTATAAACTGAATTACAGTGCGAGCAATTTAATATGTAATGTCTGATTTGAGTAAATTTTCTGTTTTTTCTTTTGCGTTAAACAAACCGTTTAAAATGTTTTTTATTGTTTTATATATTATTTTACATTTATTTGTGTTGTTTATAATTTTGGCAATTTTTTATGATTTATTGCCAAAATATGGAATCGACGCGTATTTCATTTTGACTGATGAAGTAGTTGGATACATTTTCTGAATAGCTAATTTATAATTTTTCTCTTTAATTAGTGTATCAATAAATTGAGTATTATAACCATTATTGTATGCAATTTGTTTAATAGTCGAAATTTCTCTATTATAACTAATTTCGCCTAAAGGAACCGTAAAAGATCTATGTATCATAAACCTGTATGCTCCTAATCGATGTGTTTTATGATGGCAAGAATCGCGTGGTATCGTAATGTATGTTTGTGTAGGTTTTCTATAAAAAGAGTATTCAAGTTTATTAGTAGAAGTAATTATTGTTTAAATCTAAAAAGTTAATAGACCTATTTTGTTTTGTTTCTAGTTAAATGTTATTTTTGGGCGCAAGCTGTTAATAAAATTAGAAATTCATTGATTAACTCAAATGGACTATCAGAAAAATGCTAAAATGTCATAAACATAACGAAACCAAAATATAACTTTCTCAGAATGGTTTGACTCAAATATTTGATCTTCTAGGTTTTCTATAAGTATATTGGCTAAAAGAGGTGGAATTGGACTTCCTATGCGTCAACCATCTGTTTGGAAACAAATTTTAATATTAAAAGTAAAATAATTTTGGTTAAGGCAAAGCACAAATAATTGAATCAACTCAATTCGTTTTATTTACAATAAATTAGGGTATATTTAATTTAATTTGTCTATTGTCAACTAACAATACCCCATTCATTTTGTATTAGTATACATAATTTATTCTATGTACACGTTAACATTAATATCGTCCAAATAATACAGGAACAGGAAAGCTGCTGCTGAACGCTACTCTTTTAAACGTCGAAAAGCAAATTTCGAGTTCCTTCACACAGAAAACCACAAAATTGGAGGTTGTTAAATCGGCAACAGACATATAAAAATAATTACACATTCTTCGGTGCGTTCCAATATTTGTTCCAGTACGGTTTACAGAATTTAAATAATAAACGTTTTAGGCGTAAAAAATGTATCTTGTATGCGGTTTGCATGTAGGTGACAAACCACGTCGAATTAATTGAATTTTCTGGTTAATGATTCAATATGATGACCTGAAAACTGGACTGAACTTCCGTCTTCTACATACGTAGTGGGGATCTTTAACGTGCAAACGTCTACCACACAGAACCCACAGCTTTACATCTCTCAAGTACCGAAACGCGGTACCCTCGACCCAAAGGCAAATCTAATTACCATTAGAACACCAGTGCTGTCCCTTGGAATTTTACTGTAACATCTTGAGCAGGTATTATAATTTATAAGAGATAGAGATTTGGCGAAGATTTGAGAAAGTTGCAAACTTTTATGGTAACTGGTGATTCAAAAATAAATTTTATATTTTCGTTAGCCCGTTTAAATTGAAAGTAACATTTAAAAAAACTAATTTAAATTTTAAAATCTAAAATTTGTTGGGGCGAGCGGTGGAGTAACGCTAAAGGTTTGGTTTTCTTTTATCAAACGTACCGAGTTCGATTCTCATTAAGCTCGCTTCAATCTGGGTTACCAGATTTAAAAAAAAAACATTCTTCACTTTAAATTTTTTACTGCACCAAATGTCACATACGTTATAATAGAATTACTCGTTTTGAAATAAAAACTCATACTTTTTTGTGCGCTAATATGTTTCTCTTTTAAGCACCGCTATAAGATGTGCCTAAAGTATGGAATACTGAACGTAACGTCTTCATTATTAATTTTATCACACAATTTCTCCAGTAGTCCACAAATTGTAAAATAGAGTACAGGGTGTTTCAATTTTATTGTTGCTAACTTTAGGGGTACGTTTCGTACTTATATACAGGGTGTTTCTTAATAACATGCTAATATTTAAGGAGGTTATTCTTGGGTCCATTTTAAAGAAAAAACTTCATATGAACATATGTCCTAAGGGTCTTAACTTTTGAACTACAGGGTGCTAAAGTTTTAAGAAAAAATTCTTTTTTTTATGATAACTTTGGTATGACCCTAGATATTTTTGTGAAACGTAGTACGCATCTTCTACGCATCAAAAGGCATTTTCTGCTGTACAACATAATTTTTATTCTTGCCAGTGGCGTTCGTGCGGAATTAGCACTGAATCATTTTAAAGAGAAAAGTGATACGCCACTGCTTTTTCTTAAAGTAAAAATCATTTTTGAAATCCTCATTCCTTTCTGAGCAAATCTGGTCTCTTCATTTTTTTTCGTTTGACCTACGGTTTTCGCATAAAAAAATAAAATTCATTCATTTGCACGTTGTTATGAAATTGGGTATTATCAAGGATTAAAAACGTATCTAGTAGGTAAGAAGCAGATTTTGTTTTGTAAACATAAACAGTTTTGACAGTTGTCTACCTAGTCTAGTTGTCATTTTCCAAAGAGTACCTGGGTCCACGAGAAAAAGAGCAGAGGCATATTTGCAGGAGGTTCACATTTTGAACATCTGATTTAATTTATTTCTTTGTGCGTTCAGGGTAATTTTGTGTTAGCCTTCCAAAATGTATTTAGATTACTTTAATTTTATAATTTTACCGTTTAAAAATTATTCTCTTAAATAAATTTTTGTTTAAAGTTACATAAATTGGTTTTTGTCGTAAGTGGTTTAGCGAGATGCAAATGAATGAATTTTATTTTTTTATGCGAAAACCGTATGCCAAACGAAAAAAAATCAAGAGACCAGATTTGCTCAGAAAGGAATGAGGATTTCAAAAATGATTTTTACTTTAAGAAAAAACAGTGGCGTATCACTTTTCTCTTTAAAATGATTCAGTGCAAATCCCGCACGAACGCCACTGGCAAGAATAAAAAATTATGTTGTACAGCAGAAAATGCCTTTTGATGCGTAGAAGATGCGTACTACGTTTCACAAAAATATCTAGGGTCATACCAAAGTTATCATAAAAAAAAGAATTTTTTCTTAAAACTTTAGCACCCTGTAGTTCAAAAGTTAAGACCTTTAGGACATATGTTCATATGAAGTTTTTTTCTCAAAATGGACCCAAGAATAACCTCCTTAAATATTAGCATGTTATTAAGAAACACCCTGTATAACTTTGCTTTTCATCGTATTTTGCTACATTATTAAATATTTTGTGGAGTAAACAACGTCTTTTATTTCTTTAATTCTTTAATACAATAAATTAATTCACCTTGAAAAAAGTTAAAGCCTTATAAAAAAGATAAATTAGAAAAAATATATTTTGTAAACGGTGCGCTGTGCGAAAAAAACACGAGAATAAGTTATTTCAGAACATCAAATACTTCGTCTGATTCTGTCATAAAACGTTAAAAAACTGTTACACAAAAAAGTTACTGTAGAAAAACGAAGGCCATCTGCCCGTAACTGGCGCTCTCTAGCGAATTAAAAAAAATTACGTTTGGCATACATGTAATTTCACTTGGTTAGTATGCATACCAAATTTCATCCAATTCGCCTCCTTACGCATTCACAATAAACTGTTTATGAAGGCCAATACGCTCATTAAAAATTGAAATTGGGGAAAAAAATACGGGTCTCTTAATTTTCGGTGCGTACTCAAAAGTTACTAACAATTAAATTTGAACACCCTGTATAATAGAACATTTAAAAAATGCTCTGTTTAACGACACCAAATTTAATATATGTATGTAAATTAACGTAGTTTGGTGTTGCATGTTGCTGTAAATTAGGCAACACACTATACATTAACAGGGTATGTAAAAATTAATGTTGAATTTCCATGTCAACTATTGTAATCGTACACCGGGTGCATGCCTGAATACGACTTTGTTATTTTTGTTTTATTTAGTTGCAAACAAATGTTCTGTGCAGAATAACTGCAGCACTATTTTTATTAAATTTTTTACTTTCCCATATGCTCGGTATAGGATTTCATGAAAATTTTCGAAATTTAGATTTTAGCGGAAATATATGTTTTGGGGCTCAAGGAAAAATGTGTTTTAAAAAAAATGTCTGTCTGTGGGTGGGTAGGTGACGCCTTTAAAGATGAAAAAGTACTGAACCGATTTTAATGAAGTTTTTTGATCAAGAGGTATATCAAAAATTGTAATTCTAGTTAAGCTCTTCAAAAACATACGGAAACGGAAGTTTAGACAGGTTTTCTTGGTATCGGCTTTTTCTAAAATGAAATTTTAGAAATTTGAGTACGGGTTCCGAAAGAAGAACTTAAGGCAAATCGAAAACTTTTTGACCGAACTCTCTAGCTTCTAGTGATGCACAAAGCAAGATTTCTTGTCTTGCTCGGCAACTTCTTGTCTTGTCTTGCCAAGCAAGACAAGAAGCAGTGATGTGATTTTACCGGTAAAATAAAAAACGGTAAGTAAAATCATTATTTTACCGGTAAAATACCGGTAAAATTAATTTCACGTCAAAAAGTGATGTCAGTGGATTCCTTATGAAAAACCATTTAGTTTGATACTAGATACTCGACAGGTCTACTTAATACTCGATACCAAAACACAAAAATACAATTATTTATAGTTTATAAAAATATAAAGGTTATGTAACTTACAGTTACAGTTATAATTATTAAAGTATAACTAAATTAAATACAAAGCAAAATGTGATAACGAAAATAAAAAATATGACGATATAAATCGAAATAAACATTTAGATAAAATAAACTTATACATATAAACAAAAAGTTAAACAAACTTAATAAATGTAATTGATGTAACTTTTAATAACAAAAATAAAAAATATTTAATATATATTATTATATTATAATATGATTGGTTTAAAGAAATTAATCTTTATTTAGGTTTCCTACCACAAAACATTTCTGACCCTTTCCAAGAAAAATAATGTTTTGTTTTGGAGTACGACGAATATCTGCGCCTGCGCGCGGCAATTCGAAATGATTTTACCATTTTACCGGTAAAATGTGATTTTACTTTACCGGTAAAATACCATTTTCCCATTTTACCAATTGGTAAAATACCGAGACTCACATCACTGACAAGAAGTAAAACAACTTCCTGTCTTGCAAATTTCTTGCTAGCTTAATACTTGTCTTGCTAGCAAGACTCTTGCTTATTTCTTGTTCTTGCTAGTTTGGAGATTCCCCGAGCTATCGAGTCTCGATAAAGCGGCGCCGGCTTCCTGTCGCGTGCGCCTACTCGTTAAATGCCTTTGTACCGCGTAGTATTGACTAAGAAACGGGTCATGGGTCTATTGTGAAAATAGCTCATCTATCGCTCGTATTACATTGCAACAAAACTTATAAAATATTATTTTGCACTACAGTATCATTTTGTTTTCACACACCCCAGTTCCAGAAGCGTTAAAATCGGCGTTTTGAAACCTTTGTTTTATGCATCTACAAAAGAAGAAATCTCGTTTTTTGCAAACGTCTTGACAAGAAATCTTGTTCTGGCTCCAGCTACTCTTGTCTTGTCTTGTTTCTTCACACATACTTCTTGTTCTTGTTGTTGCTGCAAGAACAAGACAAGAACAAGAATTTTGTGAAACCCCACTAGCTTCAAAATGACGGCCGCTACAACTTTATAAATATCTCGACTTTAACGCTCATTTACTCAAACAGTAGGTGTTTGTTTTGTTGATTTGTTTTTAATTTTCCGGGCTTTTGAGTGAACTACTAGTTATTTTACTCTGATGCTTTCTAAGAATTTTTAAAATTTTTTAAATTGATTAATTATTTATTCAAAAACGCAAACGCCGATCCTTATAAACTGTTATGAGTTCGATAGACTATTTGAAGTACTTTATTAGGATCAGCAAGAATTCTCAACTTTTTTACAGATTAAAAAAAACGAAAATTTTTAATATCAACAACGCGTTTTTTGGCAGTTACGTGATTTTAACTATGCATATCAATTAATTAGCTCTAGTTAAAAAATGTATTTTTTATTCTGTGCATATTTTTGATAACTTCTCAAATAAAGCTATTATAGCAATTTCTGTCCAACATCCAAAGCAGAATTTGTAATTAGTTGTAGGGCGCGGCACTTATATTGTTTTCGTGCAGCTAAGTCGCTGCTACTATGCGTAAAGGTACGATACGAAAACTAATTGCACAGGCTATTGCAAATTCAAATTCCCGCTGCTTGTTTCTTTAGAAAGCTAGTACTCGGTGAAATGTACAACGTTATAATTATAAAAAATTACAGTTTTGCAAATACGGCAAGTATGTATTAATATCTAATATCGGTAAGTCCACTCTAAGTTAACACTTACGGTTTTTTAATTTTACATTTATATCCTTGTGTAGAAATTTCCTTGCCCTATTGTATTTTTTTTGTAAGGTTATCTCACGCAATTCTTTTATTCTTTAAAATAGTTAACCTCATTTAAAACGCATTTTCAAAACAAACTTGCTAATTATCAAATTAGTGACAAAACAATAATTTTCTCACATATTCAAAACTAACACTCTATTACATTTTTCCTGCGCAAGGCCAGCGAGAGTTGATACTGTCTAACTCTTTCCTGTTCTATTCAAATTAGGACATGCATAGTTGCTTGGTATCATGTTTTGATAATGAAGTCATGAAAAGTGGCAATAACACTGGAATAATGAATTGTTTACATGTCGGTTCAAATTACAAATACTTACAAGGAAGGTCTGAAGTTGTTATGTGCATATTCGTTGATGACTGACCTATTTATCCATCAAGTTTTAAGTGCTTTTAGAAATCACCACGGCATTGTGATTGATGACCCCTGTTTACCGTTGTTCATTTGATGTAATTTTAGATAAAAAAAATATGGATTTCGTGGACTTCCGCTGTCAGGAAAATCTAGAACAGGAAATAGGAAACACAGCTGTCATATATGTTCATAACAGTTCATATTTTAAACGTCGAATAAAGAAACGGTCACGTTTGATACCAAAACAAAGGATGTAACGGAAAGGTAAATACGTAGGTACAACTACCAGACGTTGCCAACCAACTTGTTTAAGGTATTGCATAACGTTTTCGGAAACTATGTTCAATTACGTTGATTTTACGATATGTACGCAACGAAAACAACGCAAATTACTGTTTTGTTTTGTCATTATATCATGTAAATTCATTAAAGATAATTTAATCTTCCTTATTAAAATTGGACCCATGTGTGGGTCTGTTTTTGTTTTTATTTCGACCTTGGAAGTTGAAATGATTTAATTTAAATACACACACACAAAATATGTATAATATGGTTACTATTTTAAGTATCTCTACAAAGCGGAAATATATTAATTACTATAATATTCAACGTAATTAAAACGATAAACAAACATTTTTTGTATTGTTTAAATTTAAACTACGACTACAGTTAATTCTTAAACCTCAAAAATTCTTAATTGTTCCTGTCTGTTATTTATGTTTTTTAATTAATCGTATTAAATTGAGATTATACATTTAAAAATATAATTAATTCCTTAAGTTAATAATTTTAAAAATAGCACCTATGATTTCTGCAAAAAGATAATTTACGTTATCTTAATGCATGATTTCTTTAGCCATTTTAGTTGTAGATGCAAAACTGTTTTTCCAAATTAAATGTAAACAGAAATTTGTGTCTTTTTGCCTTTCTTGCTACACAAAGTATAGCTATGTATTGTGATCGTCATGTTGGATTTGGAGCACATGCGTTCATTCAGCGAAGTTTTTTGGCCGATAACCGAGTTATGCTTAAAAGAAAGGTACTTTTATGGCAAAGATACGAAAAAAAACATACTTTCGCTTATTTATATTTATTATATTCAAAAAATTTTGTAAATGAGCAATATCTCATTTTTTCAAAAATTTCTATAATTTTTAAAACATTCAGTTAAAAAATATAAAAAATTTTATTATTTTTTAATTTTAAAATTTTTTAAATTTATAATGGTTTTCACACTTTATAATTCAAAATTTACAAACTTATCGAAAAAATTTTACAATATCAAAAATTTACAACATTTGTAATTTATTGTAAATAATTAACAAAACTTTCAGTATTTTAAAAATTTACAATTTCGGAATTGTATAAAAGTTGAAACATTTTTAACATTTTCAAACAAATTTTTCGATAATTTCAAATATTCCATATTTTTTTTGTGTTTTTAATATTCCAATTAAATTAGCACTAAAAAAGTTCTCAAAATGATGCACAAAATTTTAAAATTCTCAATTTTTAAAGTTTTTAAACATTATAGCTTATTTTGAAAAATTTTAATAATTTTTGAATATGTTTACACTTTCCAATAATGTTTAGAATCTGCAAAAATTATCAAAAACTTTTATATTTTGGAAATATTTAAACATTTTCAAAAAATTCATGTTTCCAACATTTTCGAAATTCTTTGATTTGTCTGGGTTTTTAAAATTTTTGATTATTTTAATTATTAAAAAGATGTAAAATTTTACAATTTTCATAATTTGTAGTTTACAGCAATATAATTTACAAAAATTTTCTAGAAAATTAAATTAACTGTCTGCTCTGGTCACTAGCGTCTAAATATTGGCGCGTATTGTGCAGTGTTAACTTGTCGATGCGGTTGTTTGTGGGAGTGTGATATTTACATCGAAAGTAAAGCAAGTTAATAGAAGTGTAACTGTAAAGTGAAATTGCATTGTTAAAGCCGATTTTTTATTGCTAATAACTTGCATTGAATACAAAACAACAATCCTTTTTTTTAATTTATAAAATGCACGGTACAGCGTAGAAAACACCAAACGAAAGTAACTTCTGAGTTTCATTTTTTACAAGAAGGTATGTTAAAAATATTTTTTTAAATTTACTTTGTAGAGCTCTTTAAACAAATAATTATTAAATAATAATTTTTATTTTATATTGTACGTCTTTTTTATTATTTAACTTTTAAAGCAACATATACAACTAACGTTTTCAATTTTAAAACACGTGCGTGTGATAAAGGAAGCTTACGATCTCTGCTGACGGCGATAGCTTTACACACATTCCAGCTGCATGCCGAAGAGGTGCAAGTCATGAAAGTTAGAATGGGGTAGGATCGGCTGTTAAGCCAAGACACCAGACGCTAGTGCTCTGGTCCCCACTCGAATGAGTAACCAATATAAAGGTATATCTGCAACCAGCCGTGCTTCGGAGGGCACGTTAAGCCGTCGGTCCCGGTTGTCATACTAACATGTTTGGCAATCGTAAATCATTTCGTGGAACTTCTTCCTCATTCGACGGGTAAGGCCAGCCTCCTGCCCGGCATACGTCCGAAGAGGGCTCACAGAATCCGCATTAGATGCGGGTATTAAATAGGCTACTGGCTACTACTACATAATACAAGAAAGGAGAAAAAGAAAATTATCATAGTTTCGAAACTTTTTAAAAATTTAGGAAATTTTTAATATATTTAAAATATTTTCAAAAATTTCAATAAATCCGAAGGTTTCGTGACGGTTGCCGGACAGCTCTTTTTTAATAAAATGTCATGTCATGTCTAGCGTTAAGGTTCTAGGAACAATTTATTATAATCAAATTATATTTAATGTTGAATTTGAAACTAAAATTAAAGAACTTCATTTATCGAGCACCTCTACAAGGTACTTCTAATTGCGTATGTCAATTATTTTTTGGGGCAGAGCATAATAAAAAATTTACCCATTTTATATGGTTTTCTTATAACGGGAACGTGATATCAATTAAAGGTAATAACTTTCATTTTTTACAAGTAGTTGGTTATGAAAAAATATTATTTAATCTTTTAGACGCTAGCCGTGTAGGATACATTTTTTATGATGAGTTTCGGACTCGCCCTGGTTCTTAGTTATGTGCCTGGTTTACACCTTGCGTTTGTTTAATACTTCAAAAAAATGTAGTGTAAATTCTTGCGTTAAAATCACAAATGATTGTTCAAAAATGTTGTTACCTAAAAATGACCCCTTGAAGAGGCGCAGAAGAAAACAATAAAATTGGAATTACAGCAAACGGATCAAACTTGGCAAGAGTGGAAACCTACTCTAGAGATAATTTGATGCAATATGACAAAACATTTTAACACAGAGGGGGCTTAAAGATGATGCACCCTCTAACCACCTCCAGAATTTATGTCTGTTAGTCAGAAAAAATTACAATACTTACAACATTGAGAAGCACGTTTTGTTTTCGTATTACAGCAAATCATCTCTAGAGTAGGTTTAAAATCTTTTGACAAGTTAGAACGCTCTAACTTAAACCGTTCTGTTGTTCTTCTGCAGCTTAAACTAACTCTTCAAGGAAGCATTTTCAAATAACAACATTTTTTTCACAGCAAGAACTAACATCTCAGGTTTTTTCGGTATTAAACAAATTGAAATTATATGACAAACTTGCATAACGTAGAAGATTGGTTTCTAGTTTTAAAAGAAATAAAAACCTTTACAAAATAGTTGTTGTAAGACGATTTCAACGCAATTTTGATGTAAAAAATGAAAATATTCTCAGTTGTACGTTAGGTTACATGCTATGAAGTGTTACGTTTTTAGAAAAATACAATACAATGGTTTAATAAAGCCAGCAACGTTAACAATTCATATTTTTCGTCAAAATTAAAGATTTTTTTGGCCAAATTTGACCGAAATACATATGTTTATGGTTTTTGAAGTGAAAATGCTTTACCGGCGGGTACAACATGCGATCGTGGGATCACGTATCACTACGGAAATGCTGTAACGTAATGTAAGGGATACGCAGTCGCAGCCATCAATCCCGCGAACTAACTGTTCAACCTTCTAACATCCGTCAGTACACAGATGATGGTGAAGTGGATTGTACAATGTACGGGTTTACGTAGGCCGAAGCAAAGGATAAAAGATACTTAGTGGATAGCACTATCAAATCTCTAGGTTGATAATTAAAAGACCTACCGACTTGGATTTTTTAAACATGTAGCCCATTAATTTGCCCTTTATTTTGCTATATGATTTATAAGGTATAAATAAATACATGCATCTTACAAAAAATTATGTTGTACACTTTTACGAACTCTAAACTAATTCTGTTGATTTTTACATACCGATATTTTTTACGATTTCATTTTTATTAGTTGTTGTTACCAAACTTCGTTACAATCTAAGGAACACACCAGCTACTACAATTTATAGTCGCGTTTCAAAACTAAGCTCGCTAGAGCTCTTACAGTTAGGCTTGTTCTTATTGTCAAAAGTCAAAGCAGGGGTGCGAGAAGCATGCACTGATATAGCTTGCTAGGCGTTAGAAGAGTAAAAATTGTACGTATAATGTGTTGCTGTAACATGAAGTCATTCACGTGGTGCGAACATTTGTTTAAGAAACTTGCAGAACAGCAATTATTTAATATTGCAATAAACATTCAGCTGTAAAAAATACTAATTAGTTACGAAATAAATCAATATTAAAGTTGAGAATTACAAACGGACAAGATGTTGGCAAAAAAATCAAAATAAAAATTTTATTTCAATATATCAGCTTCGTCATGCGCATTTTTACAATTTTTACACCTACATTCTCTGCAACATTTTACACCTTTAACACAAATGCAATTTTTGCTAGTGCAGGTAAGTGCAGTAAAGAGCGAATAGATGTCTTAAGGTTTAAGGGGACAAATGCTTTTGTTGACAACACGTGAAGAAGTTTCACTTAGAACTTGGGTGCTCGGCACACTTTCCCTTTTTTAACATTGTCGGCCTCAGTAAATAATTACTCAACAGTTGCTATAAAAAAACTCCCTTGCAGGTTTTAATTTGGCCCATCACCTTAAAATGTCAACTAGGAACACGTAAGTCGTAACACGTAAGATGGCGTATTAATGCGTAGGAATTCATACAATGTTAAGTTCCAAAAGTTTCCAAAAAAAAATAGTTTCTTCTCCTAATTATCAGCATTAAATTTATTATTGTAGCATTAATTTGCGAGTAAAGGCCAAATAATGCGGCCGCGGCAGGCGCTTGATCGTTCGGACAATGGACGCTACGAATCGTAGCTACGAAAACCGGATACATAGCCAAAAGCGTGACGCGTCCGGTCCGGGGCCTTCGTTCATTACCGCTGAAATTTCTGTTCTACCAAATACATCTAATATCTACACGTTTCCCATGCTTTCAAGGTTTATTACACTCTGTGGAATATCACGGCGTTTTGCTGCAATGTTTAATAGGTTTTGCAACGACTTTCGTAGCCGCCGTAAAATAAATGAGCTTTTCCTAATGGCCTGGACATCCAAAACGTGGACTTAATCAGCCGAAAACACCCGCATAACATTAAAAGGACTTTAGAATTAAGCTGCCTAAAATATAGGACAAATGTAAGCTCTCAAGGTTTCTTTCTGTTGACACATTACCACTTACCTAGTTTCAGTTTTGTTCATTCAACCAAACTATTGCATACAGGATTATTTGAATGAACCACACTTTGAAACTTACGCGTAAGTATTTGGCAGGTAAATTATACATACACTGAAAACATTTGTTGTTAAAAAAACATTGCTACGCTAATAAATTAATAATCCGTTACACCGACAAGGATTTTTGCAGTAAACAACTAGCTGCTATACTAACACCACACCACGAAACCATCCTCGCATTCGCCCCCATATTTAAGTGTTCAAATTTTGTTTCTTCAAATTTATATTCACCCTATTCTTCTTTACCTTTTCTCTCCCTCTTGTTTGAGTTGGTATTTTTTTCCATATTAGCAGCAAAGCTTAGAAGCCATTTTACGTCAAACATGAAGTG
Source organism: Ctenicera cuprea (assembly GCA_958336395.1). Taxonomy (NCBI): domain Eukaryota; kingdom Metazoa; phylum Arthropoda; class Insecta; order Coleoptera; family Elateridae; genus Ctenicera; species Ctenicera cuprea. The sequence goes on from OY284490.1 coordinate 1,138,867, forward strand.
TTTTGCGTCGAATTGCTAATAAACAATTTTAACATTTTTCGATTGAATGTTGGTTATATTTAAGTATATCTTTAGTTTATATTCTTTTATTGCTGTTTATTTATTTACCGATTTGCCCAGTAAAGCATACATTTTAGGTATAAAGCAACTCAAGCTAACTAGGAAAATTAAGTGCGTAATAATACTTCTACGTCGGTGTAACAATGATTAAATTACAAAAGAAGCTGTCAAGCAACCGCCACGAGAACTTCCTCGCATTTATTAAAATTTTTAAATATTTTAACAATTTTGTTTTTTTTGAAAATTATTCTGTTTTTTAAATATTAATTGGTCTGGCCTATATATATGTAAGAGGTCATGCAAACACTATTTCAGAAAAATTCCGAGAAAAAAACCAAGATGCCACTGCTCTTAAAACACATAGCAAACTGGACATACGTTTAAATTCCAAGATATTCATTAAAGAAAATAATGAAAAGAAAAAAGTCGTTAAAGAGATGATTAAAATAAAAAGGGGTAAAAAGCCATTAACGAATGAAGATATTGCTATGTAATACACCACACTTGTGGAAATTAATGATTTAAATAAACGTTATTACAAATTGATCTATTTTATTATCTCGGCTTGAGTACTCTTTTAAATTCTAAGGGTTCGTTTACTTGTATTAACGACAAAACGTGGCTTCTCTTTTCTATTGCAAGATTTTGGTTCTTTCTTTTTAAAATGACATTAAACATTCATGCATAATCTTTGACATTTAATACCAAACAATTTTGACAATTACAATTAAATTATATAACAAAGCTTTATTAATGTTTTTAGATATTATTCTTTCTTTTATTTTCACTCACTTCTCTTTTAACACAGTACCTTAATTTCGGCTGTAGCTCTTTCTCCTTATGTAGGTCGCATTTCTCTTCTTTATAGTAATTATCTTCTGCTTACGTAATCTTTCTCTTAATCTTCTTTCTGAGTTGTCAATTATGTTTGAAATTTATTAATACTTTATCCATGTCATTTCTATTAATCGAAGAATCACATTATCCTAGCAACTTGTCATCTCAGCTTTCAATGTCAAAACAATTGTTTTATATATAAAATTTTCTATTACCTTCTTGGTCGTTGAACAATGTTTTATTACACTTGACTTCAAGTAAAACACTGTCTTATCAACAGGCAAAACTTTTAATTAATATTATGAAATTATTTTACACAGTATTTAACATTTCTTTAGGAGCGTTACAAATTTACGTCTCCTCTGACTTCAATGTTCTTTTTGAAGCTCTCGTTTCTATAGTAACCTAAATCAAAGAACTAAATTTTGACATAAAAAACAACTTGATTACTTTTAAAAGTAATTAAATTTCTTTTTATCTTATTTCCAAACCAATTTATTCTACACTTATAAAATATAATCTAAAAATTAAATAACTTTGTTTTAATAACTTTTAAAACAGGTGACAATAAACCCTTATTAAATACTATCTCGCTACTATAAACGTCTTTGAAACCATCTTCTTACTCCTTCATTTTTTACACTTTATGTCTACCGCACTCACTACATTTTGTAATTTAATGTTTCTTAAAGCTTTGTCAAATTATTTGTTGCACCCTCGTACCATTTACTATTTTAACACATTTACATATTTGAACTCCTCCCCCCAATATTATACATGTTTTATTAGCATATCAAACTTAACATACATATTTCAATATCTCAAAGTGGAACCACGCCAATTTATTATATTTTTATTCTAACCAATTATCTAATTTAAATTAAAGAATTCCGGAACTAGTCGTCATGCCAAGGTAATCAAATAAATATTTTTAAAACGATCTTTTTATAAATATTTCGCCAGTGTGGTCATAATATCACAGCAGTATATTGAGGGTCTAAGTAGGTTGTACTATAACATAATCATTGAATAAAATTTGTATGATATTGTACGCTATTTTGTATGAAGTTGTTGGCAATGTATTTGTTTCGCAGAAATAAAATTTTTTTTGAGTAAGAGGTAAACCGAACCTCGAAACGTCAAACACGTACTAATTTATAATAGTTTAAATATACCTAATAAGGTCAAGAAAATTGAGAGGGGAATGTATAGGATAGCCCCTGTAATAGTGGCACAGTGCCCAGTTTGGTTGCAGTTGTAGCTGGTCTGACTCTGGGCCACCAGGTCAGCGCTCCGTAGCATAGATGGAACCTAATTACAGCAATATTCAGCCACAAGGTAGTTATGAAGGACAGTCTTTAGGATTTTCCCAACGCGTGGCAGCACTGCGGATGGGTCATGCATGCTTTTTTGGTCTTCGTCTGTAAGTGCTTCCCCCAATTTACTTGTTATTCAAAAATGCTTCCCATGTATTTGACGTTGTCTGATAGATTGTGGGAAGTACCAAAAAGAAGGGTTGTTTGTAAACCTTTATTGTTCTTATAAATAGCAACATCCCTGTCTTTGAGGAATTATTCATTATACCAGTTTTCTCCTATTTGAAAAGCCGTTTGCATTAAGGGGCATATCAAATGTGACGCGGCCATTACGGTCTACCTCTTTAGTTTAACGTAGAGGCATTCTAGCGTGAGCTTCATCCGCCATGTTCCTCTTCGGGCCGGACTGAAATACGCTCAATCGGCGCTCCAGCTTAAGTTAACAACGGTTCAACGAGAACAAGCTACCAGTCTTAACATTAGGCTGCGAGCCCCATTGGGCTAAATCTCTACTGATTCTGCAGATCAGTGCCCGAGTTGAAAACGCAGCTCACCCGTGGAACCGCACTAAGACGGCCCTAGCCTGCATAGACTTACCACTGCCACCACGAGTCCTACACCGTGATCAAGACTGGGGCTGCTATTCCCCGCGGGCTCGGACTTGGTCCCCGTGATACCAGTCAAAGAAGTCACTGGTTGCACTTTTCGGAGCCAGCACGTGCCCAAAAGCAGTTGTACCCCTACCAGTTTAAGCTACTCGCAATCTCAGTACTGGTCGACTACGCACCGCCCAGATTAGTCGGTAGTCGGTCCTAATATGACCGGTACCTTAACAGCGTCGAGTGTACCTAAGCACGACCCCTCTGGGTCGAAAATTTGATAGTGAGCGTGAGCAGACAAAGTGCACCTCACCTCTAGGGCCCAAGTTCCTAATTTGGTTAGTAGTTTGTATGAACGTGGGAGAAGACTTGTAAGTCGATAGTTGTCGATTTTGAGTTGGTCTCCTTTTTTGTAAAGTAAAATGACAACGGAGATTTTCCAGGTTTCCGGCACACTGACTTTGAAGAGAGTTTACGGGAAAAGTCTTGAACGTTCTTGATAATCTCGGTCTTCTCTTCTTCCAGATTGCCGCCTGTGATCTTTACCTGATGTATCCTAGTTTTCCTATTTGTTTTTTTTTGTTTTTACGCATTTCATGTTCTTGTTATTTTCAATTGTTGGCCGTTTAAGTCCAGTGTTATAGCTCCTTATGTTTTTGCTGATCTCTTTTCTAATGGTTTTGTATCACCCATGCGGGGTTGCCAGTCCCCGATCGAGCGCTTCCCTAGGTGGCGGATAGGGGAATGCCCATCAGATATGGTGGGTACAGGGGCAATAAAATACCCGGGGCGGACCCAAACTGGCACAGTAGCGGCTGTCTCTAGAGGAGTGGCTACAAAACAGCGTCTGTTTCGCAGGTTAAGGGCGGCTGAATAAATTCTTCCAACCTGTCTAGCGAGCGTAGAAGATAATGGTTGAAAACCGGTAATAAACCCAAAACTCAATGGCAAATCTGTTGCATTAGATCTAAAAATTATTAGTTTATATCATTTTTACATTAATACAAAGTTGTTATCGAAACAATTCAGTGATTTATTCAAATTTTTTAATTTATATTTATTTAAATGTTTGAGGTAGTTTTTTTCTTTATGTAGTTACAAGACTTGCAAGCAATTTGATTTACTGATTAACGTATTAATACAGTGTCGCAGGCTCTTATTTTTTTTATGAACTCATACAGTAACATTGGTTTATTTAAACGGCAAGTTTTGATGTTAATCAGTTAAAGTGAGTATTAAATAAAATACATTACATTTTGCTAGTACTTTCCTGTTTAGTGGAAAAGGAATGTATTTGATTATTTGGTTTTCAAGTACATTTTGAAAATATTTTTAAGAACCTCAAAACTGGTCTTCTCGATATTTTGGATTTTATTAATTGTTATGCATGTAGTGGTCTTTTAAAATGAGCTTGCACTTATAACATTCACTTTCTTAATTTTTCCGTCAATTTTCTATTCATGTAATGAAACTGAAATATGCTTAAAAAACGAAAGAGTTCAGTTTGACATAGATTACGTTTTCGCGAATGCAGTAGTTGATTATACTTATAGTAAGTTATAGTAAAATAAATTCTTTGAAGCTGCTAAACTTTGTAGCAAGCTTTGAAATTGGCTGACCTGGTGTGAAGCAATAAATACATCGACGTCAGCACATCGGCCTATAATGAGAAACCCCTTTGTACTAAAGTTTAACATAGGAAATAATAGTGGTGTAGGTTAATGCCTAATTATAATTACTTACATGAAACCTACAGACAATTAAGGGAAGCAATTAAACCGATGGTTTTAATAAACATAATATATCAAAGTGGGGTGCACTTATAGGGCCGAAATAGGATTATATAATCTGATATTGGGAAATACTTTGATGTTGCACACACACACACTCGCGCGTTCATCGGGGTAAACAAGCAATTTGCAAGTTTGCCTGGCAAGTTCGTACACAGAAGTGTTCCCAACCAAAGTCCCTAACGTTACTTTAGTGCAGCACTAGAATATGCATAATCTGAAACAACTAGAGTTTACATAGTCTGATAGCTGATGCTGGTCGACTATTTGCTGATGGTAAAAGCTACCGGATTAATTCACCGAACGCTGCTTAATAATTACTTCTCGCTCCTGCTATTTAACTAACCGCACAACTTTAATAGCGCACGGAAATTGTTTGTGTAACTTAAAATTGTTCGGAAGAGTAACGCCGTAAATCACAAGACACTAAGAATAATTACCTAAGGAATTTTAAATAATACAAAAGCTGTTCAAATTTATATTCGTTTTTTGACAGGAAACTTTTAAAAGTACACCAATTTGGCTTATCAACAATAATATTTAGGAACTTTTTCTTAAGTAACATTTCTATTTTCGACTTTCTTTGACGCTTTTTATAAAAACAATATAATTGTTTAGTTCGCCACAATAGCTTATCAGAATGCAGAAGTAAAAGACAGGAAATAAATAAAATCATATTGTTTCGTAACAGCTGAACCTGAAAAATGTCTCTCAATTTAGATAATCATCTTGTTATCACAATGAAAATAAACGTGTATTTATTTGTGGCAGGAAAATATAACAAAATTTGGAAAACCGTGAACAGTGAAAAGGTGTTTTAAATTGTTTCAAAATGAAACAATAACGTTTTCAAAGTTTAAAGCATGCGAATCAAGGTTTATCATTCTTTGTACCTACTCGTTAGTAATTATAATTTAATGTTGTTTGATATCAGTTAACCTTGTTCATAATTGAATAGGTTACTCTATATGCAGTGTGTTCAGGGATCTTTATAGTTCAGCGAATTATAACAACGGTTTTCTGAAATTTTATTTAAATGTTGATATGTTTCCTAAATTTCACTAGTGTGGGTTAAATTTGGTAAACTTCTCTCTTTAAAACATTGAAAACTTTCAAAATTATTAAATTTTCTAAAAATTCTGTTTTTAGTCAAGATTCAAAATTTCAGGCGCTTTAGGAACGGCAGCAGCGCCAAGTAAAGATGCAGTTGCGATGAGTGAAGGTTTGATCAAAGGTACCAAAAGAATTTTCAACGTTTTGGTCAAAAGAACATGCGCCAATTCAACATTATGGCATTATTAAAAATAAAAGCTTGATAGTGAACTTGCAAAGAATGTAGTAGCATCAAAGTTCGGTGAAAGTAAATCCAAACTTTTCTTGCTTGCTAATAGGTCTTTTTGTTTATTTATATTGGCTGGTATATCTGCTCTATTAAAGTAGAGATACATAATTAACTTTTGCAAATTATGGAACAAATTTAGAAATTACTTATGTCCGTAAAAATACTGAAAACCGCGAGTACTGCAAGGTTGTTTCAGGGAAATAACATTAGGTGCCGGTATCTGGTTGTTCGTATTCAAGGGGCAAAATGCGCAAATCGACGACTTGCACGCAGCAGTGACGCATTTGTGCCGTGTTTTAGAAAAATAACTACTGTAGCTTCATTATAAATTGCACACTGATGAAATTAAAACTATTGGAACCGCCAGAAAATTTACTTTTGTCAAAAAAATGATTTTCCGGCATTTTCTTTAGAAACACGATAAAACACACGTTTTGATATAAACCGTTGCAAAGGTTTGGGTTTTTGTAAAAATTAATATAAAATAATTTTATTAAAGAACAAAATTGCTGTTTATTTTTTACAAATTGGATATTATTTTAGGCTTGAAAAAATCGCCATAAGAGCTAATATGAGGTGGCTTTTTTAGGTTTTTGGGGGTTCTCGCCCCCTTAGTGGGTGCCTGTACTAACTTCGGACTCGATAACATTTTTTTAGAGTTTCTGCTATATGTGTACTAACACCTTAATAGGTCAAAACTATTTTACCTTTCAGGTTCCACGGATCTCATTTCTTGAGGCCGTTTCTAGCTTTTGGAACTCTACTACAACTCGTTGTTAATTCATACTCCAACAAAAATTTATTTATTAATAAAAAATTGCATGTGTTAACTGGGGCTCCTAAAACATATAGCAGGTCTATTGTGAATAACCTAAGGATTGTGAAATTTTGTGGGCAAGCATAACTTATGGAGCTCTACTTTTCAACTTATTTTTGTTTAAACGTTGCATAATAATACTTTTGTCATTTAGTAAAAATTTACGCTTTTTAAGCATGGTATATACAATCTCGTAGACAATACAAAAATGCACATAAAAAGGAGTCATGTCTTCCAGTCGCTTGAGATAATTCAATTTCAGTGGATAATTTAGTTACACATAATTTATACCAAGTTTCAACATACTTCGAAACACAATACACTGTAGACACCAGAAATTTAAATTATTAAAAAAATTCTTTTTAAAATTATTAGCAATGATAGAACTACCGCATATTTTGTAGCCGTACCGATGATAAAACATTTTTGAACCCATGTTCCTATGAACTTTTTGAAGTGAAACTTCTTTGCCGGCGGTTACAACATGCGATCGTGGGTTCACACACCATAACGAAAATGTTGTACACTACTATAACGGATACGCAATCGCTACCATCTTTAACAGAAACCAACTGTATAAGGGTCAACTGCCAATACGCAGATGATTGCAAAGTGGGTTGTACGCGTTTACGTAGCCCGAAGAAAGGAATAAAGAATACTTTGTCGGTAGCACTTGTTATCAATAGAGTTGGGAGATCCCTACGGTCGTAGAAATGAATAGAACATAGTTTTACAGGTAATAAAATAATGTACACAGTTCTAGGGAGGTGTACTGGAGTGTTAAAGCTTCAGAAGTAGCCCCGCAGCTAGGTTACTTGATAAAGTTTCCCGAAATGAATTAACGGTTTTAAACGGTCTTGAAAGTGAGCGAGTTTGGACTTAATTAACAAGTTTTTACCGTAAGAATAGCAAAGTGAACAAACGGGGGCCGTAATTTTGGTCAACAGACATGTAGGCGTGGCCATTTGGAATTATGACAAGTAATATTATAGATTTAATTAATTTTTAATATGTGAAATGGCAACACAGTCTCAAAGCTCTAGGTTAATAATTAAAGGATCTACTAACTTGGATGTTTTTAAACGTGTAGCACATTAGTTTCTCTCTATTTTGGTATATAATTAAGTACAAATAAATACATGTATGTTAAAAAAAATGTTGAACACTTTTACAGTCTGAACTAATTCTGTTAATTTTATGTACCGATAGCTATTTTCCACAAAAACAATTTTGTGTTTTTGTTATATACAAAACTTCGTTACGATCTAAGGAACAATTTGTCTTATACAATGTATAGTCGCGTTGCAAAACCAAACCTCGTTAGAGCTCTGACAGTTGGGCTTTCCATATTGTGCAAACTCAAAGCATGGGTGCTAGAAGGATGTACTAATACAGTTTGCTGGGCGTTGGAAGAGTAAGAATTGTACGTATAATGTTATCTTATGGTAACATGAAATCATTCACGTGATGCGAATATTTGTTTAAGAAACGTAATCGTGCAGAACAGCAGTTATTTAACATTGCAATAAACATTCAGCTGTAAAAAATACTAAAAAGGCTACAAAATAAAATAATGTTAAGTTGAGAACTACAAACAGACAAAGATCCTGACAAAAATATTAAATTCAAAATTTTCTTCCAATATATCATCCTCGTCTACTTGCGCGTTATTACAATTTTTACATCTACATTCTCTGCAACATGTTACACAGTCTTTAACACCAATGCAATTTTAGCTAGTGCAGGTGCCGTCTTTGCAGTAAAGAGCTAATAAAGGTCTTAAGGTTCAAAGGGAAAAACGCTTTTAGTGAGAACACGCTAGGAACTTTTACTTAGAACTAGCGTGCTCGGGATGTTTCGATATGAACATTGAACAACTGGCGTATAAATTGTTACTAGATTTTATAAAAACACTCTGTATATAATAAAATAAAACATCAAAACGTGACAATAAAAATACGCTCTTTTGTCCAGTGCTTCAAGTAAGTCAAGCTTTTATTTGAACTGGTGAGTTAATACTACTACAAAGTGAAATGTGTTCACAATTTCCTTTTACAGTTTTACGTTTTGTTCCTAAACTCTAATGAAGCAGAATACCGTAAAATTAAAATATGAAATTTATTCATGCGTAAGAGTTTTCCTGGATTTTACCTTTAAATTAAATTTTTTAAACTGATTCATTAATTCCGCTTGTTTTATAACGAACTAGGTGTTTTGTTCTGAAAGTGAATATGCACAAAGGAAATCATGAATAATCAAGATGCAACTAAAGTAGACGTGGTTAGACTGACAATCTTTTCGTGGAACGAGTTCACATTATTTTCTTGCACCATCATTACCATATTTTTTTTAAATATTGTTCTTATCTTTATATCTATAACAAAACGCAAAAAAATAACTTGTGGTTTCTGCGAAGTACAAATGTAAATTCATAAGTATACGTAAAAAAGATACAATGATGGTAGTTACTTCAGTTTTTTTTAATAGACACTAAAGAAGGATGGAAATTTAACAAAAGTTCATCGTCCATCTAAATTATGGGTTCTCAAAGTTTTAACATTTGAAATTTTTTCCCATCTTTTTACAACAGGTTATTTTCTGCACTGCTAATATTATTCGCAAAATAATAGCTTTGTTCCTGTCAAGGAATACCGACGAATATTGCTTTGTTTCCTCCCTTTCGCCTAATGTTCAAGTTGCGTCCTAAACATTCACAAAGCAATTTCAGTTCCTGTTCATTTCAGTCCAAAATCCGTAATTAAATTCTCTTAATTCATCGCTAATTATGAAGTTGAGCGAATTTATTCTGACGTTCGAGGTTTCGCCGGGCTTGTATTGTTCCCTCGAAGGAAAATTAGAATTATCAGGAAAACTTAACGTCACGACGTGATCAATTCAACAACAGTGCTTTGTATTTGATGTGCACGTATACGATATTTTCTCTATTTAACATATTAATTATAAGTTCGAGCTTTACTTCGTTGAAGATCATTTTAATTTATTGTAAATAAAACAATTTTTAACTTCAACAGGTTTTTTATTTTAGCTTTAGACGTACTTCAACGTGTTTACACGTCATTATCAAAGGCAAGATTAAAAGTAAACAGTTGGTGTTGCTATAGGAACAATAAATCTTCATAACTTGATTTCTCGATACAATTTGAGAAAATTTTAGATAGTTTTTATGAAATCAAGATGTTTGCATTTTGTAATATAGAATAATAAGAATATGTGACAAATATATGTGCAACTTTGACATCGAAGTTTATTAGCTTAATTTCCATAATTACACTTTTTTTGTCTACTTTCACATATAGCCATTGATTTTATTTGTAAATAGATTATCAAAGATTATCCATCATAAGTTACCTAGAAATGGAAGATGTAAAGTAGAAGTTGAACCATAGCAGCAAATACCGGGCGATCGTAAAAAAAATAATTCGGAGCAGGCCATGACCGAAGTGTTAAAGTTGGCAATACTCAATATAAGGCAATTGTCAAATATTGACAGCTGTAAAAAATTTTGGTTAGATACATTTAACGTAATGTATCTAACCAAAAATTTTTACAGCTGTCAACATTTGACAATTGGCTTATATTAAGTATTGCCAACTTTAACACTTCGGTCATGGCCTGCTCTGGGTAATTTTTTTTTACGATCACTCGGTATCTGCTAGGCTACGTACTGAAAACACCCCATGATACGCTTTCTAACTACCTGGTGTTGCAGCAGCGTCGTCTGGCGGTATACACACATACGAACATGTTAACGTTCAGCACCACCCCACCCCATCTCAACCCATTACTGAAATTTTTATACACCTGCTGGCATGGGGTGGACCTGGCGTAATACAAGATTGGCAGCAATGCCGGCTCAATGCCAGATGATGATGATGACGATTGTGCAATCGCAATACTTCCATCACCCTCCGTGAGCATCCTATCGCTTTTTTGTTTTTTAGAAGGTGTAACTTAACCAGCGAAAGAATCCCCTATTATGGAAGCAATTACCAAAAAGTTTCGCAAATATGGAAAACACAAAAATCGATTTTGATTATTTGTTAAATTTACGGCCTAGTCTAAAGTTCAGCACCACCTGTCACACCTTGTACTTATCATGCTCTTATTTTTTGTATTATTTTGCTGCTAAAAAAAAGCAGTCGTACCTCATAAAGCATTTCAGGCGAGATGAAAAATTATCACGCAGAAAAAAGTCCATTAAATCTCTCAGAGCTTCCCAAATGCGTTTAATAACTGTAAGCAAACAAGCAGACAAAGTTTGGCTGTTCATTTGTGTGAAAGCAGTAAGAAAGACAACAAAAGGAAATAAATATCAACAACAAAGTGTGCCAATATTATCTTCGTTCCTGAAAATCTACAGCTCTTTAGGGGCGTTTTTATTCTGTAGGTTGCCTCGTTACGAGGTGAGCCACAAAGAAAGCTCTTTTCATTAGCCTAAGTATGCACTGAAGAATGTTAATTCTCTTGCTGAACCGCAAATGACAGTCGAAGAAACGGGAAATAAAGATGCCGTTTACGAGAGATTTTCGTTCTGTTAATGAGGAAATTGGTACTGTCATTACCGTGCCAGTTTCTCCCTGGCGGACTACATTAGAAGTTAGGAATTAATATTGCGCCGAGAAAAAAAGGTACAAGTTAAACATCAAAGCGACGATTTCGTACGTTAGTTTGGTATATATTTTAACTAACAAACATAATTTTTTGAACTAACTATTATCAATTTGGAGATATCAGAAAGAATTTCTTGAAATAAAATTAAAAATGCCTCTTGCATTGTGCAAGAACTTTAATTAAATGTAAATAATAAATTTCGCAAGTTTGTTAGCTTTTCATCGTTTTTTATGTGCTGCAGAAAATACGTGCTTCATCTAAATAAGATCTATACGCAGCTTAAACGTTGATATAGTTTACAGCAACTTTTGTTAAATTAACTGCATTTAACGTAATGTAACATTACAGACAAGTTGTAATAATACTCATTCGTAAACCAATTTGGGTGTTTCAGCTCCGTGTTCAGTCAGCAACAATAATTAATCAAGTTTTGTTAAAATTTAATATCAATTTCTTTTATATCAAAAATAATTATGTAACTCAAAAGTGTAATACAATGTAATAATTTAGTAGTTTAAAAAAGTTACACAATGCGAGCTTTTATTTCAGCTAGTGTTAATATATTCGTGTGTTGCCTTAATTGGGTACACTTATATGATACAACAAAATTTAGACCACTTGTTACAGTTTTCTGGTTTTGAAATTGCACATTATACGCGGAAATACCAGTATGATGAATTTGGAATTACCTACCATTACAAGGCTATTAAATGTGGTAAAATTTCATGGTGACGATAACGTTTTAATTTTTACAGCAGGTTTAACTCTGAAGACTGTTCGTAAAAACTTGCGGGAAAAGTGCTTTTTGTGGAGGGGTGTTCGGGAAATAACCTTTCGAAATTTTTAGAAATGAAAATATGTTTTTGTGTTTTGAAAGCGATATATTACAGTGGAGTTGATAATAACTGACAGAACTCGTGGGTTAAACCCCCGATTTTTCTTTTGTTGCAGCTTCATACCTAGTGCCCGTCGCTAAAGCCCGGAGAAAACTCGAAATAAGAACCCGAAGACAAAACACAAAATAAAACCCTAGAATAATTGAAAAATAAGCTCGAAAAAGCATCCCTGAAAAAAATTTAAAACTTTTTTAAAGTTTCCAAGAAAAATATTCCCCGCAGAAATTTCTATCATAACCCCCGAAATAGGTTTTCAAAAAAAGCGAGAACAAGGTTTAAACTTAGCACTTTTCCTTATTTCCAGGGTAGTTTCTCGTTTTTTCTTAGGTATGCAATGATGGACCAGCAAGAAAATACACGTGCTTTTGTTTAGGGGATATTTTGTTGGTGGTTGTTTGAACCGGGAAATTATTTTCTCGAGTTTGCTTGTTTGTTACGGAGGATGTTTCTACTGGAGCCATTTTTCAGACGATGTTTGTCGGAGAATGTTGTTTCCATCAATGTTTTTCTTAGCGAACTTGTGTTCGGACTCGCCACAGGGATGTTTTTACCGTAAACCGTAAATAGGTCCCATAACCAAAACCTTTCTTTTTGGGTGCATGTTGTCAGTGTGACCGCATTTCGAAGAAGGTAAAGTTTGGTCAATTTAGTGCCGCCGCCGACGCCTTGGCGTCTCAGACCGCGATATCCCGGGACTTTGAGAATATGTAGCGTTATTCTGTATTACGCAACGTTGTGTAATCCAATAGTTTCATAATAAGATAGATGTTCTTGCTATTAGTTAAATATGAATATTGTTTTAGAGTTACTGCGCGTGTTGTATTAAAATTTTTGAAAATATTTACAAAAACAAACCTGTATTTTTTAAAACTTTAAAAATTTAGATTTCTTTAAATTTGAAATCTTTAGAAATTAATTGAGTTTTAGATATTTTAAAAATTTTGTAAATTTTTATAAATTATTAAAACAATTTAAAATTTAAAAATTTAGAATACTTCGAAATTTTTAAATATAAACGAGTACATATTTTTAAAATATTCAAAATACTTCAAAAATTTGGAATTAACTTTCTTGAAAAGTTACAAATTAATCAATATTATAAAAATGTTTTGATAATTTTAGAAGTTTATCAATATTTTAATTTTTAGTTTGTGAAAAAAAAATGTTTCGAAATTTTTTAGAAACTTATAAAAATTTTAAAAATTAATGATAATTGGAAAAATTTTTTAAATTTTAACGACGACGTTTGAAAGTTCTTGAAATTTAAAACAAATTTAAATTGAAAATTTTGAAAGTTTTAAATTTTAAATAAATGTAATAAATTATGACATTTTTGAAAATTTACGGAAATATAAAAATTTTTTGAAAACTTTAGCTCTATAGCTATGGTTTGTATAGCGAGGAATGTAAAAAGCACAAAATCGATGTTCTGTTAACGGGAGCCGATAGCGATATGACGCTTCTCTTCTAGTTGCTGTTAACATACGCTGACGAGGAAAGTAAAGTATTCTGACATTTTACGCTGTCTGTTATCTAAAGACTTTTTACTAAAAGCTTTAATTTCAACTACTTTAAAAAAAAACTTTCTTAGGGTGCTTCTCTAAGGACCTTTTTTAAGTGTCTTTTCCGAACAACCTTTCCCCAGATGTGCATCCAGAAAACTAATTCTTGTGATGTTTTTTTCTACCTGGTTTCAGTCGTAAAAATGACTAGAAAACATATTCGAGACAATATTTTGTGTTCTGTGTAAACTACAGAAACAAACGTTTGTTTAGTCATAAGGATTTTCAGTTTTATCGAAAAAAAGAATTTTTAAGTTGTTTTTCAAAAAATGTATTAAAGTTTATTTGACAGACTTGAAACATACATAAAAATTTTGTTGTTGTTGTATGATTTTAATTAATATTTGAAATTGAAAAAATATTTCCGGTTTAAGGAAATATTCTTCAAAACTCATTAATAAATAAGTTGACAATTATACGAAAGATAACGTGACAACACCCCATTTAAAAGGTGGTGGATAAAAACACGAACAAAGTTAAGAGCGTAATATTAATAAAACTGCAAAAAGCCGTTCTAAAATGCACCAAACCACGCACACCTTGTGATAAATTAACACTGTCAGTAGAAAAGAAATTTTTTTAAAGAAAATATGCTATTCTTTGACAAAATTAAACATTTCTTATACCTAGCTGTTAAATTAATTGTTTTGAGAATGATTTGAAAAGAAAAAACGGTTTCAAAAGCATGTTGGATGCTTTAAACTAGTTACGTACTTATTACCTTACTCGCTAAAGGCATTTTTAATTTCACAAAAGCATATTTGTAAATTTCAAAATTTTGTAAAATTTTGAATTATCTGTTTTCACAAATTTTCTAAGAATTTTCATAATGTCCTGTAATTTCAGAACTAAATTACATATTCAGAACTTTTCAAAATTTCCATAAATTCCAAAATTCTAATGTTTTTCAAAATTTTCTAACAATTTACAAGATTTTTAAAATCTTCAAAAGTTTTAGAATCTGTCAATTTTTAAAATTTTTAGAATCTATCAATTTTTAAAATTATTATACATTGTTAGTTTTATAAATTTCCAAAAAATTTGTAATTTTGAAACAATTTTTAAATTTTTTTAAATATAAATTTTCTTGTAAATTTCCAAAATTCAAAATTTCATAAATTTGTCGATTTTAAAATTCTTTAAAATTTTAATTTTTTTATAAATGTTTTAAAAATTTTTAATATTTTCTTCGTTAGCAAAACTAAAAAATTTAGAAAATTTTCAAAATTTCCATGAATACCAAAATTATAAAGATAGAAATATACAATTTCCAATTCTTATTTTTTACAATTAATAAGATTTTCAAAAAATTTGAAAATTAAAATTAAAAATTTTCGTAATTATTTAAATTTTTTTAAAATTTATGTAATTTGTAAAGCATTTCAAAAATTTCAAAATTTTAAAACTTTAATAAATGCGAGGAAGGTCTCATGGCGGTCGCCCAGCAGCTTTTCTTAGGTGTACTGACCTAAAATAATCAACGCAAACAAAAAATTAACAAAGTTGAAAAAAATTTTTAAACCAAAATATGCCACTGCACTATTTATATTTTGGTTATAACGTAAGATTTTAGTTTTTTTAATAATATACGTGTTATTTAGTGCGTATTTGTTATTTTCTCAAAAACAAAACGTTTGTTTTAAACCTTATGAATTACAAATTTAATGATCTCAACGGCGAAACTTTTAGTAATTTTGTTCCGGGAAATATTTTTAGCCACAATAACACTGGAACAGGTAACAATCATCAATTATATCTTCTACATCATATTATGTATGCGCATTTGCCAAATTTGTTGCTAATTTGAAGACATGAACTGTGACTGCTTCTTGGAGCAATTAATAATTTTAATTACAAACCGTCACCTAATGCGTGTTTACCTACTATAAGTTTTAGGCTTTACCATCAATTATCCGTTCCGGCTCTTACCTCCACGTTCTTCGAAACACGAAATGATGTTAAAACACATTGGAAAATAAACGCATAGCATGATGTTCTCGTCACGGTGGCGGCCGCTCGCCGCAAACCATTGTACAAGTGGCTGGAACATAAATTATGGCCGATGTACCTAAAGTTTCGTCATATCCTTCCGGCATACAAAAACAAAGACTTTCTGACCGAAATACAATTTACCAAACATGGACGGTCTGGGGCTTTTGAGCTTTACATGCGTGTCCTTCGAAATCCCTTTCCGAAGGTCATCGCATGACCTTGGCATTAATCGCGCAATATTTGGGAAACTCCTCCAGAAACAAGTTGCGATATTGAAACAACGATAAAATCTTTTTATTCAAATGATGAAAATTTAGAAGGAGGATGTTACGCTACATTGTAGTTACTGCGCGTCGTTTGAGCAACAATTTTAGCGAAATGACATGAAATGAGACGGTTTGTTGATTACAAACGATGCGTTTAGTCGCGCTTATTATGGTTTGATGTCATAAAACAAGTATGCTTGTCGTGACTTAGGTAACACCACATTAAAATTTGAGAAAATATTATGCGGATTGTGTAAAATATACACCCCATTTTTTTAATTTGGCTACTTATTTTAGCAAAAATTTTTTAAATTTAAAAATTGTTTTAAAATTACAAAATTTTGTAGTTTGTCAACATTTTAAATATTTCATAAATTCTGAAAATTGCAATTTTTAAAATCCTTAAAGTTTTAATAATTTTCAATTTCCAGTTATCTTGTTTTCATAATTAATAAATATTTTCAAAAAAAAATAAATTAAAATTAAAAATAATGGTAATATCAAAAATGTACAAAATCTTTAATATTTAAGAAATTTGCAAAAACATTAGAGATATCTCCGAAACTAAGAAATACAAAAATTACTTGAAAAGGCTTTAAATTTATTACCAAAAATATGTTAAATAAAAGTCACGTTCATCAGTTTGTTTATTGGATGCTGTCGATAATTTTATAACAAATGTTTTCAAATTTTATACTTATTTAGGTATTTTTCTTAATTGGCTTGCACTTAAGTCCGTACCATTACGATCTGATCCAAGTGTTTGTAGGGGAAACTTTGCAGCCCTTGATCTTTCTTAGTGGGAGTTGCAGTCCCGAGTCTCCCGCAATCGCCGCCTCTGTTTTCAAGGTTTCTCAAATAACGTAACATTAATTTTTTGTATAACTGCTAGATAGACCATATTTTATTGTATTAAAATTGGTTGGGTTTTTATAGTGCTGACTTTTGAATGACTTTGAAATACTTTATTTTGGCACAAAATTTTGTGTGCTTTAATTAAGTTTAATATTATTTTTTAGCATATATTTAAATTTTGTATCTTGCAAAATAGCGACGGGGCGCCATTTTGAAAAAACAAATTAAATAGCAAGGGGGTCCAGTGACCACTCATTTAAAAGGTCTTTTAATAATGTTTCATAAAAAAATGTTCATCTAGAACAAAATGACAAGTATGTGAAATTTCCAAAACCGGTGTTTGTGCCTTTATCACTGTATTTGCGAGGAGGCAGCTTCCCGTAGCACATGTATTTTTATAGCCGTTTAGTAGTCTCAAAGATCTAATTTTTGTTATATCTGTCACGGTTTTCGCAGCGTTTCGAATCACAGGACGCGGCTTGCATTTTTTAAATTCTTTTCTGCAAATCGTTCCGACCTCAATTTTATTGTAACTTTTTTAAATTTCATTTTATGCTTTTGTCTTAAAACTAACTAGATTACTTCTCTACCTGTATGCATAATATTGTTACAAAATTTAAGAGTATTATGCAATACACTGATTAATACGTTTAGCCTGTGCGTAACTGCAGTAGAACGGCGAAGCATTCTATGACTCCGCATCCTCCGCATCCCGGATTTGAATTCAGAGCTCTAATAAATGTTTTGAAGATGTAAGCTGTAATGTCTTGCGAAACGTTGGCTCGTATGGGTTTACAAACAGCTAACAGTCTTAAGCCGATTAAGTATTTTTGTCCTGACTAACAAGATACTTAAGGTAAAATCTGTGTCCGCTCCAAGGTTCTAACAATCTAAGGACACGGCCCTGTTTAGGCAAGCAGCACTTACGAACAACTATCTCTCAAACTTTTAGAGCAAATGTTTGTAGAGGCAGACAAGCTGCAGGTCGGTCCTTACCTAATTTGCTTGTTGTAGACGCGGTCTACTCCAAAAGTAATATGTAATATTAACCTGAAAATTATACTTTTTTTGACAGTTGTTGAAAAAATTAATTGAATTCACTTTCATTATTTTTTGTACGGAGACATCTTGTAAAAAATAATAGTTTCTGAAATATTTTTGTATTCTCGGAAGTGACCGATTCATCATGTCAATTCAAAAGCTTCAAAAAATTCAATGAAATAGAAATCGGTAGTTTTTGACAAAACGTATCTGTTTTTGGTAACTTCACCGTTTTGCTTTTTTTTTAAATATTTAACAAATATGCACTATCAAGTTGCGCTTGTATATTTGCAGTTCCCAATAAACCCGAATGCATTTGATTTGTTTTGTGTTGTTCACTGTGTTCGTAAATTTTTGTTCTGCCACTTAAGTGAACTAAATCACGAGATGCGGCCCTGGTCCATTTTTATCGCCCCCCAAATAGAGAGTGCGTGGAAAATAGAAAAAACTGTTTTTCACGCTACCGGCAATGTAAATAGGCCTTACATCCATAGCTACAGGGATCGTAAGTGGCTGATAACATTCGTGCACTAGTTACCCTTGACGACGGAACTTAATAGTGTCACTTACATTCCTAGGAAAATAATGTTGATTTTAAATGTTCGTTGATATGGTAACAAGCACAGACAACTTAGAATAATGGGGCTTTTAAAAAATAATTCCGATGACAGCTGTCAAAACGAACTTTTAAAAATATGATTAAATTTCTACCTGTAGGCCTACTTACATTGCCGGTAGCGTGAAAAATTTAATAAGTAACACGAAATGTATCGACTATTAACATTCTCGGCAGGCCACAAGCCTCGGCTTCGCCTCGGCTCGTATTTACCTACCTCGAATGTTATTACGTCTTTACATTCCTTGTTACTTAAATAACTATTAATGCTATATACACAGATTCATTGATTTTGCGCGGAAATTGTACGATTAATTTTTTTACATTCTGCTTTTCTCTGATGTTTTCACGGAATTTAATAACCATATCAAGTACTGGACGTTGGACGTCCTTGCTGTGTAATTTGCAAATTTGATTCCTATTAACGTTTATAGCAGTCACAAAACTTCTTGATAATTTCCAAATTTTTATGCTTACGTGGCGGATCGTCCACGCTGGTAAAGCGAGACT
Source organism: Ctenicera cuprea (assembly GCA_958336395.1). Lineage (NCBI taxonomy): Eukaryota > Metazoa > Arthropoda > Insecta > Coleoptera > Elateridae > Ctenicera > Ctenicera cuprea. Next base: position 1,157,998 of record OY284490.1, read on the forward strand.
GTGTTTGCAGCTCCGTTTGTAGTTTAAAATGCTTTGCGTTAATTTAATTATTATTTTTAAAATTATTAAAAAAAGTGACGGTTCTACAGCATCGCACCTCCTATGGAATAGCCGCCACTGGTAGTGATATTACGTATTTATATTGAATTGTATTTAATGTTAGAGTTTGCAACTTTGGTCTGATAGTCCCATAAAGACGATTTTCATCTTTAGTAGATTTAAAACAACCAAAAATCTAATCAACGTGGGAAGCGGAGCCAAAACGACGCACAAAAGAGAATTATTTTTACAACTACCCCCGTTTAGAATTTATTATTTTTCTATTTTTGTAATAATCGTTTTTGATATTCCCGTCACACATATATGAACTTGACAGCGAAATCTAAATTACAATTGCAAATATTTAACGAGCGCTTCCCAAACTCGTTCGCATAATCGTTAACATGCAAGAATTTTTTGATCCCAAATGCATCGTACCATACCATCAGAAATATAAAGGTACGATAACCACAAATTACTCTTTGACTCCCACCGGTGGGTGGCAAGGTTACAGAGTGTGAACCTGGCGGCGATACACTGTATAAAACAGAGACAAAGGTGATGAAAACATTCACTCGTTTTCTATCTGTATTTGCACCATAACCTAATCCTGAACGTGAGCGACGTGTGGTACTCTAGTGCGCTCGTTCGAAAGTGATTTTCTAACACATGGACCTTACGGTGTGAGCTTGATTTTCCCTTTAAGGCAGTATGGTATTCGCAAAGGTAAGCTTTAGGTTACGTTTATTAGTACCATTTTACTTAATATATTTTTTATTAGATCTCTAATTTAGATTTAAAATTATATTCAAATATTACTTACGGTAAAAGTATTTTTTCTTCAATTTCCAATGGATAATAAATTTCTTAAAATAATTTTTACAACTTTTTAAATAAAGCAAGTTTGATATTTAACTTTGGCACATTTCAATCAGAAAAAATTAAAAACATTTTATGTTTGCTAAGGTAAAATGTTTGCGTTATTAGTAATCCGTACAAAAACACTAATTATAAATTACATAAGTATGAGGCAATTAAGATGACTCGCAGATTATTTAAATATTATTGCTTTAAACGTAGCTAGTTATAATTTATAGTTTAATACATGTTTCCTATTTTTAGGTAATTGTAACGTGCGAATTTTAATGACAATAGTTTAAATTCAATTTATACCACGCGCTGCTCATTAAAGGTTGTCCTAAAGACCTAAAACTATTTATTTCTGATTACCAAATTTAATTTAACAAATTTGTAAATTGGCAACAAATTTTACATTCAGATTTGCGCTAAATTTGTGCTCATGAGAATAATTGTAAGAATGACGAAAAGGTATTGTTACGAAAAAAATATTACAGTTATGAGATTTTTGTTTTGCAATGATTATTGTTGCACTAGAATGCATTAAAGGCGTTTTTAATTTAACAACTTTATATGCTACACCTGAAATAATTTACGCATATACCACTCGTGAGTTGGAAAATAATCGGGTTAACTTCCTACATAGCGAATCGTGTCGGTTTTGACGTACAAAATTGTATCGCAAATAAATTTAAGCAAACTACTCTTTGGTTTCATTTGTTAATTTTATAAATAAGATTTATTTAACAATTTGATATATTATTTGTCTACTCGTAAATCGAAAATAATTCTGTTAAATTTATGATATGACTGTCGATTACATCCTCTTAGGTTTCCTCAATTAGTTAAATAAATGTTAACTTGTTTGGCAATATCTTAATATCGTTTTTAAACTAGGAAAAAAGTATTGAAGAAATTCGATATCCTATTTTTTTAATGGGAAAATGGGTATTTGATTGTCCTAATAAATACAGGTCGTCTACTTTAACCGAACACTATACGAATCCCGGAAACTGTAAGAGATACACCGTTGATCAAATTATATAAAAGTTGATTAAGTAGGGGAGCAATGAAATGGTGATTTCGTTTTTCTCATAATATCAATGGCTTACTAGATACGAGGAAAAAACCGAAAAGTTCATTGTAAAATTGAAACAAAATCATAAAGAAAAAAGTTGTATGTCTCAGTGGCGTAGCTATCATACCGCCAATGGTCGCAAGGCGATGGGGCCTATGAGATTTAGGGACCTCTTGGGGATACCAATAAAGAAAGAAATAAAATTATGAAAATTCGAAATATTTAATTACGGATAGATTACAATTTCTTTTTCAATTTTGTATAAAAATTATATTCCGGGTATTAATAGAACATAACGCAGCCCCCTTTTGCCCCTTTTTTTATGATAAACAAATGACATTTTAGTATGTTTTATAGAAATACATAAACGCATTATATGGGCTAAAAGCTTAACGACTTGTACTTCCGGTTTCATCAGAAATGACATTAACTCTTTTTTTATTGGTACAATCTGTATATTTTTGCATATTCGGAACTAGGATACAATTCTGAGTTTGTCTATATCAGTTAAGTGAGGATTTGACATCTCAAAAATATTTTTGTTGTAATTTTTGTTCAGTATTAAGAGTGCTTTCACCCATCCAAATTGATTTTAATTAATTTACATACTGTGTTACTGAATGTATTTTTTTTTTGTATTAAACTTACTAGCAATGCTACTTGCAAGTGTTTTTCATTTGTTTCAAAAGTACTACTAGATTTAAGATAGTTTGAAATAATTGCTTTAAACTTTAAAGTTCTCAGAAAATTCTGTGTTTAAAATGCCGTATGGGCCACCACTTTTCTATTTGAAAATATTGAGTTACTTTGAAAAATACCTTTTGTAAATTTCCGAACGTAATATTTCAACTGGTGTGCAACTTTATTAGAATCGATTTGGGTGGGTCAAAGCATTCTTTAAAATTTACCAACGACAATAACAATTAAATTTATAAAATTATAAACATCAAGATTTTTTTTACATAGCATACGGATACGAGTAACATAGCAACATGATGGCTACGATGACGACGATAACAAAAAAAATATTGAAAACAATCACAAAATTAATGTTAATTCTAACAAGTCGGCAAAAACACACATATTCAACACGGCAAAAATGCAGATTTACTGCATTGGCAGGATTCATATCCTCGGCTATGAAACGCCAGCAGCGGCAGTAAATCTGTAAATTGTTTAGTTAAGCAAATAACTATTAGCGCACACTCCTATGGGCAACGTTAAAACAACAGCTACCGTTAAAAAAGACGTATTTTGGCAAACACAAAACTAACTACTTTACTTACTTTTTCGACAGTTGTAGAAAAAACATTTAAATATTTTCTAAATTTTGGAATATTTGTTAAACACATATTTAATTCAATCCTTAGTTTGTTGCAACTTCTTATCACAGGAAGTCATAAAATTCTTTATGAACCAATAAAAGTAATAGCTTTTATGTCGTTGTTTTCAATGTTGTTTTTTTTAAGAATCATGGGGCCGTGCGTGAGAGCACAACTCCATGATTCCCATCCCACCCCCTTACCCGGGCTCAGCGCTATTCACCAGTCTAACATGTTCCACCTCGAAAAGACATGCAACCCAACATACACACCACACACACCGTCCATGGACTTATTGGACACGCCGGGTTTGACTTATTCAGAAAAATTTCCGACGGGCAGAGGATTCGAACCTACTGCCGTTGGGAGTCTAGTTCTAGAGGGTGGGACTCTAACCACTAGACCAACCGCTGGCCCGATTTTCAATGTTAAAGTACGATTAGGCTTTACGTGCCTAAATGACCCATGCAGATGCATTACATGACAGGTAATTACTAGAAAACCCTTATAAGGCAAAATTCAATCTGAGTCAGGACAGTTCGAGTCCAAGTTCCAACATGAGTCTGAGCGCACAGTCTGCTTTGTGACTTCGTCTCTTTGGGGGCCCCTTAAGAGGTGCTTTTTAGGGGATTTGTATGTAAGTTAAGTTATTTATTTTAGTATTGCGTTCCTTTTTGTTGAATGGAGCGTTATTCCACGATCGCATGTTGCACCCGCTGGCAAAGAAGTTTTACTTCAAAAAATATATAATACTAAAATGTATAACTTAGCTTACATGACAAACCCTCTAAAAGAGCACCCCATAATAAAACTTACTCAAGAAGGTCTAACTCTAGCTATCTTAAGCTAAACATTTAATAATTCTTCTCATCTAAAATAATTAAATAAAACATTATGTTATTAAAATACGTTTTATAGCTAAAACTAAACCTACATCATATTCATAACATAATGCCGAGATTATAAAATATAGACATTGAACACTCAGAATAATAAATCAAGCATTTTTGTATAAACGTAAATCTACTTAAATAATCAAAATAGATAAGCACTTGAAGGAGATCTAGAACGGAACAAGATGTAAAATTCCAAGCAAATTATTCCAGAGCTTAACATCAACATGACTGCGGTTACCAACCAATGTTATTAAATTTTTCATGAAAACTTTACAATTTTGAGCTTGGCTAACCATCAACAAGTCCGACAGCTCGATGCTTTTCCCAACACAAACAACGACACAAACTAAAGTAATTGCAGTCCTAGGAAAATCCCGGAAACCAATGTTTCTGAGAACAGAATGCAAGAATTTCTAGCGTATAACTGAGGAAAAGGACTATTTGCTTGAAAGCGTTTTATTTAATTGCTGGTTTGTATAACGGGTTGCTAGGTTTGTCTTTGTTTTCTTTCCACACAAACGCGAAAACTTCATTTTCCGACTGGGACGTTTACGACTTCATATAAAAGTAACAATTTCATTGAAACTTAACTAAGACTAACAAAACGCAAATTAAAAGAAATTCTAAAGTGAAAGAAAAATAAAAGCTATTCCTGAATACCAAAATTTTTAGTGGTATTGGTGTTGGCAGAACAGTTAAATTTTTGTCGAAATGTTAACATTCTGATCTAATAACTTTGAAATTTTACTTATGCAAATACAACTATAATAATACCATTTAAATGTAATGGTTATAAAGGAAAACATTTGTATATTAACTAAAACTAATCATAAAAAGCTATCGGGCAACTGCCACGGTACTTTCCTCGCATTCATGTACATTTTTGGAAATTTTTAAAATATTTTGAAAATGTTGGCAATTTTATGGAAATTTTTTTAATTCTCGAAAAAATGTCGCATATGTTTTATATCGGATGTTTATATAATTATAAAACTGCACATGAAAATTTTCAAAACTTCTGAGTAAATCGGCGTTAGAGTCGAGGTTTTCAAAAAGTTGTAACGGCCGCCATTTTGAAGCTAGAGAGTTCGGTGAAATGTTTCTTATTTACCTTAAGTTCTTCTCTCAGATCCCGTGCTCAAATTTCAAAAATTTTGTCTTTGAAAAAAAAACGCTACCAAACAAACATGTCTAACTGCCGTTTCCGGTTTCGGATTTTTTTAAAAGCTTAACCAGAATCACAATTTTCGAGATACCTCTTGATTTCAATTCAGTGTTATTGTCTTTAGCGGCGTTACACACACACCCACCTACCCACAGTTACAAGTTTTTTTAAAGCTGACATTTTTGGGTTCCCAATACGTGTATTTCTGTTAAAGTCGCAAATTTGTTTCTCAATTATTTGAACTAATAGATCTAAAAATCAATTAAAGTTGTTTTTTTCTACAATGTTCTTTATGTTTATGAATTATTATTGACTTGTTAAAATTAATGGCTCTTTATTCAGTGAACAGGACTAATAATATAATAATATTTGATGATAATGGATTAAGGTTCTAAGTATACTTTTGGATGCAGAATTATTTAGGGAAGACTTATGCCCGCCCACTCTCCCTCTGCTTTTTAACTAAGGAATTTTAACTCTTTGGTCGCTAGGGTTCTTTAATGCCACTCTGTCCTTTTTCCAAATACTAAAAACATGGACTTTTTGCTTTTATTTCGTCAGAGGGTGAAATACTACACTTGTATTCTTATACCGCATCGTAGCCTTAGCGGTAAGCAAGTGATGCGCGATATTATTGCCATAGCATTGTGAGGCGCAAATTGGGGTATATTGTTATATTGCATTAAGTGTTGAGACTATAACCACAGATAAGGTTAACACTACAGATATACGGTAAATATGTGAGCTATCGGCAGCTTGTTTTATATGATTAATAATCTGCAAAAAGATGGCGCTACAATGACAATCTATAATTAAGTCACAGATGACTGTAATTGAGCAGATTACTTAGCACATATTCAAACCAAAAGTTAGACAGCCATCTGCCATGCTTAATTGACAAATCGCAATTTTTCGTAAATAATTAATATTGAAGCCAATTCTACTTAAATTATATTCATGATGTGACAGATGCACTCAAATCCCCGATAAAACAGTTTCCAACACATTTCAACAGTAATAAACAAATAGCGATAGCAGCGCCCTAAAATTGGTCTGGTGCGTTGTAGCCAAACTAACGCTAATTTCGTCTCCAAATATGAGCGGACATTTTGTATAAAGGGTCGTATATCTGTAGTGTTAACCTTATCTGTGCTATAACGTTCATATACAATATTTTTGAAAACATAAGACGTAAATATTGTTGTAGTCTGAAAAAGAATAAAGGAAGTGCTCATTTTACATTACTTTTCCAAAAACAAATTTAAAACTGTATAATATTCAAATTTGACAATTATTGTCAAATTATCTATTCTAACTTTTATTCAAAAATCGTACAGTGATGCGTTTTGCTTAAATTTACTGTTTATAATACAGGTGATTCAAAACAAAATTCCAAGCCGTGATTTAGCTGCATCCGCCGTGGCTTGTATATATATTTTACGTCCGATTTGAGATAATAGTTAATAATAATTATACGGATGATGTACCTACGATTGTTCTTGTTTAGTTATTACTTTAACCTACTAATTGTTCATCAGCCATTTTATACAGCCCTTACTTATAATCTTGAAAAATATTTACAAACAATTGAAAATTTTCAACCTTAAACATTTACAATATTTTCAAACTTCTTCGATATTTTCATAATATACGAAAGTATCAATATTTTTAAGATTGAAAATAAAAGTCATTAGAAATTTTCAAGCTTTTTAAAATTTTTATTCTAATGTAATAGTTTAAAATAAAGAAAATTAAAGGACGCGAGGAAGGTATCGTGGCGGCGGCTGGCCGACAGCTTTTTACTTTTCCATACAAATTTATGAATTCTAGATTTTAACGGAAATACACGTTTTAAGGCTTCAAGAACGCAAAAAACTGTTTTATAAAAAATGTCTGTCTGTGGGTAGCTGTGTGCACGGGAGTGTGTCTGTGGGTGTGGGTGACGTCTCTAAAGGCGAAAGTACTGGACTGATTTTAATAAAATTTTAATTTTAAGAGGTACATCGAAAATTGTAATTCTAGTTAAGCTTTTCAAAAACATCCGAAACCGGAAACGGAAGTTAGACATGCTTTTCTTGGAGCGTTCTTTTTTTTCAAAACAAAATTTTCAAAAATTTGAGCACGGAATCTGAGAGAAAAACTTAAGGCAAATCAAAAACTTTTTAGCTTTTTCGACTTTAACGCCCATTTACTCAAAAAGTACTTGTATGATCAAGCTTAGCTACAATTCGCTTAAAAGCCCTTTGTAGGTAGTATACGATGAAATTAAATTAATTTTGAAAAACAAAAAACAATCGCAACGGCGTTTCTTCAAAATTTAGAAAAGTTTCAAAAAAATATTTTTTAAAAACTGCATACACATTTTTTCTTAACTTTCTGAGCCGATAATGCTTGCAGTGAACTACAAATTTGTTTTTTACTAATATACAAAATTTTACTCAAAAGCTTTTGGAATCTTTGAAAAATTTGAAATTGATTTATTATTTATTCAAAAACGCAAACGCCGATCGTTATAAACTTTTATCACTTCGATAGACTATTTAAAGTACTTTATTAGGATTAGCAATAACTTTTAACTACTTTAAATTAAGAACAAAAAACGATATTTTTTAATATTAACAACGCGTTTCCGGCAGTTACGTGATTGTAACTACATCTATCAATTAGCTATATATTTAATAAATATATTCTTCATTCTTGGCATATTTTTGATAACTCTTTAAATAAAGTATTTATACCGATTTTTAATCTGATATTCGCTGTAAGGCGGACGATTCCGTTCTTACTATTCTTATATGGTATGCGGCATCCTAGGGTTGCCTATATAAATTGTATTCTTAGAAATCTAACATACGGAGAAATGAAAGAAGAGCTTAAGGCAAATCAAAAACTTTTTTACGAAACTCTAGCTTCAAAATAGCGGCCGCTACTACTTTTAAAAAATCTCGACTTCAACGCCCATTTATTCTGATCTGATCGGGATTAACTACAACTTCTTAGAGAGCCCTTTGTGGATGGTATACAGTGATACAAAATTAATTTTGAAAATCTGAAAACTATCGCAATGGCGCTTCTTCAAAATTGTGAAAATTATTAATCAATAACTGCCCACACAATTGATTTAAAACTTTATATTTGCTGTTAGAACGGAGGATTGGCTACAATTTGGTTTTATTCTGAAAGTTATACCTTCACTGTAGCGCTTTCTATGAATTTGGATGGATGAAATGGAGGGTTGCCTATATAGCTTGCTGTATTAAAAATCTTCCAGTCGGTAAATGTACAACGTTATAATTATAAAATTTTCATGTTTGCAAATACAGTAAGTATTAATATCTAGTATGGGAAAGTCCACTCAAAGTCCACACTTGAGTTTTTTAAGCTTTGTAGTTACTAAGAGCCATTTAAGTTCCGTTGTAAACTTGAACTATTATTTGCTTTGTCTTTGTTCTCAAACTAAGTGTGGTCCTTCCTATACAGTTAATTTCATTGATTTTGCATAGAATAGCCTGAAATTCATATTGATCGACAAAATTATAGTTTTACACAAAGTTTCGGTTCACTGCTTTTGAATATGAAAATAAACATCTCTGAAGCAGTATAGGTTTGCATATGAATCAGTGTTACCCAACTTTCAAAATTTGCAATTGTAATCAACTACTTTTACTCTCAAACTATTTAAACCAACAGGAGATTAGTTCGGCCTGTAAAAACAAGCTGAAATTGGTAGTCGTATAGTATTAACGGTACTAAAATATTTATCTCACGTAACGGGGGAATAACAAAATAATTACCCTGGACTCGTTCTAAACGGGGAAATTACATTTTTACTGTTCGTATCGTTTTGTACAGATAAATAATAACCCTGGGATTGGCAAAAAAATGATGTGTAACTTTTCTCTCGTCATGATGTTAATGAACCCAGCTATCAATTCAATCTTCATGGTCCGATTATGCCATAAAATACGCGAACCTGTATACAAATTCTTGTTATTTAATTAATTATGTGTTTCCGATTCAACACATTTCACAAACATAGCGTTTTTCTGTCGTTTCACGTTTGCTTTTGTATAACTCGAATACAATGTACATTGTACATCATTGACACACTAATTTTTTTTTGTAGGATACATTTAAATTGCATTTTTAGTGAAATTAAGTTTCGGAATCCTAATAAAATAAGTCATTGTGAAATTGCAAAATCAAAATTATCTGTGGCTAAATTTAAAAAAAATTGACGGTGGGAATGACTGCAGGGGGAGGGGGGTACAAATATTACACTTGTGCGGACCATCTATTCGACATGCGTAGAATACAATTCTCAACTTGTTTTTAGAGCGCTTACACATATATTGAAGTATAACAACCATCCCTAACACTCTTCGTTTTGGGCGGGCCAATCTCGCTAGGTTACGGGTTTATCCCAACGTAATTACCAATTTAAGTTAAACTTTTTGGGTTAAGGCGTATACACACATAGACACCATTGCGGAACCTGGTTATTCGGTATTCTCAGTTCCTAAAACGTGCATATCCGTCAAATTCTCGAATTCTGAAATTTTGACGATGACAATACCTTTTTATAGCAAGTAGCACGCAAGTTCTAAGTAAAATTTCTTCACGTGTTTTCACTGAAAGCGTTTTTCCCTTTAAACATTAAAACATTTATTAGCTCTTTACTGCGAAGACGACACCTGCACTAGCACAAATTCCGTTGCAGGGAATGTAGATGTAAAAATTTTAAAAACGCGCAAGTAGACGAGGATGGTAATATTGGGAGAAAATTTTGCATTTTGATTTCTTTATCGGGATCTTGTAGTTCTCAACTTAACATTATTTTATTTTGTAGCATTTTTAGTATTTTTAATAGCTTAATGTTTATTGCAATATTAAAGAATTGTTGTTCTGCACGATTACGTTTCTTAAACAAGTATTCGCATCACGTGCATGATTTCATCTTACAAGCAAGATGTCATTATACGTACAATTCTTACTCTGCCAACGCCCAGCAAACTGTATTACTACATCCTTCTCGCACCCATGCTTAGACTTTTGACAATAAAAACAAGCCCAGTCATAAGAGCTCTAGCAAGGTTAGATTTGAAACGCGACTAAACATTGTAGAAGGCGAAATGTTTTTTTGATTGTAACGAAGGTATGTACATATCAACAAACAAAAATTATATCAGAATGAAAAAATTAACAGAAATAAAGAGTTGGTAAAAGTCTAGAACAAAATTTTCTTAACATACGTGCATTTATTTGTACTTCATAAATCACACATCAAAATAAAAGGCAATTGATGGACCACATGTTAAAAAAATCTAAATCAGTAGGTCTTTTAATAATCAACCTACACCCCACTTCGCGATTATCTGCTTATTGATGGTCTGACGGATGCTAGAAGCTTGCACTGTGTATCCGTTGCATTACGTTACAGCCATTTCCGTTATGGCGCGTGATCCCACAATCGCATGTTGCACCCGCCGGCAAAAAAGTTTCATTTCAAAAATCTATTTACTCTAAAACCAACGCAACATTATACAGCAAATAATGTTCATTAAAATACGAACAAAACCCTTCCATCTCTAGCACTGAAAGGTTCTGTTTTGTTTACTCCGCGGACAACTGTGAATGTGAATAATCGATCCAAAACAAAACATCTCAGTTGAAATGAAAAGTTTTAAAACAAAGAATATAATAGCGCGCAGTATGTTGTAAAAGCTTAAAACTTATGCAGGCTGCATTCGAATGCCGATTACAACGTAACATTTTAAAATTGCTTGCTTTTCAATCTTTTCTGCCGTTTTCAGTTGAAAACAATAAAATACTCCGTAGCTATTACCAACGGGCATACAGAAACTAATAGTGTAAAAACAGTTTTAATTTGAGCGCTTAGTACGTTAAAAGAAAAGTTGATTTTTAACTTTGTCTGATTGCTTACGTCTAGAAAGTTCAAGAAAAAGTTTTCTCGCGGATTGTATTACAGAGCAAACTATATATTTTTTTGTATTTGGAAGTTTCCAAGTAGCAGTAAAAAAATGTAAGAATTCTTTTAGATTAACTTTTAAACTAAATTTCTTTTATAATAACTTTAAATGTGTAGTTTAAAAGTCTAAATCTCGTAGACCAAATTATAACTTCTGCAGTTCAGATATCACCGCTGTCTACAGACATGCATACAAATTTGGAGCTCTTTTCAATTTGAAAAGTGTCTGCAAGAGATGTACAAATTTATTTCTAATATTCCGATTATAGCTCACTAAGTAAATTGCGTGGTTCTGAGCGGGTCAATACCGGTTCGATCCCGCAGTTTAAGGGCCAACTTAGGTATATGTGTGCTATAACAATTCACGGAATTCGTAAAAATATTTAATTTTCAATCATTTGTATGTGAAGGTGACATGAGCAACCAACAGTGATTATTATGAGAAAATAATAATAGAGAAAATTTTTCAACGAAAAAAGAATATTTTTTAAAATTCCTATTTCTTTCGTGAAAACAAATTTCCTTACAAAAGTATTTCTCTTATATTAATATTTCTATTATAAAAAAAGTTCTCTCGTAAAAATATTTTTCTCTTAAGAACAGTTCTTTCTAAAAATATTTTTCTTTAAACAAGTTGTTCTCTCAAGAAATTATACCTCTCTTGAAAAAAGTTCTCTCCTAAAAATATTCCTCTCACTACTAGCAATTTCTCGCAGAATCACGCTTCTACATTCAAGCTAAGTCAGCTTCGTGTACAAGGTGCAACAACTACCGTGTTGCAAGATGATGTCTTCAAAAATATACAATACTGAACAACATTTTTTTAAATTTTATGAGCCTGAAACGTGTATATTAGGCTAACAGTAAGTTTTAAAAACCACCCTATTTTAACTTAAAAATTTTAAATTAGATCTTTAATTTTTATATATTTTCTTTATTATCCGCATATAAAAGGTACACCCTATTTTTTTATGTTTAGATGTTTACTACCCTTAATGAGGGGATGAAATTTCGTAAATTTGAAAAAATAGAACGAGAATATTTATTTTTAGTTTATATGTCTACTAAAAATAAGCAACCAAAATGCAATCAAGCAAAGTTCAATAAGATTGAAAAAATGTCAGTTATATTATAAATGAGGGGAGATGAAATTCGGCAAAATTTGCTTCGCCTAAATTTGTTTGATTATTTTTAGTGAGCACATTTATATTAAACAAATTGTGTTAAGTTTTTTAAATTTACACAATTTCATCATCCCATTACAAGTAAAATGTATTTTAAAACATCTAAAAAAATAGTGTTTGCATATTTTAATGCGAATATTAAAATAATATCGATCCCATTAAAATTTAGAAACATTTTTAAAATTGTCAAAAACTTGCGAGGAAGGTGCTGGACAGTTGTCCAACAACTATTTTTCTATAACAATCGTTGAAAGAAAATCGATTTTTGCGGCTCTAAGCTTCTACTTTTACTTTAAAAAAAACTACGAAAATGTTAAAATTAAATTAAATTAAAGAATTAAATTTTTTTTCAACGGTTAAAATGAAAAAAGGATTACAAATTTTGTACAATTTTTAACTGCATTAAATTTTTTTAAATTTCGATGTTTATAAGCATTTTTAAAAATTAACGTTTTCTTGAGAATTATAAAACTGAAAATGATTGGAAAATTTAAGAAAATTTTAAACATCTCATTTTTAAAAATGTGGAAAATTTCTAAAAAACTTTTCTAAACTGAATTTTTTTTTTAAATTTAAGGTTGTAACAATTTTAAATAGTTTGGGAACATTTTCAAAATTTTTAATATTTGGTAAATTTTGGAGATTTTGGAAATTTTTAGAAATTTCAGAAATTTTTTAAAATATAGAATTTTTCAGAATATTCATGATTTTTGAAAATTTATGAAAAATCTGACTTTTTCTTGACAATTTGATTAAAATTAAGAAAATTTTAAATTTTTGAAAATATTGAAAATGTTAAATAATTTTGAAACTGAAAATGATTATAAAATTCTTGAAAATTTTGAACCTCTTATTTTTAAAAATTGTGAAAAATATTCAAATCGTTTAGAAATTTTCTAAACTGGACATTTTGAACAGTTTTAAAAAACTTGAAACTGTTTTTATGGAAAAATAATAAAAACATTTTTCTAGAGAAATGTTTTTGTTTTGTTACTCCTACCCTTTAAAAAACGGTAATTTTGAAAGCTCATTTTTAGCTTAGTATACTGTCGCCTCCGTCCCATAAACAAAAGTTGCTTAATCTTTGATAGTTTTGGAGATATCAACATGTAATAGTGTAGTACCGCCGTCTGTTTGTGTCATACGCAAACCTTGATTTTGAGAGAAAAATTAGAAGTGAGAGAAATATTTTTATGAGAACATTTTTTAAGAAGGAAACGTATTTGTAAAAAGAACTTTTTTCGAGAGAGAAATATTTTTATGAGATAATCTGTTTCAAGAGAGAAAAATTTTTGTATGAAAGCATTTTTCAAGAGAAATATTTTGTAAAAAGTATTTTTATGAGAACTGTTTTCAGGAAAGAAATAAACTTAATTCTCTAAAAAATAAAAAAAAACCTGTTTGTGTCATACGCAAACCATAATTCTGAGAGAAATTTCTAGCATTGTTAAATTTTTTTTTGCGACGGAACTCAAGAAAGAAATATTTTTAAGAGAACATTTTTTTCGAGGGAGAAATTTGTTTATGACAACATGTTCCAACAGAGAAATTTTTTTTGTAATAAATAATTTAATGAGAACTTTCTTCAGAAAAGAGATTTCTCTAAAACAATTCTTCAAAAAAAAACATTTTTTTTTAATAATTAATATTAGAACAACAACGCATCGTGCTTTTTATGTAAGTTTTAACGTTCTAAACATATTTGAACTCAAAAAATGAAAAAAAAAGCAATCTTGTTTCCTTCTGTCTTTTTGCAATTTATTTATTTTATTTATAAGTTTGAGCTTTACTTCGTTAAAGTTCATTTTAATTTATTGTAAATAAAACAGTTTTTAACCTGTTGAAGAAGTTAAGAATTGTTTTATTTACAATAAATTTATTTATTAGTCGTACCCAAAAGAACCTGTACTAAAGCACTATTCTTTAAATGTTAAATATCTTGAAGGCACGCTTTTAAAAAAGGCTCTGAGAACTCTTAAGAACTATTTTAAAGGATTTTATTGATGTAGAGGTGTTAGCAACGACATATCCCAATTTATATAGAAATTATATCGTGTTACTGATTTACGGTAATCATATTTTTATTTTCATATAGGGTGTTGTATGATTTTTTGTATAAGCGTAAAAGACATCTTTTTGGGGTTATTTTAAACTAGAAACTGTGTAATAGACGTGAATCCGAAAGCGCTTTCAGACTCATATTTATCATTATACATTTTCTACTTAAATTTACATCAAGCATGTTATTTTTACGTTTGTACAATTTGCAACACCCTGTATAACCGCCATCTTAGTCAATTTTTCGGCGTGCACCATTTTTATATATTAGTTTATTAGCGATTAAGTTTTAAAGATAACTAAGTTACAAATAAAATGTAATTTATAGGTTGCCCGGAGCAGAGCTTTAAGCGTGACACTGCTATTGCTGCTAGTCACATTGGAAATCGAAACTGCATCTGTAAAAGACATTTTTAATTTAAACGCCGCCGAATTAACACGGACACCGAGAGAAACTCAATACTATGGAAATCGATATGGTACATCGTTATCATCATCATCGGGGCAAACGACCGCCTCTAGACCGATAAAACCGGAAGATGCGCCGGAAGCCAGGGAAAGGGACAACACAAATGTGGAAAAGAGATGCATCCGTTGCGACTATTACAACAGCAGAGATTATAGGGATCCTTACGAGTCCAGGGGCAAATACGAAGAAAGATATGACGACAGAGGTTACAGGGACCGCTATGACGACAGATACAAAGACAGATACTACGATGACTATGAGCGACGATATTACGATACTGATCGCAGATACTACGACACCGATCGGAGGTACAACTATGATAACGATCGCCGATACGAGGAACGCGACAGATACGATACCAGATACGATAGGGATCGTTACGACAAAAGACCTGAATATTATGACCGAGGGTATGACAGGGATAGGGACCGATACGATCGGGATGATAGAAACCGATACTACGAACGATACGATCGCAATGGTTATCGACCGTGGGACGAAACAACTAGGGGTACATCCGGGTTTGACAGCAACGGAAAAGGCTACTATTTTGCAGTTGGTCGACCCGAATACAGCAATTACGGATCTGGATATGCCAGCAGTTGGAATTACGGTGGAGGGAGAGATAGTAACAGAGACAGTAACAGAGATAGTAACAGAGATAGAGGATGGCGAGAACAAGGGTAAGTAGCCAAGTTTAAAGAACGTTATGTTCGTTACGGCTCGAAGGACCACAATGTATAAAATAGGTATCTAGTACAAGAACATTATAAAAGTATTTTTTTAACAAATTACTCGAGGGTTTTAACATCTACACACGTGTGTGATGTTTCACTGCATAAAATTTATATCACTATAAATAAATAAACACTTAATCATGACACACGATGTATTAAAGTAAATTTCTCGCATTTCTGACAACACCAAACAACAATAACACACGATTACAAATTTTGTATTTAAAAATTTTCAAATTAATTTAACTCTTGCCCTCCCAATGTGATAGGGTCAAAATGAATTCCGTTTTGTTGTTAATTACTCCCGTTATCTCTAAAATATTGTTCTGTTATTCTAGGACTACTTCAAGTAAACCAATCAGGTAAGGAATCCATGCATAATAGTTTGGGAGGGCATGGGTTACAGTAAATTTGAATGATTATGTAATAATCTTTTTGATTATTTCAATTTGAATTTAAATTTAAAATTATAATTTTTCTAAATGGTTTATAATTATGTCTTAAAGCGTTTAAATCATGTTTTTACCTTCCTCGTTATACAAAATATAGCTGTAGAGGAAGGTATTGTAATCATCATGTTTGATTTTGAGCAAATGCGTTTGTTTAGCGAAGTTTTTTTCGCTTTGAGTTTATTAGCCGAGTTATGCCTAAAAGAAAGGAACTTTTATGGCAAACATTTTCAACCTAAACATTTTTACTAATAAGCAGGTTTTAGGACCTTGGAAGACCGATAAAGTGGTTGTCTGCGTGTCTGTGTGTCTGTATACACTTTACAGTCCACATGCCTTAACGCAGAAAACTCAAATTTGGCCCAAAGATTGCTAATTGCAGTCCGATATAACCGCAAGAAAATGAGGTTGGTCAGCCAAACAATGAAGGAGAAAAGAGGTGCTCTACTTTTAAGAAAAATAACCTTAAATTTGTATTTTACGAGTGTAGAATAGCCGATCTAAGCAAACGCGATCTTCCTATCACTGCCTCCCCACCTTCGATGTAGTTTTTTTTTTGAGTTTCGGCTTCAAAATCGTAATAATCATCTTAATTCACAACAGGAACAACCTTCCATTGAAAAAACACCGCTGACAGGTTTTCTTTTAATCGTTTTTCTGAACAGTTGAATTGGTTAATCGCCCAACAGACTATAACCAAATTATGAAAACGGTTTTAGACTTCAATCAATAAATATTGTTTGCAACCAACACATTCAAACAACAACCAAATTATTATAAAATTCACACAATTTTTGAAAATTTTCTAAATTTTAATGGGATCTGAATTTTTTTAATATTCGCATTAAAATAAGTAAACACTATTTTTTTAGTAAAAACTTTAATGTTTTATTAACATAACTTCCAAAAAGTTCCAAACATTTTAAATTTTAAATTTTTTTAACTCTTAATAATCGGAATTTTTAAAATGTTTCAAAAACTTTAAATATTTTATAAATGCTCAGAAATTTCCAAAAATTATCAACATTTTGTTTCTCAAAATTTATATAAAGTATCGAATTCTTCAAAATTTTAAAAAATTTCTAAAAATTTTAAAGACTTTTAAAAGTTTGATTATTCCCAAAAATTGTGACCAGTATTCAAAATTTTGAAAACTGATTGTATACCATCAGAAATTTTTTTTTTAAATTAAGTATTCAAAATTGTTTAAATTTACAAATTTTGTTAGTTGTTTTAAATTTGAAAAATTATTAAAACTCCATACATTTCAAAACAATTTTCAAGTTATTATATTTTCCTTTAACTTTTAAAATTGTAAGGTGAATTTTACCTCGAATTGAATATGCAAGTGCATATTTCATATTACCACATGGAAAAATTGTCATATTAATACCTACTGGTAGAACTACACATAACTTAGCTGGCGCACTTCTCAGACCGCTTCTGGTAATAATTTATTGCACGGTAGGATTCAAAGGACTGGATTTCGATGACGCTGTTTGTTACATTGAGCGAAATGGATAGAAACGCTTAGTTACCCATAACAGTCATCTAATCACGAAGTAATCACTTCACCGATATGCAAGCAACCATTTTGTGTATGCACAGGCAAACTATAGTTAGCATGTTTCCCTCAACATGTGTGGTGTTTGAGTTTGAAACGTTATCCTTAATAATTAACGATCAAAGCTAACATGCGCATCGTCTTATTAACCGCAATATATTGCAAGACTATTAGATGGCAGATAGATCAAACAAGCCTAATAGGTTTGTGTGTGATTCAAGATCTTGAGATTAATAATTCAGACTTATTCGTGTTTGATGAGGAAGTCATTACATCTGCACAAATTTATTACCCGATGGGGCTAAGTAATTCCACAATGCAATTATTTATTCGAAAAAAATGTATCAAAGGAGTTTAACGTTAATACAGGGTGGAGTCATTTAAGTGTCACCCCACTATTATTTCCTAAACTATTGAAACGTTAAAAATTTTTCGTAATAGAATTTGTTTTTCATTAACAGCTGCATAACCTAAAATTATTACAAATTATACTGGGTGTTTACTTTGTTATTTTATAAATAATAAAACACCTTGTATATTATTAAATTATTATATTTTAGATTTAGTTCTAGATATAAAACTGTTTGTGCGATGATCTTAAAATTAGTGTATTAATTAAGTAATTTCACTATTTTCAAAATTTTTGACCGTTTTTGACATTTGTGGCGGAATATTAATTGATCAATATTTTAGATACCAAAAACGTTCAACCATCGCTATTTTGCACAGACTAATAACACTGCACAATATTTCGCGGTATGTTCAAAACAACAGATTAGGAAATAATAGTAGGGCGCCGTTTAAATGACCCACCCTGTATATTAGAAATAAAATAATTATTATCTTCAACATGCCGAAGTTATTAGTTATTTTAATAATCATATATTTTTATGAACTTTAACGAGCTCGAACTTATTGATTACTTAAATGTTGTCTGTTGTAAAATGAACGTTGGCGTGTAATGTATTTCCTTACCCTTGAAATACGTAGGAAAGTCAACTTTCGATGTAGTTAATCCTTTTAAAACTCGGCTTAATGTAATATTTATACGTATCTATTTCAAAGTAAAACATAACGCGAGATATAGAGCTAGGTAAGCACTCCATAAACTATACTAAGAACAATGTAAGAAGATTACCAAGTTCTGGAATAACATTAGCAAAGTTGGCCATCGCCGCCACTGCCGCCGCAGAGAAGTTGCTGATTTAACCGCGCGCTATAATGTAAAACAGTTTAGGTCCATAAGTGGGCAGCTTGAGCCAGGGTGGGCCGTTATAAACGAAGGAAATGCTATAAATTACGGCCCAGCCGACCGATCATAAAAATTTAATGTGGTCACCGGATTTACCGTGCGCAATACCTAAAGCTCGACTGTCCTGCAGCAGTTCACTCCCCCCGGAGCAGCAGCAGCAGCAGCTTTCCTTTCTCTTCATGAAGTTTTACGACACGACCAAGACTCTGACAGATAGTCTCTACAAATCTATTATCACTTGTTTGTTTGTTCCGATCAGATGCTGAACTTTTGACCCAGATAAAGTCCGCAGTGTGATTGATTTCCTTAGTATGCAATCGCCTCTTTGCTTCATACAAAACTGAATTTAAATGTCGCGCTGTCTCTTCTGCCTTCAGATGCTGCACTTGAATAAAGTTTTATTATTTTCTGCTGGAAACTTTCAGATGAAAGCGGAGACGTTGTGCCGTTTAGAAACTATGTTCAAAATCAGAAATCTTTTAATGATCAAGTTAGTTCGAAACTTGTATAAAGAGCACTAGAAACAAGTTTGTGAAGAAGTTTCACTTTTGTACTTATAGAATAATTCTGAAAATAAGTATAAATTTGAAGTTCTTTCTTTTAAGAGGGATATGAAAGCCTGAAACTTAGTTTAAATATATACTGCCCCGTTTTATAATTCTTTACTGTCCTTGCCGTTGTATAATGTGTGAACCAAAATTTCTTTAAATTGCCATGATACTTGGGCGTTCAGCAAGTGCTTGAACGTTTTTTAGTATGTGTGCAATGACGTTAAAATTTTTTGAACTGCATTAGATTGATTTTAATTGCATTTTAACTTAAATTAGTCATTAGGTATTTCGATTATTTTAAAACAACAATTATGCACGAGTATTAGTCCGGCCATCAATCACGTCACAAAAATAAAGGGTATGGGAAAATAACTCAAGAATGAAATTTTTTCTTGTTTAAACCCTTCAATTGGGCGTCGAAAAAAAGACCCTGAATTTGTGAATTTTAACTTGGTCGGGAACCTAGAACAATTTTTGGAAAAAGTTGAAAATCATGGATTGTTCGTTTCCATTACATTCTCCGTTAAAAATGCAGTTCTAAGATTAAAAAAACTAATAAAATATCGCGTAAAACTAAATAAAAAATAGTGTTCTAGCTTTAATAGTTTGTAAAATGCGCCCTTCTAAACACACCAATTTGTTTTGGTTTGAAAATCGTACGTTTCAGATTTCTAGAAACACCGTTCTCCCTGATGAGTTACAGTACACTCAATTTCCTGTAAATCCAAACGCAAGACGACACTTGAACCCTAATAGGTCGCGAGCTATGACCTCTCAAAATAAAACATTTTCGACCAATTTTCGATAAGGTTGCAGTTTTCAGAAAATAGCTCCTTTTGAGTGCACCTAACGTAAAATGAGATAAACTAAAATGAAAGTGGGTAAAATTTTGCATTACATTCAAAAAGAAATAATTTTCTAATCCCAATAGTTTCAAAAATCACACCCTTCCACAAAACTTTTTTTTAAATTTATATCAAAAAAATCGTACTTCACAGATTTATTGAAATATTGCTATCCCTTTTATAGTTTTTGGAATAGGACCTTTCAAAAACACCGATTTTCTTGTATAAAAATGTAAAATTCTATTTCTTTGGTAATAGTTTTTTTATGATCATTTTACAGGACAAATTCCATTGCGTAAAACTATAGGAAACTCCTTTCTGCGTAAACGTAACAAAAAAAATGTTAATGCGTACTTCGAAGGTGTTTTCCTAGCGAAATTTTCTTGAGCATGGCTATCGCGAAAATTCTTTCTTTTTGGTACCAGCAGCGCCCACACGGAACAAGTCTGCTAAAGGCGAATAGGATCGAATTCAAGTCGCTACAAATTCCTGAATTTATTCTAAATTAATGCTTGATAGCTGGCAGCTGGAGTGGCGGTAGCTCAGAGGTTGAGCGCTCAGTCTCTAACGCTGAAGGTCTAGGGTTCGATTCCCCGCCGAAGCCATGCAGCAATAAAAATCTATGCCGCAACCCGCTACTCACATTCCCCAATCCGGTGTAGGCAGCCGTGGGGTCTTAATGCCTGAAACCTTCTCTGGAATTTAGTCGTTCGGATTCGACGTTAAACTGTAGGTCCCCGTACTCCACCTTAGCGCTAAGGAGAGTACGTGGCAGAGAAGAGTGCCGGTGCCCAGCAGTGGGACGTAAAGACTGATTACGATACGAGCTGGCAGCTAACTGACCTCAGTAGTTCGTACCAGGGCCTGATTAACCATATTGGGGCCCTAGGCTACGGTTAAGCTCCCCGTCAAAAAATAAAAGTAAAAATTATTTGAGACTTGCTACACATTGAGAATATAGTTGGCTACTGATTAATATTGCAATTTAAAATTCATCACATTTTTTTATTGACTAATCTTTAATTTTTTTGCGTATTTTGCACACGGCTCATTTTTAATTTGTTTTAATATTGTTATATTACTAGTAATTGATTTGCGTAAAACCGAAAACTTACACCACATCATACACAATACATCAGGCCTCTCAACGAAATAAAAATTTCAGCATAAAAGCTTATAAAAATAACCAAAATACTTCGCCTGGACTTTTCTGTACTCCAGAAGTTGTTTCAAAAGTATCTTTGTAATTTTGTATCAACTTTTTACGCGCAAGCAATGACTTGTAAGATTGCATCAGGGCTACTACTGTACTGGCGCGGTTAAGAAAGCTTATGCCAGTAACCTGTTAGTCTATGCCAGCGAGCATGTCTTTTCATATTTAGCATTTGTATAACAAATAATGAATTTTTTGCTAGTTAGGAAAAGATTTCTAGGAATTAACTATTACACTACTTAAAAATTGAGTTATAAACTTTATTCCTACTATCACTAAAACGACATAAATTTCTGATTTTTTTCTAAACTACTTAAACTAATTTGCCAAAAAAAGAAAATAGACAATTTTCATGGATAAACCTACAAAATTATTTAAAAAATTCTAATACCAGTTTTTGAGCAAGACTTGAGTAATCTCTACAAAATTTAAAAAAAATAGAAACTTTTTTGCAGTATCATTGCAAACGTATTATATTTTTTATCTATGATCATTGCTTTCTGCTAGAGCTGCAATAATACGAAAATTAATTCCGATCTGCTAATACGTTATAATCATTTCCTCAAAATAATAAACAATGTTATTTAAACATTTGTACTGGACTGGGCTCTTGGGCCTTTCTGAATACTTGGACCCTAAGTAAATAGCCATAAAAATACATTTTCTATGCAAAACCTTTTTTAATGTATTTTTACTAGATATTAACTTGCGCCATTTTTCTTACCTTTTTGCTACTATTATTACTTCTTAATAAATGTTATGCATCTGTTACATTTATAGAAAGAATGTTTCTGCTGCATTTTTCGAGAAACGATTTTTGGAACTTTTCTATTTAAATTCTTGAGTTTTCTCCACAGATGCCATTTATAATTTTTTTACAATATTTGTTTTAAACAGTTTTTCCCACAGTGACGCTTATTCAGGGACTAACTGTCAAATTTTTGAGAACTCATTCAGGAAACTTTGCCAAATCTTCCAAAAACTAATTTAAACGAATCTTTTCAAGCAAGAGTTTTTCGAAAGCTTTGTGGGCATGGCATTTCTAAAAAAAAATATATCCAAAAGCGTATGTTTTAACAATGTTTTTTGATGGCTATATGGCCTTTTTTTTCAAGAAATTTTTATGGAAGCATTTTCTATACGATAATTATTTTTGAAACTTTTCAAGAGCTTTTCTTCATACCTTGTTTTCACAGTCAGAGCTTACATTTGCAGGAAACTTCTTCCAACGTCAAAAATCTGTTTTTTTTGTCCTAAATTTCATAAATCAATCTTTTGTCTATATTGAAAATATACATTTATATAAATACGGTAACTT
Source organism: Ctenicera cuprea (assembly GCA_958336395.1). Lineage (NCBI taxonomy): Eukaryota > Metazoa > Arthropoda > Insecta > Coleoptera > Elateridae > Ctenicera > Ctenicera cuprea. The sequence goes on from OY284490.1 coordinate 1,180,985, forward strand.
GGTATTAATGTAATGGCGGTGTTGATATCAAACATCTGAGAGAGCATAATCAGTAGCATTCCACCATGTACACAAACAAATTCAAACTTCCAAACCGAATTGTTGATTTTTTAGACAAAGATATCTTGTTACTCAGAACAATCAGCTTAAACAGAAATGTTTTACCGTCCCTCGTTGCAAAATAGAGTAGAATAAATTATAGTTTTCATAAATTCATAGAAGGCGTCACAGATAAATTAACAGACCAGCACAGCAACAAAATTGTAGCTCATCCATAGCTCTCTAATCTAACAAAATTTTAAAAAAAGTTTGTATAGTTTTAGAGCATTTGTACAGAAATTTGTTATATAGTTACATTTTGTTCCACTTGAGTTACTGCAGTACAAAATTTGATGCTAATTTGATTACTCGTTTTTAAGTAATTAAGCGTTAAGTTCATAATTTTCGAAAAATCGTAGCAGCCGTCATTTTCAAGCTGAAAAATTCAGAGGAAAGGGATGTATTCTAAGGTCTTCTATTACAGTTCGTTTTAAAATTGATAAAATTTGTTTTCTGAAAAAAGAAACGTTTTATTGCCGCCTTTTCAATTTTTTAAAGCTTATTTTGTTAATAACTTTTTGATATACCTTTAGAAATCGACTTATAAGTTCAGGGAATATAAATCTCACATACATTCATACACAGACAATTAAGAAAAAACACTTCTCGGTTCTAAGATGTCTAAAACATATATTTCCGCCAAACACTCGAATTGAGGCATTTTCAGAAATCGGCACTTTCCTGTACTGCAAAAATTGAAAAATAAAGAAAAAAATGAGTTTCTCGCCCCTGCATTGTTAAATAGCGAATTTCTTACCGCCGTTTCGGCTACCGGTTTATATCCATAACCTGAATGGAAACAAAATAATTTTTTTCGCTAAAAAGTAGTAACTTTCGTTGAACCATACGAGAAAGTAAAACATTGCAAAACTCGTTTTCACACTAACATGAAAATACACGGGTCATAAAATTAGCAAATATTTTCATAACTGACGGTCAGCGGTTCCGGTCCTTTTTCCAAGGCCGGAAGTACACGTCACGTGCTAATTCACTCACCTCTGATGACTTCTTGCATTCGCGTTCCTATAACCAGAGTTACCAATCCGCTTTTACTGATGGCACGCCGCGCCGCCGCCAACCAACGCCGCGAAAATTTAGAACAGCAATTATAAATTAAATGTTACAAACTTAGTAAAGCCAAGCTTTAATACTCAGCCTCACGGAGCTTTATTGGTGATATATTGTCTGTGGTCGAACTACGGAAGCCGGAGCTTTATTTTGTATTTAAAGGCCAATTAGGGTCGCCCCAATGCTAACTCCAAATTCGAGGTCTATGCATTAATAGGCCGAAAATAATCTGATAACCTTGCGATTAAAATATGATCACTTCTGAACACAGCGCGTTTTGTTTTGCATGTTTCGACGTCCGTTCATTCAGATCTGATCGATAACCAACATTTTCACGTTAAATTATTTCAATGGGTTTAACCTTCGCTCCGAACAAAAGTAGGATGAAGTAAAGCATTAGAAAAGTAGAGCGTGAAAATATTGCATAAGAAGATTCTTAATTATGTACGCTACAATATTATGAAAATTAAGCACTGTCAGCGAAAGCATTTAAACCGGTTTTGAAACAAATGTTCTGTTTTTGTGGTGCTATGTCGTCACCAAAATATAGCTACCGGAAAAGTTTCGAGGACGTAAAAATTTCGGGAAAAAGCTTCAAAGAAAATTTTTGCAGAATAGTTCAACAATAAATAAGAATGTAATAAGTTTTACAAATATATTCTTTGAGGCTTTCGCGGTTTCTCGAACTGTCAATATTACAATTTACTTTCGGCTTAGACCGCGTCGTCGTTTGGGAACTACACCCAGGATAATCAGGTAAGGACCGACCTGTAGCTTGTCTGCCTTTACAAGCATTTGCTCTAGAAGTCTGAGCAATATTTGTTCGTAGTCCCTGCCTGCCTAAACAGGGCCGTGTGCTTAGCTTATTTAAACCTTGGGGCGGACAAGGATTTGATCTTAATGTAATATATTACTTTCTAGGTAAGGATGGGATCTTCGCAAGATGGATTTGCGCACTCAGGAAAAAGCTATCGGATATTCGAGAATAACTTGTGTGGCATTTTTTACACGTGTTTGTAGTTTCTTAAGTTTCCCACAAAAAAATTAAATCCGAAGATCGCGCTGACCATCACCGGCCCCACAAAAATTTAACTGCTCCTCAACTTTCTTCAAAATCGTTTTTCAAAACTTTTTACGACGTAGAAGTTTTCCTTTTAGTAGTGCCTGCACGAGTTGTACATGATAAGGTGCAAACCCTATCGTTTAAAATGTAAATGCTGATATTCCAATAAGAAATGCAAGTCTAGCAGTGGTATCCGCTTCTATTGCTTCTAAAATTTGCGGTTTGGCATCCACAATTCGGGCTTCCTCGGTGTTGCACTTGGGGTTTAAAAGTACCAAGATTAAAAAAAAACAATTTTTAATTATTTGCCACAATATTCCACTAACCCGTAGGATAATACAAATTTGTGTAATGATTTATGAAAATAGGAAACATTTGTAATGTAACTGACCTTGGATTTATTATGGCTTCTTCTATTCAATGGTAAGCAAAATTAAAATGGAAACCATATACATTTAATTGAGTATTGTTTTATTGTTCCAACTTCAGTTACACGTGCCTGTTATTTAACTTTCAGTTTTCAATTACTACAATTTTCAGTTAAAATATGTACAAACCTTTGAAAGGAAATTAAATACAACTACTTCACTAAATAATAGCTAGCCATCAGATTCACGAGCATAATTTCCTCCAGCAAAAGGTCTGAAAATGTTAATTGCCTTTTCAGATACACTGACAGTGATAAAGTTCCTTTTCGTGACTATGTGGTGGATCTTAAATGGATTCGCTATCAGCTAAATTTTTCACTAACGCAATTTGCTGAATTTACATTTAGTTTTTTTTTCAACATGCGGCGATTAATTTAAACACTCAAATGCAATTTAGTAATTGTCTGTTTAATATTGCTAACTTTTATAACGAAAAAAGGATCCAGCGGTTTCTGAGAACTATTAAAAAACTTCCTAATAAGAGTAATAATCAAAAATTGTAATTTTATTCCCCAAATGCTTATGCAACATGTTCTTGTTGGTACTATTGTTAAACAAAACAAATGTTTGGCACAGTTATGTATGGAACGCTGTTTTACTTTTATTTGGCGGTGATTTTTGAAAAATAAAAGCAAAAATTTACATAGTTTAAAAAAATTTCATAGATATTTGTATTTAATTGAAAATATCTCAGATACATGTAATTATGCCAATTTATCTTTAATATTAACTTTTGTACAGAATTTTGTAAAGAAACCTATTAGCAATATCTTGACAGTGGTTTGCTATTTTTAATTTAAAAAAATCTATGAGATATTTTAAAATTAATTAATTAAAAATATTCTTGAATAGTTTTCGTTGTTAATAAAATTAGACAGGAAGTAGTTCTATGTTGTTAAAAATGTTTTAAATGTTTATCACTAATATTTTTCGCTCGATTGATTTACAGATATCGTAGATATTAATAATTTACTTGAAAAAACGTCTGTAAATATTTAATGTTTAAAAAATATCTATGGGGTGATTATAAATACTTGAAAATGTGTTTAGGGTACTTCGAATTTAACTATTTAAGACTATTTCTAAAATACTTTAAGGAGTTTTATTTATCTTATAAATATTTTTAAAAAGTTGCATATTTAAATTTATTGTAGGTATTTGTAAACAATTTTAATTTGCACTATCTTAAAAATTAAAAGAAATTTATTTATTTATATCTTAGATATTTGAATATGGGTCTATTTAAAAATATTTTAGATCTTTTAAAACATAAAGAAATAATTTTTGAATGTCTTAGATATTTATAAAGTATGTACGAAGCGAAGGAAACTAAATGAACGAATTTGCTCCAAATTTAACCTGACGATCACAATATCTTCCTCTACAGCTATACTTTGTATAGCGAGGAAGGTAAAAATAGCATTTTAGTCGAACTGTTTCGTGAATTACATTTATTTTTCATTTTAGAAGAGCTCTCTAGAATTTTTACGAGCGACGCTAAAATTCACACGACTGCGTTATTGATTTTATTTATATGTACTAAACAAATTGGCTAAAACTAGTTGCGCTTCACCTAGCGTTCCGTCACTCAGGGCTATACCTGCCAGTTATATTTTATTTGGTGAAACCATTATCAAGTGGTTGAGAACCACTTAATGTTTGAGCTTCGCTAATCTTAAGATATAAAGTCAATTACAGTACCATTATATTTTTTCTTTAAATTAAATTAGATATCTTGTAACTGGTACAGTAATTGCTGTTATCCTTGTGATAACAAATTACATTAAAGAGTTCAAAGATACTTTAAATTAAACGAAATTGTACTAAAATTGGCGGAAAGAACCTGACGCGCTTTGTCATAGATTTAACATAATAATATCTAATTTTAATTTATTACTAACAGTAATTAATTCCGTTTTCTTATTGCATCGACAGCTTTGCAAGCAGTTCATACCGACCCCGAGACCCGTACGATCCTGGTTACAGGGGAACAAGCTACCTCTACGGACGACCGTCGTCAACCACCACAACCCAATCACCGAGTCCTTCAGGGGGCAGCACTGTGACGGCCAATCCGCAAACGCAAGCTAACACGTCCTCGGGCTGAATTTGAGCGACACACGGCTAAAGAAAGGGCATAATTTAAGTTTAATTAATACGTTAAGGGTGCAAAACTGCCTGATAATTTTAATTTTTAACCATTAACTTTTTTAAAAACAGCAAGTTTACCAAAGATTTTGTTTTGCATCAATTGCATCAATCTTAATAAATGAACACCGTATTTTTTAAAAATATGATTGGGTCGTCTTAATTTATAAATAAGAAAAAAATATTTAAAACAAGAAACTTGCACGTTGGTTCCAAATTTACTTTTAGGTCCCTTTTATCTAGAATATATTGTTACGCCCAAACTAGATGGAGCCCATGTGAAGCCCCTAAACAGGGATGAGTGTGCGTATGTGCAATTTTCCCGATGTTGTATCAAATTTGATTGCGTGAACGGGGCTTTGGATTGATGCAATTGAATTAGTTATAGCAATATTTATTCCGCATATTAACTGTGTGTAAGTTAGCAAAAACAGTAATAAATAATTTTGAAAATATAACGGTTATATTATTAGAAATTTTTATAAGTCTAGAGAAGCGACATAACGGGTATGTAGTTCAGAATTTCATAATGCGGAAAATCGTGAAAAACTTCCAGGCTTTCTGGGGCGCCGCTCACGACACCCTGAATTAAGAATGAAGTCTTCTGCGAAGACGCCGTCCTTATGCTCATCTTTTTGCGGGGTTTGCGTGATGTAACTACGTCTCCGCAAAGATTTTCGCCAGTCTTGGTAAATTAAAAATGACTTCGACGCGCTTACATCTTATACTAATAAAAGCAACGTAATAAAATCTTGTTTTATTTTTTATTTATAAGAATAGACGTTTTGTATGTAAGCACCAACTGACATCCTGAAGGAAACACAAAAAAACATATCACATATTTTCATCACTCGACAGACGTTGAATACAGCTTCCACGATAATAAAATCGCAAGATACAGAAGCTTTTTGTTGCTTTATTGCGAATAATATCAATTATTATTAATGTTTTTTTACAAGGAGGAAGGTATATAATATTAATAAATTAAATAAACATTTTCTGAATAAACCAGCTGGCGTATTAAATGTGAAGAAGTTTTATTTTATTGTTCCGAAGTTACCACAGTCAAAGAAGGAAAAGCAATTTAAATTTCTAAGGTAAAATATATTTTTTGTTAGTCTCCGAATTCATATTATTAGTTTTCTCTTGTAAACAACTTGAATGAAAACAGATATTAAAATAGCATACAGGGTGGCCCATCAAAATAGAAATAGGCGTATTTTGTAACACTCAAATTCAATTTTTCTAAAAACGCCCGGACAGGTTGAATTAATTTGCAAGAAGGGCATGTAATATGGCTATTTCTGTTCACTAATCTTCAACCTCATAATTGATGAGATTTCTACCCTAAAAATTTTATATGACAAGAGGTATCATTTGAAAATTCGATAAATTTGCTTGACAACACTGTTTTTAGTTTTTGATTTCGGGCATTAGCTCCCGCAAAAACGCAGTGCAAATGGTCAGGGTAGTATGTGTTTGAAATTAGCGCCACCAGCGTTCATACAGTAATAAAAATTCTGCTCAAAACGTTGGGAGCATTTGTAGAGTGATTAGACAGCATTCGTTGATTATACATTGTCGCAAATATTATAAAAAATCGTGTTGTGTTGCGTAAAGTTTACTCTTTAAATGACCCCACAAAAATAAATCGAGCGGAGATACATCTGGCGACCTTGGGGGCCATTCAATAGAGTCTGTTCTTCTAATCCATTGACCCGGAAACCATCGATCCAAAACTGCCGAACAAGCAGTGCATAATGCGGAGGAGCTCAGTCCTGTTGGAATACCAAATGATCTTCGATGTACTGATCATTATTCTCTATAACATCAGTTAACATTGGACCAATGTTGTTTTGTAACAAGTCAATTAAAAAAAATTGCCAATTTTATAAATTTTTTTGTGCTTGTACTTCCGGGCTCTGATTGATAAGTAACAATACCTAAAGTATAGGAAAATCCAGGCGTAGTGCTTCGTTCGTTTTTAAGCAGTACTTTGTAAATTTCCTGTGATTCCGCATTGTGAAACTTTGTAGTTTGGTTAATCGTGGGTACCTTACTTGCAATCTTATCAAAATCAAGCTGTATTCAACAGCAAGCACTGGAGAAACTCTAAAACTGTAGCTGTATATTTCTATGTTAATTTAAGCAAAGCTTTCAAAGTAAGAAAGTCGTTTATTTGCAGTAACAGCAAATTGTGCAAGACATTTTGGATGTATTTTGTACCTACAGTGAATAGTCCATCTGCAGCTGTTTTAACTGTTCGTAATCTCTACTGTGGGTGTCACGTTAATTTTACTTAATTTAATTACAACTGTCACAACTTTCTTGTTTAAGATACATTGTACAAATTGTCAGTGCACGCTTTTGCTGAAGGGTAAGCGGGCACATTAAAACTTGGATAAAAGCATCTGGGAACTTGCAGGGGCAGAAACTTGCACCGTATTTTATTTTATTTTAACCAAGTTTTTTTATTTCCCTCTCCTTTCGACAAAATCTCGATTCTAGCTAAGAAATTTTATTTCTTTCCCGGGGAGGTTGTTTTCGAAACATATATTTTTAATTATTATCTACGTTAGGTAATACATAAAAGATCCACCCGTTTACCAAAACCACTGAAATAAGAATGTCTCGAGTTAATTTCCAAAAAATATCAAAATTAAAGAAAAGTGTATAAAGTATTTGAAAATTTCCAGTTCAAATTTTCTGTAATTTTGTTAAAAGATTGTCACAATTTAAAATACTTTCATAAATTCTAAAGACTTTCAAAGTTTCCAAACATTTTAAAAATTTTGAAATTTTCAAAAATATTTAGAATTTGCAACAGTTTTAAAAATTTTAAAAAATTTCCAGATGATTTTTTGTAATTTTGATAATATACGTTTATAACCATTTTCTTAACAATTTTAAAAGAAATTTACAACCATCAATCTCTTCTCTCTCACTGTTAATGCTACAAAATATGATGGCCTATGCGAGTGCTTGCAAGCGAATATCCTAACAAAATCTCGTTTTTAATTTATTTACCATTTAATACAATAAATTAATACGGGATACAATTTTTACCTTTCTTGTTTCCTAATACGATTCATCTGAGTTCACATTAACATATTTGAGTTCTAAGAACATCCAGTCTTAAGATTGAGGTTGACGTTCTACTTTTTACATGGAAGAAACAACAAAACATCCAAGACATCTAAATCCGAACAAGAAAGAATTCGTGTCCTTTATTTGTCATTTTGTCATTTTCCGACGGGCTCAACAATTCTTTATCGTGTTCCATTACTCAAACAATATTGTATTGCGATAATTTGGAACATTCGCCGAATTCCCGTGGCATCCTTTTGAAATATTGCAAAGTTCCAACGTTCATTCCAATAAATTGCTAAATATTGTGGATTTGTCTTCACAATTCTAAGTTTTTTTTTGTTGGGACGTTCCTGCAATTTTATAGTAATGGGAAATACGAGGGCTAATCAAAAAATGCTTCAATTTTTTGTTTCGGGGAAAACACGGACTCTTGTTATAGATTTTTAATATACTGCTATGATATCTTGCAGCTGGTTTGATTAAGAAAACCCCAGTATTATTGGGTAAAATGTATTAAAAAGTTTGATAGTGTAAAAGCAATCCAATACGTGTTTGAGGCTACAGTGGAGGAAGCTGCGAAATTACATTAACGATATCTTAAATAAATAAATGGTAATAAGATTGTTATTTGGAGCCGAGTGGTGTGTATTTTTGGAAATAATCTAAACAGAGAAGAAGGAGTATATCCTACAACAGTTATTAAGTCAAGGACCACAACAGTAATTATGAAGAAACTAAGATAAGTGTTTGTTTTAAGAAAAGTAGAAATTTCTTGATTTCCTATAAATTAGTATAACTTCAAATTGACATTTAATAAAGACCTTTGTAACGTGATATTTGGTTGTGTGTTTCTGTTTTATTCATTGTATCCTTTTTTTTTCTAAGCTTGATAACAACCCTGAGATTAAAAAAATTTAATAAAGAATTGATAATTACGCGATACAAGCACTGAAAAGTTGCCTTTAGGTAAGTGCTTTGGAGCTATATTATTATAGGCCATATTATTGCAATATACAAAAAGAAACGTCAAATATTTTACCTAAATGACCTGAGATTTCTTTAGGTTGGGATATCACTTTGAAATACGGCTTGTTTATTGTTTTTATTCTTGGGAAACGTTGTTTGATGTAACCCGACTTTGTACATACATTTTCACGTGGTATTTTCCGCAAAACAAATTCACCTGAGGAACTGATTTGCTAGGTTATCTTCCCTAGGGATAAATCACGATCGTACATCTCTATGTTTCTCGTGTATATGCGTGGATGTACATTCCGCAACAATCGCTCTCGGCGAATTTCTAGTCCTTTAACAAGTTAAAATGGACTAATATTGCCAGATTGTAGAGAGAATTTGTTGATCTACATCTATTTGCGCTGAACTTGGCGTTCATGTTTAATCTGACCTAGTAGTATTTGTATTTGTACGAAATAGGAAATTTGATTGAGTAAATAAGAAGCAACTAGCAGACCCCGTGGGCTATGCCCCACGATGTTTATGTTTCTGGTTTTAAATAATAATTAAGCTGATTAAACAGTAATAACGTTACGGAACGCGGATTTAAATTCTAGTTGTATAAATTAAATGAAAATTTTTTGGAAACAACATCTTGAGACTGAAAATTTTACAAACTTCATTATTCTAAAATTTGAAAATTTTTGCAAATTCTTAAAATTTTTTGTAATATTTAAAATCGAAAATATTTATTACTTATCATATAAATTTGGAAATTTTTAAAATTTCAGTAATTTTCAAATTTTATAAATTTAGAAAATTTTTTAATTAGTAAATTTTTGGAAATTTGAAAAATTTAAATACTTAAACATTTTTCAAGATTGAGAATTTGTAAAATTTTTAAACTTTTTGAATTTTTTCGAAAAATTATTAGCTGAATATTATACAAATTATGAAATTCTTAAAAATATTAAAAATTATTAAAAATTTGAAAATTATGAGATATTCTGAAAACGTTTAGAAATTTTATAAATTATAAAATTTTTAAACATTCTATTAAGAAAAAAAAATTAAATTAAAATTCTTAATAGTTTAGGAAGTAAACACTTAGTAAATGTCTCCACCCTGTATAACACCAACTTCCAAGCAGCATCACAATACTTCTTCAGTGGTATATGTGAGGAAGTAGAAAATCGGCTTGCAAAAATATGCAGTGACTCATAAAAATTTAATCCAATTTTCCTTCCGTAACTTATCAAAGCGTTTTTAATCGACGCAGTTGCCACCATTCTCCTCGTCTCTAGCAAGTTTGTTGTTTATTTTTTAAAATCAATTTCCTACAGTTTGCATAGAATCTTTGTTGGTCTTGCTTTAAGAAAAATCTGGGTTATGTGGAATATTAATTGGATTTTACTGATCATATCCAAACGTAACTAATATGTTTACTGTAAATGTTTTAAATCAAAAAAAATAATTTAAACGCATAATTTTTAGACAAACGGCACGAAAAAACCAATATTTGAACAGAGTTACATCGAATCAATTTATATATTAGCGTGTTTTTGGTATCAGCGATGGCTAATGAAGCTTTTAATTAAATTTTGTTGTAGATGCCATAAACAATGTACAAATATAAAAATTCTGGAAGCGCCACATTCGAATTAAGTTTTATCTATTAATAGATGAACGGTTTGGCAATAACACTGGCACAATGGCATGTAATGAAATTTCTGTTGAAAATTAATCCGCAACTAGCCGCAGGGCAGCAGCAAGTTGCCCCTGAATTAAGTGAGTAGTATGCAAACGCATGCCCCACGATAATAATAATTATTGCTATTGGATTATTCAAAATTATACCATATTAACTGGAAAATGTGATAATATGTTTATCTGCAAAATTGTTTATCAAGTCTGTTTACAATTATTATTGAAATTTCCGTCACCAATTACATTTTATAACATCGAACGCAAATGGGAAACAGAAATGAAACAAAACCGATTACGTTTAATTCCGTTTATGTTAAGCAGAAATCCCTGTAGACTATACTCGAATTTGTAAAACCAGCGTTAAAATATGCATTCTGAAAGCAAAGTGGCAACTTTGATCATAGTTACGTATTCATGAAAATTTACAATTTAAACTGACTAAAAAAGTCAGTATTAGTGTTTCTATTAATGATTAAAAAGCTGTCCGAAAACCGCCACGGGACCTTCCTCGCATTTACTGAAATTCTTGAAACATTTTTAAATATTTCAGAAATATTTAGTATTTTATCTACGCACATTAAAACCAATCGAAATACAGTATTAACCTACCTAAATAAAAATTAGACCTATAATTTTTCGTGTGTTATTTATAGTTTACCTTGACAACACCTAGTTACACCCTACTTACTTCGTGGTTACGCTTATAAACAAATTCCGCCATTGGTTTAATTTTGTATTCATAAAATAATCTTGTCGAATACCACTCAAGCTTTTGAATTTTGCTCGGTTAATTAACTCTAATTTTCTGCAGATCGACTTAAATCGTTCAAATTTGCAATTAAAAAACCCCCGGCACTACAATCTGTTGGGTTTTTATTTATTGTTTACCAAATTTGCACTCTTTTCGTCGATCTGCAACAAATTATCGGAAATTAACCGATAAATTCAAAGCTTATGTGGTATTACTACTGATAATTTAATTTTAGATATTGCTAAAAAAAATTTCAAAATTTCAAAATTTTGATTTTAAAAATTTTTTGAATATTTATAATTTCGAAAATAATTTATATATTGAAGTTTTTAGAAAATTTTAGAAAAAGGTATTCGAAAATTTTAAAAATATCTTTTTTTTTATAATTTTCAAATTTTTTTTAAACGTGTTTTGGAAGTTATAAATATTTTTGAAAATGTAGGAATTTTAAAGATTGTAGTTTAGGTAGACGACCAAAAAGAAACCTCCTAGAGTTGTTTTCACACTGAAAAGTTGTTTCTATTGTCATTTAACATGTTTATAACTATTTAAAGCCAAAATTCATACATTTTTAAAATATCAAAATATATCAGGGAAAGGGGGCAAATCGCGTTTGCGCAGATCAGTTATTAGACGTGCGTAGAATACGAATCTAATGTTGTTTTTCGTGCGAATCTGTATTAAATCAAAGCACCCTTCCTCGTTCCTATTTCTTTAAGTAGTCTGCTGGTTTTATTACTTTTATATCAGTAAAGTTCAATTTAGTTACCTTCTGTGAGGATGTGAATGAAATTTAAAATTGTAAAAAATGTTGGTAAACATTTTCCTGTGCATCTGTCTAAAATAGGTAAGTAAATGTTCCTAGTCGCATAATATTTATCAAAACCAAAATGCGATTTTCAATAACCCAAGCTTTTAAAAGAAATTTCAAGTATTGAGTAATGTTTTCCATTTGTGCTACATACACAGCCCACACACGCAAAGAGCTTAGATACATGAATTAGTATAAAAGCGGAATATTTCAAAAGAGCGGTAGCTCCATATCTATTCAATTTTTCATTCCGGGTAAAAAGCAGAGTAATATGAGAAGCTTTAAGCCGAAACAAAACTCCGAAATGAAATCCTTTCCTAAGAGCTCGAGATTACTGTCCTTACAGCTATTCGGAAACCGGCACCGCAATAAAAAGTTCTCCCTTCTAAATTTCTTTTAAAAGCTCCGTATTTACTTGGAGTTCTCACCTCCCGGATAACTCACATGTTCAATTTCCGAGCATCCGGAATTCGCGATTGCTTAAACGAATTGATACTTCGGAACAAACGTTACCGAGATGTAAAAGTTTAATTTAAACAAGCCAGACTTCTTTTAAGAACAAACGGAAACTTTTGCGTGTTTTTGCTCTGCTTCGAACGGCTTAAATTAAAAATGCCCCCCAGTAAAGTTTGCTTTCGTGAAATAAATCGCGCAAAATCATTTTGAATAGGGAACGTTTATCAAAAAGTTTGAACTGCAAAACTGAACAGGTTTACTACTCTGGGATTACATAAATCTGCCGGCGGTAACTGTATATGTATAATATAAATGGGAATTGCTTCGGTTTCTACCATTTCGCGTCATAGCTCTTACACAGTTCTGCGTTGTCGACGTAAGAAATTGAAAATTGACTGGCTTTGTTGCTTCTTAACAAAGTTATAAGCAAAATGGAACGTAACATCTAATCCAATATTTAATCATTTCAATGTATTCAATTGGAATATTTTCCGAGAAAAGTTTAAAAAACAATGTTAGAAATTAAAAGGCAAAAAAGGAAAGCCTACTTTGTTTTTGTTAGCTGTTTTCTTACATGTTCTAAACGACTTATATCTTTAAAGGTCGGAAGGTGAAATGAATCGCGAATCATTTGACATTTATTCCTATAAAAACATTCAAATGCTTCTCTACTAGCTTTATTTTATCGAGCAGACAATAAAATCCGAGGTTTACCAAAATCGGTTCATCAAAGGTAAATCTGCAGAGAAAATAAAACGAAGGTTAAATAAGTTTAAGTTTTAGTTTAACTTTGGCGCGGAATAATAATGTTACCAGCTTTCCTTTCATAAAGAAATTTTTTTACACTAGAATAAGTGTTTTTAATGATTTGCGAGAGCTTACAGGGAGAAACCTCCGTGTGATAATGTTTTCATATAAAACAAGTTAAATTTTTTATTTGCCATTTAATGTCTTAACTAGTTGAGCCCGTGGCCTTCGCCTTAAGTTTTCTTTGATAATTTGCAACCGCTTCGTCCTCCTATACGTAACAGTTACATAACTATTCCCTCGAAATAATAAGTAAACTGTGTCGAGATGTAATACCCCGTTGTCGCGTGAAGTTAAGATAATTCGGGATTTAATGTACAGATGTAATTACAGAAAGCACACCGAAGTTAAGCGTCAGCAATATTGATCAGAAAACGCACATTGATAGATATTCGAATGGTCTTTTGACAGCTGTTCCGCTTTCATTGGAAGTAAATCAATACTCACCCTTTTCAACCCATCGACAGCTACAGAGAGCGGCCTACCGTTCCGGAGGGATAAACAGCCAGTAGCGTTCCCTTCTGGATAATCATTTTGCTTAATTGTTATAAAATTTTTGTAACTAATATAATATAATTCAATCATATAAAATATACAATCAGATATTTAAATTTGTATAAATACGGGTAATAACAAAAGTTTTATATAATTTTTATTTGCAGTATTTTGTTTATTTTCGACAAATTCTGACTTCTAAGTTATCCAAGGTAATTCAACCTTTCCCGAACCTTCAGTTAAGTGAAGGGTTGACGTATTACACACTCAATAAAAGCAATTATGTTAATAGAAGAAACAGGTGTGGATATAATGCACTCCATATGCAACACAGGCTTAGAGGACTGGAGAATCAATATTTATCTTATTTTATCTTTATTCAGTAAATAAGGGTTTGTGTAAACTCGTGACAGGTTGATTGAAAAGATGCGTCTAAGATATACAAAATGTCATTCGGCAATTGTAACGTTTCTTCAGCCTCTGTGTAGCTTAGAGCCAATGTTCGATCGCTACAGATACTACGGAAATAATTAGATATGAGTAAACCTTTTTTAACATAAATTTATTTCATCCTTTAATTAACAACTCTTACTGCTGAAAGTATTCGAACTAAATAAAATATTTTCCTATTTTACAATAACAATATAATCAATCCTGTAAGAAGACAAATTTAAACATTATTTTAATTAATATTTTATTCAAGTCTTTTATGGCTGACACCGTCCATAAACTTTTTAAATTGTGTAATTGTGGTACACCTAATCTCTCGTTGCAGACGTTGATTGCTAGCCGGAGTAATGCCCACACACCACTTAGCTGCTGGTTTAACGAACAAGATTCGTTTCTTGCCACTAAATTTTACAAACTATATTATGATTAATTGCAAACATTTAATCCGTCATTAAACCACATCTATGTTTTTTATCCTAGCCGGTCTGTTTATACTGGAATTAATTACCAAAGTGAATGTTTTTCACTTTACTAACCACTTTGCGCCTGGGTTTAATTATGTCGAAAGTTTTGAAGAAAATACACTCTTAAATCACGGCGTTTCTTTAGAATTTTTCCCAAGTTACTGCTGGCGAGTTTGCACCTAATAACGTTGTGTTCCTCCGAAATTATTATTTCAATTATGACTTTTATAGCAGGATTTTTATTGTATTCCTTTTTTTTTAATTAAAGCAATTAATGTAATTACGAGAAAAAGATTAAAGTGAGTTGAAATCTTCAGCGCCTAACTTTAACCCTTTATTTAGATACAAGAGCGCGTACTCGGTTAGGAATTATTGTTAATATTTTTATCAATACTTAATTACATTTGACTTTACTTTGCAAAAATTTAGACTAGCACCAATACTAGAGGAATTGTCTTTCTCGCTTGACTGCACTGGATGAAAATTCTCACTCTTGCTTTAATGTACTCTCTGCTGGCCTGGCTGTTGTCGACCTACAAACCGGCTGACTGGCATCCCAGAAGACTCGTGGAGTGCCCTTGGTTCTGAACTATTGCCGGTTAAAGTTCCTGGATCTGGGCTGGGGCCAGCTGTAAGATGCCAACTCGAAGAGGTCGAGCAGTGGAACTCGCGCCGTGACTAATTTTTCATAGCTGTGCTATTGATTTTATGTCCTTAATCTTCACTCTTTAAGTCATGTGAGAACTATGTAGTGGGAACGATTTGCAAAGTAGGGATTCCTGCGCGTGGTTTGGTCTTGCATCTTGTACTATTGACAACACCAGCCCTCTCATTTGCAAACAAATTAATAAGTATTCTCTTCTCTTCTTCTTCTTGGTTTAGGGTTTTAGCCCTGTAATATCTAACATTATTGCCTGTGGTCTTCTTACGACGCTGATGTCCATGAGTCTGCCCAACGCTTTGGAGGTCGTCCTGATGGCCTTCCCCCGTGCGGTCTTCCGGTTTTAGTTATTTTCGCTAACCGGCTTTCGTTCGTAACTCCGCCTGCGACATTGCTGGGTGGATTGAGTACCCCAGTAAGTCGTTGCCGGTCCCAAGCCCGGATAAAGGTTGATTCCCACTATACGTTCCGTCTCCGTTCCATAACCATTACATATATGTTCCGTTAAATTCTTGTCTATTCACACTTTCCGATCTTGATCAGTCTCCTTATGTAATAAGTAGTGTGCGCGTTCACAAAATGTGGTCTGACGAAAACTTATTCCTAACTGCTATTATATTAGACGAAGAAGCTAGGTTATTAAAAAGAAAAAACGACGTTTTTGGGTGATTGGAAACGGTATGTAAAAGGAACGGAAGGTGTGCATACGTCCGTTCATTTACAGCTAATAATATTTTACGTAAACGGAACGGAACTGGTATGGAACGGAGACGGAACGTATAGTGGGAATCAACCTTAAAGGAGGAGGGTTCGTAGACAAGGTTAGTACCCTACCTACGGTAAAAGAACTTATATACTCACAGAACTGACACAACTGCCTCGGATACAGGACGGATCTTTGGTAACGACACGGCAAGAAAATAAATATTCGCTGATTTTAAATATCAGCTTGTTCATATTTATTAATTTATTTTGGCTCTTTACACAGTAACCGCTGCGTCTGGTATTTAGGAATGTGCGAGTGGCGATAACAAACAGTTTATTAATGAAGACCGCCGCCTCACACTGTTTTGATAACTATTCTTTGATATAGTTACAAAATACGTGTCATTTCTCTGCTATAATAAGGAAATGTTTGTTATGATCTTCAATATAACGAATCGTTACCATTTATAAGTGCTTTAACGTACAAAGAGCAACTGCAGATACAAAATAGGAATAGTTTCAGTTTCCTGCTGGTCTGCATTGATTTATTGGTTTAATTAAGCGGCCACTGCGACATACCGGCTTGTTTGGCAAACTTTCAGAACAAATATATACCATCATAGCACTACCCATTACACAATAACGAAAACTTTTCCGTGAACAAATACTATTTGTTAGTATATCTCTAGTAAAAAAATACCAAATGCATTTTAATTTAATCATCGTATTTCTGGCTGGGCGAGCCGAAATTATTTCGGTTGTTTGTGATGGGAATTCTAAAGTTAGAATTAATTTTAATCGCGAATTAATTTTAGGTATTTACGTGATTCTCTGGGGTTTATACTCCGAGGGTTGTTGATATGCTTGGTTGTTTCAAATTAGCATTTTAGTATTTTCGCTATTTCAAATATTTATGATTTGTGACTTTTAGGCACATGCAAAGTTAAACATTCTGAAATGAACGATAATAATGCCCAGCACAATTTTTTTTTAATTTTTAACATTCTTTATGTGCGCGTTGTTATTAGTTCCCATCTAACAAACACAAACATACATGACCAATTCGGGAGTCGAACCCAGGTTGGTTGCTATACTAATCCACTTAGCCACCGCGGGCTCCTTAGATATTTCGAACACAATTTCAGCAAGCGAAATTTTATAATTGTGTTTTTCAAGCAAACAAGGTTAAAAAAAATAGCAAATTGACGAAGCAGGCGAAAACAATTTTGAACAAGTCCTTAAGAGGAAAGTTTACGTTGCAGTCTCTCTGGGACGGACAAGGAAATTGATGCATCGCTCTCTTGTAACAAAATCAGCCCCATTATAGACAACACAACACAAGAGAGGAAGAGCACGTGTATCTAGCATTCCGTGCAAGATCTTTTGGCTTTTATCTTTTATCTTGCCGTTTAGTCTCCCACATATGTTTCAGTCTGATCGCGAAACATGATACTTTGAAACGAGTTACAAATATATGCGCATGCATTACGATGGAGAATAAATTCCTGAACTCTACAATCATTTGTTTTCGTCAACTTTACCAATCTAAATTTCACAAATCCTTAGATGTATGGTCCGTGTTTCGCGAGCGAGCTCTCTTTCGTTGCATTTTAATGTACCGACAAGAAATATGTATTCAGTTCCTGTAGGAAACAGTAACTCATTTTTAAAGTCTTTTAGTTGTCAGGAACGATAACAGATCTTTTAAAACTTTTTTACTAAATTATTGTTGATTAATTATTTGAAACATCTTATTACTCCGGCTGCACCGGAAGGAAGGCAAGCAAAGATAATCCTGCAAATACCGTAGAAAAAAACCCGACGAAAATGTAACCGAAGAAAAAAAGGCGAGGAAGAAAAAGTCGAGAAAAGAAGTGAAGGTAAAACATGAAGACAAAAACGCCATAGAAAATGCCCATAGATTTCTGATAGGAAATTGAGAAATATATATTCTACTCTTAATGAACGGGCATAAACACTAGAATCTGCTTCAAAAGCACAAGTACAGCGAATAATGAAATGAATGAATAGGGTTAATTTGCGCTCTAAGACGTTTAGAAGTGAAGACGTTTAGGCGCAGAAAAGTTTAGACGCGGAAATGTTTGGGAGGGAGAGGCAGATACGATTTGGGGCAATAAGAAAATTTGTTTAATTTTTTTTCTTCAGTCAATTATCATTTTAATAGTCTCTCAATTATTTACTATCATTTAACGCGAAAATCTAATTTTTACGTAAATAACTAACATATTTAATGTAGCAATATAACAACTTACCCTAACGTAAGATAATTATTTAACTACAAAAAAAACTAAACCCAAATACGCAATCAACACCAAATTGAAGCAGTTGCAGCAGTACATAACAAAGCGACAATCAGGAAATGAAAATACCAGGTAAATTTTAATTTAATAAGACTGTTTCATTGGCCCCTACTATCTTAGACTTTTAACGATAGTACATATTTAACAATTCAGTCGTTTTATCAATTGAATTTATTTATGAAATTGTGTATCTCACGGATTTTAATAACAACACTAAATTTTCGTTTCAACGCAAAAATGTTTCTACCTCTTAATGCCCAAACATTCCTGCGCCAAAACGGCTTTGCGTCCAAAAGTCTTTGCATAAAATTGTTTTCGCGTCCAAACATTCCTGCACCAAAATGCTTCTGCGCCCAAACCTCCCGACGCTTAAACGTCGCTGCGTTTTAGCGTTCTGCATCCAAACGTTCCAGCGCCAGAATGTATCTGCGTTCAAATGTGCCGTCGCTAAACGTCTCTATTCCAAAATAATTTTACGTCTCAACGCTAACGCCCCCGTATCAAAATCGTCTCTGCGTGCAACCGTTTTAGCGCCCAAGCGTCCTTGCGCGAAATGGTTATACGCCAAAACGTTCCAGCGCCTAAAACGTCGCTTCCCCAAACTGTTTATCCGCTCAAACGTCTCGACGCTTAAAACCCGTGCGTCTAAACACGTCTTAGCGTCCAAACATCTCAGCGCCCAATTGCCAGATTGTTTCTACGTCTCCAGGCCCATACATGCCTGCGCCAAAACGTCTCTGATTCCAAAGGTTTCTGCGAAAAATTGTGTCCGCGTCCAAACGTCTCAGCGCCAAAATGTTTTTGCGCCCAAACGTCTCTGCGTTTAAACATTCTGCGTTTCAAACTTTATGCAAACAACCTGAAGCCAGCCTCGCAGCAGCGCGATCGAAAATAAATTTTTGCATTTATGTCTGAATACATAATTTGTACAATGTGCACTATTATTTTGTTACCTGCAACTTAAGACTTTCTAATTCTACGAATAACATGAGCTCTCCGTTGAAAATGCAGCCCATTCATACCACTTTTTTGACCATTGTTGTTATGGTAAAATAACAAACATTAGCCAATGTCGCTTAGCAAAGTAACAAATATTTGCAAGCGCGTTGACCGCAGCAGGAAACAGAAATCGCTTCTTACTTAGTTTCGCATGCTAATTGAAACACACGTATTCAGACGGAGTGATTTTAATGTGACGTTTAAAGCAGCTGTAGCAGGCAACAGAAGTAGTCTGTTGCTTAGCAAGTACAAAGACTGATAATTAATATTTACTGTCACCTTTAGTATCAACTAATTGTTGTTGTTTGATTATGCTTGAATGTGTGGTGAAAGACGTTCAAGGACAGGGTTAATAGATCGTGTTATAACAGTAATGTAGTATGCTACATTAGTTGTCTGTAATTAATGTGTTGAAATTTTATAAACATGTAAATCGGAAGTGGCTTTCAAATATGACGAATAAGTTTACAAAGAAGAAATTAAATAACAAGACTGAAAACGTCTACATTGTTAAACCTGACTTCGCTATCTTAATATGTATTGTTTTTTTTTATAAAAGAGTGTGTCGTATAAACTAAGAAGAAGCAAATTCGATGTGCTTCGATGTCTCGCTATGCTTTTAGTAGATACAATTTTCAGAGATACATTCAACGATGAAAAATATTTTCAAAGTAAAATAAAATGTGGAGATGGGAAGAGAATCTGACAAGCGTAACTTGGCCCAATTTATAGTCCCTTTTCATCTGACGTTCGTCATCAAGCGATAGCTAAGTTTTGCGTCTGTGAAAGAATTGCTCAAGTTCCGGAAATCTGATAACTTCTGGAAGAGTTTAAGAACAAATGACCTGCTTGTGTCTAAGCTTTAGAATTACACAAATCCTTCAAATAAAAAGTTCCGAAACCATCATTACAGATATTATTTTTTGGTTTGCGTCCTCGTTTTATTCCGATGTGGTCAAATTGTATGCGCTTGCAAAATTTTACGATCCATAAAGATCTAGCTGATACAAACTGAAATTGTTATTTGAATTTCTGCTGGAATAAAGGAAAATACTCGATTGTAAATTCTTCTCGGCCCGAAATTGTCGAAAAACCGCACCTTTAAGAAAAGCCGAGAGCTTTTTCCATTACCTTTCAAAATTTAATATAGTCGCGTCTCTCGTTAGCATAAAATGCGTTGCAAGCTAGTAAGTGGAGTCGCCGCATTATAAAATCTCCAGAAACTTTTCCTGCATAATGTCCCTTTTAATTATAATAAAACAGCATAAGTAAGATCGTTAGGGATTATAAAAACTTTATCACCTTTATTATCATTTTAATCGCGGTTGCGTCTGCTGCGAAGTAGGCTGGTTGAGACACCCGCAGCCAGATGAAATGTTTAGATTTTTTACTTTTATTTCCAGCGAAATATCTCTTTTTGTGAATGCTACAAGAACAATGGGCAGCAAGTTTGATTGAAACTTTAGTCTCCTAAAGGTTGGCTTTAACAATTATCTTCATTGCGCTAGGTTTGTTTTGTTATCGTTAAGTATTTGGTTGAGGTGTTACATTTAATTTGTTTCGTGAAAGTTCTAGCTTTATAAACTTTTTTTTACTTTCCCATTATTTCTACTGAAGTAAGGATTCGAATTTTTGATTTTAACGAAAATACGCATTTTGGGGCCTAAGGAAAAAAAATTGTTTTTAAAAAATGTCTGTCTGTGGTTTGATGTGTAGAAGTTTTTTGTTTCAAGATAATTTTTTGTAGGGTCGTAATCAGAACCGAAAACGAAAATTAGACCTGTTTCTTTAATATGCATAGATTTCTTTCTAAACACTTTTATATAAAGTTTTGAATACACAGCGTTGCAGTGCATCTAAAGACAAATCAAATTCTTTTTTCCAAATGCTGTATCTTCAAAATGAAGGCCGCTACGAATTTTTGAAAATTTTAACATTAATGCCCGATTACTCAAAAACAAAATATTCAATTGATACGAATTGTCATATAATTTGATAGCCCTTAATAAGTATAATCAAGTGAAGTAAAATAATTTTTGGAAATACCAAAATTGTAAATATACTAGCGGCTCAAAGTTTTGGACATTTTGAAAAAATTACTCCTCAAAAACTGTCCACAGCAAATAAAGTTGGCTAAACCATTTTTGAACCAAGGTCGTAAGCGCATTACGCGCCTAGATGTAATAGGCGAGTGCGCCATACGTAACCAACTCCCACTGCCCCCCCCCCATCGCCGAAGTTTGGTTTTAAAAAACAATACCAATTTCGGCTTCGAAATCGGTATGACCATGTTAAATGGCAATAGTAAAAAAAAGTAGGGAAGGAGCTGCTCTATATAGACGTGCTCGAAAAAGAATCGCAGATTCATATTCTACGCATGTCTGCGCAAACGCGGTTTTCCTATCACCCCTCAAAGCCTCCACTAACGATTTTTTGATATTAAAAAAAATGTAGCAATTTCAGCTTTAATCGGTATAAACATGTTAAATGACAATAGAAACAACTTTCCATTGAGAAAACAACTCAGAGTGGCTTCTATTTGATCATTTACCAGAACAGTAATTTTTTTAATTTCTAAAACAAAAATAAAAAAATTACCACAATAAAAAATTTTCATAACTGAAATTTATGGGTATTTTGGAAATGTTGGACAAATTTGATAATTTTGTAAATTTTTTGAAAATTTTATGACTACAAAATACCAAATTTTGAAAATTACCAAAATTTTCAATTTCAAGTTTAAATAATTTAATTATTATATATTTAAAATTTTTTTAAAATTAGTTTTTAAAATTTCAAAAATTTACTAATTTATAAACATTGTTGAAAATTTTCTGGTATTTGTTTTTCAAAATTTTACAATTTACAGAGAATTTTAGGATTTCAAATTCCCAAATAATTTCCAAAATGTTTAAAAATTTTAAGAATTCACAATTTTTTATAAAATTTTTAAACATTTCCTATAAATTAAAAAAAAATTATAAAACAATTTTAGAATTTGCATTTAATTCTCATTTGATTTTCTAACAGTGTAGACGTGTTAAATGCCGCTCTCCTGCGGTGTAATTCAATATAATCTTGTGTAAGGTACGCGAATTATGATAAGACTCCAGCGAGCAAGTGCAACCGTCCGAGAATGCGATTGTACTCCGCATGGTAGGATAACAAATTGTTCGTTTTTGCAGCAGTCCAAATATGCTTATACAACAGTATAATGGATAATTTCATATAACGGATAGTCGCAAAGATGAACAACTTATCCTACTTTTTATTGGTGCATTTCTATTGCGCACGCATTCAATAGGCACTTTTTATTGATAATCGGCAGGTTCGTAGTGGCAGAGATTGATATGCGGGTGTGTTCAGGTGTACTGCCGTTTTACTGCATAAGTAGTTGTGGGTCGAATCTCGGTTGGGACCAATATTTTTTTCTTATTTTATAGTTTTTTTTAAACACTGTTGTTGCGTTTTGCTGTTTACGCGAGGTTATTTGTTAAGAGCAGTTATATTTTTAAAGAGAAAATACGAAGACGAATTTGCATTCACTCACTGATTGACGGCATACTAACACGCAAGTCTGACCTTGATGAGGTAGGATAGATTGTTGGTGAAGAGACTAGACGCTAGTATAACTTCACCCATGATGCAACGACCTCCAACGCCAGCTGAGGTTATTTTATTTTAACTACAAACTTAAAAACAGATAAATTAAGGGATTGCATAGCAACAAGCTCTTGCTACCATTGCTACTCTACAAGACAATATTAACCAGCTAATGCTAAGGGTACAAAGGCACGAGAAAGCAGGGTCGGAACCCAGAGCAATAATAAATGAAATTGAAAATAAAAAAGAATACTACATCGATGAAGAGGAGCTGGCAAAAGAGACTAAGTGGATAGTACAGAAAACTAGATAAAATAAAAAACAAAAAGCATGTGCTACACCAGAGACTCCTCAAAACTACAGCTAACGTCATTTAAGCAACCAGAAAGATACCAACATTCTGAAAAATAAAAAAATTAAGCGCAACTCTATCACCAAAAACCCTTTGTCGTATTTATGCTCATCATCATCATCATCGCCTATGTCAATCCATTTTGCATGTAGGCCTCTCCTAGTAAATGCCATTCTTGTCTGTTCTATGCTATTTGTATCCAGTTGTGATTGGCCACTCTTTTAATGTCGTCGGTCCACCTCATGGGGGGTCTTCCTCTAGTCCTTTTTCCTTGCCTAGGCCTCCACTGCACCACCATCTATTGTCCTCCAACCTCAGCACGTTACCCGCCTATCGCCATTTCTGTTTTAATATTTTTTCGACTACGTCCTCTACTTTCGTTATTGATCTTATCCACTCATTTGTTTTACGGTCTGTCAACGATATTCCCATCATTGACCTTTCCATAGCTCTTTGTGCTTTACGTATTTATGCTATCTTTTCACAAAACAGAAGACAGTAAGAAAATATTCAAAAACAAAACAATAGCAGATTTGAAATCCAAAATCAAACCTCTACGCAAAAAACAGCGCTTATCCCGCGGTGCAAAAAGTGCCTGGCGTATGGACATACCCATCATATTGCAACTAAGTGCGCCAACTGCGGCGAAACGCATTCGGCAAACTACCAGGGTTGTGTAACGTAACTCTAAAAACGAACAAAAAAGACTCTATCAGAAAGGAAAACAGCAACCAAAAACCAACTACAGCACAGCAAACGGTAGCGTTAGAGAAAACAGAACAGAGCTTTATCGTACTACCGAAAGTCAAATAAGCACCACAGCAAAACCCAGAAGGTAGTTACTTCGCAAAAGCATCAAAAGGCAAGCCGAAACAAGGCACGAAAGAAGCAACAAAACTAAATGCAATAAACAAAACATTCCCAACAATTCTTGGAAAACTTGGTGAGCAAAAGGCTTTCGTCAAATCTATTTTAAATAGAGTTACAATGCTAGAAACTAGCAATAAAGCAGCAACAAATAACAAAAAATAAAAATGGCCTCGTCTACTGGCCTGGAATCCAACGGGCTTGCTCCCGCACAAACGAGAAATATTTCTTTGGGACCAGAAAATAGATGTATGTCTGAGTTCAGAAACGTGGCTTGAACAAAGATACTTTCTGCGGGGTTAGCGTTGTAACGCCACTTTGGTGATTTCAACTTGGTACATTCACCTCTCTTCGAAGAGGTTCAAGGTTTTGCTTAATTGGGACCATGAAGAACTGGGTGAGTAAGTCACCTAAGCGGCAGCGCGTCCTCTGAGACGCGATCTTCGCTCCCTGCCCATGGCTTTAAATTTGCCTGCATCCCAGTCAGTACGTCAAGGTGACCTCTAGGGGTTACAAATTTGCCTAGGCGATAAACTGGGGGGTTGGAGGCCGACAGATTTAGGCAGGTGAAGGTGAGCTCCAGAAGAAAGTGATGCGCTGCTGACATTAGGGACTTCTTTTTTTATTTTAATATTTATAATTTCAAAACTCTACTTTTAAAATTATTGTAAATTAAAAAATTACAAAAATGTTGTAGCATTTTGGATATTTTTAAAATTTTTAAATTCTCAAATTAAAATACTTTAAAATTTTTAAAATTGTCAAATATTTTCAGTTTTGAAAATACCAAACATTTTAAATTTGATTGTAAAATTTTGGGAAATTTTTTAAAATTTCTTAGTTTTCATAATTTACAAAAATTTTCAAAACAATTATCAATAGTAATACCAGAGAAAGCTTTTCATTTATCGGTTAATTACCGATAATTTGTTGCAAATCGAAAAAAGTGTGCAAATTTGGCAAATTATAGAACTGTACACAATTTAAATCGATCTGCAGGAAATTAACGTTAATTAACTGAAAAAAAACGCTTAAGTGGTATTCGACAAGATTATTTTATGAATACAAAATTAAACCAATGACGAACTTTGTTTTTCGATGTTTATTAGCGTACCCATGAAGTAACTATGGCGTAACTAGGCGTTGTCAAGATGAACAACTGTAAATTACATACCCGTAAAATTATCAAATTTATTAGTCTATTTTTTATTTGGTTAGGTTAATGCTGCATTTGAATAAAACAATTAAAATTAAAAATTTGGTAATTTCGAAGTTTACAAATTATCAAAATACTTAAAAGTTTTTTTATAAATTTCAATGATTGCAAGAAAAATCTCGCGGCGGCTGCCCGACAGTTTTACCTCCTTTGGTCTCTCTCTCCCCCTACACTATTTACTCCTTCTCTAGTTTTAGTTGTTTCTTTATCTCCTCTTCTTTCTGTTGACTACATTTGATTACATTTTCGTTCGTAAATAAATATTGTATACATTTAGAAAAATGACCGTTGTTTGAAAAATACAGCACCCTTCCACACAAGTAACTAAATACCAGATGTGTATTTCGACAGCAAAGCTATCAACATCAGTGGCAAACTGACACTGTGTCAGTGTATACCACTGACGATGATAGCTTTGCTGTCGAAATACGTATCTGCTTTTAGTTACTTTCGTGGAAGGGTGCTGTATTTTTCAAGTGTTGTTATTACACAGTTCGGTGTTTTTACTTCAAATGATCATTGTCACAAAAATTATTGTTTACAACATGAATATCTAATTTTAACGCTAAATTTTCGTCATTAGTACTCATAAGTAACTAACTTTTTCTTTCTAGCAGTCAAAATTATTTCCTGATTGTTTACAGTGCAATAAGTTTGACTTACATTAATTTTATCTGTCTTTAACGTTTTTGTTGTACGCATGGAAACCATTGGTTATATTACCTGTTATTTAAACTCAAATTTTGTGTCTCTACGAGATTAGTTGAAACTTTTTAAATTTCTAAATTTCTAAAATACATTGTAAATTTTTTAAAGTCATACGGAATCAATAAGCCTTGATATTTGAAGCCATCAGGGTTAAATTTACGTGCAGCTCGATGCTTCGAGAATTTATCGAACGAGTTGAAAATAAAACCTAAGTTTATGTACGTAGTACAGGAAAGCTGAAAACTCATTACATTTAGAGCTTTCATATGCACAGACTCTTAAGTAATTCACCAGCGAAGGTAAAGCACGTTGCAATGCAATTTCCTTTTTTCTTTTACCGGCCGGCGCGGCGATTATTATTTCACCGCTAGCATACAGGTTGTACGGATTTGGCGGTTGCAAATCCTTTAGAAATAACACCGTAATTGAGCAAGTCGGCAGTATCGTATCGAAATAAAATTACGCAAAACCCGAACCATTCTGGCCGCTACATCTGCTTGAATCTGAAATTTACGAGACATTAAGTAAATAGGGGCTGCACGTGCTGCAGGCAATTTAAATGTAGGTCCTGCAGGAAGGACGAGTTTTGCTCGCCCATTCGCAGCGTGTAGTGGACAATGCTGATTTCACTGCATTTGCAAGTCATTTCCAGTGTTATCGACGCCGAACCCTATGAAAATATATGAGCAAAAGTTGGATCCGACAGGAAGTTCTAACTAAATGGAGATTATACTGAATAACAGCCCTGTTATTTAAAACAGTAATTTCGATGCAACGTTGTTTTTTAGTTTGCAGTAAATCATTGCCATTTAGAGATACTTTGGTAAATGATAACAGGAATAAAACTACACAAATAGAAATAATTAAACATTACATTGACAACGCAACTGCAATTGGTAGATTTATTCCAAACATTGGAAATAAAAAAAACTTTAACATTCTTAGGTTATCCAAAACTAACCTCACTTTTTTTAAATTTAAATATGTGTTTTCAGGAATCAACAAAATTCACGAAGATAAAACTTGATTATTTAATCGCTTTTTATACATATGTGGTTTACATATGCAGTATCTTGGCATCTAGGTTGAATCCACGTCATATCGTTGCAATAGCAGCACCGATGATGTTTTCTTAAAATTATATCGTTGTACAAACACGGACAAAGTAGTTATATACTGTGAAAGCAAACACCAATAATCTTTGGCATACACTAATCAAGCAAATATTTGCAATTAGATCTCTGCAAGTTTCTATGATCAGCATTTACCTTAGCCGCTTCCTTTAATCGCAGTAGCAACTTGAACAACGGCAAACTTTCAACTCAGGCTAACGTGAAACCGGTTGTGAAATTTGCTATTTACAAAGGATCTCCTAAGGTACAGTGACTACTTACAACCATATGCTCCAAATTAGGTAATAATAAGCTCCTTGGCAACTTGAGTACAATGCCTGTTAATAGTAGCTTTAACACTATCAATCCTTGTATCATCTTTTCGTTTTGGATCAACCATGACCTAAAATCGACAGAGTTTCGAATATAAAGATTATCCGAACCAACAAGCACACTGTTTTATTAACACAGAATTCAGTTCCTAATAACGAGCTGGAGTATTGAAATCTTCAACAAAAGTCAACATTTTCTCTTATTTCATTGGCCGAACTTATCAAAAAACTCTCCACATTTAAATCTCTTTGATGTGTGTACATTTTAATTGGCTGATTATTACATTATAGGCAGTTCTTCAATCACTTTTTTCTGGCACAGCATTAAATTTAAAGTTTTCCTTTTTTGTATTTTAATAACTCCTTTTGACTGTTCAGTTTATGCTTTATACCGTAAACGTAAAATGGAAATTCAAATAAATAAAAACAAAACGCGCTTCCTTTGTAGGGCGCTTCGAACCAACCGAAGCAACTCTACAGATAAATAACATGGCTGAAACTGCATTATAAACTGTAAAACTGCTATTTTGATGATTAGCCGGCGTTTCAACTAAAGCTTAGAGCGGGCGAGTTTATAGCAGCTTCAGTTTATTGCAGCTTTCGGCTCATTCCTAGTCTAGTGAGAAAACAGTCGCCATTTTATCACTACGGCTGCAATAAATACAGAACCCATTGTCACCATGTCGCGTTATTACTATTAGATGTTTGCCTTAACTTGTAATTTGCGTCCCTACATTTTCATTTTATGATCCATAAAACATGCGTTTTTAAGAGGGCGTTAAGTACAAGTTCCTTAGACATAACATTCCTAGTCTACAGTCAGCTATAATGTAAACGTGCATGATTATCTGAAAGGAATTTGCTAAAACAGCGCAATGATACTGTTATTGTTTTGTTGGATGTTGTAAGGTAACGCAATGAATAAACTGCAAGGACTTAACTATGAGTTTTGTTTAAAGACAATACAGAAACATTGAGCATTGAAGTATTTAACATCAAAGCCAGAATAATTTGTTACCCTTTATTTCACGTACCCCCAGCAAAAAGTCTTGGGAAAACTATAGAATTGTTTTTGTTTTTTGGAAATTTTGGAATTTATTATTCTAAAGTTGTCCAAACTAAGAACAGTTTACTCAGGATATATAAGAAAACATACAAAGAAAGAAAACTTAAAAATCGTGGCCATGGAAACAAAATATATGGCAAAACTTAATTCTTAGAGTCCGACACTGTTTATAAAAATCAGTTTTTCATGTAGATTTTTTTCGCCCAGTTAGTCTAAATTTGCAGATGCATAATTGAGTTGCTCGCACCATTTTAAAATAAGCCTATCGCTTTGATACATTTTTCAAAAGAAAAACAAATTAAAACTTTTGTTTAATATTGCTATGATATTTGGAGGTGTATGTTTTTGACTGGGGTTCCTGGAAGGCAATTTTTGGGATGCTTGCTGCAATTCATTTTGCGATTGGAGGTTTGTGAGAACTTTAAGATTTTCATGCTCTAACTTTTAAACTCAGGGTAGCGTATTTTTGCTATAATTTCTTGTTATAAATTCTAATAATTTATATTTTTTCATACTTGTGAGGTTTGTTTGTACTGAAAGAAAAGGAAAACACACAATCAGATTCATACGATTTTTATTTATGTTAATTTTAATTATAATTTAGTTCATAATTGTTCAAAAGGTTTAATTTATAAGAAGTTTTAGTCTTACTTGTGTGTACATCGATAAATGTCATTATGGATGTCAGTGTCAATGTCACAAACGTTTTAAAGAATACTCATGGTCATGAGATGTATTTGTTTGTTCAAAAAAATGGGAATCAAAGAAGGAAGACAAAAGAAATGGAAATTTGTTTAGTGAGTTACGACTCGTCTTTGTAAACAAAGACAGGGAAATAGATATCCTCTGGATGAAAAGAGGAAGAACCTGTTTAAAAAGTAATGTAAAGTGATTTTTAAATATAAAAGAAGAAAATATAAGTAATTATCAACGAATCGTGGAAGGTCCAGAAGAGTAAGAAGTATAAAACGATCCAGAAAGTTTTTCCAATTGTGATGGTGGTAAAACCAAATCCAAAATAACATAAAAGCAGTCCAGAGCAGGATTCAAATTTAAAGGCGAGTGTTTGTGGTTACTTGAGGAACCAGCAGACTTGTGAAGTAAAAGTTTCGACATTCATCGTTTGCACGAGTGAAGGATATCCCAATAAGGAGACGTTAAGATAAGTGATCTCTATTAAGGCCGGTACAGACCGAGATCAAACACAAACGAACGCCAACGAACGCAAATATGGCGTTGGCGTTCGGGGTTGAAAACAATTCGTCAGCGTATGCTTGCAGTCGTCCACACCAAAGTTTCGCATTCGAGCACTGGCAGTTCGGAGCGGTTGGTAAACGTTCGGTGCTACTCTGTCCGAATTCGAATTTACGTTTTATTTAATAATACAGTAATTAATTAGTCATAATATTAGTATGTCTAGCGATGATGAGGAATGTGTGGTACCTTCACAGCGCATTTCTCGGCAATAAGATGATAGCAAGCTTTCCATTTTTTTTAACTTTCGGAATATCGCACTTAAATTCGTCTGCAATGCTTCTCCAAATATCCACCTTCTTTTTGGTTAATTTATAGTGCATATTTGTTGGGTCCCATAGCATGGGTTTTGTCGCGGTAGTACTCTATTAATTTCAAACTTAACTCGTCGCTCCACTCCATCTTTATCTATTATTTAAAATTTTTTATTGAAATACGTCCCAAACAGTCCAAACGCTTACCAACGACTGAAAAGTGACAAATCCTGTCCAAACCAAAACGAATCTTTCTTTGAGGTACTGCTCTACTAGCGAACGCAATCGAACGCCAACGAACCCCTTGGCAAGCGTTGGTAAGCGTTCGTTCGCGTTCGCCAATCCCGTACACACCAAACTCAAACGGTTCCACATGTGCCTTCGATGGCGTTTGTTTGCGTTCGGTCTCCGGTTTGTACGGGCCTTTAGAGAGACGATAGCATTTAGTAAAATTTATTTGATTTTCGAAAACTTCATTTAGAAATTGATTCATTAAATAAAACCTTTCTTTGTAACGTTGATATTGTTTTGTGTTTATTCTATTTCTTATTTATTTATTAATAACTTATCTTACAAGCTAAATAACGACCCTGAGAAAGTTAATAAGAGTCTCATACGAAATATAATTTGTGATTGCGTGAATTGCGGGCATTTAGGGAATTGTTTTCTAGTAAGTAAATGCACACGCATATCATTGCAATATCTATATGTATATTAAGCGCGGCGCCCTTCCGCTTTACTCAACTCTCTTACAAAGTCGCGCGTCGCAGTCGTTTCTTTCGTTGCTGGCTGCACGGCCTGTTCGACCCTAAGTTACAAAACAGCTTTCGTAGCGAAAAGTAGGTCAGAACACGGGACGCACCGACGTGTGTTGCATGTATTATTAAAACACAAAAAACTTACTACGGGATTACCCTACAAATTCCACTAGTTTAGATTAAGAGCAATGTAAACCACATGTGAGGAACACATAACAGCTAACCTCAGTTTGTTTAACGTGGCGGCACATAGCTAAAGCCTTAATCTGCTACGTCTTTCTTTGGGACGAATTTGGTTACGCTCAATCAGCGCGCTGGCCCAAGTTAACAACAATTCAGCGAGAACAAGCTACCGGTCATGACATCAGGCTGCAAGCCTTAAGTCCCCACTGGTCGGGGAAGATTACCTAAATCTTTACTAATTCTGCAAATCAGTGCCCAACCTGAAAATCAGCTCGCTCGCCGAATCGCACTAAGACGGCCTTAGCCTCTGTTGGCATTAGGGACTTGAACCCTAGGGGTGAGGTGCATTTTGCCTGATCGCGCCCACTATTAAAGTGTCGACCCAGAAAGCTCGTGCATCTGCACAGTCGACGCTGTTAAGGTACCGGTCACTATAATCAGACCGGTCATCGACTTATCTGTGCGGTGCGTAAATTATACGTACTGCAAGTAGCCCAACTCACAGAGGCAGGTTTGACTGTTCCGAAAAGTCTTACCAGTGACTTCATTGACCGGTACCACGAGGACCAAGTCCGAGCCCGACTCCGTCTTGGCCAAGGCGTAGAACTCGTGATGGCAGTGGTAAGTTTATGCCCTGCCGCTCAGGTGTTAGGAACTAATACTGAGAGCCAATAACACCTCACCTCGCAAAATCACTAACCCAGTTCTCCATGGTTCCAATTAAGCTAAACCTTAAACTTTTTCTAGGAGAGGAAGTCGTACCAAGTTAAAATCACCGGCGTGAGCGTTACAACGCCGATCCCGCGAAAGGTGTCTTTGTTTACGTTTCTTACCTACGTGAGGAAAAGATTCACTTACGCTGATTATTATTATTTTAATATTTCAATGCTTCCACGTCACTTTGGTTGATTTACCTGTCACCGTATGTTTATATAAAACGACTAACTATTATAATTAAATTTAAAGTAGCCAAAGGTCGTAAGTCCGCTATACATTTTATTATCCCGGTTCGCGACATTAAAAATTAGCTATTGTAATTACTCCAGAAAATGTACAAGAAAGCTTGAAAACACGTGCAAGTAAGTACAAGCACTAAATTTAAAATACGAGCAATTTTTATTAAGATCTTTCAACTGCGGTCGTGTTTGCCGGAACATTCCTAAAGTAATTAAGTTGTTACGGAGGGTCCGAGATGCTTAATTAGAGAAATTGTTCTGCATCGGGTAGAAGTTTAATTAGTGGGGAATAGATTGAAGGTACAAGACAGGGATGGAACCCTTCACACTTGTTGTTTACCTTTGCTCTCTCGGCTAGTACCAGTGAATTATTGTTTGTTTTGGAGTGCAGGTGTTCGTTGACGATAAATTTTTGTGCCTATGCGCACTAAGCTCGCTAGTCCCAAGCTTCTCCACATTTAGATATTTGTGCTGTCTAGGATTTAAACCTATGGCCAGTGATTAATAAACCCCCGTTTGCTTTCGATTTTCACAGCCTTCTGTACGTTTGCGCAATAATTTCTAAACTAAATTAAACGTAAAATTATAATGTGTGTCACGCATTTCGTACATCAAATCCAATTTTGTTTAGAAGTAGGCTTCGAGAAAGGTTGTAAAGCAACGTTTGTTTTGCTTTCCAAGTGTCTCTTATGTTCCTTTGTTGTCATTTTCGACAGCCCCTAGCCGACATCTATTTCTGCTCGTGACACTCCAATCGCACTCTTTGACGTCGAACTAGTTCGTGCGATTCTTATTTCCGACTTATCCCTTTTATGGAGTTCTTTCTTTTTAGAAGCTTGTAGGTTGTACGTCGATCTATGCATTTGTAAGCAGTTACGTACTTTTTCTGTTTCATTCCGATGCAGCGAAAAGGATCATTAAGGACAAAATTTAAATAAAAATGAAATATTCTGAATTCTTACTTTATGTTTTTTTATTTTGTCCTAGGGAACAAACGAGGAAGTTTTATCACATATTGATTACTATCTGATAATAAAAATGTATTTTGGAATTCTGTAACGAAACGTACTAAAACGAAGTCATATTGTATAACATGTCAACCTTTCCCTTAACTGAAAGTCCAGTAACAATTTTTATTACCTCTATTTATACAGTTTTAAAATATTTATGTGTACTTTATGTAGTTAAATGCTATTATATGGTTTACAATAATAAATAAACAAAATGTTCCCTCCGGAACGATACGTCACTGGCTGGTTGATTGACAAGTGTTAGTATTATTAATTCTTCTGATGTTGACCGTGCTGCTCGGTCGAATGTCTGATCTAACTATTTATCAAACTGCGTTGTCTTGCCGGAATGGCTGTCGCTTCACCTCGGCTTTTTGTAATTAAAAGAAAGTGTTGCACATACAAAATGTAATTTTATTCACTCGAACAAGAAGTCCACGGCAGTCTGTAATACAATAATGTGTAATCAAATGTGAATGTTAACTAGATGCACTGTCTCTACACTCTGGCACGGTTTTGCAGGTATTTTGGTTATCTGGTAAAGAAACTTAGTTTGTGGTGTGTTTTTATAAAATTCCTCAAGTGGGTACAGAAAGTATACGTGTACGAAATGCACGGGGTTAAGCATGAAAATTTTACGTCAAAATGTCAAAATTCACGTTCTGTTTGGTGTAAATAAATTTAACCAACTTAAATTGGTTGCTGGAATTTTACAGGGTGAAATGTAGTTATAAACTAGATTTGAAAGCCTTTAGGATGGGGTTTTGCGTAGCATTCCTGGAAGTTTAACAATTTGAGTAAAGTCGAAATATTTCTTTTTTAACTTTATCTAAATGTATTAAACTTTATGGCTAATGCTGGTTGTGCAAAACTGAAGTATCACTTTTTCAGTTTTACCCAATTTAACCAATATATGATCTCCATCGGTTTAACATTTTAAGCAAAATCGAAATATTTCTATTGCAATTTAATTCAAACATATTAAACTTTCTAATTAATCACAGTTTAAAATAAAAATCTGAATTTTTCAAGAAAATAGTTTTGAAAAAATTCGGAATTAATAATTAAACATTTTGGGGCGGTCCTCAGGTTTTATACCTGATGAAATTTGGAGTGAAGTTGGAAGAATGGAAGTCGTTATCCGAAGAACGGCGATCCGACGCGGTCACTGCTAGTTGAAGTCCACTTAAAACGCCACCAGCGCCTTTTCTTAAAACTAAAGCAACAAAACAAATTTTTATAAATATTATACTGCTGCAGCCAGGCTGCCTCGTTACAATATAATTACAAATACAAATTTTGTTATTGTTTTCGGTTCGAAAACTGATATTGACATTTTGGCGCGTTTGAGGGTTAAGGACTCTATTGTCCCCCAATCCATCTCAATTCTAATACATTTTCCACGTGTAGAATTTGCTTATACTTTCAAAAACCGTGCAATCCTGGTTGATTTCCTAAGTTTGCTCTCATAAAACGTTTGATGCTTGGTTGAAACGAATTCCTCGGGATATTCTTTTTCACATTATCCTGCTAGCATATTCGATGTAATTGGCTATTAGTCTCAGTACATTAGAGCGGGCGGGATTTCGGCAATGTATTCTGCATCTAAATTATAATTAAAATGGCCGTTAAGTTTTATGGTTGGCCAAAATCATGCCCCAGGAGCGAGCAATATTGCTCGAATATCTTAGGCCCGTTATTACGAGGTCCTTGCAAACGAGCATCCTTGGCGGACTGAGAAAGCGCAGATGGCCGTGCTGCGGTCACTGCGATGTTATCGTATCAAATATGCACAGCACACTCTGCAATGTCGGGCGTGCAATCCTGTCGGCCGCTCCATTAGACTCCATTTAGATCATGTTGAAGCAATATAGAATATTGAGCACAATTCTCTCCTCCTACAGATTATGAAAAAACCATGAGGTGCAGGTTCTAAAATGAAAAATTCTTGTCGAATTTATGAGTTACTGCCGACGCAAAGTGGCATACAACAGTTAGCATTTCAGCTCTCTTCATATATCAAAGTCAGTCAGACTCGCAGTATCCCATATGTATTGAATTTGAAATATTTTTAGTGTTTTACTTTTTGTCCGCCTCTGAGCACTTTGGTATTCGATTTTCGTCTTCGGGAATTCAAAAATGTGAAAGCCCTGCTGGGTAGAACAAAAACTTTCTATATTCCGCGTTCGAATAAATATTTTCAAAGGATGCAGAAATAAAATAAAATTTTCAATTTACTGTACAAAATTGCAATAAAAGCATGTGAATTGAAAAAGATCAATAGAATAGCTTGCAGTAATATGCAGATTGCATAACTAGCCCGCCAGATAAGCATTGTGTGTAATATAAACTTTATTAGTTGACTTTTTCATTATTTTTATGTCAAAAAGAAACACCGTTCTGTTATTTTTACTAGCTGTATTGTTCTGACGACAAAGGTAAAATTGCTTTTACTGAAATGTGCAAGTATAACATGAAACTTATACATTTAATAATGTTATCGTTTCATAATTGAAAACACAAGCTGTTCGGCAACCGCCACGGCATCTTCCTCTCAACTATGGAAATTTTTTGACATATTTCAAACATTTTAACATCTTCAGTTTTCGAAAAAATATCAAATATATTTTATACCGACAGGTTTTTTAAAATTTAAAAGTTTTGTTTCTTTTTTTGGAAAATTTAGATTGCCATGAAATGATTTAAAAACCAAAAATTATAAATTATAAATTTCTTTAAAAAATTTAAGAATTTTCTAATTTAAAGATTTTTGGAAATTATAAAAACTTTTGAAG
This sequence comes from Ctenicera cuprea, assembly GCA_958336395.1. NCBI lineage: Eukaryota > Metazoa > Arthropoda > Insecta > Coleoptera > Elateridae > Ctenicera > Ctenicera cuprea. The sequence goes on from OY284490.1 coordinate 1,216,928, forward strand.
ATGTAAATATTTTGAATTTGAAAATTTTGAAAATATTTATACATTGCAAATTGCAAATTTTTGAAAACTTTTAACTATTTAAAAATTAATGTTGTAAAATTTTGAATATTGAAATTTTCTAAAATTTTAAATTTTGTAAATTATAATTGTAGAAATTTTCAACATATTTAAAAATTAAATTTTTTGAAAATTTGACAACTTTTGAAAAAATTAATAATTGTGAAAGACTGTAAATATTTAAAAATTTGTAAAAATAAATGAAACAAATAATTTATGAAAATCGTAAAATAATCTGAAATTTTTAAAATTTGAAATATTTTTATCTTGGCGATTATCCAATTAAACTGTTCAGGTAAACGACCAAAAGGAAACCTCCCAGATGTGCTATTGTCATTTAACCTGTTCATACAGATTTTGAAACCAAAATTCGTAAATTGTTTTAGTATAGAAAATTCATTGGGGGGGGGGGGGGCACTGGCACTGGAGTGTGATTAAAAACAAACTTGCACAGGTCGGCTATTTAACAGGTGTAGAATACGAACCTAAGGTTCTTTTCTGGGAGCATCTATTTTGAAGTAGGACTTTCCCCTCATTTTGTTAAGTAGTTGAGTGATTTTATGATATTTTTCGTTTTCTAGTTGCAAGCAATGTTTATACCTTGAAACCTTAAAATCGATTTAATTATTTGGTGATAGCCGTTTTTTCGGCGATTACTCAGTTAATCTGTTCAGGTAAACGTCCCAAAGGAAACCTCCCAGTGGTGTATTTTAATAGAAAGTTGTTTCTATTGTAATTTAACATGCTCATACCGATTTTGAAGCCGAAATACGAGTTAAAAAAACAAAAATCGATTATAGGGCAAATCGCGTTTGCGCAGAAAAAAACTTGCTAAATGAACACATTTGCTTCAAATCCAACCTGACGATCACAATACCTTCCTCTACAGCTACATTTCGTGTTGCGAGGAAGGTAACAAATGCATCTTTGCGAAGAGAAATTTAGTTTAATATGTAAAGTTACACAAAACATATGCAAGGCTACAAAAATTGCAGTATAATCATAAAAACAGAATAAAAATCATAATTTTTTTGCAGAACGCAGTTTATTATTCTTAACATTTCTTAATAATAGCCAGTAATGTAAATTATACAGTACTTAAACTCTCTGTCGAGAAACGTACAGCTTCCACTGTCCTAAAATTAACCCAAATTGAATTATACCTATTATTTTTAATCCTTCTAATTAAATTCCTTTCAGAAATTTTTATAATATAATTTTTGCTTTGAAGGTCTTTCAGTGTTCGCCGTAATTGAGTTCTACCTTTTGCGATCAACCACTCTGTTGCTTTGTTTAGAGGGAGGCGCGTTCGAAGTGATTTCCGCTTCTGTAATAAGTAAACTGAGGAAGTCAGAAATTATGCTTTCAGAGAACAATATTAATAACTCCTTTAAGAAAAGCCAAATTTTCCATATTTAAATCCATTGTTAAAAGGGTAAATATCGGGTTATCGACCGCACCCTCTCGAGGTGGAGAGAATGTAAGAACACTGGTAGCTTTATTCATTTCCTATTCCGCGGAGAGACACTAAATCTGCTGGCGAAACCAAATTCAACGAGATTTATCGGAAAACCCGAAGTTGGCTCGATAAGTGGGGCGGTGATAATCGGTTTATTGAGGCAGTACCACCCCCCAGTTAACAAGAATGCCTAAAAGACTGATTAACAAAAGCTGCTGAACAACCGACTCCGGGATAATAGCTACGAACACAGTCGGAGAATTGCTTTGCTAACGTTGTTTTATTTATAATAATAAGAGACGGAAACAAATTTCTTCGATTACAACTTAGTTTGTTTATGTAACCAAACGCGTCAGTTAATTAAATATAATTCGTGAATGTTGCAAGTGGAATTCAGTAAGAGGTTTTAAATGAGTTAGTAAATGCAGAAACTTTAACAATGTGCTAGTTAAACCAACTTGTTTAATTGAAGAGCTAACACTGTTAAGGATTTTTTGCAGTATTCCTTACTTCCGAATTATCTGCGCGTAATTAAATTAAGTGTTTTGTTTCCGAAGCACGTTTAAATCTCAATTATTTTGTAGTTATCTAGAGTTTTAACAAAAGGTTTTGATGTACTAAAAATAATATCATTTTGAAAGTGTTTTGGGTTAGCATTTACTAGCAATATTTAGTATAAATGTTGCAAATCTCTTTCTCACTCTCTCGTTTTTCTTCTATCTGTTGCCTCTTCCTCACAAAATTTTTTTTTAGCCAATCTTTAACTCGCAACTTTCTTTCTTAGCCCTGCACTTTTCTCGCTCAACTTTTCTGCTCCCTTGCCCCATCTCGTTCTGGTCCTTTTCATTTCTTCGTGGCTTCCTTTTTTCCCAACTCTTTCCACGCCCCATTTTCTCATTTCCTCTATTCTTTATTTTTTTCAAATCTATACCTACTTCATCTGTATTCTGACCATCTTTCAACGTGTCCTTCTATCTTTACCGTCCTTCTTTCTCTATCCTCTGCCTAGCTTTGTATTTGAATCTGATTCATTCCGCTGTCTATGTTCCCCTTACTTTCTACCACAGGTGTAGATGATGTCTTAAAATGTTAATAACAATTATGCGCATTTTTGCACAAGAAATATTTACTTACACTAACATATTTATTTATATAATCAAGAAAGAAATGTACACAAGAAATACAAAAATAATACAAATTTAATACCAGTTCAAAATGCAAATACAACAATTATATTTATTATCATTCAAATTACAATTAAGTGTACATAAATGACACCAATGTGACTGCTAAAAGAAAAATACAAGAAAATACAAATGTCAGTTTCCAAGAAATACAGATTTGAAGTTACGCCTTTCTAATAAAACAACATGGCTGCAAGAGTTTTAAAATTTATAAAAATTTGTTGTGTTGCTTTGGTTACAAGAAAACGCGCTAGTGGCGCTTTCAGTGGATTTCAACCCGCAGAGTGATCGCACCGAAACTCCCATCTGACTTCCCCACCACTTTCAGCCAGTATAAAGCCTAACCACCGGCCCAAAATGTTTGATTATTCTTTCGGAATCATTCTTTCAGAATTTCTTCAAAATTATTCCTGACACAAACTTCGAACCAGAACAAACTATTTGCTCCAGAAATGCAGATTTGAGTTTAAACCGTAATTAACCGGAAAGTTTAATATATTTGAATGAAATTGAAAAAGTAATATTTCAATTTTACTTAAAACATTAATCTGCCAGAGATTGTTAGGTGAATTAAGTAAAATCAAAGAAGTACTTCTTCGATTTAGTTTAAAACCGTTAAACTGCCAGAGATCGTTGGTTAAATTAGGTAAATTAAAGAGGTGATACTCTGGTTTCGCACAACCATTACTAGCCAAAAAGTTTAATATATATGGATAAATTTGAAATAGTAATATTGCGACTTTACTCAAATCGTTAAATCTCCAGGAATCTTATTTTATTTTAACCGCTGAGTGCCAAAAATGTTCTTTATTTTATTTTGACCGCTAGGTTACCAGAAAACTTATTTCATTTTAGTGACTCTGAAAGCAATTTTACTTTCACCGATTTTTACCAAAATTTTCTTTATTTACCGACCAACAAGATATGAGAATTTTGCTACGCAAAACTCATTTTATTTTAAATAACTTATGAACTCTTAATTACCCGATAATTTTGATATTTCCAGAGGCTTTCCAAAGGTAGTTTATAACTAAATTTCAATCTGTAATATTGTAGAATCTAATTTAAATTGGTTAAATTCATTTACACCGATCCGAACGTCAATTTTGACATTTCTACGTGAACTTAACCCCGTGCATTTCGCACAAACTCAGCAGATATATTGAACTAACAATTTCTAAATTAAAGTCGATGAAAGTATCTTTTTGTACTTACCTGAAGAATTCGCTAGTAAACATACCACAAACTAATTTTTTTTACCACATAACCAAAATATCTACAACTGTTTTCAAAATTTTTTCGATTTAAAAAAAAATTTCATTTTAATCAAAATTTACCAAAAAACTTTTTAAAAAATAAAAATTGTTAAATTTTTAAATACAGCCGGACTAAAATATATTTAAAATATTTGCGAAATTTAAAAAGTATTCTAAATTTTCATAAAATTGTCTAGATTCTCAAAACATTTTAGAAAATTTTCAAAAATTTTAATTAACGCGAAGAAAGTCTTGCGGCGGCTGCTCAACAGCTTTTTTTAAATATTTTAAGGAAGATAGAATTCGATTGTAGACGCGGGGAACTAAATAATTCGCGCAACGCGTTCTAGTTGCCTCTTGTGCTCTGTTGTAACTTTTTTACTTTGTTAGGCATATCTCGTATTCTGTCCATGATTAACAATTTCTCTATCCTGTCTGTGATAATAAAAGGATTACCGCTTTTATGAATATTTGTCTAATGTGAAGTACATGTACTTCTTGACAGATGTTTTGTAGAACAATGATAGAGTTTCCTAACATTACTGTAAGTAAATTGTTTTGAGCAGCTTTTAAAGCTCCCAAAGCAGACGAATATACACCTTCCCACCCCAAAGATTCCATACTGTAAGATGGATAAGCAAAATGATTTATTTTTTTAAATAAATAGAAAAGTTTTCTGTTTTTTTTTTGTTATTTCAACTATTTGGAATTTCTACTATAAAAGCAATTGTGTTGTTCAAGTGCTACAGTAATTTGTGTCTTTTGTTATTTTTTAGAAAACTTTTTTTCTACGGTTAGAAAAAGACGCCAATCCCTTTTTTATTCTAGCTCAGAAACGCAAAAAGTGGACTATGTTTTTTCTTTGACAATTTTCTACCGAGCCGAAAGACACCCAGCGCAATTTCTTTATCTGTTACCTTTCGAGCACTGGTATTCGAGAAGTTTTGATTCTGTAAGAAATGGCCGTGATGGATGTAATAGCAGCGTGCAAGTTCGCGTCAGTATGGGGTCCTCGCCACGTCTTAGGCGCCCGGAGTCGAAGCTCCGTGACTCCGGATTGCTCTCACTCGCCTGCTGTGGTGCGACACCGTTTTGTGCCAAGGTCTCAGCAAACACAAGGGGCTTACACGCAAATGGACTTTTATTATTTCTGCAGAATTTATTTCCACGAGGTGCTTTAATCGCGATTATATTAAAAATGAACCGTAGTTATTCTTGCTTACAACCAAGTCTTATCGGCAAATGGCTTCTTTTTGGTCTCATTCTTGCTGATGGTACATCTTAATAATTTTTTGCTGTTGAGAATGGTCATTTGTTCAATTGCCAGAAATATTTTGTGGAGGGATAATAGAAGTAAATGTTTTTCAAGAAGTAACGGTTTGCTAAAGCGAACTCGCAAAAATAAATTGTTTAAAACTCGAAAAATTGTAATCGATTAACACGAGTGTTTAGTTTTGTGATAATGAAAATTTATGTTCTTTTAATTTTCTTTTGTAGATATTTTGCACAGACAGACATAGGGGACCTACAGTTTAACGTGGGCTCCGAACCACAAAAAGTGCATGCACTTCTTCTCGAGAGAGGTTTTCCTGGGGAACAATCCACCTCGCTGGTTTCCCAAGGACCGGGCAGGGAATCGAACCCGGATCCGCTGCATTGGTATCCCGCGCGCTTACCGCTGAGCCACAGCCGCTCGTTTTAATTTTAGAGGTGCTCAATTGGAACATTTCCTATTCCGTTTAATAAAAGTTTCTTAATTATACTTTTAACATTTTTCGATGCAACCCTACGCAAATGTAATACAATTGCAATGAGAATATTAAGCACGTTCAGAAATTAAAAGTAAATAAGTGTGATACTATTTAAAAAAAATGGTAATGACGTCACTACTTAGAGAGTATTTGATAATATTGTTTAGTAAGTGATAAAGTGGCTTAAAATTGATACTTACGTAAACTTTTACACCAGAATAGTATTGTTCCTATACTTTTGACCAACCTTGTATATTTTATTTTTTAGGATTACAGAGTATTCACTTAATTTAGAGATGACAGTTTCAAAAATCCCCAAGACTTGATTTGTTGTCGTAGTTTCCCAAAAACGCGCTGAGCTGGTGGCGCTTCAAGTATACACCTACGCCGTTCTTCAAATAGTCTCGCCTCACAGCTAATCTCCCTCCAAATTTCAACGGGTATAAAACTCAAAGGCTTGTCCAGAATTACCAACGTCTTCAATTGAATCCAGATCTATTTCACCAGCTAAAAAATTCTCATTCAAATAACCCGACCTGAACTTAACCTACAATGTTCCAAAATTTTATGTTTATTTTTAATTGGTAGAGGCAACTATCTTAGCTTAGCTAAACATAATATTTGATCGAAGTTTATGTTATTTGGTAAACCGGGCGGTAACGCTTATCGGTTTACTCAAATCATAAGAGAGGAAACTGTTCCGTTTAAATTAACGAACTATTTGCAAAAAGTTTTATTTTATTTTTCTGACCTGTGAGATGACATTATCACAATGTCAGCCTGACCTTTCATCTACTACAATTTTATTTGGTTTTTATTTCTTGGAAGTTTTCTTTATTTTTGTAGACCCACGAGCTTATAGATTTTTCCACATTAAAACTTTATTATATTTTCTACAAAACTGTACAGTCTTAGACCACCTGATATTTTTGTATTAATCATAATTATTAAAATAGGGTTTAAAACTTATATTTGTTTTACACCGTAAAATTACAACACCGCACCCGGTGTGTCAATTAAAATCAGTAAAGAATACAATTTAATTACTTACCTGCTTAAAATCACTGATAAACGCAACAAACTATTTTTTTTCTAGATAACAGCACACACCTAAACTAAAAGATTGACGAGTGACCGCAACGTAACAAGCGCACATCACCGTTTAATTACTTTTTCTTATATCAATGGCAGCAGCAAATTTTTTTCGGAGCAAATAAAATGCTTTTGTGGGCTAAACATTTTTATTTACAGTCATTAGCTTATTACAAACTGTCAACAATTTTATGAATGTAAGCATAGATCGACACTTCGATTGACAGTACGACCAGCTGTTTGGCAGACATTGGAAGAAAAATTCTTTAATGACGTACCGTTTTAGAGGGGTTGTTTTGTTTCGCTGTTGCAATTTAATTTTGCAAACAATCTAATACATTTTATCACATGAAAGACACATAGATATTTTACAGATTGTATAAATAGGGGCTTTAAATTTTGTATGTAATTTTTATTGACTGCTTTTTGTTTATTTTCTACGAATCCTAGCTTCTGAGTTATTGAGAGTAATTCAACTTCTCCAGAAACTTTAGTTTAGAAGAGGGCTGACCCATGTTATAAATTACTAATAGCCATTTTAAAAACAGATGTTTATGTTATTTCTCTAATATTAAAAAAGGAAGCTATGTTCAGATGATTCAAAAAAACAATAACTGTATGCTAACTATTATCATTAGGTTTACATTTACACAAATTCAAAATAACAATTCCCTATAGTTATGAGGGGTTAGTTTTATAACTGCATTGTTATCGAAAGATTTAATACAACAAAATTATAAAATTGACATTACAACATGCTGTGTTCCACCTCAGCTATAATACAAGTGCAAACGGTAGTGTTTCTGTAAGTCATAATATTTTTAATACGTAACTTTCCGAACGGAAAATTGGTAATCGTAGTTATTTTTTCATAATCAAGTTGATAGTTATGCCACCGATATGTGCCCTAGAACAATAAGTAGTATTAACAATAAAGCAAAAATCACACTCAATTTTTACTGTATTTTGTGGAAAAATAAACAATCTAAACATAGACTGTTTTTGGCAACTAATTGTATTAAAATTCGTACCTTTGATATGGGACACATTCCTGGCATGGCCTGAGCATGTCGTTCTAGGTCGTATAAAAATTCACCATAATACTTATGTGCGGCATCACAGCTTCTTTTTTCACTTATGGATAACAGGTGGACATACTTCTTGCCAGTTAAAACATCAAAAGAAACGTTGGTCTAAAAATTGTTATAAGCTGTAATAACTGAAAGTATCAGCTAAGATTTGCGTATTTAGCACTGATTAAAAACAATACCACAACTCACTTCCAAGGTATTATCCAGAGGCCTTTTTAATGTTAGGCTTCCATCAAGATATTGTCTTTTGTCAATAGTTTTGAATGTTAAATTGAATTGAGCATCATACTTGACCAAAGGATTACAGTGTTCAAACCTTTTCACAAGTAAGTTATTTTTTCCATACACCTAAAAGTGATATGTTTTAAATTTTATCTGACGTTCTGATATGATGGGTAATACAAAATACAGATGATCGATATAAATATTACAAATAATTTATTATGCTCACTTGCTAATCGGTTAAATATGAGCAATTGCAGTAAAATAATAAACAGCGCAACTACGATGGTAGTTCTACGATTTGCAAACTAATCATCGACATGACGTGCTTGTTTTAAAGGCGACTGAGATTAAGTTTTAGTTGATCGTTCTGTATATTAAAAAATGGAAAATTGTCATAAGAAACGGTTACTTGTAATTAGATTCGAAATACAAAGTTGGCGGAAAAATATAAATTATTGTTAGTTTGTTCCTATTTTTCTAAAAATATTTAATATTTATTTTTTAGCGTATTGTTACATCACAGTTGAGTTACCGTGAAACAATTTAATGCGAAAATACATAAAAGTTGCATTATGTTTTAAATGTAATTAATTTCTTGCAACGAAAACATTTTTTCCCTAACTGTTTCACCATAACAGTACGACTACATCTTAGATTTTGGAAAAATGTATCACTGTAAGACGCTGGCGTTTTTTTTGCATATCGATTATCGGCTCAGTTTATTGATTGATATCAAAGAATGTTTATCTTTCAAGCACTTCTGTTGTTATAATTTGGTTATTTATTGATCACTTTATTGCTCGACGGTCGGAATAAATAACCACTCGTATTGTAAAAAAGCTGTCGGGCTACAAAACCTTTCTCGCATTTATTGAAATGTTTAGAAATATTTAAGTTTTTTCAAATTACTAAAAATTTTGAAAATTTAAAAAATACTTAAACTTTTTTTTAAATTAATTGATTTTAGGTGTCATTTTAGGTATTAAATATAAAAATTCTAGATGATAAACTAGTAACTTTGCAGCATAGGTATGCCAACTGATTTATTCGACCGCTTATTTCAATCAACATTAATTACGACAATTATCAGAGACTGATTACTTACTAAAATGTCGTTCACAATAACCAGAAATACAAAAAACTTGCTATAAATGTTCATTTTAAAACAACGTTTGTTCACTATAGTTATGAAACTAAACTATTTGTATGTTTAATGTTGTAATATTGAAGTATCAACGGAAGTTGGTAATGCTAACGTGAATGTTAAGGTAACGATCTATTCTCGTATTTTTATATTTATTATAATAGAGGTAAACATTCACATCGCCAAATCTGATGGTATATATTACATGTGTATGATTTTATGTATTTAATGATTAGCCTCCTTAATCTAATTTACCTTTAAATTTCTTCTAATGCGGGAAGATAATTTAACCTTTTTATTAATAAAATTACTGATGTATTTGACGATATGTCGTTGGAGGAAAGAACAGTTTTATGGTTTCAACAAGGCACAGCGCTATTAATGTAAGAAATTATATGTACAACCTGCTTAGAGGCAAATAAATTGGCAGATATTCGCAATACCCATGACCACCAAGATCCCCGGACATAACGCTCTTAGATTACTTTTATGGGGGTACTTGGAAAATATTGTTTTAAATTATGGTTTATCTTAAATATTCCATGTTACCTCTATTTCTATGTTAGTTTAAAAGATGTTGTTTAAAAACTTCTATACTTACCAAAATTTTAACAAAAATTAACAACAGTATCGTCAAGTAGTCATGAATTTTCATTTTCAAAACATTTTCAGCACGGTGCGCTGTATTATACTAAACTATCTGTATTCCTGGTTTTATTAGCGGAAGTTGATGAGGAAATACGATATCATCTATCCATCTCTACCGGAATGTACCCAAAAACTGCTATTTATGCATCGTTGTAAACATTTTTATCGAAGAATCAGTTGTCCATGCCTAGTTAATTCGAATGACTGCTCGAAATACTTTATAAGAATAAAACTTCCCAACTCTAATATTTTGTTTAATAATTTTATATATTCTTTAGCATGCATTCATAAACTTGTTCAAAAATTGATACTAGAAACCGTGATTCACGAAAATGCTAAGCTATTTAAACAAATGTAAAGCACAAAAAAATTAAATTTTATCAGCTAATTCTGTGATAAAAATATTACTTTTGCAGGCTTCCGCGGCCGTTATTAATGGCATCTAGGCTTCTGGGTTAGAGCCGCGTTATCGCTGAAGAAACTGCCGACGTTTCGTTTTCGTTTGCACAGGACATCTTCAGGGCTGTGGTCACTTTAGTGTCTGGAACACAACTTGTTGTTGTCCCTTCCAGTCATCTTGGGTATGAATTTAAGAAACTGTGTGTGGGTAAGGTGGGTAGTTTATACCTTGCTATAAATGTGTGACCACAAAGCGGTAAGTAGAGGTACTACAGCTTACTACTTACTTACTACTTTGCTTAATTATATTGGTTTAACTACACCTAGAGAATATAATTAGAATGACAAGTATTGTTTCTGTTAATAGGCACGTGTACACTTTATTGATTAATACATAAATGTGTATGTGGGACCTACTTAGGTTCTTATATAAATGCAACAAGTTACTTGGCTGATCCATCTCATTCAACCCTCTCGTAGAGCCACTAAAGTTACCAGAGCTACGAATTACCACCATAAATTATATTCATAATAGCTTCCGAGCAACCTACGGTAATACATGTAAGTGTATCTTAATTTAAGTAATCGATCATGTTTCAATTCGAAACAAATACATTATTGTGGCATTTTGGAGATTTATGTTCATCTCAGCATAGTCATGAACTACGAATTATGGTTTAATATATACAAACCCTAACGTGACAATATTCTCATATTCTATAAGTTTTTGTTTTAATTTCTAAAATACAATTTACAATGTGGCATAAACAATTCGTATGTGAATCACAAATTACATAACGTTAAAACATAAATACCAGTATTAGAATCCGAGTTTAACTTTTTCTATTTTGTGTACTACCAGTTCTTAAAATAAATACTTTTTACAAAATCTTCTCTCTTTTTCTCCGAGGCAGGTAAGGCAGTAACCGAGAAATAATCTTAAAATTGTTGCATCTAAAAATATTTACAATTACAAAATATGGTATTATGGTACTTTTACATGCTGACACTTTTTCATCTGTGAAAATGTTACTACCCATTCATCGCATTTGACGCCACTATAATTGTCTGCATAAAGAACTGTTTTATCGTTGGTATTTTCTTTGATTACATATTTGAAATCTTAAGGAACCGCCCGCCACCATACTCGATTTTGACCATATTCGGACAAAACGTACTTGGAATGGCGGAGACTGTCGTCCAATGGTTGAAACGAGGTATGTTTTGCCAACATGTAAACAGCGTTGTTAGTACCATTATTTTCAAAATCATGATCATGAAGACTAATTTTAACATTTATAACAGCATAAAACTACCATCTGATTTGGAGATATGAATATTTACTTCTATTATAATACATGTCACAGTACCAAAACAGGATCATTACTTTCTTACCTCAATTTTCATATTACCAACTTCCGTTTTCACTACATTATCAAAACTGCGAACATACAATCAGTTTAGTTTCATAACTTGGTGAAAAAATGAACATTTATAGGAAGTGTTTGATACTTTTGTTAATTTACAACCACATCTTAGTAAGTATTTAATTATAAAAATGTGTTAATATCATATCTTATGTACTATCCTCCATAACTTGCGTTGTCATCAGAAATACCAGTACTTCGAAGATGTTTTTTTAAATTATGGAAACAGTTAAAAGTCATCAACTTCATTTACCTGTCATGTTAAATCACTTCATTTTGCAATTAGATATCACTTGCACATCCTTGAAATGCGTTATGAAAAAGTTACTACGCTTATCAACTTTATTTTCGTAATTTACACCTTGCAAACACGCAACATCTATGACAGTGTCACTCTTATACATATTTTAGAGCTTGACTAATATTCGGATAAACCGAATAGTTTTTTGAGTGATTTTATATATTACATAAAACCAATACTAAATTGCATATTTTGAAAAGTTTGATGCTATAGTTGTGATTAAAATACATTAAAACAAAATGATAATTTCGGTACCCGAACTGAATCCTATCCGCTTAGGTAAAACAATTAACCCACACATTTATTATTACCAATTATTCGGCAGATGGCAGAATAATTGGCTAGAATTATGTAATATTCGATATTCCCATCCCGGTCGATTGGCTATCATGCCTGCAAATTAGTAAGTGTTAGTCATGAAGACACAAATTTGGGATGTGTGGCTTGGTACCTACCCTGTTGTGTTTTTTTAAATCCAACTTTTCATCCCAGCTACGCTACATTGAAGAGGAGCAATAACTCCGAAACATCGACGTCTAATTTATAGCGGTTTATGGGCGATAATTCTTTCTTTATATTTTCATATCTGCAAGTATATACCGTCTGTCTATAAAATAACCCCCCCTCTCCCCTTAACTAACTTTTGAACGACTTGATATTTTACCACAACATTTGGTGTGTCGTAATTGGAAATTGAATACTATTTTTAATTTAATTTATTTTTGCTTTAGTTTTTTTAAATCGACTTATTTACCTTCAAACATTGTCATTTTGTTATGGCTAAATATTTTCATTTGAAACTCTAGGATCAGACGCAGAACTAAAAGACCTTACCAATGAGGTGTTCAACCGCCCTTTCCATTTAAAAGAAATTCAAAATGGCGCACAGTCGCCATTTTGTATGATAAAAGATATAAATATGGGCTAAAAAGTAGTATATTTAATTTCCCACTACACCGCACCAAATGTTGTGGTAAAATATCAAGTCGTTCAAAAGTTAGTTGGGGTGGGGGTTACTTTATAGTGTATATTAGGTAGTTAGTTTAGTGCTTTAGTGTCAGTTTACCACTGATGATGATAGCTTGGCTATCGAAATATGTATTTTGGAATTTTAGATTTCCATCGTATTTGATTTCCTTTATTATTTATTGATTTACAATATACAACCGCAACATTAAATAGAAAAAATGCAATTCAGAAAGCTATTGAAAGCGTGCTAAAATCTTGTAGGACGTTGCTGCAAATTTTAGAGTTTTCTTTTCTTTTGTTAGATTAATGGGCGACGTTTGTGGGTGAAAAGGTACGAAAATTGCGACCTAAACGTAAATTATTCTGGTACGTACAACTTCACATTCAAAACCGTGAACGACAAACAGTATCTTGATGGAACGCATACTCTAAAGAGCCCTTTGGACAATACCTTGCACGTAAGTTTTAATTAATGCAAATACTTTTCTTAGATTAGCGCGCATTTCATAAACTACCATTCGTTTAAATTAATAAATAAACTTTTTGTTGATTCGCTAATCAGGTCTGACAATTATGACGTTCTCAGGTAAATACTTCGATTGAAATGTTGACTGGTAAGAACTACATTTACCTGTTTTCCATCAGCGAAAGAAAAGCATGCGAGGCCTTACATAAATATTTTGGTGAATTTATTTATGACTTCGAGAGGCATGCTCAGCTGATACCAGGAATGTGTCCTATACCAAAAGTACGAAACATATTAACAGTATTTATATTTTTCTACAGAATGAAACTGATTTTACCTTAATATAAATTCAATAGTATTTTCCAACGTATTTATAAAGCTACTTATTATTTTAGGGAAGGCAACAATGGCACAACTTTCCAATGGATTTTGAAAAAATTACCACTCTTGCTAATTTCCCGTTTGGAAACTTACGTTTTACTATTTCTGTATACAAGCTTAATAATAGGATTTTTGAATGTTCCGTATTTGAGGTGGAACATCGCGCATTATAATACTTGTTCAGATTTTACTCGTTCTTTATTATATATATGTTAATAAACATTGCAACAGTTCTTTATTTGTATATTATGGTAGTAAGTAATTCTATCTTTCAAACAATTATTGAGCAGTTATAAAAATGTATAATTATTTAGATAACCATTGTATTAATATAGCTTGAAAGTTGTTACCAAATAATACATGTCTGACCATTAAATAAAATTTTGGTATAGACCAAAGAGAGTAACTGCCGCTGACAGTTAATTGTTCCATGCAAATAAGAAGCAGAAATTCTTTTTTGTTTAGGCACGCTTTGTTTGTAATTGTAATTACTCGTACACCAACGCATTCTGTTTTCAAAACGAACACATAATTCAAAGTCGGTCTAAACACTAACCTCACTTTTATTCACGTAGTGTTTAGACTAGAAATTCACAGTTAGCAAACTATCAACAGATATTAAGTGCTACATGTAAAGGCCGTTTATTAGAAATGTTACCAAACACGTAAGGATAGCTGTTAATTCAACGTTTTATGACTTCACTGGGGTGACGTCAGCATACTGGCTCAAAAACGCAGGTTTTAGTCTTACCTACCGGAACACTATTGATGGAGCACTTGTGTTACTCAATTTAATGTTTTATTAGTACTCAGTTCTTTGTCAAATATTTAGATTTGTTATTTAATTAAAATTATTTTTGTTTGCTCATACCTTTATAAAATGCTATGTCCGGCCAGTTTTACATGCAGCTACAGGACGGAAAGAGTGGCGGTAGCTCAGAGGTTGGGCGCTCAGCCTATAACGCTAAAAGTCTAGGGTTCGACTCTCCGCCGAAGCCATGCAGCAATAAAAATCTATGCCGCAACCCACCGTTCACATTCCCCAATCCGGTGTAGGCAGCCGTAGGGGTCTTAATGCCTGAAACCTTCGCTGGTATTTAGTTGTTTGGATTCGACGTTAAACTGTAGGTCCCCCGTATTCCACCTTAGCGCTAAGGAGAGTGCGTGGCAGAGAAGAGTGCCGGTGTCCAGCAGTGGGACGTAAAGGCTGATTATGACAAGACGGAAATTAGAGTCATGTTTCCAAACATGGGTAGACTATAAACATAAACCACACTTTGTTATCTGCAATATAAACGTTAACTGATTGAAAATTTTTTCCATGTTTGGATTTATTGATTTGAAATTCAAACTGTAAGTTTTCAATCTGACTGACATTCATTATAGTTGGATTGGATTGAATTAAAATTAGAAAAAAAAAGTATATTGAAGCAGCAGAAAAATGACTTTCTCGTGTTAGGATTTATAGACTTGAAATCTGGAAAATATACATTAAATTCGTAATTGTGTCAGCACAACAAACCGGCAAACTTCTACATTTCGACACATTTTAACGGCTGTATTTTGTTACTAAAGACGAAACCCACGTGCGACAAGTTTAATAAAATAATCCCATTATAGATAGATACGTTCAAAAGATCATATTTATTGGTATTATTGTAACATAATCTGCTGATAGTTTTTATAACGCGAACCACTCGAGGCAAGCCATCGGAACCGCAGAGGACGCTCCCCTAATCTGGGCCAGTGAACAGCTTCAGTGAAGTCGCTCTTGCGCATTGCTTTTGTGTTTACACTATTAATACGTAGACACTACAGAGACGCATTCTTTATTGTTGAGACGTACTGTTTCATACACCCCTTAATAACTAAGGCTTAATTATTACGGATGCTGTTATTGTTCTTAAACACCTGCTGGAGGATTGTTGCATAATTAAGAAAAAGCTTTAAAAGCTACTTGTTTTTCCATGCTGATCGATTTCTATAGAAAAGTGCGAATTTCGTTTTTAAATTAAATGCAAATGTTAGCACTGTAACAGGCCAACCCTCCTCTGAAGTAAAGATTATAAATAAATTGGATAACTCTGAAGCCAGGATTCGTCAGAAATTAACAGTAAACTGTGGATAAAAAAGATATACAATTTTTATAGCCTATGTTTATACAATTCTAAGATATCTATTGGTATTTTATGTAATAAAAGTAATTACAATGTTTCCAAAATTAATTTACAACAGTGAAGTCAAATGACTCCTTAAAACAGCCGTTTCATTGCAATTAAAAATGTTTCAACACACCAAAACAGTTTATATACATTCCGATATTGCTGCCTGTAATATAACAATATGGTTAATTAAATGTTGATTTACAGCAAGGTCATTCTAAACAGCCGTTCTAATAATTTCATCATAGGACACGGTTTACATGGCTAAAGTATAGAGCAGTTGTGAATAAAAGATAATTGGAAAATTATTACAAATGAAAAAAAAACAATTGAAAATTTTGAAGAATTTTGAAATGTTTCGTAAATTTTACAAATTAAAAAACTATAAAATTTTTGAAAATTAAAAAAAAAACATTTTAAACTAAAATTTTTTAACATCTAGGCTTCCGGGTTGGAGCCGCGTCATCGGTGCTTGAACTGCTGACGTTTCGTCCTCGGAGGACGAAACGTCGGCAGTTCAAGCACCGATGACGCGGCTCCAACTCGAAGCCTAGATGTTATTAGCAACGGCCGCGGAGCCTGCAACTTAGATGAATTTTTTTTTATTCAATTTGAAAGTTTTGGAATGATGAAATTTTGGATATTATGAATGCTTTTAGAGTTTAGAAAAAATGTTTGAAAATGTAGCGTTTTCTTGTATTTGGCATTTGTTAATTGTAAACAATATTTATTCGTTGAAAAATTTGTTATACGAAAGATGGCAGTAAATTATCGGCGATACCTCTGTATAGGTCAGAAAGGCGACATTCAACTTTTTTTTTAAATAGCAGCATAGGTGTTTTATAGCTGTTCTGATAGAGCTTTTTATTCTCTTTTCAACCATACCACTGTTACATTCACAAATTGTCGATATAAACTCAGTTAAACTGTTTGGTAGTGGTCGGCCAAGAAATCTATCCATGTTTAGAATTTCATAAACTGCGCATTAAAAACTGCTGTTTTCAGTTTGTTGTTAGTACAACAACTTGTATGGCACCATCTCAGTGGCAGGATTACGAGGTGGATGACGCGCCCGCGCCGCGTTACGATTTCCTTGTGATGTGTCATCATTGTAGAACAAGAACGAATATATAAATCTACTCATGCATCTTGGTACACATGATAGCGGAAAAACAAATACTACTTAATTCAAACCAGTCAAAGCAATGTTGATCAATTTTTCGTAACATTAAATTATACATTTTCACACAGTAAACTTCTAATGTTTTACCAGTAATTTGGCGATTTAAGATATCAACTAGTTAGTACAGAGCCTTCGTTAATTACTGATACCCACGTGACCTTTGGTGTGCAGTGACTTAGGAAGCTTTAGATTTAGATGTTGAAGTCAGTTCAGGATTGGTACTCGTGGCAACTAAAAATTCCCTGTAAGTATCACTATCAACACTCAAAATGAGGCTATGTATGTAAACAAGCACGCCTTGATAAGTTAACAAACGGCTTAGGAATTTTTGGATAAAAGGCTTACCAACAGTGTAAGTTGGGTTGCCTATATTTTGTGGTCACGTGGGTATCTGTAATTAATGAAGGCTCTGTATAACAAATTAAAACAAATGCATACAGAATGTTAGTCATTGTAGATACTATTAAGCTATGCCAGTTATGCTATCGTTTCAAAAATACATAATTTATTTTTAGATTTATGGCTGGAACGATCTATTGGTAAAAAAATTGAAAATTGTAATCCAAACGTAAACTACGGTTTGAAATTGAATTTTGCAATCGATACTATTGACAACAAACAATATCTTGATGGTTTCTTGGTGGCAAAGGAACTTATTGATAATACTTTCAGGGTGAGATATGATATTATCCTCTGTTTTAGATGTATTTTAGAATCAATGTTTTAGTTCTAAAACTATTTTTGTTGTTTGTACTCACAACAATTTTTAAAGACCAACCTTTTAACCTTTCTTCGCCGTGACGCTTATTTGATTACGATCAAAATTAAATGTTTAACAAACGTTTGACGTTTTGTTGTGTGTATATTTCAAACACTAGGTACAATTTTTCTTGGCACATATTGCACGTTATACAACAATAATAGACTCTTCTATTTCCATAAATGGAAACCATATGACATCGGCAGTTGAAGACCTCGTAAATTGTCAGAAAAATATTTTCTCTGTATATGAAAAGAGAATCATTTGTTTGCATGCCTTTATTTTTCAGGGTACTTATCGCTTACATAACTATCGAATGGATTATGGAAAAATTACTACTCTTGCCAACTTTCCTTTCGGAAACTTACGTTTTGTAGACCATATATATGATAAGGATCAAAACGTTTTTAGCTGCGTTGTGATTAACGCAGAGCATCGCGTATAACAGGTGTGAACACGTTTCTTACAAACACTGAAAGCTGTTGTTATTACTATACATTTTGTGTGTTTGTTTGTATTGCTTATGTTAAATAACGTTTAATATTGTTGCTCTACATAACTCTTATTTATCTTCTAACGCAATAGTAAAATAGTGTTAAGCATAAAATATTGTTCCTAAGTTGCAGCTTTATATCCACCGATCGTGGTAGCCACGGCAATAAGAAAATAAAATTTTAAACAACCACTGTCGTTGTGCCCACAGCTAACTTTGTTGAATATATTAAATGTATTTGCGGTCGATATATCCACTCAAAAGTTTTAGTTAAAATAAGCATTTGGCGATGTCCACGGTGCAAGAATTAGGCCGATGTGTTCGTTGTATAAAGGGTTGGCTATATTCGTCATACAAACAAGAAAACTATAATTATATTGCGAATTTACCTTTTACATAATTGATACTAATAAATAAATAAATGTTATAACCGAAAACAAAAAATCAAAATTTTTTTCAGTTTATTTAGAAACTAAGCAAGATTTCTTTTTAGATTATTAGTGAGCGTAAAATTCCACAGCTTTTCTATAATTTAACTATCGTCGTATCTCTTCAAATCAGCGAGATTTCCATAGTTAACACGCAATTTGATACATTCTGTATAGTAACGTTATAATAATTAAAAAAAACTATTTGCGCTTGAAAAAACGCCGGGTACCGCCTTTAAATTTCTCGGTTTTAATCTATATTTTGATTGAATTATTAAGTGTGTGTATATACATTATACATTGCCGAATGTTATTTGCCAATGGAAAAATAATAAACTCGTACATTATAAAGTGTTCTTTTGTTAACTGTGTAACAGCATTGTTTATTTTGACTAACGTTCTGATTTAGACAAAAAGAAATATAATAAACACAGGTAAGTACTTCAAAATGTTGTAATATATTAGTAAAAACAGTAGAAACCTGCAAATAATTTGCATTTTAACTAACTTTTTTAGCGTAAATAAGATAGAAACTGTTGGTTTATATGGCCGTGGTAATGAAATGTGATACGAATGATGGCCAATGTTTGTACTTGAAAAAAAGCTATTAATAAGATTTTTGATAGCTCCACACAATGCAAAACCGGATGATGTTTTGTTTCTAGCCGCTGTTTGATGTATGATTACAAAATTAATTTATTTATAAAAATACAATATTTTTTTATACATAACTTAGCAAAATCATTACAACGTTAAATCGGAAAATAATCTTGTATGACAACATTCAACTTGAAGCAACTCTGTAAATAAACTGAGATGGTACCTATTCTTATGTGCGAAAAACAAGACATTAAAATATTAATTTAAAACAACCTGGCAACTGGTCGTTTTAAAGATACTTAAGGCACTAACCAGGTAATTTAGTTGCGGTATGATTAACTTTAAACATCTTAATTCACCACATAATTAAATACTAGTAGAGGCCGTGGGCTACGCCTCCCAAATTTTGTTGGTTTGTTGTTTGGTTCGTATTCGTACACAGCGCTCGCTACTTTGCATGTTTTGTCCGCTGAGTTTGTTTCAAGAATGAAAGCTGCCTCCAGAAAGAACATTTCGTAGAAAACTAAAAATGCCCAAAAAAAATTTAAAAAGTCCTAATAAAAAACGTTTAAGAAAGAAAACCCCTCGTAAAATCTTAATAAAAACAATGCCGCAAAACAATTCGTATCACAGCCCCTGATTCAATTTCTTTAAAAACAAGAGGCGGAAAAAATTATTAAACCGTTAAATTTAGCACTTTTCTTCATTTCTAGGGGAGTGCCTTAACGGAGATTTCCAAACTGTTTTAGAAAGTAATAAATACGCACTAAACAAATCTTGTCAGATATTTCCATCAGTGATGGGCATAATCGAAAACTGGCATAATCGAGTGATTGCCGTTCGAATATTTTTAATAATCAAATGATTTATTCGGATAAAATCATTCGCTTACTTCTCGAACGATCTTATGAATTAATTTGCCTTCCGATTGTCTTTCCTTGACCCGTTCGGCATAAACAGCGTAAACATTCGGCTTCAAATAGTATTTTTAATTTCATAGCGTTGTATTTCTAATTAAAGTCGTAAGTAATCAAATTATTACATAAATTAGACTTCGAGGCTTAATAACCTGAAAAATTATACAATTATAAATATTTACAGCGAAATCAGCAAATAAATATCACAAATTAACCAAGTTCATCGACTACAGGTAACTAGCAAATATAAAAAATTCAAATATACACAACCAAAACAGTAAATTTTGACCTTAACAAATCGCGTTTTATTTAACGGAAAACCAGAATATTCAGCAAGGAAGGTAAGATAATGTTCAAATCTTTTTACAGATTTATAGCACCTCCCCTGGTCATCAACACATACCCAGAACGTCCAATATTTTATGTGACAAATTTTAGCGTTTATGTAAAAAACGGCAATCTCGGTAACAAACCCCAAGATAAATTACACCAAAGCGTGTAATTAATTAGACATTTAGATACATACGATAGAACGTGCACAAACCGTGTACAAATGTAAGAGTGTACGTGAAGAATGTACCATGTGATGGGTAGGGTTTTCGCAACTGTTTATGAGCAAACGCGAGTCTAAATCGAGATCAGCTCCAACCTGAGTCAAGTCTATTTCAACAATCACAGTCTGCTTCGTGTCTTTATCGTCCCTCTGCAAGGGTGCTTTTTTATGGGTTACCTTTCCAGGAGTTTTTTTGTGTAAGTTTTTTCATTTTATTTTATAATTGTATTCTTTAACTATTCATTTGCCAAATGATAAACTGTACATTTATTCAAATATAACATTAAAATGGCTTTTTGTAATTTATTTGAGTTTGTCACCAGACATGAGCTCGATTTATTTTAAACAAACCGGACCGTGACAACACTTATTCTTATTATGAAACAAATTTAAATATCGAAGTTTTACATGTATTCTAGAAGGTTTGTGTGAAATCATAATCCCATCAAGATGCAGGTTCTTGTCAGTAGTTTGGACTTAATTTAAATTTAAGATCTTGCTTTTATTTTCATGTTTTCCACAAATAAAAGTAGTAAGATCAAACTAGTTATGTTTCAAATTTTGTGTCAAAAATTATCATATTATAACATCCGAGGTATATAAATAATTTTATGTATTATGTTTTATTTTGCATTTGCACATTGCAATATAGATTTTTCATAAAACTGTTAATGTGATTTTCTAAGAATGTGTTCTTGCATACCAAACTCCCTCAATTTTAGTTAGCCTTTGGGCTTAACCATCTGCGTAACCTACTGTTATTTGTGTAAGTGTATCTTACCTTAAGTAATCATGTATTATATTTAACAACAATTTATTATCATCGCGTTGTGAAGAATTGTGTTCACTCTAGATATAATCACGAACTACGAGTTATAGTATATTTTACGTAAACCAGAACGTGACAATATCATGGTGGCACCTTCCATATTCTTTACATAATATATAAAAATTACGCAAAGTAATGATCTACATCTAACTTACGTAAATATTCGACACAAATAAGTTCAAAGAAAACACACACAGTGATATATAATAGCATAAGAACTGTTTTAATCAACATTCGCTTATTGTATGCGATGCTCTGCTTCAACCAGAAGGCACATAAGAACGGTATTCCTATCATATACAGTATCTACAAAGCGTAAGCTTCCGAAGGGAAAATTGACAAGGGTGGTAATTTTTTCCATATCCATGCGAAGGTTGTGTATGCGATAAGTACCCTGAAAATTAAATATTTATTTCAAAATTTTACCTAAAAATAAATAAATAAAATAAAAAAAATAAATAAAATTCTATCTAGATAAAACAAAAACGATTTTTAAATCTTACAACTGCACTAACAATAGACATGTATTTTGAAGAGTTTTTGCTACGTTAATACCAAAAATAAATAACAATAAGTAAATTTACATGTCGGTAATATAAATACAGCTGTGTTTTGAAATAATATAGAATACAATGTCAACCTTTTGTTTTTATCGTTGAAGTATCTAAATTAATTTCCTACCAACTGATTAAAGATTACGTAGATTTTTTAAATTTATATCTTTACTATGTTCATACCTTCGGTATTGGGCACATTCCTGGTATCAGCTGAATATGTCTTTCTATATCATAATAAAATTCCCCAAAGTACTTGTGCAAAGCGTCACATGATTTCCGTTCATTTATATAAAACAGATGATTATACCTATGACCGGTCAACATTCCCACGGAAACGTTAGTCTGTAAATATTATTCACAACTTAAAGCAAGTCAATTGCATTTAAATAAATATAAATAAAATCTAGAACAGTGGTTAATAGCGAGTCTCACCCTCAAAGTGTTATCAAACGGTTTCTTTATCACTACGACTCCATTAAGATACTGTTTATTATCAACAGTGTTGAACGTGAGGTTGAAGTAAACGTCATAATTCACCTTTGGATCGCAATTTTCAAATTTTTTCACCAACATATCGTTCCATCCATAAACCTAGACATAAAATTTGTTTTGCATGCAATTACGGCAAAAATAATAAGAGCTTAACAAGAGCAGGACGTTATAATAGAATATAACCAATATGGTATAGCACATAATTGAGTCCTAAAACAAAAATTTTCAAAAGAAAATGAGGTGCATAAATTCAAAACCAATTCATATAACATTAACATCAACTTGATTTTATAAAAAATTACCATTTGGAAATTATAACAAAAAAAAAACGATTTGGAGCCCAAGAAATCTAAATAGATTTAATAAGAGACGCAGGTTTATGCTTCTAATAAATTTAAGATTACTTACGCTGTTAAGTATGAGCAAAAGCAAGCAAAACTTGCTGTGGTTTCGCATTTTAAAAACTGTTTCTCTACTGAGCTATGAAACCACACTGTTTGCGTATAAGTTTGATCACTAACAATTTCGTGTTGGCAGGAAACTCACTATAAAAAGCTTAATGACTATAGGTGTATTCTCGTCATAAATATAAACAATTTGACAAACCACTTTTTAAAATAACTTTTTATATTTACTAAATTTTCCTTTTTTTTTGTGTTGAACAACAACAGAAAACTCCAGAACAATAGTCGGCCAACCATTATTTATAAGTAGCTCCAGCATGATTTTCTTTGTAATCGCTTCTGATTATGCTTTTCGTTAATTGCGTCTTTTAGTGTCAATTTTCATCAATAAAACCCAACAATGTATACAAATATCTGCTCAAGATCTGGATATAGCAGTGCAGTATCTTACTAAACTAATCTAGGAAGCAGCGTGGACATTCCAAACGAAAATACAAATTCGTATATTGCTAGTAGTGACTTGATATGAAAAGAAATTTTTAATTTTATTTGTACTTTTTCGAAAGTTACATTTTTTATTCTTACTTTAACTGTAATTATCAAAATTGTCTATTCTTAATTTTATGTTTATCTTAGACCATAGTATTCTAACCTCCAGTTACTATATACGATTCGAATACAATCACAGGTTGCAAAACAGAACGTTTAGATAACGCTCCACTATAAAACAAAAAGCAAGCAAAGCAGTAATCACTAATCAGAGTCTTACATCACTGTCAATTGTACGTATATTTCAAAACCCCAAAATCACAAATATTATGTTAGTATTACGCAGATTAATAATTTGGTTAGTTATTCAATACAAGAAAGTTTAATACAAACTCATATAACATAAGTAGGTATACTATAGCATATAACAACGGCTTTTAATGATGTTACAGAACAATCGCCTATTATAGGTGATGTTCTACTTCGGCCACAATGCAGGTAAACAAATGGTTGTTGTTGTCATATATACGGTCCATGAGGCGTAGGCCTCCCAAGGGAAAATTGACAAGGGTAGTAATTTTCTCAAAATTCATGCAAAGGTTATGTAGGTGATACGTACCCTAAGGAATAAATAGTTGCACAAATATGATTCTCTTTTGGATCAAAATTTTAAATTTTTACATTGTTACCAATAAAAACTATAATATAAATAAGTTTATCAATTACTTTTATAAATAATTAAAAATTTAGAGGCAGTTGTATTTGTATTGTAGTTAAAGAAAATTAAATGTTTTGAAAATAACAAAATGGAACGTTATACCTTCAAACATTTTAAGATTTTAAATTTTTATCCAAAATAATGACAAATAACATATAAAAATAATTTATTATAGTATAGTGCTCGCGGCTTAAAAGTCGCTTAATAAGTGAGCTCGCGGGCAGTCTGAGGTAAAAAGCTACGACTTTGCAAACAATGCTTTAAGGATTCAAAATCTGCAAATTGTCAATAGTCCCCCCTGTGGAAAAATGCGTTAGATAAAATTTTCGCGTTAGAGGTACGACGAGTAATTTCAATAGCGGAAACACTGTTATATCTGCTAATCCGGTTACAAAAAAAAGTATTGGTGATAAATTGTAGCTCGATTCCTGCTGATTTTGATGATATAAATTCAAAATTGCATAAATTTGCAAAATGTACTCTCTCTCTCTCTCTCTTCTTCTGACATTATTGGTCCAATATTGAACATAGTCCTCCCCAATGTGTTTCCATTCCTCTCTGTTGGTTGCCACTCTGAACCATTGGCGTCCTCCCACTTTCCTAATATCATCCGACCATCTAGCTAAAGGTCTTCCTTGAGTAAACGAAACGTAGGAAGACCTTCAGCTAAAATGTACTACTCACACAAATAATATAAATAAAGAAAGTTGCAAAGCAGCACAGCTGCTACCGTATGTATGAGTCACGAGTTCTCGCTGCTTTCTCCTTGCCGTGCTCACCCTGCGCCAACACTTTAGTAGGGTGCAAGTTAGCATGAGGTAGCAGACGAGCCAGACGTTTATATTTAAATTTTTAATATTGTTGGTGTTAGCTATTCTACTTCTTCGTCCAGAAAATGTAATTAAACTTCAAAGAACATGGAACAAGGTTATATGTAACTGTAAAGGTACAGTAGGGTCAGAAGATGTTTTTCCTAGCATTTCAATTTAATCTCAAACCTTTAGACTAAACTTCCAACTTAACTAGGGCCTTTCTTGTCCTCGTAAATTACAGATAACGTTGACACTGAAAGCAACGAGAACTCGTGACTCATACATGCGGTAGTAGTTATGCTGAAGATTCGAGTTACTGTTTGCGTGATTACTACACTTTGCAAACTTATGTAATTCACATCATCAGAATCAGCACGAATCAAGCTACAATTTATCACCATTACGTTTTGTTGTATCCGCAGTACTTCAGTAGATAATGACAGTTTTAACGGCAAAAAGCTTGAAAACCTTTAAAATTTCGAGTACGTTCGAAGCAAGAAAATCACATTCAAAAATGTTTAGATCCATAAGGGAATGTGTATTTTCAAATATGTAATATTTTTTGTAAATAGAAAGACGACAAAAAACGCAGCTATTTATAATATTCAAATTTCTCGCTGTGCCCCTAACTCGAAAATTTTGTTCAACGCCCTTTTGCACAGGACGATTTTTTGACAACTTGCAGATTTTAAATCCATAGGACATATGGAACATTTTTTTCAAGGTTGTACCTTTTTCCTCTGGCGGCCCGCGACAGTCAAGATAGGGTTCGCTTTGCACTCTACTATTATGTAAGTGCTGCAGTTAATGTAAAAAAGAAATTTGCAGACACATTATGATGTAGTTACCTTCGGTATAGGGCACATTCCTGGTATTAGCTGAATATGTCTTTCTATTTCATAAATAAATTCACCTAAGTACTTGTGCAAAGCTTCGCATGATTTCCTTTCATTTATAGAAAACAGGTAAACAAATTTTTTTCCAGTCAAAACTTCGACGGAAACATTGGACTGTGAAAATAATTACTGTCAAATAAACCACAAAAGTAAAACAAGCTATAAAGGTAATGAAATATACAATACGCACGTTATATATACCATATGGTTATAGAACAGGTATAATAAGAAAAAGGTAACTACAGTGTTTATTATTATTTTAATTTTAAAAGATTAATATTAAATCGTACCCTGAAATTATTATCTAAAGTTCTGTCCAATACTGCGACTCCATTCATATACTGTTTGTTGTCAATAGTATTAATTGTGACATTAAATTTAGCTCCATACATTACATTTGGATCACAACTTCCAAACTTTTTCACCAATAGATCATTCCACCCATAAACCTAGAAATAAAATGCGCATCTTATGTTAATTTATAAGCCAAAAACTATGCCACAGTCTAACAGAAGCAACGACCATCATGCAATTATATCATAACTAACGGAACCCGTGGGATATGCCCCACGCTACAGACCGTCATTTTTTAAAACCATATTTTTGTGTTCCTAGTGGTCCCAAAAATATATTTCCGTCAAAATATCACTTTCGAAAAATTTTGATATCACAAAATATTTCCATACTGGAAGTACGGGAAAGTAGAAAAGCGTACGGATTCAGCTAGTTTGTCATAAAATCCGAGCTAGTAATGTATGAGCACCGGTTTTTAACGCGAAGTTTATGTTACGACTACTCCCAATATGTACCTCAATGGAGGATTTGCGTAACGTATATTTGTTTATTTTGTAAAATGTCGGTGAGAAAACCTTTGTTGTGGCTGTTCTTTGGCACATTTTTTATAGTAAAAGTGGCAAAATATAGCAGCCTCAGTAATAACAACTGTAACACTATTCTATGCGCAAAGGTATTAATATATTAATTGTGTCCTATTAAAAGAAATTATATTAAAATACCAAAACCCGTGGACTACGCCCCCCGTGTTTGTTTTGGTAGCACCGAATGTTTCCTCAGCTGGGTCGGCCTCAGAATTGAAAGCCGCACCCGGATAGAAAATCCCGTAGAAACAATCAAAAATAAAACTGGAAAATCACCAGGAAAACTATCCCTCGAAAACAAAACCTATTATAAACACAAAAAAATTCTGTAAAATCAAAACGGGAAAAAAGTTAGTTAAACGTATCGTTTCGTTCCTCAAGACTGCCTTAACAGAGGTTTTCTAAATGTTTTTGTAAGCAATAAATACGCAGAAAAAAAATCCTGTTTGACTTTTGCATCTAATTCCAAAATGAAATTCGCCGTTATTTATAGAAATCGATCGATCAAGGAACAAACGTATATTTTTTCAAAAGAAAGTTTTTTTTAATTTATACTACGATTAATAACATCATCCGTAATAATTAAGCCTTAGTTATTAAGGGGTGTATGAAACAGTACGTCCCAACAATAAAGAATGCGCCTCTGTTGTGTCTATGTGTTAATAGTGTAAACTAAAACAATGTGTAAGAACTATTTCACCGAAACTGTTCGCTGGGCTAGATTACGCGGGCTGCCGTCAGCCGCAATTCTAGCTCATGGTAAGAAAGCTATCAGCAGATTATGTTAAAATAATACCGATAAATATGTTAACGTGTCTAGAAGAAAATTATTTTTTAAACTTGCGGGGCTCGTCTTAAGTAACAAAAAATGTATTACTAAATCGCGACTGATTAACACAATTAATTGGCAAAATGCAGCCGATAAACTGCGTCAAGATGTAAAATACAATCAGACAAACAAAGGGTGTTTATTCAAAAATGGATCTCTGCTTCTTATTTGCATGGAAAACTTAACTGTAAACATTAATATCCCATTCTATCTACCGATGTTGGTGCGTTTAAAGCTATATAAATTGAAAAAAGATGATAATAAGAGAATACTTACAAAAATGCTGTTAAAAGTTAAAACAAGGAAAGAAAAAGCTTGAATTTCCATTTTGAAACAATGGTTTTTCACCGAACTATGGATCTGAAATTTGTATTTGAAATTCTAACTAATACAATACGAAATTACCTCTACTGTACCTCGCTAATGACCCTTTATTTACAGGAAATACAGTTCATACACACATGATCGAAACATTTTTATCACAGAAATAGATGATTTATCAAAACGATAGGTTTCAATTTTTTTTGAACATAGGTACACCTGTACTAAACAAAACTAAATCTGATAGGAAATGTCAGGGCAACTAATTTAGCGCCTTTTCAACCTTGTGGACGATCTGATGAAGAACCGTGTCAATGGATTTTCCTTTATAGTAAGCGTGTTGATTCGTATGCAGTGGAGATAATGCCAAAGATCCGTCTCGACTGTAGCGGTCTACCAGTCTTTTCTGCACTTTTAACAAGAAGGAGGTTACACTGATAGGTCGAAATGACTTGGCTTGGAAGTACGAATCTCGTCCAGGTTTCAGAAGAAATATTACTTTTGCCGCCCACTATGGTACAGGAATGTATCCCATGGCTAGGTAGCACCGTATGTATGTGATGCAGAGGCCTGATTAGTGTTTCCAAGCCCTCTTGTAGGGGAACCGTGAAATGCCATTTGGCCCCGCTGATTAAAAAGAGCAAACGTTATGTGATCATTAATTTAATACGGTCAACCGTTACGACTTTAGAGGCCACCTTTCAGTCGACAGAACATGATCGCACTTGAAAAACCTCAGCGATCGGCGTATTGCCTATAAGTATCTTACGTGCCAACAATGACAAAATAAAATCTGTTTGTAAAATTTTTAATAATACATATACGGTCTACTACCAGTCAACGAAACTAGCTATGGATTCTCCCCGCACACCGGAGAGAAACACTGTTCCGCACCGATCACGAATTGACCAATATACTAACACACCAAGCATCGTACAGCGTTAATCCACTTGGTAGGCGAAAATAAAACCCTAGGAATAACAATCCTCGGAAAAACAATGCTGGATAAAAAACCAATGAAAAGAATTCTCGGAAAAAAATCCTGGAAAAAAAATATTCC
Source organism: Ctenicera cuprea (assembly GCA_958336395.1). NCBI lineage: Eukaryota > Metazoa > Arthropoda > Insecta > Coleoptera > Elateridae > Ctenicera > Ctenicera cuprea. Next base: position 1,246,159 of record OY284490.1, read on the forward strand.
AAAAAAAATCCTACAGAAAAAAAACTCGAAAAAAAATCCCACGGAAAAATAACTTCGGAAAAAGAAACTATGTGGTAAGTATATGCACTTGTGAACAGAAAACGTTAATATTTTTTTTAGTAAATTACCCCACGTCAAGAAGTTTTTTTCCTCCTAAGACATTTTTCCTAGAATTAATTCACTTAAATTTGTGTTTGGTGTGGGGACATGTCTTATTGTATTTAGAAACCGAAATGGTTACGAGCTTTTGTTTATTTACGTAATTTAAGAAATAATTTTCGTTCTCTATTTTTCCAACGCCTCTACAATTCTTTATCTAATTCCATACTCATACAATATTGTATTGTGATAATTTTGAACATTCGCCGAATTACCGAATTCCAACCCCAACAGAATTCCAAGTTTTTAGTTGATTAATTAATGCGACCTTATAGTAATAGAAAATACGACTGACAATCGAAAAATTCTTCGACAACAACATTTTTAGAAAAAAACACAGGCTTTATATTTAAGTATATATTCTAGCTCATCAAATGTTTTACTGAAACAACCTGGTAATATCTTTGAAGAAATTTCGGTTAGGTTCTCATTCCACCTCGAAAAGGGGCTTATAAACGGTGTTTGTTTTTGTTCTTGGGGTACGTTATGTAATGTTAACGGACCTTGTGTATTCATGTTCACATGGGATTTTCCCCAACACAAATTCACCTGAGAAACTGGTTTGCTCGGTTATCTTCCCTCGGGATAAATCAGGATAGTACATCTCTACATTTCTCATGTGTGTGTGGATCTATATTTCGCAACAATCGCCCTTGGCGATTATGAGTAGTCCTTTAACATGTTCTAATGATTGTTAGTTTGTACACAGAATATGTATGTGCACTAAATTTGCCAGTAAGGGATGGGTATACTTAAAAGCAGACGCAACCAAAATGATTATAAGTCGATTTTTTTTAAGTTGTTTAAACTTTCCTCTTGTATAACGTTTATGATACATATTTCTTTAAAGTTACATTAAAAAAAGTTCCTTCATTTGTTTACGAAATTAGTTTTTTTGCGATTATCTCAAGCATAGGCGCCGAATACGGGGGTCTCCGGGGGTCAAGCCCCCTCAGAAAATTATCAGGGGGGGCTGTGCCCCCCCTGGTATTTTTTGCATTTAAAAAATCGGAAGGTGCAAATGTAATACGCGACCTTTTGCCGGAATTTATTAAATTTATTAAAGTAGCATTAACGATTCCTGTACCTTCGTGTTGCGCAGGGCGTTCGTTTTCTGCTTTACGAAGTTAAAGACATATTTAAGATCAACTATGTCACAAAAAAGACTTAATGATTTGGCTCTACTTCATATTCATAGAAACCAAGATACAGATTTAAATATAAACACAATTGTAAATTTATTTATCGCCAAGACAGAAGTGAGACGAAATACTTTCTTTGTGGAGTAAGTTTTGTTTTTGTGTAGTACTGTTCTTCTTGTTACTTTATGTTTCTAATTAGATTTACTGTTCATTTTTTGTTTTTTTTTTATGAAAATATGTACTTAAAATAACGCGTTTCAAAAACATTGGAGTACAAAATAGCTTATTTCTGTTAAAATCCTACAAAATCAATATGCAATAACAATACTACATTTTTTAACAAAAAAAAAACATCAGAAAATCGAAAACTTGTGCCCACGAAACCTATTTTTCCAAGGCAATATAATTTAACACAAATCCTAACTTTTAATTTAAGACGGTTTGACCTTGAAAAATTCAAAAATTTTGCTTGCCGCTCATTTTCATTAAGCCCCCCCTGAGAATTCAAAAACCCGGCGCCTATGATCTCAAGACTGGATTGATATTTTAAGCTCGGCGTAGACACACTTATTCTTTAAGAATTTATGTCGGGTATGACACAGCTTGACATTGTTTTTCTAATCGCAGATATTTTTATTGATAAAAGTTGAATGTGCAACTGTAAATTTGCAACAATAAAGACTCAAAATTGCGTCATCCGAATTGGTTCAAATTTTTCCATGATATCAAAGACTATAACCCCTTATAGGGTTATTGTCTTTGATGATATGCACCCTGAATTTTCACATTGACGCCTCTAAACGCAAAAGTAGTGGAACGATTTTAATGAAATTTTAAATCAAGAGATATCGAAAATCGTAGTTTTAGTTAAGCTTTTCAAAGAACTCCGAAGCCAGAAACGAAAGTTAGGCATGTTTTTTTGTTGGCGTTTTTTTCCAAAATTAAATTTTAGAAATTTTAGCACGAAATCTGAGAGAAGAGCATAAGGCAAATCGAAAACGTTTTTACCGAATTCTCTAGCTTCATAATGGCGACCGCTAAAATGTTTTGAAAATTTCGACTTTAACGCCCATTTACTCAAAAAGTAATTTAGAAAATCCGAAAACGATCGCAATGGCCCTGTTTATATATATTAAGCACAGGGTATAAATCCAGACTAGTACATATTAACGCTCTTTGTTCATAGATGGCAGCACCAGGCCAATTGTAACTCGGGTTATTTACACAGTACATTGTTACTACATGCCTGCATTTTGACAAAAGAGAAGAGTTTGTTGATAAATTAGGGCAATTTCAAGATATTTTAGTATTTTAAAAGACCTAAATTTTTAAATATTAATTTCTTTAGGGTTGTCTTTCAGCGTTGTATAAATAATTTTCCGAGGACATAATGCATAATGTGAATGTTGAAAGAAAAATTGTCATGTCATGTTACCGAAATTGAACTATCCTATACATTTTCAGATTAAAAAGGCTGCTAAGGGTCAAGAAGAAGACATTTTTCTTCTTTTTATACATTCGTTTTCCATTTAAGTTCTTACGAAGACAGCGGGTCGCTCCCGTATGTTTATTTAGCGCTCCCCATTTCCATAGCGCAGAACATGAATCTAAAACCAGGATAATCATAAAGACAACAATGAAGGAGAAACCAGCGTGATTGCAAGTTCATTATGATCCAGTTCAAATATGACGCAGTATTTTATCTTTTGCAAGCTGAAAACCGACAGAGAGTTAAGGAACCGTATATCAAGGACAGGGGAACTACGAAGAATTAGTTCTTTTCAGAATCCGAACATGCAGCTGCTTGGCATCTAAAGAGGGCCCCTTGCCATCAAAGACGAATAGCACGGACCCTTCCTTTTCGTATTCTTCTGATTAACCTTCTTTTGATCTTTGCACAGCTGTCGTCTTGACACGTGCGTAAGATACGTTATTAGGTAAAATATTAGAAACGACGTGAAATTCTGATATATTGCGGTCATCCCCTTTATTGCTTGACCTTATTTTTTCGGTTAGTATAGAACGTGATAAAGACGAGTTAATACAACACCTTTTTGGTTTTTTCCTCGCACTTGTGCAAGGCAAAAGTCAGTGTGTTATCTTAAATTTTGTGTTATATACCGAATGTAAACGAAACATGGCTCACTCGCTTATTTTTTCATCTTTATTTATAATCATTTTAAATTTTTACTTTCCCATACTTTTAGTATAAAAAGGTATTAATTTCAGTAAAATTTTCAAAATTGAAGTTTTGACGGAAATATATAGTTTGGTCCTCCAGGAACTCAAAAAAGTTGTTTTTAAAAACCATATGTCTGTAGGTGGGTGGATGGGTGTGTGTGCGCGCTTCATAACTCCCAAGCGGATGGTCTCATTTTTTAAGCTTTAGAATGTGGGATATATCAAAAATTCACCGACAAAATAAGACGAAAAAACCGAAACCGTAAGCGGAAGTTAGACATGTTTTTTTAGTGGCAGTTGTTTCAGAAATAGAATTTTCCAAATTTGGCAGAACAGAATCTGGTAGAAGACCTCACGTCAAATTCAACGCATTTTTTCCCGAACGTTCTAGCTTTAAAATGGCGGCCACTTCAATTTTTTAAAACTTCTGAAATTAACGCCTAATTACTCACAAAAGAATTGACAGATTGGGATTAATTTTTGTGTCGCAACAGCTCTATAGAGACACATTGTTACCGGGCACAAAAATTTTAAAAGAGATAAGCATGAAGTGTAAAATAAACTCAAAATTTAAAAAGATTTCAAAAAAATATTGCTCAGAAACTGGCCACACGATCTATTATTTAATTTCGTAGACAGAGCTATAAATGAACTACAACATAATTCGTGTCCCAGTCCACTAGTTTCTCTATAACACCTTCTATGAATTATTGAAAAACGAAAACTCCTACTATTTTACATAATAAACGAGGAATAATAAAAAAAATTTCCGTTTAGGTTAAAATGCGGATGAGTGATAGTAGAATAAGATTCAGTACTGAATTTTTGGGTGCAGCAATATTTGGGGAGGAGGGTTAATTTTTCCTTCGCGCCCAAACCTTTTGGTTGACAAATTTTCCTTTTTGTCTGTGTTTTTTTAATCGAAAGGAACCTTTTTCTTAATAATAATCTAAATCATTTTCTTCTTCCACAAAAAATTAATTAATTAAGAATAATAAAAATAAAATTATGTGCGCTAGTTCTAGCTAGAGTTATAGGTGTACTGCGATGACTGCCGTCATTGTCGATGGTTAAAACTTTGATGCTTTTGTAAATACGAGTTACAATTCCTAAAATATAGGAAAATCCAGGCAAAGTGCTTTACTCTTTTTTGTGCCGTCATAGTTTAACAGAAGTATAATTATCATTTGAGAATTACCTGTATGTATACTTTTTTTAATTTAATTATTTTTTTTTTAATTATTTATTTATTTCATTTGTACTCTCTATATAATATAGGGGTGGCAAGATAGGCTGGTACCAGAGCGGCAACTAGCCTCGGCGCGTCCTTGCACCCTTTACAACAATTTTGTGATTTAAATGAAACCAATAAGCGGAGAGATACTAACATTTACAAATAAGAACAACCTAAGACGCGTCTCGTCCTGACTAGAACTCCTTAGTTAGGTATAGTTCCTATTTGCAAATGTAAGCATCAAAATCACACAAGTCGTGCCAACAATAACAATAACGGTGATAGATGTCCCTAGAGACATCTATATAAATGTACGGCGAAGCAGCAAAACTTTTGATGCTTGCATTTTACAAATAGGAACTATACCTAACTAAGGAGTCCTAATGAAGACGAAACGCGTCTTGGGTTGTTCCTGTTTAAAAATGTTAGCATCTCTTTGCTGATTATTTTGATTTATTACGATACCGTTCGTATTTTTGTACTCGGAGGCCACCTGGCGGTTTGATACCGATTGCAATATTTAAATTTTAGCAGAAAACGTCAGAAGCAACAATATTCGTCTACAATGTATCCTTGCTACTTTATTGAACAAAATAGGGATGACCGCTGCATATTTGTACAGGATGTTTGTAATTATATATAATTCTGTTCCTATAGGAACAGAATTTTGACTGAATCTAGAAACTTAATATTTACTTGTACAATTAATAGTTTTTCATTACTGTTTTTTTATCCGAAAAACCTTTATTCTCCTTTTGATGGCACATTCGCATCTAAACTATTCGAAACGAGACGACACGGGTAAATTAAATTTCATCGTACCTTTATTTTAATATTTTTGTTCTTTTAGAGTCAGCGTAGACTATTATATCTGACAGGGTTTACACTAAGGTCCAGTCTTTCAATGTTCCGTTGAAATGCCGGTTAGGTTAGCCGTCAGATAAATTAGCGTCGGCTAAATACTACGCTACGGTTATCAAAACATGCTCTTTCAATGCAACTTAAACTTCTGGCTAACTAACCGTCCATTACGGACGCGTTGAGTACCACTGTTGCAAATCGAGCCGTGCCGTGTGGCGTTTAAGAGTGATAAATACATTTCGTAACTGAGGTGTGGAGAAGAAGATGCCAAATGCTGCATGGCGACAAGTTTGCACGTTATGTCATCTGTCATGTTATTTCGCGCGCTCAAAATGAATTTTTATACTTTACCAAACAAATGACTCTCGTCATGATTCATGTTTTGTCGTCAAAATAAAATTGTTTACCCTATACTTAATTTCCTAATTAGTTGGAAATATTTCAAGCAGAAAAGAAGTAGACCAGACACACTTGCACAAAATCAAAATTTGGACTGTCGCTGAAATGCCACAAAGGTTTTTATACTTGAAAAAGTACTTAAAAACAGAAACGGTTAATTTAGAACTTAAATTATAATATCTGCATTTACTATCTAATAAGATACCGTTGAGGTTCAAAACACAAAAGCCACAAAACACAATTATTATGTTTTTCAAGCAGAATAATGAACAATGAGCCAATACTTTCTTTTGGTGTTGTTTTTTAACGAACATAATGATGGTAATTAGTCATTTCAAAGAAGCTAATGACGTGGTTTGCTATTAAAGTATAAGATATGCCCCTTTGCATTACGTTCAACATAAACAGGTAAATCTAAGTTGTAGACAAACATTGGAATAAAACTAAATTGCAAAATAAAACGCAAATGTAAATGTTATAGATATATTTGCGATGATAAATTCAGGAAGGTATTATATAAATATATCTATTAAATAAAAGTATTTATTAACTAATGTATTGTATTGTTATAATTCCCCCGTGTTTTATAAAACTCGCGAACACTCATTGAATGCTATCTGCAGGTTAAGATATTAACGGCTACTTGAATTGGCAGTTAGTTTTAGCCAGAGGAGAAGAGCGCTAACTGCGAGTTAACGCCTAACTGGACATTGAAAGACAACAGTTAGTAAACTGCAAAATTGTCCGACAGTTAGCTTTAACGGGAACTTTAACTGGACTTTAAAAAACCGGCCGGCCCTAAGAGCATATAAAAAACTATAATAGTTGTAGTTTTCTCAAACCTTTTAGAAAATCGTCAAAAGAAGGCATCAATTACAAGCAACTTTGCAAGCGCGCCAAGTATTTAAAAGTGTATGGAGCACAAAAATAATAATAATTTTATAATTCACTGATTTATTTATGAAACCGTTTTAGAAGACTGCAGCAAAAATGTACAAACTATGATGTGTAATTGGTAAATACATACAGGTACAAATATGTTACTGCAGAAAACCATAATTACAGAGAATGCTATTAAATCTCTATCATTCTTGAGGGTTCAACTAGTAAGAAGACAGACGCTGTTTGTAAAAGCTTTACCTAATATAATCAGGCTTCCGTTTCATGCTTTGTGCATTTTACTTAGAGTTATTACGGAATACCGAAAATCAAATTTCTGTTCTAGTAAAACTATTGGGTTATTAATGTTCAGCTTTGAGATTTCCTGCTATTTTCTTTTTCTGTTTTCTTAAAGAGAAAATACGAATAACAAAATCCATATAAAATTTAATAACGAAATCAAGGCAAGACGGGTTTGAGCTTTATTGGCTTTACGTATTTAATATTAAATAATATTTCTTTTATTTTTCACAAAAATTAGTTTCCTAGATTTTTTTTCTTTTCAGTCGAATTGATTAATTAACCTACGCTAGACACTTTTTGTTTAAGGTTTATTTCTTTAATTATTACTAGTAGAACCTGTGCGCCACGTCACTACCTTTATTGTTTATTTTGACCTTCCTCGCTATAAGTTCTAATATGTATAACCCCACACCTTGCGTCAGATGACGAAAACAACCCCAAACGTTTCAGATTCAGATTCTTAACAAAAGTGTGAGAAAATCACTCGCTATGCAACGCGATGCAATTTGGTAACGGTGTAAGCAAAGGTATTATTGCATGTTATGTGGATCGTGGGAAAGCGAACGTGAGGGGAGCTCGTGTTCAGGTGGCTGCTTTAGGGAGCAGACCCTTTGCAAATTAAGTGTGAGAATTTATTTCCTTAACTGACGAGATTTGCGATTTAGTTAGTGGCGTTGAATTTTTGTAAAAAAATGTGTCTATTTACATAAAAACACACACAAATCGATTACCCAAAACTTCAAAGCGAAATTTCATGTTTATTATTTAAGATACCCCTATAGAGCTACTCCTATATTTCAATGGTGGTTTATTACGTTAACCATCAAAACGTATTGAAATAACAAGACATGATATTATGCTGGACACGCTTTTTCAATAATACCATGCTGGTGCAGGATTCAAAATTAATTAAACTTTTATCGTTAAATTATTTTCGTTACGATTTATTTTTCGAGTTCTCCCACGAGAAACGTGCAATGTTTCCGATAAATGCTGGTATTGTTAATAGTGCTTTCTGTGGGAACAATACCGGATTTAATTTTAGCAAACAGTTCTTGAGATGTAACGCTAAATAAAACCATTAAAGATGAATAGATTAAAGTTTCATTAAAATGATAGATTCAATTCTTTCCGTTTGTCTGCAAGTTGAAATTTTAGTGGAAGTTTAAAGTGATTAATAGTTAGCAATCATATCCTCTAATGGATAAAGTTTGCAAGAAAAAACATTTTTTTTGTAATAAATTTGATAAGAAAGTTCAGATTTCAACGATATTTTATATAAAAATGTATGAGTAGAAAAAAAAAACGTTTCGGCTTCAATTCTTTTATGGAATCACGTTCAGGATAGAGCACTAATTATGAAAATGCATGTTGCCGGCAGGAAACCTGGTCAGGTATTATTTAAACAATTAAGAAATAATAATTTCTTTTTCCAAAAATTGTTTTCGTATTCTTTAGTCAAATTATAATAAGAAATGTCGGATGAGTTTCTGTTGTAAAGCCAATAGTTTTTATTTTATTTCTGAAAATTTGAAATTACGTGATTTTGTCTATTTTCAACCCTTAACTGTATATTAAAAAGCTGTCGGACAACCGCCACAGAACTTTCCTCGCATTTATGGTATTGTTTTAATATATTTCCAAAAAATTTGACAATTTTTGAAAATAAAGAATATTATTACAACTCTCGAAATAATTTCGAATATATATTCTACCGATTGTTTAATAAAGATTCTTTTTTTTTTATTTTTGAAAAATCTCGATTACTATGAAATTTTTTTTAATTATGAAATTAATAATATTTTGCGTTTTTAAAATTTTTAAAAATTTTTAAATATATTGAAAAAGTGTTAAGAACTTTCTAAAATTTCGGTATAAATTAATAACTTAAAAATCGTAAGTTTTGGAAAAAATTACGACATTTTGAAAAATTTAGTGATTTTGAAAACTTTTGAAATTGAAAAATTTCTGATAATTTTTGCAATTTTTGGAAAATCTAATAATTTTAAAAGTTTTTATATAAAATTCTTATTCATGAAATTTTGTAAATTTTGAAACGTAAAGCGGAAAAATTAAAAAAATTTTAATACTTTTTATAACGAAGAAAGTAGAAGTGAGGTTGTTTATGAAATACAATTTCGTACATCTTCTTTGAACTATGTACCTCTGCAAAAGCAACTTGACAATTTTGAAAATAAAGTATAGAAAATGTGCAAGTTTTTAAAATATTTAAGAATTTGAAATATAAACTTGATATTTCAAAATTTTCAGGGTATTTTAAAAACCTAAAAATTGTAAAATGTTTTGAAAATTTTAAAAATTTTGAAAAACAAGAGTTTTGAAAAATTTTGAAATTTTGAAAGTTTTTAAAGTGAAAAATTTTGAAAATTTTGACAGCTTTTGGAAAAAGTATAAAGTTTGCCGTTTAGTAAAAAGTTCATTGAAATTCATTGAAGTTCATCGAAGGCAAAATGTCATATTTGTAATTTCTTTGGTCAAAAAAATATATTTTTTGGGGAAGGTAAAATGTGGTCATCGACAGCGCTGATGCATTCGCTTTTAAACAAAGAAAATGAGGTCGATATACCAAGTACTTCTCGAGATATTACGTTATATGTGTTAGAAACGCTTAAATTGAAAACTAGCGGTTAGGGCATTTCTTTTACTAATAAAAAAGTTCGGTACCGGTGAAAAAGGTCGTAAATGGGCATTTTGTATAGCAAATAACATACTTAACAGACAAGTGTCGGTGTGATCTAGTTGTACACAGAAAAATAAATTTTATGAACGATGCGACTTTTACCGTTTGCCCAATTTACATAGAAATTTCATCAACAAGCTGGCAAGTTGGTTGGTTTTGAAGAACATTTAATATACTTTTCTTATGAGGTATTTAAAAGACGGACAAAATGTACGTTCCCACATCAGGTATCTCTCAAGGGTACCCAATTTAGGACCCCTTCTTGTCCTACTGTTCATCAACAATCTTAACTGTGTCGTTTAATGTATATGTCTTTCCCACACTGATGATTTAAAAATATTTAATAAAATTAGAGACAAAAAAGATTGCATTAAGCTTAAGTAAGATCTCAATAAGCTACAAATATGGTGCAAGTTGAATCAACTGCATCTTAACATCTCTAAATGCAAAATCTTATAATTTACCGAAAAAAAACTGCAAAATATCAATTTTCAATATACAATAAATGGAAAGCCGTTAAGTAGGAGGTTCGGCAACATTTTCAAATGTAGTGGACTACCGTTTAGCATCGATTTTCAGCTTTAGCAGCAGAAATAGGGCGACGATGACTACATTTATTAAACCAACCAGCCAGAGAGTCAATTTAATATCAATCGTAAACACAGTTTTGTCAAAAACTTCTAAATGTGATTTAGTGCTTTGTTAAAAATTTTACTGTTAGTTATTACTTACCACATGTCATGTAGATCAAGATGTTTAATGAAAGTCAGATGCCATCATCTTCCTCTTCTAAATATCAGTAAAAATTTCTTTGTCATAATTTTTCACCACAGAACTTATTCATACAGTACTGAAGCTGACAAACAATGATTTCAATTTATTTTTTTGCACTCTATTTTATTTCTGTTTAAAGCATTGCTGCCGTAATTACTACAATAGACTAGTAATGAAACCATCATTACTATCACAATATAATGTTTACAGTCATAAAATTTTCCAACAGCGCTGTTGATTATGCCTGAAACTTTAATTAAAATACAATAACATTTCAGTTAACAAAACCACAACAATTGCACACAAATTTCACAGAACTAGATTTAAATATTTTACCAAATCAGTTCAAACTTACTAAACACCGATTAGTGATTATTTATATTAATATTTATATATCATTACGGTCACGAAAGCAATATTTCATACCTAAAAATAATATTACAAACGCTTCGAAATTCAGGTTCATTTAAAAAAAATTTGTTAGAACTAAAGAAAACTAAAAATGAGAGACCAAATTCGTCTACCTAAAATTGGGTTGAGAGGGGATAAATTATTATTATTTTTGTGAACCTTATACTACTGTTACAGTATAGGGCTTACACCAAAAACATTTACAAAAAAAAGTGTTTTTCTTTAGTTTTGCCTGCTTGTTGTTTCTGTTCAAGATAGTTATTGTAAGTTTTTTTTAGCTTGCTGTGCTTTTATAATTAGACATTTTGTTATAGGTTATAGGTACGAAACGATTATTAAATTTTTTCAACTCATCAATAATACGTGTTCGAAATTATTTAGAGCACTATCGCTAACTTCGCAATTATTGAAGCTACATCCAAAAAACAATTAAATGGTTTCTTTTTAGATTATCCTGAAATTCCTATGGATTTTCTCGGAATTTCTTGGATTTTAATACCCGGAATTGTTTAGATTTCTCCAGGTTTACTGAGATTTTCCTGAATTCTCTGGAAAATCGTGAAATTCCCTGGATTTCCCCGGAATTTCGTTGGATGACATTTTTTCATTTCCCCATAATTCCTTGGATTTATCGGGTATTTTCTTAGATTTCCCCGAAATTACTTATATTTTTCCGGGTTTTCTAAAATTTACTTGGATTACCTTTGATTTTGCCGGAATTCCTGAGAATTCCTAGAAATTTCCTGGTATTTTCCTTGGATTTCTCACAGATTTCTTATGCCACGTTCACGGAATGTTCCTTTTGGTTAGATCTGCGGCTTACAACTACGGTAAGTAGTTAATAATTAATTAAAGTATTAAAAGTACTGAAGTAAATAAAATTTATTGACGATAATTTGAAATTAGTTGCTATAATTATTGGTTTAGAACTAGTGATTAAAAATTGATAAACATAGGTTTGCCTATTTCAGATTTCACAATAATCTCGTATTGTATTTACACAACTTGCGATAAACAAATGCTGTTTCTAATAACATTGTAATAATGTTTTGTAATCCCCGTACTATTGCTGCAATGTTTGCAGAGATTTACTTCAAGAAGTTTTCTTTCCCTATTCACACGTTTTCTGAGCTTTATCATATATTTCAGGGAATTTTTTGAAACCAATGATTCTTTAAATAATATAACAAAAATAATAATGTAAGCGGTGCAAAAGTAATGGTTTGGGATTTAAATCTGTAAACACTTTTAACAAATAAATTAGCCAAGAAACTACAAATCAAAATTTGTTGGCAGCCACCGCATCATTAATTGCAAATAATAAAAATTACCGCATAATAAATAAGGTTGAAATATTCCCAGCGCCTTTTAATACTCACACAAAGCAAAATCCAAAATCACGGGGAGTGCCGCAATAAAGAAAAAACGCGTACAGGCCACAAACCCGCTATGCCAACCTGTCCACAATTTATGTAAATTTAAAAAGGGACAAGCGAAGGGATTTAAAAGGGAAAGTCCAGAACCTGGGGTCGCTTTGTTCCATTATAACATAAACGGGTCCGTCTTTGGAACTGATTCGAAGATGGTGGGAGAAAGCAGAATTGAATACAGAGCTGGAGGGGTCCCATAACTATATATAAGCTTCACGCTTTTTCGAAAAACCATTCCGATATAACTTGTTGCAGTTAGATTGTTGAACGTTCTTGAACCCGGAGCGCCCTCCGGGCGACTCCGGTTATTGTTGTTGAGTTTTTGTTTGTTCTATTTAATTCAACGCTGGCGCTGCAAAAGAAGAAAAATTGGTAGAATTGTATAATATTCAAGAATTGTGCTGCGTGCAGATTTGGTAAGAATTTTTATAAATATGTTTTAGTTGTAATGAAAAATCGTAAGAGTTCCTTTCAAATTGCATTCAACGGTATTCACGCATTGAAATTCAACGGGACGTAAACATGTTTATAAATTTTATTTCTTGTACGTATGAACGAGTGCACACATTCTGTGCAAACACAGTTGAGCGAAAACATACATCGCCTGATAAAACCCAAACGAATATAAATAACAAAAGAAAATGAGAATTTTCGATTTCCCAACACAATTTAAATTTAATTCCAATATAAATTAGATTTTCTTAATGTTTTTTAATCCGGCCGCAAAAAAGCGCCCGGGAGAGAAATAAAACAACTGTAACGATTTCCTTCAGGAGCGTCCTTTTATCTACATGGCAGGGTGTCCGTGTAAATTACAAAGCCGGCTTTCAGTCCGTTCGATCGCATAAAGCCGACGTGGATTTTACAAACATGCAAACTATCTTTTCGGACGAGAACGAGTCCGGTGTCTTAGAATCCGCAGGAGAAAATTTCTTGAAAAGGTGCCAAATCCCGGCGATAATCCGCGCAAAAATGTAGGTCGGGAATTATTTTGTTTTATTTTTCGTGAGATATGCAGCACGTATTCCGAAAGAATTGCATATAAAAAAGCAAGGAAGTATTTTACAAAGTTGTTTTTATAATGAGGAACATAAACAGAATTTACTACGGATTATAAAAATGTAATACTTTAGTGAACTTAAATTAGAAAGTGAAAAAAAATTAAATTTATTATTCAAATCTAGACGCTAGGACAATTGTATATAATTTTAAATTAAATACTCGCCATAGATTATTATTATCTCAGAATGTTTGTTTGCGGATATGTTAATAACAAGATAAATAAATAATTCATTTGAAACAAATCAAACATGATAGTCAATATCCAAATCACAAATAAAATATGTTTATCAATTTCGTTAGTGGCGTAGGTAACATACCGCCAATGTTTTTTCCCTTTATTTGCAACAAACAAATGAATTTTCAGTATGTTTTATAGATCCTAAAACGCATCGTATTGAAATGCATTAACTTTTTTTTTAATGAAACACCCTGTATATTTTGCATATTCGAACTGTGATAAAATTCCGAGTCTGCCTATGCCATTTAACCGACGATTTGAAATCCCAAAAATATATTTTTTGTAATTTCTGTTTAGTATTAATAGTGCTTTCACCCACCCAAATTGATTGATTGATTTCAATATTTTCAAGATTTGTAAAACATTCGTAATTTTTCAGAAGTTAAATAACATTTTCTAAATTTTAAGAATATTGAAACTAACGGAAAAGTTTAAATCATAGAGTTTCAAGAATAATATACGACGAGCAGACAAGAGTATACAGAGGGTTACCTAAATTGCCTAGCATAACATGCCTACCTTTCTTATTATCGAAGACAGATATTCGGTTTAATGAGCATAATTTTGTAGTTATTCATACTGATTTATATTCTGTTTATAAACATTACAAATTTTCAGCCCTTCAAATAGTATATTAAAAATTGACAAACGGTAGAAATTTTGGAAAGCTTTCAGTTTAATTACGGCTATAATTAATTCATTTACGATTGCAATACACAAAATCAATTTATAACTCCGAAATCAAACTCTCCCCGAATGCGTATGCGGGTAGCCGAGTTGGAAAGCGGGTGTACCGAAAGTTTGAGGGTTCAAATCCTGCTCATCCTTATTTTATTACTATTATTAATCAATTACTAATTGTCAGTTTTATTTTATAAGAGCTAAATATTATTTTTGCACTACTTTTTATTTTAAAAAAGTTAAATTAAACAATATATTATATTTATTCCAAGTGCTCATTGAGTCGTCTTTGCATAATCAAGTTTATGACAAAAAACCCAAATTAATAATTTGTGTAATTTAACAATTTTTTTTAATCAATGCAGTACAAATACAAAATTTAGTTCTTATTAAATAGAACTGATGATTAGCAATTAACGAAAATATTTAAAAAAAATATTTAAAAAAAATTGGCAATGAGCGGGATTTAGACCGCTGCACCTTCAGTAACGTGGTTTCTAAATTGTATTTCAATTTCAAGTTTTATTACACTTTTGAAGGTGCGTATTCATTCTAGTTCCAGCTCGTTGATTTATTTTGCGGCTTTTTTACGTAAAAATAACACAATACGTAATAAAAATATAAACTAAATTCACCAACAGTGTAGACGCGCTGGAAGCTAAATAGCAATATTTACAAAACCCGCTATTGAACAGATTAAAACGTTTGTCAGCAATTCTAATAATGGATTACCCCAGTAAAGACCTTAAGCGGTTCCAGTTCCAACGAAACTTTCAGAAAACTATACAATTTGGAAACTTTCAAATCCAGAGTTTGTTGAAAGTTTCTAAAATGAAACTTTCGTTTTGAATCTTTCATATGAATGTTTCAGGTCTACCAGGCACGTAACTAGAATTTTTTGTTAGGGTGGGCCACTGCTGGGCCAAAGCAGAAGTAGGTGGGCCGCGCCTTACTTTACTATGAAAAATAATGTAATTTACATTGGTGCAAAATTATCCTGCGGTTTTTAGTGTGTCGCGGCAAATTCGTTATTGACCTTGTCAATGTAGAAAAAAATATCTTAGTAACGTGAAATAGGTACAAAAAACCATGACATTTTGAATTTAAATTAAGCTGTTTTACAATAAGTGATATAAAAATAGTAATTATTAGTTTACTTAGAACTAAAAATGATTGATGATGACTCACCAATTTGTTAATAAAAAAACGATTTAATTGTATTAGTTTTCTCCGGGTGGGCCAATACTTTTTTGGATGGGCCCTGACCCATCCGTAGTTACTTGCCTGGGCTCTACCTATCCCTAGATGAGAGTAGCAATTTTCTTAAATTATGGAAACGAGACGATTAATTACACCAAGAAGGAACATCACAAAACATATTTTAATATTTTATTGAAATTCGTGTTCTATTATTCATTGACTTCTATTGAAGTTCTAGAACAATGTTGAAAGGTTCTAAATATAGAATAATTACGCTTGACAAAATCTCTATAATATAATCAAGAAGGTGATTCGTAGCATCTCGAATTTATGAGGAAAATTATTGAAATTTGGGTTAAATTATTAAACATGACTTAGACATAATATAAACGGAAATCATTCTCTTGGAAATTAAAGCGTTTAATATCTTCAGTTTATCACCTATAAAACTATAACATTTATGACAACCCTTTCACTTTTACAGTAGTATAAAACATTAATACTAATTTGCCTATAATTAAATTGACCATTTCTATAAATGTCGAAAATTTATTGCGTACAATTATAGTGATATTGCAACAAATTTCTTAAGCAGTTTTAACGTGCTATTCGTGCTTTATAAAACAAAACAAACCCCAAGTCGATGTCTCGATTAGGAAATTTTAACAAATTTCGAAACACGAACTCGAATAAAAATTTTTTCTTGGGGGATCGGATTTAAAAATTGTACGTTTCGGCCCTATGGAATAATGGTGTCATTTCGCTTTTGCACACAGCTTAGGAACACCTCCGGGTTATAACATATTGAGTGTCCGATTAGATCCTGGCACCAGGGAACGAACGCCACTGCTGGTGCAAACTTACCTTTATCTTAAATTAAGTTACAAAAAAATGGATATTAATTAAATTTCCACGAAACGCTAAAAAATTGATCATTTAAATGGACGCTCAAAAAGGACGGTTTTGCAAAATTAAACCGGAATGTCACCCCAGAACCGTACTGTAATTTTTTATACAATTACAAAATCGAAAGTTTATTAAATGCTTCGCGTTTTCACAACTTTATTTTTTTTAACAAAAAACGAAGTTTGACTCCCATTTTCGACTATGAAATAGTGATCTACATAATATTAGACAACATTGTTCGTAATAAACAAGGGGGGGGGTCAAAATTTTCAGAAAGATTTCATGTAATAATAATAATTCCTTTGGATATTTTCAGTTTTCCAAAATTTCGAGATAAGTTGGTCGAATCGGTTCCGATCTTTACCAAATTTATAGCGCACATACAAAATTCCATTACAGAATTTAGGTGCGGCTCTGAAAAAAATTTCGGCAGCGAAATTCTTAAAGACGTTAGTTTCGGCACGCACCCATCCTTAAAAAAAATGAGGAAACCGTACCAGGATTTTGAATAAGATTACAAAGTCGCAATTAATTAAAATCAATTGTACTTTCACAACTTAAAAAAGCTATCGGGCAAGGCCACGGGACCTTCCCCGCAATTACGGTAATTTTTAAAAATTTTGAAGATTTTGAAATTTAGAGATTTAAAATTTGAACCGAAAAATTTTGAAATTATAAAACCTTTTGAAATTTCGATAATTGTAAGCAGTTATGAAAACTTATAAATTGTAAACATTTTTGAAAATTGTAAAAATGATGAAAAATTTTGATGAAAATTTGAAAAATGCGGGAATATGTAAAAAACTAAAAATTTGAGTTCAGAAAGTTTTGAAAATTTTGACAACTGCTGAAAGTTTTAAAATATTTGCAAAATTTTAAAAATTTGTTTAAAATAAATTGAAAAATTTTACAAAGTCTTGAATACTTTGAAATAATGTGAAATTTTGGGAAAATTTGAATATTTTTGAAAATTTAAAAAAGATTTTTGTAGGAAAATCGTTTGAAAATTTGAAATTATATTTTAAATAGTATTTATTTGTTGAAATCCAAAATCGATTTATTATTCGGTTATGGTCTTTATTTTGACGATTATCCAATTAAACTGTTCAGATAAAGGACCAAAAGGAAACATTCGAGAGATGCTTTCTGAACGAAAAATTGTTCCTATTGTCATTTAACATGTTTCATACTGATTTTGAAGGCAAAATTCGTACATTATTTTAATATCAAACATTCGTTATCGGAACACGGGGGGGGTAGGAAGAACGGGCTTGCGCAGATCGGATATTCGACATGTGTAAAATACAAATCTAAGGTTATTTTCCGAGCGCATCTATTTTTAAGTAGGCACCCCTTTCCCTTCCCCTTTTTTGAAGCAATAGGGTGATATTATGATATTTTGTGTTTTTTAGTTGCAACTAATGTATGAAATATAAGCTTTTTAATTGATAGCTGCAAATAATTCTACATTAGAGAAAAATTTTATATTTCATAAATATGTTTTTGGTACCAACTCTATATGTTCATCTCATAATAATATTCTATCTCAGTAAACGTTATCAGAACATTTTGAATATTTGTAAAAGCCATAATTGCGATTAAACCCGAAAACAAAATGTTAAAAAAACAATTTTTATTTGCAGATTCTCCGATTTAAATTTTCCACGAAAAATTTCCACAATATCAAACATTTTCCATTATCAAACTTTACGTCGGAAGGAAAATTAAAACACCATCTGTCAGAAAACGACAAGCAAAGGAGGTGATGGATGAGGAAGCGCCAGCAACGACAACCTGTTAAGTTCACGGTTGATGCAGATTTATTTTGTTTTAATGGAAGTAAGATTTGACTGGTTACTGTTACTGTTTTATAATGTTGTGTTAACGTTAAGTTTCTGTTTTTAATTTTGTTGGTTTTTCTTCACAATCCGGACACTTGCAGCGTTATTTGTTCAGTTTTTGTCTGTTACGTTTTCCTGTTACATTTCAGTTAAGTTTTTGTTTGAACTTTTGTTTTCCGAATATCTCAAACCAAATTCTTGGTTGTATACGATGTTGGTTGAGTTATTGTTAATTCCGTTAACTGCAGTTAAATTACCGTTAAGTTTGAGTTTTCCGTTTAAGTTTTTGTTTTTTCACCACGTTGTTTGCACCACTTGTTGTTTCTGTTAAGTTTTCAGTTTTTTTTTTGTTTGATAATACAAAGTTCATGTTACATAGTACTGTTAATTGAATTTAACTGCAGTAATTTCTCGTTACTTCCGTCTATGTTAAGTTTCCATTATGATGAAAGTACTTGTTAAGTTTTATGTTGCTACCATGTTGCTTGTAATCAAAATTGATTTCTTATAACGTAATTAGTGTTGTAAAACATCCAAAGTTAATTATTTTATTTTTTATAGCCTGTTAACCAAATTTATAATTTTTTTCTCGACCGTCTAAGCATATTTTAACCAGTAGCGTACGCATACTTAATAGTGGATTTAAATCATAAATGTAATTTATAGAAAATAGTTTTTATTCCATATTTCTTATTTTTTCTAATGAAACATTTAAGGGTTGTTTCGGAATACGCAAGTAACAATATATTTTTTTTATTTTGACATTTCCAACTGTAGATATTTTGGATGCTTCAATTTCACAAAAATTACCAAATACTTCTACATTAGGGCTCCATCTTTCAACTATAGGCGACAATAAAGGCCACTTCGTCCTGCTCTGAAAAACTGCTAAACTAATACTGCAATTTCATTAAAACTTTCTTAAATAAAACGAATTTATTGAATAAAAAACATTTAAAAAAGTTTTATAAAGAACATAAATAGGAAAATTTGGGTGGCTTTATAAAAAATTTAAATATAGAGAAGAAAATAGGAATGGTTCCCGTTTAGTTGTTTTGTGAACATTTTTGTTTTATCTAGTTTTATTTTTCGTTACTTATTTATTATTTTATTAATTAATCAGTCGTACAGCAAGGCGCAGAAGTAATGTCTAAAATAGTAGCCGTGTATAGGCAACACACTCTTCAGGTAGACGCGAGCTACGACAAACACTGTTTCAAAGCTGTCTTTTTTTCTTGTGGCGTGTGTTAGGTGCACTTAAACATTTTCTTTTAATTAGGGGTTTTTAGGAGTGGCGCCCGTAAGGTGTATTTGATTTAACAACGGCATTAAGTTAAAATTTTCGAAAATTTAATATTTTTAAGATTTATACAAAAATAATGGTAATTTTCAAAAAGTTAAAAACATTTTGATATTTGTAAATCGAAAAATTTTAAAATTAATAATTTCGAAAATTTTCAGTTTTAAGTTTTCAAAAATAATCTACAAATTTAAGAAAATTTTTACAATTTAAATACATATTCAAAATTGTTATAATTAAAAATTTTCACAGTAAAATCAAAATTTTCAAACTTTTTGAATTTTTTTAAATAATTAAAATTATTTTCATAAATTTAAAAAACTTCAAATAATTTTCAAACTTTACCAATTGCAAAGGCCAGAGTGGCCCAGTGGTTAGGGCACTTGGCTGCTACGCGGAAGGTCTTCGGTTCAAACCCGAGGCTGGATGCCTGGCGGACGGCCTACCCAGTCGCTTTTTAAAAATTGGGGAACAGTGAGGGAAGTAAGGCAGCCGGCGCGTGGTGCTTACCAGACCACCCCCTACTTCACATATGAGTGCGAGACGGCTGGGTATCGCCCTAACCCACCACGTTGCAGGCAAAACTCCATCATTCGCGTATTATATAACAATATTTTCAAAAATTTTAAAAACTTCAAATAGTTTTCAAAATTTCTACAAATTGCAAAATGTACAACATTTTCGATATTTATAAATCTGAAATTTTAATAATTAATAATTTCGGAGATTTTCAAAATTTTAAAATAGTTGAAAATTTTAAAATTTCTAAAATAAACTTTTAATTTGACAAATTTTTTACAATTTAAATACATTTTCTAAGTTGTTTTAATTAAAGATTTTCAGAATAAACTCAAATTTTTGATTTTTTAGAATATTTAAAATTATTTTCAAAAATTATGCAAAACAAAATTTAAAAAATTGCAGCAATCTACATTACATTTTATAAAATAAATAATATACGAGAGGCGGACAAGATTATATAAGGTGCCTGAAATTGACTATCATAGCATGGCCATCTCTTTTTTTTTATAGAAGATAGAGATTCGGTTAAATGAGCAATGCTTTGCTGTTTTTAAATACTGATTGGTACTCTGTTTGTAAACATTGCAATTTTTTAGCTCCTCGTCAATGGTATATTGAAACATTTGAATATGTTTATCGCTACTTACGTCTGCTTGAAAAGTGTGTTGCCTATACATGGCTACTGTTTGCGACATTACTTCTGTACCTTGCTGTAGATGTGTACGATGGAAACGTAAATTATTCAAACACATTACTATTTATTTTTGTTCCTGCAAGTAAAGTTCTTTTATTGATTAATTGATGTTACACATTAAACTGCGTTTTTGGTTCCATAATCCACACCGTAAGTTACAGATTTCCAATTTTCTTATTTATTTAATCTTATACCTTATTAAATGCCTTTTTTGCTCCCCACCTATTTAAGTTCAAATAGAAATTTATCATATTTCTGAGACCAAATTGCATCACCTTTAGCCTTTTGTTTTCTGCATTATTTTTTCCTAAAAAACATGAAAAAATAATTTGTATTGAAACTGTAAAGTTTGATTCAGTTTTTTTTGCACCTGTTTCATTTTAATTCTCGTAATTTTGTTTTTTTAATTCATACAAAAAATTTCAAACGGGAAAACTTTCACAAATTATACATATTGACTTTGTTTAAAATATAGGGTGTCCCACAATAAGTGTACAGCATATAAAAATAAGCAAAAAGTTTCATATAAATATGGGCCGACAAACGCTTTGTTTTCGAAGGTGTTCAAGTTTTGGAAAAAAAATCGGTTCGTTGTTTTCAAATATTTGAAAAAAGGAGTTTTCAAAACTTTTGAAATTTAGCACAACATTCGATCTCGCAACCATCACGGCTGTTGTGATTTATTGTTGCAAATTTCAGATGACTGATGATTGTAAGATTATTTTCGAATAACGTGACTTAAACTAGTTTTTTCATGGAAACGAAGCGTTTTACGAAAACAATCAAAGAATACTTTGTTTTCCGGAATAATACAGTACACTAGATGGCAATATCAAATTAACCGAAAATCCAGTGACGTCGAGATTATAAATTTTTTTAAATTAGGATACAACCACATCTATGCGTGGTATCAACTTGGAACACTTATTATGGGACACTGTGTATAGTTTTAAACAATGTTGCTGGAATTACTATAATTTTCTTTTTTGGGCAATTTTAAGTTTATGTTTTCGTCTATTAATTTTTGTTGTTAAACCGATACTCATACATATTTTAAGCATTTTTACATCATTTCTTACTAAGATATTTTTTGTATGTTAAAAATTGCATGTGTTACCACCAAAAATAATTCAATAATCCTAAAAAAATAACAAGGCTTTGGCTTTTAGAAATACAATTTTTTGTTCCCCAACTAATTAGTTTAATAGCCAATTTGCTTATGCTTATATTTGCTTGTACTCGTTTACATCGTTCAGATCCAATAAATTTAAAAAAATTATTTTCAGAAATCTATCTAATTAAAATAGCATGCGCCACTGTGTCTATATCAAAACCTTTCGTACGTCTTGTTTTCGCAAAACATATTCACAAACAATTTTTTATAATTTGCAGCTTTACGATCATGTCTTAAAAATACTAGTGTTTGCTTGAGACTTACCCTGTTTATGAGTTAAAAATAACTATTATTGTTTTCTATACCAAAATCAACCGTTTGAGTAAAAAAACTCGAGACAATCCTTTTTGGTTTTAATTACACACTGTATTATATTTATTTTGGTGAAGTTTTCCAAACAGAAACTTTATACAAAATTTTTGTTTCCAACTTACGATTGATACGTTTTGTTTTGTTTTTATTAAACCATTATTAAGTTTGCATTTTAACGGGTTGTTCTGTTTATTGTTTGTTTGTTATTTCTCATTTGTTTTGTATAAAAATACTCATAATGTTGTTACTTAGACCTCATTCGAGAATAATGGTGGAGCTTATTTGTATATTTTTTAAATACCATTACTTCTCATTAACGGCGCCTTAAAAAAACACAAATATTTTAGTAATTGCGCTGAATCATAATCGAAAGGAAAACATTTAGGAAAAACGACTTCCTTTTTACATATATTCAGAAATAATAATTTAACTTCAAATTCCTCTGGTCGCCTTTCTAATTGTAGTTAATATTTAGTTTTTAATAACGATTTATTCCCAATTTATTTTTAGTATTGTGTGTTTTTCTTGTACATTTAATTGAAAGTACGTACGTTAGTTTTAATGTAGTAAAACTATGTTAAAAATATTTTTATTCTTATTAAGTTATGTACTATTTATTAGACATGATTAAGGATGAGGACCCCGGTGTGAAGAGTTAAAAACACTCAAAAACATCCAAACTTATAGAGTGCTGATTGTCTTCGAGGTTCTTCTCACATTTATTTTAGTTTTAAATTTAATTTAGTGTAAGGTTTTGAATTGGTTACCGTGTGCCTTATGGTTTTCGTTTTATAATTTGTGTGTGCGCTTTTGCTAGCTACTCCTAGAATTAAGAAAATGCAAATTTTATCTTTTTGCGGCTTAAAACTACTTAAGATAGAGGAGATCGTGGCCTTTTCGGTGCAGATTAAAACTTTCCTCTATTTTAAGTATGCCCGAAGAGCTGAAATTGGAGCTGTTTTTGTTAGTCGGATCATATTTGTTCAAATTAATGTTCCATTGGTGCCAACAGAATTTGTTATTGTTATTTGACGCAGCATGGAACATTTTTTTTTAATTGTTAAGTTTTAAAGAAACTTTCAGGGGACTGTACACTTGAATCAAAGTACAATGCTCACACTTAGATATAATAATTAACAGAATATTCCGCCATCAACTTCTGACAATATTTATCTTTCTACTATAGAGCTGAGTGCATCCATTACAACAAACATTGTTATATTGTTACTGTTATGTTTGACTTGTTTTGTTGAGTTTAAGTTTTGTTGATATTTTGTATATATGTAAATTATATTCTGTAATATATAGTATAAGTGTGTGCTTTCTGCGAAATTGTGTTTTCATTTTCCTACGTAACGTTTACTCCGTTTTAAAACTCGTAACGGGACTTGACAGAAATAAAAGTCTCAAAATGAAATTCACAAAAAGTTATAATTGAAATTCTATCAATTTTTTTTGCATTTGAAAGTTGAAATAATAATCAGTTCTTTGTTTCCAGATAATATGGTTGTAAATGTTTTTTTACCAAGGATAGTAAAAAACCAACATATAAATCCAAATTATAAAAAAACCGCCTTTAACCTTAATTAAAATAACAACAATAAAACCTGAGGGCAGTATTAAAAAAAATAACAATAAAGATCGCGACGGCTCTTGAAATGCGCAAAAACGAAATAAGAAATTAAATTTGTATTTTAAGCTGTATGTCAAACAAGCATCCAAGTATACAGGGTGAGCCATTTAAATGTCACCCCACTATTAACTCCTAAACTATTGAGAATATCAAGTTTTTTTTCTTAATAAAAGTTGTTGATCATAAACAGTAGCATAACATAAAATTATTAACAATTATACTAAGTGCTTAATAAGCCTGTATAGCACATAAATTTGTTGTTTTAAAAATAACAACCTATATATTATTAAATTTTTAGATTATAAAAGTGTCAAGGTTCTATTACGTTTAAACTAGTGGTTTTCAAGATATCTAACTATTTTACATACCAACACGTTTAACCATCGCTAATTTGCACAAAATATTAACACAGTCGGGGCCTTCGATATATCGAAAGCCCCGACACAATACAAAGTATTTAGCGGTATGTTCAAAACAGCAGATTATTACACAGGGTTTTCGCAATTTAATGTTCTTTCCCAATAGTTTTGAAAATAGTACGTATAAGGACTGTCACTTTCTAAGCGTAAGAATGAGAGTTTTGACTTTGTTTCACAGCACATCTCGTTTTATTTGAAATATTTATTTTTTTTTTAATCTCCCAGTTTATTTACAATCTGTCCTATGATGACAATAAGTAAATTATATAGCAAAATTAAACTAAACATAACACTACGCTAAACAAAATTAACATGTGACAATATTTATAGAAAAATAATTTAAAAAACTCAAAACGCCATAGAAATTTGAACATGTGGTATACCAAACCCTATATCGAATTTGATGGTGTTGAAAAATACTGGGTGTTCTAAACAAACTACAATTAATGTACGATTGCATAATCAGTAAACCTCGAAGACTGACTACCATAACAACGTACAAGGTCAGGAAAATTACATTTAGTTCAACAACCCAACAGATGCAGCTGTATTCAAGTGATAGGGCTTTTTTTTAACGTTATGCAATTTTGTCTGCACTTCAATAAACATATATATTCAATAAACTGAAGCGGCCCGCTGCACCAACGAATAGGCGCCTTATATAATAAACGCGTAAACATGTGGTTTTTTGTAGCGGGAGGCCCTCGGCACTACAAGTAGAGACAGGTAGAAAGGATCCCGATTAACTATTTAAATAGATAGTCAAACTCGTAGACTACGCCCTCCATGTTTTTTTATAAAAAATAAATAAACAAATGAAGTAGGTAGCGTAGTGGACCGCAGATCCCTAGTCTAGTGTAATCCTTCTACTAAATCCGGATCCCTTCTCTCTGTCTTAACATATAGCGACGACGCATTCAGTAACAGTCTCGACACACTTTATTAATTATGTAAAGAGGTGTCGACGTCTATGTAATAGTCACAAACGATAATTGGGGCCATGAAGCTGCTATAGCAGCGGAATGTATTAATCTTTTAATAAATTTGCTACCAATTGTTTGTAAAGAAACGCTTGCGGCGTAGTCTACCAGGAATGAATTAGTACTCAGTATCTAAAACTGTTTACTAAATTGGTGGGTTATTAATTTACAACTAACCACTATCGCATTGTAAATATGTCCTGCGGAGCAAATTTAGTACTTGCAGAAGTGGCATTTTGAAGTTTATCTAAGAAACTACAAAATTTAAAATAAACCTATTTTAAAATTACAGCTAAACACAGCTAATTAATGCTTATAATTTATGTCTGATTAATCGTTTAAAACATCCCCTCGGAACTTTTCTTGCAGGATCGGATTTAAAAATCGTACGTTTCAGCCCTATGGAATTGGTGTCGTTCCGCTTTTACACACAGCTTAGAAACACATTAGGGTATAACATATACCCTATATTAATTTTCAATCCTAGCACCAGATGACGCCATTGGTGCAAACTTACACATCGAAACCTAAGGTGCAAGAAAATAAAATAATAACGTTGAATTAAATTTCGAAGAGCCCTAAAAAAATTCGAAACTTTTCACGGACCACAGAAAAGACTATTCTACAACAACAACAAAAACGAATTTCATGCCAGGGTCGTACCGGGAATTTTTACACAAATGCAAAATCGAACTTTTATAAAACTCATCGCATTTTCGCAACTTTTAAATTTTTTTACAGAAACCAAAGTTCGGCCCCCAATTTCGACCAGAAAATATTGATCTACATAGCACTAGACAACATTTTTCGCAATAAACTGGGAGGGGTCTATGTTTTCACAAAAATTCCGTTAGAAAATTTTGATATTTTCGAGATAACTTGGCCGCATCAGTTCCAATCTTCACCAAATTTATATCGTACATGTAGGGCTACATACTGATTGACATTCCATCACCAGAACTAGGAAACAACGCTTGAAAATAATTCCAGCGACGAAAATCTGTATATTCCCACTTGCGCGGCAAGCGATTACGCACTCCTTTTTTCCCCTTCCGTCGAAAAAGTTCTTGATACCAACAATCTTCCCTGCTCTTACATTTAACAAAATTACTACACGACGCACATCCAATTCGCAAAAAAATAAACAAACCAACATTAGTCCTTTCCTACTAGGTACAATAGTAGTTTAGTGCGATGTTGAGTGGTTATACTCCAACTCGCACATGATTACAGCCCTCTAGACGTCTCAATTGTTTTTATAATAGAGGTGTAAATAAGAAAAAGTATTAACAATAAAATAACAGAAGAGTTAAATTAAAAATATGTGGAACATATCATCATAATTACAACAAAATATTATATGAGAAGAATTATGGCAGCAATAAAAAATATCCAAAAAGCTTAATTTCTACATTTAAATGGGCAATATTAGTAAAATGGCTTCACCCAACACACTTAAATTAACCACATTGCAAGTCTTTTACTCCCGTGTCTGTTCTAGTGACCTTCCAATATTAAAAAGTAATGGTTTCACGATAAATGTAAAGGTGGCGCAAGTAGCTATAATATTGGAATAATTACTATCTTACCAAAACAATAACATTGAATTACTATAAATTTTTAACATGATTTTATTTGGTTTCTACATCTATTTTAAACTTTCAGTGATGAAAAGTTAAGCAAAATTATCACATTTCAACTGGTTAAGTAAATTAGATATCCCAGTCTTGCAAGTAGCGCCACCAACTTCATGAAACTAAAAACAGAAACCTGCAAGAACGAGTTTAAATTCAGATTTACTACCATATTATGATGGCCTATAAAACCCTCATTGATAGGTACGTATACTAAAAAAAGACCAATAAAAAAAGTGAATACTATGAGCCAAACAATATTAAACTTGTTAAACTACGAAAAGGACTCTCAAGACACTTAAAATAGGGTAAACACAAGCACGTGAGCACATGTATTGATCAGAATGGGGCGCATGATCCCGAAATGGCTCCCCGACACATCTGTTTCCTTCAGGAATGACGTTTATGCCTCTTTATGTTCCCGTTCCCCTGGTCTAACATTGACGAAGTTAATAAGGCATAGTGAATTAAAGTTTAAATAGTTAAGTTCTCCTATTTTGTATGAAGTGATGTCATCGCGCGGTTTTTTTCAAGTGCATGACTTTCTCTGAGCACCCGTCATAATCGTAATGATGTGTTTAACGACAATTCGAATGTTGCATGTTCTTGGACGGTAAATTGTTGGCAAATAAACATTTCTAAATATGAAAGTATAAAATTATGTAATGGTGAGTTAGAGCCAAGCACGTTTTAATGATGAATAATGTAAATATTCACTCGACTGATAAACAAGACTGGGTAAAGCGATAAAGCAAATAATTGCTACGAAATTAACTTCTATGTAGTAGGTAGTAGTTGTAAATGGTTTGTTTCATTCTAATGGGTATTGCGTAAGATAAAAATCAAATGAAAATTCGTGTCGGAAAGCTAAAATTATTCACGACCTATTTTCGGTATTCAGTATGTATTAATAAAGCAGTGTAGCAACCGAAGGTATGTAGGGGTAGGTAATTTACAATACACGTAATGGAAAGGCAACATGGAAATTTCGAGTCAAAATTAAATTGCTCGACATTCACTTCATCTCGCAACAATGTTAATTTGATATTACAAAAGCCCTTGTCTGTCAAAATAGACAAAAGTTTAGTAGGCCGTTTGTACCCGTTGACGGCTCTAGCCGCTCCGGAATTTAGGGGCGCACAGCTTCTGATATTTTAGATAATTTAATAAATACATGAATAATTTCAGTAAATTTGATTGTTCTAATCTACAAGAATGGCATTGAATGAATGCGCATGAAGGGTGACATAAGCTTCAGGAGCGTAGTGGTTTAAAAGCCAAAAAGCTCCACTACCTCCTACTACGCAAGCGAAGAGCCTATCCGGGGTGAAAGACCTCGACACCTTCGCGTATATAAAGATAGATGATGATGATGACGTATTTCGACATGTTTACATGCCAATATCAAAGGTTATATTAAAAAGTAAACAGTTAGTGTTGTTATATAGCAACAATAGAACTTGGTGACTTGATCTCGGTAATCGTCTGCAGATGACTTGATTTCGTGTTCCAAAATGTCCAATAGAGGAGAATTTAAGAGATCAATTTGCTCATTCATTAACGGTGCAGTTTTTAAATGTTTGTGGATTTCAAAAGCTTCTAGTATATCTAATTTACCTTTATCATCACAAAAGTGTAAACATTTTATAGTGTTATTAGATGTCATTGAATGATTGTGTTCTAGTAAGTGTTTAGCGTAATTGGATTTATGTGGGTGTTTGTATTTGTAACAACGTACGTGTTCTTTATACCTAATATCGAAATTCCTAATTGTCTGGCCTATATAAACAGAATTACAATGCGAACAACTTAATTTGTAAATGGCTGATTTTCATCTGTTTTTGATTTTGCATTAAACAAAGTGTTGAAAATGTTTTTAATTGTTGTAAAACTTACTTTATATTTATTTGTTTGTTTTCATAATTTTAGCAATTTTTTCTAATTTCTCACCAAAATATGGAGACGAAGCATGTTTAATTGTATCGGATGAAGTTGGGGTATTCGGACACATTTTTTGAATTTATAATATTTTTCTTTAATTAATGTATCAATCGGGTAGCGGGTAGACACTCTCTGCAATCCCAGCAGGGACAGGTCTACTTCAGGGAAGCGACTCTGCCCACGCGAGTCTTGTTTCTTCTCTTCTGCCCCTATCACTGAGAGAACCATGTCCTTATCCATAATCCATTCTACCCCATATTTAATCCCTCCTTTATCCTTAAAATCCAACACGCCTGGTAAGCGTGGCGTTTAAATGGCAATTTTTCCCTCTAAACAATAAGTATGAAACATATGGAAAAGCTTAGAGGAGGCTTACGTTCAATATTGGACAAATTGGCTATGAAAGAATGTATCAATAAATTTAGAATTATAATCATTACTATATGGAATTTGTTTAATAATTGAAATTTTTCTATTACAATTAATTTAATATAAAGGAACCGCTAAAGCTCTATGTACCATAGACCTGTATGCTGCTAATTTATGTGTTCAATAATGGCAAGAATCGTGTGGTATTGTAATGTCTGTTTGTGTTGGTTTTCTATGCAGTTTTCTATAGTGCGAGTGCGATGTTGATTTGTCCAACTCAAATTTGCACGTGGATTTAATACTTTATAAACCAGCAAAAAATTCTGCTTCACTGCCTTAGATGTGGTAGAGGGTCCAATTCGTCCGATACTAGGACGTAATTTTTTATAAATTGAGCCGCCATTTTGTAACGGTGAGAGATATTAACAAACTTTACATACAAAAATTGTTCAGTTTAATGGGACTTTTAAAATGAAATATCACTTGACCCCTCGTCTGAATGTTCCCGCTCTTTTGAAGAGGAGACGGGGTACTACGAGTTTTCTTGGTACAATAGTTCATGTGCGGTTAGGAAAAGGTTTATGTAATAGACACTTTTTTGATATCACGGGCCGCCATTTAGAAATGGTTTGAGCTATCGACACTTTTATCTCTTAAGTTGGGTTTAAAAATACGTTTTAAATGAGATACGACTTAAGCCACCTTCGTATTTAAAAATTTCGAGACTCCGCAAAACTACGCTTTCCGGGCTCCCCAAAAATTTATAAATAATTTTACTAATTACCTGGGAACGATTTATATAAAAAATGTTTTATTCCATCCCCCTAGGTTCAATGGTTTAGTCGTAAAAGATAGTACGTGCGTGGTCTGTTACACACTGTATGTATTAATAATACTATATATTAATAATTAAATAGTCTTACATTAAACAAATAAGTTTCAGACGTCAAAAAATCAATTTTGACATCACAAATTAATTTTGGCGTCTAAAAACTCTTTTTTGAGGTCAAAATACGACCACTGACGTAAGAAAAGAAATTTTTAAAGTCGAAAATATCTTTAGACGTCAATGTATGGTTTTTGACGTCAAACAATCATTTTATGTCGTTATGGAACATTTTTTGACGTCCTACATTTATTTCCTAGCGTTAATTAAAGTATAATAGAAAGTAAAACGACGGGGGACTCCGAAATATGAATTGACTAGGGGCGCCAATAATACAAAATCAGGCTCTGCTCAACGGTATTTGTAATCAATCTTTGAAAATTATACATTTTCAAAGTTTCAAAAATTTTCAAGCTTTACTCATAATTTTCGACATTTTTCAAAACCTTAGGTACAAAATTTTCAAAATTTTTCGAAATTTTTATTATTTTAAAACTTTCCAAAATATCTAAAGAATTTCAATATTAAAAAAAGATTTTGAAATCCAAAATATTTCACCTTTTCTAAAATTTCCATAATTTTCTAGAATTTCCCAAATTTTGAAATTTTTAAAAATTATCAATTTATTTAAATTTTCAACTTTAATTTAATTTAATTTTTAAAAATACATATGGAGTAAAATATATTTGAAATTTTTTAGAATAGATATTTAAAATATTCTGAATTTTCATAAAATTGCCAAAATTTTCGAAATATATTAAAAATTTTCAAAATGCGAGAAAAGCCCGTGGCGATTGCCCCACAGCTTTTTACTACTTTTTACCGCATAGAAACATTCGAATTATTTTACCCGATTGAATCATTCGATTATTAAATGCTTCCGAACGGCAATTATTCGATTATGAAAATCTTTCGATTATGCCCATTACTACTCCGCATTCCTATAAAACTTATGACTTAAAACGAGTGTTGCGGGACAAATAATTTTGTAAATTATTGTAAACAAACTAAAATCGCGACTCGATTTTTGCAGGCCCACATCAGTTACTTCTCGGCTTATTTATTTAAATTTTCTTTGCGCTATTGAATTGTGAACACTCGTCTGTTGTCTACTAACTACATAAAAGAAAGTGCGAAAACATAAAAGCTTCTAGACTTCTAGCAGCACGTATTTTTAAATTCTTGGCAAGGGACTTGATTCGCAAAAATAACATTCATAATAGTGCCGTGCATTTAGCACGCTACGTTGTACACTTCAAAGGAAGCACTATTAATTTATTCACGATCATATATTTATTTTCACTAAAAATCACTTAAACTGAACGTAGCAACAATGACGAAATGGATCTTTTTTTAATGCTTCCGCTTTTAGTGGGACAGCTAGGGAGGAGAATCCATGCACGCGGAATTTTAATGTGCAGTGGAAGCCTTTTTAGGTCAAGGTTCGTACCATATTAGAATCATCATCTCTGGCTTAAATGGGCCGATGTAACCTTCATCGCTGCGGGGTTTACCTCATTAACAAAGGAAAATTAGAAATGGAAGTAATTGGTTTATGTTTTTATGTTTATTGTTCTTTTTGTCGACAGATATGACTTTTATTAAAACCATTTGAAGTAGGCCAAGTTCACATTATTTTGTCAGATATAGAACAAGATAAACACCACTTATTACAGTTAATTAGTTAATAAAAGTTATAATAAATATTTCTACAACAGAATTATAAAGGACACATATTCAGAGCTACGCCATTAATATATAACTTTATGCAGTACCATCGCAAAAATCCATATTCGTATTTTTTTAATTCTTCTTGTGAAAATTTTAACTGAGATTGACAGTGAAAAACGATTAACTGTTAATGTTTGCTCTTTCTCTTGGGGCCAACCTTCATTAGTATTCGTAAATTTTCAATAGATTTTACAGCTTCAAAGTGATAAATATTTATGGCGTGCTTCATTTCTTAATAAATTCAAGTATTACTGAAAGGAATTTTAAACCGTGAATACAAATTAGACGCTGTAGGCTCGCACTTCTTCCTCTTAACAATATTTCACTCAGAAGAACCGTCCTGGGATTTATTTAAAAAGCAGCAAACTAAACTGAATGTTCTCAGGTTTTTCATTAAATTTAATTTTTTCCCCTCGTTGTTAAAGAAAAAAACAAACGAATTTAAAGTTTTAAAAGTGTAAAGTTGAATGAAGTTTGAAACATTCCATATATCTACTGTATTTTTGAAAATATATATTTTCTGAAGTTGTGTTCTCGGTTAAATATCTGTTACTAAATATCGAGAAAAAATTGTTTAAAACCCGTAACGTGATATATATTTTTAAAATTAAAAAAACAATAATTACTGAAATGTTAACCGATTTCATTTCTTTCTCTTTGATTTTTAAAGTAAAACTTCTTTGCCGGCGGGTAAACATGCGATCGTGGGATCACTCACCGAGACGGAAATGGCTGTAAATTAATGTAACGGATGCACAGTGGTCTTTCCCGGAAATCAACTGTTCAAGCTTCTAGCATCAGTCAACACGCAGATTTTCGCGAAATGGGTTGTACGCGTTTACGTACACGGAGGAAAGGAATAAAAGATACTTTGTCGCTAGCGCTTTCCAAGATCTAGGTTGATAATAAAAGACCTACACATTTATATTTTTTTAAACATGTAACCCATTAATTGCCCTTTATTTTAGCTTATAAATACATGTAAACAAAATTTATTGTTCACTTTTACGAACTCTAAACTAATTCTGTTAATTTTACATACCGATATCATTTTTTTCGCGATATCAACTTTGTGTTTTGTTACATGCAACACTTCGTTACAATCTAAGAAACATTTCGTCTCATACAATGTATAGTCGCGTTTCAAAAATAATCCCGCAAGCGCCCTTACAGTTGGGCTTGTCCATATTGTGAAAAGTCAAAGCATGGGTGCGAGAAGGATGTACTAATACAGTTTGCTCGACGTTGGAAGAGTAAGAATTGTACGTATAATGTTATGTTGCTGTAATATGAAATCATTCACGCGATGCTAATATTTGTTTAAGAAACGTAATCGTGTAGAACAGCATTTATTTAATATTCCAATAAATACTCAGCTGTAAAATATACTACAAATGCTACAAAATAAAATAATGTTAAGTTGAGAGCTACAAACGGCAAGTTCCTGACAAAGAAATCAAAATTAAAAATTTTCTTCCAATATTATCATCCTCGTCTATTTGCGTGTTATTTCAATTTTTACATCTACATTCTCTGCAACATTTTACACAACAAATGCAATTTTTGCTAGGCAGGTGCTTGCTGTCTTTGTAGTAAAGCGCTAACAAATGTCTTAGGGTTTAAAGGGAAAAACACTTTTAGTGAGAACACGTGAAGAAGTTTCACTTATAGCTTGCTTCCTTTTTTTTAAAGGTGCAAACAATAAAAAAAATCAGTCTCTGAATGCAAGGAATAGATTTAGCATTTAAGAAAAGTTCTGATCTAAAAACATGAGCAGAAATGTAGCACTTTAACATAAACGCTTTTCGCGGTGTAAAAGCAAATCAAAGACTTCCTTCAGGCATCAATAATCAGATAATAAACTTTGTTGCTGTTTATGACAGTACTGAAAACTATTGCCAACATACTGTGGAAATGCTGTCACTGATAATTTTACATCTACAGTGTTGCTACCTGGTATTCTCATATGAGAAAATATTTTGTATTTCCAATTTTAAATAGAGCAGAATCAGAAAATAAGGGGCACATATAAATGGGCTCAATCAATCAATGAAAAGCAAATGGAATTAAGGCTTCTTTTTGTTTTACAAACAGCAACTTAAAAATCCATTGTATATAATTTAAACTAAGCTATCATCATCAGTGGTAAACTGACATTTTACTTCAGGATGAAATTGCAAGGTATTAAAATTTTAAATATAATTGCGAGCAATAGCATCCTTCTATAAGAAAACGCATATACATATTGCCGTGCCCTTCCAACATTGTCAAACCATCATGAATTATTACTTTTAAATCTCAAACTTTTGAGATTATGAGGTCGAAATTTCGAAATTAGAATGTCAAAATTCTGATATTAAAAAGTCGAAATTTTGGCAATAAAAAGTTGTAATTCATAAAAGCTTATGTACTCAAAAATTCAAAATTATAAAGTCGAAATTTTGAGATAAGGAAGTCAAAATGCTGAAACAAAAAAATCATCATTTAAAGATTATCAAGTCAAAATTCTGATATCAATATATCTAAATTTCTAGCTTACGTAGCCAACATTTCAATATTATATAGTCGAAATTTCGAGATGAGAATGTCGAAATGCTGAAATTAATAAGTCAAAATTTGCAGTGGAAATTTTGGTATTAAAAAGTCAAAATTTCTATCTTATGTTAAAATTATGAATTATACCCTCTGAATGGTGACATTGTAATCTCGACATTTTGAGTTTAAGATTCAAATTTTCATTTGAGGAAAAGTTTTTTATTTTATACTATTTAAAAACCAATAATCCGGTAACACCGGAAGTGACATGATTTTTTTTATCTTAAATAGCAGTCTATAATGTTTTCTGCTGTGTAATCGGAAGCACGGGAAGGGCTAATAACTTAAATAAAATATGCAACTTCGAATAGTTAAACATCGCCGAGTTTAATTACAGTATCGTAAAAAATACAGAAAATATTGGGGTTAGATACGGTGTCGTTGTCACTCGGTATATTGTTTTCAATACGAATTTGATTAAAATCTTTGTATGATAATACACATATTAGAACTATAATAATTTAATTTAATAAAAAATTCCCTACATTTGTCGTCTTAAACATAAAATCGGTTTCATTTTTGACAAACTTAATTTTTGTAATCAACAAAGTTAAGTCGTTCATTAATCTGTATTATGTAAAAATGGTTATAACCAGATTGAATAATGTGAAGGTTCAAGACAATAAAACAAAATTATTCCAAAACTCATGTGCATAAAATCTCAAAACTTGACGGAAATAGGGAAATATACACAACATCATCATCATCATCATTGGAGATGGAGCTGACGCATGAGAAATTCCGGATGAAAAAAATAACCACATTTTAAATGTAGTCTAAAATTATGAAAAGCAGCAATAATGAACACCGTTACTCGATTTTATTTATTAGCGGATGTTGAAAATATTTAAACGAGTAAAATACCGCACGGTTTTGCTTCTGTTAGAGAAGATTTGCAAAGGTTGGTTTAATTTAGCTAAATTAAGCAAATTAAAGTCATAAACTCGTTGTAATAAGTAGATTTTCAGAAAACATACACTAAGAGCCGTATTTAGAGAACCCATTTAATGTATTTTTATGGTTATAAATAAATTGTATGTATGAACGTATAATATGTTAATTCTAAGAAAACATACGCTTCCATAGCACATACAAAAATTTGTTTTGCTCATAGGCATCGCTCGGGTGAGGGGGGGGGGGGCAGTTCAGACCTTCAATTTCCTAACCTAAGTTGTTAATTATGTAGAAGTAGTAAATTATCGTATTTCCTTGATAGGTGAAAAATTTGATTTGTTTGTTCAACAGCTAAAATTTTTTTTCAGTATTTTAAGCATAAAAATAGAGTTAACTTGAAATATGAAATAAAATGCTCATTGCAAACCGAAACGCTTTTATTGAGAAACATTTGTAAATTCTTTAAAAGCGCACTAAAGAAGCGACCCACCGGAAGACCCTCATTATATTAGCGGTTAGCAATCTCAACGGCTGTCGCACTGTAACGAGAAACGAAGTCTTAGGCCGTCAACCAAACTAGTGAACAAGAAAATGCCTGCAGTATGAGACAATCAATGTACCTGCTTAAGTTACAACACACACATTTTGTTTGAAATGATTCCTCGATATTAAATAAAACCAAAAACAAGTACAATTTCGTCGTCTCCAGTTTATTAAATAAAGATGTATGCATTTTTGATTTTCAAAAATTCATAGACGGCGTTACACAGAAATTAGAGAACCGAAACACGAACCAAATTATAGCTAATTCCTAGCTGTATTACCGCATGGAATTATAAACAAATCGTATAGTTAGTTTTTAAGCAATATTTTTTTGAAAATTTCAGAATAGTGTTTTTTTTTTCACTTCAGATTTTTCATAATTTATTTTATTTAAATTCTGGTAGCTAGTAATATTGTGTGCCCGTGCGGTAAATGCAATATTAAATTTTGTCCTGATCTAATACCTCGTTTTTGAGTAAATATTCAAAAATTCATATAAGGCGTCGCAGTGAAATTAACGGGCTGAGACAAATTAAATTGTAGCTTATTTTTAGCTATATAAGCCTACAAGATTTAAAACAATCGTCTGGCTAGATTTTAAGCAATATTTTTTTTAAATTTCGTAGCTATTCCAATTTCAATAATGTTTGTGCACAGTTGCACATTGTTGTATTAGCAAATCAGTCACGATAAGCATTGAAGCCTTCCACCGATCAACGCAAAATTACAGCGATAATTTGCACTAGTACAAATTATCGCTGTAATATATACAAATGCAAATAGGTAATTTATCGCTCGGTAACATGGCCGCTTAGAAGAATACTGTAGGTTTTTAAAACAAGAATTATTAATTTTGTTATTATCTACACGTGTTGATTAAAAAAAAATCAATAAAACTAAAGCAAGATAGAGAAATATTGTATAGAACTTGTACGCAGATAAATCATTCAAGATAAAGTGCACGTGTGTGATGTGTATCTTAAGCGTAACTAAGCAACACGGCTGCCCTGCATTTCTGGGGTCGAGAGTTCATATCCGAGGAGATGCTTTTTTTGTTATTTTTTATCATTAATTACCTTCAATTAATTTAATTTACTAATTATATTTACATAAATTCGCGTTCTTAACGTTGTAGTTTATTTGGATGCTTAAGCATCTACAATAAATACAAATAACGGGATATCCATCACCTCGTAAAAACTGCAGTCGTTCGGACATCATCGTGAAGAATCGACGCATTTTAATTAATTGTAATGTATTTATTTAACAAAATTGTGTAATATATCATAATATCATGTACAGGTTGATTATAAATTCAGAGCTATTTGATTTTCTCATTTGTTATTGGCGATAGAAAAAAAAGTTTAAGTAAAAGTTATACAGTTTTTGGTGATGAGTATTTTGGGAATACAAAACAAAATCGCCGACTTCCAGTTTAAGCGGAAGCGACTATATGTTAATGTGTTTAAATAGAACACCCTGTATTTTTTATGCTAATTCGATTGTAGGATAAATTCCGTTAAAAAAACTATAGGCCAAAAGCTAATAACAAGCGAGCTATTTTGATTTAACGTAACGTACGTAACCAATGGTAATGATTCTAAATCAAGTGAGGCAGTTAGTAAGAAAATGATAAAAGCAATAAAGAAACGTGCAATTCGTGTTATTTAGACGTCAGTTGTTTATTGTATTTTATGTACCTCCAAACAAAAAATGTATAGGAGTTAGGTCAGGTGACCTAGGTGGACAGCTAAAAGCAAATTAAAAGAAAAATGCCTTAGTTTATCCACAAACTTTATTGTGATAGATTAGTTACGTGTTTGTTTATCGCTTTTATTATTTTCTTAACAGCTTCCTACAATGTATTTATCATCATTACCATTGGTTACATACGTTGCTTTAAATCAAAATATCTCACTTAATATTAAATTTAGGCCTATAGTTGTATCATAATTTTTTAAACAGAATTAAGCCTACAATCAAATTAGCCTAAAAAATACAGGGTGTTACGTTTACAAAAGTAAAGATATAGTCCGCTTAAATCGGAAGTCGGCCTTATTATTGCACGCTCAAAATACTCGTCACCATAAACTGTATAACTGTTACTTATAAATGTTTTTTCGATCGCCAATAATAAATAAACAAATCAATTGGCCCTGTATTTTTAATCAACCTGTATGATATTATGTCACATTTGTCCTGGTAATTTTGACAAATTGCGCAATCTTGTTTATTGAAAATTCGGTGTTGCAAAAGTGCCAAGACGCACGTGTTTACCTTCCCAAAATTATTGCTAGAATTGTATGCATCGGGATCTTGCTGTTAAAAATATTTTCAGTGTGTGATCCAAGTTTACTAGTTCACCTCTATTTTTATTTTTGTTCCAAACTGAATCTAGCATTAATTAACGGAATCAAAAATATACACTCGATTTTTGCGTAAAATAATTAAACAAGCTCTGCCTTAAACGAAATTATTTTTTGCTACAAAACTTTCCTTTTGTAATCAATTGCAATCAGACACAAAATTTAAAGGTATTTAACCACACCTAGTTCCCCTACCAAAACAATCTCAAATTGTTAATTTAATTAACAACTAGCGAAAAGCACGTAATTGAGCATTTCACGAGTTCCGCACAAAAATTCGTGCAGGCGATTTTTCCACACGCAAAGGGTGGTTTAGAAGTAATGTATCGCGTTAACGCAGACATTTTCAGCTCGGCCCAATAAAACTAATTAACCGGTAATCATCTTTCAGCTGCCGTCAAAACATAAACAGCTGGGGGTGCTGTTCGATATCGAGCAGAGTAGGAGGAAGAAGATTCTCGCAAGTGCAAAGACATGTTCGGCAGGGCACCCGGGCCTGCGGTGGAGCGTCATGACGCAGTCGACTCGCGTGCGGCGCTCGGAGCACCATCACCGTCGACTATCACGAGCGTGGGTGCGTAACACGTGACCGAAATGACATTACATACATGTGCAAATTAAACATTGTAACAACCTTATAGTTCACGACACACAAAATTTAGATTTAGAAGCAACGCTCAAGGCTGACAATTATCACAAAGTGGGTGAAGAATTTTTAGTGGAATTTGATAAGATTATATAACTTTTATCGTTTATTTTAAGTGACGTGTGATTATTTTTATTTACTAATTGAAAAGGCAGCTCTCTCGTTTCTTAATAAAAATTAATTTGTGGTTTATCTAATCTAACAAATGCTATTATCAGACTCGGAGCTTAAACATCGACGTGTCGGGGCTGAAAAACCCTGAAAAACAACGAACGAAAAACGATCACCGACACAAACAGGAAGGAATATTTCTACTATGTATTTTTAAAGTGGCGCTTAAATATACCTGAAGTACTTGCATTGTGCGGTAATTTCTAATTTTTATACAGAAAATATCTATTTTGATCGATGAGCGGCGTAAAGAACTGTGTACTGAAAATTTGGCTACGGACCAACTGGCTGTAAGTCCCCACAGAAGTATGACTACACGCGAAGTGGTCCTAGATGGAGGCTCGCCCTGGGGTTTTCGCATGCACGGAGGCGTAGACGTTCAACAACCACTGCGAATTTCTAGGGTAAGTTATTGTGTAGAATTTGCTCCTTTTTGCCTATTGTTCGGAGCGCCTCGGTTGCTTTATGCATTCCTGCTGGCTGCAACATTCTTGCTACTACGTATGACAGTTTTGGAGGGGAAATTTGCGCTCATATCGCAGCGCTGATAATATCGACACGTTATAGATAGTGTGTTAGTCATTATTTTGGTTTATTTTATGATTTTAAATATGACATAATACTTAGCTTGGATAGGTTCTATTAAATTTCAGGTTTTGTGTATTTGTTTATTTATCATTTTTTAAATTCTTTATAATATTTAAATTTCGTGGTTTTTTGGTGTTTGGTCTTATTAGAAGCAGAATAAAACCTATAATTATTTGAAAACTATGTTCCGGTGGTTTGCTCTACTTTAATATTACGGCCAGGAAGAAATGTAATTTAGAATAATAATAAAAGTAATAATTATGATGATGAATAATATTTAAAAAATTCAAATTAAACAATTGATGATGCAATGACTGCCCATAAAATTTTTGAATTTTTTACTATAATATAAGTATATCAAGGAAACTGGAGAAACTTCCCACAAACAGCTTAGACAACCAAACTATCACATAACGTAGACACAAGTAAAATTTTTTTAAATCTCGACGTGGAGAAAATGTGAAACGTATACCGTTTGTTTATACAGTAACTCCCCCGTGCTAACTTTTAATTTACTCCATATTTCGGCAGAGAATTTAATGTGCTTTAATATGATGTTAAATACTACTTTTCTGCTCATATTTAAATTTTGTATCTTTCAAATGGCGGCTGAGCGCCATTTAGAAAAAAAACCAACATTTAAATAGCAACGGGGGTCGAGTGACACCTCATTTCAAAGGTCTTTTTATTCTGCGTGTGATTAGAGTTTCCAAAAGAATTGTTAATTCCGAACAAAATGGTGGCCCTTAAACTAACGGAATATCTTAATTCAAAATCATTTTTGTTTTTAATCTAGTAGGCTATTTGCTGCATTGAGAAGCTAGTATGAATTCAAGTGTCAGTTTATCACTGATGATGATAGTTTTACTGTCGAAATATTTATTATTCATAGTGAGGTGGTTAATTAATAAAAAATTAATGGTCTTCTTTGGCGTATCCACAACATCGATACATAAATTGGTCCATTGTTTATAAAATTTGTGCACATAAGATTATTTTCTAACTCTAAATATCTTTGCAATTCTCTTTTATTCCCCTTCAGACTCGCAGAGCTAATACGGTTGTAATTTTATCGGAAAACGGATTTGCAGGATAAGCAGATGGTTTTGAAAAACTATTACGTATAAGGGATGAAAATAAGCGGATTAAGTGGAAAGGAAAGTGTACAGGACGACGAAATAATTAAAAGTGTTTGGACTTATTTGAAATTGAGTGCAATTGTTTAAAATTAATAATTATAAAAGATTTCGACTGTTTCGTGTACAAGAGGTGAAGATTATGATGATGATGATATTATTATACGTATCTTTGGTGAAAGAAATGTGTAAGTAGGTATAAACTTATGTTTGTCCACTAAATGTACGAACACACGTAATAGGCCAGTCAAATTCGGCTCGTTTTAGAAATATGAAAAAGAAATAATTCCAAAAATTTTGAAATTTAGTAGAGAAAAGCCCTAAACAATTGCAGGTGAGAGAAAGCCACCATCTTAGAAAAAGTGTGCGCTGTTACAGTTTTTCGCATATATCTTGTAAATTATCGATTTTATCAACAAAAATGAAAGACCATTAAATTTTCTGCAAAACACATTGTGGACACTGCCGAGGTAAACACCCTAACATGTATATAGTCCTTGCCCTAATAAATTGCGAAAAGTAGAAAGAAACCAATGGAAGAAAACATCATCTATTCTGCTATTGGCTCACTATACCTAATAAGGCTAAAAGCAGTTTGTAGAGAAGAGGGGGCACCCGAACTGGCTACATTTCATTCAGTGGGGTAACAAAAAGTTGTGAGGCCTGGATTCCAGATTCATGTCGGGCCCCTGTAACACCCTACCTCCACCCTGTCCCGTAAGATATAAAAATAAAACCTTACGTCACAGAAACACTTGAATATATAAAAAAAAATACGCAAACAAAATAACTAGGTATATCTAATAAAGGCCCATATAACGTAGAAACTATAATCATCTAAAAATCTTTAAGAACAGAAAAAGACATATCCACATGATGCAACGGTTTTGCAAACCGTAATGAACAGCAAGGCGGTTGCCATGATAACGTATCCCACAGTTGTCCGGGTGTTCAGCAGGGCTATTCGGAACAATAAAAACTTTAAAAAATTTAATTTTTAACAAATATTACTCACTCATATTATTGCCTGGTTGAAATATAAACACAAGTGTGGGACTAATTTATTACTTACCAGCACCCTAACATTTTCAACCCAAGAGAGCCCTTGATAAAATAATTTGACTTGGACTAAAAAAAATGATATGTGCTTATTTTTAGGGGGAAAAAGCTGTAAAAGGACGGGCCCTCGGCGGGCCTCACGACTCACGGGCCCTGGTTTCGTGGAACTCGCGGAACCCCGGTAGTTACGCCACTGACGTCATTTTTACGGCGTGGGAGTTTTGATAGGCAATCAAAGGACTTCAACGTGTTAAATTTATGTTTAGGTATTTTTTTTTATTTATTCTGTTTTTTTATAAATATTGTAGTTGGTCGGTGCAGTCTACGCGGGGTTATGGTTAAGAAAAGGTATTTAAAAAAACTAAGTCGCTCGGAAATTCAGTACAGCTCGCCGCTCGCTCAGTTCGGGGCGAGAATTCTTTCTACGCATGCCCAATTGAATGGAAGTAATTTTTCACTGAGCGAATGGAACTGAATTTTTTAGAAATTTTTTCTTTATTAAAATACCTGTTCTTAATTGTAACTTTTCGTAGACCTCCTAGACCAACAACATTGTTTTAAAGGAGCAGGGTAAAGAAAAAAATTAGACCGCACCGGAATTCGACCTCACAGGCATCTATGCAGCAAAACGTTGTACAACCGCATTTCCATCTGCGCTACATACCATAAATCTTATAGGGAAACGTTAAAACATAGAATAAATATAAACATATTACAATTCCCAACTTTTAAGCATTTTAAATCGTAGTTTTGGTACACATTTTGTCACTTTCTCCAATACAATTTTTTTTTATTTTTTACTGCTCGTTTTATAAAATCGACGTTATTAAATCGATGACGACATTTGCGCTATTTAAAGAAACAATAAACTAGATTCGTCAGACATCGACACACTATAGCGTTGTATAAAAACACTGCAGATCACTGACACCATCAGAGTGATGTCCAGTTTTATTTATTTATAGTCCAGGAACTAGGTTTAATTTTTCTATTTTAGGATATTGATTTACTGTACTTAACAGAAACACTTCCGAATTCCAAACGGTGTGAAATACTTTTTTGTCAATAATATTTTTGTATACTATTTTATGTAATTTTCCTGTTTTTCTCTGCAAAATTGCATGCATGTAAAGCGATCCGAAAACATACTTTCAAATAAGTATATAAGTTCAGTGTAGTAAGTTTGGAAATAGAAATACAAGTTACGCGTAAAAAATAAATTCAAATTATTGTTTACTAGCTTTTACACTTCCGGTAGGGAAATCTATTGTGATCGCAAAAATTTTCGAATATGACATTTTTACGGAAATACATGTTTCGACCCGTTAGAACACAAAACAATAAATTAAAAAAAAAATAACGGTGTGTAAGAACAATTTGTTATATTTAGGTATAACGAATATTGTGGAGCTTCTAAGTTTTATTTTACGAGTCCGAACCGGAAACGGAAGTTAGACATGTTGAAATTTCACAAACGTCAGAACGGAATACGGCGTTAATACAAATATTAAAACAATTTAAAAATAACTGTTTTTTAATTTTAGTTATAAAATTATAAGAGGTGAAAGATTAAACAAACAAACGAACAAACAAACAATTTGTTATTAACAATTTTATTAAATTTTTCGATAACACATAAAAGTCTATACTTTTATATAATTATCCATATAATCAAAGTTGTAAATACATTT
Organism: Ctenicera cuprea; assembly: GCA_958336395.1. NCBI lineage: Eukaryota > Metazoa > Arthropoda > Insecta > Coleoptera > Elateridae > Ctenicera > Ctenicera cuprea. Next base: position 1,289,845 of record OY284490.1, read on the forward strand.
AAATATTGAAAAGTAGTGAAAATGAGTAAGAACGGGCTAAAATAAATACTTAATATTTTTTTAAGCAGTTCTCATAAACAACGCTGTTTTTTAAGTATCAAGGAATAGAAAAAAATATATAATGTTTTTTTCACATATCATTTAAACAATTGTTAATAAAAAAATATTTTAATAATAACTTTTTTTACTTTCCCATACTTCTACTAAGTAAGGAAAGTTATGATTTGACGCAAATTTTCGAATTTCAAATTTTAGCGGAAATACGCGTTTTGGGGTCCAAGGAACCCAAAAAAGTAGTTTTTAAAAAATGTCTGCCTGTGGGTGAATGGGTGGGAGGGTGCGTTCGTTCCTCTATATCTCCGGAACCCCTTAACCGATTTTTATAATATTTGGTGTGTGGAAGTTTTTTAGTTGCAGGTAGTTCTTTGTAAGGTCGTTAATCGGAACCGGAAACGGAAATTAGACCTATTCTTTTGGTACAGATTTTTTTATAAACACTGTTTAGAACTTTTGAATACATAGCGTTGTAGTGCGTCTAAAGACGAATGAAATGTTTTTTTCCAAATGCTGTATCTTCAAAATGAAGGCCGCTACAAATTTTTGAAAATTTTAACTTTAATGTCCAATTACTGAAAAACGAAATATCCAATCAATACAAATTATCATATTATTTGATATCCTTTAATAAATATAATCAAGTGATGTAAAAATATTTTTGGAAAAATGAAAATTGTAAATATACTAGCAGCTCAAAATTTTGGACATTTTCGAAAAAAAATTACCCAAAAACTGCCTACACCATTTCTTTTTAACGTCGATAGAGCGTGCAATTAACTACAAAATTTGTTCTATACTAATTTCCCAAATTTCACTCTGACGCCCCCTACGAATTTTTGAAAATTTTGAAATTGATTAATTTTTTATTCCTAAACTCAAACGCCGATCGTTATAAACTTTTATCAGTTTGATAGACTATTTGAAGTACTTTATTAGGATCAGACAGAATTTTCAATTATTTTGAAAATTAAGGAAAAAGCGATACTTTTTAATATCAACAACGTATTTACCGGTAGTTACGTGATTTTAACTACGCCTATCAATTATAGCTCTAATAAAAATAAATATTATTTATTCTTTGCATATTTTTGATAACTGTATAAATAACGCTGTTATAACTATTTTAGTGAGCGCATTAAATATCTTAGCACCTTTCACGTCGCGTCGTAGGAGCGCGCGCAGCTCGTAAGTAACCAACGTCTTGAGTCTGCAGCGGGCTTTTACCGGCTAGATTAGATGTAAATTTCCATCACTTTTTGACGGGAGAATATTTAAAACGTAAAAAGTATGGGAAAGTACCAGCGACCTGTTCGCCCATTTTTACAATTCTGATTATATGGTTTAAGTTTATAAAAATATAGAGAATTTTATGGGTTATTGAAGAGTAAATAAAATTGTAAATAACAAATTGTGTATAACAAAAATGGAAACAATAATTTTGAAATTGTTTTAATATTCCTTTTTTGCAATGATTTGAGGTAACATGTTTTAAACAAAAAAAAAATATCAACCAGGAAATGGAATTTTGTATTGTTTTTTTACTATTTTTAATAGTTGGTGGTACAAACGGTACAAACTAAAGAAACGTCATTTTTTACGATATTTAAAGTTTTAAAGATAACGAAACCATTCAATCTTTTAAATTTTTAATTTTTACAAAATTGTTAAGAAAATCAATGAAAAAATTTATTGTGTTCAACGTTTCTTTATAATCCGTAGTAAATATGTAACGTTTTTAGAATTTTTTCACAACAATTAGATATTTTAATCTAATTATTTATTAAGCGGTGCACTGGAGCCGATGCCTGTAGTCACGGAGAACGGAGCGTTCCGAACAAACTTTTGATAAGTTTGTACAGCCGAAACTATTAAATTTAGTAAACTACTTCTCGCGTGATTGTAAATTTTCCGCGCTACAAAAAAAGTAGAACAAAATTTTTCGATATCTATCTTAGTTTTCGATAGCCAGATGATTAAAGCTCGAGCCACAATTCAAAATCTTTTTTTACTGATATTAATTAACTAACAAATTTGTGTCATAACTTCTACCACAAATATTATTCATATACTAAAAAAAAGCTGATAAACAACAATTTAAATTTATTTTTTACACTCAACTTTATTTCTATTTCCCGACTAACCACACTGGACTAATAACAAGTGCATGTATCGTATGTATGCATTTATAAATGAACGCATAGAACGCATTACAGACTAAACGAAGGGTGAAAAGCATATTTACTAGATTAGACTCATATAGCATAACATAAAACATAGAACTGTGTTTGTTTTCTGGTGCGGAAAACGTCATTATGAAATATGGCCGATTTTATTACATTTAGCGGTAATACTAAACGTACCGAGGTACTAAAACAAAGGCGTCGTGACGCCATCAGGAAACGAGCACAATATATGCGCCTATCTCGAGCCTATTTGCATGCCTATCTGACATGTTTTACATATTTCAACCTCATCAAGTCATCACCGACCGACGCAGATTGTACGCAGTAAAATAGAGTTGTTTTTAAATGTTTATGGCTCAGGTGAAAGGTTAGGTGACATTATGTGGAAGACCTCAACGATAACGCTTGCAGATTAGAAAACTTGTACGTTTTATGAGGCTGTCCCGTTTTTAAAACGCTTCGAGTATATTTGACTGTATCACTGGTCACTTAACCCGTAGGCGCCGCAGAATTTTTTCTGTGATTCCCCGTTCTACTTGCTGGTGATATTTAGTTAGGTACTTACTAGTACTTAGGTATGTTAAAAATTATAAAAATATGTTTATTATTAACAGCTAGGCTTCCGGGTTGGAGCCGCGTCATCGGTGCATGAACTGCCGACGTTTCGTCCTCGGTTCCACGGTACATCTCCAGGGCTGTGGTCACTTTGGGATCTGGAACACAACTAGTTGTGTTCCAGATCAGTTGTGTTCCAGATCCCAAAGTGACCACAGCCCTGAAGATGTCCCGTGGAACCGAGGACGAAACGTCGGCAGTTCATGCACCGATGACGCGGCTCCAACCCGGAAGCCTAGCTGTTAATAACAACGGCCGCGGAAGCTTGCAACTAAGATTATGTTTATTATTATTAGGTATCTCGCTTCTTACTGTTCTTTGTTCTTTGACTTACAGCTTTCAGCAAATGATTATTCGTTATGTAGTTGTCTGTTGAGAATTACAAATAAAAACGTCGTTTTCTCTATTTTTTTTTATTAATTTTTGGTACTCGGCCGAGTAGTGAATATAAGACCGAGTACCGAGTACTCATTACTTGGCGAAAATTTTGGCCGAGCACCGAGTACTCGGCCTACTCGGTGCAGCCCTAAAATATTTAATAAAATAAAATATAACTTCGCGTTTTGGTGGCGTGTAATTACAATTAGCAGGCCGAAAATACCTGTTTTATTTAGAAGTTTATGGAAATTTTCACTACTCGGCGGCCGAGCACTCGGTACTCGGCTAATGCCCTAAACCGAGTACTCGGTACTTGGTCAAGTAAAAAAACAGGGCTCGGTGCAGCCCTAAAATATATACCTATGCTGCTCCCTTGCATCTTTATCACACACGACAAGTTAAATTTATAAAAATTATGATTACATTCCTAAAGCGTGCTATACAACCTGCAAGCTCATTTTTCTTCCTTAATTTATTATACGCAATGTTGAACTATTAAGTAATGAGATGAAACATAAAATTAAATTAGTTAGCTCACGTAGTTTTCCGTAATATCAGGGACTCGCACAAGACTGGAAGCGTAGCGCTCGCACACGACAATAAATATTAGATGAGTTAGCTAAATCGAGCATCCTCATTCAAATCTTGTCGTTAATGCTGAGATTAAGAACTTAATTGGGGAAATTGTTACAAAATTGCCGGGATCTTTGTCGGAATTGTCATAGGGGGTTGTACTTAATTACACCCAGATTTTATCGGCTTTACCTACCCTCACCTTCAACCCTCTATACATATTTCGCAGTTCTATATCCCATGCATATACGAAAATGTCAAATTAAATAACTACAGTATCAACTTTAAAATGTTAGAAGTTGGCATTAACTTTCTTGGCTGATAATTTATGTGCAATGTGAATGTTGTCAGGGTTGAGAAATTTTTATATTTATATTTATTATCTAACACAATGCCTCATTGTTAAGCAGGCAGATATAGTGAATTCCAATTTAGGTGGAACATGCCGGTTTAGCATGTAGTTTTTGAAAAAGTTTTATATTATGTACATAGAAACATTTCATTATTTGCAGTGAACTGACATGGATAGATGACATTTTTTTACATCACCTGGCACTATATAAATTATTTAATAATAGTCAACCCGATTGCGAAACCGGTGCTATGGTGTCGTCGTGGCGTTCTGGTAAAGGATCTGTTTCGTACGAGTTTTATATTCCAGGAGCTGCGAGTTCAAACCATGATGAGATCCGTTTTTTTTTTCAATTTTTTCGTATTATTGTGACAACACAATCGGGTTGGTTTATTTAAAATGTATGACTTTATTTTTCACTGCTACGTAGCAGAATTTAATTGGACGAAACGTAAAAAGTTAACGATAAACTTTCTACAGCTGAAGAAAGTAAGTAGCTACATAATAACATAAACTGACGCCCGTAAATTGTACTACTATTTTAAAAATAATGTAAATTAAACATTTAATTTGAGTCATAACACTAAAATGATTTTCAATTCTACCTAATTAGCTGTAAAAAGTTTATCGTCAACTTGTTATGTTTAGCCCGATTAAATTTTGTCATGCTTTTATCGTAAAAGACACAATTCCTTGAAAATTTATCATATATCGGCCTCATTATCAGAAACTTTACCTGAACATGTAAAATAGAATTTAAAAAAATCTAATAATTAATGAAAAACGCACAGTTTGTTATTCCTCTAAATAACAGATGACCTTGAAAATATCGCGCTTGTTTAACGCAGACCATTATGAATATACTTTACGACACGGTTTTGTTAAAGATTTGTCCAAAAATTCGGTTAATACCTATTTCTGTAAGCATACGTAAACATGCGAAGTTCTGTCAAAAACAGAACAACTGTGTTCAATTTATTGACAGAAATTTGTACCATCATCGCTACGTTTAACTGCTTGAAATATTATGCCCAATATGTATGACCTTGAAAGGTCAAGGCTATGTATTCGGGATTTTTATTGCTAGTATTTATGCTCGCAAAAGCAAATTTGAAAGCTTTTTTTATGAAATAAAAAGATTCTCCTTTTTAGGGGACGTCGCATAAATTACAGATATCAACAGTATCATATTAAATTTAAGTCAACATATAACCAACTCTGGAACGAATTTCATGTAACAAAATTTGTTTCGTGTTTTCCAAGCACCAACGTAGATTAATTTAGCGCTTCAAACTCATCGGTGCATTTGGAACTTCTAACAAAAGGTATGACCTAACTAACCTAACCTACTACACTTGATTAGGATTACATAAACTCGCGCCTATAATTTCATTCGCTTGTTCTTCAGTAATAAGGACTGAAACATTGCTAATTATATCGCCCAGAGACTTTCTCAGAGCGTACGCGTTGTCTACCAATTAACCCCGAACAAATGCAATAATTTTCCTCCATTCAACGGTCAATCATTTACTTACAGTTGATAACGGCTAAATTATTGTAAATTGTACGTGCCCGCATTGCTGCAGGAAGTAGCATAAAAGGGGGCCTTCTGCAAGTGCAGAGCTGCAGAAAGGTCGCCTTAGGTTTGTTACGGAGTTCGAGCGTGGAAACCGAGAGAACTCAGGGTCAGAAACTTGCACAAGTGTTTGTAATTGACTGGTGGGTACATCTTGTTGACGATAATTGATGTGATGATTGCAATATAGCCCGATTGTCAGAAAGAGCCAATTGGGCTAGCAGCTGAAAACCCTGCGCTTAACAATGTTGAGGAATTGCCCGTCAGCGTGATACGGAAACGTAAGTGGTTTACTCGAGAGATATGCCGTACCAAAACAATCACATCGGTCATTTCACATAGTAAGTAGGTACTTCCCCATACTTTTACTTTCAACTCTACTGCTAAGAATGTAATTTTTAGTTTACTATTTATTATACGCCGATTATAAGGATGTATTGGACATACAATCTTCGACAAAAGTAGCTGAAACTGAAAATTCACAAATATTTGCACTCTACATGTAGTAAAATAAGTCTTAAATGACACAAGCGATAGCTAGAGTCGTAACCTCGTATTTTTTCTTTCCTGACAATTTCTTTGGCTAAATTTGCTAATATTCTATTAGCTGGGGGTGATGGGGTGAAACCTAAAATTCAATCAATATTGGATTTAAACTCCTCTCTCCTCAATGAGTTCTGGCTCATACTATGACACGATCCATAAACTTTGTCCTCGACCGCCTTTCACCATACATTAAAACCTAACCAAACAAAAATTAATTAATACTAAAAAGTGACAGAAATTATGGCCTATCAGCCTTTTTACATTGCTAAGCAACAGACCGTTTCCTGCTACAGCCGCTCTAAATGTTACATTAGGATTACTCTGTCTGAAAATCCTTCCTGCTGCGGCCAAGATGCTTGCAGATGTTTGTTATTCTGCTTAGCGAAGTCGGCTGTAACAACAATGGTCACAAAAGGGGTATAAAAGGGCTGCATATTTAACGGAGAGTGGTGGGTGGTCTCAACGGTCGCAGAAATAAATAAAACAGTTTCACAGGTATCAAAATAATAATACACAGCTCAGGGGAGATTTACTGGAGTGGTGAAGTTTCAGAAGTAACCCCGCAACTAGGTTACTCTGACGAGTGTCTTGATGAGGTCTTCCGCAACTAGACGACATGGTTGTATCCCTCGCAAGTAGGGGATGGTGTAGTTTTCGCAGTCTCAACTAACCAAGAGAACTCTCTGGCGAGAAGTTCTTTCGCAACAAAGAATTCTGATTTACATTAAAAACCGAGTTTCTATTTATAGGGGCAGAAAATGAAGGATAACTAATGAAAGGGGTTAATTTTCCAGCGAAAATGGGGTAGATTCTAACGGTTTGAAAGGAAGCGAATTTGGACGTAGTTGGCAAATTTAAACCGTTAGAATAACAAAGTGAACATAAGGAGGGCGTAACTTTGGTCAATGTACATTTGGAAAAGATGACAAGTAGAATTGTAGATTTAATTACTCTTGAGTATGTGAAACGGTAACAAAAGCTCAGTCTGTTCTCAAAATCGAAACGGAGCTAACCTACAAATACGGCCACGAAAACTAAACTCCCAACGGCATCTGTTATCAGATCGATAAAACGGTCCCTCGTACTACAACCAGCTCCTTCCAGCGCTGCGAAACAAATCACCTCGCTCATTCTCAGAACCCCGCAGTACCCCAGGTGTTACCAGAGCACCGCAGCCATAGCTGCCAGAGGACCTGTCCCGTTTTCCGCCCAAAGAGCCCTTAGACATACAACTTGCAAAGCCGCGACTCAGTGTAGTGCGTTGATCCCTTAGAGGACGTGTGTTTTGTTTGTGCGAATTTACGTTGTGGTTTATTTACTGTACTTTTACATTTAACCATCTCTAATGGTGCGCTCGTTCAATATATTGTTTAAATGTTGCGTTAAAAGATTGTAACCAGCTTTTACGCACTTCCACGTATTTCCAGGTAATCATACTTGCATGTGCTTCTACTGGATATTTTCACTTTAGCTTGTAGCAATTTAAGCTAACATTATTATTATTATTAACTGCAGACATGACCACATTCGTTTATTAACGCCGTGAGCTCAATCTTAAGACTATTCGCCAAAAAAATTGAAATAAATTTAGTGTCTTAATAGGTTTATAGCAGCTATCATTGACTTTTACCCAAACAAAAATCGAATAAACAAAAACATAATACTACAAAGATTTTGTATAGTTTTTAAGAAATAATCATAATTACTATAATAAGAGGTCGTTCTTTCAGAACAATGGCGTATTATAAGATGAAATGGTGACGCAATCCCAAAAATACTAAAAGACGCAGACCTCGCAGTAGGGTAAAATTCGTTTTTGCGAATACATGGAAAATTGGCAAGGGATAAGGACCATAATTTTCTATGCAGATGTTCTAGCTTGTCCCAGATTTCAATAGTACAGCTGTAAAATACGCCAACACCCTTTTCATTTCAAAATCAATATTTCGTGACATTAATTCTAGCACCAAGTCGGTGCTCGGTGGTTAGTTTAGTCAGTTAAATACAAACGGCGTACACTTTAAATAGCAAAACGCAATTACGGTATACAAATTAAATTTAATAATAGCTTGGATATCAAGGGCCTGACCTTCGGCCTTGCAGTAACCCCTGCGACTTTTCAATATATCATAATCGCATAAATGAAATCATGCTCATCAACTCATCAAGCACCAGCCGGTCGCGACCGCCGCCGATGTGTTCAATGAATCACGAAATATGAATGTGTAATTGTGTAACAGTTTGGCTCGAAACTCAGACAGATTTAAAACGGAGCCACCTCATGATGGACGACTTCACGATCTACCCACTCCGTGCCAGATAATTAATTATTAACTGATTTATCTGCCAATGAAACATCACTCCAAATAGACTATAAATGTGCAGTCCGAGAAAATTTCGTTATCGTCAACTTGTCGCTCAACGACTGAAATAGACGAAAACTGTTAAATTTGTGAGAAAACTCGTAATTAAATTAGTATATCGACATTTGAAGGCGGACGTTTTAAAAATTATATGTCTTGTTCAGTAGAGGTTCGCTTTTATATATTTCTTTAACTTCCTCGCTATACGAATTATAGCTGTAGAGGAAAGTATTGTGATCGTCAAGTAGAATTTGGAGCAAATGCGTCCATTCAACAAAGGTTTTTTCACTTTAGGCTTACTGGCCGATACTTTTATGCCGAACATTTTCAACCCAAACAACAGACAATTAATATAATAAATAATAGCATTGCACACAGAACAGTATTACAACTTTTATTAGATACAGTATTCAGTTTTATGGCTGGAATTTTTACGCATTTTAAAAAGCTGTCGGGCAATCGCCACGAGAACGATCTTTGCGTATAAATTCATAAAATAAACAAATAAATACGCAGGCAATTCCACATTGCATTGACTCAAATATTGGGAGTTAGGATCATATCAAACGCACACATTTAGGTTACAATAATCAAAGCAATCACATATTCATTTATAAAACTAGCTAAACTCATGTACAAAGCCCCACGATTTACTCTTAAAAAATGACAGCGAATTAATTGAAAGAAACATTTTGATATAATTAATACATTTTGCAGTTATCGGAGCCCGTCGAGATGTAGTTTAATTTCAAAAACGCCCCCGAGCGGTGATCCAGAACTGTTTTTTTGCATATATCTCGTAAACGGTGCATCGGATGAGAACCGTTACATAGGAAAAACTGTAGGAAATAAAGTTTTAAACAAAAAAGTTTAAAACAATTTTTGCCGTAAAGTCTATAGTTCGCGCTCAACCGAAGCAAGAAGGGGAGACTGAAGTATAGAAATTTACGAGTACAACTCAACATCGCACTATACCTAGAGGTGAGGAAAAAGGAGGGGTGCGATAAATATAGTATATAAAGAATCTTTGTTGTTGTTCAATAAATTGTTTTGAAATCTTTTTTGCGCCGCCTAGAAGTTAATTCAAAGTTTAGTAAATTTACGCACCTTAATTCTCAAACTTCAAGTTTGCACCAGTGTCGTTCGTAGTCTGGAATCAGGACTGAACCCAGGGCCCAATATGTTATTGCCTAATGTGTTCCTAAGCTGTTTGCAAAATCGCGACGTCACCATTTTCATTGGACCAAAACGTACGATCCTGCAAAAAAATCGTTATTGGTATATACAGGGTGTTTCGAAAGGTTTACGCCTTTGACTGTAGATATGGACAAGCTCTATCCAGCTGTAACTAGCGTTTTATTTTATTCAATGTAACGTTCCTCATCCGATGCACCGTTTACGAGGTAATTGCGAAAAACAGTTCTGGGGTGTTTTTTGAAACTTAAGGGGTGACGCCATCCTTGGACAGAGACAGTATTCACGTTACAGTGGCATAACGAATAGTTGTGGCGCCTAAGTTCCAGATATAGGTCGGGCCCCTATAACACCCTCCTTCCCGCCCCTTCCAGTAAGAGATTAAATTAAAATTCTTACGTAACAGAAACACTTGAATATATATTTAAAAACGCAAAAAATTTAGTAGGTACCTAATAAAGACCCACATAACGTAGAAACTATAATAACAATTAAAAAGCTTCATGAACAGACAAAGACATATCTACATGATGTAACGGTCTTGCAAACCGTAACCAACAACATGGCGGTTGCCGTGATAACGTTCCCCCACACTCACCCGGGTGTTCAGCAGTAACAAAAATTAAAATATAAAGAGAAGTGCGCCACTAATTTATTACTTACCAGCACATTCACAGTTTCAACCTACCGATATATCGAGGTATTCGTCAAAAGAGAGCCGTTGAAAAAACTAGTTTGATTTGGAACAAAAAATGGATATGTGCTTATTTTATTGGGAAAAAACGAATACGTATTATTTCCTCTAAAAGCCTTAATTGAACTGGTAAACGCGGCCTGCTACGCTTATTTATTATTAAAACAAAATAAACAAAAAGCGGGGAGCATAGCCCACGGGTTCCACTAGTCGTAATTAATTTCACACAGAGTGCTGCATGACTTTCTGTATGAAAGTAAGAATCATATTCGGTCGAAATAACATGTTTAATAAAGATTAGTCCGAAAACGCTTCGTTGCGGAGTTACAGCCTCCCGAAGATGGAATTGTTTAATCACTTTTTAATTAATATATATCTGCTAAAAATTGAAATTATTGATTTGCATTTGTACTATTGATGTTCTACATTTTCCCTTTTTTTTCTAGAGGGTGCTCAAAATACGTTAAGAGATACGTCGTTTTATAAGCCCTGTATATCTGGGGACATGGAAATAATTTTTAATGAATTTGAAGTTTTTCTGTATTTTTGTAAACTTTAATATTTAATTTTTTTCTGTATTTTTACGTCTTGTCTTTCTCACGCTCTAATATTTCCAACCAATTCTATAAACGCAATTTTCAGAATAACCTCTTACTAGTTGTTGATAAAATAAAAATTTATTCATGATAGAAAAATAATCTTGTTTTTCAGCGGCATTATTGATCGGTGATTACCTACAATTCCGTGTCGTCTTGTATTCGAAACCTTTTGTCAATTCCATTTATAACATAAAGAGAGGAACTGGAAAAACACAAAACGGCAAGCAAGCAAGACAGCAACCATCGCCGAGAAAAATTGTTAAACGAAACGAAAATATAAGTCTGCAGGATCTTTCGTGAAAGTTTTCAGCAGGAAACTCGAAGACAGCTGAGAGTGGGAAAGCCGGAAAAACTGCTCTAGGAGGACATTATTGACTGTATAATGTCCTGGAATGTGAAGCCTCCGGTAAAGTTTGGACTTTATGGGGCTATTCTAAAGAAAAACGGAGGGGAGCGTTTTCTACGCACCCCTATTTAAATTTCCGAACTTTTTCTTCACCTTCGTTTTTCCAAAGTGGTTCAGAAATAATATAGTTGCTGCCAAAATTTTTCTGGACGGTTATGTTCCCTCAAATCTTCGATATCGAAGCGATATCTATCACCCTCTCCAACCTTTGAAAAAGAACTGTCGGCCGTTTAGAAAATTTGTTAAATCCTTTGAAAATACTGTAAAAATTTGCAAATTTTGGAAGGTATTATTTTCTATAATTGTTAATTTTAATAATTATGAAAATTTTTCAAAATGGGAATTTTAATCAAAAATCAAAAATTTTGAAATGTTTCAACATTTAGACAATTAAACAGCTTTGAAAACTTTAATAAATTTCGAAATTTACAAATTTTTTCAAATTTTGAAAGTATTTAAAACTAATTTTAAAAACTAGTAATTTTTATTAGCATTTTAAAAATTTTGGAAGCTTTCGACAATTTATGAAATTGTAATATTTTTTGGAATATTTGAGTTTTAGAAATTTAAAACTTTTAAAAACCTGAAATTTTAAAACAAGAATTTCAAAAATTTTGAAATTTTTTGGATATCTTTAAAATTTTCAATATTTTTACATTTTTTTATATAATGAAATACGGAAAGATTTCATAAATTTTAAAAATTCTCAAAATTTAATGGCATTATTTGGAAAATTTAGAAATTCCCAATTTATTGAAATTTTACAAATTTTGGAAAATAAGCAGGTTTTCAGTGATTTTTTAAGTTTTCAATTATTTTTTAATTTGCATAATTTTTAAATTTTTTTGAAAATGTAGATTTTGTGTCACAAATTTTGAGAATTTGAAAATGTTGAGAAATGTTTGAAAATTTGAATTTATTTGAAAATTAAAGTTATAAATATTTTAAAAAATTTAGAAAATTTTTTGAAAATCATATTGAAAAGTTTTTAAATTTTTTGCGCATGTTAAAAATGTTTTGAAAATTTTAAAAAAATTTGAAAATGGTAAAATATTCTAAAAACTATTAACAATTTAACGAAACCTCCCAAAGGGGTTTTCTCAATGAAAAGTTGTTCCTATTGTCATTTAACATGTTCATACTGATTTTAAAGCGGAAACTCGTACATATTTTAAAAATAACAAAAAATCGTTGAAGGGGGCACTGGGGAGGGGGATACAAATATCGCAGTTGCGCAGATCGGCTATTTGATCTGTAGAGAATACGAATCTAAGCTTCTTTTTTGCGGGCGTGCATATTTAAGCAGAGCCCACCCTCAATTTTTTGAAGCAGTCGTTTTGTTTTAAGGCATTTGGTGTTTTCTAGTTGCAGCCGTTGAAATCTAAAAATCGATGTTAATTTCCTATACATCTTTGAGACGAAACAACCATAAAAGACGAAACAACTAAAAGGAAATGTCCCAGTGGTGTTTTCTCTACGGAACGTTATTCATACCGATTTTGAAACTGAAATTTCTAAATTTATGAAACAATAAAAAATAGATGGTAGAGGGCAGTGGGATGGTGAAAGGAAGATCGCGTTTGCGCAGAGCGGCTATTAAACATGCGTAGAATACGAATCTACGATTCTTTTTCTAGTGGATCTGTATTGAAATAGAGCACCCCTCCACTCCCTCCCTGTTGTTGGCGGACCAACCTCATTTTGTAGCAGTTTTAGGCATAATTCGTATACAGGCCAGTAAGCCTTAAAAAAAACTTCGTTGAATGAACGCATTTGTGCCAAATTCTTCATGACGATCACAATACCTTCCTCTATAGCTATATTTCTTACAGCGAGGAAGGTTAAAGGAAACTTTTCTACGTCTAACGACACTGTCTCATAAACTCTTGTATGTGTTCTGGGTGTGAACGGCGTAAAATTAATGACTCACTACTTAACTTAGTATTTTGAGCATATAAAATACTGAAAATGTAAAAAGTAAAGACCAGGCAAGGTGCTTCGTCTTTGAAATGCAATTTGCTGAAGTTAAGTTTCCTTTTTAAGTGCCTATCTGAATTTTTGTTGCCTTCTGATGCTCTAACTAATCTTGCGAATGTTTCTGAAATTTAAAAATGTGCCTGTTATTTTCGCTCCATTTAAATTAATGTTTCTCTTGAAATTTTATTACGTTGAAATAACATTAGCATATACATTCACACGTTTGAAGTAAAACGTCAAGCGTTTCCGCGAATGAAAACAAAGAGGCGATTTTCCAAATTCAAATACCCCGATAAGCGGAAACATATTCGTTGTGTGCTTGACAGGAATGAGGAATAACATGAAATAACCTGAAATGGTGACCCCTTCATTTTAAAATGTCAGCAGAAGGGAAACTCGAACCACGCGGGGTATTATTGATCTGGCCCTTTTAACAGTTAACATTATTGGAGTATCGCCAGGAAGACGCGAAACAAGGGTTTTCAATTTATTTCCCCCCAAATCATTCCTAGAGTTCGTTAAAGATGAGGAGGGGCAAAGCTTGCACGAAAAAAAAAAGTAATTTTTAACGTGTGTGCTAATTTTTGCACCAAATCCGTTTGCCAAAAGCAATAAACTAGAAAACTAAACCCACACCTAAGAGGAAGAAACGCACAGCAGTTATCGTTCAAGAACCTCAGCACGTGCAAGTTAATCCGAATGGATTTAGCATTTTAAGTGTAGCCACTTGAGACCTCAAATACCAGTCTTAATCGGCTTTTTCCCTTTCAGAGGGCTTTTGTGATTATTAATACAGCGGAGTGGTCGTGATAAGCCGACCCGAGTACAAGGGTGTGAAATTTAGACGTCTGTTTTTAATTAACACCGTGAGAAAAGGATTCTTGAGAATTGTCGTAAAATAAAATAGCCCCGTTCAGAAATTTGTTTGAGCCTGGCTTAGTTTGAATTGAACCGTGACGCGATAAGAGTTACAGAGGGAGACTGGAGATACCGTCAGACCTACTTCGGTCGAATAAGAATTCGGTTTCAGTTTGGTGTTTGTTTAAGTGCGATTTTGTATTGCAGTGGTAAGGAAATTTATAATAATTTAATGCTTAGCTTCTTAAAAATTAACTGATTTAACAGGCATGCAACTACACCAAAGTAGTTAACCAAAAATAAAAGCATTAACGCACAGTGACGTAACGAGAAGTTGTGGGGCTTGGGTTCCAGATTCCGGTCGTGCCCCTATAACACCCCCCTCCCAAAAAACATAACACAAACAAAATATGCAACCAAAATAAAATCGAACAAAACTTCTATTTCTCGCCTTTACACTGCATTTAATAAAATAACCAATAAAGCTTAGATTTTTTAGCGTGTGGCGCCGTGTGTCTTAATATTACTGATTCAATGCGAACTTTTTTTTTCGACTAAAAAGAGAAAAATATTTCTGTAAGAATTGTTTTGAAGAAATTTAAAAAGCATTTCCCTCAGAAATATTTCTCTTGAAAAAGTTCTCTCTTAAAAATATTTCTCTCTTTGTCTTTACTGTGTCTGCCTTGTTTAGGTGGGCGTTTCAGCTTTACATTGAATTGTTCATTTCGCTGTACCGGCCGGAATGTAGTAGCGCCATCTATTTGGGTCGTACGCAAACCACTATTCTGAGAGAAATTTTTAGTAGCGAGAGAAATGTTTTAGAAGAGAACTTTCTTAATAGAAATATTTTTAATGAGAAAACATTTTTCCATGGAGAAAATTTTGTCGGGTGAATATTCTTGAAGAGAAAAATATTTTTTGCAAAAGTTTTTTCAAGAGAAATATTCTCATGAGAGAACTTTTTCAAGCGAGATATATTTTTTATTTTTACCAGAAAGAAATAAAAATATTTAAAAAAAACTTTCATATTGAAATAAATGTTTTTTTACGGTGCAAAAAATTCTTATTTAGTAAATAATATTGAGACTTAATTGAGCTCCCGATTTTAAAGAATTCTTAACAGTTTTGTTGCTTGCTCATTCTGCACTTTCTAATTTTTGTTTTTGTTTGTCGGCACCCGATTTATGAACGTGCTTATTGGAACTCATTTTATCGAGAACTTAATTTCAAACTTTGTTATTGAAGCGATTTCAACGATCTTACAAACCGCATCTAACAGCAAGGCGGTTGCCATGGTAACGTACCCCCACGCTCGCCGAATGTTCGGAAGAAAAAACTGTCGTATTACTAACTAATATTATCGCCTGGTTAAAATAGGACAAATTTATTACTAAGCAGTGCCCTAACATTTTCAACCTACTGATACGTCGAGATATTCGTCGAAAGACAGCTGTTAAAAAAATTGTTTGTTTTAGAACATTAAAGAATAAGAATATTTGCTTATTTTTATGGGAAAGAAATCTGTAAAAGGACCTTGGCGGTTCCCACGACTCACGGGCTCTGGTTTCGTGGACACCCGCGGAGCTCCGGTAGTTACGCCACTGCATTAACACATTTTTAGAATAAAAATACTAAATTTTCGATCGCCCTTATATAGGCTACTACACTTGTCCGAAATGTGTACTACATTTAAGCACGGGAATTTCATAAACACTAAACTAAGTACGAGCAAAGTTTTCGAAACCCTTTCTTTGCGACAACGGTCAGGAACCCTTAAAATGACCGAACCCCAATAAATAAATCGGGTGAACTTTAATCGCGGAGCATAAATGCAAACTACAGTTTGTATTGACATCTATACAAATGGGCGAACGTGTCTACACTTTCCAGAATCGCAAATGTTTCTCGACTTCCATTATGTTACAAAGTGGTTAGCTAAATCTTTGAATAGGCTTCTATCAGACGGCTGAAATATCCAATTTTTTTTTCAATGCAACCATAATTCGCTTTTGTTAATCGACATTTCAGTTTTTTTTTTGTTTTCGTCACGTAGGAATTGATTTTTTTTTTCTTTAAGTTTACTGGCCAATATACGAGTTATGTCTAAAAGAAAGGTACTTTTATGGCAAAGAGTTGTAACCTAAACATTTTGACTAATAAGCAGGTTTTAGGGCCTATAAGGACTTTATAGTTCAGACGCCCAAATTTGGGCCATAATATTGATAATTGCAGTCCGATGAAATCGCAAGAAAATGAGGTTGGTCCGCCATAAAATGGGGGGGGGGGGGTGCTCTTCTTCAAAACAGACGCGCTCGAAAAAGAACGTTAGATTCGTATTCTACTCATGTTGAATAGTCGATCTGCGCAAGCCCCCCCCCCACCAACGGTTTTTGTGCTTTTCAATTTCCGCTTTAAAATCGGTATGAGCATGTTAAACGACAATAGGAACAACTTTCGGATGACTGCATCAAAAATTGTGGGGGAGAGGGGAGATGGGAGGCTTCAAAATAGACGCGCTCGGAAAAGAACGTTGGATTGGTATTCTACACATGTCGAATAGGCGATCTGTTCAATTCCAATCTTCCTCTTCCCCCGATTTTTAAGTATTTTAAAAATGTAAGAATTTCGACTTTTAAATCGGCATGGCAAAATTTCCAAAATTTTTTGTTTAAAAAAATCAAATTTTTAAATTTTTAAAAAACGTGCGTAATTTTATCAAGAATTTTAAGTTTCTTAAATTTAAATTGTCAAAATTTTGGACGTTTTTAATTGAATTTTCAAAAATTTTAACAAAACCAAGGAAGATCCCGTGGCGGTTGACCGACGGCATTTTTGTTTTCAGTATTACAGGATTTCATAATTTGCTAACGCCTCATTTGCATTATAGGTATATATTTTATACAATTTTTGGGAAAGAAGAAATATTACTTTTTAAATTTACTAAAACCAAGATTTTATTCGGAAAACAACAAAGCGAAACTTGTTATCCAATCATTTTTCACACAACAAATTACCTGTCGGCGTATTCTGTAAATTCTCCAAGGTAAAAGTTAAACAAATCCCATTTTCAGTCCTGAATAAATCAGCGTGTAAAACGAGAATTGCCATTTCCGTTTTATACATATACCTACGTATAAATAGAACAAAACTGATCCACTCGGCAAAATGCGCGTATCCCTATAAAGTTATCAGGAACAAAATCCATAATTAATAAAGCCTGCAGGTATTAAGACGTCACAAATTGCTACTTTAGTTACAATTCTTGTTATCATGTGTTGCTGAAAGGCAATTTGAAATCGCATTAATTGTAACGGTGCAATTGCAGCAACACGACCACTTCTTCATTCAATACGCATTAATATTTATAAACCAGCTGGTAATTTCCATGTGGAGCATTAGCATTGGTTTTATTAGATCGTGCAATATCTATTTGCATTTAAATTACGTCATGAGTTGGTTTTTCTCAACTAACACGCACATATTCCGACTTTTAAAAGCTCCTATTATACATACATCGGGTGTTTATTATTAAAGGGAACATGTCCCGTGGCCTTAAATTCATTTTGTTGGTTTTCATTAATGGAATAGTATGTACAAAAATCTGTTTAACCTTTTTAACCGCTCAATAATATTACAGAGAACAATTTTGAAATTTTTAGATAATTTTTAAATATTTCAAACTAAAAATAAGCGATTTTTGAGAAGCAATAAAATTTTTATATTATTTTAAAGTTGCCGATATTTTAATATTTGATTATTTCCAAAATTTTGTAAACATTTAAAAATTTGGAAATTTTGTAAATTTTGAACAATTTCAAAATTTTGAAATTTTCGACAATTTTTAAATTTCTAATTTTATACCGGACGTTTTCTGAAAAAATAATAATTCTGAATTTTAAGTTTGAAACTGTTTGAACTAACATGAAATTTTTAAAATTTTGCAAATCTTTTAAATTTTATTTTTAAAAATTTTAGCAAATTTGAAATTTAAAGAAATTTTGAGAACGTTGAGAAGATTTTTACAATTTTGGAAAAATTTGAAAATTTTAAGAAATTATAAATTTTTTTAAATTTATTATATTTTGATATTTGGTAATTTTTGAGACTTTTAGAAATTTTGAATTCCGCAAAGGAAAAATTTTTGTGAAATTTCTGAAATTTTAAAATTTGAAAAAGTTTTCTTAACTTTGAAAATTGTTAGAATTTTCACGATCTTTGGAAATTTTGAAAACTTTCAAAACTTTTTAATTAAAGAATTATTTTTGGGGATTACCCAATTAAACTGTTCAAGTAAACGGCCAAAATGAAACCTCCACGACGTGTTTTCTCAATGACCAGTTCCTATTGCCATTTAAGATGTGCATACCATCGTACATTTTTGAAATAGCGAAACATCGTTGGGGGCGGCACAGGTTGCGGGCGGCACAGGTTGCGGGCGGTAGGAAGATCGCACTTGTGCAGATCGGCTATTTAGCATGCGTAGAATACGAATATAAGGTTTTTTTCTGAGCACGTTTATATTGAAGTAGAGCACCCCTCTCCTCCCCGTTTTTTGGCGGACCAACCCCATTTTGTTGTGGGCTCATCCGAGCGAGTGGAATTATCAGTCTTTTGAGCCAGATTTGGGTTTTCTGCGTTAAGGCGTCTGAACTGTAAAATGTATACAGACACACAGACAGACACCTCTGCAGCGTCCGCTTTATCGGTCTCCCAAGGCCCTAAATCCTGCTTATTTCTTAGTCAAAATGTTTGGCAGAAAAGTATATTTCTTTTAGGAATGACTCGTACATCGGCCAGTAAACTAAAAGCGAAAAACACTTTGCTGAATAAACCTGACGATCACAATACCTTCCTCTATAGACTATAGCTATACTTAAGGTAAAAAAAACGCGAACTGTTGAACTCTGCAATCACTTTGAAAAACGAAATTTTGGAGTGCTTCGGACAATAACTCATTTTTTAACCTTGACGCAAGCCTACATAAAATATTAAAAATTATCCCAACATAAAAAAGTTGTTAGTGAAAAAAATCTTCAGCTTTTTGCGCCACCTTGCGTACATTTACGCCCTCGCGAAGTCATTACGACATGGCCATTAATATTCAACCAAACAATATGAAACTTAAACCAGAATGGGGCGTTAAAAGTATCAAATATCGAAGTTCTGGTCGCGGTTTACCAGGTTTTCAGAATGCAAATAATACGCATCGAGTTCGTTTACTTCGTGTACAGTTTTAGTTCGTGTTTTAATTTGTGGTTGATGTTCGTCGTGATTATAATGTAGTGAAATAAATAAACCTGTGTTTACTGCAAAAACGTTATGTGCATAAATTAAATTTACATTAAAACAAGGTTAAATCGCGTTATTTATTGTAAACTTGCCTTATTTTCTATAGGATAATTATGATGTTGATGTGCTTCAGGAAACTAATAATAAATTAGTAATTATAGGCGTCAGAGAAAGTCACTTTGAAATTTTGGAATTAATTTTTAGACTACAACAGTTTTTGATTCATTTTGCTAGTTATTCCTAGCTTAGTACTGATTTTTCTATAACTTTAATTTTAAACGACTACAAGTTATTACTAATTTATAAACAGTATAAGAATTACCACACCAAGGTTTTATTATGAAAGCTACTGAACAGTGGCGTAGCTAGGATTTTTTTGGCCTGGTCGCAAAATAAGTAAGAGACAATTTTTTGGGAAGGCGTTGGCAAGTAATTTTTTCCATGTGGCACCTAAAACTAAAGCATTTTTGACCGCAAAAACGCCACTGATTTTAAGAATTAACTGGACTTACTATAAAACAACACTTTTAAAAAATACCAAACCATTAAACATTTTCAATAACGGTGGTAGATGTCCCTAGAGACAGTTATATAATGTACAGCGAGGTATGAAGTAGCAACGATGCAATCCACGCAAAAATAGCATTGTTACTTCATACCTCGCCATACATATATAAATGTCTCTAGGGACATCTATCACCGTTATTGTTAATGTTGGCACGATTTAAGTGCTTTTGATGCTTGCATTTACAAATAGGAAATATACCTAACTGAGGACTCCTAATACGGACGAAACGCGTATTAAATTACCGGATGTTAATTTTTTGCTAATAATTTTTATAATATTAAGTACAATAAAGTAAAATATAATGGATTCAGTTTTTCTTTTAAATGAAATAGTTTGTAAAATAAATAAAACAGTTGTACCTGTTTATGTGTTAAATACTAGTGGAATTAATTATGGATTTTGACACTTTTCGGCGGGAAAATTTATGGATTTTGACACTGTTGGTTGGAAAAATTATGGAATTTGACACTTTTGGCTGAAAAATGTATGGGTTTTGACACTTTTTGGCGGGCAAAATTATGGATTTTGACACTTTTGGCGGGAAGTATTATGGATTTTGACACTTTGGGGAGGGGGGAGAAATTATGAATTTTGACACTTTTCGGCAGGAGAAATTATGGTTTTTGACACTTTTTAGCGGGAAAAATTATGAAATTTGAAATTTTTGGCGGCAAATATGGGTTTTGACACTTTTGGCTGGAAAAATCATAAATTTTGATACTTTTTGGCCGGAAAAATTATGGATTTTGACATTTTTGGCGGGCAAAATTATGGATTTTGACACTTTTGGCGGGAAGTATATTTTGACACTTTTCGGCAGGAGAAATTAAAGATTTTGACACTTTTTAGCGGGAAAAATTATGAAATTTGAAATTTTTGGCGGCAAATATGGATTTTGACACTTTTGGCTGGAAAAATCATACATTTTGATACTTCTTGGCGGGAAAAATTATGGATTTTGACATTTTTGCGGGGCAAAATTATGGATTTTGACACTTTTGGCGGGAAGTATTATGGATTTTGACACTTTTCGGCGGGATAAATTATGGATTTTGACACTGTTGGTTGGAAAAATTATGGAATTTGACACTTTTGGCTGAAAAATGTATGAATTTTGACACTTTTTGGCGGGCAAAATTATGGATTTTGACACTTTTGGCGGGAAGTATTATGGATTTTGACACTTTGGGGAGGGGGGAGAAATTATGAATTTTGACACTTTTCGGCAGGAGAAATTATGGTTTTTGACACTTTTTAGCGGGAAAAATTATGAAATTTGAAATTTTTGGCGGCAAATATGGGTTTTGACACTTTTGGCTGGAAAAATCATAAATTTTGATACTTTTTGGCCGGAAAAATTATGGATTTTGACATTTTTGGCGGGCAAAATTATGGATTTTGACACTTTTGGCGGGAAGTATATTTTGACACTTTTCGGCAGGAGAAATTAAAGATTTTGACACTTTTTAGCGGGAAAAATTATGAAATTTGAAATTTTTGGCGGCAAATATGGATTTTGACACTTTTGGCTGGAAAAATCATACATTTTGATACTTCTTGGCGGGAAAAATTATGGATTTTGACATTTTTGCGGGGCAAAATTATGGATTTTGACACTTTTGGCGGGAAGTATTATGGATTTTGACACTTTTCGGCGGGATAAATTATGGATTTTGACACTGTTGGTTGGAAAAATTATGGAATTTGACACTTTTGGCTGAAAAATGTATGAATTTTGACACTTTTTGGCGGGCAAAATTATGGATTTTAACACTTTTGGCGGGAAGTATTATGGATTTTGACACTTTGGGGGGGGGGAGAAATTATGAATTTTGACACTTTTCGGCAGGAGAAATTATGGATTTTGAAATTTTTGGCGGCAAATATGGATTTTGACACTTTTTGCTGAAATCATGGATTTTGATACATTTTTGGCGGGAAAAATTATGATTTTGAAATTTTTGGCGGGAAGAATTGTGGATTTTGACGCTTTTTGGCAGGAAAAATTATGGATTTTGACACTTTTCGGCGGGAAAAATTACGGATTTTGACACTTTTGGCGGGAAAAATGGATTTTGACACTTTTGGCGGGGACAATTATGGATTTTTTGAAATAAAGAAGAACGTATCTTAATGTTGAAAGCTTAAAGCCGCTGGTTTTTTCGATTTTCGGCAATAATAATTTAATAAATTTGCAATAACATTCATTTCGAACTAAAATTAATTAGAAAAGGTACACAACGCGTGATTGATGTTTTCGCTTTATGACAGCGTATGAACAGATAAAAGAGAAAAAAGGAGCCGTGCTTTGCTTTATAATACAGAAATTCTCTTTGAAACTAGTAAATTTGTGGCCCTGAGAAGGGCAGTTGTGTTGTTTGTTGTCGAGACGATTTTTCTCTTTGTTTTTTTAAGCTTTCTTTTCCGTCTTTTTCGGCAGCAGCACGGCCTGGATGTTGGGCAAGACGCCGCCCTGAGCGGTCGTCACGCCGGAGAGGAGCTTGTTCAGTTCCTCGTCGTTCAGGATCGCGAACTGCAGATGGCGGGGGATGATCCTGGTCTTCTTGTTGTCGCGAGCCGCGTTACCCGCCAACTCGTGAACTTCGGCGGCCAGGTACTCCATGACGGCGGCCAGGTAGACGGGCGCGCCGGCCCCGACGCGCTCCGCGTAGTTGCCCTTCCTCAGGAGACGGTGTACGCCGTCAGCGAAGGAACCAAGGCCGTCACCAAATACACCAGCTCCAAGTAGACCTGTCTCCCGTCTTTCCATTAAAAAAAACGGTTCTTTTCAGAACCACAATTTGTTTTAGAAAAAGTATTTCTTAGAGTGCGCAAACCTACGTATGTGTATGTGATTTTGATACTTTTGGCTGAAAAAATTAGGGATTTTGTTACTTTTTAGCGGGTTAATTTATGGATTTTGACACTTTCTAGCGGGAAAAATTGTGGATTTTGACATTTTTGGCGGGAAAAATTATGGGTTTTGGCACTTTTTAGGGGGAAATATTATGGATTTTGACATTTTTAGCGGTAAAATTTATGGATTTTGACACTTTTGGTGGGAAAATTTATGGATTTTGACACTATTTAGCGGAAAAAATTATAAATTTTGACACTTTTTATCGGGATATATTATGGTTTTTGTGACTTATGGCAGGAAAATTTATGGATTTTGAACTTTTGCGGGAAAAATTATGGATTTTGACACTTTTTAGCGGGAAAAATTATGGATTTTGACACTTTTGTCAACAAAAATTATGGATTTTGAACTTTTGGCGAGAAAAATTATGGATTTTGACACTTTTGGCGGGAAAAATTATGGATTTTGACACTTTCTAGCGGGAAAAATTGTGGATTTTGACAGTTTTGGCGGGAAATATTATGGATTTTGACACTTTTGGCACGAAAAATTATGAATTTTGACACTTTTTAGCGGGTAATATTATGGATTTTGATACTTTTGGCGGGAAAAATTATAGATTTTGACGGGAAATATTATGGATTTTGACACTTTTGGCGGGAAAAATTATGGATTTTACACTATTGGCAAGAAAAATTATGAATTTTGACACTTTTTAGCGGGAAATATTATGGATTTTGATCCTTTTGGCGGAAAAAATTATGGATTTTGACACTTTTTAGATGGAAAAATTATGGATTTTGACAGTTTTGGCGGGAAATATTATGGATTTTGACACTTTTGGTGGGAAAAATTATGGATTTTGACCCTTTTGGGGGGAAAAATTATGGATTTTGACACTTTTGTCAACAAAAATGATGGATTTTGACACTTTTTAGCGGGAAATATTATGGATTTTGTTACTTTTGGCGGGAAAAATTATAGATTTTGACACTTTTGGCGGGAAAAATTATGGATTTTGACCCTTTTGGGGGGAAAAATTATGGATTTTGACACTTTTGTCAACAAAAATTATGGATTTTGACACTTTTTTGCGGGAAATATTATGGATTTTGATACTTTTGGCGGGAAAAATTATGGATTTTGACACATTTGGCGGGAAAAATTATGGATTTTGACCCTTTTGGGGGGAAAAATTATGGATATTGACACTTTTGTCAACAAAAATTATGGATTTTGACACTTTTTAGCGGGAAATATTATGGATTTTGATACTTTTGGCGGGAAAAATTATGGATTTTGACACTTTTGGCGGGAAAAATTATGGATTTGGCATTCTTTTGGCGGGAAGAATTATGTGTAAACAGATGAAAGAGAAAAAAAGAGCCGAGCTTTGCTTTATAATACAGAAATTCTCTTTGAAACTAGTAAATTTGTGGCCCTGAGAAGGGCAGTTGTGTTGTTTGTTGTCGAGACGATTTTTCTCTTTGTTTTTTTAAGCTTTCTTTTCCGTCTTTTTCGGCAGCAGCACGGCCTGGATGTTGGGCAAGACGCCGCCGGAGAGGAGCTTGTTCAGTTCCTCGTCGTTCCGGATCGCGAGCTGCAGATGGCGGGGGATGATCCTGGTCTTCTTGTTGTCGCGAGCCAGGTACTCCATGACGGCGGCCAGGTAGACGGGCGCGCCGGGCCCGACACGCTCCGCGTAGTTGCCCTTCCTCAGGGGACGGTGTACGCCGTCAGCGAAGGAACCAAGGCCGTCACCAAATACACCAGCTCCAAGTAGACCTGTCTCCCGTCTTTCCATTAAAAAAAACGGTTCTTTTCAGAACCACAATTTGTTTTAGAAAAAGTATTTCTTAGAGTGCGCAAACCTACGTATGTGTATGTGATTTTGATACTTTTGGCTGAAAAAATTACGGATTTTGAAACTTTTTAGCGGGAAAATTTATGGATTATGACACTTTTGGCGGGAAAAATTATGGACTTTGACAATTTTGGCTGGAAAATTTATGGATTTTGACACTTTTTGGCGGGAAATGTTATGGATTTTGAACTTTTGGCGGGAAAATTTATGGATTTTGACACTTTTTAGCGGGAAAATTATGGATTTTGACACTTTTGTCGGGAAAATTTATGGATTTTGACTTTTTTGGCGGGAAAAATTATGGATTTTGACACTTTTGGCGGGAAATATTATGGATTTTGACAATTTTAGCGGGACAAATTATGGATTTTGACACTTTTTGGCGGAAATATTATGGATTTTGACATTTTTGGCGGGAAAAATTATGGATTTTGACACTTTTGGCGGGAAAAATTATGGATTTTGACGGGAAATATTATGGATTTTGACACTTTTGGCCGGAAAAATTATGGATTTGGCATTTTTGGCGGTAAAAATTATGGATTTTGACACTTTTGGCGAGAAATATTATGGATTTTGACATTTTTCGCACAACAATTACGGATTACAAATCATCATATCTATATGCTCTTATTTATAATACATTTCATCAACTAAGGTTGAATTCAGAATACAGAATTTTTCAAGGACTTCAATGATACGCATAACTTGTGTTATTCTTTGCAGTTTGAATATTTGTATATAAATTTATTCCAAGCCATCTTGAATCTAGTACTCCTTTTGAAATAAATGACAAACATTTACAAGTAGCGTTGCTGGTAAGTTTAATAAGTGGAGAAAAAACAAAATTTACAATCAATAATAGTATTAAATTGATTAGAATCAATTTGGGTGGGCCAAAGCACTCTTAACAGTAAACAAAACATACAAAAACTAATTTTGAGATATCAAATCCTCACCTAACTAGCATAGACAGACCCAGAATTTTATCCTAGTTCCGAATATGCAAAAATAAACAGGATGTTTCATTAAAAAAAGGGTTAATGTCATTTTTGGCGAAACCGGAAATAAAAGTCATTAAATTTTTACCCTATATAATGCGTTTTTATAGCTTATAACACATACTAAAATTTCAATTGTTTATCATAAAATTTTGTACCCATATAATGCACTTTCATGGTTTATTTCAAAAAACATTAAAATTGCATTTGTTTATCATAACTAAAAGAAGAAAGGGGATGCGCCATGTTCCATTATCACCCGGTATATAACCTATTATATAGAGTTAAAAAAAATCTGTAATGTATCCGTAATACGATATATCGGAATTCATATTTATTTCTTTTTTACCGGTAGCTCCAAGGGGCCCCTAAATCTTTAGGGCCCCTCCGCCTTGCGACCCATTGGCGGTATGATAGCCACGCCACTGCTTTAAATAATACGCGTAGGCGTGACGCTTCCTAGATTACGACTATAACATTACGTTAGTAGATTTCTATAATAATTTACCTATACAAGGGGTAATTTTACACGATGCCCAACAATTATCCGACGCATAATTTATGAAGCCCAACAATTATGATAAAAAATGGAGCCCAAAAATGAGGCCCTAGGCTGCAGCCTAGTCAGCCTATTGGTAAATTTGGGACGAATTATATAAGCTAAAAATTCAAGTAGTTTCACTTCCGGTTTCACCTTTCTTATTTTTAATGGAACACCCTGTATATTTTTGCATTTTACAATTAAAATGATATTCTAGTCTATTCTAAGAATATACCCAGAATTTTATCCTAGTTCCGAATATACAAAAATATACAGGGTGTTCCCTGTTATATAATAAGTTAATGCCATTTCTGGTGAAACCGGAACTAAAAGTCTTTAAATTTGTACCCCATATAATGCGTTTTTATGGTCTATAAGTCCATAAAACATTCTAAAATTTCATTTGTTTACCACAAATAAAAGGAAAAAAGAGGGTGCGCTATGTCCCATAACACCCGGTGTTATAACTTTTACATAAAGATGAAAAAATCTATAATCTATCCGTAATTCGATAGTTCCAAATTTGATATGTTTATTTCTTTTTTACCGGCAGCCCCAGGAGGCTCTAAAATCTTCGGGGCCTTGCGACCATTGGCGATATGACAGCTACGCCACTGTAACTGAATCAATATTGTCTCTAAATTATCCACAATCTATCTTGAAAGTGTCCATCATTTATTTAATTTACACTGTCGCTCTTCCTGTCTTATATTGCAACGTGCTTATTTACAAAATCGAATTCTGAAGTATCGCTTTTATCGCCGTCCTAAAAGTGGATCTTTAAGAAAATTCTGTTGACGCTCCACTAAATTATTGACGCTCCACTAAATCGTATTTCACCTCTAGATACTTTAAAAATTGCCATTATTAGCAAAACAATATGCATTCTCAACTGGATTTAATTCAAAAAAACAAGATGCTGTTAAAAGTTGGCTTTTAGAACTTAATCAACCAGACGTTCCAAAAATCTTGGTGTCGTTTCTCTTAGTAAAACAAACGTACCTAAACAAAATCACTTTACTGCGATTACAAAGTAGACTTGCCCGTAACTTACCGATTCACAGTGCACCCACCTATCTTGGCCTAGGCAGTAACACAAGTGACTGGGTTTGATTAGAATACGTAAATACCCTTTTGCAGGGATACTGGCTCTGAGCTTTGAGAATACTAATGAGCATTTAAATGCAAGTGCGGGGTGGCTAGTTGCCATGTCTGGGAAACTTTCCTTCAATCGCATTTTATACACGTTAAGCTAAGAACAAACTCATCGCGTTCTGCGTGCAAGACGAAGAAATTGTGAGGTCGTGAAATAAGTGCATGCAAAGAACGCGGGAACACCGGACTTTGCTGATTACTGTAGCGTGTTAAATGTTGGTGAAAGGTGTGAAGTTTCCCGTTTAAAATGCTGAAGTTTTGCACGCCCCACGGAAAACGCAGAGATTATGTGGTGGGTATTTTATGTCTCTTTTTATTAAATGTTTAAGAGCGTGCTAGGCGCTGCGAAATGGCTAACTCTTAATACCAATAGGGAGTTATAAATCTCAGTTTCGCGTGGTTGTTCCTTGGAAATTGTATCTCTCTCAAATTCTGATTTTAAATGCAAACGAAGTGTCCGAGGCGTGAATTAAATCGCATTTGAACAACTGTAGGTACAGCAAGGTGCAGAAGTAATGTCGCAAACAGTATTCGTATATAAATAGGCAACACGCTTTTCAGGCAGACGCGAGCGTTGATACAAAGCAGTTGTCTTTTTACTGTTGCAGTATAAATATTACATGGAATTGGAATTTTTATGGCTGGGATCGGTGTCACACATTTGCATTTTTTGGAAAATGTTTAATATTTTTAATAACATTAAAAATTTCAGATCATTTTATCAAGAATACAGAAAAAATATTTCTTTTTAAATTTCCGGTACTAAAGATTTCGGAAATGATCAAAATTTTCAAAATTTTATATTATTTTTTTTAATGTTTTTGTTAAATTTTTTTAACAACTTGAAAATTGTGACAATTATGAGTATTTGAAAGTTTTGTTAAAATAGTCAAAATTTTTAAATTATTACAATCTATTAATAATTTTAACTGAAAAATTCAAAAATTTCGAAAATTTTATTTATTGAAAATTTCTATAATGTTGAAATTGAAAATTTTGGAAATTCTTTAAATTTTGTTCAAAATTTGCAGAAGCCCGCTGTTTTTTTTTCATATCCTCAGATTCAAACTTTACCATTATTATTAATATTTTCAAAACTTTAAAATTTTCGTACCTATATGTATGTAGTAATTTTTTAATCTGCAAAAAATTAAATTTTCGATACTAAAGATGGAAAATCATCAAACCTCTCTAAATTTTGAATTATATATGTTCGTAAAAAATTTTAATTGTTAGACTTTCTAAATATTTTGAAAATATTGTATATTCTGAATACATATTTGCAATTTTTTAAAGATTTAATTATTGAAAGTGTTTGTAATTTTGAAAATTGTTAGAATTGTTATTAACTTTGATAGTAATTTGAAAATTATTTGCAGAGTTTGAATATTTGTGAACATTTTTTTAATTAAAATATTCTGACAATTCTAAAACTTTATGAAAAATGTGAAAATTTTGTAAAATTAGATAATATTTTGAAATTAATAAGAATCAAAAATTTCGAAAATTTTCAAAAATTTAAAAAACTAATTTTTAAAATTATTTTATTTTTGAGAATTTGCAGAAGCCTGCTGTTTTCTTTCCTATTCTCCGATTCAAACTTTTCCATTAGATTCAATATTTTCAAAACTTTTAAACTTTTGTAAAAGTGGAAATTTTTGGATAACTACCTTAAACATGTTTCTATTGTTTGCATTTTAAAAATATTTAAAATTATGAATATTTTAATATCTTTTAAAGTTGTCAAAATTTTTGGAAATTTCTTGAATTTTGAACTGTCAATTTTGAAAATAAATTATTTAAAACTTTTTCAAAATTTTTTAAAAGTTTTCTTTCTTTGAATTTTACCATTAGATATAAATAGGGAGTGCATCTGCACCGATAAGAAAAGATTTTCAGCGTTTTCCCAAATTCCAAGCAATTTCAGTATTTCAAAAAATATTAATTTCTCACAAATTCGATGTTGACTCCAGCAATTTATTGAAACAAAAAAATAAGAATTTTATTACCTATCAAGAAATTAGAAATTCCACGAAAAATTATTGTATACAGCAACTGCCAATAACACATTAAATAATATACTTGAAAAATTAGTTGTTCAACATTAATAAAATTGTTGATTATTACCTTATCCGTTTCTTTAGTACGATTTTCAGATGTTGAATTTTATT
The DNA here is from genome assembly GCA_958336395.1 of Ctenicera cuprea. Classification (NCBI taxonomy): domain Eukaryota; kingdom Metazoa; phylum Arthropoda; class Insecta; order Coleoptera; family Elateridae; genus Ctenicera; species Ctenicera cuprea. Next base: position 1,319,665 of record OY284490.1, read on the forward strand.
TGTTTGTTTATATTAACTAACGTCGGCGTATAAATTTTAATTTTTTTAACATAGGAGCCAATTAGTATAAAAATTCTGTTTTACAAAAATTGGCGTCCTTTATTACTTTATATTTGTATTTTATTTTTAAATTTATATTCCGCGTATAATGTAAATGTCTAAACAAGATAATAATCATAAAATTCACTCAGAAAAAACTAAAACCGACAAGATAATCGAAAACTGTAAACGGTATTTAAATAACATTCTAGTTTCGGTTTGATAATAACTAGGCTTGGAGCGTTCTGAGCCTGTAGTGTGGGCAACCAGACATACTCAATCGTGTTTTTATTGCAGGTGAATCCAGGCAGCAAGGCAGCCATCAAAGGAGTGAGAGAGGGCGATATAATAACATCAATCAACAACCAGCCTACTCGCGACACCACCAACGCCGACGCACATGTTCTTTTAAAAAAATCTGGAGACACCCTCAAGTTGGGCCTTAATGAGTGAGTTTAATTATAATCAAATTTAAGATAATGCGGCATCAACTAATGATGTCATAACTTTTGTAATAAAAATAAGTTAAAAAAAGTGATATGGCGTTTGGGTTATTTTACCAACAATTTCTTTAAATTGAAGTCCATGGTTGGTTAGATATTCTGAGTAACCACACTTAATCATACATACATACCGGATATGCTTAACAATAACAAAGCCAATAATATTTGCAAGTATAAATTGCCTAAATTTTTTTGTATTTGCATTAAATTGATGGTGGGGAGGTATTTAGGTAGAATTTCCTAACAAAGTTAACCAAAGTTTCACTTTACTTTGGTTACCGAATTTCCGAACAAGTAATTAATAAAATTTAAAGTAAGCTGCTTATAATACCCGAGCTTTTACAAAGAAGCCGTTCACCTTGCCTTGAACAAAGACTCAAAAGTAAAAAGTTTAACTAACCTACTTTTAGTATAAGCTTTTACTTTAATACAAGACGCTTAAATTTATCCCTAGAGTGTCAGATTTGGTCTTCACCTTACTCTTGGTAACATCACTGAAAAGTTATTTAGTCAAGTGAGTGTGAGTGGCTTTAAGCGGGCAAACACCGGTTCGATTCTATGGAAATATAATTATAGTAAAGGTAACCCTCGTTTCTGGTGGTTCAAATTTACGTTAAACCTGCTATGCTATGCTATCTGTTTTGGTTGTGCGTATGGAAAATTAGTGAAGCTGGGACTGTTCGTAGAGTTTTTGCGTCTAGCAAGTCGATCTTACCTACCGAAACTAGCGATTTCCTGAAAATTACTGCTGATTTTTTCAGGCAACCCCATTTTTTTAGGTTGTAGCTATCTTTCCTAGAATAAGGTTTCATGGTGAGAAAGGAACGCTACACTTTACTTTTGTCAGAAATAATTATTAAAGTGCTGAAAATGGAATTTCTGAGTGACATAAAAAAATTCAGAAGGCGTCGCAGCCCAACAGTTTCTTTGCTATTCTATTAATAGATGCTTTGGTTGTGTGGGTGGAAAATTTGTTGAAGCTGGGACAGTTCTTTGATTTTTTGCGTCTAGCGGATGTAGATCGTGCGTACCGGAACTAGCGATACTGAATTATTTTCAGGCATCCCCATTTTTTTTTCACATAACGCCATCTTTCCTAGAATAAGGTTCCATGGTCAGAAGGGGACACTAAACCGTAGTTGTGTCAGAAATAATTTTTAAAGTACTGAAAACCGATGAATTTTTTTTATAAATTTTTTATTTATGAGTGACATAAAAAACTGATGCTGAATTTTTTCAGGCCACCTCGTCTTTTTAAGATGACGCTATCTTTTCTATAATAAGGTTCTATGGTCAGAAGAGGCCGCTTGTCAAAAATTAATTTTTAATGTGCTGAAAACGAATTATTTTTTTTATAAAGTTATACTTCCGAGCGACGCGACGTAAAAAATTCAGAAGGCGGCGCAGCCTAAAAGTTCCTTCGCTATTCTATAAATAGATATTTTGGCTGTGCTAAAAATTTGTGGAAGCAAAAACTTTTCTTCAATTTTTTGCGTGTAGCGAAAGTCGATCGTGCGGTACGTAACTAGCGATTTCCTGAAAATCGATGTTGAATGTTTTTCAGGCACTCCCGTTTTTCTAAGGTGACGCTATTCTTCTTAGAATAAGGTGTTATGGTAAGAAGAGGCCGCTACACTTTAGTTCTGTAAGAACTAATTTTTTGAGTACTGAAAACGGATGAATTCTTGATAAATTTTGAATTCTGAGCGACGTAAAAAATTCAGGAGGCGGCGCAGCGCAACAGTTTCTTCGATATTCTATAAATGGATGTTTTGGCTTTTGTGGAAAATTTGTAGAAGCCTGGATTTTTCTTCGAATTTTTGCGTCTATCGGAAGTCGATCGTGCTTACCGGAAATAGGGATTTCCTGAAAATCCATGCTGTATTTTTTCAGGCGCCCACCCTTTTTTTTTCAATGTAACGCTATCTTTCCTAGAATAAGGTTGTATGATGAGAAAAAACCGCTACACTTTAGTTCTATCAGCACTAATTTTTTGAGTACTGATAACGGATGAATTTTTGATAAATTTTGACTTCTGAGCGACGTAAAAAATTCAGGAGGCGCCGCAATCCAACAGTTCCTTCGCTGTTCTATAAGTAGATGTTTTGGCTGTATGTGGTGTGGAAAATTTGTTGAAGCTAAGATCGCTCTTCTATGCGTGTTGCGGAAGTCGATCGTGCGTATCGGAACTAGCGATTTCCTGAAAATGGATAGTTAATTTTTTTTAGGCGCCCCGTTTATTTTAAGATTCAGCTATCTTCCTTATAATAACGCTCAGAAGATAATGGTTAAAATATGTTTTTGGTATTCCAACAACCAACCAAAGGCCTTTGAGCCTAGGGCTCGGTAGTCGACAAGGTAGATGGAGTTCATTGAGTTCGTGGGTTTTATTATCTTTTAGAAAATATGAAAAAATCGTAGATCTCGTGTGATAGATATTTGCACTCTGTGGAAAACAAAGTTTTTAGGCGAAAGTTTCAAGTCGATGAAAACCCATGGCTGCAAACACAGGCCAAAGATATATAACTATAATAAAAAATTATTATATCCGAGAATTAAGAAATTAATATAAAAAAATTTCTTTCCATTAGCAAAATTTCATTATTTTCCCTAGAGTCACCAACACCAATTAAGCTTAATTTTGGTTTAAAAAAAAACACCTGATAGCTCTTACGGCTTTAGTAAGTTATTCAGAACCGAGCCTCGCCCTGTAATGTCATTTTAGTTTAGAATGACCCTAAACCTTCCATGCGGAATTCCGCGGACTCACACCGATAATATAACGTGACCAGCCAGCCTGGCCATTGTGTTCATGTACATCAATATGTCAGATTGATGGAAAAGTGTTAAGAGTAGAAGAGAATATTTTTTAAGGCTGCAAATCGAAACGTATAGCGGTGTTCTTATGGATGCTTATTTCCAGGGATTGCAGGGGCTCTCCAAAACGACGGCAGTATAAAACCGTGCAGCAGGAAACTCATTCGGAGTCAATTGAACGTAAGTAAATTAGGATTTGTATGGTTTATGTATTCGCAATTTGACGTTGAGGTTGATTTCGTGGATTTTATACGTACCGAATTACCGAAGATTGTGTGTGAAAAACAAAACCGGAAAGAATTCTCTAAATTGTGTAAATAGTTTATCAAAATAATTGTTAAAATTAAAATCCAATATAGTTGACCACGAGGACGTGTAACAACCGACCATATTTTCTTAATTTTTAAATTATTAATTTCTAATTTTTTTTTAGAAAATCACACATAAAAATGCATATTATGCCGTAAAACGTGTTAATTTGGACTTCCGGTTTATACGGAAGTCATAGCATTTTTTATTTTTAATGGAACACCCTGTAAGTTTCTGATTATTTGGATATACCGTTAAATTTCCTTTACAGCCATGTATAATACCTTTGATTATATAGTGTATAATAGTCAATGATAATACCCATTGACTTTTAATTTGCCGCCAAAGGGCGTTTTTTAATATAATTAAATGCCTATTAATAATATTCATAATTAATTTATTTTAAGTTTGCTTTGAAAACATAAGTATAATGAACTTTAAATGTTTTTTTTGTAATTTGTTTAAACATTTTATTGTTACAAGAATTTAAAAAAAATGTAATTCTCAATTCTTAAACGGTCATAATTCTTTTTTGAATTTCCGTACTTGAGTTTTATTGCACTTTTTAAATTTTCATTTTATTTGCTTTAATTTAGCACTAATAACATTCCCTATTATTTTTAAAATAGCAAGAAAAAATAAAATTATTGTATTAATAACGGATATTAAATATAACTAGACGCCCTCTGGCGGCCAAAATTAAAAGTTAATGGATAAGTATTATACACGGCTTTAAAATAAATTTAAAAGTATAGCCAAATATTTAGAAACATACAGGGTGTTCCATTAAAAATAAAACGTGCTATCACTTCCGGTTAAACCGGAAGTCCAAATTAACACCGTTTTACGTCGTACATTTTTATGTGTATATTTTCAAAAAAAATTATTAATATAAAATTGAGTAAACAGCCGGTTGTTACATCTTTTCGTGGTCATTTGATATGTCTTCACATTCGAATTTCTTGGTATTAAAAAAAATATAATATATACGCTTTTATCTGTACTCTGTTTTTATGTAAAAAACAAGCTTAATCAATAAATACAGGTTATTGTCAAAAATCTAATAAATGGTTAAGGTATCTCGTTCCGTTGCTTCGCAGGAATTCCTTAGAGATTTTTCAGAACATATGAAGCTGAAATAATTTCAGCGAATCTTTTGAATTTTTAATAATGTGTATCGTTCCGTTGTTTCCACTTCCTTTCAGAAATTTTAAGAGCGGAATTTTTTGAAACAAGGAATTTATGAACAATGTTCTCAAATGAAATTTTTTTGTAATAAAAACTAATAATATCCTGGTTTTGGACTAAAAAACAAAATGAATAGAACTAGTCATAAAACTGTAATCAAACAAATTGTTTGCTTAACAAAGTTATCACTAAACCAACTATCTATTTTAGGCTGTTTCTATTTAACGTAAAAAATTTTAACTTAGTATCTTTCGTAAACACTAACGAAATGGATTTTTTTTGTAATTTCTTTAATATAATTATATTTTCAGTTTTCCTCTAATATTTACTTACATCACATTTTCAGGATCGAGTACATCAAAATCGAGTTACAGTACAAGCACTTCTGTAACAATAAATCGAAATCAATCTGACTCGACCGATACCGAAAATCCTATTCTGGTGAAAACTAACGGTCATTTGGAGAAAAATGGTGAGTAAAATTGAAATATTTTTATAAAGAATTGCACAAACCTTTTTAGATTTTATTTCTGAAAGGTTTGGTATTTTTGCCAAATGAAGGATGTAAAGAGGGGCTCGTATAAAGTACAGATACTTTAAAATGGAGGTTTTATGATTTTGACTGACAAATTTCATACCATTCTTCCAGTTTCTTGGACTATATCATGTTCAAAATCAATTTTTACTGTCGTATACTTTCAGCAATAGGAAAAAAACGTCCCGTAAAAAGGCCCCAGAAAGAAATTCTTTGAAAAAATTATTTTGCGCCTTATATAACAGACGTGTAAATATGTGGTTTCTAGTAACGAAGGCTCTCACCACCTAATATGGAGACAGGTGGAAGGGATCGGAATATAATATAGATTATTGGATTCAAATTTAAAATTTCTCTGAATAGTAAAAAACTAAAACCTAAAATAATTGCAACCAGTGTGCCGGAATTAGGGTGGAGCTAGAGGGGCTTCCGCCCCGGACGTATCGATTTGTAGGGCGCAATTTTATTGTATAATTTTGAATGGAGGCGACTTCTTTGTCGTTCGACAATTAAATTTTTTTTTTGCAGTGCAGTATGCTTGAACAGAAAATAGAAAAGGCGCGGTTCGTTCCGTTGCATGGTCGCACGTCTCCAAATTTTAAACTTTACTTATAATTATCACGAGGTGAAGAATAATAAAAAAAAACCATGACCTCTGTCATAGTTGTCAACTTTCATTAAATTTTTATTTTCTATGTGAAATTAGTACCAACGCAAACTTGCAACCGTGGCGTGGTTCGAAAACCCCATAATGTTTCATTTATAATAGTTGTCAGTGTAACCAGTGGCATACAAAAGTATTTTTATGATGTAATTATGTCGTCATGGTTTCTTAAGCGATATGTACTTCCTATCTTAAACAATTGCACAGTTGAATTGCTCTTGTAAACTTTTCCTATGACCGCAGCTCCAATTTACTTCATTTCAGTCTAGTACACTTAATTCTGATTTTTCCAATTTGTATGAAAATATTGAAAATTTATATTTTTCCTTAATCAATCACGATTGAAGAAACGGAAATTAAAAATCCCCACGAGTCTCGAGTCTGCAAATATATGTAAAAAGGAATTTTTGAACGGCTTCAAATTAAGAGATGAAAAACGACGGGAAAGTATTAAAACAGCTGAAAATAATTGCAAGCACATAACTATTTTATTGTTGTTAAAAAGAGGAACGTCTTGAAGGTGTGCCAGACGTATCCGTTCCGCCAAATTTGCTCCATCTTCCAAGATCATTGTTATTATACCGTGCACAGAACTAAACAAAAATTTAAGGCGCGTGTAGTTTTGTTCAGTACGCACTAAAGTTTCAACGGTTTAGTTTATGCGTCTTACCGTAGAGTACAAACGAAAAACGAATTTAACGAACGAAATTTTACCAGTTTTAAGTTACAATTTTTTTGAAAGACATGAAAGTGCCGTGGTTAATGTGCCTCGAAAGTCAGGGAACTCTCCCTCGACAAACTACCCCAAAACGTGGCAAATCCAGAACCAAAAAGTCCTGGAAAAGTGCATTCAGTTCGTTGAGGAAATTTAGGTGGAGACGATCGCGGAAATCAACCAAAGTTGTTCAGGAAGTTGTAAAAAGTAAGCCTTGCGATTGTTTAATAACTTAGAAAAACAATGACATATCAAAATAGAGAAATTTTATGATTTATACGTAAGGTCACTGAGTAACAGTAAGTTTTTCATATATTTAAAAGTTTATTTATGGGAACTCCTTAGCTATTTACAAGAATTGCAAATGTTATTGGCGCATGCTTATTTTCTGTATATTTACATAATGCTTGCACACTTTGAATTTACTTACTTTTCCTTCTTCCATCCCATCGGGTCTTCTACCCATTTCCTGTACGTTCTTCTTGGGTTTCTTGCCACCTTTTCGCTTCTGCCATTGTCTTTCCTTTTCCTTCCTCTATGTGTTGTATTGTTTCTTCCCACCTTTTTCTCGGTCTTCATCTTAGTCCACGTTCTTCCACCACCATTTCTTTTACTATATTGGGAAGCTTGTCTTCATTCATCCTTCATACGTGTCCAATCCATTTTAATTGTTGTTTTTCAATCTTAGTTATTGCAGGTTCCTGTTTTAGTTCGTCCTTACATATTGCATTCTTTACGCTGTCTATTTTTGTGTTCCCTGTCATCCTCCTTAAGTGCTTCATTTCTAAAGTAAAGTACACCGTTTTATGTATTCTCGTTTTTGCTTCTCTTGCTTGACTCTCTTTTTCTTACTAAGGTGATATTTATTGGTAGCATAGTTGGTTTGTCTCGCTAACCCTATTTTGTGTCTCTTCATTTATCTCCCCATCATTTAATATTACTGATTCCAAATATGTATAACTATCTACTTCATCCAGACTGATAGATATGGCTCCACGGTTAACGCGGCCGCCTTTCATTCGGGAGGCCCTGGGTTCGACTTCCGGCCCGGCCGAGTGTCCTGGCTCAGTTTTTTGCGGTTTTCCTGAGCCAAAAGGTGAATATTGGGACAATACTTTTCGCGGAAAACCTCCTTTGTACAAATTCCTTGTTCTAACCCATCCTTTCTCGCTAAAGAGGGGCAGTCCGGAGTCCGAAAGGCCCCTACAGTGGCCCGCCTCTGTACGAGAAACGAATCAACACCAATTTTCCCCTTTTCTTTTTCCCCCAGAGCTTCGTTATCAGTATTTATTTCTTTCGTAGGTGTTCTTACTCTGCTTATCTTTATTTCTTCTTCTTCTTGCCCTTCTTGTTTCTCTTTTTGTTCTTCTTCTTGTTTTTCTGTTTGTTCTTCTTCTTCTTCTGCATCTTCCTCTATCCCCATGTATGCCTTAAGGCGTTGGGTCCTCTATCCATCTCCCCCATAGCTGTTGCGGTCTCTCCCCATTTTCCTGCCTTTCTTGAAGTTTTTGTTTCTATTCCTAGCCGCCTCCTTGATGTTGTCGTCCCATTAGACTGGGAGTCTTCCTCTGATTCTTATTCCTTCTGCTTTCATTTGTTAGACTTTCTTGGGGTATCTTGTGTTATCCATACGCATGAGGTGTCCATACTACTTCAATTGTTTCCTTTCTATTTCACTGTTTGCTGGTTGTTAGTTAAAGTCGTCTCTCATTCTTCTGTTTCTTATTCTATCCCTTCTTGTCTTGCCTACCACTCTTCGCAAGTATCTCATTTCCGTTGCTGTTATTTTTGATCGGTATTTATCCAGCAATGCATTCTGATCCGTAGAGTAGAGTGGGGAAGAATAGTGTTTTATAGAAGTGCATCTTTGCATTTGTGCTTAGTTCTTTTTTGCCTATCATTTTTGTTTATTCGCTTTGGTTATCCTTTTTTTTAATTTTTCCTCTATTCGTCCATCCTTGTTTATTATCACTCCTAAATATTCGTACTTCTCCACATACTCCAGTTGTTTTCCTTCTAATGTAATCGGTGTTTTGCTTCTCTTCCTTCTCTCGTGATGTGTACTATTTTGCTTTTTCCAATGTTTATTTTCGTACCTTTGTCTTCTAGGTGGTTTTTCCATATGTTAATATTCTCTTGCAGTTGTCTTGTATTTTATGCCATTATTAATATATCATCTACGTACAGTAGATCTTGGGTCATTATAAGATTTAGGTTATGATACCCTAGTCTTGTTCTCTTTCTGATGTCTTTTTTACATTTATAAATTATGCTGCTCATGTTAATAACCACAAACAGCAATGGGCTCAAACCGTCGCCTTGGTTAACCTCTCTATCTATGTTAAATTCTTGTTATTTATGTCCGTTTATCCTTACTACCCCCACCATCTTTTTGTTTATACTCTCGATCACTTGTATTAGCTTTGGGCTTGTTTGTAGTTCTTCTATTCCCTCCATAGTATGTGCTCTCTAGGTCCTTGATCGAACACCGCTTTAAGGTCCAGGTAAATCTTCCTGTTTTTGTCTACCATCTTCTCTGTTATCAGTCTGATGGTGTATATGTGAGCTTGTGTTTGTTTACCTGGGCTGAAAGCTGCTTGTTCCTCTTCTAGCTTGTCTTCAATTGCATTTCTTAACCCTTTTCTATTATTTTCGAGTACATTATTAGCGTTACTGGAGATAGGCACATTGCCCTGTAATTCTCACAGTTTCTTGTTCCACCCTTCTTATATACTACTACTATTTTGTTTCCAGTCTGTCGGTATCTGTTCTGTTTCCCATGCTTGTTGGAAGATATCTTTCAGCCATATTTGACTATTCTTTCCCCTCTTTTCTTGAGTAGTTCAAGAGCGATATTATTTTCTCCTGAGGCTTTTCCGATTTTTGTATTTGTTTTATCTTTCTTGTAAACTCCTCACAGGATGCATGTTTTGCTTGTATTACTGTCTCCTTAGCCTCGTTACGTTTCTTTACGTAATTTGCTCTATCTGCTTCTATATTGGTCTTTTTAAATCTGCTCCACGTTTCTTTCTTCAGCTTGATCTTACTCTTCACTTCCGCGTTCCACCATCTTGTTCTTTTCTTATGCGCACTATAGTTTGTTGCTTTTTTCAGATATCTCTTCTGCGGTTCGAATTATGGTTTCTTCAAATGTATTACATCTTTCATTTCGGTTCCAGGGCGTGCCTAGTTGTTGTTTGATTTCTTTTGTGTTAAGTGTATTATTAGGTTTTTGTTCGTATTATTTTCTTATCTGTGGGTTTTCTAATGCCTCAATTTTAATACTTGTATACTTCTTTCTGATTTTTCTTTTGGATGTCGTAAATTTTGGGTCTGGAATCAGAAACCTGTGGTTAGTACTTCATTCTGCTCCTCTTATCACTTTTACATCTTGTAGTGCATATCTGATACTTCTGGTAATAGTTATATAATAATTAAACATGCTTTTGTGTCCTAGGGCTTCGGCCTCGTATGCTACCTTATGTATCCTTTTATGTTTGTACATTGTACATTGAGTTTCCTATTAGGTGATACAAAAATCTATCATTCTCTCTCAGTTATTATTTATTTCCCTTTCTAGTCCATATTCTCCCATTGTCCCATGCCCGATTTCGTTGTTGTTACCTATATGTGCGTTCCAGTCTCCCATGATTACGATGTAGTGATTCTTACGTTATGTTTGCTGTAGATCTTCCTAGAATTGTTCTTTATCTTTTCGTTCGCATTTTCTGTTGGGGCGTAGATTTGTATTACCTCTACTTTTTCTTGCAGCTTTAAGTTGACTGTGATAATTCTTGAGTTGATGGCTTCAAATTTTGTTACCTTTGTTTCCAATTTGCTGTTGAGGATGATACTCACTCCTTCTGTTACTCTGTTTTCTATAGGGGTTCCGGTGTATCTAAGGGTATACCCTTCTTGTCCAGTGTCTTTATACCGCTTCCTCTCTTTGTAATTTCTGCTATACCTAGTATATGTATTTTATATTTCTCCATTTCTTCCGTTATCTCTACTTCCTTTCCCATTAATGAGGTAACATTCCATGTTCCAAAACATATTCCATTTCCGAGGCTCGTATTGTTTTTCTTAATCTTCTTATCTCGAGCGGGTGATTGGCCTAACGTCGAGGGCCCCGTTTCCTCAGGAGAACTGAGCTGTTCCGTGGCAGGGGCCCTTACGGGGTGCTATCAGTCGGGCCAGCTAAACCCTGTTTTTTTGAGATGTATTACTTCTCTATCACTTCCCATTTATCATAGCTTGTGACAGACAGAGCCTGAATCCAATTTTTGGATCCAGGTTGGCTTGATTAATATTATTTTATGAACGCAAAATTAAACCATTAGGGTAACTATGAAGTAACTAGGGCGTAACTAGGCGTTACCGAGGTAAACACATGTTAATAACATACACGAACAGTTATCGGTCTAATTTTCATTTAGGCAGGTTAAAGCTGCATTTTGATTGGCTGCAATTTGCACGAATGATTTAATAATCGAAATTAAAAACTAAAAAATTTAAAAATGTTTTAAAAGTTTAAGAAAACGCGAGGAAAGTCCCGTGGCGGTTGCCCGACAGCTTTTGTTTTAGGAATTGGCAGAAATCCTATTTGAATTTTAAAATGATTCGTAAGTAGAGAACAATGAAAAAATTGTCAGTGTATTCGTGTTAAAAATTCTCACACCTTAAAAAAATTATCAATTACAAAAGAGTTACACCTCCATCAATCTTCGGTATTTTACTTTAAAAAGCAAGGCCGCTTTTTCACATAATGCTACGCCCTCAAGTATCGACTTTCTGTTACGGCCAGTGGCATACTGTCCTTTTGTAAGGATAATGTAAATCCAGTTATCGAGGTCTAACAAAAGCACTAAATCTGCTTTTTGTTCGAAGGATTAAAATTACATTAGCGACGCCTCTTTCAGCAAACTCTGAAACGTGCTCTACAGTCTTTCAAAAATCACGTAGATTCTTCTCTAACAATGATGGAAATTATTGGTTTTTCCCAAAACTTTAGCCCGGGGTGTTATTTACAACAGATATGCTGTTGGAACTATGAAAACATTTTGAATTTAACATTGATTTTGTTGATTAAATTAGTTAAATTGGGTGTAAACCTCGAAAAAAAAATCTAAATAATAAAAACTATCCAGAATACCATTAACCCAGTTCTAATTGATACAATTTTGAATGGGGTTTGATGAGCGCGCTGTTTAATTTACAGAAGGCGCGGTGGAAAATTCAATTTGTGATCTATTGCATCACCAAAACGTTTTGCAGCGTATTTTCTATGGGCTATTACGTGGCGTTGCTAAATAAACCAAATATTTACCATTGTATTCGTTTAAAATACAATTGCCACATAAATCTTCCTGATGCCAAACATTTCGATTCAGGTCGAGTCGTAAAATTTTATAAGCGGTACTTCAACGTAATTAATTTTGTACGATAATGGAAAATGTATCAAAATCAAACATTCAAAAGGGTTTTTAAATTTTAAATCTAAGAACCTTAAGTGGAATATTCATGAATTCAGTTTTTGTACCACCGCCCGCCTGGAAAAAACTGATTAACACACCAAAGAGCTGCCTTCAATCATTTTTTAACTGAAATTTATACCGTAATTTATATTGAAATCAAAAGCTTTACTGTGTTAAAATGTGGAATCGAAAATTCCTGCATCGCCAGGGATTTTCTAGGCTCAATGTTGTTGTCACTCTGATCTAACCAATAACAAAATTTTCCAAATTAAATTTGTTTAATGGAAAATACTATAAAAAGCAAAACTTCGACGTTTAGAATGAAACAAATTTTTAAAATAATCGTAGATTTATACGTTGCTGGAACTTGCAAATGTCCAGAATTAGTTAAATTTATTCATTGCAGTAGGTGGTTAGAAAAATAATGTAACAGCGAGCTTAAGAGAAAAAGCTCGAGAGCTGAAAACATAAAAATTACTCATGAATACGAAAAATTTGACTAAAGTTTTAATAAAACAAAGCATTTAAGTAAATGCCAGCCTATGGTCTTAATTTTTACCTTCTTCGCTATACGGTTTCTGTTCATCAACATTTCGGAAGTTGAGGTTTTAACGAAAATGCACGTTTTAGGAACCGAGAATGCAGAAAACTTAGGTTTCGCCATGGTATCCGTATGTCCGTGTGTTGTGTGTGTATCTGTCTGTGTGTGCAGGTGTGTTTGTATACACTAGTAAACCCAGCTTACATTTAATAGATTGGTAGTCACACTGGGTCGAAACGAGAATGGTCCGCCAAAAAAAGGGAGTGGGGCGGGGAGGTCTTATAGTTCAACAAAAACGCCCTTGAAAAAGAAGATAGGAATCGTACTCTACACATGTCGAATAGCCGATCTGCGCAAGCGCGATCTTTCTACCACCTGAACGTTTTGTAAAGAAAATTATGGTGAAAGCGTTTAATGTACATTATAGACAATAATTATTATTGTTTTTTAAATAACGATGAAATGTCCAATATTAACATAACATTCCACAAAGAGATTCGGAACATCTATCAAAAAACTTTAAATTTGTGTTTCTATTATTAGTAGATAAATGTATTAGAAGCACAAGGTCTAATCAATCAATTAATGATGTAATCAGAGATTTAAATGAAGTGAGCAATACAATAACGAAAAAGTATATGAGTCAAGTTAATTTTGGGATTAGGAAATTAAACAAATCTTTGAAAATTTAAACACTATTTGAAAATTAAAATACTTGAAAATTTTCAAAAATTTCGGAAATTTAAATAATTTTGCAAATTGTGAAAATCCGTAGAATACAAATATATGGTTGTTTTTCCGCACTCGTGGACCGCCCCGCCCCCCTCGCCTTTCGGCTCAGGTGACAAACTTTCCACTCGTGCGGAATATTCCATATTCCAAACTTGTTACAGAATATACTATTCGGGTTTAAGCATTTGTTATTTTTTCTGTAAACGTTTTTACTTCTTCCTTATACGATAAGCTCAGATTCTATTTTTCTCTGAAAATCCACATTTTCTGACATACCATCTTCCCATTTTCCAGCTTTCAGTCAACATTTCATTCCGTTATTATTTTAAGTTGTGTTCGACCTTCAATAGTGTATTTGTTGAAGTTTAATAAAAGAACTCGTGGGAATCGAAAAGAATAAACCACGCATTCAGCGATCATAATGTTAATAGCTCGCCAATTTTCGGCTTTAATTAAAAATTTATGGTCCAAGCCATTTGCTACTAATTGGCCAACACCTCTCCAATGACAGCTACAATAGACATCAAGAAAATGGCAATTTCGCCGACACCTACAAATATCCATCAACTATACAAAAATAGCATCATACACGTTTTAACATGAGTTCAATACCAATTCCGAAATTAATTATCCGTTCAGCGCTTCCAACCCACAAGTGTCCATGAAATGATTAGTTCAGAAATTACCCTATCCAACCTTTTACAGTAACTCCGATCATGTATGGATAATGTATAAGAGTGATGAGACAAAGCCTGTCGCGGACTTCCTGAATTGTAATTGTAACAGTATTGTTGCAACAATAGTCGTAACTTTTGTTTGTAATTGGCGTGTATCCTTTTACGTGCTTTACCTATTTAAACCAATTATTCAAATTGTTATAGAAACTGGTCAAGCAGAACTGGCTAATTGTTAATTTCTATCAATCTAAACTGCGCATTATTTACATAGATGACGTGGGATTTCATTATGTAACAAAATATTTACACTTTCACGCGCTCAACTTTCAACTCTTAACAGTTCAGAATATATTAAACGAAGCTTCGTGTATTTTTTAAATATTTTATTACCAGTGTATCTTTTACGACGTCCCTGCTTGGAGAACTTACATTTTTATCGGGTTCTCTCTTCCTATTACTGTAAACTTACCCAATAAAAGTTTAATAAACTTTGCACCCTACTTGAAGAAAAAATACTTCGTCCCTTTTCATAAAAGGGCAAATAAAACCCTATCGTTGATATTAATTTTAAAATTTTATTTGGGTTATTTCCTGTTAAATTAAATTAAATTTTCCGCATTGTTCTTTACAATCCTACAAGTCAAGTGCCATTTGACACTAACTGGTTTCTAAAAGTTTATTATTTGCACATAAAACATGATTGTAGCCATTCGTAACTGTAAACGAGAACCGCCCGCTTGAGCATTCGCGAGTCATCCAGTGGGTGCAAGTAATTAGTTGTTATACACAGAGTTTCAGTAGTTCTAAGTGCACTAGCCGCATATATATTAGCCGGCTTTCAACTAATTATCTTATTTGTAAGTCGCAGAATTGCAGGATGCTGCTTGCTACGGTTACGCTAATTCCAAAGTTCAAACTCGCCACATCAGAAAGTTTGTTGGTCTTTTCGGATTTGTGTTAAAATTTGATTAGAGCTAAGTTGTTGCTAATAATTGTTTTTATTTTGAATTGATTGTGTGGTAGGCACATGGTGAAACATTAATATTAAATATTTAACTATTAAAAAATTAATAGTTTATTAATAAAATAAAACTCTTGGTAATTGTTTCACAATTCGTGAAACAATTACCAAGAGTTTTATTTTATTAATAAACTATTAATTTTTTAATAGTTAAATATTTAATAATTGTTTTATTATTATGGCGTCATTGGTAGGTAGATAAAATCAAATAAAAATTGAGCCTCCCACGCCTAATAAATAATTATAATTACTAATACCACATTGCGCATTTAAATTTTCAATAGGATACAATTATTTTTTCATCGACTTTGTTAGAAAGTAGGCTTTTCGACTCTCATTTGGTAGTCGAAAGTTGACAGCGGGAACCAAAATCAATTTTTCGTCCCAAGGGACGAAAACGTCATTTTGCTCCCGCTTTTTAAATGCGAACGTTGGTTACGCTTTGTTTATTTTACTTGGATACGCCTCGCACACAATGGTTACTATGGATAATAAACGAATCTTATTTGCAAAAGTCGATTTTGACGCAAACGTTAAATTTAAATAGTTTCATCAAGATTAATTTTAAAATAAATGTTTTTTGATAAATTTCTTAAGGTCGACGAAAAAATTATTTGTGAAACTCGCGAAGAAAGTGTCCTTTTTCCCATCAACAGCACACGCGGAACAAAACGTATCTCTTTCTTCGCTCGTTACACAAAAAAACACTATTGCCTTCCAGAGGAAGACAAACTGATTTTGCCTCCCGCTTTTAAATGGTTACCATAGATACCAACCACATCTTACTTACAAAAGTCAATTTTTACGTAACTGTCAAAGTAAAGTAATTTAATTTAGATTCATTTTAAAATAAATGTTATTTGATAAATTTCTCAAGGTCGACAAAAAAATCGTATCAATCACTTGGGAAGAAAGTTTCTTTTTTTCCCTAAAACGGCACACGCGTACCTACACAAAATATCACTTTCTTCCCTTGCTACACAAATTGGTTATAAATTTTTCTATATGGGTTTTGACTTTTTAACCATTTATGACAATTTGCTTATTATCTGCCATTACAATGATTGCTAAAATATTGATCGATTTATCTTCTAATAAAGTTTCCAACCACTTAAATTATTTATATTTTATTTTCAGGCTTTTTGCCACGAAATTTTTAAATTTTGTAGATACATTTGAAAAACACAGAAATATTTTGGTTGCGGAAAGTTTACATCATTTATAATTTATTTTGCGTTAGTAAAGATGCAAACAAGGTTACTTAAGTTTCAAGGTCATGAGCCTTAGAGGTCACAAAATGTTATGTTTACGAATGCAAAACTGAATACTGTATCTCCACTCACCTTTTTATTGAACCCCATTACGAAAATATGATTCAATTAAAAAAAAATTTTGTGCTCTTGTGTAAAAGTCATTTTACCAAACAGATTTTGATTAAATAGTTGTCAAAATGACAAATTAATTAATTGCAGGTAATTGAACTAAACTAAGGCACTACTTTGGTTTTTCATAGCAAAAATTGACCAAAAATTTTAATAATCACCCGGTACATATTAAAAGCTGATTTTCGGCTTGTCTCGGCTGCCTACGTGCACGGCCGATCTTTATTTCCTTTGTTGATTCTATTCCGCGCGCTCAGTCACGCCACGCGCCTATGGAAAGATGCAAAGCGGTGCGGTGCTCATAACAGAAACAAATTTTTTGAACATCACATCCAGCCCCGAGGGAATGTTTTAAAACGATTAATCAAACACTTTACATACTGAGTTCTAATTCATTCTTAACATTACATCCGGAAATTCGTGTAGTTCAAAGCTAAAATTGGACAAATAATATTGCATAATTGAAATAAATAGAGCCAACTCGATCGACTTTATCAATTTGTTTATGTTTATAGTGTTTCGACGATTTACAAATACGCAGGCTAAGAATTCCTAAACAAAAACAACGCTATACTAACCTAAATAACGCTAGCATTTTTACAAGACTAACAAAATTGCTAGCAAATGTATTAAGAGATGTAATTATGTAACTAATACGTTTCGCCGATACCGCAATTTATGGCACCCATTACAAAACCCGTAAACATAATAAAGTGTTCGGTAATTTTACTGAATACGTCGTCACTTTAATGTTGAGACAAGGAAAAGGGATCCGGATTACTATTTAGATAACACTAGACTACAGTAGGACTTCAATCCGCGGCCCGCTACGCTATCTGCTTCATCCACTTATTTATTTTTTAAATAAACGGGGGCATAGTACACGGGTTCTACTATCTATTTATTTAATCGGGATCCCTTACACCTGTCTCAACTTTTAGTGGTGAAAAGCCCTCGTTATTAGAAACCACATAATTACGCCTCTATTACATAAGGCGTATATTCGTTCATACAGCGGGCCACTACAGTTTTCGATAAAGATGGTCAAAATGTCTACAGTGTGTATGGTATGATTGGGACATAATTTTTTGATAGCTGGCATTCTACATTCGATCGGTCTAAACTTTACTTACGGCGCGAGCAGAAACATATCACTATAAAAAATAACTGTGGAGAAAAATACATGTCAGATCATGCAACCGATCCGTGCGCGAAGGTAATCAAACGAGGGCTACAAATTGCATTGCAGCTTCGATTTTAACATGGCAGATATCCTACCGTTTATACAGAAAAAAAAGGACAATGGAAAAGATTTGCAAATGTACGGTTTTTTCAAAAATAATAAAAGAAAAGGATTTCAATATGATGGCATTTAAATTAATTTTAAAAAAATAATTAAAATATGGTTCATTCAAAATTTATTTTGGTTGTATGAAACCATTTTGTTGTACGTTTGACATTGTTTGAAAATTAGCAACGTTTACATGATAGTGTAATTGACGTAGTTTACAATTCATTTAATTTGTTTCATTATTTCTAGTAATTGCCAATTTTCGTAACTTTCACTTTAATACAAAGCTGTTATCGAAACAATTTAGTGATTTATTTAAAATATATTTTTTATATTTTTTCTTTAGGCAGTTACAAGACTTGCAAACGATTTGATATATTTAATAACAGTGTCGTTATTTTTTTGAGCTCATGCAAAACATTGGTTTATTTAAACAACAGGTTTTGATATTAATCAGTTTTATTGTTGATTACAATACATTTTTACGCTTTGCTAGTATTTTCCTGTTTAGGGAAAACAAATATATTTTTTTATTTGGTTTTTAATTATTTGTGTTTGCATATATTTGATGATACAATTTAACGTTACCGTTATTCTTATGCTGAATTATCGACATCATTCTTTTGCAGTTCTGCGGCATATATTGTTTAATTAATTTTGTTTACATTTACTCGGCAACAATTTTGTTGTATTTATTACTAAATCTACCCAAATCCGATAAAATCCCTATTTTACAAGGGAGCTTAACGCAACGCTGAGTTACAAACCCCCAAATGTATTAATATTAAAATGTGCAATAATTTTTAATCGAAAATGATTGTACTATAGATACCAATTTTTCTGTGTCGGCAAAAACCTATTTGACGCCTGTTTGAAATCTATCAGTAACAATTGTAGTTAAATTAAGTTAATCAACAAAACAATTAAAGGCGATGATAACGATCAGCTAATCGTATTCCCAACAGCAACAAAAGGCACTTTAGCGAATTTCTAAAAATAATTTGATAGTACACACACATTTAGAGTATGTAAATACGAACCGGCCCACATTATTTAATTTAAGGTGTGGGTGTCACGGTTCACAAAGTCCGATAAATGGCACTCCCTTCCTCCGGTGTGCCGCATTCAAGCCCGGAAGAGTAGTGGGACTCTCTGATTATGCACCGCACATCCCATATAGCCTATCTATCTAATCCGGTATGATCGGCAAATAGTTTGCCGATTCTTGCGGCGGGCTCGAGTTGTCGCGTTTGCGGAATTTTAAATTTTCCCTCGTGGTCTGTGCGAGCGCTCGGAATCGTTTCTGTTTTTGTTGACATTCAAATAGAGAATTTGGTTCGACAAGGTGCGAAATACATGTTTTTTAATGCTGCAATTTACTTAAGTATATGGCTGTTTGAAATTATCAGGGCACCATTGCTAACATTAGTTATTATTGGAGTTACGAAGTCGGTTAAATTAGCAAAGCATTACAGTTTTTTGCGCTGATTAGGATGCTGTAATAAAAAAAAAACTAATTGAACGATTCCTTTTTGAGTTATCCAATAAAATAGTTGTGCTTAAAATTGAACGTCCTGTATATTTTTGCATATTCGGAAAGAAATTTTAATTCTGAATAAAATAGTTCTAATGCAATAGTAACCTATAGAGGATAATCAACAAGTTATTGGTAAACTTATTCGGAATTTAATGTTCTTTCCGAATATTCAAAAATATATAGGGTGTTCTGTTTAAAAAATGTTGTTTTTATGAATAGTTCGTAAACGCAACGTTCAATATAATAATTTTGAACACCCTGTATATATATTAACAATTTTTTTATTTTCGTATTTTTTACTACAAGAGCATAAACGTATAATAGCAAAATATTGATATACCGTTAAAACTAATTATACTGGTGTAAAATTGTTTAGGAAAAGCAACTTAACGACTGACTGGCAAATTAAAAAAAAAACATTTTAAATTATAGCTTTATTATAGTAACAATACTAGATAAAATTATAACATAAATATATATTTTACGGTGATGTAAATTATGGGTATTGTGTTAATAACAATTTATTTTGGTTTCGTAAAGTAAAAAGATTGCTGTGGTACCATATACAGGGTGTACCGTAAGTAATGGGACAACGTTTAGGTATGGGGTCAAAGTGAAGTATTGTTATGTTTTATAGGTCTGCAAACACGATGGTTTTACTCATTTTTTGCTGTTTGTAGAGGGCGCTAGTTACGCCACTTCGGCTTGATATTTTGGCACATAACTTTTTTGCTGTTAACGTTTCCGAGAATTTGTGTATAAATTCGGACGCAGAATTTAATTTTACGAAAATAAAGTATACGTTACTTACAGGACACCCTGCATTATGTATTTTATATTATAGTAACAAATATAATTTTAGTCTTATTTTTAAATACTTGAATAGTTCGTAAATCTGATTTAAAAAAAGTAGTTTGTACAATCAGTAAACTAGTTTATTTTTCTTAAATTCGTTTTCCCTTAGAAATGTTGTTATACCTATTCATCGTTTCCCGAATTTTCTATGCGATTCCTTACACTTTCATGGCTCTTATGAATTACTACCTGATTTTTTTTGGTATTTTGGGCATTTTTAAACGTATCGGTTCCTCTATAAGTAATGCGACGTATTTCTTGTACATTTTCTTTCGGTATTATCATTGTATATTATTTACCCCCTAATTCCCAATCCAATCTCGGGTGGGGCGCTTCATATAATTAAGATCGAACTTCACTTAGGTAAATTCGTTTGATCTATTAATAAGCACTTCCTAAATTCCTTACAACTATTCTGAATTTTTGATTATTTCATTACACTTTTTGTGTTTTTAAACGCCAACTGTTTTATAATTGGTATTGCAACAAGGAAATATAATTTAACAAACCATGTAATTTTCGGAAAACATTTATTGTAAACGTGGGCGGTTACAACTATCCAGTATAGTTAATTAAGAGAAATACCTTCCATTATTAGCAGCAGAATAATTTACTCTCATACTAGAGACATTAGAAAGGAAAAGTTTGTCTTCGAGCTGGATTTTAAGATCTTTAGCTGGTTTTAAAGTTCACTTTTTTGTTACTTATTTCAAAATTCGGCCAAGGAAGGAATCTAACCTTTGATAATAGTTGTCAACTCAAACAGGAATTATTTTTTGCAATTTCTTGACAATTGTCCTCATTTTTCTGTTTAATTTAGAATATTATTACATAAAAGCTAATTGTTTATTGAATAAAACGTCCTAATTGTTAATATTGACTTTTTTCATTAAAATTTCCAATCAACACAACTACGCCAATATTGCAATAATTGTTGTATTTGAAACGTACCCAAGACAAATGGCTAAAAAAATAAAGACCAAATTGGGAACCATTCCACCGACAATGGTCGCAATATTTAACTGTATAATAACAACTTCTATGGTATAATTCGAGTGACAAAATGAAGCGGCCGACCTTCACCAACAAACACATAGAATTTACGTGCTTCGTGTTTTGCATCATCGGTCATGTATTATTTATGAACGTAAATATTTTTGTTTAATTATTTCCCATTTCCATGTCATTTTCAACTAGCATTGTTTGCTAACAAGGTACTACTTTTAAAAGCTATGTTTATCTTCTGCAAGCGTTGAATAATAAATGCGTATTGCTATGTTGGGGAGACTCATAAAGGGTTCAAATATATTTGCGTTAACATAAATCTTGCATTAATTTAATTAAAATTAATTAAACCATCAGAACTCGTGGGCTACGCCTCTCAACGTTTTTTTTTTTGGTAACTTCACCCGGCTCGGCCGCTTGCTGCTCCGAATGTTTCCTCCACTGAGCCGATCTAAGTAAGACTTTCTCCCGGAAAAAAAGACCGGTAAGAAGCCCGGAAAAAAAACCGACAAAAAAATTGAAGACAGAAAGACCCCTGTAAAAACACCAACAAAAACGTCTCTCGAAAAAATCCTATGATATCCCCAAAAAGGTTCCTTAAAAAAGCGGGAGCAAATTTTGTTAAACTCATTTGGAGATAAGTGCTTTAACAGAGATTTTCAAAATGGTTTAAATGCGCACTAGAGAAAGTGTTTTTCGACATTTGCATATAAATTAAATTCGCCCTTATTCATATCAATCAGAGATTTAATAACAGAAATTGAGACGCCCAGAGGGCCATAACCACGTGTATAACCACTCAACATCGCACTAAACATCTATTATACCTAGCGGGAAAGGATTAATCCATGTTTGTTTATTTTTTTGCGACTTAGATGTCTTTCGTTTAGTGATTTTTTTAAATGTAAGAGTAGAGAAAGTTGTTTGCATCACAGAACTTTTTTTGTTCGGAAGAGGAAGATAGAAGTGCGTGATCGAGATAGGAGCGTACAGGTTGCACGCGCCTCGGGTGCTTACGCACCCGGCGGGTTGCAACCAATTTATATTAATTTAAACAATTTAGAAATAATATTTTTTGTTTCTAATAAGATTTGTTGGTGTAACTGCAACTTGAAAAATTTGCAATGTGCCTACTCCGAAACATTTTTTTCCTTCAAAAATTTTGTTTTTGCCCGTAACCATAGCAGAAAATTTTAGAGTTTGACTTTTTATATAGTGAGTTGTGTCCCGTCTTTTTGCGCGTGAAATGGAGCGGGTTTCGTTCTCCTAGCTCAATTTGGAACCGAGCCGCGAGCAAAAGAAAACAAAGTTTAGCGCCCTCGAGCGGCGTTACGGAAAAACTTTCGACATAAAATTGGCATGGCGAGGACAACCATTTCTCCCACTCGTATTTTTTATATGAATTAGGGATGTACTGATATATTTAATTACACACAACCGATATTGTAACTTCATGGCCCCTACTTGATTTTAACGTAAATATTGAAACCCAACCCGCACACAATAAACATCTACGCTGTCTCGAGATGTAAGACATGTTACTAAATGCATCGTCACTAAAGGTAAAGTTCCTATATCGAAACATCTAGAATTTGTAGTAAACATTTTTGTAGTAAACACTTTTTAGTAAGAAGCGGAACCTAGTCGAGCTTTCAATGTTTAGGTCAATGAAGGGTGGAATTTGTCTGGTATGTATTTACGTATCTTTTCTACCTAAACCGAAACAAAAATAAAGTTAGACGCCACGAAGAACTGTTTGCTATGAACGCTATGACGCTTACTACTTCGTACACTATTATCCATGTAACGTATGCAAGTAGAGTGCACGTGTAGTAATTCTAAGATAGTACAATAATATTTAATATTGGTCTGCAATGCTGCAACCGTAATACTTGAAGTCAAAGGTTAGTGTTTAGACCGACTTTAAATTGAAATGTGTTAGTTATAAAAACAGAATGCGGTTGGCATATTACAATTAGACAAACAAAGCGTGCTTACTCGAAAAGGGATCTCCGCTTCTTATTTGCATAGAAAAATAAACTGACCGAATGTATATACGAATATAGCTCTTACATACAGCTTACAAACATCAATTTTTTATAGTATAAACATTAGACACTCAACGCGTTTAATGTATAGATTTTTTATTTCTACTCAATCCAATATGGGAAACGCTACCCCATCTAACAACTAAATGTGTAAAATTATAGATTTTTGGAAATTGTAATTATAATCGTTTTTATTTTCGTTTCAATAAGAATCTGGCTAAACTTGATCGTTTTCTTTTTCAGGTGATCCTGATAGCGGTGTGATTTCACAAAGGTCGACTTTATCCTCAACTGACGGTTCAAGTCCTACTGCTGCATCACTGTTTGCAGAATCACGAGGTATGTCATAATTTGTAGTATGAACATGTCGGTGTGGAAGTGCATGTGCATTTTGATGAAGAAGACTGGTTTGGTTAATTAATTAATGGAATCATATTGTAGAATTGCGCTTAGGAAATCTCCATTATTGAATTGCTGCGATTTAATCTGCATACTAATAACGAAATTTTAACTGCATGTATTATTAAATAATAGCACACTGCACCTCCTGTAGATAGAGATAGTAAGGGAAGTTGGTATTCTATGGCTTGGGAAATTTTACTTCCGACATGAGACACTTTTGCACGGAGAAAAGTATAATTTTACGTGGGATTTCGTGTGACTGTTAAATTGCTTTATTGTCTTCCGAACGATTTTTACTGATAAAAGCTGATTGATCGTTAGTGTATTTTTTTTTTCTATTATGGTAACATCATCAACCGTTTTTTAATTCTGAGAAATGATACCTACGAAAAACTAAAGCATAATTTCATTGTTAATTCTCAGAGAAAAGAGTCAAGCCAGACATACTAAATGGTAAAGCTGTAAGAAAATAATTAATCGAGCCAGTAGAAGTTAAATGCGAAAGAAATTATTATTATTATAAATAAATTCGTGACTTAAAACCAAGGCATGAAAAAAACGTTTTTTCCCAGTAATATCATAAGTGAATATAATCTTATCTGACAAACTTCGTCAACCGTGTTCAGGAATATTTTACTTGTCTTGACGCAAGAAGCTTTGACAATCCCAATTTTTTTCAGCGTTGTCAAAATGTCGATATCTGAATAGCCTAGGGAATTTACCCTGCACCTTTTTATACAAGCATGAAATTTTGCACAGGACTACATAAGCATAAGACTAAGATATGCATATTCAGATATGGAGGTCAAAAAATTTCTGCTTGGACGGGAGCTAAGACGTCACCAAGATTGACGCCGGCCGCCTTAAAACGCTTTTATCTCGAGAACCGCTGCCTCGATTTTTGATTTCTTCTTTTTAAATGAAAGCTCTTTAAATTTTCTCAGCTGTAAACAACAAGCTGCTCTTTTCTCAGTTTCTCAGCAACGGCATGCTGCTGCTTTACCGTTAAAAACGAATCTGATTGGCGGAAATTTTTCTAAATGTAGATTCTGATTGGCTCGTTTTTCATAAGAGTGTAATAGTATATTAAACCACGAGTTGCATAAGGCATTGTCTTAACGTACGAGTCCAAGATTGAAAAACGAGGGAACGTAGCGACCGAGTTTTTCAATGAACGAGTGCGTCAAGACGCCTTATGAAACGAGTTTTTTATACTATTTTTTCTATTGAGGAGAATTAATGAAAAAACGTTATAAAAAATTGCTGCGATCAAATTTGGTAAATTTAGTATGTATATGTTGGCACACATACCAAATTTACCAAATTTGATCATGAATATATCATGAATACCAATCTTTGTTGGTGAAATTTTACTAAAAACAATGCTTTAAAAGACTCTCTTAAAACACTGTTTTTTAGCTAAAACAGTGCTTTAAGAATAACCTTAAAAAACCGAAATAGAAAAAAAGCTTTAAAACGATTTTTTAAAGCATTTTTTATGATTATTTGTTCTATTTAAATCGATTTTTTTTATTTAAAGTGATTAGTTTTATTTAAATCGAATTTTATGATTTAATCAGATTAAAATTGGTTATTTATAAATTTAAGTGATTTTTGTATGGTGTAAGAGAACTTCTATTGATTTAGTATTAGCATTTAGCATTAGCACTGAGTATTCGGTGGGCCGAATACATGCTCGAATATTCGGCTAATATTCGGCATTTATTGCGTTAATTTTTCAATTATTTAAATTTTCAAATATCTTCAATAATTTTTTTAATTTTCATAATTTTCAAAAAGTATTACAATTTAAAATAACTTCAAAAAAACGCAGGTTTTCAAAAAAATTAGAAATTTCAAAATTTTTAAAATTTCTAAAAATTTTCATATCATTTCACATTTCTTGATTTTTCATAAATTAATAACTATTTAAATTTTCAAAATTTGTCACTTTAAACTTTAAAAATTTTAAATTTTTCAAGTATATAGAATATATAAGTGAACTATTTTTACGAGTGAAATATTTTAATGATAATATTTTATGAAAAAACATTTTTCAAGATTGAAATATTTTTCATCCGAATATTTTTATGAGAAAACTTTTTCCAGAAGGAAATATGTTTATGAGAGAACATTTTCCAAGAGAGTATGTTTTGGGATGCAACTTTTCTGAAGCGAGAAATATTTTTCTGCATTTTTGTTGAAATAATTCTCTTTTGTAAAAAAATTGCGATTCAATAAATATTGAGCCTCATAATCCATGAGACCCTAAATTAAAGATATAGATTCAAAAAGGGTTGGCAAACTTGGCGATTAAAAAAAAATTAAAACTAATATTTTTTTAACATTGTAAAAATGCCATTCCTAAATACTCAATTTTTTTCACTTCATGATGTTCCCATCCTTTGTACTTAATTTTTCTAGAAAACTAAATTTTAATAAAAAGTTCCTAAATACTGAATATGTATTTTATTTCAACTAAAATATAGTTATTATTATTACTACGCGGTATTCAAAATACATCGCAAAATGCAAATCTTTGAAAAATAACAAACGACTTAATTTTATTATAAAACGATGTAAATGATTGAGTTAAACGAAAAAAAATCACCTTGATTTAAAATGATGATTATTAACATTGTGCCAATTCTAGTTCAAAACCAGTAAATGACCTTGGTTTAATTATTGAAAATTATTAAATTTTGATAATCTGGAAATTTTTAAAAATTTAATAAATCTCAAAAATTTTAAAATTTTACGTAATTAATTTTTATTTTATGATATTTGGTTTTTTAAAATTTTGAAAATTTTTCAAACTGTGAACAAATTTTTGATATAAAAAAGAATTAGAAAACTAAAAATTGTAAAATTACTTGGAAATTTTTTAAATATTTGGAATTATTTTTTCAGGGGAGATTAGGTTTTTCGTTTTGTTTAGAAAAATACATATAAAAATAATGTTAACAGTTTGTGAAATACAATTTTTAAGCAATTATATTATATGTTTCTAGCTTTTTATGAACTCACATAAAATGTAATTGCTAAATTGTCATTCTCTGAAAATTAATTTTTCGAAAACTGACCCCGGGCGTTTGTTCTGTGAACTAAACAAAGCTTCAACTAACCAATATTAAATTTTGATCATTTAAAACTTTTTGAAGGCAGGTTTTTAAAAAAAATTAAATAACAAGGGAGAGGTCGAGTGACACCTCATTTAAAAGGTCTTGTAATTCTGCGTAGATAAAAAATAGTATTTAAACTCCCGTTAAAACATATCAAATTTTGTGGCGAACTATCGGCACCTCATAGAAACATTGTGCAATTTTCATGGTGCCTCTTTTATAGTTTTAAATGAAGCACATTTAAATAGACATGCATATTTTCTTGTAGTATTCATGATTTCATATTTTGAGTACTGATAATCGGATAATTTGATACATTGTTATGACTATGAATTATATTGTCGTATTGGTATTGGTAATCATAATCTTTAAAGACCATGTCGCATTTAATAACAATAAGCACACCAATATCTTATCTGCCAGTTGTACTTTGCAAATATCAAATTACAAAATTATAATCTAATAAGCAACACTTACACTTTTTGCTTTATTAAAGATTATTTCCATGTACCTATACTACTTATAAAAATTACTTTTTGAAGTTTTACACTAAAAAAACTGTTTGAACTGAGCTTGCGCTTTTGCGAAAGCTTATACCTAACTTATTTCATATTTTCTGCTTGTTTTGTTTCGGGAAAACGTAAAGCAGCGTTGAAACATATAAGCTCAACAGGTAGCATTGCGGTAGCGCATGGGAGCGACTAATAAATGCAGTCATATGTCCGGATACGTTTCACAAGCCATAAAATATAACTTTACGTGCGGTTTTCTAACTGTAACCCATCTAGCATGACACGTAAAAATAAGGACTGCAAACTAAAAGCTTTGCAGCGTGAATTTTGCTTCCCCTGCCATAAAATAACAATGTTAACGCTCCCTAACTCGAAAATAACCCAATTGTTTGCGACTGGCTCAAAAAGTGTCGTCTTCCTGTTATCGATGTCCTTAATCTTTCACCTGTCTTCCTATAATACGGTGTGCACTTAGGCATTGGCATTGAAATACATCAAGCAGCACGTGACACTGCAGCTCGCAATAACGATAGTAGCGGCATTACCACAGTAGTAGTCACGAAACCTGTCTCAGCTGATAACGAGAAAGACGTAATAGCTGATACCGAAATGGGGGGAAACTCAAGGTCCCATAAAAAGCGTTCGCGCGCAAGCCGTAAAAGATCTAAAAACTCAAATGTAGTATCGACTGATGCTTCGACCGGTGAAACGATGGTGGAAGTACCTTCATCTCCATTAAATAGTGATGTGACAGAGCGCGGAAACGACGTGGATAATAGCGCTGCCAGCACAACAGAAAATGCCGAAGTTCAGAGCATCGCCGAAAACAGAGTTCTCGAACGCGTACAAACTAATTACAGAGTCGAATCTCCAGAAACAGTGTCGAAGAAAACGAACGCGAACAAAAAACAAAACGGGGGAGCCGTTGTAAAAAGCAAAAGTTTAGACGACGATGACCTCCTTAAAATCACCGAGTTATCTGAGGCCAGCGAAGGTGAAGATAAGAGCGTTTCGGAATGCAATGCTGTGGTCTCAGAAGCAGAGTCTGATGTTGAATGGGAAATAACCGAAGAAATAAAATCGGAGGAAAAATCTGAAGAATGTTTAAGCACCATGACTTTACCCCTAGAGGAAGAACTGGAAACGGTTCACGTAACTTTAATATCTCCCGAGGATGAACGCAACCTGCGAAATTTCCTTGAAGGCTTAAACCTTGCAACCGCACCCGAAGAAACAACCAGTCAAGCCCAAACTCAAACTCAAAAAAAGGAAAATTACAAAGAACGTAAAGCTCGAAAACGTGCAGCAATTGCCGAGCACTTCATGCCAGTTCTGCAATTTCCGAGATTTCTAGATGTTATTCGCGAAGAAGGCAGTGATAATAGTAGTGTCGATAGGGAAGCAACCCCGTGCTACAGTTCGGACACGCATCATTTTATAAAAAGTCAAGAATTCGTGCGCAGTAAAGGCGAACAAAGTATCGAAAAAAAAATGGAGACGCATTTTCCAAAATCAGAGAGCGAAAAGGTTCTGGTGGTTGGAGGAAAATTAACGGAAGCGACGAATGTAGAAGGAACTTGGAGCACTTCCATGGCGGAAACGAGTAGTTCAGGTGCTGAAATTGTGTACATAGACGACAGTTCAACAAGCAAAACCCCTAGTGAAACATCGGATGTCGAGGACAACGGAGATGCGGATGGCGAGGACGAAGAGAGTAAAAGCGAAGGGCTTTCGCAATATTCATCTCTTCAAGAATTAAATACGGACACGTCTGAAAATGTTTCACAAAAACCAATAGATACGACTCAAGTTTTGCCGCCTCCATCACAGCTCACCCCTCCACCCACACCGGACCTATCGACCCCTAAAAACGAAACGGTCTGCGACAGACAGCAACTTGAATCTGAAATAAATGATTTTATCAAAAATGTCATGTCATATTTGTCGAATGGAAATTACGGTGCCGTTCAAGCAATAACAAAAGACGCTCGCTTCCAGGATTTACCTGAAGAAACCAAAAAAAAAGTCGACGAGTTTCTTACTGAAAATTCCGACACCGCATCATTTCACGACGACGTATTCAACAAAGAATTTAAGGGTTTCTGTGACGAACTAAATTTGCATGATCCTTGTAACTATGTAAATGCTATTAGTCCTTCAAGATCGCCCTCCGTCAGTAGCGAGGCATCCAGCAAAACTAATTCACAGTGCACCGCGCGTTATAATCCCATGTGTTCATCAATAGCCGACGTCGCAGACTTATTAAAAGACGAAGAAAACGTAAACGACGCCCTTAAGGTGTACGAACCCGAAACGCTAAGGGAATTGTGTTTAAGAGAGTTAATGTCTCTGCCCTTCGGCGCAGACGTGCTAGAAGAACTAGCCGAAGTATCCCAGAGTATCCAGGAATTGACCGGCAGTTGGCAGACGAAAATAACACCCTCATTACAGAGGCTGAGAAAGCATTTTCCTACACCAATAATTCCCGCGTTTATGTCAAAGAAACCTATCGGCGACGATACTAACAGTTCTTTTACCGTTCCAGCTACAAAAGAAGAAATGCCCTTTAACCCTTCAACTAAATGGGTCGGTATGCCCACACAGCAAGATCCAAAAGTGCTTGTATGTTTATCTCCCACGCAAAAATCGTATTTAGAAACCACGAGAAAAGTGCCCGACGAAGCCGGAAAATTACTCGAATTGCACCAGAAATTTATGAACAGAAGGGGATATCACGAAGAAATCCAGGATGAGCCCAAAAAAGTGGGAATTATCGGATTAGCCGACGCTGACAAGGATCAAAACTCGTCTAAAACCGGCGAATTTAGTAACAGACTTTTGGCAATCATCCGAGAAAGCTCGGCGCAGCACAACGACGACTCACGTCGTGAAGGCAATCACTCTAAACTGGAGGAAACAAGCAATTTACCACTGGACAAAAATTTAAACAGCGCAAAATTTAAAATGCAGGATTTGACCGAGTGGCTGCATCTTGTGCGGGAGAAGAGCGCGAGTGCCCCGCATCTCGATGAAACGAACGAATTTTCAAACGCAAGTGTGGCAGGAGCAACTGGAACTTATCAAAGCAAGGCAGTAAATGAAGGCAGCTCCGATGGGAATACTACTCGTTCCACAAATATCTCCAGCCGCCGCTTTTCTTTGCCACAGGAGGTCCATCAACGTCAAATCCAGTACATCCGGGAAAAGGAAAAGGAGTTACAAGAGGAGATAGAAAAACTGGAAAAAGAAAAGAGAAAAGTGATATCCGAGATGGCAGCCGAAGTGCCTTTCAGGCAATTCGAGTCGGATAAATATCATATATCAAAGAAGGGGGACGTCGCTATACGTACCGAGGAAGAAGAGAAATTCTCGACAACCGAAACGGAGCACCAAAGAACGACGCCGATGGCGCCCACGGAGTTCTTCCGTCAGAAAATGTACGACGAGTATATGCGGAAAGTGGCGGCTCGTGAGGAAAGGAAAATGCACAAGGTGATAAAAATAACTTCTTCTACGCGAACTTCACAGGTTGAGGAATCAACCGACATGTGCGAAGTGACACACGCGAGTGGTATCGAAGACGAGTTCATGGACAAAGTGAAAGAAAGAATGCGGAAGTACGGCTTGAAACGAGATGATAGCGAGGAGCCTCGAAACGTCGTCGACGCGTCTGCCGCAGAAGACAATGGAGAACCCGTGCTGGTTATGGACGGCGATTTTCTGAAAGACGCAAAGGAACTTCCTAAACATCTGCAGGAATTTGTTGATATAACTAGGCGAGCTGCAGACAATTCAGAAGACGAGATGTCGGACGGTGAGTGGTTGGCTCAAGTGTGAACTCTTTTTGGCTAATTAAAACCGCAACTAACACTTTTAGAGCTTGAAAATAACCCGGTGATGATAACAGATACCTCGTGGTCGGAAACCTGCCCAACTATTTGATTTATCTGTCATATTTTTGTACATCATTACAAATATTCTAGTTATTTTTAAGTCTGTTTAATCTAAAAAGCCGCTTTTTTATTTTGATACAACAACTGACGTCACTAATTCGAATGTGACCGTGTGTGTACGCGTAAAGCAACGAAATACACTAATGATCTAAATTTAAAATTTTAAAATTAGGTTACCAGGAGGTATAATCAGGTACAAAAACTTGAAAACTGTATCTTCACAAAAACTTAACGCGGTGTTAAAATTCGCTTCTGGGATTGAAAATTTAATGCGAAGGTCGCTTTAATAACAGCTTGTGCATGCAATCAACACATTAAATTTACCTGCTTGGTCTAAAAATAATGCTTGCTTGGCCTTACGAGTATAATTTATTTAGAACGGTGCAGTGCCGGAAAGTTCCCAATTCGTTTTGAAAGTGACCGGAAACTGCATAATGCCAAAATCATGTCACATTTAAGTCAAATTTTTAATTCCTCCTCCACATTCTATTCGGGTGGATAAATATGGTAATTAAGTGCCGCAAATTATTGTAAAAAGTCAACCTTGCACCGTGTTTACGTAGAAGTAAAGCAATTGTGCTGCCGGATATTTCTAATTTAGTTGGGTCGCCAGTAGGCGTTAGTTTGCTTGAAGGTTGAAGAAAAGTG
Source organism: Ctenicera cuprea (assembly GCA_958336395.1). NCBI lineage: Eukaryota > Metazoa > Arthropoda > Insecta > Coleoptera > Elateridae > Ctenicera > Ctenicera cuprea. Next base: position 1,351,635 of record OY284490.1, read on the forward strand.
ATACCATTTAAGTAATTATCTAAAAATTACATAATGTGCTAGAATTCCTGTCATGTTTATATTATTGTTTTCACGATTAGGCTGCTGTAAATACAAATGAATTTAAATTAAAATTAATTTAAGAAAAAGTGGCTTCTTTAAAAACCTAATGTTTTTCCCAATAATGTTAGAAAAATATTGGACAACTTTAGTGGTGTTTTGAAATTATCTATACAGATTAGATATAAAGTAAGAATAAAATAGAATTGGCAGTATTTACGTTCATATTTTATCTCCATTTTATCTGAAAAGTCTGTATCTTAATGGGTAGTATAAACATATAAATAAAATACAGTGCCCTGAATAACGCGGATTTTCTTTGATACTAACAAGCTTCTTGAAATATTTGTTTATACTATCCCTGTGGGAAATTAGAAGCAAAAGCACATTTCCTTAGAAATTTGGGAATAGTTTTAATATGGGTGCCAGTTTACTACTAAGATTCACATTTTTACATTTTGAATCGTACAACAATACAAGGATTTTTAGACTAGGAAATTTAAAAATAACCAATAGGCTATAAATACATAAAAATAGAGTTTTAAAATATAGAAAAAGGAGGATGTAAACGTTCCTAAAACTGCCCAAAATTCAATCAAGCAACGCAGTTGTTTCCTTAAAAACGTAAATAATTTTTAAAATGCATATATAATAGTAAGGGCATTTCAGAACCAAATAGTAAAAAATAAATTATTTGGAAAATATATTATATTGCTAAAAACTAAAAAAAAATTGAAATTTAAGTTCTTTTTATTTTTCATTGTCATGTAGGATTTGATATCCAGGTTATGCTTAAAAGAAAGGTACTTTTATGAGAAACATTTTCCACCTAAACACTTTGACTAATAAGCAGGTTTTAGGTTATTGGGAGACCGATAAACCGTATGTCTGTGTGTCTGTGATCTTTATATACTTTACAGTCCAGACGCCTTAACGCAGAACACCCTAATTTGGCTCAAGGATTGGTAATGCCACTGGGAACAAAATGAGGTTGGTCCGCAAAACAAAGCGGGGAAGGGTACTCTACTTTTCAATATAGACGCAGTAAAAAAAAAGAATCGTAGATTCGTGTTCTACGCATGTTTAATATAGCAGCCCCGCGCAAATGCGATCTCCTTATCAACCCCTCACTGCCCCTCCCCACAATCGATTGTTTTTTTAAAAATGTACGAATTTCGGCGTCACAATAGGTAAGAGCATATTAAATCACAATAGGAAGAACGTTCCATTGACAAAAGACCACCGGGAAGGTTTTTTTTGGTCGTTTTGCTTAACAGTTTATTTGAATATTTAGTCCCAAAAGAGTATAAAAAATGCACTATCGATTTTGAGATTTCAATGTATAAAAATTCGTTGCATCCAAAAAACACCAAATATCGTAAACCACTCGACTGCTTTTAAAAACGGGGGGGGGGAGGCTCTACTTTAAAATAGATGCGTTCGAAAAAGAATCGCAGTTTTGTTTTCTAGCTACCTTCGTACGCCGATCACATCCACCATCGATTTTTTTGTTTTTTAAAAATCTTACAATTTTCGACTTTATAAAATTTTACAAAATTTCCACATTTTTAAGTTTTATATTTTCCAAAATTTTTTAAAATTAACAAATATTTTCAGTTTTGAAAATTTATAAAATATTTTCGAAAAGGTTTTAGTTTGTCTAAACTTTCAAAATGTTCATAATTTTTTATAATTGTAATTTTCAAAAATATAATATTTCAAATCATCAGTTTCCAAAAGTTTCTAATTTTTACAATTCACAAGAATTTTAAAAAAATAAAAAATTATCAATAGTAATATCTACCTTGAATTTATCGATTAATTGCCGATAATTTGCTGCATATCGACGAAAATCGGTGCAAATTTGGCAAGTAATCAAAACTCGACAGAGAATAGCAGCGGAGGGATTTTACTTGCAGTTTTGTACGATTTATGCCGATCTGTAGGAAATTTGATTTAATTAACTGAATAAAATTGAAAAGCTTGAGTGGTATTCGACAAAATTATTATTTTATCAATACAAAGTTAAACTAATGGTGGACTTTGTTCATCGTTGTTTATTAGCGTAACCATAAAGTAATTAGAGCGTAACTAGGCGTTGTCAAGGTAAACAACTGCAAATAACTTACACGAAAAATTATTGAAATTATCAGTCTAATTTTTATTAAAATTAAAATACAAAATAGATAAGATGAAAAATTTTCGTTATTTCAAAAATTTACAAAATTATCAGATTATTTAAAAAAATTTCAAAAATTTGAATGAATGGGATTTCGTGGCGGTTACCCGACAACTTTTTTTAAAACAGAACCAACAAACAAGAAATAACCTTTGGTATTCGAAAAGTACAAAATGCTTTAGATAAATCTTGTTTAGTAATATTTTAATTTCCTTAATCAGTAAAATTGTTTATTTTTCCTGCACGTTTAAGATGTAGTGATGTATTTAATTTTTGTAAAAAGGATTCCTACAAAAACTATTAAAGTTGTCCAATAATATAGCATCAGCTTTATTAAGCAACCCCCTAAATTAATTCGATGTCAGTAGCACTTTAACACGACAAAAAATATTAAGGATAAAATTAGAAAGGCCCATAAAAAAGCACGTTTTATAGCGGCCACTTTTCCCTTAATTACGGTTATACTGCATGATTGCATGGGTGTAGGGCGCACAACCAGGGTTGGAAAGGAGGCCCGCAGGATAAGCCGAGCACTTAGCAGAAATCGACACCAGGGTAGCTGCAGTAGCCTGCTTCACGAAATTGACTCGGCTCTTGTAATAGCTCGGGGCTTTCTGCTTGGTAGAGGTTTGTTTGTGCTGTGCTTTATGTAGATCATCCTTCATTTCACCTCATGACAAGCAGATAATAAGCGTGAGATTATTACAAGGCGCCCCCTCGCCAGAAAATCCTTGGGGGAAAGATTACGCCAATGTTAGCTATGTCGCTAGTTTGGGTTTGCTCACCCTGAAAAGTTACAAGGATCTTTAATCCTCTGTGTAAGACGAAAACTAACAGGATTTTCTACTGTCTTGTTTTTGTTCGTTAAGTATTGCCATATTGCGTTTCGCATGAAGGCAAAAACGAGGTAGCGAATTAATTAAGAAATTACCAAAATTGTTCTGCGATAATTTTGTCAGGATTTAAAATGGTACGAGTAAACAATGGCATACGTTAGAAAATAACAATTAAATAATAAAAGCTGTCAATTGGAATATGGGATAATAAACCAAGAGATGAACCAAAATGTTGAGGACGCATTTACTTACTTATTCTTCATCGCAGTGAACAGATCGGAAAATTCAAGATTTAAGAAAAATATTTTAATAACATTTTGGAATGCAGTTAAACGTAAAAAGTTGTAAATATAAATAGAACAGAATATATATTAAATCCAGATTCGTTCCACCTGCTCATTATTTACTGCCACCAGGCCCCCGCAGTAACAAGCCAGGGGTGCACGCGTCGATTACATTTTTTTGTGATTCGGGATCATGGCGAGCGGACGCCTGTAGAACTCGATTCCTAACCACTTCAGTTGCAGAATACTGAAATCATTCCTTAAAAAAAGTAAAGGCAATAATTGGACAAATAGAAAACTTATTTTAAAAAATAGGTTAGGAATTTGTATATATTACATTCATTACTAAAATATTTTTATAAGAACAGCATCTATAACTTCTTATTATAACAATAAGAATGGTCTAAGTTAATTTTCAGTAAACACATAAAACACGTAGCTGAAGCCGCTGTTTCAACTAACACACACTGGCCCAATCGCGGACAAAGCACAGCGGTATTTTATTAAATTGCGGTGTCTGTTCGATTAATATTTTATAATAACAATAATGTTATACCTGCCTACTAGATTCAGCAGAAAGTACAATTTCGTAAGTACTCTAATTAGAATTTTTCCGTGGACTTTCATAAGTTGTGCTGTGCAGAACGCTAATATTTCATAATAGTAAAATTAATCGAGCAAGTTTGTTAATTTATATTTTGCTGGATTGTTAGTATGATTTCATATAAACAAGTTTAAATCACGGACATGTTTCAACAATACGGAGAGAATAAATATTTTTAAGGTGCTTTGTTCGTTACACGTATTAAATTAATACTGGCTGAACCCTTGGCCTTATTCCACTTTTTTTGGATAACTTGTAACTACTGCGTCGCCCTACATGGCAATGACATAAACATTCGCTCAAAATAATCAATACAGGGCTGTCGTAACCGGGCAGGCGGCATGGCAGCCGCCTATGGGCGGCTTTATTTAAATAATTGGTTTTCATCATTTTCATTTTAAATTAATTAAATTGTATAATTTAAACCCATATACCATTTATCTATTTAATTGTTTCTTGCAATCTGTATTAAAACGCAGCATGCAACTCTCTATTGGCGCTCTAAATAATATTGAAGAAATGAATAATTGATAACTATAAATAAAAACTTTTAAAAAATAAAATGGGTTGGTGCCCAATTGCCCCTACCTTTTTTTAATACGCACGAAGCTAAAATCGCTCAGCTGCGAGTCGCGCATGCGAAATCTGGGAGCTCTGCTCCGAATGCTCGAATTTTATAGGTTACGTTAACAACTAAACTAAAATAATAGGTGGTCGAACAAAAATATCAGGAGCTGGTTATCACAAATATGCGTGAAACTAAAAAAGCTTGAATTCAAAATATTGCGGCAAGTCTGACGAAATATTTGAAAACTAGCACTGGCGAACGTGAACGTGTTTTAAATACTAGTTATTGGATGAAGACTTTGCAGCTTTAAATACAAAAAAGTGGGACTTTGTTAAAGCACAGTTATTTAACTATAAACTTTATTATTGTTTCATTTCTCAGTTCGGTTATACATATTAAATTTTAATTTTTTTTTTTTATTGTTTCAATTACTAATATTTAGTGTGTGGGGGGGGCGGTATTATTTCCTGCCAAAGAGCGCCAAAATTTCATAAATTAAAAAAAAATAGTACTCAAAAACTGGCCACACGGTTTTTTGTTAATTTTGTAGACCTATAGAGCTATGAATCGGCTACAATTAGGTTAGTGTCCCGGTCCGCTAACTGTGACACCTTCTAAGAATTTTTGAAAATCGAAAATTCCAACCCCTCATTTAATAAACGGAAGTCTATAAAAATTTTCTGATTAGACTAAATTGCTCATGAGTGATAGTAGACTAAAGCTCTCAATTTACGTTTAACATACAGTATTTGAGAGGGTGGGGAGGGGGTTAATTTTCCCTCTCCCAGCCAATTTTTGATAAACGTATTTGTCTTTCTGTTTTTGGGATTCTTTAATTTCAAGGAACATTTTTCCAAAAAATCAAAAAATCGATTCTCTTTGCAAATAACTTGGAAGAAAATAGTAGTCGTAGTTTACTTTAAATATCACTCGCCCTCCATCTGACGCCCATGCCTTGAGCGAAGTACAAACACACAGAGCCACCTATCGACCTTTGCTTTACTAGTAGTTCAGTAGTTCAATAAATGAAAAGATACTCACTAGGATTATACTATTATTTTTATATGAAAGCTTTACTATTATATGTAGCTATGCAGCCGGTACAGTGGTAAGAGTAGAGGGATGATATTGTATGCAATGTTGGGGCGTAACACATTAATAATATAATATTTTTGAATATGTATGATAAGTACAGCCCGGAAATTTAGTCAAAATGCCTAATTATGCTTATTTTGGTCTTATTTTAGACATATTTCGTCACAGCAGTGTAGCAAAAGAAATTTTAACGTCAGCTTTATTTGTGTCAGGACGGTGGTCATTTGAGTAGGCCTGTTTTCTGCGGAGGTTCATGGTAAATTTGAATGTTGCATTTTAGGAATTCCCTAATCTTTTACTTCATGGCGGGTAGGTGAAAACTAAAATGTAGATATCCAAATTATAACGTAACGAGTAATATTGCAGTTTTTATTTGACCTTATTCCTATTCGCAGCGCTTTATAATCCCAAAAAGTACGTGTACGCTAAACAGTAAATCACAAAAATTAGTAAAAGAATTTGGCAGTGATATTTTTTTATAAGTGATGGAATGGTACTGTTGTGTAACGTGTGTGACACAACTGTAAAATCCGAAAAAAAATTGTGACGCAGCACGTAGAGGGGTTGCACCATAATAAAAGCAGTAAAATCGATAAGTTTAGGACTTGTCTACGTATATGTCAATTTTTAATTCTAGTGTTATTTTCATGTTCAAATCAATTAAAAAAATTAAATGCCAATTTTAAAATTTTTGGTGCATATCTTTTAATTTTTAATGTGCCTAAATGCCTGCCTATTTTTGAACTTTTTAGTGCCTAAAGTTCCGGGCTCTAATGATAAGTAACAATATCTAAAGTATAAGAAAGTTCAGGCGAAGTGCTTCGCTCATTTTTACCCCAAAAGAATTTTTTCATTAAAATCCTGAAAACGAACATTTTCCTAAAATTATATTCGGAAAAACCCACCTACTTGTATCTGCTTTAATTCACTTGTTTGTACGTAATTCACAAGGGCTTTCCAAATGCATGGCCGTACATAATCTAATTACATTCTTAGCCCTTTACGCCGCTTAAAAGCGTGCTTTTCAACGCAAAACGTCAAGTGTACAACATGTAAGCTTTCTTCTAAGTGGCAAAAGGACGAGGAAAACATTAATCTGAACCGAGAAAGTAGAATTTCGATTTACGTCACGTACCCTTTCTATAAAACAAAACTACCCTTTTCCTTTTGCGTTTACAAACACGAAAATTAACGATTGAAGTTCGTACCCAATTCATCGCTCAGAACGGATTGCGTTCGGTTTGGCCTTTCAATTTATGATACAACTCTTAGGACAACTCGAATTTTTCACAGTTTTGGTGAAAATTTGTTTCATTTTTAAACAACATTAATATTAAGACAATATTAAATTCGTATAAGGATAAATATGTATAACCTTCAGCTTCAATTTATTATACTTTTGCAAGCGCATGCGACAGAGTACTCTAGATGATTTGCAGAAAACATAACTCACTCTTTATCGTATAAAAACAAGGTAAAATATAACGACATCCCTAGGGAATATCTGCCGCTGTATGGAAAGCACGCTCTTAAAAATAAGACTCGGTAATATAATTTACCTTTGTTTCCCCCACGCACGTCATTTTGAAGTAGCTCAGTGTTCATAAACACCTGTATTCGTCGCTTAACACCTCGCTTGAATGATTCATTCGATGTTTGCAAGGGCGACTCAATTCTCAGTTGGCAATAATTTAATCACTATAATGACTATATATTGATTGCATGTCAGTCAAGCCATTGTTTTTTTATGAAAACGGACACATTCTAAATCTAAATTAGTACTTATGCTAATCAGTTATTTATTCTTCTACCGGTTTTCTTTGAAAAAGTGACGGCTTTTATTGTTTAGGTTTATAAACACATGTCCCGTAAAATCTTACCCATTCACGTCAAATTAATTTTTGTTTTCCTATACTTTCAGTATAAGGAAGTATTGAGTTCATAAAAATGTTCGAAATTGAGATTTTGACGGAAATACATGTAAAAAATATAGTATTTAAATACAATTTTTTAATCTAAAACCGGAATCTAATATAAAACCTTAGGGCAAATCCAACGCTTTTTTTCTAGACTTTCTAGCTTCAAAATGGCAGCCACTACGATGTTTTGAACATTTTGCCTTTGGCGCCTTATTACTCAAAAACAGGTTGACAGATCGGGTTCAAATATTTTATTGTAAGAGTTCTCTAAAGACACATTGTTACTATGTACAAAAATTTTCAAAAAATTAAAGCTATAAAAGAAAATTTTAAAAATTTCGGAAATTCTCAAAACAATATTGAAAAGCTGGTAAAACGATTTTTTTTAAATTTTGAAAGTGCATAGAGCTAAAGGTGAGCTACAATTTGATTTGTGTCCCAGCTCGTAAATTTCCTTCTGACGCCTTCTATGAATTTTTGAAAATTTGAGTTTTAACGCCTATTTACTCAAAAACGAGTTATCAGATGGCGATGAAATTTGTTAGTAGAAATTTTGCAAGGGAACACATTGCTACAAGCTACAAAAATTTTAGGAAGTACTAAAACTGAAAATTGAAATATTATCTAAAATTTCACTTTTTCAAAAACTAGCCACACAATTGCTTTTTAATTTTATAGACTTATTTAAATCCGGGAGCCAGATAGAGGTTAAAGGACGGAAAAAAGAGAGAGAGGCAGAGAGAGATTTATAGAGTTATGTATCAGCTACAATTTGGTTTGTGTGCCAGTCCGGTACCTTCTTTGTGAAGCCTCCTATGAATTTTTGAAAATCGAAAGTTTCTACTTCCTCATTTAATAAACGAGGGCGACAAAAAAATTATGTTTAGCTCAATTGCTCATGAGTAATAGTAGAATAAAGTCCTCAACTTAATTTTTATATAAGGAAACATTTGGGGGGGGGGGGCTTAATTTCCCATCCTCCACCCAATTTTTGATGTATAAATTTGTCCTTTAGTTTTTGGGTTTCTTTAATCAAGCAACCTATTTCCAAAAAATTTAAAAATCGATTTTTATTACAAAAACACCCAATTTAAGCTCAAAGAATGGTAATTTTGCAATCAGATAAAACCACAAGAAAATGAGGTTTATTTTCCAAAACATTAATGTTTTCTAATAGAAATTCATTTGTTTAAAATATTCATTTGAATACTCTCCAGGAAGATATATCCACTCCCTATTTTTTTTATTGGACAAGAAACACCAAATTCTGGATTTTCATTGGTCAATTTTTGACAGATAATATAGGGGAATTGAATAGTCAAAATTTTAATTATTTTTTTAGATTTTTTTTTAAATATGAAAACTATTAAAATTTCCAGTTTCAAAATTTCAATAAATTTTTAATTTACAAAATTTTGAAAATCATCTAAATTGTCTTAAATGTATTAAATTTGTTTAAGTTCCGTAAAACAGAATTTTAGAATATTTTATGACCAGAATTGTTTTGTTATTTTTATTTTTATAACAATACTTTTGGCCAAAAATAAATATTTTTGAAAGGGCGTATAACTGACACATGATTTGCAAACAACAATTTGTATTAAACGACACCATCTTAAACATTATTGTCGTTATTTGCCCAGCTGTATTTATGATCCTTGTTGTTTTTATAACATACACGTATGCTTAAGAGAGATAGCGATCCATATAGCCCTTCTTAATGAAAATGTTTACTTCCGGTAATGAAACTCGTATCAGATATAGACGCTATCGCATTCTGTTTTCAATCATTTCAACATCCATTACATGAGGTTTTCAAAGAAAAACGTTCGTGAAAGTAATAAAAGAAAATTGTTGCAAAATAATGAATCTAAAATAGACAGAGGTACTGACAGCTGTATAAACAATATCAATCACAGTAAATAAATTGGTTTAATTTTTCTAAATATATGATGAAAACGATATCATTTTCTGAGAAAAACATTAAAATGAACGGAATTTTTTAATATGTGGGAAGTTGTAAAGTTTCTGGTAATAAAGCTTTCAGTGGTTCTATTTTAAGAAACTGGAACTACTACGTATTTTACTAAAGAATTTACACAATACTACCAGGTACTGTACGTTAAGAAAAGTTCGGCTCAATGAGATACTAAACGATTCTGCAAACTCTGATCATTGACCGATCAAATAATACTTTGAAAATTTCTGAAATTGTGCCATCTAACGAAATATAATGTAAAACATAAATAAAATATTAAGTATAGCAGTATTATCAACAATATGATGACGTTTTTAAAAATCAACATTTACAAAATTTCAAAAGTTTTCAATTTTTGGTAAAACTTTACATATTTTTGAAAATTTTGTGTAATTTCTAAACATGTACAAATTTTTAAACTTTTAAATATGATCAAAATGTCCTATAACTAAAAGTCTGAAAAAATTTCGAGATTATTGAAATTTTCTAAAATCATTCGAATTTACCTATGTACCTCTCTAGATTTTCGAAATTTTAAAATTTTTGAAACATTTGAAAACTCCCAAAAAATTAAAAAAATTAAAAAGTGGATAAAATTTTAAGTTTTCAAAAATAATGAAAAGGTTCAATAATTTCAAAACTAAAAACTGTTCGAGATTATTGTTATCAAGATTTCCTAAAATTTTAATAATTTTCATAAATGTCTAATTTTTTTGAATTTCAAAACTCTTAATGTCTATTAATTTCAAAAAATTTTTAAAATATCACAATTTTTACATTTTTAACAATTTTTGTAATTCCCTAAAAGTTCGTTTTCAAAAGTTTCCCAAATTGTCAAAATTTCAAGTTTTTAAAATTCCAAAAAATTTCAAAATTTTCAACTTTTCATTAGTTTAAAATTTTAAAAAATTTTTAATTTCAAAAAATTTAATAAATTTTAAAATTTCAAAAAACTTAAATTTTAGAAAATTTTAATTTTTTTCTGTAAATTTTGAAATTTTAAAAATATACAAAATTGTTGAATTTGTCAATATTTTGAACGTATTCAAAATTTTTGTTATCTGTAGTATTCAACAAAATTTAAAAAAATATAAAAATAAAATTTCAAAACTTCTTAAATCATTCTACAAAGTTTTAATAGATGCGAGAAAGGTCTCGTGGCGGTTGCCCAACACCTTTTTTTCAATTTAAAACAATTAAGTTGTTTATTCAAATCATGCATATACAACCTTTTTCGCTTGGCGCCCAATTTACGTACTATATTTGAGGCCATATACTAATTCAAAATTGTTTGTGTTATTAAACAATGTTAAGGTCCAATTGAATAAAATATTAATTTTCTGATATCTCTTATCCGCTTACACGGGTTTGATTTAAATATTCATTAAAAATGGAAGTTTTATTCAATTATTATACATCAACATCAGTCTCTTTTTTTGTGCACCTGCTACGAGCGTAAGGTCATACAGAGGTTATTTTTATTTGTTTCCAGTTTTTGTCTCCGTCATTCTCAAATAACTCGGCAAATTTAGGTGAAATGAAGACATTCATTATTCTATCAAATTCCACAGCGAGTGCAGTACACGTATTTATTTACATTCACGTTTTTCCGTAAACGTGTCTGTTCTCGTGTGCGTATTCTCAAAATATTAACGGCAGTCGTATAAACGTAATATTGTGACAAAAGTACATAAATTAGTCAGCTTTCTGGCTCATTATAAATTTGAACAACTTCCAAGTCTTTATTTTGGGTGTAATCGTTGCGAAATCAGGGTGCGCCCTAAATGAGTTTGGGAAACCGGAAAACTTTTAACTAACAGGACGAATTCGCGTCCTGTTTTTAATTTATTACCAGTTGCGCTGGTAATGGAAAACGCGAGATCCTAGAAAACTCAGATAATGATCGCCAATTACCAAACTACTTCATGTAATTGAATTTATTCCTAGATTAAATTCGAGTCCGAATAGCTCGTATCATTTTTGCGAAGTTAGACAGGATGTGTCAATCGAGCTGGCTAAACAAACATCGGAGTTTTAGTCCGTTCGTCAAATTTAGTCGATTAGTTAGCAATGTGTGAGCTAAATCTGTCTCTAAGCGTCGCGGTGCAGACTGGTGGTTGCGACGCCAGTCGGTCGTTCGCGTTCGAACGCTATGCTGTTCCGGATGTGAAGGTGAAGTTGGGATTGAGTGCCCCGTTTTTGTGTCTGGGACTCCTATTATGATCGCCCGTGCCCCTACGCCCAGCTTCAAAGCTCCAGCGATCCCTTCAGGTATTTTTATACAAGCGATGCGTTTCCTGCCACTTTTAACAGAAAATGCACTTAGGAAACCCTCTTCCCGTTGAAGTTTTATAGCGAAACTAATCTAAGATGAATAAACGGTTTTAAATTAAGAGTTGCCCATAAAAACTGTACCATTCTATCACGATGTTGAATTGGGCGGGTAGACTTATTTAAATTTAGATTGTAAAATGTTAAGCGCGAAATTCTGCTTGAAAGTTACAATTTTATTAATTAACTAGCAACAAGTTCTAGAATTATATGAAGCTTGAGTTTATATCAACTAACTGAAACAAAAAAAAATGAAATTAAAATCTGACGCCTGAAAGCCACGTGCAACATAGACATAAAAGCTCTGCAGCTTTAAACTCTTTTAGCTTTTTTTCACGTTTGCAACTAAACTCGGTATTATAAGCTGTAATGCAACATAAAATTGCCTCCAGGCACACAAAGAAAACAAAATTAAATATTTAAAGCTTGTTATATGTTAAAACCTAGGTCTTTTGTGTTTAATTGAGGGTAGTGCCCTTGTATTTTCTCTACCTACACTACAGGGTGAGTCATTGAAATGTCGCCTCACTATTATTTCTTAAACTATTTAAAATAGCAATTTTTTTCTTAATGAAAATTGTTGACAATAACTGCGGCACAACCTGAAATTATTACCAATTATACTGGGTGTTTAATTACGCCTGTTAATTTGAATAGAACACTTTGAATATTATTGCATTTTTAGAATCTACATTTAATTTTAAGTATTAAAGTGTTAAGGTACTACTATCTTAAAATTAATGGTTTTCAAGTTATTTGACTTTTTAAAAAAATTTGACAATTCTGGATTAATTAATATCAATTAATTAATGTTTTAGATACCAAAAACGTTCCGCCAACTATTTTGCACAGACTATTAACACATTGTATAATATTCACCGATATGTTAATAGATTATTACACAGCATATTTGTAATTTAAGATGGCAATACCTTTACACTTTTAGATCAACGATTAAATGTAGAATCTAAAAGTTTAATAATATACGAGGTGTTTAATTTAAAATAACAAAGTAATGTGATATACAGGCATAACTAAACACCCAGTATACTTGGTAATAATTTCAGGGTATGCAGCAGTTAATGATCAACTACTTTTATTTAAAAAAAATTGATATTCTCAATAGTTTGGGAAATAATAGTGGAGTGACACTTAAACGACTCACCCTGTATCATGAATTCTTCCTTTCTACCCTTAACCCTCTAAGCCCTAACAACACCAACTTTAAAATTTCAAATAGGAAGATACCCCTTGTTTTAGAGCATTTTTTATGCTGAATACAACAAAAACAATTTTCCAAATTTGGTTAATAAATAACGGAGATACATACAATACAGGACGGTCCAGAATAACTTGCACCGCATTGGGGATTCGGCAAGTATAACAAATAAGAAAACGGTTAAATTAGATAATTGTCCTATTACTCTAGCAATGTAATGGTGATTTTGGTTTTCCCAAAATATCCATGGCTTATTAGATACGAGCGAAAAACTGAAAAAAACGGAATTTCTTTAAGGTAAAATATCACTGTTCATAGTGAAAACAAACAAATTTTAAAGAACAAAGTTGTAGATCTATTTAAACTAAAATAAGAAAACATATTTCCAATATTGTGCTTCGTTTCGTTTTCGAGATATAACAGAAACAAGAAAGAATTCATGGAAATGAGTTTTAACCAGTTTTTTATCTTGAAAAATAAAAACAAATCCTTACAGGAAAAGGATGTAAGGAAATGCGAATGAGAATAAAAAGTCTCGATTCAGTCTGATCTTTGTCAACATCTGATCTGCTAGTGTTGTTCGTTTCTCGATGTTAATTAAAGCACCTGCTGTTCATCAAAGGTTTTGTGTTATTTCAGTTGCAGAAGTAGGACATTTTGACGACACTGAAGTGTTTGTGAGGTAAAGAAAGCTAAATCTAAACTTTCTGTAACATTTCGCAGTTTTTAAATTACACTCTTGAAGTTCTTTTAAAAAAAATATTTTGTGTAAATCGCTCTACAAGGATAACATAAAGAAAAATATATCGCTTTAAATAACGTTTCCTTTTGCTCAATTTGTTTTCGGTAAAAACTTCCTATATTGCAATAATTTAATGGACTCGAAACATTCAAAAAGATGTTTGCACTTTAACTGTGTAGAACCCAATTTCGAAAAAACTCTCAAATGCTGCTATAGATGATAAGACAGAGGTAAGCGACGATACATAAAAAGCTGTGGGGCAACCGCTACGGGACCGACCTTTTTTGCATTTTTGAAAATGTTTAAAATATTTCGAAATTTTGGAAACTTTTTAAAATTATTGAAAAATGTCAAATATATTTTTAATAATGTTATTTAAAAATTTAACAATTTATTTTATTTACAAAATTTTTAAATTTTCAAAAATTTTAATAATTTAAAAATTTAAGTTTCGGAAAATTTTGAACATTTTAGAAGGTTTGCCCCAAATCGTACATGATGATCACAATACCTTCTTCTATAGCTATACCTCGTATAACAAGGAAGATGAAAAAGTAAACAGTAAAAAGCGGTTCCTGAAGTCACTTTCGAATGTAGGAAAACCTGAAACCACCTTGCAATTTGGAAATGATGTTTAAATTATACCCAAAATATAATAAGTAAATTTATTGAAATTGCCTAAACATCAAGAGAAAATCCTCTTGTAATAACCCAAATAACATAGATGAACGCTTCTATCAGATTATAAACTTTAAAAATCTAGCCTACATAAATTAAAGCATCGCAACGGTATTTTTTAGCTACTTGAATGAATATATCTAAATTTAGTCTCAACGGATGTTTGATTTTGCAATACTACGCTAACTTGGGGAACTCGCATATATTTTTATCTCGTCTCGTGATACACAACCATAAATTCACATACAGTAAGTACAGCAGCTTTACAGGACTGAATTGTTTATTTTTTTTAATATTCCAAAATTTTTTCGTGTAAATAAAATTTTTTAGTATATTGTGTTTATCGTTGAAGGTGTTTTCTTTTTTGTTAAAAGTAAAATAAGCTTTTGCGTTCCTACAAGGCCGTCGACATCACGTTCTTTTAAACGTAAAAAAACAGCTTTTATAGATGTTGGGACGTTTTTAATAAATACCTCTAAAGTAAAATCGGGTTTTGGTTGGGTGCGGGCAAAAGTATACAACCAAAAATATTGTTTTACACATAACTTTTACTTGTCCACTATTGCTAACTTTTTTATTTTTAAAAATAGAAAGTTGGTTAAATGGAAAAAATGTAAGTATTTTTACGACCGTTTTGAATATGAAATTCAATATTTTGTGTTATTTCCGGTTTAATCAAAAACGATACCAACTTTTGATTTTCAAATGGAACACGCTGTATATCTTTAGTATTTAATAACTTCTGCCGCTATTAGGGTTGCCAATAAAGGATTGATGTTGCCGCAAAGAAAAATAAGGAAAGCACTTCGCCTGTGCTTTCCTACAGTTTAAAAATGTAGTTACATATCATGTTTTTAAGAATTTTTAAGTGTTAACTAGAAACCTCAAACGAAAGGTCAAATTTCGTCCCCCAAAAAATTAATAAGAGAGGGGAAAATTAATTCTCTTAAAAAATGATGCACCTAAAAATTAAGTTGTGACCCTTATTCTACAATCACTCCCATGAGCAATTTTACGTAAACAGAACTTTTTATCACCCCCCCATTTATTAAGCAAAGGCGCATGAATTTTCGATTTTCAATAATTCATAGAAGGCGTAACATACAAACTACCGGAGTGGAGAACGAACTGAATTATAGCTCGTCCTTAGTTCTATTTGCTTATAACGGCATGTTTATGGCTTTATTCTGTACAATTTACAGCAACGACTTTGGTTGTCACATAACCTTTCATTTAATTGACTTTCTGTCGATCCGCAAAACAAATTTTAAAAATTGATATTATTATTACAGCAAAACGCTTTTTACAAATATATTTTACATTCTCTATCATCGTATGTAAATTTAAAAACAAAAGTTGAAATTTGTTGAGGCTTTGTCCATCTTTTTGAGATGATATATCAGAGGGCAGTGGCCAGTTAGGAGTCTGGTTATCCGTCTTTTCTAGTTCGAGAAGCTTTTTAGCATTCACTGACGAGTATTTTGTAAACTTTTCCGCCTGTGTAAAACCCTTAAAGTTATGGCTTATTTTTAGGGTTTTGGTTTTGGGGCACTTTTATTTTTGCCCCTACCTTTAACCTTTGAGCTGTTAGCCTCATCAGGTGAAGGTCCTGTTGAAGCTGTTTGATGGTGCACCTCTAGGCATCTCGAATGCAAGATCGGATGCTTTTGAGTTGCCTTCTCCATCCTTGGTGAATCTGGCGCCCTTAGGTCTAAGGGACACACTACCAAATTTGTAAGCTAATGCTGTAGCTCAGTTTATTGCCCGATTGCTGGTCCACTAAAACTGTCAGCTCTACTGTGGGATCTACAGTTGCTCTTCTTATCACCCTCCAGTTGTTGGTATTGAGATCTTCATTTTGGTTTTCAGTTAAGGTGAATATCTTTTCGTTAGAATATTCTAAACTTCCTGGAAGGTACGTCATAAGGATTTCTGGATGAGGCAATTCGGGCTTCACATGAGCTCCTTTTTCTAGCTTCTATAATGGCCTCTTGGACAGCTTCTAGTTGATTCGTCGTTAGAGGTCCTTCTGGAAAGATAGTTGGGAGTACACCAGCCCATACCCCACCAGCTATTTGGCTGAAGGTTGGTCGGGCTTTTTAATGGGCTGTTGATTCTGGCCCTCTTGGTTTTTAAGTTTTGGCCACCTCGGGAGTGCTATTCTTTGACCGGGCCCTTTTGATCTTTTGCCAGAGGATTCCTCTTTTTCTGGCGATTTAAGTGGTTTAAGAGATTGCTTTCGGGCTACGTCCGCAGGTAATCCTTGTGTAATGAGGTATTTAAACCTTTTTCTGGCTGGGTTAAGCGGCGCTACCTCTTTTCGCCTAACATAAGACTTTTGAGGCCATTTCCCAGGTCAGCATCGCTGCTTTACACCAGAAGATCCCCCGCCTTTTGGCCAGGATTTGTATCCTGTTCCATAGAAGTTGCGGTTTCCGCAGTGTTGAGGCTTTCTTCAACCTCTGCAATTGGTGTGTTGATGGCATGACCATCCCTTTTTCTTTTCTTTTTCTTGGTCTATGTTGATCCCACGAGAAGCTAGGGAAAGAACGGTCACCTGCAACAGAGCCCCGCATGCTACAGGAAGGTTATTTAAACCGAAGGTCACCAAAGTTTCCGGAGTCCGCATAGTAACAGCTAAGCTTCCCCTTAGCCACGCAGTCCTCAGCCTACCCTGTTCTACTTTGACTTGGGGGGATTTTTATTGTGGTTTCCAACCACTTGGCCGGCCGGTTAAGGCAAGCCCCCCACAGCTAGCAAACACTGCCTCTACAACCATCGACTTACTAACTACGGTATAGAGTAGGCAGGAGTCGATGGATTCGCTGTTTGTCCCAGTATAGCTTGGGTCCGTGGTGGCACTACTCACCAAAATGAGCTAGAAAAGCTCACTCCCTGCCGGAGGTGGCTGAGTACCACCAATTGTAACTTGTACAAGACACACTAATAAAACTTTCCACAATTTTGTAAATACTTCAAAATAAAGCATTTTCATTGGTCCATAGATTATGATTTATAGAATACAGTAAGCCATGTGTGGAGCACTTTAAAACTACTAAAAACTTATTTTCAAGAAAATGTAGAATTTGAATTATTAGCACTCTTCTTCTTACAGTGCCATACCCTATTCGGGGCGTTGGCTACCTCTCTCATATGCCTGTGTTTGGTGCGCGGCGATAGATAATTTGCACAGACAGACATAGGGGACCTACAGTTTAACGTGGGCGCCGAACCACAGGAAGTGCATGCGCTTCTTCTCCAGAGAGGTTTTCCTGGGGAAAAATCCACCTCGCTGGTTTCCCGTTGCCCTGCGAGGGAGAACCACCGGACCGGGTATCGAACCCAGATCCGCTGCATTGGTATCCCGCTCACTATTAGCACTCGGTCATCGTTAAATCGCAAGCACAGATCAGTAGCGTAATCAAAGTAAAAGATGCGTTTATACGCACTATGGGCGTTTTACTCTAAAAGATGACGTCATCGTTGGTACCGATGAGTGTGAACAGTGTCGATTCGTGTTCTGCTTTATTTAATAGGTATAATATTACTATTGCCGTTAAACTGAAAACGTTTTTTTAAAGATAGAAGGTTGATTAAATGGAGAATGTTTAGGTATTCTTTACGACCATTTTGAATATCAAACTGAATCTTTTATATGATTTCCGGTTTGGCCGGAAACGGTACCAACTTTTGATTTTTAAATTAAAAAACTACAGGGTGTTTGGTTTAGAAACCAAAAGTTGGAATCGTTTCCGTTTAAACCGGAAACACCACAAAAAATTGAATTTGATATTCCAAATGGTCGTAAAAAATGCTACATTTTTTCCCGTTTAACTAATTTAAGTACTAAAAAAATGAAAATTTTACAACGATAAAAATACAACCAACTCCTTCATATCATGACGTCAATGATTTTCCATTGAAGAAAATATTACGTGCAACGTTTACGTTTGCATTTAATTATAGAAACTGCACCAGCTGTTTGTTATTTGAGACCAATACAATTTGGAACAAGTGGCACCATTTTTATTATTTTTTATTGTCGCTGTTACGACACAGTATTAGAAAAAAAAAAGGTATGATAAAACGACTCTTCACTTTCTCCTTTGTAACGCAGCCAAAAATTCGCGTACATTCGTAAATATGTAAATAAACGTATTACAAGTTCAATATCAACATACTTCGTTGGCGGTGATCTGTTGCTGTAAACTTGTCGGTTTCTAGTTAATTTTTACAAATTTATTGCGTTAGCGTACAGCTACTGTTGTCTTTTCGTGAAAAATGTGTACTTGGCGATCTAAAAAAGAAGTATTGCGATGAATTGCATTTAATGACTGAAAACTGCCAAAATTTCAAAGAACAAGGAAAAAAATCCTGAACGCCATAAACAGAGTTTTATTTAAACTTCTCGAGAATTAGTGAAAATGTTCCAAAGGTGTAAGCTTACATTTCAAGGGGAAACAACTGATTTCCCGGCACAATAAACGGAAAAGGAAATTAATGGCGAGGAAGAGGGCGAAACAAACTAATTTTGTACGTTTCTCGCGGTTCCACAGCACATTTCTCTTCTTTTAAATACTTTTCTTGCTTCCATTCACTAGCAAAAGTGTTTGTTGTAAATATTCATTATGTGAAAATTACAGAAAAACTGTAAAAAGTCGGAGAAGACAATGTCAAAGATAAATTAACGAATTGTAAAACAAACCTATTATAGCATACTTATATTTTGCATGCAACTAAAATTAATACACATTGGGGAATTTAACAGTATGGCCCAAAAGCCAGAGTACCGACAAAGGATAAAATTCTTAAAATTTTTCAACAATTTTAGAATTTACATAATTTTTTTAATTACGAGATTGCAAAACCGTCTTAGTTGTCATCATTATTAAACATTTTCAAAAAATTAGCAAAAGTGAAAATTTTCCAAAAATGTCAAAATTTTCATAAATATTTTGAAAATTTTCAAAAAGTTCAATTAATACGAGGAAGATCTCGTGACGGTTGCCCTACGGCTTTTTCTATTTTAATTTTCTTTAATTATGTTGTACCAAAATTACTGATATTACAAGTACAATCAGAATTATTACTGGCAGAACGTTGATGGAACCACAACGTTAGAACAGGGATGAACACAAAACTGTTTAAAAAACCCACTCAATCAAATGCCCCTATGTAGCTGTACTTGCTCAAAGCGTCTGGTAGCGAAATCAAAAGCTATTACGAATTTTTAATTAAAATAAATACCGTTCAGCTTGTACTAAAAATATTTTAATCAAAAGAGTAGACTTTGCTCTGTAGGCGGTTCGCGAATGAAAATAACCACGTGTCCCACACACACACACACACACTCGGCTTTCATGTATTATTTTCGACATTTTCTGTATCCAACAGATTATAATTATTAATTTGTTTTGAAATTAATATCCATTTTGACTTGTACGGAGTTTTGCTCGCGCACTGTAAAAAACCTTTCAGTTTTCTACGTTACATCACCTTTAGGTTGTGTCTATATTTATATCGCAGTAACAAGGAAATGTGGTAGATATTACGTAGGTGTCAGCTTGGTGGCTGTAAGTCTGGGTAAACTGTCGCAAGCTGTAAAATATTGCTACAGCCTGCTTTATGAGCGAGTATAAGGAGTGAAGATTCCAGGTGATTCCTGATGCCGCTTTTATGAAAAAGTTAATAACAACAAAATACGGTTCAAACGGAGATCTTTTACGAGATACTTCATTAACTTATATCTTATATTTCCAATATAAAATTATTACTATTTCAATAATCCATATCATAAAATAACGATGAACATTTAATTTTGAGTAACTTCTACAAGAGAAAGAGTGCAAAACGTTGATTTTTTGCACAATAGGAGCAATACTTAAAGTGTAGCAAAAGCATTAAAATTTTACCTCAATCTGTTTATATTAAATTTCCAACTGTCTCACCATAACAACACACCCGGCTCTTGCTTCTCGACTAAATTTATTACGATAATAAGACGACGGGCCCTTATATCTGCACTCAATTTATTGATTGTGTTCGGCAATTATTTATCTTGTTGTCACTGCTGTTGCTGTAATTTGGTTATTTATGGTTTACTATCAATAAACTCAAGTTGTGATAACATTTGCATTTTGCAACACAGACAAGACATAAATGCTTTGTAGTTGTTTAGACTGGACGCTTCAAATACCAATCGAGGTCGACGTCGGAACAAATAAACAGCACCATCTTCTCAATTTACTCTAATGCTATTTAA
Organism: Ctenicera cuprea; assembly: GCA_958336395.1. Lineage (NCBI taxonomy): Eukaryota > Metazoa > Arthropoda > Insecta > Coleoptera > Elateridae > Ctenicera > Ctenicera cuprea. The sequence continues at coordinate 1,372,369 of OY284490.1, forward strand.
TACTATTTTGATTTTAACGCCTTATTACGCAAAAACGAGTTGACAGCTAGAGATGCAATTTAGTACTATAATAGTCCTGGGATAGCAAAACATCACTATGTAAAAGAATTATTTTATAAACTAAAATTATGGCATCAAAATTAAAAAAAAAGAGCTCAAAACTGGCCACGATTTCTTCTAAATTTTGTATCTCAGTTCGCTAATTTCTCTGGTACGTTATCTATGAATTTTTTTAAATCGAAAATGTATGCCCCTTCAATTAATAAACGGGGGGCGATAAAAAATTAGCTAAATTGCTCATGTGAAATTTAATAATTTTCAAAATATTAAAAAATTCTGAAAATTTTGAAAATTTGTTAAAAGTTAAATGTTTCAAACTTTAGAGCGTTTGTAAAAAAAATGAATCATTTTTAAAAATTAATGAGAAATTTTGTAAATTTCCGGCATGAAATTTTTTACAAAAATTGAAAAATTTCCAAATTTTGAAAATTTTCGGTAATTTTCTAATTCTTAAACGTAAAAATTTTTCTAAACTGTTGAAACGTTTGTAAATTGTTAAAATATTTTAAAAATTTCAAAATTTTGTAAATTTTTGAAAACGTCTAAAAATATTTAAATTTGGATGTTTGAAACTTTAAATCTTAGAAATTTGTGAAAATTTTTTTAACAATTATTAAAATAAAAAAAACATATTTTGTAAATTTTATGAAATTTTGAGACATTTGAATATTTTGAAAATTTTGTAAATTTTTGATATTCATGACGATCACAATACCTTCCTCTATAGCTATACTTCGTGTAGCGAGGAAGGTAATAATAAAATTCTACCCTTATTTTTATACTAAATCGTCATATGGAAAATGATCCACAAACTAGCACCTTAAAGTGGGGTCGTTTAATATGCCAGCAATGTCCATTTACTTAATGTAAAATTAATGACACCCTTTCACATGATGAATTTAATTATTTCACTGATTCCATGTCGCTTTTAATCACTTTTAGATTATTATTAAATAAATTCTGATTTTACGCATTTTCCGTAATTCCACGGCAATTTTAGTTGAGTTCTGGTCATTTTCTACGAATTTAAATCGATTTTTAAAATCGAATGATTTAAAGTAGTTTTTTTACTACAATCGATGATTTAACGTTCTTAGTTTATTTTTGATAGTTTCAACGGACTTAGATTATTTTAGATAATTTAATTAATTTTAAGCACAGATTTTTGTATAGGTTTACTAGAGACACGACTACTATACAATAATGAAGCCAGCGCTATTTTGTTGAAGGTCAAAGTCAGTTTTGTGACATTTTACAAATTTTAACACTATTTTGAATTTCAACGTTTATATCAGTTACTATAAACATTTAAATTTAATTTTTTAACTGTAAAACCTGATTTTAAAAGGCAAGCCAGTAGCGTGTTGTGCGGTGGGTTGTGAAAATCGCCAGCAAAAGGAAGACGGTTTGCAGTGTTTTAAATAAGGGTCAAAAAATATGTTAATTATGCGATTATTACACGATGCTTGTATACATTGTGTTACATATTATGTACCACTGCTATAGATACTGTTGGTGTTTGTAATTTGTCTTTATGTTACATGTTAACACAAATTTCTCATGTCAAACGAAAAACATTCAAAAAAAATAGTAGCTGTAAACAGAGAAGATTTTTATTCTACACAATATACGTTATTTGTAGCAATAATGTTACACCCAACAATTGTTTACTACAAACTGAAACCACGTCTTTAGAAATGAAGCAGTTCCATGTGCATTTTCAAATACTCACAAGACTTGCACAGAATGCAAGATACGTTACACCTCCTACAAAATGGCGGTCCGGCTTTACTTCTGTACACCCAACAATTATTTACAACAACCTGCTACCACGGTTCCACGTCTTAGAAATGAGGCAGTTCCAAGAACATTTTCAAATACTTCACAAGACTTGCACAGAATGCAAGATGCGTTACACCTCCTACAAAATGGTGGTCCGGCTTCACTTTAACGATTGTTCCAAAGCTGGAGTCCTGCATCTAGGAAATTCATACAAAAATCTGTGATTTTAAGTGTCTTCAAAGCGAATTGTTGTTGCTTAGTAATTTTACTTCGGCAGTGCTTTTCGTTTACTTCAAATAATTATGGTATCTTTTTTAATGTCGGAGAGAAAGAAAAATTAAAATAATTTCGGTTCTTGTATTTTAACGTTTAACTGAAATTTCTTCTGCATGAAGTATTGATTATCGGCACCACAATTCAGAGAACTGTATTTCACTGGCTGGCTTTCCTTTTTGTGCCATGAAACGGTCAAATAATTAATAGCTCCCTGAAAGTACAATAGCATTACTAATGATCCCCGAGAGTTTCAGCAGAACAGCAGAATCCATACAAAATTAGTTTGTCGTTAGTTAGCGTGTTTATTTACTGGTGTGAAATTTTATGAATTTTATATTATACATTAAAATATTTTTCTATGTAAAAACAATATAATATTTTGCATTTAAGCGCTTTTAAAACTGAAAAATCCATGTTTTTCAGAACTTTAAAAATCAAAGACAACACTTTTGCTTAATGGGTGTCAACGGAGTTAATGACGGGCATAAAATAGGTTGGCAGGTGCAAAATAGTAAAATATAGCACGCGTCTAGCGTCTAGTACGAGTTAGTTGGGAAGACTTAATTATTTCTAATCTCTTTTTATTTATAGCCGGAATTTAAAAAAACATAACAGACAGAAATTGAAACCGCTTTGAGCATTTATGGACAGGTTGTTGTGTTGTTGTTCATGTGGATGGTGCTTTATTTTTGAGGTGCGCCGCGCCGGCTGCACATATGTTTCTGTGACTCAACCGTGATATAATTTTAGTACACGTAGTTTTAGCTCGGGGTTCATTAAATTACGCTTTGCACCCACATCTCTTTTAAAAGACAAAATTGGACATCCCCAACCAGCCAATAATTATGTGCTAATAGTAAGCATTAATTTTTTTTTTCGGATAATAAGTGTACAACCCTTTTGTGAAATTAGGAAATAACAGGGCCGGATTTGTGCAAATAATCTTTGTCAAAAAATCCGATTACATGCTTCTAAAGGAAACTCTGTTGTGTAGTATTTAATCCAAAAATATGTACAGCAAGGTGCAGAAGTAATGTCACAAATAGTGGCCGTGTACAACACACTTTTCAGGCTGATGCGAGTAACGACAAACGTTGTTAAAAAGTAGTCGTTGTTTTTTGCACTTGCAGTGTATTGGTTGGCGCGTGTTAGGTGCACTTAGAGCTTTTTTAAAATAAAAAAATGTTGTAAGTGATACGAAAGATTGAATCAGAGAATAGAAAAGAAGCAACGGGCGTTTGAAAAAGTTTAAAAATATTTACACAAATTTGGAATTTCCTAAATTTTCAAAATTTTGTGTATTTAATACGATTTTCAAACATTCGTCTAAAATTTCAGTTATCAAAATCCTCTGATACATATTTATAAAATTGAAAAAATTTAAAAAATATTCAATACTCTCAACATATTCATAATTTTTCAAAAACCACAAAATTAAGGTTTAAATTTCAAAAGCTTGAAATTTTTATTTCCGAATGTTATCAAAAATTTCAAATTTAGAAAATCAACATTTTGAAAAATTTCAATATTTTCACAATTATCGTAAATTTTCAAAACTGTCAGATGTTTTTAACCAAAATTTTTTACAATATTTCAGTTTTTAAAATTATTTCAATTTTTAGTAATATTTCGATTTATTGTAAAATTTGTAAGATTTATACTGCAAAAGTAAAAAGACAACAACAACTGCTATGTGATGACGTTTGTCGTTGCTGGCGTCTGCGAATGTGTTGCCTATACACGGCTACTATCCGACATTACTTCTGCGCCTTGCTGTACATAATTAAAACAGCAGTTGGATTAAAGGTTTTGTTTAAAAAACAGATTTAATCCGGCCCTGTATTTATAATATTCATTATTAACCTGCACTTCATTGTGAAACATTTACTAAACCATCCATTACGTAAAAGATTACTATTACAATTTATTTGTATTAAAAAGGAGTTTTTTATAGGGGTGTGGTCACCAGGCCAAAAACCTGCCGAATATAAACCGAAAGAAAACATTCACGAGTCCCAGGAACACAGGAAGAAAAATGATCCCATCTCACCTGTGTGGACGCCTCGCAGTGCCGGCTCCAGCCCTACAGCTGAACGGAAGGAATTTAGGCCTGTCAACTTCGAATCGCCTGTATTAGAAAGAAAAAATAAACCTAAAGCAGAGGTATGTTTTGCAGACGTTTAGGAAGATGTACTTAAAGGCATTCGGTGGAATGTTTTAAAAGGGAGGCCGGATTGTAATACAAATAGCAGTTTAAATGGGGTGTAGTTAAGCTCCTAAATGCGTGTTTTGAAGTTAAGTGGCATGTCAGACAAGAATGTTTGATGTTACAGTGGTTATTTGTCGTTTTCAGGAATATGGGTTGGGTTAATTTTGAAAACCACATGATACTGGTAATTTGTTTATTGTGCCAGCGATAATTTTTTAAGTTTTCGTATATTGGCAAAATTAGTTTTAAAGAAGTTTAAAAATAATTTTGGTCAAGAAATACCCAAATCTTGTATTGCTAAAAACGTTAAATACTTAAACTTTTCTTAAAATTTACACAAATAATGAAAACAGTTTTAGTTTTTTCCGTCTGCTCGAGTTGTATCAAACTTCAATACACACAGAATACATATAACAATTGGCTTATCGCCAATAGTGAGATTATAAAAAGATGCCAGGGTAGATCGTTGCACCTAGAACCTAGGTTTGTTTACTACTATTGCATTATACAATATAAAGCGTGCTATCATAAAATATAGATAACAGTGGCGGCTCGTAGGTTTAGAAATTTGGCCTTCTCATAACGTCGAGGCACGTGGAGCACTATATCCCCCGAAAAAATTTTTTAGTAGTGATGGGTGTAATCGAATGATTTTCATAATTTAATAATTGCCATTCGAAAGCATTTAATTGTCGAATGATTCATTCGTATAAAATCATTCGGATGTTTCTATGCGGTAAAGAGTAGGAACAACGCTCTCCGTTTACTTCCATAAAGGAATTTTCATTCTCATCGTCTTTCCTCGGGCTGCTCTGCAAAACAGCGTTAACATTCAGCTTCGAATAGTACTTTTATTAATTTCATCATATTTCATCGTTAATACCGGCTTGTTTTCAGAGTAATATTTCTATAAACCTTGAAAGAAGATACATTTTTCTCTTTCGACATTTAATTATTTTTTTATTGGGACCAGGGACAAAAACAATATCCGATTATTAATTATTATATAAATAATCGATTTTTGTTTGTGAAATGCACCATTTGTTTTTATCAACAGTCATACAGTATTATTCTAAATGTTAATATTTTTTTAATTTTTTCATATTTTTATTATTTATACTTTTTAAAGCAATATTAAAATTTTTAAATACGACCCTGCGTTGAAATGACCACGAGAAACAAATTAGTGCAGTTGAAACTGCTGTGTTAGCTATTCCTAATAAATAGTAATGTGTAAGACAAAACATTGTTATCTCGTTGAGTTGCGCACCGGTCTTTATGCAGTCGCATTACAGAGATTTGTGTATTTACCTTTCGCATCATAATACCACGACTGCTGGTAATCATTGTATTATGTATCTGCATTGGGCATTTACGGTTGCCTACTGTAAGGCATTGCTTCAACACCCGCTTCCGAAATGGACAAAGCCAAAAGCTTCCGAAACGGACAAAAATTTTAAAATAGTAAAACCGTTCGAATGGTGTCCTGTACACTGTAAACTGAAAAGGTGGATAACTCTACCTTTAAAGGTATTACCTATATCCAACCTTAAGGTATAATATAAATACCTTATAGTAAGGTATAATGCAGCCATTTTACCTTACCCGATATTATTGTACCTTAGTTAAAGGTATAAAGTTATACCTCAAAAGGTATATCCTTCTACCTGGAGGTCAAATTGATGTTTAATGCGGAGGTATAAGAAAAAACCATGGGGTACATTTTTAAACCTCAACCCACTTTAATATACCTCATGTTGAGGTAAATAATTCCATCTCTAGGTATAAATTTATACCTCAACGCCTAAACCGTTACTAATCCAGAGGTAGAAGAAAAAACCTTGGGGCATTTTTTTACACCTCTAGCGATTTTAATATACCTCATTTTAAGGAATAAAATTCTACCTCCTTAGTATACATTATTCGTTAAAGCCAAAACCCTGACTAATACGAAGATAGAATAAAACACGTTAAGATATTTTGTAACGCCTTTACTGATTTTAATGTACGTTATTTTAAAGAATAATGTTCCTCCTGGAAGGTATAACTTCAAACCTGGAAGCATTTTTCTTAATTATACAAATTTTACATTAATTGTTTAGGAACTAAAATTCAACCTTGATGCTAAAAAGTGTGGCCAATATAGTGGAAAAATAAATTTAATTATTTATTGAATTTTAATCTTACAAAACTTTTAAATTCCATACATTTTCTACTGTGTTTTAATTTTTATTAGCAGTATGAAGATCTTTCAACAGATTAATTTATTTTCGCTTAAGAAAGACAATGAAATAAATCAGATGTAACAGTTTATACATAATCATATTTATTTATTTAATTTAGTCAAAATATAATACTTAACATATAAAAAATAAAATTAATCAAAAACAAAACGATATACCAAAATAAGTATAAATAAACATTACATGAAATAATTACAGCATTTTATTAAGGACCCACGCAATCTGTGCCTTGTATCGACGTAGCGGCTCTTCCAGCACACAAACATTGGCCGACAAAGAACTTAATGTTTTTGCTGTACTTTTTGGGTACTGTATGTTAAATAAAAAATAATGGCTAGAGTAGCTTCCAGTGCTTCTCTGAAGGACTTCACCTCACATACTTTTGTATGATCCGCACACACATAGCATAGTATGTGAAATTATTTGTGCCGGACCACGATGCTTCCTCTGCCGTTACCGGCACAATAGAACGTAGTATTCCAGGCTTCTGCAATTGAAAGAAAATGTGCATTTAGAATAAACTCCTTTTTTGCATAATATTTTTATAAACTACCTTTTTTAATTAGTTGAAGAGGATTTTCCCTGAATAAGAGTGGCAATAGTATTAGAAATGATTCCCCTTCGGTATCTGAAAGTACACACAATAATAATTAGTTCTACACTTGTACTGTCGGTATTTCGTATGCTTACCAAATAAATTTAAATTACAGCCTTTGTCGATGGTCTTAATTTTCATCATAGTTCGGGTGTTTTTCCTCGTTGAAAAACAATTCCATTCTATTGCAAATACTCTCTTTGAAAAACAGCTGGCAACTGTAATTTAAACATTAAAATTTGTTTTACAAACTCCTTTGCAAAATTGTAGTTTATTTAATATCCAACAATCTGATCAGCAAAATCGAAACTATCAATATTTCCATGTGAAGGATTCTCATAGATAGGTACTAATGAGGACTTCTGATTTAAATTTTTTATTTATAACACAGTCACGTTTTCGGTAGCATTTAATAACATACTTGTGGTTCTTCTTACAGTGGACAATATAAGAAGATACACGCTGGTGTGCTTTTAAACAGCTACCAACGTAACATACTATATTGGACTGCGTTAAATAATAATGGGCAAACTTCATATGTTGCAACATCAATTGCAAACGAAAAAAAGTTTTACCACAGGTATAACAAACGTACATATTTAGTTTGTAAAATAATTACAAATAAGAAATTTAACTTACCACTGCAGGAAACAACGTCGATTTATGTTTAACACTTTTAACGTTCTAAACACTTTGACTCGGCTCGTCAGCTTTGATGCTAGTGCATAGATATAAATACAATCCGAAGTGCAATTGTTACCTACCCTATTGCTATTTTACCCCACTTCCACTTCCCTCAAACAATGGCAGGTAAACCCAACATTCCAAAGTACTACTTATCTATGCGTCATGCTTTCGTCATATAGCTATGACGAAAGTCCAGTTGCCAAACAAAAAGCCTTTAGAAAACGATGGCAACTTTTACTGTTAAGATAATAATTAATAAATAAATATTCTTGCTTAACATATAAAAAATACAATTCTGATTGGGTATGTTTGGTATGGTCTTTTTTAATACCCGATTGTTTTCCGCATAACGAAAAAAAAGTTCAAATAATAGCCGCCACGTCAATATACAAGGCACAGATTGCGTTGGTCCTTAATAAAATGTTGTATACTTATTTTACTTAATGTTTATTTATAATTCTTTTTGTATCTCTTTTTGTCTTTGTTCAATTTTATTGTTTATATTTTAAGTATTATATTTTGACTAAATTAAATATATAAAAATAATTATGTATAAACTTTTACATCTGATTTATTTCATTGTCTTTCTTAAGCGAAAATAAAATGTGTTGGAAGATCTTCACACTGCTAATAAAAATTGAAATACGGTAGAAACTATCAGGATTTTAAAAGATTTAGAAGATTAAAAATCAAGTAAAAATTATACATTATTTATACACTATATTGGCCACACTTTTTAGCATCAAGGTTGAATTTTATTTTGTAAACAATTAATGTAAAAACTTGTAGAATTAAAAAAAATGCTTCCATGTTTAAAGTTGTACGCTAGAGGAAGAACATTATTCTTAAAAATAACGTGTATAAAAATCAGTAGAAGTGTTATAAAATATCTTAACGTGATTTTTTCTAGGTAGAATGATATCCACCTCTTGAGGTGGAATTTTATATACCTTTCAGTTTACAGTGTATATATGTACTGTATACAGTTCGACTGGTGACGATGGAAAATTTCTCCTTAAAAGGTATTTTTTTATTCCAGTAAGGTAGAAAGTGCTAAGTATCGGTTAAGGTATTTTATTATTGTTGAAGACGTTTATTTTTCTACGTTTATTGGGATATTTGAGGTAGAATAAAACACCTTAAGTTGTAAGGTTTAAATAAATCACTTGGGGTATTTCTTTCATCCTTTAATTCCGGATTATACCTTTAAAGGTAGATACAAATACCTCAATGTTTATATTATACCTTTTTTCAACCTTAAAAAATAACAGTGTAACCGCTCGAGATATTTATAATCAATGGTTAGATTATTTTCGTTCGAAATATCTTTAAATTTTCTGTTTTCTGCAAGTTGTACTTATGGTCATTCCAAACCTAAAACTATTTATTTATTTCTTCGTCAACCTTGTTAAAAAGTAGGCTTTTTGACCCTTCTTTTATAGTCAAAGTTGACAATTACCGCTTAGCGGGAGCAAAATTGCCTTTTCTCCCGCCGAGAGGAAACGTGATTTTGTTCTCGCTTTTAAATGCAAATGTTATTTACGCTTTGCTTATTTTCCTTGGATACGTCTTGTTTACCGTCTCGTTTACTGTGGATAACAAAGGCCTGTAATAGTCGATTTTTACGCAACTGTCAAATTAAAAGTCTACGAAAAAATCATATATAAAACTCGGGGAGGAACTGTCTTTTTTCCTTCATCTACGGCTCGTGAAATAAACGGCACACGCGGGAAAAAAGCATAACATTCTTCCCTTGTTACACAAATAACTATTTTCTACAACTGTCACAAAAAGCAGCCATAATATGTAAATTTGAAAATTTATTTAAAATTTTTGAATTGAATTTGTGGACTTCATCCCACTGTATCTTCCAAAGCCTTAGTTTTACAAGTGGTGGTATCAGGATTTAAGAGCCCGTGCTGTTCTTTGTCGACTGAGGACTGTTTTAGGAATGGCAAATTCCGTGCACGCGGCATGTACCTCGGTACACCGAGTTCCATAGTAAAGTACTTTAGCGCACCCTTAAAATCATAATTTCCATTTTCTTTTGCAGTGAAATTAAAACGATTTTACCTAAATTTCTTTTACTGAAATACAGTTGTAGAAAAAATATTGTGTGCAACTCGTGCGAGAAATGCCTTTAGCGCGTGACACTTCGTTATCTGAGAAATGCTCATACAGGGGGCTTTAAGCAATAAGTGAAGCGCTGGCTATATTCGAGTCATTTTCTACATGACGCTACCAGTAGGTTGGGGCGGTGGAGGATACGTTGTCATTGTAACCACGTACTTTGGCGCAGCGATAAAAAAACTCCACATAAATTGCTTCACTTTGTTGAAAGAAGTTATAAGTAATGAATTTATATAGTTTTAGAAATAATCATAAAATAATAAAATTAGCTTTTTACACATTTATTAGAAGTGAAGCGGCGCTTCACACGCTTCATCCCACGAGCCGCCACTGACCGATAACTGATATAAAGTCAGAAGATCAAGTTTGAATTTAATACTAGCCTACCATGCTCAAATGTATATTTTATAATTAGAAATTACGGTAAATACCTTACAGACTTACTAATTCGAAACAATAGCCGCAAACAAAGTTTTCCCCTAGTTTACGTGTACAAAGACAAACACGTATGAAATCGGAAAAGTCTGGGGGTCTGGCAAAATGACCACGCGGTTTAATTCAGAAATAGAAAACAACTAAAAAACTATCATTAAAATTGAGTAACAACCGTAATAAAAAATCTTATTAAAGTGTTATCTACGTTTTAGAGCTCAGGAACCCCCCATTCCCCGTCCATACAACCCCCATGGCAAGTACCTGATGGCAGCAGCGACCTAGGGGTTGCACTTTCCTCATCTCTAGAAAGAAGAATACCTACAAGTCATTCAGCTCCTGCTTCTGGCTTTACGGAATTTTCGGTCCCAAGACTACCCAGGGCGCAGAACCCCACTATAACACTTTTGCAAAAAGCTAGAGGTAAGTAGTTTCACACATTATTAAAATCAATAGCAATATTTACAGTTAAAACAAAAGTGCTAGCCTCAGGCCATTACCTGCAAGGCTCTAGAAGACCAATCTAACTCATTAATAAAACGTGAAAACTTATTTTATTTTTAAATTTTGTTCCATTTAGAAGGGCAGCTACCAAGGGGTGCTTCGTACATACAGGCAGATCCTACATACTCATATAGAAATCAGGATGATAGGCCACCGCTATTAGGGCCTGGAGAAGTTTGTAAGTATTGAAAATTCAAAAGACTATATAGAGTGATTATAAATTCAGGGTCAGTTGATTTGCTTATTTATTATTGGCGACAGAAAATACATGTATAAGCAAAAGTTATACAGTTTATGGTGAGACGAGTATTTTAGGCATACAAAACAAAATGGCCGACTTGCGGATTAAGTGGAGGCTTTATGTTTATTTTTTTGTAAATGTAACACTGTATTTTTTAATCTAATTTAATTGTAGGATAAATTCTGTTTACAAAACTATAATACAACCGCAGGCCCAAAGCTAATAAAAAATCAAGATATTTTTATTTAAAGCAACGTACGTAACCAATGCTAATAATTATAAATCAAGCGATCTTAGGAGGCTGTTAGTAAGAAAATGATAAAAGCAACAAACAAACGTGCAATTCGTGTTATTTAGACGTCAGTTGTTTATTGTATTTTATGTACCTCCAAACAAAAAATGTATAGGAGTTAGGTCAGGTGACCTAGGTGGACAGCTAAAAGCGCCTTGATTGGCAAATTAAAAGAAAAATGCCTTAGTTTATCCACAAACATTATTGTGACAGATATTGAACGTTCTTTTATCGCTTTTATAATTTTCTTAACAACAGCGTCCTACGATCAACTGCAAAGTATTTATCATCACCATATTGGTTTCATACGCTGCTTTAAATCAAAATATCTCGCTTGTTATTAACTTTGGGTGTACATTTGTATTATAGTTTCTTAAACAGAATTCATACAATCGAATTAGCCTAATAAATACAGGGTGTTCCACTTAAAAAAATACAAATATAGTCGCTTCCGCTTAAATCGGAAGTCGGCCATTTTGTTTTGTATTTCCAAAATACTCGTCTCACCATAAACCGTATAACTTTTCTTCATACATGTTCTTTCTAACGCCAATAATAAATGAAGAAATTAAATGGCCCTGAATTTATAATCAACCTGTATACTTAATTAACACAAATTCCTTTTTAGTGTATCAAATTAAAAACGAATATACAAGTGAATCGGACAGTGAAAGGCCCAGAAAAATGGCGGATTTAGGTCCGAGAAAATACGAGATTGGTATTGGTCCAACAACCAAAGATGGAATGCCTCTTGTATTAAGATCGGTAAGTGGATTACGTTAAAAGTAACACTGGTACCTTTGTCACGATCCAGTTTATAAAAATAACCCCGGATCAAAATTGTAAAATAAAAATATTGAAAATTTTTTAATATTTTAAAAAATTTCAAATTTTGAAATTGAAAATTGCCAAAATTTTAAAAACTCAAAAATTCTAATTATAAAAATTTTGAAATTTGAAATTATTTAATATTTGAAAGTTTTTGAAAATTTGGGCAACTTTTACAGTTAAGAAATAGCCCCACCCTCCCCCCTTTTTTTGGCGGACTAACATCATTTTCTTGCGGTGTCATCCTATTGCAATTACCCATCGTTGAGCCAAATTTGTTTTTCTTGCGTTAAGGCGTCTGGATTGTAAAGTGTATATAGACACACAGATTCTCCCCTACCACACACTCAGACACATCTGCAGCGTCCGCTTTATTGGTCACCCAAGGCGCTAAAACCTGCGAGGAAAGTAACAAAAAGACTAATTGACAGTTTTAAATGTATAACTAAATACATATGGACTGAAATCTGAGTAACAACAAAACATACGAGTACATACATTAAAACCTCTGTAAAAATAAGCCACAAGGGGCACCTCTCCAGGGAGACGATGAAGTCACGAAGGAGACTGTGATTGCTGAATTGGACTTAAATTGGAACTAACTGAATATTAGACTCGCGTTTGCTTATAAAGATTGTCTACGACCCCACCCATCACATGGTGCATTTTTCATGCATCATTAGTGCACGTGGAGGTTAATCCGCTTGTTCTTGCAAACAGCATGTACATGCTGTTAATGTTAACGATCCATAAAGAATTTTTTTAGCTTACTTCATCTGATAAGGTTGCAACTTTGTATGAACTATATTCCAATAAAACTGTTACATACATTACAAAATATGCAGAATAGTTAAGAAGTCGTTTCTGCTTCGTGACACCTTGCCAGCGAAAATATTATAATCCAAGTAATTTATACTCGATTTGGGTTTTGTCTTTAATATATCAATTGTCATATTATCCAACTTATAACATTTTTTATAATGACATCATCAATAACTATAAGATAATAAATAAAAATATATCACTGTTCATAATTTATTAATCAGTGAATGCTCTATTACAGGAAGTCAGAGACGGCAATCAGTCTAGGTGGTACAAAAGGATGTATGACACAATCCACAAGCAAAAACCTGACCGTAAGTATCTATTTAAATACAGGGTGAGCCATTTTATTGTCGTTCCACTATTATTTCGTAAACTATTGAGAATATTAAATTTTATCTTCATAAAAGTTTTTAATCATTAACTGCTTCATATCTTTAAATTATGATCATTTATACTGGGTGTTTAATTATGCCTGTACAGCACAATACTTTATTTTAAACGGAATACTCTGTATATTACTGCAATTTCGATTCTAGAGTAAATTGTTGATTTAAAAGTTCTAAAATTAGTGGTTTTCGATTTATTTGACTTTTGTCAAAATTTTTGACGTTTGTGGACTAATATTAATTATTTATAAGTTTTTACTTTGTTGAAGGTCATATTTATTGAATATGAATAAAATTATTTATTACTTCAACAATATTTGTTTATTTTAACCATGCTTATTATACGTAGTTTGAAAGGTTATAATTAATATTTTAGATACCAAAAACACAGACTATTAACACAGTACAAAGTATTCAGCGGTATTTTCAAAACAGCAGATTATTACACAGGGTGTTTTCGTAATTTAATGTCCCTTCTGTAAAACTTTAAATGTCAATAACTTCTCTTTCGCAAATAGAACACCCAGTATTTTTGAACACCATCAAATGTGGAATTCTCTTTTAATTTGATATAGGTTTTGATCTACCAAACATTCAAATCACTATGGTTTTTTGTGTTTTTTTGATTATTTTTTTTAAATTTTAAACGAAAACAAAACGGAAACTTTTATTTTCTAACGTTAAAAAAGTGAAACCCTCGTACTACTTTTAAAACTATTAAGAATATCAATTTTTTTACCTAATAAAAATGGGTTGTTGCCTAATGACCTACTTTATGCCACATTCCAAAATTTTCTGTTTTGTCACGTGACTGACCAGTGACGTCATCGATAATGATATTGGTTGGCAACATAAATATTTTCTTAAGCCGTTGGATAGATTTTTATCCCGTAACAATGGCATATAATTCTCATACTCCTAAATTACGAAAATTTGTAATAAAATATGTAATTAATATTAGTCCCCAAATGACAAAATTTTTTAAAAAGTCGAATAACTCAAATACTACTAGTTTTTAGGTGGTAGTACCTTGAAGTATTTATTTAAGGTAAACGTGGAACCCAAAAAAGTAATAATATGCAGGGTTTTCCGTTAAAAATAAAAAAGCAATGTGCTGTAGAGGCATAACTAAACACCCAGTATAATTGGTAATAATTTCGGGTTATGCAGCAGTTTATAATAAACAACTTTTAGAAAGAAAAAATTTGATACTTTCAATAGTTTAGAAAATAAAAGTAAGGCGACCCTTAAATTACTTACCCTGTATATAACCATACAAGTTTATTTCAGCGTTTTAAAGACGATTACAAAAATTATTACGTTTTTCAGGAGAATATGTAACGGTCCGATATAAACAGCGCAGAGGTATATTTTTATTTACGGATTTTGGTGTGGTTGGCTTCACTTGTAATATTGTAAATACACCGTAGTTGTAATTGTAACAATCTAAGTTTGCCCAAAGCATTTTTATCTGTTCGCTATCTTTATTAAATTCGTAAGGGCAAAAATTAAACAACAAATAAAAATAGCTTTTCCACATAAATTTAATTAATCTTTGGGCAAATTTAAAGTTTAACATAGCACCGGCTTTGCACTAAATTTTAATATAATTCTCATACTTGAAGCGTTTTTGTGTTCCATAAAGGTCGCTTCTGAAAAGCAACGCAATAATTTTGCATTTCAGTAACACAATATTACATATTTTGCTTTTGTTTCGTTGTGTTTTCGCTTGTACAATTAATTTAATCTCAGACAAATAAAAAACGTTATGTGTGCGTGCTACAAAATTTAATATTATATGATAAAAGCGGCAGGAGGCGGTAAGGAGAAGCAAATTCTTATAAGAGGGATGGTAAAACTGTTCAAGAACTGATTTCACAGAAAACAAAATTTAAATTTAATTTTGGCCAAGATTTGTTGCTGTTAACATGTATTAAAGTTTAAGATTTAAAGTTTTGCAAATGCTGGTGAGGCAAATCAACATATTCAGGCCCCCCAAGCCGCCCCTTTTTACACAAACATAAATTTTAATGCAAATTGAAAAATATTTAGTGGAAAGTATTCAAACTTAACAGCTGAGCCCGTCCCCGCTACTCAGAATTTATAAAAATCCGATAGAGCTAGATCCGAACTTGGGTCGACCGAATAAGACTGCGAGCTCGTGACCTACAGACCTACCGCGAATGCCAATGTTAAATTGAATTTAATACAAAATTTCTTGTTATGTAAAATATAGTATCATTGCATACCCGAATTCGAAAAAAACTCGATTAAATTTAACATGAACTTATTTATTTTCATTTTCGAAATCTACTGCAAACTTAAGCATCAAGAGTGTTGTACGCGTTGGGACGCTATAGAAGCGTGCCGCCGTATGAGCAGGCGCCTTGTGTCTCAATTTTATTTATTAAATGTGAATTTTTTTTATCGAAAACAAATTTCAGTAAGAAAATCTGTTAGACAAGTGTTTTTATTTTTCGAATAAAATGCGCCCAGAAAAATATTTTCTCTTCAAGAAAGTTTTCTTATATGTTTCTCTGGTAAAGTTTTCTCGCAGAAAAATATTTCGCCCTTGAAAAAGTTTGTTAAAAAAATATACAAGATATATTTTTGGGAGAGCACATTTTTCTAGAGAAAAATATTTTTATGAGTGAACCTCTTTTTAAGGGAGAAATATTTTTAGGAGAGAATAATTTTCAGGGGCGAATTATTTTTGAGCGAATTTTTTTAAGAGAGAAATATTTTTTTACGGAACTGTTTTCAAGCGAGAAATAATTTTATAAGAGAACTTTTTTTTTCAAGAAAGGAAAGTTATAATATTACTCTATGAAAATGTTCTCAAATATTATTTTTTTTGGGCGTGTCCTGCTTTGTAATATTTTTTTACGTAAACGGAAGTACAAATACCTTCACCTTTATTTGAAATTTCTTATTTTTGCCGCTCCTGCAAATTTGTCACTGCAAGCACCTATTTACTCGCCTAGTGGCTAATCCGGCTCTGGGTATTTTAATTAAATCTTACCGTATTTTACTTAATTATTGTTATTTTTTTGTTTATTGCAGACAAATAAGTATAGACCGGAATAAAAAATAAATATAAATAATTAGGTCTCGAGTTTTTGCACAGTTTTTTACAATTTCTATAATACAACGATAAATAGAAAAACTATAACATCTTAAAAAATGGAATATTTTGACACTTACATAACCTAATTTACGACGCCCTTTCTTATCGCAACTTTTGTTTTGTAACCGAATCTTGCTACGCTAGCTCGGCTGAACTGTGTTAAACGTTTTAAGTTTCTTTTCAATACGACAAGTTTTGCAATTTGATTGCATTTTGCTACAATTGCATTTGTATTAATTAAAAAAAACATATTTAGATATTTTGTTTAGTTGAATTTTGATAACCAAAACATTTTTTTCTATCAAAATCTAGCAAAATCTGCTACATTAATAGAAGTCCCTTGAATGTGCGGCGCGGGGCAACTGCCTCACCTGCCCCGCCCTAGAGCCGTCCTGGTCTCGAAAATATTTTTTCTTCTATAAACACCCCCCACCCCCTATGCTATGCTATGAACTCCCTGAAAAGACTCGTACTTCAAACAAATAGAACGTACTTTTTGGGAACCGCAGTTTTCTGGCGTAGAGATAATTTCTATTTATTCTAACAATGTAATTATTTTCGCAAAAATAAACAAATATTCAGAGAGCTGAACTTGTTAAGGCAAAACTACCAGCTTATTTTGTGTAAAATCATCTTATATGGACAGCGTAGCATCCTTAGGGTGTGTCATTGTCATGGTGATCAAGCAAGTTCCCCAAAACGACAAGATAAGATAGAGTCGTTCAACATCTAAACAAGAACCTTGACACAAGATGAATCTTTTAGCGCTCTTATCTTTTGTTGTTATATTTACATGTGGCATTATCATTTGTCTCGGCTTACGGCAAAGTGGTGTGGTTGCATTACCAAGGCTCCCCATAAATTTATATAATAGAGCGATTTTTCGTTCACAGCTCGATATCCGTACTCGTCGGGGTATTTTTCTGAGCCGGAGCATAGTGCTTTTAGCGCCGACTATTACGACAGCGACGGGACCGTTTCGGACAGCAAGTACGCGACTTTGGACCGCCGGCGATTTCAGCCCGGTGTAGATAAAGAAAACGATTACATGTCTTCCACTGTACCTAGAGACAGAGATACTACGAATGGGTAAGTACGTGGATGAAAATAATTTGAGAATTTGAAATAACAAAAAATAATTCAAAACAAACCGACCTAGAATATGTTTACTCATTTCTTCGTTTTACAGTGATATCATCAGACATGGACAAGATGTGTATAAAAACCAGCCAGGACGGATTGAAAATTATCTACCAGGACGTTCGTCAATTTCAGAAAAAGAAGCAAAAGAGGTAATTTTTTTATCACAACATTAAACTAAAAAGTACCTGGCCAATTACCTTTGTGTTGTGTTTTGCTTTTGGTGCAAACATAAAGTACTATTCTGTTTGTGTTGTGCTTTTAGTGCATTTTTGCACAATGGAATTCATTAAAATTGCTTTAAAGCGATGTATAATATTAAAAAAAAATCATTAGATTGATTGCTTGAATTTGTTTTGTGAACAACCACAATTTTACCGCTTGCTTTTAACATTTATTGTACAATTTCAGGATATAATCAGAGAGACGTTCATACTTATCTGTCGTTAGTTTTCGAAAAAACGCGACCACTTAATCAAGAAATTGCTTTTTGTTTGTGTGTTAAGTGCAATGCATCATTTAACTAAATGCCATATTTTTTATTTTAGTGGTGGGACGAAGTCATGGATATATTCGACGGGGTACGATATTTTTTATACATTTTTTTATGGATATTTTTTGGCATTTGTGGTATTTTGTATCTACACGAGTATTAACAATCCCATTTTCTATTTTGCTGTACACCTTTATACATAGCAAACAATATACCAAAGCTGAAGGTCACAATCTGCCTACTCCCCAAGTCAATACTGTTACAAAAACACAGTGACGAAAACGTTTTCTCTCATTTTGTACCAATTTGGTAAGGAAAAATGTATACAGATGAGATTTTTTAAGTTAATAGTTGCCCTAAAGATTGCTTGGAATATTCAATTTTGACCTAAGTCTGTTCTGCGATTGGAAAAGATCAACAAAATCTTTAAAATTGTATTGTTAATTTAACGAGCAAACGAACTTTCCTGTGAAGTTCGATCGTAATTATATGAAGCGCCTCATTCGAATAGATCACTATAATTACTCAGTAAAATAAAATAACACTAAAAATTTTACGTCACTATTCCAGTATATTAAATAAATTCTACACAACATGTTTCATCCGCTAGGACATTATCAACTCTTCAGTCTTCGCTAAATTTTCTGATGAAGTGGAACAAACTTCGGGTAATAGGCAACCAATAATACATGCGACGCAAATTACAATGCATATAATAAAATTCAATAAATAGAATATAGTAAAACAAACTTTAAAAAAGGCGAAGTCAAAAGCTTGTTTTACTATACTATATTGTATTTTATATGTTGTAATTTGTGTCTCATGTATTATTGGTTGCGTATTACCTGAAGTTTGTTCCCCACCACTAGAAAATGTTTCGTTAAATATCTTTTTCGTCTAGTGAAGAATACACTTGATAGTGTCCTAACGGATGACATGTTGTGTAGAATTTATTTAATAAAATGGAGTATTAAACAGTAAAACATTTTTAGTGTTATTTTATTTTAATATGAACTTCCACAAAGTAATCACGGCATCTGTTAAATATTTAATTACTCAGTAGTACCGCCCCTGTTATGCACCCTACACCGCCTAGTTTAAAGAAGAAACCTATATTACCTACTCCCACTCTCTCGCCCATTTCCCCCTAACGCCAAACCTCATTATTTCTTTTGTGCTCATACACCCCACATGTAAGTACCCTAACCAAATTTTCCTTCCCGACTTGCGTTGTTTGTTTTCTCTTTTTATTTAGCGGGTTTGCGAACATGGCAAAATCCAGTAAAGCCATACGTAAACGCTATATGTAGATCCCGATCTAGTAGCTCGGACAAAATCTTTAAGATTATATTGTTAATTATTGTTATAATATTATATTCTTCCATGGCTATTGCATAGTTTTATGACTGGGTTAAAGAAAATTTCTGGGAACTGTCATCCAAACAAATTGGACAAAATCTTCACTTCAAGGTGTACAGCAAAATGATAACAGGAACCATGTAATTAACGCACTGTATCGTAATATTCTCCCTGCTGCGGGTGTTGGTGTTGTGACTAACGAAATGTTGCTTATTTGGTTGCACAGTGGCTGGACGACCACTCCGCTCTTCCAAGCTACAACTACTTGCTCTCAAGAGCCATCACTAGAAGTGTAAGAGGCATGAAACCCACGATCCTGGACATTTTCTTTGTGCACTGTCTTATGTTCTTCCTGGACATTATAAACCAGAAAAAAATGTCTCTTAGAGTTTTTTGTTACCTTATTTAAAATTGCGAAAACAAAATTTTTCTGGTTTGTTTTTGTCGATTACATTCGTTTGACTAGCACAATTTTGTCTTTGTCATGGATGCCAACCACATGGTTTCTTGTTTCATCTGTGCTTTATTCAATAAACACTATTTCCAGGCATGTTAACTTTCATATAGATGTAACACCTGCATGTTACCCCTTTGTAGCTGATGTTAATTTGTAGTAAAACGCAACAAATTAAAAAAAATTGTTCATTTGCAGCATTTGGAGCAACAGAAGAATGTGCCACAACCGAGGGGTTACATGAGCCAGTACGTATTTTCTTCTTCGACTAACGCAAAACAAACTGGATCTTAATTCTGTCACCAATTTAACATTTTCCATTTGCTAAAGTAACTATTCCATTGTCTTGTTCTGTTTACAATCAAGAGAACAAGAACATCTTGCAAGTACAATCAAAATTTCTATTAGTACAAAATATACGTTTAACAAAGCGTGAAAATAATGTTTACTTTCAATTTTCAGAGCCCTAAAGGAGTCTGGATACGAAAGCGATTCTACGCTTGTGTTTAGGAGACGCGAAGATGCTGTGCAACAGCTAAGCCCTTCAGAACAAAGAGAGGCGTATAAACACATACAAAAAGGGGGCGACGTGCCTCTACATGGCCTGCGAAAACCTGCACCAGAACGCCCTAGGGGTGAGTTAATTGTTACGTAAATAAGCAAATTTTTTTATTTAACTAAGTAGGTGAAGGTACTAACTGCGACTATCTAATTTTAGTATAATAACCTAGTTTAATTTAATGAGTTCATCTAACCGTGGGGAAGGACTTTTCTACTTCTAACGAATAAAGGTTTGTTTTAAAGGATCTCTGTAACAAGCATGGCTTTAGCTTAAGCAATTGAACTATTCTAGGTAACTTGTTGATGCTTTACTTTTAAATACGTTGATTTTTTCAGTTTCTCGCAATATCTACATCAACGACACGCACTTTTTCAGTTTCCAATCACTCTATTTTAACTGTGACACTGCTGTGTTAATTAAGAGATTAAAAAATATTTTTGTTTCACAGAAGACGCGGAAATTGAGTATTTCCCGATATCACCAACCCTAACGCGCATTAGGATTCATAAGAATACCAAACCTCAAAACCAGGTGCTCTGTTATCCTTTATCAGTACCTCCCCATCCTCGTCACGTATTTGCCGAGTATAAAAGAAGCGCCCCGTCTGCATCAGTATCATCCATTCCTAAACCGCCCCCTATTCCCCCGTCGCCACCGAAACGTCGTTCTTCCAGGAACAGCAACACGTTGCGTCTAATTTCCACTATGAAGGTACGCACCGAAAAGTCTCCAAGTAGTAAACGTCACGAAACTTGCTTCACTTCAACCTCCAATATTGACAGAAATAAAGTGAAATACTTAAAGGACAAAATAACTTGCAAGTTGTCGCCTACACCGAAAAGAAAAGGAGAAAGCGAAACAAAACCGCGACTTAAAGTTACTAAAACTGTAAGCGTTTCACCATCCTTGAGATCAAGTATCACTTCAACACTTTCTACAAGCAAAGCCTCTCCAAATAAGGTAAATAGTAGAACGGACATAAACTTGTCAAAGGATCATTGTTGTCTGTCGCGTTCTTTATCAGCAAGTCCCATTCGAAAGATGTGCAAAACATGCACGCTGAATATACCCAAGAAGACAACAAGTGTGTCTAAACCTAAACCTGGAACGTTCGGTTCCGAAAAACGGAAGGTTGATCTAACATTACCTGATAAACACAGCAAACTTGTAAAATCGACCGATTTGCTTTCCCCGACGGAAGTAAAAAAGGCTGTAATATCCCAAATTAATTCATTGCCTGCAGGAACAACTTACAAGAAATCCCAAGCTTTGTATTCGTCTGTCAGAAATGGCTTGAATTCTTCTAGAGAAACAGCTCTACCGATTCAAGTTGGTTTTAGTCCACGTGGCAGAGAATTACTGAGATCATCGCGAGTATCCACTTCTTTGCCGGCAACGCCAGTTCTAAGTAGAACTCTTCGAACACGAAACACCACTCCATCCCCATGTCCATCTGAAAAGTCCAAGGATTCATCGCAAAAATCACAGAGTGCTTCGTTAGATTCACTAAAATCGCTAAAAATGTTTAAAAAGAATGGCACCTCAGTTTCAAAATCTACGTCGTTATCTTCACTGAGATCAAACAAAAGCTTAAAACAAAAATCTGCGAAGGACATTACTTTAGCCGACAGCAAAAAATTGAAGAAATCCAAGAAGGATCAATTAAATGGAGAAATTGCTAAACGTGACAAGAAAACGAAAATAAAACCTACAGAGAAATCAGCAAAGAAGTGTGCAGGAAAAGCGGCTGGAACTGAAATTGTCCGAAAACTCCGCAGCATGGAAGAACACGATGAAGCATCTGAAAACATTTATGCTTTAACGCAAGACGCCATACAAAAACAAAGGGAGGCAATTCAAACTAACTCGTTCTTCCAACACCTTTTCTGGAGAGATATCCCATCCCCACCACCATCAATTGCCAGTCAAAGTTCTTGGATCGCCGAGAAAACGCGTTTACTACAAAGAAATGCATCCTCTTTCTCCGAACCATCAATTGGTGCCCTTAAAATATACTTAAACCATACAAAACCAGTCACGGATTCGAAATTCAGAAGCTTAGATGCCGCTCTCGTTCGCTCTAGATCAGCTAGCCCAAAATCTGTTACATGGAAAATAGATAAACCTGCAAGCAAAGACGAAAAGTTTCGAAGTATAAGTCTTCCTCCAAAATTAATATTCACTAGAACGACTAGACCAGTATCCCCAATTTTGGTACGCAGACAAACCCCAAAACTGAGCCTGGAAAGAAGAAGGCACGATTCTGAGCGATCAGTTCGTCATGGGTCTCCCGCAAAATTAATATTTACTGAAACAACTAGACCAGTCTCTCCTGTTATTGGAAGAAAAATATATCCCAGAGAAAGTTTCGGAAGTGAAGAACGCCTTTACTCCAAAAGGATAACTGAAAGTCCCTCTGCTAAAATGATATTTTCCGAAACTAGTAGACCAGTATCACCTCTTGTCGAAAAAAGAAGTGTTAAGCGAGATTATCCAAAAAGCGAACGAAGTTCAAGTCCTTCCAAATTAATATTTACAGAAACTAGTAGACCTGTTTCTCCAATTGTTACACGAAAGCATGTGGACAGAAGTCATGATTGTGGAATCAAGAAGAGTTTCAGCAGTTCGAAACTAATATTTACAGAAACGAGTCGCCCAATATCTCCAGTAATAGAGAGGAAACGAAATTCCAAAAGAGATGTGAAATATTTGCAACAATGCCTTGAGGCAGAAAGAGAAAGGACTGTAAGTCCATCTTCCAAATTATTTTTTTCAGAAACAAGCCGCCCCGTATCTCCAGTAGTTGAAAGACGTTACCCAAGAAGTTCTAGTCCATCTTTGAGACAGATTTACATGGAAACTAAACATACTATGTCACCACTTGCCGAAAGAAAGTTTTTACATAAAGAAAGGAGTTCTAGCCCCACCGCTAAATTAATATTTACCGAAACTAGCCGTCCAGTATCTCCAGTAGTTGAACGAAGATACACCAGCCCGAAATTCTTGCATCCATTCGAAACAGAAAGAAGTTCCAGTCCAACCGCTAAGT
The DNA here is from genome assembly GCA_958336395.1 of Ctenicera cuprea. Taxonomy (NCBI): domain Eukaryota; kingdom Metazoa; phylum Arthropoda; class Insecta; order Coleoptera; family Elateridae; genus Ctenicera; species Ctenicera cuprea. The sequence goes on from OY284490.1 coordinate 1,396,043, forward strand.
TATTTTTTTCCGAAACTAGTCGGCCCGTGTCTCCCGTAATTGAAAAGCGATACATAAAGGAAACCTCTGATCGTGATAGATCCTCTAGTCCATCTTCAAAATTATTCTTTACTGAAACTAATCGGCCGATATCTCCAGTTGTAGAAAGAAAATTTATAAAAAAGCCACCTGAACAAGAAAGGAGTTTTAGTCCAACCTCTAAACTATTTTTTACCGAAACCAGCCGGCCAGTATCCCCCATTGTTCAGAGAAAACTCGTTAGAGCTCCCACTCCTCCATCCCCACCAATATTTCGATCACCTTCTTCTCGGAAAATAACACAAACAAAAACATCACGTTCCGTTGAAGAAACAAAGAGAAAACCAATACGATCTCGCAGCGCCGATTATACGGAAGAAGTAATATTTGACGACGACACGCAAAGTATTGCCTCAACTGATATGTCCCAGGCAGAGTACAAAACTTACTTTACCGAAATTCTTCATTCTCCTAGAAGATGTAGCCGGTTCAAAGAACTTAATAAGTTTTATTCCACTCTTGAAAGAATGGGAGAATTAGAACGCACTACTTCATCGAGTGAACTTCGACCAAGACGTAAACATGAAGAAGAAATAATTGATTTTGATCGTTGGAAAGAAGTTCATACCCGAGAACGGGCAGAAAAAGAATTGGAAACTTTGTACATCAAATTGAAGGACGATCAGAAAGAAAAAGGGTTCCTTTTCCGTCCTAAACAAGTCGAAGCGTATCGTTGGCGAAGAGAACTGGATAGGGGTCTGAGAATCAAAGATAAGTCCGTAGAAAACATTAAAGATAGCTTTGAAAAACTAAAGGAGAGCTCTTACAAAAGCGTGATACCCGATGAATTAGTATTCAGAAGGGATCTTTACAAACCCTTATGGCGTGGTAATTCTGTTGCTGATTTGGCTTCTAGTATGGTTGAAAGGCGCTCGCAGTCAGAGGGGAGAGTGACTGCTATACGCAAAAAATTATTGGAATCAGAGCGGTTGCTGACTCATGGAATTGGAAGCAGAATTTGGAGTAGCTTATCATCTGAACAAATTAATCTTCTGAAAGGTCAACTCGCTGAAATATACAGCCAAAATGGCCAACGTAAATATCAGGTATCTCCTGCTGATTACAACATTGACGTATCTGCAGACAGTCACAAGCCCTACAGGCCGAGATTGAGTGTGAGGAGAAATTCTGATGAACTGGTAAGGCAGCGACATCTTTCTGAACCTAGCAGAACTTCTGACGTGATGTCTACCAGTCTCGTACTATCTGAAAATGACAAAAAGAGACTATCACAAAGTTTAAGCCGAGAAGTAATGGATCGGGTGTCTCAACGTCAAAAACATAGAACTTCCCTTTCTTTGGTGTTAGGCAAAGAAACGCGAGGAGCAATTGCAGCTGCCGAAGCTAAAATGAAATCAACCACTTCCGAAGTTGCTTCGCCACGAACGTGTTATTCCTTGGAGATGTCTGAAGATGAAAAAGATAGAAAACACAGAGACAGCGATTTTGTTTTGGTGTTAACTAAAGATGACACGGACGCGCACAAGAACAACATAAACGCGACTATGCAGGAGTGGGCGCAGCCAAAAACAGCTTTAGTTTCAACGGACGTTACGAACCGTGTAACATCTATGAGTGAAACGGAAAGCGGCAGTACGGATGAATCAACAAAGACCGTTGTTTATTTGGGAAACAAAGATGTTCAGAAGAAAGTCGAATATTTTGAACAAGTGGCAGAGGAGCAGCCGTACATGCCAACCATTTATCGAGCGGCAGACGGTCACAATAACGAAGGAGAACCCGCGACTGACACGCAACAGGATCTAGAAATTTGCCATACCGAAGAGTTACGCCAACCGCGAAAGCTTGTTCCGTCACAATCCTACCAAGATTTTAAAGAGCTATTCGGCGAACAAGAACAAAATAAATTTGTGGCGGCAGCTTTAGCGGCAGTTCGTCCGCCGCCACCAAATTCGAATTCGTCAAACGCTTCCACTTCTAAACCTGCAAGTAATGAAAATCTTTCGCCGAGTAGAATAGTTCAAATAATGAGAAGCGGAGAAGTGCAACATTTAAAAGACAAATTCGAACATATGGAAGACTTTTACAGTCACAGATCAACATCGGCACCTAGACGTTCAAGAAGCAATCCCGAACTCAACATGAAAGACCAAATATCCATTCCCGGACAGGCTTTTGGGGAGGTGGATACTCTCAGAAGAAAGTATGAATATCCTTGGATTTTTAGCAGAGGTCGCAGTAGAATTCGAAGAGGCGGAGTGGTGTCGCCAATTTATTTCCGCGCTGGAGACCGGTACATGCCGCACATTAACATAATCAGCAAAATAGCAAGTTTATACCCGAAGAAGACAGTATTCCTGTCGGATGTTCGCCAGAAGTCGGCTGAAGAATTAGCTAAAATTTTGGGTTGTCCTTTGGGTGAAGTAGAGAGACTCCGACAGAAATTCGACTCGCCCGACAGAAATATCTCATTGCTTGGGCACATGTTCACGTCCTCTCCGAACATGCATGAACTTCGCGATATTGCCCCTTATTTGACAGGACCTTGGACAGCCCACAAATACCCAAAAATGGAAGACAACACGCGTTCCTTGTCATCTCCAGAAAATATCCTACCATCCTGGGACACCTCTTCCCTCAGAAAAGATCGTCCCAGGCCTAAATCCGTATCTCCCCCGCGTCTTAAGGCAAAGCTTTCTCCAATTTTGAAGAGCCGCCAACGAGTTGTCGCACAAAACGGGAGCGCGAAGCAGAGCTTTGATCCGAGAATTCATCAACCCGTAAGACGTTATCAACCGCCCTGTCCAAAGATCGAACCAGTAAGGTACAAATCTTCGTGGCCACAAACTACCAGACCCTCTGTCACATTTAAAGGTGTTGTATTTTAACATAGAACGAAAGCACGTAGACGACACCTTTTACAAATTTTCTGCACCTTGTAGAACAATTTCAGGTAAATTAGAACAGTGCTGGGAATAGTTCAATACTGTTATGTCTTTGGCTTTGCTGTTAGCATCATCCCTCATTGCATGCTTTGACTACTTGAAAATTAGTGAAAAAAAATGCATTGGTTTAGTGAAAGTTCATAATTTGCACTGTTGAATGTAGAAGCAGAGGCTCCGACACCACCTCCCAAAGGACACCATGGAATAGACTTTTTCGAAACAGGTATTGTAAAAACTACTACCGCAATTATTATTTATATTCGCAATTGTATTGATTTTAGGTCAAGGTTATATTTTACGAACGTTTCAAAAGAATTTAGGGTACGGAATAGGGTAGACTATTATGAAGTAGAAAATTGATATACAATAAACTTGTAGTCATGGTTATTGATTACATTGTTCAAGGTTAGGTACGAACCTCTAAACATAAACGGAAATTAGTTCCGCTTTATTCGGTGGTGCTAAACTTGCTGCTAAAACGTAGAAACGGATATTTGCACCATTTTCGTTAATGTGACAAAAAACGCAATGGAATTTTAATGTAAACAGTATATTTTCCAAGGACGGCACAGAATTAATTAATCTTATACACCCTTGTTATGCCAAAGTAAGACTATTAATATTTAATTGGAAGTAATATCGTCTCAAAGCCGGGGGGCCATCTGCCCTCTGAAATATTTATTGCGAAAGCATTAAATGCTCTTACTATGCTGAAGCAAATCATCACTTCTTTATCTGGCGTACTTCTAAATAAGCTACAACATCGCGAAGAAAAGATGCAAATAAGCTAAGCAATTTTTCTCTACTTTAACAAGTGGTATAAGAAAACAGTGTGAGTGTGACGAGCCGCAAGTTCTAAGTGAAACTTTTAAGCGTGTTATCATTAGCCGCCTCAAAATGATAATGTTGAAAATTATGGGAACTAAATTGAAAACGTTTAATAATTTTTAAAAATTATAAAATTTTTGAAAATTTTCAAAATTGAGTGATAGTCGTTTTTTTGGCGATTAACCAATTAGTTCAGGTTGAGGTAAATGACCAAAAAGAAACCTCCCAGTAGTACTTTCTCAATGGAAGATTTATCACAATTTTAAAATTTCGAAATTTTGAAAGTGTGGTAAGTTTTAGGTTTTAAAAAATAAAAATAAAAATAAAAGTACTTTTTTTTAAGGCATAACTCGTGCTGCGGCCAGGAAACTTAAAGCGAAAACACGCCGAATGAACGCATTTGCTCCAAATCCTACATAACGATCGTAATACCTTCGTCTATAGCTATACTTTATGTAACGAGGAAGGTAAAAAGTTTGACATAGGCAACTAATATAGCGTCGTTGTGTAACGAGAGAAACTTCGTACAGTTTGATTGATAAATATCATTAAATTAATATTCAAACTTGATTCTAAATGAAATTTCAATCACCACTCAAAATTTAAAATCAGAAATTGGCAATTACGATTACGTCAAAAATAAAATACGCAGTTTTCGAACGGTTGTATTGTGTTTCCATACACGTATATGAATACGGAGTGTACAAAAATTTTCAGTATAAAATAATAATATTGGGTTTCCAGTTGACTATCAAAATTATTATAAAACAGATATAAGCAAAATTTTAATTATGAACACTATTTCCGAATAATAACTAATTTCAAAATTTTTATAATTTTAGGAAAGCAAAAATTTTAAACTTTACTATTGTTTATTAGAGTACAATTTTTTAAAACTACAATTTTTCTTATATTGCTGTCTCTACTCTGTCAATTCAGAATAGTGAGTATTGATTTCATGGTAGTTTTGATTAAAGATATTTTAAGCGCACTCCATAAAATTGCAACTTGAGATACTATCACGAATTCGATTATTGATTTCAACTATTCGTGTTAATAAAACGCCCAACCTACACAGCCTTGATTTATCAGATTTAATCGTGGAATTGTATAATTTTAACGTGGGACAATTGATTGTGTATTACAGAATATGAAATGGCATGTGGAAATGTCGATCTTAAAATGAAAAGAATGCTTTTTGTTAATTTAATTTGCATTTTAAAAATCTTTTCTGGTCTAAATCGTGATTTTGGACTAAAATCGTGCCGGTAAATTTGTTTCGCAAAATCGTTCGGACATGGCAAGCGATTCAGAAAAAAAAGGAATTTTTTACGCAACTTGCTCAAGTTTTCGGCCATATTTAAAGAAGTTATTACGTCATCGACATATTTTCCAATAAAACCTATAATTTTTGTTGTGCCAATCGAAAGAGCATGTTCTTTAAAAAATTATAGGAAGTTACGTAACAGTATTTTTGAGAAATAATTATTTTAAATTAAAAAATGAAATTTTTTTAGGAAGCATAAATACACAACATAAAATGAAATTAAACTAAATTAAATGTTATAAATGTGATCGGTTTACAGCTTCGCAGACAGCTTCGCAGTGTCCAAGGCAAACACTAATTATAACAACAACGATTTAATTCAAAGTAAAATAATAATTATAACAAAATTTAAATTAAATGTTCAAATTACTGCCTGGCAGTGCCCACGTTCGGTATAATACCGCTCAAGTTGTTTGGTTTAGTTGTATAAACCTTACCATAAATTAAAGTCTAGTGGTGTTGGATCAGGTAATCTAGTCGGCCACTTCAAAGGACCACGCCTTACTATCCATCTTCTAAGAAACCCTTTATCTAAATATCTTCTAACAGAGACGCAGTAGACGCCGTGCGCATTGCTTCTGTGGTTCTTAAACAAGCCCGCTTTAAAGCTGAGTTAAGCATGGTTCGATGTCTGACCGTAGTCTGCGGGCCACCACACCAACGTGACAATTGGTCTGACAATGGCGGAGTAAATCCACCTCGTAATTTTGGACTGTATTCCCAGGTTTTACCAAAGGTCCACCTACAGGCCCAAGGACGGCTAACTCGCCCTTAAAATCGATTAAAATGTTGGTCCCAACCGAGACTCGACCCCACAACCACTTATGCAGTAAAAAAGCAGTACACCCGAACACACCCGCATATCCATCTGTGCCACTACGAACTTGGTGGTTATCGCTAAAAAAGTGCCAATTGAATGCGTGCTCAATAGCAATGCACCAATAAAAAGTAGGAACAGTTGTTGAGGTAACCGACTAGACGCTAATCGCGGTCTCATTGAGTGCGGCTACTACTTCCCGCCCCGCCAGCAATGTCCTGACCCACCTAACAAGCGCTAAGCTCTTTGTGGTGCAGCGCCTTCTGATCTTAAAAACAATCGGATGCAGTGCCGTCTTCACGGCTTTGCCTAGCTGGTAGGTATGCTGCCATGGGTGCAAAGGTGAAGTAATCAATGCACCCTTTTTTACAAACCTATCGACTAGCCTCTCCTGCGTTTTCAGCAGGAACGAGGTCAGGTCTGAAGAATTTGCCAGTATCGTATGCTGCACGTCCAGCCTTTGGAATGAAGATTGCCTTCACGGCTCTCCAGGGTACGAGAATGTACCCAAGGGCCAGAAAGGTGCGAAAAGATGATACAAGGGACGAATTAGGATTTCCAGCCCTTCTTGTAAGAGTGCCGAAAACACCCCATTCCGCACCTAGACTTTCAAAAGGGGCAAACGTATGGATGACCCATTTTGGACGTTCAATCGTCACAAGGCCATCTTCCAGTACGCAGTCGTAACTGTGTTTTAGGGGGGGGGGAGTTTGTGTTTCCTCTGTCACTATAATATATCCTGGGATGTAAACTTCTATTAAATGGTTTCAGTGGTGGTTGTGAGTTTACTAGATGGAAGCCTTAGTCTCCAATTTGGTGCGACTGTCTTTTTGAAGGGCTTTGCGCAGTCTTGCGGCTTCTGGTAAGGTTTTCAATGCTTACGCAGAAGTCCTTCCAGGCGGCGCTCTTTTGTATACGAATGCAGCTCTTGAAGGCGGGTGCACATTGCCCTGTTTAAGAGCCTGCGTATTTCTTTTCGTAATGTTTGGAGGTTCTGATTTCACCACGGAATTTTCCTCCTTCCAATCCTCTTCCTTAGGGAACAACTGCTTTCAAAAGAGGCCGCACTCACCCCTTGCAAGATTTTCGTTTGGGATTACACCTCCTCGACATTACGAGGTCTAGGTACATTTATTAATCTACCTTCAAGAGCCTGTTTATAGGACACCCAGTGGGTAGTTTTAGGGTCGCTGTAGTAGCTCTCATATTTGACGGGAGCAGGGTCCTAAGTGAACCTGATGTGACGGTGAGCCGAGAGGGATGGTTCCGACGCAGCATGCCAGTCCTTGACTAGCAGGGCCACGGGTAACGAGCTTAGCCTGGTACTTTTTTTTTAAATTTTAACAAACTTATTTATTAAAGAATCATATGATGTTTGATACAAACATACCCAAAAAAAGGTAACCTTATTGAAACTTAAATTCAACGGTTTTCGAGATAATTCGGTTTTCAGAAAAATTCTTCCTTACGGAGTTACAGCCTTCAATACCAACTGTTTAAACTTATATCCCCATATCTGTTACATAGGTCTCTAGATACTCAACATGCGCACTTTGAATATAAAGGCAGTAATTCGCAAATTTCAAAAAAATCATCGATGGTGATGGCGAAAAAATTTGTTCCGCACTGTAAATGTCGCAGAACTAAGTTCGGATATTCTAACATCTGCTTGGGTCGATTATTGATTTTAGCAACCTTCTGATAAATGCACCTATCTGCACTCGCAATACGTCTACAAAATCTTTATGCGAAATCAACCTAATGGAAGATTTACAAGGAAACGTAAACATCCAATTAATTATAATTTCTGTATTCGTAATCGATAGTCGTCGCACCTAAGCTAATTTCTTCTTATCTTTCTTCTCACGTTATATTGACTTGTCGCGATTCCTCTCACGCGTCCGCCAATAGCGCACAGGTATGAGAGAGCCCATTGTTTTAATGCAATTGCTTATTAATTAGCGTTCAACCGACATCACCTGCGGCGTTAGTCGTGCGCGGGCCTTCGTCTAGAAGGTCCTTGTGGGCCCCACAGGCACGTGCTGAATTCTTATTATTATTCTTGTTTATCGATAACTTCGTGGCTCGCGTGTATGTACCGTCGTCGCGACCTGCTGCTTTGCATAGACGGCAGACGCACATTTTTCTTTTTTTTTTTGGCAAATCTAAAGTGAACGAAACCTGTGGCGCAAAAAATCGAAAGCGATAAGATAACAGCAGTGATAACACAGTAATGCCAGCAGGAGGGATCTTACGTAACGTGAAGCTAAAGCTCGTGAACTTTCAGTTGTGGTCATTGCCGTGTAACATTCGAGTGTGAAGTGTGTATGTTGTGGAATTGTGAATGGAGAGGAAGCTGCGTGTATCATGACAAGCACAGGAGCGCATCTCCGCAGGAAAACGCCGAGCCAAATTGCGCGGCAGCAGGAAACGCTCCTGCACCGGCACACCATCGGAGGAAACATTCCACTTGTTTATGGGCCGATACCATACAGTTAGTAAATTTGTGGGTGTTCATGAACTTGCTCTCTTGTTTTTCCTGAAACTGTTTGCTTTTAGATATATTTGTAAGCCAAATTGATTACAAGTTTAAGTATTAAAATTTTGTCATATAATAATCCTCATTTTCAAACTTACATAAAGAAAAATACAAGATTTAGTTTTTGGTGACATCACGGGTGTTTTCTCTATTAGCGCATTTTCTGTCTGAACTAGCTCACCATTTTTATTATTATTAGTGGCGGCCCGTGGTGTGGCATAGCGGGAGGGCAACTTATGAAAGTATGTGAATAATGCGCCTTAGGCATTTTTTCGAAAATTAAGCTCCACAAAAATCAGAAACTTCCAGAATTTTTAATTTTCAAAAAATTACAAAATATTCAAAATTTCCGATAATTACAAATTTTTTTGAAAATATTTCATATATTTGTACGTTTGCATTTTGGAAAATGTTTAAATTTATAAAATTTAAAAAAATTTGAGTTAAAATTTGTTTTTTTTAATAATTTTTGAGTTTATAAATATTTAGAGTTTTTTAAAATTTTGATAGTTGTGTTGTGGTTTAGTGTTTGTAAATTGTAAACAATATTTATTTGGTGAAATCTAAAATCAACCGAAATTTGTACATTTTTTTAACATCGAAAATTCGTTGTGGGGGGACACTGGGGGTGGTGGGAAGATCAGGCTTGCGCAGATCGGCTATTCGATATGAGTGGAATACGAATCTAAGGTTCTTTTCCGAGCGCATCTATTTTGAAGTAGCCCACTCCCCACCCCCCTATTTTTTGAAGCATTTGAGTGGTTTTATAATATTTTGTGTTTTCTAGTTGCAACTAATGTTTATCCCTTGAAATCTCAAAATCGATTTTATAGTTTGGTGACAACCTTTTTATGGCGATTACTTAATTAATCTGTTCGGTTAAACAACCAAAACGTAACCTTTCAGTGATGTTTCATAACGGAAAGTTGTTCCTATTGTCATTTAACATGCTTATACCGATTTTAAAGTCAAACTTAGTAATTTTATTGTAAATATCGATGGTGGGGTGACAGGGACTTGCTTATTAGTCAAAATGTTTGGCACAAAAGTGCCTTTCTTTTTAGGCATAACTCGTATGTCGGTCACTACACTCAAAGCGAAAAAAAACTTTACTGAATGAACGCATTTGCTCCAAATCATACATGGCGATCACAATACCTTCCTCTGCAGCTTATAGTTCGTATAGCGAGGAAAGTAAAAATAAATATTTAACTGGGTTGGGCTTTCTAAAATAATTACAGCTAGCGTTAGATTTTTTTTGAATGCCCGGATTGTAGATGTAAATTGCGCGAACTATGGACGTGTTCGGATTACTGGAATAACAGGATTAAACCAGGATTGGATTGACAAAGTTCTACTGCACTTTGATTAATGTAGCTTTTCTTACATCATTCTATTCCGTAAACATTTGTTCTTGAACATTTCCTCACTTAATTCTATTCACAAAAGATTGCTAAATTAAATATTAAGTTTACCTCTACAATTTTTCTCATTGTGTTGTTTCCGATGTTAATTTTATCAAGCTTAAAAAGTTGGAAAATACGGACGTCGAGTCGAGAAACCTCTGGGAAGGCAAAGTAATTTTCAAGGGAAAAGGATCCAATTTCATTTGTATTTATATTCTGAAAGCAATCGTTACCTACGTTTCACCGTGGTGAATTGAATTATTTACGTAATTTCATTTTATTGATTCAGCTCTTAAAATATTCGAATTTATTTTGAAATCCTACACAAAACGTTCCTATCTTACGTCGTCGGTTTCCATCTTGGTATTATTAAAAATTTATTGGGTTCTGATAAAAGATGCCAAAATTACATTAACAACTTACTCAAAAATAGTTTTTGATAACTCATTGCTAGAATTTATTGTTAATGCAGTATAATATACATGGTGTATTTAAATAGATTGATTATGGTGTAGTAATGACGGTTGCAATGTTTTAAAAATATCTAAATGTTATTTAAAATTCTAAAGAAATTTACATATTATCTACAGATGATTAAGAAATAGTTCACACTTTTAAACGAACTTTTTCATTAATTTTTAAACACTTTTGTAAAAATTAAAAATTTAAAGGGTTGAATGTTTTTGTTATTTTGAAAACTTCGTTACTCACTAAATACTTATCGTAAAATTATGATTCTTTTACTTTCCTATACTTGCGGTATACGGAAGTTTTATGGAAACTTCAGAAATCCGTTTTGACGAAAATACATGTTTTAGACAACTAGAAATCCAAAAAAAGTGATTTAAAAAATGTCTACCTGTGGGTGTGTATGTGGCATGATGCATGATAACTATCGAATGGATCGGACTTCCCCCGGACTTCCTTTGGACTTTCTCGACTTTTCTCGAACTTCCCTTGGATTTCCTTCGCACTTTCCCGAGACTTCTCTACAGTGTTTATACCAGACTTCCCCTACGGTTTACTCCTCGCTTTATCCATACTTTAGTAGAAGTATGAAAAAGTGAAAAGAGCTGAAAACTAAGTAAATTAATGGTTAATTAAAAAAATGTAAATTTCAACAATGATAAATATTTTTGCGACTTTGATTATATGGCTGAAGTTTATAAAACGATAGAAAATTTTATGTTATTGAAAAATTAAGTAAGCTTGTTAATAACAAATTGTTTATAACAAACATTGATTAAATAAAATTTGAAATTGTGTTAATACTCTTTTTTTGCAATGACGTGAAAATGGAATTTTTTAATGTTTTTTAATATTTTTAATACTCGGTGGCACCTTACGGTTATGATAACTTGTAGAGAGTGTTTATATAATTAATCTTATGCTGCATTAAAATACCATTTTATTAATTATTACATGTGCATAGATATTTCATAACTCAACTTATCAGTTAAGCGTTTGATATCCGTTTCTAATTTATAATGAACAGTAAAAAAGTTTTCTTATGGTTTAATCAATGAAATTCTATAATTTTAATCAAATTATGCAATAGGTAATGTCATTCTTTACTAAAGATTTCATTTCTGTTTTTTAGAACCTTTTAGTAGTAGATGTTTTGGTTACGCATTTATGAATATTAAATTAATAAATTTACGTAATTATTAAATGTGTATTTGAATTACCCACTTTCGCTGTGCATAACTTATTACGGTTGTTTCTCTTTTTATAAATTAATTTATTTTCTTATAATTATGATTAATTTATAAAATGATGCAATATAAATTTTGAATGAAGAAGCACGTACTGTCTAAAATCTCTGTTCAGTAATTTAAATTAGAAAAGCTACTACTGTTGTCATTAAATTATATAACTCGAGGCAGTTACGCAGTTCCACAGCCCCTGTCTTATTTATTAATATAATACACCCTTGTACAGTGGTTGTAGACATTCATGATTTTGCTTTCAAATTCCTTCGCTAAAAACTGTTTTTATTAGTCTTGATTTTAATTAATTAAACAGATACGAATTCCAAGCTTCGATAATTAATAATTATTCGCAATAACGGCAACAAAATATTTGATACTTTTACTTTTTGGCCTTAGATTTAACGCTAATTAAATAGTATGCCCTCAGAGAAATGTTTAACCTATAAAAAACCCAAGGTTACTACTTTTCGCATCATTGGGTGTAACGCTACTCGTAGTATTTACCTTCGTGGTTCACGTATTGCCCACCACTTTGTTTATAATTGGAACATTGCGAATCTAATTTGTTTTTTGTGTTACTATACTTGAAAGCAAAAACAAACATTGGTCAACTTATCAGCAAAGTGCAAACCGCGTGCTTAGTTCAGCTGAAGGAAGTATCGCTCATTGTTCGTTGCTCAATGCAAAAGCGTGTAAATAATTACGTAAGAATAACGCAATACCTCCATTTAGCAAATAGCTCTAAATATAAACGTTGAGTGCTAATTGTAGGAATTAAAGAGCAATATGTTGTTTTACGAGTAGTGCTGAATTTTTTGTGCGTTTCATGTGGATATTTCCCGATAATGGTATGTTTTTTTTTCCTCAACGCGTTTTGAAATTTATTTGTAACTAAAGCATAAAAATGATCTGTTTATTTATTTTAAACTTGTGATACGGTAAAAATGCGATGGAGACAGTGGCGTAGTTATCATACCGCCGATGGGGCCCCGAAGATTTAAGGGCCCCTTGGGGCTACCTAAAAAAATATATCGAAATTGGAAATATTGAACTACGGATAGATTATACATTTTTTTTCAATTCTATATAAAAATATTATACCGGGTGTTAATGGAACATGGTGCATCCCCTTTTTTACTTTCCTCGCTATACAAAGTATAGCTATAGTATACAGGAAGGTATTGTAATCGTCGTCATGTTGGATAACAAATACAGCAAATACGTTCATTCAGCAAAGTTTTTTTCGCTTTGAGTTTACTGGCTGCTATACGAGTTATGCCTAAACAAAAGGTACTTTTAAGCCATACATTTTTAACCTAACTATTTTGACTAATAAGCAACTTTTGGGGCCTTGGGAGACCGATAAAGCGAACCCTCCATAGGTGTCTGTGTGTGTCTGTCGGTCTGTATACACTTTATGGTCCACACGCCTTAACGCAGAGAAACCAAATTTAGCTCAAAGATTGCTTACTGCAATTAGGTGACACCGCAATGAGGTTGGTCTGCCAAAAAAGGGAGGGAGAGGAGTGCTCTATGTCAAAATAGACACACTCGCGCAAACGCGATCTCTTTATCATCCCCTATTGCCCCTACCATCGAATTTTGTTTTTGTAAAAATTTCGGCTTTAAAGTCGGTATGAGCATGTTAAATAACAATAAAAACGTTAACCTGAACAGTTTAATTGAGTGATTGCAAAAGTACGGCCAAAAAGGTCTATAGGACGTGAAAACCCGATTTTGAGATTTTAGTGGATATAAATTGGTTGCTACTAAAAAACACAATTTATCATAAAAGCGGGCGACTGCATCAAAAAATGGAGGGAGGGCATGGGGTGCTCTACTTTAATATAGTCGCGCTAGGAAAATAACTTTAGATTAGTATTCTACACCACGTCAATTAGTCGATCTGCGCAATCGCGATTTCCCTATCACACGCACCATCGATTTTTATGTTTTTTTAAAAATTTACAGATTTCGGCTTCAAAATCGGTATGAGCACGCTAAATGACAATAGGAACAATTTTCTATTGGGAAAACACCACTGAGAGGTTTCACCAAATTATAAATCGCGTTTAAATTTTAAGGGATCAACATTAATTGCAACAAGAAAACAGAAAATACCATAAAACCACTCGACTGCTTCAAAACATGGGGTGGGGGTGCCTACTTCTAAATAGAGGAGCGCAGAAAAGAACTTTAGATTCGTGATCTCGTTTGCAAAATTTCAAAATTATTCAGTTTTCAAAAGTTTTTGAAATTTACGCTATTTACAGAATTTTCAAAATTTTATAAAACTTAAACCTAAAAGTTTCAAAAATATTAATTAAATAAAAATAAAAAAATACATATTTCAAAACTTTTCAAAAATTATCAAAATTTTAAAACATTTTTAACTCAATTTTTTCAAACTTTTTACAATTTCCCGAAATTTTAAATTTCAAAATTTTTTGTATGTTTAAAAATATTCAAAATTTTCAAAAAATTTTGATTTCTACCCTTTTTCTACTTTTCAATATTTTCTAAAATTCATAAAACTTTAATTTAAAAAGTTTCAAAATTATTATTTAAATAATGTCAATAAAATTTTCATTATTTCTAAAAACAGTTTGAAAATCTCCTTCAAGGTACTCCCCTGGAAATGAGGAAACGTGCTATGTTTAACGGTTTCACTAACTTTTTTCCAGCCTTCTGTTTTTAAGGAATTGTTTCTGGGGATGTTTTTCCTAAAGATTTTACTAGATTTTTTTTTCTTATAATTTCATTGTGGGGAATTTTTTCGGTTTTGTTCCGGGCTTTTTTTCGGTTTCTCTCCGGTCTTTTTTTCGGTTTTGCCATGAGTTTTTCATTCCGGGAGCAGCTTTTATTCCCGAGACCGACTCAGTAGAGGAAACATATAGAAGCAGCGAGCGCCGGACATGAAGTTACCAAAAACAAATCGGAGAGCGTAGCCTACGGGTTCTGCTAGTACTATGTTAATATTTCCATGCTCGTAGTAATCTAAACAACCAATATAAATTTCCGTACTTTCTAGAATTGATTAGATTGCAGAGTGTATTATTAAACTGAGTAGGTGTAATATTTACACGTACCAGCCTGAAAATAAAAGGAAATAACGGTACCTATTTAAACACAATTATTGAAGATTAAAAAAACACCATTCCTCTATTGCGACACCATAAACAAAGTATGAATCAAGTCCTTACAATCATTCGATGCACATGCAGTTAATTAAATAGTAAAGAGAAAGTTTGAAATTTTCATTCGGTTTTACACCTCTCATGTCATAAAAGGACACACCTTATGTGCTTCAGTGTACATCATCTGTCTCATTTGTCAACAGCAATTTTCTCTTTAAGACACGCACGACCCGCTCTGCTGTTCGCTAGATTATTAAGTTGTCGGTAGGCCAATGAAATAAACATTACGGGGCCTTTAAACGCGGTCAACATTTGTTAGGGAAGTTTGAAAACGGTCACTGGCACAAGTGTAGTATGTACCATCAGCAAGCATGGATGGACAGTCTTTTGGCTTCATCTCCGCTAACTCGAGCGTTAACATTCAACGCAGCTTGGTTATTCATTAATTAAATCAATTATGCACGAGCAGCGTAGCAAGCTCGGAGCTAGTGTGCGTTTCGGTGTAATTTTATTTAATTTGAAACTAATTTGTTGAAATTGGTTATTACAATTTTAAATGGAGTGCAAAGAAAGTGCTAAAAGTGTTACAAGTTTTTAAGATTTTAAGTTCGTCAATATTTCTCCATAATGTTTAATTTAAAGCACGAGATAAGACAAGAGGAAGCCAAGTTAGAATTAGACGAGGAAATTCAAGATAAGGCTAAATACACAAGTGAGCTATTTTACATACTTATTTGAATTTTGAATTAAATCTGATGCTGTCGTTTCGCAGCAAACCGTAAAAGCACATGCAAACAGTGGCGTAACGAAAAGTGGTGGGGCCTGGGTTCCAGATACAGGTCGGACCCCTATACCACCCTCCCCCCTTCCCTTCCCAGTAAGAGATAAAAATAAAACCTTACGTTACAGAATCGCTTGAATATATTTTTAAAAAAACGCAAACAAAATAACTAGGTATATCTAATAAAGGCCCATATAACGTAGAAACTATAATACCAACTAAAAACGTTTATGAACAGACAAGGACATATCTACATGATGCAACGGTCTTGCAAACCGTAATCAACAGCAAGGCGGTTGCCATGATAACGTAACCCCACAGTTATCTGGGTGTTCAGCAGGGCTATTCGGAACAATAAAAACTTAAAAAAATGTAATTTTTACAAATGTTACTCACACGTATTATCGCCTCGTTGAAATATAAAGATAGGTGTGGGACTAATTTATTACTTACCAGCTTCCTAACATTTTTAACCTACCGACCGATATATCGAGATATTCGTCAAAAGCGAGCCGTTGAAAAAATAGACTGAGTTTTAACAAAAAAATTGATATGTGCTTTATGTTTAGGGGGAAATAGCTGTAAGCTCGGCGGGCTCCACGAATCACGGGCCCTGGTTCCGTGGAACCCGAAGAACCCCGGTAGTTACGCCACTGCATGCAAAAGATGCTCTAATTTAAATTCGGTGTTACATCATGACTTAAATTAAGTCGTTGGTTACTACAATTAAAATGTAAAAATTCTATACGAAGTATAGCTATAGAGGAAGGTATTGGTCATGTAGGATTTAGAGCAAACGCGATCATTCGGCGAAGTTTCCTTTTGGTCGTTTACCTGAATAGTTTAATTGGATAATCGCCCAACAGATTATCACCAAATTATAAAATCGATTTCATATTTCAACGAATAAATATTGTTTATAATAAACAAATACTAAAAACAAAAAATATTAAAAATTCCAAAACATTGGCAAAACAAATTATTTTTTATATTTTCTGAATTTCCAAAAATAATTAGTATTTTCCAAAATTTTTAAATAGTTTCAAATATTTCAAAATCTTCATTAATTTCAAAAATTTATAGAACTTGAAAATTTTTCATTAGTTTCCCAAAATTTTTAAATATTTTCTTAATTTAAAAAAATTTTTAATTTGAATAAATTTAACTGTAACGAAAAATTTAAAAAATAGCGAAATTGTTAAATTTGTAAAAAAACATCCGGCATAAAATACATATTATTTTTTTCCGACAATTTATAAGTTTCCTAATTTTCCATTAATTTAAAAATATTTTAATAATTTCCCAATTTTTAAAATTACAAAAACTTCAAAATTCTCAAAAACGAAATTTTCATAATTTTTCAGTTTCATTAATTTTTTTAATTTTCAAAAATTGCAATTTCCAAAACTTCGGTATTATTAAGTGTTAAAAATTAATGAAATATCGAAAAAATTTCAAAAGTTTGTCACGATGTTAAAATTTTTTTTAAGTTTCAAAATTACAAAATTTTTTTAAATTTCCAAAATTTTTGCATATTCAAAAGTTTTAATAAGATTCATAAATTTAATTTAAAATATTGGAAATTCTTAAAATTTCCAAAAAATGCATATTATAAAATTATAACAATTTCTAAAAACGATTTTTATCCAAATTTTTCATTTTTCATATATTCGAAAATTTTCAGTAATTTCAAAAACTTATACTTTTGAAAAATTTCATTGTAATCAAGATTTTACAAAAACTTAAATAAATATTTAAAAATCATTCGGTATAAAATACATTTGAAACTTTTTCGAAAAATTTATAGGTTTTCTAAAATTTTCTACAATTTCATAAATGCGAGGAAGGTCCCGTGGCGGTTGCCCCCCGACTCGTTTTTATGTTAGTTAAACAACATATCTATTTTTAAATATTTTAAATAAACCAAATTAGCGTACCTGAGCATACAAGTACTTCCTGCAATTAGCAGAAATGATAAATGAAACACACCAGAAATATAACTGTTCTATTTTAAAACGTGTTGAGATTTCAACCTAATGAATGTACATTGTACAATTTGCTACAGAGGAGGTCCTTAACCGCTTTGAAATTATTAGGTGGCTACTTGTACTAGTGTTTTAGATTAAAGACAGTTTCGCAAACTGGTAATTTACTACGTTTACGGTAGTGCTACTATACTATTATTACTAGTAACTCAAACTTGTATAGAAGTATATCATACAAATTAATGGACTGTTCCAGTTAATTTGCATACAATTTACGCAGTAATTGAAACTATGTGTTCCCATTCGGTCGAATTGGAAAACTTTTAATTACTTTTTGTTATTTCCTTTTTTCTTTATTTGTAATTGCAGAAATAGCACTGAAAATAATACTATTACTTTTGATTTTGAAAATTATAACAACACATTAATCTTTTTTTACAATAAATTAATCACACACATAATATAAATAAAAATAGTTGCATAGCTGCTACCGCATGTACGAGTCACGAGTTCTCACTGCTTTCTCCTTGCCGCGCCGACGCGACGCGGCAACACTTTAGTAGGGTACTAGTTGGCATCAGGCAGCAGACATTATTCCAACTTAATCCCAAACCTTTGTAGTTACATATAACCTTATTCCACGCCTTTTGAAGTATAGTTATATTCTTTGGATGAAGAAGTCGAATTGCTAACACCAACAATAATAAAAATTTGAACATAAACA
Source organism: Ctenicera cuprea (assembly GCA_958336395.1). Taxonomy (NCBI): domain Eukaryota; kingdom Metazoa; phylum Arthropoda; class Insecta; order Coleoptera; family Elateridae; genus Ctenicera; species Ctenicera cuprea. The sequence goes on from OY284490.1 coordinate 1,414,283, forward strand.
TATCGCTCGTCTCCTGCTTAATGCCAACTAGTACCCTACTAAAGTGTTGGCGCCGGGTAAGCGCGGCAAGGGGAAAGCAGCGAGAACTCGTGACTCACACAACATATAAATTCGAGTTATTTTGCAACTCTCTTTATTTCTATTATTTGTTTACTTTGTAAAATTATATAATTTACATCATCAGAATCAGCACAATATATCTCTTTTTTTTTGTAGCCGCAGGAATTTAGCCGATAAGCAACGGCAAAAAGCTTGAAAATAATTAGAATTTTGTGTACGTTCGAAATGTTTTAGCTCCGTAAGAAGCGACATATTTTCACAAATGTAATATTTTTTTTATAATAATTTAAAGGCCACAAAAACGGAAATAGGAAATACAACAGAACTCCTTTACCAGCCTATTTTAATATTGCTTCACAATAATAGTTCACGCGCATATATCTGATACGCGATAACGTCATAATTTTAATAATAGGAAGTATCGAGCTCACATGGACAATTAGGTCCACATTATTTCCGCATAAAATTATTGCAACCATCGCTGACATTTAAACCGTAGGAACAAAGAGGGCGCATAGCAGCGCAGTTAAAATGTCGCTGGAAAAGCCATTGATTTGCAGCATTCGCGTGTAGAATATAAAATATACTATAATATATCTCGCACTGAATCATTTGGTTTGCTGAATTTAAATTTGATTTATGACGTTTAATAAGAAGACCAAGCGATAAAATTATGAATGCCTTGGGACTCGCTTTAGGTGGGACATTTTTTAATTTTTATGCGAAGAAATTTAAATTAGAAAATTTATAAATTTAAATTTTTAATCACGAAAATCAATCGCATAATATTTTATGGCTCATTAAAGTTCTGGTAAATGAAACATATCTGCGTAACACAACCGAACTCTATAGGGGTCAGATCAAAACTGGTCAATTTCGAAAAAATTATGAATATTTTTGAAAATCTTGAAATATTTTTAATTTTTTTTATTTTTTGAAAAATCGGGGATAGAAAATTATGTAAATATACAAAAAAAATTTAAAATGTGGAATTTTTAAATATTTCAGAAATTTATAAAATTTGGAAATTATTAAGAATTTAATAAATTGTTTAAATGTTGACAATTATTCAAAATTAATTTGTAAAATTTTTAGAACGTTTTAAATTTTTAAACAATTTGAACTCTTGGAGCATTTTGATAATTTAGAAAATTTTTATTAATTTAGAAAAGTTTAAAAAATTTTAAATATCAGTTTTAAAATTTTTTGGAAACTCAAGTAGTGTGAAAATAGATTATTTTCTAAATTGTGAAATTTTTTGAATGTTTTGAAAATTTTAAGAATTTTGAATTTTTTTGAATGATTTAACAATTTTGAGAATTTTGAAAGTTTTGAATGTTTTAAAACATGTAACAAATTATTATAAATTTTGAAAATTTTAGGATATACTAGTAATTTTGGAATATTTTAAAATTTGAAGTAAAAAATTTGTTTGAAAGTTTAAAAATCGCACTCAATAATATTTGTTGAAATATATAATCAATCGATTTCATAATTTGGTGATGATCGTTTTTTTTGCAGTTATCCAATTCAACTGTTTAGGTAAAAGACCAAAGAAACATCTCAGAGGTGCTTTTTCTATTGTCATTTAACATGCTCATAATCATAATGATTTTGAAGCCGAAATTTCTAAATTTTTGGAAAAACAACTTCGTTGAATGAATAAATAAATAAATATATTGACAGTTTTACCAAACGGCAATTCAAATGTTGTATAGAATTTAAACCTTTTCAACTAATTTTCTGGTAAAAGAGTTACCTCCTGAAGATAAAAAGACTGCAAATCGCGGACTTTTAATATAAAGGGTGAGTTTACTAGTGCGAGATTGTTTTCTAACGTCTTTATTATAGCAGTTTAAAAAAAAACTAGGATAAAAATTATTTGCTGCATTACTGTGCGTAACCTAAAATTATTACCAGTTATACTAGGTATTTAGTTATGCCTGTACAGCACATTACTTCGTTATTTTAAATTAAACACCCTGTATATTGTTGCATTTTTAGATTCTAAATTTAATTCTAGAGAAAAAAATATGGTGGTACTATTAACTTAAAATCGGCTCTTTTCAAGTTATTTGAGTTTTTTCGGACACAAAACAGCAAGTTAGCACAGGGTGTTCATAATTAAATGTCCATTTTGCAAAACCTTAATTGTCAATAACTATTGCTATTCAAATGAAACCCAGTATTTTTTGACCCTATCAAATTAAACCCGTTTTCAATATGGTATAAGGTTTTGTATACCAAATATTAAAATATGGTTTTTCGTTTGTTTTTTTTTGTGTTTATGTTTCTAAATTGCAAATTAAAATAGGTGTCAAAATGTCAAAGTTTTTGAAGAAGGTCAAATAACTTGAAAACCGCCAATTTCAAGAGCATAGTACCTCCATACTTTTCTATCCAGAATTAAATTTAAAGTCTAAAATGCAGTAATATACAGGGTGTTCATTTAAAATAATGAAGGAATGTGCTGTACAAGTATAACTAAACACTCAGTATAATGGGCAATCATTTTAGGTTATGCGCAGTAACCCAACAAAGATTTTTTTCTACCTGCTATAATAAAGACGTTAGAAAACAATCTCGCACTAATAACTCACCCTGTATATGCTTTGGGCTTTGCCATACAGATTTATAAACTTTTCCAATTTGTATAGTCATTTTTTAAATACATATTATATTTTGTAAAATGAAATAATATCTTTTATATATTTATAAGCTAATAACAATAATTATTTAAGTAAAAAAGTGAAATTGTTTGGCGAAAGCGTCACACACCTAATATTATTATAAAACAAAATTCGTGGATTAAACCCCCCCGGCTACAAACGAAAGGAGATCAGTCGTAAGTTTCTATATCTTCACAAAAAAAACCGCACCGAATAGAAAAGAGATATCCATTGCTTATGAAAATATTTTCACTTGTCTTTGCCACTTTTACTTGTATTTCGCTCTCTGTAGTTTACACGTGTATTTTGCGACTAAGGCAAAATTCGGTAACGTCAAGGTGTGTTGTTCTTGCAGAGTCGCCCCGGAAATATGTGGAGAACGAGGTGACGATCCACTACAAGAGCCCCATAAGGCAGGAAGTAAAGGAATCTCTCAGCGAAGAAGAACTCTCCCGCAGGCAGGCGGAGCACATGAAACGGGTCTATGAAGAAGAGCGACGACGAAAATATCTTCAGGTTAGCGATTCCGTCAATGTAAGTAGTGTAGGAATTTAGTGCGAAATGGTGGATTTTGACCGCTTGTCACGCTAACAACGACTAACAATGGTCAGTATTCAGGGCCATTAACGGTTACTTGATCTGAATTTACTTCAATGAGTACAGTAAAATTCTCGTGTTTCCTTTTAAGAATCCATAGGACGTGATAAGTCTTTTTAATGTTGTTGTGTAAAAGTTTGTTGAAACTAATTGACTGGAAATTGTATGGCGTTTTGGATGAAGAACTCCTTAATCAGTTTTTTTTTGGGTGGCTTAATTAATCACTAATCACTTTGTAAATTTGGTGGCAGTGCTTAATAGTGGGGCCCTTGTCATATTAGATAGTTTTGCTTTCATCTTTAATATGGTAAATTAGCGAAAATACCGAAATTAGGCCAAACATCAAAACTAATCGGTTAATTAGTGAATATCTAGTTGAAAAGATATCACAATTTAAATTTGTTAACGGAAATGTTTAATTAAGTGAGTATTCTACGTTCGAAATCACATAGCACTTTTTTTACAAAAAATATTAGAAATTTCGCATAATTTGATCTGCTAGAACCTAGATAGTTGGAAAATGTCATTGGAAGTAAACTCAAAAGAACAGAAAATAAAGCAACAAAATTTAGAGCAAATATTAAACGATGCTTAATTAACACCAAACTAGTAATACTAGTTGAACCCGTGGACTTCGTTTTTTCATAACTTGTAACTGCTGCGCCGCAGTACGTGGCAATTGCATAAACATTCGCTCAAAATAATAACTAAACTGTGCCGAAATGTAATAACCCGTTTTCGCGTAAAGTCGAGACAGTTTCGGATTTAATATATAGACTAGTTGAACCCGTGATCTTCGTCTCACGCCTTTTTGATAAATTGTAACTACTGCGTCACCCTATGTGACAGTTGCATAAACATTCGCTTAAAATAAGAAATAAACTGTGTCGAGATGTAATACTCCGTTGTCGCGTAAAGTTAAGTCAGTTCCGGATTTAATATACAGACTAGTTAAACCCGTGGCGTTCGCTCCACGCTTTTGTTTGATAACTTGTAACTGCTGCGACGCCCTATGTGACAGTTGCATAAACATTCGCTTAAAATAACAAATAAACTGTGTCGAGATGTAATACTCCGTTGTCGCGTAAAGTTAAGTCAGTTCCAGATTTAATATACAGACTAGTTGAACCCGTGGCGTTCGCTCCACGCTTTTGTTTGATAACTTGTAACTGCTGCGACGCCCTATGTGACAGTTGCATAAACATTCGCTTAAAATAACAAATAAACTGTGTCGAGATGTAATACTCCGTTGTCGCGTAAAGTTAAGTCAGTTCCGGATTTAATATACAGACTAGTTGAACCCGTGATCTTCGCCTCACGCCTTTTTGATAAATTGTAACTGCTGCGTCGCCTTATGTGACAGTGGCATAAACATTCGCTTAAAATAACAAATAAACTGTGTCTAGATGTAATACTCCGCTGTCGCGTAAAGTTAAGTCAGTTCCGGATTTAATATACAGACTAGTTGAACCCGTGGCGTTCGCTCCACGCTTTTGTATGATAACTTGTAACTGCTGCGACGCCCTATGTGACAGTTGCATAAACATTCGCTTAAAATAACAAATAAACGGTGTCGAGATGTAATACTCCGTTGTCGCGTAAAGTTAAGTCAGTTCCGGATTTAATATACAGACTAGTTGAACCCGTGGCGTTCGCTCCACGCTTTTGTTTGATAACTTGTAACTGCTGCGACGCCCTATGTGACAGTTGCATAAACATTCGCTTAAAATAACAAATAAACTGTGTCGAGATGTAATACTCCGTTGTCGCGTAAAGTTAAGTCAGTTCCGGATTTAATATACAGACTAGTTGAACCCGTGGCGTTCGCTCCACGCTTTTGTTTGATAACTTGTAACTGCTGCGACGCCCTATGTGACAGTTGCATAAACATTCGCTTAAAATAACAAATAAACTGTGTCGAGATGTAATACTCCGTTGTCGCGTAAAGTTAAGTCAGTTCCGGATTTAATATACAGACTAGTTGAACCCGTGGCGTTCGCTCCACGCTTTTGTTTGATAACTTGTAACTGCTGCGACGCCCTATGTGACAGTTGCATAAACATTCGCTTAAAATAACAAATAAACTGTGTCGAGATGTAATACTCCGTTGTCGCGTAAAGTTAAGTCAGTTCCGGATTTAATATACAGACTAGTTGAACCCGTGGCGTTCGCTCCACGCTTTTGTTTGATAACTTGTAACTGCTGCGACGCCCTATGTGACAGTTGCATAAACATTCGCTTAAAATAACAAATAAACTGTGTCGAGATGTAATACTCCGTTGTCGCGTAAAGTTAAGTCAGTTCCGGATTTAATATACAGACTAGTTGAACCCGTGGCGTTCGCTCCACGCTTTTGTTTGATAACTTGTAACTGCTGCGACGCCCTATGTGACAGTTGCATAAACATTCGCTTAAAATAACAAATAAACTGTGTCGAGATGTAATACTCCGTTGTCGCGTAAAGTTAAGTCAGTTCCGGATTTAATATACAGACTAGTTGAACCCGTGGCGTTCGCTCCACGCTTTTGTTTGATAACTTGTAACTGCTGCGACGCCCTATGTGACAGTTGCATAAACATTCGCTTAAAATAACAAATAAACTGTGTCGAGATGTAATACTCCGTTGTCGCGTAAAGTTAAGTCAGTTCCGGATTTAATATACAGACTAGTTGAACCCGTGGCGTTCGCTCCACGCTTTTGTTTGATAACTTGTAACTGCTGCGACGCCCTATGTGACAGTTGCATAAACATTCGCTTAAAATAACAAATAAACTGTGTCGAGATGTAATACTCCGTTGTCGCGTAAAGTTAAGTCAGTTCCGGATTTAATATACAGACTAGTTGAACCCGTGGCGTTCGCTCCACGCTTTTGTTTGATAACTTGTAACTGCTGCGACGCCCTATGTGACAGTTGCATAAACATTCGCTTAAAATAACAAATAAACTGTGTCGAGATGTAATACTCCGTTGTCGCGTAAAGTTAAGTCAGTTCCGGATTTAATATACAGACTAGTTGAACCCGTGGCGTTCGCTCCACGCTTTTGTTTGATAACTTGCAACTGCTGCGACGCCCTATGTGACAGTTGCATAAACATTCGCTTAAAATAACAAATAAACTGTGTCGAGATGTAATACTCCGTTGTCGCGTAAAGTTAAGTCAGTTCCGGATTTAATATACAGACTAGTTGAACCCGTGGCGTTCGCTCCACGCTTTTGTTTGATAACTTGTAACTGCTGCGACGCCCTATGTGACAGTTGCATAAACATTCGCTTAAAATAACAAATAAACTGTGTCGAGATGTAATACTCCGTTGTCGCGTAAAGTTAAGTCAGTTCCGGATTTAATATACAGACTAGTTGAACCCGTGGCGTTCGCTCCACGCTTTTGTTTGATAACTTGTAACTGCTGCGACGCCCTATGTGACAGTTGCATAAACATTCGCTTAAAATAACAAATAAACTGTGTCGAGATGTAATACTCCGTTGTCGCGTAAAGTTAAGTCAGTTCCGGATTTAATATACAGACTAGTTGAACCCGTGGCGTTCGCTCCACGCTTTTGTTTGATAACTTGCAACTGCTGCGACGCCCTATGTGACAGTTGCATAAACATTCGCTTAAAATAACAAATAAACTGTGTCGAGATGTAATACTCCGTTGTCGCGTAAAGTTAAGTCAGTTCCGGATTTAATATACAGACTAGTTGAACCCGTGGCGTTCGCTCCACGCTTTTGTTTGATAACTTGTAACTGCTGCGACGCCCTATGTGACAGTTGCATAAACATTCGCTTAAAATAACAAATAAACTGTGTCGAGATGTAATACTCCGTTGTCGCGTAAAGTTAAGTCAGTTCCGGATTTAATATACAGACTAGTTGAACCCGTGGCGTTCGCTCCACGCTTTTGTTTGATAACTTGCAACTGCTGCGACGCCCTATGTGACAGTTGCATAAACATTCGCTTAAAATAACAAATAAACTGTGTCGAGATGTAATACTCCGTTGTCGCGTAAAGTTAAGTCAGTTCCGGATTTAATATACAGACTAGTTGAACCCGTGGCGTTCGCTCCACGCTTTTGTTTGATAACTTGTAACTACTTCGTCGCCTTATGTGACAGTTGCATAAACATTCGCTTAAAATAACAAACTGTGTCTAGATGTAATACTCCGTTGTCGCGTAAAGTTAAGTCAGTTCCGGATTTAATATACAGCCTAGTTGAACCCGTGATCTTCGCCTCACGCCTTTTTGATAAATTGTAACTGCTGCGTCGCCCTATGTGACAATTACATAAACATTCGCTCAAAATAATAACTAAGCTAATAAACTAAACTGTGTCGAAATGTAATAACCCCGTTGTCGCGTAAACTTGAGACAGTTCCGGATTTACTACACATATAGACTAGTTGAACCCGTGGTCTTCGCCCCACGCCTTATTGATAACTTGTAACTGCTGCGTCGCCCCATGTGACAGTTGCAGAAACATTCGCTTAAAGTAATAAATAAACTGTATCGAAATGTAATACTCCTTTGTCACGTAAACTTGAGACACTTCCGGATTTAATATATATATATATAGACGAGTTGAACCGGTGGTCTTCACCATACGCTTTTTTGATAACTTGTAACTGCTGCGTCGCCCTACGTGACAATTTCATAAACCATCGCTCAAAATAATAACTAAACTGGTCGAGAGTTCATACCCCGGCCTAAGGAATCACCTGCCCTAATTTGATAGATAAACTTTAGACCACCCTGTATACTTTAATTTTAAAACTTGGCTTGTTCCCATTTCTTGTTGTGCCAACGATACACATCGTTCAGAAACAACCCCGTTGTAATAGCTTCATATTTTATGCTGTAGATAATAGGCGATTCTTATACATTCTCATTTCGAGCTTATTTACGGCGCAATCCATGTTCTGCATATTACTTCCTCCGATCTCGCCTGTTTTCTTCATTCATTATAATTTAACGCAGCTATGTCGTCATAGGCCTACACTATACTTCTAATATCCAAAGACTGATATTGGAAAAACACATAAATACGAATGTATTCCTAATTTAATAAAAACAATATTTATTTTCAAGGAACTACAAGACATGAACAGCAGAAGGCACACAGACAACTTCATCCCATCTCAAAAATCTCCCATCCCATTGAACAGATACGATGACTTTCCTTCCGAAGATAGTCCCAAGATAAAGCCTAGGCCACGGTCACCAGAACTTCGTCTGGTGGCCCGGGCCTTGTATAATTTCGTGGGTCAATCAGCCAGGGAACTGACCTTCCGCAAAGGCGACGTCATCTACGTGAGAAGACAGGTGGACAAGAACTGGTACGAAGGCGAGCACAATGCTATGATCGGGCTCTTTCCCGCCAACTATGTCGAGGTTAGTAGGGCTGAGAAATTAACAGTGATGCTACGGTGAAAGGAGATTTAAAAAGATGATGGAACTTTTTAGGTTGTGGTTTTTAAATTTAATTTTATTTTGCGGTAATACAAATACTTAAGACAACAGGAAAGGAAACAGGGGCGGATTAAAGGAATATTCAAATCTATTAGTAATATGGAAAAACTATGCTTTAGCCTCTTGCGCCTTTCTTGTAAATTATAAAAATTTTGAAACGATATCCTTCCAGAAATTTTTTCCTTTACTTTATTCTACTATCACTTATGAGCAATTTGGTCGTAACAGAAATTTTTTTATTGGCACCCGTTTTGAATAAGGGTGTAGGAATTATTTTCGATTTTTAAAAATTCGTAGAAGGTGTCACAAAGAAATTAGGGGATTGAGACACGAACCAAATTGTAGCAGATCTATAGCTCTACAAGTCTTTAAAATTTAAAAAAATGGTCTGACCAGTTTTTGGACAATATATTTTTGAAGAACTCAATATTAGAATATTTTCTTCACTTCACAGTTTTATTAGTTCCAAAAGTTCTAGTAGCTTGTAACATCGTGTACCCTTGGAGCATTTCAAATATAAAATTTCATCCCGATCTAATAACTCAGTTTTTTCAGTAAATAGGCGTTAAAACTCAAATTTTCGAAATTTCATAGAAGGTGCTAGGACATGAACTAAATTATAGCTCATCTTTGACTCTATGAGCTTACTAATTTTTTTTTAATCGCGTAGCCAGTTTTAGAGTAATATGTTTTTGAGAATTTTCGAAATTTTGGCAATTTTTTTCGCTTCATAACTTTTTTAACTTTTTGAAAATTTTTGTGCACGGTAACAGTGCCTTTCTTAAGGGCTATTACGATAAAATATTTAAACTCCATCCGTCTTTCTGCTTTTGAGAAATAAGGCGCTTAAATAAAATTTTTCAAAAAATCGTATCGGCCGTCATTTTGAAGCTAGAAAGTTTGGATTTGCCCTAAAGTCTTCTATTGAATTCTGTTTTTAAATTTATACAATTTGGTTCGGAAAAAATGCTACCAAAAAACATGTCTAACTTCCGCTTCCGGTTGCGTATTATTTTTAAAAGCTTATTTCCACGATGAAGTTTTGATATACCCGCACATTCTTCGGCACATCGAAATCGGATCATCTGTTCGGTAGTTATCACGCACCACACACATACATACATACCCAACCCACCCACCCACTAATAGAAATTTTTAAAAAAACATTTCCTTGAGTTTGGGAGGTTCAAAACTAAAAATGTAACATTCCTTTTTTACTTTCCTATACTTTCAGTATAGGGAAGTAATGATTTCATGAAAATGTGATTTTTAAAAAATGTGTGTCTGTCGGTGGGTGGGTATGTATGTGTATGGTGCATGATAACTACCGAACGGATGGTTCAATTTTGATGAGCTTCGGAATCTGGGGGTATATCAAAAATTCACCAGCAAAATAGGCTTTAAAAAAATCCGAAACTGGAAGCGGACGTTACACATGTTTTTTTGGTAGCATTTTTTGTCGAAGCCAAATTTTATAAATTTGAAAACGGAACCCAATAGAAGACTTCCGGCAAATTCCGAACTTTCTATCATCAAAATCGCGGCTACAACGATTTTTTGAAAATGTTGTCATGGGCGCCTTATTACTCAAAAACAGGTTGACAGCTTGCGTTCAAATATTTTCTCTGCGCAATAACATAAGAAAATTAGAAAAAAAATATTATTATTCCATATTACAGGAATAATAACTTGCGTTTTCCTTTGTAGAACCATAAGAATTTGTATGACATCACAGAGTGTTACAGCAATCACCCTTAATGTTTCGAAAGTATTTGTAGACAAAAGGAGAGAGGGCATTACGTGCATGTTTTTGATCGGGTGATTTATTACAAATGTCTCTAATAAACCATCACCAAAAACATTGCTTTGAGAAGGTAAAACAAAAATATAATCTCTGTTTCAGATAATTCCGTACGACGGCCTCAAATCAACTCCCAGAAAAGGTCATGAGGGTCAAGCAAGAGCCAAATTCAACTTTATTGCCCAAACTCATCTGGAATTATCGCTTGCTAAAGGAGAATTAGTGGTAATAACTAGAAGAGTTGATGACAATTGGTTTGAAGGAAGAATTGGAGGTCGCAAGGGAATTTTCCCGGTTTCCTATGTAGAAGTACTTATAGATCCTGGTACCCCACTACCCCCAACGCCAGTTAGCGGCAAACCAGTTGCATCACCAGCAGCTCATTCAATGTTAGTTAATGGTTCCTCTGGAGGTAAAGAATCAATGGGGAGTCACAGTTACCTCCCTTCAATTCCCCATCAACAACAGTTTACATCCAGTTATCGTGCCAAGCCTGTACAGATTAGCGGTGGAGGAAACTATGGTTCTTTGACTAAATCTGCAAGTAATTCCAGAAATCCTATCAATGAGGCGTTACATATCGACACGCACTCAGAACCTGTACCGTAAGTTTTGAGAAAAATACATTTTTTGATAAATAATGTTTGCAAAGATTAGTGGCTGATGCAATACCAAAGAGTAGTGCTCTTTAATAGTACTTTTTGATTACAAATTACTGTGTTTACCAACATTATAGAGCACGTTGTATGCTAGTGAATGATTCGGCGTTTTGTTTCAATTTATTGCTGATGCAAATTTTCTTAGGGTATACACCATTCATGGTGGAATATTGAATGATTACATATTTCATTAATTTATGAGAATGAACTTCTGACCTATTACAAAAAAAACTTATAGTTAGTATCTGATGTTATGTTTTTAGATTCACTGAAACTGTTTGTTGATAAATAATTCTAAACAAAAATAAAAACATCACAAATTTGAAATTTAAAAATCAAGAAATTCAAATATAAATTTAATTTTTCACATTTTTTAAATTTCAACCAGTTAATACGTTTGGAGAATTTTTCAAATTTCTAAATTATTTATCAATTTTCAGACTCTTAGTTATACTGGAAACTAGTGATGGGAAAATGGCGGAAATTTATTGTTTAGGGAAAAACACGGATTTTTTTCTGGAAAACCGTTTTTCCTTATTTTTGATTATAATTCGACGTATTTTCAAAGCCATTTATTTTGATACCAAATAACCGTTTTAGAGTTGCGGTAGCTTAAAGGATGGCGCTTGACCTCTAACACTAAAGGTATGGGGTACCAGAGCCCAGCAGTGAGACTTACAGGCTGATCACGAACCCTATTTTTCACGTATCTCTCCCTGTATTTTTTATAAAACGTTTAATAATTTACAATTTTATAGATATTGTATTGATTTTTGAGATTGAGAGAAGAGAAACAAAAATAAATAAAGTACCTACCTACATTTTAAATAAACTACAACATTTAATATTTATGTAACAAAGCTTTGCACTTGAGAAAGCATTATTTAAATTGGATTATTTAATGCGTTGTGGGCACAATTCGCAGTTTGCTAAATGCACCCTTAGTTTGGAAATTTACATTTATTTTTAGAGTATACTTCAAAAAATTGTTAAACGGTTGCACATGTCTTGGCATTCTGCTCACAATAAAATTCGCCAGTTCTACTTTCTTAACTGTTTCGTATTTACAGTGATGTACAGCATGTGCCACCTAACCTTGCAAATTTTAGTGAGCTTTGATTCGGCTACTTACGCTTTGTTTCGTCGGTAGTCGTAACTTAAACTAGCTCTAATTGGCTGTTGGGCAGTGTGGTACACTCTACTAAAAAGTGAAAGTCAATTTATTTATGGTTTACGAATAACAAAGAAAAAGCTAAAGTAATATCAAGAAGAATTTTCAAAAATCAATACTTTCCTATTTTGACGTATGACAAAATAATAAAGACATAAATAATTAACAGCAACTAGATATTATACTAGCCTTCAAACTACGGTGTTGCTTTTGTTTGAGAGTGTAACGGCTTCTCGCCTTTCAAACTTATCGTCATTTTTTTTGCAAGGTTAAATGGCACTTGCTGTAAGGAAGAGTATGGTGTTGCAACTCCTACCATTTGTCTATATATAAAATTCATCCTAACAGTTTGACAATCTCGGGACTCTTTATAAGATTTGCGCATAGATGGCGCTCTTAAAACTTTAAATTTAAGGTATATTTCAAATTTGCCGCGGTTCGATAATTATTTCTATCACTACTTGACCATTTTTGGCACCTATCCTGCATACAACACTTATTTACTAACGTTAGGTTAATAAGTTACTTTCGCTTTTACTTTTGTTAATGAAATATTCAAGTAAGTGAAACATTTATTCTGCATTTTACGTAATGTTTATAGTTAATTGTAGTTATTTTTGCGGTGGTTTTTAGTTGGAAAAAAGGTATAATGATACCAAAATCCAAATACCAACAACCAACAACATTATACAAACAAGTCGCCACAATAAGCTGGTTTTATAGTGCAAAAGCAAACTGTATTCATAACAAAAGTAGCCAGTAGAATAATAAAACTCGTTACTTACTACTACTACGAAATGTAATCGAAATGTAATCGTTCTTCTATGTCACTGCATAAACTTAACTTGGTACAAAGCATAATTTTAATACAAACCATTTGTAAATTCACCTTGGGAACAGCAAATAATGATAAATCTTTGTTTTCGCCTTTTGATAAGCTGCGCAAACAACAGTATTTTGGCATTTTTACCTAGAATATTACCGTGGTAATAAATAAAAACACTTCTTTCTTTTCAAATTTATTTTAAAATAAAATTGACATTTACAGTTGCGCCATCTGTTAATAAAATTTACAAGGAGCCCTGAGATTGTCAAAGTTTAGAGACGAAAACAATTGAGTAGAGTGCAAACACCAGTCTTCGCCCCTCTTGAAGGTAGTGAAAAGGGTTGGGAAAGCGAGTAGAGACCGCTCCCCGTAAAACTCAAGCCTTTGTAACCCGAAGGGAGGTTAGGGCCCTTTATGGGCTGTTGAGCAACGGGGTAAGTAGGTAATTTTCTCCCTCCCACCTAATTTTTGGTGGACGAATTTGTCTTTCCGTTTTTGGGTTTTTTTAATTCCAAGGAATCTTTTTCCACAAAATTTAAAAAACGATTTTTTTCACAAAAAATTCAGTCTACTATCAGTTTAATTTACAATACCATTCGCTCTCTCTATCTGACTCTCATGCGTTAACCGAAAGTCTTTCTACGCGTGACCGAAGTACACACATAGAGCTACCTGTCGATTTTTGCTTCACTATTCGCTGTTTGTAGTCAGTAGTTGAATAAATGAAATGATTTCCACAAAATATGTAATATGTTATTGTAGGCGATGTTGGGGCGTTACACATTAATAATAAGATACATTTGAATACATAATAAGTAACAATACCTAAAGTGCATACAGGCAAAGTGCTTCGCTCATTTTTTTTAGCATAAAAAAGATGTCATAATTATCTCTTTTAGAGGAAATACTTTTATCATTATCATTATTCCAGGAGAAGTGCCAAAAGGTTAAGAAATGTTGCTAATTTTTCCTATCAGGATTTATTATCACTATCAGTACACATGTCGTTTAATTTTAAAAATGCTAAGTCATTTTGCACGGCTGCTGTTGGTTTCCTAATGTATAAAAACTTGATAATTTTTACTGATAATAATATATCTTGTTTTCAGTTACCGAGCTCTCTACAAATATCGTCCACAAAACGACGATGAACTGGAACTGTTGGAAGGTGATGTAGTGTATGTGTTAGAAAAATGTGATGATGGTTGGTATGTAGGTTCAAGTCAAAGAACTGGAGCTTTCGGAACTTTCCCAGGGAATTATGTAGAGCGAATCTAGCAGGAAAAGTCGTCTATCTTGTTCAAATTAAAAAATTGTATATTATTTCGATCAACGTAGTAGAGGCTAATAATCATCATTATCATCAATAATTCATGTTATTTTTAATCAATAATTGATTTTTTCATTTTAATTGTGCTTACAACATTTTTAAAATTGGTTAAGCAAAAATTTTCTAAATATTTTACTAACAAAATTACTGCCATTATATTTAACACTGAGAAAATTATTTTATTGTTTGATATCACCTACTAATTTTGTTTAGTACTAATTTTGTTAATTTTAAACTTTTGAACATGCTGTCTGTTTCATCTTTTTATCAACATTTTTAGTTTTTGATAGTGAAGATAGAAAAACTTGAAAGATATTCCGCACAAACTTACTAATATGGAGCTGATGTTGATGTGCAACAAGCTTTCCATTTTAAGTTTCCTTCTATCTTTAATATTAAACAAGGTATAGATTAGATAATAATTATGCAGACACATTGTACATTTGTAATAAATTATAACATTTCTAAAAATGTGTAGGTTTAATCTAATATTTATAAAATATTGACACAAATTTTAAAAAGGAAGTATTCAGAGGGTGATAAAATTGCATTATTGCAATATTTATAAAATATAGGGACACGAAAATATTGCAACATCAAGGGTGATACAAGCAGATACTTAAAAAAAATTAAACACAACTAAGCTAACGACAAAATGCATTGCCATACATTTTATGAATAAATCGACATAATTACTTATAAAATTTTTAGTAGTAAATCCAAACCTATAGCTGTTACTGCAACCATAAAATGTTATAAGTTGCAATTTTTCGAGTCTACTAATAGTGTTGCTTATTTATCAACCACTATACAAAATTTAGGCATAAGAATCTAGTCATTAGCCAAATAATGTAGTCGTTATTTTTATTTCACCAAAAAATATTCAAGTAGATATTTATATACAACACCCTATTAATACAAAACATTCAGGGTGGTACAAAAAAGTCATCACAAATTTTATCTCGTAAGGAGAAAATTTAAAGAAAATAAAAAATTTGATTCTGCATTGCAATCAACTATTTTGTACCATCCTGTTTTCATATAAGTAACAATTTTATTTTTTAAGTTATATGAATTTGTTATCGATTAATTAATAAACAAACCTAAGATTTAAATGTTAACCAACGTTATTAAGTCTAAGAAGCATTTGAATTGCATGTTCTTCCAAATATATAATAAAGTACCATTGTTATCGGTAAGCAATTTGCAAAACATTGTTGCTTAACTGTACAAATTTGAATTTTAACAACGTGAATGATGACCTGCGTGTTACTAGTTTGTTAAAATTTAAGAAATATAAGATTATCTCATTTTATTTATGTAACCAATCCAAAGATAGTACTGATTGTAGAATAAAATAATTGGTTCTTATGACCATTATAAGCAAAACTAATTTAAACATTAGCTAACGTTATCATCGCACGAATTCTAAACACCACATTGATATACTATCCAATTAATATTTATATGATGTAGATTTGTAAGAATAATAAGAACATAGGGAAAGTCAATAATTGTGTTCCTGTCTTGTCAGTCCCCTTTATATAAGACTTTCGAATTAGGAGTGCCTTTTGGAATACAATATCTTAACCTTGTTGTTATTGTAATAACCGAGTTAACTGAAGTTAGTTGGAGAATTACTTGTACTGCTTAGAATTTACTATAATGCATATATTAATGTTTCAAATAGTGTTTTTTGTTTTGTTTATTTATAACATTGTTTTTCAATAAACCACACAATAATTAATAGTGTTTTTATTTTAATTACTTAAGATTCTATCTACTTACCTACCTGTCCTTCAGCAAGTAGTTTTCTTCATAGAAATTTGAACAAATATGAATTACTTTACTCAATTTAAAAATTTAATTTTTCACTAATATTTAACTAACTAAAACTAGGTATCTATTATGTATTATCTAATCACAAACACAATCAAAATGCGCTACATAAATCTGAAATGAACCAATCAGGAGTCCTCTAAAAATCCCATTTTACCCAAAATGACATGCTCCAATTTCTTACTACAACCAATAACCCTTAATGCATAAATACAAAATTAAACAACATAAATGCAACGAAATGCAGATAAATATTCGTAAAGATCCACAACTGCCTTTGCTACCTAACAAAAATAAAAATTGTAACAAAATTGATTTCGCTGTAAAATAATCTTTTAAATATAACCAAGTTACCAAAATAAGCGAAGCACTTAAGACTATCCCATACGTTTCATATTTTCAAAAATATTTTGTTGTAGATAGCCTTCTAGCCCGACAATTAGAGACAAGAAATTAAAGAAGGGGAGAGTCCAAACAGTGACGTAACAACAATCTGTGGACCTCGTCACCGATATCGTTGGGCTCCCTCAGAAAAATTATAAATAAAAATTAGAAATGATGTAGAAATTTGGGGTTCCTAAAACGCCCTAGAATTCTCGAATAATCTCTCGGTTGTGGGTCTCGCGGACCCGTAGCTACGCCACTGAGTCCAATGAAAAACCCAATTAAAATAGTATTGCTGTATCTAAAAGGCAAGTTTGAAATCTTTTTCTGCTATATTCACTATGGTAAAGCGCTAATGGTCGCAAGGCGATGGAACCCCAAACATTTAGAAGCCGGATGGGGCTACCACTAAAACGAAATAAAAATATCGAAATATCAGATACGGATAATAAAATTATTGCCTTTCATAGTAAATACGTGTTGTACACAGAAAAGTGATCAAAAAGGGCCAAAAATGCAAATCTCATAAAGAGTCTTGAAATTCTCAAACTTTTTGGTTGAATTAAAGTTCAAACAAGCCACTAGTGGATTGATATAACCAGTTGCAAAGTCGATTTTGGATGTCTTCGTCGCGCAGGTAGAAAATTTGCTTCGTAAACAAAAGGTTGCGTTCAAACTTGATGAGGGCTACTTTTTATTAAATTTTTTTATTATTGTAAAAGATAATCTGGTTTATGTTTTTTTTACGTAAAATTATTTTGTTGTAATGCCGTATAACAAAGCAGTTTGGTATAAAATCTTAACCTCACTTATTAGTCATTTATAAAATTGGTGTAATAGAAAGTAATAAACTATTAAAGAGTTATGCTTTGTGTAATGTTCGACATTATTCGCCTGTATCAAACAAAAAACGTAACTTAATATTTCATACATTTCAAACCGCATGATTAAGACTAAACTTCCGTGCTACGCCACCTCGCGGCCGTAGGGGAAACTGATACAATGTAAATGATCTATTTTGAAAAAATATTCTAGAGAAACAATGATGAAGTTTTAATGTATTTAATGAACATGTACAGGTGGCGCAAATTAACTGCAGGAATTACCTAACTTTCCTAATTATTAAATGATCTCACTGCCTTTCTTTATAGGTGAATTTATTCAAACTGCGGGTAGTCGGTGGTGTCTGTGGTTTTGATTTCCATCAACAATGAGTATTTTCTAATTTTTCCTTTAAACTGTGTTTATTTTAGTTTATTATCGGCATTTAGCTTTAGCTGAAAATTAGAATGCAAAAAATTACTTTTACATGATTGCCAATTGATTTTGTACCTAATTAAGTAGGTAATTAAAACAAGTAATAATGGTGGTTTATTAATTATTACAAATGTTGATTTATAATAATTATTGAAGTTAGTTTCAATGGCTGCAAGCCATTTTCTAAGCACTAAAATATTATATACCTACCTACCTACACCTACTTACCTGCACTTACCTACCTACACCTACTTACCCTACCTACATCTACTTACCTGCACTTACCTACCTACATCTACCTACACCTACCCACACCTATCTACTTACACCTACCTACATACAAAACTAGAAAACTTACAATTAAATTTTCCCTATTTAAAATGTAATTTGATATCTTTTTGTAGTAATTGTTATCAATTCTTTTAGTTTTATTAATTATTATCTAAACTAACCATGTGATTGCTCTGATTTAAACAAACGCAATTTTTGCGTAACCTGTTGTTCTTGGTAACGCATTTTTTAAGAGTTCAAGGTTTAATTCCTTGATGGTAACTAAGCGTTTATTGAATTATTAATTAAGTAATTTGTTTTGAATTTCAGAAGATAACAAAATTAACCATCGATTTAGTGCACACGCAATTAATACAATATTTTTTACTAATTTATCGTAACGAAACGTTTCATTGGAATTAAAAAATCCCCAGCATATAAAAACTTCCCTATAACAATTAAATTAAAATATTGTTTTTTAGCAGAATAAACCATTAGATACTTCTTCACTGTTCAAAAGTATTTTTTATAATTTATTATACCAACTACAATCATTTGGACAATAAATTTTCTATTTACTTAACATCGAGAAAATGCCAGAGGAAGTTTTTCTTTTCTTGTTGTATTATAAATAACCAGAAATTACTGGAAGTTTCTTATATTATGGTTGCTTCGCATATCTTTTTCAGATAACCTTAGCAAATAAAGTAATATTTTAAGTCCTACAAAACTGCTTACATTTTTTTGTTATGTGTAAGTAAAATATGACGTTAATAAGTTATCATTAAAAAATTGAAAAAAATAATAATTATTTGTAACAATAGCACTTGTAATCTAAATATTTCAATTCTTAATAACAAAGATTGTTTGCATCATCATTTAAGGTGAATTACTTTTCTCTCATCTAATATTTAAATTTTATGTAAATTGGCAAGGCAAATGAACTCAACAAAGAATGTCTATATGATTAAACTTTGTACCGCGAACATCAACTTCAGACGGTTCCATAAAAAAGAATAAACGAAACTAGAGAGAAAAAAAATATAATCAAATTTTTATTTTTAGTTCTTCGAAATGTTAATAATTAAAATATCTAGTGAAATTAAACACACGAAACGCTGTTGCTAAATTCCACATGGTGATCCTTTACGTAATTTATTTATGAAAATTTCAATATTTCCAAACTTGGTTTCGTATGTTGCAAGGTTTTTTTGTGATAAAGTTATCAGTAGGATTCGGAATTCCATGCAGTGCCGGATTTACCAATAGACTACATTTTTGGACTTCATTTTTTCATCATAATTTTGGGGCTTCATAAATTTTGCGTCTCATAATTTTAGAGCGTCGTGAAAAATTAAGAAACCCAAACCATTACCTTATCTATATTTATATAGTGTTATAGTCAGTAATTTTGGAAGCGCCACGCCTACGCGTACTACTTGAAGCAGTGGCGTAGCTATCATACCGCCAATGGTCTCAATTCGATGGAGCGGGCCCCTAATTATTAGCGTTACAATACAAAACCATCACTTCTATTTTTCGTGAGTGTTGAATTTTAATAAATTCTCGTTCAGTAGCTAGCATATTTTGGCCTGGTCGCAAAATAAGTGAGAGGCTTTTTTCTGGGGGGGGGGAGGGAGGCGTTCAAGGCGTTGTCAGGTAATTTTTTCCGTGTAACACTTTAAATTAAAGCATTTTTGGCCGCAAATACGCCACTGACTTTAAGAATTAACTGGACTTCTTAATATAAAATAAAACAATCGAAAAATACCAAAGCATCATTTTAAAAGAAGAAAAACAAAAACCGTTTCTTAACCGACTTCAAAGAAAGTATATATTTTTTTATGTATGTTCGGGCATAACTTCTCTGTTTATGAACCGATTTTAATGATTCTTTTTGCGTTGGGTTCAGTATAGTTCCAAGGTAATCCCATTTTAATTTCATTGGTATTGGACCTTGAACTTCGAAGATACACCAGGAAACTCCTCAAAATCTATTTTTTTTAACCGACTTTTTAGTGTTTCCGTATTTCATCTTCCGTTTCAACTAGCCGTCGTTTCCTCATTCGAGAAGCATCCTTACTAGGTCTACCCATCACTTAAAATTGTAAAATAATTAACTTAAAAAAAAAAGAAAACCGACTTCAAATAAAAACACAAAAGTAACATAAGTTAATTAAAAAGCAAAAAATAAATGTTTTTCATACAACAATTTAATACTTACTTGTTGTTCCGTTCAATGCAATTAAGAAATTATTGTTTATTATATAATTATTAATTGTTTTAGAATTTTGAAGTCGGTGCCAAGTAAAACATAAAAATTATATACCTTGCTACAATAACAAATTAGATTCGAATTTTTATGTTTTACTTGGCACCGACTTAAAAATTATAAAACAATTAATAATTATATAATAAACAACAATTTCTTAATTACATTAAACGAAACAACAAATAAGTATTAAACTGTTGTATAAAAAACATTTATTTTTTGCTTTTTAGTTAACTTATGTTACTTTTGTGTTTTTATTTGGAGTTTTTTTTAAAGCTAATTATAAAAACAACACTAGAATGCAGACCCTATTAAATTTACTTTTGTGGATTATACTATACGTACACCTATATACCGGGTGTTAAGGAACGGTGACGCACTTTTTTTTTTCGTTTTTTATTAAGGTAAACAAATGCAATTGTAGTATGCTATTTAACAACAAATTATATGAGCTAAAAATTCAACTATTTTCACTTCCGGTTTTACCGGAACATCAACTATCTTATTTTTAATAAAATAACACTAAAATTTTAACTAGCCACTATTCTACTTTATTAAATAAATTCTACACAACACATTTCATCCGCTAGGACATTATACAATAAAGGAAAAAAAATTATAATTTATCCGTAGTTCGATATTTCGAAGAAAAAAGCCCCCAAATCTTCAAGGCCCCATCGCATTGCGACCATTGGCGATATGGTAGCTACGCCACTGTTTATGGAAAGGGAATGTTAACTAAAAGATACCATTATGTTGGATATTTCAGCATATTCTGCATGATAAGATTTCTAATTTAGATACAACTTTTCTTTCTGAGGGATGATTCATCAAACTCTGTAAATTGTCGGCAACATTATTCATCACGAAACCTGTCAAGATACATTACTAGTGTTTACTACCAACTACTTAAACTACTAAGATTTGAAATTTAAAAACAATATTTTTTTTATTTTGAATATAAAAATGTTTTAAACTTTGCAGTTCAATTCAATTCATTTCATGCCAACATACGCATATTTTTGGGGCATATTAATCCGGGCTCTGGTTATCAGTTTAGTTAATCGACTATATACATAGTAAAAGCGCACCTTTGGAAGGTATCACGTTTAAAATTTATCTCGTCTATGCAGACTCAACAAACTGGCAAGGCTAGATAAAGTTGAAAAAATCTTCTTGCGTCTTTTATCTTATAATAGTTGCTATTATTCTATTGTCGTCTCGTATTCAACTCAGTTGAATGGGTGGGAATCACGCAGAAGAGATAAAACTATCAGGTTTCCAAAAATAAAACCACTTGGCTAACAAAGAAAAACTTCATTAAATGAATGTTCTGTAAAAAATGCTTTTAATACAATTTTCATTTCTATTGTACTTCGGTGCTGACGGTTTTTAAGCTTTTTCGATATTAATTATTATGGTTACAAAAAATTGTTTTCGGTGTAAGATGAGTAAGGAACTGAAAGAAAAAAAATAACATGTCAGAATTGTTAGGCAGATATTTTTCATTTTCCTATACTTTCAGTATAGAGAAGTATTGATTTCATAAAAGTTTTTAAAATTGAGATTTTGACGGAAATACATGTTTTGTTCTTAATACATGTTTTTCTGTGGATGGGTGGGTATGTATGTGTGTATTGCGTCATAACTACCGAACGGATACTCGGATGTTGATGAGCTTTGAAATCTGGGGGTATATCAAAAATTCATAGCGGAAATAAGCTTTTAAAGAACCGAAACCGAAAGCGAAAGTTAGCCATGTTTTTCCAGTAGCATTCTTTTCCTACTAATACCTGATAGAAGATTTTGGGACAAATCCAACGCTTTTTTCCTCAACTTTCTAGCTTTAAAATGGCGGTCACTGCGAATTTTAGAAAATTTTGAATTCAGCGTCTTATTACTCAAAAATAGGTTGACAGTCCTATAGAATGTTACTGTGCACAAAAATTTTCGAAGAGTTAAAAGTTAAAATTTACAAAATTTCAGAAATGTTTAAAAAATACTGCTCAAAACCTGGCCATACGACTTTTAAACATTTTTAGGCTCGTAAAGCCAAAGATGAGCTACAATTTGGTTTGTATACCATTTCTCTCTGACGCTTTCTATAAATTTTTGAAAATTTGAGTTTTAACGCCTATTTACTCTAAAACGAGTTATCAGATCAGGATGCAATTTGATACGGAAAATGTTCTAAGAGTACACAATGTTACAAGCAAATAGATTTGTTGGAACTACTAAAACTTTCAAATGAAAAAATTATTAAAGTTGTGACTTTTTCAAAAACATACTGCTACGCGATTTTGTAGACTTATAGAGCTATAGATCAGCTACATTTTGGTTCGTACACCTTCTATGAATTTATGAAAATCGAAAATTTTCCCCTTTATTTAACAAACGCCTGCTAATAGAAAAATGTTTTCAAGCTAAATTGCTCATGAGTGATAGGAAAATAAAGTTGGCAACTTAATTTTTACATACGGCAGTATTAAGTGGGATTAATTTTCCTTAATTCCAAGGAATCTTTTCCAAAAAATCAAGAAATCGATTTTCTTTACAAAAAACTAAAAAAATGCACTCGCTGTCTCTCTATCTGACGCCCATGCGTTAACCGAAGTCTTTCGCCACGTGACCGTAGTACACACAAACACACAGCTAGCTGTCGACCTTTGCTTCACTATTTTCTCTTTCTAGTCAGTAGTTTAATAAACGAAAAGGTTTTCACTAATTTGGTGTTTTTCTTTTAAGAATTTACAGCATTATAGCAAACCAAGGTTTTTGACGTCAGTTTTATTTAAAATCTGAATGTAGAGAACAATTAGTACATTATTTAATACAAAATCGAAGTTGTCGTGACGGAAACGGATTTGTTTGTTTGTTTAGAACACCGGTAATTTTAGTAGGCCTGTTTTTGAGAAGGTTCATGGTAAATTTGAATATTGCATTTTAGGAATTCCCCAATCTTTTACTTCCCGGCGCGGCGGGTAGGCGATCAAAATGCAAATATTCAGATTATAACTTAGAGTAATGTTGCAGTTTTATTTTGAACTTATGCATGTTCACATCGCTTTATAATGCCGAAAGTACGTGTTGCACTAAACAGTAAATTACAAAAACTAGTAAAAGAATTTGGCAGTGATATTTTTACAAGTGAAGGAGCGGTACTGTTATGTAAGGTGTGTGACAAAACTATAACATCCAAAAAAAAATGTTTTGTGACGCAACACTTACGGGGGTTGCACCATAGAAAAACAGTAAAATCAAAAAGTAACCAGTAAGTTTAGGACGTGTATATGTTTGTCAATTTTTAGTTCTAGTTTTGTTTTCATCTTCAAATCCATAAAAAAAATTCTGGTTTTTAATTTTTGTGCCTATTTTTAATTTCTATAGTGCCTAAATGCCTGCTTATTTTTGAAATTTTTAATGCCTCAACTTCCGGGATCAAGTAACAATATTTAAAGTATAAGAATGTTCAGTGCTTCGTTCATTTACTTTTTTACAGTGTACATTTTTGCAAATTATGTCCCAATTTGTCCTTCGTGAGAAAGTTCGGGCGAGGGGCTTCACTTATTTATCTTATTTTTTATTAAACATTTTTTGTAAAAAATAGTTCTTATAGCGCCCCTAATTTAAACAGTTTTATTAAATTACAAAGAAACAAGATAATTTCTTGTTTATAATATAAAACACAATATTTCGTAAAGCTTTGTTTTTTCCACAATATCTATTTTATGAAAAAAACAAAAAAGGCAATCATTTTAACTTGTGTAGTCACAGTGTTAATAAGGTCGTTTATTTACCAACGTTTTATTGCAAAAAGTACCTCCTTGATTTATTCATTTATACATATTAATATACTCATATCGAATTTTATGAAAACATCCCAGATGATACTACTACGTCGAACTCGTGATTTACGTTCTTCAAGTAGATTATTGATTTATTAACAGTTTAATTTATTACCGTTAATTCAATTCAGATGTGTTCCAACAAATAAATGTCTGGTGCCGGAATATTACACAACAATACACCTGTTACTAGCATTTACAGTATAGTAGAAATATGATAAGTTGATGATACCAAACAGTTCTACAAAAACATGAAAGAAAAATATACTAGTTGATCTCGTGTGTTACGCCCTACGTGACAGTAACAAACAATACTGCTTATAGCTGTGTCGAGATGTAACAGCATAGCTCGTCACGTCGTTGCGTCAAGTTAAAACAGTTCCGGTTTTGATATGGAGAAGATTATACGACCATATAACATACCAGATTTATTTGTTACGGAAGAGTTCACATAGTAAAACCCAGTTTATCCGATTCAAAAGGGACCGAAAGTGATCCGGATCACTGCAATACTTACACTACGTAGTACTTTAAAATAATTGCATAAGTGCATGCTGTACTTAACATATGTACATACATATTTATGTACTGTGAATATTTTAAATAGTCGTTCTTTATTTTAAACTCTAAGCCATACATGTTTCATGTCATGCAATTCTGTTATAGTATTAAAAAAATAAAATTTTTAAAAAGTCGATCCGGATTATCCAGAAATTCTGATTAACGAGGTCCTGATAATCGCAGGTTTTATTGTTTTCTGTTAATGTACAGCCTACTAGAAAAAAAATTTTCTCCCAGCCTACTACAAGAAAACAGTTTTTCGCTTGAATAACTCCAAAAATATTGGTTAAATCGAAAAATCGTACAGTAACTTTTTATTCAGTTTTTTTCGTAGAATACCGCCTCACAGTCCGTGTCCGCGAGTTTCGGAACACCCTGTATATGATTTACAGGGTGGTCCAACGTTTACCCTGCAAACTTTAGTAGATGATTCTAAGAAAAAAAAAGTGCTTTTAAACACGTGTTCTAAAATCAAAGAAGCTGCGGCCCTCTGAAGGGGGCCAAAGAAATTAAAATTTTAATTAATATCTCGGATGCCTTTAATTATAAAATAATAAAATTTGGCATACTGTTTAGTACTAGTACGTGCTGCTATCTAAAAGCATCCAAATAAAATTATTTAAACCAAGGGCGGCCTAAACAGGGGGGAGGGGATACTTTTATTTATATATTTGTTGTCAAGTTGACAGAACGGGTTTAAATATTTTATCGTAATAGCCTTCTAAAGACAAAGTGTTACCGTACACAAAGTGGAAAACCAACAAAATTTTGGAATTTTTCAAAAACATACTGCCATTGACTAAAATATATAATCAAAGATACTGCTCAAAAACTGGCCATACGATTTAGTTATTAATTATTTTGTAAACGTATAGAGCTATGGATCAGCTACAATTTAGTTCGTGTCTCAGTCCGCTAACTTTTTTCTGACACTTCCTATGAATTTTTGAAAATCGAAAATTCCTACCCTCTTATTTAATAAACGGGATCCGATAAATATTTTTTTGGCTTAAGCTAAATTGCTCGTGAGTGATAGTAGAATAAAGTTTTCCAAAATTTGGGGGGAAGTAATTTTTCCACGCAAAATAACGAAATTTAAATAAAAAAAGTAAAAAAACTCAAAATCTTGAAAAGAGACAATATAAATTTTGCATTTTTGGGAATGTATATTCTCTTAAATGGGTTTCGAATCGGTTCTGCCTTACATTTCTCCATTTATAAAAGCAAGGCAGTTTGCCTAATTATACATACTGTCTTTATTGATAACGATAAGTAACAATCTCTAAAGTATAGGAAAATCCAGGCGAAGAGCTTTGCGGTTTTTTTTTAAATATGCTTTCATCAAATTTTTTTGACATATCTATCACCACAAGAAATTTCCTTACAAATTCCTTGGATTTATGACCTTGACACTACATTGTGATAAAGCGAAAATATAAACCGAAACAACACCACAACTGATAATAGTGGGCCAAACCCTAATACGCGTAGTTATAACAAATTTACAACTTTAATATATAACATTTTTTATTAATAAATATTTACTTACATCAGTAGCTCGGTTGAAATATTTTTGTATAACGTAGAAAAAAAATTCAGAAATAGGAAAACAAAGTTCTAAATAATAGTTTGTACTTTACATAACGTAGTGTTTTCACTAAATCATAATTATGAGATCACCTGCTAAAATGTTTTGTAATTTTCAGTTAATGCTTCAAAATCAAACCATTTTTAAGAATAATCGTTGGGAAGAAAGAAATCTAATGACATTGATAAAATTCTTAATAAATACAACCTGCAGTAAAACAACGCTTCGTTGCTTATTAGGGTGTGAAGATTTAAATCAATTTGATTTAAATCGTCAATCAAATAAAAAAAAGTTATTTAAAAAAATCATTAAAATAAATCAATTGGGTTTTAGGTGGGGCGTCGTTTTTATGTTAAATTTTCTAATTGGACCAATACTGTGCATAATTTAGCAGTAAGCTTGGAATAGAATAGAATTACATAAAATGCCAATTATACAGGGTGGAAATAAGTGAGAGAAGTATAATTCGACGTCTTCACATGAAAAATTTAAAATTTATTAAAACAGTTTGGAAAAATTGACTAAAAGCTACATGTTTCGACAAAACGCTATATTAAGTAAGTTAATTAACCACGACAAAAATTTTTGGACAATTATAAATATAATAACACATAAATGACGTAAAGGTCATTTAAGTAAATTCAACTATACACATTCCTAAATCTTAATCTTAAAGGGCAAAGGGTTACAAAGGTACAAAACCAATCAAATCCCCATATGATATACCTCTACCATCTTGTATTAAAAATTTTACTTCGGCCAAAGTTTATTTTGTGACTTCGATGTTTTCATATTTTGGATTTTACTGATTGAACCCTTTAAGATTAAAACTTGAGAATGTGTATAGGGTGATTTATGGTGTTCTTATATTTATAATCATCAAACATTTTCCCTGATGATTAATTAACTTATCATCATATGGCCTGATGATGGTGTTTTACTGAAAAATGTTGCCTTCAGCCAAGATTTTCAAACTGTTTTAATAAACTTTAAAGTTTTTGTGGGTAGACTTAAGAGTTTTGTTTCTCTCACTTATTAATACTTCAACCCACTAGAAGATAATCAATCCAATTACAATTTCATTATACAGGGTGTATCAAAAATAGGTATATATTCAAACTAATAAGTAATAATATTACTCATTTTTCAAAAATGAGTTGTTTTAATTAAAAAATAAAACAAAATACAATAAAATTTTGATGAGAAATTTTATATTCTGCTTAAAAATTAAAATATTTTTATATGGTTTTATGTTTTTAAATACAATTGCCCGTTTAATTTTTTTCCATTTTTTAAATTTTTGGTTTCTTACGGTTCGTGATCGCTCTGGGCCCCTAAAAGGGTTAATTCTCCAAAGAATAAGTTATTAGTTTGAGCAAGTAAACAGGGATACTTAAAGTTATTTAAATTAAAACATTAGTTTAATAAAAAAAATCGATTTAAGTTAATGAAATCCGATTTAAATCAAATAAATCGATTTTTTCTGTTTTATTTTATAAAAATCACGATTTTTTGCACCCTGTTATTCATAGATACATGTAATATAGTTTATAAGAGACCTTCGTTTACCGCTTGTAATTTGAACCCTGAAATTGTTCGATTTATTTTTCTCTGCTTAGATTTAAAAAAAAAGTTTACTATGCTATGTGTGGAATAGATTTAGAGCGAAGAATTTAAAAGCGATTAATCTGTAGCACAATCTGGCGTTCTACATTAATAGGGCGTTGATTGACATTAACGATTAAGGGTTGAAAACTTATTTGATTGACTTTAACAAGAAAAACGGTGACACATAAGAAATGTGTAATACTTACAAATACCTCTAAGAATATATGCCAGTGGCGTAACTACAATGGGGCAGAGAGAACAAGGGCCCCCGGGCCCTGCGAGTTTTTATTTTTTTTATTTCTCTATTACGAAGTTTTTTCAATAAGAACTTTTGATTTTCGGCAGTCTCTATTTTTATATTCAACAAAACACATTTTAAATTCCATATAAGTAGGTATGTACTTATACAATGAAAAATACTGAAGTGAGATTATATTTAGTAATAACGCAACACCCACACTTTTTGGTACCGACCCAGAAACATTAACTTCAGCAAATTTAAGATTTGCTTATCTTAATTGGACACGGCTTTAATATATTTATTTTCATTTACTAGACTGAAAATAATTTTTTTCTTATTAAAGAAATTATTCTTATTACCAATTACTTTATTATTGAAGTTTCTTTGAGGACGGGGCCAGGGCCCTTCAGGTATCTTGCCCCCGGGCCCAAAATCTGAAGATACGCCACTGATATAAGCATTGCAAAACCTGGAACTTTTGCTAATTTTAAGAAAACCATGGTATAAATTAGTGATGATCGATGGTTTGTCAATAGAATTGGTGCCATTAAAGTGTTCCTGTTTCTATAATGGTGAATGGTTCTTATCATTTGCTTTACATTATTGGCAAACCGCATGCATGATGATTAATTTATCTCCATGCTTTAAATATATGTTTCTTTTTACTTTGAATTTAAGTTGGGTTTGCGACTTCGTCTTTATTTCCTTAAAAGAATTCTACGAATCGTCGAACTTTTATTATAAGTTATAACAGGTAGAACATTTTTAACACTAAATAAATAAAAGTTAGAACGTGGCATGTAACTACGGGTGGGTCAGGGTAAGCCCTTGGTTACCCAAAAAATGTTAACCCACCCACTGGCCACCCAGCTAACAACTATTTAATTGGTATCTCTACCCCCTAACTTCTTTGTGACGTCTTTTATTAATTCTCGAAAAAAGAAAATTTGTTCTCCATTGTTCAATATACGAGAGACGATAAAACATTCCTGTTTAAGGCAACTTGCTCATGAGTGATAGTAGATTTACAATTACATTTTAGGTACAGCAATAATTAGGGGGGTTAATTTATTTTCTTTTCCCGCCTAAATTTTTACCTGTGGATCTGCTGTATCTTCTCTGTTTTTCTTTCTTCTTTTTGTAGTGCCATAACCTATTTAAGGCGTTGGCTACCTCTCTCCTATGTCTGTGTTTGGTTCGCGGCGATAGATAATTTGCACAGACAGACATAGGGGACCTACAGTTTAACGTGGGTTCCGAACCACAGGAAGTGCATGCGCTTCTTCTCCAGAGAGGTTCTCGTGGGGGAAAATGTACCTCGCTGGTTTCACGTTGTTTTGCGATAGAGAACGACGAATTTGCTGCATTGGTAGCCCGCGTGCTTACCACTAAGCCACAACCGCTCTTGATTTTCTTTAATTCGCAGCAATCTTTTTCAAAAAGATAAAAAATATTTTTTTTACAAAAGTCTATTTTTAAATACACTGCGAACGACACGCAGGTGATCTTTCGCTTGGATCAATGTCCTACTTAAAAACAGGCGTTATAGTCACCTGTTACACCCTGCGATTCGGGCGAGAAACGCATTATCATAGTTGCTAACGTTGATACAAAATTTTGTATAGAAAATATCGGAAACATTTAAAATGGAAAGAATTTTTACACATCGGCAAAGTCAATAAATAATTTGAAGCAGCACACAAAAAACGCGGGAATATGTTCCACTAGAGTAAGTTACTTTGTTATTTATAGTAAGGTAAGGCGCGGCTCACCTATTTTTTCATTGACCCAACTGTGGCCCATCCTACCAAACAAATTCTAATTACATGCCTGGTTAGAATACTGCTTCCTAACTAAATTCGATTTTGAAATTTTCATAACAAAATTAGAGCATTTATACAGGGTGACCAGAAGACAAGTACGAGTTACACTGATACAATCTAAAATCTTACAAAATATAAATAAAAGTTGTTCAATGGAAAAAAGTTATAGTTTGGCACAGTGGCGTAACTAGTACTATATGTGCCGCTAGATCCGCCGCCGCGAGGGGGAAGGGGGCAAGGTTAGGGGGCCCGATAGTCAATTTTGTGCTAACGTATTATACATATACAGGGTACAAACAATAGTTTTGTGAGAACTAAGAGGGCTTTTGCCCATAATTGCAAAGAAGGTATATTTATTTTCCATATAGGTTTCGGAAGTTTGTAGTTGGCCAGTTGGGTAGCTGGGAAACTTGTTATTGCATTTGATTTAATAAACCCAAATCTATTTAATATTTTGAATTGATTGTGTGGTAGGCACATGGTGAAACATTATTAATAAATATTTAACTATTAAAAATTAATAGTTTATTAATAAAATAAAAAGCTTGGTAATTGTTTTACAATTTGTGAAACAATTACCAAGCGTTTTATTTTATTAATAAACTATTAATTTTTTAATAGTTAAATATTTACCAAATTTATTTGGTTATTGTTAGTTTTTGCAAAACGAGTTATATTTAAGGTGTTTTGTATAAGAAATAAATATACACCCTAATAGAATCGTTATTATATTATATATTAACATAAGATTTAAATTTAAAATATATTTTTTCAAAAAAATGTACGTTGTATGCAACGAAGGTATAAAAAAAATTTACTGTTTGAAACCATAATATTTACTTATTGGGAAATATTGTTTCTGTGGTATAATCCAGAATACTGGTATTTCCCTTCAGTATCTACAATAAAATATAAAATAAGAAGCTTAATTTGCCAAGAAACTAAGATAAAAGTCTTAACGGTTAACCTTATGTTTATCTGTTTTAAGTAGAAGATAATTATTTCATATTGCAGTGTTTGTGGTCTACATAAGATTTCAAAATTAAGACACTGTCCAAAATTAAAAAGAAAAAAAATTAATGGCGGGGAAAAATAAATATTAAATACGCGAAATTCGAGAAGGCAACTATGTTTATGGAAAACCAGTTGTGATGGCACTTTTTTGAATAAAGTAAAAATTTACAGTTCTAGTAATATGTTAAAATTGGTTCCTACAGAAAACTTTCAGGAATTTTAAACCGAAATTTCAAATTACAATATACAGCAAGGTGCAGAAGTAGTGTCGCAAATAGTAGCGGTGTATAGGCAACACACTTTTCAGGCTGATGACGAACGTTGTTGCAAAGCAGTCGTTGTCTTTGTACAATTGCAGCATATCGGTTAGCGTCGGTTAGGTGCACTTAGAGCCTCTCGTTCAATTTGGGGTTTTTATGGCTGGGCTCCGTGTCTTAATTTTGTAATTTTTAAAAATTTTATTTGTGTTTATATGTGCTGTTTAAATACATGGCAATAGCTAGTAGTTTATGAGATTGTCACGGATAAATATTGTTTGCAGTTACAAAACACTAACATTTTAAAAAATCTGAAAATTGCAACATTTTTGAGTTTTTTAAAAATATGTTAACCCTCTATCGCATTTCGTTCCCAATTGGGATTCAAGGTTGCCGTGTTGTATTCTCCTATTGCATATCTTGACATTTTGTGCATTTTGTTCCCATCTGGGAACATTTTATATTGATGTACGGTCGGGTAGCGTTTAAGAAATTGAAACATATTTTGACATTCATTTGGTGACAGGAGCAGCAAGCATAAGTTTATTTCGATTCATTTTTCAAAATTATACTATATTTATATTCTTAAGATTATCGGGGGTAATACCACAAGAGCTCAGATTTAGCCGGATATTTTTTGTGGTTGTTTTCGAATACTTACTTTCATTGGCAATTTAACGAGAGTTAAATTACCTATATGAAAGTAAGTATGAGAAAACCACCGTAAAAAATATCCTGCTAAATCTGATCTCGCGTGGTATTTGGTAAGACAATTCCATGAATAGAAAACTCAATTCAATTAAACTTTTTGACATTTACAATTGTCAAACTGATGCGACGCGCAACGCTTGATAAACGAACAGTAAATGCTAGCGTTGCTACGGTAACGTAATTTATCCGATTTTTTTATCCACTTGCATTTCTGTTCCTTCCTGTTTAGCCAATAGCAAACTACGATTTTTGTACTCACAAATGGGAATTATTATACATGAGTGGAATTGTCTACAAAATTTGTGTACATATTTTTTAATTTTTGTTAGCTATGGTAACAAAATTGGAAAAAGAAGTACAATTTTAAGAATCGATTATGTGGGGAAGTTACTAAAAGCAAGTTTTTTTAGCATCTGCTTAACTTTAACACTTCACCTCATTTTAAACAATTTGGTGCATCACAAAGTAAATCTAATCTGTTCAGCACGATCTTGCATAATTATTAGTCTTGAGGTACACGCAATAGATAGTTTCTGAGCAAAATAACACAAAGAAAAATCATTATAAAAGCAGTGGGGTCAAACAAACATGCCAGTTTTCAAACGCTATTATTAGATTTGCAAAATTGCATGTCCATTAAGGGAGAATGAATTTACATGAGGTGTAATAATAGAAAATCCACAATGAAGATAACAAAAAAAACTAGTTTTCAGGCTTAAGCATAACATTACCAATAGCAAGCTAAAGTTACATCAGGATAGTATTAGTGGCTTCGAAAAAAATAAGCAAAGTCATGCAAATAAGTAATGATTCACGTTGATTGTAGATCTGGCTATCTCTGAAATAAAAAGTGGGAGAAAATGATAACTTCTCAATAAATTTACTCCAGCTTCAGTTGACACCAGTTTTGAGTTAGTGTTCTTTGAGTGAAGTGGTTGGTCTTTTTCAGATTCAAACAAGGTAAGGTGTGTTATCTACAACTTTATGAGATAGTTTGTTGAATTTTTCTAAGGGTAATTTTATGGACTTAAATTTGATTTATTTTAAATATATGCAATAATTATTTTTCGAGTTAGATAGAAGATGATGCAATGTTACAAAGAAACACTTCGACTATCACCGGATTTTTAAAAACCATGTTAACTGCATTTTAGTTTCTTAATATTTTTACAAAAATTAGAACTAATCGGCAAGATTAAAAAATCATTTTTTTTAAATTTTATTTAATGAGTTGCGGACTTAAAAATCTAATCCAACATAAATTACGTTTCATTTATAATATAAATATAATTTGAACAACTTAGTTTACCACCGATTAAAAAAATGTCTGCATTTCTCCATCATTCTAAATTCACGTGGATTAAAGTCAAAGCAAGGTTTTTGATTGGATTAAAGTCAAAGCAAGGTTTTTGATTTATTTTTTTAATGGGATCAGTCTGTTCTGTTTACTAGTTTGTTTGTTTTGTTTTTAAAGAAAAATAACCACCAACATACGTGATTTACAATATTTAAATCGCCTAATTATAACCAGAAGTGCTACTTCAACTTTTTTTTAATTAAGTTTTTATGAATTGTTTTAAATAAATATACGTTTATAATTAATCAGCCTTACTGCCTTTAATTTTCTTTAGGTTTCTATATTCTTAAATTAATGGATCTAATGACCCTTTATAACTTATTATTTAAAAAAAACTGTTATAAAATTTGTTTTTGAATTAAATTAAACCATCATTCTGGCGTTTCTGAACATCTTTCTAACACTGATCACCTTAAATCAAATACTGTATTTAAAAAAATCTAAGCGGGTTAAATCCGGGGAGCGTGCCGGCCATTCCACGGGACCTTTCTACCATTGAGGAAGTTAGTAAGAGGCCTATAAAAATGAGGCGGTGCTTCGTCCTGTTGGACCATAACGTTTTCAATGGTGTTTCCAGCCACCTGAATTAATACTAGCTTCTCAGTGACAGCCAACAGCAAGCAAACAAATGAAAAAATAGCCTACTAGATTAAAAACCAAAATGATGTTGAATCGAGAAATTCCGTTAGTTTAAAAGCAGCCATTTTGTTCTTGCTAAATATTTATTTTTAAAAGTCTAGTATGAGACGCACAATTAAAAGACCTTTTAAAAGAGGTGTTACTCGACTTTCACTTGCTTTTTAATTTTGTTTTAAAAATGGCGCCCGGTCGCCGTTTTGAAAGATAAAAAATTTAAATTAAGCAGAAAAGTAGTATTTAATTTCCCATTACAGCACACCAAATTTTGTGCCGAAATATAAAGTGCTTCAAAAGTTAGCCTCGGAAGGTGACAGGCGGTAGTATTATTCCATAAACGTTTGTCTATACTTTTTTCTAAATCCAACAACTAATAGTGTAAATATGGCTAAGGAACCAAAAAGATGAATAAAATATTTAGTAATTTCAATCGGAAATTCGTTTTGTTTGTTTTTGCCGAAATCATTGCTCTTTGCTCTTGGCGAATCTTCGGTCGTTCTTATCGGTGGAATTTCAATAATTTTACGACATAAAGATAATGTGTGCAAAGATAGTGAATTCCGGCGACTATCCCTAGTTATTGAAGGTTTCTAAGTAAATTAACAGCTGTTGCGATGATTAGTTCAGGGACATTCAGTGCATTCGACTGCAAAATAAGGCAAAAGATATAATATAATTTTAAAAATTTATTTTAGAATTTTATTGACTAAATTAGAGATTTTTTTCTACAAAATTAAACAATTATTCGTTTATCATAACAAAAATTAATACACTTGAGATCAATAATTTTAATGAATTTTCATTAATGCTGCCCGTATACTACAGGGAGTTCTTTAATTGCAAGCTGACATTTAAAGATGTGATTTCTTAGCTAGTTTTAAGTGAACAAGTTCCTATAAACATATGTCCTAAAACACTTCGTTTTCGAGATACAGGGTGATAAAGATTAATTTTTTTTAGTTTTTTTTTCAATTTACGTCACTTTTTGTGATAATTGGCTGAAATTTCGTACACAGCCAATTTTTTGTAATATCTAAAAAAAACATTACCAACATTCGCAACAATTTACAGGGTGATATTTTTTTTCGGGTTATGATCTTTTTGTGTCGTCATACAAAAAAAAGTTCGAGAGGGTAAAAAAGATCGTAACCCGAAAAAATATCACCCTATACATTGTTCCAAATGTTGGCAATGTTCTTTTATAGATATTACAAAAAGTTGGCTGTGTACGAATATTCATCTTTCAAAGATATTTTGTACTTTACAACTCTGAAATTATATACTAAGAATTAAACCTGATTAGTATATGAAGCAATGAGATAAAAATATTACACACTTTATCCAATAAAATTATGTTTCGCATGGAGATTAGGACTGTAAGGTTATCGCTTTTGTTCACGAGGAACTCTTTTGAAAATCTGTCTCAAATGTCGTGTTCATTTATTATTATTAAAGTTTTTATTCAACCAAAACTAATAAGTCCATTTGTTACTACAGCACATTTATGAGATAAACATTAAAGCTGCTAATACACATTTCTTAGAAAACAAAAATATATAATTATATATTTCTTGGTTATTCCACATTATTTTAATGACATGAACATTGATCTCCATCATTTTGATCTAGAAATATTTAAAAATGGGTACAGAACACTAGAAAAAAAAATTTTTTAAATGAACCAAATTTTTTAGTAGTAAGTAGGAGTAGACATATAACCAAATCTGTTACTTAAATTGTTAGATACGCAGGTTTTATATACAGTGTTTCCCAAAAAGTATGCGACAAATAGAAAACTTTTTTATTATTGATATCTCAAAAATTTTACTTTTTGTAGAAATTTGTGCATTCTTTTAAATCATTTTTGCGATTATATTTGTCAATTGTCGTACAGTTTGGCAATAAATTAAAATAATTTTAAGTTGTAACAAAAGTAAACTATTATTGCTTAAAATTTTGAAACCATTTATAATAAAAAGATTATTGTATTTTAAAAATAAGTCCAAATATAAAGTTTCAATTAGAAATAATATTTTTTTTATTTTTTTGCATTTTTAATTAAAAATGTTGCATCACAACAATTGATTATTTTTTCAGTAAACTTTTAGTAAATTCTGTTTGCATAAAGCTTTAAAGAAAAATTACAAATCTTTAAGTATGTATTTAAGGCATATTATTTCTTGCATTTTGAAATAATTAAAAGTAATGTGCTATAAATACTCAAGGCTTGGATAATTTAACACAAGTATTCTACAAATAAATAATTGTATTTAAAAACAAAAAGATCATAGGATTTATTAAAAGTTTAGTGAAAAAATAGTTAATGTTCGGGACGTAACAATAATTAAAAATTGGAACGAAAATAAAAATTGTTAGTTCTCATTGAAACCTCAGGTTTGTACTTATTTTTTAAATAAAATTATATTTTGCTCACAAACTTTTTCAAAATTTCAAGAAATAAGGTACTTAGTTTACTCTCGTCACAATTTTAAATTATTTAAACTTACTAACAAACCGTAAATCAACTGACAAATATTATAGTCGCAAAAATGGTTTTAAATGATGCACAAAATTTAATAAAAAAAAATACATTTTTTTGAGAAATCAATAATAAAAAAGTTTTCTATTTGTTGCGTTCTTTTTAAGACACAGTGTTGTGTATACCACAATGTTAAAATTTTAAATAGATAAATTTCTAAATTGTGTTAGTATTTTAAATAAATTGAATTTAATTTTTTTCTTAGTTTAGAAAGTATGGCTTTTATTTATTTTCGACCAATTAAAATTTTTCATGACAACTAAACCAGCATTACGTCTGCAAGCATTTAATAATGTTTTGTAATTATAACTTTTAAACAATGTCGTGACTTATTTGTAATAGATACAATTTCTGTGCAACAAATCTGTAGATAACTTTTAAGCAAGAATATTTCAAAATTGTTGATAACAAAGTGTCAAATAGTATTATGCTAACGAAATCTGATGGATAACCCCACATTTTGCGATGGTATGAGTTTCTGAGACGAAAGGTGCACGTGATTATTAATGTATGCACAGCTAATCATTTCATAAACAATTATTGTTGTACATAAATATACAAGGAGGTGTAACCCCGCTCCTCCCTACTAATTTTTGAACGTCTTGATGCAAGGCTACAAAATTGATATTGTTATTAAAGAACGAATACTATTTTTTGAAAAACAAATACCGAACTAAATTTTAAAATGGCGACAGCGCCATAAAAAAAAATATTAATTGGCACCGGGGGAAGGGGTCGAGTGCCCTTTAATTTAAAAGGTCCCTTTGAGTATAGTTCTAAACTTTGGGAAAATTATATCGATTCAACAACAAATGACTTCTAAATTATCCGTGTCTGTTCGCCATTAACGCGATCCAACGTATCCTGGACGATGGATTGGTCGTCGTGATTCAACAGAATGGCCTGCGCGATCCCCTGACCGACTTTTTTTGTAGTGGTATCTTAAATCAAATAGTTTTTTAAACAGAACCTGACTCGTTTATGAGTTTACGACGTAGAGTAACAAAGGCTTGTGCAAACATCTGCTGCCAAGAAGTGCAAGGAGCACATTTCAA
Source organism: Ctenicera cuprea (assembly GCA_958336395.1). Taxonomy (NCBI): domain Eukaryota; kingdom Metazoa; phylum Arthropoda; class Insecta; order Coleoptera; family Elateridae; genus Ctenicera; species Ctenicera cuprea. The sequence continues at coordinate 1,452,120 of OY284490.1, forward strand.
ACATTTATTAAAATAGGATTATTCAATTTTGTTGCATAAAACATTAAACAAGTTTTGTTATTTATGTTTTAGAATGTTGTCATTTTACCAAAATCTAGGACTATACTCTACTCAAAGATACTTTTTAAATGAGCGGTTACTCGGTCCCACAACAAATAGTATTTGTTCTTCAATAATAATAATAACCTAAAATTTTGTGGCTTCACACATCAAGCCGTTCATAAGCTAGTCGGAATGGGGGGGGGGGGGGGGGTCATTTTACAATCCCACTGTATAAACAAGTTAGGTACTGTATAGAAACAAAGCAAAGAGGATAAGTGGGCTATTTAATGTTGGGAAATTCAGGGCCTGGTTTAATTGAATACTTTGTAGAAAACAAATAATACTCTAAGAATTACAAACAAATGTTAGAAGGTTATTGATATGGAAATACATACATACAGACTGTTTCGAATTCGAGCCCCACCATGGGGATCTCGCTTATTTGAAGAGATAGAGAGTTGGTTAAATTGAGGCAAAGTTGCCAAATTTTATGCCTAACAATAATCTGTAAAGAAATTTAAGTAGCCACTCTGGTTTTTCAGATATCTGAAAAAAACTGAAAAATCAGAGTGGCTACTTTAAATTTCTTTACAGATTATTGTTAGGCATAAAATTTGGCAACTTTGCCTCAATTTAACCAACTCTCTATCTCTTCAAATAAGCGAGATCCCCATGGTGGGGCTCGAATTTGAAACAGCCTGTATATAAATATGAAGAAAATATTATAGTTATAACTAAAAGTGGATAAGTACCTAATCGCAAAAAAATGTGTACCTTGTACATACTTTGACCTTGGGAGTTATTTCAAGACTGCTAAATTTTATTTGCAAAGAGGATAGCTACTCCAGTATTTGCTCCGTAGGGTCGGGGTTTAGGCCTAACAACAAAAACGGATCCGGGATAAATAAGTAATTTTTCTACCAAGTAATCAACCTGCGCGTGCGGAATAACGTGCATTAATTTAATTAACGGGTTTATCTATTATTTGCTTGTTCGTTGTTATTAACTACATGCTCATACGTACCAGTTATTCAAATACTTGCTAGAATTTATCATTTACAATGTAGAATTGTTTAATTAGGTCGGTTCTAATTTCTAAATTAAATGAGAATTACATCTTGAGCATACCTATCTGTGAAATGCAAATAAAACATTTCATCGGACATAAAGCGTGGTTACAAAAAATTACTAAAACAAAAGTATATAAAACTGGTTTAGTTGTTTTGAGAAATTGAGAAAGAAATATAATTTGTAGGGAGCTGTACCTATTTTAAAGACATGTTTGTTACTGCTGTTTTTGTTACTGGCATGTTTGAACGTAAAAGTTGTATTTTCGTAATTTTTTGGAAAGCGATTGGCTTAAACACCTGCATAGGTAGTTTTTAACGTGATTGATTAAGTAAAATTGCACTTGATATTCAGAAATTTAAACTAAAATGATGCAATGTTTTAAATTTGCTTACGAAAAGTTTCATAATTCAAAATTTTCGTGTTATTACCATTTTAAAATTACTCGCATTTAAAAACAAATGAAAACAATGGCAGTTTGCATAATTTGAAAATTCTATTGTGGGCCCCCTTTTTTTTTCTAAATTTTAACCGTCCTAACCACAGTCTGAATATAAAATCTCACGTTCGGCTTCGTGTTTCGGCTAATCGTAAAAAATTTCTTTTCGCGAGCTTGAGCGAAGGTCACGTGAGTACCGAGCTTATATAATTCCGTTTCCGCTCACAGAGGTCTCTTTTCCATTACAGCCAACGGAGTCAGTCAAATATCGATAGTGCAGCAGTGTGTTTCCATACAAGGTTCAGAATGCCACAATCACACCTTACAAACGGTTATACCAATGGACACATGCCCTATGACATGGAGGATGGATCGGATTTCCTTTTTACATCAGAATCTGTCGGCGAAGGACATCCTGGTAAGTCTGATTTTTCAAAATTATGGCTTGTTATGTAAAGATGGCTACCGGTGGGAGATATTCTTGTGCGCACAAACCCCATGCTGTATTTATTTTTGTCATGGGACAGAAAAAACTCCGACTGAAGGTCTGCACAACCTGCATTTCCAACAACTAGTTGAGGTTATGAATTGCCACGGGAGTTTTGCTTTTATTCACTCGATCGAAAATAGCGTCACCACGTGTTTGGAAATACCCCATTGCAAAATCAGTTTTCTGAATAAAACCATCGTTAATTCCCATCTATTCCTCATTACAATGCTCTTTTTACGTTTTAGACAAAATGTGTGACCAAATCAGCGATGCCATACTTGATGCACATCTGCAACAAGACCCCGATGCCAAAGTTGCTTGTGGTAAGTATATCAGCAATACATTTAATTAGGACCCAAAAACTATTTTAATGTTATCATTAGAAACGGTGACGAAAACCGGAATGATCTTGCTATGTGGAGAAATCACTTCGAAAGCTGTTATTGACTACCAGAGAGTTGTTCGAGAGACTGTAGCGCACATAGGTTATGACGACTCCTCAAAAGGTAGGTTGTGTTAGCAATTTTTGTTGTAATTTTCATTATTTCTTCTAAATTTTCATGGCTCATTAATACCTCAATCTTCCTAAGCACTCTTGCTTTAATTGTGCTCGTCGGAAGGAGTAGTGATTTGACTAATGATAAGATTGCAAAACGCAGAAATATTCTTGTTTTTAATTGCAGTGTTTTGTGGAATTCAATAATTTTTTAGTTTGTGTGATAACATGACGAATAAAGTTCATCGGGTCGACATTATCAAAGTTATAAAAAAATAAGCGGTATTTGTGCCGCTGCTCCAATCCAAACTATAAGTGTTGCTTTGTTAATTGCATACTATTGCATGGTACAGTAACCGAAGACGTTTTGTAGAAATTTTATCAGTTCTTTTATTTTTTTGAGTTGCGCATCTTTAATTTTTTTGTACATTTTTTATTTTAGTTAAATGTAGTATTTAATTGGCATAAAATGCCAAGCATATTGACAAGGGTTGATTTTTTGCTATTTACTTATTTTCGAAAATTATAGTACAAACAAACAGCCCAACAAAGACTTGTATGCCGTAAAAAGTTTGGTTAAAGGTATTGCACAATTCAATGTATTATTGCATAAATTTTTTTTGTCATGTTTGTAAAAGTTTTCTACCAGCAGATGTGGTTATTGTAAAAAAACAAGATTTTTTAATTTTCAGTTAACATGTTACTTAATTACCAAAATTAGAAAATGCAAGTTATTTAAAATATGTATAGGATCCTCAAAAGTAGGGATGCACCAAGTATTTGGGAGGGTCCAATAATTGGCTGAATGCCAATGTTAAAATTATTCAATATTTATAGATCAAAATTATGCATGAATCAATGTTAATGAGCTGCGTTTTGGTTTTATACTAGATGCACTTTTTTTAGATCAAAATATTTAGTAATAACAGTAGTTAGTATATAATTAACAAAGCAGAAGACACCATTTGTGTAAAACACAATTGGCATAAAAAGTTGATATTGTCTTATTCAAAAAATTAACGCATAGGATTTGACTGGCGAACATTGAATCTTCTCGTGGCTCTTGAACAACAGTCGCCGGACATTGCAAATGGAGTTCATGTACAGCGATCTGAACCCGATATTGGTGCAGGCGACCAGGTATAAATGAAATTGGGGTTATTCGAATAATGGGAACATACATCGTGGCATAATAATCAATAACAAATGCTTGCCTGCTGTCAATTGTTTGGCACGAAATTGACTTCTATGTGCTTATTTTCATCTGTGCTTTTTTTGGTCATATTTTCTTGATTTCGTCTTATATTTTTTTTCATCGTTCATTGGTCAATTTTTAATAATGTTCACTAAACTCCTCATATTTTATAAAAACATGTGGTTAGCCGTAGAAACTTTGCACTTTTTTGATTACTCAAGCGTGCAGAGTTTTTAAAAATAAAATGATTGCAATTTATATAATAACAAGCCTTGGTTGAAATAACAGTCACACAGCATGCATGATTTCACGCAGGGTTTGACTACAAGACTTGCAATGTATTGTTGGCATTGGACCAGCAGTCTTCAAACATTGCCGCAGGTGTACACGAGAATCGACCAGAGGAAGAAGTGGGCGCAGGCGATCAGGTGAATTCATAAGTGTTGCCCTTATTTTTTTTGCTCAATTTTATTTAATTTTTTTGGTAAAGGAGAAAAAAGTGGCTCTGATTCTCCCTTGGTTTAGGTGCCTACCATGCTTGTAACTTTTTGCTTGTGTTATTTATTTTTGCTATTCAAGGCACATATCTAGTTAAATATGCTTGTTGCTTCGGAACAACAGTTTTGTGCGTTGAAAAAATAGTTCACAGTGGTGTGATTGTGCCCGCTATACAGCAAGGTGCAGAAGTAATGTCGCAATTAGTAGCCGTGTATAGGCAACACACTTGTCAGGCAGATGTGGGCAACGCCAAAAGTCCTAACAAAGCAGTTGTCTTTTTGCTCTTGATCATTAGACAGTCTAGTGATGTTATAGCAACAAAACTTAGCATAGGTAATATGGACCCAAAAAGGCATATTTTTGACTTGCGCTTTCACTGGAAATGATCCCAACATTTGAATTTCAATTGGGACGCCCTGTATATTTATACATTTTCAGAATCCTGAGACAATTCTGAGCAGTGAGTACCCCTGCACTAGTATTGTTGAAAATTTCTAATCCTATGTGATTTTGTCAATTTTTATTTTAAATCTCGAATGCTATGACCGGGCTCAAATAATTCTAGGGGACGAAGCCAATAACAAAAAAATACAAACATGATTTTTTACGAGTATTCTGGTAGGTAGAAAGAAACATTCATATTATCTAAATGAAGCTTTACATTGAAATCAGCCCGATTTTGGATTGGACGACATTGAATTTGTGGTGAAGTTCTGCATTTAGACACCGAGTGAATTAAGATTGGTGCCATTTGAAAAAATGACTGATTTACAAAAACTAGTTTCTTTTAAATATACCCTACCTACCAGAATACTCATTAAAAAATCATGTTCGTATTTTTTTTGAAAATTACAAACTTAATTTTGGTTTTTGTAAAATTATAAAAATATTGAGAGTATATAAATTTTTCAGATTCACAAATATCAAAAAATTTTAAATATTGGAATTTTGGGAATATGCTCGAAAATTTTGGGTATTGAAAATTTAGGAAATTAGAAATTATGTGCTGCTTTTTAAAATTTTAAAATATTGAAATAGTTGAAAGTTTAAAAATATATTCAAAATTTAGTTTTTGGAAAAGTTTGTATGTGAAAAATTAAAAAATGAAATGTTTAATACCAAAGATTTCAAAAATTTGCAATAACTTGAAATATTTAAAAACGAAATTTTTTAAGAAACTGAAAATTTTGATGTTTAAAATTCTATTTTCTAACTGCAAACTATATTTATCCGTGGAAATCGCAAAAACTATTAGCAATTGCCATGCATTTAAAGACCGCCAATAAAATTTTAAATTATTCCAAACTTAAGACAGACTACAGCCATAGAAACTCCAAATTGAACGAAAGGCTATAAGTGCACCTAACCCACCCAACCAGTATACTGCAAGTGAAAGAAAAAACAAAACGACTACTGTGCAGCAGAAAGTTTGTCGTTGCTCGCATCTGCCTATACATGGATACTATTTACGACTTAACACTTCTGCACCTTGCTGTACATTTCATTTGTCCTTTAAAATTTTATTATCATATTCATACTGACTCCTTATCTAATGATTCGTAATATTTTTGTGGTATGTGGTTTATAATACCTAAACCTTCAATGTGCAAAATTTGTGTAAGAAAGAAAGACTCAAATTTCAAATGACAAGTGATAAAAAAAGTAGGCAAATAAGATAAATATTTCACCAATAAATAACACATACATAGCTATTGACTGTTACATAATGAGTCACTGTGATTGCTGGAAAAGCTTGCACATAACAATGTCCACATTCTTATAAATTTGATTTATCTGAATGTACCAAAGGTGTGCTAGAGAAATGATGACAACAGGCGTTCCCTTCCAATTTCAATATTGGTAGAGGGCAGTGTGCATCGTACAATGTTTTCTACTTCTATCAAAATGATAAAAAATTTAAATTGATATCTTTAAAAAGTCCATTTGGTTGTTGTTAGCTATTAACTCTTAAATATATATAATGTATGTGTAATTTTGTATTAAAAAAGCCAATAGTTTTAAATGTTTTTATAAAATAGTGTATTCTTTATCTTAAATCAAGAAAAAATGAGACTCGCACTGAACTATTTCTCTACTTCTCTTATCATCTAGTGTGATTTTGAATTTTATGTGCATGTTTGCGAAATATTTTTTAGTTGCTTTATTATGTATTTTTGTATTAGCATAAAACCATTTTAGATTGTAGTTCTTGCTAAAATTAACAAAATTAATATTACTGATAGTTTTAAGCTGTGGTCATTTAAAAGGATACTTTATTTAAATAATGTTACGGGAGTACAGACAGGTCTCGGCTTTATACATTCATTGATTTTGTTATTCGAAGTTTATTAAAAGCATAATTTTTGGATATCGTTTTTCAAAATGTGAAAATGCCCAAAATCAGAAAGAAGTCGTAAAAAAGAAAAAAATCAAAAAAAATCGTTTGATTTAAATCGATTTTTTTTTATTAAACTGACTTTTTAATTTAAGCACCTATTTACTTGCCCGAATAACATACTATCTGCAGTATCTTTGTTTAAATATTTTGATAACAAGTGTAACGTAATGTTTGACAAACGCCTGCTTTCATTTATAATTGTTGTTTTTAAAAAGATCATGATTGCATCTAAGCAATTCTATGATATTTCCCCACCCCACTTATCCTAGATCAGAAAGTAACAACTGTACAAGAGGCTGGGGTAGGGGAGCAGGCCCCTGTGCCATTGTCTCTGAAAACATCCCAGGAACCATAAATAGTGGCATTCCACCTGCTACAAAAATTATGTAAATTTTGAAGAATTTTCAAAATGTCTAATGGCTTAAGTGTCTACAATAATTTTGGAATTACCAATATTTTCAAGATGTTACAAAAATTATAGAAATTTTCAGGTTTCAAAAATTATGGAAATTTGAAATTGGAAATTAAAATGTCTAAATGTGAAAAATAATTTTGGAGTTACTAACATTTTCAGTATATTCAAAAACTTGTCTCAAAAATATCTGAACGTTTCAAAAAATTTCAAATATAGAAATTTTAAGTTCCCAAAATTATGGACATTTTTGAATTTTTATTTTTCAAAACTTATAATTTTTAAAATGTCACAAATCGTTTAAAAGAATTTTGGAATTGCCAAAAAGTATTTATATTTTGTCAGTTTTCAAACTATTTAAAAAAATTCAATACATGCAAAGAAAGTCTCGTGTTCGTTTCCCGACGGCTTGTTTTCAAATAGGACCGTATATTTTTAAACGTGCCATTAAGAAATTTTTTTCTTTTTCAAATGCTGCATCATTTTGATAGGCTTGTATAATAATGTCAGTATTATGCTATAATCAAGTTTTCCCAGGCTACCCGAGGTTCGTATAATTTGATTCAAATAGGTTTCTAACCGATTGCTAGCGTAATACTGCTAATAGGTAGTGTCATTAGAAATGATTTTAATTAATGAATTTTAATCAGATTAATTAACACAGATTGTTATTGACGAGTATATTTTTTCATTTAGTTATTTTTGTTTTTAAGTATTTTTTGCAAAAACATTTAGAAGCACAATTTACAAATGGCTTAACTTAAAAACTGCAATACATTTTAAAAATTTTATTCTTGATTTGGATGAAGTGTTGAAAATATTTTGTAATAACTTTTAAAATCGTACGTATTCAAATAAGGAAGTTATAAGGTCGGGGAGTGTTGGCTGGGACACCCTGTATATGCTTAGCGATTTCAGTAGATGGCAGTACGTAATGCCAGCCAATCAAATAGTTACTGCATGTGCTTCTGTTCTTCTTTCCCCCATCCTCGTCTAATTTCTTCACATATTCCCAATAGCAACAAAACTGTTTTTGTAACTCAACGCCCTTTTCGTATCGCTTCTAGTTTCCAAACTCTCATTGCTGAACATAGTTATAAACATCCCTTCGTGTATGTATTTTTCCCCTTGTTTTAAAACTTATAAACGAAACGCATATCCTTTTAAACTGACCATCCCGCAACACTTGCAAGAAACAATATCTTACTAATTAACTCTTACAGGGTTTGATGTTTGGTTATGCAACAGACGAAACAGAAGAATGTATGCCCTTGACGGTCGTTTTGGCGCACAAACTTAACTATCGTATTGCAGAGCTCAGGCGATCAGGAGAATTTTGGTGGGCCAGGCCAGACTCGAAAACACAGGTGATGTTCAGATTTTGTCCATTTAAGAAAAATTTCTAATTTAATGTTCCACATGCAGGTTACTTGCGAGTACAACTTTGACCATGGAGCTTGCATACCCCTCAGAGTACACACAGTGGTCGTTTCACTGCAACATAGTGAAAAGATCAGCCTGGACGAATTGAGGACTGAAGTGTTTAACAAAGTCATCAAGTCAGTTATTCCACAAAGGTATTTGGATGAGCAGACAGTCGTACACATCAACCCCTGTGGGTTGTTTATTATTGGGGGCCCACAAGTAAGTAATAATAATTTTTTCTGTGCCCAAAATTGTAACTTGTGCATTATAAATTGTCCCGTCACAAAATGGAACAAAATTACAATGATGCTTTTGATATTTGCTACTTCTGAGTTGTAATGATTAAGAAATACATTCTGAGCAACTACTAATCTATTATTATATTATAGTCAGGTATTTCTATTTTTAACAATAACTTTTTTTTTCAGAGCGATGCTGGTTTGACGGGACGTAAAATCATAGTCGACACATATGGAGGTTGGGGTGCTCATGGTGGTGGTGCATTTTCAGGAAAGGACTTTACAAAAGTGGACAGATCTGCAGCGTACGCGGCTCGCTGGGTGGCCAAATCTCTTGTAAAAGCTGGTCTGTGCAGACGCTGCCTCGTACAAGTTGCTTATGCTATTGGTGTCGCTGAACCACTATCCATCACAGTCTTCGATTATGGAACATCAAAACTATCACAGAAGGAGTTGCTTTCCATTGTTAAAAATAACTTTGATCTTCGACCAGGAAAAATTGTGAAGTGAGTACATTTTAAATTGATGTTTTAATTGTGAAATTATTATTACATCCAGTGATTACCGAGTATTTGCTACTAATGAAGTATACTGAATTAGAACTGATTGCAGCTGAGGAAATAGTAATTTATTTTAGTTTTTATCTAATAAATTTTGTACAATACTATATAAAGGAAGTAAAACTGTTCATTGCAGAGAATTAAACCTCCGACAACCAATATACCAGAAAACAAGCGTTTATGGACACTTTGGCCGAGACGGGTTTAGCTGGGAACAGCCGAAGGTGCTTCGTCTTGAATGACCTGACCTTTCGTTCCTTAGACCGCTTTCCTAATCTCCTTACAATCTTTATTTTAGCTCTCCTTGTTTCTGTAGTTCCTTCTGTGACGGCGCTCTGAACCTTGGGCTGTGCTATTGGTATTGGTGCAGTTAACGGCCAGCCTACCCAGACCACAGTGGAACCTTGTCTTATGTAATAAATAATCCAAGGGGCTGCTGCAATGCTGTGTTGAGTGAAACGTTCGGTTTCTACTAGACTAGTTTTCGTATATCTAGTGGTCCGAGTCTGCTCGACACATTGTGTTGTGTTTACGAAAAAAAATCTAATTGGAAAAGAGCATTTCCGAAAACACTCCGGTCTGTGTTGAGCATGGCCTGCGGTGGCAATGGGCGCAGGACACTCGACGTTTACTGCTGCTGAAAGTTAGAACAGCGCATTTACCTATCTACCTTTGAATAAAAAGCTGCCACGGAGTCCTTTTTTTTTATGGGTGTTATTTTTTCTAATTGAAACTTCATTAAAGTAAGTTAACTTTAGCGTTAGATCTGTAGGTACAGTGAAATTGTAGATGTGTAGGTTTTAATGTTGTGTAGTAAATTATTATCGATGATAACAAAATTGTATTATGCGATTCGAAATGTTTTAGCTGTAATGGATATCAATTGTTTTATCTGTAATTGCAAACTGTAGATTCACTATTGTACTACAGTTATGATTGAGGCTTCTTGTCGTTTGTTTAATAAATAAATATGTTTTAAACATGTCTATTGATTGTAGATGTTATGAAAATAAATTTATTATAGTCCAGTAAACCTGTACTGTACATCCTTACCAACAAACCAAAATTAAATTTAGATATGAAATCCATAATGTTGGCATGCAGTATTGTAAACTACTCGGTATACCAACTCCTTTACTCTGAAAAATTTTAAAATAGTCGTACCTATGTACATTATACAATGACTTCTCAAACATCCTTTAGTGTCTATCCATACAAGAATTTAAAAAGTCTGTGAAAGAGCAAATTCTTATGTCTCATAATAATTATAGGAGGTGAAAGATTTAACAAACCAACAGTGTGCCCTGAAGGAACAATGTGGCTCACTCCATATTTGCAGCTTATGTAGTATATTCTTGTTTATTCTAACTTGTTTAAGTGCTGCAAACAAATGTTACAAAATAAAATGCATAGGTTATGTATTCCTTATTAGATCATATTTTCTATAGACGCAAGTTTTAGAGCTCAAGAAATTTTTTTTTTTTAGAATGAACAAGGTCAAATGTTTTTAAAGGTTGTGGAAAACGTTCTACAAATTTACCATATCTCTGTTAGAAAACGACAAAAAAACTTCGTTTTGGACTTGAATGTGTAATTAAATTCTTCATATACAGGGTGTTTCATTAATAATTGTCCATAGAGTAACTGGAGAATGCTTGACCCAAAATATGACGATTTAACCTAAAACCCTTGGATAAAATATTCCTCCTAACCGAGATACAGGATGTTTTATTTAAAAATACAACGATTAATGATAAATGTATTTAGGTTTCATAAAAAATGTATTTGAACTATTTGTAACACAAAATAAAAATAATCAACAATATTATAATAAATTTTCAAAATGGACTCTATTGACTTCAATACATTTTTGAATTCTTTTGTTAAAATTTGTCCTAACCCTTTAAAATATGTTTGGTTGATTTCTAATAAAATTCGCAGCATTTTGTATTTGTTGCCATAATTCTTGTCCGGTATTAATCTCCTGAGCGTACACTAGTGTCTTCATATGTCCCCACAAATAAAAATCTAGGAGGTTAAAATCGGGACTCCGAATAGGCCAAGGAAATTCACTTCCTCGCCCTATCCATCTATAAGGAAACTCATTATTTAAATAATTTCGCACCACTAAGGAAAAATGTGGTGGGCGCCATCTTGCATAAACCACATATCTCTTCTTTGGTTTAATGGCAACTGTTCCAACTCGTCAAAAAGCGTAGTTTGGAAAAATTGTAAATATGAATTACCATTTAAATTTGCAGGTAATCCAAAGGGACCTATTAAACTATCTCTAAAAAGTCCACAGCAAACATTTATCTTAAATTCGTGCTGTGCCTCTCTAATGACATGTGGATTTTTAGTATCCCAATAGTGGCAATTTTGCCAATTGAAAACGCCTCTGAGTGTGAAAGTAGCCTCATCACTAAACATAGTGTTGATAACGAAATTGTTATTTGCATTTGTCTTATCCGTAATAAATTGTGCAAATTCCATTCGTCAAGGGATATTTCCGAGTAATAGATTCTGCACTGGAGTGAAATGGTAAGGTCTTAAGTTTTCTTTTTTTCCAGTTATTGCTGATAAGCGTCTGGTACTTAACTGGGGATCATCAGCAATTCTTACTAAAATATCTTCCTGATCTCCTGTAACTGTTTTTGGACGTCCTCCATCTCGCTTTGGATGGAATATATATAGTAAACACATACCATATCTCGCATTTCTGCATTTGAAAAATTATTTTGACATGGCATTTTCACAAAGAAAGCTATTATAACGGTAACTTATCTTACACTTTTAATGAAAATTGACTGTGACAGTTAAACATAAACAAATAACATCAGCCTACTACACCTTTATCAATAGACAAGAGGACAATATTAATTTACTTAGAAAATAATGAGAAATCAACCTAAATACGTTTATCTTTAATCATTGTATTTTTAAATAAAACACCCTGTATCTCGGTTAGGACGAATATTTTATCTAAGTGTTTTAGGTTAAATCGCCATATTTTGGATCAAGCATTCTCCAGTTACTCTATGGACAATTATTAATGAAACACCCTGTATATTACTGTACCAAATTTCATTTGGTTATCTTAATAAACAAAGAAAAAAAGGGGGGTGAACCATGTTTCGTTTACAGTGACCAAAATGTTTGCAACATACTGGAAAAATTATTATTTTCCAAAAACTCATTATTAGGATCGCTTCTGCATAGGGTGGCCAGAAGGTCTCTTTTAAAGAGAACATGTTCCCTTTTAGATTCGTTTCTTTTCTGCTCTTTCTTTTTCTTAAAACGTTCTCTTTTTGTTAAAATTAAATCATTATTATATATTATATCTCGTAGAAATGCACCATCTGCAGACTTGCCGCCAATTAATTTTTAAAATTTTTAACTGTGCGCTGTAGCATACCATACCTGCAATTGCGCTTTTCAGCAATGGCCTTAATAATAATAATTACCCGCGCAGTGGTTGCATGCAGTGTCGTTCTTACACTCTATAGTTTTGTGATTAAATTGCTGACATTTGTATCATTTAATAATATTTTTCTTACCATCTGGGACTTCCACCATATGTTGACTTCCCAGTTGCCGTTATAAATACGCAAAATACTAGGTAGGCGTTGTGAGCATTAGGCGTAGTGATATAAACCCCATGAAAGCACCTACTAAATTTTTTTTTTAATTTCTAAACACCCTGTATATAGGTCAAAATTTGCGGAACACTACCAGTACCATAAATTAGGGGCCGATTACCAACCCGTGTATGTTTTATGTACCAACCGTTTCGCGTAGCTGTCACCGACAGCCTGTCAACTGTCAAATCATAATAAAAAAAAATAAATTATTAGTTAAAAATTTAAAGAATTTTGAACGATTTTTAACCAGGTCTTTATGGCCTTACGAAAAATTCTATATACACTTTTCAATTCAATTTTATGACAATGCCCACTAGGGAATTTCACAGTTGACCCATTCCTGAAATTACACAATTCATTGCTCTCTGATCAAAATATCTACAAAAGAAAAAGGTGATAAAGGAACTAAGTAGAAAACTATACGCTTACTAGCTGCAGTGTTCATGTATAAGACATAATAACTTCCAGAATGACGGGTTTTGCTTTAAAAGTTAAAACTAAGTCCGGACAGCAAGTGCTTCGAAACTTAACTCCCAACAGTACGATTAAAGACCTAAAAGGCCAGTTATCATCTCTGGGAAATATTCCAATTAATCGTTTGCAAGTTCTAACTGGGTTCCCTCCTAAACCATTTGATCTTACTGGAGATACCAAACTTTTAAGCGAAGCGGGTATATCTTCCGGTGACACACTAATCTTAGAAGAAAAGGCAGTTGATGTGCATTCTCCTACTTCAATCAATACTACAAAAAATAGTACAACCGTTATTGAACAGTCTAGGCATCATGTTTCAGAAAATCAACCTGGTTGCCCGGGAATTTTAATGAAACGTATCGTACCTGCTGATAATTCCTGTTTGTTCACTAGCATACACTTTGTTCTTAATGGTAAGGTTGATGATTCAGCCGCTATAGCTCCTCTGATGCGGCAAATGATTGCCGAGACAATTTCCAAGGATCCCGATAATTTTTCCGAGGCAATCTTGGGAAAACCTAATCCCGAGTACTGCAAATGGATTCTAGATGATAAATCTTGGGGTGGCGCGATTGAACTTGCAGTTTTGTCTAATTATTATGGAATGGAAATTGCTGTTGTCGATACAATTAATGCCATCATTAACAGATTCGGAGAAGATCAAAAATATGCTCATCGAGTATTGCTACTATTTGATGGCATTCATTACGATCCATTGTATCTTGAATCGCTTCAGGTAAAATTGTTGTGTGAAATATTTTAAAAATAGAAAATTTAGAATTGTTTTTGATTGCATGAAAATATTGATATCGACAGCAATGACACTAATTTATTTCTAATGTAACACTATGTATATTTTTACATGCTCCATTTTCTGATTTAAGAATTTTAGGTGGGAGTTAGAACGGTATTGATTCCGTACAGTTGTACCAAAAATTAAAAATTGTGCTTGTGAAGCATTCTTTCATGCCAGTTCAAGTCCAGTAATGTTTCCAAATTTTTTTAAGAATATATTAAGTTTGGTTGACTGTAAAAATCAAGCGATGTTAGGTCAGGTAATCTAGCAGGCCAACTAGTTGTTCTTTTCTTGTTAATAACCATTGAATATTTAAACAGAAACTTAGTTTTTCAAATAAATGTTAAACACAACACATTATGGGTATCATTGTAATCGTAAGCAAAACAAAAACTACTTTACTTAAATAGGTGGAGTGGCCCAAGTGCGCATGAGGTAACTCACGCTCCCAAATCCAGAATCCAGAATAGGTGCATTCTTATATTGAAGCTCTAGTTTCTGGTTTAATAATTTTAGCTGAGTGTATTGCAAGTTAGGAGGGTAGCATTTCTTCATGGTAATGGTACCAAAGTTATTTTTGCTTATTTTCGTTTTATCAAAAATTGTCCTTGTAAAGTTTTCATGCCTGTTCAAGTCCAGTAGTTTCCAAAATGTTTTAGGATATTATTAAGTTTGGTTGGCTTTAAAATGTGTTCTTGGGTCAGGTGATGTAGCAGGCCAGGCAACTACTGTTTTTTTTTAAATAACATACATACATACAAAAAATTTACGGTATCACTGTAATCGGCATAAAAAATCTTTACTTAAATAGGTCAGTGTATCGTAACGTTCCCATTTGAAAAAAATACGTTATCTCAAAAAAATATGTAGATGTAGAACATCAATTTACTTTAAATTCCGCCACTAACTAATTAATATTTTTCAGGGAGGCGACATTCAAACCATATTTCCAGTTGACGACGATAGAATTTTGAGAGATGCAGAACAACTAGCGCAAGAAGCAAAATCAAGTAGACAGTTCACAGATGTTAATAAATTTACTTTGAAATGCATGATCTGTAATGTTATGTTGAACGGACAGGTTCAAGCTCAGCAGCATGCCCAAAGTACAGGACATGCAAATTTTGGCGAAGTTTAATTTTTATTTAAGTTGCAACAAATACCTCAGCTTTGGCTACTTTTTTCTTTAAGAAACGGATTGTAGTTTAGTTATATCAGAATAAACAGCTATTTGGAATTACATACTGTATTTATTTTGTTAACTAAAAGTCCTTTTGCAGAAATTTTTTTCGGGGCGCAGCTTAACATGCTTGCTGCGTTGCCCTATTTTGTATACTATTTTAATGTGCGATACGCACCAGAACCGATCTTAGTCAAGTTTGGATCGCACATGTAGAACATCGTTCTGATGAACATTCCATCACCAGAATTAGCTTGCATCGGCTACATTCTGAAAATCGTCAGTTACATCAAACGTCGCGTCGTACATCATTGTAAAATCAGGAAATGTTTGGATTTTAATTAAACTTTAAACAGACTATGAACTGATGCTCAGAAAGAACGTTTCTACAACCTACAGCAAGAGTTTCTTGCCAGGGCCGTACTAAGAATTTTTTATACAATTAAACTGGAAATTTAATAAAATCCATCGCATTTTCACCATTTTAAATGATTAGTTTTACACAAACCATAGCCTTCTTCAACCTGGAAACCTTATTCTACATACCACAATACAACATGTTTTGCAATAAATCGGGGGGGGGGGGGGGGTTCAAAATTTCACAAACATTTCATGTAGGTATCCATCAATTTCGATATTTTGAGTGATTTAAAATTCCGACCTAACTTGGTTGAATCGGCTCCGATCTTTATCAAATTTATCATGTACAATGTCTCACATGGATCAACTTTCCATCGACAGAATTAGCATGTAGCACCTGAAAATAATTTCAGCGGCGACATGCTGAAAATCGTCAGTTCCGGCACGCCATCCTTAAAAAATCAGGAACTGCTTCGATCTTAACCAAACTTTAAATGCTTAGGAAGGACTTTCCTACAACCCTGTACATTTTTTATACAGTTACAAAGTAGAAATTTAATAAAATCCATCGCATTTTCAGCACTTTAAGTAAATAATATTTCACATAAACCTAACTTGGCTGGATCAGCTTCTTCACCAGATTTATAGCACACATGTAGAGCATCATGCTGCTCAACATTCCATCACTAGGCGATCCACGCCACTGGTGCACACTTAAAATTTTAAAATGTATGTACAAAAGAAGAGTAAACTTTGAATTAACCCTTCCCCCGAATTTTACTGTGCCCCCCTGCGTGCAATGTAATCTGATTTGATACATACCTACATACATCTGTAAATAAAATATGGCAATAATAACCTCTAAATTTACTAAAAGTTCTATTTTTAAATAAAATAGTTAAAAATTGATAACGCGTCTGCTTTTGAAGCACCCCCTAACTTTAATTTGGCCCTTTCTGGCCCCCAAACAAAATTTTCAAGCGCCGACACTGCGACGAAAAAGGTCACACACCAGCACCCCTGCCCCCTTTCACACTTATAGGATCGCGCCGCGACGCATGTCCTATGCGACATTAAACACAAACACACGCACTAGTCGTTTCCCACCTGGTATAATCAGGCGCGGATCCACGGGGGGGGGGGGGCTATAGGGGCTGTAGCCCCCCCCATAAAACTTGAAAATTATTTTTTTATTAAGATGGGTTTATATTTTGAGCAATTTTAAATACTTTTGTTTGTTACTCGATAATCCGGTTGACCTCAAAAGTAATCTTCTTAGGGTCGTTAAACCTTAAAGGGTCGTTATCACCTTATCGGTTTTCGGAATTTCTGTCATTACGTGTTCCTGTTCAAAACAATACAATTTGCTCGATAGTCAATGTAAAGGTGTTTTAAATTTTACTTGCATTAGCAGTTTTCTAGCAGTAGTGTGTGGTTGTTTATTGTTTTTGTGTCGTATAGTGGTGGTATTTTGTGCAAAAAAACTTGATAGCAAAAACTATAATTATTATTGCAATGAAGAGAAGTGCAAGCAGTAGTGGCGATATAAGATAAGAAAAGAAGCATCAACATCGAGAAAGCCATAACCGTCTTCTCGCTAATGAAACCTCGTCGAATGAAGACAGAGAAATGGTCCGACTAAAAAAAAAGTGATGTATAACCAATGTTGTTTTTTTAATTTAATTTTTGTGCAACTATGATTTTAGGCTTATTTTTATATTGTAAATATGTCTTACGTTAGGTAAAAATAATTTTTTTAGATAAAATATAACCATATTATTTAAATTAGGTGAAAAGTTTTCCAAACTTAGTTATCAAGAACAGTTAGCGGTAAAAGAGCAAGGTCGTCCTAAACCAGATTATCATGTCTGTCAAAAGTAAATTGTAAGTGCAAAATCCGGTATTTAAAAGTACTGTTGTGACTACAAAGTAAAGGTTTTATATTTCACAATTAGGACTGGTTGTAATGGTCTAAAATGTTTATAAAAATAGCCATCTTGATGCATATTTTGCCTCAAATTTTCAAAAAATTTCAAAAAAATTTCAAAAAATTCTCCCCCGGACCTCCGCTAACTGGGGGTACCCCCCAGACCCCCCGGTCAGGTCTCTAGGCCTATTTTACTTTACCCACAGCAGAACCGCCACTACAAAATTTCACGTGCCGCCACTGAGCCCTCCCCATTACAAATTCCTGGATCCGCGCCTGGGTATAATAGAGGTTTGCTGCGATGTTGAGTTGTCCATCTCCAACTCGCACCTGGGTTATGGCATTTGTGCCGCTTCATTTTAATGTTTCTAATAATAATTAATTAATTTTATGAAATGGCCTGATATTATAACCTTTAATTATATTTTGTTTGAGAACTGCCTAAAATAATTACTATTCTCTGCTGATTTGAGCTTTTCTTTGTAGTGAGAAAAAGCCATTAATTTTAAAATTTATAGGAAAACTTGATAACGAAATAAAAAGCACGACATTTTTACAGATAGGGTATGGCCAGATGAGTACATCTTTTAGCATTGCGTCCCTCTTTATACGTTCTAGAAGGTTCTAGCTTTACTTCGTTGAAGTTCACATTAATTTAAATGTAAAATAATTAATAACTTCAGCGGGTATTAATTTATTTTTGCCTTTATTAGAAGTTTTGGAATAGAAATCAAGGCATATGCAGACATAGATAACCAAAATTAAGTTGTGAAGTTCTATTGTTGCTATAGCAACATTAACTGTTTACCTTTAATTTGACTTTGATAATGACGAATACACGTTGAAATACGTAAGTCGCGCGTCAAAATTGTCGTATATTATTTGACCTCATTACATGCAATGCCGTCATACACACATGCGAAACATTTAATGTACGAGTCGAAAATAGCGCCTCGAGCCAAAATTAAAGTTATTAATTATTTTACATTTCCCTGCTATTAAATAAAAAAAAATTCCCAAAACTTACAAGCATATTATATATAATTATTTAACTTTCAATTAAATATATTCTCTCTTATTGCAGTGTAGTTCAGTTCGGAAATAGATCTATGTTCTAAAGGTTATCTGTTCTAATATGCCCCCTCACGTTGATTTTTTTTTGATAAAATATATAATATTTGTCACGTTTTGGTTACCCCCTTTACATTTCTGCCTTCAGACCCCATTGTATTCTCCTCTATTTCCAGAGCACCCATGACTTGAGGTTTATGGATCTGTTGGATAGTCCAATTTTCTATCTCAAATATGACGTCCTTTTGGGAAATAACAAAGGCCACCATAGGTTTAATTTTAGATATTTATTTGTGTGGCATTTTAATTAACCAACTACTACTATTAATATTCGAAAAAACACAAACACAATATCCGAACGAATCAAGCGAAAATGTGAAATTTGTGTAATAAAACTGACTATTCAATTCACCTGTCATCTGTCAAAAATTGACAAATGAAACTCCAAAATTTGGTGTTTCTTGACCAATGAAAAAAATGGGAGTGGATATATCTTCCTGAAAGGTATTCAAGTGACTATTTTAAACAAATGAAGTTTTTATTAGAACACTTTAATGATTTGGTTCATTGTATAGTCCCTCAAATGCCACTCTTAGTCAAACTAGATTATTTTTGCGCAAAAATAGTCGACATAACTTTGACTACTCGTGGTATTATACGTGACTATTCAATTCACCTGTCGTCTATAAAAAATTGACCAATGAAAATCCAGAATTTGGTGTTTCTCAACCAATAAAACAAATAGAGATGCATATTGAAACTGGCCGTACAAATACTTATTCGTCCGATTCGAATACTTCGTTGTTAGAATAAATAAACAGTTATTGTCCTCCGCAAGTTACTATTGGTACGCCTGCGTATATGCAGCGGGCACTTGCGCGTTTGTCGATTTCTTCTTCCTTGATTTCACGAATCCAAGCAAGCAGTTGCTTTTTTGACGTTGTGTAGTGTGTTTCACTTGTTCTGGTTATGTAATTCGTGCGTTTTTGATATTGAACACGTTTAGTAACTAGAAATTTTGCACTATGTGTTATTCAGACATTTTTGTGTAAATTTAAAAAAAAATGTGCATTTTATCGACACAAACTACAATTTTCACGGACAGGTGAATGTGAAATGGATGAAATTGAAGATGAAATCACCGATTTACGAGAACAAATTTTTCACAATAATGTACGGGAGCAAATTGTAAGTAAACATTTATTTTATTAGCATTTTTTGGTATTTTCTTTAACATCAACAGTATAATCGTAATTATTTTCAGCCGTAGTTTGTGGGTTACTGTGCTAAAGTTAACACCACGTCAGCCTTTATTTGTAATAATAAACACCTTGGCTTAAATTGCTGATGAATGCCTACCTTATTATTATAATAATTTGGGATACTTCAGTATGAAAAGCAGCATTTATTGAGCGTTTAGTGATCCTAGCGGGATACATTGGTCATTGGCCTTAAAAGTTGTTACCCTACCACGCATACCTGCTATTTTTAGATTAAGTAAAGCAGTAAAACAAATCAGTTTTCTCCTGTTCGTTTAATTTATTTGCATGTTCAGTTAAAATAATATGGTCATTGCATTAAACAGGTTGAGTCGAAAATAATGTCCTTATACCTAATGACAAACAATTGAAAGGTAAGTAAGAGCACCAACCATATACAGGAAACAAATCTCTTGTAACCAGTGTAATAATTTGGAACAAAATTGATTGTTAATGTTGGCTGCACAAAATTTTTGAATCGTCCGTAATAGGCTAATAGGTAACAATTTAACGTACCTATACGTATGTGTTCATTGTTGTAACCATTAGTAACGTTTCATTTTTGTCACTAATAATGTAAATAAATAGTATTAAATAATCAATTTAAGAAGCACCGTCTGACCGTATAGTTAATTTTAACAATTGGTTTTATTTAATCTATTATCCCTAAAGGGGAAATGTAATATTTAATTGTACGTGTATGGGAATTCCTCCTTTTAATTTTGTTTTTCTTATTAGAGACGTTTTTTCCTAGAAAATCGAAATTACCTGCACTGTAACCATAGGATTTATTCAATGTCTCACCTTTGGGGAGGGGGGGTATAATACTAATTCAACTTTTAAGTACATACAGTGACCAGCAAAATGTTCGCAACATATAGGGAAAACATGTTTATTGTTTAAATTTTCCAAATTTATTTACAAAATATTTCGAAGTAATTATAAAGAACTGAAGGGGGGTGCAATTAAATTCCAAATTCAAGGAAAAATTAATAGGAATACAAAATAGAAAGGAAGAATCTCCATATACAGTGACCGGCAAAATGTTATAACATATGGGAAAAATTCTAATAATTAAAATTTTTCCCATGTTGCAAACATTTTGCCGGTCACTGTATATGGGAATTCCGCCTCCCCTTTCTATTTTGTATTTCTCATTTGAATGTTTTTTCCTTGAATCTGGAATTTAATTGCACTCCCCTTGCAGTTCTTTATAATTAACTTAAAAATACCTATATCGTTCCATCTTAAAATTAATTACATTCAACGGAATTAATAATTACGTTTGGATTAAGTATTGGCCTTGCAAGCATCACGTTTTTATCTGTGTTGATATCGGATGTCCTGTACGTCTAAAAATAATTTTTTAACAGTGACGTTGGTTTCGACTTGTGACATGGCCAGACAAATCTATGAATAAATACAAATCCACGTGCATGCAAGAATGTATTCCAAACTTTCATTGTTTACTTTGAAACAACACCAGTCATGCGATACCAAATCAGTTTTGTTTCAATTTATTTATCCTTGCCTAAAATTTGAGAACAATTTAAATTTGATTCTGTACAGTGGCGTAGCTAAGATTTTTGGTCCTGGTCGCAACATAAGTGAGAGGACAATTTTTTTGTGAAAGGGGTTTTGGTGGATACAATTTTAAAAGTCCAGTGTTTTTTGGGTGGGTACAATTAAAAAAAAACGGTGGGTTTTTGGTGCAATTGCAACTTTTTTTTGGGTTTTTTAGCTGCATAAGCAGTAAGCATAATTTTTAGCAACTGTTATCGTATTTCGCTCGTCGACACATTCCTTTTATTTGTTTTATGGTACAATAATATGAAAACATTGAAAACCAATACCACGACAGGGTTATAAGGTTGATCATTCAATTCACTTGTCATCTGTCAAAAATTGACCAATGAAAATCCGGAATTTGGTGTTTCTTGACCAATAAAAGAAAATGGGAGTAATCGTAAAATAAGCAAATGCAATTTTAGTACGTTACACCGGTTTCATCGAAAATGACATCAACTTTCTTATTTTAAATAGAACACCCTGTATATTTGAATTAGAATGTAATTTTGAGTTTTTATGCCCCCCCCCCCATTAAGTCTTGCAGTTTACGAACTTTTTTGTTTTTCGATATTCAGTCAGGCGTTCACCGCAATAAGCGCTCTTATCCTATGGCTAAAACTAACCGCCGCGCCAGTTCAAGTACCTAGCCGTTAATGTTTTAACCTGCAGATAGCATTCAATGAGTGTTCGCGAGTTTTATCATAATATACGGGGGAATTATAACAGTACAATAGATTTATTAATAAATAACTTTATTTAATAGATACATTTATATAATACCTACCTGAATTTATAATCGTAGAGAAAACTATAACATTTACATTTGCGTTTTTTCTTAGCAATTTATTTTTATTCTGTCTGCCTACAACTTAGATTTGCCTGTTTATGTTGAAGTTAATGCAAAACGAGCACATAAGCAGCTTATCTTATACTTTAATAGCAAACCATGTCATTAGTCTCTTTGAATTGATTAATTACCATCATTATGATGTCCATTAAAAAAAACTCCAAGAAAGTATTGGCTCATTGTTTATTACTACCCTATTGCTTAATATTCAGTTTTAAAAACATTTGATAATTGTGCATATTGTCGCTTTTGTGTTTTGAACCTCAACGGTATATTATTAGATAGTAATTGCAGATATTATAATTTAAATATTAATTTTGATTTTATGCAAGTGTGTCTGGTCTACTTCTTTTCTGCTTAAAATATTTCCAACTAATTAGGAAATACAGGGTAAACAATTTTATTTTGACGACAAAACATGAATCATGACGAGATTGATTTGCTTGGTAAAATACCTATAAAAATTCAAATTTGAGCGCGCAAAATAACATGACAGATCACGTGACGTGCAAACTTGTCGCCATGCAGCATTTGGCATCTTCTTCTCCGCACCTCAGTTATGAGATAAATCTATCACGTGCACGCCTAAAAGCCACACGACAACGCTCGGTTGCAACAGTGGTACTCAACGCGCGCGTCTGTAATGGACGACTAGCTAGCCAGAACTTGAAGTCGCATTGAAAGATGAAATTTTCGATAACTGGAGGATTTGTCCGACAGCTAATTTATCTGACGGCTAGCATAACCGGCATTTTAACTGGACATTGAAAGAACGGGCTAAAGAGTACTTTGGCCCACTCAAATCGATTCTAATCAAGTTACATACGTCCAGAAAAATTAAATTTGTAACATAGACACACCAGTTGAAATATTACCTTTGAAAATTTGCAAAATGTATTATTCAAAGTAACTTAATATTTTCAAATGGAAAGTTGACGGCCCCATACGCCTTTTCAAATACAGAATTTTTCAAGGACTTTAATGATACCCATAACTAGTGTTTTTCTCTGGAATTTGAATATTTGTACATAAATTTATTTCAAACCATCATTGAATGTAGTAGTCCTTTTGAAACAAATGAAAAACACTGACAAATAGCATTGATAGTAAGTTTAATAAGTAAAAAGAAACAAAAATTTACTATTAATAACAGTAAGTAAATTGATTAGAATCAATTTGGGTGGGTCAAAAAAGCACTCTTAATACTAAACAAAAATTACAAAAAATATTTTTTATATGTCAAATCCTTACTTCACTGCCATAGACAGGCTTAGAATTTTATCCTAGTTCCGAATATGCAGAAATATACAGGATGTTCTCTGAAAAAAAGAAAGTTAATGTTATTTCTAGCGAAACCGGAAGTAAAAGTCGTTCGATTTTTAGCCCATATAAATATAATGCGCTTTTATGGTCTATAAAACATACTCAAATTTCGTATGTTTATCGTAAAAAAAAGGAGAAAAGTGGACGCGCCATGTTTCATTAACACCCGGTATATAACTTTTATATAGAGCTGAAAAAAAAAAGTATAATCTACCCGATATTTCGAATTTCCGTATATTTATTTATTTTTTACCGGTAGTCCCAAGGGGCCCTTAAATCTTCGGGCCGCCTTGCGACCATTGGATTTATGATAGCTACGCTACTGATTCTACATTTAATGAAAAGACAAGGCCGACTTCGAGGTCGATGGAGACATATTGGGATGAGTGAATGCGTACTTTAAACATACATACATTGTTGAAAATAGCTTATAAATTGTTAAATATTTATAGTGGCACTTTAATAATAATAAGAAACATAACACATTTTGTGATCAATTTGATCCTCTGATTCATTCGTCAGTTAGTGGACGTGGTATGTCATGTCGTGCATTAACTGGCGAGAATTCCAAAATATAGGCACGATTGCACGAATTTATTGCTGTACAATTGTACTAACACATTGGTACTTACAAACGGTGTTTATGCTGATTTAAATTACCTATTTTTAAGCACATTTAAAAAATGGCAAATAACATATTACGAAAAACACGTTTTCAATACTTTTTTCCAAGAATAAATACATGTAATTGTAAACTGATTTTGCTATTATTGTAATTCGTAAATCTAAGCCTAAATACAATTGTTAAAAGACCTTCAGTTCAATTACCTCTAATTATTTAAACAAACATGTATAAATTCCAATAACAGCTTACGCCGAGGCTTAGCCCAGCTTAAGTGGCCAAATAATTACAGCGTTTTTAAGAAAAGTCCACAAATCTCTTTCTGTTCTTAAAATCTTAAGCTTGGCAAACTTATCAAGTACCTACTGACAAACTTAATTGTGCAATATTTGTTACGAAAGGAGTTGCATATTCCTGGAATTATAGTTAACAGCAGGCTAGGTAAGCTTAGTTATGTAATCCACCATAAGTTACATTTTAACGACAAGTTTAAGCTTTTCTATCTATTCAGTATTTCAGGTGTAGATAAACCAAGAAAAGTACTTTTATGGCGAACATTTTCAACCTAAACATGTTGAATAATAAGCAGGTTTTAGGGCCTCGAAGAGATCGATAAAGGGAACGCTGGAAGAGGTGTCTGTGTGTGCAACAAAATAAGGTTGGGGGGGGGGTGCTCTACTTCAATATATCAAACAGCCGATCTGCACCAGTGCGATTTTCCTACCGTTCCCTGGTGCCCCTCGCCATCAATTTTTCGACATTTCAAAAATTTACTACTAGTCATAAAGTATGTACCTAGTCTGTGTTGCAATCTTGTCTGGACGATTAAGGTTGGACAAGGACTCGTTTGCACGTTCTTTGTTGGTTAATTTTAAACATGCATTTTTTTCCTTCGCTTCAGGCTAATTCTTTGTTCAAAGCGGCACAAAGATACTTGCGTGTTTGGCAGTCGAAATTAGAATATTGAAACAAAAGGAACATTTTTGTTTTTAATACCGCTTTACACTGTCTGGTTTATTATGACTAGGACTAGGTATAATTTATTATTATTTCAGGGATTCAATCGTACTGATTTTATATCTAGAAATCAATGATACCATCAGGGGCCGCTCAAGGTTCATCGTGGTGACCGTTACTCTTTCAGTTTTCATCAGCGGTATGAGTTTAGTTTCGTATTACATTCAAATTGTATTAAAAATTTTAGTTCGTTTTGATAAAAATCTCATAGATAAAATAATAAGATATCTGAAATACATTTTTACACAAAATTTAGGGATGCAACTGGTAACAGGCCAGTACCTTTTAACCTAGAGTCAGTTAGTTTAAAGGGTACGAAACAAGTTTCTCTCCAATTTGGAAATTCAATCCTAAAATGTAACTCTTTCAGGGTATGGATGTATTTTTATTTCACAAAACAAATTTTACGACAAGGCATGTACCAGTAGATCAACATTTAACAAACAGTAAATTGAACTAACGAAAAATTAGACATGGACATTTATTAAGTGCAGTAAATTGAACACAAAATCATGGGCGCCCGCAAGTGGGGGCAAGCTCTAGCAGTTGCAACTTACAGTTAAACTTTATTTTTGTGTGAATTTAAGACAGATACGTAATCGTAAACGTGTTCCTTGTTCAACATGTGTAATTTTTCAGATAACAAACCGAATTAAATTCATCGGCGTTTTTACATCTTGACTAATTTACCACAGAAGAACGTAACAATGGATTTCTCTTTCTGTATTTTTACTTCTCATTCATTTAACAAATCACGAAAACAGTTCAACATAAATTGCAACGGCCGTTATTTTGTATTATCGTTATACCCAAAAACATTTGCTCTGCGGCAAGGTTTTTGACCCCCTCTAGCAAAAATCCTGCGGGCGCCCATGCAGAAAATAGTTACGTAATTTGCAGACACGAAAGATACGTGTTCTAAGGGATCAACTCACGTACGCTACGTAACTGGTTAAGGAGCAGCGGCTTTCTAGGTCGTATCACTAGGGGACATCGGGTAGGTCCTGTGGCTTCTATCTGGAACTGCCGGTGCTTTAGTTTTTGGACCGTTTTTTGATCCGGACAAAAGTAGTAGAAGACTTAGCTTGCGTTCTATCCGGCAGCAGTTAACAGTTTTCGTTTTTAAACCGTATTTGGAGGTTAAGCCCCGTTTAGATCCTTACAACAAACTAAACTCTCTGTTCAAAATGCAGCGCTTCTTTCCCTTTTTTGACCGTCGTCGCATAGCAGTAAACAAACGTTGACCGTTGTCGCATAGCAGTAAACAAACGTTGACCGTTGTCACATAGCAAAATAAACAAACATTTGCAGGCGTGGCGACCGTGACACCAACGGAAGTAGCCTGTTACTTAGTGACGTACAAGGCATGCAGACTGACCTGCATATTTGCTTTCACGGTGATGTTTTTGTAAACATGATTGAATGTGAGTTAAAAGATTGTCAGGGGCAGTATTTATGGATCATGTCAAATACCTATATACAAAATTCCGACACAAAATACTTTCACAGATTTCCGACCCCCTGTTACCTAACTCGAGCGAGTGCCGAGTTCCCTCGTATATTTTCCGGGGAATACCCTATAATTCAGATTTGCAAAGTCATATTGGGGTTTGTGACGGCAAACTTCAACGGTATCTGGCGGCAGGGTATCCGGCAATAATAAGAGGTCGTTGCATCGCTAACTGCGAATTATACCTGCAAAAACAACAACAAAAGTTCCTATAAACGTGAGTCAAGAAATGCTTTGTCATAGAGAGTGACAGAGAGAGCTACAGTCTTCGGAAATGGGCACAACTTAATAGATTTTGGCAGTAGTTTCACTAGTAGTTTGAAAAAAAAAATATATATTGAACTGCTTCCCTTTTTCGGAGGCTGCAACTTCGTATGGGAATATTTCCGGACGTTGTGGTCTTAGAACTCGCCCATAAAAGGGTGGCGTGTATTTCAATAACGCAATGTGTGACAATTTTAATTCACAAGTAAATTGAGAGGACTAATTATATTTTTACCTAAAGAAATTGTTTATTAATCTAGTTTGGCATTTCTGTAGGTAACTGCGGAATGAATGCAATTTCTCTCTTGCAATATCCAATCAGCAATTCAGTTTTGTATTTGCATAATACCAACCGTTCCAGCTGAAAACGGTTCATTATCTTTTGACAATAAAAGTGGGCAACAATTTCATTGTTAAATGTCCCATAAAACGTGATGCAAGTCTTAGTTAAGACAATGCCCATTGTGTTCAAAAAAAACAGTGAAATTCATGCTGTTATTCCGAAAGTTATTTCTGTATATTTCATACTAGCTAGATTTATAATTAGACGTATTCAGAAGATTAAAATTGTTTTGATGTTTTTGTGAGTGTGTGATCTGTTCCTGACCTTTATTTATCTCAATTTGTTTACATATAAACGTTATAAAAAAAGAACTTGTTAAAAATATTTATAAAAAAACATGCCTGGTGATACTCAACCTAATTTTACAACAAAAAAATAAACATGTGGAATTTTAAGGATTTAAATTTCCCAGAATAAATCTGCCAACACGACTAATTTAAATTGCGAATCAGTGGCGTAGGCAAAATTTATGTTAATAGGGATTACAGCATAATGGGCTTTCCACAAAGTAATTAACGTTGCAATATTGTTTACCATAGAAAATTTTTTATTAACGTATTGAGTGACGCTTCTTAAATGAATTTGTTTTAAATTGGCCGTGTTACTACTTTAATAAATTGTTTTATGATAAGCCAGCAGTTACATTGTGTTATTCGAAGAGTAGGTCAAGAAAAGAAGTGCATTGTACCATTAGTTTGACACACATTTTTAATCTAATCAGTATACAAATGTGGCCCAAAGCAGTTGGTAATGAAATAATTCGACATGCACATTCTTGACGATGTGACGTAGTTAGGTTACCATAAAATTGTATGCTACATTTAAGGTTCTAGAGATTGTCTATTATTAACCTACTCTTATCTTAATTGTTTTTCTATGCTAGTAAGTTCTCAGATTTAAATATTTAAGCTGCTTTTGCGTTTTTTGGAATTTCTGCAAATTTTGTTTGATGTAGGTCATTATTACTAAACAGGGACACAGGGCATACACAAAGGGGATGTGATGATATAGTTGCCAAAACATTGTCTATACACCCCATTGAAAACAAAAGACAAAAATGTAAGAGTTTTTTTAATAAAAATTAAATATTTGTGGCCAAAAAAAAGCATTTCAGTAGATATGAAAAATTAAATTTATACCACACAAGAAGGGGGAATCCCCGGAGGAATAAGTAAACAAAGAGTACCTCCCAAGTCAAATAATTTTGGCCATTGTCCAGAACATTTCATTCATTCGTTCATTCTATACAGAACAATTCATTTTCAATTAAACAATTGAAGATGAAAAATTTAGCGATGCCGAGTGCCTCTTTTTGTGAATGTAAAATGATAAATTGTGTTGAACAGGTAGATTGGCCAGGTTGTTTTTATTGATAGCCGTTATTACGCCATTTATTTAATTTTTTACCTGGTTTTTAGAAATAAAATTATATTATCCTAATAAAAAAGCTTTGGAAAAATTTTGCATCTTTTATAAGAAATTACCAAAGAAATTCTTTCAGTAGATCTTGGATCGTTTTTGTTTTGAACACAATAACCCAGCATTACTAAAATGCGGCAGAAATGCTAAGTGGGGAGGGGGGGGGGGTCTTAAACGTCAACTTTTTTATGATGTGAATATTGTGACGGTGTGAGATTTGTACCTGGAATTTACACATTAGCTGTAGGGACTAAAGCTGCCAATTTGAATGTATCATTCCATTTTTACTAATGATACTTCTGTTGCTTCCTATCAGCACCTCAAACGATACGCTTGATTCCCGAAGGACAATAGCGCTACGTAATGATACGCCTGAGAAATCGACTCAATCACTGCAAATTATAACGTAGAGAAAAGAGCGTCTTGTCGCAACTAAAGTGGAATAGCACCGTTCCTCACACCCTAATCAGCGCCGCAACGTTATGCCTAATTTGCGGGAGAGAGAATGCAGAGAACAGCAAATGATTACGTACGAAAAAGGGCGTCTTGCCAAAGTAGAAATACCGCCGTCCCGTACCTTAATCAGCTTCCTTCCTAACAGCGCCGCAACGTTACGCTTAACTCCTAAAGGAGAATAGAGCCACGTACATGTACCGATACTCCGGAGTAATTTCGTCAAAGTTTTAAGTCCAAGACTTGCAATAATTGGATATCATTTCAGCACTAGTGCTTTAAAACGTGTATTCCGGCGACCTACATCATCTTTGAGGATCAGAAATATTGATCACTTCTTTAGAGGACATATTTTTTTATTAAAATTAATATCCAACTTCCAATTTATTAACTAAATCAAGTGATCTCTCTTAATTAAGGTCTTTGTTTACCGAAAGAATTATTGTTAATGTTCTTCAAAGAGGTCAACGTTATTAAACAAGGAGCTCAAACTTACGTTAAAACAATGTAAATAAATCAAAAGCAAACGAGTATACAGATTATTTATTCTGGGGGCGTGCACCGTTACAATATGAACATTTTATCCATGAATTTGTTATAAGATATAGCCAAAACGGCAATGCTAAGATGGGGTCTGATACACCCCAAGGCAGTTTGATTTCGTATAAATAAAGAAAACAAAAGGGAAAGTTTCTGGGAAAATTGTAAAATAATACAGAATAGTATATTCTGTAACAAGTTTGGAATATGGCATATTCTGCACGAGTGGAAAGTTTGTCACCCGAGCCGAAAGGCGAGGGGGACGGTTCACGAGTGCGGAATAGCCATTCCAAACGTGTTACAGACTATACTTTTTCTACGACTATAAATTATTAAGGTCATTAAATTTAGAAAATCTTAAGTTTCCAATCTAAAATACGCTTTGTTTATAACTGTCAACAAAACAAAAAACAGTTGATAGACGAGAGACGCAACCTTTATTACTCAGAACAGTGTTAGAATGAAATATTTTACCGGGTGATCGTAAAAAAATTTATCTTAATGTATCTAACCAAAAATTTTTACAGCTGTCAACATTTGACAATTGGCTTATATTAAGTATTGCCAACTTTAACACTTCGGTCATGGCCTGCTCTGAATCATTTTTTTTACGATCACCCGGTATAACAAATGTAGAATGTAGTTAATTCCGTAATTAAAAATTGTATCAAAATGCTTATATTCTAAAATAGTCGTAGAAAAAATATTTGAATAAGCTACTGAGCATTCTGTAATCAACATTTGTTCAAAACAAAATATAGGCTTTCTATGCTATGTCACCCCACCTTAGTAACGACAGGTTAATATAATTTAAACTTTCGTTTATAACAATGCCTCCAGACGTTTTGAGTCATGGTTGCTATTTAATCAAATTAAAGAAGTTCAAATGGACAATTGTGTTTTAATTTATAAATTGACTATTTACGTGTACTGAAAAAACAAGCTATTTAAAAAAACCTCTTTGGAAAACGCCCCATTTTTGTAAATATAATGTAAATTATAAGTGGACAACTTATTTTTCAATGTTAGTGGCAGGTGTGGCAAATAAGAAGTGAAATTTGCCAGACCATACAAAAAAAATGGGAAATTGGGTTGCTCACTCTAAAATTTAAAAAATAACACACCCACGTTGATTCAAAATATTTGCGAAATTTGTCAATTCTTTGCTCTGGCAAGTTGCGAAAATGTATGGCACATGCCGTCAGGAAAAAGTTTTTGTTACATTTTAAGGTTGAAGCTAAAATATGGCATATTTAAATTTGCCAGACTTTCAAGGCCAATTCGCCACTTGTACCGAATTGGCGACAGGGTTGACCACCCCGGATGTTAAGATCCATCAATTTTTATTATAGTTAGGTACCGTAAGTTCAAATAAAAAATACATAAGGGTTGTTTGGCCGTAGAAAATAAAATTACTGTCTTTGCATGCTTTAGAATTTATTAACCGTCAGTGTCACTACAAATGACAAATTACAGGCTTAACTTAAAAATTGTAAGTGACATATTTTGTTTGTTTAAATTCTAAAGCATGCAAAGACAGTAATTTTATTTTCCATGGCCAACCTTTATGTATTTTTTATTTGAAGACATTGTAGTTAGTTTTACCACAGATAAGGTTAACACTACAGATATACGACCCCTTATAAAAAATGTCCGCCCATATTTGGAGACGAAATTAGCGTTAGTATGGCTACAGCGCACCAGACCAATTTTAGGGCGCTGCTATCGCTATTTGTTTATTACTGTTGAAATGTGTTGGAAACTGTTTTATCGCGAATTTGAATGCATCTGTCACAGATGACGTTAAAAACC
This sequence comes from Ctenicera cuprea, assembly GCA_958336395.1. NCBI lineage: Eukaryota > Metazoa > Arthropoda > Insecta > Coleoptera > Elateridae > Ctenicera > Ctenicera cuprea. The sequence continues at coordinate 1,483,809 of OY284490.1, forward strand.
TGACCTTATCTGGGATCTGGTTAAAGCGCGTATTTTATATTTTTATTGAAATGGTAACAGAAAAAAAATAGTGAATATTTTTAGAACAACTTATTTAAGCTTTTGCCTGTTAAGTGGCAAGTGCTCGATTATTATGATTTATATGAGTCCTATAAAAATATGTAGATGATTTTGGAATTATTATTAAATTTAATTCACCACAAACAGAAAATAAAGTTTTAAAATTAGACTGTGCAATAAATGTGTATGATTAATGCTTGATAAATTAATTTATTTGCAATAAATTAAAAAACTAGGTACACATCATGAATAAAGTTTAAGTAGAATTGGCGTCAATATTAATTATTTACGAAAAATTGCGATTTGACAATTAAGCATGGCATATGGCTTTTGGTTTGAATATGTGCTAAGTAATCTGCTCAATTACAGTCATCTGTGACTTAATTATAAATTGTCATTGTAGCGCCATCTTTTTGCAGACTATTAATCATATAAAACAAGCTGCCGGTAGCTCACATATTTACCGTATATCTGTAGTGTTAACCTTATCTGTGGTTTTACTTATACAGGCTGTTAATTTGAAGAGGTTCCACGCTTACGCTTACCCACGGTCTGCTCAACTTTAAAATTTTAAATAGCCACCCTACCCCTTATGTGGCATCAAATTAAAACCGTAGAAAAATGTAGTTCGATGGCTCAAAGAAAATACAATTCGGATGATTCGTTCTCGACTTATGAATTAAAAGGTTTTCTTTTGTGTAAGAAATAGTATTGAAAGGACTGCACCCCGTTACCATAGATTTGAACCAATTTTGTTGTAATTTTAATTTACTGAGCCAAGAATCAGTGTGCTCGGAGAACAGCCGCTGCTTTCAAGATTTTAAATTTGAGTAGGGTGAGGGGGTGATTGCTATTCATCATCTATACCTGAAAAATGTGTCTCCTTGACAGCTACAAAGTTACCACAAACCGCATATCAGTATCTCTTCTGATTCTATTAATATTACGGGTGGAAACTTTTCAAATAACGGAAGAAAGTAGTACTGAACTAAATTGAATTAATTGAAAAATTTCAATATTAAGCAGTCCAACACCTGTATTAAAACAAATATTTTTTCCAGATATTTTTGCTCCTCTTCATCCTGCTTTACCTGTCGAGCTTTGCGTTGCTGGGACGATTCAAAAGAAGAGGTAGAGAGGATTACTATAGCACCGATGAAGATGAAGTGATGGTGTATCGAATCAGCACATGGTTGTGCACCTTTTCCTTAGCTGTTTCCATTGGGGCAGTGCTACTGTTGCCTTTCTCCATCGTCTCGAACGAAGTTCTCATTCTATATCCAAAGTCTTACTACGTCAAGTGGCTTAATAGTTCCCTTATACAAGGTAGTACTAGGCGTAATAATTGTTCAAAAAAAAAGTTTTAACATTTATTGTTTTATTTCTTTGCTGCAGGATTATGGAATTACGTGTTTTTATTCTCAAATCTGTCCCTATTTGTGCTGCTGCCTTTTGCGTACTTGTTTACTGAATCGGAAGGTTTCTTTGGCCATCGTAAAGGACTAATGGCAAGGGTGCAGGAAACATTTGTTGTCCTGGCTCTACTTGCAATGGCTGTGCTTGGAATGACCTATGTGATCTCTGCTGCAATTGATAAAAATAAATCAAGCATTCAAACTTTGCTCAGTAAGTATTGTAAATTATAAATTGCATTTTTATCAGTGTAATATCCGCTTTTGCCAGCAAATCTTTGAGTGCTCCTCCAAATTATCAGTATTTTTGACCTATTGTATGAGTTGTAATATTTCAACAAGATAATTTTTATCATGAATATGTGATACATATACCAATGTAGAAATGTGTGCTTTGTAAATAGTTTTACGTTTTTTTTAATGCCATTGATTACCCGCATGATCACATACAAATAAGCGAAGCACTTCGCCTGGACTATCGTATACTTTAGAGATTGTTACTTATACAATAACCCGAGAGTCGTCCGATACTCGTTTTTTTTGTGTTTATACAGCTAATTCTTTTTACTGTTATTTAAGGTGATGCTTTAAATTGTTTTAATTTTTCATAAGTTTGATAAAATACAAAAAGAAAAGTTTTATTCGATCTTATCTTACTTTTTGAAATATTTAATTAATCTTACCTAACTGTATGATATCAGTAGTAAAATTAATAATAATGGTACACAGGTAAGTAAACCCTCATACAGAAAAAGAAATTTTTACCAAGGGAAAAACTTATAAAGATTATTTAAAAGAATAAAGAAAAATTTGTTTGCAATGAAAAATATAGAATTAATAAAAACCCTTAAATTCTCTTGAGTGAAACAAACAACCAGCTTTAATAATTTATATATTTTTTTCCAGATTTGTGGAGTTATCATTTGCCGTTTTTATATTCTTGTATATCATTTCTGGGTGTTCTAATGCTTTTAGGTAAGTTTAACAAGTTTTACAAAAAATTGTCAAAATTCATTAATTTTTCCATTATTTTCAGTCTGTACACCATTGGGTTTTGTACGCCTGTTTGATATAGTAGGACAGTACCTGATAAAGCCCCAATTTTTGCACGACATTGACGAAGAGTATCACGCCTATGCCTTAGAAGAAGAGTGCTTGCGTCGTAGACTGAAGCATGCCCAAACAACTGGCAAATCGTACATGAGTCCTGCACCCATGTTTCTGGAACAAGCAAGGCCTATTCTACAGAACGAGTGTGATCCGCCTAGCGACATTTTTAGGTTACGCAATGGACAGCTCCAGTCAGCGTTAGGTCAAAGGCTAACAGAGGTTGAAATGAAAAGAAGAGTATTGGGTCAGTTTTAAAATTTTATGTTTGTAGGAATGCTGAAGTAACATTTGTTTTTTAAATTTTAGATAAACAGCGACAGACTTCGTCACTTAGAAGAAACGTCCTGTATCCTATCGCCATGATTTTATTAATTGGTCTCACTGTTATTACAGTATTTATGGTACTGCAAAATACAGTCGAGTTGTTAGTTGGCATAAAAGCATTGCCATTAAGCTCAAGGGTAAGTTTTTTTTGTACCTCCTAAGCATACAGTTTGTCAATTTTGTAATTCCAATATACAGCGTGAATCAATAAGGCATATTTTTTCAATGTCTTGTGTCTCATTAGAGACAGACGTGATTTGAGTTTTGATTTATACAGGGTGTCTCTGAAAGGGGTGTACAAAAAGCTGCCACATATTCCTGAGACCAAAATAGAATGATTGAACCGAACTTACCTCTATCCAAAATTGCTTCGTTAGGTCGCTACCGAACGTCAAAGTTCTTTAAAAATTGTTCTTCTTTTAAATAACAACAGAATGTTTTTGGCGATTGCGATCATATTTGGGATGTGAATCTGTACTGGCAACAAATGAAAACAATATGAACCAATATTGTTCCATGTTAAATGTCCGACTTTTTCTCAAAATACTGTTTGTACCACAAAATGGAAAATAATATATACCATGCAATTTAAAAATTATTGACGACTGCGCATAACCTCGAAACAATTAGTTGAAGATATGAAAAAGTGATTATCATCAAAAGATAGAGTTTTTGGTGATATGATTTACTAGACTTAAAATCTATTATAACGGAGCTATAGCTTTGGAGGTTTTTATAGATGGGACGGTATGGGGTGCCATTATAGAAACATAAAACTTGGTTGCCATAGCAACCAAATACCGAAACATACAAAAAAAGTAGATATGGACAAAGTATGTGGTGAAATTTAATAAATTAATATTTACGAAGTTTCAGACATTCTGTATTAGTTTTTACTTTACCCTGTATGTTATTTGAGTTGCATACCTTTTAAAGTAATTTTTACTTCACACATACAAAAAATAAAAATTTTCTGCGAGATACTTCAAAATAAAAAATATGATACATAATAATGGTATTTGGTCAAACGTTAGGAAATATTTAAACAAAAACTAATTCTGCAGACAATATGTTATTACTTAGTGTAAATAACCAGGGGTAATTAAATTTTATTAAATAAAAAATCATTTTAAATCAAAAAAGATCTGATTTAAATCAAATATTTGATTTTTTTAATTTTTATTGTAAAAGTCACGAATTTTTTGCACCCTGTAAAATTTGTAAGGTTAAAAATAAACTATGGTTTTTCTTATAGACAATAAATAAAATGATATTTTTTACAGCAATTCACGCTTGGTATAACTTCGCTATCGATGTTAGGACCATTTGGCGCATTTCTTGAAATTGTCCTAATTTTATACCTGATTGCAACTTCATCCATTGGTTTATATTCATCACCACCCATGTCTCGGATTCGTCCTCGAATAAAAAGTACTCCTTTCAACCTGGTCATTGGAAATTGTGCTCTTATTTTGATCCTGAGCTCAGCACTGCCGTTGTTATCGAAAATATTGGGTAAGTGTAAATTTCTAAAAATATTCCAATTTTTCTAACTTAACGGTTTTTAGGCATTACAAATTTTGATTTGCTGGGAGATTTCGGAAGCATCGAATGGCTTGGAAATTTCCAGATAGTTTTCATGTACAATCTTGTGTTTGCAACGGCAGCTACATTGTGCATTGCAAATAATTTCACTGCAAAAGTGCGAAGAGAACTCTATGCTCGGTTAGTGGAAAATTATATGTTTGTTAGCAATTATGTTTCTTTTCTCAACTAACATGTTTTTTTCTGCTCTGATGCACAAGTAGTACGTTTAGGAAAGTACGTTTTGAAGACTGATGTTTATGCACTGAATTTTTCTTCTTTTAGCAACTTTTTTGCTGGTACAAATTATAAGACTTGCTGAACATTAGGCCTTGCGTAAACTGTGTCACTATCGTTACGATTTTTAAAATAACAAAAAGCTTATTGTGATTTAGAGTAGGAAGTAGTTGTAGTTACGATACTTTCCTCAACGTTGTACTTCTTTTTTGCATATCGAGTGTGTATTTTGCACTTTTACATTACTAGGCTTTTATGTAAAGTGACTGATACAGTTTTTAACTGAAGCTATAGATTAATGCTCATAAATAATCCCATTGTGTTAATTAAAATTCTATTTCTTAACTTGTATTAAAACTATATCGAAAGGTGTGGTCATCCACATTTATATACTCTGGCGCCATTTTGTTCTCTTAACATCACATGTTCATACTCACAATTTCGAGTTTTATAATTTCCTAAACACAAACATTGTTTTCTAACCATTTTTTCACCTAATCTTGTATTTCATCGTACATAAATTTATAAAAAAATATATTCCATATACAGCTGTTTGGATTTTCTTAAAAAAAGTAACTAATTTAAAGATGTGCTTCTATAATCTGTCTGATGTGTTGCAATGCTTTCAAGCCGAATGGTTTTTTGCTTTAAAAAACGATTAAGAAAAAAAAAGTTTTTTATACTCATTTTTTTATACAGAATATTAAATTTTTTTGGGAGTATTCATCCTGTGTCCGTCCCTAGAACCTCAAGGCCATCCCTGGGTAAAATCGAATAAGCCTTGTAGTCAGTGCTTACGTTTAAATAAATGGTGGGTTTGCCATGGCCGACTGCTCGTAGCTTTTCTATCTGTGGTACCCAACATTTGGGTAATTGTATGTGCCTGTTTTTTTATATATGTAAAAATATTGCACTGTAATGCCTTAAAAATGGCACACAAATTTTTATTTTGTAGTAATATTCTAGTCCTTAGGATTTTGAAATATTTATGGTAGTTTCTGCATTCCCATAATTTAAGATATGTGTTTTAGCATAAGAGGAGTGACTAGTGTAAGAGTAAGATTTCAAAATAAGTCTGATAAGTATGCGATTATTTATTCCTAAAGATAAATTATTAGTTATAAGTACTTATTTATTGGAGAGCAAAATAAAGCGATTGTTTAAATGTTGTTGTAATTTTATTTATTTTATAGAATTTTTTCTGAACTTTCTAGCTAGAATGTTTTGAAAATTGTAACCCACGACTTATTACTAAAAACTGAGTTGACAGATCGGCATGAAATTTGGTATTTTAATAGCTCTAGGAGAACATGGTGTTACTTTGTAAAAGAATTTCTATACAAGTGGAAATTTCAAATTTTGTGTCCGTTTTCTAATTTTATAATAGGGATGACTAGAATTTAGCTTGTGTCTCAAATCTGCTGCCAATTATATCAAAAAAGCCGCCATTACATAAACCTTTCCCAACTGCACATGAACTATTATACCAAGAAAACTCCTACCCCCTCTCCTTCTCAAAAGAGCGGGAACATTCGAAAGATATTATTTCAAATATCTTAAATAGGAGGAGAGGTCAAATGATACCTCATTTTAAAGGTCTCATTAAACTGAACAATTTATGTATTTAGTTTTTCTATATCTCTCACCGTTACAAAATGGCGGCTGAATTTATACAAATTTACTTCCTATTATCGGAGCGATTGCTCCCTCTACCGCATCTAAGACAGTGAAACAAATTCTAAGTCACGTGCGAGTTGAAGATGGACAACTTGCACTCACACTAAACCCTTATTATACCCGGTGGGAAACTATTAATGCATGTGTTGGTGTTTTTGGCGAATAGGATGTGCATTGTGTCGCGATTGTTTTAAATGTAAGATGGAGTGGCGGGTGATGGTGGTGTCACAACTTGTTAGTCCGGAGGGGAAAATAAGAGTGTGTGGTTGAGACAGGAAAGTACAGGGTATAATAAATATTTATGCGAGTGCAATGTTTAGTTATTCAACTCCAACTCGCATGCGGGTTTGAACATATTTTTTTAAACTGGTTCCATATTAGCTCAATTGGATTAAATACAGAATAATATGGCGGTAAACATAAAACATTGTAATTTACTCGCCAGATCGTCGACGTAAAATTGCTTGGAAAAAGTTTTTGGTTTTTTTGGGAGAGGGGTTGGCATTTAACCTAGGTAGGTTGGAATATGGACTGGATAGGGTTAAGGTTAGGACTTGATTTCCCTCGGTGCTAGGAGGTGAGGAGGAATCAAGGCTTGCGTGGGCAGGGTCGCTTCCCTGAAGTAGACCTGTTTCTGCTGGGATTTCAGAAAGTGTCTACCCGCTACCCCATAGTTTTAGGGATAGATTATTAAATATCAAGTAAAAGTCATTTATGTTAAATATTTACGCCAGATAGTGTTAATTGCTTTGTATTCTTGAAATACAAGTAATTGCAGCTGTTTATACCCAGCATTTGAATAATTTAAAGTTTTTAAATAAGTTTATACTATTATTTCAATATGGAAGCTTCAGTATCGTGTAGTATGTTCCTATAATATAATTATTATGCAGCTATGCTCTCGGTACGTACACTGGTGTAAAATCATTAATAATAAAATACTTTTAAAAAAATGATAAGTATTATAACAGTATCTAAAGTATAGGAAAGTCCAAGCGAAGTGCTTCGCTCATTTTTAGCTTAAGTAATAGGCAAGATAACAATACCCATACAATTCCTATTAACACCCTGTATATTTTAAAGTTGTTTTTCTGTAAAACAAAACATCAAATTTCTATTTTGACACATTTCAAACATTTTATAGTTTTATTACGTTTTAAATAAAATATACCCATGGCTTATTTTGTAATCGCCGGCAAGCCCGACTGTCCTGCATTTGTGCATGGAATCCATGTTGCACGATACTTGGAAGAGAATTTACCAAATTTCAACGCTCATATTATCCAAATGAAAACTGGAGATTGGGAGGTAAGTGTTTGCTGTTCCTCTATAACAAATTTGTTTCAATATATAATAAAAATGTGGATATTCACAGCCTTGGTTAGAAGATATTAACTTAAAAAATAAGTGGTACCATTGCTATTCTCCAATTATATGGAAGGAGTTATCGATGAGAGGTGGAGTAGCGCATTATTTAGGCGGCTTGTCTGAATTTTGGGAGTATTGCTATGATTACTATGGGCTCGAATCAATCATTAGTCCTGAAGATTTAGAAAAAATGGTTGCAGATAACTTGCAGGTATTGCAATATACATCACATCTGTCTGTTCTTTTTTGATTAAGTAAGTCTAGTTCTTTCAAGAAATGGAAAAAGCGGAAGCAGAAAAAAGGAAAAATATTAGACACATTGGTATAATTGGGTTGCACAATAAAATGCTTCGACAACTTTTATGTGAATTGGTTGAAATGCCTGATTTGCACAAGTCAGGCGGAATTAAAATACAATTATACGACATTCATGCCGATTTAACTGACACCATGGAGTTTGCGGAATATATAATTGAAGATATCCAACCGATAGCAACAAATGGAAATGTAAAAGTATTTAGCATAACAGACAGAATACAAGATGTTTTAATAGATTGCGACTTACTTATAGTACTTGGTGACTACAGCAGGTAATAAATATTCTATCCAAATTAAATACATATAACTTGCTTGGCCCATACCAATCTTCGAGTTACAGAGAAAATTAGAAAAAAAATTCGTAGTGTAAATGATAACAAGAAATTTAATATTTTTGGTACTTTGATACTTTCGATTGCAATACTTTTGATACTGTCGATAATTTGATATTTTTGATACTGCAATACTTTCGATAATTTAATACTTTCGATAGTGCTATACTTTTGCTACTTTGATACTTTCGATACTGCGATACTTTTTGGTACCTACTTAGATACTTTCGATGGTGTGGTACTTTAGATTTTATATTTTTGATACTGCGATGATACTTTTAGTATTTATTTGGGTCCTTTTGATGCTGCGATACTTTTGGTACTTATTACTTTCGATAATTTGATACTTTCTATACTGCAATACTTTTGATACTTTAGATACTTGTGCTACTTCGATACTCTTGTATAGTGTCAATACCAAATTTTTTATCGATACTCATTGTGCGGTATCTCCCACCCCTGGCTGTCGTGCACATACAAATCGGCACTTAAAATATCGCTTACTATAAAAGTATATTCCGAAATGTTTGCAGTCTATACACCCTCATTCTCTCTTTCTAGAAGAGCAAATGAAATGGAAAGTGATTGGTTGACACGCAACATGTCTTCAATGTTTTTATTAGCAGACGAAATAAACGCATTTGGAAAACGAAACTTGAGAGTAGTTCTGGCAATCGATGGTCCGGTTTGTTTTAATGCCAACATTTTAATTGACACGTGTACTGCAATTCGAATTCAAAATATAGTTGCCGTTACAAGTGATGTAGGTTTGGGCCCATTAAAGTGTGCAGCAGAACAAGCTAATATTCCTTTAGAAAGGTTAAGTGCACCTCCTGTTTGGGGATTTGTAGGAATTAATCACTTTGTAGATGTACAGAGTGTTATCATACGTAGTGACATTTATCGACCATACCAGAGAGTAATAAGAAATAAAGGAGGCTCAACTTTACCTTTAGGAATAATACAAACTGAATTAAGATACATGGCATACTTGATTGAAGATATGGAAGTTGTTTGGCTTAAGGCTGCTAACACCAGAAGCGTTATCCAAAAACAACTCAATCGACCACCAGCATATGCAAAAATTCGAGCATTAGTAAGTTTGTTAAAATTGTGGTATGCTAAAGAACCTTCTGACGATATAATATCGTTGGGCGTTTGTTCCAATGGTAATTATCAATTTATGGAAAAATAAAGCTGTTTTTTTTTTATTGAATAATATTTATTTAGGTACTCATGGGCTTCCAAGCGGCATTGTTTTTTCACAGCCTGTTATATTGGATAAAAATTTATGGGTACCATTTAAAAATTTTCCACTTACTGAAAAATCAAGACGGGAAGTTACACAATTGGTTCCACCGATTTTAGAAATCACAGAAAAAATGAATGTTGGACCATGTGGTGGTTTTGATAATAGTGTAACATATTTTGATTCAGTAGACTATAACTAAATGTAACACATATAATGACAATAAAATGATTTTTAAACTAATTTATATGAAATTTGCTGAACTATGTTCAGAATAATTATGAATTATATTTTCTTGTTAGGCGAGTTACAGAGGGGCAGTCTTATTTGGTTACCTGTACCTAATTTTTTTTCACACATCAACGCAGGCGATGTATAAATTTATTTTCAAAAACTGTCAGTTTGTTTATTTGTTTTGCACAAAAATCCTCTGTCTCACAATCAACAAGGTCCGTTGTTCCTGGCGTCAAAAATAATGTATTAAAAATATCTGTCAAATTGTAATAGATTGTAATGATTGGCGGGAAACTTAAATTGTAATGGATTGTAATGACATGGCAGGTTAGTAAAATCAGATTTCATAGAAAAATAATAGGAAAATACATATAATGCACTTGATACCAAACTAGCAAACTTCATTGCACACTTACAAGGGTACAAACAAATAAAATATCTTTCTCGAATATTTCAAGGAAACGATTGCCTCTAGGGAAAAATGACCATCTATCTTTGTTTTAGAGAATTTGCTTAGCTTTTTTTTGCCCTGATGTATTTTTGTCGTAGAGTCAAGAAAAACCAAGATATTCACGAAAATTCATGTTGGAGCACGATTTTAGCCCTTTTGGTTGTCAAATTTTATGCTCACACTTCTACCCAGGGGACTTTACTGTGCACTGTGTATAAGGTTGCTACTATATTTTTATGTCCATGATGTACAGACTGCAAGGAGTGGTCTAGTTATAGGGGCGTATTAATATAGTAGGTAGTCACTACAGTGGGTCACAGCCGCATGGGATTCATATGTCCCATATCGCATTTATGAACCTGGTGAAGCAAGTCTGAAGTTATAGATGGGCCCTGTCCCACACAGACGTACGAATTTTTAACAGCCTATTACGAGACGCATACCGTATTGCTTTTAGTTAGATACGTAAAATGTAAATATCTTGAAAATTTCATGATTTCTTATAAATGCATTCGGTAGGATGCACGTTGTAGCTCTCCGCACAGTAGAATAATGTGTTACGGGGTAATAATGACCCATAACGCAGCGAACATGTTGAAATTCGTACTTATGCAAATGTTCGGTTTGGAACACTGGTGAAAGAAACAAGCTTGCAATGCTGAACATGCTAATTTGTCTCTTTATTGCACACTGGTGAAAAGACAAAAAATTCTCTTTGGTTTACACTGGTGAAAAAGCACAGTGTTGATTAAATACCATAAATAAAAATAAAACTTTTCTTTAGATAAGTATTTGTTTATTAACATGTGCATTTTAAACGTAAATTTCACATCTCATTACAGATATACTTAAAAAGAAATCACGAGCTAAAATCACCAAATGAAAAACAACTTCTACCAACAGTTTAAATAGACCACCATAATATATGTATGAAATATCTAAATCATCTACAAATACTCATTACCAAAATTTTTATATTAATTCTGAATTTTGATAGCCGTATTTATAACCTTATTAATTAATTCTCCTCTCGAGCATACACAACATGATTTCCTTTAAAAATTTTAGTCAAATAATAAATTTTAAGGTTTATAAATACAACTGCAAAATATGATACAAAATCTAAAAACAAAGACAATTTTTGGTACTTCTACGAATTATCGTACAAAGAGAATTTGTTTTAATTTAAATTCAAACCGGGTAAATCAATTATTTTAGAGAATTTTCTCTTTGTATGTAAATTCCTATAGACATATACCGCGTTAAAACTAAAAAAATTTAATTTTTTGTTAAACTAAAAATATTAATAAATACTTTATTGATGTTACAATACAATGTATGAAACATTTATAAGAGTAGACAATATTATAATGTTAGTAGTATACTTATTTTGTTCTTACCATTATAAGACCGTTTTATATGAATCATTATATTTCAACGGCGTGCGTATGTACGCACACCTACCTATCATCATATAATCAATGATATAATAATACAAACAAACGTTATCTCTTGAGATTTCTAATCCTACAAACACTGTCGCTTTATACTATATACACCTATATACAATAATTTCAATTTCGTTAAATAAATGGCAAATTCTAAAATGTTAACTACATAATATTCTGTACAGTATAAATATATTTCCACATTTAAATAAAAAATTGATATAAAATTCTTTCAAATAGTACTAAAAAACTGAAATACAGAATAGAATATAAATATACTTTTTTTTTTATATAATATTAATACATGCCTTTAAAATATAAATCGCATCTAGTTGCACACAAAAATTCTTTTAAGACAACAGTACCTATTTGTAATCTTAGTACAGGAAAATTTTGCCTAACTGCAAGACCATTAGGAATTATTACCATACTTTTTTTAATTAATAAAAAAATGCGCACATACAATCATCATTTATTTAATGTTCGATTTGTACGCTAGCTATGTGTCCAAATCGTCCTCTCTCTGGCTCGAGAAATATGAAACTAACCCAACAAATTCACCACCTGTGTCTTCATCAAACGGTTTACCACTGCTACTTTCCGAAGGCTGCACTGGAGCTCCACCTTCACCAGGATAAGGTTCCGAATACGCCGGGCTTGGATAAACAGGAGGCGACTGACCCTCATCAGGATTCAAAGGAGGAGGTGGCGGATATGATCCAAAATGATAATTCGGAGGCACCCCAGGATGATATGGAGACATATTGCTACCTCTGTGTTGTTGCAAGTGTGGTGGTACCATGGATACATGTCGAGGACCTGCAGCCCCACTACCAACAACGCCTGGAGCAAAATGACCAACTTGTGGCCTCGTATAGGGAGGAGGTGGAGGTGTTGGATCACCTTTACTCAACGGACTACTTGAAGATGGCGATACGACAGCGGGTGAGTGGCGGTCTCTACTGGTAGTGGAAACATTTATTGGACCACCACCCGAAGGTGACGGATCCATAGATCTGTGTGTGTGGTACATGGGTGGTAGACCTGGAGGTCCCGGACTGTGAAGCCTATGAGGTGGAGCAGGACCGCTTCTTACCACCGGATAATGCGGCATTCCTGGAGGTGGTTGTTGGTACGGTCCTGGCATGGGGCCTCTGGGACCACTCGTACCTGCAACACAAATTAGTTACCACCTTATAATCAAAAACAGCCAACAGGACAATACCTGGATGATATGGGCCAGAACCAGGAGGTGGACCCAACTGAGGATCACCTGTCAGTCCACCAAAATATTTAGCGCCTCCGCCTGGAAAACTTCCCTGACCTGGTTGAGACTGCAACATTCTCGTAATGACCGATGGAGTTGGTTGACTTTGCGAAAATGGTTGGGGGGGTGCCGCAATTCCTAACTTGGTTCCGTGCATGGGCGAGTCTGGAGCAGGTGAAACAGTGTTACTACCAGAAGAAGCCTGACCTTCAAGCCCCATATCCAATTCAGGATTGTCCTTGTTAGCTGCAGCTATTGCAGCAGCTTCAGCAGCAAGTGTTTTCTTACCTTTACCTCTACCTCTTCTCTTCCTAGGAGTTCCATCCACATTTAGAGCAGGGGCAATTTCGCTAAACATCGGAAGGCTCACACCTGGAGGTTCGGACAGCTCTGCGTTATTTGCCATAACGGAATTCATCAACATGGATGCAGATTCGCTGTAGGGCGGCACTAAATCTGCACTTGCACTTAACATTTGATTTTTAGGTTTCCGTCCGCGTTTCTTTGGTATCTTTTGTTCTTTTTCTATGATCTTTTCAAGCCGCTTGGCTTCACGTTCTTTTCGTTTCTTTTCTTTTTCAATTTGGAGAGCAACCAATTGAAGTTGTTTATTGGCGTAATCCTCTTCTTCCATCATTTTCTCCATTTCCTGTTCGTTCATTTGCTCAACATTTTTATTAATTTGCTCTATAGGATTGGGTTCATCTTCAGGGTCTTGCAAGTCCGGCTCTTGCATCATGGTTGGTTCCAACATGGAAGGTTGCGCCATCAGTGGTTGCAATGGCTGTAACGCTTGTAATGATTGCAGCGGTTGTAAGGCTTGTAACCCAGTAGGATCTATCAGAGAGGGTGGAGGAAGTTCCATAGGTGGTTGAGATAACTCCGGCATTAAGGACGCAAATCCAGGAGGAGGTGCATCTTTAGGTTTTCTTGGTATTTTTAACCCAGACTTGCCACGTCCGCGAGCTTTAGGTCGTGGTTGAGTATTCTTCGCTATATCTTGCAGAACAGTGTCCACACCAGACTCGTCGCTATCTTTTTCGTTTTCCAACTGCTTTTTGAAATCTTCATCTTCATGTAGATTATATTCCTCTTCGCTTTCTTCAATTCGTGGCGGCTTTCTTCTTATTTCCTGGTGTACATAAAAGAATGGGTATATTAACATTCTTGATCACCAATAGAAAAAACTAGTGATGGGCAACTGGGAAAATTTCCAAAAGGGGAAACTTATTGAAAACTCCCAAATATTCCCAAATTTAAATTTCGCGCCAGAACATCAAACAAATCTTTGTGTTGCACTGTAAATACTAAAGACAGTTAATTAATAAAACGTAAAGCTGAAAAGGTGAATTTTAAATTAAGAGCGGAATGCAAAGACGTGTATTATAATGTTTGCAATATTTTTTAATTTAACAATAATGAGTAAAACCCTTTTAGTTCTCTAGTTGTACGTTTTGGACGTATCTGAACGTACCAATAATTGTTCTTGTGAAAGAGGTTTTACTCATTATTGTTATAATTTTCTCACAATCGCTCGTTGTTTCCTAATGTTTGACTTTAATTTTTTTTGTTGTATTTTTAATCTATACAGAGCAAATAAAAAGTCCTCCCTTTCATTTTGAAACAAAAATATTTTAAAATGCGAAACTCAAGTATCATTTCAAGCAAAAAAAAATGCTTTGATTACCAATCTATTTAAACCTACATTGGATTTCCTAGGTTAACGCGTTTGGGCTGTAAAGTGTATACAGATGCATACACAGACACATTGGCGAAACCTGGTTTTTGGTAGCCTCGGACCCTAAAATGTACATATCTGTCTAAATCTCAAGTTCTGAAATTTTTATGATAATACTTTTCTCTAGCTATACTCTCTATAGCAAGAAGAGAAGAGAACACCCCCTATATTCAGCTGCGATGGCAGATACTGATTCATGGCCAATAAGCGAGCATAGAGCTTGTCTCTGCAACAGGAACGGTGCTATGGGGATACGTGAGGGATGCCACTCGGCTGTAACCGCAACAAACCAAACAAAAGGGGAAGGGGGAGGTGCTCGTCTTCAATATAAACACGCTCAAAACAGAACCTTAGATTTGTGTTCTAAGCATGTCGATAAGCCGATCTGCACAAGCGCAATTTCCCTATGACCCCCCACTGCCCCTCACCATCTATTTTTTGTTGTTTCAAACATTTACGAATTTCATATCGGCTTCAAAATCGGTATGAGCATGTTAAATGACAATAGGAACAACTTTTCATTGAGAAAATACCACAGAAAGGTTTCCTTTTGGCCATTCACCCAAACAGGTTAATTAGATAATCTTGTAATTTTTATTTAATATACAAGTTTTCAAATTAAAAAAAAATTTTCACAATTCTGAAAACTTTCAGAAGCTTTTTAGAATTTGGAAATTATTTCAAATTTTCGGTTTCCCAAAATTTTTTTAATTTCCAATAATTAAAAACACTTAGAATTTTTTAATTATTAATTAAAACATCTGGAATGAAATCCATTTAAAAATTTTAATACTTTTCTGAATTTTTATAAAATTTTGCACAAAAGCCTAATATTTCAAAAAATTTTCAAAATTCAATAAATGCGAGAAAACTCCCGTGGCGGTTGCCCTGGAGGTGACACTAAACAAGTTAACAGTGTAAATGTGTTTTAAACAAAAGTAAGAGAATGGATTGTTGATAGGACGATTTAGTTGTGTGGCTAAATAAAGATTATTTAACTTAGAAGTACACATATAATTTTAGATTTTTTCACCAATTTATAAAAAAGAAAAATCAATACAACAAACATTAATTAGTAAAATTATTAATGTAATTATTATGAAAAAAAACAGTAATGTTATTTTACCGGCAAAATAAAAAACGGTAAGTAAAATCATTATTTTATCGGTAAAATACGGTAAAATTCATTTCACGTCAAAAATGATGTCATTAGAGTCCTTATGAAAAACCATTTAGTTTGATACTAGATACTCGACAGGTCTACTTAATACTTGATACGAAAACACAAAAATACAATTATTTATAGTTCATAAACATATAACGGTTATGTAATTTACATATACAGTTATAATGATTAAAGTATACCTAAATTAAATACAAAGCAAAATGTGATAACAAAAATAAAAAATATGAAGATATAAATCGAAATACAAACATTTAGATAAAATAAACTTATACATATAAACATAAAGTTAAACAAACTTAATAAATGTAATTGATGTAACTTTTAATAACAAAAATAAAAAATATATTTTTATACCCTGTGTACAAAAAGTAATTACATAAGGGTTGGCCATGGCTAATAAAATTTCTGTCTTTGCATGCTTTAGAATTTAAACAAAAAAATATAATGTCACTTAAAATTTTTAGGTTAAGCTTGTAATTTGTTATTTGTAGTGACACTGACAGAGTGATGACAGTTAAATTCTAAAGCATGCAAAGACAGAAATTTTATTTCCATGGCCAACCCTTATGTAATTACTTTTTGAACACACGGTACTATAATAGGATTGGTTTAAAGAAAATAATCTTTATTTAGGTTTCCTACCACAAAACATTTCTGACCCTTTCCAAGAAAAATAATTCTTTGTTTTGGAGTAGGACGAATATCCGCGCGCGTGGCAATTCGCAATGATTTTTACCATTTTACCAATAAAATGTGATTTTACTTTACCGGTAAAATACCATTTTACCGATTGGTAAAATACTGAGACTCGCATCACTGAAAAAAACACTGAAAGACATGCGAAACATTGGGTTAATTGGTATCAAAATTACTATCTTTGTGAAACACGTCTGAATAAAAGAAAAAACCCGTTCTTTTGCCTAAGAAAATAGATTCCCGGTGTTTTCCCATCACTAGAACCAACCAAAAGTATTTTTTTACAAACTGTACATACCTCCTCACTGTCGGTTCCAAGCGCTTCCAAGTAATTTATCTTTTTCCCTCGGGTTCTCCGACCAATTTCTTCATCATCATTTAATCCACCAAATTTGATATTAGGTCTTTTTCTATAGACCTCTGGATCGGAATCGTCTCCAGTGCGTCTCTTCTTCTTTTTCTTCTTTGATTTCTTTACTTTCCCCGAAGATTTTCTTCTTCTTGATCTACTAATATTAAAAAAAAAAATAAGTAGTAATGGCTCAAGCTGATAAAACAAAAATTACACTTACTTTGTGGCTTTACGTTTCTTCTTACCCCAAGAGCGGTCACTTTCCTCAGATTCAGATTCATCCCAAAGCGACCTTGTTTTCTTACGCCTTGGTGCTTCTTCTTCCTCCGAGTCACTGTCATTAACTGAGAGAAAATAGAATAAATCAACTGTCCCATGTAATTTAAAAATAAATGTTTACCAAAATCTCGATCATATCGTGAAATGCGAGCCCTTGTAGATCTTCGTACGGGGCCAAAATCTTTACGTCGTTTTCCTCTCCTTGTTTCTGCCTCACTGCTCTCGCTACCACTGTAGTCATCTTCATCTACATCTTCTTCTGATTCGGACGAGCTAAATTTTAATGTTTCATGAGAAATTTTGCTAACTTTTATGGGGAAGTTTAAATCTTACCTAGATCCTTTAAAATCTTCATCGGAGTCAGCGTCATCGCCACTGCTAACATCCAAACTATTTAGCTTTCTGTGTTTCTTCTTATATATAGTTTTTCGAACAGGACGAATAAGATCGCCGTCTGAATCATCAGCAGGTTTTGCATCGTAGTTAGGCGGAACCACAGGTGGGAGTGGTTCAACAGCTGTAGTTTCAGGTGCTACTGCTGCATCAAAGGCAGCAACAGGAGTAGGTGGATCAGTTAGAACTGCAGCAGTGACAGTACCGCTTGGAACAACATCAGTTCCTTCCACAACGGCTTCGTTCTTCAAACGCTCAGCTTCTGCTTCTTCCTTTTCGGCATTGACTATTGTTGCAATATCCTTGCCCCGACCTTGATTTCCTGCCCCTTTTACAGCTTCGATTTCATCCTGAAATCATTTTTATTTTTGTCGTTTTGTTGAAAAAGGAAAAACAAACACAATCAACATACCTGTATTGCCGAGTTTATCAATTCGTCATAATCATTAAATCGATAACTATGTGCTTGTCGCCGTTCACGCAATTGATAAACCGGTTCATCACTGTCACTGTCTGAGCTTGAAGAGGATTCCGAATCAGAGCCCGATTCATCGGAACCAGATTCACCACTGTCCGGCTGATGTACTCTACCACTTTCTTTTTCATGCTGCTGGCGATGTTTCTGACGGTGTTCGTCTGTGTCTTTAGTTGGCAATACATTATCCAAACTGATGCCCACATATGCTAATCGTTCCTTGCGCCTCGTTTCCATTTCTCTCTTATTAATTTTTCTGTCGTATTCATGCAGATGTTCTTCCAGGTTTTTAACCAAAGTAATCTGTAACAGGACGGTGACAATAACAATTTTTTTTCCAAATATTTAAATTAAACTTACATGTTGACAAGGTGGACAAAACCAATCACCTTCAGGAATTACAAGCAATGCCGGTCGCAGACAAGAGCAATGCCAACCACAGTCGCAACTATCGCACAGAAGAATCCACTCCGGATGATCCTTTTGGCCACACTTTTGACATGCACAGTCGTCTACTTCTTCTTCAGGATCTGATTCTATGAAAAAAAATATAATTCATTTAAAAAAAATAAATAAAATGCTTAAAAATACTGTTTTTGACAAAATTATGTGGTCATGCTTGAAAACGGTTCTTTCTGACAATGCAAACGAAAATTAAAAAAATTGCAACTAAAATGAGAGAAAAACAACAAAATAATATTGAGATGAAAAAAGATTGTAGGAAACAAGAAAACACAGTGAAGAGCTGTGGGTGGAATGAGAGAGGACCGAGAAGAGTGAAGGAGAGGGGAGATTAAAATATGGTGGTGGTAGGGGTCAGAAGAGGGGATTGTAAAGGGAGAAAGAGGGATTGTGGGGGAGAAAGGGATTGTAGAGGGAGAAGAAGGGGTTGTATGGGAAGAAAGAGGGGTTGTAGGGAGAGAAAAAAGGCTTGCAAGGAAAGAGAGGAGTTGTAGAGGGTTGTATGGGGAAGAAAGAGGAGTTGTAGGAAGAGAAGGAGGGATTGTAAGTGGAGAAAGAGGGGTTGTAAGGGGAACAAGAGAGGTTGTAGGAGGAGACAGAGGGGTTGTAGGGGGGAAAGAAGGGTTGTAGGGGGAGGAAGAGGCGTTGGAGGGAGAGGAAGACGGAGAAAGGGTGAAGAAGGGAGGAGAAAGGGTGAAGAAGGGAGGATAAAGTGTAAAGTTGGTTTATGCCTATTTTTTTGTTTGTGAAATTGTGTAGGTGGAAATGAGGGAAGAATAATCAGGGCCCACAACAATTTTCAATGCAACAATAGCAGCTACGTACCTAAACGACAACTTAAATATAGACACCTACCAAAAAATTATTTACAAACACTAATTTTAATTTAATTCAAGAAAAAAATATAAGAAAACTGAATTAAAAGTATTTTTTGTAACTAATTCCACCAAATGGGCAACTAATAATATGTTCGACAATGGAGGGAGATAATGGACGAGCCAACTGGGGATTCCAGTATCCATAGATATTTAAAATTGAAATTACTGTGAATTTTTTTTCATAAATTTAAAAATATCCATGGGGCGAGTCCCCATTTGGACCGCCTTTTAATTTCCTTCCTTGTCACGCTCATTAGTTGCCTATACTTTCTTTGTTGCACTTGCACTCATTAGTTATCTGTTTCTAGTAAAATAGCGACAGTTTTTATATGCAATTTCAATAAATACAATTTTTAATAAAAAAATAATAATACTGTAAGAAGTATCCACCTGCATTCAAAAAATTTTTTTCCTAAACGGGGTTCCCACTAACGACCAAAAATTAAAATCCATGACTTTTCTGGGATATCAATAACCAAAATTCATACTTGCCCATAACAGTGGACAAAAATTCACCAAAATTAAATATTACCTACTTGAAAACATTTTTAGTAGTGATTATTATTATTTACTATATGAGTCCATAATTCAGAAAATTTCTGCCAATCATATTCATTATTAATTGATAAAACAGCAGCATACCGTTGTAAACTGAAATTAACAGCACCTTGGTGTGTTCAGCTTAGAAAATTCAACGCTAAATCCGAAATATTCTCGCGACTGTGCAAACAAAACGCACTGTCTTGATCATAAATACAACAACACACAATCATGCAAACTAGGGTTTTTATAGCTTGATTTCTTAATTGTAAAATAATCTATATCCAAATACCATTTCTGATTATAATTTCTTCTGGATACATTTCATGGATTTTATCTTGCAAAATTTTGCTTTAGAGCAACTCCACTCGTTATCGTTTTGTCAATTTAAAAAAAATGTTAAGTTTTGTCAAAACGTCTCCTGTCAATTGCTAAGCAAAATTTTGCTCAACAATATCCACAAATTTTATTAGACAAAATTATAACCACTAGTATGCTATTTGGTATTACCTCAGACTAAGAATACTTCTTTAGGCAAAAAATGTAATTTTCATTAATATTCTACACTACTGAAAACCAGGTTTCTAATGTAACTTAAGAAAAAAATTAGGACTTCTGCCGCTTTTTGATTGAAATTTTTAATTTCTTGCTTTTTTAGGGTTTCTCGGTTATCGACAGTCAGTGCGAACTATTAAATTGTTGGTATGGAAGCTGATTAACCTGGAAAATTTCAGATTCCGCAATATTTAAAGTTTTTGATTTGGGGGCGAATTAAAATTTTTGAAACTAAATTTGGGCTTAAAATAAAATTATGAATTTAAAAACTGATGTTAAATGGTAATTATTGGGGTCATAATTAATATTTTGATTATTGTAATTTACTGCTACATAAATTATTTTTTCACGCTACCGGCAATGTAAGTAGGCCTTACATCCATAGCTACAGGGATCGTAAGTGGCTGATAACATTCGTGTACTAGTTACCCTTGACGACGGAACTTAATAGTGTCACTTACATTCCTAGGAAAATAATGTTGATTTTAACTGTTCGTTGATATGGTAACAAACACAGACAACTTAGAATAATGGGGGTTTTAAAAAATAATTCCGATGACAGCTGTCAAAACAAACTTTTAAAAATATGATTAAATTTCTACCTGTAGGCCTAGTTACATTGCCGGTAGCGTGAAAAATTTAATAAGTAACACGGAATGTATCGACTAATAACATCCTCGGCAGGCGACAAGCTTCGGCTCCGCCTCAGCTCGTATTCGCCTACCTCGGATGTTATTGCGTCCTTACATTCCTTGATACTTAAATAACTAGTTAATAACAATTTTTTTTATTTAAAAATCCTTTGACAAAGTTAACAATCTGTCAAAGTTGATAATTATTTGTGCAACCGGCCGTAAATCATAAAAATGGCTACCTGTTGTGAGGCCTGAATAATACAAAAATTAAATAGAAAAAGAAAATTTAACACCGAACAAGTATTTTATTTGTAAATTACCTTTTCGTGCAGTACGAGCCCTTTTCAACGGTTGCACTTCACCTCCTTCCTCTAAATCACTTTCCGGAGAAAATTCGTGATCAGATTTTACTACCAAATGATGATCTTCATCTTCCTCAATTTCTTCTTCCTCATCTTCAATCTCGGAAGAACTCGATCCACTACTACTTTTCCATGCTTTAAATAAATCAAACTTTTTTGTTGGATCCCAATGTTTTCTTTTCCTTTTCCGTTTTTTTTTCTCATCAGATTCCGCATCACAAGTGGTCTCATCTTCGGTGGGAAGGTTTTTGTTCCGTTTTCTTTTTTCTATTTTATAATCCTAGAAATTAATTAATATTTGAAATAAACAAGAAGCGAATTATAGAACACAAAAATTTACCTTGTCCTCACTTTTCTTTCCTTTGCGTTTGCGCTGCTCATCTTTAAGATCAATGAAAGTAACTTCTTCTTCAAGTTTTCTTCTCTCTGCTTCTTCTTTTATTTTCAGCTGAGCTATTCGGCGCGACTGTCGCACAGTTGCTGTTGTGTCACCTTTGATTATACTTTCTGTTTCTTCCGATATCTCGAGTCCAAGCAAAGTTTTTTCTAAAATATATTTTGATTTAAAATGAATAAACTTAAATAGATACAAGATGTACAAAAACAATGTCAAATAAGTGCTGGTAAATAATAAGAATCCAACTTACTTGTTTTTCTCGGCTTCTTTTGCTTGATTACTGGAGGCGTATTACTAGCATCCGTTCTGGAAGCTTCTGAAAGGGCATCGCTACTAGGGGCAGGACTTTCCGTAGCTCTAGTAGAACGAGTCGATATCCGCCGTTTAGCAATACCTTTACTCTTCTTTCCACTATCTTGTTTAACTGATGGTTCACTTTTGTTTTTATCATCGTTATCCTCCTCTTCCTCCTCCTCTTCGCTACTGCTCACTGCTTTTAATTTTTTTTCCTCTATGCTACGTCGTAGATTTCGATCGACAGATCGCTTTTTCAGTTTAAGTCTCTTACTGTCGCCTTCCTCTTTCTTTTCAAGCTGAGTTTTCTTCCCCTGGACACGAACATCACGCAAAGCATCGATGCTTTGTTGAGCTGCCCTTTTCCGAGTGACTCTTGTTACGGGAGTGCTTGGTGAAGCATCGTCAGTATCCAATTTAAATGTGGCCAATGTCATAGGACGCTGCACTGGCTCAGGGGCACTTTCGTCCGAGCAAGCCAGAGGATCATTTTCAGGAATGATAACAACCGCATCATCACTACTATCGCTATCAGCATCGACACCAACATCACCGGCAAAACCACCAGAATCATCCGAGTCGGACGAATCGCCTGGTTTATCGTTAATGTCGGACTTGATTTCTTGTGACGTAGTTTCGGGTTGGGCCTTTAGTTTATTTATATCGATACATGTTAATAAAGGCACTTTCTTCTGGACACACAACGGTTCATCTACTGGTTTTAATCCCTGATTTTCTGCTTTTTCCTTTTTGTCAGTGTCAGGTTGAGTTTCTTTTGGTTCGTTAGTTACCTTCTCCTGATCCTTTCCACTTTTACCTGCAGTGTCGGTATTAGTCAATTGACTAGATCTCAATGACCTCCTTGTTTTAGGTGGTTCATTCTTATCAGCGCTCGGTTGTTCAACCTTTTCGGATTCTTTAGGTTTCTCACTTGCTGGTGTTGTAACTATTTTTTTACCTTTATCTATAACTGTCACCTCAACTGACGAATCTGATAGCCTTAATTTTTTCGTAGGACGAATCTCTGTCTTCACTATTTGTTCTTCAATGTCTCCGAGATCGTCTATCGTCTCATTTTTCTTTATGATTTCTTTACTAGCGGTACCACCTTCTTTAGCTTGTGACCTTGTATAACTAGAAACGGTTTTGTCGTCTTCTTTTGGAGTACCAACAGTGTTTACCTTACTTTTCGGTCGTCCCCTACCTCTAGGCTTCTTGTCTTCATTCTCATTAACAGCCGGCAGTCCCTTGTTTTTATTTGTTTCTGTACACTTTCGTTGTCTTAATTCCCGATTAGTATCCCCTGTAACTTGCGGTTCAATTGCCTTTGTGTTTTCTGAAGATTTTTCTTGATTATCATTTTCTTTCGAGACCTTTTTCTTCTGTTTTCCTTTAGCTTTAGGTGTTTCCACATCTGCATCATCAGATTTTTGGGATTTTTCATTTTCTTCAGTTTCACTTTCATCTGGAGAAAGTTCCGGTTTTTCATTTGCGGGCTTCTTCGTCTTTTTTGTTGATACTTCGGCTTTCTTTGCTGCAGTGGAAACTTTATTATTAATGGATTTTTTATTTTTGTTATCAATTCCTGGGTCTGATTTGTCAACACCGCTACTTCGTGTGCGTCTAGTAACCCTTCTATTGGCGGTATCGTCTTCAGTTGATGTTGCAGAGGCACTTTTAACCAATTCCTTAGCAACAGCTTTATTTTCAATGGATCCATCTGCAGAATGTAATTCAGTAATTGAACCTTTTGTTTTTACTGATACTGTATCATCAGAAGAAGTGACTTCAACTGAGCATTCTGTTTCTTTTGGTTGTAAAACTTTTGCTTCAATGGGCTCTTTTGTGTCCACTGAGGGTTTATCCTTAGTAAGAGGAGAATCAACTAACATTTTTATTTTAGATGGTTTATTTTTAGGTGTAATGGCTCCCACTGAGCTTGGTTCTTCTACTGTAGTTTTATTCTTCAAAGCAACGAGCTTAGCCGAGCTTGGTTCTTCGACTGCAGTTTTATTCTTTAACGCAACGGGTTTAGCAGAGCTTGATTCCTCCACTGCCGTTTTATTTTTTGGATTAGCCAAGCTTGATTCTTCCACTGCAGTTTTATTCTTTGAAGCAACAGGCTTAGCCGAGCTTGGTTCTTCCATTGCAGTTTTATTTTTCGAAGCAATGGGTTTAGCCGAGCTTGCTTCTTCAACTGCAGTTTTGTTCTTCGAAACAACGAACTTAGGCAAGCTTAATTCTTCCACTGCAGTTTTATTTTTCGGCTTAGCCGAGCTTTGTTCTTCCACTGCAGTTTTATTTTTCGACTTAGCCGAGCTTGGTTCTTCCACTGTAGTTTTGTTCTTCGAAGCAACGGGCTTAGGGGAGCTCGATTCCTCTACTGCAGTTTTATTTTTCGGCTTAGCCAAGCTTGGTTCTTCCACTGCAGTTTTATTCTTCGAAGCAACGAGCATAGACGAGCTTGGTTCTTCCATAGCAGTTTTAATCTTCAGAGCAACGGGCTTAGTCGAGCTTGGTTCTTCCACTGCAGTTATGATTTTGGACTTAGCTGAGCTTGGTTCATCCACTACAGTTGTATTCTTCGAAGCAACAGGCTTTGCCGACTTTGATTCGTCCACTGCAGTTTTAATTGTTGGCTTACCCAAGCTTGGTCCTTCCACTGCAAGTTTACTTTTCGGCTTACCCAAACTTGGTTCTTCCACTGCAGTTTTATTCTTTGAAGCAACAGGCTTAGTCAAGTTTTGTTCTTCCACTGCAGTTTTATTCTTCGAAGCAATAGGTTTAGCCGAGTCTTTTCTGTCATCTGATAGTTTATCCGTAATAAGAGCAAGCTCTACCAACGGTTTAACTTTAGAACAACTAGACTCATGTGAATCTTTTATTTTTATTGGTTGTTTATCTGTACTAGTTTCTGATTTTCTGTTCACCTCAACTGCGGCAATAGAAAGTTCGGCAGCAGAAGCTTTTGCTTGCGTTGATTGTATATTCTTAGAGGAAACTGGTTCACGTGATCTTTGGGGTTCAACCAACTTTTGAGGTTCCACTGTATCTTTTGAAGGAGCAGGTTCAACTGAGTGTTTGGTTTCTGCTATAGGTTTATCCTTGGAAAGGATGGGCCCAATTGAACCTTTTGTGCCTATTGACGATTTATCCTTGGAAGAATATGACTTTTTAATCATCTCAAGTGCAGCTACAGGAGTAGAAACTTCCGATAATTTACCTTTGGAAGTATCTGATTTTTTAACTATCTCAAGCGCAACCGCAGAAGTAGAAAGTTCAGTAGCAGCGTTTTTTGTTTCTACTGACGGAGTATTCTTAGAGGGAATTAATTCAACTTTACCTTTAATTTCTACTGACGATTTAACCTTGAGACTAGGCTCAGTTGAGCTTTTAGCTTCCACTAATGGTTTTTCATCTTTAGAAATAACTGGTTTAACAAACTGTTTGATTTCTGCCAAGGGTTTCTCCTTAGACAGAATCGGAGCTTTTGATGATTTATCATTGATGGAATCAGTTGATCCAACTCCTATCGTTGGAGCGGCAGGTTTTTTGACCGTTGAGAGAGCAGTAAGATTTGTAGTAGAATCTCTGCTTAATTCATCCTTTACAACTATTTTATTGGTTAAAGTTGTACCTTCAGAAATTGCATCGTTAATAGAAGATTTATTCACCGTTGAAGTATCAGCCTTATCAACATTTGGGACCTTTACATAAGCTGATAATTTATTCACAACCGCATCGACAGTAGCTTTTGATTTTGATTTTATTATATTCTGCTTTTTTACATCAGAAACAACTGCAGATGCTTCTTTGACAACAGGACCTGGTAGCTTGTTAGATGAAGGCTTACTAATTCCACCTTTTTTGGCAGATAGCGGTACTTTTTCGCTGGTCGACAATATTTCAGTCAAAGAAATTACCCGCGATTTATTTACATTTGAAGGTATTCCAGAGGTTGCATTAACAATAACTTCATTAATATCAAGCACGGGCTTCTCGGCTAATGAAGAAACACCAGTGCTACTAGATTTCTTTGCTTGATATTCAGCTGGTATTCGAAAATTATCGTTTGAAGGCTTGTTGGTTACAGCCACCTGAGGAGACTTCAAATCGGCAACATTAACTGGAATTTTATCAGATGTTTCTTTCACGTCTTGTTTTACACTTGCAGATTTTTTTATTGGTTGGATTTCCGAGACTTTAACAGTGGAAGAAACAATGCCAACACCATGGTCGGATTTATTTGGCGAAACTGAAGGTTTTGCATCTACCAGCACAGGTTTGCTGGTTAAAGATATGTCTTCAACTTTGTCTGATAATTTCTTCATGATGGGTTTAAGTGTAGAAGATTCTTTAGTTGCGTTTATTTCCTTAATTGTTGGAGAAGCATCAACACTACTGCCGCTTGAATTACCTGCCAAATTTGATGACTTTGCATCAATTATTGGTTTACCAATTGAAGAAATTGTATCGGATAATTGTGTGTCATCCGATTTCTTTCCAGCAGTGACATCTTCAGGAATTTTCCTCGCAATTTCTGGCAATTTCAATTCACTACCGATTGAAGACACATCCTTGTTTTTTTCGTTCAATTTTTTTGTTCCACTAGGTGGGGTATCTTCATTCTTCAAGACAATTGGCAGAACCGCATTCGTACCAGTAGCACTTGATTTCCCTGGTAGAATCGGTATATTTGTAACACCGACAGGTCTATTCCTAGAAGTTTTACCCTCAATCGAATCATTTGATTGTTTTTCATCCAATTTCTTTATGTTTGACTCAGCTACAGGTACCTTGTCAACTGAAGGTACAATAGTATCGGCGTTCATATAATATTCTTTCTTTAAACTAGACAAAACTTCTGGAGTTGGAGTTTCCTCTTTTTTGCGGGAAGTTGTTGTCAAATCAACTGCAGATTTACTAATCAATGATGATGCTTCTGTAGAACTATAAGGTGTGTTTGTTAAAGACACGTTTTGATCAAATGATCTCTTTAAAACAATTTTTTTCACATTGGAATAAGTTTTCGTACCTTTACTGACAGTTTGAGTTTTGGCGTCATCAAATGTGCTTTCTATATTGAATTTTTGCGTACTGGAAATAGTAGGAGTCTTGTTATCGCTTGCCAGTTTATTAGCGGAAGAAACAGCAACATTATCGGCTGTTTCCGATACAATTTGTTTTATCAAGGTTGGAGGATTCTCTGTGTCAGGCAAACATTTGCTCTCTAATAGTGGAGCAGATGATTTGTTTGATGAAATTGGAATTTTTGCATTGCTTACCGTGTTCTCCTCCTCCTCATGAAAATCCAATGTATCTGATAAATTCTCGCCCATAATCATAGCCATCTGCATTTCTATGGAACAAGGTTGCTCCCTCGTGCTTACCTTAGAGTCCAATTTAAAATCGGATACCTTATTTTTGAAACTTAAATCTACGCTATCAGTCTTTTGAATATTTACTTCCTTGATATCTTCTTGTACGTCTTCTAATTTACTCTTTGGTTTATTATCTAGTACAGATGTGTTTAAATTTTCTACTTGCTCTTCGGCAACTGGAAGACCTGTAACTTTTGGAGACACCGAATAACCGCTTTCCACATTACTTGTAACATTTGATACATGTGATTTTTCAGAAACAGGCACGTCACTTAATTTATTATCTTTTTGATCATCACTTACACTATTAGAGCTATCAATTTTTACCAGTTCTTTTTTACTAACACTATTTTTAGGAACATGTTGGATACCTGGTACTATATTATTAGGCAAATTACAAATTGTATCAATTTTTTCTTCTTCTTTCGTATTTCCTAATTTAAGTATCGTAGAAGTGCTCGTTTCTGGTTGTTTAATAGAAGATTTTTCTTCAACACAACTTAATTTTAAATTATCACACTTTTTTGAATCACCTTTAACCGTTTCTTCGTTGTTTTTACCAACTTCTGTTACTGTAGATACTGAAATTTTCTTTGTTTCAGCCACTTTGCTTTGGATACTGATTTTTGAAGCATCACTTTTGATACTTTCTTGTTCTGCACTCTCGGAATCGCCTTTTACTGATAATAGATTATTATCTAAAATACTTTCACTTCTCTTCAATGATAACTCTACGACTTCCGATACTTTTGGGCTTGAACGTTGTGGCTTTTCCATATTCTGTAATGTTTCGTCACTTTTATTTTTCAGCAACGCCGAAATATCACTCTTCTGGACATTTTGTTTGATTTCAACTTTGGATTGGGAATTGACATTCCTTACTAAACTTTTTTGTACTTGTGGCTTTTTGAAAGTGTCTTGCAAGTCGCTATTTTTCAATTCTTCCTTTTTTGATGATAATTGAGAGTCTACATTACTTTCCAATAATGTTTCAGTCTTTAGAGTTCCTTCATAGCTGCCCCTTTTAAATTTTATATTTGACGATATGCTAGGGTTACCATCATCTTGAGTTTCTGAGTTGAAATTCGGAACCTCTTGGATCTTTTCGTGTTCTTCAACGGACATTTGTTCTTGTTCAATGTTCATTTCTTCAAGGGATTCTGAGAAGATGTCGCTTTTCATAGGACTAATAGTTGGTTTGACTTGGAGACACCCAGGTCCAAAAAAGAACATCGATTTCTTAGGCGTAAACGACATAGAATCATCAGTTGTTTCATCAGGTGTAGTTGTGGTTTCTACCTTCTGCGGAGTAGTAAACTTTTCCCACTGATTTACGAGTTCTTGAACTTTTCCTTTAGATGTTTTCGGCATATCCAAAGTAAGGGATTCTTTTAATTTTTGTTCCATTTCTGATTCGAGTTTTGTATCACTATTACTATTGCACTGATCTTCGGATATTTCTTCTGTGCTTATTTGAGATTCATTATCGGGTTTTCCGATGTCCCACCTTGATTTTTTTGCACGACCTCTAGCAGACGAAATCAATTTATTGGTCCTTACATCAATAATTGTGCCTAATTTAAATTCAGATTTTGTGGGCGTTTTCACTGAACAGTCAATTTCATCGTTATTACTAGAAGGCTCACTGTCTTTAATACTGTCAATGGTATCAGCCTTATTCGACTCATGCGACGTACGTTGTACGTTAGGGTTCGAGGAATCTGATGTAGAATCCACGTTGGATGTTGTATTTTGTGTTTTATTTTGTTGCTGAGAAGCAACATCCTGTTTATCTGGACTATTATCGTTACCAGTTTCACACTGATGTCCGTTACCTTCACCATAAAAGTATACTACGGATTCTACTATTTCTTCACCTACAATTGGAGAATCATCTTCCGGAATCGGTGAGCCTGTTTCTGCCAATCTAGAGTTACGACCTTCATTGTCTTGACCAGAACCTTCACCTTAAATAATTCAGTTTTATTTAAGTTAATTATTTTCATTGATAATAATAAAAAATAAACATTACCTGTTACAAGCATAAGAGGTTCCTCTACCTCATCCGATACTTCTTCTTCCTCCTCCTCCTCGTCTTCTTCATCACTGTACGGTTTCTTCTTTTTGTTTCCAAGTAGAGTTGGTCGGTCCAATCTTGGTCGTTTTATATAACTGGGTTCTTGAACATCTTCCTCTTCCTCAATAGGCCGCTTTAAATAATTAGTATGTACATCAAAACCTGCACTATCAACAGCTTTTCGATGATGCACAGAACTTGAAGATGACGAATCACTGCGAATATATTTCTCTTTCACTCCGGTTATTTCCAGTTTCTTGTTAACGTCTACACCGGACGAAGAGATCAGTTCAGAAATTGGTTTGATCCTTATGCTGATTCCAGTTTTAGGTGGCGATAATGTCGTTGAAGAACATTTATCTTTATCTTCTTTCTCTGGATTGGCTTCATTTTTAGGTTCTTGTTCTGCTACACCTTCACCGTTCCCATTGCCAAGTGATTCACCTACTTTACTATTACTTGAATCGTCGCTAATAGATATTTTACTATTTTTCAATCTCATTTTGCTAAGCTTTGCTACTTCTATGTTATTTTGTGTGTTGTCTTCCTCATCTAACTGTGGTTTTTCACTATCACTTTCTTCTTTTTTATTAATTTCTACCAGATTTTCTTCTGTATTTGTGTCGGAATTCATCTGATCTTGTTTAGACGAGTCTGAATTGGAATTTGAATCGGTTTGACCAGTATCGACAACTGGCTTCTCACTTTCTAAGCTGTTGCTATCCTCATTCAACAATGTTACTTGACCATCGTTTAGTTGAGTAATCAGATTCACAAGTCCCTCTCTGTCTCTGTTACGAATTAGAAACAAAGTTGGAAATTACAAATTTGAAAATAACATAAAACAAAGTTGAATTACAAGCAGATTACTTTTAAATCTTTATAACTTTTTGTTTTAAAAATAGCACAGAACTACTGTGAAACAAAATACAGAGTGGGCCACCTAGTTTTGCAAATAACTGGCACAATCTTACATATACAGGGGGAGTCATTTAGGTGCTACCCCACTATTATTTTCCAAACTATTGCAAATGTCAAATTATTTTTTAATAAAAGTTGTTTATCACTAACTGTGTCATAACCTGAAATTATTACCAATTATACTGGGTGTTTAATTATGCTTGTACAGCATATTACTTTGTTGTTTTAAATAGAACATCCATTTTTAGATTCCAGATTTAATTTTTGATCTGAAAGTGTAAAGGTACTACCATCTTAAAAATTAGTGGATTTCGAGTTTTGGCGTTTTGGCGACTAATATTAATTAATTAATATTTTAGACACCAAAAACGTGGAACTATCGCTATTTTGCATCAACTATTAAGACAGTACAAAGTATTCAGCGGTATGTTCAAAACAGCAGATTATTACGCAGGTGTTGATAATTTAATGTCCATTTTGCAAAACTTCAAACGTGAATCACTTTTGTTTTTCAAATGAAACACCCAGTATTTTTTAACACCATCAAATGTCAAACTGGATTATCTTTCAATTTGATATACGGTTTTGTATACCAAAGGTTCAAATTACTATGGTTTTGAGTTTTTTTTTTATTATATTTTTTATAAATTTAAAATGAAAACAGGTGTGGCATTAAAACAAAACAAAAACTCTTATTTTCTAACGTTTAACAAGTGTAACCCTCCATACTACTTTTAAAACTATTGATTTTACCAATTTTTTTCTTAATAAAAGTGGTTTGTTTGCCTAATGAGCTGCTTAATGCCGTATTCAAAAAATTTCTGTATTGACACGTGACTGATGATGTCACTGGACACATCATGGATGGGCTTAATAATGGGCACCATAAATATTTTTTTCCACTACTAGCATTAAACGATATCATTATTTACTTAGTTTTAGAGCCAAGAAGATGAATTTCTTTCCTAGTGGTTACTAATATTTCATTATTAACTACTGGAAATAATGAAAACAATTGCTACCAATCGTTAAATTCACTGTAAACTTTCATGTAAAAATCTTTTGATTTTACTACCAACACTTTCTGCACCTTCCCTAATTTCAGGAGGGGTGCAGTTTTCAATCAAATCATCAAAATTGGACATTTTATAACCACTATTATAAAATATATATTTTACATAAATGTCAATTGAAATTAACTATTCTCTTGCTTTCAAGCAAGGCTACTTTATTTTTGTGCATATTTGCATTTGTAATTTTATTTTTTATTAATGTAAAATCAATTAATTTTAAAAGGAATAAGGGTGCTAGTAGTGGAAAAAATAATATATAAACCACGGTAGAGAAGACTTATCAGCCTCGCAACTTATTTCCCTCGATGCTTCGCATCTCGGGAATTAATTCTGCTAGGCTGAGAAAAATGTCTTCTCTACCTTGGTCTATAATCTACTATTTTAGGCTGTTGGATAGCTTTTTTACACGTTACAATGATATAAAGTTTTTACACTCTTACATTACAAAAATTATCAAAGTTTTACGTCACTGAAACAAGAAAAAAAATGAGCGAAACACTTCGCCTGGACTTTCCTATACATTTAAATACATTGTTTTATGTTTTCCAACACTTTCGATATACACCTGTCTAGACACGACTAGTTAAAGTAAATAGTTCTTATAAGTTGTAACATCTTGAAGCGGTTGAAGAAGGACCGACCGCTGCACTGCAAGCATAAGGTTGGGTAAAATATTCGGACTGAATCAACGGAAGCGGGAAATTGATATTTGAAAATATATTAATAACTCGAGAAGTATTATTTTTAGCAAGAAATTACTCTTATTAATTTGTATTTAGAATTTCAAAAACCTTTCTGATTTTAAAGCCAAAATGCCACGTTTCCATTTAAACAAAAGTTATTTTTTACCGTGGCCGCCATATTAAAATTGGAAACTCAAGTTTTTTTCTTAAATACAATCGAGAAGAATTTGCCCTACAACTTTGCTCTGGAGTTTGCGAGTCTATCTATTAAAATAAAAAAGTTAGCCTACACTGAACATTAAACGACTAGTACAAGAATACAACTGCTTGGGGACAGGGGACAGAAAGATTATTAATGGGAAAAAAACTCGATTTTTGATTTTTTGTAAAAAGATTCTCCTAGAGCAAGCAAAACAAGAAATCAATTTTTTAAATTTTGTAGCGATAATTTTGTGGTGGAGGGGGAACAGTAGCCCCCCTAAATATTAAATTATCAAAAAAATAATACGATATTCGGATTTTGTTATCAATGATGAGCTATATTGCTTTAACAGAAATAATTTATTGCCCCCCGTTAAATAAATAAAAGGGTACCAATTTCCAATAATTCATAGAGGGGGTCACAGTGAAATTATAGCAATGAGCAAAAAATACAATTGTAGCAGATGCCTATCTCTATCAGCCTCAAAAGTTTAAACAAAAACGTGTGGCCAGTTTTTGAGAAATATTTTTTTGAAAATTTCCAAAATTTTGGAGTGGTGCCATTGCGATCGTTTTTAGATTTTCAAAATTAATTATATTTCATGGTATAGTACCCTCAAAGGGCTACCAAACAAGATGTAGTTGATCCCAATCAAACAACTGGTTTTTGAGTAAATGGGGCGTATAAGTCGAAATTTTCAAAAATTCGTAGCGGCCGCCATGTTGAAGCTAGAGAGTTCGGTAAAAAAACGTTTGATTTGTTCTAAGGCCTTCTATAATTTTCACTATTCCAATTTCCAAAATTCCGTTTCTGAAAAAAATGCTACCAAAAAACATGTCTAACTTCCGCTTCCGGTTTCGGATTCTTTGTAAAAGCTTATTTTGTCGATGAATTTTTGATATACCTCCTCATTCCAAAGCACATCGAAATCGGTCCAGCCGTTACGGAGATATGAGCATTACCCACCCACACACAGACATTTTTATTTCGAAAAACTTCTTCAACACCGTACACGTTAATAGAAAGTTGTGGATTACATTTTTCAAATTAAAAACCACTTTTTTAGGATGCTGGAAGCCCAAAACATGTATTTCCGTCAAAATCTCGATTTTGAAAATTTGCATGAAATCAATACTTCCCTATACTGAAAGTATGGGAAAGTAAAAACTATCTAACTGTCTTGGGAGTGGAATGCAGCGAGATGCTCTAGACCAAAATTCAAAAGAAATTGATTTTTATTTAAATATATTTACTGAGGATATAACTGAACTCATAGTTACAGAAACTAACCGGTATGCACAACAGCAAAATGCTTCGAAATGGAAAGATATAGACACGGCTGAATTGTTGGTCTACATTGCTGTGACTATGCTGATGTCACGTAATAAGAAACTAGATATAAAGGATTATTGGTCAAAAGATCCGCTGCTCAAGTCTCCAATATTCAGTAAAATAATGCCTAGAGACAGGTATTTACAAATAAAGAGATACATGCATTTCGCCAATAATGAAGACGCTCCTCCTAACAATCGTCTATATAGAATAGAAAAACTTTTGCAATTAATAAAGGACAGACTTACAACACAGTTCCATCCATTTCAAAACCTCATTATCGACGAAAGTATGGTCCTTTTCAAAGGACGCCTTAGTTTTAAACAGTATATCAAGACAAAGCGTCATCGTTTCGGCATTAAATTGTATATTTTATGTGACTGTGAAACCGGAATTGTTCTAGACTATGTAGTTTATATCGGCCAACAAACCAACATTCAAGTAGAACCAGTGGTGGGGTTGGGTGCTTCGGGATCAGTTGTCGCTACTCTGATGAAGCCATACCTCCACTCTCTTTTTACAGACAATTAGTACAGTAGCCCAATACTATCGACTTATCTTTTTGAAAAAAAGACCAACACGTGTGGCACTGTCAAAGGAAACAGGCAGAAAATGCCAGTTTTCAAACAAAAACTCAAGAAGGGAGAAGTTGAGTGGAAAACCAGTGACGTTCTTTTGGTGCTAAAATGGAAAGATCGTACAGACGTTTCGATGATAACCACCATGCACAAAAATACTATGATTACTCTTGACAAACTGGACAGAGTCACTAACGAACCAAAAATAAAGCCCTTATGCGTGGTAAAGTATAATGAGAGAATGGGAGCTGTAGACCGGTCAGATATGATGATAAGTAGCATTGAGTGCATGTGCAAAAGTAATAAATGGTACAAAAAACTAAATAGTTTTTTGTACCATTTATTATCATGCTCTGGATATTTGTCTGCTAAATGCCCATGCAATGTTTTTAACCAAATTCGTTAAAAAGGTTCTCCTTGCAAAGTTTCAATTAAGCCTTATTCGTCAAATTTTTGTAAGGTAAGTTTTCTGCTTCTTGTAATTACTTCTTTTTGACTTATTCTTTCTATTTGTAGATATTTTGTTCAAAATTTCAACCAAAATCGAAATCGCGACGTGGGAGATGCAAGGCTAACAGGAAGGCACTTTCCAGCTTTGGTGCCTGCTACTCTCAAAGGCAAGAACCCCCAGAGGAGATGTATAGTTTGTTCACAGACTAAGCAAGGCCAGAAAAAAAGGAAAGAATCACGATATATGTGTATTGAATGCAATGTCGGTTCATGCGTCGTTCCATGTTTTAACATCTATCATACCATTGCAAATTTTTAGATTAGGCTGTAGTGTGTTTCTTTTTAATTAATTAAACGCTTTAAACACTTGTATATCTGAAAACAGGTCCCGTCCTTAAAGGGTTAAGAAAATGAGTTTTGATTTTTTTTCATAGCACACCTTGTTTCATCTGCAATTTTTAATAATTATGGTCAAAATAGCAACTGGTAAACGTTTTTGATATCTAAGATATTAATTAACTAATATTAGTCCACAAATGTCAAAAATTTTGAAAAAATTGAATTAACTCGAAAACTACTAATTTTAAGATGGTAGTACTTTGACACTTTTAGATCAAGAATTAACTATAGAATCTAAAAATGCAACAATATACAGGGTGTTCCATTTAAATAAAATAAAGTAATATGCTGTACAGGCATAAATAAACATCCAGTGTATTGGTAATAATTTCAGGTAATGCAAGACAAAAATTTGATATTCTCAATATTTTAGGAAATGATAGTAGGGCGACATTTAAATGACTCGCCCTGTATAAATCTTAGCAACCAAGATCTGCAATCTTTCTAACAAATAAATAATTCATAAATCATAATACCTAATTATGGTACTATTTTGAACATAAAACTATTTTGGAATTAGTTGTTAAGTAAAATGTAAATCGAGTGATTTTTTTCAAAGTACACTGTTTCAACTAATATTTTGTAAGATATTAGAACCTAAAATACTATAAGAGAATGAAGTCGGATAAATTATAGAAACTTTTATATTTACATTACTAATGAATAAATTTTAATAATTCAACTACTTTGTGAAATACTCAACAGTTACACCACAAATGATTTGTGAAATAATCCGGTTTTAATTACAAAAACTTACGTTTGCTTATTCGCTATGCGGAAAGTTTGAGTAACTTACCCAGATTACTTTTTAAGAATAATAAAAAAATAGGTTTTAAGTTTTCGACTTCAGTCAAGCCCTGCAACCTTTTAGATTTTAGGAAATAGGTGAAGAAAGTTTTTTTCATCAAACCACCTCATTTCCGATGCACCCATACTCAATCCATCACTCCAGAACACGTGACATACCAACATGGCGACCTAGGGCATGCAAAGTATCAAATGTCAGCTGTTTGTATTGGTTTGTCTTTGACCACAACACAACAAAATGCTGGCATTTTTAAATTCAGGCGTTTTACTTGAAAAAACAACTTTTATTTAACACTACAAGCAGCAAATAGCTAACCATGTGTACATATGCCGTTGCCCTACGTCGGCATATTGGTTTGGCTTGTGTGATGTCATATTACAATAATCGATAGTAGTTATAACACAAATAGAAGAATATACAATTTCCTACAAAACTAAACAATAAAATGATGTTCTAGCTCAAACCTTTTCCGAGATATAGCCTCTCAAAGGTGACCCTTTTTTCTGTAAGTTTTGGCTAAAAAAAACGTATTTTTCAGATATTACAAAATTATTTATTTCTTGATTATCCTACAAAAAAGTGGTCCCTAGATGAGTGAAATATATTCAATTCTCTGTAAATAAATGAAAAAAAAACATTCCTCTAATCTTAATAGGTCCGAAGTTATAACATCCCAAAGTTGACCATTTTGATACTTCTTTGGTGGAATTTTACATAGGTCAAGTTTTTTGAAAATATCTTGCTTCCACTGAAAATTACCCCTTCGTCCCAAAGTTATTAGTTACAAAGTTAAGATTTTTTGAATTTGGCTCTTTTTTAACAAATTTGTTCGATGTCCTGTAAATGAGAATCACAGGCCAAATATTCCTCGTCCAAATAAACAGCATTGTTTCTTCGTAATAAACATACAGCTATCACCATTGAACAGAAAAACTAGGATTAAAATTAAACATTTTTTAGTTATTATATTTTTTTTTAATAAATTTTATAGAATTACTATTATTAACAGGGGGCTCGGTACCCAAAAATTTAACAATGGCTCGAGCAAGCCCTCTTCTGCACACCCCTACTATTGAGTGACTTTGCTCCAACTAAATATGATCATACAGTAAAAATTCGACCAACAAAATGTAACTTACTTAGCAGCAAGAGACCAAGTTTCTTCATCAGGATCTTCTTTATAAACACGAATTTGACAACTGTTATCACTCTGGAACCAATACACATGTCCTACGCGATCTTTCCCTAACGGCTGTGTCCGCAATTCTTCTGCCGACAGCTTATTGATTTCATTCTTGAACTTCGCGTTATAATCGAATTGCATTTCCAGAAGTTCCTGAATAATAAAACACTTAAAAAATCCGGGGTGATACGAGACGCACAGACAAAACCAACCTTGAGAATTCGTAGTTTTGAGGACAACCTGGCTTTTTTATAACCAAACCGTTCTATTTCCCATGCATCCTGAATGCAAAATCCATGGCATAACTTGATAATTGCTCGCTCCCACCGTTCTGACGATACGGATTTTCTAGCCTTTCTTAGTAACTTTACATGCAAGTCAACTAATTCTTGTGGTACTGAAATTCAATTGATTTGAGATATTTAGAACTTTTTCGATGTTAACATCGTTAACAGGAGAATAAATGCTCGAGTAATATTATCGAGATGTAAAAGTTGGTATTTCATGAAAACAAGCTGTTCTATAGCTTAATTTGATCGGAAATGCAGAGGTTTAACAAGTTTTGAAGAAGATACAAAGGTATTTATCTTATATAAACAACAATTAGCAACTCCTACAATTTGATGGCTTCCTGGAGCGCTAATAAGAAATATTTTCTCATACCTTCTTGGCTGTTTTCGAGCATATCCTGTAGGTCTAAAAAGTCTATGTTTGCTAACCCACAGGTTACTCCGAATTTCTCCAAAAAGCCGCATATAACAGCGAAATTGGGATCGCTTTCGCAGCAAGCTTCGTTGTCTGACGCCATTTGCCTGGACGATTTGACAGCGGTCCGCTA
The DNA here is from genome assembly GCA_958336395.1 of Ctenicera cuprea. Classification (NCBI taxonomy): domain Eukaryota; kingdom Metazoa; phylum Arthropoda; class Insecta; order Coleoptera; family Elateridae; genus Ctenicera; species Ctenicera cuprea. The sequence continues at coordinate 1,522,047 of OY284490.1, forward strand.
GTCAAACCACCAAAAGGCAAACTCGCCTTGGATCTTTCACGCAATATTAAGGGGTCACATCACTTACACGCATTCCTACGTGTCTCTACTAAAAAATACACTACGCAACGTAAAGATCTTTTCACTCATAATTCACAAAAAGTAAGCGCAAATTGATAACACTACAACAAACCAAGCAAGCGCTCTTTTTGCAACACTCATGACTATTTTTTGTTTTTGGACGATATTAACACTATAGAACACTGCTTTACCTTAAATTGAACGCGACATTTCCGTATTTAACTATAGATGGTAGTAATAGTAAATTTTTTTTTCAAAATTTTCCCACAAAACAGTTCATCCATCGTCAAAGATGTAACTATGTACCCGCAAAACATCGCAGCCGCAGGGGGGCTCAAGACCTAGAGGGGCCCGTAAGGGCTCATAGATAAATACAATTATTGTATTGATTTTGTGCAAAAATTGAATTATCTCAAAAACGGTCAGATTTAGCGACTTTCAACAAAAAAAACGGTCTTCTTGTGTATTTTTGTATTGAAAGCAGAATAGGATTTTTAAAGCAATTATTTGAAAAGTATATATGTTAACAAAAAATCGTTCATTTGTCACAACAATAGACGTCCCTAAGACATCATCAATAGCATAAGAGAGACGTCCTAAAAATACGCACATAAAAATTTTAGTTCTTTTCAAAAAGCTGGATGATGAATCCGGCGAGTTGTTGTACCAAGGGATACAAAACACACTTAATTTTTCGTATACCTTCCCCCCCCCCACCCCCCCACCAATTTACTCCCTATCCTGACATAACATAAAGTTTTAATGTACACAGAGTATTTTGCTGCTCTACCAAAAGACACAATACACATTTAAATTTTTCATTAAATACTCCTTCCCTCGTTTTCCCCCCATTCCCTCCTCCTGGCCAAACGTATTTTTTTTTGTAATATGGGTAGAATATTGTCTTGTTAAACCAAGAGATACAAGACACACTTCATTTTTCAAGTCATTTATTGAACAAAAGTTTTTTTCGTCACATGTTGCACCACTGAATACAGAGTGGTTACTCATTTATGTTGCCACCATTGACGACCTAGCCGTGAAGGGGCTAGCGAATAGATACTCACAAATTGCTGATAGTTAGATCTGAATTTACAGTTTCGGGATTTCTCTCCTCTTCACGCATGCGTTTAATTTAAGTAGTGAAGAATTTGGAGTCAAACTTGAGTCTTGTCTCTCAAATCAAGACTCGATTTGATTTAAATCAAGACTCTGATTTCATTTCAAATTTTTCATTACTTAAATTTAACGCATGAGGGGAGGGTAAAAATCCCAAAACTATAAATTCGGATCCACTTACCAACAGTTCGTGATTTCCTATTCACCAAACTTAAGGGATGTTTCTACATCGTTGCTGTAATTTTCAGATTCGTCGTGGTTCATTCCCTTTTTCTACTGATGATGACTGCTTAGCAGTTGAAATGTACATTTCCAGTACAAAAAGTTCTTGTGAAAATTAAAAGGTTTAATTTTTGTTAATTGATCATTTACTTACAGTTGCTCATTTATTTACTTTATACAAAATTTTAATATTTTTAGAATATTTATGAACAGGCAAATGAAATTCAATGAATCCGATATAATATCACAATGTTTTTGTACACGAACTTCGAGATGCAAATAATGGACTTATTTATTATCAGTGTCTGTAATAAACCATATTTCTCAAATCAGCTGCTAGATACCAGCAAGCCAATTGCGTCTTAATTATTAAGTGGCAACAGATAATTTTTTCCAAACTGTCTGTTTTAAAAGTTATTGTTAAAATATGTCAAAATTAATGCAACATCTAATAACAATTATATTTTTGGACGTTTAAATTGGTGAAAAACAAAAATTAATTAATTATTAATTAACTAATTATACTGATTTCCAAATCAAGTGGAACATAACCGATTAGCACGGCAAAAGTGAAAAGCTCTATTTTATGCCCCAGAAGAATTTTATTACTTTCAGTAACCCTAAATGAAAATATTACATTCTTTTACATCACCTAATAGCAATTTATTTAAAAATTCATTAGAAATAATGCTTTAAATAAATTGTTTAATAATAGTCAAATCAGTAGTGTACTGATATAACTGGTTGCAAAAACAATTTGCAGATGTCTTCATAGCGCTGAGCTTGAGAATTTGTTTTGTAGGCGAGACGTTATGAGTTCAAACCTTAATGAGGCCTACGTTTTTTAAATTACCTTAAAAATATTATCAAGTTTATATAATTTTTACCACTAACCAGCGATGTAAGTACGCCATATAATCATGGCTACAACAAAAATCGGTGCCTCATGACATTTGTTTATTGGTTGCACTTGACTATGAAACTTAATAGTGTCACTGACACTCGTAGGAAAATAATAGTAATACAGATTTATAGCAATAGGCATAGCTAGCTAACTTATGAAGTAGAAATAATTAAAACAAAATTCTAATCAAAGTTCTGATGACAGATGTCAAATGGCACCGTATTGTACAAATATTTTCTTATTATTTTAAGCTTATTACTGCCGTTAGTAAGAAAAATTGCTGCTGATAGTGAGAAAATACAATAAGCAACATGTAATGTGAGAATATAACATTCTCGGAAGGTAATATAAACTGAGGCAAAGTCTTAAATATTAATATGTCCTTATATTCCTTGTAGCTTAAATAACTATTATTTACAATGTATAATTATTATTTTTTAACACTACATTAACAAGTAAATTAATTTGGTATAACAAAAATTTAACGATTAAACAGCTGAAGAAAAATAGTAACTACATTCACTTAAGCCCTTGTTAATTTTGTTGCTAATGTAGCGTTAAAAATAATAATTATACATTTTAAATAAAATAATATAAACCTGATTATCCTTCACAGCAATTGAAAGATAGCAAGAAAAAAAGTAGACCTCATCAAGGTTTGAACCCATAACGTCTCCTTTACGAAACAAATCCTCTAGCTCGGCACTACAAAGACATCTGCAAATCGATTTTGCAAACCAGTTATATCAGTGCACTACTGGCTTAATTAATATTAAATAGTTTATTTAAAGCATTATTTGTAATGAATTTTAAAATAAATTTCCAATTACGGTTACTGAAAGTAATAAAATTCTTCGAGAACATAAAATAGAGCTTTCACTTTTGCCATGCTAATCAGCTATGTTCCACTTGAATTGAAACTCACTGTAAGATTCGATAGATGGCAGCACGTAATGTCAGCCAATCATGAAGCTTACCTGAAGCTGACCCCTTGGCATAGTTGGCCATGCTGTCCTCTACCAAGTGATATTTTAAAACAAACCTCCCATTTGTGGCTGCTGCATGAAAATATCCTTTGAGCACTGTGCGTGGCACAAAATCAAATGTGAACAGTACATACAAAACTAGCAGTGAGCTCCGTGAAATTTCAATTGTTGTTAATCATAATAAGCAGTAGTACTCATTTAAAACAATAATAATCTTACTTAACAGTAAAAACTGCGAAGCAAAACCATAAATTAAAAGAAACACATTTACTTGGGGTTGTTTCAAAGTGAAACTAATCAATGAAGTAAAACACTTAAAAACAATGCATTATAACAACTACAGATTTTAATTGAAGTTTTTTTTTAAGTGGTTTGTTAAATTATTCCACTTAAAAACAACATAATAATTATTATTGCAAAATTTTCAAATTTATTATAAAAAAAAAACGCTGAAATTTACCCTAAACTACCTACTAATATAAATTAACAATAAATAAATATTTAAAAAAAAACAATATACAATTCAGAAATTTGTATTCGTGAACACATACTTCTGTCTTTAATCAAAGTCTCCTGTAACATGCTTTTTTAAGTCTTTAGAATTCATATTAATATCTTGAACTAAATTTGCATGTGATTCTTGAACAACATTTTGAACACTTTTATTCACAGGCAGTTTTTTACTATTAGCAATAGATAAATGGCTTGTATTTTTCGGTTTAGCCTCTGTTGTAAACATTTTTACAGCTTTCTGCTTCTCCTTTTTGCAAAGATCAACTTCTTTATGTGAACCTGTTGCGTTTGTTTCCTTATCTTTCGTCATCTTTGGTTTTAGTATCTGTGCCATGTCATATAAAAAGTCTTTTTGCACTGTGGGAACACGATTACGTACAGGTCTTGGATTTTCCCTTAACGCTACACTTGATAAAGCAGGAATTTCAATTTTAAACTGATTTTCCACTTCAGTAGAATTTTGGAAACCAAGAAAATCTTCTGTTGCATCATCTGTGCTGGCTGAATGTACTGTGTGACTATCAGATTTCAATTTCAATTCTTTTAAAATATATTCCTCTTTCTTAAGTTCGAGAATTACTTCAGATTCTTGTTTTTCTGCAGCTGGAGCCTCACTCTGACTTCCAAAAATAACTTCCATGATCATTTTGCGAAGTGAAGGATCTTGTACGTCCGCCTGGCATGGGGGGATATCATCTTTAACAGGTTCTAGTTTCATAGAGGTTTGCAGTTCTTGTGGATTTAAAGATGAGAGACTTTCATCTAAAATAGAATTGTGCTAAAAATACAGAGTGTTCATCTGGAGATAGATGCCTGTCTTCGTCATTATTAGAGCTATAACGTGGCCTAAATGGGAAAAGAATTTTTATCTTTTATGCTTATTTTAATGGGGTTTGCAAAAAACAATTGAAAGTTTCTTTAAGAGTTATTCAACAAAATATATTTTTTAATGAAATATTTTAGCATAATTTGAAACATTATTTTATTTTCTCAAAAATTATTTTTAATAAAGTGGCCAGCAAAATGTTAGCAGCATATGCGGTTGTTGCTTGTTGCAATGGCCATTGCAGTTTTTAAACATTATTGCTGTCCCAGTATGCCTAAAAAAACTTAATATCTTTGATCCTGACGCATACTGGTATTGCAATAATATTAAAAAACTGCAATTGGTATTAGAAACAAACCATTGCAACAAGCAGGTACCTAACAAAAAATGATTATTATGAATTAGTTCTTCCAAGTGTGCTAAAAACAAAATTTGTGTTTGATTATGACCTAACCAAATGAATTTCACTCGAATCAATTCATTCCAAAGCAAAAATGTAGATTTGGTGATTTAACAAAAAAAAACTGCTATTTCAAATTTATTAAAATTTTTGTTCAAACTTCGTAGCTAGCATGAGAATTACATTTAGAACACTTTTTCCCTAATAGCTTTTTTTGATATTTTCTCAAATGAGGCGTTTTTTCGCCAATTAATTTAATTATTTTGTTTCCCACCAAACCAAAAGTCACGTGACTTATGCCTACATCAATTTTTAGGTTATGCAAAATGCAAAAGCGATCCCAAAAACAAGTTTTTGGAAAATTCTAATAATAAAAATTTTAACATTTAACAACAAATATTACAAAATCAATATTTTAGATGCCAAAAACGTTCTTCCAATGGCTACTTTGCACAGTTCATTAACAAATTATGAAGTATTCAGCGGTATATTAAAAACAGCAGATGATATAGGGTGTTCCATTTGAAAAACAAAAGTTATTGACATTTAAAGTTTTTGCAAAAGCAGATTAAATCATGCACACCCTATGTAATAATATGCATTTTTTAACATACCCCTGTATACTGTATGTTAATACTCTGTGCAAAAAAACGATGGCTAAACGTTTTTGGTATTTAAAAAATTAATTTTGCAATATCAGTGGACAAATATCAAAATTATTGAAAAAAGTCAAATACCTCAAAAACCACTAATTTTAAGATCATATTATTTTGCGACTTTTATATCTACAATTAAACGTAAAATCTAAAAATGTAATAGTATACACAATGTTCCATTTAAAATAGCAAAATAGTGTGCTGAACAGGCATAACTAAACACCCAGTATAATTGATAATAATTTTAGTTTATGCGGCAGTTAATTACCAACTACTTTTTATCAAGAAAAAAATTTAATATTTATATATGTATATAATAGTTTAGGAAATAATAGTGCGGTGACATTTAAATGACACACCCTGTATACTGTAAAAAACTCTGCAATATCAAAACGTATTTTAATAAGCATAACATTTTAAATGCTTTTAAAATAAAACCAAATAAATTACCTGTTTTTACTTCTTCTGTATTTACTTCCATTTCCTTATCTTTGTTGTGTAGTGACTTTTCTCCTGACACATTTCTATATGATTCCTGTTTTTTCACTTCAACGTCTTCCGCATTATATTTCTGGCAGCGTTTTGTAAAGCCTGTAGATTGATCAACAGTTTTCCAGTTAGGAATATGTAAGACAGTATTTTTCAATACTTCCTCGTCATGAATTGCATGTTTAACTTCAACATGTCGATCACACTTAGACTTACTATAAGACATAAAAGAACAACTACGGCACTGATAACGATACCAATTAAAATGAACAGCCATGTGTCTCATCAAAGCTTTGTTTGATTTAAAAGTTTTAATACACGGAAGACAAGTGTGCTTATGTTTGTCTATAAATTTTGAAGATTTTGTTTCTAACGTTATCTTGGAAGTTTTAATTAAGAAAGTTTGGAAATCTTCAGGTGTCACTTTAATTTTCTTCGGTTTTGAAGTTCCTGGTTCTGGTTCCATTTCCTTTCGTTTATTGCTTTCTGTACAGTCGGTGTATTCAAGTGTTTCTTCGCTAATGTTGGAAAACACTTCCGACGCCATTTCAAAATTTATTTCATTTTCTGTATGTGATAAATTATCCACCATCTCTGTCTGAATTGGCATGCATATATCAGAACTTTCTACTGTTAAATTATTATCCAAATAGTTTAAATTTTCTTGTTCTGAACTTTTTCCTGCATTTTTCATACTTCTTGTAATGATACTATTTTTTATAACAGTAGGTCTAAGTTTTACTTCCATTTCCTCATCTGAATTGTTTAAAGGATCAACTAAATTTGGACTTTCCTTAATAGGAAGAGAAAGTTTAATTGTGTCAACGTATATGACATCATCACCGTCACTACTTCTACTTTCACTTCGACTAAAAGATCGAGGTTCTTCTACTGTGACTTCTGGAGTTATATTTGGTTTAAAATTTACAACACTTATTTTATCCTCCTCTTTAAGTTCATCCGAATTTTGAATAAGTACAAGTTCTTCATTTTCAGAATCGTTACCATCATCACACACTTCTATTACGTCAGTCTCATTTTCATTGCTATTCTCATAATTTTGGCCAGCATCTTGATTGATATCTTCTTTGGTATCTTCGTCATGTTTATCCTCAACTGTATTTTCAGAGTATGTTTCATTATCTTTAACGTAATCAATCCTGCACATTTTTTGAGAAATTAATTGTTTCCGTCGTCTAGATCCTTTGACTAAGTTTTCTACATTTGTATTACAGATGGATTTAGGGATTTTTGTTTTTTCAGACTGTGTTCTTTTGGCACTGTTTTCCTTTATGCTGTTACATATAGCGATACGTTTTGAGCAAAATTGAGAATGCGAATGAAGTGCAGCCTTACGTTCAAATTTACGACCACATCCACCGCATCTTTGTAAGTCATTATCACCTTCAAAGTCATCCATCCATTGCTAAAAATTATTTAATAAAATTAGTGATTGAAAAACTGAAAAAAAAAAAAGAAGACTTTTGTTTAGATTACTTGGTTCTATCTACAACAAACATTCATTATACGTATATCTCGAATGCGCTTTAAGCGAAACGCCTTTCTGACCAGCGTAAGCTACCGTGTTCACACATGGGTTAAAGCACCTGTGCTGATCTAATTTGTAAAATAAAACATATACCGATTTTTGCAATATTATTGGTTGTAATTTTAACAAAAACATTAAAACTTACGAAGTAATTAAATTAACTAATAAAAATCAAAAAACAAGTCAAAAACCTAGGCAGCTTTTATGACTGCTTTTATTTCAGTATTGCAAAAAAACTTAATTCGTGACATTCTTCTAAAATATGTTTTTTTTATATACACTAAATGTTTATTACTTGCATATAAAATATTCCACAGCAATTTTTCAAACATTAAAAAAATATTATTTACCTGATTTTCCAAATTCGCTTTTTCTTGTAAATCAGGAGTTAATTCTAAATTCATTTTTACATTATCACCATTTTTGTTTTCAGGTTGCTGATCTCGTCGAATTATATTAGCATGAATTTGATTTCTCAATTTCTTAACTTGAGCTGTACTCTTACGATGTATTTTGTACAAATGACGAATAACGCTCCATGCATTAGCAAATGTATCATTGCACTCGGGACACTGATAAACCAGTCTAGTATTATTGTGTTTGTATTTTATATGATACGTCAAAGTTTTCTTAGTAGAAAATTTCTGATTGCACACAGTACACATAAAATTAGCACTTTTTTCAGTTTCAGATGCAACAATTTTGCCATCAGAGCCCAAAATTGCTTCATTGTTTTCTAGGATGTTGTGTATTTCCATTACCTATGTGATAACAAACTATTAAACAAATATATAACATATTAAGTAATAAGTTTTACCTGAGTTTTCATCATATCTCCTTTATATTCATCAATCATATTACGGAACATGGTTTGGAAAACTCCAGAAGTTGCTTTGGTTATTTTCTCCAAAGCAATATTATTTTTCACGTCTTCTTTTTCAGAGCTTTTAGATTCATTGGAGACATCTTCCGATAAACACTGTTCTGTGATTAACGTGCTTTGCTGTCTCCCTTGGAGGCGACGAAGAACGTAAGAGAGATTTTTCTTATTTTCTTTAGTTTCTGATGAATTAGGTTCAGTATTTGTCGGTTCAAAGCATTCAACAGTTTGTTTTGAATCACATTTTGGTGGTATGGGAGAACTCGTGCCCGAGTTCTCTTCCACATAAGTCGTCGAAACAAGAGAATCGACTTCTTCCTGCATTACATTTAATTCGTTCTCCTGAAACCGATAACATTTCATGAATAAATTTTCAAACAAAAATTATTTATCATAAACTCACCTGGCAATTATTGCGGCAATTTGTATGATCGTTTGGGTTATACGATTCTCGACAATAATTCCGCTTGTGTAATATAAAATTAGCAAGACTTCTAAAGATGGTCCGACACATGCGACACTCATACATGATATCACATTCACATGTGACATATCGCCGAACCTAAAATCAACATTTTTTTGATACAAGGATGACAACTAAAACCAAGACAAGTACCTCATTTGTAGCAGTTTCAAACAGTTGCAAAACATGTCTTAAACCAAAGATACTCGTGTCAAGGGGTTTACGAAGATGGGCGAGATCAATTGGGTCATCATCTGTATTCGCTGCAGCTTTTCCAAGCGTAGTCTCAAGTGTTTTTTTGCTCTTAGTTTTGGCAGCTGCTCTGGTTGTCATATTTAACACTAGTTTTCATCTAAATGTCTAATTATTGAGATAAATCAAACTGAAAATAAAAATTAACCTAAGTATGATCATGAGGAAAATAAAAATGTTTTTTAAGATTTGCAGATGATTGCTAATTTTATTATAAATATTCAAACAACTATATTGGTTGATTTATCGACATTAACTTGTGTATTATTATAACTTCAGAGGCGAAAACACTTAAAAGCTTTTGAGGAGCATACAAGACAACCTAACATACCTGGTATTAAATTTTCAACTATAATCGAAAATAAGAACAAAATTGTATAACATACGCTTAATCACAAGTAAAAACGAAAGAACAAAAAATTGTGATTTAAAACAGAAGGTGCCACAAAATTGGTATACCTACAGCAAGAATCGCTCAATAAACCTATCAATTTAATTCTCTAATAAGTTTTTGAACTTCATAATATTTTCGCTACGCAAAGCACTATGTACATAAAATAACATGCAATTACGCTCCAGGTACTAATATAATGTTGGGTTTTTATTAACTAAAATCAAAAAAGGTGGCTTTTTTCGTTAAATTATCATCGTTCTGTCGTAAACAAAATTATGGCTCCGTTTTGTGAGCTACAACCAAAACAACATTTCTAAAACTTACGTACACATCATAAGGAGCACAAAATACAGTCCAAAACTGTACACATGCACCAAGTTAAATCACAAGCAAGAGAACTGGAGGTCATATGCAGGACTTGTCTCTCCCCAAATTTACAGCAACTGTAATAATTTAAACATTAAATTAAGCATGTATATAGCATCAAGGAATGTTTAATTATTAGTAGATAACAAATCTCAATATTATTTACCTTTTTTCACTTAAATAAAGCATAAAATAAGCTACAATCCCTGATATGGATCCATCAGCTTTCCACAGAAAATGTGAAATAGCCAAATACATTCAGAGATGGCACTAATATTTTTAACCTCAAAATTATACAATAATTGTCAAATTTTATAATTTAGGTTTTTAATCGTAGCATAAGTATTAATAATCACAGTAAAAATGAATAATATACGGCGTGTATTATATTTTTCTAAGGTATAGGTAACATGCATTTTTGTAATTTCATTGTTCTAACACTTTTCATCATTTCAGTTTCTACCAAAACGTAATGTGTTCAATCGACAGTGCTTAAATGAAACGCTTCCCTGTAACAACATCATAGTAAAACATTACACATCAACAAATGATGTCCGAGCAATATATCGACCAGAAAGTTTAATGACAAAATTGTTAAACAAAATGCCCTTTCTTAGCATATCTAAAGGTGTATGTATTATTCGAGCTAACAAACATTCCCTTTAATTTATGCTTGTATAAATTGCAGAGATTAAAAGTAACAGGTTTTATTTTATATGAATCCATAGCAGATAATATTATTTATCCTGAAATGTTTCAAAAGTTGAATTTACCCGACACATTTTATTCATGGTTTGTTATTACTGAACTCCATATTTGGATGTTAATGGTACGCTATATGGCTGAAGGTGATGAAGGCCGTCAAGTGCGAAATGGTATTGTTGAAGCCTTGTGGACTGATTGTAATCATAGAGCAAAAAAATTAGGTGTAAGTTTTTGTGTAACTATATTAATGTAATTCTTAGATAAAAGTTTTATTAAGAAAGAAGAGATTTGGTTTCAATTATGGCTAGAATAGACCACTAATGTTTCGTTCTTATTTGAACTCAGGTGGACATAATTCTAACCATAATTGAAACCAAAAGCAAACAAGCAGTTATAAAAGTTTTATTGTTTGAATTAAATTGCAAAATACATACAAAAACTGCAATCTTATAAAATATTAAAATCAGAAGTTTTTAACAGGCTGCAAATCCATCTGGTGTAAGAATGCAAATTTCGGAGCTTTCTGAACAACTTCACGCTGCTTTAATTGCTTACGATGAAGGTCTTCAATCGGATGATACTGTATTGGCAGGGGCTATGTGGAGAAGGCTTTATCAGCAACAAGCTGTCGATCCAGAACACTTAGATGCACTTGTTAAATATGTTAGAAGACAGGTAAAAAAATTAACATGCATTTTAAGGTCTTCTGATAGAACTCCTACTTAAGGTGACCAACAAATCAAGACACCCCCCCCCCCCTCAAATTAACAACTAAAACTCGAGAAAACGGGGACGGTTGGTCACCTTACTCTTACCTAGTAATGTTTATTTATTATTAAATGTACATATTTATAAGCTTTACACTAACATTCACAATATGGAAAGTTATTTTATTTGACATCTAAAATTAGTAGCAGTGTTTCACTTTTGAAATTTTTTTCAGATTAAATTATTAGACAGCATGACTAAGCATGAACTATTCGAAGACAGGTGTGTTAAATGGGAACCTTTTAAAATGTAATACAATAAGCAACTCGCTCTGTTATATATTTATTTAAGTTGTTGATAAAATAAAATAGCATGATTCAAACTCTGTGAAAGATTTTCATTTCTGTTCATATTAAAGATACTCAGCTTTCTTTTCTTTTTAAATCAAAGCTTTCCCGAATTAGCCAACAAAAGCTACAAGTTTCCTATACTGTCGCTATTTAATGGTCAAAAGATTCAATATTTATATAATTTATCTCTATAAGCCCTGCACTGAATCGACTCCTCGTACTCCACCGCAGTGATGCTACACAAAATTTGGCTGAGACACTGCTTGTCACACTCGTATGCCATTCTTACTGTACTGTCACGTACTTGAAATCTAAACATGTAAATACAATGTTAAAGTAGAAGTGGAACTAGAGCTAAAAAGAATGTTTTAATTGTAAGTATAAGACTCGATTCTATGTTTATTATACTGACGACAAGAAAGGTGAATAACTTGATTCAGAGTAAAAAAAAAGAATAAATTTTGTTGTTCGTGTTACGAACTTTTTCTTTTCCTGAACATGTTATTGTTCTAATTTATTCTAGCTAACTATGAATGAGCTACAAGTATACAGGTTGTGTCCGAAATTTCTGTACCAGTGAGCAATAATGGGTTCTTGGGACCAAAATAACTCGAACAAAACCACCATTACACTGTTGCTCCAATTAGGAACTTTTATCTAATTTAACCGACTTTGTATCTTTTATAGTTTTCGAGATCCGTATAATCTTCCAGTTAAAATAGACAGCCGGCCTGCATAGGTATGTTGCTGTACCGGTAAAAGCGATAGAACCTCATAAGTTCTGAATCGTTAAGAAAGGAAACAACTTATTTAAAATGGTAAATTTTAGTACATTTGAATTATAACGAAGAGAAGAAACCAAAATCACAATTTTACCTTCGATATTCTTCTATTAAAGAACTATTAGTAGTCATTCTTTGTAATAAATCGTGAAAATCTGATAGTTGTAGTTTCTCAAGTCCATAGGCATCTTTTAAAGCATATAATTTAAACCAATTTGGATCCGCTTTGGGATTTTCATTGGCTTCGGTTAAATTATAGGACCACTGTTCATAGTCTGATACATGCTGTAAGAAATGATTTTGCACTTTAGTTGTGGAAGTAGTAAATTGATTTGATTAATACTAATAAGATATGTACTTACGTAATGCTGTGTTTCAACATCATACACTCTATAATTAGGATTTAAACCTACAAAAGTAGTGAAACTTCCGCCATTAAATGCAACATTAATCACCTGCTCGGGGTCGTTGGTACTATAGAAAACTCTTAGTTCATCAAAGTGTGTGTGTCCATTGAACTGCCCTGTTATTGTGTTGGAAAACCTGTATTTTCATAAATTTATAAATTAAAACTGTTCTTAAACATGCGACTCGGTTTCTATTTATTTGTTGGTGCTATAGTATTAACCCTTCTGAACTGAACTGAACTGAAACCTTTCTATACAATTGGGACAGCTTGCACACTAATTTTAAATGCATTCCAATACCAATAAGATTTGAATTTTTGTTTGGGACAAATATAACCCAATAGTGCGTTCAGGACTAACAGTCGTCGCAAAAGGGTTTAAATAGATCTTTCTTTTATGATTTAAAATGTAGGTTTAATATCCAAAAATGAATAACATTTATTTACCTGCCATAAATTGAAGTGGTAGTCCAAGATAAGGGGATCTTGTAAATGGTAAGTGATAAAAATTCGGTTAAATGAGAAGAATTAGTCAGCATCGCAAGTACTGCTATGATCCACATTTAAATCCTAGAATTTTCGCTTAATTTTCAGTGCAGACTGAAAAAACTAAAACTCAATTTTCGCTTTTTGTCAATAATTTGGTTATTCTGGATTCTGGATTTAGAATTTGGGAGTGTGAGTTACCTCACGCGCACTTAGGCCACAATAGGTGGGCCCATTGTACTACCTCCCCAGCAGCTCTCCACATTGGACGTCACCCAAGCCATCCAACCTTTTGGATGTACTTGAGGACATCCGCAATTGGAGTGTTGCTGATTTCGGCCATGTTAGGCCAGAAGTCCCCCAGCATGGATCCTCTGGTTGTTGCGAGAGCTGGGCAGTGACATAGGACATGTTCTGCCGACTCGTCGTCCTCGTTGCATGCACGACAGTTTGGGCTGTCCGCCAGTCCCATCCTGTGCATGTGTTGCTTTAGGGTGCAGTGTCCAGATAAGATACCCACAACTAGTCGTAAGTTCTTTCGGGACAGTTGCACACAGTATTTGGCTGTTTTTGGCGAGGGTGCCGTAATAGCAGCCCTTGCTTGACGACAGCTTTGAATGTTAACCCATCTTCGTGTGAAGCTTTTTAAGGTTTCTTGGTATAGCATAAAGCTTAATGTCTTCAGGGATATGGGAATTACGGGTTCTGGCCCCCAGAGAGGTTGTCCGGAGGCCAGTCTCGCAATCTCATCAGCCTTTTCGTTGCCGTAGGTTCCGTCATGTCCTTTCACCCATACAAGGGAAACGGCATTATCTTTTGAGATATCGTCGAGAGCTTCACGACACCGCAGTACCACTCCTGAGGTGATTTTGCAACGGCCTAGGGCTAGTAAAGCGGCTCTGCTATCGCTGTAGATACCAATACGTTGGTTCTTGATTTGTCGTTCAAGAATTGCATTTGCACCATGTATTATTCCCACTACCTCCGCTTGGAAGACAGTGGCAATTTTGCCTAGTGGTATACTCTGGCGCAGGTTTAGATCATCGGAGAAAATTCCGGCACCCGTTCCATGCTTTGTTTTAGATCCATCGGTGAAGATGGATATGTCCATATGCTGGGTTGGTCCAGCATTCGCGTAGACACTAAAGTAGTCCACCATAGCATCCAGAAGAGGAATCTTGACGATTGCCTCATCCAGGATGCGGGTGTGTCTGCCTCCCTTGCCTGCTATTTGCCACAGCCCCTTGTGGGGCTCATGTAACCGAATGTAACCGAATCCGTATCACTTACCGTTTATTGTTTCCCCGCGCATGGGGTTCTTATGTTTGACTTGAGGAATTAGATACAATTACCTTTCCACAATTCTTCTGAATTCGTGACTCCATTGTTTCAAACACCCAGCATCTCCGGGCGGAACATGTGATAAAATATGAACCGCTTCCTTATTTTTTTCTGCTTCTAACAATGTATCCGCTAACCATTGAAGTTGACCATAGGGATCCTTATCTTTGTATATCAACCACCTGGTTATTGAATTATCAATTGTGAGAAATTATTTTAAAACCGGTCTTGTTTTACTTACAGATTATTAAGATAACAAACATTACTGTTAAGTCCAATAATCCTAAATCCGGGTTTCACTAAGACGCTATAGTAACCTCCTTTCTTAATGGTACTTTTAGTATAACTAGGCAACCATCGTGCCCATTCTTCTGCCACTAAATCAAACATCCATTGTGTTGATACAAGTTCATCTGTTACATTATCAGAAGAATACCTAAAAGTATATTACAAATGGGGGCCGTTTACAACTTTTTTTTTTTTAATTCAAATTAATAAACATGAAAAATATTAATCCTGTATTTTTTTTATTAACCGGAAAATTAGTTATTGAAATTTATATTTTTATTTTAGTAGGCGTTTCAAAAATACGCCAAAACGTGACGTCATTTTGCGGTAAATATGCGCATGCGCGGTTTTTGTCCCAGTAAGGAGTTACAATTACTTACAAGTCAAACGGATGAGGTTCATGATTTCCCAAAATTGGATATACAGAAATAGATCCGAATGTATCCTTGAGTTGTTTCATTGCCTTCTTTACAGAGTTAGTGTTATCTTCTTTACTTGTAGCCCATGACCGATGGCTTATTATATCACCAGTATAGTACACCCAATCAATTTTTGGCTAAAGAAAAGATGCTACCACAAAAATTCAACATATTTCTATTTTTACTCACATGTTGTTTTTTGATTTGTTTTAACAAATCTAGGATGGCATACCAAGGCGTGTCACACGAGTGATAATCCCCCCAGTACCCGGCGCCGTCTGCAGGGTTTGCTGGTGTTCCACTATCACTTTGACAACATAAAAATGTGTCGCATACGGTTTTACTTCCAGCTTCGTACATAGGGTCGTAATGTAAATCTGTTAGATGCACAACTTTCTTCTGTTCAGCTGTTGAATTTTGCTGTAAAATTTCAGAAAATAAATTAAACAGTTTTACTTGAAATTTGAAGAAAAATGGGTAAAAGAAGTTTTAATTTTTCTTTCTTTACATGTTCGCTGCGAGTACCCTATTTTGGATACTATTTTAATGTGCATTATGGGCCAGAGCGGTCCTGTACTACTTTGAAACGATGTGCGGCACGGAGTCTCTATGTTCCTTAAGGTTGTTAGCATATTATTATGTCCAATGATGTTCAGACTGCGGGGTGTGGGGCAGTTATAGGGGTGTATTAATCTAGTAGGTTGTCGATTGGTCATGACCGCATGGGGTTGAAATGTCTTTGATCGCAATTATGGATCTGGTTGAAGTATTATCCCGTTTATTTTAAGTGCGGACACTACGGAACAACTTGCACTGAAAGAAGTCGCAAGAGAATTAGTTCCAAGTTCACTGCTTACAAGCAAGTCAGAACTTGTAGATGGACCCCATGCCGCACACAGGTACGAATTTTTAACACAGTGCGTTACGGGACACATATGACCCGTATTGTTTTTAGTTAGATAAAAGTAGTAATTAATATAATATGAATTGTACACCAGGTGCCAACAGAATCATTAGGCAGCCCGTATTTTCTAGTTTTTGAGATATGGCAACGAAACTTAGTGTAGGATATACGTACCCAAAAAGGCACATTTTAACATATTTAATAAATTTTTCACTTCCACATTCATCGGAAATGACTCCAATTTTTGAATTTTTTGAGGGACACCCTGTATTTTTTGACATTTTTGGAATCCTGAGATAATTTTGAGTACACCTGTACTATTTATGAAATTTTTTAACCCTACTTGATATTTTTAGAGTCAATTTTTATTTTAAATCTAAAGTGTTGTGACCGGACTCAAAGCATTCTAAAGCACGAAGACAATAACAAGTATGGGTATTAGGGTGGTCCTTATTTATATATGAAAAAAAATTTTTGATTCGTTATACATACGCCCCCTAGTTTTGTTCCTTTATATGAGAAAATAAACCTGTAAAAATTTCAGCTCCAAAAAATATTGTTAACACGTGCCTCTTTCAGCTTAAAAATTGAATAAATCAAAATTTTACAATTTAGGAACAAAGCTACAAATTTAAATTAAAAAATTACACAACAACAAAAAAAAATACTTGAAAATGCCAAAACATTTTCAAAAACTCAAATAATTCGAAAACCGTTAATGTTAATATCATTCAACGTTAATACTTTTATACTTGTAATTAAATGTAGAATCTAAAAATGTAATAAAATACAGGGTGTTCAATTTAAAATAACAAGGTGAAGTACTGAACGGGCATAACCAAGCACTCAGTATAACTGATAATAATTTTGGATTATGCAGCAGTCAATTACCAACAACTTTAGTAGTTAACATTTGTCTGTATCTTTAATATTAACAGAGCTACCAAAGAGCGGCAGAGTTTTGGCTAACCCTGTATACACTTATTTATTAGAAACGCATTATAGTTAAGATACCTTTTATTAGTTTCCGCACAGTAGGCTAATGCGTTACAGGGCAGCGAAGGTGTTAATTTAAGTTTTACATCAAGCCTACAGAATTCCAGAGTTAGAAATTTAAAAAATTTTGTAATAGAAAAAGAATACACAAAACCATTATAATACCTCGGGTAACTCAGGAGAGCTTCCATCTGGAATATTAACACTCCACGGTTCATAATCAGGATCAACACAATTCTGTTCTTGTAGTCTAACTGCACAAACACGTTCCGCAGTAAGATTTTCATGATTGTCCATAATATATAATACCGAATCCTAAAATTTTATTTCAAATATAATTTTAAATTAAATTTAAAAAATGCATTACAGCTTCGATGTCAACATATCCATTACACACAGTTTCTCCAAATTGAGTAAGCAGAACACACATTTTTTTAGCAAAGTATGCAAATGTGCCAACAGGCGCTCCTGATTTTCTTAGTGCGATAGCTGCATTTACAACAATTCTACATGTTATACACGATACTTTATTTTCTGCTGCTTTATTTTTTGTTTTAAAAAATTGATCAATGGCATTCTGTAAATAATCGGGTACTTCATTTGTACTAATAAATTCTTCGATACCTTGCTCGATTTGCAAAGATGAACCTAAATCATTACAGTATTATTATCTGATACTAATTTTATTTATATTATTACCTTCAGATTTTACACATCCTAAAAAACCAACTAGTAACAAAAATTTGTATAACAACATGTTGTCTTAGGCTTACATCTGCGTTACATTTTTAACGTTCTATTTATACCAAACGACATGAACATTTTGTTATGTACTTGTACCACTTATCTATAGTATTTGTATTCTGGGTGATGTGTTAAAAGCCGACAAGATAACAATTTCTAGATGTGGGACGAGATATTAAAAAATTGCATAGAAACAATTATTCTATTGGTTGAAGGATAAATGCTCAATTTCTAAACTGTTGGAAATAAATGAAATTATGATGTGTTACATGACCTACTTAAACAAAATTGTTGTGAGTAGGACACTCATTATAATCAATAATTTTACAACTTACAACCTCTTAGCTTAAAAATACACTCAAAGTGTAGTGTTTTGTTTATTATTTTTTTATATCTAATTTTAAAGATAAATTTGTGTACATAAGAGATATTTGTTTTTTTTTGTTTAAGTTCATCAACTCTTATATAGATAAATAAATGAATCTTTATTGTACATATACATATATACTGTGACCGGCAAAATGTTTGCAACATATGGAAAAAAATTTTTATTATTGGAATTTTCCAAAAACTAATTTTTGGGACCGCTTCTGCATCTCAGATAACCTAAAAATTTATTTAGACTTAGGTCACGTGACTAATATTATTTTTGTTCCGAACTAAGCACATGGCATTAAAATTGGATTTTGAACACTTTGTTCTAATAACTATTTTTATTATTTTCTAAAATAAGGCGATGATTCGCCAATTCTATTAATATTTTTGAATTACCCGCCAAACCTGAAGTCACGTGAGACCTATTTCTAAATCAATTTTAGGTTCTCTGAGATGCAGAAGCGACCCCAAAATACGTTTTTGGAAAATTCTAATAAAAATTTTCACTATTTGTTGCAAACATTTTGACAGTCACAGTATATTGGAAAGCAATTAAGGAATTGCAGTCACAGTTCAAGTGTTTATGGAAGATTTTAAATAGTTTATTCTATCATTAATACACGGTGTTAAAAAATTTCCATTACTCCAAGCATCTGTGTTTTCTTTGTTTGTTTATCAATTTTTATAACAAAATGACTATGAAACCAAAAAAAGCTTCTAACAGTGTATCAGCTGGCCAAATTGTGATCTTGATCTACTTCTTATTGTCTGGCCTATATAAACCGAATTACAATGCGAACAATTTAATTTGAAAGGCCCGATTTTGGCAAATCATCTGTTTTTGAGTTTGCATTAAACAAAGTGTTTAAGATAATTCTAATTGTTTTAAAACTGACTTTATATTTGTTTGTCTTGTTTATAATTTTAGCAATTTTTCTGATTTGTCTCCAAAATATGGAATCGAAAGTTTTTATTTACCTTCACCATGGAAATAAAACATAAAATCATTTATTTTGTTACTATAGCAACTTTATTAAATAAAAAGGAAACATATATTTGTCAAATGTACAATTTTCTCAGGAATTTGCTAAAAATTACCATCACCCCAATCTGTAGCCTGCGTTAATTTGTGAAATTCGTAAATCAACGCAAGCGACGCGACGCCCCAAGCATATTATTTTTCTTTGTTTGTATACCAACCTTCAATTTTTATAATAAAGCGATTATTATGATACCAAAAAAGCAATTAGGAAGCACTAAATTATTTTAATCTTGAAATCAACTATTTTTCAGTAGAAAACTCAATATTTATAAATTTTTTTCCTAAAAGCCTTGCACTGAATAGAATCTTCATACTCCACCGCAGTTATACTACAGAAAATCCTGGCTAGGCACTCCTTGTCACACTCCTCGGCCAGTTTTACTGGACTATTACGCATTTGAAACCTAAACACATAAGTTACTAGTTAAATAGAAACTTTAGTTTTTAGTTTATTTTAGTTTAGTTTATCGTATATTTATATTATATCTAAGCAATAATTTTGTAATTTTTTTACTTTTATCATTGGCTTTCTCTTTTGTAGAAATTATATGACAGAGATAGCTTGTAAAAGATGACATGCTCTACCCATAAGTATATTTTGTTTGTTAATTTCTGAGGATTTTGAGCATGCAATATTAGCTAATTATAAGTTTTTTATTGTGCTAGGTAACGCAACTAGGCCATTACTATTATGTCCAGGAACTTTTTCAATCTTACCTACGATATTGTTCTATCAGAGTAACATTAGTTAACATCCGTTGTAATAAATCATGAAAATTTGATGGTTCTAAATTGTCAAGTCCATAAGCATCTTTTAAAGAATATAACTTAAACCAATTTGGTTCATCTTTAGGATTTTCGTTAGCTTCAGTTAAATTATAGGACCACTGTTCATAATCTAAGACATGCTAAAAGATTTATACACATCAGTATCTATCCCCATGGATACAGAAACAGATAGTTTACGTCATAGATTTACAAACATATAGTTTTACTAGATACACGACTATAGCTTCTGAACAAACAAATAAATGAAGCCCGTCGGCCATTTTCTAGGAGGTCGAAAAACATTTAAATAAAAATTCTACATACTTATTACATATTTAACATAAAATTTGTCATTATTTTGCAATATAACGGCATGCTAAACAAATTTGTTTTAACAACTTAATACTGCAAACAGACTTTTTCTCAAACGATTTTTTCAATCAACCTCACAAAGCTTGCAACATACCTTCCCATTATATTTTACAATTAAATAGTGTACATATTAATGTTAAGCAACGCTGAATTTCGAAATACTGTTTGAATTTCTAACATATCACCACTAACTGACCTTCTAAAAAATGGCGTCTGGTTTAATTTTTTATTATAGAAGTCGTGTATCTAGTGTAACTATATATATATATATAAATTTGAAGTTTACGTACATGATGTTGTGATTCAATGTCGTACACTCTGTAATTAGGGTTCAAACCCACAAAAGTAGTGAAACTTCCACCATTAAATGCAACATTAACTACTTGCTCGGGGTTGTATAGACTATAGAAAACTCTTAGTTCATCGTAGTGGGTATGTCCGTTGAATTGTGCTGTTATTGTGTTCGCAAACCTGTGAGATCATAGGGTTTGAATTAAATTATAATTATTATTTGATTTCAAGAAAATGTTCTATCATTTCCCTCACCATACGCTACTAGACAAATAAAATATTACAAGTAGCAATAGGAGGGTTGCATGTTGGGTGCGCTGCAGTCAATGTTGAGTATGTAATGATGTTACCTAGGTTTGGCAGCAGATGTACGTGCGTTTCAAATTTGTTTTTTTGAATTTAAATTTAATTTGAAAACATTCAACTTAAAATTCCTTTAAGTGAATGATTTAAAGCAGAGATTAAAAGAAACAAATTTAGTACTTCACTTCGAATGGCAAACCTAACGACAGAAAATACGTACATCGGTTGCAGCGCCCCCAACATGCGCACCCCGCCCCCCTCTTTTATCCCAGGGCCAACATCCCAAATGAAAATCACTAAATATAACCACCCATTATCATCTAACCAGATCTCAGTTATGTGTTCACATTTTATCCACTTCTGTGTGGCCATAAGTGAGTGGTTATTTTGGAGTAAGTATCCATTGAATGAAGTTTTTAAGATTGTGCAATTTCTTAAAGCTAAAATTTGTATCACCTGTCTACTATTCTTCTAAATTCATGACTCCATTGTTTCAAGCACTCAGAATCTCCTGGTGGAACGTGCGATAAAATATGAACAGATTCCCTGTTTTCTTCTGCTTCTAACAGTGTATCAGCTAACCATTGCAACTGACCATATGGATCTTTGTCTTTGTATATCAACCACCTAAAATGTGTAAATAAATTATGATTCTTATTTATTTTTCCTGTACAGACTGTTACTATTTTACTAGAAATATAGGCAGCTGTGAGTGCAACAAGGCAGGGGTAGGACGATTAAGTCTATAAAATCGTTTTGTATAGTTTCCGATAGTCCAATAAAAAGCATGTTGTTGGTTTTCTAAATGTGCTCTTTTTAAATGCTGTCGATTTCCGCCATTAAATTTATTAATCCTCGAAAAATACCCGTATTTGCACTTGTTTCTTTTTCATAATGGCTGCCGTTTTGGTACGATTGTACTGAATTCAGTACAACTTCACACTATTCAGTACGTCGGTACTACTTTTTGGAAAAAATAGCATTTTCAGTACAAAATAGCATTTTGTCGGAAAAGCCATTTTCATCAAAAACTTAGAAAAAAATTTTTTTTCTCCGCAAATTACGAAAAAAAATCGTACTAGGACGGTGCACATTGGAGCGCATTTTTTTTTAAATTTTGCGCCGTTAGTCTAATTTCCATAATCTAAGTTGCAGGCTTCCGCGGCCGTTGTTAATAACAGCTAGGCTTCCGGGTTGGAGCCGCGTCATCGGTGCATGAACTGCCGACGTTTCGTCCTCGGTTCCACGGGACATCTTCAGGGCTGTGGTCACTTTGGGATCTGGAACACAACAGTTGTGTTCCAGATCCCAAAGTGACCACAGCCCTGAAGATGTCCCGTGGAACCGAGGACGAAACGTCGGCAGTTCATGCACCGATGACGCGGCTCCAACCCGGAAGCCTAGCTGTGGTCTAATTTCCATCCTTATTTTGCCGTCATTTAGTATTAGGACAACAAATGAGTACAGAAAACGGAAGGGAGTAACTAGTAATAAGAACCATGATTTTCTTTTAACTTGTTGACACAAAATTAGGTAATAAGTTCCGGATTAAATTTAACTCCCGGGGTTATAAAAGGGAGGGCCATGGTAAAATCCCTATTTAAAATGCAGCAAGTATTGTGATTGTGCAAATTTAATAGCAAAAATGGACAGGTAAGAATTCCTGCCAAAAGTTCAGTACGATATGAAAAACGGTCGCGGCAGCAATGATTCGCGGACAACATAGTGATTGCTGACGTTAATGCAAAAAAAATTCAATTCACACTGCAATTACTTCCAATTCCAAATAACTGATTTTATGCGTGAACGACTACTCGGCTTTAATAATGATGTTTTAACGTGTTGCTTTCACCGCAAACCGCTAGATGCCGCCATATTCTGATGAAATTTTTTCGTGCCGAGGCAGGTTGCACAGAGACGTCAAGCCGGTGTTAATCCAAGAGGCTGCCGACCCACTCATTATGTCCTTTCCTTGTTGCACTCAGTAGTTGCCTATGTATCCAGTAAAATAGTGACAATCAGTACTTACAAGTTACTGGTGTAACACACGTTGCTATTAAGTCCTATAATTCTAAATCCAGGTTTAACCAAGACGGTGTAATATCCGCCTTGCTTGATTGTACTTTTAGTTGTACTAGGCAGCCACTGTTGCCATTCTTCTGCCACTAAATTAAACATCCATTGTGTTGAAACAAGTTCATCCGTTACATTATCAGAAGAATACCTAAAAGTATATATTTCTGTATTATAAATAGATATAATTAATTTGAATTTACAAATCTGTTGGATGAGGTTCATGATTACCCAAAATGGGATACACAGGAATAGAACCAAACGTGTCCTTCAATTGCCTCATTACTTTTCTTATTGATTCACTATTATCTTCCTTATTTGTTGCCCAGGATCGGTGGCTTATTATATCTCCGGTATAGTAGACCCAATCAATTTTTCTCTAAAAATATTGTGTGATTTTATAAAAAGAAATCAATATGTTATCATTGTTACATACATGTTGTTGTCTAACTTGTTTTAACACATTTAAAATAGAATGCCAAGGCATATCACACACATGATAATCTCCCCAGTAACCAGCAGCTCCAGGATTTTCTGTACCTCTACTTGTATTTGTACTTTCACAACATAAATATGTGTCACACTCACTGGCGCTTCCAGGTTTATATATGGGATCGTAATGAAAATCGGTCAAATGTACAATTTTCTTTTGCTCGGGAGTTGCATTGTGCTAAAAAATAACGAAACTAAAAAAGACCTTGATCTGTAACATAAGATAGTTAGGTTTTTTTGTGGGAATTTTCTGAGGGATGGGCTAAACCATACGTCAAACTATTAAGTCTTTAATTTATTGTAAATAAAACAATTCTTAACTTCAACAGGTCTCCATTTTAACCTTATACATATTTCGACATGTTGACATGCCATTTTCAGAGGCAAGATTAAAAGTAAACAGCTGGTGTTGCTATAGGAACAATAAATCTTCATAACTTGATCTTGGATTTCTACATCTGCGTCCAGATGACTCGATTTCTCATTCCAAAACTTACAATAATGGTAAATTTAAGAGATCAATTTGTTCATTCATTAACAGTACAGTTTTTAAACGTTTGTGAATTTCAAATGCTTCTAGTATATCTAACTTATATTTATCATCACAAAAGTGTAAACTTTTTATAGTGTTATTAGATGTCATTGAATGATTGTGTTCTAGTAAGTGTTTAGCGTAATTAGATTTATGAGGGTGTTTATACTTGTAACAATGTACGTGTTCCTTGTACCTAATATCAAAATTTCTAATTGTTTGTCCCGTATAAACCGAATTACAGTGCAAGCAATTTAATTTGTAAATACCTGAGTTTAGTAAATTGTCTGTTTTTTCTTTAGCATTAAACAAAGTGTTTAAATTGTGTTTTGTTGTTTTAAAAGTTATTTTACATTTATTTCTTTTGTTTATAAAGTGTTAAGTACTTAAAATAGAAATTCTTCAGAATTTATTGCATGCGTCTTACCTCTGGTAATTTAGGAGAAATTCCTGCTGGAACATCAATACTCCATGGGACATAATTGGGATCCACGCAATTTTTGTTCTGTAATTTAATTGCGCAAACACGTTCTGCAGTGAGATCTTCTTTGTTATCGATAATATACAACACAGTATCCTAAAATACAGATTTATAGCGATTTTTAATCATTAAAATATTTTAAATTAATTACGGCTTCGATATCAACAAATCCATTACACACTGTTTCTCCAACTGTCGTAAACCACAAGCACATTTTTTTTGCAAAGTTTGCAAATGTCTCATTACTAGCTCCAGTTTTTCTTAAACCAAGAGCTGCGTTTGTTACAATTGTACAAGATATACATGATGCTTTGTCTTCTGCAGCTTTGGTTTTTGCTTTAAAAAAATGGTTGATGGCGTTTCGTAAATAATCAGGTTCTTCGTTTGTGCGAATAAATTCTTGAATACCTTGCTCAATTAGCAAAGATGAACCTACATATTATTGTTATAATTATTTTATACAATTTTACAAATTTTTTTAAAATTTTACCTTCAGATTTGACACATTCTAAAAAACAAAATAGTAACAAACATTTAAGCAACAACATTTTGTATTGATTCAAATTAAATTTCTAATATTATAATCTGCTGCTTTGTACTTTTAACCCAATTTAAACTCGTGTATTATGTATGACTTATTATTATCTGTCACAGTCATGTAGTACATGCTTTGAATGTCAAGTGTTAAAAGCCACTAAGATAACAAAATTTCTACATGTTGGGTGGAATATTAGACAATTATGTAAACAATTATTCCATCGTTTCAAGGACAACTGCACAATTTATAAATCGTTACGGGTAAATGAAGGAATGAAACTAAGATACTATCTTGCGCTTGCATAACCCACTTAAAGACCATTGCTGCAAATAAGTGGGGCATAATTATGCAATTGAAAACAGCAAATGTAATGAATGTACATATTTAAAACTAGAGATAATGCAATGTTTTGTTTAATTTTTATTTTATATTCATCAAGAATGGAAAAATTTATTGTAAAATACGTCATCATGATATCTTTTATAAATTACACAACAAAGAGTTCTTAAAAGTAATAAAAATTGATGGACCTAATTTTAACGTACCTACACTAATTCTGACCATAATGCTGTGAAATTCTTTAACAAATTATGGAAGCTGGGGGAAATAGTTTTAATTTTTTATGGAATTGCTATGTATATATTTTTTTCAAAATTGTTTCTATAAATAGTTACAAAAATATATTTTTGTGCAATTTGTTTGTTATGTATATCAAGGTTTTCCACCAATTTAACGTTTGGTCATCACAGGAACAAGAACAAATAAATAGCTGCAAGCTGTTAAGGAGATCTATCATAATTAAAATTACTCATTTGGATTTTAAAAAAATGTTACCCAATAATAGAATTCTCAACGATAACAGGTTTAATGTATTTATTTTTCCTTAAACAGCTCTCACATAGGTATGTATTGATCGATTTTAGCACAACTCAATTTTTAAAAAGAATAGAAGATAAGCCACATATTATTAATATAAAAAATAAGACAGCCTACAAAATTGTTTATAATACTAATTAAAAATTTTCTGCAGACAAACAGTTAATTAAACAACATACTTTTACAAAAACTTTGAAAAAAAAATTGTTTGGAGTTGATAAAAGCAGTAATTTGTTATTTAATCAGTTCCGTAACTACAGGGGTTCCGCGGGTCCCACGGAACCAGGGCCCGCCAAGGGTCCGTCTTTTTACAGCTTTTTTCCCCTAAAAATAAGCAAATATCAAATTTATTTGTTCCAAGCCAAACTATTTTTTTTTCAACAGCTGTTTTTCGTCGAATATCCCGACATATCGGTGGGTTGAGAATGTTAGGGTACTGGTAAATAATGATTTAATACATCTCGACGAGTACGTAGGTACGTTACCAAAAATGGCGCTGTCAAAAACTGTGTCGTCAAAAAGGTTGCCGGCAAAAATAGTTCCGCTCAAAAGTGACACCGGCAAAAACAGCGCCCTCAGAAATGACGACATATTTGCCTGGCGCTACTTTTGACGGCAACATTTTCGATAGCGCTGTTTTTACTGGGCGCTTTTTTTGATGGCGCTATTATTAGCGTATACCATATTTAGGTGTTTTTACAACGAAAGGTTTTATTTTTATCTCCTACTGCGATGATGGGGGATGAGTATGTAGGTAGGTACGTTACCATGGCAACCGTCTTGCTGTTAGATACGCTTTGCAAGACCGTTGAAATCTCTTCAATAACAACGTCTGAAGTTAAGTGTTTTTAAAAATGAGTTGAAAACAGTATGAGCATAAATCGGGTGCCGCAATAAAGCAATAAATTTGTTAAAAATTGACATGGTTTTTAAACCAATAACCGCGATTTTTTAAATTATATTTAAGGGTTGAAGGTCAAAATAGCGCCTTAATAATTTTTGATGGCGCTATAACAAGTTGTAATTTATCCTTAACAATATTTGTTTTGTAATTTAACCGCATAATTTAAATTAATTTTGAAAACGTTTGTAAATATGCGACCCTTTCTCCATACATGGCTGTAAAAATAAATAGGTACATGAATAGTTAACATTTATTAGCACAATAGATACCTACTAACTGATAACGTCAATCACAGATATTGCATAATATTATTGATTGTTCTAATTTACAGAATTAGAAGCGAAATGCAAATATTTACAAATAAAATTTTTAAGCAAAAACCTAATCTGAATCTGAGCAAAAGAAAATTAAAACCTCAAGAAAATCTCAAGTAATATAAGAAAAAGCAAAGACAGGCAAAGCAAGTCTTTGACAAAAACTACGAATGTACAGGTTTGACAGGTATTATTTTGCTGTGAAATAAACATGAAATGATTAGCGATTGTCGCTGACTGTAAATGAAAATAAAACTAATTAAATCGTTAGTGTTCAATATTTTAGTATATAACTATTCACAAATAAAAAAAATTTAAATGAGAAATTAATTCCGAAGTTTCTGCATTCTATGCACTAGGTACTTAAATTGGTAGCACCTACAGTTAGTAATCAGTTTTGTGTAATATTATTTTAATTTAAAACATTGTCTGGTTAATGCAAAGTGTATCGTTAAAATAAATATAATATATACAAGTCTAGGGCTGGGCCGATACGGATACTCAGTATCCGTTATCGGCCGATACTGGCAAATTTCCGATACACGCCGATGCTAAAAAATTCAGATACAAGTATCTGAACTTCAGATTGTTTTTCAATATAGATTGAAAATAATGGCAAGAATGTTTCTGTGCCAT
Organism: Ctenicera cuprea; assembly: GCA_958336395.1. Lineage (NCBI taxonomy): Eukaryota > Metazoa > Arthropoda > Insecta > Coleoptera > Elateridae > Ctenicera > Ctenicera cuprea. The sequence goes on from OY284490.1 coordinate 1,550,252, forward strand.
CTCAGCAGGTTCAGTCATTTCTGAACAATTTTTTTCAGAGGCTGGGCATGTTGTAACGCCTACTCAAACTAGTTTGTCTAGTGAACATGTAGAACAACTAATTTTTTTGAAAGTGTTGGTATTTGCTAAACTAAAATAAACAAATAAACATAATATTAAAAATTAAAATTATAAAATAATAAATAAACTTACTGGATAAATAGAAATGTATTCTTTTAAATATCAAAAATAAAAACTTGTATGAGAAGAATCTAGATTATTAATTTTCAGTATCTTGCAAACTTAAAACCTGAAATTTAAATGAAAACTGAAAAGTATCTGAAACGAGGTATTGGCCCAGCCCTATGAACAGCATCCATATATTTTAATATATTATACAGGGTACAAAAATAAAGCTCATGGTGGTCAGTTTCCTTTTACTATTTAAAATACAAAACATTTTTTTTAAATAAAAATTGTAGCGGACCAAGAGGTTCACATTTTAAAATTATTTTAAACTATGGAGGTTCCATATAAAAGTAGTACTAGTAGTACTGACTTGTTATTAGTTGCCATAGCGAGCTGTTGATTGTCGGCTAAAATTTATTTTCTGACGTTTGGAATTTATTTATTTAATATCAGAATTTCAAAACCATTTTAATTATTAATACATAAAGTGAATTATTGGCACAAAACTGTATTTATTCGCGTCAAAAATCTATTTTTGACATTTAAAACTGCATTTTGACTAAAAAAAATCATTTATTTATCGAAAAATGCTGCCATCTAACGATGCAGCTGGCGTAGTAGCGAAGTCTTCGTCGGCTGTCACACCAAATTAGTGGCCCATATTTGATTTACTTGCCACAAGAGTGCGCATTTTGTTGGGTTTAACCCAAAGTCCGTACAGAAGTTCTCTACAAGATTTCACCAAAGAATCTTGTAGGTCCCATCTTAAAAACTATTTTATGTTGTGATTGTATGATTCACACATCGTCCATATTCGCATATTACTATAAATTGTCCAGTGTGCTTTGGCACGCCGCTGCAAATGTACCAGAGCCTATCAGTCAATATTTGTAGTATATACTACTACCATAAGTATCTCGTTAGGTGGCAGCATTTTCCGACGTCAAAAGTTCATTTATTGACGTCTGAATAGAAATGTATTTTAGCACAGATAAGGTTAACACTACAGATATACGACCCTTTATACAAAATGTCCGCTCATATTTGGAGACGAAATTAGCGTTAGTTTGGCTACAACGCACCAGACCAATTTTAGGGCGCTGCTATCGCTATTTGTTTATTACTGTTGAAATGTATTGGAAACTGTTTTATCGGGGATTTGAGTGCATCTGTCACATCATGAATATAATTTAAGTAGAATTGGCTTCAATATTAGAAAAATTGCGATTTGACAATTAAACATGGCAGATGGCTGTCTAACTTTCGGTTTGAATATGTGCTAAGTAATCTGCTCAATTACAGACATCTGTGACTTAATTATAAATTGTCATTGTAGCGCCATCTTTTTGCAGATTATTATTACTCATATAAAACAAGCTGCCGATAGCTCACATATTTACCGTATATCTGTAGTGTTACCTTATCTGCGATTTTAGTTTACGAAAAAAATTTTCATTCTTATTGTTTTATTTTAATTTGCTTAAACAATTTTCAAACGTCAGAAATGATTTCTTGATGTCATTAAATGAATTTTTGACGTTAATAAATAAATTTTCGCCATCAAAAATTGGATTACACTATTTAATAAATAAATAATTTTATCCCAAGATCAATGATTTTTGACGTCAAAATATCGATTTCCAATATCCGAATTATTGAGCAACTTGAGAAAAATATAATTGTTTCCAACATTTCAGGATAAATCGTAAAATGCCATTCCTTACTCCTATTACCACAAAATACTATGACTAGGAGAAAAGATTTATATAGAAGACATGTGTATTTAAAGTGATATAAATAGGCAATTGTGTAGGATTGCTTGTTTTTAATCTGGCCCTGCTTGTCACAAAAGAGCTAGAGTAATAAATTATATAAAAATTTGTAAACAGGTAATCATAAATTTAATATTTTTCTGCTTTATTTAGTTAAAAAAATTAAGTACCAACAACACCCCCCTAAACATGTGCAAGATATAACAAAAAACACTCACAAGGCCACCATTTTAATTTTATTGTAATTTTAACTGGGATGTTAAACCCTGCCACAAAGTTGACATTTTTATTTAATATCGTACACTCAGAATACAGCAATAATTAAATTTAGATTAATTTTTAACAGAACGAATACAAGTTGGATGCACAAAAGTAGGTCATCAAAAGATTTTACTAAACAAAAGCGAATTGTGTTTATCCACCTGAATGCGAGTGCATAGCACGGATTTGATAAAAAGTTCAATACATTAAAATTATAATTGTCAGATTTATTTTTTATTTTGACAAAAATTTGTTGTTTGCTAACTTATTAAATACAAACAAAGTTAGCAACTTTAACCACTTGCACATAGATGTAAATATTTCAATTGACTGTAAAAAAACTACTCATAAAATACAACAAAAGCTTTTATTTCCAAACAATGAATATGAAATTAAAACATACGGCACCATTGATATTATATCGCGTCCACTCTTCTAATCACTCCAAGTATGAATGAGGCAATGTATGCGTTGAAGCCGACTTTCACAACACTGCCAGAAACAGAGAATCCAAGACAGTATTTGGATGATAATCCAACAAAAATCTTGAGAAAAGTTTGGCTAGAAGAGGGATCATCCTTTGGTATATTAGGCCTAAGCAATTGATATTCGTAAAATCAAGTATACCTTGATATCAGGTTACTGTTTACTATTAAAATGAATTAACACAAAAATTATTTTTCCAATTTAGTTGGAAATTTTTAATCTTTATTAAATAATGCAAAATATACACATACACCAAGATTGCTTTGCAAAATTAAAAACTGTCCAACTTAAATATTACGCCTCTGCCATTTCCACATCTTCAATAGCCAAATCATCCAACATTTCTTCCAGAGTTATTTGAGGTCCGTTAATATCACTACTATCATACGCATCCACAGGTATTTGTTTAGTTGAATCCTTAAAAATATTTATATTTTGTCGTAAATCGGGATCATCTTCCAAATCATCCAAGAAATCATTATAGTCACTAAAATTAAACAATTATTTTTTATATAATTTAAAACCAAGGCAACTGATTAAAAAAAAATAAACTAGTACACACTTTGCTTCCATATCAAATGCCGTGGCTTCTTCAGTAAGATGTTTTAATTTCCAAATTCTATGGCGTCGGCGAGCTGATCGATCACCATAATGTTTCTTTACAAGAACCACATCAGGAATATTATTCCTGTCGAGTTTATCAAAATGGCTATCGTTAATATTGCTGTCTTCTATATTATACCTAAAAAAAATTAAAATAAATAAAATATGAATACGGCAATGTTCACAATACATGGGGAAAATTTTTATTATTACAATTTTCCAAAAACTTATGTTTGGTATCGCTTCTGCATCTCAGATTACCTAAAAATTAAACTGGACATAAGTCATTCAACTTCAGGTTTGGCGAAAAATTCAAAAAAATTAAATGGTTTGGCAAAAAATCGTATATTTTTGAGAAAACATCAAAAAAAAATATTAAAAAAACGTGTTCAAAATCCAATTCTTATGCCATGTGCAAAGTTTGGCACAAATACATTAATAAATTAAAAATAGCGTGTTTTTTATTTTAATATTTTTATGTTAAATGTGTTTTAAAATAATCAACGGTTTTTAGAAGCCGAAGCTCGTTTCTGGTGCCTGGTTCACTCGAACCTAGTACATGTTGAATGTTCACCGTAACCAATGAATAACCAAAGTACAATTAATATATGGGTTAAGTGAATTATCATTTAACAAAGTTTAGTAACCAAATATCTGGGAGACTTTCTGCGAGGTACCGATAACGCTATCTTATAACTTTATAAATGTTTTTAATATAGATATAACAGTGGTTGTTTACCTTAACTATAGTTTTCTGGTTTTATTCAAACTATTGTGACACTATGAGGAGCTCAACCCTCGTCCAAGTTCTACTTTCTTAGTTTTATCAAATCTAACTTCGCTTAGTTGAAGCACAGACGGGAGCACGTTTTATAAAACCTGGTAGGTGCACAGGCTTTTTTAAATTTTCTCACAGGTTTGTGTAAACATTTAAATTCTAAATGGATATCTCGAGAACTCTATGTATATGGCAGCATTGATTGCTGCGGTGTTCAAACTTTTTATTCGGGGACAATTTCTAGAGTTCCCACTTAAGTATATTGGCATTCACTCCAAGTGTTGTTTTTAAGGAACAGTGTTCTCTATAGTTCAATTTAGAAACAAACTTATCCTTACAGACGAACAGTGATTTCTCAATAGTTGAAGTTCACCAAATCCCCATACTTTGCGCATGGCATTCGAATTGGAATGTGACCACTTTTTTGTAATAACATTTTTAGATATTTTCTTAAATAAGGCGATTTTTTGCAAATTCATTTAATTTTTTCAAATTTCCGCCAAACAAACCAAAACAAACAAATAAATTAATAAAATAAATTTAAAATTGATATTCATTTGAATTACCCCAAGACGGAATCTCCAGGTTTAAGAACATGACCTAAATGTGTCCTTCCATGTATTGTGTTATCATTAACTCCCAACTCTGAGGCTCGAACCAACCATACGTCTGCTAAAATATGACGGGTGGACACTGCACCCTGACCAGGGAAAAATTTACGGTCTTTATCAAGAATGGGTTCTATATCCATAACAATATATTCTACTAATTGTTTTGGATTACATATGCTGTTGAATGGGTTTCGGTAATATATGGTGCTGTTTACCTCTGCAACTAATAAAAAAAAAAATAAATAAACAAATGAAAGAAATAAAAATTGATGTCTAACTTACTTTGAGCAGTTGAAGGATCAATAAGGTGCAAGGAATTTGTTACCCGATAAACAAGACATATTGGAGATATACCACCCAGCTGCTGGGTTAATTTTTTAGGCAAGCACACCACACTATCCTTGGATACTGGTACGATATCCACAGAGTAGGTAAACTTGTAATTGTAAATATTACTGTGGATATCATGTGATATTAGTTTTTTAGAATGTTGGTATTTACATGGCAGTACGGCACTTAGAAAGTCAATCATTTTCCTTGCATGACCTTCAGTTGTATAAAAGAAATCTAAACCCTCTGAACAAAAAAAAAACAACGAATTAAAAGTGACCAATATCCAATAGATTTTCAAACTGCTTTTCAAATCAGCCACTAGATGTCAGCAGGGCTAAGTTTTAAACTTTATTGTAAAAATATGTAATAATTAATGTAAAATCTAATAACAATTATGTTTTATACTGTTTTAAATAATGGAGAACACAATTTCATATCATCAATCAATAGATGGCAGCACATATCAGACAACCGTAGAGGTTAAATTTTGACAGTTACCACGGCTAGTCCTGCTGCCCTCTTGCAGATAATAGTATAAAGCAAAATTTTCAGTGAAAATAAACAAATAAAAAATCCTAAACATACCATGAATGGGTTTTATACCAAGCGTATGCTCATGTGCTTTATGTTTAAGTATAAGTTGTTCCAAATAATAAAACGTCTTCTTATTTTCTGCCTTCTGCCTTACTTGTACAAGTGCACGCCAATAATCTTGAGCTTCTGATCGATGACATTCAGTGCACATTTGATGATTAATAGTATATTCAACTATGAATACTTGTTGGAGCACAGCTCCTCCTATTACTTCACCATGGACTGTCAATTTTACCTAAACAGCATACATTACAATAATCAAAACTTAATATCATTACTAACGTAAGAGGCTTGACAACTCAACAAAGAAATTGACAATGGAAGTTGTAACAGACAATATTTTTAAATAAAAATATTTCCACAGCTGAATAGAGAAGGGAAAGATCTTCAATTTGATGTAACACCCTTTTCATGGCACATGCCAAACAGTAAAAAGTAAATGTTTGATGAAGGTAGAAATAAGTTACTGTTTTTCAAATAATCAAACTATTAATTATTAATGTACTGTTGTTTAAATCAGCAGATACAGAAGTTGCCATTTAACACAGACAAAAGGAAATAGGATAGAGGTATAAGTTTAATAATAACACTTAAACCTCCTTTTCTTAGAGCATCATGAACAGTCTCACGACCAATTTAAAAACGGTTAGCTCATTCTTATATTCTTGCGCCTTCTTGATGTAGTTTCTTGAAACTGTGAGCCGAGTCTGCGTGAAATTTAGTTCGTTTGACATCTCAACAACAATTTGAATTATAATACGCCATTTCGCACGATTAGCATAAAATTAGGAGAAAACTCTCATTCATAATAATGCAACAAAAATAATATCAGTTTGTAATAAAACCACAACCATTTATAACCCTGTACGAAAATGAAAATAATACCTTAATTCTTTTAGAATGCGGTTCAGTCCAAACAAATGCAGCATCAATTAGTTTCACACGATTCAAACCTTTGAGTTTCTTCAAACACAAAGATAAAAGTTCCCGTGACTCTAAAGCACAACTGATCCATTCCGCTGGGGGCTGGAGGTAGCGTTCACATCCTCGACAAAAGTATAACGTTGCTTGCTTTGGAATGCCTTCTGTTATATCTACGTTTGATCGTAAACAAGCAACACACATGTTTGAAGGGTTGGGTTCGATTGTAACACCACATTCGCAGCATAGACTGTAATTAAATTAAAAGTAATATCTTTTGGGGTTAGGTTCTACTTATAGTAAAAACTTACATTTTCCTTAATGAAGCTTCCGATTGCTGCTCTTCTGGTATGTACTCCATTTCGCAATTATATTTAAAATCAAGCAGTACACATGAGAAAATGCATGTAATTTTTTATGACAATGAAATTATTAAAATTTAACCTAACTTTGGAAATACACGCACACGTGCACACGTTTCAAATTTGCAGCATTTCAAGCAGTGTTGCCAACATGTTGTAACAGCATATCGCGATCGGTAGACTATTGGCTGAAATGTCGGTAGATGGGGTATATATTTAGTAAATTGTAATAAATTTTACGTTCCTTTTTTGTGATATTTTTTCATTAATAATAATTTTTATTAACAATGAGCGATCGGTAACAAAGGTTTATTACTAATTAATTTTAACAGGACTAGAAATTTCTGTTATATGAATATGTTTTTGCATTCTGTATGGAAATACCCTATATGTAGCTGCTGAGGATGGTTTAGGAGTCTGGTGATTGTAGCAGGGGAATACCCTACGTTATGCAGTTGCCGCTTGTGTTAGAATTAGAAACGGCTCGTTCGTGAACGATACGTTCGACATGAACGAATCACCAAGGACTCGAATGAATGAATCAGCGAAAAAAAATCAATTATTGCCTAAAATAAAAAAGTTTAATAGAAAATATACGTAGTTATTTATATTATAAAAAAACCAATAAACTTTTTTTTCAAATCAATAAAAGATTCATCATTGCTGTACATGTTTTATTACTGCAAAAATCATAATTGTTTAAATAAATTATTTACTTATATGTCAAGTTCAAGTTACCGCACAGAAAGAAAACTGCTATAAAAGCAAACACTCAATTTTCCTGAAGAAAATTTTAAGTTTTCTATCTAAAATGCACTTACAATAACAGACTTTTACTGTTACGTACCGTCGTCGTGCGGTACTAACGTGTTGTTTTACAGCAATAACACTGCACCTTCCTACAAATGGATTATTCCGATAATCTTAGGTGTGATTAGACAAAAATTCAGAAATAAACAACTGTTATTGGTTGTTACAATGTAAGCAATAACACTATTAATGATTTCAAACGTTGCACAAAAATATATACAACAATAATTATAGTTTTACAATTATCAATAACTAGACTTGCTTTAATGTGTTACAATTTTCAGTAAATAAATGTTTGAGGTTTTTCGTTTATTGTAGTTGTTAACAGCAATATCACAATAGTGAATTAAAAATTATCGATAATTCTGCCGCTTCATTGACAACGAAATTGTGTGGTTGCTAGGAAACATCGCTAGTTCGAAGTAAGAGCGTGTTGCCGTGGTCGATGAAAGACAGAACTATAAAAAAATGTAATTAATGAGCGTAATTCCTAAAAAAAGTAGTATCGCGACCAGTCAGGGTCCGATTGGTTAACAGCTTGAAAATGAACGGCTGCCATTGGCTATTACAATGTGTACTATTCTCGGGAGGTTTTATTAAGTACTGCTTAAATTAACCGCTAGATGTCAGCAGCGCTAAATGCGGTGCTAATTATTCTGTGGGAAACATTAATATTTACCGAAAGGTCTATGTTTTAATCATTGCTGATAAAATACGCCACACTTAATGAAAAAAGGAAAAGGAAATTATGTTTTCTAACATTTAAAATAATGAAAAGTAAAATTGATATCTAAATATATAACGATTCAATAGATGGCAGAACGTGATACAGCCAATCACGGTGCTTAAATTTTTGCCTGTCACCGTATTTGGCAATGATTATTATTCAAGGATTGTGTTATCATTACTATTATGAGACTGCATCGATACATCAACAGATTTTAATTCGTAAAGGCACTCTACTACTTATAAACGTATTATATTTTTTATCTATGCTACTACTAGTTATTATGACAAAACATAAGGAAGTAGATGTAACAATGGTTGCCTGACACATATTCTTATATGTTGTAAATTTTAAACACGAATTAAGATCCTTTGTGTTGTGTTGAACTAAAACCTGTTTAAAGCAGAAAAGTGTCTAAGTACTATCTCAAAATTGTAAGTACGTTTCTACCAAAACTTTTAAAGACTTTTCGGGAATCCCCTGGTTTTCCAGACATTTTTTATCTTGCCGTGGCATTTAAATTATAGGCAAATCTCTTGACCCACCCAAATGCAAACGATATTCGCCAATTGCGTTTCTATTTCACACTTGGGAAAAAGTTTTACAACTCGCAAATTATAAAAAATTTGATGAGACAAAACTAAACGAAAATTTCAACTATAAAATTATTGTGATTTTTTTACAGTTGCAATTATTTCATTATTATTTTATTTTGAAATACTGTTCTAATTTGACAAAGTTTGCCAAGTTATTTAGTGGCTTTACCTGAAGGTGTTTAACATGCAGTATTGTCTTGTCTCCCAGTGCTAAATTCTCTTCCCTGGAGTTATTCCAAAAATAATTTGCTGTTTATAAGTTGCCCGTAAATAAGTAACGGTATGAATCTGCAAATAATAGCTGCTACATCTGCTTACTATACTCCTACCTTCCTTGCAATTTACTTACAAATGTAGTTAACATGGTCTATGAATTTTAATTGTCTGTTCACTACAAAATCCAGATACTTATATGTATCCATAAATTCTAATTTTTTATCTTTTGTTACTACCTACGTTAAGTTTCGCATTATTCGATTTTTCATAGTTCTTCATTTACCCCCAGCCAGTCTTTTACCTCATGTAACTCCCTGTTTAATGTTTCCAGCATGTCTTTGAGATTCGCACCACTTATCTAAATAATGGTATCATCTGCAAACATATGCACTTTTACATTATTTTAGATCAGTACTCAGATCATTTATATATAAAATAAATTACAGTGGTCCTAGCACACTTCCATGCGGTACACCTCTTTCTACCACAAGTTCATTCGTATTGCACTTAACTTTTGTTTATGATCTGTACGATAATTTTCCATCCACGTAATAACCAAACCGCTTAGACCACACATTTTCAACTTAGGTCCAAACGTAACTCTATTTACTGTATCAAAAGTTCTTTTAAGGTCCAAAAAAACAACTAATGCAACGAGGTTTTGATCTGTTGTAATTTTCCAGTCATTTAATATATACTGAAATGCCATTTCACAACTAAATCCCTCTCTAAACAGGCGGCGTCGTTAGGATAAGAATACTGGGGGGGAGGGGGGGGGGCACTACGCACTAGACTAAAGCACTGGCCTTACCCGCTGAAAGGGAAAGCAGATCCACTAAAGGGTTTACGATTGGAAAAGATGTTAGTATGACAACCGGGACCGACGTGACGGTTTAACATGCCCTCCGAAGTACATGCAAAAAAAGCTCTCATATTTTATCAATGTATGGTGTGGTGGTTATGGAATCGGATAGAAATAAATGTCTAAAAAACAGAACTTCAGCCTAAATTAAATTTTAAAATGTGTTCGCAAGTCTACGATTACATTAAAAATAAACAAAAGGTTTTAGAGGTTACACAAAGCAATAAAAATGTAAGTGGAAATAGTAGGACGACCCGTGGTCTAACGCCTCTGTTTTTTTGGTATCTCTAATGTTACCTCCGTTGAGTCGATCTCGGTATTGAGAGCCGTTCTCGGAAAGAAAATCCCATGAGAAAGACCAAAAAAACAACCCCGGAAAATAATCCTGCAAAAAGAGCTCGGTAAAAAATTGTAGGTGAGAAAAACCTAAGTAAAATCTTCAAGAACAACATCCTCTGAACAAAATCCTATTGTAGACGGGTATTGTACCGGGAAAAACGTCGGTTAAACTTATCAAGTTTCCTCATTTTTATCGGAGTGGACTCCACCAAAGCTGGGTCACGCTTATGCGAGCGCCAATCGCTCTGCTGGCATGCCTCGAGTCTGTTTGCGTTATGAGGGCTATCAGCAAATTATGTTACAATAATATGAACAAATACTCTTTTATGAACGTGTTTGAAATGGCAACAAATAATGTATTACCAAAACACGGCTGAGACATGGCCAAAACATGGCCGAACTGTGTGGAGATGTAAAAGCCCGTTGCCGTGTTATGGTAAGACACTTAGGAATTTGTAATATAGATATGTATAAGAATGTATTGCACGGTTATTTTATTTTTATGTGTATATTAATTTTAAAAGGTTTCTTTTTTTCTATTAAATGATTAAGTACGTCCACAGAAACCAACACCGAAATCGGAATTTATTTGAAAAATCTAATAATTTTGCTTATTACAATTTTCTTAACTTGAGTGGTATCGTTTGTTTCAACTGCACATAAATAGCCTGGTTTGGGGGTATTTTATTTTCAATTTTTTTTTAAACATTTTTCCCAAACCACCACTAATTACTGACCCTCTTCCCATCCCCTCGGTACTGGACAAAACTACTATTATACATGCAGAAAATTCACAACCCTACTGTTCGTTAATTCACTTTAATAAAACTTGAAATGAATCAAAAATTTATAGGGGCAGAGGGCAATAAGTTTTAAAAAATCCGGAACCGGAAGCCGAAGTCAGGCATTTTTGGTATCGTTTTCTTTTTTTAGAAGTGCCTAGTTATACCCTTACTTAAATGATTGGAATTATTTTGTGTGGGACATTACCTTGGAAAATGTTGAACAATTTTCAGCACAAAAAACAATTTTGAGACATCTTTCTAGTTTTTAGGGAAGATTCAAGTCCTTTCTTTGAGAGTGCCTCTGTGACGAGCACAAAAAAAATTAGCGCAAGTTTTTTGCTCTCTTTCTGCGATGTAATTTACTAAATTAAACAATTAAGGAAGGACGTGAAGGTCGAGTTTCCTCTTCAACAACCTCATCTTGTTAACCTGCGTACTGAAAGCATGAATAACAAACTCGAGGACGGCATTCGGTGCGAAAGAACTCCGATTTAGTTCGCTGTAGTGTTGAGGTCCCCCTACTCAATACCTTCCAATTCAGTGCGTCAGTTTGATCTCAGCGTTAAGAGCAAGAGTACAGTCGCGCTCGCTGTCTGCTGACAAGTTTTACGCATTTATAATCGGCGCGCGTTTAACATAAAAGTGGATTTATTAATAAAGTGGTGCTTGTTTTGTTGATGTCGTAAACATTATAAAGAAAAGGCTTTTTTTCGAAAGGGTTTTGATTTAAATGGTAAGTATTGTTTGCAGATTTAAAATGTATGAAAGAACATTTGTGACAATATAAATTGTAAATTATAACCGGCGTTGTTGCTTGTTTAGTTTGAATTGAGATTAAACAAACATTCATAATTATGTGACTAGTTTGGTGGTTTCGTCTAGATTCAAACGACACTTATTATTTCGCTTGGTTGTAGTTAACTATGTAGGTACTTTATTTATAGAGTGTTTTACCCCATGCTGTTTATTTTTATTGTAGTTAACATTGTCTCTGCTTTTAGATGTACCACAAGCATTCCTTTGCGTATGCTTTTATTAAGTTTAAATTGTTTGAAAGTAAATTAAAACGTACTACGATTTCATTGAAACTCGATTTTTTGTACAGATTAAATTATCTCGAAAACCATTTGATTAAACGACTTTCAACAAAAGTACTTTTTTGTGTATTTTTTGTCTGGGGAATACAAGTTTCAAGTCAAATTTAAAAAATCTTGAGCGTGTAAAAAATACGCAAAGAGATACGTCAAGCACCCCTCCCCATATGTACGCCCCTGCTTGATGGATTTGAACGAAAACAAGTGAAAGTCTAAATAATCAGTAGAAAAATGTTCATCGAAAATTTTAATTAAATATCTCAATTTACGGCAGAGATATGATTTCACCCTCAAATTTATGAACGACCTTTTTAGAATCACTCTGTATAATTGCTTATTTTATTCGCTATCTGATACGTAAAAATTAAAATTTGTGACCATAAATGAATTAATTTAAAAATGCTCGATAACGCACAATAAAAATTGGCAATTAAAATGCCAACACAATACGTGTGCATACCATCAAATGAAACGTTATGAAAGCAGTTTTGAAAATAAACATAAATAAAGTACACGTTACGAAAGACGGCATTCCGCCCTCCAGGTCAGAAATAATTGTGTTAGGAGACCTTGGCAGGTGCAGGAAGACCGGTCCAGAGACGCTTTTTAAAAGTATGTATGGATGCTGAGCTTTTAAACAAGCAGGTATTTTACTCCACTAAAATTCCAGTGTTGGCTTATGTAATACAAAATTGGATTCGAAATTTTCGGTGAATACGGTAAATTGTAGGGCGGCGAGCATTTGCATTTTCCAAGGCAGTTTTCATGAAAAAATTGAAGAATAATGAAAATTGTTCAGAATTACAATTTTTAATCATTTCACAAATTTTAAAAGCTACAGCGTGATTCGTAACGAGGAACTTACAGGATAGATTCAAAATCTGAAAATAATTTAAAACGTTCTTATGAACGTGGGCCCGGAAACGGTTTTTACGGAGTTACAGCTCCTGAAGATAGATAAGTCTGATCACTTTTTTGTCCTTGCACTAATTTTAAAATGCAAGTACTGCTGATTTAGCTTAGTATTTCTACTAATTTTTGTTTAAAAAATGCAAAAGTGATGTATCATATGGGGGGGGGGGTAAGAAATCAAGTCATCTAGACGCAGATATAGAAAACCAAAATCAAGTTATGTAGATTTATTGTTCCTACAGCAACACCAACTGTTTACTTTTAATCTTGCCTCTGAAAATGACATGTCAAGATGTCGAAATACGTATAAGGTTAAAATAAAAAAACCTGTTAAAGTTAAGTATTGTTTTATTTACAATAAATTAAATGAACTTCAACGAAGTAAAGCTCGAATTTACAAATAAATTTATGGGTAATTGATCTCGTAATTTACGTTAAGAAAAAAACGGTAATTTAACGTAAATTACCATATAAAATGCAGTAATAAATTTGGTAAATTACCATTTTATACCCCTGCTCTATACAAAAATACCCAAAAAAGGTACTCTTGTTGAAACTCGCCAAATCCAACTGTTTTCGAGATACGTCAATCTTTGAAAAAACGAATTGTCATGAAAGTCTGAGATGTGCTAATTGTTTGTACAAACTTTGAGGATGAGTTTTACACATCTAAGAAATAAATTAATAGAATTCCTATGAACTTAAGTTAGTAAGCATTACCATTCCTTAATTGTTAGTTGTTACACACCTAAGTAGTACTGATTTGTTATTGGTTTACACCTATGCATTGTGTGCCGCGTCTACGGTTGCCATTATCGCTGACAACATTCCAGGGGGCATAAACAGTACCATTCCACCGTGTTCCCAATAAAAGAGTAGACGTTTGAGCAGGCCATTAAAAACGTATCTTGCATTTCTAATTGTTTACATGGTAGAATACTGCTGTTTATGCTCCCCGAGATGTTTTTAGAGATAATGGCAATGCGTAGATGCAGTACAGTGCACACGGGCACAGGTTAGTGCCAATAACAGAGCATTACTGCATTAGGATTGTCCTAATCGAATTATTATTCGAATGATTATCGAACTATAGCATAAGAAGCGAGTTATTTGAATCGAGTTATTCGAATCGAATTATTCGAATGAGGTTTTTTTTAATAATTACCAAACTCTGGCAATAATATTTACTATTGATGTTTAGTTTTAGATAAATTGTTAAACATTTACAAATTTAAGACGAACGAAATAATGTTTGGAAGCATTCAAAAGTAAACGTTTTTATGCGAATAATTTTTTCGATGTTCGAATAATCGATAATTCGAACAGATTTATTCGAATGATTTTTATTTTAATACTGTTATTTAATATATTGAATTATGCGAATCCTAGCAACAAATTCTGTTGTGGCCCCCTTATTTTCTTAATTAGGAAACTTTGAATCATGAATGAATTTTGAATCACGAATCGGGTGTGTCTTCTTTGTTGCAATATAATTATTTTATTGTAATTCCTGAGGAAGAAGCACTACCGCAAAATCACACAACAATTAAAACCATCGCATGATTCACAAAACGTGGTTCGCGGTTCGTGAGTTCGTGGTTAATTTTCTTTCTTCATAGCGTCAACGTACGTATTCGAATAGGAAGGTCTTTGTCCATTAATGAATGTATATGAACTCGTTTTCATACAGTTTGAATGAACGTTTATTGGTAGATAAATCATATGATTGAAGCTTTCTTGACTGTTTTATAGCCCATAATGGTTTCTGAAGCAGCGCTATGAAAACAAATGTTAATTTGGTAGTGGTTATGTTTATGTTTGATGTATTGTATTGTATTTTAGGTCTTATAAAATTGGTAAAATCTAAAATGAGATAAACACAGATAGCTGAATAGCGTAGGAAATTTAACCTGCACCTTTTGATACAATCATGAAATTTTGCATAAAGCTAGACCTAGCTTAGATATGCATTTTCAAATGTGGAAGCCAAACAAATTTCTCCGTGGACAGGAGCTGTGACGTCATCAAGATGGACGCCGCCTCAAAACGGTTTTATCAGTATATCTCGACAGCCACACGCTCGATTTTCGTTTTCTGTTTTTAAAATGAAAGCTCTTTAAGTTCTCTTTAAGATGAGCACGTAAAAATTCCGAATTTGTTGATAATCATTTAGTTATTTTCAAAAAGATTATGACAGAAATATATTTTTTTTAATTTCCGTCATATTTTTTAATTTAAGGGTTAGATCAAAAGAACTTTCCAGTAAAAGTTGTTCCTCATTTAATTTACTATAAAAAATGTATCTTGTAGTTTTTTCCTATGACAAGCCGTTAGGCCGTAATCCGTGATCGAACACTAACAAGTAGTATCGCGTTACGCCGTTGATCCTAACGAATACCACGTTGCCCCCTTTCCCCCATCACCCCTTCCCTACATTTCGATGCCGTGCGGGGTGCAAAAAAAGTTTCGATTTTTTTTTACGATTTTGCTGCTCTTCTCCGTACCCCTGGTGGGGCTGCAAGTACCCAAAGTAAAACAAGTTGAAAAAATTCTGAAGATGGTCGAGTTCGAAACGGGAGCAAAACTCTATCCCACGGGGCAACTGTTAGCAAAGTGCATTTGAACATTTCACTACGAGCGTGGAAACGGGAGAGATTTGAAATTTCAAAAAAAGGCCAAAATTCCAACTTTGACCCTATAGCGGCGCTAAATTTGAGACTGATTTTTAACATATTATGGCGGATGGATAGGGGGTTCTTCGGGCCCCCTCGGTTGGAGTACCCCAAATCTAGAACAGCCTCATTTTCACCGTTGGAAAGAGCTCGTCGAAATCTAGCCGGATGTAGCGAACCGCTTTAATACAGTTCGAAATTTCGCCGCCTGGTGGCGCTAAACTTTTTTCTTTGACACGTTGTATCTCCGAAACCAGGCGGGTTAGCGAGATGGAGTTTGCGCAGTAGAATAGAGCTCGTCGACATCTATAGTGCTGCAGAGGATAAGTCAAGTCTCAAACCTATTGAAACACTCTGTATACAAAAAACCGATTTTGTGCAGAATCGGACTAAAAAATCGTACGCTTCGGCTCTATGGAAATGGTATCGTTCTGCTTTTGCACACAGCCCAGGAACACCTCGTGGTGCAACGCATTGGGCGCCCGTTTCGATCCTGTCACCGGGGGACGAACACCACTGGTACAAACTTAAACATAAAAAAATTTAGATGCAAAGCAACGGATACAGTTGAATTAGATTTTCAAGAGGTAGTAAAAAGAAATCTTGAAATTTAAACAAACACTCGGAAAGGACCATTCTACAAAACTGAGCCGCAATTTCATGGCAGGGCCGTACTGGGACTTATTTTATACAATTGCAAAGTTGAAATTTAATGGCGTACGCGCATACGCGCGCCATTAATGCAGTTGCGAGACCGTGCGCGACGGTGCGTTAGCACCTTTAGGCCACGTTCAGACGGCGTTATTTTTCCCGTATGCCGTATACGAGATTTTATCGAATAGAACAGTGGCAGTGAAAATTGTATTAAGTTGTTCACACTGAGCCCATGCGATAAAATCTCGTATTCGAGAAATATTTTTTCCCGTATACTGACCGAACTTGTCACTGCGATTCGAGAAATCTCGAAACGATATACTCGAATACGGGATGTAGTGGCGCTTACTTTTAGATGGTGTCGTTCACACAAACCTTTCTCCCGAACTCATGCACCGAAAATAGTTGTAGTGAGCACATGTCACAATGGAGGACGAATTCCCAATATCGGTCGATCTATTTATTTCACTGATTGAAGAACGAGCGAATTTGTGGGATAAGTCATTGGACAGTTACAAAAATAAAGTTGCTACGCAAAATTCTTGGAAAGAAATTTTAACAATTATTGGAAGCATACAGACACAAAATTCTGTTGCACAAGTATGCCACCTGAAGTGGGATAACGCTCCAGGATGCCTGTGTTCTAGATCTGAAGGAAATTCATTTGCTGATACTGCCCTACATTTGGTATAAATATTTTTGATCGTACTTAAAATTGCTTGGTCTATATCGGGTAAGTTTGTTTCAATGGGCTGAAATTTTATGATTGGAAGGGATTTGCACTGTTCTAATTGTTTGCCGATTTTACTTGAAAAAGTAGTAGGACCAGTTGTTGCTCCATCTTAGAAATGAATCAAGTGTCTTAGAGGCAGTTCGTTTATATGAAGCATGCAAACAAACCACTGGAGTGGTCGCTTGAGTGATTTTTCCATTAGTGCAATTACTCTATTTTTTGAACCGGTATTAACGACGCGACGCGGTACCGTCACATCCTACAGCCGTTAAGTCAATGATGTCATATTTTTCTTCAAGAAATTTAAGCAAACTTGAAGAAATATCTTTCCCAGAACCGCTAGCTGGTACTAGATGGCCCAGCTATTTTTGCCCTGGCTCGCCAAGTACTGCGATATGCTCTTCTATAATAATTCTTTTATGTCGTTTTGCTCCCATAGTGCACGTCTTATCTTTTCTTTCGTCGATATAAATATTTTGTATTCCACTAACTGATTCGTCATCGTCACTTTTTGTACTAGAATCCTGCAGTTGAATTCTCATCTTTTTTCTTGCCTTTCTGATCTTACTTCTGTCAACTACTTTGGATTTATCTTCTTCATTCACTATTTCTCGGCCGTGAAAAAAACGAATGAAATGGTCGCCGTGTGAAATGCTTGTCTCGTATTCGAGAAAACCGTATACGTGAAAAATCGAATCGAATAGACGTCGTGTGAACCTAGCCGTACGTTCCAATCTCGACCGCACACTCTCATTTTCCTTTTCCGACGAAAAAGTTTTGATACAAACAATGGTCGCTGTTCTTACATTAAAAAAATCACATTCGATTCGCTAAAACAACGCATAAACATACATTAATCCGTTTCCACCATGTATAATGGCAGTTTAGTGCGATGTTGAGTGATTTAACTGCAACTTGCAAGTGTGTACCGCCCTCTGGGCGCTCGATTGATAATAATCACATATTTAAGCACAGCCTCATATTTTTTTCATCATATACCGTGCTTGTGCACCTGCACCCCCACCGAACCCCTCCCCCTTTTATAAACTCAAGGAAGTAAGTTGTGGTGAAAATAACTGTAGTTTATTATATAGTAGCGGAACCCGTGGGCTATGCCCCACGCTTTTTAAAAATAATAAATAAGTTGTCATAAGAAAAAACTGCAAGATACATTTCTATAGTAAATTAAATAGGGAACAACTTTTATTTGCAACTTTTTTTTATTTAAGCCGTAAAGAAAAGTTATGACGAAAACTAAAAAAAATATCACTAATTATAATTTTTTTTATATAACTTAGTAATTATCAACAAATTGTTATATCTACCTTAAAAAGCTTTCATTAAAAAAAAGAAATCGAAAATCGGTGCCGGTGGTTCTCGAGAAATACTGATAATAGCGACTTGAAAGTCGTCCATCTTGATGGCGTCATAGCTCCTGTCCCAAGAATTTTTGCATATCTTAGGTAAGTCTTGTGTCTAGCCCTGAACAAAATTTCATGCTTGTATCAACAGAGATAGTATCAGGTTGAAATGCTATTCAGCTGAGAGATTCGTTTAAAAACTGTTCCAGAATTGCAGCTTTTTTTAGAAGCAATGTTTATTGATCCAAATCCAAAATCAGAAAACATTGAAGAAGTTTTGCTGTAAGTATGTTGAAGTCTACAAACCAAAGTTTAACATATTGTGTTAATATTTTAAACAAAACCTACTAGGTTTATTTAATAATAGTCATTTAAAAGAATGTTCCCTATTGAAATTTACAATGAAAGCATGCATGTAAGTAGTGCGGTTTCTTCATTACCCAAAGGAAATTAATAATACTTGAGTGTTTTCCCAGTTTAATACGACGTGTTTAAGATTTCCCCACTTAATATGAATCAACAGGTGGTAATCATATGGTATTAAAATTAAGTGCTTACTACACAATCAGATTTATCAAATGCTAATATTGTAAGAAAAATGTCGTAAAGAAGGTTCTAAAAATATCTGATGCATTTTCTTGTAGGTACTGGGCAAATTTGTTTTTTTACATCATAAAACAGTTATCTTTATTGACTTGAAGAAACGCGAGGAGAAATTTTAAAGTTTGGTACCAACTTATAACTTTCAGTAATTACGTCTTGTTGTTATAAATGAGGTTGACCGAAAAATATCAGTGCTAACGAGGAAAATTTTCACACTTTTAAAGTGGGTAATTAAACATACATACCTGAGAAGCAACTAACACGTACACTTTCATGGTACTGAAAATAATTGTTAAACGACATGTTTTAACTAGGTAGTACTGCTATAAAAGTTAAATATAAGTTCATTTGAAAGTTGCAGAACATGCAAGCATAATTATGTTGATTTAGTCTGAGCTCGCAGCTAATATTTGGACTAAAAATTAATTTTCAGTAACTTGTAAATTTTAAATTCATTGCATTTTCAAAAATAGCTTGTATCCTAACATAGTTGCTCTTAACAGTAACTAAAAGCGTTGATTGAAATAATATAATCAATAATAAAAGTCAAAACGATTCTTATAAAACCGATTTTCTTTATGCAATTTCAAAATATAACCGACGCATATATTAATATTCACTCACGGAAGTCTTATAACATAACAGTCCGGCCGATGCAGCAAGGTCGAAAAACACCGTGCAGGCCTACTCTAGTTAACGTACTTGTGGTAAATGTGTTGCTTACATTAACTTCAAACACTCAGCATTCAAAATATTACCAGTATCAAAAACTATATGCAAACCCAGTATTAACATGATAAATAAGCAGATATGCATTATTACTACATTAACAATGCAAAATATGGCAGGAGGGAGGGTCATTTTCCCGTGGAAATCCCATGAAGTCTCTAGTAGATACCCCTTTAAGTGTATTGCAACAATATCACTAACAATGACGACGGGTACCCGGGTAGTACCCGATAATATGCTACACGGGTAGAAAAATCAATTACCCGTTACCAGATAATTATCCGTTACCCGATAATTACACATTACCTGATTACTACCCGTTGGCCGATAATTACCGGTTATCCGATTAAAACCCGATACCCGATGTTTACCCGTTACCCTATTATAACCCGATAATTACCTGGTACTCGATAATCAACCGTTATCTGATTATTACCCGTTGCCCGATAATAATCCGTTACCCGATTATATCCTATTACCCGATAATTATCCGTTACCTGATTATTAAACGGCACCCGATAATTACCCGTAACCTGATTACTACCCGTTGGCCGATAATTACCGGTTATCCGATTATGACCCGATACCCGATAATTACCTGTTACCGAATTATAACCCGATAATTACTCAGTACTCGATAATTACCCGTTACTGATTATTATCCGTTGCCCGATAATTACCCGATTATAACCAGTTACCCGAGCATTACCCGTTACCTAATTATTAAACGCTACCCTATAATTACCCGTTGTCCCATAACTACCCGTTGTCCGATATATACCTGTTACCTGAGTATTTCCCGGTACCCGATAATTAGCAGTTACCCGTTAGCAAAGAACTACTTGATAATGCAACAACTCCAGAGACAAAACAAACAGATAATAACAATGTGAAGAAACCAATAGAAAAATTGTAAAACTACCAAACAGATTGAAGCCTATCTCTACTTCTCAAAACCTACAACCAAGTCTAAAAAACGTCAACTTTGGAATTTTTTTAAACAGTTTTCATGCTATTAAAAATTTCCGTAGATAGCACAATTTAGCTTTTGGGATTTACAGTACCAAATTTCATCCCGACGTGTAAACTCCGTTATTTGTATAGTAACAGGAGATGGGTAATTTATTACCTTAAATACACATAGATTTGTGGGAAACTGGCAACGCGTATCGCCCCATGATATACGTTGTGGGGTCGTTGGTTTCTACTGTTCAATTAACCAGATCGATTGATCTCCTAGTCCCACCGTACTAGCTAGTTTCCAAGAATACACTCAACGCTGGATGCATTTTATCAACTTTCGTTTATGACCATCGACAAGAAGAAGGGCAATCATTAACAAATAATATACAAATCAACAGGGAGGGATCACAGACAAAGCTTAAAGAAATTGTGTTGCCAGTTTTTGTCCAATAGTCTTGTGAAGATTTCTAAACTTTGTTCTCTTAACATATTTTTTTATTTCAAAAATTACCGTAGATAACAATGTTCTGTCCCCTTTTAGTTATTACAGTTACAGTTTCATCCCACTCTGCAAACTCATCTAACTATATATTTACATAGGGTCGAAAATGTATTACCTTTAATATATATACACTGTGTCCATAAAGTAACCCCCCCCCCTAACTAACTTTTGAACGACTTAATATTTTACTACAAAATTTGGTGTGCTTTAATGGGAAATTAAATACTATTTTTTAGCTCATAACTAAATAATGTATCATTCAAAATGGCGGCTGGGCGCCATTTTGAAATTTTTTTTTAAATAGAAAGGGGGGTCGAGTGACACCTCATTTGAAAGGTCTTTTAGTTCTGCGTCTGATCCTAGAGTTTCAAAGAAAAATATTTGGCCATAATAAAATGACAAACGTTTGAAGTAAAGAAGTCTATTAAAAAAAACTAAGAATTAAAGCAAAAACAAATGAAATTAAGTGTTCGAAATGTTCACCATTCACTTCTTGGCACATAAAAAATCGGTTATGACATTCCTGCCTTACATTTTCATAAGTTTCTGGAGTGACATTTCTGTAAAAAACGCATTACAGAAGTTTGCAGAAATATCACTCCAGAATCTTATGAAAATGTAAGGCAGGAATGTCATAACCGACTTTTTATGTGCCAAGAAGTGAATGGTGAACATTTCGAACACTTAATTTCATTTGTTTTTGCTTTAATTCTTAGTTTTTTTTAATAGACTTCTTTACTTCAAACGTTTTGCAACGCCAAAAAATTGGGAAAATAAAAAATGCTGGCTGCATGCACGTCACACCGGCTCTCAGTTTTTCTTGGTTGGCTTGAGTCGTAGGTTCAGTTGTTAACTTAATAAATAACATAAAAATAATTGAGGGCGCCAGGGTCTTTAAATAAGTTTAAAGCTAATGTTACCTTCACTAAGACCCAAGTGAAAATAATTATACAAATAAATAAATGCATAAACACTTGTGAGAAACGTTTTATTAAACAAACTTCCAGTATTTTGTGCAAATGCGGTTGTTCAGGGATACGCAAGAACCGAATAATACAACGTAATGAAATGATGCACAAAACAACAGCCCCTAAAATAAAAAGGGTAGCACCACGCAAGGTACAGGCACCTATAAAATTAAATAAGCACCTAAGATACTGAGTACGGCCTATATTTAAAAAGAAAGGGGTCGTAAGCGCTTACTATTCTTTCCTGCATTTGTAAGATAAATATTCAGTGGCAAACAAAATATTTTAACGCACCGAAAACAAAATGCTTGCGTAGCGTTGCTTTACACTTTTTGGAGCTAGATGCAAAAAAATAAAATTACTCAAATAAAAAGAGGCTCCCAATATCCCTAACTTCCGCTCGACACAAATTAATTATATAAGAGATTAACAAATACAAAAAGAATTATATCGTACACAACGTACGCTAGATAACGTAATATGTTGTAAGTTATAAAATGCAAATTTTATAAATGAACTATGTCAAAATATTCAAAATGCTAGCCTTAATAAGACCGCGTACAATAAACCAAGCAAATAATTGTACTATGAAACCTTAGAAAAATCTATTTTATATACACACAAAATTAATAACGATAATTAGATATATATAAACTTAAATGTGGCGTTTGTACAACAAAAAAATCCAAAGTTCTGCAAGCACCGGCGATGAAGTAGTCGAGGAATAACGTAAAAATGCAATATCTGACCTTCAAGTGCGTTGCGTCCGTAGTAATTCGTACAATCGTACTTATGTTTTTGCTGATGAGTGCGGGGAACAGATAGATGGAAGGCTAAATCTCTGATTTTCCAAAGTCCCAGGATGCGCAGCTCATCAAGAGTACGGCGTTTCTTATTAAGCAAAAGAAAGCAGCTTCACCCCCGTCTAGCATGCCAACGTTGATGTTAACCAAATTAACGCAGCTAAACTTATAAGCCTGTATAACAAAAACGAAGAAAACGATAGAACGAAATACTAGAAAAAAACTCTATACGAACCTTGAGGTGTTAAACGGCTTGTGGATAGGTAACTTTTTGTGATTAAAGTAGTATTGTAACAAATTATAATAATTGCAAATGATTGATTAAATCGCACAGTTTACAGCCACTTGTATGGAATACACGCTAAACTCAAAGTTAAAAATCCCCATGAAAGGAGCGAATGCGCGAATTCAAGCGCTGGAATCACAATGCCTTGCACGTTCTAACTTTTACCTCCAAAAACTTTTCCAAAGCCGCGTTATCTTATCATGCAGAAATTGAATAGAAAACTAAAAATTCACTAAAAGTTAATGCAAACGCCACCTATTACTTAAACGAAATAATATATGAAATCAAAATTTGTGGCAAACTAGAAAATTGTCACACAACCCCCCTCCTAAGGCTACAAAGTGGACTTAAAACTTTCAAACTCAAACTGCAAAATAACTGGTACTTTAAGAAGATACACCCAAATTTTAAACTTACACCTAGACTATACAATTACTCTAATATTTACACAGAATCACACCATTAGAAAAAAACACTGTAGGTTCACTAAAACAGGAATGCTCATTACGAACTCTCACTCAAATGGAAGAAAAGTAAGGAAAAATATCTCCTATACCTACAAAATTGAAGGAATATCCTATATCTTCAGAAAACAAAACTTCCTACACCTTCGCAAAGAGTAAATCGTTAAAAAAAACTAGGAAGGAGGACAGGATTATACTTAGCTCCTAAATATCGTCCTAAAAGTAGAAATAAACGCAGATTACATTCCAATCTATCAAACCTGCAAATGACTAGATACAAAACATGCATCATTCATACACGTACTTTCTTCTAAACGTATATCATAAATAAAAACAACTATATATCTGCATAACCCTAGCAAGATTTAAAGCTTATGAGTATATGTCCACACGCTAAGTCATGTGGTATGATGAGAGTCGACCTTTTCCAAAATGAAAAAAAATATGAATCTCCAATTAAAGTGGCCTACAGTAACTTCTGAAAATGTAATTAACAATCTAACAAGACACCTTATATACAAGACTAAATCTGGGAAAAATTTTGTGGTCTAACTTTCAATTCTTGGTTTCAAATCCTTGATATGCCAAACTCCAACATCTTTATTTTTCTGGTCTGCTAGTCGGTAGGTTAATTGTCCTGTTTTTTCTTTTACGACACAGGGAACATATTTCGGTGCTAGCTTAGAACTAAAATAATCAGCAGCTTTCGATAACACGTAGTTTCTTTTCCATACAAGATCTCCTTTCTTAAAGTATAAATTTCGTTTACGTAGATCGTAACGTGTTTTATTTCTGTTGTAAGCTTCATGTAACTTTTGTTTCACGTCTTTGTAAATGCTCGAAAGCTCGTTGACATCCTTCACCAGTTGTTCTCTTTTCTCTATTCCTACCTCTTCTGCAGTTTCTTTTCCTAGCGTGTCATAGTATTTTCCAGAAACTGGAACAGTACGTCCAAAGTTTAAAAATGCGGGTGTAAACCCGGTTACTTCGTGAACGGCATTACATAGCGCATGTGAAATTTGAGGAAGATGCTGGTCCCAATGACGATGATTTCCTTCCAAGTATGACCTTATAGCTGTGGACACTACTCGATTTACTCTTTCAGTGCTATTCACCTGAGGATGATAAAACGCGTTATACCATAATTTTCGTACTTCATACTTCTTCGCGAAATTCTTAAAAATTGAACTGATAAATTGAGGACCATTATCACACATGATAACTTCTGGCACTCCAAAGGTTAAAAATACATGATCTTCTAAAAATTTCACTATGCTTCTAGCAGTTGCTTTCTTCATGGGATTTAAGAAAACGAATTTGGTAAACCAATCGCAAACTACCAGTAACGATGTATTTCCCGTGACTGAGCGAGGAAACGGCCCAAGTATATCCAATGAAATTAATTGAAATGGAAAAGAAACCTTTTTTTCTGCCCCCATAACTCCGGGACGTCCTGCTTGTGAGACTTTGTTTGCTTGACATACTTGACATCTAGCCACGTACCTATATGCATCTGATTTCATTTTTGGCCAGTAATAAGATTCTGATAATTTACGGAATGTTTTGAAGGCTCCTAAGTGGGCTGATGTATCGTGGTCATGACAGCTATTTAAAATTTGAAGTCGGTTTTTAGAGGGCACTACTATTTTCCACTCCCGTAAATTTGCTACTACGTCATGAGTATTAGGAACGTATTTGTAGAGCACCTTATTTTCTGTCCTCCAAAGTGGATATTTTTCGGGTTCCTGAGTTATTAGTTTTACCATTTTATTGGTCCAAGCATCTTGTTCCAACTCTGATACGTTTAACTGAGCAATGTTCAGTGGTGCACGTGATAGAGCGTCCGGTACAATGTTCAACTTTCCCTTGCGGTGCACTATCTCGAAATTATGTTCCTGCATTTTCATGGACCAACGGGATAGACGACCGGCAGGATCCTTAAGATTGTTTAACCAAATAAGGGAGTGATGGTCAGTAATCACCTGAAATTTTGTTCCTTCTATATACGGACGATACTTTTTTATACCGAAAAGCACTGCCAAACATTCTCGCTCTGTTATGGAGTATTTTCTTTCCGTAGGCGTGAGTGTACGGCTAGCATAAGCTATGACTTGTTCTTCTGCTCCTTCACCTTGTGATAATACTGCCGCAATTCCATAGTCACTTGCATCTGTTTGGATTTTAAATATTTTTGTGAAGTCTGGACTTGCTAGAATAGGGGCTGACACTAAAAGTTGTTTAAGTTTATTACATGCTTCTTCTGCCTCAGGCGTCCATTTGATAGCCTGTTTCTTACGTATCCGACCTCTAGTAGTTTGGATGATGGGATCCACAACAGATGAAAAATTGGGAATGAATCGCCGATACCACGATGCCATGCCGAGGAATCTCTTTACTTCAGTGGTATTGGTTGGAGTTTTCATATTCATGATGGCATCAACTTTGTCCGGATCGGTGTGTAATCCTCTCTCGTCAACAATGTAACCCAAATATTTCAGGCTGGATCGACAAAATTCGCATTTTTCTATATTAACCGTCAGTCCTGCTTCTTTTAACCGTTTACAAACTTCTTTCAAAAGCTGAATGTGATGGGAAAACGTATTGCTAATTAAAATAATGTCATCTAAGTAGACAAAAACAAATGGATCTAATTCTGGCCCAAATATGTTGCTCATTAGACGCTGTAGAGTTTGTGAGGCATTGTGCAAGCCAAATGGGAGGACGGTAAACTCAAATAATCCCCGCCTAGGTACGGCAAATGCGGTTTTCTCGCACGACTTTTCATTCAAAGGGATCTGCCAAAATGCCTTTTTTAAGTCTATGGATGATAGATAACGTGCATCGCGCAGACGGTCTAGAATGTCTTGAACATATGGAAGAGGGAACGCATCGTGTTTCGTGACAGCATTTAACTTTCTCCCATCGAAACATGGTCTGTATTCTCCAGATTTCTTCTTTACCATTACCAGTGGTGAACACCATGGGGACTTAGATTGTCTTATGACACCCGATTTTAACATGTCATCTATTTCTCGGTTTAAATGCTCGAGGAGAGTGGGCGACATCGGATAATATCTCTGTTTGAGAGGAACGGCATCTCCTGTGTCTATATTGTGAGTAACTTGATGTGTTCTCCCTAATTTCGGTCCTCCTATTTCTTCGCGGTACATCTGTATTATTTCATTTAATTTTAACTTCTGGCTTTCATCAAGAACTTCGTATCCTTTCACGGCAGTTAAAGGGCAAAGTGAAGACTCATTTATGAAATATTTGTCGTTGCAAAAATCAGTACACACTCCAAACTCGTAACAGAAGTCAACACCAAGTGTTAATGCTGCAGGAATGGCTGTTGAAACTATAGCTTTTATGTTCTTGGTGACTCCATCTGCAGTAATTGGTAAGTTTGCAGTTCCTAAAACAGTTTGTGCTTTTCCATCTGCCGTATAAAGTTGCACACAGTTTTTCAAGCGTGTAATGCCTAAATCGTATTTGTCTATTAGGTATATTCCCGCTCTTCCTATAATTGTTTGATTAGCTCCGGGGTCCATTAGCACGGTGAACGTATCTTCCCCAATTGCAACATTCAGAAATGGTCTATTGTCTCGTTGTGGATGTATAAAAGTGGCTGCAATATTAACTGGATTTTTGTAAAAATTGTGCACTTTAGCCACCCATTCCTTCCATTCATCCATGTTGGTTTTAACTATTGGTAATTCGACGGACCCGCTCCATCTGTGGCCCGCCGTCCTTGCCCGTTTTTTGAATTACATCGTGAGCAGTTTTGGTATCTAACTTCTGGCGTACCACAACGGAAACAAAATAATTTTAAATCTTCTGTACAAACATGGTAAGTATGTCCTGTAATACCGCAATTCCAGCACTGTAAAGTTGTTCTTGTCCTGTAATTACTGCGAGCTTGTACCGGGGTTTTCCTGAAAGTTTTGTTTAGGTTTATCTCTTCAGCATGAACACTGTTGATTTGTTTCTTCGGTTTCGAGAAACTCTTGCATGCTAAATCAGATTCCAAGGGAAATTCTGCCGCTGCTGAAGGGTTTCTGAATAAATAATTTTGATGCTTTACCTCTTCTAAACGTTTGCACAAAATTCGCAGATCATCTAAGCTGTTAATGATGGTCAAGGCCAGTTGGCTCTTATAATAGGGCTGCAAATTTTTTTTGATAATTTTTAGTTGCTCGTCTTTAGAGGGCGTTATTGAAAGTCTGCCAAAAAGATTCACCATCACTGCTATATAAACGCTGGGGTTCTCGTCAATTCCTTGGTACCTTGCTCTTATTTCGGTCCATAAAGCGTCATCGTAGTCCTCCGGCAGAAAAGTTTTTCTAAGTTCTGATGCCAACGTGTCCCAAGAACGTATGTTATCTCTCACTGCTCTGTACCATATTAAAGCGTCTCCCTTAAATAGATCTACTGCGCTACTGAATAATTGATCTTTAGAGATGTTACGAGCTAAACGAAGTTCTTCGACTCTTTCCAGAAAAGCGTTGAGTCCCACCTGCTTCAAGTTTCCATCAAATGTGATGCCCCATTTGCAAACGGGTATGGACTTTGCTTGGGAACTAGGCACTGGTGGTCTTGTTGGTGACGACGCCGTCAGCTGCTGTCTCATATTATCTAAAAATTGACGCATGCTATCATTTATGTCATCAACTTTATCTGCTTCTGGTTTAGGATTATGGCTCATCTTGTCTGATTCCTGTTCATCTTCAGATTCCGTAGTACATCGACTTTTTTCTTCAATCTCTTGCATAGCAGTAAGCATTTGTAAACAGTTGGATTTCAATTGCTTCCACAATGTATGTTGGTCATCCCCCTCCGCTTTTATGCGACGTAACCGATTGAAAATATGAGTCAATTTTGTGTTGGCTTTGGTTTGGCTGCTTGGTCTTTGATTATTATTAAAATGTTCCACCAGAGCTTCTGCTTCTTTTAATTTGCTGTCGCAAATCGTCAGTTCGGCTTGTGAATTTAAGTTAATTTCTTCATATTTTTCAATGACAGTGTGGTCGCGTTTTTCCAATGCAATTTTGGCTCGCAGAATTTTTCTTTTATCTTCCACTGGTAGGTCGGTTGCGTCGATATTTCTTACGGTTAATTCGTAAGTTAATTCGTCTGATTTTAATCTATTAACATCCATGTTGCCTTCTAATGATTAAATTTTAACACCTCGAAACGTTGGGCGCCAATCGTGCAACGCCAAAAAATTGGGAAAATAAAAAATGCTGGCTGCATGCACGTCACACCGGCTCTCAGTTTTTCTTGGTTGGCTTGAGTCGTAGGTTCAGTTGTTAACTTAATAAATAACATAAAAATAATTGAGGGCGCCAGGGTCTTTAAATAAGTTTAAAGCTAATGTTACCTTCACTAAGACCCAAGTGAAAATAATTATACAAA
The DNA here is from genome assembly GCA_958336395.1 of Ctenicera cuprea. Classification (NCBI taxonomy): domain Eukaryota; kingdom Metazoa; phylum Arthropoda; class Insecta; order Coleoptera; family Elateridae; genus Ctenicera; species Ctenicera cuprea. Next base: position 1,579,632 of record OY284490.1, read on the forward strand.
TAAATAAATGCATAAACACTTGTGAGAAACGTTTTATTAAACAAACTTCCAGTATTTTGTGCAAATGCGGTTGTTCAGGGATACGCAAGAACCGAATAATACAACGTAATGAAATGATGCACAAAACAACAGCCCCTAAAATAAAAAGGGTAGCACCACGCAAGGTACAGGCACCTATAAAATTAAATAAGCACCTAAGATACTGAGTACGGCCTATATTTAAAAAGAAAGGGGTCGTAAGCGCTTACTATTCTTTCCTGCATTTGTAAGATAAATATTCAGTGGCAAACAAAATATTTTAACGCACCGAAAACAAAATGCTTGCGTAGCGTTGCTTTACACTTTTTGGAGCTAGATGCAAAAAAATAAAATTACTCAAATAAAAAGAGGCTCCCAATATCCCTAACTTCCGCTCGACACAAATTAATTATATAAGAGATTAACAAATACAAAAAGAATTATATCGTACACAACGTACGCTAGATAACGTAATATGTTGTAAGTTATAAAATGCAAATTTTATAAATGAACTATGTCAAAATATTCAAAATGCTAGCCTTAATAAGACCGCGTACAATAAACCAAGCAAATAATTGTACTATGAAACCTTAGAAAAATCTATTTTATATACACACAAAATTAATAACGATAATTAGATATATATAAACTTAAATGTGGCGTTTGTACAACAAAAAAATCCAAAGTTCTGCAAGCACCGGCGATGAAGTAGTCGAGGAATAACGTAAAAATGCAATATCTGACCTTCAAGTGCGTTGCGTCCGTAGTAATTCGTACAATCGTACTTATGTTTTTGCTGATGAGTGCGGGGAACAGATAGATGGAAGGCTAAATCTCTGATTTTCCAAAGTCCCAGGATGCGCAGCTCATCAAGAGTACGGCGTTTCTTATTAAGCAAAAGAAAGCAGCTTCACCCCCGTCTAGCATGCCAACGTTGATGTTAACCAAATTAACGCAGCTAAACTTATAAGCCTGTATAACAAAAACGAAGAAAACGATAGAACGAAATACTAGAAAAAAACTCTATACGAACCTTGAGGTGTTAAACGGCTTGTGGATAGGTAACTTTTTGTGATTAAAGTAGTATTGTAACAAATTATAATAATTGCAAATGATTGATTAAATCGCACAGTTTACAGCCACTTGTATGGAATACACGCTAAACTCAAAGTTAAAAATCCCCATGAAAGGAGCGAATGCGCGAATTCAAGCGCTGGAATCACAATGCCTTGCACGTTCTAACTTTTACCTCCAAAAACTTTTCCAAAGCCGCGTTATCTTATCATGCAGAAATTGAATAGAAAACTAAAAATTCACTAAAAGTTAATGCAAACGCCACCTATTACTTAAACGAAATAATATATGAAATCAAAATTTGTGGCAAACTAGAAAATTGTCACAGTTTGTCATTTTGTTCTGGCTAAATATTTTTCTTTGAAACTCTAGGATCAGACGCAGAACTAAAAGACCTTTCAAATGAGGTGTCACTCGACCCCCCTTTCTATTTAAAAAAAAATTTCAAAATGGCGCCCAGCCGCCATTTTGAATGATACATTATTTAGTTATGAGCTAAAAAATAGTATTTAATTTCCCATTAAAGCACACCAAATTTTGTAGTAAAATATTAAGTCGTTCAAAAGTTAGTTAGGGGGGGGGGGTTACTTTATGGACACAGTGTATATATAGTTATAGATAGATAGATTTGTACAAAAGCGTATCGCGTACTACCCCGATAGACGTTCCGGAGTGACTAGTTAGTACTCTTTTAATTAACCAGGCCGTGGAATCTTGTAGTCCTGCCGTACTAGCTATATCCCAAGAATACAGTTACCTGTTTCGACGGGTTTTTATCAACTTTCATTTGGACCCTGAAACAACAATACCAAGCGCAAACAATAACGAATAATTTCAACATATCAACCGAGATGGGTACAGACAAATTAACGCAATGGGATACCAACCATACGTGTAGCCCAGCTCTAGTTCTCCAAATCCACAAAGTCCAAAAAAAAACTGCGTTGATAGTTTTTGAACAAAGATTTCCGAAGTTTTGATTTTACTCTCTTAACCGTTTTCATGATTTTAAAAATGACTGTAAAAAGCAGAAAATAATAAAGCAATTCGCCTCACCAATAACACAAATTTTTAAGCTTCTTAAAATTTGATTGCCCGTATCGCCAGTTGTGTTAACTACTCTTATCAGCCGTACTGGCCAAGCCTGAAATCGCATAAATTATTTCTTGTCATTAAATTCCGTTTCTTAAGCAAATGCATGGATATTCGTTTTTTGCAGTAGCCTTTAATATAAAAAATAAAAGGTGAATACGTTATGGTAATAAATTTAAATTAGCATTACTGGTATATCATTTGTCGGCCTTTAGAAATTTAAATTGTTATAAATTGCTGCTTATTACCCAACAATTTCTTTCAAAATACTGCTTAAATTAAAAAATCGACTGCAATTCAAACTAATAAAATTAATTTTATACGAGTCATAAATTTAAACAGGTTGAATTAAATGTTTAATAGTCGAATTGTATTTTTTATACCCCTCCAACAATGTATTGCATGTTATTGTTATTATTTATACTTCCTCATAACAAATAAAAAATAAAGCAACCATTGAAATTTGTAAACTACAATTTGCATCGTGAAGTATGATTTATATTATTACGCTGCGTTATTTTTATTACCACATAAACGTACTTGAAGGTAAAAGTAAAACAGGTAGAGGTAAAAGGAATTGAAGTAACATTACATTTTACTTAGATTTTAATAGGCGAAAGTGTGGTATTTAGAGGTAGCATTTGAAAAAAGACTCACGTTTAAAATATTCAATAACGCAGGAAGAATTGTTGAAGAGGCGAAGAATTTCCAGTACTCTTATGAATACTAATGCACTTTCCTTTTAGAGGATTTTTATGACTAAAATTGAGGATGTGATATTAAGTGATATGAAAATGTAGTATGGTGGTGCTGCGTTGCGTATAAGGAAGTGATCATTGTTTTAAAGTTTATAATACAGGATAAGTCTAAAAAAATGCTACAAACTTTGAGAGGACAAGTTTTACACATTAGAACAATAAAAAAGGTCTTTATATACATGAGTCAGTGAAAGATTCCTTACGGAGTTACAATTTAGCTTCATCTGATGTTATAAAAAATATAAAGTTGTATGCGCTAAAGCGAAAATTGCTTCACAACTGGAAGACTTTTTGTTGATTGTTGTCAACAAATATTTTTTTGGCGTCAATAATTGGTTTTTTAACCTCAAAACCTCATTTTCAGATGTCTACAATTTTTTTTTGACGCCACAAATATTCAATTTTTGGCGTCGGAAAATGCTGCCACCTAATGGCGCAGCTGTCGTAGTAGCGATGTTCTAGTCGGTCACCACTTGCTACACCAAATTAGTTGCCTTTATTTGATTTAGTTGGCAGAATAGTGCACTTCATGCTGGGCATATACAAAATTTATACCAAAGAATGTTTATGGGTGATGGGTCTCATATCAAGAACTATTTTATGTTATGATTTTCTGATTGACACATCACCCATTCGCCCAAGTTCACATGCCACATTATTAATTAATGCGCCCTCTTTTTACAGGTAGTTTCGTTACCAGTCTATGTTTGCAGTATGGTTCTGGTACGCACTACTGCCATAAGTAAGCCGTTAGGTGGCAGCATTATCAAACATCGAATTATAAATATATTTTCTGACGTTAGAAATTTTTTGACGTCAAAAATTCATTTGTTGACGTCAGAAAAATTTTGACGTCAAAAGTTCGGCTGTGGACGTTTGAAAATAATTTATTTATGGCTTACAAATAATTTTCTCCTTTTGACGTCAAAGAAAATATTTGTTGACGTTAAGAAGTAAAACGGCGTTCCAAAGTGTACGGCGAAAATTCATTTTTCGTCGTCAGAAAATTTTTGACGTCATAAATTTATTTATTGACGCAAACAAAATAGTCTATTTATAGTTTACTAATAATTTTGTCGTCTGTTATTATTTATTTTAAATTGCTTGAACGGTTTTCACACGTCAAAAAATGGTTTTGTGGTGACATAAAATGAATTTTTGACGACAATAAATGAATGTTTGACTGACGTCAAAAATTCGATTATAGGATTTAATAGATAAAGATTTTTGTCCGAAAATCGATGCCTTAAATTTAGTTTGTGACATCTAGAATTCAATTTTTGACGTCAGAGGAAAATGTAATTTTGTTTTCGATGATTCAGGATAATAAGTTGGACGGTTTTCCATAGTTTTCATAAGTACGTTCACTTTGTAGCGAGTTAAAAATTTAAACAAATGTAGCAAGGATATTTATATTGTAGGCCAAGACTGAATAATAAAAAAGCATGTATTTAAACGTTCATTTAAACAAATGAAATGTCCACTTACTAAAAAAAACAGGTAAAAGTATCAAGTACGCTGATTATGAATAAAACTCGTTTTTTGTTCGAGGTTACACAAAAAAAATGTCTCTTATAATTAGAGTGTGTGATGTAAACCTTGAGGTTATTATTATTAGACAAAGAAATTCGACCCAAAAGTTGCTCAAAAGAATAGACATTCTCACATTTGATTAAACTAGCTGAATCTGTAGTGGATTGAAATATTTCTTATGCAGTTTTAAGGTAGTCGCTTGCATGTATAAAAGATAATAATACGCGTTAATTTTACTACGACCCTGTACTGAGTATGAGTACACTTCAGTAAATAATGAGAAAACGTTAAATTTTCACGCATTGTGGTTATAATTTTGGTGTTTCTTCATAAAGTCAAGTCAGTTCTATTATTTGTGCTGTACTCTAGTAAGCAAGGATAGCTGTCAAAATAAATAAACTCAAGGAAATGAACAAAGAATTTTTTGTGCCAACATCTAATCGAAAAGCGTCGATGTGAAAATCCTTGGTGTGGTTTATTGCGTTATTAAAAACAATTTTGTAAAGTTTTTAATGTAGCAATTTCCGTGTACACTTTTCAATTTTTACAAATCAGCGTAAATATTTAAAACATGGGCGAAGCACTTCGCGTGTACACCCCTATACTTCAGAAAAGGCTACTTTATCGTATTTGTAAAGGTATTTTTGTACCAAAGTTGTAGGTAGCCATAAGATATCACACAATATTTCGACCTAACGATTCGGCGCATGGAAAATTACGGGCGCCCGCATACCATTTAGTTCAGATATGCATTTTCATAAAAAAAACAAATTTTCTGGCTTTTGCGAGAAAGATTTGTTTGCATTACCACATCCCGGAGACTAGAAAACAACATTGTCAGCCAAATATTGCCCCCTAAATTGCTGCAAAATTAAGAACAAAATATTCTATTATCATGGATGAGCAATTAATCTCAACCAGGAATACTTCATTAGTTTTAAAATGACAAAATTCATAAAGGGCGTCACAGAAAAACTGGCCCGTTAGAACATCTTCCAAATTATCATCCCAATCTTCGAACTCTTTTAGCTGTATATTAATTAACAGGGGGTTGAAAACATATACCTTTGGTACACATAGATTTGTGGGAAATGCGCATCTCATGCCACCTCATAATATACGTCCCAGGCTCACTGGTTCAGACTTTTTCAATTTTTAACTAGATCGAGGAACCTTGTAGCCCCACCGTACCAGCTAGATCCCAAAAATACAGATAAATGCCTGAATGGGTTTTATTTATTTTATTTCCAAACGTTTGGAATTTTTTGCTTGTAACAGTTTTCATGACGTCAAAAATTGTCGTGGAAAATAATATTGTTTTTTTTTTGGAATATTATATTAACTACCAAATTTCATCCCGATCTGCCAACTCCTGTGGCCGGCGCCAAACTTGCAGTTTAACCTCGTTGATTCAGCCCCAGCGATTTTTTTAATGTTTTAATATTGCGCATACTACCGCGCAATTTTATAAAAATAGTTGATAGAACATCAGTATGCGCTACTGTCAAGTTTATATTGTTTTACGAGTGCATTATGGCTTCCAAAACTAATATCGCGGTCGAATGCGCTCAACCGCAACAATATGACATCGTTACATAAGAGTACGGGTATTTTTAATCTGCGGCTAAACCGCTGTGGGTAAACAACAAGTTTTGGCGTCGACCTTATAGATGCGGCTCAACCGTAATAGTATGATATTGGTACATAAGTAAACGTGTGATTTCAAGGATTCGGCTAAGCCGCGATGGTGCAGCCACAGCATTGGCCAGCGACAAACTTACGGTTTCACCACGCTTCTCGACTACGGCGGTTTAGTTACAGCTTTTGTAACAATGTAATGTTGTTGGGGTTAAGCCGCATTCATAAAACTACGTACTTGTAAATTTGCTGCTGACCGCGTCATTCAATCAAAAGTTTGTCGCCGGCCTATATGTGTTTTTAAATCTGCGGCTAAACCGCGACGGCATAACTGTAGGGGTTTAGCTGCAGCTTTCAAACACCCCTGCTCCTACGTAACAACGCCAAACTGTTGCGGTTGGGTCGCACCTATAAGACTACGGCCGGCCTAAACTTGTGGTTTTATCGCCGCAATTAGCCGCAGTTTTAAAAGTACACGTGCACTTTTGTAACTATGTAATATTGTTGCGGTTTAAGCCGTAGCTATAAAACTACGTGCTTCTAAATTTGCTGCTGAGCCGCAGCGGCATATACGTACCGTTAAACTGAAAGTTTGTCTCCGGCCTACATGTATGTTTAAATCTGCGGCTAAGCCCCGAGGTAAATCTGCGGCGGCTTAGCCGCCGCTTTTAAACACGTGCTCTTACGTATCAACGCCAAACTGTTGTGGTTGAGTCGCACTCATAAGACTACGGCCAACACAAACTTGTGGTTTTATCGCCGCAATTAAGCCGCAGTTTTTAAAGCACACGTACATTTTTGTAACAATGTCAAACTGTTAAGGTTAAGGTGGATTCATAAAACTACATGTTTGTAAATCTGTTTGTAAACCGCGCAATTACACCACAAGTTTGTAGCCGGCCTATGTCTGCATATTATGTTTTTACAGGGGATGCAAAATGTATTACCGGTATGCGAAGTACACCTAAAACTCAGAAGTATTTTATATTTTTTGTACATTTACACAGGTGCTTTATCACAGTGCTTATGTAGTACTTGAAGAAAAATGGTTACGGTTAACTATAGTATAAGATTTTTTAAACAAATGGAACAATTCTCTTTTGTTATCTCATACTCGTAGGAATTGGCATCTTGTGCCGTTCTCAATTCCATCAATAACTAGAACTCAGAAGTACAACGTTCCGGTATATTTTACCTATTATTGATGTCTTGCTTACGCCGTACGTAGTAAAGTAACCTGTAATTATTATATCATCGCGTACTTAGAATGTTAAAAATAGGGTTCCAATTTTAAAATTACGGCTATTAACTGTAACCCATATTTAAATGACTGTAAAATAAGCCGTATAATTATTAACGAGGCACGTGTACTTTTAAGGTGTTATGTAATAAAAGTAATTTATTCGTAATTGGTTTCACGTATTTTCTTAGCAAGATTAAACTTTTAAAAAAAACTGATCGTTTTCCTAATAGTCCAATCATTACGTCGAAAAAATCCATTAGATGCGGAAATAACTCAGGAATTGTTTTTTTTTAATTTGTGAGTTCGAGCTTTACTTCGTTGAAGTTCATTTTAATTTTTTGTAAATAAAACAATTCTTAACTTCAACAGGTTTTCTATGTTAGCCTTATACGTATTTCAACGTGTTTACACGTCATTATCAAAAGCAAGATTAAAAGTAAACAGTTGGTGTTGCTATAGGAACAATAAATATTCATCTTGATCTTGGTTTTCTATATCTGCATCCAGATTACTTGATTTCTCATTCCTCTAGCAACACCAACTGTTTACTTTTAATCTTGCTTTTGATAATGACGTGTAAAAACGTTGAAATACGTATAAAGCTAAAATACAAAACCTGTTGAACTTAAGAATTGTTTTATTTACAATAAATTAAAATGAACTTCAACGAAGTAAGGCTCGAACTTATATTTTTATTTGTTTAATAACTATTTTTGACATTGGGCAACGAGCTATTTAGAAAAAAAACTTATTTTGCACGTATTTTCTAAAATCGAAAACGGTTGCAAGGCTTGGCTGAAGTCGGAAACTTGCAACCTTTATTTTGATGCCATAATAATGGGTTTAAGCATCAAAATACGTTTCGAGTTATTGCCACATCTTTGTACTTGATGACTGTACAAGGAAAGAATGGAATGGAGATAGATACATAGACATAGATGCATTGAAGCAGACAATAGAGGTACATAGAGATAGATTTAGAAAGGCATACAGAGTAAGTGTGAAAGGTATGCGCAAATTTTGTTCTACACATTTAACAAATGAAAAGAGGACTTTTTGAACACGATTCCGAGAATGCTTTACCATTCCTTACATACGTAGGTCAATCTTAACCAATACTGCTCTTGTTATTGATTCATACCTATGCACCTTGTGTGCTTTACTGCGCCTACGGCCTAAATAATTCTAGGGAGCATAACCAGTACACAATGAACGGGTATAAACATTGGGAAGTCATTAAAAATTTGTCGTGAATTTTTTATTGTGTACACGGTGGAATGCTACTGTTTATGCTCCCATGGAAGTGCACGCGGGCGTAGGTGTGAACCAGTAACAGAACAGTATTATGAATCACCTTTTTGGCGATAACTTTAGCAGTAGTAGCATTAATGTTTTGAAATTTTATGTGTCCGCTGCTATTCATTAGTTTAGTATTTCTACTATTTTTGTATCAACACGTGCACCACTGGTGTAGTATTTTTTTCTAAATATTTTTGAACCACATTTTTTCAATGCATATATTTTGATATATTATTTTTTATAGAAAAAAAATACACAAAACGGTACTCTTGTATTTTGTTAAAAATCGGTAACGGTTTTCAAAGTAATTACATTTTTGTGAATTATCGAGTTGCCATGAAGGTATTCCTAGTAACTTCTGCACGTTCAAGCAATAAAAAAAGGTCCCGATGGGCGTGGGCCCGGAAAGGCTTTCTTATGAAATTACAGCCTCCGAAAGACAGAACACCCCGGACTGTTGGGAAGTGTTTCTTCTTCTGGAGGATGTAACTCCTTAAGAAAGCGTTCCCGGTCCCATGTTGATTGGAACGTTTTGCTTTCCCATACACAACAACGGATTTTGCGAAACATTTATGTTTTAATGTTTGTACGTTTTTGATAACCTTTCAAATAAACTATTGATAACGATTGTTTGCTCCTAAGTCTGAAGCCGAATATCTATAATTAAACATTAGCTTAGCACGGTTATCATACCTTGCTTCTGCGCGTTTTGGACGTAGTTATCGCCGGTTACTACGTTTATGTTTCGTATTTTAGCATTTGCAGTTCTAGAAGCACAGTGTTGGGGAGCGCTGATACGGCATTGTATTGCATAGGATATCGCATGTTCAAATCCCCGCTGAGGCGTTACCTTTTTTAATTCTTTTTTCTTTCTTTAATTGTTGTAAAGAGGGTAGGTAAGAGGGGTAAACCGTGCTTAAAAATGTTGTTAACCTACTTTCATTAACACAGATACTTCCACTTGTAGTTCAGCATACGTCCACTTACTTCCACTTCTACATACTTCCACTTACTTCCACCTTATTTCCATGTACTTCCACTAACTTCCACATACTTCCACTACCTTGTACACCTACTTCCACTTGTGGTTTACACACCTTTCAGATTTACCCTGTATACAGATAGTTAGACAGAGAAAAATAGATGGAAAAGAGGGATAAATTGAAGTAGATAGATAAAGAAAGAGAGAGAGATTGTATTAATATCTTTTTTGTTGTAATTAAAAAAATGCACAGGTAAACGGTTTGTTTTGATTTTCATCTGAACTATTCCCCTTGCATCTTTATAGATTCTATTATTAACTTAACACAATTACAGAATCTGGCTTAAAATCGAATGCAGAACAAGATTTATTTTTGTATCTCTAAAGAGTTTCATTTAAATAGGTTAATGTTGCGAGAAAGCAAACAAATTACACCTCCATTTCACCTTTTCATGTGCAATGTTGGACGACTAAACTTTAAATCTTAACTGTTAACATACACTTTTCCTTAAATAAAGTAATGTGACGTACTTCTTATTTGTTGCAGATTAAAACAACGAAGCGGACAATTTTCTGAATCATTTGGAATTGAAGGAAGATTCGAAAATGGTATACGATTGTGGTGCTTGTATAGCTAAATATCTACTATGCTGTTTCAATTTTTTAATATTTGTAAGTACCTGTTATCTACTACCTACGCTCTTTTTATTGCTGACATTGACATGAAATTTTGGTTGTAACCTAAAAACGTCAATTTCATAGGCTACTTGCCTCATTAACTCGGTTACAAAACCACAAACGAATAAGTAAATTAGATCAAAACGAGTCCGGTGTGTTTCATAAAAACCTGCTTAATTTATTTAGTTGTTACACCATTACAACGAAACAAATAAAAGTACAAGAATCGATAGGGCAGTCGATGCCAAAAATGATCAGCATAGTTGCACTATTATTATTATTATTTGTATTTGGGGGCTTCCCCATCAATGTGAATTCTACACCGTATATGTATTGTATTTATTGCAAAAAAATTGTTAAAATTGCAGGACATTCTTTTGGTGTGAAATTAAGTCCAAAAATTTTTCCTATTTCTTGAAAATGTTCCTGAAATTCTTAAGTCATCGATCTAGATCTACAGAAATACACTGTTACAATTCTTTTGTGTATAAAAATAAGGTCGACGTAAAATAATGACAAGGAAGTTGAATTGCATTACATAACATTTTAATGACACGCGGTGTTTGGTTTCTTCCTTTAATTTCCGGCTTTCTAGCAAACACTAGCTATAATTCCGTTGAAAATAACGTGCTTTTAAGTGTAGCTTGAGTAGGTATTCTTGTTTGATTTATTTCAAATAGTAGCTAAACAGAAACGTGCAGACTTTACAGTGTAAAGTACATACCTGCAGTTTGTAACTTACGGAAACTTACAAGAACTTTTCTGTTTGAAAGTTGGTATTTTTGAAATTTTCGATATTGGGAAGGTTTATTAACAGTAGTTTCTAAATTCACAGAACCAACATTTTTCATCGATAAAGATTACTTAATAAGTACCGATTTACCAGCGAGCGTAGGATTTTTTTTGCTTCCGAAATTATGCAATTAAGTGGCCACCTCGCTCCCTGGGTTTAAACCATTACATTTTTATGGGATCTGTCAAAAAATGAAGAGCAACCTAATAAGTTATACATAATCTGAATATGCCAATTAGACAGATACAAGTACAAATACATAAATTAGGGGGAGAATGGCAACTAAGTGGCCACCTCGGTTCCCGTATTTAAACCGACTAAATGTTTTTATGGGGTCTGTTAAAAAGTGAAGCCTATTAAAAGCAACCTGATAAGTTACACATAATCTGAAAGTGCGAATTATGCAGAAAATAGTAAAAATAATTAAAGTAAGGGGAGGAGTACAGTCAAGTGGTCACCTCGGTCCCCGTAGTTAAATCACCTAGATTCTTTTAGGAGGTAAAGTCTATTGGGAGCAACACGATAAATTGTGTATAATCAGAAAATGCAAATTAGGCAGGAAAAAGTAGAAATAAATAAGGAGTGGAATTGAGTGGCCACCTAGGTCTTCGTTTTAATACCATCTAGATTTTTTATGGGGTCAGTTAAAAAGTAAGGTCTATTGAAAACAACCGGATAAGTTACACAGAATCAAAAAGTGCCAATTGTTCAGAAAAAAATAAATATAAGAAAGTGGAAGGAGGAGTGCAATTCAGTGTCCAGCTGGGTCCCCGGGTTTAAACCACCTAAAGTTTTGTTATGAGGTCAGTTAAAAAAATACAGTCTATTCAAAGTAACCTGGTACTATAGTTATAGCTTACACAAAAACCGATAGTGCGAATTAGGCAGGAAAAATAAATAAGGAGTGGAATTGAGTGGCCACTTATGTCTTCGGATTGAAACTTCCTAGATTTTTTTATAGAGTCAGTTAAAAAGTTAAGTCTATTGAGAGCAACCGGATAAGTTACACAGAATGTGAAAGTGCCAATTGTTCAGACAAAATAAATATAATAAAAGTGGTAGGAGTGCAATTGAGTGTTCACTTAGGTCCCCGGGCTTAAACCACCCCAAGTTTCAATATGAGTATGGGGTCACTCAAAAAGTAAAGTCTGTAGAGAGCAACCTGATAAATTATGCATAATCTGAAAGTGAGAATTAGGCAAGAAAAAGTAAAAATAAACTAAAAAGTGCCATTGAGTAGCCTCGTCGGTTCCCGGGATTAAATCACCTAAATTTTATCATGGGGTCAGTGTAAAGGTAGGGTCTATTGATAGCAGCCTTAACGCGTATACATAATATGAAAGTGCGAATTATGCAGAAAAAAGTAGAAATAAATAAACTGGGGAAGATGTGCAATTACGTGGCCACGTCGGTCTCAGTGGTTAAACCACCGAGAGTTTTTTTTATGAGATCAGTTATAAAATTAAGTTTATTGATAGCAACCTGATAGCGTATACATAATCTGAAAGTGCAAGTTATGCAGATTAAAGTAAAAATTTAAAAACTGGGGGAGGAGTGCAATTAAGTGACCACCTCGGTCCCCGTAATTAATTTTTTTATGGAATCAGTTAAAAAAAACAGTTTTTGATAGCAACCTTATAAAAGTATGCATTATCTGAAAGTTAAAAATTAAAGAAAAATGAACTGGGAGGAGTGCATTTGGGAGGCCACCTCGATATCGGGTTTAAACTATCGATTTTTTTATGGGGTTAGTTAAAAAGTAAAGTCTATTGAGAACCTGATAAGTTATACCTTATACATAATCGGAAGAGCGAATTTTACAAAAGTAATAATAAATAAACTGGGGGGAGAGGAGATTGTAATTGAGTGACCACCCCGGTCCCCTGGCTTAAACCACCTAGATTTTGTTACGAGGTCATTTAAAAACGAAAACCTATGGCGTGCAACCTGATAAGTAATGTATAATTTGAAAGTGCGAATTAGGTACGAAAAAGTGAAAATAAATAAACTACAAGGAGTGCGGTTGAGTGGCCAGGCCGCCTGGCTTCCCAGATTAAACCTATTAGATTTTTTAAGAGATCAGTTAAAAACTAAAGTCCATGGAGAGCAACCTGATAAGTTATAAATAATCTGAAAGTGCGAATTAGGTAGAAAAAAGTAATAGTAAATAAATTGAAAGTAGTGCAATTGAGTGGCCACCTCAGTCTCCTGATGTAAACCAAGTGCGAATTAGGCGGAAAATTAATGAAATATCTCCTAAGTGACTGACCATATCTTTTTAAAACTTTTTACATCGTCTTGCTCACTGTTAAGAAGTTAATGGGGGGCAATTTGAACATGTTTTTGTTTTTCCTAAATTGGGACAGCACTTTTTAGTTTAAAACTCCTTTCTTTAAATTGTTATTAGTAAGTTGTTTCTTATAATTTGTTTTTTCTTTTTGATAACGAGCACATTTCTGAGCGTTTCGTATCTTGCTTCGACTGCGGTTTGTAGTATGATATTTTCACACCGTAACTTGATGTTAAACTTTAACAGAATTCTGGATCAAATGGGAATACTATAGATTTGTACAACGTTAGAATTGTAATTTGTTTTAAGGGATGACCATTGTACAGGATGTTTCATAAGAAATGTGTTAATTGGAATTGCAAATTGGACATTCATAGCTTTTATACAAACTCATAAACTGCAATTAAAAAACCGATGTGTCTATTTTGGTAATCTAAATATTCAAGGTAATTAAATGTAGCCCATGAATAGTAATTACCTTGTCATTATATAATATTTTACTCTCACTAAAACTCGTATTGAACTCTTGGTATCAATAACCTGAACAGGTTCTAAATTAGTTTAACTATGTGTGGGCAAAATTGTAGAGGAATTTCATAAGCTCATTATCATACTGTAGGCTAGTTTTGCACGAAATTATAGTAACGTGAAGGTAACATTAATTGCATACGGATTTTTTTTAGATTACAGGATCCATCGTTTTAGCAGTAGGAATCTGGCTAGCAGTGGACAAGAATTCATTTATCGCGCTTAGTAAAGTTGTTCCCAGCGAACACTTGGAGGTAAGATTTTTTTTAAATATTTTAGAACTGTTAGAAGATTGCGTAAAGCAAACCGTTAAAAACATTACGTACCATGAAGAAACCGGAAGCAATAACGGTTTTGTTAAAAATTTCAAATAAAGGAAAATTATTCCGTGGGAATTCTTATCCTTATACCACCATTTCCATAACAAATTTTTGATCGAAATAGTCGTGAGTTCCTTTGATCTTCATGACCTTTCTTGTGGGAAAATTTTCTTGCCTACACGAAATCGTGTAAAAATTCAACATGAGGACCGTAGTATAATTTTAGTATCTAACTTATTTCTATCTTCTTTGAAGAAATACAAAATATACAGATTATAGAAGGTCAAGGTGTTCTACTTTGCCGAAAATAGGAACCTTAGAAAACTAACCAGGTGGAATATATTCACTTTCGGTCACATATCATTTTCGCCGCACATTTAAAACGACTGTATTTGCATTTTTAATGTGGGTTTTGTGGAATTAAATACCTTGAAATATTTATTTGCATTTTAACAATGAGCTAAATTGTAGTTTTGGTCCTGATTTCTTTATTTGTGTTTTTAAATGTATGATTTAAAAAAAGTAAGATTTCGACATCTCTTTGATTCATAGTCGTTTAACACCAAACAACAAAAAGGAAAAATCAACTGAAATTAAAACTGTTTGTGAACTATTTCAAACAGGCGTTGGAATAGTGGCCAGAGCTGTAGGCTTTAAAGTTACTCTGCCAAAAGCGAGCGGGTTCGATTCCCACTCGCTGCACTTTCCAGAGTGTTTTTAAAAGCTGAAGCATTTTACACCGGTATGACCTTTAAAAACCTCAGTAAATACCGTGATTTAGATGTAAAAAAAATAAATATAAATTTTTTACAAGAATCTTAAACATGAACAAAACAGTCTCGGCAACCTTTAAATTAGTGATGGGAAATGAAATTAACTATCGATAGTTTATGAATGAATGACTTCAACTATTCATTCGAACAATTTATTCGAATGAATTTATGATGCTTATACTTCTTATTTAAAATTTTTCCAGCATATTCCTTTCCGATGCAATTTAAAAATAGGCTGCAATTCCGATTTCCACCAAACTTGCGGAATTTATTCCTCGTACATGTGGCTATGGCGTAACGTGAGCGGCATTGGCGTGTATGCTGGAAAATTCTATAGGAATTTTTATATTCCAACCTAAAAAAATTTCCTAACTTCCAGGATAATCGTGTAGGAATTTTCATATTCCAACTTTCCAAAAATTTCCGTTCCAATGGAATGTAAAAATTGTCTGGAATCTCGCTTTCCACTAAACTCAGAATTTCAGAATTCATTACTCGTACATGTGGCTAGCTCGTAACGCGAGCCGAATTTGTGTAATGTGCTGGAAAATTCTCTAGGAATTTTTATATTCAAAGTTAGGAAATTTAGTCGCATTTTCCTAACTTTCCATTTCAATGTATTTGACAAATCGGTTCGAGTCCGGATTTCCACCAAACTTTGGGAATTCATTCTTTATACAGCTGGTAGGCGTGTGACATGAGTGGAATTAGCGTATAGATGCTGGATAATTCTCTAAGAATTTTTATATTCCAAGTTAAGAAATTTTAACAAAAGTTTCCGAACTTTCCATTCAATTGGAAGTGATATATCGGCTGGTAACCCGATTTCCACCAAACTTTGGGAATTCATTGCCCATACACGTGGCTAGCGCGTGACATGCGTATATCTACTGGAAAATTCTCTGGGAATATTTATATTACAAGTTACGAAATTTTAATAAAATTCTCCCAACTTTTCATTCAAATGAAATTAACAAATCGGTTGGAATTCCGATTTTCACTAAACTTTCAGAATTCATTGCTCGTGTATGTAGCCTGCGCGTAACGCGAGCGTAATTGGCGTATATATTCTGTAAAATTCACTAGGAATTTGCATATTCCATGTTAGGAAATTATAATACAATTTTCATAACTTTCCATTCCACTGGAATTGACAAATCGGCTGGAATTCCGATTTCCACCAAATTTTCGAAATTCATTCCTCATAAATGTGGCGTGCCTGTGATGCGGGCGGAATTTGCGTATTGTATATCTAGGAATTTTCATATTCCAACTTAAATAAAAAATTTATAACTCCATTTAAATGTAATTGAAAAATGGACCCAAACCCCGATTTCCACCAGCTCATCGCTGCATTTTACAGCGATTAACAAAAGGGCGTTGTTTCTTATCATTCTATGGTCTTATGCGTTTGCACCAAAGCTTTTGCTTTATTTACTGCGTTAAGTGTTTACTTATTTCTAAAGTAGCATATTTACTAAATCCATTCCTTTTATTCCGATAATTTTCTACTATCGAATAACTCGAATAGTTGGCAACAATCGAATAATTATATAGTTCTCATCACTACTTCAAAGTCAAGGATTTTGAAAATAAAATCAAAAGAATTTTCGATTATTAATTTTAAAATATTTGTGACCATAAATGCAATAAACAAATGTTCATAGTTCTGGTGATATTTATTGAAAAATCGTCTCTGAAAGTTTCCGGAAAGAGTTATTTTATCTGCTACCGGTGTTGCATTCTTTTTATCTAATATTTATCACATATTTAATATTTACATCCTGAATGCCCGTCTTTGATTGATTATGACCTAACATCAGTAGACTTTTTTCCTGTTAATATCCCACTAGACTGAATTGTTGTTTGATCCTGTTCAACATTCACAGTATTATTATCAACTAAGAAAATTTAAAAAAATTAATCAGTGGTGGTGATTCATTCGGATTGCGCTTGAAAAAATTTGTTCATCGTCATATGGAGATTTGGAAAAAAGAATGTGCCGAGATGACAAAAAATGGGCGACACAGGTCGCTGGTGCATTCATTCCCATACGTTTTACGTTTTAAACATTCTCGCGTCAAGAAGTGATGGAAGTTTACATCTAATCTAGCCGGTAAAAGCCTGCTGCAAACTCAAGGCGTTGGTTACGTTTACTTAGGGGGCGCGCTCGCTGACTACATAAAAGCGATAGGTAATGCGCGGATCAAAAATGCTTATAATAACTTCACAAATATACAAATAAAAAGACAAATATGAAGAGAATGAAACATATTTTATTTATTAGACCTAATTGATAGGCGTAGTTAAAATCGCGTTAATTCCAAAATATTCAAAAATTCCTTGAGGGCGTCAAAGTGAAATTTGGGTGATTAGTAAAAAACAAATTTGTAGTTCAATGCAAGCTCTATTGGCTCAGAAAGCATAAAAAGAAATGTTGTAAGCAGTTTTTGAGGAATTTTTTTTTGAAAATGCCCGAAACTTGGAACTGCTAGTATATTTACAATTTTCATTTTTCCAAAAATATTTTTACTTATCACTTGATTATACTTACTAAGGGCTGTCAAATAATATAATAATTTGTATTGATTGGATATTTTGTTTTTGATTAATCGCACATTAAAGTTAAAATATTCAAAAATTCGTAGCGGGCTTCATTTTGAAGAAACAGCATTTGGAAAAAAAAACATTTGAAAATAATTTATGTATAGCTTGCGACAAATGTTTTCGTTCTTTTATTGATGTTTTAGTAAAATGTCGTCAAAAGTCGATTACAAGATTATACAATAAATATTTGCAAAAATAAATGTTTGACGTCAAATTATATATATTTATTTAGTACTTTTTTGGTACTTGTTTTGTTAAAGGTTGGTACTATTTAAATCAGCGTTGCGGCAACAATGTTTCAGACTCACCTTGTAGGTGGAACGGCGTAAGAAACATTTTTTATTTTTATAGTTTATAAAATACCTACGAACAATTTTCAATTTGTAATAAACAAATTTGCAATGCACTATGCAAAGCTAAAAACCTTGTAATTCTCCTCAGGAATTCTAATTTCTTTTCTAATACCTATTCTGAACTAGTGTCGGCAGTATCAATCGCGCTGCGACAATATTCAGTGCTAACATGTCAATTTTGTGTCACAGAAGGGTCAAACACGTGCTATTGATGGCACACTGACTTGTTAAAAGTAGTTTATGGGGTAGAAATAATTACACACAAAAGTAGAATATAGGAGCAGTAGGACTTTAGATAAAATAAACATCATCATTTCTAGACTTGCATATTTTATAACTAAAAGAGCCATTCAACTTGAGTGATTTACTAAAAAGGAGATAATTGTACGAAATTCAATAAAAGAGGAAAGTATTGGTTTTCTAGTGAAGTGGACGTTAATTGGGTTACGTTACATTGCTTCCCTCCTCCAGGCCCCAAATATGAAAGCAAGTTTGTTTATAAAGTTTGAATTACATCGTCCTGATAACAAAACAAAACTGTACACAAATTTTCGATGTTAATTAATGCCACAGGTCGGTTTTTTATGTCAAGAAATGTAAACATGAGGGCAACAAATACTTCAAGTAGTGTTCCCAAAGTGTGTTATGTAATTTGAAGTTGTTGGTGAAGTTTGTTCTTCCATTGTTGAGTTAGCGCCCCGTGTCTCAATATTATTTATTGAATGAAAACTGTTTTTGTTTCAGCGAAAAAAAGGAAAATATTTCAGCAAGAAATTTTTTTAAAGAAATATTTTCATTTCTTTCTTGAAAAAAGTTCTCTCAATAAATATATCGTCCTTGAAAAACGTTTTCCCGAAAACAATATCTCTCTTTAAAAAGGTTCTCGCATAAAAAAATTTTAGCTTGAAAAAAGTTCTCTCGTTTAAATACTTCTCTAACTACTAAAAATTTCTCTCAGACTCATTTGCGTATGACACAAAGAGATGGCCCTTGAAAATTGTGCTCCCAAAAAACTTTCCCTCTTTCAATTTTATTCTCAAATCTCATATTGAAACGTTTTTCTTTTTTTCATTGAAACAATTTTCTTTAAAAAAGGTAATGCATCTAAAATCAAATCATATGCTTTTTTCAGAATGCTGTATCTTTTTACCATCCATTATCGCTAAAAACATCACAGAGAGCATTAACAGTAGCATTCCACCATGTACACAATACAAACATTAATGACAAGTTACTAATGACTGCTCAATATTTATACTCTTTATTGTGTACATGGTAGATGGCTACTGTTTATGTTCCCTGGAATGTTTTTTTTAGTGATAATGGCAGTGCCGCACGCGCAACTAAGTGCGCACGGTGAATAGATGTGAACCAATAACTGAGCGGTAATGGTCTGATTATATTTCTAATAAAACTCACGATTTTTTGCACCTGCCCGAATATCTAATTGAACCTTGCCTGCGCACGGTTTGATCGAAGTGATCGCTGCTTACTATGTTTTTGTTTCATATTTTAGCATTTGCTGTTAGCAGTCGCAGCGTTGGGGAGCGCTGGCGCGGTTTTCTATTGTCCAGGTTATTGCAAGTTCAAATCCCCGCTGGGGCGTTATTTTGGTAATTCTTTGTTTTATTTTTTGTTAAAACGTTATTTATTTGCGCAAGAATATTTACAATTTAAAAAGTATGGGAAAGTACCAGCGACCTGTTTCGTCCCTTTTTTTGTTTATCCGATTCAGAAAATGAAACTTAATTTTAATAATGCACTGTTTTTTTAACCTTGTAAGTTCAGCTGACACTGACATTCATTTAATATGATAAAATCTAACAGTGCTACATACAATTTAAACAAAATACAAATGTAAATAATAACAACCGTAGCAAAATGTTTAAAAAATACCAGCTACATTTATTTATAGCAATCAAGTTTTTATTGTCATAAGTCATTACATAATACTTGTACCAGGAAATACGCCCATTTTAAATGAAAAACGCCGACAACTTTCAAACAGTTAGGTGTATTAACTCCATTTAGTAATTAAAACTAATTCAGTTCTGTTTTTGTGCTAATTTTGCACGTTATGTAAATAGAATAGCTTTAAAACGTAAAATTACGAATAGCTGTTGGGGCCGACGATGGAGTAGTGGTTAAGGTTACCGGCTTCGACTTACGTCACCAAAGGTACCGAGTTCGATTTTCGGTAACTCCAGTCGAGGTGTTTGTGACGTTTTTTAGGTATCTACATTGAAGTGATACGATTTCAACAGTTAAAGCCACCGCACCGTAGTACGTGGAGGTACCACAAAAGAAAATTGGAATAAGAAAAGAATTGCTGGGCAACCGTCACGAAACGTTGCTCGCATTTATTGAAATTTTTTAAATAATTCGAAATTTTTTACAATTTTAATGTAATGTAAGTCGTTTTTGAAAAACGCGTTTGCGCAGATCGGATATTCGACATGCGTAATACAAATCTGGACTTCTTTTCCAAGTACATCTATACTTAAGTAGAGCACCTCCTCCCCGGCCGCCCCATTTTTTGATGCAATCACCCGGTTTTGTGTTTTCTAGTTGCAATCAAATACCAATGTTTAATTATTGAAATCTCAACCTTTGGGTGATAGCCGTTTTTTGGTGATTGCTCAATCAAACTGTTTAGGTAATCGACCAAAAGGAAACTCCTCAATGGAAAGTTCCTATTGTCATTTAACATGCGCATACCGATTTTGAAGCCGAAATTAGTAAATGTTTGAAAAAACAAAAAAACAGGATGGTGGTTGCGGAAGCGGGAGGCGATAGAAAAATCGCGTTTGCGCAGATGGGCTATTCAAAATGCGTAGAATACGAATCTAAGGTTCTTATACGAGCGCGTCTATTTTGAAATAGACCACCCCTTCCCTCCCCCTTTTTTGGCGGAACAAGCTCATTTTCTGGCATCATCCAATTGCAGTAAGCAATCTTTGAGCCAAATTTGGTTTTTCTGCGTTAAGGGGGTCTGGAATATAAAACTGTATACAGACACCACCAGAGCGCGCCCTCTTTATCGGTCTTCCAAGGCCCTTAGACTTGCTTATTAGTCAAAATGTTTAGGTTGCCAAAGCTATACTTCGTGTATCTTGGAAGGTAAAAAAAATTGAGTCGTATTAAAAACTTTTTCTTTGAAATATTAGAAACGTTTAGTACTTACATATGAAAAAATGCGTGTTTATAGTATAATTGAATTCAAAGGCTAACGATGAGCTCGTAGTCCACTAATTTCGGGCTTTCCTATACTAACTGCGTGTTTTGTGTCTTGCTTTGTTAGAAACCGACAGATAATTGTCATATGGCATGTCAGAAGCAAAAACAGTAATGTTTCGTACCTTTACATACTGGAAAGATATGAGTACGTTTGATTTTTGATACTTGTGCTTCAAACCAAACCGCAGGAAATATTTCAGATGACCATTGTGTCCCTTATCTCTTGAAGCTGTTTTAGTAATAAAGATCTGCAATATTGACTCTACTTAATACATTCGTGTATAAGATAAATTATTTTTTATTATCAACATCA
This sequence comes from Ctenicera cuprea, assembly GCA_958336395.1. NCBI lineage: Eukaryota > Metazoa > Arthropoda > Insecta > Coleoptera > Elateridae > Ctenicera > Ctenicera cuprea. The sequence goes on from OY284490.1 coordinate 1,601,161, forward strand.
TTTCCTGTGGTGATTTTGATGACCTTTTAGTTTGGTAGGTCGTAGGTCTTAGGTAATCTAAAACTGACTCATTGTTTACACTAAGATATCGATAAGAAGTGATATCTCTGAATGCTGAAAGAAATTCCCGCGACTTCAAACTTCCCATAGCCGCGACAATGGCAGTGTTGTCAGATATAATTTCAGATATGAGATGGCAACATTAGGTAAACTAATCAGATATTTATTTTATAGATGCGGTGACGTAATGGATGAGCCCCATTTTAGTTTACAATTGTTAAAAACAAATAAAAAAAGCACAAAAACCATAGAAATTTTAATATTTGGTATACAGAACCGTACATTTGATGGTGTTAAAAAATACCGGGTGTTTCATTTCAAAAACAAAAGTTATTGACAGTTGAAGTTTTATCAAAATGGAGATTAACTTATGAACACCCTATGTAATAATCTGCTTTTTTAAACATGCCACTTGTATAATTTGTTTATATTAAGTCTGTGCAAAATTGCGTGAGTCCAGTGTTGCCAGACTTGGTGAAATTTTATCGGTTCTGATGATCTGGCGAAAACTTCTAATTTTGAACACAAAATTGGTGATTTTAGAAAATTTAGTGAAATTTCTGGCAAATTGTAAATTTTTCATATTTTTTATAAATGTAATAACAATATTTATAAAGATGAGTATATTTTAACGATAAGTGTGATACAATCTATTTAGTTGAGGTTCCCGTCTTGTGAGCTAACATCTGGCAAGACTGCAAGTGGCGTGGCTATGGTACGTTATAATTATCCCACCTCAAGACATCGGATTTTCGACCCCCTAGAGCTCCTGGGTCGTCACTTGTTTTACTGCATCACAATTTTCTTTTAAGCTATCGTTTTCAACAATCATTGAAACCTTTGCAGTAAATGATCTCCAAGTCGATGCTACTCAAAAACATTTTTGACGGGTTCTGGAATTATTTTTATACTAACCGAACCCGTGGACTACACCCCACTTTTTCTTCCTAATAAAGTTGTTAGTAAATGTATTAAAGGCGTTCCGCGTCGCCTCGCGGCACTGCTTTTCATCGCCCCACAACAGCTAAGGCGAGACTAAGCGCAGGTGGAACCGAGTAGAAAGCCAAGTCAAGCCGAAGATCAGCCTTTACTATATAGAATGAAACCTTTACATAAAATGATCTCCAAGTCGATGCTACTCAAAGACATTTTTGACAGCTTCTACTGGTATTATTTTTATACTAGCCGAACTACGCAGAACCTTTTCTCCTAATAAAATTAGTAGCAAATATATTAAAATAAAGGTAAGCCGGGTCGAACGCGGCGGCGGCGCTGGAGCGCGGCTCTGCATCGCCCCACGACAAATGGTTCGAGACTGAGCGCAGGTGGAACGGGATTAATGAAGGAAAGGTCGACCGCGCACGCAGGCAGCCGAACAGAAAGCTAAGTCAAGCTGAAGAGCGGCCTTTAATATATAGATATATAGAACTACCTCGATGGCCAGGATGTTAATGCGCATGAGATCCGTAGGTAGGGGTATTTTTAGACCCCACGTGTCTAAACGTGCATTATAAGCCTAGCGAAACCCAGGTAGAATTTTCAACCCCTTGTTCTGGACAAGACGCATGTTTTCCTTTGCCTAGATTTCGAGACCTCCAGCGGCCACATGCATTTACGAGGTAAATGTGTGATGCTACACCGTATAAGCAATAGATTAGGCCATTTTTTAAATAACTAACTATTTTTTTTTATAAATAAATAGACTTTTTGCTTTATTTGTTTTGAGGAACCAGACGAGCGTCTTATGTGCATGTAACGTAATTCGCTATTGATGAAGAGGACACATCGATTGGCCCTCTTATTCTCCGCACTTAAACCTTTTAGATTTTTTTTTGTTTTGTTTTTTCTAAACACCAAAGAACAAAGTTAAGTTATCAACCGCCTTAGAGATACATTTTTGAGGTTTACTTCTACGTGTGTTTAATATTAATTATATTAACTTGCATTAACGCTTTTAGTGCCAGAACCATTTCCTTATTAATCTTTGCTCTGAAAATTTCCCAAGCTAGCTGAAAAATTTCCTCTACATTTCTAACATCGCATCGTCGAGTTTAATATAACGTTAATAACGTTATTTGTTACCTCATTGTTACTTCGATTTGTTGATGTTTATCATTACCCGAAAATGGAATCAAGCTCCCCTTTGTGTTTAATACGACAAAGGGTTTTTATATGTATTTATAAGAAAATTCCAATAATAAATATCATAATACATTTTTAATGCAAGACGAAATTGTGGTTCAACGACCTCAATAATAGCACCTGTGTTCTTACCTTAACTTTCAAATAATGGCAGCAATATACCGATATCTGTAATAGGTAATAAAGTATGTGATCGTTACTGTTTCCTGTCTTCCTTTTCCTGTGTTTTTTGTACCTTCATTTATAAGTAACGATTTCAGGAATCGAATGAATAAGTTGGAAAATGTCCATTAATTATTAATGGTCGGTACCTAGTTATTGCGTGTAGTGAAATGTAGAAGTGATAATTTCACAATAGATTTTTTCCAGTTGTAGGTCAGTGAAAAGTTTTAGCTTGTCACCTACATGTTATTTTATAACTTTTAAAGTTGTGTATTTATTCTTTGTCTACCATTTTGTGTAGAAAATTATACATTTGCATTCTCTCTTTTAAAAGCAGAAAAGTAAAAGTTCCGATTTCTCTAAATTTCATGGTTCAAAACCCGTATACTTTTATTTTCTTACCGTTTTTGGATGCAGAAAGTGCAAGTTATTACCTACAATGAATTAATGATGATGTTGTTTTAATAATTTAATTTGGAATTTCCTAAACGTTTAATAACTAACTTAAGGAATTCTTCCATTATTACATTAGTTTTGTCATGCATTCTACGATAAAATCTTTGCGATCTGAAGATAAAACCTCTTTTGTGCACAAAATATACTTTTACTGTAGCTTTAAGGAAAATGGACAGCTTTCAAACCATGCAGCTCTAATACGTTGCTGAGGTTTTTTGTTTATTTTTTTCATGCAAACGCAACCCTTTGGGAAATCTAAAATTCAACCTTGAAACCATATGCGTGTTTGTATGGTAACCTTTTTTTTGTTTAAAAGAAAATTAATCCAAAGGGTGGGGTGGTTTAGCATGAAACAATGAAGTGAAATATTTGTCTAGTTCATGCAACTTGTTTTATTTAATTATTTTCTTTGTTAATAATTAATTATATTTTTTTGACAATAGTAAAAGTACTTCCATTATATTTTTTTCCAGAAATGCCACATCAAAATTAATTTTATATTGTATATTTTCTTCCAAATTATTTAGTAATCGTTGGTTGGTTCGGGAAATTATGAATCTTGTAATTTTACCCAAAAAGAAATTTTCGGCGGTGGCTCACTAGGCCAAAAAGTATCCACCTAATTCAAAACTTTTAAGACGCAAAAACAGATACTATACTAAAACGTCTCAAAGTACTCAAAAGATACTCAGCAGACTCGGAAAGTACTCAAAGACAAAAGTACTTAATAGACTCAAAACTTCAAAAAGTATCAAGCTCTTGACTCCACTTTACTTACGGGAGTGAGCCACCGGGGAGGAGGGGACAAAAAGTACTCCAAACTTACTTAAGAGACAAAAAAACTGAAATAGTAGTAATACACTGCAAAGATTCTGAGAACACTCTAAATACTAAACAGTAGCCAGAAGACTCAAATAGTACCTAAAATAAGAGACTAGCGTCTACCCGGTATAATCTAACAGTGGCTCCTACGGTCGGACTAGCGCAGTTAGTATGCGTAGTATGATCTAAGAAAGGCTCTTAGGTGCGCACCCATGCAGCTGGCACTCCTCTAGAGTTTTAGGGATATCCTGCATGTTCGTAGTGACACAGATGTATGCGGTTGTACTGCATAATGGTTGTAGGGTCAAATCTCGGTTGGGGCTAAATTTTTTTTATTGTATACTGCTTTTTTTAAAACAATTTTGTTGGTCTTTACTGTCTACCCGACGTTATGTTTAAGAGCAGTTATATTTAAAAAAAAAATACGAAAACAAAATTGCATTCACTTACTGCGCAAGTCCGACCGTAGGAGCCACCGTTAGATTATACCGGGTAGACACTAGTAGATAAGAGACGCAAGATATTGGCACTCAAAATACTAAAATATACACAGTACTCTGAAGATTTTCAGAGGACTCAAAAATTACTAAAAAATACTCAACAGATTCAAGAGACTCAAAATATTGGCACTCAAAATACTCAAGACTCTAAAAAAGTATTCGGAAGACCCAAAAAGTACTTCTAAGACTCAAAATATTGGCACTCGAAAAGTCGAAATACCCAAAAAGTAGTAAAGTACTTACAAACATTCTCAGAGGACTTAAAAAGTACACAAAAGACTCAAAGAAACTCAAAATACTAAAAAAAAGTACCTAGAAAACTCAAATATAAATACTTAAAGTAATAGACTCAGATATTGCCACTTGAAATACTCAAATAGTAGTAAAGTACTCGAAAGTTTCTCAGAAAGTTCTCAATGGACTGAAAAAGTACTCGGAAGACTTAAAAATACTCAAAACGCTAAAAGAAAAGTACTTTGAACACTTAAATAGTACTCAAGATAAGCGATTCAAGAGATTGGCAATCGAAACACTCTCATAGTAGTAGTACTCCAAAGACTGTTAAAAGACTCAAAAAGTGCACTTACGAAGGGTACTTAAAAACAGCGACTTAAAATATTGCCACTTGGAACACTCAAATAGTACTAAAGTACTCAAAAGGTTGTTATAAGACTCAGAAAGTACTCAAAATACTAAACAAGTACTCATAAGACGCAAAAAGTACTTAGGACACTCAAACTATGACACTTGTAATAATCAGTACTCAAATAGGAATAAAGTACTCAAAAAGTACTTTAGAGTATCGGAAACGACTCAAAAGACTAAACAGTACTCAAGAATATTAAAAAAAAACTACTGACAAGATTAAAAAGTACTCAGAAGACTCAAATAAGTAGGTACTTAAGCGTATCAAAAATTACTCAAAAGCGTGGCCACTCAGATCATCAGACCTGACATCTGTATTTTCCGGTTTTGTTTTATAATGGTATTTTGTAATCCCAATCTATATGTTTTTTTTACAAAATAATTGATATTTGTCTTTATTTTACAGCGGGATTTTTTTTCCAGAAACTTTCGTTTATGGTCGGTCCTACTCTGAACTTTTTGTTTTATAAAATGAACCTCAAGGCTATTAAATAATTTATTTCTATATTAATTTGACTAATTGATTGTTTTCAGTGGTTAAAATGCAACATTTACAGTCCTGTGTTAGCTAACATTTCGATTTTACCTTGACTCTGTGTGAGTAAAATGAAAACGCGACCGCGCCATCTCGCGTGAACGAGTAGAAGCTTTATGTTGACAAATATTATTTTTCAGGCTTCCCTTAAACAATATTTTTAAAATTCAAAAAGATTTTTGTAAACTGAAAAACAATATTTTTTTTCAATTTACAAAATTTTTTCCGGGTTTCGTTACGAGAAAAAATGCATTAGGTTTTACATAGAAGCAATTGATAACGATGGTAGACAGAATTGAAGAAAAGGGATTGATCTGGTATGACCACGTAAATAAAATGGAGACAGCGGTGGAGAAAAGATAACTGGAAGATGAAAACTGGAACGACCGAGATGAGTGTAGTATGAGGTAGAATATATTATCACGTAATATAATTTGGTTAACTATAACACATGTTTACAATAGAATCACACTTACATGAACACAAACAGAATCTTTAGATCAAACCCAATATTTAAATATGAGCCCCCAACTCAGGACTTAACAGGGTTGAGAAAAACGTAACGATGTAGATACTTGAAGAGTTATTAACTAACCCAAAATTATTATTGGATGAACTATGACATGGCTTGTACAAACTGAAGAAGACTGGAAGCGCCCTCCTGCAGATTTGCCAGGGAAGTATTTATATACCCTCACTCAAAGTTGGTGAATGAAACCTCATCTTTTAAATAATTGTTGAGTGATGATTCTACGTCCATCCAAACTTGGTCATGTGTACTTCTAACTCTTGAGATGAATAACAAGTCATATTTGTGCTATTTGCTACTTTGCATTAAATTAGGTAAAGTATTTCCACACAGAATTCTGCGGGAATTGACAAAACATAAATTCCAATTGCAAAGATAAAAATATGATTACAGTGAACTATATTACGTACATACCGATCAGAAATTATCTGAATTTGTGGCGCAGCAAAAAGAATCTTAATTAAATAAAAAACAAATTTGTAGTAAACAAGTTCAAGGATTCGTAATTAACACTTTTAATTAACTAGCCCACTGTTTTTAAAATCATAATTTAAAAACTTGGTAGCGTGTTTAAACTTGGACGGATATACAATTGCATTGTCCCTTGTTCGTGATTAGTTAATGGGATATTAAATCAAGACGAACATGCAATTGTTAATAATTTAAACCTGTTGTATTTTGGGACAGTGTTACACCTGAACATAAACACACCACTGACATAGTCCTTATTTTTTTATTTTTCATTTTATTTGACTCTTTTTTCCTAATTTTGATGAATGGTTTTTCCTTTTAATCGTCTAATTCTATTATGATTTTCATGTCACAACCAAAATATAATTAAGCTTTCGTGTTTTGTTAATTATTTTTTTTTCATAAACGAAGCCGGAAGTTGGAACGAAGTTCGATGATCTTTATATACAAAAATATATTATGATAATAGATATAATAATGAATAATCGATTGTTAAGTAATTTGGATAAAAGCTTGTCCATCGTTTTGTCATGGCGTTAATTCGTGCAAAGGGGTGCCACCCTCAAAGTGTTCATACCTTCAAAGCCCTTCACCCTCGTTCCCTTCTGTACAGCAAGTGGACTTCTTGCTTGCGTAGAGTTCGTTAACCCCTGGCATGTGCATTTATCGACATACATCCGAATTATTAACTACAGTACGTATGCGTTCTGGTGGACTCAAGTCATGCACTTTGCCTGGAAAAACGTAATTGCATTTTTAAATCCCCTGCACGATGGATCTAATCTCAAAATCTGATCACATTACTACCAATAAACTTTTATTGCATCTGCAATAAAGTTTGATTTAAACTAGTATTTTTATAAAATATGTAGGAAATAATATATCTTAACAAAAACAATTTTTTTTGTCGCACACGAAATTTATTTTAAATGTGTGGAATATGAAAGCAAATTTGTAAATAACATTTTTTTAGTTTACAAAAATAGTGTTTCTGAACTTGAAAAATCATATTTGTGAGCTTCTATTCGCTCACACAGGATGGAGCGGTCGCGTTAGCATTTTACTAACGTGCAGTCACGACGAAATCGAAAGGTTAGGTAACACCTTGACTTCAAGTGAGTAAAATACTAACGCGACCGCGCCATCTCGTGACTCGTGTGCATGAATAGCAGCTTTATGTTCACAAATATGATTTTTCAGAATTCATTAAATCAATATTTCTAAACATCTAATAATTTTGTTAGTGAACTAAACAAAATATTTATTTTTATTTTACAAAAAACTTTTTTCTCCTTTTACAAAATTGTGTTTTAAGGTTTCGCAAATTTGAAGAAACTTTGTTGCCTTGCAACCTTCCTAGCCGCATATTAGAGGGCACTACTTTTGTAATTCCCCTTTCATGATTTTGTCTTCTGGGTATATTTTTACCTGTCGGTTTTGATTTCAACTGTAGCTAGGTTTGCATCCACCTGCCGAATTAGAAAAGAACGAAACATGTAGTGGTCTATCCTAGCTAGGGTTAAAACCAAAATTCTTTACTGAAAAAAAAATGTAATCTCTCAACTGGCCCAAACTGCGCTTCATAGAAAAGACTTTTCAATAAAAATAAAATCATTCGACAAAAAAAATTGAGTAAACAGTATCTGAATCTATTTGAACAGGATGGTGCTCCTCTCAAGATTATGTCGGCATAATACCACAGTATACTTATAGTAGAGTGCTATGTGGCTTATATTTTAACTTCTGTGGGGGAATCGGAGTCACAAGATGAAACCTACATTTATTGGAAGCTCATATCATAATAAATATAAATCCAGAAGTAATCAAAAATTAGAACGGGCAAAACGGCACTAGGATCAAAAGTTGAGATGGCCACACCATCGTCAAGAAGAAAACATACGCAATTTTTTGGTATAAAATACATAAGGACTTTTGTACGAATTATATTTTTTTTTATTTATCGAAATTCCAAAAATACGTTGGGTCTTATGGGAGAAATAATTTAAATAATTCAATATCTCGGTTCAAACCTTATAAAAATCTAATACAAATCTTACATTTTTTACCTTTACACCGCTTTTTCTTATAAAAGAAAGCGTAAATCGACAAAATTTTATTCTTTAAAAAAGTTTCGCTAATGTTTTTAGAAGGTGTTGGTGTATTAGTTATATTTTTTACATGAAAACGGAGCCAGATATGAAATTAAATGTAAGAAAAGTCAATTTCAGACGGTCTGTCCGCCGACCACCTAGTTCGCGTCCCCACCCTGCGAGAGTATCTCGCATCTCATTTATTTCCATAGCTCCGTCTCAGTTTCTCGATCTCCGCTTGCAATTATTTGGAGGGAAAAACAAAATGTACTCATATGTAGGTATATTATTTTTTATTTGAAAGATCAAAATCTTCAATTCGTAGGGTGATTGAAACACCTGATGTTCCGCTTCCGCAACAATGGAATTTATTCATTCATTCTGTTTTTAACAAGAAACAATTGACAAATTTCTTGTCTAAGGAATTGACCGAACAAGCATTACGAAATGCAGACACAGAGTTTGCAACCAGTGGTGGGTTTACAAATATTTTGGAGTACAGTACTAATTTTGAAATGAACGATTCAGATTTATTAAGGAGTAATCACGAGGAAGCCGACACCAGAATCTTGTTGCATGTACTTTCCGCAAAAAAATTCGGCTACTTTCGATGCATAATTGATTGCAACGATACTGACGTACTAGTTCTTCTAGTACATTTTAAGCAGTACCTAACTCCCGAAATTTGGATCAAAATCGGAAGAGGAGACTCGACTTGCAAGGAACTTACCTGCATTCCATGCTCTGACTGGATGTGACACCACCAGTCAGTTTTCCGGGATAGGTAAAAAGAGCTGTTGGAAAACTTACCTGGATTATTGTGAATACTTGGAGGGTGTCGGAGTTTTAGATTTTTCATCAAATATGTTTCAAAGCATTCAGAATTTTGTTATCAAGTTGTACTCAACAAACGCTAATATAGCCTCTATTAACGTTTTAAGAGGACTACTTGCAGCGTCCGCAACAATTGCAAAATTACCCCCCACGGAAGATTCTTTAAGACTTCACAGTTTAAGAGCATATTATCAGGCGAAAGTGTGGTACCATTCTTTAGAACCTCGTCCGCAGCTACCAAATGTTGAAAATTTCGGATGGAAAATCGACGATGGTAAAATTTCCCCCATTTTAACAACTCTTCCTGCTTTTCCCCAACATTTAAACGTCTTATCGTCGTGTGGATGCAAGACAGGTACAATCTATTTTATTAAAAATTAGTAATCTGAAAATTACGAGAATTTTTTACAGACTGTAGTAACAAACTCTGTACATGCAAAAGAAATCAGATGGGCTGCATTGGATCGTGCAAATGTATGGCGCAAAAGTCATGTCAAAACAAGCTAACTGTAGCAACAATTCAGCCGTCAATGCAAGAGGAAGACAGTGACACCGATGAATAATTCACAGTTTATTTTTTTATAAATAGCTTTCAAATAAAAAATAATATACCTACATATGAGTGAGTACTTTTTGTTTTTCCCTCCAAATAATTGCAAGCGGAGATCGAGAAACTGAGACGGAGCTATGGAAATAAATGAGATGCGAGATACTCTCGCAGGGTGGGGACGCGAACTAGGTGGTCGGCGGACAGACCGTCTGAAATTGACTTTTCTTACATTTAATTTCATATCTGGCTCCGTTTTCATGTAAAAAATATAACTAATACACCAACACCTTCTAAAAACATTAGCGAAACTTTTTTAAAGAATAAAATTTTGTCGATTTACGCTCTCTTTTATAAGAAAAAGCGGTGTAAAGCTAAAAAACGTAAGATTTGTATTAGATTTTTATAAGGTTTGAACCGAGATATTGAATTATTTAAATTTTTTCTCCCATAAGACCCAACGTATTTTTGGAATTTCGATAAATAAAAAAAAATATAATTCGTACAAAAGTCCTTATGTATTTTATACCAAAAAATTGCGTATGTTTTCTTCTTGACGATGGTGTGGCCATCTCAACTTTTGATCCTAGTGCCGTTTTGCCCGTTCTAATTTTTGATTACTTCTGGATTTATATTTATTATGATATGAGCTTCCAATAAATGTAGGTTTCATCTTGTGACTCCGATTCCCCACAGAAGTTACTTTTAAGCGTCTTTTAGCCGCTCAGGCTCTCTACTATTATATATACAGTAGCGAAAGCGCCCATATAACGCCTGGTAAGCTATAACTAGTGGCGCTCCAAGCGGTCGACAAGTTAAACTATCGTTTAAATTATGGCGGGTTTTAAATTCTAATCCAGTTCGTTGTTGTTACCATATTTTTAATAAGCAAAACAGAAAAATTACGAGCTACATTATATAATGGTTTTTAAATAATACAAAGATAATGCCAGTAATATGATTTATTAACATTTATAAACTGCGAATCTTCAAAATGCAGCGTGCACAAAGTGCAGTTTTTATTCAAATATCCAACCTCCTTTTCACGTTAATCTTCAGTCTACAGTTTACAACCCCCTGTTTTGATCTAAAACGACGAGAAAGTTAAACTTTAATGTATTAATATTTATCAGAATTTATTACCTTTTTGGATCTTTGGGAAATGTAAAAAACTAAGGTTAGGATTCTTTCCTTCGTTGTTTTCGCAGTTTACGGCGGAACATGCGCTCCCTTTTGAGACTCTCATAATAGATTGGTATATCACTAATCACATTTTTATAAAAACTTGCAAACAACTTGAAAATTATTCTTATAACGTTCAAAAAGCAGAGAAACACTACTACCGTCAGCTGTCAGATTTTAGTGTAACTTGTTCGCCGCTTGGTGCTATAATTACCATAAATGACCTTTACTTTCGCTACTGTATATATAAGTATACTGTGATAATACTGCGTGGCCAGCAAGATCTCCAGACCTTCTATCTGTATCTCTCCGGTTTTGTTTTACGGTCTCGTGTTTTTATTTAATTCCACTCAATACAAATTCAGGTTTCACACATTCCAAATAAATATTTTGTGCGTCAGAAAAAAACTTTTATTTAATTATATTTTGTAAACATTGAAATTTTTTATTTTATGCATTAGAAAACATTTTTTAATGTAAAACATTTGTCAATTAAATTAAAAAAAAAATATTCCAAAAAATAATATTTATCGGGCAACAATAAAATATTTATTAAAAAGATTTTTTGAGTTAAAAAATAGTACAATTTTTAATCCTTTAACTGACCCAAACGGTGCATCATAAAAAAAGTTTCCAATAAAAATAAGATCACTCTGCTAAAAAATTGACCGAATTCCAAACTGTCGAATGGCAAAATCTGATTAGATGGTGCTCCTCTCAAGATTACATGTTCCTCAGTGTCTGTATAATATTGCGTGGCCAGCTAGATCTCCAGACCTTACATCGGTATTCCCCCGTTTTGTTTTTTGACCTCTGATATTTTGTAACGCCAATCGATTCCATTCTATATTTTTTTTTATCAAATAATTGATTTTTACCTTTATTTTATAACAGGATTTTTTCCAGTAAACTTTAATCTATGTTCTACTCTGAACGTTTTTTTTTATAAAATTAGTCAAGGCTATTAAAAATATTTAATTTTTATATTAATTTGGCTAATTGATTGTTTTCAGTGGTTAAAATGCGACATTTACACGTCGATTCCTGTCGATACCTTTCGATTTCACCTTGACTTCATATGAGTAAAATGATAACGCGGCCGCGCCATCTTGTGTAAACGAGCAGAAGCTTTATGTTAACAAATATTATTTAAACAGACTTCATTAAAATACTATTTCTAGACTCGAAAAAAGTTATTTTTGTAAACTGAAAAAGGAATTTTTTTGTGTCAAAAATTTTCTTTTATTTGAAAAGTTTGTTAGAAAAATAAAAAAGTTCTAAAAAAATATTAATTCTGCAGGCAAAAATAAAATATCTTCATAGAAAACTGTTAAGATTACAAATTTCTCATATGTCTGTATAATAATGCGTGGCCAGCGAGATCTCCAGACTCGCATCTGTATTGCCCCGGTTACCACGGGAATTGTTTCCAGTAAACTTTCGTCTATGGTCCTTCTCTGAACTTTTTTTAAATCACTTTTACTAGGACTGCTTCTAGACCGTGTAGTGTACGTAAATTTTCTTTGCAGAATTTCACAAATTTTCACAGTGATAATGTTACATACGTGAAAGTAGTACCCTAGTCGATGTCTAGCATACAATTAAGTTCAATGATTTAGCAGCCACTTAATAGGCAATAAAAATGTACAACGGGGAGCTAGAATAGGTCAATTGTCGCGGTTTCGCTAATTGACCCTTCGCGATTGCTGACTTCACCTAACACGTTCATTAGCCGTTAAAACGGCGCACTTGCCACTTTTAAAACACCTCTAGCTAATTATTAAATGCCACCTAATAAAAACAGAACAGGTTGCTCAACGTTTGTCTTTGGCAAACACTTAACTGTAACATATTATAACAACACAGATACGAAATTTTTGTTCGCGATACAAAAAGATATACTTGGCACGTTTAAAGTTAACTCAATTTTAAGGTGAGTGCGTAAGTTAACTAAGCTTGAGTAATTTTGATAGTCTACTGCGTAAAAACAAAGGGGAAAGTTTCGTTTTAAATTTATAGATATCAAGATTTGGTCAGCTCAGTTCCATGCAGTCTTTTGTGTAAAACTTTAATTCTTGTCGAAACAACAACGTAAATTAGATTAATTGTATGGTAATTCGAGTGGCGTCAGAGCTGAAATGAAGAAGCTGCTCGTAGTTAGTCAGTTAATGAATGGGTTTCATTAAGTTTTGAAATAACGGTTTGATCGGACTCTGTTCACTGAAGTGGATTTCCACTTGAAACTTGCAGTTTCCTAAGAAACATTTCTTGAAAAAATGTGTTCCGCAACTTCCAAACTATTACTGCTTAATCAACTGCCAATAAAACACGTTTTAAGCAGTGGCTAAACTATGGACCCGCGAGGCCTGCAAACGCGGGAGGGCGCGAGCATTCTAGGGCGTTTTGGGGCGCCCAAACTCCTACATTTATTTTCCTAATGGGGGGGGGGGCATATAGTGTAGTTACGCCACTGGTTTTAAGTGTATAATTAAGGCTAGAATATGTGTGGACGAGTTATAGGTTCATTTCTATTAACATCCAACTGCTGTCTGAAATGTTCCCGCAATAGCTGTTTTATTTCCGAATGCAGAGCGTACGAAACAACAGAATTTAATTTAAGCAACACGGTGCTCCTCTGCATTATAGATTCGTCAACATCTGGATTCTTCTTGCTCTATAGGTGCAACTCCAACCAGTTTAGGTTGGCTGTCATCACTGCAAATCTTTCTCTTTGTCCTCGACCATGTTAAAAACCCTCTTGTATTCCTTAACCACGACATTTTCGTTCTTCCCACTCCCATTCTGCATTCGATCTTCCCCATCGTAATTGTTTGTAGTAGGTCTCAGCACGTACTCTATTTTTATCTATTTAAAATATTGTTTCCAAATATGTAAGTAAAGGAGAGGGTATATTGGGTGGCCAGCTAGATCTCCCGACTTTATTTGTGAGCATTTCTCTCCGTGCAGACTTGGAAGATTTCAAAATTCGGTTAAGACACGATATGAGATTGATATCAGCATAATCCTTCCAAAAATTCGTTAAACAATTGCTGCGTCGGCTTGATCTTTGTCAAACTCGTCAAGGCAATCAGTGTAAATGTAAATAATTAATTGTGATTTATTAAACATCTACGTTTTATTATTATTTTTGTTGTTTTTCTGATTAAGTAGTTATATGGAACGCCGCGCAGTTTTACTAAACATTTAAAATATGAATTTTTGACGCCAAAAGGCATTTATCTGACGTCACAAAACGATTTTTGACTTTAATAATTCGATTTTCGACGTCAAAAAATAATTACAAAATTTTATTTTTTAGGAATTTTAAAAAACCTTTCATATTACAGAATAAAACAGATTTTTGACGTTATATGGAACGCCCGCCGTTTAACTTTTTACTTACATTTTTATATGATTATTTAACGCTAAAAACATTTGTTTGGCGTTACAAAACGATTTTTCGGACTTTGATAATTTATTTTTTAACGACAAAAATTGATTTTGAAGAAATATTATAAAACTATTTCTATCAAGAAATAAACCGGATTTTTGTACGTCAGTAAATATTTTTTAACGTTAACAAAGCATGTCGGGCAATGCTGCCTTCTAGCGGGGTAGTAGCGAAGTCTTAGTCGGTCACAGTATCAAATTATTTGACCGCATTTGATGTAGTTGCCACATCAGTACGCTTTATGCTGGAATAATATATAAAATTAAAGCTGATAAAGTTGTCTACAAAAAAGGTTCTATACGTCTTTTTTGTGGAACCTATACTTTGGGAGCAGTAGCCGCGCGAAGTTGATCAAGCGCAGAAAATATCGGTTTTCAAACAGGCATTTGATTGGATGTTTATGCGCCGCCCATGATATAGTATAAAGGGTGGTATGCTACAGCGCACGTTTTAAGAGCCACTGTTTGTAAAAACATAGACAAATTTAAAAATTAATTTAGCTACGATGATAAACTACAAATAAAATTCCTCTATGAAACTAAAATATTTCACCCATGCTCATAATAACACAATGTTCAATAAACAATAAATGAATTTAGGTGGATCTATAATTTAATACTTACTTTTTTTCTTATTATTATAGTTGGGGCACTTCTTTACATAGTTTATCATAAAATATATAAAGTAATTGAAACTTACTGTAAACAATAATTTGTTGACAGATTAGAAGCACCTAACCTCGATATGACATCTAAAACTGACAGAAGTACATATACTGCGCGTGCGCATTGAAGAAAAACAGAGTTTCTTAACAAGTTTTTACACTTGTGCAGAACCTGACGAAACTTGGTCCCACTAACGGCATACCATGTTCTATACTCTATCATGTGCCCCACCCAATTAACTCGGGACATGAATTGACGCCCAGAATTACCGCTTAAGCAACAATTAATTATTATAAAATATGTTTTACACGGTACAATCTCCACAACGAGTAAAACGTGGATTATTTGGTAAGTGAAAACCGATATTTTCTGGTCAACTTTGCTCCCAAAGTAAAAATATGTATCGAAGCTTTTTTGTAGACAATTTTATCAGCTTTAATTTTAAATAGAACTCTTTTAGCTGTAGGACAAAGATAAGACGAGTTATTGGCGAAAAACAAGTTTTTGTACTCTTTCTGCATCACGGCGGCTAGCGCCGACCTTGGAGTAGGGAAGAACTTAAGATTTCTCTAATGGCATCAAAATAAAGCGCCTAAAACCATTAAATCTCCAACGTTTTTTACAGTCAAACTTACCTAGTTGAAATTTAAAAAGTCGATAAAACTACTATTTCTATACATTTACGTGTACATCTTTATTCAACCTCCTTGAAGGTTGTACAAAATAGCAAAATAAGATAGTTTTCGCAGAAATTACTAACAAGTGCGTCATTTCAATTTTCAAGTATGTTTTAATTCTAAAGGTCGTTGTTGCGTTGTGTACTCCAATTAACCAAATGAATAATTCTTCTTAGAAATTACCATTTATATTAAGAGAAGTGGTCTTTGTTTCAATGTAAATTAACTACTCTATTATTGAAGTAACAATGACTTTTATAAGCAAATTTTGGAATGAAAATGTTTTACTATACAAGTTGCAGTTGGCAATATGTTCTGTCCAATTAAAAAATTCTCCATTAGTACTGACCTGAATGTAGTATATCTCTACCAGAATTGTGTCTTATCTGCCAAGAAGAAAAGGTCAAGGACCAGAATATTATCAGAAAAAGTTGAAGACAATTTTTGAGAATTGAGTATGGAAACTTTTTGTTTAAATGATTTTGTAGATAGGTATAACTGTCGTTATTGGTCTTATAAGCTTTATTTCCTTATAAAAAGGAACCACTTGGCCAAATAAGATGGAACACCTCCACAATTACTTGCACGAGATATTTGCACATCGTTGGTTTGGACTTGGAAGGAGGAGGCACATCGATTGGCCACCTTGTTCTCCGGACTAAGATTTACAAACGAACGTGTATTAAGTGCGGCCCAAGTTTAGGAAACTTACTAAATAATTCAATTGATTACGGGTATTTTTTTGTATAATTAATTACACCAGAACCGTACTTCCATATTTTTGATTAGCAAAGTATATTTTACATAAATTTATAATTTAGCTACAACGAACAACAAAATAGGTATGTGTTTCACAAAGTTAATGTATCTTTTATTTCTTTGTTTCAGCAATTTACACAACCCACAGTAATTGAACAGGCGTCCTACATATTAATTGTGGCAGGAGCTTTTATGTTCATCGTCAGCTTTTTGGGCTACTGTGGAGCGCTTCGAGAATCTCAGTGTCTTTTAACTACTGTAAGTAATCGTTCTTAACTAGTAGTAACCCGAAGCGACACGTCGCAGTTATGATGATACAATTTTTATTTTATACATAGTGGTCACGGAAACCGGGCAACTATTGCCAGATTTTTTATTTTTAAGGATACAAAGTCGTCTAAATTAGGAAAAAAAGTGTAACTTTGTCTTCTGGTTACGATGGTGAAAACGAAAAAAAAAATTGCACGATCGGGTATTTGTTAAAATGACCTTTTTTAAAAGACACACCCTGTATTTTTGTATATTTTTGAATTATACATTTTATGCTCTTTAAAAAAAGTATAATGTCAAAATTTCATTAAATTAATGTATTATTGTAACTGTTTACATTGAATACCATCATTATCTAGACAGCAGTGAACTCTTGTAACTACAGTATTCAAAACTCAACGTAGCATTCCGTGGTCCAGGTTTACTAAGGCATTTTTAATGAATTCGACTAAATCTTCCACATTGTTGTATCTGTTTCGATAAATATTATCCTTAAGATATCCCAAAAGAAAAAAATTGGCGGAGTCATGTCAGGTAACCTTGGGGGCCAACATACATGTCCATATGTTCCAATCCATTGGTTTTTAAACTGTTTATTTAAATAGGTGCCTACTATACCAGCGTTATGTAGGGGTCCACCGTTTTGATGGTAGAATTACATCAAAGAAAAAATTAAGATCTACAACAGCATAGCGTATTGAGTAAAATTAATCATCTTGAGTGTTAAATACAATTAGCACTACTGCCAAAAGCAGAAAGAAAATAAGCAAATTCTACCTTTTGTTTCGCGGCTGTTGCGATTAAAGTATTAAATGTTAAAATATGACGTTATTTGTTAATGTAATCATAGTTTAACCTTATACTTTTTTAAAGAGAATTAAATGTACAAATAAAAAAAAATTATGGGCCTGTCGTTTAAAAAAATATCATTTCAACTAATAACTTGAAAACGCGATGCGCAATTGTTTTTTCGTTTTCACCATCGTAACCAGAAGAAAAAGTTACACTTCTTTCCTAATTCAGCTGACTTCGTATCTTTAAAAACAAAAAAGTTGGCAATAGTTGCCTGGTTCCCATGATCACCCTGTATATAAGGTGTAACAAAAATGGTGGATTGGCTATACATAGACGTATTGTACTTACTGAAATGATCAAAAATGTTCGCATAAATATGTGTCCTAAAATGCTCCTGAAGGGAGCTAGGGCCTCCCGAAGGGGGCGAATGAAATTGAAATTTTAATTAATATCTCAAGACACCTTTTAATATAAAATAATGACATTTGGCATATGATTTAATACTAGTGGGTGCTACTATGCAACAGCATCCAAATAAATTTATTTAAACTGGAGGCGTCCCAAACAGGGGGGGGGGGGTCATTTTATTTATTATTGTAATTTTCCATTTTTTTACCAATTTGAGTCAGGAATATCATTTTCCACAAAAAGAGTACCATTTTTATGCATTTTTTAATGTAGAATCATATTACTGACTTAAATTGGTAAAAATCGAAGATTACAGAAATTATAAATAAAAATGGCCCAGCACCCCCAGTTTGGACGCCTCTGGTTTAAATAATTTTGTTTGGATGGTGTTAGACATAACAGTAGCAGTAGTTACTAGTACTAAACCGTATGCCAAATTTCATTACTTTATATTAAAGGGTCTCAGATATTAATTAGAACCTACATTTCATTTGCCCCCTTCAGGGGGCCCTAGCTCCTTTCAGAAGCATGTTCGGACGCGTGTTTACATGATTTTTTTTATAATTTCGGGGAGTAGAATACGTGTATGTATAGCCAGACCACCATATTTGTTACACCCTGTATATATTTTCTTCAGCCAATTAAAAACTATTTTAGTTCTACCATTCATATTAAGTGTTACAATTCATTGTTCATTGGGAACTGAAGAGCAAAGTGGCAGAATATTCTTGTAATTAATCAATGTTAACGATATTTTTTTTACAATTTTTGAAATTAAAAAATCATTACAAATTATCATTAAAATTGCAACATTATCTCCGATTTTTGTAATAGTATTCAAGTCCGTTAAAACAATTTCCGATATCCAATTTACTTATTTTACAAACACCAATTTTTATGCCAGTTAATTAATTATAAAACTATAATTTTATTTACAAAAATCACTACCGACTTTAAATTGTACTATTCTATGTCTTTGCTTTCTGGTTTCTATTCCGATTTATTTTTATTTAGAAATTCTAACGTAACCAACTTCCTAGAGAAACAAACTAATGATTTAAACAGTTATGCAATTAGCATGAATAGCACAATCCTAATTATGGCAAAAACGATTACAGCTATCTCACAGCAAAATGGAAAGTTGTTCTTGTCTAAAACTTTCGAACGAAGAGTCAATCATCAGTCGGCGATTTAAAAAATAAAGCACAAGCGTGTCTGTTTATCAACATCGAACACAATATTGTCGTTTTCTTACGGTCTACAATATACAGTATGTCCCTAAAGTTTGGGATAAAATTCATTAAACTTTTACTACCCATTTTTTTTGAAAATCTCGAACACATCAATATTTATTTTTTAATAAACACCTGCAGGGATTATTTTTAACTGCCCACCCTTAACGTTTTAAGCCAAACAACCCCAACTTAAAAATTTTAAATAAGAAGATACCTCTTGTGATACCTCGTTTAAAATTTTTTTTAATGTTGAATACAACAAAAAAAGTTCTCAAGCTTGGTTGATAAATAACGGAGATACAGGGTTTTGTTTGTGTTATATCTCGAAAACGAAACGAAACACAATGTTGAAAAATTATTTTTTAATACAGCTACAATAGATCTACAACTTTTTCCTTTACAATTTTTTTCTATGTTCAGTATGAACAGAGATATGTTACCTTGAATAAATTCCGATTTTTCAGTTTTTCGCCCGTATCTACTAAGCCATGGATATTTGGGGAAAAACAAAATCGCCCATTACATAGTACCATAATTAGAGAATATTCATCCAATT
This sequence comes from Ctenicera cuprea, assembly GCA_958336395.1. Lineage (NCBI taxonomy): Eukaryota > Metazoa > Arthropoda > Insecta > Coleoptera > Elateridae > Ctenicera > Ctenicera cuprea. The sequence continues at coordinate 1,620,952 of OY284490.1, forward strand.
TAACCGTTTTTGTATCTCTTATACTTGCGGAGATCCCCATGGTGTGCAAGTTATTCTGGACACACTGTATCTCCGTTATTTACCAACCAAATTTGAAAATTTTGTTTGTTGTATTTAGCATAAAAAATACTTTAAAACAAGGTATCACAATGGGTATCTTCCTATTTGTAATTTTAAACTTGGAGTTTAGAGGGTTAGGGTAGGGGGTTGAAAATAACCCACGGGTGTTTATTTGAAAATCAGGTTGACGTGTCCGGGATTTTCTTTAAACAATAGGTAGTAATTAATGTTTAATTAATTTTATTCCAAACTTTAGGGACATACTGTATAACGCCTCCCACATGCATGCTGTACATAACCAAGTTAAATTGAAGTTAATTTATCGAAACCCTTTAAGCGATACGTTAATTTGATACGTCCTTTAACGTGTTGCTGTACCACGTTTGAAGCCTTATGAATGTCAAAATTACAACGTGAAATAAAGGCTGAAAAATCTTTGCACGACTTTCTCACAATTTAAAGGGTTGTGGGAATAAAAAAAAATGATTAAAAACAATTGGTTACTTGATTTCTTTTATAGTTTCTTGTAACTAAATCCCCTCAAATTTCCATAAAACCTTGTTTCCATAAACATGCACCCGTAAAGGCTTTCAGCTTACAGAGATGGAACAGTCTTATTAGATACTTTATTTGTTTTGGATGCGAGTTCTCACCACTGACTTTTGTTTGTAGCAATTACCGAAATTCGTTTTAGTTATTATTTGTTTATTTTTATGACAGAAATAATTAAATAATTAAAAATATAATTTATTACCAATAAATAAAACATAACCTATCACTATTATATTTGTACTAGGTGGACCACTGCAGCTTCTAAACAATCAAATAAGTGAAGCCTGACGGCCATTTTAGAGAAGGTCAAAATTTAAAATTAAAGTATATTGTAGGTATTACACATTTAACACAAAATTTACCATCATTTTATAATAATCGTATACCTAACAAAGTTATTTTTAAAACTTAACTTGTAAAACCGCAGACTGGCTCATTTTCTCCGACGATTTTTGCAACACAACACAACACGCTTGCAGTGTACGTCCCAATTAGATTTTATACCATACGTTCAAATAAAAAATACATAAGGGTTGGCAATGGAAAATAAAATTACTGTCTTTGCATGCTTTAGAATTTAAACAAACAAAACATAGTCACTTAAAATTTTTAGGTTAAGTTTGTCATTTGTAGTGACATTGACAAAAGTGATGGCAGTTAATAAATTCTAAAGCATGCAAAGACAGTAATTTTATTTTCTTAGGTCAACCCTTATGTATTTTTTATTTGAACATGGCTGAGATAAAAAAATTGTAATATAAATTGTACGCGAGGTATTTTAGTAAAACTATTTATAATTTTTTTAGGGCTCCGGAAATGGTAGTTTTTTGCGGGGGGGGGGGGGAGTTTAACGAGATTTTCAAATACGAAGGTCAAGTCGTACCTCATTTAAAAGATGTTTTAAAACCCAACTCAACAAAACATCGATAGCTAAAACAGTTTCAAAATGGCGACCAATTATATCAAAAAAGCGGCCATTACATAAACCTTTTCTTAACCGCACATGAAGTATTATACCAAGAAGATTCGCACTGATGCTTAAAGTCCATTAAATTAGCTTTCCAACGATGTACCACATGAAGACAAAAATAATATTAGTATCCCCTCTCTTCCTCAAAAGTGCGAAACATTCAAAAGATTTTATCTCAAAAATCTTAAATAGGACGAGGGGTCACGTGACCTCATTTTAAAAGTCTCAATAAACGGAACAATTTTTGGATTTAAAGTTTTTTGATAATTGATTTTTTGATTGTTACAAAATGGCGGCTTAATTTATAAAAATGTACTTCCTATTATCGGGGAAAACGGTCCCTCTACCACATCTAGGGCAATGAAACAGAATTCTTGTTGCTGATTTATAAAGTCTATTCACATAACATTTAAAACCATGTGTGAGTTGAAATTGGACAACTCCATATCGCACTCGCGTGTGTTGGTGTTTTTAGCGAATAGAATGTGCACCGTCTTGCGATTGTTTTAAATGTAAGATGGAGAGGCGGGTTATGGTGGTGTCACAACTGACAACTTGTTAGTCGGAAGGGGAAAATAAGTACAGGTCATAATAAAGGTTTAGTGCGAGTGCGATGTTGAGTTGTCCAACTCGTAACTCGCAGGTGCATGTAAATGTTATGTGAATAGACTTTATAAATCAGCAAAAAAATTCTGTTTTACTGTCTTATATGCGGCAAAGGGAGCGATTTATCCGATAATAGGAAGTAATTGATATACATTCAGCCGCCATTTTGTAACAGTAAGAGATATCAAAAAACTTTAAATACAAAAATTATTCAGTTTAATGGGACCTTTAAAATAAGGCATCACTTGACTTCTCGTCCTATGTAAGATTTTTGAGATAATATCTTTTGAATGTTCCCGCTCTTTTGAGAAAGAGAGGAGGTACTAACATTTTTTTGTCTTTATGTGGCACATCGTTAGAAATATAATTAATGGACTTTAACGATCAGTATCAATTTTCTTGGTACAATAGTTTATGTGCGGTTGGGAAAAGGTTTATGTAATAGCTGCTTTTTTGATATAATTGGCCGCCATTTGAAAACGGTTAGAGCTATCAATGTTTTCTTTTTTTTATGTTGTTGGGTTTAAAAATACCTTTTAAATGAGGTAGACTTGACCTACCTTCGTGTTTAAAATCTCGAGAAAGCCCCCCTCCCCAAAACTACCCTTTCGGGAACTCCAAACGATTTATAAATATTATTACTGAATACCTACGGATTGTATAACAAAGGTTCAATGATTTAGTAGTAAAAGATAGTGCGTGCCTGGTCTATTACACACTGTATATTTTTAATAATGCTTATTGTTTGTTTTCTGTGGTAATATTAGTAATATCATTGACTATACCCTTAAAGGTATATAATCAAAGGTAATATTAAATTTCATTCGGTTTAAGTGAGCTATTCCAAAGAAAAGCGAAAATGGCCAATCTTGGCCAATAATAACTAAAACTGTAGTAAATTTTTGTTGAAATTTTCCCCGATAAGGATAGTGCAGGAATGTAAATCCCCTAAAGTAAAATAAGAAATTTTTTTTACTTTGAATAGTTTCCAGCAATAATAGCGCGGAGAAATCGAAACTATGTTCAATTTGCATGCTTTAAATATTTACAACCTTCACTTTTAATGTGTTGTTTGCTGTTTGTAAGCGTCATTAATATTTATTGTTTTTGTTTACCGCCCGAAACAATCATTTCAAGTTTTGGCTTTCAAACAGGTGCTCCTGTAGCTATAGTAGACCTATCATAACAATAACATTCAAACGTAGAGTGTAGTAAATTTAATTAACGTAAATTATGTCACGCCGATACTTTTATAGACATGACTACATTTAAATATCCGCATCAGTCTAACATGCGGAACAAATAGATAGTGTAGGCGGCAGAATTGTGTTTTGTTTAGCGTAATTGGAAAAACATCAGTCCAAACATGGTATTTTTCATAAGAACACTTAGCTTGGATTTTTGCATTAAAAAAATGGTTTGGACACCTTACTGGAAATATGTCAAACTAGAACTTTAAAAAGTTATTATAAATAAAATAATAATAAATCACATCAACATCTATTATTATTTTAACCTTATACGTATTTAAAAGTTTGCAAATAAAGGACAGACATTTGAAAAACTTGTTGTGCATTGTTATCGGTTCGTATATTTCCGTCACAATTTAACTTTAATTAAATTTTTAAGTAAACGCTGAAAATGTATGACGTTCTAGTGTCCGTAATTAATCTAAATGCAATTTAGAACAAATTGCTTACTTTTAAAAATAGAATATTAATTATTATCTACATACATACCCCGACCGCATGAACCTGTAACAACTGGCCATTTTCTCAATTTTTAAATTATTAATTTCAAATTTTTTTGGATAATAAACACATGAAAATGCATATTACGACGTAAAACGGTGTTTTGGACTTCCGGTTTAACCGGAAGTGATAGCAATTTTTTTATTTTTAATCAAACACCCTGTATATTTTTGCACATTTGAATAGACTTTTACAACCATGTATAATACTTACCCATTAACTTTTAATTTTAGCCGCCAAAGGGCATTTAGCTATTTTTAATATCAGTTATTAAAACAATAATTTTATTTTTTCTTGCTATTTTAAAAATAATAAGGTATGTTATTGGTATTACATTAAAGCAAATAAAATGGCAATTTAAAAAGCGCAATTAAATTCAAGCAGAGGAATTTAAAAAGAAATAAATTACGACCGTTTAAAAACTGTTAATTGTTTTTAAATTTTTTTAACATCTTGCCAAAATAAAATGTTTAAACAAATTAATAAAAACAAAACACTTAAAGTTCACTATTCTTTTGTTTTCAAAGCCAACTTAAAGAAATTATTAATAAATATCATTATTAGGCATTTAAATTTTTTTGAAACGCCCTCTGTTGACCAAATTCAAAAGTAATGGGTAAGTATTATATACAGCTATAAAGGAAATTTAAAAGTCTATCCAAATATGCAAAATATACAGAGTGTTCCAATAAAAATAGAAAGATTGGTATCACTTTCGGTTAAACAGGAAGTCAAAATTAACTTCGTTTTACGTTGTAGTATGCATTTTTATGTGTATGTTATCTAATAAAAATTGAAATTAATAATTTAAAAATTGAGAAAATGGGACCAAAATTTTCGTATCGCACATCTTCAAGAGGCTGTAGGCCTCAAAGTTTGTACGGACGTTTCCAGACTCGCCCTGTATAATAATATAAACAACATTACCAACGATTTTAAAATATAGTTATTGTTGCTATCAATATAACCATAAATTTTCAACTTGATTGTATAATATTAAAACTTAAAATTAATAATAATTAATAGCTCGTTCAATTTAACATATTGAATTGGTATTTTTGTTTTTAATTTTGACAGTTTTTTAAGCCCCCCCCCCCCAGCTATATTTTATTTTTGAGGCTGTTATGTGAAAATTGCTAAAGCCTTTTTCTAAAGAACACGCCCATTCAGAAAATCCTTAAAAAACAAGGGGCTGAAGAAAGTTGACAATTTACCACCAAACCTAAATCTACAAAATTTAAGTGTCCTCCTTCTTTCCATGCCACTTCTTTTTTGTAGTGGTTGACATTTTAAGTGCACTTACTTGACGACATAATTTAAAAGTAGGCACTTCAAACGCTATAAAAACTATGGCAGATTTCCAAAAAAGAATCTTATTAGCTTTTACTTTTACTACTTGTTAAATAATTTTTATGACGCAACATAATTTAAAAAAAAACTTCAGGTTTTCTGTTTCCATTACATCATTTCCCTTTGACACGCACAGAAGTAGAACCAAATGAATTTTCACGCAGCAATTTGAATTATTTTAGGCGTGACTGAACGAGCGCGATTTGAAAATAAACGAACCAGTGGGCAAAAGTTTACAATAAAAGTCGTTCAAAACGACAGGGTATTTGTAATTTGCACGTGTTGTGCGTATCAATAAAATGTTTCTAAGTGTGTCAGAGTGTTTTGCATTTCAATGCCTATCATCAGCGAGACATGAATAAATAATGGTAAAATAAACTCTGTGGGGATTATAAAGAGAGGTGTACTCGGAATGTGTACCCAAGCCGAAGTAATTGGCGGTCAAGGTAAAAGAGAAGTGGAACATAAAAAAAGTGTAAATTTGAACTCTTCTGATTTTACAAAAAAAAATTTAATTCTTTTTTTGCATCATCAGAATCTGAATTTTTTAAATCTGAATCTAAGGCAAATTCAACGTTTTTTTCGAACTTTATAGCTTCAAAATTAGCGACCGATGCGATTTTTTTTTAAATTTTGACTTATTAACCCCTCTACTTAAAAACAGATTTGAATGAAATTTGGTATGGTAATAGTCTTATGGAGGGAAGGGGGAATTTTTTTGTATCTACGGTAATTTCGTAGACCTTGAAAACTCCGAAGAAAATTGTTTCAAATATTTCAAAAACTGGTCGCATGATTTTTTAAAAACTTGTTGCTAGTTTCTCTGTAACGCCTTCTTAGCAGTTTTGAAATTGAGAAATTAATGGCCTTTTATTAAACCAACGGCGGAAGTTACACATTCCTGTTTAAGCTTAATAACTGCCCATTAATGATAATACAAGATTCTAACCGCAAAATTTAGGGGGGGGGCTGACCTTTCTCTCTCCCACAATGAAAAGTTTCTTTTAAAATATTACTACTACGACATTACATGCTGCCATCTATCAAATCAATTAAGATATTTTCCTTATTTCGACGTTACAAAATATGTTTGTTTATCCCAAGGAATATTATTACCAAAATTGTATTCCATACCTATTAGACCTTAACAGTATGCGGTCGCCTGCTGCTGATTTTTGGAAAATAGTATGGGAAGTTTTTGAGCTGTTTCTCAAATCAGCCGCTAGATGTCAGCAGGGCCAAATGCGGTGTTAATTATTATGTGGCAACAGATAATATTTACCGATACTTTAAACTTTAGGTACTGGTAAAGTATGTCACAATTAATGTAAAATTCAATAACAATAATTATGTTTCCTAACGTTTGAAATAATAGAAACAAAATATATCTAAATGTATATATTATGATTCAATAGACAGCAGCATGTACACCTTCTTATTAACACCGCATTTGGCCCTGCTGACATCTAGCGGCTGGTTTGAGAAATAGCTTTACAAACCTTCAATTTTTGACTTACGCAGTTTTTCAGTATCTGATGTTTGTTTATCAAACGGCCTCCTTTATTAATATCGACTGACGCCTCTTTAGCATGTGTCGACTAGCGTCAGACGAGTTCGTGCAACAGCCATTCCTATTTGAACTTTCATGACTTGCGCAACCTCGTCTAATATTGGCGCGCTTTGTGCAGTGTTAGCTTGTCAATGTGGTTGATAATAGATTAAATATTAAGTAATTCCAAAAGTTAGAAATCCAAAATTAAAAACACCGTTTCCTATTTAATTTATTTTGTAGAACTCTTTAAAAAAATATTAATTAATAATAATTTTTATTTTATATTATGTCTTTTTTATTATTTAACTTTTAAAGCAACATATAAGCAAAACACCAAAAAGGTAACACGTGCGTGTGATTCAGGAAGGTTACGATCTCTGCCGACGGCGAGTTCGGGCGGTAGCTTTACAGACATGTCAGCTGCATGCCGAGGGTGCGCACGTCACGGTGTAATATTAGGTTAATATTACACCGTGGCGCACGTACTGAAAGTTCGAATAAGAAGTAGAAACGGCCGTTGCACGAACTCATCAGACACTGCTGACATTTAGCGGCCGCTTTAAGAAATGGCTTATAAAAGATCCCATTGTCTTTTAAAAGGAGTCGCTCACTTCTGTAGCGCCACCTGTGGGCAAACAAACGGTAAAGACCGGAACTACGAGTACATCCGTCAAAGCGCGACTTGTTTTAAAACGCGCTAAAAATTAGTTCCTAACAAGCCGTTTATCCACAGGTGGTGCCAAAGATCCAGGCCATACTTTTTATTTTGAATGCATATAGGCAGTAAATAACAGTCGCTAGCAGTTCATGCGAAGCATATAGTCACAAGTCAAAGGCGTTGGTACTTTGTTATATCGACTGCCTTTGAACACAATGGTCTGCGGGCGCCCTTTGCTGATTGCTATGCGTTGCAGCATTCGGTAGGAATATCCGATCTTATTCTCCGAGTTAGAGGAATTTGAGGATTATAGAAAAATACTTTTGAAAATATGATGTTACAATTATTTGTGAACTACGAGAAAGTCAAGGAGAAGTACTTGGCCCATTTTTTTGTTAATTCCAAAAATTGTAAATCTACAACAGGCTAATAATAATTAAAACTACCATTCAACAATAATCTAATTGCTTTCCTTATTGTTTCAGTATGGAATATGTCTTATCATAATTTTAATACTAGAAATCACAGCAGGTGGTTTGGCTGCAGCCTACAAAGGGAAAGTAAGTCATAATCCAGTTACTTGTTACATTAAATCAATTTTTTTTTGAATAGAGACAAATTAAGGAAATGCCTTTATGTAATTTATTGCCAGCATACCGTTAGCTGCTTAATTGCTAACTCATTAATATTCAAAATACCTATTCAAATTCCATACGTAATGTATATATATTTGCAGGCTGAAGAACAAACCAGAACTTTCTTAAAATCAACGATAACGAAATATTATGCATCAGGAAATAAAACAGATGCTGTGACCTTGATGTGGAATCACCTCCAAGCTCAACTTTCCTGCTGTGGTGTGGACAATGCCAACGATTTTAGAGATGCGCCCAATTGGGACTTCAATAATAAAGGAATTCCAGAATCGTGTTGTTTTTTGATCGATAAAGCGACAATCAAACCTCAACTGCCTTCGTGTGTTGGCAGGCCTAGCGCGGCCAACTCTTTCGCTGATAAGGTACTTATGCAGCAATTTAATAATTAAATTAAAGTTATTAATTTTCACTTACTTAGGGTTGCTATGATGCTTTAATCAACTGGATTAGGTCGCATATGAATATAGTGATCGGAGTGGGTATTGGACTGGGACTTCTGCAGCTACTTGGAATTTTCCTCGCATTTTGTTTATGCAAAGCAATTGATGGGTACATTAAGTGATTGCGCCAGTGTAATTCCTACTTGTATCGCCCGTTCTAGTCCCGAACATTTTTATAAATTATAAAAAGAATTTTTTTTAAATTGTATGTATAATTGAATAATTTTTTTATGCTTTTGTACATGTACATATAAATATGCTTTGTTTATTTGTATTTCATATAATATAGAGATAGATATAATTTCAGGTGTTAAAAAACATTATAATTGAATGTTATTTTTAATCGTTTTAAAATGTCGCTAATAATTTTTCATTTTAGAATATTGTATAATTTAAAAATTTTTGATACCTGTTTTGTGTAGTTTCTAAAATACTTTGATTGATATTAAATGTTAATAACACTTTTTATAATAACTAGTACTTTAAGGTACTGAAATTCTCGAAACTGCAGTATTAAATTTTATTATCGACTACTGTGTGCCTTTTGGAATTAAATCTAGACAATATAAAAAATTGTTAAAGGTATAATTAAGACATTTTGAGCATTTAATAAACGTTAATAAAAATACAATACAGTAACCCAAGCAAAAGACTGACAAAACTTCGAAAGGGAACATTTTTTTCCACACTATTCCATCTAACAGTTACTGTAATGTTGAAATTTCATTCATATAATTTATGATTAGTTAAGTATTATTGTATATTTTACTGCACTTGTGGATATGTATGTAGTTGTATGGAACACAGGTTTAGTTTAAGATAGACAATTTATACTGAGGTTTGTGTATATATTGAAACATTTTTGAACAAATATATTGCACAAAAATATGCCTTAGTTTAATTTTAGATCTGATTTCATCAAATGAAAATGGGTTTATAATTTGTTTTTAAATTTCCGCCAAAACTACTTCCTGCATACACTACTAGTGAAGCTTATTAAACATTATACACAATATTCTGACCTATGAATTTACAGTTAGCGATTTGCTGTCTATTTTCGTCAGTATTAACCACGATTATCTCAAATGGTGGGAAAAAATTTAAGAAAAATGTATTCACAGCAAATATAGCCATGAAAAAAAACATTTAAATGTTATGAGACTATTTTTTGCAACTTAACTTTGTTGATTTGATACATAAAACATGTTTCTTATCAATTTATCATCAATTCTAAATACAGTTGTAATGAGGTAATGATATATGCCAACAATTTTTAATTTGTCAAAGTAATTTAAATAATACAATAAATATTTACAAAATCTTACTTTAATAACCTTCTTAAATACAAATTAGAAAGGATAAAAATAATACAAAGCAATTGATAATATGCATCACTGCTTTATATAAATTTTAACCTCATAATAGTTAAGTTCAATAACTACAAACTCGGTATCTTTGATACCTACTGTAGGTACATACTACAGACACCTCACACACATGAGATTTTTCTTACACTTCACATTATTTTCTTTAACTTTATACATATACACACACACACACCTTTAACACTTTCATAACATTGTATGGTTATATATTAAGGTTTTCATTTGAAAACATTCTATTTTACAATTCCCATATGAACAGGGTTGCCAGATCTCTGGCATTGTGCCGAAACATAAAATGAAATTGTTCTATTTACAATAGTAAAAACATGTGATTTCCTGTTTTAGCTATGAAATTTATAAATGATTGAATTCCACAAAAGATGGCAACATAAAATACAAGGTGTTCCATTTATAACGAACTGACTTATATTTTTGCAAAATAACACTCAAATCTAGGACTCGCCAACCAACTTTTCTAGATAACTTTTTTCTATTTTATATTTTAATACGCTATGCAAAACCGTGCCACTTTATGGATACCCTGTATATTATATGTCTTTTCCTCGTGAAAAACAATTAAACGGTTAATAATCTATAGCACATAGAAATTACAAAACGGTCAATAACAAATAAAAACTAAAACAGTGAGATAAGACATAAAAAGTGGTTAAACCATAAAACAATGTTAATGTTGATGGCGGTTCAGTTTGTACAATTTATAGTACATTATATTGCTTACTAATTTTATACCTTCCCATCATCGACTTTTACATGTATCATATAGGGTGTGTGAACAAAGTCGCACTGCAGTGAACAGCATTTTCAATGTATAATTTTGCATATTATTATTCGGTTTTTAATTGTCTTCCTGAGTGTTTTTGAAATTTTGTTCGTGGTGTTGCGAAGTTATTCAAGATTTTTCGAAAACTTTGACATTTCCAAGCACGTACTACGGGGAAGGGGGACCTACCCCAAAAAATATTGACGCACCCGATTAACAACTAAAAAGTTGAATCATTTTTCTCATAATCAAGTTGCTTGAAAATTAGTTATTTATGTATCAAAAGGCGTAAACATGCGTTTTCTACTAGCCCATATATACACAGAGTGAGTTTATTTAAGTGTCACCACACTATTGCTTCCTAAACTAAAGTTGTTGATCATTAACTGCTGGATAACCTGAAATTATTACCAATTATACTGGGTGATTAATTATGCTTGTACATAACATTACGTTACTTTAAATAGAAAACCCTGTATATTATTACATTTTTAAATTCTAGATTTAATTCTTGGTATAAAACTATAAAGGTACTACCATCTCAAAATTAGTGGTTTTTGAGTTAATTGATATTATTAAAAATTTTTGACATTTTTGGACTAATATTAAATAATTCATATGTTAGGTACCAAAACATTATTCCATCGCTATTTCGCATAATATTAACACAGCACAAAGTATTCGGTGGTATGTTCAAAACAGCAGATTATTACATAGGGTGTTCATAATTTAATGTCCATTTTGCAAATCTTCAAATGTCAATAACTTTTGTTTTTCAAATGGAACACACAGTAAAAATGTGGAATTAAATATTCTTTTTCAATTTGATACACCAATTGTTCAAATTACTATGGTATTACCAATTTAAAGATGATTCGTTGACTTTACAAAAGATCAAAGTTTTGCATGCAGTAAACTGTTTATTACGTGCGAAAAATGGAACAAAACTGCTAACTGGTTGCATGGCGGAGAACTGCGGATGCCGGTCGTACGGTATTCAAAGTTAAGCACCGTCCGCTCTGGTACCCACTCGGATGGGTGACCAATATAGGGGTATATCTGCAACCGTGCTTCGGATGGCCACGTTAAGCCGTCCGTCCCAGTTGTCATACTAACATCTTTGGCAATCGTAAAACGTTTAGTGGAACTTCTTCCCCTTTCAACGGGTAAGGTCAGCCTCCTGCCCGGCATACCTGCAAAGAGGGCTCACAGAACCCGCACTAGTTGCAGGTATTAAACAGGCCATTGGCCCACAACAAGTGGAAGAAGATAATTTTACAAAATTTTATGATTTCAAATATCTTTCAAAATTTTTAAATGATTTCAATACATGCGAGGAAGGTCGTATAGAGGTTGCCCGACAGCTATTTTCTTTAAAATTTGTATCTGATATTTCTTTTTTAATATAAACAATTTGTTTTATTAAGCTACCCTGAAAAATAAATAAAAAATACTTGAAAGGAAAAATAGAAAATCACCTACTTTACCTAAAATTGCTCATAAGTTGTGAGACATCGCAAAACCTTTTTTGTAATATACCTTTGCTTTTTTTCCGTAGAATACATAATAAAAAAATTATTACCCACTCAATTATTCTAACACTATAAAAAAACTTGAAAATTTCTTAAAATTTTTAGAATCTTAATATGGAATCCACTGCATAATTGAATATAATTTTAAAATGTGGTTTATTTGAAAAAAATTTCTATATTTTAAATAGCAAAGAAGACCACTGCTTGTTGACTCACCTTGTATATTGAAAATTGCAATGCCTGTCTTTTCCAACAAGTACAGCAACAACAACAACAAATAATGATTCTAGCTTTATTTTTTGAAAAAATTGATATATTACCATAAAGTTATCAATAAACTGTCCTGTCTTGTGGGGACTCCAGCTCAATTAAGAAGAATTTTTTAATTGTATTGATGTGTGGTAACTTGTAAATTATTGCTAATTTAAATTTTACTTAATTATTACCATATTTAATATTATCCGATAACTAATAATAAATCTGCGTTGATCTATGCGTGCGTAAAAAAAAGTTAGCTTTGAAGACAAAATTTTGACATATGTCAAGATTGTCAAGCAGTTCTCCAATTATAATTTAAAAAAATTATTAACAGTGTTGAAATTTACAGCAATATACTTATAAATCAATATGCAGATAAAAGTTTTCGACATCAATAATGCTATTGTGAAAAGTAGAAAACGTCCACATAGAAATTGTTTTTGCACAAATACTGTACAATTATTAAATATAAGACAAAGTGGTTCAACATCGACAAGTAAGCAGATACAAAAAGGCTTAACACGAATCATTGATAACATTGTGCTTAAGAAAGAAAATGATGCAGATTTTCAAGCACATACACTGGCGTTGCGAGAACTTAAAGAACACAAGTTTAACTTCAGCCAATATCCTCAAAAGATGAATTTCCCCTTTACAAAAATCAACGAAAATGATATCACGAATGAACTAAATGGACTATGCACATTAATGGAGAATCTTCATTGTAAATAGTGCTCTGTACTAGTTAAAAACCCTGAATGAAATACTTTATATCAAGTAAAATTGTTAAATTGTATACAGTTAGGTATTTAGTTCTGTGAACAACTCCAACAAATATTTTCAAATTTTTTAGGTTATGTGTTGTTACAACACTTTCCTGTAGAACAGTACTTATACAACGAAAAATTCTAACACTACGATACTAAGGCACTTTTTAACGATCTTTTGATTTTTCGCTTTGGTCTAACACAATACCGTATTATGTAAATTTATAACTATTCTTAATGAATTAAATGTTTTCGTAACCCTGTAATTTGTTTTCGGTTTTAATTTCAATGACAAACTGGAACCACCATCCACATAAAAATCAAACCAAATAAAATAACTTGATCAATATTTTTCCGTTAGAATATTTAGATTGCCCACCTCCACTTATCTGTTATCAATCATCAATTCGTCAATAGTTCATGAAGTTTAAAAAAAAACACTCCAGGATCGTTTAGAATTGTGTATAATGTACAAGCAACGGCTCTCATGAATATGTATTAATATCACAACATGGGGGAAGTACTGATGATAGTGGTTCGATGTTTGGGTATCGTATGCCTGTGATCTGCAACATTTAAAATTAAACATTAATGAATATATAAAAAATTTATTTGACAAATAATATAACTAGTGAATCCCATTTTCCAATAAACTTGGGTTAACTGCATCCCAAGTTTATGCAGGAAAATTGCGGTTATGTGCTATATTTACAACGACTATACCACACTCGTTCTACCAAGACCATCGGAATGCTCGCATAATCTAAAATTATTACCAATTATACTGAGTTTAATTATGCGTGTGCATATAACTTTGTTATTTTAAATGGAACAATTTTAGATTGATTTCTTGGTCTAAAAGTGTAAAAGCACTCATCATCATTGGAACATTCCCGGGGGAATATTCGCCGCTCTGTGGAGCTTATAAATTCATTTTTGAGGTGGATTAGTCCTCGTTCCTTTTTTATTTTTCTATATTCTGTCGTGTGTCTTAGCCAGTTTTACTACTTTCTTCCACTCTTTTCTGTCCATTGCCTTTTGTTTCCAATTTACCACTCCCACGTTGTTAAGATCTTTAGTAACTTCCTCCAGCCATCTGCTTTTGGGCCTACCTCGCCTTTTATCTTCTACCGGCTCCCACCTGGTAATTTTCTTTATACTCTTATCATTTCCACTTCTTTCAATGTGACCTAACCAGCTAAGCCTCATTGCTTTAATTCCCCTAACAATATCTTCGCCTTGCATATCATTCAGCATTTCATGGTTCATTCTACTTCTGTATTCCCCCTCCGCAGTTTGTATTGGTCGGAGAATTAGCTTTAGTAATTTTCTTTCCAGTACTCGTAGTTTATGTTCGTCATTCTTGGTCATGCTCATTGTTTCGGAGGAGTACATAATTACCGGTTTTATTAGCCCTTTATACATTCTGACTTGGTTGCCTTGCTGACCTTTTTATCTTTTAGTACTGTCTTGTGTTTGTGGTATAATCTGTGCCCTATCTGTAGACGATATTTGATATCCTCACTCCTGTCGTTTTTGCTACTAATTTGGGCCCCCAAATACTTTCTACTTGTTGAAGGTTATAAGTTCCTATTAATATGTTTCTTTCTAGCTGTTGATTCCTCTGGCAGACCATATATTTGGTTTTCGCCTCGTTAATATGTAACCCTCTTTGCATAGCTTTTACCGCTATTTCATTAACTACTTCTTCTAACTTGCCTCTGCTGCGCGCTATCACTACTAGATCATCGGCATATGCTATAAGTTGTGCCTTGTTGATTATAATGTTACTTGTGCGAACTGTTTTCCTCACCACGGTCTCCAGTACTATGTTAAATAGTGTTGTCGAAAGTGCGTCTCCCTGTTTAACTCCGCGATTTATTTGGAAATACTCAGTGTTTCCAGTGTTGGTTCTTATGCTAATCTGCATCCCTTCTAACGTCATTTTAATCAGGCTAATCAACTTCTTTGGGATCCTTAATTTTTCCATATCTTTATAGAGCACACTTCTTTTAACGCTGTCAAAGGCAGTTTTAAAGTCGATGTATAGTATGTGTAATGTTATATTATAGTCGTATACTTTTTCGACTATCTGTTTCATTATATGGATAGTGTCCGTTGTTCCTCTTCCCTTACGGAACCCATATTCTTCCTTGCTATAGTGTTGACAGTGTTTTGTAGACTGCATTTAGTAAAGTAATGCCCCTACAGTTGCTGCACTTTTCAGAATCTCCGTTCTTATGTATTAATGCTATGATGCCTCTTTTCCACTCTTCTGGCATCATGCTTTCTCTCCATATCTATATGATAACAGAGTATAGTTTTCCATGTAGTTGTGGCCCTCCGTATTTTAAAAGCTCCCCACTTATTCCGTCACTTCCCGGGGATTTTCCATTTTTAATTTTAAGCAATACGTTTGTGACTTCTTCTAGGGTTGGTTCTTCTCTTATTCGGTCATCTGGTACCTCTTCCACCCGTTCTTGCTGATTATCTTCCTCGTCCTCTTCTTTAAGAAGTTTTGTAAAGTACTGTTGCCATATTTCTTTAATGTCTTGTTCTTCATAGTGTTTTCATCTTTAATCCCTCTTGCTTTTATATTATAATTTTGCTTTTGTTAATTTTACTTGTTGGTAGAAGGTTTTCAAATTATTTGTTCTGTTACTTTTTTCTATTTCTTCCATTTTCATATTTAACCAATTTAAGTAAAAGTACTACCATCTTAAAATTGGTGGTTTTCAATTTATTTGAATTTTTTTCAAAATTTTTTACATTGATTAACTAATATTTTGTATACCAAAAACCATTAAAATTTAAACATTTGGTATACAAAACCTAGTATAAAATTGAAAGAGAATTTAATTCCACATGTGACGGTGTTAAAAAATACTGGGTGTTCCAAAATTAAAAGTTATTCCCATTTGAAGTTTTACAAAATTAACATTAAATTATAAACACCCTGTGTAATAAATCTGCCATTTTGAACTTACCGCTGAATACTTTATCAGGTGTTTGTAATAGTCTTCGCACAATAAAAAAAATTTTAAGTGGTGAAGTATTATTTTGTTGTATTAATTCCTTGAAAAGGTGCAGGTGACGAAGCTAGCTGGATGTCTGTGCCGAAGCTCCCTTCTTCAAAGAATCCTATTCCAGCAAATCCTCCCAGGTATAAAAACAAATTCTAACCGAGAAAAATGACCAGATATCCAAATTCCTCTTAAGGTTCTGATTAACTATTTCGTTTAGTTTACAGAGCCCTATTCCATAGTCTTTTGAATGTTTATTTTTCTATAACTGCACCATAATACCGACACTTATTTTAACCGAGAGATGGTTAAACCTAAAGCTCGCCAATAAAATCAAGCACGTCTAAATACTAGAAGCTCTGTTCAAAATTTGTTGGAAAATTTTTTTCATCTGGACAACTTCACTTTCTGTAAATCGGTCAATTGTGGTGGTTTGACCAGCTCACTTCAATTCCATTGATTGACTACGTGTGGGATAAGTTAGTATGTTGCCTCCAAAGCAGAGTAGCATTTCCAGAGACCCCAATCATGACTTCCAAGCAAATCTTCAAGTCCTCGCCCAGTGAAACCCGTTGGGAGAGTAAAACTTCATTATAAAATCTGGAGCCCCCGAGCATTTCACCGAGGTTATTACGCACAAGCCTAGGTACAATCCCACCCGCAATTCTCACCAGGTAACAAAAGAGCGTTACATCACATGTTTGTTGTGATTAGGTTTCTTTAAAATAAACTGTTGTCTATCATATCTTTTATCCTTTTTTTAATATATTGATGTGGTTTACTGCATTTATGCAATGTATAGGCGAATCCAAAGAAAAATATACAATATAAGTTCCTAGCGTGCCAACAATGTCAAATGTGTCACCAGCGCCTATCAGACATTTAAACAAAAACTTCAACTGTCTCGTTCTTTATGTAAAACAGTATAAACTGTAATTAATTGCATTTGATAGTGCCTAACTCAGTTCTACAAACCAGGTACAAAAAGTACACTAAAATAACTTACCGAAGGAAATTAATTAAAGTAATACTATTGTGGCCCCATCATTCCCATGGGTACGTTTACAGGATATCCAGGTTGTCCTCCTTGGCTCATCTGCATGGCAGGTGATTGTATTTGCTGTACTGATCCAGGTGCCGGGCTGGGCTGTTGTGGCTCTGATGGCAAAATTAAGTTCATTAACAGTTCTCGAACGGCTGGAAATAGTGAACACTCAGAGTGGTTTGTTTGGTATTGCGCAAAATGTTTCAGCAATTGACTTGCAGCTGTCATAGCGGGTGCTGGACCGGCATCTCTCTTCTCTGCTAATTGTGTTAAATTTGTACTAATGTCGTAGACCAGGGGGAGTACCAATGAAGGTGGATCCATATTATTTGGATATTGCACACCTATTCTTGTTATTTGCAGCTGTGGAGAAAATTATGAAAAATAAAATGATTACTTTCTTATGCAATATAACTTACAAAAAATAATATTTTATTCCTATAAACCAAACACGCGGCCATGCCAATAGGAACAATTGGAATGGCCGATGGAGGAATTCGCAGCATCCATTGGACTGACCACTTAAAGCCTTGTTGTTGTGCAAGCGGAGGCATCAAATCCAGCCTCATAATTTGTACAAAGTCTTTAAGTACATTAACGGGTACGTTAAGCATGCAACAAAAGCCAAACATCGAGTTTGGTTTGTAAGGAGGTGCAGCTGCTCTGGTATCAAAAAATTTTTCAATAATCTAGAAAAATAAAACATAAAATAAAATTGATAAATACTGACATGGTAACTATGATTAGTTAACCTGCAATTCTTCCGGGCTCCATACGTCTTTGTGTTCGAGCAACGGAGTTATTTTAAGATGCAATGATTGTAGATGTTGTGTATTCAAGCCGATACGGCACTGAAGCGTTTCTGAGACTTTAAAATGAATTACTCCAGGTTCATTGCTTGGAATTACAGTTAACTGAAAATTATACGCCAAAACAATTAGCATAACATTAATCTAGCAGAAGTCCAACACTAATAACCATGAATTTATACAAGATGGTGAAAAATAAATCAGCATTCTTTAAATCACTCACATAATTTTCACTATGTACAAATCTCTGCAATTGTCTTCGCATGTACACACAACCTAGGAAACGTTCCAAGGGTGCCAATTCTGGTCCTGGCAGTCCTTGGGGATGAGGAGATGGGCAACACAAAGTTTCAAGTGCCTCGTGAGTTAATAATGTAGGAACTGCACCAGCCCACGACTTTTGCGGTAATACTCTTGATAAATGTACTCCTGCAATACACAAATTTCTACAATGTCAATTATCACTTACATTTAACAAATTTAGGAACACCAAAATTGGTAATATATTTTTCTGATATTTCCGTCATTATTTGTAGATAATTGCAATAAGGAAAATTTTGTTAAATATTCAATATGCAAATGGTATCGATATACCTATTGATATACAGGGCGAGTGAACAAGGACACAGTGGTCGATATATCCTTTACTATTTCAAATACAGAAAAGTATTTCAAATAACTGTTGTAGCGGCCCAAGAAGACCATGCTGTGAAATTATTTTGCTTGAAAAAGATTGGTATGCAAGCGCGACCCCCCCCCCCCCCCCCCACCAACAAGTTTTCAATATTTCAAAAATGTACGACTTTCAACTTCAAAAACGGTATGAACATGTTAGATGACGACGAGAACAATCTACAACTGAGAAAACACCTCTGGGAGGCTTACCAAACTATAAAATCGATTTTAGATTTCAACCAATAAAATATTGTTTGCACGAAAAGAAAAAGAAAATACTGAAAATTTCAAAATTTTGAAAAATTTTCAGTATTACAAATATTAATAACTTTTTTAAATTACCAAATTTTTCAAAAATTTCCATATTTAAAACTTTTTCGATTTTACGATAAATTAAAAAATTAAAGAAAATATTTTTTGTAGAATCAGACAAAGATGAGGACGAGGACGAATGCGAATCTAATGTCATGCCTACATTTGAACAAATTTATTCTTCGATTGAAAAGCTAATAACTTTTATGGAGTCTAGAGATAATGTAACTCATAATATTTATAAGTCTTTAAATTTGGTGGAAGATTTTGTAGAGA
This sequence comes from Ctenicera cuprea, assembly GCA_958336395.1. NCBI lineage: Eukaryota > Metazoa > Arthropoda > Insecta > Coleoptera > Elateridae > Ctenicera > Ctenicera cuprea. The sequence goes on from OY284490.1 coordinate 1,640,410, forward strand.
AGGAGACGTGGTTATGTAAATCACTAAAAAAAATTACCGAATACTACTTTGAAATAAACAAATAATTTGTTTCGTATGTTTTTTGGTGTATTTTCTGTAACTCGAAGTTTCCCTTACTCGAATTTTTTTTCTTGTCCCTTGAGATTCGAGTTAGGAAAGTTCCACTGTATTTTTAATAGGTGGCGTATCAACACATATCATCGCATCGTAGTGATACAATCACTGAACTATACTTATACTAGAACGCGCGCTCGGCCCGCCAACCCGATCCGAGAGAGAGGGCCGCAAGGATCATCTCTGTCCTACTCTCGATAGTATGCGCATGCGTAGAGCAGTGGATTGTCATGTTGCAACACTTTACCGTTGTCTTCTCCCTCGTGCAGCGCATGCGCGGAGCGGTACGAAAAGGACAGGAATGATCCTTGCGCGCTATCTCTCTCGGCTCGCTTCTTTTCTATGGCAGAGACCGCCAGTGCGCGTTCCAGTATAGTATAGTTCAGTGGATACAATGGAATATCTATATGTAAAGTATGGTTATGTATAATAATGTAAAATAATTAGATCAATGTGCATTTTCCTATGGATTTGTCGTGTAAATTTCCATTGCAATTACCTGTTTTATGATCAGATTGAGGACTATGCATAATTGGGTGACCTCCAGGAGACTGTCCCGGCCTTGCAGGCGATGGCCTCGGCATACTTGGTGAGCCAGGCCAATTCGAAGCTGCTGGTGAAGTCATACTCTGTGATGATGATGGAAAAGGGCTACCATCCGTGTGCCCTAAAGAAACCAATTAAAACATTTTGGTTTCATTTAACGACCATTTATTTACCTGTTTGCATGAAACTACTTCCCGGAGAATGACCAGGAAGGTTTGTACTTGTCGGTCCCGGAGAAGAATTTGACAATAAACCGCCTGGACTAGGCACATGTGGATTCAGAGGAGAATTGGCCACCAAACCAGAACTAGGACTAGGATGTGGAAGAACTGGAATGGGACTTGGATTAATATTACCCGGAAGAGAGGTGGGGGAAGCAAGACTGAAAGAGGTTGCAGGACTAGAACCGAAACTTGTGTGAGTATTCGGTTGATTGATGTTAGAAGTATGTGGACTTGCAGGTGTATGCGGATTAGACCCAGATGGAGGGGTAAGCGGAGGATGAAATCGAAGCCCTGCCTCGCGTTGTTGGGCTGGCGATTGGGGACCTTTATGATGGCCTAAAATAAAAATAAGCAATAAAAAAACTCACGACTTGTAAGATAAAACATTTATTTACCAAGAAAACTTCCAGTGCCTTCTACTTCCATAGAAATTGGAGAAGGTGGATTATCATCCTCCGATTGAGATCTGCGACGGAAAACAGCACTTTCATCTACATATTTGGACAAAAATGTTTTAAGGCCCTGTGTAGGTGTAAACACGTCCACCACATTGCTTCTATCAAAATGGCTGTAGGCACCATCACGTAACGATACCAAACCTCCACCACGAAGTCGCAGTTCAATACAATACATGCCTTGATATGCTAATCTTATGCCCGTACAGGACTGAGCCATAACTGTGAATGTTTGAACTGGAACCTGAGGTCTCTGATAACATAAAATTATATTTTTTAATGATTACGACGTAAATTGATTATTTCTTTACATACCGTGTTGTAAACGCCAAGTTGTGGTAACGACGGTAGCTTACTAATAGATATAAGTGGTTCATATGTTTCGTGCAGGAGTTGCACAACCTGGGTCAAATTCCGGTGCTGGTTCAGATGTGCTTCAAGTTGTTCCCTTACCAAACAGTGAGCGTTAAGTGCATTATTATTTGCACCAAATGCCAGCTTAAATGCTTTGTCATTATTATTCCAAGTTATCGAAGCCATTGCGCCTTTGTCGGGTCCATAGCAAAGTACCAGTTTACTATAGCTGTACGATTTGACATTGAATACATTTATGGGATTATATTTATCTGTAATAATAATAATCTGATAAAAATTAAAAATAGACAAATCACAGACGTACTACCTAAGGTGAGATATTCACTGAGATCGTGTACAATGGTATATAATTGTACAGTTTGGGCCCAGTCACTTAATAAGGAATCGACAGTTCTAGAAATGGTGTCCACAGTTCCCATATCGTATTGGAAATACACTGGTCGTCTTGAACCTGAGATAAATAACATATTCAGTATTGTAAAAGTTTTTAGTTAATCTTAAGCAGGTCTCAAGGCAGTTGCACACATTTTTGTACATAATAACTAATAATAATATAATAAGTTAATAAACTATGACTTGAAAACACATAATGAGGTGTATCAATGGGTTTGCCGCTTGTTTGTGTGGATTAAAGCTTGTCAATATGAAATTTAGCATTTTACGCAGGGGAAGGTGCCCAGCACCCAGTTTGGACTCTACCAGGGCTTTTTATGTAGTATTAGGTATTCTTTTTCGGCATAATATGGCGGGGCTGTTTTTTGAAGATTTTCCATATGGTACCCCTTCAGATATTTCAAATTATTTCATAATTTTCATATCAAATCTATACCGACATGCCGATTGGGACCAAATTTGCTGCAGACTTTCTCATTGCTATTAGGAATAGATTAGGGAAGGCGGAACTGGTGTATCTATGCGGGAAAATATTTTAGGAATTTTTGTTGCAGCTATAAGCATCTCCAGTACGCAGGCGTCTATTACCGTGGACTTTAAAAGTCGGCCGGCAAATCGATCTGCACCAAACTTATTAGTAGTATTAGGTATCCTTTTCCGCCATAATATGGGGGAGGGGTCCATCAAATACTCACCCCCCAAGGGGTGTGGTTCCCAATTTTTAAAAGACTGGGTCAAGACCTTCAGCGTAGCAGTCAAGTGCCCTAACCACTTGACTACCATAATGCCATGAAATAATTATTAACCTAATTCTTATTGATTTCAAAGATGGTACCTTGTTCTTTAGGATGAGTGCTCGAAAGTGGGCTCGAATAAAAAACAAATTCCGTCATCCAACTTTTTAGCATTCCTTTGCTCTGCACTCTAATAGACACAGACAACAATCTTTTCAACAGAGCTTGCCATGCAGGTGACTGTCCGATAGCAGTCGTAGGCGGTGGTAGTTGAATTAGTCTTAAAACTAACCCTGTCGCATTTGCTTCAGCTTGTAAACCTTGATGGAAAATATTACGTTTTGTGAGCTGCAAACACAAAATTTTTATTTCATATTTTACACAAACGAAGGGTGTAGAGCAAAACATACTTCATTAGCTAACGTAACAAACGGTAACCTCTCGTCGCACATAGCAACAACATGGGCCAATTCGGAAATAAAATAGGCCGGCTGCTTTGCCCTTCTGGGTGGTGATTCATGTTTCAACACAGACTTCCGCTTCAAACTTCCCAATTCGGTGTGATCTGGATCTGTATCACCTTAAAATTAATTCTAGGTTTGGACAAGATATGATTTCCTAAGCAATACAATACGAAATTATGCATTTTTTGTAATACAAAAGTTAAGTATTTAATTTGAATTTTTTTATTTACTTACAAACTTTGAGTTAATGCTTTAATATGTGCAATAATTTCAAGGTTGGTAGCAGAACCAAATATTGCAAAAATATAGTAATAAATCTGCATATTTAAGTATTCTTCTTACCATCTACACTTGTGTAGGGACCGTGAGTTACAACAAAAGTATCCAACTCAATTAAAGATTGAACTTTTAAGTACACTTTGGGAATTTCAGCCTCGATGGTGTCATCATCCGGATTATCTTCTATGCTTGAATGTTTTACAACTGCCAAATAAAAAGAAAAGTCTACTTCACATGGGCTATTTTCTTTTTCTTTGAGTTCAACAATCTGCAAAAAAAATAATAATTTAGTAAGCAAAAAAATTTTGATCACCATGAAATTTTCTTTAATTTTATTATTTTATGATTGCCCCAAACTTTGGACTGATAAATATGGAATGCCTTTTCATATTTTAGTAGCAGCGATTTTTCTTCAATATTTTTCCTGACATAATCTCCGTGAATCTTAAAATATCTTTACGGTATTATGAATTCAATTATGTGGGAATATCTTAGATACTGTAAAATATCTAAAATATTTGTAAATTACTGCCATATTCAAGGTTTGTGAGTCAGATAAGTTTTAAAATTACATCCAGCCTTATAGACAATAAACCTCTATCTGGTTGAAACGCAGAGCCGTGCATGGTGATATCGTGAAAATGTTTATTGTTGATCATGACACTCTGTTTTGCAAAATTATAAATGAATTTGTGAAAACTAAAGAAATTAGTTCTAAGCTAAAGAAATTAGTTGTCGCAAATCAAGACAGACGACGAAATTTTGTATTTAATCAAAATGAGGTTACATATTACCACGGAACAGAGACCACGTTGCCAGATGTAGTTTGACTTTGCAATAGTACAAACCCTATAGGTGGCGGTAATTTTCAAACATCTATGTTCAATAATTCCTTTAGTTTAAAATTACCAAGATATTTTAAAATAAAATAATTTTCAAATATCTAAAGATTGAGATATTAAATTTATTTTAAAATATCTATGATATTAAAAATTAAATGAATAAATCATACACTCTGCTAACAAGTAAAGGTTTCAGATAATAACTAAAAGCACACTAATGGGGTATCCTATAAGCTCTTTCTAGTGCTAGTGCTTTAATAAAAATATTTTTTATCAGCAATTTGGTTGCTATGGATAGTTTCGAAGTACGATATAGAAATACTCACAAGTACAACATTAGGATGTCGATGGAGTTGAACATACATTCGATGACGACCAATTTTTGTAAGTGGATGATCTGGATGATGCAACAATGGTAGTCTTTCTGATGCCGTGGCAGGTAAATGTTGTAAGGTTTTTTCACAACGACGTTGCGTTATCCAGTACCTGTAACAAAAATGATTCGCTTGACAAGGTATTATAATTTTAAAGTTTAGGTTGTTGTATCTACTTTTATAAAAATTAACTAAGTACCTTAATTCACTAATAAGTACAGGTAATCGTGTATGGTCCCCATTGAGAGAATTCTGTAGATCGGGAATTAGAGGCGGATCATACTGTGGCACATGACACTGCAACATTCCACTGTGCGTATCCACAGTTATCAACAACTGTTCAGCCCGTAAACAAGGCTGTAAAATGGCCACTGATAAAATCGCAGGTGACCCTTGCAAGTTACCTACAACAAAATAATTAAAGCTTAACAAAAAGAAAGCTGCATAATTTTCCAACTTACAATCCACATCTTTTAGAATTCCCTGCAACTCTTGTTTGATATCCGTCAGGCGACTTCTTGTTCTCACATAAATCGTATGCACTAGCAGTCGTTCCATCGAGAGAAGTTCTGAGCGAATTGCACGGTCTGCTATCTCGCTTTCCTAAACATTTTTCCAATAATGTTTAATTTATAACAAGATATTGAGTGCAACTCACCTTATTGCCTAGTGAAGGTATATGAACCACCGAGAGGGGTCTAGCGGGATCATGAGGATCAACTTGTACGGTAAGCCGATAACCTAATTCAGATCTAAGATCTTTACTTGCTTGTTCCTTGCCCTTATTCGTAAGTTCCCTACATCGAACATTGTATAGTTACTTAAAAGTAACACGTTTTTTTTAAATTAATTAAATTACCTCCAATATGACACGGCTAAACATTTTCCTGGGACATATTCATCTACATGGATATGATCATCAAGTCGATCTCGCATTAAACGAAGTGTTTGTGAATACAAAACTTCCAGCTGCAATGATTGGCAGAAGAAGTGCAAGCAGTTATATACTTCAGTGAGGGGGGCAGGATTATCAACTAATCGACTCTGAATTAGTTGGTGGATGTACTGCACTTGTAATGAATGGACCAAAGCTTTTCCATCTAGAACACCAGAAACACAAGTCCATTTATGGTAACAAAAGAATAAGCAATTATTTTTTAACCATTCCACTCCGAAAGCAATTATTGTACCATTTAAAAAAAGTTTATCGTATAATTGCAATTGTATCTTTAGATGTTTCGTTCAATAACATGTGCTCAGCAAAGAACCTTAGACTCGTATTCTACATATGCAGAATGGCCTATCTGCGTAAGCCCAATCGTTCTATCAGCCCCAGAATCCCCCCCACCAATCATTTGTCGATATTTCAAAAATGTACAAATTTTGGCTTCAAAATCCGTATGTTAAATGACAATAGGAACAATCTTCCATTGAGAAAGCAACTCTGAAAGGTTTCCTTTTGCTTGCTTTACCTAAACAGGTTAATTGATAAAGATAAAACTATCATCAAATTATGAAATCGATTTTGAATAAATGTTTGCAATCAACAAACCAATACCAAAAACAAAAAAAAAAGGCTTTCATTTTCTTACATTCCATATTTTACGAATGTTGAAAAAATTTTAGTAATGTCAAAAAAAGTTTAAAATTTCTAATAATTTAATTTTCTTAATTTTAAAAAACCTTTTAAGTTTTAATTTTTGTAAGTGAGTTCTGGCATATTTGTAAGTTTCATAAGTATTATGGTTGGGGTTGTTCTATAATTTCTCCAGCTCTTCTTTTTGTTGGTGATGAGATTTAAGATATGCCTGTTACTTCAGGGTTTCATTAAATGTTAGTAAACAAGTTAGGTACTAATTTTATCTTCCATGTCATGTATTTCATATCTCCAGTCAATACTTCTAAGACATTCATACGCTTCCTCTCTACTCATCACTGTCTTTCTAACTAATTTATTCCTTACTTCTTTTATAGTGATTATGTCATAACTACTTTAATCCACGCATCGAGACCGTATTTTTCAGACCACTTTTTCAGGTAGTTTTATAGGCTGCTTTTATCGGACCATTTTTTTGGACCGGTTTTTAGAAAATTTGCACTAATGGGGGGTGTCACAATTCCTGTGGTTATTAGTACCCATCTAGTACGCACAAACGAACCAAACAAGGATAAAATGACCAGGACTTGAGAACCCTGGACCGGTTGGTTGCTAAGCGAACACTTCTATGACTGAGCCACCTCGGCTTCTCAAAATTTCAGAAATACCTAATGGCTAATACTAAAAAAATGCATTTTAAAATTACCTCCAGTCTCTTTATCTTCCACTAAGATATCAATTTCTAGAAGACGCCATGGTATATTAGGACCATCGCCCATAACAGTCAAAGAAACTTCAAATTCGTGTTCCACATGAAATATGACACGACCATTTTCAATCTAAATTTAAAAAATACAAGAAAATTGTTTAAAAAAAACACCAAAGCATGTTACTTATAATTTTCACCTTTAAATTCCTCATTTGCGGCAATAAATTTCCGGTAACCAATCGGTGTTGTATTACTTGATTTAGTCTCAGCAACGTAGCACGTTTTTCAGTAGTTGTAATAGGGTCCGGTGGCACAATTTTCTCTCGAATACAAGCCGGAAGTCTTCCGTATGTTCCTGTTGTTAATACTTCTACAGCTGCGGGTATATGAAAGTTGGGCAGCCGTGCTTGCACTAAAGTTTCTCGAGCCATTCTTGCTAGCATATCTGCCGTTTCCACAAATAATAACGATTGCTTATCCAAAAAGGCCATAATGCGCTGCAAAATGTTAACGTATCAAACTTACAACTGACCCTGACAAAAATAATTTTTTTTTACTAAATATAACGAAAGTGCTTACTGCCGACTTTTCCACCTTTGAAGCACTACTAGCCCATTTAACCAACGCCAATAATCTGACAAACAACTGGCGTGTGCGAATTGCAAAATTATATATTTCAATCTTCCGTTCCATATCAGTTTTTCGAGGCAGACTAAAAAAATCAGTATTGGAAACAGAATCCCTTTTCAGAAATAATTACTTACAGTTCAGCTAAAACTGTTAATTCATGGTATGTTCGCTGCACAATAAAATCTATTAACATTGCTAGAGATATTTGGCCTCCACGATTTCCCTCCTGGGCGCCCCCAAAACTTTGTACCATGTTGCTTGCCACTGGAGTTTGAAGCCCCTCCAAAGGGACTGGTGCCATTTTACTACTTATATTCGTAACTCACGTATACAAGATATAATCTGTTTTGTAGAAGCTAAAATAAAATAAAAATGGTAAATGTAAAACAATAGGTTAAATTATATTGTATTATAAGTATGACCAATCTGTCCAGTATCTGAACATGAGAATTTTTAATTAAATTTTATAGTATATACTTACATATTATCAATTGGGAGTTGTTTTACATTATTTAAAAAACTTCCGCTAACCTGGAATTATTCGACAAACCTTCAACACCAACCATCACAAAACATACACAAGAATATATAATCTGCGACATACACGAAGAGAAATGAAATCCCCAAGTTAAATTTTGGCAACACAAGTTCGCAAGGCCTGGTGATGGTATGGTAGAACTAAAAATAGTTCGCCATTTTAAATAGCTTGCCGCGCTTATTCGAAATTCCCAAATACTTCAAGCAATAATAGCTGTTTATACTGCATTTTTATGCAATTGAAATTTCGTTTGCTTTTATTGGAGAATTCGGAAGGTTTGAAAATAATCCAATAAAATTAAACTAATTTCAATTGTATAATGACAATGGAGGCTGCAATGAAAAAAATTTACTGTAAAATGAGATACTAAAAAAGACGCAACAATTGATTAAACTGTGGATTATATTAATCAACATCACCTGAAAAAAGAACAGTAATTTTCAATAAAATAACCTAAATAAATATATCTCAAAATACAGTAGTGTAAACGAAACAAATATTAATATAGTACAATAAAAATAACAATACCTATGTGCTAAAATCAAATAGTCACAGTTGTGTTCTGTACATGCTACTTGCGCAAAATCATAATGCATTTTAAACAATCTCTTGAACTTATCCTCAAGCTTTGACTGAGAGCCATCGATTTCAAAATAATTATATAAATTGTCATAAATAATTTGAACAAGTTGCATAACACTTGCATATTTTAATCTACAGGTGTTGTCGGTCTCTTTGAAGGAAGTAAATAGATGGCGGTTAGTAACCTCCTCGGAATATAAATTTTTCCAACAAGTATCAGAATCAGTTACATTAATTGCTTTTAATACATAACCTGCCACATACGCAAGAACTTGACTATCTTCACAAGGAATATCATCAAGCTTTTGAGAGCCATTTTGATAAAATTGTATAGGGACCGCATTTACATTTAAACGTTCCCTTCTCGCATTCACAAAATCTTTTTCCTCAAAATGATCTTCACAAATCACCCGTTTACTTACGTTACCAAATAGCAAATACTGAGCCGATTAAATATTAGCCCGGGCCAAACGGGTATCGCCAGCCCGCCGCTGCTGGTTACATCGAAATTTAGGTTTCGATGTAGGTACAATTTTTTAAGTTTTTTTAAAAAGCGCGCCACATATTTATATTACCTTACCAGTAAAAATACGGTACGCAGAAGAAACGTTTTTAGAAAACTTAGTAAGTTGAACTGGTATGCGAGGAATTTTTGTGATGTTTGTGCTTTAACTTTAGCCATCTCACGGAGGCTTTATAATTAATGGTTAGATCGCGTAGTAGTCTCGTTAAGTTTTATTTCGTTCAAGTTATTTATTAATATGTGCTTTTTAATTTGAATATTTTGTGATAATTGTAATTCCTGCTTCTGTAAGTGTACCTAGAAAATAGTAAACTTTCCATAATTTGCATAAAAAGAGACCTGTTGGTTTAATCAAAACAGTAATGCCTGTGAAAGTCTTGCATATTGTGTTATCAGGAATTTGGAGCTAATTTTCTCCACCTCCTTTCTTTTATCTGTTGCAGACGGAGCTTGTGTTGGGTGTTATCATCTTCACTCTATCAATATTGCTTTTTATCTGAAAACCAAAATAATATAGAACTGTTTGTTGCATATTGTATGACCTAAAAATGAAAATTCACTGTGACCCTTAATAAGAGATTTTATTTTCCGTTTATAGATGTGTACACGTAAAAGTATTGGAGTTAGAAACTAAATGTAACCCTTCACATATTGAAGATTCAATCATAATTTATTAAAAACAACAAAATGAGTTCACTGCAACAATCGAATAGGTTTAGATTCCATACCTCGCAAGGTACAGTAATGTTTATTAATCGTAATCAGTACAATTTATATTAACGTGTAAACAGGTACCTTTCTCCAAAGTCTAAGCGGTAGCGAAACTGATGTATCGACATCAAATGAGAACTTATCCAATGAAGAAAAATATGTCATTCGACACACTCCACGTCAGGAACCGCAGGGCCAAGAAAACCTGCAATCATCTAATAGGAGTTCTTTAAAGGACAGTTTACCATCAAATCGAAGCTCTCTAGATGTATCTTCTTCATCTTATAATACTCTTATTATTCATAGTGCAGGAGATGAACCTTGGACAGGTAATGAAATTTATTTTAATAAAAATTTAAGAGTTGAATTAAAATTTGGGGTGTTTTTATCGAATTTTGATTTTAATATTATTAATTACTTGAGAAAATCACCAAGATAAATAAATAATAAAATATTAAATCAAAGTATTAAAATGAAGTTTAATCTGGCATCAAGTATCAATTATTATATCTGTTTCTGTGCACTTGACCTTGCATACAATTAGATAACGCAAACAAAATGGTGCAATTAATGAAAAAAAAAATAAGTTGTTGCCATTAACGAGCATATTAAAGTAATTGTATTCTGTTATTAAGATTGATTTATTGTGAATAAGGGGTAAGTCTTTATATTAATTTCAAATTTTATTCCCTCTTATAACTTTAGAAAAATGCAAAATGCAGGACATGTTCCATACACAAATTCAGTTTTAATTGCTGAGTAAGATGCAATATTGCAAACAAGTCTGACTGTTTTCATGAGTCACCCTCAAATGATTCAAACAACCCAAAGTATTTGAAATTCTTTAAATTTCTTAACATGGTGATGTAATTGGTATGTAAAGGCACTTGAAAAATGTTCAGGATTACTAAAATTAACATTATTTACTTTTATTTACTGACATTATACAGGATGTGTTAAATTAATTGTTAACTATTGAGATTTCTCGCTTATAAAAAAAAACTAAAAACTTGAACATGATGTTCATATTTGCATCAAATTTGATCAAAATCAATTGAATAAATAGGATATATAATACTAAATCTAGACTAATATAAATAAACACTACAATTTATAAATGTTCAAATTGAAACCCTTCATTTTAAAGGCACATTCAGCATCTTTGTAAAAGAAGCACAAAAGCTCGCCTAAGATTAACTCCTGGAACTTCTTTGCAGACTGTTACAATTCTTTTCTTATCTTCTCAACTGTCTTTATATTTGTGGAACACTCAGGAATTTTCAGATCATAACAATTATTGCACTAGGTCTGGCAACTTAGCTGGCCAAAGTGTGAGGCCGTTTTGTACCTATTCTGTGACCAGGAAAATTTTTTATTTAAATAATTTTGAATTACAAGTGCACAATGGGCATTCTTTTGAAAATACAGTAAAGCAAGCCGGTTTGATCGAATGTTATTAATATAATTTTAACATTCGTTTCGTAAAGAATTAAGGTACTGTTTAGATGTTAAATGTCTCTTCTCTTTTGGATATAATAATGGTCTTATGATTTTGTTATAATATAAAGAATACTACTAAAAAGATGCAATATTGTATTGTTACCGACCGAAACAAAATCTGATGTTGATCATTGAAAACTTGCTTGTGTTGACATAATCTGCTTGAAAAAAGGGCATAAACTAGTTAAGCTTAATTTTACAATTTCTTATTTTATCTTTTCTCTTTGTGCCACCCTTTTTCTCGGTCTTCTCTATGTCTTCCTTCTTTTATCTCTCTCTGTTTCTCGCTTCCTCTGCTTTTCTTGTACTATCTCTATATTTTCTCGGTCTCGCTTCTCTTTCTCCACCTTCGCTCTATTTTACAATCGTCAGTCTCCTATTCTTTTTATTTCTTTCGACTCTCAGTCTTCCACTTTTCTTGTACTACATCTCTTTCTTTCTTCTTAGTTTTCTATTTCCATTTTTCCCTTCATACATCTCTCCCTTTTTTTTTCATCACCTTTCTGTAAATTAATTTCCCCATAGCAATTAAACTCTTTATGTTAAGAAAAAAACAATTTATAAGTTAAGAACAGACTGGTAACATTATTAAATTTTTTCTTCTCTCTTCGTGGTTGGTCCTCATGAATTGTTTTACTATCTGTTATATATCTTTGTCTCTCTCCCTTTCCATCCTCACTCCTTCCCTCACCCCCCCCCCCTTTCCCTTTCCTCTTTTATGCCTTCCCCGATTCTGCTGCCCCCCGTTCTCTCCCTCTTACAGTCTGTATGTTCTCTTTCTAGAAGATCTCCTTTTCTATCTTCCTTATATCTTCCTCTATCTCATCTTCTCTTCTACTATCTCATGTTCTCATTTCCTTTTCTGTTTCTCAAACTTTGCTTTATCTTCCAATTGTCACTCTTCTATTGTTTTTATTATATTTTTCTACCTCCACCCCCCCAGTTTTCCACCTTCCCTGTACATCTCTTTTTTACCGTCTTTTTCTTCCTCTTTCCTTTTCCATACATTTTTAGTATTTTCTAAATGTTCGATATTTTTAATTTACTTAAACGCTCCCTCCCTACCTGCTTTACTTTTTACCTTCCTTGCTGTACGCTATACCAAATTTTCCAAACATTTTTACATTTTTAAAAAATTTTAAATTTAGGATGTGTCAAAAATTATGCACGTTTGAAAAATTGTCAATATTACAATTTACTTTTGGCGTAGACCGCGTCATCGTTTAAGAATTACATCCAGCTTAATCAGGTACATTGTCTTATGCTTCAAAATTTCAAAAAAAGAAAATTTTAAAATATTTAAAATTGTAAAAAAAAGTGTTCAAACTTTCTAAATTTTAAAACTAAGTAATTAATATATTTTTACGATTTTTAAAATTTTTCAGTAATTAAAAAAAATTGAAAAATTTCAAAATGTCAATTTCAATAGTTTATGAAATTTTCATATTTCCAAAAAATTTCAAATATGCACTAAACATTATCAGAATGTTTAAGAAATGTTCCAATTTTTCAAAAATAGATTTAAAGATTTTTGAATTTTCGATTAATTTTTAAATATTCAATAAATTTTCAAAAGTTTTGAAAACGGATTATTTGTAAGTTTTCATAAAATTGTCAAAAACATAAAAAGCTTCATATTTTTAAGATTTGAAAAAATTTTAAATTTTCGAATAATTTTTAAATATTCAAGTTTATATCTCTAAAACTAAACAAAATAGAGTCGTTTAAAAATTATTATCTCATACAACCTAAAACATTGTACAAATTTCTCTTTAACTTTTTAAAAGATATTGCAATGTAAAAAAATTGACCAATTTCGTTCATTCCAAATATCTAGTAAGTCATGCATTATTTCAAAAAAACAAAAAAGCTACTAAGCTATGCTCTAAAATATCTATATCTATCCCGATATAACCGACTTTGTAGCTGTTAAGGTTTCCAAGATACCAATGGTATGCACCTCTCATCAGACACCCTGTATAATCAAAACTTTAGTGAATATGCAGAACCGGGAGGGTCATACATTGTTAAAAAAAAATTAGGAGGTTTTTTAGTAAAAAGAAATTAAATCTAAAATATTGTAATGTTGTTAGGTCGAAACTCGGGAACAACTGACGTTAGTCCACCAAGTTACTTAGCTCATCAGTCGGCTAGCCTATATCATGACCCAAAGCTCTCCCCAGTACAAAAACGTAGTTCTGCCTCCCCTTCACCATCTTTAACATCCAGTACAAAGGACCACATTCGCAATAGTTTAGAATCTGGCAACATACGAGTATACAGCACAGGTGTTCATGAAATCACCGATATTCCTGACGATTATTTGAACCAGTCCTCAGTTTTGAAACATTTAGCCAAAGAAGTCAAGGTTCCTTCACCAAATGGCACCTCCAAAAATGCAGAAAACATGGAAGCAATGTATAAAGAAACCGTCATGAAATATGATCCACGGTATGACTTAGACAGTAACCTTCCACCACCGCCAGAGTATCCGCATTTAATACCCAACGTGGAGAACATGATGCTTTCAAAATCGCAGCCTGATTTATCAAAGGTTGGGGTAGGTAAAATGGGCGGTGATTTGGTGAGTTTCAGGCGGGGCATATCTGTACCTCGGCCAAAAACTAAAGGTAGGGAAGAAAGCGAAAGTAATAAGAGTATGGAATATGGGCCGGCAGCCGAAATGATTGAACTACTTACCAAGGAAAACACTGCATTGAAACAGGAACTTGAAAATTGCTACCAAAAAGTTTCTAGATCGCAAAAGGTAACTTGAAGCTTTATTTTATAATAATGCCACTTAATTTTATTGATGATTATTTATTAATATTTGCAGATGGAACAAGAAATTTTAAAAGTACACAGATCCCATGAAGAACTAATACAGTCCGGGGATAGACGGGAACGACTTGAAAGGGCGGCAAGGGCACGATTACAGGCAGATTGTCGCCGTCTTCAGGAACTAAATCGTACATTACGAGAGCAGGTAGATTTACTTAGCACTCAAATGTTATCTCGCTCTCCAGCACCTGATGCGATTGGTCCTGAAAGTATCAGACGGGAACTGAATAAACGAGAAGTACTCATTGCCCAACTTATAACCCAAAGTATGGTTTTAATTTTCGTTACAATTAACCCACAGATTTCTAATTTTTGCTTACCGCTTGCAGATAAAGAAATGGTAGCTGCCAAAGAACGTCAAGAAATTGAACTAGCTGCTCAAAGAGCAACTCTTCAAGAACAGCGAACTCACATCGATATTTTAGATACGGCACTTACAAATGCACAGGGAAACGTTGTTCGGCTAGAAGAAGAGGTAAACATTTTTTTGAAGTATTTATAAAAAACTCATTATTGTTAAATTTTAGTGTCGCAAAAAGCAAGTTTATGTAGAACGTGTAGCCCAATTACAAAAAGCCCTATCGTCGTTACAACTTGCCAGTGAAAGGAGGGAGCAAACGGAACGAAAATTACGGTTTCAGTTGGAACGTGAGTTGCAACGTACAAGAGGAACTATCGGTGATGAAGGATTACATTCTCCCAGTGGCTCAATTGAAGAATCGTCTACTGAACTTAAGAGGAGGCTACGTGAGAAAGACGAAAAAATTATGAGGCTCGAAGGGGATTGTTCCAAATGGGAGCAGAGATATTTGGAGGAAAGTGCCTTAAGACAAGCTGCCATAGATGCTGCAAGCATTCCAAAGTATGTTCATTGTTTGTTTTTTTATAATTATATGAATTATACAGAGTGAGTCGTTTAAGTGTCGCCCCGCCCCGCTTTTATTATTATGTGACGTTCTTTTGTTACTGTGTCGGTGTTGCGGGTGGGATTGTACGTTCAACCTCGGAGAAATGCTTGGAAGCCAGATTTTATAATGGAGCTTACTCTCTGGACGGACTTCCCTGGGCAAGGGCTTTTCTCTAGTAGAATTAGACTTTGTGGAGAAGGTTTTTTCCCAATATGACTTCCCTGTTGAGGAAGGCTTTACTTTTACCAAAACTGTTTGTGCTCAGGGAATGTTAATATACAAACAACTATAGCATTAAACCATATATTGTTAAAATGTTAAATAAGGGAAGAGGTTAACTACAAGTATAAGAACTAGTTACAAAAATAATTACCACACTAAAAGGGCAAGGTATTATAAGCAATACAGTAGCAAACAAGATATGGTAGCATAAGGGAGCAATAAAGTTAAAGTAGCAAATGGTAGTAGATAATATACGGTAGCATATGGTAGCAATTAAAATACAATTGTCTATGGTAGCAAATGGTAGCAGATAAGATACACGGTAGCAATTAAGAAACAGTACTCTGTGGTAGCAAACGGTAGCAGGTAAGATACGGTAGTAATTAAGATACAGTAGCTAATGGTAGCAACTAACTAAGTAATAATGAGCCAATAGTCCAAACGTTACTGAATTTAAAATCAAACGGGTAAGACAGATATAGCAGACAAACGGGATCGTGACAGATATAAGAAAGAAAGAAGTACTGCCTTGTGTCAAACGTTTGTGGCAGTCAGAAATCAAGAGTGAAGAACTGCCTCGTGTGAAACATCCGCGACAGATCAGAAATAAAGAGAAAAGAAGATCTGCCTTGTGTCAAACGTTTGCGTCAGATCAGAAATACAGAGAAAAAAAAGAGGTCTACCTCGAGTCAAACACCTGCGACTGACCAGAAATAAAGAGAGAGAGAAAGCGACAGAATGGAGTAACTGGAGTAACAGGTACTCAACAATAAAGTGAATCCAAAAAATTTACCAGTCAGTAGGTCTCAAGTATTAATCACTTGGTATACCGCCTAGAATCGGGTACCTCGGCTGGTTGTCCTGGTGTTCGGGGGACCTGCTCGCTGTCCCATGTACACCACGCGGTCACATGTAAAATTGAATCACATGCCCCGGTAAAATTTATTTTAATGCTAAAATAAAATACATTGCAGTAAAATAAATCCTAAAATAAATAATGCATCATTAATTACATTTATTTGAGTTTTTCAAAAATTTTGACTTTTGTAGACTAATAACACGACATTAATGTTTTACATACCAAAAACATTCACCCATTGCTATTTTACAATATTACCACACTATGAAGTAAGTGTGCTATGAAAACAAAACAAATACTATTTCACAACCTTTAAAAAGTGTCCCCACATGTCAAAATGTTTGAAAAAAGTTATATAACTTGAAAACCCATATTTTAAGATGATAGTACCTAAACACTTGTATATCTAGAATTAAATGTAGAATCTGAAAATTTAATAATATATAGGGTGTTCCATTTAAAATAACACAGTAAAGTGCTATATGGGCATAACCAAACACCCAGTATAATTGGTAATAATTTTAGGTTGTGCAGCAAAATTATCAACAACTTTTATTAAGAAAAGGAATTGATATTTCTAATTGTTTCGGATATGAAAGTGGGGTGCCCATTAATTGACTTACCCTGTATAGATTATTCTTTTTTTTTGTTATTGAATATGTGACAGTACATTTTGATGTGATACTCGTACTTATTATATTGTTTTCTATAGAGATGCAAAAATAGCCGCATTAGAGAAGACAAGTCAAGAAACCGAAAGAATCATTGCAGAAGCTCGAACTGAAAAAATTCGACACATGGATGAAGTACATGCAGCTCAAAAGAAGGTTGCTGATTTAGAATCCAGGCAAGTTTTATATTTCTTACATTTTTTTGTGTATCATTTTTTCCATAAATTATAAAAGATAATATATGTAACAGTATGGCGAAGCACGTGATACAGTGTTTCACCTAACTGCTTTGCTTCATATAGTATTATTTTGGTTTACTTTCATAGTAATAGTGTAATAATCTGAATATCAACAATAGTAAGTAGCATCTATATATTAAATGCGAACCCTTGCCACCTGTCTCGACTTTTAGTGATGCTACTAAAAGCAGCATCTTTATGCATGCATTGTATAAGACGAATATTCTTATGTACTGGTATGTCGATACATACCAGTACATAGGGAACATGTGTTGACATACCATTTTTGGAACAGGACGTCTGGCCGCAGGGACGTTTTGGCGCGAGCCGTTTGGGCGCTAGCGTAATCTATTATAGAAAATTCAATATTTATATTAAAATCGTTAAACTATCCAATTCGAAAAACAAATTGTTAAATGTTAAGTAGGGGACAGTAAAACATTTTCAATTTTTTTGTAATGAAAAAATTGTGGCAAGAATGTATAGATAGCATAGGCAGATTTAAAATAAATTTACCAGAATCATTAAATTGCCAATACAAATGAAAACCGTATTTGTTTTTTTACAAGACCAAATATTTATTACTTTACTTTAAATTCACACCCAAGTTTTCTATTATGGTATATATATTTTCCGCCAGATAATATTTATTTATTTATTTATTTATTTATTCATCCAAAAGTTTACAAGCAAAATACATAACATATTAAATAACCTGTAAGCCCTACCGAGATATAGAAATATCTGTGTGTAGGCTTGGGTACTTAGAAATAGAAACTTACATACTAAAAAGAGATTAACACTACTTAATTTTTAAGATGTGCACATCCCAACCATCATCTTAAAATTAATAGAATTTAATATAAATTTAACAGTAAAAACCTAAAATTCATAAATTTTTAGCAGTATAGATTTTCCTATAAATTAAAAAAAAACTAAATAATATATTCCTGATTGTAAAGATAATTAGGTAATATTATTAGATATAATCCATTTTTTTAATTTAGATTTACTATATTTAGAGCAGCTTAAAGTTTTGAGATCTTTAGGGAGATTATTATAAAGCTGTATAGCTTTAATAGAACTATTTCTACTACCTACATTTTTACATATTTGGGGTAATAAAAGATTTTTATTTCTAGTGATACTATTAGAGTTGTTGAACTTATTCTTTAATTCTTCATAATGAAAAGCAAGAGATTCCAAGGCAAAAAGTTGATCCAAATTCAATGGTCTTTTATAATATATATCAAAATGATTTGTAAAAATGAATTTAAGTATTTTAACTTGCAATTTTTGCAACATAATTTTGTGTGTTGGTAAACAACCACCCCAAGCAATATGTTTATGACTAATAAATAGTTATTTTACAGATTGAAAGATCTTGAATCTAAGCTAGCAGAACGTGATGCCATGATTAAGGTTCTCCAGAAACACACATACGACAAGGATGTATCCAGCATGTTGGGTCGATCGCCCCACCACACGCCCCATCCAAGTTTAGCCGGTGCTGATATAGACCACGTCCTTGGTGCAACTGTTTCCAGAGAAGAACTTGGTAATTCAATATTTACCATTTCATATTTTTTTTGAACATCTTTGCATTTTTGATTAAATTTATATTTTTCTTGAAAATTGAAAGTAAAATTTCCTTCTTCTTATTTTATAGTTAGTAGTGTATTAACAAGTTCAACAGGCTTTGGATCAAACAATTCGTACACTGGCAGCGATACATCGTACCATGTACCTTCATACAGTAAATATGAAGCCAGTAAGAGTTTCGATACGACCAAGCAAACTTTGGATAATCAGTTGAAAGAAATTGACAGTCAGCTAGATTCTCAACTTCTTAGCAAGGTAGGAGAAACGGAGACCTTCTATTGACTGTGCTTTTGTTGTTGTTAATGACCTCTGTTCTGTACATTTTTTTATTCCTGAAAGATTCTTTTAAAGAACTAATTTTTTAGCTTACAGATGTTAATTTTTGTATTTTTCTAAAATATACAGAACATGTCATATAAGATTTTCAGTGTCGAAAAAGCTAAGAAAACAGTCAAATAGTGAGTCACCTTTTTTTTTGAGTTTTGAATTGTGTGCTGTTGATAGTTATTTTTGATGCAACATTTTGTTTAAATTCAATTTTTGTACATACTTATTTGTATCCAATCGTGAAGTTTTAACATATTTAATCCAAAAAAAATTGACATTACCATTATTAATTTATTTGTTAAGTCAAAGAAATTGTATGTTACTGGGACATACTGTAAATAGTAAATCATACAGAAAAAAGTTTAAACAAATAAGGGTTTAAGATTACAAAATAATATCATTTTCATTAAAAAATAATGAATTATACGATAGATCGTTGTTGGCAGTACAACCCTATTAGTAAAACTTGTTCTCTTTTGTTTGTATTAAAGAATAATGGCAAAATAACTTCTATAAATGTAGTGACTAGCTGGCCGGTGCTGGTTGGTAACATTTTCCCATATAATGATACAAACCTATTACACCAAGCAACAAAGATGGTGAAAAGTGAACATCGTAATCACGCAAAAAACTGTAATACTTTGCTAATATTTAACCGACTTTGTAGCTCCAATAATAACGAAGACCCGATAATTTCGAACACCCTGTGTATATAAAGGATGCTTTGAAAAACATGGGCCCCTTTGAGAGACCGATTCCTTACCTAAAAATAAGACAAAACTTTTCTTAAACACGTGCTGCAACGGCTTAGTTTTTGAGATACAGGGTGTTAAAATTTTTATTTATTATAATTAATTCAAAAATTTCAGAAACAGTCTGAAATATTGAATTCAAATTTCTCATGCTTCTTCTAACCTTCTTGGCTATAATTAAATTTCAAAAATTTCACCAGGGGCCTATGTGTAGGTAATGGGGTCAATTAAAAGAATAAATAACAAAAAAAAATAAACATGCATGCTCGTCACTGGTTTTAAGTTTTGATTTGCTTTTCGAAATCCTTGTTGCAATCTGAATAAAAACTGTTTCTTTCAATTCTTGTTTATCCGTACAAGGGATATTATTTTTTTTTACTGTGTACATGGAATGCTGCTGCATATGCTCCTTGAGTTGTAGTTAATGGATTGACCGCGGCTACAAGGGCACGAGCTATTGGCACACGGTGGTACTGCGAACTTAGTTATATATCACATTATACGATGACGTCATGCCAACAAAATGTTGCCAGCCGGTCAAGCTAGTCACACCATCGTTTAAAATTTTAAGAAATTCCAAGATGTGTACAAAATTTGAAGTTCTGCTCATTATTATTAAAAATCTATACTGTGTGTTTGTTTCCGTTTACAGGAAGATATACTCAAATATCTTCCTTATTTTTATTTATACCAATCTGTTTTTTGCCAGTTATACAACTTGATGGTGCAAAACGTTTTTCAAAGTACAAAATATGCTTAGGTGAAAGAATACATCACCATTGTTAAAATATCCTGTGATATGAAACAACTTTGTTTAATAACTTTTTTTTTTCTTTATTTTGATCGCCAATACAATTTTTGTAGGTTTTAAAAAAAAAGTTAAAATTTTTAACTGTAAACTAATAAAAAAAACAAATTGGCATAAAAATTAAGTAATCATTTGGGCGTTTTTATGCAACGTGAAACACACAGTATAAAAAATATATAATGTCTATATAAGGTTTTTCAGGAAAGTTGAACTATATGCAAAATGCATGGGAAATTATATTTTTCCTGATTTTACGTCCTCAGAATACTTGGCTAAGAATTTAAACTGTATTATTGCTATTAGTGCCGTTTAGTCAAAAAATAGTAATTTTTCACATTTCTTATTAAGCAAAAATATAATAAAATTCAAGACTTGTCCTTTTAATGTGAGAGTAACAACAAGACTTTCTAATGTTTCTAATAGCGACGCCGATAAGGTTGCTGGTTTAGAAATAGAAGTCTTGGGTTCTAATCGTGAGTAGGCAAACTTATCTTTTATTTTTTTTGTTATTTAATTTTCATTTTTTAATGTTTAATTATGTTATAATAATGAAATAGGTATCAATTTAATTATTTCATTACCTGAAGTTTATAAATAGAAGTCCTGGGTTCTAAAAGTGGCTAGGACAAACTTTCTTTAATTTTTTTTTGTTATTTTTTTATTTTTCACACCAGCTCTACAATCAAATAGTAAAAGCAACAGGATTTGTACAGTAAATTGTATTTTTAATAGGTCAGGTAATGAGATAATTAAATTGATAGCTATTTCACAGGGTGGCCACTTTTCTGGAAAACCGGGAAAAGTCAGGGAATTTAGATTTTTTTTATTTTGGTCAGGGAAATCAGGGAATTGCACCAATTTCAACGTAAAGTCAGGGAATTTCACGAAATAGTCAGGGAAAATTCTGTAAAATACAATTATTTTAATATTTTTATTTTTGCCTGCAAAACGAAAATTTTGTTACCTAGGTATATGTTTATAAAATTTATATTTATTTCATTTGGTTTTTCCTTAAAGTTGTATTTTGTTATGTTTGTTGAAACATTTTCATTTGCTATAAAGTAATTTAAGTTTACTTTGCTAATTTTTATGTTGGGTTACAGTTTTTATTTAAAAAAAAACAGTTGAAATTGGCTTTTACGCCAATAAAATGAGTCAGGGAAAACTGAAGTTTATCAGTCAGGGAAAAGTCAGGGAAATTACAAAGCAGTTTTAAGTGGCCACCCTGTTTCATTATATAACATAATTAAACATTAATACTTCAGTTATGAGAAGATGAAAACAGTTCAAAAATTAAATAAATAGGAAACAAAAAAATTAAAAAGAAAAGTTTACGATTAGAACTCGGGACTGCCATGTACAAACCAGCACCCTTATCTGAGTCGCTACTGAAAGTTTTGAATTTATAAATATTGCTTTAGATTTCTGCTTAGTAATAAACGAAAAACTTTTTATTTTTTGACTAAATGACACTAATAAGTACTAATAACAATAATACAGTTTAAATTCGTAGCCAAAGTATCCTGGGCACGTAAAATCAGGAAAAATACGTTTTTCCATACATTTTGCATATAGTTCCTGAAAAAACCTGTATATCTGAAATACTAAAAAAAAATATCCATTTTGTAAACGTTTATTCATCCTTGAACATTTCAGAAAATGCCTGAAACTAAGAAATATTTTTTTAGAACTCCAGGTAACTCTTAACCGATTTAACAAATTTTGTACAAATTTACCAAAGTTTTCTTTAATTATGATTTATAAAAAAATTTCTTGCAAAAACTTGTGATAAGGAACTTTCTTAAGCCCTTGTTTGTTAATCTTTGGCATAAATTTAATTGAATAAATGCAATGCATGTTTTGGTTTTGTTTTTATTGTGAGAGCATGCTATGGCAACAATAAATAAATGTTTTAAAATTTTTTCTTTTTATTACTACTGACCATTTTTGCTAACTTCCTCGAGCTGCTAAAACTTCAGCTGTTAAACATTCCTCCTGCCCTTGCATGTGGTGTCAAAGCAGAGTGGCGTGCCGTGACTAACCCTTGTTCAGCAGGTCCGACACGTCCCAACTCTGGCTTTTCTCTTCTCCTTTTCAGCGGGGTCTTTGCTGTTTTCCAGGATTCACTAATCCAGTCACTGCGCAGAGAAAAGGAAAAATACCCAAGCCATTATTGGCGGGTGTGAGTGCAGGCGGTGGTGGGCTGTTCGAATCGGGGACCTACCTGTTGCAGCCCACAAGGCATGAATCTGGTGAAATGCTGTTGCTAGAGAAACAAGGTAGAACCTCTCAGCAACAGCGTATGCAGGAGTCTCCGGACGCGAACCCCGCTGCGCCGGACAGCCCAACCACTCACTGCCCCGATAATTTACCACCAAGCTCTTTGCCAAGACCTCCCCGTTCCTCACACCGCACTGGCCTTCCCAGACGGGTTGGTGATTACAACCGACTGGATACCGAAATTCCTCGCAAGAAATCGGATGGCGGTGATTCGTTAAGTTCCAATGCTAGCAGTCGACGGGCATCTCCGGCTCGTTCCCTTATTCCACCACCTCGAAAATTGGGTGAGTACGGTCGATTATCCGAAAGTGGAGGCTCAAGTTCGTCATTGAGAAAAGCTTCGCCAAGACCTCGAGTTGGTTCCGGGGGAGAACGCGATTCTGCTTCCACTTTGAGCGATAATTCGGCCAGTTCTTTACCGCCACCTTCCAAAATACGGTTATTTGGAAACTCGTCGCTTAGGAGGGGGTCGTCTCTTGGTAGAGATAGCAAGTCTTCCACAGATTCTGGTTCCAGCAAGTATCGTATTCAATTTTAGTTACGTAACTTGTGTAGAGTGCCTTTTGTAGAAGTGCTTTGTTGATTTTATACAGGGTGTTGTGTTTATTTCTGGCTTAACATGAAGGGGTTAAAAACAATTTAAAAATTGTTTGTTGTAGATTAACCGGATTTAAAATTCTAACAGGTTGTTGTATCTGATTTTTTAACTAATTAATAAATTTTTTTTATGAATTATTATATATAGATAAGAACCCTGGAACTGTTGTTTACAACTTTTTAATTTTGGTTTCAATGGAAATTACAGTTCAGTCATGTGGTCGGCTACATCACCCGACCAAACCCCACTTAATTTTTTCGTTTTGGCAAAAAAACTTATTGGGATTGTTGTGTAATTATCATTTTAGTGCTGCCAATTTGATATGAAGCATTTCAACACTAACAGTAATTCAGGAAATTCATTCGTTGACGGATGAACAAGACTACTGGGAAGAGTGGGAGTAGATCCTCTAGTTTAAGTTAGATTTTTGTTAAAACTTTACGGTATAGAGGGAAAATCTTAAACAACTTCAACGTGTTAAGCCGGTAATATTAAGGCTTAAAATGTTACATTCCTTATTACCGTCATTAGGTACTGCAACTTTATAGTAGATGCAAAAAAATAATAAATCAAGATAAAAATTACTAGCAATTGAAATCTAATACCATTTACAAGTAAAAAAAAATGAATAAAACACCCTGTATATAAACAATTGCCATTTGTTTAATTAAGTGTACCAAATATAGTTTTGGTACTGTTTTGCACATTTGCCTAGCAGTTCACAAACAAAAGTGCTCTTAAAATATGCAAAAACGAAAATTCGAATATTTTGTACTGCGATCGCCTAGAAGTATTTGGAGGCAAGTGGTAAACTGGTTACAGTATTTTGTACATACTTCTTCATATCAGTGTTTGTATCAAGAAAACTTGTTAGAAATGCTTTTCTTGAAGCCATTATTCACTGCCACAATGCCAAAGAAAAAAAACACTGTAATTTTGTAACTAGAGTTATTAAATTTACGTAAAATTGCTTCCAAATGGCTTTGTATACGAATAATTATAAAAGTAGAAAACTAACTCGAATTGCAATTTCTGATTTTTATTGTTTTTTTTAAGATAAATTTGTTTTAATAATAATATGTGCCAAGTGATTAAAGATTCAATTAAATTTTTCACGCTATTGTAGTGATCTGATTTATTAAAAACACACATTTGAATTTTATTAAACAAACTACCTTATAATTATTGTCAAACCAAAAATTGCCATATTTTTACTTTCACGTCTCAATTATTTTGGCTTTAATTAAATATTTTGGGATCAGCTAAGATTTTTATGATCCAGTTTTGTAAAAGTTTAGTAGTTCTGGATACTTGTTTTATAGTTGTAAATAAAGCTTCTTTTATGTTACAATTTATGTGTTATATTCTAGTCTGTGTGTAATCTGCTCTCTGCTCTGTTAATATTCTGACAATAAATATTTATACTGTTGGTATCAAATTATTGTTTCTTTATTTTCCATATCTACTTTAACAAAAATGAAGATTAGCACAGTATGTTTTTCTCCAAAGGTGCAGTAGTTGAATACTACAATTTCCACCAACAACTCAAGCCGGTAATGTGTATTACCGTCCTGTATTTTATCCTTCTGTTTTTAATTACGATGTCTATAATTTATTGTAAATAAAACAATTTTTAACTTCAACATGTTTTTTATTTTAGCCTTATAGGTATTTCTACATGTTGACATGTAATTTTCAGAGTCAAGATTAAAAGTAAACAGTTTGTGTTGCTATAGGAACAATAAATCTTCATAACTTGATCTTGTTTCTCCATACCTGCGTCCAGATGACTTGATTTCTCATTCCAAAATCTTCAATAATAGTGAATTTATGAGATCAATTTACTCATCCATTGAAGGAACATATTTTAAATGTTCTGAATTTCAAATACTGCTACTATATCCAACTTATGTTTATCATCATAAGTGTAAAAATTCTATAATGTTATTAGATGTCGTTGAATGATTGTGTTCTAATAAGTGTTTAGCATAATTGGATTTATGTGGGTGTTTATATTTGTAAGAACATATGCGTTCCTTGTACCTAATATCAAAATTTCTAGTTGTTTGTCTTATATAAACTGAATTACAGTGCGAGCAATTTAATTTGTAAATGCCTGATTTCAGTAAATTGTTTTTTTTGTTTAGCATTAAACAAAGCGTTTAAAATGTTTTTTGTTGTTTATATAGTTATTTTACATTTATTTGTTTTATTTACAATTTTAGCATTTTTTTCTGATTTATTGCCAAGATATGGAATTGATGAAGTAGTTGCATAAATTGTCTGAATAGCTAATTTATAATCCTTCTATTTAAATAGTGTATCAATAAGTTAAATATAACCATTACTGTATGCAATTTGTTTAATAATCGGAATTTCTCTATTATAACTAGCTTTACCTAAAGGAACCTTAAAGCTTTATGTATCATGGACCTGTATGCTGCTAATTTATGTCTTTTATTATGACAAGAATCGTGTGGTATTGTAATGTCTGTTTGTGTAGGTTTTCTATAAACAGAATATTCAAGTTTATTATTTGAATTAATTTTTATGTTTAAATCTAAAAAGTTAATGGACTTATTTTGTTCAGTTTCTAGTGTAAATGTTATTTTTGGGTGCAAGGTATTAATATATATTAAAAATTCCTTGATTAACTCAAATGAACTATCAGAACATGCTGAAATGTTACCAACATAACGAAACCAAAATATATCTTTCTCGGAATGGTTTGATTCAAATATTTGATCTAGATTTTCCATAAATATATAAGCTAAAAGAGGTAAAATTGACTTACAAGGCAATGGCAAACGAGCGAGGTATTCTATCAACAAAGCTTGCTCTGGAGAAGAAGTGCTTGCACTTCCTGCAGTCTGGAGCCCGAGTTAAAAAGTAGGTCCCCTACGTCTTATGTAAATCATTAAGCACACTTGCTATAGGCATAGGAGAAAAACTTGCCACCCTCTTTTGAGAGACCAAAGCACTCGAAGAAGCAGAAATACATCTGGGCAGTTGCAGTATCAAAAACTCCAACAAAAGTTCATAGCTAATCAACAGGAGACCTAAGGCGTCTTTGAGACTAAAGCAACTTGCAATACATAATTAGCAATATAGCAACTTGCAATAAACTCTCACACTGATAACACAGTTTTTACTTTCTTTAACTTTTAGTATAAATTATCGAAACACCCCGTAGGCTGGAAACCCGTAGCCCGGAACCAAGGTCGTTAGTCCAGTGGCTCTCAATTAGTTTAGAAATGCAGTTGTAAGAGTACGAACTCTAAGTTTTAGACTTATGCAACCAAAACAGCAAACGTGTATTATTGTAGAGGTTTATTATTATCACTTCGTAGACATCAGCTAATTAATTATTGGAGTTTTATTTGGAATTTATCATTAGACATGATTTATTTTATAAATTATTGCGTTGATTGTTCTAATAATTTTATAAATTTTGATATTTGTAGGTATGATTGAAAAACTGTTAAATAATAAGCTATTCCCAAATTTAGCAGTTAATATAGTAGGTATTTAAAAATTTTTTGAAATAAATTATTGGTATAGGTAACGCTTTATTATGTTAAGTTTACTTAAATTAATTGCCAATCTAGCGTTCAGTCAGTTGTTTAGCCTGTTTATTAATTGTTATCTGTCTGTATTTACAATTAAAACGCTTTTAAAAACAATTTTACATCTAAGAATTGAAACAAGTAGGTAGTAAAACATAAAAATGCATCCTGTTTTTGTCTAACTGTAGTGTAGGTTTGAAGTAAAGTCAATCTATAATATCATATATTCCATAGCAAATAATATTATTTACTTTCTTGAAATATACATCAGCTTGTCCTATACGAATAAATACAAATGTGGCTAAAAATGTCAAGTATAAACCATTACAATTTATTATTATAATTTATTATCTACATTCAAACCCTTTGGTGTTTAATTATATACTTAAGTGTTGAATACGTTGATGTCCATTTTTGCTCATAATGGGAGTACTTTTTTGAGCAATAATAAAATTATAGCACTCAGTTTCTTTTTTCAATTTTCATAGTTTAAACAATGATGACTGACCTTTAGTATTTACATATGAATGTTTAATCGGAAGATGTAGATACAGTTTCTATTAAAGTAGCTACTTACTCATTATCACAATTTTGAAACTAAATACATACCTGTGATAACTTTATTATTATTACTTAAGTGTTATTGATTTTTTTAATAAAAAATAAATGAACTTTGAAGTAGTATTTATTGACATATCATTTTTAACATATATGTACCTACATACATTAGTATACACACACCTAATACATACAAAATTACTTAACAATGTTGTGAGTTCATAGTAAATAATTCGACAATGAATAGCAACTCTAGAAATGTGAGAAACTAAATTAAATGTTTAAAATGACAAAATCTGCAAATTAAAAAAAAATTATTTTACAGAGAAAATGAAATGTACCTATTTATCATATTATAATATACGTACTACAAGGTACAAGCTGGGAACTATTTAATGGATCATAATTGGGGTGGTATATACTATAATATAAACAAGGTCGAGAATAGAAATGAACAATTTAAAGTACATAAATTTAACCAAAGATAAATTATTCTAATTCTTTTGCTTTCACGTTTAGCAGTTTTGTTATGCGCGCCTGGAGCTGGAGGATATCTGGCACAGTCTGATGAAGTTCTTGGTGAGATGTATACACAACACTGTAACTGTAATTAAATATTGTTACAATAAAAATACAAAAATTAATTCAAGATTATACATGCATAAAGTACAAAAACAAGACATGAATACATGTAGTGACAAGTGGGCTGAATGCTATAACAGTAATTAAAAAAAGTTAAAAGAAATTAAAAATTTTATTTAGGACAATAGGTACATACATAGAAGAGAAATAATCAGTCATTTAAAACTTGTTATACAAATATAAAATAAAATTAAAGACTGATACATACCTACATAACTTACGACTAATCAAAAAACACAAGTGGGGCATCGGAGCGTCTAGGGTGTATATAGTAGGCTTATCACTGCAATTAAAATTTGAAAAATTAAACAAACATGAAAAATGTTAATTAAAAATTGTACATACACAACTTATGACTAATCAAAAAACACAAGTGGGGCATCGGAGCATCTAGGGTGTATATAGTAGGTTTATCACTGCAATTAAAATTTGAAAAATTAAACAAACATGAAAAATGTTAATTAAAAATTGTACATACACAACTTACAACTAATCAAAAAACACAAGTGGGGCATCGGAGCGTCTAGGGTGTATATCACTGCAATTAAAATTTGAAAAGTTAAACAAATAAGAAAAATGTTAATTAGAAACTATACATACAAATATCCGGAAGATTCCAAATGAATCAACTCTGCAAATCACGCAGCTTAGCATTCTGCGTTCCTGCAACTCTGCAGCGCAAGCACCACAAACTACTTTATGCCCACAAGGGATGTAGGCATGGGTAGCCAACTCAATCCTGCAGATTTGACAATCATCTGCAGGAGCTGGAGGTGCTGCCAGAGGAAAAGGAGGAACTTCTGGGGCTGCTAGAGGAGCGGCTGGTTGTTCAACTGCAACCTGTGGTGGTGCAGGCAGTGGAAGAGGTGCCACTTCGGGTGGTGCCGCTGGAAGATCCGCCTGAGGTCTTAGACGCTCCTCTAGCCCTTCTACGGTATGGCTCATGTGTCTAAAAAATGACCAATATCGCCATCCTGGCGTAGCCGTTCTTGTGCACCATCTGTCAATATTATGATACTTGATGTTAATTTTTTAATATAATTACGGCACATGATAAATTATATAATAATAATTTGATGTAAAAATTCGTTAGAGTAAACATTTCGGAAAACAATTAAAATAATTGAATTGTAAAAACTATAGTAATTTTAATATCAGTAAAAAGTTAACCCTTACGGATTCTTGCATCCAATCGCATCCAGCGGAGACGTCGTGGTTGTGGTACCTGCAGACCCCGCCTTAAACGGGTCAGGTCACAGGCTTTACTGTGTTCCATCCGTTGGAGGTACGAAACGAACATCCAAACATTAGGATGCCGCCGTCCCACCAACTGGTTGAATGACTTGTGGAAGGACTCAACAGAATTGTTAGTCCTTACACTAAGGCCATGAACTGACACATTTACCGTGGCCCACTGCCTATGAAGGTACTCCACAAAATTATTGACGCCCCCGATCTCGTCCTCCCTTGCTGCATTCAACATCCACCGCTGGATTTCCAAGCGACCCTCTTCAAATTGGTCAGCTGGTAGCAAAGCCAGCGCCATCCCCATCTTAACCCCTTGCCGTACTTCGACAGTGTTGCCTGCTGTCGTTAGCCCCAGTTGTCTACCTAAAAACATGATTGTAAGTAGATGTGAATCCAGCAACATTTATGCCGTGAAAGCCTTTATTTAATGTAACTTACCTCTCAAGTACACTGCTTTACAGTAATGAATCCAGCATCCTGTAAGCCGAGCATTTCGAACATTTCGTATTGACTGTCTTAAGGCAACTTCATAGTCTGTGACTACGGAAGCTACCTCAACACCATCTAGGATCGTGTCCTTAAATGTTCTCAACAACTCGTCATACGAGGCTCGTGTTTTCCTCTCCATAACAGCGTACACTATGGGGAATACCTGCAAAAATTATCAGTTGCGTAAACAATTATATTTGTAAAAGTATTTTCGTTAGCTGCTATGTTCGGTTAATACTTACAGAATGCTCATACAACAACTGTACACTGAGAGAAATTTATTTTAAATATTGCTAAAAAAATATGCTAAAAAAATTATACTAGTTTCTAATACATATATGGCAAATTTAGATATGACGATATATTTATTTCAATTAAAAGTTTATACTTATTTTTATATTGTAGATTTTAATACATGTATATTTAATTTTAACACATTCTACCAAAGTCGGCAACATTTTATGTTAGAAACTAATATGTAATTATTGCTGAAAATTTTAACTATAAGTTGTGTTAATTTCAGCAGTGTTTTATGCTTCGGTAATAAACCAGCAAATGCATATGACTGAGCTTAGTATGCAATTTGTTGGGCTAGTATGGAATTTGTTGATAAAGCATAATTTATGTTTAGACTGGCCCCACCATCGAACGAATTCCGGCGCTGTTCGCGGTCATTTTCATACGGGCATGTTTTTACAGCGGAAGTGCTAAGTGTTTTGTTTGTGCAAAGGTTAAAGTTAAACCATGGATAATTTCAAGACGGTGAGTGAAATACTCACGGCCGCGGCATGGGGATTTCCCGAGCTTAGTGATGTGTTTGAGGGTTAGTTTGTGGTACATTTGTATAATTATTATTAATGTAGTTAACGCTAACATATAGTTTAACTATATTATGCATGATATTTGGCTGCTAGCTGATGTGATTTCAGGAACAAACTCATGCTTTTCATGTAAAGTTATTGTTAAATACCTTGCGTACTTGTATATTTATGCGTTAAAGTTAAATTATTATACACACCGCATTGGCACAATGGCAGGTGTTTTTGTGGGATAGCGGAGTTCCGCAATGTTATGAGTCCCAGAAACTTCTTTTTTTGTAGAAATGTAACGTAGGCAAAACGTAGGTAATATTTTATCTACAACTGTTTTTAAGTGAAAACAATTGGGAAACTAATTTGACAACAGTGACATAACCTTTAAAGCTAACGTGGAACGTCAACTTTTCATATAACGTTTACATTTTTAATACAATTGCTATAGTTACCAGTAAACAACTATACCAGTATAGTTTTAGATACAGAACCCCTAAATAGCCTTTTTTAATAGTACAAAATAATTGAATTTTTAAACATCTTCATAATATTTCTTAATATACTGTGTGCTACCAGCAACCATAAAATATGTTTATTTTAAATATATTACATTGCAAGCTCTAGTAGCGCCTGGTCAGTTCTAAATATAAAATTGTGTTACGCGCTACCATAAATTTATTCTAGTTGCAGCAAGTGTTTATACTTCGACTAGATATGTAACATATTTTAAAATTAAACATATCCACATTGTAACACTTGCAATGTATTTTTAGCAAAACGGGTATGCTTAGCTTAGCAATATTTGTTGCTGTCCATATATGTGACATAAAATATGTTTAGCCTTAATATTTTTTTATTAAATTTTAGTATATATTTTTCTCAGTGTATGGTGAACAGTTGCTGTCCTCCTGCAGCAACCGGAACAACCCCAAAAGTTGCGTCCATATGTAAATGAACAGGAGCATTTAGCTGTCCCACAATTTGCTGAACTGTGGGAGATACAAAATAAATGCTCCGTTCAATTTGAAGGTGGTGTACTTCCAGCAGTCCCCGATGAAATGGCCTTGCTAGTGGTCCCACTTCAAGTCCAAATCGGTTTAAATATCTACATATAAAAAAAACAATAACTAAATTTTAAACATTTGTCTATTATTATTATTATGCCATATGGTGATTTATTGTGTAATTTAGGAAAAATGTATTCTTGCAAAACTTGACAATGTTAGTTAATAAAACTGAATATAATTTTGCAAGTTGAATTAGTAAATCTAAAATTACAGGAAACCGGCTGCTCCAATATAAAATTTGCAAATACATTGCAATAAATTAAATGTAGGTAGTTTTCTAAAATTCTTAATTGAAGCCGTCTCGCGTCCTGATAAATATTTTGAAATTTGTTTTCAAAGAATTTAGTTCCTTGGGCAAAAATGCACAAAATATTCCGTCTATTAAAATATGTAAAAATGTTTAACATTTTTAGTTAAAAATTGTAGCAAATGTACATTTTTAAACCTTACATCTGAAATAATGGGAACACGGCTATTCTAAACAAAATTTTGTAAGACTTTTTTTATAAATGTTATATTTACATAAAAGTTGTACTATAAAAATTGCATCAACGACCCTCCAACCTCCTCGGGAAAATCAATAAAACTTAAAATAAAAATGATAGTTGAACATCCTGTAAGTGTAGCTGTATCTATATTTTGATATAGCAAACTCCTATTATTTTTGCGGCTGGTATCAATTTCCGGAAGTTCCCCAGAATAAAATTGAGACACTCGGTATAGTTTCACACGGAGAACCATGAAAATAATTTAATTAATAGTAACTGAAAATTACCTTGGAATTCGTAGAGAGTTGTTCATTTCTACCAAATCCGCTGGAATCGGGGGAATTCCGGTTTTCCTAGCACGCTCCATCATTTTTTTATTTCTTCCTGCAAAACCATCCAACTCCAATGCGACATCTTGCCGTATGGCTTGCTCCTCAATAAAAATGTTTCGTAATGAAACAGTTTCATTTTCAGAACGTTGCCGTAAAACTTGCTTCAGCCGCAAAACAGCAACCTCCATCGGACGCGCTTCATGGTTATGGGGCTGTCGATGCTCCAAATCTTCTCCCAATCTCCATATAACGCGACCTCCACATGCATTTGAAATGCAACCGAAGTATCGGGAAATTCCGTTCCATATGTGATCCCGATAGTATAAGTGCAGAGTATCAAGATCTACATATACAAAACTATCAGCCCGATCTCCTTGTATGCGCTCCATTTTCTAAATAACAACTTAGAAAAATAGTGTAAGGTTTAATTATATTTAATGCAATTTTGATAATCAAATGAATACTAACCAATTTACAAATTATAAAGACTTGAAGTTTTATTTTATAATTTATAATATCTTCATATAACTCACAACATCAATTTACAAATATTGAGAACTGCGCCATATTTTCGAAACAGTTGAAACTATAAAAAAATTAACATTGCCAAAAGCCATAATTGTGTCTGTTATTTAATCTGATGTATGGTTTATTGATTTAAAATGTATAATAACAGCCTGTCGCACGGCGCGGTTTTTATAGAATAGACGGTATATTTAAATATTACTACTTACCTTTACCAGCAGTGGCGTAGCGGAAGGCCCCGCAGACCCCGCATTGCGGGGGGGGCCCCGAGCCAAGGGGGCCCCTAATTTACGCAGCGGCCGAGATAAAGTAATTGTAAAATTGAGACCTTTAAAATTATCAGTGCCTTTAAAGTAGAAATGCAAAGAATACCGATATACGACAACTTGAAATTTGAGTGTTACACATTCTAAGAAATCATCATGTTGTGTTATCGAAAACAAAATAAAACAGTCAGTCCAAACAAAGCTATAGTGTTCTCAACCGCCCATATATTTGTTTTGTTTCAGTTATAGGTCACAGCAATAAATAGCATCTATGTTATTAAACATAACTTCAGAAATCAGCAATTTGAAGGGTCTTTATTTAACATTTAACTTGTTTAGTCTAACTGCATGTTAACTAGATGTAGGTCCCTCAGTCTGTAAGAAATCGTGTAGATGTGTGATTGTTAATAGTTTTATGAAAAGAAAAAGAATTTAGTAAATATTGCGGGTAGTTTTCAATTTTTAATTGTTTTTCGTGAATCTGCAATATGTCCAGTGCGGGAAAGAGGTTTTATGCAAGTGGTGCTCAAAAACGGAAGCTTCAAAGAGCAAAAGAGGAATCTGCTAAAAAGAACCTTAAAATAACATCGATGTTTTGTGTTAGTACACGATTCTGTAAAACCTGGAACGTCAAAGGACAGCGATGCATCGACATCTTTCGAGAAAACTCAATCTGACGTTAGTTTAACTAATGTAGATGAAACTAAAGATTCAAATATTGATACCTTTAACGTAACGAAAGATACTCAATGTGAAGATGTTTTGGAGAATACTATTGCAGATAAACTACCTGATCTGAACGATCCGTATCCAACAGATCGTGGTTATTATCCTAAGAATATTTTGAATTTCGACTTAAAGCGAAGTATTGTAAAAATTGGACCATGCAAACCTAAAGGTCCTTTTCTAAAAGATGAGAAAAACAGAAGTTTTTCTGCCACTTATTACATACAAAAAAGTGCAGCTGGACAGATATTTCCGCGGATTTGGCTTTGTTACTCAATGAAATTAAACTGTGCATATTGTCAACCGTGCTGACCGAAAACATTGTTCCCAAGCTTGGATCGACGGAGTGAACGATTGGCAATGGAAACAAAAAGTTAATTTTTGGAAGGAAGTTTTGAAAAGAATAATTGATGTGACGATTACATTAACTTCGTGTAATTTAGCTTTTCCTGGACATCGTGAAAAACTAGGAGAACTACAAAGCGGTAATTTTTTCGCTATTATTGAACTTTTAGCAAAATATGACAGTGTCTTATCGAAACTTATTGATAAAAATAATAAACTTAAAGTCAACTATTTGAGCCCGCAAATTCAAAATGAACTTCTTACTCTTCTGTCTAAAAATCTATTGAATAAAATTATTTCGAATATTAAACAAGCTACCTTCTACTCAATAATATTAGACACTACTCAAGATATTAGTAAACACGACCAGTTAAGTTTCATCATACGATATGTTTCTATACTGTATGATTCGAATGAGTTGCCAGTGGAATTAACAGTTACCGAGAGTTTTTTAGGTTTTATTCGGGTATCGGATCAGAGAGCTAGTGGTTTAGAAGAGGAAATAGTTAAAACAATTGAAAGACATTCACTTTCATTTAAACATTGCAGAGGACAAGGATATGACGGGGAAAGTGTAATGAGTGGTGTTTATTCGGGAGTGCAGAAACGTATTCGGGATATTGAAAATAATGCTATTTACGTACATTGCGCCACACATAATCTCAATTTAGTGCTTAACGATTCCGTAAAAAATGTGCCAGCCGTTAGAAAGTTTTACGACTACATAGAGAAACTGTATGTATTTTTCAGCGGAAGTATTAAGCGATGGGATCTACTAATGCAAGTTTTACAAAGCGACTGTAGATTGGCAACAACATTGAAGAGACTGTGTCCGACTGGGTGGTCTTCTAGACACGATGCACTTTTTGCCGTTCGATATAACTTCTCTTCAGTACTAAAAACTTTAGCAAAAATAATTTTAACATCGTCAGAAGCTGAAGAGCGGGGAGAAGCGGGTTCATTGCGGAAATATATGGAAACTTATGAATTCGCACTTTTAACGGTCGTATAATCTAAAATTTTGGAAACTACGGATTTGATTTCAAAAACACTGCAATCCGCTAAAGTCGATCTATCGTATGCTGCAAAAATGCTGAAAGATGCAGGAGAACTATTTACACAAATGAGGCAGAACTTCGCTGAAATTAAAAAGGAGGCATCAACATTGGTAGAAAAGTGGGGTATCAAAGCCGAATTTAAAAAGGGAAGACCAAAACTAGCGAAAACATTTTTTGATGAACATTCTAAAGATGAACGGTTGACAGATCCCGAACTATTTTTTAAAGTCAACGTATTTTATTCAAACCTGGATATACTCATAAGGCAAAATGATTGACAGCTTCTGTGGTATACAGGAAGTTGTGCAGCGGTTTAATTGTTTGTTTCCAATGATACTATTTAAAATGGACGATGATGAGCTCTATGTAGTCGCAACCAATCTTTTTACTCAATATCCTGAAGACATCTCATCAGATTTTCCTCGACAGCTAATATCACTAAAACATATCTTAAGAAAAGAAATCGCAGAAATAGAAAAGTTTTCGGTCATCGAATTCGCACAATTTTTAATAAAAAAACACAAATCATTATTATCAAGCATTCCGGATGTATTGATTGCTTTAAAATTATTTATAACTAACCTGTGACTGTTGCAACCGCGGAACGAACATTTTCTAAATTAAAAATTATTTTAAACTTGTGAGAAATTCAATGGCACAGGAGCGCTTGTCTGCCTTAGCCATATTAAGCATTGAACAACAGGCAGCAAGGAAACTGGATCTGGATAAAATAATTGACGACTTCGCTAAGGAAAATGTTCGTCGAAGTCGTCGTTTCAATAGTAAAGGTAAGCGTAATTAATTACCTTTAGTTAATAAAGGGCCCCAAAAAAATTATCTTGCGGGGGGGCCTCATAAATTTCAGCTACGCCACTGTTTACCAGGCGTTTGAAGTTATCACAGTAAGGCACTAAGGATCACTATCATTCACAAAGGCACTTCTTCGATATTTAACTGATTTTAATTTTGTTCAAATCCGTACTAATACCAAGAACTACAACCAACAACGATTCGAGCTAAGCGCAAAAAAACCTAACACAAATTGCAACAATTTTG
This sequence comes from Ctenicera cuprea, assembly GCA_958336395.1. Lineage (NCBI taxonomy): Eukaryota > Metazoa > Arthropoda > Insecta > Coleoptera > Elateridae > Ctenicera > Ctenicera cuprea. The sequence continues at coordinate 1,677,285 of OY284490.1, forward strand.
TGTAAATGAATTTTATACAATACTCTATCTTGCTTTACAGCATAATTTTTAAAGGAGCTTTTTTGTTATTGGATCCCCAAATTTCTCAGTAACCAATAGAATTTACTAAAATAAATGTGCGTTTCAAGAAAATAGTTCCAATATTTACATATTGGTGCATAACTAAACACGTTTAAGCATCTGCTGAAAATGCAAGGTAACATTGACATAAAAGGGACAGTATCATAAATGATGCCAATTGTGAATTCATTTAAGGGTTCTTACCTAAAAGCAATTTTCGCAAACATGTGGTGGGTCGGCATACGCTGCAATAATTTTTATGATAGGGTAGCACTAGGTATTTGCGGCGGTCTTTATATTTTGGGAATCATGACGAATTCAAGAACTTTCAAAAAAATATAATAATAATTCCTTTCATTAACAAAAATCGATGACATCATTAGCCAAATATAAAGAGTCAATAATTTAACAAATATTGCCAAAATGTAGTTTGATGTTCAACAAGTCTTGAAAATGTTTTTTTGCTTATCAACCATCAATTAGTTTTCTGATTATTCTAAGTGCTTTATTGTCTAGCTGACAACAAGGAAGCAACACTATACTATAAAACTTTATAACGTACGGTATACAGTAAGATATTTACATATTTACCTTTACAATTACATATGCGAATCCAGGTATAGTTCCTATGGGCACTCAGTCGGCGTTTTTAGACCGCGTAATTCTGTAGCATAATATATTATTGCGATCGTTTTTATATTTTCAAAATTAATTATATTTCATGGTATAGTACCATTGAAGGGCTACCAAACAAGATGTAGTTGATTCCAATCAGATAACTGGTTTTTGAGTAAATGGGCGTTAAAGTCGAAATGTTCAAAAATTTGTAGCGGCCGCCATTTTAAAGCTAGAGAGTTCGGTAAAAAATCGTTTGATTTGTCCCAAGGCCTTCTTTAATCTCCACTATTAAAATTTCCAAAATTCAGTTTCTGAAAAAAATGCTACCGAAAAAACATGTCTAACTTCTGCTTCCGGTTTCGGCTTTTTTTTAAAAGCTTATTTTGTCGGTGAATTTTTGATATACCCCCTCATTCCAAAGCACATCAAAATCGGTCCAGCCGTTCTGGAGATATGGAGCGTAACGGACCCACCCACCCACAGACAGACATTTTTTTAAAATTACTTTTTTGGGGTCCATCCCCCCCCCCCCCCCCCCGACTATTTCCGTTAAAATCTCAACTTTGAAATTTTGCATGAAATCAATACTTCCCTATACTGAAAGTATAGGAAAGTAAAATGCCTACACTATGCCGGCGTGTAGCATAATATGCACAATACAAATGCATTAAAAATTATGCAGTTAACGTTTCTCGCCGGTTTCTATAAAACCAATTTTGAATATGAGAACGTTCCACTTTTTGAGGTTTCTCTTAAAAGAAAAGATGATTGTAAAAGACTCCAAGCAGCATTATTAATAAATCAAGTGGACGGCGAATATGCAGTAATAATTGAATTAGCATGTAAAAATCACAGATTCAGACACAGATTAATTACTTTGAAGGTATTTGCCTCTAGTTCTTGATAAAAACCAAACGGTAATAAATAATATACAAAGCGTTAGAATTTAATTATGCTACGCACAGACGACGATGACAGTTTTTTCTTAATTTCTCGAACATGGGTTGGTTTGCTGGTTTATTATTTAAAGCACTAAAGAACACCAACAAAGCACTAACGATTGGCAACTATTTTTTCGTTAGTGCTTAATGTGTGCCTGGTGAGCGTGAAGTTGGCGGTCAACTAATTTTTTTTAATTACTCACGTATGTGTTTGTTTGCTGATATTTTAATTAGAGCACTAAAGAGTACTAACGAGGCACTAACGATTGGCAACTTTTTTTGTTAGTGCTCAAAGTGTGCCTGCTAAGCGTGAAGCTGGCAGGCGATTTTGTTTATTAATTTACTCGAAAATGTGATGGTTTGCTGGTTTTCTTGGTAGGGCACTAAAGAGCACTAACGATTGGCGTAATTGCTGTCGTTAGTGCTTTCATTAACCTGCCAACTTCACGGACCCATATAAAATTATGTATTTTTTTACGTCAAAACTCAAAACAAACTTAATTTACAAGATTAAATCTAATTCCTTACAAGTAGTATTCAACGGTATTTTTATTTTTATAAGTAAAGTTGACAGCGCAAAAACGTTGTACGGCACTCGATCGCCCTAGTGCTGTCAAGAATCGGAAATTTTGAAGAATCGATTCTCGATTCTGAAAAGAATCGATTCTACAAGAACCGGTTCTCGATTCTAGAATCGGATTTCGATTTTCGATTCTAGAATCAAAAATCGTTTTTCGGTTCTAGAATCTCCCAATTCTAAAATCAAGAATCGTTTGTTTTCTCTTGAAACAAGAATGGTTTTGCGATTCCAGGATTGAAAATAGTTTCCAAATTCACATCTTTAGAATTGAAAAATAAATTGATAGGAGAAGTGAGATTAGTCTTCCAATTTCAGAATTATGAAAGTATTCGAATCTATAATCGGTATTTATTTTACGATTTTACAATCTTCTAATATAAATATATGTATTACATATTTGGTAGTAGCATCTGAAAAGTATAATCACCACTTTTTAATTTATTTTTTATTTATGTTCATGACAACTACAAAATTGGTTAAGCTGTTTTGATTGTTTAACTCATCTACGTATTTTCCCATATGATATTACTTGCAGGGAATACTTTTCTTTTTCTCAATTTCTAATTTTATACTTAAATATGAATTCTGAATTTAGTTCCCTAGTTGCAGGTTTACTATATACCTTTTTTACAACTAAGACTTCCTACTTAAGTACTTTAACTGTAAACCCTCAGAACGGCATAAACGGCACCTCCAGTAGCTCGCGCATCGGTCGTACCCTTTCTTGAATTGTACTATTTATCTATTTATTAAAGGTACAGAAATCTTTAAGGTTTATTTGACTTTACAAAAACAGATTAATTATTTCAGGCGTATTATATGGAACTGTTAATTAATTTTATTTTTAAAACTACGCAACACAACAATTAAGCACTTTTTCAGATTTTCGAAATTAATTTGATTTCATCCTATACTACCTATAAAGGGCTCTCAAACAAGTAGTAGTTGATCCCGGTCAGACAACTACTTTTTGAGTACATGGGCGTTAAAGTCCAGATTTTCAAAAAACTGTAGCGGCCGCCATTTTGAAGCTAGAGAGTTCTGTAAAAAAGTTTACGATTTGCCTTAAGATGCATTTGTTTTGTTTTCTGATGACTATTATTATGGTCATTAACATCATAATTATTTTTTAACTCGTTTTTTCCGAAAACTCCTTAATATTGCTTTTTATTTTCATATAAAAAAACAAGTATATCAACGTTTTCAGGTAACAAACAATTTCTTTTGTTTGTTACTATATTTCCAGCTGTAGAAAATACTCTTTCTGATGGAGCAGAAGTAGCAGGTATCGATAAATATTTCTTGGCTATCTTAGATAATTTTGGGTACTTGCTTTGTTTGTCTTTCCACCATTCATACACATCGCTATTTTTATTTAAGGGAGTTTCATCGAAATATCTTTTGGTTTCAGATATATATTTATCGCCAGGTACTTCTTGCGCTGGAATTCCTTTTCTACTTGTTTTGCATGAATATCATACAACAACCCGTTTTTCTAACAATTCTAAATAATGCATTCCCAATTTTTAGTGTTCTCATTAACGCTATTACTAAATCTAGGATCTAGCAAAGAACACGTATCAAACATGGACAAATATTGGTGGGGCAGAGCGGTCGCGTCCAAGTGCCGGTCGCTACTATTCTAATTATGCGAATATCTCAATTTTCTTTAGACCATAGAACCGCAATTAAATTCCGCACAAAAGCTACTTCGGTCAAAAAATGAAATTTTGACGCGTCTCGAGCTTAACCTTAACAGCGAGTTATAAATAAAAGTCCATGCTACAAAAAAGAGGGTTTCCAGATAATCGCTGTCAAAGTTTTAATGCTGCATAAGATGCAATGTATTTATTTAACTGCAAAAGGATTTCTCATCATTTTAAATGCGGCTATTTTGAAGAACAAATAAAGCGTTCGTGAGGAGATAAAAAATTTGGAACTTGTAAAAAAATCTGAGATACTCGTACAATCATGTCTTGAAAATTACGCTAGGAGATATTGGTTTCTAATCACGTATTCAGTAAATTTACCCCATAGCCCCTATAATCCTGCTTGTAACCTTGTAGGTACATCCTGTTACGATGACATTTTTGAAATAAAGCTCCTAAATCTGTTTGATAATTTTTTTAAAGTTAGAACGTTTTTTAGAAAGTTACAGAGATAACGAGGAAAATTGGTGTATAACTATTACAAATTATTATAATTTAATACATTGACATTTAAAAATAAATATATTTAATACCAAAAAAGTACTTGTTAGAAGGTATGCTAAGGGTTGCTGCACTCCAGATGGGTAGTAATAAAATTTACAAAAGACCTGTCAATCGGGCAATAAATTTAGATAATAAAAATAGCAAACTTACTCTCTCTCACCCAAAAATTACAAATGTTGTTACGACCTTCGGTCCCTGTAAAAGTTTCCAAGAAAATATTTGAAATTGTCTTATGTTATTACAAAACTGAAATTTACTTTGTTATACAAAAATAAGTAAAATATAGCTAAAATGCATAATTCAAAAATATACATCCATTTTAAGAAAAAATTGACTGCTTTGATTGGCAACAGAGAAGCCTCTAAAGTTATACCAAATTTCATAGTATTTTTATTTATTTTATTTTATTTAATCTTTTTTCAAATGTTTCTACTTACTTTTATTTATTTATAAATTGAAAAGGGCACTTGAACTTATAGGCTGGGTGTAATTAGTAGCCAACTGTTAAATACTCAATACTCCAATCCATATTCCAATTCAGGTATTTCATATCCTATTTGTTATAAAAAAAACGTAATAACGGTTTACTTTAGAAGCGTTTGAGCTAGGCTATCATTGCAATTTAAACATTCTTTTTACAAAATATATGACTAATATGACAGTTAGTGTCGACTTTTCAGTCGAGAGAAAATAGCTCTTTCGAAATGCGAATATTCACGGTAAAATTAGTCAGGAAGTTCGGGCAAATCTTTTCGAATATTTGTTTTTTGTTAGGCAACAATTTCGAAAATATTCGCAATTTATGGAAATAGTTGATTTGAAGTATTCTCTACGTATACGTAGGTACTTCACTAAATTATCGGGGGTAATACCACAAGAGCTCAGATTTAGCCGGATATTTTTTGTGGTTGTTTTCGAATACTTACTTTCATTGGCAATTTAACGAGAGCTGTTCTGACAAAATCACAAGAGCGTAGCTCGAGCGATTTTGTCAGAACAGATCGAGTTAAATTACCTATATGAAAGTAAGTATGAGAAAACCACCGTAAAAAATATCCTGCTAAATCTGAGCTCGCGTGGTATTTGGTAAGACAATTCCATGAATAGAAAACTCAATTCAATTAAACTTTATTTAACAAACTAAAAGAACAATAAGTAGAAGAATAATGTTTAGAAAGAACAATTGTTAAAAATACAATTATTATATACAATTGGTTCAGTAGACATTTGCTCCTTTACTGATGCTTGATAAACGAACAGTAAATGCTAGCGTTGCTACGGTAACGTAATTTATCCGATTTTTTTATCCACTTGCATTTCTGTTCCTTCCTATTTAGCCGATAGCAAACTACGATTTTTGTACTCACAAATGGGAATTATTATACATGAGTGGAATTGTCGTAATTATCTATATTGTGTATGTTTTTAAATTTGGTTTAAAATGCACGCATACGGGTGCCTAGATTAATTTGCACAGTATGGAGATCTCGGCAACTACATACGATTCAAAGACCGTTAAATTAGATTAATGTTGGGTTATTAAAATTGCGTAACTTCTAATCTAGGAAAAGAGGTCTCTGGAAAAAGAGTCACGGAAAAAAGTCCCCTGGAAAGAATCTCGGGAAAAAAAGTCCCCGGAAAATAGTCTCCCGGAAAAAAACTCTCTTGGAAAAAAGTCTCTAAAAAACATCTCTTGGAAAAAAGTCACAGAAAAAAGTCCCCGGAATAATTCTCTAGGGAAGAACCTAAAAAAATTCAAAAAGGAAAGCAAAACTCATAAAAACACAGAAATGTTATAAATATAACTTATCTAAATATAAGATAAACTTGCATTTTTTATAGTGTTCATCGTTGGCAGTGAGTTTATTACAAAGCTTATATTTTGATTATGCCGATAAATTCAGGGCTAGTTGAATTGCTATATTATTATAACCTAACCTAACCTAATCGTATACGGAAATCAGGAAGTCGTATTTTACTAAGCACATTTTAAAATAATTAAAATATTTAATTTAAATTTCGATTTTATAAACTCGAGATTGTTTGTAAATTCCCATTTTTTAAATCATATCTCAAAATAAAAAAAAAGAACTTATAAAACCGCTGCTATACGAGATTTTCAGTTTTGTTAGTGATCCTATTTGCGGGATTCAAGTACCAGCCTATTTTGAAACATTTTAATTTAAAAATATTATATAGGCCATAATTTTGCAGTCTTATGCAACCAGCATTACAGTTCGCAATATTTGAAAACAGATTTTTACTAGAATCGTAAAAAATCGATCAATTTTTAACATATACTAATTTAAACTTGCATTTTGATAGTTTTAGTGTTTTTAATTTGATGACATTACGCGGGTTGACAATAACAGAAAATAAAAACAATAAAAAAATTTATTTAAATAAAATGATCTGCAAATTTCATACATTTAGTTTTGCAAAAATATTAAATCAATTATTTTGTAGGTAAATTCTCAATATGAAATTCAAAATAAATCGGCAAATGTTGGAACTCTATTATTATCAAAGACTTTGTTAGGTATTGTATTTATTATATAGCATTACAGGTACTTTTACTTTATAGAATTTCACAACTCAGGTCAACAGCCCCTGCAAGTTATTTGTAAATATTTCTTGGATCACAGCTGTAGAGTAGGTTGCCTATTACATAAAATGCACACCGCGTTGATACTGCTGTATTATATCAACATGGCGGTGTGGATTCCGGCCTACGTCCTTTCCAGCCTACGGGTTTCCGGGCTACGGGCCCTACTCTAAATTATGTGGTTGTGTTGTGAAAAGGAAATAACAGGTAATTAATACAATAAAATGAATGCAAAAATCACCAGAATTGCTCTAATATTACTCACTCGGAATATCTCCCAAAATCGGTTACCTTGTTTGGGCCGAGTTGAGACTTGGAGAAAATGAACTGTTAAACGAAACTGAGCTTGCCACGGTACAAAAATTAGTTTTACAGTTAACTTACATAGTTAGGTTAGGCACGTAAAATATACTTATTATACATAGTTGTTTTGTATATAGAATAACAAGCTCTTTCTGCATGTTCTACATGTAGAATAATACTGATGCAAAATCAGACAGTTTCACAAAAAAAAAGAAATTTCATTGTCGGTTCATTCTTCCTGAAGGAGCAGGCCGCGGGTCTTTCGGAGTCCTAAGCTCCTATTAAGCCGAGAAAGGATGGGTTAGAGCAAGGCATTTGGATAGGGGATAATTTTGATGGTTAGTACCTTGTGGGCCAGAAAAACCTGAGCTAGGACAGCCGGTCGGGGCAGGAAATAGAACTCAAGACTCCCGAATGGAAGGTAGACGCGCTTACCGCGGAGCCACTTTTCTCGCTTTTAGACTTAAAGGAACACATATACAATTTAACAAGTGCCTCCCCGTACACCAAAGTAAAATAATAAAATACCTCAAAATAGTAAAAAAAATTGGGGCCAGTGCGGTTACATGGTGGGACGAGCAGTACTTTAGCCCTAGACGTAACATAGTTTTAGAGTGGGGACCTCGCCCCGCTTTTCTACGTACAACTGGAGGTCACGCGTGAAACTGAGTTGTCTGCCCCGCTGAAATTAATTTCAATACAGCGAATAACATAATTCAATAAAATAAATCCTAGAATAAGGAATACCCATATTAACTTAAATGCTGCAGTAAAATCTATTTAAAATCGAAACACATTTTAGCGAAATAAATTCTAGAACAACTAATACAACATTACACTGCATATTAAACTAAATTTTGTAGCGGATCTTTCGCTCCCTTTGGTGGCGGATGACCCGAGGTCACGCGTAAAATGTAAGCACACGCCCCGGTTAGAATAAATTTCAATACAATAATTGCTAAAATAAATAATGCATCATTACATTCCGTTAACGAAAATCCAATTTCTTTTTAATATGTTTAGTAGGCAAATGAAATGCTAATTTTTGCTTTTAAAAACTTTCGTTTTAATATTGAAGTTTAATTTAATTACATTACATTTATAATGTAAAGAAATGGTCCTTATAATGATGTTAACAATTTTAGTTTACACCTTATTGAGGCATAACATGAAAAATGAATGTGCGTTAAAGGAAATTGAGTTTTCGTTAACGGAAATTAACGAATTTTTATAATTAGGTATACAATTTCGATTCGTTTGAATTTCAATGTTTTTGCTAATTTTTTATGTATTAAATGGTAAAACGGCGTTCCATAGCAGGGAGACTGCTTATCTGCAAATGTAAAAGTGCAACTATGAAGTGGAATGTGGTAGCAAACTATCAGAAAAGTTTACAGAAAAAAAAAATAAACTGAAAAGAAAGTGTTCAGGAAGAAACTCCCCGAAACATAAAACAGCAAGTTATAATATGAAACTTCTATGGAAAAAGTTTCTAGAATAAACAACTTCAATAAAAGTTTCAAAATTAGCTTAACAACCTTGTTTCACTTTCTGATTTTGATCATTGTTGAAAATAACAAGGAAAGGTGTGTTCTTAACAATAATAAATTTCTGCAAGATGGATTTTGTTTTTACATGATATAAAAAAAATACATACTGCGTCAGGAACTTTATTTACAAATCCAAGTATATTTGTTCATTCTTCGTATGATTTTTCCAGAGTTTTTTTGTTGAAAAGCATATCCTCGGAAAACAAATTTTTTGAAAAACCTTCCACAAACATTTCGCCTGTTAACGAGCTTTTAATTTTTTGACATGTCTGTAAGCATCATCATAAAACTGTTACATTATATTTGTTACCAGTAGCGGCTCGTAAGGGAGGCAACGTATTTGATTGTGTTAATTTCTGTCAACAATATTTTGAATTTAAAAATGAATTCGTAGCAAATCACTCATGGGGTGAAGCTTAAAAAATATGGACTCGCTCTCATCGTATTGTACAAATTAATCAGTTTGGCGATAGAAAAAATTGGTGAAGCACTTCGCACCCACTTTTCCATACTATAGGCCACCATTTTGAAGCTAGAGAGATCGGTAAAAAAGTTTTCGGTTTGCCTTACGTTCTTTTCTCAGATCCTGTACTCAAATTGCTAAAACCGCTACCAGAAAAACATGTCTAACTGTCGGTTCCGGGTTCGGATTTTTTGAAAAGCTTAACTACAACTACAATTTTCGATATACCTCTTCATTTAAAATTTCATTAAAATCGGTTCACTACTTTCGTCTGCAGAGGCGTCAGCCACAGACGCACATGGTTGAAAAACCACCTTTTTGGTTCTTTTGAGTCCCAGAATGTGTATTTCCGTTAAAATCTAGATTTCAAAAATTTTCATGATATCGATCAAATAAAAATAAAGAATACGTGCGACTGTTTATCACAAAATATGTATAAATGTGTGGAGATGCCAGGGCTAGCATCCTTGTTCCATGCAATCCCCACCGTTACGAAACCAAGAAACCCGCCTTGGATTAGACTGGAACATAGAAGACGGACAAGGCAACGACATAGGTTAAGAGAAGTGGTAGTAGGGACCTTGAAGTCGGAAGCCTACGCAAACCAGGTGCGCTGAAAGGGTTAAAGAAAGAGATGATCCTGTACCTACAACATAGACATATTAGTCATACAAGAGGCCCGCTGGCCAATCATAGGGATCCTAGAACAACGAGATTTGGTACTATACCCCGTGTTCAAAAAGTAATTACATAAGGGTTGGCCATGGAAAATAAAATTTCTGTCTGCATGCTTTAGAATTTAACTGTCATCACTCTGTCAGTGTTACTACAAATAACAAATTACAAGCTTAGCCTAAAAATTTTAAGTGACATTATATTTTTTGTTTAAATTCTAAAGCATGCAAAGACAGAAATTTTGTTAGCCATGGCCAACCCTTATGTAATTACTTTTTGAACACACGGTACTACAGCGCAGCAAACAACGGTATGTCCGGAGTGGCCTTCCTAGTGAACAAAAAAATGAAAGATGCGATAATAGAATGGATAATGGTGGACCGCATAGCCGAGGAGTACAACCGTGGAGAAGCTACTACCGCCACCTTCCTGGATATCGAAAAGGCGTTCGACCGAGTATGGCACGAGAGGCTGCAATACAAAACGGCCAAGTCCGAGCCCGCGGGGGAATAGCAGCCCCCATCTTGGTCACGGTGTAGGACTCGTGGTGGCAGTGGTAAGCCCATGCAGACTAGGGCTGTCTTGGTGCGGTTCGACGAGTGAGCTGCGTTTCAGCTCGGACACTGATCAGCAAATTCAGTAGAGATTTAGGTAGTCTCCCCGGACCAGGGCTTAGTGCTCGCAGCCTGTTGTCAAGACTGGTAGCTCGTCTCGTTGAACCTTTGTTAACTTGAGCAGGCGCGCTAAGTGACCGTATCTCGATGTGGCCCGAAAAGGGACTTGGCGGATAAGACTCGCGCCAAGTGCCACGTAAAACCAAAGGGACAATGGCTGTAATGGCCGTCTCAGTTTGGATCTGTTATTACGGCTAAACGCTTCATCCTGCGACAAAAAGTATATGATATTTTTTTTAATAAAGTTTCTGCTTTACAATTTTTTTATTGGTGTCAAAAAGCCGTAGGATTACCTATTTTCGAGATATAGGCGAAAAAAAGATTTTTTGGCCGCTGTTTTCCAATATGAGACTTAATATTACTTGAAAATCTGTCACATATCGCCCCATTATAAAATATTTAAGTAGATAGGTAAAAAAAACTTAATTCAAAACACCCACTATTTCAGTGCCTTAGTGATTGATCATTTTGTCAATCACCAAGAGAGGCGTATGGATTTTATTTATAGAACTGGTAATTAAAAGTTAAATTTATTTGTTTAAAATTTGTGTCAGCCTTCATTGTATTTGAAATTTGTAAAGCCATTATTTACAAATTTTTTTACGATTTTGTTGCAAAAATATACATTCGATGGATTTCTTATATAACTTAATTTTTAACACGCTTTTCATAATTACTACATTTAATGAACCAGGAAATCACTTCAGCTTAACGAGCGTTACGTTGCCAACTCAAAGGTTACTTTGTACACACGATGCTACATTGGGCATTGCATAGAATAACGCTAATAAGTAATAACATTTTATATTTTAGCAAAATACACAATTTAACAAATTTTCGTGGAATTTGCTCTGGCCTGCGGCGCGGTGGGTATAATTCAAAAAAGGTTATCGATTTCCCTTTATTCCATACGGTCTCAATTTCTAACTTGTTAACGTGAAGTTTACAGTTAAGATTCAGTGTCAGGTCCAAAAGGAGGTCGTTAGCGGTACTTGCGCAAGTATCGATCTCTTGTACCTGCTGCTGGCAGCCAAGAGCTCACTCTTGAGCACACCTTGGCACACTTTCACCAAACTCACGGATTCAAACGAATAAACTGCTGCGTTTTGCTGCTACCTTTGCTTGTCCTTCAGTGTGAAAATATTTGTATTATGTAAGCGCTTGTGGAGTAGAAAATCGAATGTTTTACTTTGATTTATTAAAGCCGTAACTACCGCAACACTAATAAACTGCCAAAGGCATAGAGTCATGTGGTGGATAGCTATCTAAATACATCATTTTTGTGGGGTGCAATAGCATTAAAAAAATGAGCGAAATACTTCGGCTGGACTTTCCTATACATTTAAATACATTGTTTTATATTTTCCAACACTTTCGATATACACCTGTCTAGACACGACTAGTTAAAGTAAATAGTTCTTATAAGTTGTAACATCTTGAAGCGGTTGAAGAAAGACCGACCGCTGCGCTGCAAGCATAAGGTTGGGTAAAATATTCGGACTGAATCAACGGAAGCGCGGAAATTGATATTTGAAAATATATTAATAACTCGAGAAGTATTATTTTTAGCAAGAAATTACTCTTATTAATTTGTATTTAGAATTTCAAAACCTTTCTGATTTTAAAGCCAAAATGCCACGTTTCCATTTAAAAAAAAGTTATTTTTACCGTGGCCGCCATATTAAAATTGGAAACTCAAGTTTTTTTCTTAAATACAATCGAGAAGAATTTGCCCTACAACTTTGCTCTTGGGTTTGTGAGTCTATCTATTAAAATAAAAAAGTTAGCCTACACTGAACATTAAACAACTAGAACACAACTGCTGTAGAAAGTATGTGAAATTCTTCCAAGGATTATTAAGCGGCAAAAAATTCGATTTTTTGATTTTTTGTAAAAAGATTCTCCTAGAGCAAACAAAACATAAAACCAAATTTTTAATTTTTTATTGAAAAAATTTGGGGGGAGGGGGAACAGGAGCTCCCCTAAATATGAAATTATCGAAAAAATATTATGATATTCGGATTTTGCTATCAATGATGAGCTATATTGCTTTAACATAAATATTTTATTGCCCCCCGTTAAATAAATAAAAGGGTAGCAATTTTCAATTTTCACAGAGGGCGTCACAGTGAAATTATAGCAATGAGCAAAAAATAAAATTGTAGCAAATGCCTATCTTTATCAGCTTAAAAAGTTTAAACAGAAACGTGTGGGCAGTTTTTGAGAATTTTTTTTTGAAAAATTCCAAAATTTTGGAGTGCTGTCATTACGATCGTTTTTATATTTTCAAAATTAATTATATTTCATGGTATAGTACCCTTGAAGGGCTACCAAACAAGATGTAGTTGATTCCAATCAGATAACTGGTTTTTGAGTAAATTGGCCGCCATGTTGAAGCTAGAGAGTTCGGTAAAAAATCGTTTGGTTTGTCCTAAGGCCTTCTATAATTTCCACTATTCCAATTTCCAAAATTCAGTTTCTGAAAAAATGCTACCAAAACAACATGTCTAACTTCCGCTTCCGGTTTCGGATTCTTTTTAAAGGCTTATTTTGTCGATGAATTTTTGATATACCTCCTCATTCCAAAGCACAACGAAATCGGTCCAGCCGTTCCGGAGATATGAGCGTTGCCCACCCACACACACACACCCACCCACAGACAGACATTTTTTAAAAACCACTTTTTTAGGATCCTGGAAGCCCAAAACATGTATTTCCGTCAAAATCTCGATTTTGAAAAATTGCATGAAATCAATACTTCCCTATACTGAAAGTATAGGAAAGTAAAAATGAGCGAAGCACTACGTCCGGACTTTCCTATACTTTAGATATTGTTACAGTGGCGACACTACGGGGGGTCCTGTGCCCCCTTGCGTGCCTCCACAATGACACCTTTAACGTTTGATGGTGCCATCAAATCATTAACCTATTTAAAAAAAAATACAATAATTTCAGTTTATCAAAACTTTTTTAATTTTTGCTTGGAATTGGTGAACTACATTCTACAGCCAGATACTTATTTCTAAGACCTTTAATAATGAATGTTTATTTGCTACAGTAATATGCGAAATTAAAAACCAACTTTGTTTTGGTTTGGTTGCTGATATGGTATAAATATAATTGCTAGAATACCGCTGAAATGCAGAATAACATGTTACGTGTTTGTTTAGGCTAGCAAACATCTGATAAAATTTGATAAAATAATTTTCTTGTTAAGCTTACCCCCCCCCCCCCGCAATCAACATCAAATACAAAACTCCAAATTTACAATTTTAGCGACATACAAACATTGATATTATAATTTTATTTATAAGTTCGAGCTTTAATTCGTTGAAGTTCATTTTAATTTATTGTGTATAAACTAATGTTTAATTTCAACAGGTTTTTTATTTTAGCCTTATACGTATTTCGTATTACTCTCCGGAACGGCTTCGCTGTAACGGAAAAGCTTAGCGAAGACCTGGGTAACTGCAGTTGAAGATATCGGTTCCAGGGGTCAGTTTGATGGAATGACAGCCTGCAGGTTTTCGAAGCCGTTCTACTTAACTCAGGTTTACTCAAAAAATAAGGCAACAACGTAATATGTTTGTAAGACGTCTATTAAACACTAACCAACACAGGTAAATATAAAAGTAAGCGGACGACAAGCACAGACGGTAGTATAGCAAATCAAAATGAACGTGCAAAATACCAGGCAAATACAGTAGCAAATAACAGGCAAAGACGGTAGCAATGCGGAAGCAAATAACAGGTAAAGGCGGTTACAAACAACAGGCAAAAACGGTAGCAAATAACAGGTAAATACGGTAGCAATAACAGATAAATACGGTAGCAATAGCAAACAATAATAGTAGTCACCGGTAGTCGGTAAATACGGTCGGAACGGTATCGGTTAGTAGAGCACCAAAACTTTTACTTTGCCATCAGGCGAACAAAATTGCGAAATAGAGAGAGAAAGACAAATAATTTTACGTTAAATGCAATGGTGACGTTTTCTTACCCTGATAGACTGGACTCGGTGTTCGGTTACCTCGCTCGGATCACTGGTGACTGTTCTAGATGCATGACTTCAAATATTATTTTTTAAATTACATTTAAAAATAATAAAACGGATGCTAAATCAAACTAACTTAAAACATTGTTACAAGGCAGAAACAAACGGGATCCTACGTATTTTAATCATAAAAATAAACCCATAACGGTAACATGATGTTTCAAACGGAAAAACTGAATACAAAATAAATGTTAAACAGAAAACTGGCATATTTTAACCAACACCAACCAAATGAAACAAAAAATTGTTTTACCAAAAGCAGAAATGATGAGTTATTTGAGTCTCAGTACATTTTTTTATTAGAAACTTTGCATAAAATCAATTTTATTTTTTTCATAAAAATGTTAGAAAATAGTAATATAGAATTACGGAATCTAGGATATAAAGGCCGTGGCAAAAAGCCACGGAAAATAAGGAAAAACAACTGGTGACTAAAAGAGCCACGGAAAAGAACATGCACACGCACACCCAAATGCTCACGCACATGCACATGCACATGCACAAGCACACGCTTACTCCACGAACACGCACATTCACACGCAGATGCACATGCACAGGCAGATGCACACGCACAGGCACATGCACACGCACAGGCACACGCACGCAAACGCACAAAAAAACTTTTGTTTGATGACTCAGGCGACCAATGCCTCAGGTATATCCCTGTTTACTAGTGTGCTCGCTTTGGAGTGCCGATACAATGTTAACAAATCTACTTTTGCAAATACTGTAAGTAACAATATCTAAAATATGAGAAAGTCCAGTGCTTCGCCAATTTATTTTTATAGTTGCGACAAAATCGAGGTCGAGTTAACTCTAGCATATCGGTTTTAACGCTACCTTGGACCTACATTAATAAGCTACGCAAATAAAATTTCGTCGTTTTATACCAAACATTATGTATTAATTGCAGTTAGCGTAAATATTGAAAAGTGAAATAAGCTAGGTACGATATTTGTGATGTTGGCGGTTGTTGCTTTAAGAAAATGACATTACTTGTTAACAATTTTGATTTAAAAGTTACATATTAATAAAGAAAATAGAAAGTTTAAAATGCCGATAAATCCCCTACAAACGCCTCAAACCTCAACATTTTAATAAGTAGGAAGAAGGCAATCAAACTTAAAGAAACATATCACCGTCAGCGCTAACTGCGTAGAGATTTCGACTAACAATTCGGAAACAGCATAATTGGAGCTTACGTAGACGTAGACGTTTCACACGACTATAAACCACGATTAGTTTTAATAACAGCACATTAAATTACCACGGGTTCGCTATTAACGAGGTTATAATTTCAAACAGTTTACCATTATACTACGAAACACGTGGAAAAACTACCACGCGACGCACCTGACCGTCCTGCTCGACGCACCTGCGAAAATGAATTAATACCACGCAGAACTGGAGCACTTCATTTACGGGCAACACAAAACACCCGTGTTAGGTATCAAAAGGAATTTAATAAACAATTCTATTCTATCATCCAAAACACTACTACTTTTAATCTTAACAAGATACATGAAATAATAACAAAATTAATCAAAACAAGCCATCCCTGCTAACTCGAGCCCAACCAACAGAAAACGAGAACCACAAGATTAACCCTTACATAAATAGTTTCATCTCTTTATAAACCAAGCCAAAAAAACTGAATTTTCCTTCACAAATGCGTTCAAATATGTTTAGCTTTCACTAACAGCAAAATTATATCAATATTAACCGAAGTGGGTGGAATTAACAATCTTCCGTTACACTGACCTTAGTTTCGAATAATAGGAATAATGTAACCCAGAATAATCCCATTTGAACCTCAAAACATATCAACCAAAATTCCCTCGTTACGTTATGAACTTTAAAACGCTTTATCAAACCGGGCGGAAATGAACAAGTTCCGTGTTTGTTGTCTGATCTATTCTACACCTAATGTATTATCAGTCACTACTGGTTATAACAAATCAACATAAATTTATTTGATGGCCTGAAATCACGTAACGTAATCGTTCAATCGGAAATCTAATATCATAGTTATTAATCGAAAAGCGTGCGATGACCCCTTTTATTCCAATTTAGAACTCGCAGTCGATAGCGTTCTTTAACCGACTTTTTATAATAAAAGTGGATATACTTATAGACAAGGTTTTATTTTATGTGACTCTACAGATATCATTTACGTAATAGGATGAAATGCGTGATAGACTCAATCGACGTTTACTTAATGCGTGCGGAAATTCTAACTGATCAGCGATCAAGTTCACTTTCGTTTTCTCGACGAAAGTTGGATAAGTAGTAGAACGGAGTGTTTCACCAAGGTGACTTTTTATCCAATTAATAGTGAATAGAAAACGTACTGCTCATTAGAAGTTTTGTTAGTATAAGAAAACGTTTAAAGTGAAAGAGAAAGGCTGGTTACGAAAGAGAACCAACGGAAAAAAAACTA
Source organism: Ctenicera cuprea (assembly GCA_958336395.1). Taxonomy (NCBI): domain Eukaryota; kingdom Metazoa; phylum Arthropoda; class Insecta; order Coleoptera; family Elateridae; genus Ctenicera; species Ctenicera cuprea. The sequence goes on from OY284490.1 coordinate 1,694,461, forward strand.
AGGGTTTATGTCTGGGGAACGGGGTGGCCACTCGACGTTGTCTCTTCTTCCAATGAAACGACGTGAAAATATTCCTCAAAGTAATTTCGAATAATCAATCCATAATGTGGAGGCGTTTCATGTTATTGAAACCAGAGACTTGTTTTGTCTACGTGGCGAAGACAAAGCGTAATTGCTCAACTGGATAATTTTGTAAAAGATCCACCTAAGAATGTGCTGTTAGGATTTTATAAGGAAAGTAAGAGTATATAAATAATTAATTATTTGTAAACCGGTTCCAGGGGAATTTTTTGTCACCAGATTTAGGTTGGTAATAATCTAGGGGAACTTTTTGTCGCCCGATTTATGTTGTCAGCCCTGGTGGCGCTCGGATTTCCCTATACACCTTACTTACCATGGGACGGTTTTCTGTTGTTCATAATCCAACAGCGTTGTCGTTAGGTTTTTTTTTATTTTTCTTACTTTTCGTGGACTTTCGTTTTTGTTTTCTCTGACTACACGTTGTCCTCTTCTTGGCTTTTGGCTTCGAATCTTTTTAAAATTTGTACTATACACTATACTTCTCTTTAGTAAATGACCTACGCTACTTCCCCTTTGAACTTCCGCATTTCCCATTTTCTTCTTCTTGACTTTCCCTACTTCTAGGCATACTCAGACTCGAGAAATTTCTTTAGAATGCCTTCCTCGTCTTTGGACTTGCCCCGTATTTCCCTCGGACTTCTTTGACTTCCGTAGGAGTTCCTGGACTTCCTTTCCCCGGACTCTCTTTGTATTTTCCTCACTATTGGGCATGCGCAGATTGTAGAAATTAGTTAAAATGCTTTTTTCCTTGGACTTCCCTCTTACTTCCCTTAGACTTCCTCGACTTCTGTCGGACTTCCTTGAATGCACACAAAATATGGCTTCTTAGTGTGCTTCTTCAAATATTTTTTTTAAATCAACCTTCTTAATACAAAATATGCTTTTCCCCATTTGTAACTTAGTAATTCATCTTTCTTCGGTATTTTCTTTTCATATATCCTTATAACAATAGGATGTTTAAGTTTATGAATATTTATTGTTTCTTCTTACCTTTCTTTCTATTCTTATCTTTTAATTTTTTTACATTGTTATATTCGGAGAACATACTATGTATTTATTACTAGGTATTGATTGATTCTAACTCCGCCTGTGGTGTGGCCACTGGGTGAATTGAGTAGCCCAGTGCCCACTGCTGCCGGTCCCAAGCCCGGGTAAAGGAGGAGGGTTGGGCGTGGGGCTAACAACACCACCCCTGAAAAACCTTTTGTTACGAAACCTATAAAGAAGCCTTGGACAGGGCGGACCTTAAGAAGACGACCCAAGCGAGATATGGATATGAGCATCGGAACATGGAACGTGCGAACCCTATACAAAATAGGACAAAATCCAAGAGGACGCACGATCCATGCTCGGAACTCTAAAATAGAGAAAGGCGGCGGAGGACAGGGATAGCTGGAGGAAGAAAATAGAGGAGGCCAAGGCCCGATACGGTAAGGTCACGGTACCACAAGCTGTGTGATTGTAATAAAAATTGAGTACTGCGTATCCTGCTAATGGTATCATATGCAATTTATTCGAGACGACAGAAAGATCGATTTGATAAACAAAATAGTTAAGTTTGTATTTATGTATTTGCATTTCTTGTTGCACACGAGGTTGCAATTTATACCCCATACTTCCCCTTAGTAAAGGGTTTCGATTTGCTCCGAATCGTCGCGACTACGCGTGCGCATATTAAACCGTTGCGATATTTGTACTTTGTTAGACATGTTTAGTAAATGTATTGTTTAGTTTATTTCTCCTAGTGTAACCTTATTTTGTAAAAAAAAGTATTTCGGGAAATTTTGGTTAAATTTGGTAATTTTTCGATAATATTGTTTGTTGGGAATAAAATTTTTAAGGCATGATAACACTTCACTTTCCTTTCAACGTGTACACTAAACCTCTCCTGTGGTTGCATCTCGCTAATCTACCAAAGGTTTTACTATTATGTGCAGATCTTCTACAAAAACCCCGTTTCTATCATCCAAATTCCATTTTCTGAACGTTTTAATAAGTTAGAAAGTATTAAAATGATACTTATTTGGGCAATTTTAATTAATTAAGGCAAATCCCTTAATCGGCAGGTGCAGTTCTTTTCCCATCAATGAATGCTTGCGGAAATACACTACTCAAAATGAATATAGAGACACTTATAAAAAATTGAATATTTTTGCTTAAGTAACACTGGATTTGGTAAAAAGTGTCTTCGACTTTTTAAAAAGGATTATTCTTTAAGATGCGAAGATTTCAGCCTTGTTGAATAAGCTTCTAAGAAGAAAAATGTTAAAAATTGAAATTGAGAATCATTTAATTAACAAACTTTTAAACAATCAACAATAAAAAAACAACAAATTTAAAAAACTAACAATGGGTGTGGCCTCCTCTGGCCCGGATGACTTCAGCGCAACGACGGGGCACACTTTCAATTAAATTTGAAATCGTTTGTTGAGGACGTTGCTCCCATTCTTGAGTAAGAATTTCCTCAACCTTATCTAAATTTTCAATAGGCTGACGATCCAGCAATCTTCTTCCCAATACGTCCCATAGGTGTTCGATGGGGTTAAGGTCTGCACTATTAGCCGGCCAGTCCATTACTGTGATATTGTGGTCATGAAAAAAATTTGTAACTATTCTAGCCACATGTGGCCTGGCATTATCTTGCTGATAGATAAAGCCAGGTCCCATTTCTTCAGCAAACAGAATCACATGTGGTTCTAAAATGTCCCTGATGTAACGCGCCGCCGTGAGAAAACCTTCCCGAAGAACCACTAGCTCGGTGCGCTCATTCAAAGATATGCCGCTCCATACCATAATGGAGCCTCCACCAAAACGGACAGTTTCATGAACAGTGGAGTCTAAATAGCGTTTACCTTGGCGTCTCCACACACGCATTCGTCCATCGTTATGGTCTACGCAAAACCTGGACTCGTCCGTGAACATTAGATTGCTCCATTGTTCTCTAGTTCAGTTACGATGTTCTTGTGCAAAGTTTAGCCGGGCTCGCCTGTGTGCTGGTGTTAACCGAGGGACTTTAACTGCTCTCCTTGCACGTAACTGAATCTCGTGAAGTCTATTCCAAACTGTTTGGTCCGAAATTCTGGTTCGACTAGTGGCAACCAGTCGATTTTGTAGAGATCGGGCGGTAATTCTACGTTCTCTAACGGCCCAAAACCTCGATAGACGGTCTTCGCGAGGAGTAGTGGCTCTTTGTCTATGAAGGTAAGGACGTCTTCCTACGATACCATTATTTACATATCTGTTCCATTCCCTAGCTATAGCAGAATGACTCACATTTAACATTTGAGCAACGCGTCGTCTTGAGTATCCCTCTTCAATTAATGTCACCGCTCTAACTATCTGATTTTCATTCAGATATACTCTTAGTAGTCTCCTTCTGCCTAACACATCCACATTCATGTTTCCACCAACAAATTACACTGCGAAACGGTAAAATCAACTGAAAAATTTTTTTTGTTGAATTTAAACTTAAGCGTCTTTTTTGTTGTTTACTTTGTTTTGTAAAATCTCCAAGGAAACAAGTGCCTACTTTTTTACAGGTAAAATGTAAAGGTATATTCATATTATCTGCCAAGTTATAGATTGTTTCGTTGAGATTTACAAAAAATGCAAACTAATAAGAAGGTGTCTCTATATTCATTTTGAGTAGTGTATTTCTAAATTTCTATTTTATGTCGCCTGCATTTCTGACGGCACCCATGATGGCCACACACTGGCTTTAGCAAAAAAAAAACATATCAGAGGTGGGATTCAAGCAACCCGAGCAATAACTGGATATCCGTGGGGTTATTTTAACCGTTTCGCTTATCGCTTTTAATGGGTTATTTGCGGCGATTACTTTTCCACACGTAGCTTTCCATGGCTACAACTTGCTATAGCTTCACGTAAGCAGAACAAAGTGGTTTTACCGTCGTCGTCCGCCCGTCGATCCCCACCCTGAGACGCGCAACTCCGTCCGCATTTTGATCTCCGCCGCGCGCCACTCATTCGAGTCCGAGCGTTCGTGGGCAAGGTTTGCGTCGCTACTTTTCCAAACCGCGCCTGTCTTTCTTACACCGTCGTAAACAAATCTCTAATCAAAATATGAAGTGTGTGTTGTATGTGGTGCTGTATTCGAATCTGTGCTCTTGAGAGTGTGTTTGTTATGATTTTGGTGCGTGCATCGGAAGCGAGTGCAGCGGCAGCAGCAAGTGGATCGCCTAGCTAGGGAATACGCGCCCCAGTGACGTGTTTATATTGCGATAAACCTTTGTGTTTGGTGTATGCGACTCTATAAATTCTATTTTAGTTTCTTTACTAACATTGCTGCCACGTAGCAGTGTGGAGTGTGCTATTTTTGTACCGTTCGCCTCGCTGTGTGTGAGCAGCAGCTCCGGCGGTACTGGAAAACGGCGATCTAAGTGACCGTCGGTAGTCGCGCGTCTGCCATTTTCGGTTTATCGCGTCCCGACTGGATACAGTTTTCCATAAATATTCATCCTTGTTTACATGTAGTCGAAAAGTAATCCCATTTTGTTTATTCTTTTGTTCAAACCAAAAGTGATCGTGGTGGCTTTCGTGGGTGGTGCTTGTTAAGTCTTTAAAACAATAGTGAATCGCTGCTCGTAGTCTCTAAAACAATAGTGAATCGCCCAAATTCAAAACTTTTGGATTACTTTTCCTCAATAGGATTACTATTTATCATCGACGATTATTGAGAATCAGCAAAACGTAAGTACGATTGCAATATTAGTATTGGATGAGCCAATCATCCACTTGGAGGTCATCTTTAGCTAACAAAGGCTTGTTTCTTGTTCCCACTTCCTTCAAACTCCCCCTAAAACTTTCTTGTCTACGTTCTCGTACACTCCCAGTCGAATTGAATTACTTTTGGCCATTTTGCTGCTCATGGTTTTCCTAGTTCTACATCGATTTAAGAACTTGGCACTTTGTACCATACAAAATATAATCAGCTTTGTATGAAAACATTCACATCGTTTCGTTCTCGATTATAGTAAATTTTTCGTGAATTACTCATGCAAATACTTTTAATTGTAATAATTTATTCTGGTCATTGGTCGACTTTATTTGAGTTGATTCAACAAATTTGTTTAGTTATTTAAACGTTTTGATGAATGCTCTTCGCCAGTAATGTAGGTAGGTAGGTACAAATCTAATTTTGCATTTTTAATATACAGTTCATTTTGCCCATACCTGGTTCTATAGGGTGATGCAGAAATACCTGTCATAAATTTAACTGCTGTCTTCCGAAGCCAAAACAGGTCAATCTAACTCTACATACCTGCATCAAAAATGCACCGCTGATGATTTAATTCAAGTTGATTTAAATCGCAATTTGTATTTAAAAAAACCATATGTATCAATTGGTTTCTGAGTGGGGGCGGGGGGGGGGATGTTAAAACAATTCTGCGTTTTATTTGAACTGCATACTGGCGGTAGAGTAGTGGTCAAAGTCTCAGGTTTTAGAGCTACTCAGCCAAACGTGAGGCGAAGTTCGAGTCAAACACACTACACGTTGTCTGGATGTCTGTATGCGCGAAGCAGTCGTAGCCCCCGTAGGCAGCCACAAAAAAATAATATTTACGTCTACAGTAATTCATACATAACAATTCAAAATTAAAAATAAGATACTTAACAGAAATGTGAAACATGACGTTTATGTTACTGAAAAGTCTACGGATATATAAGTATTAATATATCAAACGAACTTACCTTGAGTGAAGTTCAGTCTTAATTATACAGGGTGAATAAAAAGTAAGGAACATCGATTCTACAGCCTTAAATAATAACTTTACGAAAAAAAGCTTCTAACAAAAGTTTCCTATCAAGTTTTTTTGCCACAATTTGGCGTTTTTCATTTTTTTTTTCAATTGTCATATGTTTTAGCTATGACGTCATCGACATTTTTTTTAAATGGCAACCTATACTTTTTATGACATGGCCAGTTAGTGCTTTTTATTCTCTATACAGCCATGTAAAAATATCGTACATTTTTCATCAGGTACACTTATTGCAATTATATTCAATTTTTTTGTAAATTTTTAAAGTTATCTGCGAAAAGTGAATTACAGTAAATCTGAAGTTGAATATTTTTTTATACACATTTTCTCCCGAGATAACTTATCTCCCCTACAATATATTTTTGGTGATTTACTGTAAAAAATTGTTCTCGCTTAGAATACATTTTTTGCATACATAAAATTGATCACTTAAATTCACCTCTATTGGACATTTTGGAATAAGAAATCAAGTCATCTGCAGACGATTGCCGAGATCAAGTCACCAAGTTCTATTATTGCTATAACAACACTAACTGTTCACTTTTTAATATAACCTTTGATCATGCCATGTAAACATGTCGTGATACGTATAAGGTAAAATAAATAAATATTGTTGAAGTAATAAAGAATTTTACGTATACTCAATAAATATGGACTTCAACAAAGTAAAGCTAGAACCTTTGATTATATACCTATATAGTATAGTCAATGCTAGAACTTATATTAAATATTTTTTGCATATCAAAAATTATTTTTGTATGACGAAAACATATTTTTATGTAAAAGATGTTATTTTTGTATACAGGCTGTGTCAAAAGATACGGGTTTTAAAATATTTCTGCTATTTAAGAAGATAATAGGTAAGAAAGATAGCAATAAAAGTTGTGCGAACCGACACGTACTATAAACTGACATATGAAAATCTTATACAGGGTGTTCCATAAAAAAATATTCATAAAATAATACTTTTCCTAAATAGAATGCCACATATGTTAATATAAAAAATATAAATAAGTTTTTTCTGTAAATTTTTGAGAAATAAAATAATATTAGATATTGTCATATAGCAAGGTTTTTGTAAATAAAATCGATTTTTGATTTTTTGGAAAAAGATTTCGTGGAATTAAGAAAAAACAAAACGGAGGGACAAATTCGTCTACCAAAAATTGGGTGGGAGGGAAAAGATTAACTCTCCTCCCCTCAATATTGCCGCAAGAAAAAGAAAGTTGAGAGCTATATTCTACCATCACTCATGGGCTATTTAGCCCAAACAATTTTTTTATTTACCCTGTTTATTAAAGAAAGCAGTAGGAGCTTTCAAAACTTTTCTAAAAATTCTCTATCCAATGAGCTTAAAAATTGTTACGTTGCTGTTTAAAAAAATGACAATCGTGTTACAGCGCTTACAGTATTGTTTAAAATTTTTGAAGCACTTTGTATATTTTGGTTAGACTAATTACCGGTTAAGAGCTTTACATTTTTTGCAGCTTATTTACATTTTATATTTACAACACCCTGTATATATTCTATAGTTTTGCATCCTGTTTCTGTAGATAAGTATTTTTGTATTTCCATTTTTAGATCGGTTCTCTAATCTCCAACTTGAACCTTGACATCCGCCTTGTTTCTTTTTGGTTGCTGAACGTGTTTGTATTTTATCAGAACTTCAGCCGTACGGCCCCGTAGCTGCTTTATCCTTGAAATTCGCAGAGTTATCGCCTGCATCTTGTACACATATTTTCGTATACGTTCTTGAACGTCTTCATCTGGTTAGATCTTAACAGGCTTGAGACTTCCTTTGTGGAAGTTGGCCATCCTGTTGTGTTTGTATAACATGAAAACTCTTGGTTTGCGCTGCAAATTTTCGTTTCTTGGCGCATTTTATAAAGACAGGAAGAAGACGTCATTTAACAAAAAAATAGGTGTGCTTCTTGTACTTTATTTTTCGACTTGATTCATTTTATTTACACGACACTTGTTTTATTACTCCAATCGTAAACGACGGTTATATTTATATAAACTATCAAAATTTCCCATTAATTTTCATTGGTCATAAAAACACACAAAGAAATAAACTGTGCTCTTGGTTTTTATGTGCAGTTGTACCTATTAAGTCTATATTTTTATATTTGTTTATGGTAATAAAATCGCGAATAATTTTATAAAAATCACGTTGTTTTGGTTTCATTTTTACTTTCCCATACTTCTACTGAAGTAAGGAAAGTTATGGTTTCATGCAAGTTTAACTTTAATGCTCGATTACTCAACAACAACATGTCCAATCAGTACAAATTGTTATAGTATTTGGTAGCCTTATTAAGTATAATCAAGTTATGTAGAAATATGATAATTGTAAACATACTAGCGGCTCAAAGTTTTGGACATTTTCAAAAAATTCCATAAAACTGCCCACCCCATTTTTTTTAAATTTTCTCAGCCGATAGAGCTTGCAATGAACTACAAATTTGTTTTTTTACTAATCTCCCAAATTTTACTGTGACGCCCTCTAAGAATTTTTGAAAATTTCGATATTGACGCATTTTCCGGCATTGTGATTATAACTACACCTAACAACTGGCTCTAATTTAAAGAAATATTTTTTATTTGCATATTTTGATAATTCTATAAATAAAGTTGTTATAACCATTTTTGATCCGAGGTCTTGAGCGCATTAGCTATTTAGCGCCTTGACGTAGTCGACGCGCCTTGAGGCTGGAGCGGTCGGCTTGTACCGGAGGTGACTAGATGTAATTTTCAATGACTTCTTTACGCGAGAATTTCGAAAACGTAAAAAGTATGAGAAAGTACCAGCGTCCTGTTTTTTTTATTTTTTTTTTATTTTTAATATAGTTTTGAACCATCTAACTCAGTAGGTATAGTTAAACCCCAAAAGAAGCCTGGCATTTATTGAATTTTCCGAAATAAATCGTAAAACCGCTTCCAATCTTCCTAGTTTCAAGCTTTCACTTCACATCGATCTTCCTTTCGACAATTATACCATTTTTCATAAAGGAAATCTTATTGTCATGTCAAAGAGAAAACGGGCACTATAATTTACAATTGTAGCGTGTTATTGCCTCGGTTATTGCAGTACAAACTTTGTTGATAAAAGATGTTTGTCGGAATGATTTCCGTTTAAATCGAATGAATTTGTTTGTTTGTTTTATTACCTGCATTTAAAATATTTTTCTCATAGCGATAGTGCCGGGATTTAAGTAAGGTTTCCCCGTTCGTGCGCTCAATAATAATTAAGGATTATGATCGGTTACACGAGTACCTGCAGGAAATGAGCATAACTGTTATTTAATGAATGCGGCTTTAAAAAGAAAGTTGTGCGAGGCTGTAATTGCAGGTTTGGTATGAAAGAATTCATATTTATTTTGCTGTTGTATTTTTTTAAATACCTAGTTTGTTTTATTAATTGATCTTCATCTATATGGATGGTTTTGTCGTGTAGTACGCTTTGGTTTGAATAATTAACCAATTGGTCGTTTTTTATTTGGGTGATGACAGCAGCAACTGATCCTTGTTTGTCTAGATACTTCACTGTCTACTTTTTTCTCCGTTGAAAACTTCAATGATCTGCTGTCCACTTTTTATAATCTTGAATGAATACTTTACTGGCCACGTTAAAACTGCTAAAATGGCATGGCAACCACAATTGTCAACTTTTGAGATCTACTGGTCGACATTTGTTTACCTTTGATCATCGACTGCACACCTTTTAACCGCTAAGATGATGTCTTATTGACTTTGTCAACTTAAATGATCTACCGTCTAATTTTTATATTCTTGCAACAATGCTTTACTCTCAATCTTTTGTCTTCTTACATGATTTACTGTCTACGTGTGATTTGCGATATGACAACCATATTATTTGTTTTGATCTACTGGCTACCTTTTGTTTACTTTGGCCTTCTTCTACTGTCCTCTTAATCGCTTGGCATATCTATTTCGTCAACGTTTCGTTTTGTCTAGTAGGATTATTTGCAGATCACCAAGATAATGCGCGCCCACCCTAGCTGACTTTCATGTCAGAATGATTTACTGGCCACGTCTTATCTCTTAAGAATATTAAGATGATATGCTACTTGCATTTCGCATTTTTGATGATCAGCTGCCCACGTTTACCTTTTATCGACTACGATGATATGTGTTCACTTTTGTAAATTTTGGTGATCTTCTGTGCACTTTTTATAACTATGAGGGTAACATGTTGCCCACCATTGTCAACTTGGTGATTTTTTTATCCACATTTTGCACACCTGAATGATTTATTGCTCAGCTTTTATCGGATAAGAATAAATGTTGTTCACCTTTGAGAATTTTGATAATCTACGGATCACCTTTATCTATTAGAATAATTTCAGTCTCCTTTTTGTATACCAAGATAATATGATTGCCATTTTTGCACGGTTTGATAATCTACGGGTACTTTTTATTTACTTGTACAATTTTCTCCCCACCCTTTGCTCACTACGACGATTTATCATATTTGAACTGTTTGGATGATTTACTGTTCATTGTTATCCGACAAGATATAGTGGCCAGCTTCGCCTACCCCTACGATTTTCTGGCCGATTTTTATTTACTTCGAAAATTGAATGCCCATCTTTTAATCACTTCTCGCTATAATGATTTAGTGATCATCTTCTGTCTACTTGGATCATTTTCTCCTCATTTTTGTCTAATAAGATTTGCTGCTCACCTTTGTCAATTTGGATGGTCTACTGCCCACCTTCGTGTACTCGGATGATTTTCTGTCAACCCTTTATTTATTCAGATGACTTATTACTCATCTTTTGTCTACTGTGGATTTTTGTCCACATTGATGATATTCTGCCCACCTTTTATTTACAAAGATGATTATTGATCATCTTCTGTCTGCTTAGATGATTTTCTGCCGACTTTTTATTCAGGATGATTTATTGAGCATTTTTTGCCTGCTTGGATGATTACTGTTTTTTTTCTAGCAAGGGTTACGGTCCACCTTTGTCAACTTTTATGATTTACTGCTCACTTTGTATTTATTGGAATGCTTTTCTGCCAAACCTTGACTTACTGAGATGGTTATTGCTTATCTTACTTGCAGTTCGGTAATTTATTATTTAATTTTAGCTATTAAGGCAGCCACTTCCACCTTTACAAACTTACTTGTACACTTTCTGCTTACCCTTTATTTGCAATGATGATGTATTTATCATCTTTTATCTACTTGGACGAGATTTACTGCTCATTTTTATGGAATATGATATACCGGTCAGCTGTGCAAAGATTGATAATCTACCTTTTATTCACTTCGATGATTTAATGCCAATTTTTTAATCACTGCGATATATTGTTCATTGTTATGTCTTCTTGAATGCTTTACTGCTAAATATGGTATTTATTAAGGTACACCGGCCAATTTTGTTCACTTCGATGATATGCTGTCCACTTTTTTATTCATTGGACGATTTAATGCTTATTTTGTAATCACTGCGATAATTTATTGATTATCTTTTTTCTACTTAGACAGTTACTGCTAAATAAATTATTTAAATAGATTTGTCCACTTCGATGATATACTGTCCACATTTTATTTATTTAAACGATTTAATGCCCATATTTTAATCACTGCGATGATGTATTGTTCATTGTCGTGTGTACTTGGATGATTTACTGCTAAATATATTATTTAATAAGGTATACCGGACAGTTTTGTCCACTTCGATGATATACTGCCCACTTTTGATTTACTTCGACGATTTAATGTCCATTTTGTAATCACTGCGATGATTCATTGATCATCTTTTTTATACTTGGATAATTTACTGCTAAGTAAATTATTTAATAAGATGTGTCCACTTCGATGATATACTGTCCACGTTTTATTCACTTCAACGATTTAATGCCCATCTTTTAATCACTGCGATGATACATTGTTCATTGTTGTGTCTACTTGGATGATTTACTGCTAAATAAATTATTTAATAAGATGTACCGTCCACCATAGTCAACGCTGAAGATCTACTGCCCACTCTTTATTTATTTGGACGATTTACTTCCCACCTTTTGTGTACTAGGATGGTTTACTGATCACCTTCTGTTTACTTGGATCCTACACAGTTTATTTTTTTATGCTTGGATAATATAATATTGTACTTTTTAATTTTTCAAATGACCAAATAGAGAACTGGTTGATTACGCTACTGGGCGAATTTAGAAATGTGTACGTTTTGTAGCAATTACGGAATTGGTACTTCAATTTATTCCCTCATAGTGTTTTTCGGGTCAATACAGTCTTCTTTGTTGGAGCTTCTATTAAAGCTTCAATAAGTAATTTAATTTTCGAGTGTTAATTAGCACTTCTTCTTTACTAGGCAAGTCGTGCGTTGACTTGAAAATAGCTTTGACTTAACCAAAACAATAGTGCGTCGACAGCCACATTCTTTAAACCAAACCTAAATGGGGTCTGATGGTTTGATTACCAATGATGTCCTTTCGACAACAACGATGTCGCAACTTAATTTATTTGCAGTAATCAAGCACTCTGCTCGTTTTATCTCTAGATTAATTATCAAACATATTAACAGCGCTACCGCGAGTGTTAATTAACGCATTGATTGTTAACTGAAGGTTCATTAGAACAGCTGCAGGTTCCTCGCCTTTACTCTCTGCGTATGATAAGTTATTGAGTTACTTCCTTTTAATCAGCGGTACTGAAACTGCTGTTCTTCCAAATGCTCATATTTCGCAAGATTTTCGACATTATTATCTGCTTTTGTACGCTTTTTTTTATAGTTTTTCGCTCAGAGTAACAGACGTATGGTCTTTCCCTCTTTATGTAAAAAACGTTCAGCTGGAAGAATATTTTAAAGGTTGAAAAAAATTTTAAGTAACTGCCATTTTAGTGTTTCCTACCAGCATAAAAATTGCTATTAAGGGGGCAGATTTTTCATGAAAAAACCGTACTGAGGTTATTTAATTTCGTATTCGTGGTAGTAAACATGAAAAAAATGATCACTAAGAATATTCTGATGCTAAATTTAACTGCGTAATTCAACCCTGAAGGAAGGACAAGTTTTATTTGCTTTATCTTTTTTACTTGGCATCAAATAATAATTAGGAATTCTGGCGCTGCTTATTTTTACATTCATTCAGGAGACTTCTGGTTTTCTACTTAGCGTAATGTGACGTCGCATTTCTTTTAATGATCTTGAAAATGCTTTGGTATTATACAGGGTTAGTCAAAAGTATCAAACGTATGGAAACAGCACAATTATTTGATAAATATTAATTCCACACAGAAATAACCGTAAGGATAGAAATTATTTAGCGAATTTTGTAGCCATACTTGCGTGTATTGCGCGAGGGGTGTTTCGTTCCCAGAAAATTTGTACACCTACTTGGAATTTCGTCAATACTTTGTGGTAATTTCAAAAATACTTTGAGGTTCGGTGTAATTCGGGATACTTTGAAATTAGAGATAATTGTAAGTACTTTGAAGCAATTTGTTGAGTAATTCGGGATACTGTCGGTATTTGCAAAGCTGATGTACATTTACTTTAAATTTCTCTAGCACTTCAAGGTAATTCCAATACTGCTAGGTTACTTTGAGGTACTTTAAAGAAATTCAAGGTACTTTGAAGTTAATGATAATTCTAAGTACTTTAAAAGCAATACAATGAAAATCGTTTGGGCACTTAAAGATAATTCAAATGTTCTTCGAGTAATTCCGAAGCACTTCCGATGTAATTCGAGGTATTTCTAAGTAATTCGAGATACTTTCAGAGCTGGTGTACATCTACTTCAAACCTCTCCAGCACTTTTAAAGTAATTCGGTACTTCATAGTAATTTGAAGTACTTCGATGTTAATGATACATCTAAGTAGTTTGAAGCAATTCGAAGCGACTCTCGCATGACAAAGAATTATTTGAGCGCATCAAGGTAATTTAAATGTACTTCGAGTAATTCCATAGTACCTCCGATGCAATTCGAGGTATTTCCAAGAAATTCGGGATACTTCCAGTATTTCCAGAGCTGGTGTACACATTCTTCAAACTTCGTTATTTGAATACTGCTAGGTTACTTCGAAGAACTTTAAAGTAATTCAAAGCACTTCGAAGTTAGAGATAATTCTAAGTACTTTAAAAGCAATTTGAAGAGAGTTTCGCACGACGAAAAATCGGTTGAGGACATCAAGATCATTCAAATGTACCTCGAGCAATTCGACATGTATGTCAAAGTAATTTGATGTGTTTCGAAGTAATTTGAGACAATTTGAAGTATTTCGAGATAACTTGAGGTACTTCGAGGAAATAGGATTTTATTCGCACTAATTTCAGTTACTTCGCGGTAATTCGAGGTATTGCGAAGTTAAGTTATCATACTTCCAGTACTTCTAAAGCTGGTGTACAGCTGCTTCGAATTTTGGTATTGCTTCGAGGGAATTCCGATTGCTTCAAAGTAATTTGAGGTAATTCGAGGTACTTCGACCAAATAGAATTTTTTTCGGCGTAATTTCAGGTACTTCGCGCGGTAATTCGAGATATTTTGACGCAGTTCGAGGTACTTCGTGGTACTTGGAGTTTCTTCGCGGTAATTCGAGGTATTGCGAAGTAATTCATCATACTTCTAGTACTTCTAAAGCTGGTGTACAGCTGCTTCGAATTTTGGTATTGCTTCGAGGGCATTCCAATACTTTTAAGTTACTTCGAGGTACTTTAAATCAAAGTACTTTGAAGTAGTTCGAAGAAAGTTTTGCACGACGACTTTGAAATGCGCACTGCTAGTAATTTGCAATTATTTCGAGTAGTTTGGCATGTGTGTCAAGGTAATTTTATGTGCTTCAAAGTAATTTGAGGTAATTCGAGGTACTTTGACGAAATAGAATTTTTTTTGCTGTAATTTCAGATACTTCGCGGTAATTCGAGATACTTTGCAGTAACTCGAGATATTTTGACGCAATTCGAGGTACTTCGTTGGAGTTTCTTCGCGGTAATTCGAGGTATTGCGAAGTAATTCATCATACTTGCAGTACTTCTAATGCTGATGGACGTCCACTTCGAATTTTGCTATTCAAAGTAATTCCGATACTTTTAAGTTATTTGAAGGCACTTTAAATTCAAAGTACCTTGAAGTGCTTTGAAGTAATTCGAAGAGAGTTTCGCCAACGACTTTAATTTGAGGTAATCCGAAATGTTTCGAGATAAGTCAAGGTATTTCGATTCGAGATACTTCCAGTACTTTTAAAGCTGGTGTGGACAACCTTCAGGAAGTGAATAGCAACTTTCGGTATTGCTATACTGATTTAATTTCTGCAAATATCTAATTTATATGAGCGTACAGAAAAAACCTAAAGGGCGTATGTCTGGAGAACAAGGTGGCCATTCGATTTGTCATCTTCTTCGAATCCAACGACATGGAATAACTCATCCAATTAATTTGAAACTTGTACGAATCTACAATGTTGAGGTGCCCCATGTTGAAACCAGATACACGTATTTGATCTATTTGGTTCAATGTCGTGATGAAATAAAACTGTAATTTCTGGACTGATGTGTTTTTTGCAAAAGAGCTATCCGATTCCCGCCAGAATCGTGCCGTTTCCATAGTTTTGACCAAACCTATCTAGGTATTATTTTATATTAACGTGCCGGCTATATTTATTTTCTATACAATTCTGATTGTGAAATTTACGCAACCTTGGAATTTACTGGTTACAATAAATAAATAATAGACGTATGTTTATTTTGTAATTAAATTGGTGTGTTTGACCTTGGTGTTTCTATCGCTATATAATAATACTTTTTAGGAAGTTGATTATTATTTGTTTTTTAATAAAGATTAACCAATTGTGAAGAATGTTTTAGAAAAACTGGTGTTTTATTACTGTTAAGGAGCAACCAGAATTATGTGTTCCCAAATTCACTTAACATTTTATTGAATACAAAGCTCGCATTTCCATTGAACATTGTCAGATTCAATTATGCAACCAATTCATTCCAATACTCGTGTGCACTTCAGTTTTCAATAATTGCAGAATTGTTGTTCGAAAACAGTCCACTTCTGCCTGTAATTTCCGCGAAAATGCATTTTAGTAGATTACATTTGTATGAAGTAATACAAAAGCGATTCTCCGCGAGCTTCATTAAAATTAATTAGACAGCTTGTAGAACTAAGCGGAAGAGTCTTGCCGAGCTACACGCTTGTGGAAACAACGCGCGTATCGTCGAGTCACGGTGAAATTTTATAGTACAATCTATCAGATATATTGCTGGTAAATTGTATTGATCATGCCCTCATCTTGTTGCTCTTCTAAACAGAGCCCAGTAATTTGTGTTTAAAAGTCAGGTTCATGGAAGTTATAATTATAACCGAACTGAATTAATTGCGAGAACTATATTAAACTTTATTATTAAAGCTCCTACGCGAAACAACTGCCTGTTGTAATAACATGAATGTGCCAGTTTTGGAAATAGAGTGATTTTTTTCTCCTTTTAGCAATTTCCCTTAATGACGCATAAAATGGCTGGTTTTCGTTAGTAAGTCTATTTAAAAAGTCAATACACTCCAATCCAACCTCGTGGGCTTAACTTCTGGAACAAATCCGTTTGAAACGTGATGCATATTTAATAGCAACGACTACTAGTTTTTTTTTGGAATCAGAACAGCAAAATGTGTTTGTAAAATATACATTATCAGTTATCATAAAATGAAAAGTATTAGAATACAAAGGACATCAGTTACATATACAGGGTCACTCAACAAAGCTACGTGGGTCAATATCTCCTTTACTATTTAAAACGCAGAAAATAGTTTCAAATAAAAGTTGTAGGGGATTAAGGGGGCGAAATTATTATCAATTATACAGAGGTTACCATATACAGCGGCATAACAAACTTGTTTTTTTTAATGGAACATTCTCTATATTTCTGAATATTTTTATTCTCCTTTTAATTGCCTTTCTGAACATGTTTTGTTTTTGAAATTCCTTTGCGACGTTGCCAGTTATTCCAATATTTTTGCACCAAATACTAAATTTTACGAAAATAATTGAATAACTTGGCAACGCTGCAACGGAATTTCAAAAACCAAAGATGTTCTGAAAGGCAATAAAAAATAGGATGAAGAATATGCAAAAATATACAGGGTGTTTCATTTAAAAAACAAGCATTGTGTTTCAGTAGTATATGGAACCCCCTGTATAGTTAAAACTAATTTTCGTATGTAGTCATCTTGGTCGCCTACAACTTTTATTCGAATTTGTTTATATCTTGCATACTTACGTCCTGGGACGCCCTGTATATGAATTTTTAAAATTTAGATGGCACAGCTGATGAGGTAATGTGTTTCTGACATTATTATATGATTTTTGGCGTCAAATGATGTGTTTTTGACTTCACTATATAATTTTTTGACGTTTAAAATGCTGTGACGTCATTATATGATTTTTGGCGTCAAAAGTAGCGTTTCTGATATCATGACGTCGCAATATGTTTTTTTTTACATAAAAAAATTATTATCTTCCGTCGAGTCGGATGTAGGAATTTAAAAAACTTTTGAATTATAAGTACATAAAACGGATTTTTAAACGTCAATAAATACTGATTTACATGTATTTATTCACTTCAAGGGGTCCATTTTTGACGTATTTATTGACGAAGATTGAATATTTTTTTAGTTTTTTTACAGTTTTTTTACAGTTTTACTTTAATTTGCTTGAACGGTGTTCAGACGTCAAAAGGTGTATGTTTGACGTCAAAACAATTTTGCAATTGTTAACAAAATGAAATAGTGTATTTTAAGCTACGTATTTCGTTTGGCGCCTTTAGGCAATTGCCTGGGTTTGCCCGTTCGCAGGTTCGTTTCAAGGATTGTATTTTACAAAAGCTGGTTTTCTGTCACTTTATACTGCCTATCATCGTCATGGCTTATTTACTATTTATATTTTGTATTAAGTCTGTGGTTTTACAACAACGCTTTAACTAACATTATTAAATGTGACGTAAGTGTTGCATCGTTTAATGTTGCTGTCAAATTAATTAGTTGGTACACAAAATAGCAAACTTTCTTCCTTATTCTTGTTATTTTTTTTCTGTAATTCCATTAAATTTTGGAATGACCGTTCCAAGCAAACTTGCATGGTTTTCGAGCTATAGAACATGAGCTTTTACTGAAGCCATTCAATGTTAAATCACCTAACCGTAAATACATAAGATAAAATCTGTTCGATGACAGTGAGAAAGCAAGAGATTCGCCTGGAAGGTAATACCGCAACAATGCAATTCTGAGAAATGACAAGAACAAACTGATTGTTGCATGATAGATTTTAGAGGTTATACGATTACCATTACAGGCGTGGCCAGATTTATCTTGGGTTACTGACCCTACAAAACCGACACAGTGTATGACATGCCTTTCCCAACGAACGAAGCGTCACACGACCCTCTCCGAAGGTCTGCAGCATAATTACCATGTGAATTCACATGTAATTATTTTGAATTGAAAATTTGGTCATTATGGCGTACAGGCTCGATTTTACATACCTTATAACGGAAATAAGTTCACCTTGTAAACGAAATCCGCAACGTTATAATTTCGAGGTTCGATTTTCTTGGTTGTTAATTAGAATTCGCGCGCTTGTTAAAGTTTAGACAATAAAAATACAATAAAACACCTTGTACAAATATCAGCTTTAATATTAATTATTATTAAAAGGAGCCGAGATTGTATGTATTAACTCTTCAAGTTGAATACACACACTGAGGCTACATTTCTTTCAGTTTGAATAACACATATTCTACATACAAGCTAAAATACTAAAAATGTGAATCATTCGTGGATTATATTACTTAATGCAGAATGCCAGCAAACATAGTTTTCACTTAGTGATGAATGAAGCGTGGTAGAATTTGTGAATACACTTCCAAAGGTTCATTAAATACATTATCAAAAATTTTAGCTTGAAGTTTGAATTTAGCGTAGCTAGACGGATTTGTTTGTCTATATCATGTTAATTAAAATTTAAATGACGTAAAATTCTGTGTGGATGCTGACTAATACCGAGAAATGACAAAATCTTTACAAACAAATACTAGAGCACTTTGCGGCACTGTTTAAACTAAACTACCCACACTCCATTTTCCGATGGATTTTTAGCTGTGGCCCCGCCCCTTTTCGATGTACCTTGAGCTGTGGTCCCGCCCCTTTCCGATGTACCATAGCTGTGGTTCCGCCCCTTTCCGATGTACGTCTAGCTGTGGCCCCACGCCTTTCCGATGTACCATAGCTGTGGTTCCGCCCCTTTCCGATGTACGTCTAGCTGTGGCCCCACGCCTTTCCGATGTACTTACAGAATTCTCGCCCGTTTCAGATCTACCCCGTGATTTTATCCCACCTCTTTTTGATGTCCACTTAGAATTGTCCTACCCCTTATCGATGCACCCTTAAATCAAGTCCTACCCTTTTCTCCCGATGTACCTCTACTGAGGTTGAAATTACTTTTGTGCTATGTAGCAGTAACAAAATTTTTAAAAATTTTAATCTGTTTACAATATCACTTTCAGTTAAGCAAATTACTAATGCCAATCTTCATCTTCAGCCAATCATTTTATGTATATGCGTATAAATATTATTTTATCATAGTCTGGAACTTGACCTTGCCGGCCCAGCTGCACGCTGTGTCGCTACCCGCTGCTACTCTCATCACCTCTCATTTACAAACCAAAGTCTGCGGGCTGTAGATGCGTGGAGCGTAGCCCACGGCTTTAGCTATTCGTGTACAAATATGATTTATCTTTTTAATGTGGTTCTAAATTTGGTCTCGCTTCTTTCTGATATACCTCTAGATTTAGTGTTACTTGTTTTCGGTCAACGCCTAGATTCAGTATTCGCCCTTTGCAATGTACTTTTGGATTTAGTCTTCACCCTTTATGATACACTCCTAAATTTAGTCCCTACCGGTTTCCGATGTACTTAAAATGTTTCTTTGTGCAGTTTAGCAATAACAAAATATTTTATTTCAAATTTTAATTCATTTAGAATATAACTCTCAGTCTAACAAATTGCTAATTCCACCTTCAGATAGGAGTGTTTATTTTTTATCATAATATATTTTATCACTGTCTGGAACTTGGCCTTAGCGATGTACTCCCGTATGCTGCACGCCGCTACAACATAAACAACACTTGCGTATAAAACTTGTAGGAATATGCTTTTAAATTGTATCACTACTTGCTACTAAGTTTAAAATATTTTTCTTAATTTTCTTTGATATTGCTGTAGTATCGTGCAAAAATTTGATTTTTTTTATTCTAAGGAGGTGCCTTTTTAAAACTTGTTTGCTGAAATGATTCGGCCTGCGGCTTCAGACTAAATTCGGGACTGAGTCCTAGATTTCGTTCCAACCCTTTTCGATGTACCTCTACATATGATATTCCCCCGTTTGATATACCCCACATTTAGCCCCACCCCTTTCCACTGTACCTATAGATTTTGTCTTCTTCATATCTGATATATACCCCTAGATTTAGCTCCACCCCTTTCGGATGTACATCTAGATTTGGTCCCATTTCCCTGCAATATACCCCTAGATTTAGCCTCGACCAACCCTTTCCGGTTTGCTCGTGCTACCCTTTCCTCTGCACCTCTAGATTTGGTTCCACTCCGATATGCCCCTAGATTTAGTCCCTTCCCTTTTTGGTGTGCCTCTAAATTTGATCCCACCTTCCTCCAATATACCCCCAGATTTAGCCCCACCCGTTTCCGATATACTTCTAGATTTTGACCTATATCTCTCCGTTATACTCCTAGATTTTGCCCCACTCGTTTCTGTTCATTTAAATCTGGTTTTGCCTCTCTCTGATATAACTCGAGATTTAGCTCAATCGTTTCCGGTGTACGTCCCATTTCCTATTTACTTCCACCTCTCCAATCTACCCCTAGATTTAATGCTGTCCCTTTCGGGTTTACCGTTAAATATGGTTTCACTTTTCTTCCATATACTCTCACTCTTTGCTGATGTAACTCTGTTTGGCCCCACCCCCACCGAATTCTTCTGCTCTTCAGTTATTTATCTAATGGACTCTGTACTACAGTTACGTTTTGTTCTGTAATAAAAAAATTAAGGTGTTATGTTTTTCGTCAACTACCTATGACAAAACTGCAAGATGTCCAGTTTGTTTTCGAATAACGATTATACAGTCGCCAAAGAAAGTATTTGCTTAATGGATGTGTATTAATCATATGAAGTTTCCTAGTTTGGTATTGTAAGAAAACAATCACAAAACATTCAACAATTATATTAACTTGCAAAGTTACAGGAATTAATTCATATAATACGCGTGTTGCTAACAACGTAGCTTTTACATAACTAACTTCCCCTGTGCCGGGATATTTTAGAGCCCGGCCGGTGATCCCATTCCTTCGTGGTAATATGATCCTTATGACTATGAAGCAATATCGAGGCTGACCCAACACTCGGCCATCCTGACCAAAGGGTCTGTCCTCAGACCTGCCTGTCCTTATAGGGACCTGTAACAGGAAAAACAAAACAATACGAGGAATAATGTAAGTGGCCGGGGACTTCCTTTTTGTTTTGTCGTCTTTCTTTAGTTTGACTCAGCAACGTTTGCTGTGGAAGTGGCGACGTTCGCCCGTTATAATATGCAACTTTATTGTATGGCGACGTTCGCCCGTTATAATATGCAGCTTTATTGTATGGCGACGTTCGCCCGTTATAATATGCAGTTTTATTGTATGGCGACGTTCGCCCGTTATAATATGCAGCTTTATTGTATGGCGACGTTCGCCCGTTATAATATGCAGCTTTATTGTATGGCGACGTTCGCCCGTTATAATATGCAGCTTTGTTGTATGGCGACGTTCGCCCGTTATAATATGCAGCTTTATTATATGGCGACGTTCGCCCGTTATAATATGCAGCTTTGTTGTATGGCGACGTTCGCCCGTTATAATATGCAGCTTTATTATATGGCGACGTTCGCCCGTTATAATATGCAGCTTTGTTGTATGGCGACGTTCGCCCGTTATAATATGCAGCTTTATTGTATGGCGACGTTCGCCCGTTATAATATGCAGCTTTGTTGTATGGCGACGTTCGCCCGTTATTATATGCAGCTTTGTGGTATGGCGACGTTCGCCCGTTATAGTATGGGACCTGTAACATGAAAAACAATACAATACGAGGAATAACGTAAGTGGTCGGGGACTTCCCTTTTGTTTTGTCGTCTTTCTTTAGTTTGACTCAGCATCTCTTCAACTTCCGGTAATCGATGACACACCTTACTACCAGCTTGCGCATCACTTTTTCTAATACATGTAGTTCTGATTCACCACCGGCTATACGTCATCAATCTGGGTACATTTGGTGCCCGTTAGTTCAACAAACGTATCTTTGAAGCCGTCCGCACTAAAGCCACGGCCTCTCGTAATTACAAATTATTACTACCTACGGTCGTTTAACAAGTTCTTTGCACTTTATTTTATCTGCACTTAAAATTTCGTCAAGTATGATACTATTTAAATTTCATCATCTTGCCGTAATAACAAAATCTCCATTTCGCGGATTGTTTTATTTTTTTTTTAAGTGCCCTAACTGCCAAACGTAAACGTTACTCCGCCCTTCAACGTGTAGGCAAAGACCGCTCCAAGTTTAAATTTTTAGCAGACACAGAATAGTTACACAAACAGCTTGTAGTTCATACATGTGAGAATTTCCGTCTTTCTTCAAATTTATTACCCTACACCGCATCGAATTTCTTGCCAGCCGCCAGTCGGAACATGTGCTTTGATGACCTGTGACCTCATCTACCCCTTGGTTTGCTTTTAAAAACATTCATTCCTGTTAAGCCACATTTTGATGGCATAATAGTATCAAATGACTAAACACGACCGAACTCATTCTGACATCACATTTGTTTTATTCTTAAGAAATTATAAACGGTATGTTCACATATTTTTCTATTAGAACACTTTTGATTACCTTTTATTCTCTGCTAGGTCTTTATAAAATCCGTTCATCACATAACATTTGTTATAGAAACATCGCGGTTTCAATCTTTTGATGCTTAAATATTTGTGGTAATTGTTTCAGAATGTTTTTTCTAACAAATTTCTAATAAATTACCGACCTCAAAATTATTAACAACTCCTGCATTGGCAATGTTGATATTGGGAGCACTTATCCATTCCATTCTGCTGATCTAGCAAATTGCACTACATATTGTCAATGATTGCGTCACCAAATTTAAAAATTCATCGATTATTTTCCAATACAGGCATCTACTTTTGCTGCGATTTTTGGAACTTTTGTAATCTTATTCTACGTTTGACCAGATAAAGACGTACGACAGTCCCAATGATGCTGCTAATCGCGCTTTGCGATTTCCCATCTTGCATAAAATTGCACAACATGCATTAAATTGAACCACACAAATTATCAAGCTTTTGTTTTCACTTAAATAACTGGCAAACTCGAACGCCAGGATGTGACTTGAACGTGCCCAGTAATAGCGTCCCTACCGCTTTAGCTTCATTGTTTACGTCATTTTCTTTTGTTTTAAAACAAAGATAATATTCTTACTTGTTTGCAGACATGGACTAAATATTGTAAAATCGGTATTTACAGGTATTAGCTTTAACTACTCCACTACCGAGCGCAAATCTTTTTTCACGACGGCAATAAATTCTTTTTTTGAATCTTTCTCGTGGAAACTAAGTTTTAAAAACTAACAACTAAAGGCGTGTGGGTATTAAACTTTCGATTTCCTCTTTAATCGTTTCAACTCTTGCTTTGTGTTGTCTCCACTCGCCGTACTACTGTCTCTACTCGAAGATTGTCGTCGTCGCGCTTCTTTTTCATCTTTTCGCCTTGAACGCCTTATCTTTATTAACGTAATATACACAAAAAAAAACACCACAGGATTTAATTTTGCACAGGCACTGTCCTTTATATTTTTTTTCTATGGGCACTGTCCTCAATCCCACTTCTGACTTGTAAGAAAACAATCACAAAACATTCAACAATTATATTAACTTGTAAAGTTACAGGAATTAATTCATATAATACGCGTGTTGCTAACAACGTAGCTTTTACATAACTAACTTCCCCTGTGCCGGGATATTTTAGAGCCCGGCCGGTGATCCCATTCCTTCGTGGTAATATGATCCTTATGACTATGAAGCAATATCGAGGCTGACCCAACAGTATTTATATTAATATATTATCTCACATAACAATATTATCAACTGCACACAAAACATTTGACGAAAATGTGAAAGCTTGAAGCGGGTGTAGTTAAAAACACTATAAATAGACTAAGAAAGTGCACACACTTCAATGCACACAAATAGTATATAACCCATGAACTTTGATAACTTTGTATAGGACCTAAATTCCCATAAATCATCCTCAAGTATTTGATCCGTAGGATTTTCATCGTCTCGGAATATATTTAGCTCGTTAATGAAATCTTGAGGGTCTTCATCAAATATGTATTGTCCTGTAAGTCTCTAGTTGATGGAACAGCTTAATAACGTTGATAATCGGCCTGAGGGCACTGAATTTGAAGTAACCTTGAAGAACCTTTGACGTGTTTCTCCTTGTATACCTTATGGAAATGTTAACTGTCATATAACAATTAACATTTCCACCGATTGAATAGTTGATGACCATTTGGGCGTGTTGTCCTTCACGAAAGAAGTCGACGAAGTCCGGTAAACAAGACAAAACAATCTTGGGTTTAAAATCGGTCGTTTTGTATAGATTACAGCTAGTCGTTTTACAATCTGTGTTTCTCGATGAGAACGATGTCGAAATATCCACGCAAGCAAGAGCCGTCGAGCCGGTTGAAAGTGGGACAACGCGCGTTTCTCCGCCGGGGCATTGGCGTTGCTCGCTCGGTCTAAATCAGACGAACGAACTACGTGCTATCTACTTGGCCGTGGCCTGGCGAATGGCAATAATAACGCAAGTTGTTTGGGAGTTTCACATTTTGGAAGTTCCAGTAATAAAGCGTAACCACCAGAAAACAAGCGGCTGTTATTTCGATTCCTTCCTCGAATAATTACATTTTATGTAGGACAAACGAAGTTTTTTTTATGCGCAAATAAAACTTTTAGCGCTTCCGCATTGAATGGATGACCTCAAAGTAATTACAGCTAGGGATTTCTCCACTCTAGTTTAATTTTTCAGTTTTATTATTTCAGATGTTACTTAGATACTTTGCGTTATTTAAACGTTGGTGTTTATCGAGTCCTAATGAAAGTACCTGCTTGAGAAAGTTGAGCTCCACATTGATGGTGGTTTATTTACCTCTAGAGTGTGAGGTGGGGTTTCCGTTATTTTATTTTTAGTCTGATGGTTCTGTAACCAAATGTGGCAGAAGATAAATGTGACCAGAATCAAGTATGTACAGAGGAAAATATGGCCTATTATTGTGCTTAAATGGCGGGGAACCACAGGAAAGGGAAAGGTATCGCAATGCAATATTTTCTCGTATATGTCTAGTTGGTAAGTAAAGTGATATTACTTTCGTTGTTACACCACTGTAGCAACTACATACCTCTAATTATATTTTTATGAGATATGCAGGGGAGGTATAGTGATGTGACAGTATAATGCTTATTAGACGACAAAAAAGATTAACGAGCTAGAAATGCTATGCTTTGCCGAAACACGAAATATACAGGGTGTCTCAGACATGACTCCCCAGGCCTATAACTTTGTTATTTTTAAAAATAACTATAATAAACTATATATATTCGTAAATGGGAGCAAATTCTCTATAAGATGGGGAAAGAAAATTTTAGAAAATCTGTACTCATATTATGGCAGCGATATTCAACTTTTTTTTTTCAAATTGCACACTATGATTTTTTTCGGTCATTCTGATGGTACTCTTTATTCTCCTTACAACCATGTAAACCAATATGGGTCTTACATAAGAAAATTCTCGACAAAAATACGATTGAAAGTTGAAGTCTAGGTTTGCCATGGAAACAACTGATTTTTGTAATTTGTACTCATCGGCGATGAAAACAATAGCGTAGTGTAAAAAAAATACAAATTCATTATTTTTATACAATATTACCTTTATTAACTAAATGCTAATAACAAGTTAATTATAATTACAAAAATTGTTCAAAATTCTCTCCGTTTTCAGTTGCGCAACATTGAAGTCTATGCAGAAATTCTCTACTTGTAACTTTTATTAATAATTCTGGAGGAATATTACTGCAGACTGTAGTAAGGTATTGTTTTTAATGTTTTCATCGCCGATGAGTACAAATTACAAAAATCAGTTGTTTCCATGGCAAACCTAGACTTCAACTTTCAATCGTATTTTTGTCGAGAATTTTCTTATGTAAGACCCATATTGGTTTACATGGTTGTAAGGAGAATAAAGAGTACTATCAGAATGACCGAAAAAAATCATAGTGTGCAATTTGAAAAAAAAAAGTTGAATATCGCTGCCATAATATGAGTACAGATTTTCTAAAATTTTCTTTTCCCATCTTATAGAGAATTTGCTCCCATTTACGAATATATATAGTTTAGTATAGTTATTTTTAAAAATAACAAAGTTATAGGCCTGGGGAGTCATGTCTGAGACACCTTGTATTCCTCAATTATGATGTGACATATGAGGAAGACTCACCTTTACAATTAATAATTGGTGATTTTGAATATGGAAGGTTGAAACATACTATACAGCTAATGGTGATTCCATTTAAGTTGAAAATAAATACAAATCTATTTCGGAGTGCAATTATTCACTGCCGAAGAAATTTAATATTTTCTTATCTGATGATTGGCTTAGGAGGCAAACGTAATTAGGAAAATATATAAAGATAAAAAGCGTACTCCTGTTTCTGTGACGGATAATACCAATTCTACTGAAGACAGAAGAACAAAGGTATTACATGATATGACTAGATATGAGAAACAGGTTTCTTTGGGGTGTAGGACCCAGCGATCACTGGACACAACGGCCACTTTGGTTTAGTGGGTACAATGACCACACCCTGGACACAACGGCCAATAGATACTACCGGCCGCTGGTAACAACAGCCACCCGAACGCAACATCCATAGAGACCAAATTGGCCTAGTTGGCCCAACGGCTACGTTGGTTTAATGGATACAACGGCCACCTTGAACACAACGGCGACATTGATGTAGTGGACACAACGGCACTGAATACAATGACCACTGGAGACAACGTCCATTTACACACAACACCCACCTGGACACAAACTCCATATAGGCTACATTGTTCTATGAATTATACGACCACATTGGTTTAGTGGACACAACGGCCACATCTTTAGCCGAATACAACGACTACTGGAAACTACTAGACACAATGGCCACTGGACACAACTTCCACCTGAACACAACCCCCCATATTGATAACATTGGTCTAGTGGACTCAGGGGCCAACGACGCCTACTGATTGTGACTTTTGTGCCCACTAGGCTAGGTCGTTGTGTGTACTTTAACCAATATGTACACTTTTTCCAGCTAAAGGTGGGGCCGTTGTGTCTAGTGGTCTTTGTTAGGAATGAAAAATACTGTCATTTATGTAATAGATGTCTGATAATTAATTAGCAATTTTTTGTTACAAGCACATAGCAAGTACAAAAAGGCCTTTAACTATAGATATTAAATTATTGGGTCAGGGTTTGTGCAAGGCGTGGGCACCCTCTTATTGATTTAGAGGACGATTTGCCACCACCAAATGCGCATCTCACCGCTCATAAACTATCAGGGACGCTTACAGTTTAGACATGTAGCACAGAACCTGGCAGTGGCAGCGCATAGGAAATACCGCCGCGGCCAAAAATGTTTTTCAAAGTGGACGTGGCCAATTTGAACGTATTTTAAGATTATGTCGCAATTTTAGGGCAAAATAAAAAATCTAAAAGTTATGGTGTTTATAATGAACTACACTTACACGCACTTTAAAGCAACCAAGAATCAAGAAGAATCGATAGCTCATGGGAAGCTACCGAAACAATTACTAGTTATTGCTACCTCTATTCTTATCGTCCTTATTTCTTATAATTACGTATTTGATAAGCGATATGAGAAGCCTGAGCGGCCTATAATTTACGTGTTCTTAGGGGAGTTAAAAGCGCGAAAAAGGCGACATAAAAAAACATTGACAGGGCATTCTGAATTTAGGGATTCAAACATGTGGTAGCAGTTAGCTATTTAGAGCAATCCTTAAACCTAAGAATGCCGAAGAATTCACCGGACAAAACCCATCACATTTTTGCATCTGTGGTCGTATAATTGCAAAATATTAATTTAAACATTGGGAAAGAATTATCGTTGACTTTGTGTTATTCTTTTGACCGGTAAAACTCTTGTAAGAGAAATGACCCAAAACGCATTCTGTAAGACAATTTGAATTGTCTCTTTTTAATGATTCTCAATTTAATTCTGTCAACGCATTTCTTGAGATTATCTACCGGTGTGTATGTTAATTAAATTTCCATACTCTCACGGCCTTACACGTCTTATTTTCCCATAACAAAATCGCATTGTTGTTCTGGGAAAATAAGTCGCGGAAAGCTAATGCGGCAGATTTGGCGGAAAACAAAAATGAGGGAAATAAATTTGAATTTTAACCATTTATAGCTTGTGAGTTCACGGTCGTATCACTTCTACGTCCCAAGCGAACTCCCATTTCATGATCGCCTATAAGTCGTATCCATCCATCTTCGGTAAGTCCTCGGAAACTGCTCTAGTGGTGGTTTCAATAGAAACTCCATCCACGCCTATCGATTTTCAGATCTCGCTACAATATTATGTATGTATATGTGCATGTTTCATGTACTGCATATAACGGGCTGGGTTGAAGCACACATAAGGGCTGCACTGCACCGGAGGGTTACATTGCCAACGGTATGTAATGTAAACTTAACGGGATTATTTTAAACCGCTCATTGATCAAAACGATTAAAGCGCGTCGGTATTCTGTGTGTTACAAAAAGCTGGAATTTTTTAGAGTTTAATTTGATTGAAAAATTGATTCGTCCACGAACAAACTGGTTTGCCTTTCTTCGACGGAACTACTTAATTTTGTTAAGCAATTAAGGCTTGGTTCAGCGAAACAAAAATTGCATTTCTTGCCTCAGCATGGTGTTTATATTGGGAAGCTAGAAGAGCTACTTTCGGGACTTGTTAGAAATATTTCAAAGCCGGCATTTGTAATGTTGGTACCGTTCTGTTTAGCATCTGGAAAGCGGTGGGTTTCTACAATCACAGAATTGCAACCAGCACTGTGATGATGGATTGATTTTATTCTATTTGTTAGTTGAACAAATTTAAACCGCAAGCTTCCATGTGGATAAGCTCCATGTGGTTTTTGTAAATAAATTGGTGTAATTTAAGCTTCTGTGAGGTCTCTGCAACTGTTTATATAATAAATGGTATTGACGAATTATGCTCGCATTCAGGAGTTAATAGTATTATTGTTGTCTCTGCCATGCAAATTACAGGAATGTATATACAAAACAAACATTAACAGACTAATAAAAAGAGTTTAAAATACTTTTATAATATAAAACTGCAATAAACTTGTAATAATTTCTTTTTCTTCTTTTTTTTTAGGTAAGTCGAACTTTCCTTATTAATTATGAGCCTACGAGCTTGGTAAGTGCTAATTTCTTTAATTTTCTGTTAAAGTTTACAATTTTAGGCGGTAGGGTCATTCAGATATTGCTCAAAAATCGGGAATTTTCACAAGCCGTTGTTCACGTCACATAAAACATGTAAAACTAACCAATGCAGCAAAGAAACCAAATTCGAGAAACGTTTGGTATATTTCGTAATTTAAAATCAGTAATTGTAGGAAAGACCATGCGCGTTGTTCAGGTCTGCATTATTTTCCGCTTTATTAAACAACAAAAATGGTCCAGGTATGGTAGGCTGAGCCGGACCAGCGAACAGGCAAACCTAGGTAATTGGCTTGGGACATCAAACAAAATGGGGCGCTTAAAATTTCCTAAGTAGTTTTTATCTGCCAGTAAATACGAAATATTAAAATCAGTTCTATTATACTCGTACTTCCTACTATTCAGAGTAGTAGTACAAGTCAGTTCTACTGCTGACCGGTATGTTTGTACTGCCGCGAAGGACTTCCAGATACAACCTTTACTTAAGTTCTTAATGTACAGTAGCATGTCCAAAAAATAATTCTTAACTTCTGAGAGCCGTTCAAGCAATTTGGAATAAAATGACACAAGAAACAAAAATATTCTATTTCGACGTCAATAAATGACATTTTTACGTCAAAACTTCAGTTTTAGACGGCAAGAATTGATTTTTTGGCGTATTTAAATACATTTTTGTTTCAATAATTAGTCTTTGAAGTCAAAAATCCATTTTATCTTTTATCTAATAATAATTAGTGTTTTAAATTCCTACATTAGACGTTAAAAACTAGTTTATGACGTCACAATATAAATTTAGACGTCTAAAAATTACCACTGACGTATGGAAATAAATTTCTGTCATCAATAAATGTTTTTTGACGTCAAGAGGATCATTTTGGGACGTCAGAGAAAACATCGTTTTTGACGTAAAAAATTAAATTCCTACCATCGAATTTCGCATAAAATATTTATTTTAACATCCGGTAATCGAATTTTTGACGTCAAAAATCCATTTTGTGATGTTCAACAATTATTTCTTGACGTCTGAAAGCGGTCCAAGCAATTTAAAATTAAATGATAAACGAATGCAAAAATTCTTGGATTTTTACGTCAAAAATTGAGGTTTTGACGTAAACAGTGATTTTTTGCGCTAACAATTGTTTATTGACGCCAAAAAATTTCTTCTAAGTTATAACAATTAAACAGTGTTTTAAATTTCTACTTCAGACGTCCAAAACAAAATTTTGACGTCATAGTATAAACTTAGACCTTTTAAAACTATTGACGTAAGAAACTAAATTTTTTTGACGTCAAAGTGAACATATTGTGACGTCAGAAAAAACATCTTTTTTGACTTCAAAAAATCAATTTCTATCATCGAATTTCGCATAAAAATATTTATCTACTAAATCCTGTAATCGAAGTTTGACGTCTAAAATCAATTTAGTAATTACGTCAAAAAGCCATTTCATAACAAATATTTCTTCAGGTCAATAAATGATTTTTTTAAATCAAAAATGTGTTTTTGACGTGAATAACATTTTTTTATTAATAATTATTCAAGTATTTAAAGTTCCTACATCAGACAACCAATTTTTGACGTAAAAAAAACTACTGCCGTAAGAAAATACATTTTTGACATTAATAAAGGTTTTTTGACGTCAAAAAGATCATATTGTGATGTCAGAAAAACAACTTTCGACATCGAAAAGTTAGCTCCTAACTTAAAAAAATATTTTTGACGTCAATTAATGTTTAATAAAATGTAAAACAGCGTTCTAAAAGGAGCGCAGAAATATAAATTGCCTAGGGATGCTAACAATTGTAATTCGGCTGTGGTGAGTGGTTATCCTTTGGCAACTGAAATCGCGATCTTTGCCGTTCTTCGCCGTAGTGCGTGTTCAAACCCTAGAACGGGCCTATGACAACGGCCACTTGGTATTTTGCTTACCCATATTGGTCATATTGGTGTAGTGAAAACAACAGCCACTTGGATACAACGGTCACACCTTCAGGTGGACATAAGGGCCACACATTTATGTGGACACAACGAAAACACCTTTAGATGGACACAACTGACACACCTTTGGGTGGACAGAACGGCCACCTTGGATACAACGACGTGCGGTCTCGCAGATTATTCTGGGGCGACCTCAACACAACGGCGATGTGGTGCTGGTTGCTCTAGTAGTTGTTCTTCCAAACACAGCGATCAATTAAAAAAAAACAACGGCCATTTAGGATTTCGTGTGCAAATATGAGGCACATTGGTCTAAAGGACATTACGATCATCTTGGACACAACGGCCAACCCTAAGCGAAGCTAAGCGAATACAACGACCATCGACACTAGGCTTCGCTAGCGTTGTGTCCAAGGTGTTCTAATGTTCACTAGACCAATATGGCGATAGGAGCACCCCAAATCCCAAATGGGCGTTGTGTCCAGGTGGTCGTTGTATCCATTAGTCGTTGTGTCCGTAGTAGCGCAGCGAGCACCGCCGATTGCAGCTGGCCCTCCCTCTCGCACGCAACGTGGCTTCAGAACTCTCCGCTGGGCGTCGCCATCATTTCAGAAATCACTTTAAAATATAAAGCAGACTTAAGTAGGTTTTCAATAATTTAACTAAGCTGCTTTTGCATCTCTTTGATGAATTGGAAAATATACGTTCACTCGGTGCAAGATAGTTGTAGCGACACCTAATTTCCTAATAATTCTGGGAACCTAGAATCCAGCAAAAATCTTATAAATTAGGCGTAATTCCATTTATGCACTTAAAGTCCGTCCCTGACAAATGGAATGCAGATTAACAGGGAACATGTTGATGTAGCGGTTGAACTAGAAAACTATAATTAAAACCTGTTGTAATTTATTGCAAGGACTATAAATCGATTATCGTAATTATAAAATAATAAACAGCTATCATGAAAGCAGCGAAAGTTAATAAAAATGCAATTACTGTAAACAGGCCTAACCTTTACGGAATAACTGCTGGTTCGAGCACGTCATATTGATCGTGCAAATTTTCCCAATGAAACTGACAGTTAAGGCTCAACTGAAGGCCTATTCACACTATAGAAAACGGCACGACACCTAACGGTAATGACGAGGCATTTTAGGAAGCATTTCACATTTTCACTCGTAAAGAGTAAAGACATCTTAGTTATTTTCCAGCCGGAATGAAGTTATTTTCCCTTAGATGGAAGAGATTGGAAAATAATATTGGGTGGAGTTGAACTTTGAATCAGATCTCGCTAAGAGGGGGGTTTTAATAAAAAATGTGAAATTTACTGGCAGGTGCTCCATCTTGTTGAAATGCAATAATTTTTTTCCACAGATTAATTAAACTATAATACGTACTTAGTTTGCTACTTAATTGTTGTTTTATAAAATAATTTAAAATATTGTTTTTCTACGAGATGTCTATTTCATGGCTGCAAGCCTCATTAATCCCAAATGACCGACCGTTACTAAATCCTGCATTATGGCATGCACTTCCGTGTTTTGTGTTACTGTTTTATTAAAGGCTCACCTTTAATTATTTATAGTTACATGTCAGTAATGTTTAACCCCGAAATCCTTGCGTAAATTAAATAGAGGATTATCGTTGGCTTTCGTCCATCCAATTAATATCTATCCTATCCAATCGTGTGTGTATATATATATATTATGAAAGTTTTAATTTGCGTAGGTGTTCGAAGTAACCTTTGCGACCTCATAACTGTGCAGGAAAACGTGAGTCCATGACCGTAGCTAAACGACCGGTAAAAAATTAATTCACTCTTTGCCTTTAGAATTGTGTGTTGATAGCGAAAATTACTCCAGCCAGCATCCGCGCCATGCTCTGGGTATATAAACTTGTTGCCAAGTCGGGCGGTTATGTAAACGCTTCGGTTAGCTGCTGTTTCGTTTTGGAATTTAATTACATACTTTGCTTTCATTGACAGCTGGGAAATATAAGCAAAACATTTATTCGTGACCCAGGGCAAATCACAGAAATCTAACAACCTGTTTTATTTGAGTTGAAGAGATGGAAATTCTTAGTATGTCAACTGTGAAGGCGTTCGCCTTAAGAAAGAAGGAAAAATAAGACATTAAAATATTGTATGCGTTTTAGAATATGTACAGTAATGTACTACACTGGATTACATTAAATTGATGCAGTATTTCTAAAATTAGGATGAGGTGATTTAAATCAAGTTGATTTAAATTAAACGATTTATATATACAGGGTGAGTCAAGCTATACGCCTGTTTTTTAGCGAGTTTATTATTAGGAATTTATTAAAATTTTTTGGTATGCATATGTTTCGAAGGGTGCTCTACAACCTGGCGCAATCAGTTTTTTGATTGGACGTCAAATGTCAAACTAGAGATTTTCAACTGTTTATTTTTAAATGGAACGGTACGACTTTTTTGGCTTAAACGATGCTGTATGATGTTTACAATATGATCCTTACCGAATTTTTTCACAATTTTTAGGATTCAGCCGTAAAATATGCATTCATTATGTTAGTCTAGTAGGCCGGGACCTGCGAAACGTACTTTGATGTCCGATCGCAACTTTGCCGGTTTGTTGCTTTGCAACTTTTTCTCGCCGCACATAATAGAGGGCGTTATTAGTTTAATTCCCCGTTAGTTTTATACTTTCTGGCGTATATATGCCTGTTTGCTTTTGGTCTCAATTATGGTTAGAATTATGTCCACCTGATGAGTTCAAACAAGAACGAAACATGTAGTGGTCTATTCTAGCCATAATTGAAACCAAATCTTTTCTTATTTCTTGCCACACGGGCGTTTCTGTGTTTTGTGCTTAGAGGCCGGTGCGATCGCAGATACCTGCTTAGCAGGTTCCGATCGCAACTTTGCCGGTTTGTTGCTTTGCAACTTTTTCTCGCCGCACATAATAGAGGGCGTTATTAGTTTAATTCCCCGTTAGTTTTGTACTTTGATGTATTTGCACAAAACGATTTAATGATTCTCAGGATACATAGTGAAATCATTATTTTAATAAACATAAAGAAACAGAGAAGCTCGGGTATTTAGATTACATTGAATACTAGTTACTTCAATGTTAGGATAACATCGAATGAAAAATATTAGATTATAAACTAAACTAAATTTAAATAAAAAAAACTATAAACCGCAGTGGTAACTAGAACATAGCCAAGATAAAACGCATTGTAAGAATAATAATGGAATTAACAGTTTACAATTACTTATCGGGATGATAATTTTGTTTAACCTAACACCTAAACTGAAATGATAGAAAATAATAAACGAAGTAATAGTGCAAAAAAAAACGCCAACACAAATTTCTACATGTTATAAATGTTTCATTGAATTATAGAAAATGCTCAAAATGTTTTCCTTCCCGTTCTTTGCACACAGTAAATTTTCAATCCCACGCAACGCAAAACCATATCAGCAGGTATCAGTCGAATACATGTTCGGATTCGTTCTTTCATATCATGTGCTGTTGTAGGCTCTTCAATGTAAACTTTAGATTTTATATAACCCCACAAGAAAAAATCTGGGGGTGTTAAGTCGGGCGATCTTAGCGGCCATGCAGTTGGACCTCCACGGCCAATCCATCGATTGCAATAGTTTCATCAAAAGTTCACTTATTTTACGCAAAAACATGGTGACGCGTGCGTACTTACCGGCCTACTAGACTAACATAATGAATGCGTATTTTACGGCTGAATCGTAAAAATTGTGAAAAAAATCAGTAAGGATCATATAGTAAACATCGTACAGCATCGTTTAAGCCAAAAAAAGTCGTACCGTTCCATTTAAAAATAAACAATTGAAAATCGCTATTTTGACATTTGACGTCCAATCAAAAAACTGATTGCGCCAGGTTGTAGAGCACCCTTCGAAACATATGCATACCAAAAAATTTTAATAAATTCCTAATAATAGACTCACTAAAAAAAGGCGTATAGCTTGACTTACCCTGTATATATCAAAAAAAATTATAGCCCAAACGACTTAATGCAGAAAACCATATTGTCACACTGGGCTGAAACCGCAACAAAACGAGATTGGTCCGACAATTACGAATTTTGACTTCAAAATCGGTATTTAAAATGTTTATAAACATTTTAAATGAGAATAGGAATAACCTTCCATTGAGAAAAGATCTATAGGAGGTTTTATTTTGGTCGTTTATCTCTACAGTGTAATTGAGTAATTGCTGAAAAAACGAGATATATTCATTTGAAATAGAAGAATTTTCAAACATTCTTAAAATTTTCTAAATTTTGATAATTGTAATTTTCTTATTTTAACTGTTTTCAAAATTATTCATGAAATTTCAGGAAATTTTCATAATTATCAAAAATGTCAAATTTTTTTTTCAAAAATTACAAAACAATCAGAATTAAAGTTTTCAAAAATATTCCAGATTCGTAGTTTTATACATTTTCTGAATTTACAAATTGTGATTTTCTTATTTTTATTATTTATAAAATTTTCAAAATTATTAAGGAAATGTTGGTAAGTTATCATAATTTTCAATACAAATTGTTAAAAAGTTTTCAAAAATCAAAAGGTACAAAATATTTCAAATATAAGTTTAGTTTCAAACGTGCAGTCAAGCTGGTGAAAAGCATTCCTCAAATGTAAAGTCAAACTGGGGAAAAACCTTCTACACAAAGTGCTACTCTACTAGAGAAAAGCCGTCGCCCAGTGAAGCCCGTTTTTGGAGAGTAAACTATTATAAAAACTGGCGCTCGAGAACTTGAGGTTGTTTGTATAAGACAACGTACAATCCCACCTTCAATACCGATCCCGTAACGCAAAACTGCCAAATTTTTAATAAATTTGCTAACCGTTTTATTAGAAGTTATTAAAAACAATAACGTTTGGGCCTAGCTCACGGGGTCTGCTAGTTTAAATAAAAACGCCAATTTTACGACATTTCTTTATTAGTCTGTGCAATTAACCAGGAGGAATTAATTTTTTTTTAATTAAAAATTTAAATCAAATAAATCGCTTTTAGATTTTTTTAAACAAAAATCCCGATTTTTGCTAGCTGATCAAATTACTTTGTAAAGAGGTGACGGTTAAGTATGTATTGCAATGATATGCTTGGTCTTGTGACTACTAGAATACAATCCCTAAACTGTCTGCAATTCACGCAATTAAATTTAAACTTGCTATGAGACTCTTCTAATTTTCTCAGGGTCGTTATTAGCTTGTAAATAAGTTATTTTAATTAATTTTAAATATAAATAAACACACACAACGATATCAACTTTACAAAATAAGTTTTTATTTATTAAAAGAATTTCAAAATGTGTTTTCCGAAAATTAAATGAATTTTTATTAATTACTATCGTCTTTTTTTTATTAAATTAGAACACTTAACTTAGTGTCTTCTTATTATGACATTCCTCACTCTAGCAAAACTCTGAGTGTCCAACCTCTATTTCGTTCTGTTGGCCTCTTGAGCAACAAATAATACTCGCCCTTAATCCAAATCTTCTTCTGATCTGTTTTATATTATTTACAACTTGTTTTTATCACTATCACAAACGAAGAAATTTTATCGATCCCCTTTTACTTGTAATACTTCTGTACTTTTTACAATTCGTAGATAATCACTTATATTTTCTTCTTTTATATTGAAAATCGGTTTACATTACGTTTTGAACTCGTTCTTTCTGTTTTCATCCAGACGATATCAAAATCTGTCTTTTTTTTTTTCAAAGACGAGCCGTATCTAATTAAAACAAATTCTCTCTTTTCTTTATCTTTTGTCTTCCTCCTTTGATCCCCATTTTTTAAAACAAACACATAAATCTCATGTCCAAAAGTATCCTTTTATATATTTGTCACAATGACACTGACATCCTAACTGACATTAGTCGACGCACAAATCAAGTAACTCTAAAACTTCTTATAAACTAAACCTTTTTAACAATTCTCAATTAAATTATAATTACAATTAACATAAATAGACTTCGTATCAATCTGTTGTGTTTTTCTTTTCTTTCAATAAAAACAAACCATATGAAAAATAACAATTATTAGAATTTATAACAGGAATTCTAGCAAAAATACGCAATCCTGAGTTTATAAGTTAGAATATTAAAATCTTACAAGTCTTCATAAATCTCCAAATGTAAATTGAACTGCAGCAAGCATTCCAAAAATTGCCTTTCAGCAACCACAATACCCCAGTCAAATCAAACACCTGTAAATATCATAGCATTTTATGTGACTGCCTTACATTTTGAAGGTGGTGGGTTGTCGACTAATATTACTTTTAAAAATCGTTATCGTCCAAGTTTACACTTTTCTACAGGTCAAATCAATTATGTTGCGTGACTACTGTTTTATGGGCGTATAACTTGGCACTCGTACAAAAATGGAAGATTTGTACAGCAAATTACTGTTTTAAAAAAATATGGAAACACCGAAAACGTAGAATTTGAGTTTAGCTGCCAAAAAACTTTATTTTAATAAAACATTAAATTCCATATTTAAACTTTAAATTTCACTGTCTTAAAGATTTATTTTATCTTACATCTTTATACCTTTGCCCTTTTCTGTTTTTGCTTACCTTCGTTCATTTCAACCAAAAGTTTTTTAAATAGCATTAAATTATGTACAGTTTCGTGTCTTGAAACTTTCCGTTACTACATAGAAATCACAATCAGAAAATTAACCCGTTATGTTTGTAGTGTTTGGAATGGATGAGAACTTTTGCGAGAATGTAGAGCAGGTTACTGGTTTTAAGTAGGTAAAGCCAAGAAAAACAGCGTTCGTGTAGAATATACGAGGTTAAATATGTGTCTGTTTTACTTTAATCTCGGTTTAGATTTTATAGAAAAAAAAATGCAAGAAAGTTATGCAGATTTATGCACTGATTTGAATCGAGATAGATTAGGATTTTTAGCATAAAGGTTGGGTTGTTTTTGGGTTTGTTGGGTCAGTTAGGATTATGGATTTTACGCTTAAATTAATAATTATTTTGAGATTTATGAAAATGTAATAACGAAGTTTTTTTTTTGGATAATATATTCAGCAATATTACGTAGAATAAAATAGTTTACTTGTCTTAATAGGCAGTTCTGCTTATACAAACAAGGCAGAGAACTTCAAAACATAAATAAAATGCTAAAGCAAACTACCTTTCGTTTTCGTGTTGGTGAACGATTTTTTTACAGCATTCAAAATTATTTTAAGAAATATTGTTGCTATTTCCTGCCTAATACGAATTTTGAGGTCGTTTAACCTATCTCGTTTGTTCTCGAATGCAATTTTCCTTTCAAATATCCTAATAATTACGTTGGTTTTAAATCGGGGGATTGAGGTGGCCACTCCATAAAATTGCTATTTCCGATGCGCCTTTTTGGGGAATTTTATTTCTAGATAGTGACGAACGTGAATACCACATTGGGGTGGTGCACTGTCGTGCATGGACCAGACATCGGTACTGGGAACGTCGGGATCATCTGCTTGCCCAATTGCAGTCTTTATGATTAGAAAGTTTTTTTTTATAAAGCAAATTGTTAAAGCGGTAGTGTACATAACTTTGTAACATGCTGTAAATTTCCTAAATTTCATTCGGTTTAAGTCGGCAGATTGAGGTGGCCACTCAATAAAATCGCTTCTTCCGATTTGTTCTTGGGGAATTTTATATCTATATATAGTGACGAACATGAATACCACATTGGGGTGGTGCACCGTCTTGCTGAGACCAGTCATCGTCACTAGGAACGTTGGGATCCTCTGCTTGCCCAATTGCAGTCCTTGGCAATTAATGGAACCATTTTTCCGTAAAGTAAATCGTTAAAGACGTAGAGCCATGTGACCATACTTTTGTAACACGCTGTATACGCGCGTTTACAGGAAAAATAGAACCCTAATTGACCGACAAAACATTCACCACTGTATGGGTCATTTAGTTTGGGGCAGGGACAGCTGTTATTATTATGAGAATCGAGCTAAAAATATGATTTTAATATAAACACCCGTTTCCAGATTAATAAATAAGAGCTGTTAAAAAAAGAACTGGGAAAAATGAACAAAGGCAACAGAAAGGTCAAATCTGATTTCATTCAGCTCAGTCGAGCTTCCAAACTCCGCAAGTTTTAATACAAGAAAGAATAGATTGCTGCAACAAAACGAAAATCTATCCGTTTTAGCATGCTTTGTGATGCTGTATAAATGATACAATGTAAAAGTGGCGGAGTAGGGGGTTGCATAGAGTGCACGCAGCGGGAGGAGCACCGACCACTGTCGGATAGATACAAATACAGCACAGGCATAGCATAAAGGGTCGATACAGCCGTCCAAGTGAACATCGCCCTAGTTAACAAATTATTGTGTGGGTTGTACGTTTGGTCCGTTTGCTTTGTACCTGTTTCTCTTCGCAGGTAACAGACAGGTGGAAGGCAAACAGAACAATTGCCGAAGTTCAATAAACCAGGAATTTTGGTAGTTTTGTACGGTTCTGTCGGAAAGGAAAAACGAAATGGGGTGATTATTGCAATCGATTGAAAATGCGAGTAGTGTGGTCAAGGTAATGATAAAATAAACGTAGGGTTTTTAAATTTTGTTTGCTAGTTTGAGCGCAGTTAATCCATAAAAAATGACGGATGTTCCGCCAAGCTTTGTCATCAAAAGGGTTCGGATTTATATGCGTTTCCATGATTTCTCTGCTAATACAGAATAGTAACTATATTTATGCGAATTTTATTAATTCTGAATCACTGTGTCGATTTAAATGTGCATAAATGCATATTTCCTGGGTTTTCATAAATGCGTGCATATTTTCTAGAACGGGATTATTTTGCATATTTTTTTTATACGTTTGCATATTTTTTCGTAATAAGGGATTATTTTGCATTGTTTTTGTGTTATTTACACGACTGAATTTACTAGATGCACGTTATTGTTGTAAGTATCTCAGATTGCCTGCACTAATTTTAAAGTGCATATATGTTTTAGTTTTTTCTATAATCGGGATTATTTTCCGTTATTTTTATGTTATTTACACGACTGAAATTACTATACAAAATTTTGTGTTTTAAGTACATCAGATTGCCTGCAATAAATTGAATTTGCATATAAATACATATTTTCAGTTTTTTTATGAATGTGAGTATTTTATATAATTTGGATTATTTTGCATATTTTTGTGTTGTTTTTACAGTTAAAATTACTAAACACATCTTTTAATTAGAAAGTGCATATAAGTATGAAGTGCATATCTTCGGGGTTTTGATAAATACCTGCATATTTGTTATAATTGGGATTATTTTGCGTATGTTTTTATATTATTTTCACTGTTAAAATTACTAGACACCTTTCAAGTATTATTTAACGACTAATATTGCTATACATGGCCCATACACTTAATCGTGTCTATAAATGCATATTACCAGGGTTTTTAGAAACACGTGCAAGTGCATATTTGTTATAATTGAGATTATTTGGCATACGTTTATGTATTATTTTCACTTTTATAATTACTAGACACATTTTTTAAGTGTTATGTTAACGAGTAAAATTGCTATACATATGTTATAAGTATATCAGATAGCTTAGACGCTTAAACCTGCCTTTAAATGCATATTTCAAGCATTTTTAAATATGCGTGCATATTTTCTGAAATTGGGATTATTTTGCATATTTTTGTATCATGTTCACTAGTAAAATTGCTAGACACATGTTTAAAGCACCTCAGCTAGCATTTGTAACATGCATATTTTCAGGGTTTTCATAAATATGTGCATATTTTTATACTTGGGAATAATTTACATATTTTTGTATTATTTTCACTATTAAAATTACTGTAAACATGTTTTAAATATCTCAGATGGTATAAGTATATCAGATAGCTTAGACGCATATAAATGCATATTTTCACTGTTTTTAAATATGCGTGCATATTTTCTGAAATTGGGATTATTTTGCATATTTTTGTTTGTGTTCACTAGTTAAATTACTAGACACATGTTTAAAGCACCTCAGATGGCATTTGTAAAATGCTTATTTTCAGGGTTTTTATAAATATGTGCATATTTTTATACTTGGGAATAATTTACATATTTTTGTATTATTTTCAGTATTAAAATTACTGTACACATGTATTAAATATCTCAGATGGTCCAGATACTTAAGACGCCCATATATGCATATTTTTAAGGTTTTTATAATATATAATTGGGATATATATCCATATTTTTGTATTATTTTCACTACTGAAATTACGGGGACACATCTTTTAACTTGAAAGTGCATATAAATATAAAATGTATATCTTCAGCGTTTCTATAAATATGTGCGTATTTGTTATAATTGGGATTATTTGGCATACGTTTATGTTTTATTTTCACTTTTAAAATGACTAGACCCATCTTTTACTATTATGTTAACGAATAAAATTGCTATACATAAGTTTAAAGTATCTAAGATAGCCTAGACGCTTAAACGTGCCTTTAAATGCATATTTTCAGGCTTTTTAAATATACGTGCATATTTTCTGAAATTGGGATTATTTTGCATATTTTTGTATTATGTTTACTAGTTAAATTACTAGACACATGTTTAAAGCACCTCAGATAGCATTTGTAAAATGTATATTTTCAGGGTTTTCATAAATATGTGAATATTTTTATACTTGGGATTATTTTACATATTTTTGTATTATTTTCACTATTAAAATACTGTACACATGTTTTAAATATCTCAGATGGTCCAGACACGCCCATATATGCATATCTTCAAGGTTTTTATAAATGCGTGCATATTTTTTATAATTGAGATACACATATATCCATATTTTTGTATCATTTTCGCTAGTAAAATTACGGGGACACATCTTTTAACTTGAAAGTGCATATAAATATAAAATGCGTATCTTCAGCGTTTTTATAAATATGTGCATATTTGTTATAATTGGGATTATTTTGCATACTTTTGTATTATTTTCACTATTACAACAAATAAGACACGTGTTAAGTGTTAGAGATGATTCGCGCCAACTACGTGTATAATTTCATTAATTTGTTTCTTCTTCTTAAACACTGTTATTTTTGATTGGATAAAAATATCTGTTACCTGTTTTCCTGCATCTACCCACATTTAAAATTTACAATTATATTTGGGACTGTATCTACTGGTACGAGAAGAGGGAAATGAAAAGGGATGCTAGCGTCTAATATGATCATAGTATCATACATAAATGCATGCACATTTTGACCTTTTCAAATGCCTACAAATCCGCGCTCTAGTCATCACTCACTCCAATCAAATAACGTAATGGATAATAAGCACGGATGCACCCACACAACCCACACACAGACATATTCATAGAATGTTCTTTTCTAAATAAAAAATACTTCTTTCGCGACCTAAAATATTATTATAAAAATAGCAGACGTTGGTTATAAAAATAGCTGCGTAACAATGCTGAGCATATCAATAGCGACTAAAAATAGCGCGATTGAAATTTACAATGAACTTGAGAATAGTGACTGTGTAGAACTCGGGAAATATTAAATATGCAAATCAATTTTTACATAAAGTTGTCTTTTAGAAAATGGCTGCTGCATATAATAATGAGCTAAAAATATTTTGATTTAAATAATTATATAGCAAAAATAGAAAAATTAAGCAATTTAAGAAAAACTACAGTTACGGTAGGTATAAATAAAAAAAATTGCTACTGAAATATGAGAAGCAAAAAATCGCGAGCAAAAAGGAATGAACAGATAGCGGAAATAAATAACGCTTACGGAATCAACAGTGACTGAAAACAAAAGCGAAGAGGAAAGAATCGCCAAATAATGTCAAAAACACCGAGATAAAAATAATCCCACGAAAATGTCAATAATAATGAATTGAAGACTTCCGGCGATTTTTTAATTTCAAGTTATTAACCACAAGGGTGGTATTTTAAAGAAATCTATGCTTAAACCTGATCGTACTATAACAAATTGTATAAGAGAACCCAACCCATTTAGTAACTTTACGGACATATACGAATAAGCCTAGACATGTCGAGGGCGTCGTTATGTATTATACATAAGCATTGGTAAACTGAAACATACAAACTTTAAATTTGAAAGATTTTATACTGATGTTCTTGTTCAATCAACATTGGCCACGTAGTTCGCCAGACTTTACCCATGTACGATGCCGAGGACGTCGTTGTGCATAATGAATTAGCAACGGTAAATTGAAATGAAACAAAGAAATTTTTAATTTAATTGTTTTGATGCTGATGTTCGTGTTCAATAATTCTTGGCCACCTAGCTCGCCAGACAAAAACCAATATTTATATTTTATTTGTTTAAAACAGTCCAACAAATTCCCTAAGAAAGGGCTATTTTGATCCCAATAAGCAGCGAAAATGTGCATTTAATGGCCAAGGCTTGCGTTTTGTGCTCTTTGAAAATTACCACAAATTGCAAAGTTGTATAATAATGAGTATTTCCGTTTGTTAAATAGACAATTAAAATTGTAACCTTTCTGAGCTTTCCTTTTTTCTTTTAAACCTTGAGGGCAGACGTAAAGGTTATCTTTAGTAATGGGCATAATCGAATGATTTTCATAATCGCATGATTTTTATAAGTGAATGATTGCCATTCGAATGATTCATTCGGAGAAAATCTTACAGATTTATCTTTGCCGTAAAAGGTAGTAAAAACGCCTTCCGCTTGCTTCTCGGATGCTGTTCTGAATTAATTTTCCTTCTTATCGTTTTTCCACGGCAAAAACGAGAAAAACCTTCGGCTTCGAATAGTTCGAAATTCAAATTCTCGGATGCACGTCACAAGCAGTTATGCACCGCAAGTTGTAGTAGTCGCTACCGTCCTCTTAGGTTTTACGAAAATCCGGTAATTTAAAAACGTAAAATCGTTCGAATGATGTTTTGCAACCTCCGAGATACCTCGAAATATCATGATCTTTAGTCACTGTTTATCTTGCCCAGGTGATGTTTATTAGAAATAACAGGGTAGGCAGAATGAAGTATCCATTTCAAATTTAGTCGTTTTTATTAATGGCTAAATTTTATTCAAAAATTAAGCAACAGTTTCTTGAGGAAACACGGAAATTTAATTTTTTAAATATTACATCAGTCAAATGACCTCCTCCTCGCTGCTGGCACTCTTGAAGCCTAGCACGAAAGTTTTGCATCACCCGCTCCAACATTTCAATTAGGATTGCGTTAATCTCTGTCCGAATATTATGTTTCAGTTGTTCCAAAGTTTGCGGTTCATTAGAAAACACTTTTGACTTTAGTATTATTATGTAGCTCGAGAATGAAATTTAGCATTATTTTAAATTTACTTTTTAATGATCAAACATGGAAAGCAGTTGCAATTTATCCCGTTAAGTTCACAGCATCTACTTACTGATCTTGTAACGTTTGTAACCTTTCTCAATTTGCCTTTATTTTTAATACATGCCGAC
Source organism: Ctenicera cuprea (assembly GCA_958336395.1). NCBI lineage: Eukaryota > Metazoa > Arthropoda > Insecta > Coleoptera > Elateridae > Ctenicera > Ctenicera cuprea. Next base: position 1,739,426 of record OY284490.1, read on the forward strand.
AGACTTAAAGTTTATCTTTAGTGATGTGCACGGTCGAATGTTTTTCATAATTGAATGATTGCCGTTTGAATGAACTCAATTCGAATGATTCATTGGGATGTATCTGTGCGGTAAAAAGTGGTAAAAACGCCCTCTGCTTGCTTTTATAGATGAACTCTCGTTCTCATCGTCGTTCCACGGGATGAATGAACTTAATTCGAATGATTCATTCGGGTGTATCTATGCGGTAAAAAGTAGTAAAAACGATCTCTGCTTGCTACTCGAATGCTTTTATGATTGAATTCTCGTACTCGTCGTCTTTTCGCGGGCCGCTGGGCAAAAACGGGATAAACCTTCAGCTTCGAATAGTTCGAAATTCGAATGCTTGGATCACTTGTAGTTAGTTTATGCACCGCTGGTCGTAGTAATCGCTACCGTCCTCTCGGGCTTTACGAGAAACTGAAAGTTTTGAAAACAAAATCATTCGAATGATTTTTTGCAACCTCAGAGATATCTCGAAATATAACATTTCATCACTATTTATCTTGCCCAGGTGATGTCTAATAGAAATGTAATCAGATGGTTTCTGGTTACAGTAAGGTCTTGATAAGGGAATGCTTAAATGTGTACATTTACATCTAATTATCCATATAAAAGAATATACTCGGTAGAATGTAAAATTAAATGAAAATTAATCCACTGCATTTTTATGTGTGTAACGGAATTCCTCGCGGTTTTTGTTTACATAACAGTTGTTTGCATCCAAATGTTGTTTGCTATTTTAGGTTCCGTTGTTATTTGGTACCCACGAGACGAGTATTGTCTAAAATGGGCTTTATATTGAATATCGTATGGCTTTTATGTGCCGAATAAACGACTTAATATTTAGCGTTAAAACTTATAAAAGCCTCCATCCTTTCGCATGAAACCGAGCGAACGACGTATTTGCGTATCGTTTATTTGTTAAAAGTAATTCGAAGCATGTAATGGAAGTGACGGGGGACAAAGAAAACTTTTTATCCGTTATCATTTCATTCTTGGCGAGGCGGTGTTCTTGTTTTCTCCGTGTTGAAAATAAAGCTGACATTTCAGGCAGAATGAACCTTTTTGTTCATCCACCCTCATCCCTTGCTGCGAACGCTTCCTCCACTATCTAGGACTCGTCGGGATTCAACCTCCGCATAGTAAAACGTTTCAAAACTTTTTTTCACATTCTAAACTAAATAGCTGTCTGACAGTTTTTGTGATGTACGACGCTTAGCTCGGTCTCAACAAGATTGGCTGTTTATGTAGGGCTTTGAGAAACTTTAGTTTTTGACATTTTTATGGGGATTTATGACGCATCCACCCCCTTCAGTTGCTTTACCGTACGTTATCTACAAATTTTAAAGCATGTGGAACACATTTAAGAATGCAAGGGATCAATGCTGTTGTTTTTGAACCAGTGGCGTAGTAAAAATAAAATTGCGGCGGTAGCTGGTTGCACATGCAATGGAAAGCTCATTCGCGGCGTATAGATTAAAAAACGCGGTTAAAAGCAGATATCGCACAAGTTTATTTTGGCTAGCAATTAAATAAACATGGACAGCATATGCAATGTAGCTAGCTATAAGACAGAGGCAGAATGAACTGATAATGGTGTATTGTATTACTTGGAATCTATCTAAAACACATTTCGATGCTGATAAGCTATCAAATTTAAAAGTCGCTACGAAATAAAAAACGATTTTAAGATAATTTTTAACTTATTATCTATAATCAACGTAAACCTATCTAATTTAAAAAACGAAATCCTGCCACAGAGAAAAACAGAAACAGATAATTGTAAAAACACGTTTTGGGGTCATGGAACCCAAAAACAGACGATCGTAAGGTTTTGATAAAATTTAAAATGTGGGTGTACATCATAAATTCATCGGCAATATTACATTAAAAAACAAATTCGAAACCGCAAGCGGAAAATGTACATGTTAGCATACTTTTCAGTTTTCTGTTTATATAATGAAGCAGAATATAGTAAAGAATCTATATATTAAATCCCTGTCTCACCATAACAACACGACGGGTTCTTGCTTCTTGACAAAATTTATCACCATAATACGACGGCGGCCTCTTGCAACTCAACTCAGTTTATTGATTGTTTTCGGCAATTATTTATAATTACTGCCACCACTGTTGCTACAATTTGGTTATTTATGGTTTAACAATGAAGATATACTCTAAGTTGTAATAAAATTTGCTTTTAGACAAGACACAAATTCTTTGTACCAAATACCAATGAAGGTCGACGTCGACGCGTGAAACACCTGTTTGATAACAGCGCTATTAAAACGCCCAAGGGGGGTAGCGTAATTTGCGAGTTATAAGCCGAACTTGTGTATTTAAAAACTTAAATGAATTAATTTAAATCGTAATGAAATTGCCTGCCTATTGCCTGTAGCCGTTACTACTCTTGTCCCCCTACCTGTTCCATTTACAGACGTTTTCCTCAGGCTGCATTTTTTTATATTTACCCAGCTTATTTAAGTAAAGTATTTTAATGTAGCGGAAATGTTTTAAAAATGTAAAACACAATAATTTGCACTAAAAAAAGATTAAACTTTTGTGGTAATTCTGGTAATATTAAATTTTACTTATTTATTTAAGAGCAAATTTAATTTTATCGACTGAATTGTTCTGTAACTTCCTAAATTTTTATTCGTAGTATATTTTTAATGTTCCGCACCGAAATATTCATGAAAACTTTGCAAAAGTATAACTGCCTGTTAAAACGTTTCTATTCCTAAAACAAGTTTGTTGTCACAATAGTGTTGGCGAAACTTCTGAAAGACGGTCAGATATTTCTTGCGCTATAGAAAGTTATTGCATAATTTGGTTTTATTTTGCATCTTTCACCTTTTTTTTAACATAAACCTACATTTAATATACGAACACCTATGCCTTTTTCTTAATAACGCCTTTATATCTGCATGCTATATTCTAAACATCTTAGTTCAAGGGAGCTTATTTACAAAACAATTCACAATTTGGCGAGGTTGCTAATACGCAACGGTTACAACCAAAAGAGCGTGTTCTTATTCTAACCATCTATACCAAAGTGGCTGAATTTCTTACGTCTTGTTTGATTTATTGGTTTTGGCGGCACTAACAAAAATAATATTGGTCTTAGGAGAAGGTACAACTACACAATAATAAATTTTAATACTCGATTGTATTCGTTAAACCATGTATTTTTTCATTAAATACGTGTTAAAAAAATATAGTAGCATAAAACTGAATATTGTTCAAGATTATTGTATAGTTGTCAATAGCAGCATTTTTATATTAGACTTCCGTCACTTCAACCAGTGGCGGCTCGTAACTGAGGCACCGTGAGCGATGCAACGGCAGAGCAAAAATGTCACATATAACATACTTTACTTTTCTACTTTTCTCTTTACTAGAGAAAATCAATGTTTTTATACGCGACTGTAGAGGTGCAAAAGGTGAGATATGTTCGTCTCAAGTTGGCACTATGGTTTTTAAAGCTGTCGACGGTTGTGTAAACAATTGAGTTAAAACTTACGGTTTCTCGAACTGTCAATATTACAATTTACTTTCGGCTTAGACCGCGTCGTCATTTGGGAACTACACCCAGCATAAACAGGTAAGGACCGACATGTAGCTTGTCTGCCTTTACAAGCATTTGCGCTAGAAGTCTGAGCAATATTTGTTCGTAGGCCCTGCCTGCCTAAACAGGGCCGTGTGCTTAGTTTGTTTAAACCTTGGGGCGGACAAGGATTTGATGTATTTTGTTTGTCAAGACAATAATACTTAATCGGCTTACCTGTTAGCTGTTTGTGAACCCATACAAACTAACGTTTCGCAAGACATTGCAGCTTGCATCTTCAGAGTGAATAGAACACTAAATTCAAATCCGGGAAGCGGAGGTATTTAAACCTCTTTGAGCCAGTCGAGCAGAACGGCGGAGTTCTGGTTGGCTGTCACCGTTGGGCAAAGACGGATCCGGTGGAGCGTGATCGTGAGATCGATGATGCTTAGGAGTCCTTAGAGGATAAACTACCGGAGCCCAAGCTTTACTGAGTCTAAAACCATCCTCCCTGTTTACAGGCCGGTCCTTACCTGATTATGCTGGGTGTAGTTCCCAAATGACGACGCGGTCTAAGCCGAAAGTAAATTGTAATGAAGTAACTTTTATTTCTTAAGGGATGGTAGTTGACACTACTGCTAGTGAGGGTGAGCGAAGCGAGGGGTAGAACGGGCAGTCGGGCGAGTAACGTGAACCGGGGTAAAAGCAGGGGATGCTTGCGCACACACGCCTAAGTATTAGTTAATGTATCTACTTTAATATAATTATCGTTTAATCATTCATAAAGGTTTGTTTTATTCGATATCCTGACCTAAAGATTACTACAGTTATATTGACAACTTACAAAGCCCCCTGCTATGTGGGCTTTTGCGTTTTTTTTTGCCTAAGCGGTGTGCTGAAAAACAAATGAAGTTATTTTTTCTCTTGCAATTTGGTTCTTATCATGTTTATTTGTTTGTTTATATGCAAAGGTTATTGTGCGTAAGCAAGTGTATGTTGCGTGTGCATCTGTACATGCCTTCATATTTGAATGCCTACGGTTTATTATAATACTACTTTAATTAAAATTAAATCTCAGTTTCTTGTTAAAATATAATTGTTATTCTAAACCACACTCATTGCAACTGTTAAAAGTGGGCGTTATTTTTCAACTTTTAACATATCATAACATTTACGAGAAATTTGTTACAAGTTGTTGATTTTGAGGTTTTTGGTCCGTTATTACTTCCCAGTTTTACATCATTGACAAACAAAAATTTGATTTACGTACTTAATTATTTTGTAATTCATAAAAAAACTGTGCCCATTGGAGAGAATATGGCTTTACTTCAACATTTTCTAAAGTTCGTAATCAATCACGTCGTTGTAGCGATCGCAAGGCCAAAACCCTTCACTGTAAAGTCCTTCAATAAAATTCCAAGAATGCTTAACCTTGAAGTGGTTAAAAATCCGCGAATGCGTTATTCGTCGAGCAGTAGTACGAAAAATGTAGTTTTAATTAATTCTCGCCATTATTTATATTCCACCACCCACCTAACACTTTCTTGAATTTCTAATTAATGCATACTGATAAGCTTTTCTGTTTGTGTTTGCAAAGCACAAACACAAAATCGTTTTCACGTCAGGTGTAACACGTAAATGCTAACGTCTGACCTTCCCGTTGTCGTTTTGTATAGTGGATTTTTGTAGTATACTGAATTACCAGTTCTGATTTTTGTAATCCCAAAAACGGATAAAAACTAGTTTTGCTGATACTTAAACACGACCTTACCTTCGGTTGTTTGTCTCTCTGTTATATGTGTCAGCTCGTTCACCTTTTATTCGCTTTCACTTTTATAACACTTGTTATTTTCATCCGATGAATTCTCGACAGGTACACTTGTTACAGAAAGTTGCCGAGTGCATTCCTAGAAAAGAAACTGACTTCGAAACATTTGTACTTGATAGAACGCACATGGTTTTTCCAATTTTAAGTTTAGGTAGTTGTGGAGTTGCTACAGTGCAAACGTGGGGCCTTGAAACTCGGGAGAAAATAAGATGGCAAAATCCTCAGGAAAAATAAGTATTGCGGTACGAAATATCAAAGCGCCAGAAAAATAATATTGTTTGCGCAACGTTAAGAAATTGCCGTAACCTACTTGTGGGATGACAAAACCGATTTACTTTAACAAGGCGAATCAATTTTAAAATTGTGTTCCAACATTGTCTTTAGTGGACTAAACCTATAAAAGAAAAAAAGGATGCTTACCATGCCAGGTAATGTTTAACCAACTCAAGTCGATCAATGTGTTCACTGGAAAGGGACCGCTCCCTGGAAATACGTAAAACACGAAATTTAGGGAAACCGGGCACCCCAAAATAGAGCTTTCATAGTTCACTTGTTAATATCAATAATGCAATAAAATTACATTACGGTTAACCAGGCCGAAGACCCTCAAATAGCCACGCCGAGATATTTAGACTCCAAGCACACAGCTAAGAGTGCATGCATGTATTCAAATATTTTTCCAACAACAACAATAACAAGAAGAAAAACATATCTAGCACAATATTACAACTTTTTAGCCAGGAAATTCAGGGCGTTGACAAAATCTAATCAAATTGCAGTAATTAGTGGACGCAAGAAACCTACAGTTATTAGTGTCAGTTTTAAAATTAAACACTGCCTGAGCACAAATTTAAAAATGCTAATATTCCTAGTAACACACTAGAATCTGGTGACAAATTTCCCCAGAATCTAATATTTCTAGTAATACTCTAGATTCTGGTGACAAAAAATTTCCCTAGAATGTAGTGGTATATTTAGTAACACTCAATAATGTGGTGACAAAAAATTATCCTAAATTATCACATTTCTAGTAGGTAACGCTATAGAATCTAGTGATATTTCTAGTGACATTCTAATATTAGAAATCCAGTGCTATTTCTAGTAACACTATCGAAACCGGTAACAAAAATTCTCCAAGAATCCAGTGGTGTTTCTAGTAACATTCTAGTATCTGGTAAGAAAACATTTTCCTGGAATTTACAAACATGTCTAGTAAGTAACGCACTGGAATCTGATGACAAAAAACTACCCTAAAATCTTATCTAGGTAACACTGTAGAATTTGCTGACAAAAATGTTCCTAGAATCTAATAGTATTTCTAGTAACACTCTAAAGTCTGGTGACAAAAAATTCCTCTAAAATCTACTAATATTCCTAGAAATGCACTAAAACCTGGTGACAAAAAATTACCCTACTACAATCTTATCACATTTCTGGTAGGTAACGCTATAGAATCTAGTGACAAAAATTTCCCTAGAATCTAGTGATGCTCTAGATTCTGGTGACAAAAAATTACCTTAAAACGTAGTCTGTTATTTGGAATGTTACTAGATTCTAACGGAGTTTTTATCGCCAGATGCTAGTGTTGACTAGAAATGCTTCTATATTCCACAGGAATTTTTTGTTGCCAGATTTGACAGTTGGCAACCCTGGTGGTCCTAGAACCGGCTATCTCGCTCTAATCCCGGAAATACGTAAATCTTGGGGAACTGGGCGTTTCGTGCCACCCCGCAATGCGTGTTCCTCAGTGCACTAATATCTGTAGCCACGCCGAGCTATTTAGAATCCAAACACAGAGCAACAACAATATCGAGATGAAGAATAACATCAACTGTTTCAACAGTAGCCTCATTCATAACACAATACTAACTACTTCTTAGACAAGAAATTCAGTGCGATGGTAAGATCCAATAAAATTGCAGAAATTAGCGGAAGAAAGTCTTCATTGCAAGTAACTTCCAGTTATTAGTATCGCAGATTTCTTACTGATTAGAAAATTGCAGTAGATGCATTAAAAAATAATGATTTGTAAAAAAATGCTGTAATTATTGCAATAAATATTTCACTTGGTAGAAAATTGCAATAGTTACTGAAATTTTATTAATTACCAGGAAATCGCCTCTATTGGATAAATAAATGAAATATCATGTATTTCCACTTTTCTTTAAGAAAGTGAGAATGAAATAAATACCAAGTTTATTATTTAACAGAAACTTTACTTACTCTCTCCATCTGTCGTAAAAATATCCCCCCGAGTAAATAAAGATTATTATCAAGGTTTTTTATCGAGTACTGAGCGTACGCTGCCCCAAGGTCTTACCTACACCACTCGTCAAGGGTCTTTTCCTTCTAGTTCGCCCTCGTTTGAGCTTCCATCCAATTTCGTAAGCTTTATCATCCTCGTTTGTTGTAGTCTGGCTGCTAAGGGAAACTCCCTTCCTTTAGTCCCTTCTTTCCAGACCCCCTTATTTCGCACTTGTGTCGGTTTTATAAATCTCCCATTATGTCCTTTTACAGTATCTTAATTCGAATTCTTTTTTTGCTGCTATTTCCGTTGTGATGATTCATCAAAGTCACATGCGCTAACAAATAGATTTTTTTTAATAAATAGGGGGAAGGAACAATCAAGGATAAATCTATATCTTGGATAACATCACTTTCAACTGATTTTTATCTTAATCTTATCTGTTATGTTTGCTTTTGTGTACAAAAAACCAAAGCGAGCTGTCATTGGGGTCAAGGTTGAATGTAAGGCTATAATAGATAAGTATTTTTTAATGGCAATGTATGTTTTTAGAGCAAATTAAGAATACTACTACGCACATTTAGCATATTTGTAACTAAAATATAAACATGACGTAGAAGTTTTTGTATTTGGGAAATTTTGGAAAGGAATGCAAAAACATTCCCTGTTCCTGTACTCGTTTTGTTTTAGAAGTTTTCTGCTTTGATTTAGCGCAACAAAGAGATTTGAAATTCAAAGCTTAAATATGCAAGTCAAAAGTATGCCGACAACTTTAAAGAGCTTTTTGCAAGAAATTGTTGAATATAACAGTTTTGGTGCAAATTTGAGCTACGTTAATTGATGAATTTCAAAACTGGTAGTGTTTTTGGTTTAGCAGAAATTTAAATTTTTTCACAAAACTTAAAATGTCTTGTTCTTTACAGTTTAATTTTTTTTACGCTTGTGACAAATATATAAAAATGTAGAAACGGTATTTGAAAATTTTGGAAATCTGAAAATTGTTTAAATATTTTCAAATTTTTTAATTTTTCTAAATTTTAAAAATATAAAAATTCAATATAAATTTTAAAACTATTACGTAAGATTGTTTGAAATTTTTGAAAATATAGAACATTTAAAAAATAGGTTGGAAAATTATTGAACATTTTCGAAATATTTATAATTTTTAAATTTGTTGGAAATTTTTAAGGTTCATTAAAAAAATTTTTGTTAGCTATGTTGAAAATTTGGGAAATATTTGAAAATTTTGATTGTTTATGCATTTTTAAAAAATTTAAAGATTTTGAACTCTATATTTTGAATATTTTCATCATTTAAATTTTTTTTTGGAAATATAAAATTAACTTTTGATGTTTTTTGTAAATTTGGGACATTTTTGGAGATTTTGAAGATTTTATTTGTTCATTTTTAAATTATAAAAATTTTGACTATTTTAAAAAAGTTTTTGAAAATTATTCTTAAATTTTGAAATTTTTTGACACTGTTGACAATTTGGAAATTTTTTATAGAATATTTGAAAATATCCATTCTTTGATTATTTTTAAAATTACAAAATTGATAATTTGGGAAATTTTTATAAACTGATAAGTTTGATTCTGTAATTGGTTTTGAAATTATATTAATTTCAAAACTTTTGAAAATTTTTTATAATTTCTGAAATTTTTGTATGAAAATTATTATAATTAAAAAAAAACAAATGGCCGGTGTGTCCACCTGAAGGGGTTGCTGTAGTGTCCACTAGCCTAATGTGGCCGATATGGGCACGCGAAAACCAAATGCCTGGTATGTGCAAGGTGGCCGTTCTGTCCTAAACCCAAATAATTGTTAATGTTAGTTATTGTTAATTAGCAAATTAAATTACTGCGTTACTTATTAGTATGGAGTGGGAGCAGTATGTAACTGATTCAAAATGTAATATTTATTTTATTGGATTATGCGGAAATAGGGCGAATTATTGGAAAAATAAATTGAGCTCATCTGGTTGTTTGGCGGGTTGGAAACATCTATTCTATTAATACAGTTACATGTTTACCTCAGCAAATCCTTGATTGGTTTTTTTGCATGAACCAATTTCCGATTTTATTTCATAAAAATTTAATTTTTATAAGGTTAATTGAAATAAAAGCCATTTTCTTTTCGAACCGGAGTTTCATTATTCTAAGATTGGATTTAGAAATCATCCACCCAAATATATTTCTAGTGGGTAGGGTGCACTTTTAGAGTAGTTGATTGAGGACGTATCATTAATGTGGAAGGGTTGTAATTAGATTGGATAAAGCTTCAGGTCAGACATACTTTCCATTTATGCGTATATGCACAGCGCGAGTTTGAAAATTTTGGTTTGATGATGTCTGTCTGCACTTTAAAATTGATTTTTATTTGTGTCTATCTCGATAGTAAGGTTATCAGGATTTCTTATTAAATTAAAATAGATAGATTCGAGAGTTTATGACGTAACAAAGTCCTAAGTACGCTGGTTATCGCTCCCGATTGCAAAAGAAAACATGAACGATGTTCTAGAATTATAGAATTGTTTTTGTTATTAGCTTTCCTTCAAATTAAATCGTAACGGTTGCAGAAACCGGAACAGGGGCTTGCTTGTATGTTCTGGAGGTGGTCCCTGTGGGGCGCTGCTTTGTTTGGGGATTTAGCCAAGACCTGGTGTAGCCACTGCTTCGCTCTTGAAGTCCTTGGCCGAGACTTGGTGTAGCCGATGCTTAGATCTGGAAGAGGCTCGTGGGGTTGTTCGACTTCAAACCGTTCGTTAGCTCAATCCGGAAACAGGTTGTAGGCACTTGTTCACGATTGTTTCGTTTTATTCTTTAAACCCTTTGACTAGATTTTCGAAAATAAATTGTATTTTTCTTTGTAAATACGTTGTTTATAAATGATTTCGTATCTTAGCACTGTCAACAATTTGCATAGCAATGTCTACACAACACAAACAAAACTTCCCCGTGCTTGTGTTAGCAGCGGGACGAGGGGTTACTTTTCCTATTAAATTATTTAGAGAATTGGCGATGATTTTCTTTTCACCTTATTGTAAATGGAACGGACCGTGGATGTCGTCCGCAAATTAACAATGTAGAATTCGCTGCTGTGAATGACCACGCCTCCCTCAACGCTGATTGGTTGTGAGTAGAGCTGTGGGTTGGCGTTGCTACTTATTTTGTAGATCTCGCAGAGTGAGGATGTAAGCTGCTGGTCGACGACATTTAAATCTGTTAAATCTTTTACCCAATTCTGGAAATTTTTTAAAAATGGATGGCGGGAGACGAACTTACGATTTAGTTTCTATACAACGTCAATGTAAACTTTTTAACCTCAATTATTTTTTCTGCATTATTGAACTAGAAGTAAGACATTACATACGTATATGGGCAGCATGGTGAAAAGCTCAGATCCTGAACCGTGCTTATCCGTCAAAATGTCGTTTTCTAATAATTTCACCATCGTACAACCTACCTATTGGTACGATAAAAGGAAAAATTAAAGTAAAACACTAGGAAGGAAAAAAGTAGAACAGTTTACGATTTGACGCAACGTTTCCAAAAATAGAATCGTTATATTATTTTGCCAACTCATGCAATTAATCGTCTACTTGTTCTAAAATCTTTTGACAACTTTATCAATTATAATCAATAGCAAATTCGTTTATCTTGCTCTAGCACTATTATTAGTAATTTAGTAACAGATAGGTTCGTGACATAAAACTGGTCTCCAAATGCTTGTTCTAAAATTAGAACCTCACTCTTCTAAAATACATTCAAGGATTTGTTTATTTGTTCGGCTTCAATTAATGTAGACGGAAATTGTTGTAAATTACACGTATTGTGTAAAATTAATTCCTAGTCGATATTAATAGAAATTCGAATTCAATTATCTTTTATTAAATAATAAACAATCAAGCAAGAGAAATTAAAGTAAATAATTTTGCAGTTCCTTTGCGAGATTGATTAATGAGGAAAATCTGCTCGCTATGAAAAATGAATCTTGCATCGCAAATTGCGGAATTTTATTGATGTAAGAATTTTTAAATTGGTTGTAAGTATTTGTCTTGTGAAGGATTCGTGAAAGTCAGTCACGTTAAATTAATGTTGCGCAAATTATGATATTGCACTATTGTTTAGAACTTTGTGTTTGTTTTTATTAAATGGGTAATTTGTTTGTGCCGATTTACGCGAGTTAAATAAAAGCAGAATAAACACGAATACTTTAAATGAATCGTTAAATAAACTAGTATTTGCAAATATTACAACATACCACTAAAAGGAAGCAGCAATCAATGACTAACACACTTAACAAGTCACATAATCAAGCTGAAATCTGCGGAAGCTAAATATAAAGACAGTCGGACAATCAAAACATAACAATGATGATAGTAAATTCTGCCCGCCTAGCTCGCCAGACCTTAGCAGTGCAGATTTTTTTTAAATTTTGAACATGCACAACAGTTTTGGTAATTTGTTTGTACATCAACCAGCAATATTCTTTAAAATTCTGTCAATTTTTTGATTTTGCAGTTTCATGTTTAACAAAATTCAAAGGGCTATAATGTTTCATATCTTAAATATTTAATTTACGAACACTTAAAATCGTTCTCAATTCTTTAAACCGTTAGAACTATAATTTGCAGTTTTTGATACCGACATTTCTGTTACATTAAATTTTGGCCCCCTAGTTCGCCAGACCTTAGCTATTAAGATTTTTTTTTAAATTGAGCAGACCGCAATTATGGTAATTTGTTTGTACATCAACAAACAATTCTTTTTTTTAACTTTTGACAATTTTTTAAATGTGCGGTTTCGTGCGCAATAGAACTCACAGGGCTGTAATTTTTGTTATAATAGTTAAAAACACTTGAAATCGTTCCAAATTCTACAAACCGTTAGAACGATAATTTTCAATTTTTAATACCGACATTTCTGTTTAGTAAATTTTGCCCCCCTAGCTCGCTATACCTTGACCATGTAGGTTTTTGTTTTATTTGAACAGGCACAACCGCTTTGATAATTTGTTTGTACATGAACAAATAATCATTTTTTGTAATTATGTCGTTTTTCTAAATTTTGTGCGGTTTCATGTACAACAAAATTTAAAGGGCTGTAATTTAATATATCATAATTGTTTAATCTTCAAACCGTTAGAACTATAATTTTCAATTTTTTTTATACCGACATTCCTGTTGTAATCTTGGCCACTTAGCACGCCAGACCTTAACCATGAAGATTTTGTTTTTATTTGAACAGGCACAACAATTTTGGTAATTTGTTTGTACATCAACTAATTTTTTTTTCAATATTGACAATTTTTTGATTGTTCGATTTTATGTAAATTAAAATCCAAAGGGCTGTAATTTTTATATCGTAATTATTTAATTTAAGAACACTTAATATCGTTTCAGATTCTTCAAAACGTTAGAACTAGATTTTTCAATTTTGAATACCGGCGTTTCTGTTATAGTTAATTTTGGCCACCTAGCTCGCCAGACCTCAACAATAAATATTTTTTTTATTTAAACAGGTACAAAAAACTGTTTTAAATTGACCACGATCCCGAGCGCATGTCAAAAATATATATAAAAATATATATTCACTGAAAGCCAAAAAATAATAATATTTAATTAATAACCATCCAAGTAATCGATTTTTCTATTTTTCTAAATACTTACAACTATTTTCTAATAATTACAACCACATCTGTTTTTTATACCTTGCCTGCTAATGTGTGAAAATTTGCTGAGTGGCGTCAGGTATAGTAAGCAAACATCCCAGGTATAATATATAATGTATGTAAATGATTACAGGTGTGATTCATATGTAGTGATATCAATCTCCTCTGGCCTCATTCTGAATAGGTGTGACTTGGAACATATTGCTTTACCTACAAAGCAAATATGTAAATACAATCGTGTCCCATCCATCTTACGCGTTTGGAATTAATATCTTTTGTCGGATTAACATGACCACTTCGGGAAAGGTCAAGACACGACCGCTGCTGCGTGTATCTGCTGCACAAGTGCATATTTTTTAATTGTTGTGCTTAACCTTGACATGTGCATATCATATCTGACTGGTACAAAAATTGATTTTTATTTATATTTGCGAAATGTCATGAACTCACGATTAAATTATGACTTTTTTGTTGTTTATATGCATTATCAGCTTAGTTTGTGTGCAGTAATTATAAAGAGTACCAGAAACTTGCAGTGATTTGAACTTTATATACAGGGTCATTCAGAATAAACTATGGTGCAAAATTTATATAGTGCATTCCGGACAACAATATAAGTAAACAAGTTCCTATGAATATGCATCAAAAAATGCTTCGTTGCGGAGCTACAGCCTTCTGAAGATGGAATGTCTGTTTTTCTTCGATAACTTTCGCAGTAGTGGTACTAAAATTTTGTAATCTTGTATCTGGCGAATACGCAATTGGCTTGGTATTTCTACAAATTCTTGTTTGAATAAGTGCACCAGAGGTGACTCATATGGGGGGGGGGGGTCACAATATATTTTTCTTTGAGTTTAGGTTTGATGTTTTTTTGTATATTGTTGTTTAGTCTAGTTGGTCGTTAGTACGTATAATTAATGCCATTTTTCTTTGTTTTAGGTGAGTACCTCTGCGATATTCCTGGTTTTGAATAGGCGTATTGTTGTTTGGGTAAGAATGAGCTAGTTAGATTATTGCAGAAAAAGTTACGTAGGTAGTGTTTCAAGAAAGTCCTAAATGCTGCTAGTTTTATTTTAATCTTAATCTTATGGCACCCTACTAGCGAAATCCTGCACGATTAATAAAATTTGACTCTCTAAATAGAAATGTGCCGAATTTCAAACCGTTTTGGGTCGACTTTTAACATTTTTCAAAATTTTAGTATTTATTTAACCGAGAAAATTATAACATTAAAATCGAACAAACAATTAATACAAAGAACAGAGTTTACATAAACAAATTATTTGAAAATAAAAAAACAAATGTCTAGAAGCTGGGGCTGGAGCTTCAGAAGGTTGTGCTACGCGTAGAGAGCGGGCCGGGGGACCTGCCTGTAGTGGTGGTGCTCTTTCGCTAAAAAAAAATGACTTGGAATCATTTACGCATCTTTTGGAATTACTTGGGAGTCTTTTGAAATCACTGATAGGTAATCAGTGCGTCGATTTTGTAATATCTGATTTTATTGAATCGCTTGGAATCACGAGCGGCCACAAGAATCTCTGGTAGAATCATATGAAATCACTTGAAATCGGTAGGTGTCGTTTGATTTTTGGAATCGCTTCAAATTTATCTAAAATCATGTTCTATGATTTCAAACGATTTCTTAAGTAGGGTGCTGTTGGGTTGTCAACGATTATCGGTTAACCGGTTATGAGTATCGTTGGAAACTATGTTTTTGAATTAGTCTGAACCCGGTTACTTGTAACCGAATGTATTCGTTAAGCCGAACAGTTAGCGGTGATGACCGATTATGACGATTGTTATCGTCATCGCCTCATCGGTCGTAACCAATTTCCGGTTATGACCGAATAGTGTCCGATCATAAATCATATCAAAGTGCTATGTTATCCTTATCGGTCATGACCGATTATTGATCACAATCGGCAACCAATAATAAATGATAAAGTCCTTATTTCTAATTGAAGATGGGTATGACACACATTCCTAATAAAATTGGCATTTGTTATCCGATCGCGACCCCAGGGACCATACTGATTATAATTTATGATTTTTAGTTAATTTTCTTTATGCAGTATTTCGTAAACGTATAGGCTTTGTAAAGGTTTGACTAGAAAATGGTAGCGTAGTAAAAATACCAATTTGCAACTATCTTTATGGCTCAAACCAGTAATTTTACTTAAAATATTTTTTTTACTTAAGTAGTTTATAAAGTAAATCCATTGATTTTCTTACTATTTAAAATTTTACGTTTACTCCTAATTAGCGTATAGCTTTCAAATTAGTATGATAAAATACCTGAAACCGGTCATAACCGCAAACAGGTTATAACCGATCATAACTGATAACCCTTTTATAACCTATAAGATGACCGATAACTTGTCACGAAAATTGGGTTACAAAAAAATGATGAATCCCGGTTTTCCCAGAAACCGGTTAGGATTTCGAGTAACCGGTTATAATAAAAATTGAAAATTGACGGTCTTTGTGGAGATCTGCTGTAGCCGCAGCTTCGCTCTTAAAGCGGCTTGCGGTGCTGGGGGCTTCGTCGAGACCTGGTGCAACTGCTGCTTCGCTCTTGAAGGGGAGAGCTTGTGGGGTTGTTTCGCTTCGACCCGTTCGTTGGAGCTCTCGGAGTTGCTGCAGGGTTGCTTTGTCTTTATTCTTTCGACCATCGATTCGGTCTTTGAGAATAAGCCGACTTTCCCGTGCAGATGCGTTTGCTTATTATACCCTTTTTAAGTGCCATTGCGTAGCTGTAAAAACAAACATCTGCAGATGGGGGTAAGATTTGCAGAATTTATTTATTTATAGTCTTTATAGAAACACATAATACAGAAAACTCTAAATTGATTGAAGGTGATGTGTCTAAAAGTTATCAATACTCATTTCCATTTCCTACAATGTATTGCAGTATGCATCTATTTCCTAACTTAAATTCTGTTCTGTTAAATTTAAGGTACATGCTATTTTTACAAAAAAAAATCTGTGTTTTTTAACGCTAATGACTTCAAAGAGAAGGTTTTGGTATGTCAACAAACCCAAATTTAATTTTATTAACCTTGCTACAGTTAATCGGCATAACTAAAATTCTCAACGCATTATTCGCAAAACTAAGTAAGCCGTACGCAAAAATTTGATGCCGCGCCGTTCGTATAATTCAACCTGCATAAGTGCTGCTGTTATTTGGACATCGTAAATGCGGGTCAAGTTTGGTCGAGGGCATAAAATGAGTGAATATTGGACTTTTGAACTACTTCTTTCTTATTAATAAATTTTTTTTCGTAATATACAAAAATTAATTAGCAAGAGCATTTAAAATGCTATGCCAATTTTTACGTATTATAACATGCAGTTTGTATAAAATTTGAATCTATAGCTGTAGCGTATTTGTTTTACTGTAAATTTGCATTATGAATTTGCGACACTGGTGTGAGAGGAATTGGCCTACGGCAAGTTGGCTTTGCGCTCTGTCGACCATAACGTGTTTCAAAACTGTTCAAACACTAAAATGTTTTATAAAGAAATTTGGTTGGGGAAAGATTAAATTTAATTCTAATACAATTTTATGCTAATTAAAAAAAACTATGTAGTATGTACCTACCTAACTATTCATTGAAGTTATTAAAAGTTAAATCTCCTGTTTGAAAAAGGTACGTTGAAGTTTTGTAATGTTTGGAAAATTAATCAAGTTCAAAGCAAGGGTAAATCTTGAATTTGATGTGGAGTTTTTAGTAAAATAAGTTAAATTTAATTCCAAATTGTGTATCTACTTTAAGAGGCTTACAAAAATTGGAAAGAAGTGGTACAAAAAAATAACAATGGGTAAACAATTTCCTTTCAAATGAACATTCTAAAAATACATTTTCATACAGCAACTGACCTTTCTAAATAAAGAAATATTATATGTACTGTAGAATACATTATTAAATTCCACTTTATTTGAACAAATCTGGACGTACAAATTCTGCATTGCTTAAAAGGGAGTGTCTAAGTATCCGATCAACGGAATAATATATGTTTTCATATAGTATTTAGCATTTGTTGTCAACAGATGTGTTGGCGCACTAGAAGAATCCTTATAAAGGGTCTTAAGTAGTACTGTCAAAAACGAATTGAACTGGTTAACCGATTTCACTTTTTTGACCGGTTCGTAAAAACCTGTTTTTGAACCATTGCAAACCGGTTAAAAAAACGGTCATTAAAAACCGGTTCAAAACCCGGTGCGAAAAGCCGGCCTGAAAAAAAACGGTCTGCTAAAACAGGTCTGAAAGCAACCGATTAAAAAACCGGCCAGAAAAAAACTGTCTAAAAAAAACCGGTCTGTAAAAATTGGTCGGAAAAAACTGGTTGAAAAACCGAAGAGTCTAAAAAGACAGGTCTAAAAACCGATCTGAAAAACCGGTCTGAAAAACTGATCTGATGAAAACAGTCTGAAAAAAAAAACAGTCTAAAGAACAGGTGTTTTCGACCGGTATTTCAGACCGGTTTCAAACCGATTATTCGAACGGGTTTTAGAAAATTTGTAATCGACTGTTTTCGTCAAAAAATTAGCCGGTAAACCGTAATCAGTCGACTGCACTGGTTTTCAGGCATATGTGGTCATGGGTTCGATCCCTATAGGGTTTATTGTTTTTCTAAATTCTACCGCTTTTTTACTTTCTCATACTTCCAGTATGGAATTGTACTGTGATAACGAAAAAAATTTTAATGTTCTGAGAATTACATGTTTTGGAGCTGCCACCCAATTTTTGACTGATGCATTTCTTTCTCAAACCTTAATCACTGTTGTACGGTACAACGTTTTACAGAAATACTTTTGCAACTACCGAAATATCTAAAGGATGAGGTAGTCCAGACGAATAGCTTATTTCATTGTTTTGGTGTACATGGGTTTATAATCCATATTAATTTCTTTTTAATGTGTACCTTGCCTAAACCTTTGCTGGGTGTATACGACGCAAGAGAACCGCTCTTGAATGTGATGTGATTTTCTGCGGGGCCGTCTAAAATCCTGTATTTATTTAGATGCTTTACCGTGGACGATTACGCTGTCTGGAATGTTTTTAATGGCATGGCCGTGACTGGAGTGAAACGGAAAGCGCGAACTCGTACGGCGCAACTATGTGCACATAATGTAAAACACTGATAATTTTATTAAATTACTTTATCTTTGAATTTACGCAACCTATTCGTCCGCTGATCGGGCGCGTAAACACTCCGTACCTTATAATATTACTCAAAACACGTGTCGGGGTTAACACGATTATTTTTGAGTTTTACTAAGCGTACTAGCGTTGTTATGCGTTAATTTATTTTGATTCTAGCATATTGTCGACCTTCGTATATTTTAACCAACGCGACATTGACTTTTAGTGCTAACGCACTAATCAATTCTGAAGGACCTCACGTGCGCGATCTTTATTATAATACAGCACTTACTTTTCTATGTTGTCTATTTTAAATTTAAATTCAGCATTGTTGGCTTGGCGGTGTACGTGAAATACGTCTCGAGTTTATGTTTTAAAACTTTTGGCGTAGGAGTCGAACCAGCTTTATTAACCAAACTAAATGTCGCTTATCATTAATTAGTCCCGTTTTCCTTTGCGAGTTATGAAGGATTTTTTTAAAGCAAACTCGAGTAACGAACGTCAAGGTTAAATATAATTTCGTGCTGGCCGCGTTAGTTGTTCAGTTAGTTTGCAATTTTGTTTTTGCTTGGCATTCCGGTGCAAAAGCTGTAAGTAAAATTACGACACCTGTGGCCTTACAGTTGCGTCAGTTATTGTGTCTATTTATGTCTTATTATTGGTAGGCGGTTAAAAATAAATCTAGCCAAGTGAAACGAGAGAAATTGCGATGTGTTGTAATACTGTACAATGTTATGGAATTTCTGTAATCACTAACTATAATAAACGGTATATAATATTGAACTGTCCAGTTGGGAAATGTGGGGAAAAATTTTGTTCAGTATTAAACTAGTGCTATTTCCAAGTTCTTACAGCAAAGTTGTTAAGGAAGGAAATCCGACAATTTTCGTAAAATCCACACGGTTCGGTAATTAGGAGCTTCCTCTGTTGAATGTAATTTACTTTAGCCTACAGAATAATTATTGCGTACCAACTTAGAGGACATTGTAGATGTAAGCTTCAAAAAGAAGTTCGTTGATAAAACGAATTTAATTTTGTACCTCTCTACACTGATGAAAATTAGCGCGAAATAACGTAACGTATAATCTGATCTGAATGAACTTTATCAACAAAATTAGCCCATAAAACAGCGAAGCACTTTGCTTGCAGTTTCCTATACATTTTATGTTTCCAAAAGTATTTATGTACAACGTTGTAGTACTAAGAACAGTCGCGCGTTTGAGAGTAAGTCACAAACTTGCGTCTAGATATCTTAATGTATAGCGGCTCCAAAAAGGTAACAAAAATTGCACCATTTCAAAGTTTTATGAATACATCTCTAAAGTACACAAAGAATTAAAACAAGAAATAAAATAATTATACTATATCATATTAGTTGCAGCAAATACAATGCCAATAATAAAACAGTAGCGTGGAAGCACACACAAAATTTTCTAGCAGTAAAAGCCGCTAAATTCCATATTGCACCTAAAGACACACGCTTAAATCACTCAACATCTTTTAAGCGGTCACAATGTTACCTCTGTACGGGACGGTCGATATTTGTAGACGGCGCTGTCCGACATTATCCTCCTTGATTTAGAAAACCAAATTGTTTATGAGAAAAAAACGGTATCTTTAATTTTTGGAGGCGAGTTACATTCGGTAACATTGCTCGAAACACTCTCTAGTGTCGTCAGTTGCCGGCACGCGCTAGGAGTTATATTATGCTTATGTGTTATGACTTGCTGACATCGAGGATACGAGGGTGATATAAACCTGTAAACATAAGAAGAGCATGAAAATATAAATAAACATCTCCACTTGAGTGAACTTGCATGGTAATAATAATAATTACTGTGATTTTTTTACTTCAGAAATGACTTCAAATAATTTTTATTTGTGGAACAAGGGAGGAAAGTAATACTTTCTTCCTTAATTTCAGATATGGTTGTTTCGTCGAAATTTATCAAAAAACATTCATTTTAAAGTTAATCTAAATTAAATTAGTTAATTTGACAGTTGTGTAAACATTGACTTTTGCAAATAAGATGTCTTTGATAAACATAATTCGCATTTAATACGAGAGGAAAAGTTCACTTTGTCTCCCGCTAAGCAACAATAGGCAACTTTTGCCCAACAAGTGGGGATCGAAAAGCCTACTTTTTTCTAACAAGGTCGAAGAAAAAAGTTTTTTTGTCCCGGATTGGCGTAAGTAAGAGATGCTCACCCTACAGCGTAATGTATAAAATTAACCTTTATTAACACCAATTGCAAATATGGTAAAGACACGTAAGGCATAACCATAACGGTAAACCGCTTCTTAATTATAAACCAACAAAATAAATGAGATTACTGGGGAATTTCAACGGTTTACAACTCCATCCCTAATACGAACACGGGATTTAATGCACACATTCTGATTCCGGTCGGCGAATTCCTGTAATACAGCAGAGAACCTTGATCAAATTGATCATCGTCAGACAGGAGCGCTCACGTACAAATCGGTGGGCGAGGTCGGATCCGCGCAGCCAAACAAAACAAGTTGGCTAACAAAACCAATAATTCACTGCTTGATTGTTTGATTACACGTTTTAAATTAAATCTGGCGTTATTAAGTTAGGTTAGTTTCGATTAGATCGAAATGTAATTGTCTGCAGCGATAGATGTGCAATTAGGGACAGCTTAGCAGTAGGTAAATATTCATCTCAAGGACAATAATATACTTGTAAATATAAATGAAATGTTTTTATTGCGTCTTAATATAAGTTACTCCCTTTTACGTGGTAATAGAACCACCTTAATTTTATTTACCTTGATTCTTAATATTTTTATGATTGGGAATCAACGAAAGCTGTTAGCACGTCCCTTATATCTATTTACTACTGCTATGTTTTGGAAATGTATTGTACACTTCCAAATAAGAGAAAACCTTCCCCATCACTCGTTAATACTAATTTTTAGAAAACTAAGCTTTTATTATGTTCAAGTTGCTTACTTTACAAAGATGGCCATCTTCAAAATACCATGGTATGTGCGGAGTGCCACAGTGATTTAACTTGGGGCCGTTACTGTTCTTAGTTTTAAATAATAACTTTTCAGAATGTGTAAAATAATCCCACTGTCAAATATATCTCACATTCTGAGAAATTAAAACCAGACCAATAATGGCCCTAAGTTAGACCCTTGTGGCACGCTGCACATATGCATGGTATTCTGAAATGGCCGTTGTTGTCTTGCACCCAGACATTTGCAGGTCGAACAATATCCTGCCGCACTAGTTCAACTATAGCAGGTGTATTTGCAATAAGAGGGTTGCACGTTGAGGCGCTGCTTTCGCTGTTGAGTATTTTATGTTATTACTCAAGTTTGGCAGCAAATGGCTCTGCAATCGTGATTTAGTATTAAATTTAATACCTAATCTCGACGGCAGAGTCATCGACCTAGAGAACAAAATAAAATGCCCAACATCGATTGTAAGCGCCCTATTTTTTTTGTATTAAACTAAATATTTGACCAAGTGTAAAGTATTAGACAAAATATTCGGCCAAATATGAAGCAAAGTACTGAACATTTGGATAAATATACGGATTAGTACTGAATATTGGTCTAAATATTCGGCTAAGTATTTCGCCCTAAAATTGATTAATTTGGCCTAGTATTGAATATTGGAACAAATATTAGGCTAAACGCAGGGCCAAGTACTTACATTAGCCCAAATATACAGACAAGTATTGAATATTGGATCAAATATTCGGCCAAATACAGAATATTCGGCCAAGTACTGAATATTGGACCAAATATTCGGCCAAGTACTGAATATTCACCCTAGTATTGAATATTGGGACAATAATTCGGACAAGTATGAATATTGGACTAAAAATTAGGCAAAATGTCAAGCTAAGTACTTATGTAGGGCCAAATATAGAGAGAAGTATTGAATATTGGATCAATTATTTGGCCAAGTAGTGCATATTGAACCATAGATTCGGACAAGTACAGAATATATGCCAAGTACTGAATATTGGACTAATATTCGGCTAAGTACTAAATATTGAGCCGAATATTGAACCAAATACTGAATGTTACTAAATATTTGCCCAAATATTGAATATTTTTGAGATCGGCCGTAGCTCAATGGTAAGAGGGCGGGCTACCAATGTAGCGGATCCGGTTTCGATCCCCGGCCCGGTCGTTCTCCCTCGCGAGGCAACGGGAAACCAGCGAGGTGGATTTTTCCCCAGGAAAACCTCTCTGGAGAAGAAGTGCATGCACTTCCTGTGGTTCGGAGCCCACGTTAAACTGTAGGTCCCCTATGTCTGTCTGTGCAAAAAATCTATCGCCGCGCACCAAACACAGACATAAGAGAGAGGTAGCCAACGCCCTGAATAGGGTATAGCACTACAAGAAGAAGATTGAATATTTGACCAAGTATTGAACATTGGGTCAAATAGCCAAGTATTGAATATTGTACAAAATATTCTTCAAATGCAGGGCCAAGCACTGAATATTGGACCAAATATACGGCTAAGTAATGTTGGGCCAAATATTAGGCCAAGTAGTGAATATTGGACCAAGTATTCGGCCAAGTACTAAATGTTTTGGTCAAATATGCTGCCAGATAATGACTATTTAACCAAATAAGTGACCAATTATTAAATTATGGACCAAATTATCCGTCCAAGTGCAGAAAAGTGGACCCAATATTCGACTAAGTACTGAGTATTCAGCCATATACTGAATTTTGTGCTAAACATTCGGCCAAGTACTGAATGTTAAGTATTGAATATTGTACAAAATATTCTTCAAATGCAGGGCCAAGCACTGAATATTGGACCAAATATACGGCTAAGTAATGTTGGGCCAAATATTAGGCCAAGTAGTGAATATTGGACCAAGTATTCGGCCAAGTACTAAATGTTTTGGTCAAATATGCTGCCAGATAATGACTATTTAACCAAATAAGTGACCAATTATTAAATTATGGACCAAATTATCCGTCCAAGTGCAGAAAAGTGGACCCAATATTCGACTAAGTACTGAGTATTCAGCCATATACTGAATTTTGTGCTAAACATTCGGCCAAGTACTGAATGTTAAGTATTGAATATTGTACAAAATATTCTCCAAATGCAGGGCCAAGTACTGAATATTGGGCCAAATGTACGGCTAAGTAATGTTGGTCCAAAGTACTGTATATTGGATTAAATATTCAGCCAAGTACACAATATTTGGTTAAATATACTGCCAAGTAGGTATTGACTATTGAACCAAATATTCGGTTAGTTATTAAGTATAAGGCCAAATATTTTTCCAAGTACAGAATAGTGAATTAAATATTCGGCCACATATTGAGTATTCAGCCATGTACTGAATATTGTGCCAAATATTTGGTCAAGTACTGAATACTGGAAAAACTATTTGGCCAACTATGGAATATTCGGTCAGGTACTGAGAATATTCTGTCAAGTACAGAATATTTGGCCATATTCCGAATATTCGGCTAAATACCAAATGTTAAGCCACCTATTCGGATAATTACGGAACTTTAGACAACGCGAGCCTACTGTTCGGCCAAGTGCCGATTACTTACTGGTAATTAATGCGTGCGCTAATTGCGTTACATTAGCGGATAGTGTTCCTGTTTGACTACCGAAATTATAACATTGTATCATCGATGTATTTGGTATTATTTGCATTTAGTGCACAAAACGCCGAATATTCGGCTATAAAGTAAAAACATTTGGATAATTAGAGCATTCGATAATCTTCTAAAGTGGCCAAAATGTCCGCCCACTGATTATTCGGTGCATCTCTACCTATGAAACCATATGATTATCAACTAATTAATTTTCTAGGTAGATGTTATAGTGAAAGGGAATCAAAACCACATTTATGTGTATTAAAATCAAACTAGTTGATATTCAAGTTCTTCGCAGCAGTAGAGAAATTGATTCCATTTTCGAACATCCATATAGCCGTTGGCAACACGTCCGATACAGATATTCGCGCATTTGCATAACAAATCACTTCAATGAAGCTGATGGGCATGAAAACTGGCAACAGGAATTCTAATTAGGCTATATCGCAGCCAATTGAATAAACGAATATATGTAATTCTGCCATCGTGAAATTGTTACGGAACTACTTACTACACGATTTCATTGAAACGGCAGTTATTGATATTGCATTATTATCAGCCTATAATTATTGAGTTACGATTATGGTCGATAAAATACATTAAATATTTATTGCGGTATATACAATTCTATGTAGGTGTATGTTTATGTATCAGATCGTGGTGTATTCAGTGCAAGTCTGTTTGTCACAATCTTATAATATGTATTCAAGGTTAAAATGTAAATATATAATAATTATTAATGCCAGTAGTGTTATCTTTCATGATCGTAAGATTAATAGGGTCATATTAATGGTGCAGATAATTTTTGGTTTTATAATTAATAAAAAATTAAGCAAGTGATTAACGTCTTAATATAGAAGTTATTGAATTTGATCAGTGACGTACGGGGCTACTCAAACCATAGAGTAGTGACCTTTTAGTTTCTTTACTATTTATGTAAATCAAAATGAGGCCAGCAAACGACGCTTTGAATGCATTAGAAGGTTTGGATAATTTTTCTAAACTATTATATACTTATACATTATACAGGGTGCTGCATGGCTTTCGGAGTTACAGCCTCTCGAACATGGAACAGTTTAATTACACTTTAATTAATATCTGCGACATAAATTCCGATATTAGATTCAAATTTTGTAAAGGTATTGTACTCAAAATGATTTGCATTTTCGGATGTTTTCGTTCAAATCGATTAAGCAGAGGCGTAGATATGGGAGGGTTCGCAACTGATTTGTTAAAGTATTTTGAGCATTCCTGTACATCTACGCCCTTGGTTAATGGATTGGAATGAAAATAAGTAAATATGTAAACTGACAATATTTAAATGTTTAAACAAAATTTAAAGCAAATATCTCAATGGATGGGGGAGATATAAACTAAAGCGTGATGCGACCGTTGCATCGTGAGGAATGTGCTCCTTAAATTTGTCCACAAAGTAATGCAACAGCCTGTGGAATAGTTACTCATTATTTATTATTTCTGAAATTGATTTTGTTGCAGAGAACGCATCTAATAATAATATAATAATAATAAATATTATAATAGCCTGAAGTTTACAACTTTGCACGTACGCACATTTGCCAATCAAATCGTTCGAAGGTGCAGTTCTTGTTTCTAGCCAAAATCAACAATAAAGTTATCACAGAAATAAATTGGATAGGTCATTATATGGCAGGACGAAAATATCATAAAATCTGAGAGTATTAATTGGTTTTCCCAAAGTACAACGCACACTCTAAAAGTGTAAAACCAACCTACATGACTAAGAACCATTAAAACAATTAACCTACTGGGTTGATATCGAAATGCGTGTGGCTTGTGGTATTTAATAATTTTATTACGTTGTTCTGAAGGTCGTTCAGGTATTTCTATAATGCCGAGGAGATTGTTAGTTACGATCTTATGAAGTTTACTCGTGATTTGTTATATCACCAGTGATATCGGGAGTGCATGCAATGCAGCTGTACTGATAATTTTGGCAAGATGGTATGAGATGACTATTAAAGAATACAAGAACGATGAGGAAGGAGTATTTGGAATTATAGAATGCACTAGTTTGTGATTAATAACGACTAGTTGGAACCCATTGGCTACGCACCACGCTTTTTTTGGGTAACTTCGTTAAAAAATAAATAAATTCGCTGTCTCGTGATATAAGATGTGTACTTAATGCACCCACCAATATTTATATTTCCAAATATGCAAGAATCGGTCAGTAACTTCGTAAAATAAAACGTCGATATGATAAACTAATTATAAACCGGTCGCGCGCCGCTGCAGCAGAGAAAGTTTTCACCACTGAAATGGTTTCGGTAATAATGAAAGCTAACAGCGGTCAGCGTTCCAATAATATAAACATACTGTGTATAAATATACAGTATAAACCGAATTTATCTTACTTGCATCGAAAGCTGTCCTGGTCCGATACAGACCCGTACATTACGAATATGCGCCGTATAGTGGACGCCTAAAGATCTGTCTTGTAAATTATTTCCAAGTAGCTAAATAAACAGCAAAAATTAATAGTTAGGTTTAGTTGCACTACTGCATATTATTGTTGTAATTTTGAAATGTGAATGCCGTAGATTAAACTAATAAAACGTAACAATATTAGAATTTACTTTCGTTTTAGACCGCGTTGTCATTGGGAACTACGCCCAGCATAATCAGATGTGGACCGACCTGTAACTTGTCTGCATTTACAAGCATTTGCTCTAAAATTTTGAGCCGTAGTTCGTAGGCCCTGCCTGCCTTAACAGGACCTTGCGCTTAAGCACACGGCCCTGTTTAGTAAATGATAATACTGACGGTTCGAGAAAACGTAACAAGTTATCTGACATTTCAAAAACTTAATATTCACAATAGACAACTGATAATGGTTGCACCTACCACAAAAGGATCATTTCCAATGTATTCGTGGTATAGTATACTGGGTGTTTTATAAACGGGATCTGCTGAATTATTTTTTATTTAATAAAGTTATATTTGTTTCTTCTAGCTACTTTTGTTTGTTGGTGCAATAGTTGGGTATTTGCTCGAATATTTGGTACTCGGCCTAATAGTTGGCAAAACATTTGGAACTGAGCTGAATATTTTGCGAGAACATTTGGTACTTGTCCGAATACTTGGTGCTTGGCTTTAAATGTGGTCGGGTATTGGTATTTGGTTTAATATTCGGTACTTGGTTTAATATTTGGCTGAACAATCGGTACTTGGCGGAATTCTGTGCCGAATATTCGCTACCAGGCTTAAATTTTGGCCAATATTCTGTACTTGACTTAATATTGAACCGATTATTCTGCACTTGTCCTAACATTCGGTACTTTTCCTAATATTCGATATTTGGCTGTATATTCTGTACGTTGGCAATTGGATCAATATCAGAATATTCGGTACTTGGACGAATATTTGTCCTAGGATTCGATACTAGATCTAATTTTTGACCGAATATTCGGTTGTTTGCGTAATATTTGGCCGAACATTCCTATTTGTCAAATGTTTTGCCGTATATTCTGTACTTGGCCATATATTTGGAAATTGGCTTAATATTAGAACATTCGGTACTTGAACGAATATTTGTCCTAGTATTCGGTACTGGACCTAAGATTTGGCCAACTATTCGGTTGTTTCCTTAGTACTTGGCCGAATATTCGGTAGTTGGCTTAATGTTTCACTGAATATTCGGTACATTGTGGAATATTTGGCTGTATATATTGTACTTTGGCGTATTTTTATTGACTTAATATCAGAATTTTTGGTACTTCGACGATTATTTGCTTAATATTCGGCAATGGGCCTAATATTTGACCGAATATTCGATACTTTGTTTAATATTGAGCCGCACATTTGATAATTGGGCGAATATTGTTTATCAGGGCGTGAGAGACTGGCAAGATATTCGGTATTTTTGCAAAATTGCAAACGGTGTATAGTTTTCTGAAATTGAAATTTAACTAAAACAATTTGAGATCTGCTGATTATATTTTTTTATTCAAGCAAATTATAATTGTTTCTTATAGCTACTTTTAATCATATACCGCATCAAGCGCAATGCCACATATTTCCGCCAATTTCTTGACGTTGCTGTATAAGCATTTGCATTTTATTGTTAATTTACACACGATCTCCTTGATTTTTTCCATTAAAAAATATTAGTGTCAGCAGTTCTCCATTTTTTTGTGTTCAGCTTCAACATTAATTTTTGATAAAACTGTGCGGGTAAGCGCAGAACAGCTAAGGATTTTTCAACTTAATTTTGCCACAATATACATCATCACCTCTAATGTTGTCGTGTAGTTTAGAAGCACCCTGTATAATTTACTACCTATCTACTGCTAATAGCCGGGATAATTTGCTGCTTCCATATTATTTAAAGGAAGGACTTATTAAAGACGAAGTTTGGAAATTATAGTATAAGGAGACACTTTCTCACGATCCGGCCGTTTCGATCATCAGACTTCATGCAAGATGTTTTCTTGCTTGTATTTGGTAAATAATTTTAGAAATCACGTATACGCATCTGACTTGAATTTTACTAAACCAGAGAATCTGCTCGCAGATGTCTTCCATTTAATAAGAACGAGAACAAAGCTTGTTGAGAAACATGAAATTACTTTTTGTACTCTTTTAAAGCTTTCTTACATTAGAATTAGAATAATTTTATTTTGTCGAAGATAATGAGGTACTACACGTTTATAACCCCGGATTTTAAAATCCTACTGGTTTTCAGTGTTGTGAACGTTGTGTTGTTTTGCCTTGGACGCTTCGGTTCATAAAAAAGCTAAAAGTGGTCTGACAAAACCTTGGTTTTGAACTACAAAAACAATAAGAATTTAATTTATGAAGAGAGCCGAACTTTAATCTACATCTGTGATAATTCCTTCTAAACTGAAGCTGCAGACAAGGCCATGGAGGAGTTTCGCAACCGCCCGCCGAGCACAGCAAGCGGCTGGTCCTACGCCGGCCTATCCTCGCGCAAACTCCAACCAAGTAATAACATCGAGCTGGCCTTGACGAAATTTATCTCGCGTTTCTGAGTATTTGCTCATTTCGCACAATTTGAACGCACAGTTGAGCCAAGATTTTTTTATACGTAAATGTGAAATTCGAGAACCCTCGTCACTACTCAATCCCTTCAGGAATCAATTTTGCGTTTCGTTGTGTTCGGATCGGGGCCGTTCATGTTATTAGCCAAGATGATGAGTGGACGTGAACGAACATCAAGCGAATTTTAAATAAGTCGAGTGATGACTAAGACTGACTATTACAGCAAAACGTGATTATTTATTATCAGAGGACGCCTGCTAGTCTGGCAATGCAATGGGAGAACCGCAGCATTATTTTTACAGAAGATTTATTTAGTACATCGAAAAGTAGAAGAAATTGAAAGAGGGTGGTAAATAATTACAGGTGTTGTTCAGTGAGTTTCTCTTTCTGTTGGTGATTTTTGCATGTAAAGAAGTAAAGTGCGACCAAAAGACTTGCAACATTTGGACTTATGGGATGTTTTTTGTACAGTGGCCAAGTCAATTTTCTTAATACAGTAAATAGTAAAGTTGTTTTCACTTTTAGAACAACCAAGAAATTGTGCTATTATCTAGCTTCCTCAATAACCGCTATTAAGAGAAAGTCGTCCTAGTAAAGCGACACGATTTATTATGGTTTTGTTTTACAGCTCAAAACTTTGCTTTATCCTCTCGAGGCCCAACAAAGAACTCGCTGGAGATTAAAGAAACCTATTGTAGTAGAAAAAGGGGGGTTTCAAATAAAAATTTATTTTATCTGGGTTTCAACATTATTTTTGACTCCAACGTTAACACGTTCTAGTCCAAACGCTACAAAAAAATCCATTAAAACATGCTTTTCACGAAACGTTTTGTTTGTTTAGGGTGGATTAATTTCTTATGTAAAACGTGCAGTGAGTGGGAATCGAACCCATTCGAACTTAAGTAACACTCTTGCAGCCCAACACCGCTTCTCCTACCACCGCTCTACCCCTCGACCCTTGAGAGCGAAGCGCGAGAGATTTTAACAAATAGGGTGAACTGTTAGAGATAAACAAACCACAACCAATAAAACTGATCAAAAATAGTTAAGTGAAAACAGATGAACTGTTAAAGAGAAACCTAATAAATGTGACTATAACAGACTAAATTCAAACCTCCCGCGTTTCTCTCTTGGTGGTGGAAGGGTAGGGCTGTGCGGCGCCCACCACTTCCCCTACCACCTGCCCTTCGACGAATGAAAGCGTAGCGCGGGAGATTGGTACTAAACAGACCAAATTTGAATTTCCCGCACTACGCTTCCATTGATAGACGGTTAGGGATGTACGGCCCCCACCACTTCTATCGCCTGCCATACGCTCAGCTCCGCGCCGTATAAGAGCGTAACGCGAGAGATTCGGCTAAAACAGTTCCAAATGTGCGGCCCCACCATTCTTCCTACCATCTGCCATACGCCCCGCCCCTCGACCAATGAGAGCGTAGCGCTGGAGATTCGGCTAAAACGGACCAGTTTTAATTTTCTTCCTCTGCGCTATCATTGTCGGACGGTTAGGGATGTGCTGCCCTCACCACTTTTTCTACCACTTGCCATACGTCTCGCTCCTCGTCCAGTTTGACTAAAACAGACTATATTCAAATCTGCTCTGCGCTTACATTGGCCGACGGGTGGTAGGAATGTGCGGCCCCACCATTTCTCCTACTACCTACCATATGCCCCGCTCCTCGACCATGAGAGCGTAGCACGGGAGATTTGGCTAAATCAGACCAAATTCAAATTTCCCGCTCTGTGTTTTCATTGGTCGGACGGTTAGGAATGTACGGCCCCTGCCCCTTTTCTACCACCTACCATACTCCCCCCCCCTCGACCAAAAAGACCGTAGCGCGGGAGATTCGGCCAAAACAGACCAAATTCAAATTTTCCGCTCTGTGCATCTTTTGGTAGGAGGGTTAAGAATGTACGGTCCGCGCTCTTTTTTTTTACCACTTGCCATACCCCCCTCCCCTCGACCAATGAGAGCGTAACGCGGGAGATTTGACTTACATAGATTTTATTCAAATATCCCCCTCTGCGCTGTCATTGGTTGATAGGTGCGGCCACCACCTGCCTGCTTTCATTGGTCTCGTAGTAGCAGTAGTGGAGGCCGCACACCTGTGGCTTCTTTACACTAGCGTCTAGTCGCTTCGCGTTCAATCGATCCTACCTCATCAAGGTCAGACTTGCGTGTTATTATGCCGTCAATCAGTGAGTGAATGCAAATTTGTCTTCGTATTTTTTCTTTAAAAATATAACTGCTCTTAATGTTTTAAAAAAAACTAAAATACAAAAAAATTTTGGTCTCAACCGAAATTCGACCCCACAACTACTTACGCAGTAAAAAAACAGTACACCCCAACACACCACCCGCATATCCATCTGTGCCACTAAGAACCTGGCGGTTATCGCTAAAAAAAGTGCCTATTCAATGCGTGCGCAATAGAAATGCACCGAACAAAAGTCTGACCTTGGTGGGACCGATTGTTGCTTAAGAGACTAGACGCTATTCTTCTTTACTCTGTTGGCATAGTAGCTTTAAAAGTTACGACGCTGGCCCCCACCCTACAATAAGTAATAAAATAGAGTGGTTTCAAAATAATTTATCAATTTTTTCCTTTTGCTAATCTTTGTTGTCTCTGTAATCTTTTGATTACGTTGTGTGTATATGTATATGTACTTGTTGCATATAGGTTTTGTGATAACAACTATCATTAGATTTATTGGTTTGGTGTATTCCATGAACTTTATGACCCTCAGTAATAAAAATAGGGCTGATTTTATGTTTCTTCACTTATTTTTCTCATAAATACAACGACTTATTAATAAGCTCACCGAATTGTTGACAAACTATCAAAGGTCATTTTTGTTTATTCCTGAAATATTGATAACTGTTATCAGTAAGAAATTTGCTTCTGTAACTTTATTTATTCTGTTATAATCGCGTTAAGGAAATGTTTATGGTCTGCCGCCTTCATCTTCAAGTTTCGTTTGATTTTGATATTATTACCATCATCTCCCTTTACCTTTTGGAAATTTAATAATATTACGGCTTTGTCCGTCTAGGGTGTCTAGACGAGAGCAGCTTACATTTTGCTGTTAATACACAATAAACAACAAATTAGCAACTTGGTGGTGGAGCGAAGCTGAATTTGCCTACTCGTAATTGAACATATTAGGAATTTTCATCTCGTACCCAGGAATACATAAATTTAATTATTTCAAAATAAATTTTGTTGGTTGGCATAACACAAATTCGTTTTTAAATTACTTATTTTTGCGTAAACGTAATCATAATGCATCATATGGGACAACTTTGACACTAATAATAATAATCATCGGCAAGCATCACCTGCGTGTTGAATATGCAAATTATTAGTAATGGGATATTACAAATGACAATAATGGAACTTTTTGATTATTGAAATATTTCGAGGGGTTACATAAAATCATTCGAGATTTGAACGATGTTTGAGATATTAAGTTTCAAAATTTTTTCTAAAGTCACTAATAAGCATCGGCAACATCACCTGCGTGTTGGATAGGCAAATTCTCCAAATTATTTGTGATGGGATATTTCGAATGAAAATAATTGAACTTTTAGATTGTTAAAATATCTGGAGAGGTTACGGAAAATATTTCCTGCGATATTTACGGGGTTTTAAATTACTTAATTTCTTTGATAATTACTAATAATCATCGACAAACATCGCTCGCGTGTTGGATAGGCAAATTTGACAAATTATTAGTAATGGGATATTTCGAGGGGATTACTTTTGATTATTGAAATATTTCGAGAGGTTACAAAAATTTATTCGAATGATTTGTGAAATTTTAAGTTTCTAAACTTCTTGTAAAATCTAATAGGCATCGGCAAACAACGCCTGCGTGTTGGATAGGCAAATTCGACAAATTATTAGTGATTCGAACGAAAATAGTGGAACCTTTAGATTATTGAAATATTTCGAGAGGTTACGAAAAATAATTGATTGAATGATATTAAGTTACTAAATTCCTTCTAAAATCACTAACGATCATCGGCAAACATCGTCTGCGTGTTGGATAGCCAAAGTCGTCAGATTATTAGTGATGGGTACTTGGAATAAAAATAATAGTTCCTTTAGATTATTGAAATATCTCGAGAGGATACGAAAAATCATCCGAATGATTTTTGTGGTTTTTAAATTTTCTGTTTTGTCTGCTTCCGAGGCGAACTTTTAAACGATAGCCTGCTGCAATATGCAAAATATGTGTACAATTCTGCCAGAATTTGCGGAATCCTAAATTTGCATCACCTTTATATAATAGAAATTCGCATTCGATAGCAAGCAGTAAAATTAATGAAAGTTTTTGTACGATACTAATAATAATAATATCTTTATTTCCCACATTCGAAAATAAAAAGAGAAAATTACAATTATATATTGCTCAGATGCGAGCATTTTGGATACGAAGAATTATTTCGAATGAATATATAGATTACTAAAATCATTCGAGAACCACATTCGATTATACCCATCAATCATTGCGTATTATACGAAGGCCAATCGGAGGCAATCAAATTAGAACGATTAATTAGGTTTGGTTACACTCTTATTGCGTTTATTACGCAAAAAATTTGATTTCTGAAATATTACGAGTTATTACTGTGTTACTATACACTAGGACTGTTCAGTTATTACGTCGGTGATTTATCCATCGGTTTATAATTTTTTTTTAACTTCAACCGGTCGCTGATACGAGAAATTAAAACTAAATAAACGAAACAAACAATTTACGTGCTGTAAACTATTGTTCATATTGAATAAGCGGTGGCCACCAAGTTCGTCAGACTTTGCTCCTATAGATTTTCTTTTAGTCGGCGTCAATTAAGTGGTCGATGCTTATACACAACGGCAATAATTTTAACATTTCAGTTAGTTCTTGTCCGTTATATTACTTATATTTAAACCAGTTTATATTATTGTTAGAATATACTTATTTGTTAGAAGCCATCAGTTGGTTATTTATTGCTGTTGCGTGAGATTTACTCAAAATCTAACAACTTCCCTTAAATTCTATTGATGGTTTAATATTACGGGTTCACCAAAACTAAAACTGACACTTATTGGTTTCTGTGTAACGAAATCCGACACGTGCAGCAGGTATACTGGTAGAGGATTAACCGAACTGTGGGATAGACTCTTGTTGGGAGTTGCAAGCTGAAATTGCGGACAAGAATTTAAACAGGTCCCGCAGTCCCAGTACCTGCAAACTTTGAAGATAGAGACCCTTCTTAAGAGATATAATGACCCTGTGAGATTAGTTTGCTGCTATTAACTAAACTAGTAAACTGAAATTATTGCAAGGGTTTGCTATAAAGGCGAAGTCTCTCGTTTTACTGCTTTTGTCAAATTGTTAACAAAAACTGATCGCTACCCTTATAAACACAGCCCTTGAACCTTTGTCGTCGGTTGTCGTCTGCAGCAGCAGATTCCACTGCCTTGAAGATGTTCCGCGTAACCGTGGTCGAAACGTCGGCAGCGCACCGCTTCAACCCGGAAGCCAAAAAGTTGTTAGGATTGTTACAAAGAAAATATTCCTTCGTTGCATCAGTAAACAATATAATTATAAATACGCTTTCATACCAGGAATAGCAACAAGCTTTGATTTTCACATTAATATTATTTTAACAATTTGCTAATACGGGATCCATTAAAAAGCAATAAGCAAATCAGTTGAGTTGTGTAAAGATTACGTACGCAAGGGAAAACGCACTGAATAATAAATGTCAGTTGTATTAGTAATAAAATGTATATTGTACGGTAAATGATTATAAATTATTACTTTATTTGTTCTGATCAACTAAAGTATTCATATATTATTCCATTCACGGTTGTGGTGAGTTGTAATTATTTGTTAGCGGAAGTGGCTCGTGCTGTGATGAAGTTACTCTGTTTCGTAATACGACACGTCTTCATTGTTCAAGCAATTTTCTGTTTCCAGTCTTTAATTGTTCCTGGTTTCTCTTAGCTAAGATTAAAGTTTTTTTTCTTAGATAATTCAAAAAACGTGCATGTGCTTTATTGTACACGAAAAAAATCCCGGCCTATCAAAAACAGAAAGTCACAAAGTATTAAATTTCAAACATCACAGAGGGCGGCACAACGGAACTGGATCATAGAAAAAAGACCATCTTGTAGCTCTTTTACAAGGTGAGTCAAAAGTATGGTTACGTACAACTTAAAAAGCAGTACATAATCATTTTTTTGAGTACGAGATATTCGTTCGTGGTACGTTAATATTTGGCTGAACAATCGGTACTTGGCGAAATATTATGTCGAATATTTGGTTCCTAACTTTGGCCCTATATTCCGTACTTGGCTTTGTATTTGCTCGAATATTCGGTGTTTGACGTAGTATTTGGTACTTGGCTTAATATTCGGCCGAATATTCGGTACTTGGCATACCATTTGGTACTTCGCATAATAATCGGTACTTTGTTGATTAATCGGTACTTGGCCTAGTAATTGGTACTTAGCCTAATGTTCGCCAGTTGGCCTAATATTTGATCGAATATTCCGTTGGCTTAATATTTGTCGACTATTCGGTACTAGTTCGAATATTTGGCCATATATTCTGGATTTGGGCCATTTCTTTTGCAATACCTTCAATATTAGAATATTTGGTTTTATTCGTTACTGGACCTTATATTTGGCCGAATATTCGCTACTTGGCTTAATATTTGGACGAATATTTGGTACATAGCATAATATTTGGTCGACTATTCGGTACTATGTCGAATATTTGGCCATATATTCTGTATTTGGGCGTTTATTTGACAGCGGTCTTAATATCGGAATATATTGCACCTGGCTTAATATTCGTCACTGGGCCTAATATTTGTCTGAATATTCGGTACTTTGCTTAATATTTGGCAGAATTTCCGGTAGTTTTCTTAATATTTAGCCGAATATTTGCGCGAATAGGCCTATTATTGGTTAAGTTTTACTGGCGTGAGAGACGGGCCAAATATTTAGTATTCTGCTAGTGACCAAAATTACTATTCGATACAATTGCTAGTTTAGATAGTATTCAGATTTAATTTTGACCTACCAAGAAGTATTACCGGACTAAACTTTATTTCTATGCACCAACTGGTTCTCGATTAAATTTGAATAACTAACTGTGCGGAATCACAAATTGCCAATAACAAACAGTTAGTTTATAATAGCAGCTTAAAAGTTATTAAATAAACAAAAAGGTCAAAAATACTCAAGTGTCTTTTAACGTTGCATTTTAGAAACTTCATTCAATGTTCAATAAGTTTCTGTTTCTCTTCATTTACGATAACTTGAAACTGACCTACTTTATTCCAAGTATTCTTCTTTTTGTTTTCAGATTG
Organism: Ctenicera cuprea; assembly: GCA_958336395.1. Classification (NCBI taxonomy): domain Eukaryota; kingdom Metazoa; phylum Arthropoda; class Insecta; order Coleoptera; family Elateridae; genus Ctenicera; species Ctenicera cuprea. The sequence goes on from OY284490.1 coordinate 1,775,922, forward strand.
AATGGACTACCGAGAACGCCAAGCAAATACTTCACTAGGAATAATATAAAGGTAAGGGCAAAACAAAACTTTTTTGTGGCTGAGAGCAAAGTTGCTGAAAGTTAACGGGTTTGTCATGTCACATGACGTAAGTAGAATCGTCTCGTTGAGCGAACTTTGCTGCTTTTTTCTTTCAAATCGCGTTTTTTGTTGTAGCCAAACTGGAAGACAGTTGTTTGGAAAATTGGTGTTTGTGGCCTTTATATAAAAAGGCAGATGATTGGCGGCGTGTGTGCATGGGTATGTGCGCGAGAGAGTTGCCAGCCGGTTTTGAGGTTGAAGGTCATTGGACTGCGAACAATCTCTTTCAATAGCGTTTCGGAATAGAAAGAAGGTAGACGCGCACAGTGGCGACATTAGAGTTTTTTTGAAGGGGGTTGCTTTTGTGTGTGTGGTTTGTACAGAGTAATCAAAAAGTGACGAACCTGAACGGCTTTCGACACAAAATTAATATGATTAATTTAGATGTCAACAGATTTCATAAATGATCACCGTGTATAAAGTAGAACACAAACTTGTCACGACTCTTAGTCCGTTGCTCCACGGTTGTGACTTCTACTGGATGTTTGTAGATAGATACCTTCGGGCTTGGTTATGCCTAAAACAGCCGATGATCCTAGCAATTTACGCCCTTAAGCCGCACAATGAATTGTTTTTGTGCGAATTTGATGTGAGGTATGCTATGAAATGATTTCTGTCTTTTCATTACAACAATATACAAATGCGAATTTTATGAATTTGTCATATTACAGGAATTTTTAATTCGAACTGCATTGTTAGTCCATTGGAATATGAAAAAAACTTTAATATTCTGAATCACTTTTATTTATTTCGAAGTTTTTTTAAAACCCATGGAGTTTAATTTAATTAATCCAATTAATTAAGTCTTTTAAAATCTCCTGAAGCTCGTTGAATGTGAGAAGAGCTGTCAGATTTACATAAAATTCATTTGAAATTGTCTACATCTTTTTGAAAAGGGTTTAAGCTGTCCAAAAGCAACAGAATCGTCTACAAACAACGTAAAATTGGGGAAATCTTTGTTCTCTCACATTTCGATCTGGGCGAGCTTGGGGGGGGGGGGATCTTACTGACAATACGTTTGTTGTAATAACCGACCGATCTTTATTATATGAGTATTCCCACTTTACAAGTTCCTAAATATCTACGTTCGTACGTAGTTCCACCTATGCCAGATACTGATTCATAGCCAGTAAGCTTTTATTTTTTTTTCAATCAGCTGGTAGAATCGTTTTACGGAACATGGGGAATACCCATAAGAAAGAAAAACTGTTACATTACAGAAAAAGAGATGGCATATGCCGGGACATTAGAACGAACGAAGCCGATCGCACCCGAGCTAATGGTAGCAAAACGGAACAACACGCTTTCAAGTCTCGTTTTTTGTATCACCTATCTCTTTTGTTTTGTAGGATACTGTCGCGTTTATGCTTTCTCGTTTTTTTTACGTGGCAATACGATGTCTGCTCAAAAAGCTTAGATATGAGCACAGAAGATGCCACAAACTCCTGCTGAGGAATTGCCAACTTACAACCCTCTCCACCTAAACACTGTGAAATGGACTTGTTCCTCGGAGCAGGACTTTTGGGCGCTGGTACTGTTGTAAGACTTGCATTGCGTTATACATCGGCGTAGAAATCGTTTTACCTATTGTGAAAACTCTGCTAATAAATACTTTATTTTTAAAATATGTTTAAATGTTGCTGGCGTCCAAACGGTAGCGCCTAAATGTCGCTTAGCGCTTGTACCTACATCATACATTTAGGTAGCTCCATACAAGTAATTGCACCACTAAAAAGTACTCACACTCCTTGTTGTATTACACAATTTAATGAGTAATCGAAACTCAATGCACCCATGCGGCTGATATCAGACAATTTTAGCATTAATTACATCGGTAAACATCACCTTCGTGTCGGATGAGCAAATCGGAACTAATCATAAATTAGAAGGATTATTACGGTTTGTTTTAGGAAATATTACGAATTATTACAAGTTGTTACTTCGCGAGGGAGACACATTATTAGGTATACAAAGCAATTTTTGAAACGAAAGAGAATCCATTCTCAAAATTTTGAAATTATAATAAAATTCACTTAAAAATGTCTTTATTTTTTCTTAATTTATATTTATAATTTTATATCTTGATATTCTCTATGACGCCCTGTATTAATTTTTGAAATTTGAAAATTGATATTCGTCAATTTAGTGAAAGAAGCGTTACGATAGATCATTTTAGTTTGAGCTTAATTTCTCATAAATGACGTAGAATTTGATTGTAAACTTAATTTTTAGATGCAGTTATTTTAGTGGGGATTAATTTTTTCCGACGAATTTGTCTTTAATGGTATCCCAAAAATCTGAAAGTTAAGGAATTTTGTGAACTAGAAACACTCGGACTGTGAAATAACAACACTTGAAAAATACAGCACCCTTACACACAAGTAACTAAATATCAGATACGTATTTCGACAGCAAAGCTATCAACATCAGTAATAAACTGACACTACATTTCAGTGTCAGTTCAGTGGTGTATTTTTCAAGTAATTTTGTGAAAATCGCCTAAATGTTTTAAAATTAAGGAAAAAATTAATTTCGTGACATAAATGGATCCAAAAACGAATAAAAAATGTAGCAAAGGGGGAATACAAATAACACAAAAATTAGAGCTTCGCTAGCGAGAACTACCCACAAAATTACAAGTATGTAAATTAACGGGAGTCTGAAGTATTCGTTTAAAATGTGTTAACAGCTTCCCCTCTTCGAAAGGCTGTATCTCCGTAATGATGCGTTTGTGAATATAGATAAATTAAGTTCAATCGATGTCATTTGGCCTGAAGAATTCGTTTGTAAATTTATGTAAAACCATTTACAAACGCCTTGTATTAACGAATAACAAAAAACAATTAATTTGATTTTCTTTAAAAAATAGAACCCGTCACATAATAGACAGAAACAGGAAAAACAGTTAATTTAATACCGTAGAATTACTTTTTTAAACTAATGGGTTAATGAATTAATTCATGAGCGATGTAAGTGAACCCATACCCTAAGGGCTGTAGCAATTTAGTTAAATTTTAAGAAAGAAAAGAGAGAAGTACTTCTGAATGAATACGTTTACCATTGAGTAAGATTGTGATGCTAATAAGAAAATACCACAAAGTGGATGTTGAGAGAGAAAGTAATTAATGAATATTTCATGTACAGATAATTTATTATTCAACGGCGTGTATTCCGGTTCACATGAAAAGGTTGCGTGCTGATAGGAAATGTGCATCTTTCAAACATGTAAACCTTAAAGCTTGTTTACATTTCGCATAAATGCGATTAATGCACGTTTATGGCATGTAGCATTTTATTTATTTAATTGTTGATGTCTAAAACCTTGAATGGTTTCCAGCGTTGCTAATATCATGATGCAACATGATTGAATATACAGAATGAATCAGAAATACGGTTGTTTTCTATTAAAGGGTTGTATCTCCGCAAGCGTTCACTTCCGAATGAGGCCCTGAATACTGGATTGTACCCCCACAGTCAGCGTACTAACCGCCATTTTAAAATTTATTAACGCTATATTTAGAGAACAAATGTACGACTGGCCAGTGTAGGTTAATCCATGCCATTGTGCTCACCAATCGGGGGGCCGAAAAATCAAATGGAAACAGATAGTGGCGTAACTACAATTTGTGCCACCCTCCTCACCGATATTGTCGGAGCCCTCCGTACTGATATTATCGGCCCCTCTTTAGGAAAATTATAAATCGTGAACCCATAGTTACGCCACTGGAAACGGACCCCTTCAGAGTATACGTTCTGGGGTTAATACTATTTCAGTTAACTAGGTCGAGGGCTTGTAATAACTACGCTTATTTACTAGATCCCAAGAGCACAAGTATTTCTATAGAGGAATATAATCGTCTCGTAACAATATAAAGACACAAAAGTTGTCTTAGAAAGGGAGTATGAGCAGTAGCTTTATATCTATGCTGCATCAACAACTTGATTTATTTTTACTCCCCCTCCCCTTCAGTACTGTAGTCCTACACGGCCTGTGTCTAATCCTCGCTATCAACCACAGCAATTTTGAAGTCGCCCAATTTAATTTTAACACGTTCTTAGACATCTCAACTTGAGACAAATAGGGCTCGGCAGCAGTGAGATTATGCAACCCAAGTGACGCGCAGTAACAAAAAAGCGTGGGGCGTAGCCGACGGGTTCAGCTAGTCTGTATTAAATTTATATTTCGTATTTGTTTTTTGCGTGGCAAATCTGACGCTGTGATTTTCTGAGAACCTTTTTACGTTGGATTGTGAAACCGCCCTAATAGACAATAACTTCTAATACAAGTTGGCCCTATGTCGAAGTAATTTGACGCGTATTTGATTATGTATGAGAGTCTGAAAAATGGCATAATGTGGCTGCTAAGTTGCCCAATGCAATTACACTTCATTTACGCAAATTTACTTTTTCGTTATGGTTATTAATTTATTATTATCATCAGGAAATTAGTGAACAAGCGACAATTATTAATAAACCGAACGAAATGTATGTAATTGTGCATGTATATGTATAATTTCTCAATGTCATTGCGTCTGCTTGTTGCGTTCACTGACACCAATGTTCGTTTAACCCAGTTTTAAAATAAATTTATTATTATTTACAGTACATGTAGTCGTGTATAATTTAATAGTGTCGCGTGATGACCTTTATTTTTAACTAGCAATTGTCAAGGTATTTATTTAATTTTTATTTTTATGGTCTCACATATTCGTGTAATTACGTACGAAAATCGTGAAAATTAAAATGTTGTAAGCATGTGAACCTGTTACCTAAAAGACGTCAATAGTTACATCAAATACCAGAAAAGGTTTAGATTTATGTTGTTAATTATTGTTAAAACAATAAAATCTTTATAAATAACTTAAATAAGTGTGGGCATATCCAGATGAGCGTTTCCCCATGGTCGCAGTGCAAGATGCAGTCATATTTAAGGGTGGGCCTAAACAGGCATCACATCACATACCTCGTTGTGTCAACGGTCAATGCATTCTTCTTCTCATCGAGGAGATCGTTAGTGTGAATCCTGGGTTCATACACGAACGACGATGCATATCGCAGCTCACATGAGAAACTTCTTCCAGGAACGTGAAATTCAGGTATTGGACTGGCCTGCTCTTAGCCCCGACTTGAACCTGATCAAACACATAGAATCAACTCGATCAGCTGGTCAACTCCACATACCATTTATGATTCAACAGCGAAAACGTTGACCCTGCAGCAACTCGGAATGAACACTACGAAGTTCGATAAATAAATTAAGGCTAGTCCGTCAACTAGCGCTAGTTAAACTTGCAGAAGGAACTGAAAACCGCTTCTTATCTCTCTGTCTCACTCACTTGATCCATCTTCTGCGAAACAGCCACAGTAGTAGTCACAGATCGGTTATAAGGTAAATGCTAGAGATATCGATTTCCAGCCTACGGTTACGAGATCGAGCTGCAGCCTTAACTCACCAGCACTAATCAAGCTCTAGCTTTTGGTCACGGAAATCATCTTCGTAGGCTCCTCCTGGAGTCAGACGAACTAAGCCGGCTCGTTTGTGCACGCTCCACCAATCAGCGACCCAGAGGGCGTGGTTCGACAACCACTGCGAGTTATTCTTCGCGAAAGGAATGAAATATTAACGTTCTTTCGATATCGCGCTCATGAATAAGAATTGAATAAGATCGGTAAGCGCTTGAGATATCGAACTTTACATTCCTGTTCTGAGATCGAGCTTCAGCTTTCGCTCACATCGAGTTCCTGCCTACGGTCACAAGATCGAGCTTCAGGCTCCGGTTACCAGCGTTATCTCAGATCAAGCCTACGGTTACTAAATCGAGCTCCAGCTTCCGGTCACGGGAATAATTTTAATAAGCTCGTTCTAGAGTCATACGAACTAACCTACTTATTTATGCACGCTCCAGCCAATCAGAGGCTCGCAGAGCGTGCTCCGACAACCAATGCAAGTTAAATTTTGCGAAGTAAATGAGAAATGACTTTTACCGCATTGCGTAGAGCTAATGCTCACAAATCTTTCTTAACTAACAACGACGCTTTTTAAATCTTAATTTTCACAGTAAAGACCACAAACTGTGGTGGTTTTTTTGGTCCACACCCTTCGACTGCCTGCGGCCATCTCCTATGTACGTACTCGTTCTTCACCACTCTCTCACGCCTTCCTCGGCGTCCTGGAGGTACCGTTACGTCACTTGGCAGTTTTGGCGTCTATCTACGGGACCGGAACCAAGAGTCGACCCCGGCGGTCAGGCGCCAAAACTCCAGCCGTCCGACCAAAAACGCAAAATTTCTGTTTTGCTAAATCTGATAATAACTCAAATTCCAGGACATGCTGTATTTTTAAAACCGAGCGATGTTTTTAGAAGAGAAAACAAATCCAAAGCAAAAATCCATCCATAAAGTGCACTTTTATTATTCTTTTCAATTCATAATTTAATTAAACGTTATGAAAGTGTGCAACAGCAAAAAGACAAAAAACAACTATTTCTGTGATGTCAGCTTTTCTAAAGTACTCGAGCTTAACAAAGATAACAATATCTCGTTGTAACGCCCTCAGAGTCCTTTTTCAACATCCGGATATAGGACAATGGTATCCGGAATTCGCGCGAGCAATGCAGATAGATGGGATGCGTATGCAACACATGTATGTAATGGCGCCACCGCAACATATTTGCTCGGTATTGATCGTCTGTCCGTTATTAATAATGTGTGTTGTTTGTTTTTGCCTTTCAGTTCATGCATATGAACACGTGCCTTGCCTGACTTTAATTCAAAATTAATGTAAACTCATATGCATCCCGGCGCTTAATGAAAACCGACAGGTTCTTAATTTGTGATATTGAAATATAAATTCGAAAAACTGCAAAACCCGTTGCAACGTTGCATAATTTAGTCCTTTTGGATAATTCACGTTCCTTCCTACAGGAGTTATTATGAACGAGGAATTAGATTATTATAAGCTATCTGAAAATTATGCTTATGCACTTGTAGTTTTGATTTTAATAGCATCCTCTTATGTTTGTATAGATGGATTATGGTTTGCGTAGTTTGCATTCGCACGAGCAAGTTTGAATATGATTTAAGTGAAATATCTCTACAAGCTATTGGTGTGCCGTAATTTAGCAAGGTACTTTTGAATCACTGCTGTAATCGATTACACCTCCTGATAAAAGCAACTAGGTGCTCGCATTCTCAAAAAACTTCGTACAAGCTTTATCTACTTAAGTTACGTACTTTTCGCAAATACGTTGCTCTCACACACATCAAACGTTTAGATCCAAAATGCCACCGCTATTAGCATGAAAAACGACCAAATAATCAGTATTACATTAACAAAGTATGATCACAATATATAACTTATGGGCGAGGTACTGTGAAGCTCTCTTTCGGTACGTAGTCTTTGTTCCGGGTGAGTTTTCATAATGGACTTTACTCTTCGGTCGGACTTCACTGGGTGAGGTAGGCTTTTCTCCAGTCTGAATTAATTTTTTGGTGGAGGCTTTTTCCCAGTTAGACTTCACTTTTTAACGAAGGCTATCATCCCTCAGCCGGTCTGCACGGTTTCCTTGTACCTAGTTGAAGACCTGGGCAATTGCAGTGAAGGTGACGTTCTCCAGGGTCTTACTAGTTTTACTTACCAAAACTATTTGTGGTCAAGCAGATTGTAGATTGTATATTGTTAATTAAAGCAAAAGGTTAACTACATACGCTGTTTACAAAATAACTATTACATTACGGCGCAAAGTATCACAAGCTAAGCAAAACAAAATATCTACAAAAGCAAATACGATAACTAACAATAGCAAATGGTAGCAAACAAAAAACAGGCAACAAACAGTAACAAACGGTAGTAACCAGTAGCAAATGCTAGCAAACAAGAAACTGGTAGCAAACAACAAACAGTAACAAATGGTAGTAAACAAACAGCAGCAAACGGTAGCAAACAACAAACAGCAGCAAACGATAACAAACAACAAGCAGTAGCAAACGGTAATAACCCGTAGCAAATGGTAGCAAACAGTAGCAAATGGTAGCAAACGACAACCAGTAGCAAACGGTAGAATCCTTTGATTAAATAAGAGTAAGAAGTTGTCTGGTTTTGAACGGTGGGGTATTGCTTCTCAATGAGTAAGACAAGTACAGCTGATAAACGAAAACATGACAGATATCGTGAAAAAGAGAGAGAAAACTGCCTCGTGGCAGTTCTCGTAAAGAAAAAAAGAGCAAACTGTCCCGTGTCAACTCCCCGTGACAGTTTCCGAAAAAGAAGAGTAAGCAAGAGGTGGAAAGAAAACGGTAAATACAATATAAACTGAATACAAAAGCACCAGAATATCCTACTTCCTACTCACTCAATATTTCCCTGGTTCGGTTACCTCGGCTGGCTTCCTGGTGGGGTTGGTTGTAGATCGGAAGACTGGCAACTTTAACTCGAAAAGGGAAACAGTCTACTGCGATCTGATTTATGCTTTTATAGGGTACTGGCCTAGTGGGGACTAAATTTTACATCCTACTACGGTCAGTGAGTGCGTTAGTTACTGTCAGCGGGCGGAGTGCTTCGCACTGTGCTTCGCACCGTGCTGTCCCAGGGTCACGCGTAAAATTAAAACAATTTAATTAAATCATGGTACGGTACAAGTTCAATAAAATACATTTCAATATCTAAATAAATCTTAAAATAAATGTCATATTACAGTATCTACCTTCGAATAAATCGCACGTAGTCGTCTCTAGTAGTTAACCCTTCGTGTCTGGTACAACATCTTCAGTGCACTAGTTCGAATTTACTAAAAACGTGTAGGAGAGGAGAGCTACAAGACGCTTATCACGCCGTATTCCAGTTGAAATAATCAATGGAGGTTAATCCATGTCATTCTGCTTTCTAATCAGCGGCCCGCTCGCACCGAAAGTACGGCCAACTGACACGGATTCTAATGGAAACGCAGGCATTCCAGTCCACGTCGAAGTATACGCCCCGGGAATCACTAGTTTATACTTTTTTTTACTGTACTAATAAACGAGGTCAAGGGATTTCAATAACTACGCCTAGTTACTAGATCTCAAGAACACAAATATTGGTATCGACGGTTTTAATCAATTTTAAAGAATAACGAAGTAACCGCAACATCAAGACGCAAAAATTGCACCAAAAGCGGCTATAACAGTAGCTTTATCTTTTATATCTATGCTACATCAACAACTTTACACTGTAGTGTTATCATTATTGAACAATTAAATGCAGCACCATAAGATTATCAGTCGTATACTGGCAACACTGTTTTAATTTGCGACTTAAGACGTATCTAAAACCCTGTAAGAAAAGGCTATTATGCCGCGTACTGGTTAACAAATTATTAACCCGGTCAATAGAAACCCATCCATATCAATATGATATGTAAACTACGCTATCTTCGTGCTTAAAGCAACCGAGCACAAGTATGAGCTCTCACGTTCATACCTGGTATTGCTCACACCTGCTGAATGCAAGAAATATCTTGTCCGTTGCAAGTAGTTACGCCGAGCTATTTGGAATCCAAGCACACAGGTCGCTGTTCACGGCCGGCTTAAAACTCATGTGTCCAAAAAATTAAGTTAAAATTAAACTCTTCCATTATTTTGATTTTAGATTTTGTGTTTTTGCCGTACAGATTTAATAGCAACGTTATCAATTTAAATGCAATACTGCGTGATACAAAACTTCAATATTTATCAGGAGATTGCATTGCATTGGTGTGGTCCAGTGCATTTGTCGTTGTGCCGTCCTTTGTAAAAAATATAAAACTGTTGGTGCAGTGGAATGTTAAAGATCAGTACTGCATAGAAAACAAAAGTGTGACAAAAATTGCAAATGTAGTAAACTATTCTGTATTCTCGGCGCTCGGTATTCTGCAGTTTTAATTTTGTAGGTTAAGCAAATGTTAAATAATGCTTTTTTTCAAAGCAAAGGTAGGTCGCAGACTAAGCGAAATTAATGGCAACGACGACCTTGATAATTGGCATAAAACTGCAAAGTATAAATGGAATAACGAACTAAATAAGGTGTTACAATTAGCAGCAGCTTGTTAAAGTCTGTGAATAATTAGCACATTTAAAAAGTACAAGGTATGAGCAAGTAGCAGTTTGTTATTTTCCAAGTTTGATGTTTTACCGCAAACAGTTTTAGTTAATAAGCCAAAAAATTTGGAATTTATATTTTATTTTTTTCTACCTACGGGATTCGAATTGTTCACAAACCCACAGACAGACATTTTTAAAAATATATTTCTTTGGATCCCTTGAGACCCAAGACGTGTATTTCCGTTAAAAATCTAGATTTCGAACATTTTCATGATATTAATACTTCCCAAGGTATGGTGGGACAATTTAAATTTGGAAGGTGTAACTACCGGAATTTTGATTTTACTTTATTTTTTCTACCCACAGGATTCGACTTGTACGGGCAATGTCGAGCAACAGAATAATCGGTACTTTAGCGTCTGTAACTAAAGTGCCGACTTGCCATAATGAAGCAATAAAGTTAAAGCTGCGAAAAAAACTTTATTTATTAAAAACGCTTTGTTAAAGGCGAAGTGGTTTTGATGGTCGACGCTACATACATAATTCGTGAAAAAATTTACTTACCTTATAATTATTATGGCCTTTCCTTTTATTACAAAATTGAATAATCAAAATACCCCTTATCGTGACTGGAAAACAGAGAACCGATCGACGGCGTTCGCGATTCCAACATCTGCATTATAATTAGAAACAACCTCACTTTCACAGGTTCATTAATGATCCAAGGACGGTTTCATACCTCAGACAATACCTCCTCGCGATGTAAATACGTTAAAGAACCCTGAAATTTACATAGCCCGAGTTTAAAGCCTACTACCACTGTGAGGATTTAAACTTCACGGAGCTGTTTTCAAATGCAACCACGGGAACGACTAAAATAGCTGGGAATATCCGGCATTTTCAGCGTCACAAATATGCGGGCAATACGCCATAACAGCTTTCGTCTATTTTCACTGCTCGTTTTCAACAAAAATATTACCAACGTTTTTTGCATTTCGATTTTGATGAGTGTAGGATGAGAATTACTTTTAACAGAACGATGCAATTTTGAAATATAACCAACGCATACTATTTTCATACGGCAGGCGCTCAAAATAAAAGCAATACAAGACAACGACTAAAAAAATTTTTTATTTATAAAAAAACAAGCACATATATGTACATTACTACTTTAGCAAAAATTGGTACTTACGAGCGATGTATTTTTCTCGCGGAAAACCAACATAGCCTCTAGTAGTTACAATCTCAACGTTATCTTCAGTGCACTGATTAAATGTACCACGCCGGATAATTAATGGTTAAGCCGATGGGCTTTACCAACTCCCTTTTAGGTCCAACAATACCAACACAGTAATTACATAAATAATAAACTGTCAACAGTAGCCTCATATGAGCGAGCGGCCGTAGCTCAGTAGTAAGCGCGTGGGCTACCAAGGCAACGGATCCGGGTTCGACTCCCGGCCCGACCGTTCTCTCTCGCAAGTCAACGGGAAACCAGCGAGGTTGGGTTTTCCCCAGGAAAACCTTTTTGGAGAAAAAGTGCATGCACTTCCTGTGGTTCGGAGCCCACGTTAAACTGTAGGTCCTTTCTATGTCTGTCTGTGCAAAATATCTATCTCCGCGCACTAAACACAGACATAGGAGGGAGGTCGCCAAACGCCTTGAATAGGGTATGGCACGAGAAGAAGTAGCCTCATATTTAATCTATATCGTGCTTGCTTGGCGACACTTGAATTCCTGGCGTTAGGTGAAGGAAACGAGAAAATATTTGGAACCCTTAAGCTTTTGCAATTTTATATAGTATCTGGATCGATCCGGCCGGCGTCGATAACTCAAATGCTTTCCTGTTCTCTTGCACAAATTCTGTATCATTCCGTATGTTAGAGGGGATTGTTATTGTTAATGTCCTGACCCGGATCCGGATCGAGTTACACTGTAAAGCCGACATAAGTGACTACTATGAAGTAATTCGCCGTTTCAAAAATACTTATTGGGAACTTGTCTGTTGTATTGAGTTTGATGTTGCAATTAAAATAAAGATAGGCCGACAGTGGATTAGTGGCTAGAGTCGCAAGATTCGGAGCTATTCTGCAAAAGGCGAGTGGGTTCGATTCCCACTGCTTTTCTCAAGGGTTTGTGTTTTCGAAGCTTGGTGTGAGCTACCGTAAGCAGCCACAAAAATAGAATGAAATAAAGCAAAGAGGATACATTTAACTACAAAGAAATAATTTATTAAAAAGCTACTTCCGTTGATAAACGACGAAATTTACGCAAAATAAAAAGTTTTTCGGCTAATACCTTCCACCCACTGCGTTGTAAATTTACTGAAATATAATGAAAGTTCTCGGCAGCAATAAAACCGTGTTTTGTTAGAGTTTACATCGCGGGCGTCTTTCAAAATAATTGCTAAATTATACAGATGGCGTTTCACATTTCTCGGGCCCGTTAAAAGTAAATTAAGTTGTAAAGTAAAAATTAAAGGCTTACAATATTGTCCAAATTTTCTCTGAAGTTCACACAGACTTACTTTTTTCTTCTTCAATTACTACTACTATAATTTTAAATTAAAACGTTTATGGGATTGTTAACCTTTCTGGCGAATTATTTAATAATACAAACATCCAAACTGGTAGGATAATCATACGAATTGGATACGAACTGCGTTTATTTGCGATTTTTTCCGAATCTAGGACTTAACTTATATTGTACGATGCTGGTAAATAATTTACCAATATTGTTTATGCGGAAATAGCGTATTACATCACAACAAAACAACAGAAAATAATACGTGTTTAGTGTTAAATTGGCTGTAAAAATAGACATGAAATTTACGTACATTCTGGTTGACAAGTATTGGTATGTTAGGTAAGCACGCGAAGTGTACGGTTAGTTAACATTATGAGTATAACATTCTTGTTATTCATTTGTAATGGCTCCTTAAGAGATATCTTATAATTAAAAATTACTTAAAGTTATGAAACTTTTACTTTAATGTGTTCTCGTTGAATAATTAAAAATTTCAGGTTTGGGTGAAATTAGACATTAATTTCAAATTGTCTCGTTATCGTAAACTAGCACAACCCGTGTGCTACGCCGCACGTTTAAGCAATAATACTTTCCATTTAGAAAACACCACTTGGAGGTTTCCTTTTGGTCGTTTATCAGATCAAATTAATTGAGTAATCGTCAATAAAACGACAATCACCAAATTATAAATTTGAATTTTAGATTTCAAGGGTTGTAACTAGAAAATACAAAATATCATGAAACCGAGCGACTGCTTCAAAAAATGGAGGGGGGCAACACTTTAAAATAGACGCGCTCAGAAAAGTACCTAAGTTTCGTATTCTACACATTTCAAATAGCCGATCTCCGCAAGCCTGATCCCCTCAGTGTTTGTTTCCCCCACTAATTTTTCGATATTTATAAATTATTCGAATTTCTGCTTTAAAATCGGCATGAGCATGTTAAATGACAATAGGAACAATCTCCCATCGAAAACACACCTCTGGGAGGTTTCCTTTTGGTGGTTTACCTGAACAGATAATTGGATAATCGCCAAAAAAAAAACACGACTAGAACTAGATAATAAAATCGATTTTAGATTTCAATGAATAAATATTGTGAAAAATTAACAAATACTGAAAAAAAAAATTTTTTTAATTTTGTGTTATTTTCCGTTAAATTTTAAAAAATTTCTCAAAACATTCAAAAATATTGTTTGTGGCTTTCGCGGTTTCTCGAACTGTCAATATTACAATTTACTTTCGGCTTAGGCCGCGCCGTCATTTAGGGATTACGCCCTGTATAATTCGAATTTCAAAAATTACCAAATATTCCAAAATTTAAAGTTTGTAAAAATCGCGTTTGCAGATATCGAAAAAAATTTGTTGCGAATCAATTTTTACTCTACGTACCGAGCTTCAAACCAAAATTTAATTGCGGAAAAATGCTACCAAAAAACATGTCTTAACTTCTCACTATTCTAAATTGAAATCGGACCATCCGTTTGGCAGTTATGGAGCACGCCTACCCACACAGGAAGACGTTTTTTTTGAGTTCTTGCAGTTTCTGGTATGTCCGGTAAAATCTCTAATTCGAACATTTTCATGAAAGCAATAATTCCAAATATTGAAATTATAGGAAAGCAAAAAGAGAGCGCCAATGGAAACAGAGTAAAAGGGCTTTAATTTGCGGTATCGTACACAGGGCTTTAAAATAAAAAAAAACACTTTGTTACCACAACCAGGGTTCAAAGAAATTTTGATATTTATAAAACAAATTGAAAAAATCGATTTATTTGGTTTAAACCGGATTTTTGTGATTATAATCGATTTTCTCGATTAAACTGACTTTTCTAATTAAAACAAAATTCAGAACCCTTTTTTACTTGCACACACTTATCTGCATGCAGTGTTTTCGTTTATATATTTTAATAACAAGTGTAACATGTTTGGAATGTTATGTATCTTATTTATTACTTTAAATTATTGCTTATAAATAACCGATCCCCCCCCCCCCCGGAACGTGGAACTGAACCGATTTAGGTCTGAATTCTGTTATAAAGCTTCTAACGGTAATTACTTAACATGCGGTATAATTAAATTGTCTGGTTTTTCGAATACATGCATTTTGCAATATATTTAGAACAGCTGCAAAAAATCGTGATGTAAAACGTGATTTATTTAATTTAAATCAGATTTTTTGATTTTAATTTCTTTTGTTTAAACTATTTTTTTAACAAAGTAAGTAGCTATCTTCAAAAACTTTTAACGACTGGAACTTTGAACTAAATTGATTTAGTTTTGAATTCTGTTAATAAAGCTTCCAACGGTAATTACTCTACATGTGGTATAATTATTTATAAATATTTAAAGATATAGAAGATAATCAGTAAAAGGAATAATTTTTTAAAAATTATAATTAAATACACAAAATAAGATCACTACCCAACAATGTTGAACTTACAAACTATTTGTAATTATAATAGACACTGAACAATTTAATTTAGAAACCTCTGAGACATCCCTGCAAGGGTTGTCCCAGGGGAACCTGAACAGTTAGTCACGAAGCAGAATACTGTATGACCGGTAACCCTTAACTAGAACTTGGAACTGAACTTAATTCTGTTTATAAAGCTTCTAACGGCAATTACTCAACATGTGGTATAATTATTTAAATATTTAAAGACATAGACGTAAATAGTCACACAGAAGGAATTATTTTTAATGGATCATAACAGTTTTACGGTATCCGATGATAAAGTTGTGCCGAATAAAATCGTATATAATGATAATTTAATGCATGTAAGTCTAAATATCACAATATAAACCAAAACGAATAAGAGCGCCACATAATATGACCACCTAGATATAATTAAACTTTGATGCGACTTGCAGTAAAATCGAGCCGTGCGATAACTACGGACGCTTTAGAATAACGCCGTTTGTGCGCAAATTTGTTGCGTTTTTTATTAGAAAAGAAATTTTTTGGAAAGAATTAATAAAAATTATAGACTATGCAGCAAATACATCAGCCAAAAATTGGGTGAGAGGGGGGGAATTAACCCACCTAAATGTTTCTGTACCTAAAAGTTAAGTTGTGGCTTTTATTCTACCATCACTCATGAGCAATTTCGCTCAACGCGTTTACTGACCACCTGATCTAACGCGTCAAGCGCCACCTGTCGGCAACATAACTCGATGAAATCAAGCGACATCTAGCGATCTAGTTACCAAGGCAATTGATGGCTCTAATTTCGATTACCACCCAAAATTATTTTATTTCACCATTCCATTACTCGCTCCTTAATTCCTTCGCTCCTGGTTGAAAATAAATTATAAATTTGGAGTTTTACTGCTGTGGATGGTTGCAAAATTCTTTTAATATCGTTACTATGCGTGTCATATTACGTGCTTTATTCAGTCAGGCAGGTAATTCAAGTTTTCAACTTGTGTGAAAGAGGTCAGGCGGTTTTTGCATTATTCATCATTGACACACTTTTTGTAAATTCTAAATTAAATTCTTTTAGCTTTAAAAAATTCATCTCGTTCAACTTTGTCCTCAAGGTAAATAAGTTTTGCATTGGTAATTTGTTTAAATTATTATTATAAACAATTATTTTTGTCTTAGTTCATTTGTTAAGGTTAACGTTAAGTTGAAAAACAAAAAAGAAACGCAACAGTTTTTATTACCACGACTTGCAGCACGAAAATGAATTATTCAAGGTGAAAATTGAAGCGTGAAGAAAAATTGCTTTTATTTTGCAGAATATTCTTTGGAGCGAGTATCTCTCTCTCGGGAATATAAAAATGTCCTTGTATAGCTTGTTAGCGTAATTATGTTTTGTAAACGTCATAGTGAATCGCTGACCTTGCGTGGCCTCAAAACAGAATTCTCTCGCAGTTGTGGTGTATTAATTAATTTCTCAGTTGACCTTTATGTTCGTAGAATGTGCCCCTCGGATTGCTAAAGTTTGTGATATTAAGGAAATGAATTTGGAGAAAGTTAGGTAATAGAAGTGTTGTATGTTGATTCACTTTGATTACAGACGATATCCTAGAGAAACTTTCATTAAATTAGTTTATAAAAAGTAAACTCTTCAGGATGCTGTAATTTTTGTGGTCGTATTATGGCGTTTAGATGTCTCTCGGATTGAATGTGATTAATGGTTATGCTTTTGTTGGCATCTCTTAAATGATCCATATTGTGGCGTTTTCTGTAAGCAGCCCTGTAGCTCAGTTGGAAAATGCATGTACGGCATCGGTAACGCCCCAGACAGGTGTTAACTTTTTTTAAAATTTAATTTATAATTATTTATTGTTGTGCACATGGTGAAAATCTACTGTTTATTCTTTTCCATCCGCATAAATAGAAGGGTGACAGCGATGAATCATCACCCGTAGGCTAATCAATTTCCAATCAACCAGTTCGAAGGTGTTTCAGTGACGTCAGATTTACATCAGACATTCTGTCGCCACAACAGTAACCGGTTGAGGGACAAAAATATAAAAACGCATCGGATTGAGAATCGAATAAAATAATTGACCTATTTTTAAA
The DNA here is from genome assembly GCA_958336395.1 of Ctenicera cuprea. NCBI lineage: Eukaryota > Metazoa > Arthropoda > Insecta > Coleoptera > Elateridae > Ctenicera > Ctenicera cuprea. Next base: position 1,793,157 of record OY284490.1, read on the forward strand.
TCAGTTGACACGAGGAGGACTCTTTACGTCAAACTAACATTGAATAATCCGTTTTTCAGTAGTTTCCCTTCTTCAATTAATGCTGAATTTGGTCTTAATGAAACACCCTTAAGAGTTGATTGACTAACAATCTCGAGGAATCGGTTTTAATTCATTAAAATTATCGATAGACCCCCAGACTTCCTTTATTCTTCTTTATATTCAAGTGACACAGCAAAGAGCTTCTGACATCAATTAAATTATTAAATTAAAACTGACACAATCATTTTTATAACATTTTTGACGTGATTGTTTACATTTTTGTGCCTAGGGGGGTTGTTGTTACACGACAGAAAGTCTGTTCTAAGTAGTTCTGTTTTCTTACATCAGACTTTTGTCGTCACAACAGTAACGCGTTCGAGGACCAAAAATGTAAACACGCATCATATTTAGAAGTTAATAAAATAATTGATTGAATTTTAATTTAGTTGACATAAGGAGGGCTCTTTACGCCAAACTAGCATTGAATAATACATTTTTCAGTATTGCTACTTTCCTTCAATTAATGGCCCAAAGGCTTGATTAAGTAATAATCTAGAGAAATCTGTTTTTAATCATTAAAATGATCGATAATTGAAAATATTTCAGTAATAAATAATTAATACTTGTTGCCACATCTAAAAAATTTTCTTTAAATCCTCTTTGTATGCAAGTGATACAACGAAGAGCTTCTGACGCTGATTGAACTAAAGCTGGCCCAATTTTTGAATTAGATTTCTTGATATGATATTATATTTGTCACTGGGGGGTGTTATTGTTGTGACGACAGAAAGTCTGATATCTGTTTTTCACTACATGGTGTTTCCAAGTTCAATTCTATCTAGTTTCTTCGCCGTCTTTTATAAACCTCTTTGATATTAAATAAAATTTTAACAAAAGATTTTGTGCTAAATTTTTGTACCACTCCATATTTCAAGCACTTTAATTTGCCTAAATTACAAAAGGAAATTGCGAATTTTGAGGAGGTTTTGCTTTATACCTGTTTATATATTTTAGTGTCTGGAGTGTCTGGCCGAGCCCCTCTCTATATTGTCATTATAACGGGTTTGTTCTTTGGATATTAATAATGCCGGCTTACAAAGGGATGAAGGCAAGCTGAGTCACGCTGAATATAATTCCAAACTCTAATTATGTGACAAAGCGCCTCTGAGAGTTGTCAATGGCGAGTCTGACCTTTTATCAGTATTAAACTTTCATTGCGAGGGGAATTTAAAAGTTTGTTTGGATTGTTTTACGATTGGAATGTGGTTGGATGGTGTATTTGGAAAGTTTAAGTTTCCACACGTTTAAAAATTCAAAGCAATTATATGTAGAAGTTTATTTCAGCAATCACGTTGCTATAATGTAATTTTAGAATAATCGGATAATGTCGAATGCCTACAATTTTACCTTCGATCATTGTGAATTTCAATTCAATCACGAGGGTGGTAATTCATTAACGAATCCATTAATTTGGCTGGCACAAGTTGAGCTTTAATCCATACACATTCCTTCTCTTATTACATAGTCATGTTGTGGCCGTGATGTAGGTCTGGTCGTAAATAAAGATTTCTCTATGCCAAAACCCGTGTTAACTGACTAAATTTAGCAAATTCAAATCTCTTTAATTTAATCGTCTTGGAATTCCAGTTGAGTCGCGATCCGAAAGGTGTGAGAAATTTACTTAAATTTATAGTCCGTTTTTTTCCTGCGTGAATAATTTGGAAAGGCAATTATTATTTATTGAACCATAAAATGGTGAATGGTTTTTAGTTTTTTTAGGTCAGTGTAGCACTAGACTTCGTGCATATTTTAGCAAAGATTTCACACGAAAGCGCCAATGTTTTCTTTTATTTTTATCGCCTTACAAACGAGCTAAGAAAAAATAGAAATATATTTATAAGAGAGATGTACCAAGTGAAGGCCATTGTTTTTTGCCAACTTTAAATTTAAACCTAAGTGGGTGTTTATTATGTTTGACGTTTTTAAATACTTCGTATTGTTCGATCTAATTTTACCGCGAGATGTCATTTCGTCGCGGTGGTTTCGTCACACACAAGCTACGTGTAGTAATTAAAATTCAATGTTATAAAAGGTTCAGCAAGTTTTGTGATGCATTATTCCATGACCAAGAAGCCAATTAGGTTTTAAATATAAAGGAAAATCTTTTTCTGCTATGTTTTACTTGCGAATTACTACAGAAAACATAACAAAGCAATTGTGTTGAATTTTCCTCGTGTATGACATGCGGAACTTTTCCTCAACTTCAATATGTATTCATGAGTCGGTGAGTGTGGTTTAAAGTTGCAGTTGCATGCTGAAAACGTCGAGCAATGCAGTTTATTTGTTGGTGCACTTTATAATGCAAAAACTTGCTGTAAAGGCCGACCAGTTTGCTGGATTTTGTGTGCTTGTGACCTACATTAAGTTTATTAATAATAATCGCAATTTAATGCATTCCACGTTTTACTTGGCAAGGCAACTTGCTTGTGCCGCGTGTTTCATTGCTTATTTTGCGAATTAAATTCTACGTAATCCAACAGTGGAACTCTCATGCGCAATTATGTTGCTTTTCGGTGGTTTCCTTTATGTTTTGGTCGAGCTTCACTGTCTTTTTTGATCCTTGTGTTAGTCCTTTTGTTTTGGGACGGTTTTTGTGCTGTTTATAAATATAACAAGCCGTATAATACGACGTCGGCTGAAATTGCTATTAAATTGTCTTTCTAGTCGGAGAAAACTCTATAGAATATGAGCAAATGAGAAAATTTTAGGCAGTGACCTTAAGTATATAAAGTCAGGTAAGACAAATGATTTGACTACAATATTCTCTTAAGTGCACTAACACGGCCTATCAAAAGAGGAACTGTAAGAGGAAAATAGGACGCTTATTACGCTTTGTACTGGTTATCCAATTGTTAATCCGGTCCATGAAAATGTTCAGTAGATGGGTCGCCGTTTGAAAGTACGTGAACACAAGGGAACGCTCGCTTGCATCCCCTATCACCCCCAGATATACGCCCCAGGGGTGATTAAAATTACCCAGGACAAAGATTCTCAAATAGCTACGCCAAGCGATTTTGAATCCAAGCACACAACTAACTAGCTCTTAACGACGGATTTAATTAAATTTTATTGAGACCCATCCACAGTAGTCTTTCGTGTCACCCCTAGAGATACACGCTTTGGGCGTTTACTGGTTAATACCTTATTAAAGTTGCCCCGGACAAGGTAGCTCAAATAACCATGCTGGGCAATAAAGCTGTGAACGACGGATTTAATTAAATTATATTTGGGCCTATCCACAGTGGTCTCCCGTTCCACCCTTAGATACACGTTCTGGGCGGTTACTGTCTAAAAGTCTATACAATTACCCCGAACAAGGTTGCCCAAATAGCCACGCCGAGCTATTTAGAATCAAACTATACAACTGGCTGTTAACGAGCTATTTAATTAAGTTTTATTTGGGCCCATCCGCAGTGGTCGTAAGTGCCACCCATAGATACACGTTCTGGGACTCGTTACTTGTTACAATTATCCCGTACTCCCAAATAGCCACGCCAAGCGATTTAGAATTCAAGCATGCAACTAGCTGTTATCGACGGAATTAATTAAATTTTATTTGGGCCCATCCACAGTAACCTCCAGTACCCCTCCTAGAGATACGACTTCTGGGCGGTTACTGGTTAATACTCATTACAATTACCCCGGACAAGGTCTCTCAAATAGCCACGCCGCTGTTAACGACGGGCTTAATAAAATTTTATTTGGGCCCATTCACTGTATTCTTCCGTGTCATCTCTAGAGATACCCGTTCTGGAGGAGATTGTTGGTTAATACTCATTACAATTACCCTAGAGAAAGTCGCTCAAACAGCCACGCCAAGCGATTTAGAATCCAAGCACAGAACTAGCTGTTAACGAAGGATTTAATAAATTTTTAGTGGGGTTCATTTGCAGTAGTCTCCGTGCCACCCCTAGAGATACATGTTCTGGGCGATTGCTGGTTAATACTCGTTAAGTTACCCTCTCAAAGAGCCACGCCGAGCGATTTAGAATCCAAGCACACAGCCAACAACGATGGACTTAATTAAATTTTATCTGGACCTATCTACAGTAGCCTCCCATGACACTCTTAGATACACGTTCTGGGTGGTTACTGGTTAATGCTCATTACAATTACCGCAGACAAGGTCGCTCAAACAGCCACGCCGAGGTATTTGAAAACCAAGAACACAACTAGTTGTTTATGACGGGCATCAACATCTGGTTTCTCTTCCCCCCTCGCCACTGTACAGGTGTTTACGTTTTTACTGTGATTCAAGCAAACGCATTTAGTAGCGTAATACAATGAAATGTGAAAAGTAAAATACAATAAAGTAATGTACTTTCAATAAAAATAATTTTACATATTTAAAAGAAACTTCTGCTAGTTAGTTTCTCTTTGTATCTATAAAATCATTGCTAGTAGTTCGTGCTGTGCACAGCCAGTTCCTAGTTCAAAAAGTACTTTATAATTAACGAACGTGCCCAGCGTTTAGTTGCAACCCTCTTGGCCATTAGGAAAACGTAGGAAAACTTTACGTTATAGGATAAACTAGAGTAACCGAAACCGAGGGTGAGTTTCCAGCTGAAATTGCTTGCGAAGTAACTAACAGAACTGGCTGCTCGTAGATACAGGAGAGAAATTATTGAAAATTGGAAGTTACGTCTTCTACAAGCACACAAGAGTTGCCGTGGCAACGATATCTGGCACCCCATCAAATTACAGACCTTTGAGGAGATTCGGGACTATTATAACGGACCGCCCAGCCATACCACGTTTACAGTTAGGGTATGGGCGTCAAATAATCCTAATTGTGCACACATGCCCTATACCAACTGCATACAAATCGATTACCATCGTGTTTGTTCACTTCTCTCATTAAACCCTTGAATTATGTGCAGCGGACGTGCAGTGCAGTGCTGTGATGGAATTCGCCTGCTGGAAACGAAGTTACTTCTGTTAAAATTTAAGCCAAAGTCGTTTAAGAATTTACATTGTTAACGGGAACTACGATAGGTACAGAAGTATCAAAGAAATGTGTTATATAATTTTTTAACGACTAAAAATCGTCGAGTTTTGGATAAAAATAATTATCTCTTGAATCCCGTAATTGAGTTTTTTTGACTTCAAAAATTGTTTTATGTCCAAAATTCATCCTATGAAAATCATTTTCTGACGTCTGTAAATCGTTCAAGCAATTTAAAATATACAAGTGAATTTTTGATGTCAATAAATGAATTTTTGACATTTCCAAATTGTGTAAACGATGTTCAGATGTCAACAATTTATTTTATAAAGTTAAAAATTAATTTTTGTTGGATAAAATTTTTGGCGTCAGCAAATCCTTTTTATTTATTCATAATTAATTATTTATTTTTTTAATCTTACACAAAAAATAATTTTCTGTCGTCGAAAAATGAATTTCAAAGGTCTCTGGAAATGATTTAGTGCCATCTTATTGATGTCAAAAACAATGTTTTGTCAAAATAATTGTTGACGTCAGCTACAGGATTTTGACGATAAAAATGTTTTCCTGGCGCTATTTAAATGTTAAAATGTATTTCCTACCGTTGTTTTTTGACGTCAAAAGTGTGTTTCCTGACGGTATGTTTTGACGTTAGAAAATGTTTAATAAATAAGTATTACGACTCTCTAATGATTGATGTCGAAAATATTTTTTGTCAAAACAATTGTTGACGTCACGTTCAATAATGTATTCATAACGTCATTTTTTGACTTCAAAAATGTATTTCTTGATGTCATTTTTTGACGTCAGAAATATTTTTCGTGTAGTCTTTTTGACATCGAACGTGTATTTCTTGACGTTATGTTAGTTAGTTAGAAAATCTTTAATAAAACACGACTCTAATGATTGATGTCACAAATATTTATTGTCACAACAATTGTTGACGTCAATAAATGGGCTTTTGACGTCAAAAATGTATTCTTTACGTTATTTTTTAACTCTTAAATTGTATCTTCTCATGCCATTTTTTGACGTCAAAAATGCATTTCTTGCCGTCGTTTTTTGACGTCAAACATGTGTTTCCTGACATCATGTTTTGACGTTAAAAAGTGTTAAAATAAAGTAACACGGCTTTCCAATTATTGAAGTCAATAAGTGTTTTTTTGGCATCAAAAATTTCTCATGCCATTTTTGACGTGAAAAATGTATTTCTTGCCGTCGTTTTTTGACGTCAAACGTGTGTTTCTCAACATCAAGTTTTAACGTTATAAGGTGTTATAAAGTAACACGACTTTTCAATTATTGACGCTAAAAAATATTTATTGTCAAAATAATTTCTGACGTCGAAAAAGGTTTTTGACTCAAAAATGTATTTTCTCATGTCAGTTTTTGACGTCAAAAATATTTTTTCTGACGTAATTTTTTGACGTCAAAACTGTATTTCTTGCCGTCATTTTTGCCCTCAAACGCGTATTTACTGACATGTTTTGGCCTTGAAATATATTTAAGAAAAAGTGACACCACGTTCCTTACGGGTGCCATTGCTTACTTGTAGCTATGTACTACCAGAAACGGGCTAGTACCCCCACCCCTACACACATCTTGATCGAGCGAGAATCGCGTTATCGTAGTCGCTGTTGGCGCGTAAAACGTTAATACAGAAATGCTTTTGAAAATATGCTTTATAGCAAGTTATCAAGTATAAGAAAGTCTTTATTGGCTCATTATTTCTTTTGAAATTGAGGCCTGCGACTGACCAATGGCAATGGCAAAAATGTATGTAAGGTCATCAATTAAATAGGGGAAAAATCGTGTTTGGAAACCTAAACCGGTAAAATTTGAGTTTTAATAAACGTAAGAAGTTTTAATTTAATTACGTTGAAAGCTTTTAACATTTTTTTTTTCATCCATGTGGTTTATTTTTATATTTCAGAAAACAGTTTTATTTTAAGCTCGCTATTTACTTGTTTGAAAAAAAAAGCAATTTCATTAAATCAAACGTCTATGGATTTGTCCTTCACCTTTTAATATTTTCGGCCCAAAGAAAGTATCTGTATATTGTTTTTCCAGTAGATATTTGTTGTCCCAGTTATTGTTTTCTTATTTCTGTTGGTATTTTTAAAAACCAATGTATCTTTATCCGAACGTCCTTGAGGCCTGAAACGAAGCTTCGTCATAAAAGTGTCTCAATTTCGGGCTGGTTGTGCAGGTACATGCGTCGTTGAAATCCGAAACTAGCTAGCATGAACGAACCTTTGACATAATTTGCTGTCGCATTTCAGGTAAATCTGTGTAGCGAGCAACTTGTAATTGAATTGATTCTGAGAGTTGTTTATAAATACACCCAGCTACCGTTCTTACTATCTTATCAAATATTGATAGGTACTCTTAATTTTCGGATTTCCTTCTTCTGAATTTAGTTATTTTGTAAATGGAACGCGAATAAATTAGAAATCACTCTTAGCAGTATTTAAATTGTTAAAATTAAATCAATAACATGAAACTAGCGGAACCCATGAGCCACGCCTCAAGGTGTTTTTGGTAATTTAAAAAAAATAGTAAATTAGCTGTGTAGAGATGCAAGACATATACCGAATGCGTTCAGCAGTATTGTATAACATGCGTAACTGCTAACTAATCACGTGTATTATTTTGCAATAACATCTCTAGTAGTGATGGGCATAATGGACCGATTTTCATAACAGAATGGTTGCCATTCGAATGAATTTACTAATCGAATGATTGATGTCTTCATTAGTTTATTGACATCATATAATAGCGCCAGCTAAAATAGCGTCGTCAAATATAGCGCCGTCAAAAAAAGCATCCTCAAAAATTCCGCGAGTAAAAATAGCGCCGGCAAAAATAGCGGCACTATTTTTGTTGACGACATTTTAGCCGATGCTATTTTCGACGGCGCTGTTTTTGACCGCCGCGCCGACTTGTTTGCTGACTACGTTTTAGACCGGCTCTAATTTTGCTGGCGCTATTATTAAGGCGTTTTTTGTCCCCCAACTCTGGCGCTGCAGCGTGGAGGATTATCGTGATCCTACAGTAACTCAGTTTGGGCTTCCCAGGACGTTGATACACAAATACTTTGTAAAATATGATAAATATCAATTTCCGTTGAAGCTTGAGGAATTCCGGCCCTTTTTTCCTTTTTTCAGTTATGTGTGATTGCGTTTCTTACACATTTTGTTTTTCTACGGAAATTCCGCGAACAATCGTAGAATAGTCACATTTATTGCCAGTATGGTTATCTAAACGAGCACGCGATCTTTATTTAAAAATTAATTTGCATGCATAGATGTGATTTCATTCATTAACCGACATGGTAATGTGTAAAGAATAAAGGTTATATTCTTACTCGCTACTTTTCGATGAGTCATGTGCAAGTTGCAGATTGCACATAAATTTGAATGACTTAACATCAGCGGCGTGCGTGGTTAAGGTTTTTAGTTCAAAATCAAAACGTTCTAATAAATATTAGATGGACAACTCCAGTTCTCCGCCACTGGTTTGCATGTTTTTTAATATGCCCACATATTAAGGAAAATGCGCAAGTTTTAGCAGCGATCTAATTTCGAAACTTTATGTAGCGCGTAATATAATGAAAATATTTTTATTTCTTTTTACTTTTGTGCTTTAACATTGTCCAGAGCTTTGATAAAAGTGATAAGGCCGTTCTTGGCTGTTAGCGTTAATTATCCATTAATGGAAGTGGCGCGTAATGGTGATTCTGCGTTTTCCCCGTCTCGGTGCGAAATTTTCTATAGTAGCGCTGAGCCGCTGACCTCGAGTTTCGGGGTGTAGCATGTTTGTAAACTATTATTTTTCATGTTTCGCCTGTGATTGATATGGTCATGGCCACGGCCACACAGCATACCTTCTTGTCTAATTGATAATTATTTGCTACCGGTGTTATCGTATTCAAAATTAGTGCGCAGGTAATTTGATGCCGTTGCTAATTTCTGACAACTGGGAAGGGTTATCTGCACGTTAAATTTGAATAAGCCGATAATGCTACCGATAACTATTACTTGATCCACTATTATAGTGTTCGAACAACCTACTTATTTTAACTTGCCAGACAGCAAGTAACATCATTTCTTCAAGCGTTAGCGTATTATTTGTAAAATTTGTAATCTAGTGGAAAAACGGGATGTGTTTTTTTAACTTCTGCATTATAAATTTGGGTTTCATTTTCTTGTAAAATCCTCTTGATGCATTTAAAATATTCGGAAACGAAACGTCCAGGGGCGAATTATCCAGCTGGAAAAGGTTTAAAGTAATTCGGCCCGCTGCAGATTTGTTTACATTTAATGCATATATTTTTTTTAAATTGCCGAAAGTGTACACTTATGCCTATTATCACTAGAAATCGTCTTATGTATTCAGAAACTCATTTCCACATCGCACAATATTTAAAATTACTTAACTCTGCTACCGAGTACTCTTCGAGCACGTCCAATAAAATGTCTTTACCAGTTAATACATCGTTTACGTTTGTAATTAATTTGAAACCCATATTTGTATTTCAACAGATGTGATCAATTATGTTTTCCCAACATAGGTGCATATATTTATTGGTTCTACCATGCCGAGAAAAAAGTGATAATATAAATAATAATGTATGACCTATACCTTTGTCAGTATTACATTTGTATGCAATTTGTTTAATTATTTCGCAAGTGGTGGCATAATACTACGCCGCGCCGCAGAGAGCCCTTTGCCCCACAGACCTAACAGGAAGGTGTATACGACTTATTTCAGCTACTTGGTGTAATATATGCGAGAGACAAGTTCATCATCGTTTTCTCGTATAAGAATGATTCATAAAGATCGTTTGCCTAGTGGAACTGTACAGCTGATTACGAAAGTACCACCGTCCTTCTCTTTCTTTTGTCGAGTGCGACTGCGCCGGCGCCGTGCCGCTGGTTAACGGTAGTCTCGTCGTCTTTCCGATTGCGCCGCTGATTTCGGAAGTCTTGTCGTCTTCGTCACTGGTTATGGAAGTCTCGTCGTCCTTCCGCTGGTTATCGAAATCTTTTCCATCTTCCAACTGCGTCGCTAGCTATCGAAATCTTGTCGTCGTTCCAACTTTGCCGCTGGTTATGGAGGTCTCGTAGAATTTTGTCCGCTTTTGTCTAGTGCGACTGCGCCGCTGGTTTCGGAAGTCTCATTGTTCTGATTTCGTCGCTGGTTACGGAAGTCTCGTTCTTTTGATTTTCTTTGCCTCGGGTTGCGAAAGTTTCACCGTCCTTTCTAATCTTTCTTTGCCGTTGGTAACGGTGGTGTCCGTCCTTGCCACTGCGCCGCTAGTTTGTCGAAGTTATTTTCGCCTTCCGACTGCGCCGCTAGCTACCGATGTTTCTTCGTCGTTCCGACTTCGCCAGCTGGTTACTGTCGTCTTTCCCACGCCTTTGTACAGTCCGACTGCGTTGCTGGCTACCGAAGTCTCGTCGTCTTGACTTCGGCGCTGGTTACGGAAGTCTCGTCGTATTTCGACTTCGCCTACGGTGACGAAAGTTTCGCCGTCCTTCCTTCCGCCTCTTTTTTCTAGTGCGACTGTTCCGCTGGTTACGGTAGTCTCGTCGTTCTTCCGATTGCGCTGCTGGAAAGCGAAGTCTTTTCCTCGTTCGTTGTTGTTGTTCCGAATTCGCCGCTGGTTAAGGAAGTTATACCGTATTTTTGACTACGTCACTGGTTACGGAAATATTGTCGACCTTTCGACTTTGCCTCTGGTTACAAAAATTTCGCCATTCTTCCTCTATCTTTTCCCAATGCGACTGCGCCGCTGGGTTAAGGTAGTCTCGTCGACCTTCCGACTGCGCCGCTGGTTACCGAAGTATCGTCGTCGTCCTAACTGCACCGCTGCGCTGGTTACGGAAGTCTCCTCTCCTCCATACGGAAGTTGCGTTGTTGTGCCCTCTTTGCTCAGTGCGCCTGTGTTACTGGTAAACTATTCAGCCATAATAAGGCCATAAAATGATTAAATAATTATCAACAAAATCGTGGTTAGTTTGTTCAAAAACGTTCGTAGCAAAACGATACGGTTTCAAATTAGTTTCGACAGTTAATATGGCAGTTACAATGTTAGTAACGGATCTGAAAACAAATTTACTGATTATTAAGTTTTTTAATTAAACAGATAATAGCTAAAATTGTAAACAAGTACATTTACACAATTAATTGAAAATTAACGCAGAATTTTTCTCTAATTTGTATTTCTACATACCTTCATGCACTATCAGTAGATGATTCAACAATCTCATTCGGTGCATAATTATATTTTTCTCAGTTAAACCAAATAAACGTTTTACGTATTCCATCTGTAATGTGTGCAGCCTTGTTCGCAATGGCATTGTTTATATTCATGCGACATGCTAAATATGAGAACAGTCGGATTAAGCAATTTCAAACCACTGCATGACTTGCCGAAATCGTGATTTGCCAATCACTGTTCATATTCCCCAGTGTAATTTTCCCATGCTATATTGTGGAGAGATGATTAAAGCCAAACGATTTAAACAGTACTAGCATAATTTGCAATAAGCTGGCAAAATGTACTTGTTGATAAAAAATAATTAGTCTTTAATGGTTATTGACTGCAACACACATTTAATATCTATTATCAAAACATATCTTATGACGTGATAATTACAATCAAAAAATTAATGGGTTCAAGGGCTACCAAACAGACTTTTATTCTCTTATCATTTAACACGCATATACATATAGAAATAAAGACAAGTCGCAGATACTAAGAAATTTATTAACAACAAATGCAGTAAATTGATACAAAAGCGATGAAAGCACCGTCCTGGGTTGTCGGGACCTGGACCTGTCCACTCCTCGACCTCTATGTAAAACGCATGTACCCAGTTAGAGGTTACTGCAGGGTCAATATTGTCAACGATCCTGCTACGATGTTTATCTAATCTCTTTGGCTTGGTGGTTAAACCTAGTTAATATTGCAGCTGCTTGCACTTTGTAAGCAATTAGTTAGTCATTAGTTACTCTTCGATATTTTGTCAAAGGGAAACCTCTTAGTAGGACACTTGCCTTTGAGCATAAGCTACTGTGCTTCAATTTTCGGCAAGGTTGGTAGATACGTTTGTCAACATGCCATCTGTCGGAAGAGATGTAAATCGATGGGATACGTCTGATAGATAAGCATTTTTTCCGATCTAACATACTACGGCAAAGAACTGTTCACTGATTAGTAGTTAATAGTTCTATCAGAAAACGTTTATCTTCCAGATTTTAGTATATGCTGTGAACACACATCCACGTTTTACTACAGGGTCGCACGATCGAATCTCCGAAGAGTTACACTGTTTTTAAAATATATAGCGTATAGTTATAGTTTTTTAATAATTACAATACGTAAACAAACCTATACCCGTTCATAAATTACTTTATTTCACTCATCGTTCGGCCCATGCGTATTCACAAGTTGCTTCGTCTCACTTAACTGTGCACAGAAATTCAATTAACGGGGCGGTTACACAACCAATCAGCGAACAGGATTATTAGCTTCGTGCTATACTGGGTGGGATTTGTATAAACAGGAAAGATATTTTTTACGTTAGATCTCTCCTATGAACCAGACCACGGTTCGCAACAATTTTCACATGTAGTTAGTTGTCTTACCTTCGAGCGCTTGTTAGCCATAACAGCGCTAAAATATCGCTGATAAATTTAATGTGTTACAAACTTTTATGAACGTCAATTATATATACACAGATATAATCAATCAGTATGGGTGATTAATAAAGATTTGTACAAACTTCGGGAGGTTGTAGAAGCGACGAAGTGGAGTAACTGTCTACAGGCAACCATGCCCACCGACGCCTCGTTTCGACGAATACAATGACAACAATGAAAAAAGAACAGAGCGTAAACAGTGCTACTGCGCCGCTGGTTACGGAAGTCTCATCGTCCTTCCGTAACCAGCGGCGCTGTTCAATGAGACGTTTGTAACCAGCAGTAACCTTTGTCGCTTTGGACAAAGAAAGGGAATGATGACGTGATTTTCGTAAACAGCGACGCAGTCGCGATTGAGTAAGAAGGGGAAAGGTAAACAAGATCTTCGTAAACAGCGGCATAGTCGCACTGGAGAAAGGAGGGGAAAGAATGACGAGACTTCCGTAGATAGCGGCGTAGGGGCACTGAGCAAAAGAGGGGGAAGGATTACGAGATTTTCGTAAACAGCGTCGCAGTCGCTCTGCAGAAGAGGGGGAAAGCAAGTAGAGAGACTTTAGTAAACAGTAGCGCAGTCGCACTGGAGAAAGAAGGAGGAAGAATGACGAGAAAGGAAGGGGGAGCTTTACGAGATTTTCCTATTCAGTGACGCATTCACACTGGAGAAGATAGGGGAAAGGGAGACGCGATTTTCGTTAACGGCGGCGCAGTCGCAGTGGAGAAAGGAGCGAAAGAATGACGAGACTTCCATAGATAGCGGCGTAGGTGCACTGAGTAAAGGAAGGGGGAGGTTTACGATTTCTGGCCGTTTTTATTATTTTCGCTGAAACGAGGGGTTGCCAGACTTACTTGATCCCTCTCCACAACCTCCGGGAATTTCTCAAAATCTTTATGAATCACGCTGTATACTTCTGTGCGTGCACTCATCCATAGATTAAAATAATAAATGGGTTACTTGTAGTTGATCATTTATATCTACGTAACCGATTTAACTGAAACCAGCATAAACAATGCACTTTCTGCGATCAGTGTATTGCCTTGCATTATTGATTCACTTAAAGTGAAGTGAACATTGGTAACACCACATCAATCAATTGTTATTGCCATTGCTTGTCGATGCTCAACGCTAAACTGATGTTGAACGTGAATAATTTCTAATGAACGGTTATGTACATACCATTGCGATGGAAATTAACGTATTGTTTATTTTTAATCTGCTACTTAATATATAAGAATTTCAAGTGTTTTACTAATCTGAAATGTTGTAGTAAATAATAATTGTATCACCGTTGTATCAACAAGTTTATCAAATTAACCTCGTTTTATTTATACAATCTTATTTTGTTGTTTTAACTACGTTTGCAAATTAATAATTTTCCCATTCAGTTTATTTCTTCTGTTTATTTGTGTTTCGTGCGTTTCAAATTCTTCCTGTAAATAATTTCCCTACAAATATTTTGCTTCTTACAAAATTGGGTGTTGATATACGCTCCGCAATGTCGGAGGACAAAAGTATAAATATCGATAGTCGTATCGTTAGCAGCGGTCAAAGACCTTGAAAGTCGTACTGATATTGATTACATGGGTGTTCAGGTAATTCTGAAAAAAATTATAGGGGTTGTGAGAAAACATTGAATTATATACTTGTTTCTTTTTCAGGTAAATGGGGCGTGACCTCTCCAATATAATACTCGTTTATTTGTGGGCGATCTAAAACTATTGGTAAGCTTATAATTTTTATTTAATATAAAAACAGGATTTGCCAAGTGGCATGTAATTTTTAGACATAAAATGAAAGAGAATAAGGACTTGCACTACAAATCGCACAAGGTCGCAGGTTGCTAATACCTAAATCTTAAACACTTTTCTTGTTAATATTAATTATAATTAACACAAGGGCGTTCATAGTGACTATTGGGTGATTTTTTTAATCGTAAAATTGTAGGCTCCTCTGCAGAACAGAATATAATTTTCTACTAATTCAAGTTTTGAAAAGGCACCAAATTGTTTTCAAGTTTCGTTTTAAAATCGCCCAAGGATTACTTTTAATTAGATTAACTTTATTTTTCAGCGTATTTATCCTTGCATATTTTAACATAGCAATGTTTATGTTTACATTGTCTGTTTACAAAACCTTACCTGTTAACAAGCAGCGTGTTAAATATTTTTCAATAATACACATCGTTTTTGCATTTTTTTTCTTTTAATCCAATTTTTCTCTAATTTTGGAGTGCATTGTGGACACGCTTAACAACTCGCTGCTTGCAATTAGATCTCGAGAAGTATCTTCATGCGACCGCCATGGCTCGTGGCAGCATTAACATGAAATCTGCCTATAAACGAATACTTAATTGCATTTTTTAACTTAATACCAAATATACCATGTGCATTAGGGCCGAGGGGTTAATCATTTACGTATTTAGGTGTACACTAGCAGAGCATTCGAATACATATTCATCTGCATTCACACCTTCCTGTGTATTCAACCATATTCGCGTGAATTCCTAGTGTACTCGCGTATTCATCGTGCATTTCTGTAAAAGGAAATCATTATTAATATAATTTTGTTTTATGTAATTGGATTAGTGTACAACTCGAGGTATAGCACCCTTATCTGAGGACAGTGGCGAGCGTCATCTTAATAAAGCCAATAATAGTGATTCAGAAAATGACTTCTGGAAGCGTCTCCAATATTATTTAAAGTGCACGTTTCCAAGGTATGTGATCAATTTAATGACATTTTGCGGATTTGATACACCCGTATCGATAAAGAAATAGAAAATCACGACATCGAAGCTATGGAAGGGTTAGGCAGAAAAGATATGGAGTCTTTCCTTCAGGAAAATGCATCTCGGTCAGATTTTTATGGGATTTATCACCAAAATATAATAATTTCAAAATTTTGCCAGGTCATATAAAACTTACTAGTGTTACCCCAGCGCACAATGCACTGACAGACTGAGCGTTGACTGAGCCGGCTAAATGCTAAGTCACGTGATGCATTAGTTCCATGAGGAGACGCAGCGTTGGTGTAGATGTCGCCTCAAGTAAAGCGCGTCTAGCAGACTTTCATATATAAATTAAAATAATTATTATTGAAAAATCGACGTAGAATAAAAATATAAAAATGTTTCATGTTCCATCTGAGGATAGAGACCTTTCATTGAAAAAAAATATGGTCCAAATTGGTGAAGCGGTAGCCGCTTGAGGAACCGGAGAGAAACACCCTTTGAGAATTTATATATGTATGGATATTTGGTATGAAAAACTATTTGCTACATAATTCATTTGATTCATTGCCCAAGTCTGTTGCAACAGCGTCAAAAACGCTATTGAATCTGCCAAAAAATCTGCTGAAGAAATGTTTCTTCAGTTAAAAGTGAAGATATTTGAAAGTGACTTTATATCGCAAATAAATACATGTGATAATCATGATTCAGAGGTCTCTGATGTAGGCTTGGAGGAGATTGATGATGACCAAGCCCACAACGAGGACTGTGATTTTCCCGACAGGGAAGCAGCAGTGATAACTTAAAATTCAATACACCTAATGATATCGCTAATGTTTTTCGAGAAGTTTTTCATACACATTTTTGTGTTTGTTTTATTTGTTTTTTATTTATTTTTTTTGTAGGATCTATAATTTATTTTTTGTTTAATAAATATATAATACACATTGTGACAACTTTAAGTTATATTGCCAAGTTTTATTTATTTCTTTACAGAATGTATAATTTATTTTTTGTTCAATAAATATATATATAAAATATTGTTACAACTATATTGTACTACAGCATTTACCTGTACCTAATAAATATTAATACATAAATGTTTATCGTGATTGTAACTTTATTGCAGTAATTTCTGCTCTCGTATTTAGGCGTACTCTATCCAATATTTGTATGTATTCTCTTGTATTCCCATATATTCACGAGTATTCATAGGTATTCTTGAGTACACAAACGAATTCTTTGCTGTATATGTACTTAGTCAGGTATTCGGTCGTACTCATTATGTACTTGCTGTATTCATGTGAAATCTGTATTCGGTGTACACTCATTTTTGAAATGATTAACCCCTCGATTAGGGCAGTGGTTTGCACCCTATGGTCCACGAACTACTTGTGTTCCGTGATGCCATAGTCCGCAGTGTAAATTAAATTATATTAAAAATAAAGTTCTTTACAATTTCTTACTTAAAATCTTAAAAATTCTATAAATAAATTAAAACTGTTAAGTTTTACTCATTATTTATATTTTAGCAACATATCCACCAATCCATTCAATGAAAACGGCCTGGACACTGTATCGCCTGCCACGTTACTCCGCGCGAGGCACGTAATGTGCACTCGCCACGCACATGCTCTTGTTCATTTTAATGTATTTAATTATTTTGACGTCAAAAAATGATTTTTTGTTGTAAATCATATTTTATAACTTTAAAACATGTTGTTTGACGTCCATATTCGCTTTTTAACGCTAAAACAACATTTTTTTTTAAAATTTATTATCAACAAAATTTGATTTTGTGACTTCAAGATATCATTACCTCACGTCTGAAAATAGTTTTTTCAAATTATTTAAAAACTATTTAATTATTAATAAGTGGAACTTATATTTTAACATCAAAAATCATTTACTAACGTCTGAAAATTGCTTACACTTTTTAGAATTAAGAAAAAAAGATCTGTTGCTTATTCTACAACCATAGTATGTATAAGTTTCAGTTGACGTCAAAAACGGATGGAGCGACGTCAAAAAATCAAGTTGATGGCAAACCTGATTTTTACGTCAAAACCCGATACCAAAGAATATTTATACGTACGAATGCGCTGTCTTTTGGCAGGTAGTGCAGTATGGTTCTGGTCCACACTGCTGCTACTACCACTATACGTATTGCGTTAAGTGGCAGCATTTTCCAAATTTTTGACGGAAAAAATCTTATTGGCGCCACAAATTCATTTTTTGACGTTAGTAAATTATTTGTTGACGCCTGAAAATACCATGTTTATTTCGAATAAGTTTAACGTTGTTTTGTTATGATATTTTTAATTGCCTGAACGATTTTCATACGCCAAGAAAGTTTTTTTGCGTTATAAAATAGATTTCTCGTCACTCTTTAAAAACTGTAAGATTATTCATATTTTTGCAGAATATTTCACCAACCTTCATTCAATGAAAACAGCTCGTACGCTGTATCGTCCCCCATCTTCTTCCACGAGGCACTTTTGTGCACTCTCCACGCGCATGTTCTTGTCCATACAAATGACCGCGCTGCGGGAAAGCTGCGGGAAAATTCACAAGGAAATTCTTGTGCACTCCGCCGCAATCCTCTTTTTGTTTCCAGGTTCGTGTTTGGTATTTTACAATTAATTATGAAATTCCGTGAAATTATGAATTTTGTTGGTCTTAAATCACCCGTTCGTCGCACTTACGAACCTCTACCGTAAATGATGCCAATAACTTAAAGGGAATTTTCAAACGACGTGTCTCGTATTTAAATTATATCTAATATCTTAGAGACACCTTGCATCCGTAATTAGGTTGTTATATGTACAGGGTTAGTCAAAAGGTGTGAGTAATTTAATTCCAGCAGTTACGAGAAATTGCTCACCTTCAAACTGATCATAAAAACATATAACGAGCTTAGTAGCTATTCCGTTCGTGTTCGTGTTGTTATTCTCATACAATTTTGTAAGTTATACAATTTTTTAGGATTGTCTTGATATACTTTAGATATTAAATTACCTTCCAGAAAAAAGTCTTTAAGGGCTTAAGTTTGGAGAGCTAGGTGGCCATTCGATGAGCCCTGTTCTTTTCTCAGTAACATGCTGCCCAACTCTGTTTACCCAAACGTTGAGTTTTTGTGGAAATTCTTCCATGCACAGGGAATTTTTGTGAGATCGATAACAACTACTATGTCTGTTTTTACAGCTTTGTACAGAAACGTCACAAATTTTAACTAATAGGTACATAAAATATTTTTAGAAGCACCCTGTATGTGTGACTAATTAATTCGCAAATTTTAACTAATAGGTACATAAAATATTTTTAGAAGCACCCTGTATGTGTGACTAATTAATTCGCAAAGAGTTTTCCTGTAATCACGCCATTTTGACTGTGAAATTGGTATGCGATAAGTACCGCAGTTGAAGAGAATAAAAAGTGCAAACGTCTGAATGCTTTATTCGAAAAGCGCAACCATTTGATATTGAGCTTCAGAACGGAAAGCTTTATGAGGTCACTGCCACTAGTCTAGGTCTAACTGTACGTATATTGCCGGCGCATGCACTTCGTGTTTTCGGCGTGCCAGGAAATGATATCGAGTTAGCTGCCACTCGCAAAATGCTAGATACTGTTTGCCTTTGATCGCAAGGTTTGATTCATAAGATCAAGATCAGCCTTTGATTTTTCGACATACAATACTGTTCTTGTGATATATTCCACCAAAATTATTTAGATTTATTTTCCTGAAACAAATTAACGATTTTCTTGGAAATTTGGGATTGGTCAAAAACTATGGCGTTTACTTAAAAATGCTCCATAGGTACTGAAGCGGAAGTTAGACATGTTTTTGGTAATATTTTTTTTAGTAATTGAATTTTCTAAATCCGAAAATGAAATCTCTTGGGCCAAATCGAACGCTTTTTTCTGAACTTTTTTGCTTCAAAATTGCGGCCAGTATGATTTTTTTAATTATTTGCGTTATTATGGGTTACTAGATCGGTCTGAACTTTAGTTCTTATAAATACCCCTAGGGAACACAATGTTATTATGCAAGACAATTTTTTTGCGAATGAAAACTGTTTGGTAGAAATGCATTATCATATCACTGTTGGCGTGTTAAACGTTGACGCAAAAATACTTTTGAAAATAACGGTATGTAACAATTTTTAAAGTATAGGTGAGTCCAGGCGAACTTTTAGTTTTTTTTAACAAATATAAATAAATAAATTTTTGACATCAAAAGATGTTTGTCAAATTTATTTTCTGACGTCAACAATTATTTTCAGGTTGCTAAAAATTATTTTGTGAGGCCAAAATTATGTTTGCAACAATCCAAAATATGAAGGATAGGATAATACATGCTTTTAGAAGTATCACACCGGCAATTTTAAGAAAAGTAGAAACCTCATTTCAAAGACGCATAGAAATGTGTGTCAATCAAAATGAGCAACATGTGGAGCACTTAATATAATTTTTTTCTTGTTTTATTTGAAAAAACCTTAGTTTTTAAATAAATATTGTTGAATTTTGTACTTTTTGCTCAATAAATCAAAAGTGGTTACAAATAGCCATAAGGATGTGCATACAAAAAATGTTCGCTATTTAATTCTACATAACATTGTTAAAAAATATACAGCGTGTTCCATTTGAAAAAGTTGAAGTTCTCAAAATTTGAAAATTAATTTTGAACACCCTGTACATGGTGGCTCTACCATATTTAATTAAGGGCACTCTACAACTTCCTACAATAGGGTCCTTACTTAATTTCGTCTTCAAAGCTGCGGCCGCGGAAGTGGTGAATTGTTAAGTAAAAATCAATTTTTTTGAAAAAAATATTCTTACTTCTTAACCTGACATTAGATGGCGCTAATATTTTAGATATGAATAAACATCCCAAGAGAAGTGTTACATATGCAAAAAAATTAAGGGCATTCTATTTAAAAAAAATTACCTTAAAAGCGTGCCACACTTTTTTGTAACACCCTGTATATTTGAAAATAATTTCTATGTATGCGCATTTACTCACAGTTTACATCTGCATTAGAATTTTTTTTATCTGCTACGGTATACGAGCTGTCGAACTCCCACACACTATTGCCCCACCCGGTATATAACATAATGTATTTTGACAACAATTTTTGCTTTTTTACGCCAAAAAAATCGTTTTCAGAAGGCTAAAATTTATTTTTTTTTCTTCAAAATTGAAACATCTGACGCCAAAGAATCATTTTCTTATGTCTGAAAATTATTTTAAATATATGAAAAAAAACTTGACTCCAAAACGTTATTTTCTGACGTTTGAAAATCCCTGTAGGAGTTTAACATTAATATTTAATCATTAATAAATAAAACGGACTTTTTTTGACGTAAAATTTTTTTCTGGCGTCAAAATATATTTGTTGACGTCGAAATATATTTTTGACGTAAAAAACTGTGAATTAACAAATTTCATTCGCCCACTTCAAGGGACTCGAACTCCCTTCAGAAGCATTTTAGGACACATGTTTATATGAACATATTTTTAATCGTTTCAGTGACTAAAATACGTCTATGTATAGCCAGCCCACAATTTTTGTTACATCCTGTATTGCCATATAGTTCTAGTTCACGCGTATTCCCTTAGATGGAAGCATTTTCCAAAATTTTGTACGGAAGAAATTCATTTATTGACGGTAATCAATTACTCGTTGACGCCTGAAAATAATATATTTATATAGTTTTCGAATAATTTTTTCGTTCTTTTATTATGTTATTTGAAATAATTGCCCAAACGAATTTTCATACGTCAAGATACGTTTTTTTTCTGAGTCCTAAATAGATTTTTGACGTCAATATACGAATTTCTGTTGTAAAAAGTTCAATTGCAAGAATTAAAACATAAATATTTTTGTTCAAAACTATATGATTTACATAAGTAGTGGGAAATTCAATTTGTATCGTCCAAATATCAATTTTTGACGTCAGGAATTAATGAATTATATTAGCGACTTGAGGAAAATTTTATTTTATTTTCCATTATTTACAAAAATAAAAAGTAGAACGGCGTTCCATGCGTTCTCTTTAAATGCTGATGTAGTAGCTATTTTTCATTAGAAAAATAGCTACTTTTCGTTGAGATTTACTTTAAACAACATCTTCTTAACGAAGTTTATTCTGTATAATTACGTTATTGTTTTCGCGTTCTGAGTTTTGACTTGACGTATGGCGCATTGTTTAAAATTTCTCACATAATTTTGCTTGGCTAAACATTTTAGAAGTAGTTGAAATTTTAACATCGCGTAAATTAAGGGAAACTAACAATTTTAGTTAATTATTCTTTGACCATTTTCAAACAAGCGTGTAAATAATCTTAGATTTTAACACTATTTTTGTAATAAAAATCAACGTTATTATCAGACACCAGTAAATACTGTCTTTAGTTTTGTAGATTTAAATGGCAAAAATTATTATAGTTCTGAAAATTGCATTAAAATGACGTGTACGCACATTTATTACGCAAAAAATGACACAACATTCTTTATTTTGTAGTCGACTTATTTGTCGATTCTTGTCGAAATGCGTTCGTTCTCGTTTGCTGCATACCCAAATTAAATTATCGCATTTTAAAATAAATTTACGTTTATGAAAAGTTTAAGAACTCAAGTCAACATATTTAATCTCTGTGCATTAATTTTTATGCTCGTGCCAGGTTCAACATATTTTTACTTTTACTTTTATATTTACCGCCCGAGTTAATCTCTTGCTAAATCTTTGTATGCTTATGTAGGACTGGTTTTTGCTTCATAATTTCGCGTGCATGTGATATCCGCTGTACAGTTATACCTTCCTAATCTTGAGGATTGTAAAAAACCATCAGTGCAAACGGATTTCAGAAAGGATGTCGAATGCTTCAGGTGGAACCCATTAAAGAGCATCGTGACCTGAATATGTGTGACTGACTGACAGTTATCCCAATTTTTTACATCTGGTCATTTACATTGTACACGATTTAAAATTTGATAATGTTGTTTGGACGTGTTTTACGTACAAGACATACAATATTTTGGCATGCAAGCTGAAATTTAGGACATATTAAATGCAAACGGAAAACGACAGAGAATTTAAAATCTTGTGACTTTTAGTGACATTCCTAGAACCCGGGGATAAATCAATACAAACCCGTGGAGAAATTAAATTCCCCTAGAATCTAGTGCTCTTTGGTGCGACACCAAATTCCTCTAAAACCTAGTGACTTTAGTTTTTAGTGATATTTTATTGGGGGTAAAGTTAAATTCCTCTAAAATCTTGTAGCGTTTAGTGACATTCCTAGAACCCGTGGAGAAGTTAAATTCCCCTAGAAGCTAGTGCTCTTTAGTGAGACATCGAATTCCTCTAAAACCTAGTGATTTTAGTTTTAGTGACATTTTATTGGGGGGAAACTTAAATTCCCCTAAAATTTTGTGGCTTTCAGTGACATTCCTAGAACCCGTGAAGAAATTAACTTCCCCTAGAATATAGTTCTCTTTGGTGAGACACCAAATTCCTATAAAACCTAGTGATTTTAGTTTTTAGTGACATTTAATTGGGGGGAAAGTCAAATTCCCCTTACATCTTGTGGCTTTTAGTGACATTCCTAGAACCCGAAAATAAATTTTCTTAGAATCTAGTGATTTTTATTAGAGAAAACTCCATAATCCCCTCCAAAATTTTTCCCAATTTTACATTTACAAAACGTGAAAGTGAGCAATATTTTTCGGTTAATTAGTTGAATAGAATTAATCCCAGATACACAATTTACAATTCAAATTAGATTTATAATTAATTCGTAAATCAATAATATGTGGTCATGTTACTAACTAACTGCATTCAACTGTGCAATATTCTAGTTAAATTGAATAGCTTTATCATAGCGGAAATGCTAAACTCGGTTTCGCCAATCAAATTAAAACAATTTGTGGCAAAATAACTAATTTTAATTAACCAAATTCTATATTATGTTTTCCTTTCCCCACCCACAGCAGTTATCTTCTGTAAAAGGGACAATTATAATGGCCATGCTAATTTTAGAGGTCATACGGCTTCCTGTGTAGGACGAACAATAGTTGTATAATTAAATTCATTCATAGTTCGACACTATTGTTACAATGTATATTGTAAAGCAATTTATGTAACATAGAAAGTTTGCAAAAAGCTTTACATTTATGCTATACACCGTGGATGAACGCGACAATAGAATTTCAAGCACAAAAGCGACACGACTACTGGCGGACAGGGAAAATTTGGAATAATACTTACTTTAAAAAGTTTTATGTAATTTCTCTTCGTTAAAGCACTTTTAATTAACTCCACACAATGGGAAACAAAGTTTGAATGAAACATACATATTCCTTTAGACAAAGAAGTAAAAATTATGACAATTTCCGGACGACCTTGATTCTTACCAGCCATGGTCCATATTTGGTGCTGTGAGAACATTCTTTGAAATATTACCTGTGCGTTCTCTTTGTGAAATATCGAGGAGGAGGAGGTAGTCGCCGATGAAAGCATTTAGAAACAGAATCCCCACGGTTTACCCCTACACATTCCATAACGTTCACACTGAAAGTGAACAATGAAAAAAATAACGTGTGGGTTTTGTGTACACGATGCTATTTTATACAATCATATCATGGTAATTAATCGTCTTTTGATACAATTTTGGCCAAAATTTATAAATTAGTTTTTTTTTAAGAAAGCATATGTGGCTGAATGGGGAATAGTGGAAAAAACAAACCCAAAATTCAAAAGCAATTCTGAAAATGTGCTTAAAAATATGCGAAACAGGTCGCTGGTACTTTCTCATACTTTTTACGTTTTAACTATTGTCGCGTCAAGAAATGATAGAATTCTACATCTCCGGTACAAGCCCGCTGCAGACTCAAGGCGTTGGTTACTTACGGGTGGCGCGCTCCTACTACGTCAAAGGCGCTAAGATAGGTAATGCGCTCACGGAAATAGTTATAACAGCTTTATTTATACAGTTATCAAAATAATGCAAACAGTGCAAAATGTTTTTTTTATTAGAGCTAATTGATAGGCGTAGTTAAAATCACGTAGCTGCCGGGAAACACGTTGTTGATATTAAAAAGTATCTGTTTTTTCTTAATTTTTAAAATAGTTGCAAATTCTTCAAAATGACCTAAATTTTGAGCTATTTACAATTTTGAAATTCCAAAAAGTATTTTTACATCACTTTCAAATTTGAAATTTTGCATGAAATCATCTTTCCTTGCTTCAGTAGAAGTATGGGAAAGTAAAAACATATGACAATTTGATAAAACCTAAAATGGTACAAAACTGCAGGCAAAATTACTTAAAACTATTATGTACAATAATTGTAAATAATGTTCTTTTCTTTTTCGTGCAATGAATGAAAAGGTTTTTCTCTATTACGTGCTTCCACTTCAATTTAAATTAATTTTTCTGTTCTTAACGTACTTCCTGTCATTTTGAAAGTACAAAATTATTTTTTTCTAGTAGGATAGAAACTACCCACATGCAAAACCACAGACTTCTATGTTGTTTGCTTTCTTGCATCATCAGTATAGTTTCCTAAACGCTCTGCAAAGGCTTTTGCTCAAATCAAATTTCCTTACTTACTCTACCCACGTGCGTTATGTTCATAGCGTACCGGAAAACACCATTATTCGATTAATTTAATTTTCCTACAAAGTACCAACAACATACATCCTTGATGGAGCTCGGACTGAAACAAAGCGCTTCCAAATAAGACGTTCATAAACTGTTTATTATTTCTTCGAATAAACTTTTTAACATTTTAGTGCGCTCGCTATAGTCGGCCATTTTATTGAATACTATATTGCATAATATATTCGATGTCATCATTTAACAATATGTAGCAGTAGGGCGAAAGGGGGAATCCACCGCAACTACTGCCAGTTCAGAAGCTAGTGACATTAAACGTCACTAGATTCTAGAGGAATTTAATTTTCGCCGGGTTCTAGGAACGTCAAATTGGCGATAATCAAATTCTCCTAGGATCTAGTGGCTTTTAGTGAAATTCATAGTAGCCGGAGATAGTTTGTAGGTCCCCTGTATCTGGCCGCAAGTATCAACTGTTAAAATAAGCCACACTCAATGGTCGTATTGAACAACGTGTTTTCTGGCTAACTTGTTGATTCTTCGCAAGTTTTGAATCCTCGGCAAGATTCAAGAGAAATTGCAGATAAATTATGTAAATCGCATTGTTATAGGAGTTTGCAATGGAGTCGGAGGATATAGTGGTAATTCTTCGGCTACATAGCCAAAGCTCCTCTAAGTGATGTTCTGCCCCTAGATCTTCCCCGGGATTTCCTTCTTGTTATCATCCATTTCTCGACTTCTTTCTTCTTTGATAACGAGTTTGATAATAAACTCTGTTCGCCGCCCCGTTGTTAGCAGTTGTCCGCGGTGGCGTTTATTTCTCAGGCATTGTAGAGCGATAACGATGTCAACGCCAGCCCCGCGTTGGGCGCCAAAATGTAACGGATT
The DNA here is from genome assembly GCA_958336395.1 of Ctenicera cuprea. NCBI lineage: Eukaryota > Metazoa > Arthropoda > Insecta > Coleoptera > Elateridae > Ctenicera > Ctenicera cuprea. The sequence continues at coordinate 1,819,125 of OY284490.1, forward strand.
TTCAGAATATTCCGCTGATTCGTATATAAATTAATTTGGTGTTTTTTTGGCGAGGAAAGTGGGAATTAAACTCGGCAGCTAGCGTGGCTAGTAGAGCAATAACGGTGTTAACGCTGCCCTCACGTTGGACGCCAAGGAACGGATTTTCGAACTAATCCGCTGATTCTTTTATAAATGGATTTCGTGTTTATTTTGCGAAGATAGTGGGAATTAAAGTCAGCAGCTAGCATGGTTGGTAGAGCGATAACGATGTTGACGCCGGTCTCACGTTGGGCGCCAAGATGCAACGGATTTGCTGACTAATCCGCTGATTGTTATATAATTGAACCTAATATTTTTCGGTCAGAAAGTGGGAATTAAATTCGGAAACTAGCATGGCCGATAGAGCGATAACGATGTTAACGCCGGCCCACGTGGGGCCCCAACATGTAACGGATTTTTTTTGCTGTTTCTTAATGTTCTTCGGCGAGGAAAGTGAAAAATAAACGCGACAGTTAGCATAAACTTGATTGTGATCTAAATGTAATTGATCACAAAACAATCCTTTAAAGAATACAAGAAGGATTGAAACGGTGATTACAATACACCAACCTTGTCAGGTATTTCTGCGAACCTCTTATTATATATGATCACCACAATAACGTTTGGATTTGGGCCAACACACAACACGCCAGCTGTGCACAAAAACCAAAATATCGAAAACTTAGAAATATGCAAGCCGACAAAGCGAATGCATTTTTTTTAACTGTTACAAACTAATAAATGACGGAATGGATAACACTATAATAATTCATTCATAATTTCAATACGCTCATATTAAACCGCAAAATAAAATCTGCCAGGAAGCGTTTTCTGATCCAAGTTAATTTTTTCCGGTTATTTTGGTGAGCTAGCTAAGAAACCTGTGGTTACATTTACGGGAAAACCTTTCGAAACGCACTGTATAAGTAAATATTTACCTACAATAATTTAACTCCGTTCTAACGTTTGCGTAAATATTTCGGATACCTAACCTACTTAATTCACCTTTATCTGTGGGTGTGCTAGTCCAAACGACACAGGTTGTATGCGTGCGACGTTGTTAGAATTTGTTATGAGCCAAAAAATAACGGTATTGAATTTGTAAAAACACTCTTATTAGGCAATTCGTTTTAAATTAATTAATGATAACAGATAACGGGGTTTAATAAATCGTAGTTTACCGTTGTTGTGGCGTATTAAACGCTGTTGATTAAAATTCGTTATAAACAAGGAAAATTAGTCACGCAATACTAATCTTGCAAACGTACAGCTTTGTGAACGCTTGTAAACACAGATTTTATGCGCAAGTGAAACTTTGCACGTTTTAATAATTCTCATAAATCTTTTCTGAGATTACTTTCGTGTTGATTAATATACTAATTGTGTGAAAATGAAAACCTTTTCCGTGGGGTTCATCAGTCGGTGCCGTTTAATTTTTTTCCATCTGATGCGTAGAGTATCAATGCCATAGACCTTGTTTACAATAATTGCAGATTATAGATTACGTTTAAATACTGACCTTGCTGGTTTTAATCAATGTAAACACATATCTGACATGTGACGAGGAAATATTGTTATTGTAAATGTATGGTAATAGACCGACAATGAAACCCAGCATAGTGTCTTAACAATCATGAAATTTTTGTATCTATTTAATTGAATTTTTAACGTCAGAAATTAATTTATCGACGTCATAAATCCAAAAATGTTTCGTAAACTATAAATAAATTACTTTCAGACGTCAATGTCGGAAAATTAGGCTATGTTACAGGATACTTATGGTAGTAGAACCATACTAGGGAACCTACCAGCCAAAAAAATTATTTTATACAACTGAAAATTATTTTTGACGTCAACAAAATTTTGACGGCAAAAAATCATTTATTGACGTCAAAAAACTCGTTTTGTTTATTCATGTTAAATAGTATCCTACATTAACAAAATGATATTCAGACATCCAAACATCAGTTTTTTTTACGTGGAAATGAATTTTTAACTGTAAAAATTAAATATTGACGTCAAAATATAAACTTTAAAAATTTGTTCTACTCTTTTGACGTTAAAGAATCAAGTATTGACGCCAGAAAATAAATATTTAACTTTTAAAAAATTTTAACGTCGATAGCTGAATTGTTTCATTAAATACAACTTCGTCGTCAAAAACATTGTTTATTGACACCTGAAAATTAGTTTTGACGTCAAAATATTATTTATTGGCGCCAAAAAATTCGTTTTGTTTGTTCATAATTAAATATTTTTTGCATCAACAAAATGATTTACAGTCCAAAAATCAGTTTTGACGTAATAATATCAAAGATTTGTGTCAAAAATCAACTTTAGACATCTGGAATATTTTTTTTTGCGTTAAGGAATCAAGTTTGACGTCAGAAATTTTTTGACGTCGATAGATGAACTTTTTATGCCCATTAATGCATTTTTTCGTCAACAAATTATTTACTGATGCCTGAAAATGATTAATTACAATCAAAGAATAGTATTTGTATCGATTTATATTCAATATTAAATTGTGTAAGCGATTTTTTGACGTCAACAAACCATTTTGATGTCACAAAAGTATTTATTAGCTCACGAAATCTGTTTTCTTTATTCATAATTAAATAGTGTTCTACATTAACAAAATGATTGCAGACGTCAAAAAATCTGTTTTTGACCTCATAGAATGAAATTTTGACGTCAAAAAGTAAACTTTAGGCGTCTCCGTTTTTCTAACTTCAAAAATGTATTGACGCCATAGACAATTTTTGTCATAACAAATGATGTTTTGTAAAACGTAAAACGGCATTTCATGCAGTTACCATGGGGATCTCGTATCTTTAACATATCTCACACGCGTTTAATCGGGCTAAATCCGGCGAGTGAACTGGCTATCTTAATAAGTGTCGGAATTCCTTTACTATTGAGAGTATCTTATGTAACACTATTTACGTAAGGGCGTGCATCATGCTGCATCATCGCATGTGTACGTCCAGTATTGGGGCGAGGGGTTATGGTTTACCCATTCCAATCTTCTCCCGCGATTTTCAAATTTTAAAGCAGAACATCAAACAAAGCATACATTAAATGCATTCACATTAGAGTGCATAAAACTATTACGACTGAAATGCGTGGTTCAGTCGATTAGGGATGAAAAATAATTTTCAGGATAAACTCAACATTTGAAAAAAATAAAATACGTTTTAGTAATTATTTACTGCAAAAGAGCAATGTCACAACTTGTTTTACGTTGCTTCCACTTTATATTACCGACACACACGGTTAAAATAAACTTGATGCTCTTGTGTATATACAAGGTGCGTTTAGGATTTCAAGGTTAAAGACATGCAGTCGTTATATATGCCATCATAATTTTATATAAATATTGTAGCTCATTGTATAGAGTAGTTTCCAATTACTATTACATCACAACACGACCACAATTTGTAGGTGGGTAAGTATCCTTGCTTGTGTTGCTCGTTTGATTGAAGGTTGCAGATCTTCGTGTAGAATAAATCGTGCATTAATTACGATAGCTATAGTGAAAATTAATGAATTTTTTTATTGAGAAAAACAAGAAAAGTAGAAGTGAATTAAGAATGTTTAAAATTGTAGAAATATTTTTAGGATAAGCACGTTTTGGTTGAATTAAGAATAAACCGAATTATTAATTAATTAATTAGATTAAAATACTTTCACCGAAGATTTGATGAAATTATGTTGACCTCAATGGAGTGTTTTGGACAAATTTGCTAGAAATTGGCGAAATTTACAGTGTAGAGGTTACAGCTTTATTTTACATACTTCTGCTGCTATAACAACAGCGAGTCTAATTAAAACTAATTAATGTAAAATTAATATAAAATTGCCGTGGTAGTACTATAATTAATTTAGCGTAGTTATGAACTATTATTTGGAATTTGTAGACTGTTGCATTAAATTATTTAAGAGAATTGCCAAAATGTTACAGGAATAATTCATCCAATAAGCTTCGTTTAAAACTGTTTTAAGCTTAAGCTTAAATTAAGAGGATTTTGAGAAGGTTTTGCCGACCCTACGTTGGGCGCCAAGATGTAACGCATTTTCTGTGTAACCCGTTGTCAAAATGAATTTAATATTCTTGGTCCAGGGAAATGAAAACTCAGCAGCTAGCCTAAACTTGATTGTGGTTCAATTGTAATTTATCACAAAACAAACCTTTTGCGAAATAAAAAATACAGTAAGTAGTATTTAAATAGTAATTAGAAGAAACAACCACTTTTCTTGCTGTTTATTCCAACATTATGGACAAAAATTTATTATTGATAATTAACACGAATGTTTGGGGCAACACACAAAACATTGCTGATGGCCTGGTGTAGCCACCGATTTACTCTTAAAGGGGCTCGTGATGCTGGAGATTTTGCCGGCTCTACGTTGGGCGCCAATATGTAATGCGATTCTTATGTAAATAAATTTAATATTCCTCGGTCAGGTAGGTGGAAATTAAACTCAGCAGCTAGAGTACACTTTATTGTGGTTCACTTGTAATTTACCACAAAATAAACCTTTAAAGAACACAAAAATACAGTAAGTGTAGTATTTAAACAGCGAAAAGAATAAACGCCAGCTGTTTTTTAAACCTTATAAACAAAAATGTATTAGTGATAATAAACACAAATGCTTGGGTCAGCGCACAAAACGGTGCTGAGGGTTTCGCTGAAACCTGGTGTAGCCGTTGATTCGCCCTTGAAAGGGCTTGCGGTGCCTGGGGTTTGGACGACCCCACGTTGAGCGCCAAGATGTAACGCATTTTCTGGTTTTGTAAATGAATATGTTTTTGAAAGGGCACGTGGACTTAAAAGGACTCGCGATGCTAGGGGGTTTCGACGAGACCTGATGTAGCTGCTGCTTCGTTCGTCAAGGGGCTCGTGGAGTTGTGTGGCTTCGAACCATTCATTAATTTAATTCTCTTCGAGGAGCTTTAGGGTTTTCTTATATTCCTTTTTTCAAGTATCGTTGCGTAACAATATAAACAAACATTTGCGGATTGCGAGCGGGAATTGAATATAAAGCAAAAGTTGCATAGCAACGTATAATATAATTAAACCTGTATAATTACTGCTAATTTTGTATTAATTAATTATCTCTGGCCTTGGGCATAAAATTAGCGAATCATGTGGAATCGGCTTCAATTTAATGAAGACATTAAACGGGCTGAGAGATTGCTTTTTTTTATATTTATCTTATCTTACTTTACATAAGAGCACAGAAGTAGGCAAATAGTGAAAAGTATTAATTTGTGTACCTAAAATTCTCACTAGAGGTCCATTAACAACAAATATTTATTGTTTGATTCGATAGTAGTTAGAAAACGTCGCACATAGTAGTAAACAACGCCTTGTTGCCGGAGTCGCTACAACGCAAAGGTCGAAGTGTACGAGGAGATTTGCGGTATTTACGTAGAACGATCGCACAAGTTGGATGTGCTCAAATTCGATCGAGTGCTATTATTGAAAAATATTGGTTAGTATACCCACAATTCTAGAAAGATAGCACAAATTTGGTGTGCTCATATTATTCTCGCTAATACTGAAAATATTAATTAGTACACCCATAGTTTTTAGCAGAGTAGTACTCACAACTAATACGTACTTTTTGAACCGATACTAGCTAAAAATGTCGCACATGCGAGTACATAACGATTCTTGCAGGAATTTTCGCAACGGTCGAAGTGTACGGAGGCGATTTTTTACGCAGAGAGATGGCATAAATTCGGTATGGAAGTAAAAAGCAAAGCATATTATAACCTCTTTAGCAAACAAAAAAATTGAAATAAAAAATGAGGGCAAACAGAAACTAACAATTCATTTGGTACCAATTGCAAATCCCCGCAATTTCTATTTTCGCCCCGCGCCGCCGTTGATTTAGCGATTTCATGCCGCTCGTCTTATTTTCGGAATTTCATCGAACATTGTTTGGTATTAAGACGTGCAAAAGAAATAACGAAGTAATTAATAAGATTTAACGGTAAAGGCCAAACAAGATATTTCGTTGAACGCAACGGGACAACACAAGTGACCCTGAAAACTATTAATTCCGTTTTGATATTATAAACAGATAGTCATGGTTTCATGCACACAAACAAACGAGTGGAATTAAACTCGATAATAAAAGTCGTCAGACTTTAAAAAACATTTAATGAACCCCTTACTGTTGATAAATTTTTTTAGGGCGTCCGCAACTAGTTCCATTAAAGAAATGCATATGGATTTCCGTTGTTGACTTCGCGGCGTACATACGAAACGAATTACAAAGAGATCTAGGTAATAGCACTGTTCGTTAACCTCTCGGCTCTTTCAAATAAGGGTATTGCACCAGACTTTCACAAAATCCATTTTCCCTCATAGCCCCGGGTCGCGGTCACGCATAGTTCAGCAGCACGCTTCCAGAAACATGAGACCGCCAAACAACATTTCTATTTAGATTTTAATTTTGCACTTGCACGTCGACGGGCGCGGTTGAAAACATGTGCAGGCTTCACTTTTATTTTCTTTACAAATACGCTGAACTTTGGGCCTCAAAGCAATGTCTAAATTTGTACCTTGATATTACAGCAAAATAAACATTTGATGCTTTGGGTTCTTTACTGGTGCAGATTTTTTCTGTACAATAACATCGAAGTTTGACTGTATGAAGAGGATTTATGTTTGTTTTTAAATTTTCCAGAAGCTGTTTTGGTGTACATCGTCATCCGCTTCTAAAAATCTGTTTTAAAGCTATTTCAATCACTGAACGGAAAGTTGAGCAATAAACTCGGAATAGAATTTTTTTGGATTAATGTTTCCTAGCACTAAATCAAGTTAATATAAGATCACAATATTCCAATTTCACGCCTAGGCGGTTAGCATACACGCGGGCGCTGGGGTACCGTTGGGTTCCGATAGGTATTGGATATAACTGTAGTTCGCAACCGAAGTTTAACACGAAAATCAGTTGTCCGATTTTTGGGGCATTAACGACCACCACAGACAGTAAACAAAAACAAATCCAAAAAATGGGGGGCTCTCTAAATACTGCTGCATCTAAATTTAAAATTGGAATCTTATTTTACTATTATTAATGAGCAACTTAGCTTAAACGGAACTGTTACGCCGTCCCTCTTTTTGAATAAATAAAGGGCATTAATTTCAAAAATTTATAGAAGGCGTCACAACGAAATACAACGAGAATATTAACTAACCCCTCTCCAAATTTATGAGTCTTCAAAATCTAAACCGCATTGTGTTTAGCCGTTTTTTGACCAAAAATTTTTTGCCGCCTGCGTGCGGGGCATTTACTGCATGCTCGCCAGAAACGGACTTTTACATATCCCCATATTTTAGAGCTATCCGAAATATGAGGGACGAACAAACCCACGGACGGTCATTAAAAAAAATTTTTTACTTTCTCTCCAAAACGTGCTTTTCATTACAATCTTTCTATACTGAAAATATGGAATCCACGACAACTGATCGCACAATACACAATAGCTGATTGCGGACAATCACTCCCTGTCATTTTAATTGCGTGGCACAATTGATCGATTTCGATAATTGATCTCGGACGACTGGCCGCGCGTTAAATGATCGCGGAGATGAACTGTTGAACAGTCATTCGCGATCAAATGTCGTCTGCGATAAGAATGACTGCTATCGATTTTACAGAATAGTGGTTCTGTGTTGAATCGGCTTGGAATGGAGCTTTAGGAGGTTGTGGTCCGCGTAGAGACCTGGCGCTGCTTTGCTCTGCTAGGGGCTTGCGGTGCTGGGCGTTCACCAGCCCTACGTTGGGCGCCAAGATGTAACGCATTTTCTGACTAAATCGTTGATTCTTTTACAAATGAATTTAATATTCTTCGTCGAAAAGAGAGGAAATTAAACTCGGTAACTAGCATTTTTTTTTAACAATACAAAAATACAGTAAGTATTGACTAGAATAAACACACACGTTTTTCAGTTATTTCTTTAAACTTCATAGACACACATTTATAACACAAATGTTTGGGCAAATGCTGGGAGTTTAGTCAAAACGCGGTCTAGCCGCTGCTTTGCTCTTGAAGGGGGCTCATGGGGTTGTTTGGCTCGGACCGTTCGTGAGTTCGATCCTCTTCGAGGAGCTGCAGGGTTCTTAGTTTTATTTTTCGAATTGTCGAACACTTTAAATCCAGGAGAACTGGTTGCGTCTAATCGCTTGCGATTAATTGTCGGGCGATCGTCCGAGACCGTATGCGATGAAAATGACCGCGAACAATTTTCCCGATAAATTGTCGTGCGTTGAATCGTTCGCGACAATTGTAGCAAAACCTTAAACCCACAAAAATTGATTGCGGACAATTGTTCGCGGTCGTTTTGATCGCTTGCGACAAATTGTCGTGCGATCAAGATAACTGTGAACAATTGTTTCCGAGCAACTGTTGATGGAGAATTGGGGATCGGGATAAGAAAATAAAATGTGTTAATCCGTGCTGATGAACTTCTTAATATAACGAACTTTGTGTACGTTTATTATTAGGAACGCACCGAATATTCTGCCATATTTTGGAGCTTATCGGCCGAATATGCACCAAATGAAATCTTTACTAAATTGCAAATTTTTCAAAAATTTAGTAGTACAGTTAAGAGTAAAATATATTGGAAACGAAGTTATAATTTCGGTAGCCAAATGGAAACGTTACTAGTAAGGTTTTGGCAGTTAATCGAATAGTTGGCTTGAGTTGGCTAATATTTGGTACTTAGCCGAGTAATTGACCGAATATTCGTTATTAGACCGTGAGAAACCAACCGAATATTCGGCTTTAGCACTGCAGTAATAACCAAAATTCGTATTCGGTTAATCCCTATTTATTATCTTTAAGCCTTCGTCGTTATAAGCTTACCTATGAGGTGCCGTTTGGGCCAAAATTTTTATTTTTTGAGAAATAAAAGTTTTGTATAAAGAAAAATAAAACATCCTATAGGAAAATAAAGTTTTTTTTAACAAAATATAAAATTTTTAAAAAGAAATAATAGTTTATTCTTTTAAAATTTCTCTTTACTTACTTACCCTCCCTCTCAAGCTAAAAACATTTTTTTAAATTTTAATAATTCTGGTTATTTAACGAAAGTTCTTTTTCTTTGTTAAAATCTATTTTCCTCAAGAAGAGGTTATTCACCGCTGTACCATTTGGCAACGTTGTATTACATGTTGCCTACACGTGAGCTAGATGTGGCATGCTAACAGCTGAAAACTAAGGTGTAGAATAATGTGTAGCCAGCATATAGCGCAACGTTGTCAAATGTTACAAGGGTGAATAACCTCTTACAGAGAAAATTAATTTTTAACAACGGAAAATAAGTTTCGTTCAAGAATCAGAATTTTTAAAAGAATAACGAAAATAAGAAAGAATAAATAAATAAATGTAATATTTTTTTATCTTTAAAAATTTTCGTTTTTGCCTGTACGGCGGCTCATAGTTACCTCTACCTTGTAATTGTTTTTTAGCTCGTTCAAAAATTGACGATTCTTTACTAATGTCTTGTTGAAATTAGGTTAGTACCAAGCGTTTCCTGTTGGTAAGCGCAGATTCGTTTAACTCGTGGTGTAGGATATTTATTTTCATTTCAAGTATAACGGATATAACGAACAAAAACTACGTACCTTGAGATCTCGTTTTAACTAAATTAGACAGCATTTTACTTAAACATAATTTGGAAACAAATTCTTGGAAATATCGATTATGAGGAGTTAAGGTTGATTTTTTTTGCCAACTCTTCCTGGATTTCTTGAACAAATATTACGAAGAACTACAGTCTTATTAGTTGTTCACCTTGGACCTGCAATTTTCTTTTTTGCACACACAGATCTCGTCTTCCCGCCAGATTTGATCAACAAAATACCCCAACTGGCGGCGGCACCTCAAAATGAAAATAAATTCCAGGATGTGAAGCGTGATTGTACAAAATCGGACTACTAGTAGAATGTTGTGGTTTTACCCCGAATTCACCACTAAATAAAATTGCCGAGCGTAAAAAAATGCGAAGAGCAGGCAGCCGCATCAACATATGGATTTAATACCGCAAGCAACACGCGAGTTGAACCGCAAGAGACCACACGAGGTACGAAATGTTTGCCGCGTTACGTCACATCCTGACATCCGTTGGTAACGGAATATCTTAAGTGACTTCTGCTTCTTTAGCATTTCAAAAAATAACGAAAACACATGAATGTTTTTGCTGGAATATCTAAGCTGATATTTTTTTTGATAATATGAGAGAGACGGGCGCTACAACTTGTGTTTATGAAGAATGTTATAATTAGCGTTGCCACACAATACCAATCCTATGTTGTTTTTTCGTTTCTCATACGATTCGCCTCATATGATCGACCGACAACTGGCAGTATAATCTTTTTCATCCGTACTGTCTTCTACGGTTATTTAAAATATAATTTTAAAAGCATTCTATTTCGTTACTAATTTTTGCATGTTTCGAATACTAAATTAGAACTTAAAAATGTTATTTCAAATGCCGCATTTTGGGAAACGCCATTTTTGTTTCGTACGTGTGTGTAAAATTGACCAATTCTTATCTGACCTCACAAGTTTTTGACGAGATTAAGAAAGTTGCTTCTAAAGTAATTGTTCTCTCCAAATTGACCCACATATCCAAGAATTCGAGCTGCATTGTTTTACCCACTGCATAGTTCGTGTTCGGTATAAAGTTTGCCTTGCAAAGGCTTCACCATGTAATTGCAAAACTGCACTGATTAAAGTTTAATCAATTTTGTCTCGCTATTTTGTTTAAGAAATAATTATATTACAGAACTGATGCAATTTCTATTGAGAAAGCTTTCTTAAGTTGCCGTTACAAAATTGGAACGTGGATTACTATAATATTTACATTAATTAATCTGTCTAGAAAAATACACAAACACAATAAGGTAATAGACTTTTCATGTTTGTTGAATCTGGGTTACAATTAGATTTTTACGATAATAGAACGAACACGGCAAAATATTCACTTTTTTTACCATTCAAAATGACATTATTTTATGTAAAGTGTGTCAGTTCGTGGTTATCAATTATAATTCTCCCGAGAGCCAGCGATTTCCTGCTTTACGCCGTCTGGTTTGCGAGCCTTTATCGATTTTATGGTAATGAAGTAGATTTCTGGATTACAGTTGTAAAGCTTCACTTGCCAGCTTTTGCCATAATCAACATTAATTTGATTTTATCGAATAACAGTGTAAGTTCACATATTAATTATTAACGTGTAAATATAAAGTTTTTTAAAGCAATATAGTTTAATTGTTAACGCCAAATGTTGAATTTCAAAGTTTCCAACCTAGCATATTTGAACATTTGATATTCAGATTCCATCCAGGGAAAATTAAGTCAAAAGGTCAAACTAAGCCCCCAAGCAACGGTTCGCAATCAAACCGACTTACATTTCTACACGGTCCGATGCGTTCTCTGGCCAAAGAGAATGCGATTCAAATCGAAATAGTTTTGTGAGTCAACAAGTTCTTTTTTCTTATTCCAAGAAAAGTTGTAACTAAAGGAATTTTTTCTATTTCGGTTTTTTAAGGTTATTCTTAAAGCACTGTTTTAGCTAAAAAACAGTGTTTAATAGAGTCTTTAAAGCATTGTTTTTAGTAAAATTTCACCAACAAAGATTGGTATTCATGATCAAATTTGGTAAATTTAGTATGTACCAATGCCAACATATACATACTAAATTTACCAAATTTGATGGCAGCAATTTGAAACTTGCTGCCAACATATATATACTAAATCTACCAAATTTGATCGCAGCAATTTTTTATAACGTTTTTTCATTAATTCTTCTCAATAGAAAAAATAGTACAAAAAACTCGATTCATAAGGCGTCTTGACGCACTCGTCCATTGAAAAACTCGGTCGCTACGCTCCCTCGTTTTTCAATCTTGCACTCGTACGTTAAGACAATGCCTTATGCAACTCGTGTTTTAATATACTATTTCGAAACACACGTGGAAGTAATATTATATTTAAAATAATATAGTTAGTTTGCAAGTTTTTCAAGTAATGAATATAAAAATGCAAAATTGAACAAAATGACAGGAAAACAAATAAAGTGCATATTCCTTCTTCTTTTAGCTGTACCAGGGTTGATTATTTTCAGCAATACATTTCTATGTTTCCCCACAACCACGCCACCCTTCTATCCGATTGCTGCACTCTCCTTCCTTTTCACCACTGCACTCTGTTTTTCCCAACACTGTATATACTCTTCTTTTTCTTCCTTACAGTCGTCTGTTTCCCCATTGCACTCCCGTTTTCCCCCACACTGCACTCCCATTTTTCCACCACTGCACTCCTCTTTTTTTCCCACCACTGCACTTGTATTTTTTCTTACCACTGCACTCTTTTTTCCACCACTACACTTCTTTTTTAACCACCACCGCACTCTTTTTTTTCACCATTACACTCCTCTTTTTTTTCACCACCGCACTCCCCTTTTCCCCATCACTGCACTCTTGTCTTTTTCCACCACTACACTCTTCTTTTTCTCACCACTGCACTGGTCTTTTTTCCCAGCACTGCACTCCTCTTTTTTCCCACCACTGCACTCCTCTTTTTTTCCCACCACTGCACTTGTATTTTTTCTTACCACTGCACTTTTTTCCACCACTACACTTTTTTTTAACCACCACCGCACTCATTTTTTCCCCACCATTACACTCCTCTTCTTTCTCACCACCGCACTCCCTTTTTCCCCATCACCGCACTCCTGTCTTTTTCCACCACTACACTCTTCTGTTTCCACCAATGCACTGGTCTTTTTTCCCACCACTGCACTCCTCTTTTTTCCCACCACTGTGTTACTCCTGTGTTAATTTTAGTTCATTTACACCTACGAATGCGGCACAAAGAGAAAATCAGTCGTGCAACCGCATAAATATCTGATACCAATACTCTTACTTCCGCTAAAAGTGGCAACTCGCGTACAAATACGAGTTTACGAGAATGTTTTAATTTAACGGGAAAGAACTTTTAAACTTTATAGAATTTTAATAAATAGTTTGATTTCAATTGTTGACCCTTGTTACGCACTTTCCTGTTCCCTAGCACTACGCTGCTGTTCTTTCCCACCACTGCACTCTCTTTGTACCACCATTGCATCTCGCATTTTTTCACTACTGTACTCCACTTCTTTGTAGCCACTGCACTCCTTGTTCCTTCCACTGCAGCCCTCTTCTTTACCAACACTGCACTTCCCCTTTTTGTAGCCACTGCACTCCTTGTCCCTCCCACTGCACCCATCTTGTCTTACAACACTGCACTAATTCTTTTCCCTCCGCTGCATTTTCCTTTTGTCCCACTACTGCCCTTTCTTTATTTGCCACCACTAAACTTTTTCTCTTTACCACCTCAAACTTTTTCTCTTTCTTAACACTGCCCTCCCCCCCTTGTTTGTAGCTACTGCATTCCGTGTTTCTCGCACTACACCCATCTTGTCATACAACACTGCACTAATTCTTTTCCCGCCACTGCATTTTCCTTTTGTCCCACCACTGCTCTTTCTTTATTTGCCACCATTAAACTTTTTCTCTTTACCACCCTTAAACCGTTTCTCTTTCCTGGCTGCCACTGCACTCCCCTTTTTTGTAGCTGCTTTATTCCGTGTTCCTCCCACTGCACCCATCTTCATTCCCAACACCGCACTTCCCTCTTTTCCCGCCGCTGCATTTTCTTTTTTTCCCATCACTACTCTTTCTCTCTTTACCACCCCTCTTTTCTCACACTGTACTCCCCTCTTGTTTCACCACTGCGCTCTTAGACCACTGTCATTCTCCAAAATAATGTATTAGTTTCCAGGAACTTTTTCGATTGTCTGTAGTACACCTTTTTATTTAGAAAACATTATAAAGCTTCAGGGAAACTATACAAGTTTGTTACCGCAGCTTATTTTCAGTTTTTTTCTCGCAACTAATCGCGCTATTGTACCAAATTGCATATGTTCTTTTGACCAACAAAAGTTAACTCTTTTTATGTTTTATATTTTGATTAAATTAATAATGAATTCACGCAAAACACTTAGAGAAATGAGCAATAAATTTCTGAATTTTGAAAACGTATTTGTTACAAGGAAGGTACTTTAATGACCATAAAAATGTTTTATTGCAAAATACGTACATCCTCATCTTTTTGTTTTTTTTTGTCATAAAGCTACCGTTCTCTATCGTAAGCAAGAATGTTACAAATATAGCAGGGCAGCGGCAAAATTTCACCATGGAGATTTTAATTAACAAGTAGTATATTTAATTGCCTATTTTGAATAATAAATAACACGTGATGTCGAAGTGGACTTCTGAATGAGATATTAGACAGATAAGCGAAGCAGTTGAGTCATTCATTCGGTGAGTTTGCTCGTGCTAGCTGCTAGAACTAATTTATTTTTTCGCCGGACAAATGGCAAACGAAAAAGGAAATTATTCATATTCATACATAACTAACTAATCATTATCTGTTCCTAAATGTTTCCTGTGTTTACCAATATCTAAGCTGGCAATTTATTGGAAAAAATGTTTCATAAATCCGGCTTCATTAGTGCTAAATCGACCGAAATTCAACGTTTTGGTTTGGGGTTCGTGTTTTATTAATTTCGTTTGTGTTTAGCACAAAATACGGTCATCAATCTCGTCAATGTCAGTTTTTTCATGTCCGTTGTGTACGGTTAGGTTCGAAATAAATTGCACCTTTGTCAGGTTCGCGTGCTATTTGGTACGGTGCGACTCTAATGAGGTGGAACAATAATTTCTCAATGGAATATGAAAAGTAGTACGTCACTGTGTTGGAGGTGTTTGTTTAGGCGGAGTTGTTTGACGTAGGATTGATTTTGTACACGCAATTCGGGGACACGGCCAACGACCCATAAGTTAACTCAATCCCTATTCATAAAATTTAATTACTTTTATGGTAATGTTATCTATTTTGGTGTGGAAACGTTCTTGATTGCTGCTAATTATAAATTCAATCATTAATTTTTGTCGTGGTCGATAAATAATTTGACGTGCTAATGTCGAAATATTTTGCAAAAACATGTTCAATTTTGAAAGATTATTACATATTCTCCAATTCAACAAACTGTGATTGTGATGTTTATAAATAAATTAGTTTGGGTAATAGTGGACGCAAAAACACTAACTGACCCATTTAACTTTACGGGTCTTGTTTGTAGATTTAGGGAAAAAATTAATTGGATATTCTGGACCTGACACGTCCATGTAACGTTTTAGTAAACTCGAAGGCTGGCATGGAAGAGAAATGGGGATTATCTCGCCGCGTTAGTTGTAGGTCAGGATTTTATATACTGTTATTTTATTATTATTGTAGAAATTCTAAATCAGACATTCGGCATTTAGAATATCGCCAGTATTAGGATAAAAAACAATAAGGAACACATTACTGTAGTAGCATAGCACGATCAAAATATCTTTCGTATGGGGTGGTATTCCCCACATGGAAATCCCATGTAGCTTTTAGTAGTTAACCCTTTCAGTGTATTGCAACATTATCTTGTTTCAATTCAGTGCACTAAACTTGACGTACCTAAAACTTGTATGAGAAGAATACGACGTCTATCATGCCAAATACTACTTGAAGTGATTCAACAACGAATGCTTCGACACGACCAAATCTCCACCGATCTACAGATTTCATTGTCTCTGATACGGATTGAAAAGTTTGTTGAAATCCTCAACCTTGTAACAACTTGGAGTAAACACTACGAACTTCGTTTAAGAAATGAAAGAGCCAGCCTCAGAGGGGGCGTGGTCCAACACCAAAACGAGTTATACTTTGCGAAAAAAAAATGGAAACTGCTGTCTATCTTTTAGTTCTTCTCTCTGCATGAAAACTACGGTTTGTCTCACTCTCACGACATTGTAAAACATTGCCCAAAAAAAGCAAAATTCCCTCTAAGGGTTACAAAACGCGGAAATAATGTCGGCAGAGTAGTCGTCACCTATAGCAAGGAAACAGTATAAAACCAAACGCAAGAACGCAGAAGAATCAGTTCTTATTTTAAAGATCGAATAGGATCGGTCACAAGGTAAACGCTTGAGAGATCAAGCTCCTGTTCCGGTCATAGGATCGAACTTCAGCGTCCGGTCACCAACACAATCCTCAGACCGGGTTCCAGTCTACGGTCACCAGTTCGAGCAGTCACGGTAATCATCCACGTAGGTTTCTTCTAGAGTCGTACGAACTAACTCACTCTCTCAGCACATTCTGAAAAATTGCGTAATAACAGAAAAACAAAATTTACCCTAAGGGCTATAAAAGCGAGATAAGAATGTTGACAACGTAGTCGTCACCCCTGGCAACAAAAGAGTATGAGATTTTTCTGAATATTGTGATTAGAATTGAATTTTAATTTTGATGTTTTGGGAAATATTTACTAAAAGTATTTTTTACGTGTGATTCACTAAGTAATATTTTTAGTCAAGTCTAATCTTGTTTTGACACTTTTTCCAGTATTCGAGCGTAGTTGTCGCGCCGACAATATTTATATTTCTACTTTTGTTTACAAATAAAAGAAATAGTAGAGCAGATAAAATTCATAGAGGTATAAATTATTCATCCAATATATCCAACAACGCGTGATGTAAACGCGAGTTAATAATAAACTGCTTTTAACCTATTTTTAGAAAACCTCAAAAGATTCCGACAAGCACAAGCAGACGGGTAAGTCCCAGCCACAGGCGAACGCAATTATTTTGTTTTGCTGCGATTAGAAAATAGATGAAACCACGAAGAGTCGTGTGTCGAGTCGGGAAGAAAATACAAACGGAATGTAAGGTAACATTCTGATACAAAGGATATTAAGTAATCCACTTAGTTCTAAGGTGTTTATAAAGCTGGCTCTTGACCTAGTTTATAATCCTTTAATTGTCTTGTTTGCAGTTAAAAATAGGATTAAAATACGAAATAATAACGAAAGCACATTAATAATGAAATTAGCGATTATAATAAATTAAAAAAGAAATAGAAATGAGAACTAAGATAAAATCATACGGAAGAGCAAGAGGTAAAGGGGAAAGAAAATAGGGTGGGGATTTACGAAACACGATTGTAAAGAGAGCAAGAGGCAGGAGGAGGGGGTGTTTAAGGAGAAGGTAGAAAAAGTGGACGGCGGGCTTAGGAGAAGAAATTTAGAAAAGACCCAGGGAGGGGTAGTGGGAGGTTATGGAGGAGTGGCTATTCGCGTAATAAATAGAGTGGGGAGGGGAGGGAAAAATCAGAGAACGGGAGTGGGTGTGAGACTGATTAGGAGAAAGAGAGAGAGACTATGTTGATAGTCAATCAGGATGAGCCTAAAGTAAAATCATGAACAGAGAAGTTAAATTGATGCGCATTGCAAAACCTAATTAATTCTTTTAATGCAAATAAAAAATTTAATTATTATAAATTAGTATGTGCGTGCTTCACCTTATGTGTGTAGTTTTCCTTGCACAAAGCAGAAACGAGGGCAACGCAAACTTGAATAATTAATTAAATTCAAGTTGAAAGATAAAAATAGAATTTTAAGCAGAAAGAAATTTTTTTTATACAAGGCGTTAAAAAAAAACTTGAAAACCAAAACGAAAATCAAATGGATGTGGTCGTGAAGGGAACGATAAATTCAGTATTAATTAATAAATTCTAGTTGCAATATAGCAACAGATATATACATTTTTTTATATACAGGGCGGTCGAAATAAAAACACTTTAAAACCGAAACTAAAATCAAATGTGCGAGGTCGTGAAGGGAACCATAAATTCAGTATTAATTAATAAATTCATGTTGAAATATAACAAAAACCTTTAAAACCAAACCAAAAACTAAATGTATGAGTTACTGAAAGGAACCATAAATTCAGTATTAATTATAAGTAAGTCTTACGAACATAATTCTTCAATTTAATGATTAATCATCATAGTGAGATACAGCCTCAAGCTTCCTTTTAATTGATTTGTTCTGTTTCAGGTGGGTTTCTCATCCATTTACAAGTTTCCCACGAGCTGTTTGTCGTCACTAAAGCGTAAGTTTCTCCAGTGCCTTTCCTCTCGTTATCGATGACATCTCGACGGCAGCATTTCAGAGTGAATGTTGAACGTTGAAGAATTGATTTATCATTTCTCGCCTTCGCCTTCTAGATTTTTGTTGCTAGACGAGACCGTTGCTTGTTTAAAACGTATAAATTGCACCTCGCTTTGAAATTGAGACACTTTTTTTTTGTATAAATCTCTAACGCCCGCTCGCACGGAAAATTTTTGCTTTTGTAGTGCGATCTTGTCGACGTGTTTATGGTTTTTAAAATAGTATTTAAGTATTTAACATTCCTACGAGGTTGTTAACCTTTGCGTTTACTGGAAAACTGAAAAGTTTTACGGCGATGCCGTTAATGTGACTTTTTTTAATGCTTTCATGTTTAGATTGACCATCAGATAACCCAAGCTCTCTAAGTTTTCTGCAAAATGTGGCAATAAATATGCCACAATGAAAAAACACAACATGAATGAGTTTTTGAACTACTGTTTAGTAGTTGTAGTATGTGCAAATTTATTTGCCCAGACGTTTCGGCAAAGAGCGCCATCATCAGGACTGTCGTTGAATTTTAAATTCGAATTGAAAGACTTTGACTTGGGGGTGGTAATTTAACGAAATCACTAAAAAAAAAAGTTTCTGTAATCGGTCTCAGTGAGCTTTGAACAAAGTATTTTTTGTAGGCCAAAACGCCATAATTTAATAGTAAGATTGATGTTTTTAAGTACTAAACTATACAACGCCGTTTTGCTTTTTAATATGAATTATAGAAAAAATTATAGTTGCTAAATAATTAATGACGTCAAAAATAAAACTTCAGACGTCGGATTTTGATTTTTTGACGTCACAAATTAATTTTGTGGACTTCTAAAAATCATCGAATTTTGGATAAAAACATTTAACTACGAAGATTCTCTAATTGAATTTTGACGTCAGAAATTAATTTAGTGACATTTTCATATTTGAAAACTGTTCAAACAATGTAAACTAAATAACGAAAAAAATATTTCTAAACTAGAAATATATTATTTTTAACTCGAGTAAATATTTTTTTACGTCACAACAATCATTGTTAAGGTAAAACATTATTGAGGCCTATAATGTTTTTTTGACTTCAGAAAATGCCGCCGCGTAATACTTCCGGTATAACTGTGGACTAGAACCATAATGTAATATTAACTGATAGGAACAAATACGGGCAATCAAATTGATCTGGTGCTCGACTAAGACTTTGCTACTACGTCAGCCACGGCGTTAGATGGCACTATTTTCTGACGATAAGAAATGACTGTTGCATTTCATTTTTGACGTCAAAAACTAAATTTTTGACGTCAGTAAATACATTTTCAACGTCAAAATACGTTTTAGTGACGTCTGATGGTCACACTTATGATATGTCGGTTTATTATTTAATTCTAAATTCTGCAAGCGATTTTCCAACTTTAATTTTGACGTCAAAACGTTATTTATAGATACCAAAAGAAATTATTTATTAATAATTAAATAATTTTCTTACATTCCTATGTAAAATATATTTTCGACAAAAAAATTTAAAACGGGTGACAATGCTTTTTTGACGCCAAAAAAATTAATTACTATATTGACATTTAGACAATATTTTTTAGCGTCAGAAAAGAAAGTTTTAACTTCAAAAACTGATTTGTTGACGTCAAAAAGTCATTTAGTGACGTCTGAAAGTAGCATTTATGTCGATTTGTTGTTTAATTCTAAATTCTGTAAGCGATTTTCAGACAACAAATGATTTTTTTGACGTCAAACAATTATTAATTGATATTTATTGATTTTTATTATTTCCACATTAAAACTGATTTTCAGTCATCAAAAAAATCAGTTTTTAACGTCACAAATTAAAACTTTGACGTCAAAATATAAATTTTAAAACGTTTGAAAATGATTTTGTGGCGTGAAATAATTATGTATGGATATTCTTAAATAGTACGATTTATTAAAAAGTATTTTTAAAATCTCGCCATCATTTTGGCGTCGAGCAATTATTGACGAATTGAAATATTTTTTACGTCAAAGAAGCGCAGTAAACCAAACGAGAGCCGGAAAATATAATCATGATTTTGTGAGTTTTGGCCTTTGAATGAAACCACGTTAAAAGTAAAATTCTTTGAAATATTCTTTTATAATATATAATAACAAATAGGTACATTCCTTCTTGTACAAGTTTATTTATTTTTCAAGTGAACAGAACAAAAACAATGTTTGTATAGAAAATGTTTGCAAAAGCTTAATAAATAGAATTTGAGCGAGGAAATCTATAACGCTCACACATGAAACGGACACATGCATATGGAACGCCATATTGCTATTTATTTGAAAGTTAAAAGCAAGATTGCTAGTAATATATAGTCAAGTATTTTGTTTACATTTAGAACAACATGGTTGGTTTATGAAACAAAATTTAAGGTACAGGTTGTTTTAAATATTGCAATAGCTCTTCAAATTTTCAATGGAGTACATTGAAAGCTGCAACAAATAATGAATTCTTACTATATGCGACTGTTGTGGTAAACAATCTACAATAAAACAACAATCTACATTTGTTGTAAACCACACAATACACGACCATTGTTGCAAATAACCGAACTGAAATCAAATTAGACTGTTTCTGTGAACGATATCATTTAAAACAATATTACAATGCTGTTATAAATATTCGTAATTGAAGCAACTACAGAATAAAAACGATACGCGACTAGCTGTTGCTGCAAATAAACAATTATCGCAATATGCGAGTGTTGTAGCAATTCGAATTAATACAATGTGCGACTATCGCTGTAAATGTAGAATTGAAGCAACCAACTACCTACCGAATTAAAACGACATACGACTATTGCTGCAAATAATACATTACCGTAATAGATGTCTGTTGTTGTAAATCGAATTAATGCAATGCCAGATTGTTGTAAATAATGATTTGAAGCAATACCAAAGCACTGGCGAAACGCGAATTCAAACGACACCCGACTATTGCAGTAAATATCAAGTGATTTTACGCAATATGCGGATATTGTTGCAAATCGAATTAATACAATGTGCGGCTATTGCTGAAAATATAGATTTCAAGCAACACCGTACTGTTGCTTTAAATGCAGAACAAATAAGGAATTTATACAATGCCCCATTTAATACAATTGTCGAATTCGAGCAACACCCGACTATCGTTCGAAATAAAGTCAGCAGTTGGCCAACCTGTGTCGCATTAAATAGCGTTAGTGATTTTACTTTTAAACTGGGGGGTTGCCTGAACCACAAAATCACTAGGACGCTAGATAGTAGACCGCAAGGGTTTATTTCCTCGAGTATAGCCAAGTAATAAACCCTTGCTGTCTACTATCTAGCGTCCTAGTGATTTTGTGGTTCAGGCAACTCCCCAGTTTAAAAGTAAAATCACTAACGCTATTTAATGCGACACAGGTTGGCCAACTGCTGACTTTATTTCGAACGATAGTCGGGTGTTGCTCGAATTCGACAATTGTATTAAATGGGGCATTGTATAAATTCCTTATTTGCTCTGCATTTAAACCAAAAGTACGGTGTTGCTTGAAATTATTATTTTCAGCAATAGCCGCACATTGTATTAATTCGATTTGCAACAATATCCGCATATTGCGTAAAATCACTTGTTATTTACTGCAATAGTCGGGTGTCGTTTGAATTCGCGTTTCGCCAGTGCTATGGTGTTGTTTCAAATCATTATTTACAACAATCTGGCATTGCATTAAATCGATTTACAACAACAGACATCTATTACGGTAATGTATTATTTGCAGCAATAGTCGTATGTCGTTTTAATTCGGTAGGTAGTTGGTTGCTTCAATTCTACATTTACAGCGATAGTCGCACATTGTATTAATTCGAATTGCTACAACACTCGCATATTGCGATAATTGTTTATTTGCAGCAGCAGCTAGTCGCGTATCGTTTTTATTCTGTAGTTGCTTCAATTACGAATATTTATAACAGCATTGTAATATTGTTTTAAATAATATCGTTCACAGCAACAGTCTAATTTGATTTCAGTTCGATTATTTGCAACAATGGTCGTGTATTGTGTGGTTTACAACAAATGTAGATTGTTGTTTTATTGTAGATTGTTTACCACAACAGTCGCATATAGTAAGGATTCATTATTTGTTGCAACTTTCAATGTACTCCATTGAAAATTTGAAGAGCTATTGCAATATTTAAAACAATTAACCTGAAACTTTGTTTTATAACACAAACACCTATGTTAGATTTATATTTGAAATTTTATAACTACATGATGTATTATAACATAAAGTTTATTTGTACTAAACAGAGAAAACGGTCTTATTAATAAAATAAATGTAAATTTTACAATAGCTTACAAATGTTCGGAACAAATAACTCGTAGATTGTTTTAAATATAACGATACCAGCTCTGGCGTTAAAAACAACACATTAAGAATTGCTACATATGCTCATTTTCCCCAATATGTGCATAATGTCGGAATTAAGGAAATAGAACATTGTTCCACTATTGCTTTATTACGGTATGTTTTGGCAAACTTTCGGTTACAGCACCTAGTTATTTATATGGGAGCAGGTGAAACAAGTGTCGAATTAGAGCAATAGCCCAACATTGCTATAATTTAATATTTACGACAATAGTCGTATATTGTAAAAATTCAATATTTGCAGCAATTACTAACGTGATGATTTAAAAACTTGAAAGGGTTTTGCAATATTTAAAGCAATACCGTAGAAACTTTATTTTGTAAATACTACTATATTGTTTTAATTGTAAATGAATTAAACCAACTAGATGTTGCTCACAATTTTGTTTTAAACTTTTGAATAAATAGTAATATGGCGTTCCATACATGCATGCCTGTAACGTTCCATAATCTGTTCCTGTCAACTTTTGTTTCACACAACATTTATTTTTGCTCATGTGAAACATCCATGATTTAACATTTAACAGTTCCATTGGCAATGGTTTAATGGATATGTTTTCCTCCAATCTTATTCGGAAACGAAGCTCCACTTTCCATATTTGAACGCAATTAATTAAACGTTTAATTTGTAGAATCATTAAAGTTCTTGCATGACTTTTAAAATGGAAACATAAACTTAAGCAATTAGAAATCAAGAAGAAATGCAAGCAAATTTCTTTTTGCACAATCTCGCGCTCGCAGATTTTTATAGAATTGCGACTGCAATTAATTTATTAAGATTGCATAACCGCCCATTTATGAACCTGCGCGTTGTTTCTAGGAATTCCTGCATCACTTATAAGAAGTTGAGCATTTCTGGGAGATCAAAACTTTTAAACGATACAGCACTCTAAATTTAAAAGAAAAAAAGTTAAAGTGAGCGTAGGTCAAGGCTGCTAGTATAACAGAAATTATAAAATAGATCTTAACATTAATATCTTTTTATAGTATTTATGATTTTTTGCGCTCTTGGGAATGTTCAATCGTCCGCTACATAATAAATCGTGTATCTTACCAGAATTAATGGTTAAAGCAATTGCATATGTATTAGACAAACAAGTTTTATACTCGCTGGCATCGGTGAAAAAACACGTCTTTATATTCCCAACTGAAACTGCAAATCGACGAAGTTGGAAATGTGTTTTATGAGTCCCTGGAATGAATTATTTATGTGCAATATAACTGAACGCTGTCGAGAACCGAATAAAGTGGAGAGAAACGTCAGTTAATTGGTACACAAACAAGATATGGAGGATGTTCTGTCTCTACTTTCTAAACAATCGAATGCTTAAAATAGCATTTGCACGTGGGGTATATACAAATACATTAATTAATTGTTAAGAGGCATTTCAGCTCGGAGCTTTGTACCTAAAATAGATACATTTCTGTCCAACTTATTTTAACGCAAAATTGTAGAAAAATCCGGGATTGTTTTGTATCTACAATCTGATGACGACCTGGAAGAAAGCCCGGTTTTCTGTACTGCGAAAAGCTGTTTAACACCTGAAAAAATTGGGGGATGTTTGGGTATATTGGTCTAAATTTCCTAAAAGTTGTAGAAAAAAACACCTTTTTTTATGTTCTTGAACGTTTTTCAGGCGTATTTTCCTACCAAATTATTGATATATCTTAAGGTGTCCCATCTACCTACATATCTTTCCCCTACCCAAGCACCAAAATTTCCTTCCAACTAACCTCCCATCTCTCCCCCCCACTCGCTCTTCCTTTCTCTCATCGACTTATCCTTACTCCCACCCTCTAATCCGTTAGTTTGCCTCCACATCCACTCTCCCTTCCACACTTCTTTCCATCATCGAGTGTCGTACATCCTCCTACCTGTCCAACCTCATCTCATCTTTGCTGCCACCTACCCATCCATCCCCTCTCTAATCATCCATCCACTATCCTTCCACATTCATTTATGTACAGCCTCAAACCATATTTTTAGGTACAACTCAAAATCGATTATTATTTGGCTAATATGTTTTATTTTAAAATCATAAAATTTATAGTTTTAAACGTACCTTGCATTTTTTGTTGTTAACATTAACAAAAACAAAACTGTTTTTTGCATCTTCCTCCCACCCACTTTGACCTTTCTCCACACCAATTCTTCCTTCTACTCTTGCTCCCACCCACGCACCCTCTCATCTTTCCTCTAACCTACCAATCCTCTTTTGCCACTTACCCACCTGTTGGGTATCTCTTTAAGGTGTTGTTTCTAAAGTTTGCTTATAAAAATTTGTATCGGTTTAGCTACCTGGGTAAAACCATAAAATATTCTCATCTTTTCTCGCATTCCCCCTTCTTACTCCCACTCACTAATCCTTCCTCGTACATACTTAACCTTCCCCCACACCCATTCTTCCTTCCACCCACCAACAGTGTTGTCCATCCCCCTATCTTTCGGTCCTCGCATTCTTCCTTTCACCTACACATCCATCCATCCCTTTTCTAATCTCACCTATCCTCCCACATACATATAGACATTCTCGAAAGATGTTTGGTTTTTTGAAACTCGAAACGTATTTTTCGCCACAACTGAAAATCGATTTTTTTGTTAATATGTTTTCTTTTAAAATCCTAAAAATTTTTGTTGTTAACATAAACAAAACTTTTTCGCATCTTTCTGTTACATATCCACTTTATATGTCGTTTGGCTAACCTTCTACTCTTCATCCCACCCGCTCATTCTTTTTCACACTCACTCACTTAACCTTCTCCACAATCATTCTCCCTTTCACTCTACCTACCGCTCGCGCACTTTCTTTTTCCAACCTACCAATGCTCTTCTCTTTTCTCCCACCTACCCACCTGTTCGGTACCCCTTTAAGGTAATGTTTCTAAAGTTTACACATCAATATTTGTAAAGGTTTAAGTACCTGGGTTAAAAATATTCATTTATGGCTTGGGACTTACCTGGTAAATCTGCCTAAAAATGCCTGCACTTCATAGACCTTCTCCGAAAGGTGTGGTAGGTAGTTTTATCTAACAACCCCTCTTCGAAGAGTATTCTTCTTGTTTACATTGCTAGAGCTGTTAAGAAACATCGGAACTTGTACTTATAATTCATAATTAAAGGTTTAAAATTAATATATTACATAATTCAACATTAAGTTTTATT
This sequence comes from Ctenicera cuprea, assembly GCA_958336395.1. Lineage (NCBI taxonomy): Eukaryota > Metazoa > Arthropoda > Insecta > Coleoptera > Elateridae > Ctenicera > Ctenicera cuprea. The sequence goes on from OY284490.1 coordinate 1,844,825, forward strand.
TAGCAAAGAGAAAGAATAATACGGGTGATTTTTATAATTTACCCACCACCATCCACTCTCTCGTCAATCACCCATCTATCTTCCCACCTCCACATAACAGACTAAAGATGTTTTGGGTTCCCTATGCCCCAAACGTATTTTTGGTTCATTGTTATAATACATTTTTTGTTAACATCAACCATAAGAAACTCCCTTGTATCTTCTTAACTTTCTTTCGTCTAAATTCCCGTCTTTTCTCCCACCTACCCATTCTTACTCCCACTCACTCATCTTAGTGGGCACACACTCAACCTTCCGCCACACCCACTCAACGTTCTTCCACACTCTCCCTACCACTTTTTTCACACCGTTCCATTCTTTACTCCCACCTACTAATCCTTTCTCGCACACATTTAACCTTCCTCCACACCTATTCTCCTTTCCGCTTTTTCTCCCAGGCACTCACCTTTGTATTCTTCCTCCTACCTACCCACTCTCTCTCTTCCCTCCTCCGATCTACTCACCCAATCCTTCTCTATTCACCCACCCACCGATCCCCTACCGGCATATAGACGTTTTCTAAAAACCGTTGGGTTTGCTTGAGGTCGAAAACATAGTTTTCGTTACAACTGGAAATCGATTTATTTTATTATTATAAATTCACTAAAAACTAAAAGTTTTCAAGTTTAAACGTTCATCGCAATCTAGTTGTTAACATTAACTGAAAAACAAATAAACTTGGTCAACAGTCTTCGATACGTTAGGCAGCAATCTTTTATTTCTCGTGGAGATACTTACTTGAAAAATGATTCCTCATCCGTATTTTAAGCTGCGTGTATTGGGATCCCATATTTCCGGCGATGTTGGGAATTGATCGATTTCAGTTTTGTTGATATCCGCAAAAACAAACGGGCACCGTTTGTATCCTCCAGGTATAAATATATCGTGACCCGACGTTGAAAAACGCCCCTTGCAGCGCCTTTTGAAAACACGAAATATTCTCCCTACCTTCATTTGTTTTTATAAACGTAGGGCTCGAGGATTTCCTGCAGTATCACGAAATGGGTGTATGTGAAATATCAAGATAAAGCAAACCTTCCGGTTAAAAATAGATTTTGAGTTTCCGTATAGCAAATAAAATCAGTGGTGTAGAGAGAAGATATTTTCTGAATGTCAAAGCTTTTAATGGGATCCTTGATAATGCTGTCAAGGTATGTCTAATTAATAATTATAATAGTAAGTATACTTTTGAAGTTCCTTTAATAGGCAATATTGCAGTAAACGCAAAAGAATCTTTGTGTTGGCAAAATAATGTTATCGACGTTATACATGTTTAAAATTTCTTGCTTTTATTTTTGTTGACATTAAACACCAAGACAAGTTTTCATGTTAAAGCTTAGCAGGCTTCCATTTAGTTTTCGAAACTGTCGTATTAATAATAATCAATTTAAGAAACTGTCGCTACAGGGCTGCAAAAAAACCATTGGACTCCGGAGCCGCACTCTCGACATATCCAAAAGTTTGGGTAGGATTCAGAATGAACAACTAATAGCGGACACAGTTTTGCGTGAGCACTGTTGAGCTCGAATAAACACAATCCAGATATGGCAAATGTCCACGTTCGGTACTAGCAAGATGGGGCTTTATATTAACCAACTACAGTGTATTGATCTCTGGACCAAGTGTTCCCAAACGGATAGATTGGCAAGCAGTACCCAAAAGTGGCCGGTAAGATCTCCGGATCTCACCCTATTACGATTACTTCGATGATGCTATATAAAGGATAAAATGTATAAATACGAACCTCCCGATTGAGAAGAGTTGAAAGTGACTGTCGTAAAAAAATTGAGATTGTCAAAGTACGCCCCACAATTGAAATTGAAATCGCCATATTACGATGCCTTGGGTCTTAATAAAAAATCACACACATTACGATGTCTTGGGTCGTTCATACTTTACCTGTTCAAACGTTGTTTTAAAATATATTATTACTGGCGTTAACGTATTTTTTTTTTTTTATTCCATACTGTATATTATTTATTTTCATGTATAGGCCAACATTGAGCAACCCATATAATGCCCAAACGTCTTCTCTGAATTTTTACTTTATTTGAGCACTAATTACTAATGACAAACACTATCGCTATGGCGTGTTTTCCACTAAATTGCACTTCATTACTTTGTGTAAACTTTGGCGGTAGTAAAGCTTTCGGGTCTTGCAAAAAGTGTCTGCCGTTTCCCAGGCTACCAAGAAACCTGCAGAGCTGACATAGTGGGGCCGGAGCGTGACCCATTAAACGAATCAGGTTCACAAATTAGGAAAATCGCCGCGTTCGCTTTAAACGAAACTACAATTCCACCAACGTCGAGTTTTCGTGTTCCTAAAGAAGCAGAAGAAGAAATAAGTAATTGGCAATAGGAGTTTCTCTGACTGCCAATTTTTTACGGACTAATCAGAAAAATGGCTTCAACATCATATTCGGATGTGACGTTTTGTTGAAGTAGTTGTGGAATACACAGGATGAGTCAGAAATGTATGTCATAAATCTAACCGCGTACTCCCTTCAGCCCTTCAAAGTAAACAAAATTAAATAGTTTTTTAAATATTAGAAAATGAAACCTTGTAAAAATACAACCCACTAATGTGAAAAAATTCATTGTTTTTTTTTATCAACGAACTATGCGTGAAGTTACAGTTTTTATTGCATTTTTTCACGTAATTTACGTTAACTACATAAAGATAATAAATCGTGCATAACTAGTTTCACAAACATTTTAATCTCTGTTTTACATTCTTTAAAAAGTGATAATCTGAGATATAATTCAATTGTTCCAAGATCGTTGACACCGCTTTATATATAGAACCTCTAATTATAACACATATATTGTTGTAGGTGGCGGGTTTTTGTAGGTGGCGTTCACTATAAATAGATTATTGATTCTTTGTAGCTCTGAAACGTGCTTTTGTTGTCAGATAACACTGTTGTAATTTTATTTCAGTCAAAAGAATTAGAACTTTATTTGAAAAAGTCGACGAGGTTGAAGTGGTGAATTAGGGGCAACCAGGGTTGGGCTATATTTTAACGGTATAAATTAATCTTGGAGAGCAGTATAAGAATTACCACCTTTGAATATTTAGTGGAAGGTATTTATTATAAAGAGACGTTTTTAATATTGCATCAAACAATGCATACAAACAAATATTTACAAAAAGCAATAAACAAAACTAGGTTAACCCGTGAGCTACGCCCGCACTTTTTTGGTGACTTGTAAAAAAAATACATAAGCTGTGTCGAGACATATGAAATCAATAATTGAAAGAAAAGTATCGAAGCCTGCTACCGCAGGCTAAAGTTTGATCTCGTAACCGGAGGCTGATGATCGATCTCGTGACTGGATACTATAAGTTCGATCTCGTGTTTACAGGTCTTATTGGATCTTCAAGAATCTTCTTGTGTTATAACCGTTACCTATTATCATGGCAACTCTGACATTGTCTACGGCTTGTATGATTTCGGTAGATATCATTGCAAACCCACTGATTTAGGTTTTTAAGCCACGAATTTTTGCGTCTTCCAGGGCTTCCCTGCTCTATAACTTTTTTCTGTAGTAACACCTGTAGCTAATTGATTTCTCATGTGTTCAAGGTAAGCTAGTTTTCTGCTTTTAACCCAACGATAAACTTGATGCGTTTTTGCGTTTGATTTATACCCTTTCCGTTGCCATGGGTGACCAGTTCGCTAGCAACATTCTTCCCTCGCTGTTGTCTCTAGGTGAACTTTGCTATCATTTTGTTATTAGACAATTTTTTAGAATGTCGCGAGAGAATGTTGCAAACCGGAGTTGTAATGCAGAGGGAGAGATAAGAAATGGTTGTTATTTCATACGCGACGTTTAATTAGTAGTTTTGTAAGAAATGTTGCTATTTTTTTCTTATTACACAAATTTTAGAATGTCGTGAAAAACTGAGGCAGGCCGTGGTTGTGATGTAGACAGAGGGAGAGAGATAGGATGCGGTTTTCATTTCCTTTGCGAAGTTTAACTCGTATTGGTGTAGAACCACGCCCTCGGGGGCGCTGATTGACTGGAACGAGCACAAAGGGACTGGCGCTTTCATTTCTTTGCGGAACATCGTACTGTTCGCTTCAAGCTGCTGATGACGTCGAGGCCATTATCTTTTGAAATTTGTCAAAGAACATGGCCGTGATGAGAGAGATAGAGCAAGACGGAGAGAAAAAGTGGTATCCGGCCTATGCATGAAGAGTCTAATTCGTAGTTGTGCAAGACCACGCCTTCCTGGGCGCTGATTAGCTGTGAGCGGGAGCAGTGGGATGGAGTTTCGCATTATTTTACAGACTTTACAGACAAAATTGTACAGGGTTATTCAACAGCATGGAAATATTAAAAACTATCTCAAAATAAAATTTCAATTTCAAATAATTTATTTTCCGAGTTCATTTCAATAAGTACATTGGTATTTTTAACTAAAATTTAAAAATTAATTCTGAAGACGGTAGCGATTGACGGAGCAATTGTTTATGCGCCTTGAACTTAACGTTGTGCTTGTTGTGTTGCTCATGGTTATTTATTTTATTTAAACAAAGTTTAACCTTTTCCAATAACGGTTGAAAGCAGAATGTTATGATATACAACAGAAAAAGGAAGGAAGCGGACATTTGAAGTAAAAGAAAGTGAATTTAAAGAACTTTAGATGCACGGTCTAAATAAAACAAAATTTTAAAACCATCTCCGTGCATACCAAACATTTTCTTTTTCAGGTTAAATTCAACAAAAACGTAAAAACTGTAAATCTAAGCGTGTATGAAAAACAAAATAAAATCCGAGCAAATTCAATTAAATTGGTTTGGATGGGTCGTCTGAACAAGATCTACATCAGTAAAGGATCTTTCATAGCCCACTTCCCTGAGTTTCGCAAGGGTTATTACTTTCAGATGTTCGAAGCAGCGCACAGACCTCCCCGGTTTCAGGGCGAGTCAGCTGTTCCTCCCTTTCCGAACTGCCAACGCTTTGTTATCTGTCTTCTCCTCCGCGTTTTTCTGTAAACTTGCCCTTTTTTGCAAGGCGTGATGTATTAGTGTGTTTCGTCAAGCTTGAAAGAAATAACGCGAACTTAAATTGAGAAGTCGCAAATAAAGGCTATCGAGTCACACTTAACAGTTCAATTTTCAATATCCAAATTGATTAGTTTCGAGTAATTCTTTGCTTTAAACCCCAGATGATGTGTTTTTGCCATTCTTCCCGTTCATTATCTATATTGAAGAAGTGGCTGGGCTTGTTTAGCAAACCAAAACGGCAATTTTAAATGTAAGTAGATTAATAAAAGACGATCGGGGTACTAACCGCCTTTTTGTTGTAGTATTTATTGTAAGCAGCTCCAGCTCAGTTGAAAAATGCGTGTACGGCGTCAGTAGCCGTCAGATCGAAGCCCGATGTTTACTATGTACGGGGGGGAATGCTACTGCTTATGCTCTGTGGGATGTTTATGGCGAGACGTAGGCGCAACAAAGTGCACATTGTCGTAGCTTTAACGTGGTGGTTAGTACTTCGACTGTCGGGGTACTATCCAGGGCTTTAATAAAAGATATTGTCATGTTTTTTAGATAAAAAGAAAGTAGACTTTGACCTCAATCTTACTAATTGCTACGGTTCGGATTTGTATGCAGTTTTTTTTTATTCTTGGAATCTCCGACCTATAAACCTAATTAATTGTTCGTAGATGTATTCACTGTGGCCATCTAATTAGTAATTACAGTAGCAGTCAATATTGTTTTCAATTTACTCTAGAATTTGAGATCACACCGGGTCACACTTGAAGTAACCCCCGAAATAATTTTTTTCTAAAATTTCCGTAATGTTTTATGTTGTGTTGGGCGTCTAAATGTTGTAATCAGATCGGTTGATTAAATCAAATGGTTTGTGCACCGATTTTTATTAAATTGCTGAGGTGAAGTATCATCGAGTTATTTCAGCCACTTGCCCCTGCTCTGCTCCACCCTAACTGTGTTCAAAGGACAGCGCTAATTGCTTGGATGTAAAATAGGCGGCGGGAATTGTAAATAAAAAAAATTCTGTTTTAGAAAGGGAAAGATGTAAGTAGATATAGAAAATGGATTATTATATCGTATAAGTATGAGTTCTGTGTACCAGATAATTAAATTGCTCGTTTCGGTTTACCGGTCCATCTTCAGGGTTTAAAAGAAATCTGTTTTTATTTTAGATCTAAAGATTCTTGTCTTATCATTTTTTTTTCTGTGTCGGTTTTGTGTAAACACTCGTCCAATTGAATAAACAATAAAATGGAAAAATAAAACCTCATTTTCAGTTCCATTTGCGAGTCATGCAAGGCTCATTCGCCCTCTTCTCGCTAGGGTGTTTTTATCTTTATTTTCATGTATAGACACCGGAGCTCAGGTGTCTAGTCAAGTTCGTGGGGTTGGTACACTAGTTTGTGTTTAACAAGTGAAATCGTTTAAATTCACCTTTGTTAAATCAATCTTGGGCTAGGACTCGTGCAGTGCAGTACGTGAGATCGATACACCACCCTCAGTCGATCCCCCTTAAATTTACTAACCCTCGCGAAAACATCGAGGAACATTAATCACATCTACTTTGTCGACATTTCTGCCCTCGAAATTCTTTATAAGCTTCTTTAATTATTTCAGTTTAACCAGTTACTTGGCAATCTTTTAAAATTATTAATTTATTTATAGCTCTCATTTCCGTTAATGATTTAATTGTGAAAGTTGCTCGTTAAAAAACCAGATTTCGAACTTAGAGCTTTCCGGCTTCGTCGAACTTGAATTAACATTTAAATTCGTACGTCCTACTGTGCATTTATGGCTTGTTTTGATTGGAAATCCGTTTGTTGAAATAATTTGGAAATATAAAACGTAAAACGTTTCAAATTTCATCGTAGCTTTTATCATCAGTTTTTTTTTAATATTTAATGAAGTAATTCGATCTATATTCTTAATGTTTCCCGTTGTTTTGTTATTCGCCAGACGAAGTTTATTGCTGCGAAAATAATTGTTGGCCTCGAACTAGGCACTTCCATACGTCCCAGGTCAAATTTCCTGATTTATATTAGCTTAAAACTTGCCACTTAAAACTTCCCGTCTAATTGGAAGTTGTGTAGGGTTTCCACAAGAAGAATTTATTTCAAGCTGCTTAAGTCAGGCGAACGAGGTGGCGGTTCTTCAACATCAAAGTAAAGAAAAGCAAAACTCCAAATTGTTTTTTTTTTGCAAAAACAATTCACAGTTTGCTTGGGAGTTTCTGCTTAAAGATTACATAATAATCAAAAGAAATTTAAAATACGGCTTTTATTGTGGTACACAACTATTTTGTCCATATCGCTTTTGATAGGGCTTAACACCAACGCCAGAGGGTGGAGCACCACTTCTGGAAATGTGCTGCGTCTTTGTCTTTTACGGTGTTGTGCAAACCTGGATCAATTTGACAGAATTTAACGAATTTAAATGTCTTCGACCCTCGCCGCTTACATCCTCACTCTACGAGATCTCCAAAATAATGCTTGAGTTGAACCGACACAACAGCTGTTTGTCAACAAGTCAGCGGCTCAGTCTATTTGACTTGCGCTGTTGTATTTACGCAAGGGCTGGAAAAAAGCGGTAACCCAGCAACCAATGAGAAACTACAATCCACTACCTACTCGCAGGTAATCAGCGTAGATGGAGGCGTGGTTGTTTACAGCAGAACATGTTGCTTCCTCAATTCGCGGGCAGGCCGGATATCGTTCTCCGCCTTTCTCCCCCTAGACAACAACCACGGTCTGTGGCTACATCGTCACTCTACGAGAATTAAAAAATAATGAGAAACTCCAACCCACTACCCATTCACAGCCAATCGGCGTCGAGGAGGGCGTGGTCATTTACAACAGCAAGTTTTGCTTCGTTAAATTGCGGATAGGCAGGATACCGCCTTTTTTCTTTTTTTATTTTTACAATACCTATACAGGGTGTTTCAGAAAGTATGGGTCATAGCATATTAAATGTCATAAAAATATTTCGTCGTATTTCGAAATCGAGTAAATACCTGAAAAATTTAAAGGTATTGCATTTTTTAAATTACTAATATTAATTCCATTTGAATTTTCACTCTCCTGACTTGCCCTGTATAGCTGGCAACTGTTGTTATGATAACACAATTAATAATCCGGAAAAATAATCAAATATTGAAACGAAGGTGGGTAAAAACAGGGGAAATACGAAGGTCTATCATAAATCCTGCTTGTATCAGTGTAATTTGCATTTCTCTTGCAAACTTGGGTGGGTCTGTTGAAGATGACCCAGTTCTAGCGAACGTTTCCTCAAACCGTCTTTATTTTTAGTAACTCAAACTAACATTCAGCTAAGTTGAACGGCACCGAAACGTTATTTGCATACTTTACATTCGGCTTAATTTCAGCGTTGCTTGTTTAATGCCTGCGGTTGTTCTACGCTCTGTTTACTATACGCTAATTTACAATTATCTAACTGTGAATTTAATCTGATTTCCCCAAAAAATACTTTTAAATTTCTGGTGTTATTTTGGGGGGAAATATAATTTCCAACTGACAAGGCCATTTCTGATTACAACAAACATGTTTTTGTTATTAAAAAAAGGGCTGTTATAAGACAAAAATGCATTTAAATTTTATAATTTGTTTGAACTTGAAAATAAAAAGAATTTCACTTGCCGGCCTCATAGTAAGAGGAATGCGAATTAATTATATGCGTTTAAAATTAGCACGCCTCGAAATAACCGCCTTGAACTTTTAAAAATTCTAGGTAAAATTATGTATCATCCGAATGTAAAAATTCGTAAACACATCGTGCTGGTAGTCAGGAGTGTACTCGAAATTTTTATAAAGAATGAATGTTGAGCATGCTTAAAAAAACACGGCTTCCGATTATTTTTTTGTATACTGTGGCGCATCTGTGTTTTATACCTATACAGGGTGTTTCCCAAAGTACGGGCTATACCATTTCTAACATGTTTGTAATGTGTTTAGAATCGAAGTGGGTTGTCTACAGAATTACATCACATACATGCTTGTCTTTTTTATTAAATCCTGCGCAACTTTAGGATTTCCATCCCACCCTGCTTTTACCGGCTCAACATATTCAGTGCTATGCCACGGGTCTATTTAGCACTCTCCCCAAAAACCCTACTATCGTAACCAACCCTTGCTTTAGATTTGAAAAAAATGATTAGTTTCGATCTCGAGTCGGCCGAGTAGGAGGCAGGATCTCAGCTCACTAACCTACTGCGACCGCCTTCTTGTGAAATAAAAGAAAATAGTTTGTGGTTGGGGTGTTGTATGCGAGGGTTCCGGGTTCAATTGTAATACAATTCTTTTTTTAAATTATTTCCTAATTATGTTCGTGCTACAGTTTTTATCAAATACAAAGTTATCGAAATTTTGTTCAACTATTTGAAAATGAAATAAAAACTCGTCTTTGTTATTTTTATGTACAGTGAGTAATAAAGAATTTTTTTGCGAATATGTTTGCGTAATTTAGGAAATACCTCCATCACAATGTCGTGCATTGTTTTTTGGTGCCCTAAAATGGTTTTATGCGTCAAAAAATTATTATTTGACGTCAACATAGTATTTTTGCACGTCAAATAATTTTTTTGGCGTCAATCAAACATTTCTAACATTAATTGTTTTTTTGGTGTCTTAAAACGATTCCGACATCAAAAAATTATTATTTGACGTCAAAAATGTATTTTTTTTAGGTTAAATTATTTTTGGCGTCAACGAGATATTTTTAAGGTTAAAGGTTTTTTTGGTGCTTTAAAATGATTTTGTTGCGTCAAAAAATTATTGCTTGACGTCAAAAATGTGTTTTTTCACGTGTGATAAATTTGTTTGACGCCAATAAAACATTTTTAACATGAATGGTTTTTGTGGTGCCTTAAAATGTTTCTGATTATTATTTGACGCCAAAAATGTGTTTTATCATGTCAAAAAATATTTTTCTCGTCATTGAAACATTTTTAAGGTGAATGTTTTTTTTTTGGTGCGTCAAAAAATTATTATTTGATGTCAATTTTTGACGTCAGTAATTAAGTTTCTGACGTCAATAATTAATTTTTTTGCAATAATCAATTTTTTGACATTAAGAATCATTTGACATTGAACCTTATTTTGTTGACATCAAAGTTAGATTTTGTGGTGTCAGTACTTGGCTTTTAACGTCTGAAAATCATTTTTTAATGTGTTAATTTACATAAATACATGCTATTCTTTAACCATACTTATTTATTTTCAGACGTCAAATAAGGGTTTTTGTGACGTCAAAATATTATTTATTGACCTCTAAGAACGCAACAATGAATTTATTTATAGTTTACGGAAATATTTTAAAATGTTATTGTAAACTGCTTGAAGTTTTAACTTCATAACGTGAATTAAATACGCCATTAAATAAATTTCTGAAGTAAAATATTGGATAAATTCGAGTTATTCGATTGTCATAATTTTTAGACGTCAAAAAAGTTGTTTTGAACGAATAATTATGGCGTTGGACCAGAAACCAAATTTTAGCCTATCTCTCTAGCTCTGCGAGCCTACAAAGATTAAAAGAATCGTGTGGCCAGTTTTTAACACTATATTTTTTCAATTTTCGTATATTGAATTTTTGAGACGAGGCAAGATGAAACCGCTAAATTTCTCGCTATGGTGTGTTTACTCACCTCGAAGAACCTCGAACAAAGATAGATATTTAATTTATTTCGTCGCAAAATGTATAGAAATTTTTTAATTAAATGAAGGTTTTGAATGCGTAAGAGTCGTCGTGTTTTTCTCGAGTACTTCCATAAGTTGCTTTAGCGTCAAATTCCTGGCATTTGGCCAATAATTTAATCATTTTTAAACAAAAGCGCTATTCGTCAGAAATGAGAACTAAGCGCTCCATTTCATTCCTCTCCTATAGGCCCAGAAAATGTTAAGCGTTTTGTATTTATGTACATCCTACAAATAGCTACCAAGACTTGTATTTTCATTTTAATTAGTGATACAGCTACAAAATGCTCTTTCCTGCACTTAGAATCCAAATTAACTGTTGAAAATGTAACTAATTAAAGTGCGTGGATTTCTTCTATTCCACAAATTTTTTGTATTTACGGTTTTCAACTAAAAACTTTTTTGCCTTGTTTAATATTGAGGTAAGCGTTTTTTGATACTTACATTCAGTAATCGTTTTAATTGAAAAAGAAAGTATTTTCATAAAATGGCATGTATGTATTTCATTAACATTAAAATATATCTGCTATTTGACAAGATACATAAAAAAAGTCACTAATAAAAGTTGTGCAAACCGACACGTACTATAAACTGACATATGAAAATCTTTTACAGGGTGTTCCTAAAAAATATTGTTCACAAAATAATACTTTTCGTAAATGGAATGCCACCCCTTTTTTTAACTTAATGGAAAGAACATTTAATTCCCAACACAAAATCTCAACAACTTTTATTGCAAACGCCATAGTTTTCGAGAAAAAAATAATTTCATAGATATTGTTATACAGTTCGCGTGCTCACGGGCTACGTGCAGATAAGGGAATCGTGGCGCCCGATGGAAAACAAATAAAGTTGACAGGTGTTAATCAGTTTTTTTTTACATAAATGTCATGTTTGTACTTTATTCGTTCGGACATTGTGTTTGTGTTTTGTGAAATATTAACAGTAGTAGGTAATTTTAAATACCACACTAAAAATATGTAATAAAACTGAATAACACACCAACCAACTTCATTTGTGTTCCATCGCGCGCTACGATTCCTTTAATTGCGCGTGGACCTAAGCGCGCGATCTTTATGACAATATCTACGAAATTATTTTCTTCTCGACAACTATGGTATTTGCAAGAAAAAGTTATTTACATTTTTGTTGGGAATTACATGTTCTTTCCATTACGATAAAAAAAATATGGAAACACCCTGTGTAAAATTTTTTGTATGTCAGTTTATAGTACGGGTCAGTCCGCAAAACTTTTACTAGTAACTTTTTTACGTATCTTTTGAAATAGCAGGAATAATTTAAGACCCATATCTTTTGAGTCAGATTGTATATTAAAACTACTGATGGGCATAATTAAATGATTTTCATAATCAAATGATTGCCATTTGAATAATTTATTAATCGAATTATTTATACCGATAAAATCATTCGAATGTTTGTACGCCGCGCCGTAAAAAGAATTAAAAACGCCTTTTGCGTGATTTTCGAACGTATCAATTCTCGTTCTCGTCGTCTTTCATCGGACCGCTAGGAAAAACAGCGAACGGGGATATGTTTTTCTCTTTTATAAATCATTTATTTTTTTTAAATGAGACCAAGGACAAAAACATCTGATTATAATTTTCATATTTATTATTCTTTATATTTTTTAGAGCAATATTAAAATTTTTTAATTACGACCCTGCACTGAAATGACCACGAGAAACAAAACAGTGCGGCGACAACTGCTGTGTTTACTATTCCTAATATTCAAATGTTCAAACCTGAACATTCTCATCTCGTTGTGCTTGTGCGGCGAAACATGCCGTCTTTACACAATTGCATAATCCTGTCTCCTATCAGTGTATTCCCATCACAATACCACGACTGGTTTTGTTATTGTATCATGTATTTAGATTGGACATTCGCAGTTGGCTACTGTACGGGGTATCGCTTCAACGCCTGCTTCCGAAATAGACCTAACCGACAATTTATATTATAAAATTATTCGAATGTTTTTTGTAACCTCTCGCGATGTTTCGATAATTGAAAAGTTCGATTATTTTCATTCGAAATATCCCACCACTAATTAAATCCGGAAATATGTACAAGTAAAAGCAGTAGTTGGACAACAGATATTGAATAATTGCATTACAAGCAATTTTTGCTCATAATTTTGTAAAATAAAGACGGCCAGCTCGGGTTTAGTTATGTGATGGAATGAACCGATTTCATTCTGTTAATCGTGCGTGGACGATGTTGTGCTCATCTTTAAAAATCAACTAGAATAAGAATTAACAAACAAACTAAACTTGACCCAAATATTGGGAGCTGGAGTTAGAATAACAAACTGCTGCGTTTACACCACCAGCTAGCTCGTATTTAAAAAGAAATCTATACCCGTGGGCTACGCCTAACGTTTGTTTTTGTGGCAACTTTGAAAAAAATAGACCCGAGATGTGCCGCTTGGGTTGTAGGTATAATCTCGGTTGCAGCCGCATTTATTAGTATGTGGAATTACAACAATTGCTATATCATTTATAAAACTAGGACTTCGATCGAAATAATAAAACAAAAAAGGGTGAGGCATAGCTCACGGGTTCCGCTAGTACATTCGTAATACCGTTAAGTAATTTAGCCATTCCTACTTGGTGGATCTTCCTCCGCGAGAAGCTATAATTATTCCAAGAACACGAGAATTAAACAATACAATGTCAATGTTGCAATAGCGAAACGCTTTCTCAGGAGCAACAACGAGGTCAGTGAAACGTAAACAACGTAATGAGAGCACATGAGACAGAACAAAATGAACGATTATACGTACTTACACTCACTCAGCCCGCTAAATCTATTACCCTTTTCTAGGTCAACACGATTACACTAATTCGCAAGCAAAGAAGGCCAACGAAAAAGTAACTCGCCTCAATTAATGCTAATCGAAAGGATAGTTTTCATCTATCGATTATCTCTACCTACTACCAACTTCGTTTGGAGAGTTTTCTTGCAATTTAAGTGCTCCTTCTTGTAATAGCCACTTAAATTATGCCTGAAAGCTTTCTATAATTACCTTTTTTGCTGTTCTACTTTTGTTTCTGTTTCGTATCGAAAATTAAAATAAAAAGGTTGTTTGTTTACGAACTGACTCAAGTTCCGAGGATGAGGACGGGAGATACTTAATATTTTCACCGTTTTATTCGAACTCTGAACCGAGCGCAACTTTTAAATTGTTGGGCACAAAGAAATTTATTGGTAGGGCGGGTATGGCGCGGCGTAGAAGTTCTTTCGTTAACTCTTAAAAAAGGGGATCGTTATAATTGCTAATTTTTATTGGGTAAAAAGGGCGTTTATAGTTCACCGAAAAACGAGTTCAGCTAATCAGCGTAAATAATGTTTACTAGTTGTTGAAAATTTAAGGTGTATGAGATAGCAACATCATTATTCGTAACCGTTATCTGTACTAATTGGTTTACATTTTTACATCGAAATAAGAGAATTGGATTGACCATGATGGTAGCATTTTATTTTTGATATTTTAGCAAGTTTGAGCATATCATATTTATTTTATGTGTATTCTGGTGCCTCGGGAAAACAAATGCAAAAGGCGCCTGCACTTAGCAATACGTTAGAAATTATTATATCATATTTGCAGAAGTATTTTTGTATCAACGTTTTAGCGCCAACACTGACCACTGCAGCGGGATCGCACGTCATGTCGCACTGTAGTTAGAAACCGACATTTTTCTTTTTAAAAAATCAACTTGTTGTTTTTTTTACCTTACTCGCTAGAGGAAGGTACTGTTATTTTTTAAATGACTATTGGAATTGACGAACACGAGAAGGCAAATCTTAAATTTGTTTGCTATAATATTATTCTTATGAATATTAAATATAATTTATAGCATCAATGTAGAAAAATTAGCGCATTTGGGTTCGAAACCAAATTGGTAGTTCATACCTAAGTTTATGAGCCTACAAAGTTTAAACAAAATCCTGCGATCAGTTTTAGGGCAATATTTTTTTGACATTAATAAATTTTAAATATGATTTTTCTTCACGGGTTTTTATGGTTTCAAAAAATTGCTATTCCTTTATGTATATTTCAGTAGGGTTGATAGGGGATTCAAGCACCGCAACCGCGGTAGTTCTGCAGCTACCTGTGATGTGTCGCTCCTCCTAAGTGACTTAATCTCCGCCCCCCGACCAATGAGACCAAAGCGCAGTCAGACTAAAATTGAGTAAAACCTACGAAAACGGGTTATAGAGGTCAGCGGCTACACAAAAACAATTAGGTCTTGGGGTTTACGGGGAGTGGTGGGGAGTGACACGGGTAGATCTACTCGACTCGGAATAGTCTGAACCCGTTTTTGAGTACAGAAGCGATAAATTCAAAATTTTAGAAAATTGTATCAACCCATCATTTCGACGCTACAAAAAAAGCGTTAGATTTGCTTTCGTTTCTCCTATCAAATCTCCCGTTGCTGTTCATATTTGCAAACTTCAGTTCCTTAAAACAACAATTGGTTTTTGACGTCTGAAAATTATTATTTAAGAATGAAAAAAAATACTATTGAATTATTAATAACTAAAACCGATTCTTTGACATTTATAAATAATTTCGTTACACCAAAAATTGATTGTTGACGTCTGTGAATAATCGCTTACACAATTTATAATTAAATAATAAATCGACGCAAATGTTACTCAATCATAATTATTTTCAAACGCTAATAAATAATTTTTTGACGTCAAAAATGTATCTATCGGTAGTCAAAAAGTGTTTATTGACGTCAAAACTCGTTTATTGACGCCGAAAATATATTTATTGATGACAAAATGATATGTTTATTGACGCCAAAAAATCAATTTTTCTAGTCCACCCTACTACCATCATTATCCCACTAGGTGGCCGAATTTTTAGGTGGAAGAAATGTAATGACTAACGTCAAAAACCATTTATTAAACGTCAAAAATTCATGTTTTTGATGTCAAAAAAATATTTATTGACGTCTGAAAATAATATATTTATAGTTTACTAATAATTTTCTTTCTTTTAATTTATTTAAACGGCCTTAAGACGCTTAAACGATTTTTTGACTTCAATAAATGAATTTATGGCGTCAAAACTTCGATTACAGAATTTGTTAGATAAGCATTTTCATAGGAAATAAGATCATTTTTATACGTCAGAAAGTTAATATTTTTGACGTTAAAAAATAGATTTTCGGCTTCTGAAATTTTATTTGTGACGTCAAAAATTATTTAGCGACCAATAGACTTGTTTATTTCCATAATTCAGGATATTAAAACGGCGGTGCTACGTCATCCTCTACCCAGTGATGTTAAATTACTGGGTAACTTGTATTTGTTTGGTAAATTACCGGGTTATTTATATTGTTGTGTTTTAGTCTGCCCTATTGTCCAAGAATTTGAGAGTGTTAAAAAGTGTTGTAACTGGACAGCAATTTAGTAGTATAGTGTTTGTAATTTACGTGGTAATTTACAATAATTAAAACAATGTAAATTACAGATCACTGATTCTACATGACCCACCAAGAGTTAAAATCTACCGCACCTTCCCCACTGGCCACTACAATATTTATCAAATTATTTATTGTCATTTGCGTTATTTCGTGGCTCACCTTGTAGATAGCAGATAGTATAAACTAACTAAAATAATTACGGAGGATTGCATCTGTGCATGAAAAGTTCCTGGTTCAATTCAACATCCACGTGCGGAGGGGGGTCTTCATTCCGCCAGTCGCTCTTGGGTAAAACAGTGAGAAAATTTAATGACTTTTTGTAAAAATCTGCTTTGGGTAACTTTTGAAAAAAAAAATCAAAAAAGCCGCTATCTGAAGAGAAGTTGTAAACGATTTGAAAAATTGAAAGTAAAATTGACTTAAAATGACCTGCGAACATGCCCTATTACTCAAATATTGTCTTTGAGCGTTTTATTTTTTATATCACAATTTATCAACGCCTTAACCTTGATTGATGATTACACAAAACCAAAGTCTGTCGCAATGTCGCTTTCCTATCGTTTTCCGCTCGATATTCTACGAATGGAAATGGAGCAAAAGGAAGCTAGCTAGCTATACACATACTATGCTGCTCTTAGCAAAACGTTAACCATGCCTTCTTACGTAATAATATAAAGCCAATCCCACCTTGACTAGAGCATATATTTCTTTCTAGAATTTACGATAACCTCCGGAGCGTACGGGCTTTTTGCAAGGCCGTTGGAATTAATTCCGACCCTAACTTACATGGTTCAATTCGAAACCATTGCGTATTTAAATTTGCCTCGATGTTCAAAGGAAATTCTAAAAATAACTTGAACGCGTTTGCATAAACAAAGACCACGTGCTATGTTATAATTATTTTGCGATAATGCTCTCGCGTGCTACGATTTCAGCGACAGCTAAGGGTAATTGAGCCACGTTGTATTGCAATCGTGTGCAATGGTTCTCCCCCGTAATTCTACCCTTACGACGGAATAACGTCGAGTCGTAGTCGAAACAAAGGTGTGACTATTTTGTGTCGATGCAACTCGCCCACTATAGTATAAGAAAAACGACTTGTAAGCAATACAGCGTTTCGGATGAAAGAGAAACATTAAAAGCGCATTAATAGGTACAAACCGGTTTAGAACAAGGCAATAAAAGTCGTCCACATAAAATCCAGATGTCGCGGGTGCAATAAATGCACCTTCGCATTTCAGCCTTGACATCTCCCCGGAACGGAGCACGACCGCGGTTATTGATCAATAACAATACTGTTTACGATACGCCATTATGATTGATTTCCATCTGAAATTGCTTAATAAATGTATTTAGTGCATGGAACACCTATTAAATATAAACAGCAACAATGAGTTTCGTGTTTTGTAACCGTAATGGCCCCATTCAATTAAGAAGTTTGTCCAGTCCAACACCAACGTATATGAACCTACATCGTTGTTCATCTTGTACAGGTTGAAATGGCATTTGACATTTTCATGGTCAGGTCATCAGGTGTAGGTGTTTTGTTAATCTTCAGTGTGACTTCATCATTGCACCTAAGTCATTGTTACAAGGTGTTGAGATATGATATCAGTGGCGTAGCTTTCGTCGGATCAAGGGTTCGGAGCTCGCTTATTTTTTGTTGTTGTTTTTTATTTTAGGAACGCTTCCTCATTATTTATTATTATTAAATTTAACCGGAAGAAAACCATGGTATAAACTCCTCGCGTGCAAACAAAGACATAAAAACCTTACTGTAATTGGAGAAAAGGAATAGCGGAAGTATTAAAGGTCAGGAACATAAACAATGAGCTATGGAAAAATCGTTGAAGAAGACTGTTTGGTGTACATGTTAGAGGAAGTCCGAGGGACTTCGTGGAAGTCGGGGAAGTCCAAGGGAATTCGTGGAAGTTTGGGGGAAATAGGGGAAGTCCTTTACTAACCGGAAGGCTGACAAATTTAGCATCTCGTTGAAAAATACCCCAAATACCTACCAAATCGCACAAATACAGCGGCGACACTACGGGGAGGCCTGGGGGTTTTTCCTCTCCTCAATTTTACGTGCCGCACCCCCCTTAATGACACTTTTAAGTTTGATGACGCCATCAAATCATTAACATGTTTAGGATAAATACAATTGTTTCAGTTTATCAAAACTTTTTAAATTTTGGTTGTAGTTTATGAACTACAGTCTAGACTATTGAAATATTTTTAAGGGATGTCTAATTGATATAGTGAAATGCGAAATAAAAACCAATTTTGGTTTGATTGCTGATAAGGTATAAATACAATGGCATTATTATTAGTAAACTGTTTTGTACGAACTGCAGTAATCTAAACCACTGCTGAAATGCAGAATATCGAATTACGCTTTTGTTTAGGCTAACAAATGTCTGCTAAAATAGTTCTCCTGTTGTGCTTACACCCCCGCAATTAACATCAAATAAAAACGTCAATTCTACAATTTGAGCGAAATATAAACATATATTAAGTTGATCATAACTCCGATTACAGAAACGAGAGGGTAATTTGTCCAACATTTTGTTTTCTACATTGTCAGGTGAAATCAATTTGTCTCTGCAATGTAATCTGATTTGATACATACATATGGAAATAAAATAGCTCTTAATTTACTAAAAGTTGTATTTTTGAATAAAATAGTTATAAAATTGATAATACATCTGCCTTTGAAGTGCTCCCTAAATTTAACTCCCAAGGATTTTTTTCTGGCTATTTTCTATAATGAATTTTTTTGGGAATTTTTTCCTTTAATTTTTTTCCGGGGATTTGTAATTAAATTTTTTCTGGTAATTTATCTGTGGAATTCAGTTACGAATTTCTTTTGGAGAATTTTTATTGAATTTTTTTCTAGGGCTAAAAACATGCGTAGTTGGGTTTAGCCAATCGGAATTATTTTATGCAGAGTGAACTTAATTTTCAAATTTTTGAGTAGAATTTTGTTTTTTGGGTATTTTTTTATTGAATATTATTCTGGAAATTTTTTTCTGTCGATTTTGCATTAGGTTTTTTCTGTGGATTTTAATTATTGAATTTCTTTTCAAGGAAATTTCGTATTGAATTTTATTCTATTTTTTTTTTATTGAAATGGTAGTTTTTTAATTGAATTTTTTCTGAGGATTGTTTTAATAAAATTTGAAATTCTTACGGATTAGAATTTGACTAAAAGCATATGCTTAGGTGGGATTTAGCATATCGCGTTTTTTTATAAAGAGCGACTTCAAATTACAAATTTTTAAATTGAATTGTTTTTCTGAGAACTTTTTTATTTCAATTTTTTTCTGGGAAATTTTTTATTGAATTTTTTCCCATAATTTTTTTATTGCAATTATTTCCTGGGGATTTATCGCAATTTTTTACAGATTTTAAGTTGGCTAAAAACATATACTTACTTAGCATATAGCGAATTATAAATATGGGGGTGGGGGGGGGGGGCTTGAATCAGACTCGGCGTCACATTGTTACGCTGAGTGGTATACCTTTTTTTTCTAATCAATAACAATAATAGAGTTTAAATTCTTATCCTAGGGACACAAAATCTGGAAAAATATAATTGTCCATGCATTTTGCACATCGTTCAGTTTTCCTGAAAACCCCTGTATGTCCTGATCGCTCTATCTGATAGATGCATACTAAGCCCTACAAATGTCGCCACAAGACTGTTTCGTTATATTTCGGCATAATTCGGACCAGCTCTACAGCGCGTCACAGCGGCTGCGCAGTAAGGTTTGCGCATGCGTACATTAACGCTCGCGCTATTGCAGTGCCTTTTTCGGGATTTTCAAGTGGTCATACTAGTTTTTCGCCTCCAATTTCGTTTTTAATGTGACGTATACGCTTCTCTTCCTCCTTTACATTCATATCACATTTTTAGAGGTTTTCACCAGGCTGCTAGTGTTCTATTTATGTAGTTTTTAATTGTTTTGTTTAAAAAATTTTATACAAGTATTAACACTGGCAACTCAGCTGTAGCGGGTTCTTTCAGCACAAAACTTGGAACCTACTACCCAAAATAGACTATAGGTACAATTAAAAATTCGTTTTTGGAAAAGAATGTGACTTAAATGTATAAGTACTGTCATAAATTTCCTCTTAGGGTTCATTATTATGGAACTAAAAAAGCCACTTTTATATAACAAGATTCTTTCCCCATTAATAACTAAGTACCTACCCATAAAAAAATAGTCAGCAATAAAAATTTGTTCCCATGCTTGTTATTACAGGCTACTTTGTTGTAGAACTGCGCGTTCAAAGGTCACGATAGAATTTTCCTTTGTTCCTTGGTGGCTTGTTCCGCGCAAGATCCGAGGATTAATGGGGTCCTTCTGACCGTACTAGATGATATATTACTCAGAAAGCTGCTAAAGCGGAATCATCGAGACCTCCGTACCTGATAAATACTCTTACTTACTTCAACTTCGAGCGTTGGTTCAACCAGAATGGTGTTTAACGCAACATCTGTTTGCTTTAGAGATGTACTTGTTTATAGTGAGTACACTAATCCAACTTCAAAATTGACACTATTATCGCGAAATTAGTAAAGTACGTACAAGTTTGATGTACATTTTTTTTTATTTAACACAATTAAACAGCGTGAGTAGTTGGTGCTTATTTTTAATAGTTGTTTCTATCGTGATCAATATTCAGAAGTGAGAGATTGCGTTTGGAATTCATTATTGCGGAGATACGATAAAAATACCACCTAAAACTGCGAACCCCATAAATACCAATTTATTCTTCGTTTTTTTCTGGAAAAGTTGCACCATCCAACCCCTGGGTAGAAACTGCTTCCATATTAGGCTTCATTCGTTGGCACTTTGTTCATCTTGCGCACGAGAATTGTTTCGCCGATGCCCGAGTTAGAGAAGTGTAACAGAGTGTAATATTCTGAGGCTTTATCTGGGCTCACAATGAATTTTGACTGGCCAAAGGGTAGCAATTCCATTAGAAACGCACCAATTTTGTGCAGTCAGTCAAATTGTTGGGTTTCCAAACTTGACATGAATCCTCTTGTCTCAACGGTTTAGTGCGATCATGGATTCACTAATGACACCTCGAAAATCAAGAAAATATAATTTCTTAGACATTGCGATGATAACAATGTTGTTACATTATTGTGAACCCGCAAGCAAAACACTTGCCGCGTTAGTCATCGATTAGCCGAACCTAGGAACTCCACGTGTTGATGCGTTCATTAAAACAAAGTCGATTAACACCGATAAAATACGTTAGGACGATTGCTGGTTAATAATCTGAATGAGGGCAAGGAAGTGCAAATAAATACAATCAAGATGGACTCGTATATTGTATGTCCCTTCACAATGTCAACAGCACAAAAACAATACGACAAGCATAATTGACATCAACCCTGATATCACTTTCATCAACGTTAAGTCAACAATAAGCACTCATACCAATAATAATATCGATCAGAAAATATTAGATCAACGTGTGTGCTGAAAACGGCATTTTATACTCGGTCCGTGTACCCTTACGAGCATATTAGTAGCAGCTTCTTTAAAATAATTAATAGAACACAACGTTGCGGGGTAAACTCGCATAATATTATCCAAAAGTGAGACGTATTCAAAGTTAATAACCTCAACGGAATACATACTTTGTTTTTAACTGCGTTTATGGACTATAAGCGGTCTTCCGGTATGGCTTACTTCGTTTATGTGCCAGAAAACGATTATAAGAGCTTAATAGGGCGTGCTCAAAGAACGCTGATGACCGGCTTGCTTTGCTTGTGCCTCTTTAGTACTAGGATAAAAACAATACGGTCGTTAAATTAAAGTTTATGAGATTAAGGGTCTAATTTGGACATTAATAACTTGTTTGAGGAAACACATTACAGCGTGATGGTGCTTTAATTAACAGAGTCTTAGTATAAATTTGTGCGAAATCAACGTATTCATTTATTTTTTGTTCAAGGGCGCTGATTAAAAAGGACACAAATCAACACATTTAAAATGTTATGCCCCTTTACCCTAAAGGGGCATAACATAAAGATTTTGACAAACTTTGATAAGCAACCCCATGCCCGGCAATCTCTCGTTATAGCAAAAACAGACTGCTAGTTACGGAAGTTGTCCTTAAGACGAGACTTCTGCAACCAGCGACGCAGTCGCACTGGACAAAGGAAGAAGAGAAAGGACGACGAGACTTCCGTAGCCATTGCCACAGTCACACTGAACAAGAAAGGGCAAGGACAACATGACTTACATAGCCAGCGGCGCAGTCGCACTGAATAAAAGAAGAGGAAGGACGACGAGACTTCCGTAGCCAGCGGTGCAGTCGCACAAAACAAAGGAAGGAGACTATAGCCAACGGGGTGTAGTACAAGGGAAAGGGCAAGGACGACGAGACTTCCATAGCCAGCGGCGTAGACTCACTGAATAAAAGAAGAGGCAGGACGACCAGATTTCCGTAGCCAGCGCAGCGGTGCAGTCGCACTATTTACTCGCTGTCTGTTTTCGCCGAAACAAGCCAACCTGACGGAAACAATTAAAAAAATCTAAAAGATTTGTTTTGTTGCATTGGTTTCAAGAAGACGCGCTGGTGGCGCTCCAAGTGGACCTCAACACGCAGAGTGATCGCGCCGCAACGCCATTCTTTGAAAGTACGCATCGTACATAACCTCCCACCAAACTTTGCCAAGTAAAAACTCGAATAGCTACCCAGAATTGACAATTCTTTTAAATTTCTTCGTGACTAACACTACGAACCAGAACAATCCTTATTATTCAAAGAACCAGATTTTCATTCAAACCGTTATTTACCAGATTGTTTATTTTATTTGAGTAAACTCGGAGAAGATATTCTTCAGCTTTACTTGAATTATTAAACTGTCAGAATATTTTTTTTTTTAGTAAACCTGAAAGCGAAATCCTTCAGCTTTACTTGAACCGATGATTGCTAAAATTGCTTCAATTTGGTTAGTTCTATTTTTAATAGAACCCGCTCTGAATTTTATTCTAACACTATACTAAGTACTTCTCGCACAAATTTACACACCATTTATATGTAATCACCCCGACAATAAAAGGATACCACTTAATTACTTACCTGAAATAAATCGTCAAATTAAAAAACGTTTCTTCTAGTTATCAACACCGGCACACACCTGAAATGAGAAGCCACTGCAACATAACCAGCGAAAATCTACATTTTATTAACTATTGTTATATTACAGACAGCAACAAATTTTCGGGAATAAATAAACTGTTGTAGTTTGTTTAGTATTTTTATTGACAGACTGTCAACCATTTTGTTGTGAATCTTGATACATCGATGCAAGCTTCGGAGGGGGGGGGGGGCTGTTGTAATTTAAATTTTTAAACAAACTAATGACTTTTATTACATGCAATACACATAGGTATTTTAGTAATTGTATAAATAGGGCAATAAACATTGTATATATTTTTTAATCCACAGTCTTCTGTTTATTTTTGACGCATCCTGGCTTCTGAGTTATCCAGGGTCGTTTAACTTCTCCGGAACCTTCAGTTCAGCGGAGGGTTCACCAGTGTGTCCAAAAATTTTCCACTATATAATAAGTTCATGCTTATAATCAGAATTTTTATATTTCTATTACTACTTAAGGTAGTGTTTTAACCTCGCAAAATTTCCTAGTCTTCCTTTTTCGTTACTTATTTTCCCGAGTGATTTTGCCTCGTACGCGGAAGTAAAACCAAAAGTAAAGTACTAGCGTGACATCAGGCTGCTGACCCCGTAAAGTAAATTACAAACAGTGGATAATGTTGTTTGAAAGAGCAGAATTAGCCACTTACTCAATTTATTTTTTATTGATCACTTCGAACCTGAACTGAACTGTTACTTTTGTTCCAGAAAGTCGATGGGGTGCAAACTGAGGCCGGCTCCGTGCTGGCTGCATAACACCGCAGGATAAATCTTCAATAAAATCATTAAACCACAGGGTAAGTGCTGAATAAGTAATCAGTTCATTAATGAGCTTTCCGCAGTTTTGTAATTTGCGCTTACGGTTTTTTATTGACTACAACTGTTTAAAACTTTGTTTGAGAAGTTTGCGGGAAACGTGAAACGGGCACGCGAATGAAATACCGGTAGAAAGGAATATTTTAAAATTGATTTATGAAGGAAATCAAGATTTCTTCTTTTGTGGTTGATCTACTTTGAATAATTTTGCTGGCGATGCCATCTATTAGATGACTTTATTTACTATACGTAAATAATGATATGTCGTTGAACGTGGATTATGGCTTATTTCCCTTAACACAATGGTTGAATTGAAAGGTAGGGTTAAACTGCGTATAATTACGACTATGCTTACAGTTGATTTATCAATTGTAAAATGCTTGCTATAACCGCGATCTCGTAATATCCGTGCTTGTTATTAGCAAGTTCTGTATTTTACAAACTGAGGCTCTTAGAAAATTGAAATTACTGTAAATTAAAAAAAATGTGTCCGCTTAATTTTTAATTCTTGAGGAATCATTTCTCTACTCAATGGATCTATTCCTGCGGTTTTTCTACATCCGTACAGGATTCTAAAGTCTCGAGTTTTTGTAAGAGAATTTTTAATAGAAATTAAAACGAGTTCTCTGAGAGCGCTCCAAACACTGGAGAACATTTAATGAGTTGCTAACACGTACACATTTACATATGTTTTTCTAGGCCACAATATATTAAAAAGTTGTAATTTCAAAACTGATTTCCATAATTTGTCTGTTTACATTCCATACAGCTCGTTTACATCCAGAAACAATCGTTACGGTTCGAACCGGTTTGAAGGTTAAAGTCATTATCGCCCATAGATGCGGTGACAATCGGGTTCGAATTGAAATTCTCTTACGCCCGCCCGTTATATTTCATTGCATAGTACGAAATTTAGCACATATAAAACCATTAGCGCCTATTTATTATTGCGAACTTAACAGCTCGAGTTGCACAGGACGTCGTACATCATCCATGCAGATAATGTGCAATAAGACTCGACCTCGTGCTGTAAATTCTCTTCCTTACGCGAATATCTTTAGTCACGTTTCTGTTTCTCACTTATAAATAAACGCTCGGTCTCGGGAAGTACGTGTTAAAATCCTTAGTTTCATTGTAACCTGCGTTCCCTTCTCGCCCTAGGATTCCTGGTCGTGTGTGAGGCTCGATTGATTAGGTTCCCTATCGATTGAACTAGCGACGCGTTTGTTAAAAAATATAGAAATCTGGTGTCACTTTCGTAGTAGCCATAGAAGAAAGGAAAACGTGTCGGAAAAACGGCAATAACGGGAAATATATAGTGGTTCCAACAGGCACGTTCTTAGTGAGCTAAAAATTGTCGAGACACCAAATCATTAGCATTCCAACAGCAGTTAGAGGAGCTTAATGTTACAAAGTTTAACTGAGTCATTGCCATCAAATTTCAAAACGATTTAACTGAATTACGAACCACTCGAAGTTTATTGATTCAGTCGTAAACATATCAACACTATTTAGCTGAGTCATGAATTACTCCGAAGTTTGGACTGACTCATTATTGTTATTAAGTATCAAAACTATTTAACTGATTTACGAACCACTCGAAGTTCATTGATTCAGTCGTAAACATTTCAACAATATTTAGCTCAGTCATGAATTACTCCGAAGTTTAGACTGACTCATCATTGCTATTAAGTATCAAAACTATTTAACTGATTTACGAACCACTCGAAGTTCATTGATTCAGTCGTAAACATTTCAACACTATTTAGCTCAGTCATGAATTACTCCGAAGTTTAGACTGACTCATCATTGCTATTAAGTATCAAAACTATTTAACTGAATTACGAACCACTCGAAGTTCATTGATTCAGTCGTAAACATTTCAACAATATTTAGCTCAGTCATGAATTACTCCGAAGTTTAGACTGACTCATCATTGCTATTAAGTATCAAAACTATTTAACTGATTTACGAACCACTCGAAGTTCATTGATTCAGTCGTAAACATTTCAACACTATTTAGCTCAGTCATGAATTACTCCGAAGTTTAGACTGACTCATCATTGCTATTAAGTATCAAAACTATTTAACTGATTTACGAACCACTCGAAGTTTATTGATTCAGTCGTAAACATTTCAACACTATTTAGCTCAGTCATGAATTACTCCGAAGTTTAGACTGACTCATCATTGCTATTAAGTATCAAAACTATTTAACTGAATTACGAACCACTCGAAGTTCATTGATTCAGTCGTAAACATTTCAACAATATTTAGCTCAGTCATGAATTACTCCGAAGTTTAGACTGACTCATCATTGCTATTAAGTATCAAAACTATTTAACTGATTTACGAACCACTCGAAGTTCATTGATTCAGTCGTAAACATTTCAACACTATTTAGCTCAGTCATGAATTACTCCGAAGTTTAGACTGACTCATCATTGCTATTAAGTATCAAAACTATTTAACTGATTTACGAACCACTCGAAGTTTATTGATTCAGTCGTAAACATTTCAACAATATTTAGCTCAGTCATGAATTACTCCGAAGTTTAGACTGACTCATCATTGCTATTAAGTATCAAAACTATTTAACTGATTTACGAACCACTCGAAGTTCATTGATTCAGTCGTAAACATTTCAACAATATTTAGCTCAGTCATGAATTACTCCGAAGTTTAGACTGACTCATCATTGCTATTAAGTATCAAAACTATTTAACTGATTTACGAACCACTCGAAGTTCATTGATTCAGTCGTAAACATTTCAACACTATTTAGCTGAGTCATGAATTACTCCGAAGTTTAGACTGACTCATCATTGCTATTAAGTATCAAAACTATTTAACTGATTTACGAACCACTCGAAGTTCATTGATTCAGTCGTAAACATTTCAACACTATTTAGCTCAGTCATGAATTACTCCGAAGTTTAGACTGACTCATCATTGCTATTAAGTATCAAAACTATTTAACTGAATTACGAACCACTCGAAGTTTATTGATTCAGTCGTAAACATTTCAACACTATTTAGCTGAGTCATGAATTACTCCGAAGTTTAGACTGACTCATCATTGCTATTAAGTATCAAAACTATTTAACTGATTTACGAACCACTCGAAGTTTATTGATTCAGTCGTAAACATTTCAACACTATTTAGCTCAGTCATGAATTACTCCGAAGTTTAGACTGACTCATCATTGCTATTAAGTATCAAAACTATTTAACTGATTTACGAACCACTCGAAGTTTATTGATTCAGTCGTAAACATTTCAACACTATTTAGCTCAGTCATGAATTACTCCGAAGTTTAGACTGACTCATCATTGCTATTAAGTATCAAAACTATTTAACTGATTTACGAACCACTCGAAGTTTATTGATTCAGTCGTAAACATTTCAACAATATTTAGCTCAGTCATGAATTACTCCGAAGTTTAGACTGACTCATCATTGCTATTAAGTATCAAAACTATTTAACTGATTTACGAACCACTCGAAGTTCATTGATTCAGTCGTAAACATTTCAACAATATTTAGCTCAGTCATGAATTACTCCGAAGTTTAGACTGACTCATCATTGCTATTAAGTATCAAAACTATTTAACTGATTTACGAACCACTCGAAGTTTATTGATTCAGTCGTAAACATTTCAACACTATTTAGCTCAGTCATGAATTACTCCGAAGTTTAGACTTACTCATCATTGCTATTAAGTATCAAAACTATTTAACTGAATTACGAACCACTCGAAGTTCATTGATTCAGTCGTAAACATTTCAACAATATTTAGCTCAGTCATGAATTACTCCGAAGTTTAGACTGACTCATCATTGCTATTAAGTATCAAAACTATTTAACTGATTTACGAACCACTCGAAGTTCATTGATTCAGTCGTAAACATTTCAACACTATTTAGCTCAGTCATGAATTACTCCGAAGTTTAGACTGACTCATCATTGCTATTAAGTATCAAAACTATTTAACTGATTTACGAACCACTCGAAGTTTATTGATTCAGTCGTAAACATTTCAACAATATTTAGCTCAGTCATGAATTACTCCGAAGTTTAGACTGACTCATCATTGCTATTAAGTATCAAAACTATTTAACTGATTTACGAACCACTCGAAGTTCATTGATTCAGTCGTAAACATTTCAACAATATTTAGCTCAGTCATGAATTACTCCGAAGTTTAGACTGACTCATCATTGCTATTAAGTATCAAAACTATTTAACTGATTTACGAACCACTCGAAGTTCATTGATTCAGTTGTAAACATTTCAACACTATTTAGCTCAGTCATGAATTACTCCGAAGTTTAGACTGACTCATCGTTGCTATTAAGTATCAAAACTATTTAACTGAATTACGAACCACTCGAAGTTTATTGATTCAGTCGTAAACATTTCAACACTATTTAGCTGAGTCATGAATTACTCCGAAGTTTAGACTGACTCATCATTGCTATTAAGTATCAAAACTATTTAACTGATTTACGAACCACTCGAAGTTCATTGATTCAGTCGTAAACATTTCAACACTATTTAGCTCAGTCATGAATTACTCCGAAGTTTAGACTGACTCATCATTGCTATTAAGTATCAAAACTATTTAACTGAATTACGAACCACTCGAAGTTTATTGATTCAGTCGTAAACATTTCAACACTATTTAGCTGAGTCATGAATTACTCCGAAGTTTAGACTGACTCATCATTGCTATTAAGTATCAAAACTATTTAACTGAATTACGAACCACTCGAAGTTCATTGATTCAGTCGTAAACATTTCAACAATATTTAGCTCAGTCATGAATTACTCCGAAGTTTAGACTGACTCATTATTGCTATTAAGTATCAAAACTATTTAACTGATTTACGAACCACTCGAAGTTCATTGATTCAGTCGTAAACATTTCAACAATATTTAGCTCAGTCATGAATTACTCCGAAGTTTAGACTGACTCATCATTGCTATTAAGTATCAAAACTATTTAACTGATTTACGAACCACTCGAAGTTCATTGATTCAGTCGTAAACATTTCAACAATATTTAGCTCAGTCATGAATTACTCCGAAGTTTAGACTGACTCATCATTGCTATTAAGTATCAAAACTATTTAACTGATTTACGAACCACTCGAAGTTCATTGATTCAGTCGTAAACATTTCAACACTATTTAGCTCAGTCATGAATTACTCCGAAGTTTAGACTGACTCATCATTGCTATTAAGTATCAAAACTATTTAACTGATTTACGAACCACTCGAAGTTTATTGATTCAGTCGTAAACATTTCAAGAATATTTAGCCGAGTCATGAATTGTTCAGAAGTTTTAGCCGAATCATTGCTATTTAATTTCAAAACTATTATTAACTGAACCATGATTCTCTCGCGGTATACTGATTCAGTCATAAATGTTTCAATAATATTTAGCTGAATCACGGTTTTTCAGAATTTTGAGCTTAATGATTGCCATTAAATTTCAAAACTATTTAAATGAATTATGAACCACTCGAGCTTTATTGAGTCAGTCATAAACATCTCAGGAATATTTTGCTGAGTCATGAAATACCGCAATGCCACTAGTTATTGCTTAAGTAGAAACATTAAATGTTAGCTTTAGTTAAATAAAATTGGTTCTGTAATTGTGCAAGGGTTTGAAATAAATATATGATAAGACTCATTTAGCTGAGTCAAAGATATTGAAAATTATGGTAATCGTTATCGAGTGCTGAGCAAGCACTATAAACCGTTAAGTTCGCAGAGAAAAACTTAAAAATGTACAGTTTTATGTGAAATTTGAGGGCGATATACCAAGTTTAAGTGAGTCATGCACACACAGGTTTGTTGTTCTTAAAATTACCAGATGATCCTTAGATACAGGTTTGGAAAAGTTATTGGTACAAAAGTTAAAAAAAACTTTTTGGAAAAAAATTACTGTGCCATTGTTTGAAAAATTCATAATTAAACGTTTTGAGATATTAGCTGAGTCAAGGTTAGGTTATGACTCGCGAGTAAAGGAGGTAGCAGTCCGTCCCTGAACTTCGAACATTAAATGATGTTTAAATTGTTATTATGGGAGTAAAAAACAGGAATTAAACGCGCTTGTAGTACTTTTATCTCAAAGAAAAATATTTCCCTCATTAAATGTTCAAGTGTTGCCTGACCTTTTCCAGATTTTCCAGAAAAGCTGAATTATAATTTCGGTTTGTTTGTTTGTTTACATACAACGATTTCACAGCTCGCAATAGCTTTTATTTTTAAAGCGTCAATCACAACAGTTCACAAAACTCGTGCAATTCTTACAGTGTTTGAACATTAAAATCCTCCGAGCAATGCGGTGTGTTGGTATGTGGAACTCTTTCAGTAAAAAGCTGTCGCACAGCAGGAGGTATTGTTAGCAATACCATATTTCCGCGAAGTGAAACATTAGCTTGCTTTTATTAATGTTCACTTTATAGACGTGTATCTGACGTCAATTAATTTCAACGACGAAACTTCTATCTCGCTCTCGCTTTCTCTCTTGCCTGATCAGTAATTCATACACCTACATCGATCGCCGCTCCAGTCAAGATCTTCAATAATCCCAATTGGGAGTTTCCGTTTTCCGTCTAGTGGTGCAGTTTGCTTGCTTACGATTAAGAAAGCCTCCAATCCGTTTACATGATGTAAATATTCGTCTGGGTATGCAAACCGCAATCTAAGCTCTGTAAACGTGGAGGTTATAATGCGTGGCGTTATGATTAAAATAACTGATTATTTTACTATTATCTCAGAGAAAAGCCGCAAAGATTTGTAGCGTCCTGCTGCTAATGGAGGAATTGAGCGTTGCACTTTGTCAGTATTATGCTTGTTATATACTGCTGAAGTGCACATGAAGTTGCATGAAATTAACATAGTACTTTGTCTTCGCACAAACTTTACAGGAAGACAAATTTGCTTAGATACTCCTGTTGCTATATAAATACATATTCTGTTTCTGAGATAAAATCTTTTCAAAACTAAAATTCAAATATAAATCATACTAGTATTCCATGAGTAAAACAAATACTTTTTGAAGCTTGAATGGTTTGTTAATTATACAACTATATATTATTGAGTGTTTGAAAGGTTCACGACAGCAGAAACACGTTTGGAGGATTGTGTTTTCAGTAAACGCTAATCAAAAAAGGTTTTATGATTCAGCCAAAGACTCAGTAATCAGCTAAATACCCATAAAAATATCATGATTTGATTAAATTGGGTGTTACAAGCTTTGTGACTCAGCTAAATATTCGTGAAAGGTTTATAACTCACTTAAATATTGTTGAAAGGTTTAGGGCTCAAGTAAATGCTGTTTATTCGTATTTAATTACCTAAATACCCCTGAAAGTTTTTATGGCTCAAATATATGCCGTTGAAAGGTATATCATCCCAATACGTTTGAACGTTTCAGAGATCAGTCAGTTCGGAGAGTTTATGACACAGCTAATCGTCGGTAAAAGCATTATGACTCAGCTAAACGCTATTAAAATTTTGTTTTAAGTAGACACTTTTGAAAGGCTTATTATTCAATCAAAGACAATTCAACAGTAAGGGACTCGGCTAAATTCGCATAAGAAGTTCAAGGGTCAAGTAACGTATCTTCGAAAGTTAACTAGCTAGCGTCGTGACTCAGCCAAATATTCGCAAATGGTCTAATTTTTATTATTATTTATTTTTAAGTTTTAAATAAATTTGAACTTTAAAGCTTTATGACGCAGCTAAATGCCGTAGGAATATTTATTATATCAACTGCATTCTATTGACTCAGCTAAATTATCTTAAGAAGTTTATGGCTCAAGTGAATAGTCTTAGTCGGTTAACTAACGGCGAACTTCGTGATTTAGTTAAATTCTTTTGAAAAGATTATGGCTTCAGTAAATAAACTTGAAAGGTTAGTTAGCTAGCTTCGTAACTCAGCTAAATATTCCTGAAAGGTTTTATTATATATGATAGGTTTATGACTTAACCAAATGCAGTTCATTGGTTCGACCAAATTCACTTGAGAGTTTATGGCTCAAGTAAATAGTCTTGAAAGGTCTTATCTTGCTTCGTGACTCAGCTAAATATTCGTTAAATATTTTATTGCTATTAATATTGGTTATGACTCAAATATACACATCTGGAAGGTTTATGACTTAATCAAATACATTTCGTTTAGCCAGCTAGCTTCTTGACAGCTACATATTCTTGAAAGGTTTTAAATGTTATCGAAAGTTTTTGACCCAACTAATTACATTTGAATAGTTGAGTTTTCGCTTAAATTGTTTTTTCTGAAGTTTATGGCGCAAGTAAATGCAAGTGATAAGGTATAGACTGGAGTAGTGATTCATGATTAAGCTAAATATCACAAGATTTACTAAATTTGATCTTATAAAATTAAAATTTATTTTAAAAATTGTTTTTTCAGTGATGCTTGCAAGCAAATTGGAATGTTTGTAAATATTGGTAGCTTTTGAATTTTCTATTGTATTTTTACGCTTTTAAATTATTTCCAACGAGTTTACCTTAATATGCAGCTTCATATTTAATGGACGCGGTCTATAAATACAATCCGTTTGGTGATTTATTTATAGCACACACTCTGAAGTTATCCGTTTACCTAACTGCTTGAATAAAGCATGAGTTAATTTCCCACCTGTTTGTTTCTTACTTAAATATTTTCCCGGCAAATATTTATAGGTCATCAAATACTTTATTCAGCGCCATTAAAAATTTATCATGTTTACTGTTTAAAACATATTGCAGGGAAATTAACTAGGCAACGTTATACGTATTAAATCCCAATACTAGTAAACCGAGAGGATAAAAATTTATCGAGTTACGTATTACGCACGATATCTGATCTATCCTATATTTTTCTGATAATCTCTTTTCATGCTCGATCCACGAAGAACGTGTTAAAAATCGTATAAAACAACAATGTGTGTCGCCTTCGTTATCACAAGCACAGGCAAGTGCAACGAGCAGGAAGCTAGATTTATTTACTCAATGGTGTCAAGGATTACAGTCATAAGCTAACAACCATCACGTACAGAGTTCTGGTGCAAAATTTACTGCACTGTGATCTAATCTAAAGAAAGGCCTGTGAGGAACGAAAATTGTGTTAACAATATGATATTCTTGCGAATAAGTGATATGCCAGATTCACCACAAGTATGATTTAACGTGTTTTAAAATATAAATTAATAAGGCACGGTACATCTGATTTTAATATTTTTGTGTTACAAGTGTTTATTAAATTTATTAAATTTACAGTTTACTGCTTGCCACATATACAGTTTGAGTCAAAAGATGCAGGTTTTAATATATTTCTGCTAATTGAGGAGATAGGTGGAAAAAGTTACTAATAAAAGTTGTGCGAACCAACTCGTACTGTAAACTGACATATCGCATGTCACATTACCGCCTCACTTTCCAACTGAGAGTGCGGGTGAGTACATTACTAAGCTGTTCTACGCGTGATACCGAATGACAATTCTAAATGAGATGGTAACTATATCTACGATAGGTACGAGTATCGAGTAATAAAATAAAGTTTACTAAAATACAAAATGGTATGAACACATATACATCCAACATTATACTGCAGATTTGTAAGCAAGAATGCGATAAAAGTAATAAGTAAATATTATCAATTCCACAAAATGTAGCTATCGTGCCCAGATAAGAAATATCAAAAGAAAGAGATATAAACTAAACACTGTTCAGTTTCAGCTTATTAATTCCTTCAACAATTAAAAGTCAAGTTAAATTATTACATTCAAGGTGTTCTCATGCGAAGTTAATTTAGTTATTCACATTGACACACATGTTTTATGTATGCCAGAAACAAGGTCGGACAGTGTAAATATTGCACGTAGACTTGATTTTTGAAACACAATTATGTTAGTTATTTGTTTAACAATAATAATAATGCAATATTAAGTAGTTTATCGTTGTTATGGATTTTTGTAACAGTACAAAGTATATAACTTATTTAATTGTATTCTTACCAAAGTCTTAAAAAGAAAGTACGTGTCGCTTAAAGAAGGTAATGTAAAAATCACAAAAACACTGCAATTTATCACTACATTTGAACTATTATTATATTACCGTTGAAGCAACACAATTGTGTAGACTTTCACTCATGTAATATTATTTCCTGTGGGCGAATAATCCACATAAAGTTGTGGCTTCTTTTAATAAAAATCCTTTGCCATTTGTAGCGTGTAGAAGTTTATTTTAATGCAGTTGTTTTCAACCTGTAGAAAGTGATATTTCCTACTCGAGAATTTATTTCATTAATGTTCCAATTTACGAGATCGTTAAGCTAAAAGATATTAATTAACGGAACTTAATTAAGTTGTTTTAGATATTAATTGGTTTTGTAGAAATTTTTGGATAGAAACATCATTTAGCTAATTTTTATTTGATGTTAATTTTAAAAGATTTTCATGATAAATTGACACTTTTTAAATATTTATGTTTGGATAAATTTTGTAATAGTTTTTGAAACTTTACTTCCCCTTTGGGCGAAATTGGGCATTACTGTAGACGTACTTAAGTCACACTAAAAACCGGCTTTCTTTACGACTTATTGGTTATGTTGTAAACTCTCATACGGCAGGTACGCAACCAGATGTTGGTGCCTAAAGGTTGTGAGGGTAGTGAATAAGAAAGCGGGTAAGGCTGCTGGCAAATATGTTTTACGTTGGAAAGTACTAGGCAAATTACACTGTTGTGTTAGTTGTATTAAATTGTTTAATGATAAGCTGTTGATACATGTGGTAAGGTGGTGCTAAGCCTTCAGAAATAGTTTTGTGTAATTCCCAACTTACAAACTTCTTCACTTAAACATTGTGAGACGGCTTCGTTCCTACATCATCCATTTACGTAGATACATATAAGTAATCGCATCACTAAAAAGTACATACAGTCATGGCTAGTTACACAATTTTAGGGGTAATCGAAATGTACCAGACAATGTTAACACTAATACTCGGCAAACGGCGCCTTTATATCGGATGGACAAATTATTAGTAAAGTCAATTGCAACCAATCACAAATTAGACCGATTATTACGTTTTGTTACACTCTATCCGCATTTATTACAATATTGTGTCAGTAGTGCAAAATATTACGTTTATGGTAAGGTGTTAAAGTGTTGACACTTTGAAAAAGTGGTACTTTTCTGTAAAATGTTGTTGCAGTCATAGATATGAGGCTACTCACTGTGAGGGGGCCAGTACAGCCAGTCTTGTTTTGTTCAACGTGGCGGCACCTAGCAACAGTCTTAATCGGCGCGCTTGCCCAAATTAACGACGGTTCAATAAGGACAAGCAACCAGTTATGACATTCTCCACCGGAGGGTGGGGGGCGATTATCTAAATCCCTAGTCTGCCTAGGCTTACCACCACGAGTCCTACGCCGTGGCCAAGACGGGAACTGCTACGCCCCCGCGGGATCGGAGTTGGTTCCCGTGATACCAGTCAATAAAGTCAACAGTTAGGCTACTCGTACTACCCAGCACTGGTCAACTACTCACCTCCCAGATAGGTTGGTAGCCGGTTTGATATTGGTGACCGGTCTTTTAACAGCGTCGGGTGTGCAGATGCACGAGTCCTCTGGGTCGACACTGACTTTGAGTAGGCGTGAGCAAGCAAAGTGCATCCCACCGCCTGGGCCCAAGCTCCTAATACCAGCAGCCACGACACTCCTTTCTGGAGCGCACTTTCACCTGCCTATATCATCGGTCTCCAACCACCCAGTACAGCGTCTGTACAAATTTATAACGCTGTGTGCTTGTATTCTAAATAGCTCGGTGTGGCTAAGTTTAGCATCTTTAATCTTGCAGTCTGCTTTAGGACTTATTGTATTATTCGTATTAACTAGTAACTTTAGTTCCTCTTAGATATCCTGTGTTTACGAACTTTCGGGGAAATGGCCCTTCTCGTGAACACATCGACATTGATGGGGTCATAATTAACTGGTACCCGGCCTGGTTAAGCTTCCTATTCTTTTACAAGTTTTTAGTTTCGTCGAACTAGTGCTCTAAAGATATTGGCGTAGAAAGCTCAGGTTAAATTATTAAACGCTACATGGGATTTCCGCAGGGGGAGTACCTCTGTTTGATTTTCACGTTAGTATTGGCGATATTTTTAATGCTGAATCTTTGACGAGCCTAGGAAAAAAATTCGCCATTGTGGTGTTTCAAGAATGCGACCAAGTTGCAATCACCGGGCAAAGGTAAAGGCACTTCTTTTAATATTTTAAAATTGCCTAGCCCTGTTTTTTACATTCTACTCAAATTTAATTACTAATAAATGCGATTACCCAGCCTCTTTTTCTCTGCAGTCAGTAATATAATTTTTGTGGTGAGACTGCAACGTAATGTCACCGGAACGATATAAATTTGATGGCGGTGGAATAGTTAACTGTTGCTGGTACAAAAGTTATAACAAGCTGCGATGCGCCGGATATTTAACGAGCGAACTTCGAGGAACATTTTTCTTCATAAAGAATGGCGCGATTTCTTTACCGTTTCCTTGGACCCTTTTCATCTATTGGCTTGCTCTGAAGCAGCTGATCCCCTGCGTGCGAATCAATATAACGCTTTTATATGATTTATTGATTCTTCACATTTTTCCATTCACTTACAATAATTACATTTTATTTATTTTCATTACACCAGATTGATTTTGTTTAGTAATTGCAAACAAATAATGGAATTTGATTAATAATAAATTGCAATCCCCAGATGTCAATAAAATGGATCATTACAACTCCCTCTTTAAATATAAAAGTTCCGTAACTCGAAGTACATTTCATTCTGAAATTAATGATGTTTAGAGCCCCCGGAGACTTTTAAGATTATACGTTTGTCTTTGATAGATTATCTTGTAATAAAGTACCCTTGCTCTCAACTGTTACATTACAGATCACTGCTTTGTAAATTGATTTCGAGACAATTCAAGTATGAAAACCAACCACATAATAAACCTTGTATAATATACTAGTACGTGTTTGCCGTTACTAACATAGTTTATTTACATTCATAGTTCACTGAGTTCGCAAGTTGCCGGTAATAAGGATACAGTAATGTGATTTAGTAAACTGGGAAGGCTTGCATGTTTGCCAACTTGACCTACTTCCGGGTTTTGTGAGATCCAATGGCTGGTCTCACGCCCATACGTATTGGATTATTCTGATGCTTTCCACTGTCAATTTTAAACTTTTATATTTGAATTTCTGGAATCGAATGCCGGGATATACGATGATGATATCCTGGATTTTGCTACAGCTCTCGTTCTGATGCGGAACAGCCCCTTGAAACAGTAGCGGCTCGTTATTTGTAATATACAAAGGAAAATGATTGTAGTATGTGTAGAATGAAAAAACTGATTTACTTTAATAAAAGGTAATTTCAATATATAGCAAGACTCATCACAAAATCCGAGTATAACCAATATTAACATAAAATGCAAGCAGAAAAATATGTTTACTCTAGCAAAGCATGTGGAGAAGGCATTTTACCCTTTGGGTCTGAACCTATATTATCTTAAGAGTAATTCGACTTACCTAAAGACATGCAAGAGAAGAATATGATGTTTACTAGGCCAGGTCTTCCGGTCCACTGGCCGGAAGATTAGGGAAAATTCAACCAAAATAATGTATCGACCAGACGCAGTCTGTTGTCCGAAAGTATGTAAACAGACGAGAACCGGACATCATGTGCCACTGCGAAATATGTATACCGGGTCTCGCTGGCCAATATCGATAATTTAAGAAATTGCATTAGAAGAATTAAGCAGGTCGAAAAATCTTAAATAGTTACGCCGAGCTATTTAGCGCTCAAGCACACAGGTCGCTGTCCATGAACCTTGGTAACACAGCTGCTTCGAACAACATCAACAACGACAACAGTAATTTCAACACAATAATGATTGCATGTATAATAAATCATCAACCCTGCTTTAAGTTTATCAGGTATCATTCCCGTCTTCTTAAATCTTTAAGCACTAACATTGCGCTTCTCTTCCCTCCAACTGAACTGTATCAGCAACAGTCTCATATCAATAGCTGCAAAACCTCTGCTTTAAGTTTACCCGCTATCGCTCCCGTGTCTCTTAATTTTTAGGCACTAACATAGGGCTTCTCCCTCCTCTCAGCAGCAGTCTCATATCTATAGCTGCAACACCGCTGCTTCAAGTTTACCAGGTATCACTCCCGTCTCCCTTAACCCTTAGGCACTAACATTAGGTGCTTCCTCCCTCTCCCTCAGCAACCGTTTCATATCTATAACTGCAACACCTCAGCTTTAAGTTTATTAGATATCACTCCCGTTTCATTTGACCTTGAAGCACTAACATTTGGTTTCGTGCCCCTCTAACTGAAATGTATCAGCAACGATGTCATCTATAGCTGCAACACTTTAGCTTTAAGCTTACCAGGTATCACTACCGTCTCCCGTAACCCTCGGGCAGTAACATTGTGTGTCTCCCTTTTCTTACCGAACGAACAGTATCAGCAACAGTCTCATATCTATAACGACAACACCTCTGCTTTAAGTTTACTAAGTATCACTCCCGTTTTCTTTGACCTTTAAGCACTAATATTTGGTTTCTCCCTCTCTAACTGAACTGTATCAGCAGCATTCTCATAACCCTCAGGCACTAACATTGGGCGTCTCCCCTTTTCCACTGAACTGTATCAGCAACAGTCGTATCTATAGTTACAACAACGCTGCTTTAGGTTCACCAGGTATCACTCCCGTCTACCTTAACTCGTCGGCACTAACGTTGGGTGTTTCCTCCCCCTCACTGAACTGTATCAGCAACCGTCTCATATCTATAACTACAACACCTTTGCTTTACGTTTACCTGGTAACGTTCCCGCCTCACTTTAACCCTTAGGCACTAACATTGGCTTTCTTCATCTTCTCTCGGGTTTTTATGGTAGTATTCCCGATGACTAAAAACCCATAAACAAAGCAGCCGACCACAAAACTACAAAAATTCTGAAACAACAGAGAGAAGGTGGCGTACGTACATTAAATTTTCTTTATGTAAAAAATTATAATATTAAATGGCCGTATGAAGGTAGTTTAATTATTTACCAGATATAATTTGGTTTGCTGATCCCCCTTGTGGCTACGCCCGTAGATGCCTGTGCTCGAATCAATCTCCAATTATGATTTTTTGCTCAGTTTTGTAACAATCGCCGTTTTTTTCCGACTTGCTCAAAACCGATACATA
Source organism: Ctenicera cuprea (assembly GCA_958336395.1). NCBI lineage: Eukaryota > Metazoa > Arthropoda > Insecta > Coleoptera > Elateridae > Ctenicera > Ctenicera cuprea. Next base: position 1,884,310 of record OY284490.1, read on the forward strand.
ACGTTGAACTTAGAGAACAGTTGAAGTTTTTATTGCCCGCCGTAACATTAAGGACGTCGCGAAAATAATTCCACTTAAAACTTTCATGTCAGCTTGGCTAAATGTAATCTTGGAAGTTATGCGGCCTTGAACCACCCACATTACGAGCAGTTGGTGTTGTGTTTGAACTGCTTTATTATGGCGGGGAAAGTGTGATCCGAGTTCGAAAAACTGAAAGTTTTATTTGTGGTTGTATTAGCAGCAGGTGAAGAAGGATATCCTGCGCGGTTTGTATTAGCATTAGCGTTAGACTTAACGGTACAATTCACCGTCATACTGACACTCTTCTTGAATAGCAAATAAACCGCTGGAATAGATGGGAGAGAGGGTACGCGTGAATGTGTTTTCATTTTTATTTAATTCTGTTTTGTCCTGGTTTGTTGGGAACGATTTCGTTTAACTGTAACTTAGCGAGGAGCACTAGATCGTGTATGTTACCGCTAAAGCTTTGACTCTACTAATGTGTACTTGTACACTAACTAGCTAATCTATACATTAATTGATTGTATCTGTCAAAGGCTGAAATTGTTAATAAATTACTAGCTAATCCTTAGATTAAACATGTCGAGACGCATAAAGTGTTGTTTGTTCTTAGCATTTTGTTTGGAAAAGCATAACTATTTAGAACAGTAACTTAGCCGAGAACTCAAGAAGCGACACCAATTAGCCTTGCTGCACGCCGGAAGGATCAATAGGAAATTAAGCCACCCCTACCTCATAGTAATATGGTGAGAATTGCATAGCGCGTGCATGTCGCAGGTATATCCAGGGCCCTGATTGCAATTCCTTTGTTGGCCTGTGGTTAGCCACACTTAATGTAATTCCCTTTGGCCCAATTGCTATATCTCATTATCATTATTCAAACAGTTCACTATGACTACATACCGGAATAGTATTTAGATGAGGTAATAATTATTTAACCACTGCTGTACTGCTGCATCAATACATCAGTAATATTAATTACAAAATCCCATGCAGAGGACAATTTATGGAACGCTAAGCAAAATTACATTTTCCTTAAGTCGCTAAATAATTTCTGACGTGAAATATTGAATTTTAGACGTCACAAATTGCTTTTAAGACGTCGCAAATTAATTTTTTATTATAATATTTATTGCCGTCAACTTCTTTGGTGTTTTAGAAATGAGTTTTAGATGCGAAAACCTAATTATTGACGTCAAATATCATTTATCGACGTCAAAAGATCTTTTTCAATGTCACCTGGTTTCAACGTTCAAAATGAGGGTTTGACGTTAAACACTCAATTATTGACGTCAAATATCCTTTATCGACGTTGAAAAATATTTTTTGACGTCAACTTGCTTTAACGTTTGAAAAGAATTTTTGACGTCAAAAAAACAATTATTGTCCTCAAATTTCATTTATAGACGTCAAAAAGACTTTTTAGGCGCCGACTGGTTTCGACTTTCAAAGTTGAGTTTTGGACGTCATAAACCCTCTTACTGACGCCAAATATCATTTATCGACGTTAAAAGATCTTTTTTGACGTCAACTTGTTACAACGTTTGAAATGAGTTTTTGACGTTAAAACCGCAATTATTGACGTCAACTTATTTAAAAATTTAATATGAGCTTTTGATGTAAAAACCCAGATTATTGACATCAACTTCTTTTGTTTTTTAAAAATAAGTTTTGGACGCAAAAACCTAATTATTGACGTCAAACGTTTACCGACGTAAAAATAGTTTATGACATCAACTTGTTTTTGCGTTTCAGAATCAGTTAAAGAATATTGCGCTAATTTTTTGACGTCAATAAATCGAACCAAATGCACAAATCATTCGCCAGTGTTGAGCGACACCAGCCTTTACTTAACCTAGGTGTTTTGTTTCTATTGCCTCTCGATCGGAGTCGAAATTCGACTTTGCAATTTGCAATTAGCTTTGCAAATTTATTAAAATAAATGTTTAATGTGAAAGTTATAGGTAGGCGTTGGGGTGGTAGTCAGAGTCGGTAGCGTTTGGGCTACTCTTCCAAAGGGAAGTGGGTTCGATTTCCACTTACTGCACTTCCCAGTGTTTGTGTTATTATAATGAAAAAAAACTGCATGTCGTGTTAAGCACTGTTGTCTGGCTATCGACTAATCTATGGGAAGTGCAATAAACAACATTATTTTGATTAATATTTAATTTATTGTTTGTTATTAAGAGATCAATTTTGCAGATCGGTAGTTAATTTCAAAACCAGTAACAGCCACAATTTAAAAAAAAACACTTAAAATATAAATTTGCTATTCACTAATGTATTGTGATTGGATAGTTTGAAAATCTTGAATGCGTGGATAATCGCGAATGCAATACGTTAATGTGAATTCCCCGTACATCTTATAAATACAGTAATAATAGTTTTATTACTCAGGTTGTAAATTACAGCAATAATTGTTTTTATGACACCGTTGTAGGCTATAAACGCGTTAACATTACTTTGCCTGATTGATTCAAATCAATAAGTGTTTTTCCAAATCATATTTTCTCCCAGGTGGTTGGGCATACTGATTGTTCATTATTTAATGTTTCTGCATGTACGTTAACACACGCATGACTGACCGGTAATTATATTCAGTCGTGTGTTGTATTTATACTCCGAATCTAGGACGCAAAGATCAAGTTCGAATTGAACAAAATCTGGGTCATCTGTCCGACTCGCTAGCAGCAAAATTCCGCATCCATTGTTACACGTTCGGTTTATGGCTCTTTAAATTACGCGGATTTTATATTGATTTGTTATCGTTCTTTGCCCGGAGAATGTATAAACTCTAGCGATAAACAGTGTGAACGTTTAATGGCTGGTTTATGAACCATTCAGTTCGTACCCAGTCGCTTTTTACTTCCACACTTTTCTCGGACCTGGTCGTAAAGTTAGTGCGACTTTCAAGGTTTGAAGATTTTTGCATGTAAGATAATAATATAGGTCGGTTTAGGTGACGCAAAATTGGTTAGATGAACTTGGTAGACATTTAAAGATAACCCTTCAAAATGTTTATTTATATAGGTAAATAAAATACTAAAGAAACCTATATTTTTATAAAACACTAGCTGCGTTGAACACCTATCAAAGGAACTTTTGGTTTTATAATACACTTGCCGCGCTAAGCACCCATTAAAGGAATCCATTATATTTATGGAACACTTGCCGCCTTACCCATCACAAGAACCTTTGGTTTTGTAAAACACTTGCCGAGCTAAGCACCCATTAAAGGAATCTATTATTTTTACACTTGCCGCGATACCTATCAACAGAACATTTAGTTTTATAAAACGCTTGCCGCCTTAAACACCCACCACAGAAACCTTTGGTTTTGTAAAACACTTGTCGCGTTAAGCACCCATCATAGGAACCTTTATTTTGTATAACACTTGCCGCGCTAAGCACCTATCAACGGAACGGAACCTTTAGTTTTATTAAACGCTTTGCGCATCAAGCATTCAACAAATGAACCTTTTGTTTTATAAAACAGTTGCCGCGGTAAGTACTCATTAAAGGAACCTATATTTTTATAAAACACTTGCCGCGGTAAGCACCTATCAAAGGAACTTTTGGTTTTATAAAACACATGGCGCCTTAAGCACTCTTTAAAGGAACCTATAATTTTATATAACACTTGCCGCTAAGCGCCCATGGATGGATCCTATATTTTTATAAAACACATGCCGAGCTGAACACGCATTAAAGGAACCTGTATCGTTATAAACACTTCCCGCTCATCAACGGAACCTTTAGTTTTATGAAACGCCTGCCGTATTCAGCACTTATCAAAGGAACGTATGAAACATTTGCTGCGTTTAGTTTTATATAACACTTGTCGTTTTCGGCACTTATCAAAGGAAGCTATAGTTTCATTAACACTTACCGTTCTAAGCACCCATCACAGGAATTTTTTTTATAAAACATTTGCCGCGATAGGTACCCATTAAAGAAACCTATATTTTTAACAAAAACACTTGCGGCGCTAAGCACCTATTAAAGGAACCATAATTTTTGTAAAACGCTTTCGCGCAAAGCACCCATTAAATGAACCTATATTTTTATAAAACAGTTGCCGCGGTAAGCACCCGTCAAAGAAAGCTTTGGTTTCATAAAACACTTGCCGCGCTAAGCACCCATTAAAGAAATTTATATTTTTTTTTTTATAAAACTCTTGCCGCGGTAGGTACCTAGTACGTCTTTCCAAATCGGTAGGTTATTTAACACTCTCGTTCTACAACATGTTTTTTATGCAGGTAAACAGGTACTAAGCACGGATTCTACATTTTTATAAAACACTTGCCGCGCCAAGCACCTATCAAACGATTTGTTTCTTAAATCCTTAGATGGTAGAAAACAGTTTGGATAATTTATATTAGGAATTATTAGTACTACACGTATTTTTGCGTACTCAAAAGGCTCACCTAACAGCACTCATATTGAATAAGGAAAATTAAATACAATAACGCATTGCATGTTTGACAGCAAGTGACAGGGGATAAATGAGGAATGCAGTAATAAACTCGCGTTGCAGGTGCATTAAGATTGATTTGCTTGTAGCTTAACTTCTGATTATTGTAGTTATTATACAATACACGTAATTGCTAAGCAAACTTATTTTACTTCTATTGTTTGTTTCGTATCTTTGTAGTAATTACAATTAGATAGAATTCTGAGGCCGAGATAACTTTGTAATTAAATGGATGGTGATTGAATTATAAATTAATAAATAAATATTTTTGAGTATTACTGAGATGATAATTTTTGATTTTATTGGCGAAGAGAAAGTCAACAAACGGAAATTTGCATAACGATCCTAGAATTTCTCTTCGTTCTTTTTTCAGGTATGCGGGAGATCAGAGACGAATATATATGCAATCATCTGAAAAGTTTTGTAATTCGTTGGTTTGATTAAAGCACATCCTTGACAGATATTATCGTCGTCTCTAAAACTTCTAACCACTAACTTAACTCACCAAAAGTTTTCTGCTGACTACAATCTCAGTTTACTTTGTAACTGGTTTTATTTCTTTTCCGCCACTACGAGGTTCTAAAGGCGACTTGGTGCATGATTATGTTTGCTATAATCTAGCATCATCTTTTGAATTTTATTTCATTTCTACACAGTAACATTAGTAGCAAATTTTCATATTTATAAAATATTCATGAGCGCATAACCTTCCAAGTTTTTTTTTAATGTTTTTGTTTATATCTATTTTAACAGACAGCTGCGTGGGCATAATGAACTTTTCCTTGCATTATGCATTCATTTGCAATTAAAATAATATATTGCTCATTCAGTTAACTAATTTATGTTATGAATCCATTTTTGTGTAAAAAAAATCTAAAAACATTTAATATGTTTCCCAAACAGAATCACTGCCATTTTTAAATAACTAATTCAAAAGTAGCCATAAAATGCAAATCAAAAAATTTAAAGGCAAAATAATACAACAGAACAAAGGATTATGATAATGCGATACTGCCTGGTATGATTGACGGTGGTGAATTCTGCTTAAACCTGATGTCGGCCTCGCGTTTTGATTGCATTAATAGATAGCTCTAACCACAGAGAGGAACAATTAATCCGATTTGTGATTATAAAGGGCTGTCAGAAATTCTGGACTATCATTAAGGATCGCCATTAAACTTTCTTTGTCTTCTGTAAGCTCACTTCGTTTAGTTAGTTGCTACACTGACCTAATTAGAGGTGATATTTGCAACAAAAGGCACCGTTTTTTCATTTGATGGTACTGTTTTTCTTTTTTTACATAAACCTTTTCTCTCATAGTTTTGGTTTGGGGAAATCTCCATCTCTGGTCATCTTGCATTTTCAAGAGTTAGTTAAGACGCAACATTAGAAATTTGCAGATGGTGCGTTTTTTCATCGTTTGTTTCACTCTCAATGCGTATTCGTTGGTCGTAGTGAACCGTGGAAGTAGACATTTCTAATCAAAAATTAGACAAAAATCCAATTTTGTATTGTAAAATGGGTAAAAAATGGTTTACTTAAACAGAGCGGTGAAATACAACATTTAATATTCACTCTCCGAGGTTTTTAACAGATCGCCCGATGCATCACGCCGCATTCGCGAAAATTACAGTGCAGGCCTAATTTAACTACTCTCGTAATTATGGTGTTCGCACACGTATCAAACGGAAATCCCACGTAGCCTCTAGTAGTTAACCTTTTGACTATACTACAGCATATCTTCAGTGCACCAACTCAACATACCTCAAAAACCTGTAAGAGAAAGATAGGACGCTTATCACCCTAGATACCGGTTAACCGATTGTTAAACCGATCAATGGAAATCGCATCCATGTCGATGTGCTCATAAATCGGGGGCCCGCCCACAGTGAAAGTACCACAAGGAATCTATGAGAAATACTGGTCATCTTCTCGGCTCCTACGTTCTGGGGTCACTGGTTAATACCCTTAATCGACCAGGTCGAGGGACCTCGATAATTAAACCCAATTACGAGATCCCAAGAATACAAGTACTTGTTTCTACGACCTTAACAACAACAACAATAATATTAGCACATCAGCAACAACAACACTTATAATAATGATATGGAGAAGAACAATTATCAATAGTATCAACACATCAGCAACACAACATTGTTATTTGCATACTGGCAATACTTTCTAACTTCACACGAAGCGCTCGTAATCTAACCACGCTGACTTAAGACTGACCTGCGTCTCTCATATTACGCCAACCGCTCCCCTTTTACCCTTACGGTTGTTCTTATACATACATTCCAGGCGCCTAGCGGGCACGACCGTAGGGCGCCTTAACAATTCAAGCATAACACTTTAATGTTTTTTACACATTCTTTAGTATGTGCAACGTTTATTCTAAAATACTACATCATTTTATACAATAAGGTGTAAAACAGTACAATATACCCTTTTCAATCATTGATTATTGCTCTTTGAAGTTTGAAGGTACTGGTAAAAACAATTGCTACCTCATCATGATTTACCTCGTTTTTAACTAGTTAAATAAGGAACACCTTTGAATAGGTGAGCTCTCCCATTTTTCGGCATCAGAATCACCACCAGAATCTTTACTAAGTAATAAAAGCGCCGTCACGTAATCCTCCATGCCAACATAGTCTGGGGTGCGAGGCCACGAAGAACCATGACCACGCGGAATCGCCCTAGTTGGCTAACCAGAAGCAGGCAGTTCGTGGACCATTGTACAAATTTAACCAGAATTGCGCCGATGAGATTCGTCGGTCTGATCATGATGACCTATATCTGAACGGTATTAGGGTGAAAGCTCGGTTGACACGTAATAACCAGGCGTGGAAAGGTTACAAACCACGCACCTTTGTCGCCTAGAGCCTGAAAAGCAGGATTTTCACCATCTGAAGCAAACGTCCTGCCGCTGAAGTGTTGGCGCTCTTCCTGGCCGATTTACATGAGTTTTGTTTAATGTGGCGACACATGCTTTTGAGTGCCACCTACCTTTCAGCGCCATCCGTCACAGCCATCATTAAGAAACCCTGCGCCCTTGACTAAAATGAAACAAGAACAACACAAGGAGATCCCAATATTTTCGGAAGACTACATAAATATCTACGAATTTTACAGGTCGGTAACCGAGCTGAAGCGCAACTTACTTGCCAAAACGCACCAATACGACTCTTGTCTAAACAAGCCGATCGTTGCCATTGCTATGGTGCTTCCCGATGGCCCGGTCGAGAATTAATTCCCTCAGGGCCCCCGTAGTACCTGTCAAAGTCACTGGTTGGACTTTTCGAAACAGCAAAAATCTACTAGCAGTCTCAGTACTGCTGGGTTACGCACCGCCCAGATAGATTGGTAACCAGTCTGATTATATTGGACGTCGGAAATGTGGGTCTTCTGGGTCAACGCTCTGATTATAGGCGTGAACAGGCGAAACCTTACTTTTAGTAAGAGTCCAACCACCCAGTATATCGTCCAAACAAATTTTTAAGCTGTTGGGTGTTCCAAGCGTATCGACTGGAAGGCAGACAAACTTGTAGCTTCGGCTAGAGAGAGCAACGCGGTACCGCTAAGTTGTTTGGCTCACCCAGTGCTGCTTGGTCCCAATTAAGAAGTGTCTGAATTTTCTAAAGAGTTTCCGCCTCTTACGCGGGTTAGGGTTATTGTCCGTGCCATTTTCCTTCTCCTGGTAGCTGGTACACTCACTCCAACCCAGAAAGTAAACTTACTAAGTTGAAATCATCGAAGTGGACGCGTTTGTGCGCCTCTCACCAGTTAAGGTTCTTGGCTGCCATATCCCATTTTTAACTGTGTTGCTTTTAATCTGTTTCGCTATGTGCCCTACTCACTATTTTCATGATTTGTTTATTTTTGTAGCTTATTATGCTTATTATAAACTCTTGTCCTACATTTGCAGTTGTCCCGTCCGAATCGTATTAAATGTGTTATCCGTGTCAGTTTATTCTTGTTATTCTTCGCTTGTTGATCAATTTTGATACTACATTCGTCTGTTACGGAACTTATAGTAAATAAAACAATATACGTAAAGCAAAACTTTCCCTATAGTTTAGGCGATCTTTTACCGTATTTTCTTAAAAAAAAAAAACAAAATGTTTTCGACGGCGTTGAACGCCTCAACGTCCGCCGTCGAAGTGTTTAAATTAATGCGTGGCGTTTCGTACATTTTATGATGCGATTTAAACTGTAATATATGTGTATAAAAAGATCGTGCGAGAGAATTTACAAGCATATTATTTAGTTACAAACCGGGATGTAGCAGGTGGCACGAGGTATAAAGGCCGTGATGAATGGCGCCCGCGGTTCTAACGCCGTCTTTTGTGTCGTCGACGCTCTCTTCAATTATGAATTCTCCTAGACCTTCGCATTTTCAAGGCTTTCAATAAAATTATATGACAATCTGTATTTATAAATTAGTATTAATTTGGGAAAATTTTCATTATTTTTCACTTCCGCTATTATTATTACTCATTTTAACCGTAATTCCTTGTTGAGAGTCAATTAACTTTTAGATTTTGATTAAGAGAGAATCGGAACTATAGACGGCAACAACAGTATGCCTAGCATATTTGGGTTCATTGTACCGTAGGTATACCTGCTCTGCCATGCCATGCACATTATTAACTGCTTCGATTGTATGACACTTTTTTATTTATTGTATTCGCAACAAATTTTATAGCCCTAAGTTAATAGTAATTTATCTTACAGTTTTTACAGTATGGAACGCCATTTTACTTTTTATTAAACATTTATTGACGTTAAAAATGTTTTTTGACGCCATAAAATGTGTTTTAACGTCATAACACTATAGTTTTGACGCCAAAAACCTTTATTGCCGTAAAAAAACGAACATATACTGAAAACCGAATAATATCAGAACGTCGCGAAAGTACTCCTATAAAATCACTTATAAGTCTTACATTTGTTGATATAAATATTGCAATATTGTTTTTTCTAGTAAAGTTATGCTTAATGAAAACTATTGCTGTTTCCAGAATTGATATAATATAATTTGCAATTTTGAACATTGATATAATTTGAGTAAGAGGTGTTTATATTTACAAAACTGTTTAATTGTTACTGAATGCAACGGTTTTTTTGACACATTGTTTTTTGGACGTCAAAAAGTCATTCGTCTGCATATCGCTTACACAATTCATAATATAGTAGTAAATCAACATAAAAGCTGTTCTATAACCAGAATTATTTTAAGGCGTTTAGTAAACGTTTTGACGTCACATCAGTTTTTGACGTCACAACAATTTTTGACGTCAAGAACTTAATATTCAAAAAATCATATATTGCCATAGATTAATGCTGCTTTGTAACGGCGTAGCTGGTGTAATAGCGCAGTCTAAGTCGGCCACTACATGCCACTTTAGTATTATTTATTCTCTACAAAATTTATATATTGACGTCAAGAAATTTAGTCTAAAAATAATTTATTTATAATTTACACATTATTCTCCTAATTTTTTATTATTTTGTTTTTAATTGTTTGAACTGTTTCCAGATGTCAAGAATTCATTTTTTGGCGTCAATAAATGTATTTCTGACCTGTAAATTTTTGTCACGGGATTTTTAGTAAATAAATATTTCTATCTGAAATTTAATGATTTTTAGACGTCAAATATTTAATTTTTGGCGTCGAGAATCAATATGCGGCGTATGAAAATTCAACCTCTGACTTTTAAAATTTAATCTTTGATGTCAAAAGTTATTTAACTACAATAATACATTTTTTGACGTCAAAAATCATTTTCTAGCGTGAAAATGTCGTTTATTGACGCAAAACATCATTTTGATGCCAGGAATTCAGTTTTACGTCAATTTATTGTGTTTCTTACGTAAATCTTCGCTACAGAATGTAATAAATATTTCTATCAGAAATTTAATGACTTTTAGACGTCAAAATATTAATTTCTGACGTCAATAATCAATATGTGGTTTATAAAATTCGATTTGCGACGTCTAAAATTCAATATTTGTTGACAAAAATAATTTAAGAAAAGTAATTCATTTTCTAACGTTAGCAAATTATATTGACTTCAATATATCGTTTTTTTGGCGTCATTTATTAAAGTAATACATCATTTTGACGGCACAAATTCATCTCCGACGTCAAAAATTATTTAGTCTGAAAATAATTGATTTATAGTTTACGCAATTTTTTTTTATTATTCTTGTTAGGAATTGCTTGAACTGATTTCGGACGTCAAGAAATGGTTTTTTGACGTCAATAATTGTATCAATTTCCGACATCAAAAATCAATTTCCGACATTTGATAATTAATTTGCGACGTCTATAATTCAATATTTGACGCTAAACATTATTTAACGACGTGAAGAAAATATAATTTGGTTTTCCATAATATAGAGAATAAGAAATGAAACGAAACGAAACAGAAAGCAGTTTTTTGAATCTATTTAACTTTACATTTTGTTACTAACCTCCTCGCTAGCGCACATAGGTGAGTTTAAAGTAGTTTACACTTCTACAGGTATAATAATGATATCTCAGAATTACAATGTGTAGTTAAATTATTGTTAGGGCGATCTACGTGTCCCAAGGTTAAGTTCAAGTTCAGTTATTATAATGAGAACGTGATTACTATCCAGAACCAGTGAAAGGTCAAAATGGCGCACTTCCATTAAACTCACTTTAATCGTGTTGAAACTAGGTAACCTCCATAATGTCAACTAATGAGTTGACCGCAGAGTATCATAATCGTACTTTCAGTTTCTGATACTTTCAAGTATAGAAAAGATTTAATTAAAATTTTCCATTTCGAGATTTTAGCGAAAAAGAGCGTTTTGGATTTCAACGAATCTAGATCAGTGGATGAATGGGTTCGTTTGTGTCCTCATACCTGGAATGACTGGTATGATTTTTATGAAACTAGAAATTGTTTTTCTGGCAGAAAGTGTGAGAATCCAACGACGTGGAAATACCACGTCTAAGTAATATCGGATATTCAACTCATAATGTGGATGTGCTCCGTCTTGTTGAAACCAGATAAACTTGATTGGTCTATCTGTTTCGTTTATGTGAGGTAATAATTGAGCTTTAATTTCTGAAATGATGTTTTTTAAAAAATCTGGATAATTTTTTGTTAGGATGTTATGCAGGAAGTGCCTTCGTCGGTATTGAGGGTGCTTTTGATAACTCCTCCTTTGATTCCATTAAACGAGCTGCCAGGAGGAAAAGGTATCGATCCTTCAACTGCCAAGTGGATTAAAACCATGCCGGAGAGTCGAAAAATTACAGCTAAGCTGGGAGGAGAAGCAGTTGCCACAAGGGCTGCTAGAGGTTGTTCCCAAGGAGGGGTTCTGTTGCTTCTTTTGTGGTCTGTAGTGGTTGATGATCTCAACATGCTGACACAACACGACTTCGAAATACAAGGGTATGCTGACGACCTAGTAATAGTTGTCGTGGCAAATTGGACAGAGTTTTGTCACAACGTATGCAGATAGCTTTTAACACCTTCCATGGCTAGTGTCGAAGTCAAAGCTTGACCATAAATCCCCTTTACTAGACGAAGGAAGCTGCATTTAAAAACTTTCACGCTAGGAGAAGCGACAATTGACGTCAACAAAGAAGTTAAATAGGAGTTACACTAGACCAGAAGTTAACGTGAAACTCATACATTACGAAACTGAAGAAGAACGCAGTGGTAGCAACTCAAACATGTCGCGAGCTTCTGGGAAGAAACTGGAGTCTAAAACCACAACTGATCCACTGGTCATATGTGGCTATTATAAGACCTACGCATCGCTTTTATGATGGTCAAAAACTAAACCACTCAGCTACAGCTAGAGAAGATACGTCTCGCTTGTGTAAATATAACAGGTGCGATGAGGCTCTGCCCAACTGAAGCTATGAAAGCCATGTTAGGATTAGTGCCCCTACACCTACAGATGTAAACGGAGGCAATGCTAAATGTGCTCACGCTCGGAAGCACAAACAAATTTAAATCAGGAGATCTGACAGGTCACTTAGATATCTTGAGACTCGCGCAGTGAGAGTAAACGGCCTACGCCGTATCGGATTTTATGCGAATAAAAGAGAGATATGGTTCTCAGGAGGGCCTTCCTTCAAGAGAAGATCCATCCAATAGTATACGGATGGTTCGAAGACGGAAGGAGGAGGAACTGTAGCTGGTGTGTGTGGTGTTGGTTGCCGCAGGTCTGTACCTTTGGGTACCAGAACTACCAATCCTAGGTTTATGCTATAAACCTCTGCACAAGAATAAATCTTAGGAGAGGCTATAAATGTGCAACACTTGATATTCTCATAGACAGCCAAGCAGCAATAAAGGCTTTAAAAACCTACAGGTGCGAATCCAAGCTTGTGTGGGAAGCAACTGGCAAACATAAACCACGTTACAGTACGATGGGTTCCAGGGCACGAGGGTATGTATACCAGACAACTAAAAGGTCGACCAATTCGCAAGACGCGGCGCAATTACGCCTTATACAGGAGCTGAACCCTGCCGTGGAATACAGAAAATCCACATAAAAACGAAGGTCATGTTCTGGGAGGAACAAATGAAGTCCTCGTACTAGGATAACACACCAGGATAACGCCAGGCAAAACATTTCACAGCTGTTTCTGAAAAGAAGACAAAAATCGTCTTGTCTGTCAGTAAGATGAAACTAAAAACCATCACTGACCGTTCCACAAGCCACACATCACTAAAATACCCTCTCTTCAAGATTGGTAAGGCTGAGGATCTGTCGTTTATATAATGAGGCGGCAGAAACGGCCAGAACACATCTTATGCGTATGCAATGCTGCATGTCGCCGCAGACAAAATATTTTTGTTACGGAGACCATGACACCTACCGAAATAAGAGACTTACTTAAGGTCCAGAGGTATATTTAGGTTTGTCAATAACCTTTTCGAATGCGTACATACTAAAGGGAATTATAAAATAATATACAAGCAGAATATGTTTTAAGTATTTCCTTTCATATTTCAAGATTTCTTGAATTTTGTAAAAGTACCGTGAATTGCCATTACAAACTGGCAACATTTAAAAATTAAATGAAGTATAGCAGCATCCTCCACGTTTAGCGTGCTCGGGAAGAAGCGGGATTACTTGTCTTAAGTCTACAACGATCTTCCATTTATATCACAACAAATTATTGTTTCAACATCAAAGTTGTAGGTAAAAAAACGGAAAAAGATTGCAAAATGCGTCTGCAGAACAAAGAGAAAATGAGAAGCGTCAAGCAATATCACGAAGTTAGCCAACTTGTGCAGATTGGAAACAATGTTACTTCCGTAGTTGCACACAAACCGATTTGATAATACAAGTCGTACAAATCTTGCATTTTCAATTACCGCTACATAAATCTCTCTGCTCAATAATCAATTTGAATCGTATTGTCTTTTTCAGTTCGTTTTATTTGTAAAGGGAGCGATAGCGGTGCATGAAGCAACATTGCATTTTATATGGAGTACAGGATAAGCCCTCTCTATAGTTATTTGTTTACTGCACGGATCGCCAACTTCGTTATCTAATCTCCCTGTTTACGACCTCGCCATTTGAAGTTTTCAAGTTTATATTGCTGAAGCGCCTTTTATTATGGTCGTCCGTAACCTTCGACAGTGGCGTGGCGTGTGGTTATCACGATTGTAACTAAATTGTATCTATTCGTTTTTGAGTTACTTCCAGTTACTTTTAGTTCTCGTTTGCGTTGAATTGAATATTGATAATAGCTGGTAAAGGAAATTAATTTTTTGATTTGTGGACGATGAAGGAAATTAATTTGTTTTTCGGTTAACTCATTATGATATTTCAGGACTTGCATTGTGTTTAGTATTCCTACGAAAGGCCGTTTTACGATTTATGCTGAATTGTGGAAAACAAAATTACATTTTCCTCAAGTCTCTAAATAATTAATGGCGCTAAAAATTGATTTTTAGACGTTGGAAAATGTTTTCTTGGTGCCAAAAATTATTGTTTTGATGTAGAAAAATCATGCAATTTTTCAAATCCTATAATCGAATTTTCGACGTCAGAAACTTATTTATTGAAGTCAAAAATGATATCTTGACATCTGAAAATCTTTCAAGCTATTTCAAATTAAATAAAAGATCGAAACAATTATTTGTAAACTATACATAAATTATTTTCAGACGTCAATAAATGAATTCTTGATGTGAAAAAGTCAATTTGCGACGTCAAGAAATTTATTTTTGACAAGAAATTTATGTTTGACGACAAAAAATGAATTTTTGGCGGTAAGAAATTAATTGCCGAGAATAATAAATTATTTTTGATTTTTGTCATTAAATTAATATTAGAAATGAATAAATGAATTTTAGACGCGAATAGGTGAATTTTTGACGACGTAAAATACTGCCACCTATCGGCATGTTTATGGGACTATTGTGGACGAGAATTTTTTGCATCAGTCAAAACGTCTCACGTATTGACGTCTGAAAGTCATTAATTATGGTTAAAGAATAGCTTTTATGTCGTTTTATTATTTAGTTTGAAATAGTGTAGGCGATTTTCAGGATACGTCAGTAAATGATTTTATCCCTGAAAAATTGATTTTTTCAAAACTATTTATCGACGTCAAAAAATCAATTATTGCCGTAAAAAATTCTGTTGAGAAACTAATGTTTTTACTACGGGAAATGTTTTTTACGTTCATAAATGTTATTTTGACGTTAAAAAATTATTTTATTACGTCTAAGAAACATTTTGGACGTCATAAATTTATTTTCTGGTGTCAAACATAGGTTTTACTTTGACGTCAAAAAACAGTTATTGACGTCAAAAAATTTTGTTGGCACCAGATTTTTTTTTGCGTCAAAACTAATTTTTGACTACAATAAATGTTTAAAAAATAGTAAAGTGGCATATGATAGTTTAGCTCAGTTACTCGTTCACGTATAAATTATACTTAATTTCAACAAGAATCGATAGGAAAGTCGATGGTAAGTATTCATGCCGCAGTTGAACTTCAGTAAAATTCGACGGCAGCAACAGATTCTTCAAAACACGTATAATGGGCCGATCAATCTTTGGTGACGAGAACGCTAATCCACACGCCAACTTGGGTGCAATGGAACTTTACGAAATATGTGGTCAGCATTTTTCTCTTTGTGAATTTACTTATTGAAAAAGGCACTTTAGGTTTTCAAAAATCTTTAATTGAATTTAGCTACTCTTTTTTATGTTGTTTTTCGATAATACCTACATGTAAACATGTTTTGTCACATCCTGTATTATATGACTTCTACGTAATATAATTGTCTTATTTCGATACTTGATTGTATTGATACAAAGCTTCGGTGTTTACTGTTGAATAAAGCCTTGGACATACGATCATAAGCCGCCCTTTGGTTGGCTAGTATCAAAGTACAATATTCTGTGTACATTCAAAACAGAACTCTTGCATAACTCTAGTTTATGTTCAGAATTATTCCTGTTATCTCGCGGACCGAACAGTTGTGGTCGTATAAATAAATATGAACTTGAAATTCCCGAGCAGAAAACGATTTGCAAATACGAGTGCCTGGTCTACTACTAGTGAATAAAATAAATATATAAGTTTGCCTTGAGGAAATTCTATTCGTGTGTGTGGTTTAAAAATAGGTATCACGTTGGTAAAATCGAACTCTCATGTCATGTGTTCCACAAACCTACATTAAACGAAATATTAATAGGCAATGATTTTTCGCACGTGTATACGAAAAAATGCAAACATCTGCGTTTTGGCTTTGAATTTTATAGTGAGCAATCAATGTACGGTATACTGGTTTGTGAAATAAAATTATTTTTTGTGATTCATAAAGTTTCGATGAAATCAGTGCAGTTTTTCGTTTTTTATTTTATTTGTTTTCATGTTTTGCCTCACCTTGTTTTTATTTCATTTTAAGCGAATTCATACAGTTAATCCTTGTACCGTCCAAACTGGTGGCAGTTATTACAAACGTATTTTCGGTCTCTCTGTATGTTTCGTCTATGTTTATTTATTGTCGTATTCCAGCAATTCCAATCTAGCAGCCATCCTTAAATTTATTTTTATTTTCTTCTCTAATAATTTTGCTTGTTATCGTAACCGTAATCTTCGAATTTCATATTGTGTGCCTCATCGGAATTCCGTTTTATATTTCTCGAGCATTGTATTATTATGTACGGTTTCAGCTTGGAACGATTTATTTCATCTTATCTGTTGCACAAAAAAAGAAGTATTTCAGCTTTCTACAATTTTGAAAGTTACGGACTAGCTCTTCCATGAAACCCGAGGAAACGCTAGTCCTGGTTTAATTAAATTCCGAAGCGGTTAAAAGAAGAGTGGTGCTAAGAGTTGTTTGTCCAAGACCTGTCATTGGATCTGTCGTACTGTCCAGTAATCTGTGAGGTCATCCACTCGCGAATGCAGGTCATCGATTTTCTACTCGACTCACGCAA
This sequence comes from Ctenicera cuprea, assembly GCA_958336395.1. NCBI lineage: Eukaryota > Metazoa > Arthropoda > Insecta > Coleoptera > Elateridae > Ctenicera > Ctenicera cuprea. The sequence goes on from OY284490.1 coordinate 1,901,270, forward strand.
CAAAGAAGTGAGAAATTGCAATGCAGCAAGAAAAGGAAGTTTTTATTGATTTAGAGATAAAAAGCTCCTGCTCATCCCAAGCTGTGTCAGCGTGGCGAGGGGTGTTATTAAAATAACTTCCCATATTTTTCTGACAAAAGATATAGCAACACTTATATCTTGCTTTTCCAACACATAAGTAGGTATTCCTTATGTGTATAGATTTATGATGGTTGTTAAAATTTCCCATTGTACGTTTTTAGAAAATGCTGACAAAAAAGAAGCTCGAAAAGAGGGTTTAAACCAGGGCAAAATTTAAGGCAATTTTTTGTTGAGGCTTTACGATGGAAACAATATTAACGTCTTCACCTCCTTATAAGGAAGAAGTCGGCCCTTCACTTCCAGCAAACGTTCATCATATTTTTTCATAAGGCTCTCAGTTACGTCCCTTCCCTCTCCAGATCTTGATAGAGCTAGATGTATTCTCACAAAGGGTGCAGGGTAGAGTTGGATTTGCTTGAAAATAATTGAATCCCTTGATAAACTGTATTATTTTATTTACTAACGAACTACCTTAAGGTGTCGAATGTCTCGACTCTCAGAGGTTCATCAAAACACTGCCATACATTTGGTCCTTCGAGTCGGATCAAAATGTATGGTAGAGTTGGATTCGATTTGAATAACTTGAATGAAGTGTATTAATTAATTTACTCACGAACTACATTAAGAAGTTTACATTAAGGTTTCAAACGTGTCAACCCTTCAAGGTTCATCACAACACTGCCATACACTTGGTCCTTCAAGCCAAATGAAAATGTATGGTAGAGTTGGATTCGATTTGAAGTAATTGTTTCTCTTGATGAACTGTATTATGTTATTTAATAACGAACTACCTTAAAAAGTGTAACTTGTCACCTCAAAGGTTCATCGTAACACTGCCATACATTTGATTCTTCGAGCCGGATCAAAATGTATGATAAAGTTTGATTTGATTTGAAATAATTGTATCTCTTAATGAACTGCTTTATTTTATTTACTAGCGAACTACATTACGAAGTTTACCATTAAAGTGTCGAACCCTCAATGTTTCATCACAACGCTACCATACATTTGGTCCTTCGAGCCGGATCAAAATATATGGTCGAGTTAGAATTTATTGTTAATAATTGAATGTCTTGAATGGTCGGTATTAATTTATTTACTAACGAACTACATTAAGAAGTTAACCCTCAGATGTTCGTCGCAACAGTGCCGTACATTTGTTCCTTCGAGCCGAATCAAAATGTACGGTAAAGTTGGATTTAATTTGAAATAATTGAATCTGTTGAATGAACTGCATTAATTTATTTACTAACGAACTACATTAAGGTGTCAAATGTGTCAACTCTAAAAGATTCATCGCAACAGTGCAGTACATGTGGTCCTTCGAGCCGGATTAAAATGTATTGTATGGATTTGATTTGAAACAATTGTATCTCTTGTGAACTGTATTGTTTTAATTACTAACGAACTACATTAAGAAGTTGAACAACCCTCAAAGGTTTTCGCACTGCTGCCGTACATTTTGGCCCTTCGAGCCGGATCGAAATCTATGGTAGAGTTAGATTTTATTGTTAATAATCGAATCTCTTGAATGAACTGTATTAATTACTTAAATCAATTAACAATAACCGTACTGCTACATTCGTTAAGTGATTACATTCAGAAGTATGGAAAAACCAAGGCAAAACGCTTTGTCTATTGTCTATTTTTATATTTTTGTTAACCAATCGGTAATATTTTTACTGCAATAGAAAGTTCATCCGGCGGCGGCGCTTCAACCAAATTATATACGTCAAACTTTTGTATAACTAATTTCTTTTATGGTTTACCCCCAACTGCTGTTTCTTCGACTTGTTTAAACTAGGCATTAACTTACGAACTTCTTTAAGTCTGTCTCGCTTTCTCCAATTATGTAAAATTTTACCCCAAATAACAAGAGAGAACTGCTCGTCTTTTAAACTCGAAAACATTATCATTTGGACTTGTCGAGTTGCGGCTCTAAATTGCAATTATGCAACGTTTAACTGGGTTTATTTCCATCCCGAAAAACGAAACAAAGAGCTTCAGGTGTCTCGAGGGTATTCACGCCACGGTAGTAAGCAAGAAAAATTCTTTGTCTCGACGCGCTTGTACGGATACGTTAGTTTTGTTTGGAGTTGTGACTGTCGTTTGCACAGCGACTATTCCAGTACTTTATTGCCTTTGTCCGAGGTCTAGACTTAAAATATATAAAGATACTCGGACGAACGTCGCACAAAATGTATTTGTCAGAGCGTACCCAGTTAGGACGAAATTGGGCATCGCATTTATAAAACAGCATCTGTTTGTGATCAGCATCAAATAAAATCTTCTTCCTCGAAGGAAACTTTATTTTTATATTGTCGACGTCAAAACTTCTCGCCCACTTATCCCCACGGCTTCCAACTTCACGTTGAGCTTCAATGGAAAAGCGGATCAGAAAGGTTGGTTGATGGTCAATATCGACTATAACAGGCACATTAATTTGTTGTGGACGCAGATGACTCTTTTTTCTTGTTATATTTTACATGGCCGGCTATGCGCATACTACAGAGTGTATTAAAATCAGTTGTTCTGTGAGTTTGTATGTGTGTGTGGGGTAAGGTCTGCATGTTGAGTGTGTGCCTACACGAATACTGTAACGGGTCAACTTTTCCTTGAACTTATGGTCCAGGAGAAGTTGAACTACCCGTATTAGCTCAGATGCTAGGATTTGTGGAGAATACATAGCAGATTGCGAATTAAACTTGTATACAATATTGTATTGCCCTATTATTACAATTTTAAAATATAAATATGTTGTTAAATGATGAAATAAAGTTTCTATATGTATAATAATTATTACAAAATCAAAGAACAATAGTATCCTTCCGGAACGGTACACCAGTTTTCGTCGGAGACTCGTGCTTTACAGATTGCTGCAACCACGACTGAGCCACTGACCAGTAATTCGCTCACTGTTATCAGTTCAAAAGCAGTGATGTAAAACGGCCAGCCCACTAAATAAATTAGTTTATCCATGGAACTGGTAAATTGTAAATTAAATAAAATCGCACAGCAATTAAATAATAATAGTGTTTAACTCTCAATTTTTTCTAGATTTGCTTATCTTGAATTACAATGACTTAGATTGAGGTTGCTTGTACGAAGGTTCCTCTTCTAACCGTGTATACGGCTTAATCTTTTCCCTTCATAAAAATGTGTAACTGGTGATTCTCGTATTTCTACGAGCTTGATTTTTATACATAAGCTGCCGGTTTTAACCGTTTCTGGCTTAAAAGTAAATGTTTTAAGTCGGTAATGCGTCACAATTGTAAGAATATCTTAATGCTGCGGAGTTAAGCTCTTTAACGACGGAGTTTTAACAACTAGGGATTTCTCCCACCGCTGAACGGATTAAAATGATCGGTTTACGGGGGTGCTAATAAGAACTACTAGAGAATGGTCCTATTGTAGAAAGGGAATTAAAATAAAATAAAGAAAATAATTAGTCTTTAATGGTTTTAATAAAAACAGCTAAGGATATCTCCCTTTGTTGAAATGGATGTAAAATAGAATAAAAAATAAATAATCAGTTTACATGGTTCCTATAAGCCCAACTAGGGATTTCTCTCATCGCTGAACCAAAATAAAATAAAATGTTCGGTTTTAGTCACGATCTCTTTAAGAGGCATTCGGATTTCTGGTCAGGATCCCTAAGACGAATTCACGTTTTCGGGTTCAAATTCCGATTTTATACTGGAGAAATCTGGTTTCTTTAAAGAAGGTGTTTCGGTGGGGACATTCAACGAGTCTGTTCTGAGTATTCAAACATTGCCAGTTTTTGGTATCTTGTGCAGAAGCAGGTCGTGCACTGCTCCTATAGTGAATGGAAAATTCAACGTAACTGATGACCTCGTTGCTGCAAATTTTAAAAATTTGCGTTACTGAAAGGTACAAAACAGGATCAATCAAGTGATACTGTAAGTCTTAAACTCTCACCGCCACCGCGATTGCAAAAAATACTTTTATCGCTTGCTATTTAATGAAGAAGAGAATTTTATGGGATTTGAACTCGGGATCCTCGCATTGGTGAGCGAGTGCTCGACCTCAAAACCACTTGCAACAAAAACGTGATTTGCTATTATTTCTGGGATATTAACATAAGCATGTAAATGTAAATTTATTTAATTTTTTAAGGAAGAGTACGATGTATAGCCGATATTATGTGCAATGGATTATGTGAATTTATTGATTCTTACTGACTAACTATAAATATTTAAGCAATGTTCATATACTTAATTTTCCTTCTGTTCTTTTTTAACGCACAGATTGTTTTGAAATTTCACATTGAAAATAACCACCAGCCTACGGATGCCAGATGGCACTCTTGTTGATAACATGTAAATTGGAAGTTAATATTCCTAAACAATGTTCCTGAATAATTTAATTAGTTCTGGCTTTTACACTTCAAGAGATTAATCAACCAACTATAAATACTTAAACAATGGTAGGGGTTTTAATTGCATTTTTTTACATGCCCACCATCATATTTCTTGCGTTTAACCCTTGACTTCTGTCTATGGGTTGTCCCTTAATTTAGAAAATATTCAAATTCGTTTCTATTTAGGCCAATTTGCATTTATAATGTAATTAGTATCAGATAAAAAAGAAACTCCGTTTAGAAAGTTAAGCCCGACAAATTTTCATTAATTTTATACAAGCTGACTTAATTATTATTAATTACTTAAAAGCAGTTTCCTGCTTAGGAAGTATCTCACACATTTGATCGTGTTTAGAACTGTGCTTATTAAATTCTGCTTTTCAAGGGTCTTACAATTTCACCGTTACGGGGAAATAAAGAGAATTAATCGGATTGGAGTGAAAGTTGTTCGGAAAACCCGTCAGCGAACGCTCAGTGGAACTCACTAATATTTAATTTCGCCTTTTTTTTGTAAAGAAACTGTTAATTTTCCCTTCGGTCTCCGTTCGGATCGCTGCTTACTAATTTTAGTAAAGCGAAATCATCCCCATAGTTAAGGAAGTTTAATTAGAAAATGAAGGGAAGTTCCCGCGTGAAGGTGAATGAGAACTCCTTTTGGAAAGTGGAACATGTTTATATGCTGTGCTATTGGTTTTATTTTCGAGCAACTTAAATACTTGAACAAGTTTTAGAACTCTTATAAAAGTTTGTTGATATAACTAATATTCTGCGTAATTAAAATTCATAATTGTGGAATGGTTTCTAATTAAATTTACTTGTTTATACAGGGTGAGTCATTTAAGTGTCACTCCGCTCTTATTTTCTAAACTATTGAGAATATCAAATTTTTTTCTTAGTAAAACTTATTGGTAATTGACTGCTGCATAACCTAAAATTATTACCAATTATACTGGGTGTTTAATTATGCCTGTAGAGCACGTTACTTTGTAATTTTAAACGTGACACTCTGTTTATTATTGCATTTTTAGATTCTGCATTTATTTCTAGATATTAAAGTGTTAAGGTACGTTGATCTTAAAATTAGTGGTTTTTGAGTTAATTGACTAAAAATGTGACATTTGTGGTCTAACATTACAAAATTAATGTTTTAGATACCAAAAACGTTTACCCATTGCTTTTTTGCACAGACAATTAACACATTCAGCAATATGTTACAAACAACAAATTATACATACGGTGTTCAATTAAATTCTCTTTTAGTTTCATTAGGGTAAACGTTTTTGGTATCCAAAATATTAATTTCACAGTATTCTTCCACAAATGTTAGAACGTTTGAAAAAAGTCGAATTACTCTAAAATCACTACTTTCAAGTTTATAGTACGTTAACACTTTTATATCTAGAATTAAACGTATAATTCGAAACTGCAATAATGTACAGGGTGTTTAATTTGTATTGGCAAAGTAATTTGCTACTTTTGCCACTTAGTATGGAAGCGTTGCCAGCCCTATGTTTATTAGAACTTTTTGTATTCGTTTGATGTGGAGAACTTAACCTAAAAGGTTGTGCAAACTATTTCCGCATGTTAACAATATACAAAGATCTTCATGGCAACTCGATTTTTCACAAAAACGGAATTTTATCAAAAACCTTTATCGACTTTTACACACAAGGGTATTTTTTTGTATACTTTTGTATGGAGAATAGATTTTCATGTCAAAAGTTAGCAAATCTTTAGTGAATTAAAGGTACGTTACGAGGTACGTCGAGCACTCACACATCTACACCTCTGGTCGACGAATTCGAACGTAAAGAAGTGAAATTCCTTAGTGCATCTTTGGAATTTTCGATATTCCTAAATTTGTTATAGTTTTTTTTTATTACAGATTAATTACATTCAGTTTTAGAGTAGGAAGATCATTACATGATTTAATATATATGGCAGTATATTATGTTTAACAACCACAGTTAACAAACACAATACCAATTTCATTAGTACTGCAACTTGCAAGTGAGTTTCGTAGGCAGAACTTGTTTTACGATCTAAAGAAAATTGTTAATTCGAGTATTAATTTATGCTTCCGAAGTAAATTTACTTATAAAACTTCATTAACAGATTGTAAACCAAAGTAGCAATTGCGTTAAATTACTAATAACGTAATTAATCGCTACCGTTAGATTTTTTTCCTTAAGGCCAGTGGTGTTTCCATTTACTTATCACTACTGTGATACCTTAGGGATTTTCGAAAGTTTTCTTGGATTATTCAATTAAACCCTTTTGTCATATTAATTATTTCGAAGGGCCTCATTTTGCGAAGAGTGTGCCTTCACACTGCAATAAGATGATGACTAATCTCATCCCTATGGCGGAGTCATAAAAACACCCTTACGTAATTTACGCGTATTGGGGAAAACTGCCGAATATTTTTGCAATGTGTTTCTAATTCAGCACATGATTACATATATGTAGTTTCATCTCCGGTTTAGGGTGACGCATCCAGAACACTAACAGTGGAGGGCGACGTTCGAGGAACGGCGATGATATCGACTGAGGTTCAGTGCGACGCCCTATGAGCTGTCCCGCCGCTATTATTTTGACCCCGATAAATAACTTGAAGATTAGGACGCCTACGCATAAATATAGATATTTTTGGTTTGGGCTGTCAACGCTGTGATTCGATTGTTTTGTCAATATTTATTATTAATTGGCTTATGTGGATTACTTGTATATTATCCAAGCTTTTTTTCCATTGCCTGTTAATTGGACGGTAATTACTTTGTAGTGCATTTTCTGAAATATACGAGAAGTTTAAAAGTCAGGAACAAGTTGGGAAAGTGTCTCAATTTAAATAAGTATTTATTTTCTACCACTGTTGGTGAAGGAATAATATTGTTCAATGCAAAGAATAAGGGAACAATAGAACGGAGAATAAGAAGAATACAAGAAGCTAGGTGGAAAGCGAAAAAAAGCAGGAGACGACGATAGCAATAAACTCAGTAAAGCGATCTTATTTGTATGCAATGTGGTTCTTTCCTCCGATTCGAGAACGTTGTCTCTGTTAGAAGTTTACAAAATATTTGCTAAGCATCAAAATCAAATACTTGTGATAATTACATTGTATTTTTAGTAAATATTTGTCGATAAACCCGCGATTATGTATTATGCTTTGTACCAATCAAGTGTTTTCGCCATAAAAGTTGACTCATCAATTAAACTTAAAAAAAATTGTGTTTTGTACGACACTTTAAACATTTATTAGCCTGGTTCCTCGTGTACTAACAACAAGTACATTAATTAGGGTTAGTGTTAATTATTTAGTGCCTGGGATATTTATTTTTAAAGTTTTGTATACTCGCCCATCCGAAAATCGGAATATATTAAGTGCTCGTCTCCTAAAGCTTTTAAAGCCGGTTGTTAATCTTGTCCCTAAACCATTTCAAAAGCTCAAATCAGCGAGCGACATTTAATACTGCAGCCCGGATCTTTGTTACCGTCAACATGACTGACGCCGTTGCTATGGTTACGGCGCCGGGTCGCGGGTTTGCCTTGAAATGCTACCGAGGCCCGCTGTGAAACTTCGCGAGCGTAATTAGGTTTCGCGTTTATGAAGTTCAACTACCTTGTGTTCCGTTTTCTAGCAATATGCTAATGGCCCAATACAAATGCACTTACAACAAAGATATTTTTTTCGTTTTGAATCGAACCTTTCTTTACAATAACATTATGGGTAACGTAAAAGTCGTATTAATTAAAAATGCGCACGTCATATGCGAACGCCATTAAAATTCTTTATTTCTTGTTGCAGCTCATATTGGAGCTGGTGGAACCTTCAGGACATGGATGTTTCTTTTACCAACGTACTGGAGGGTGCGCGTCAGTACTTTCAGGGGTTGCCGTCTGTGTCATGCTCCACGGCAAATAATACATCGTACACAGCCACTGGAGAACGCCAAAACAATCATTATGGAGTGGAACAACAAAATCAAGAGAGAACCACTTCTGGAACTTCATACTGGCCGCCGCATCAAGAAAATCAGTTGAGGCCACCAACGCGCGACCGCGTTTCGGTAGACTCGCTGCAAAGGCCGCCTTCCCATCAAGCGGAGACACCAAGACCATCTTCGCATAATCAAACAGTTAATCAGCTTCAAGCGGAGCAAATACGAACTTCTAGTAATTACCATACGCAAACTGCCCATCAAGAACAGCCCGTTCCGACATCACATTCGTACCAATTTTCAAGACCGCATTCGCGAGAAGTGCAGCAACAACATGTCACACAACAACAGCAACAACAACAACAACAGCAACAACAACAACAGCAGCAGCAACAACAACAACAACAGCAGCAGCAACAGTATCAATCTCATATTCTACCAAATCCGTCATATCATCAGTCTGCAACACCACAACAGGCTCAATCGCGAGCACCTTCAAGAATTCAAGACCAACCAACGCCAAGTTCGATGCCTTCTCAATCATACCACCAGATGCAGCAATCCCAAAGCCATACCCAACAACCTCAAAATCATACCCAACAACCTCAAAATCATACCCAACAATCATATGCCAACTATCAGCACTCACGTTCCTATTATCCCGTGCATACTCAAGCACAACAGCAACAACAACAATCACAGTCTTACCATCACCCCTACCAGGTTGTTACCAGTCAGGCTTACACTCAACCACAAGAGTCTTCGTACGTTCATCAGTCGTATGCTTCGCATTCTCAAAATACGTTTCAAAATGACAATAGCTATGCAACATCGAAATCGTCCACTCAAGAAATGAACCTCATGAAAGAGAATCAGGCTTCGCAAAATCAGCAAACGTCGTCGCAACCGTATAGAACGACACACAACCTACCTCCGATTGCTGCGCTCTCATCTCTCAATTACCATTCCAGTAGAAGTAGTAGGGAAGCCATACGTATCGCGAATAATAAAACACGTACTCCTACATCGGCCATACTCACACCTAGTTATTCTAAGCCGGTTTCCGAAGCTTCTGTTATATCTCAGCATGCCTCAAGGGTGCCATTGCAGTATTCAGCACATAGTAGCCACAACGAATATGCGAATAGTGTGCAACAAACTAGATCAGCAGCTAGTCAAGCGCAAGCCTACCATTATACTACAGCTGCTACTACACAGTCTAGTAATCAATACCCATCCACTTCGGGAAGCTTATCAACTGCCTCTTCGGCTCAAAATCAGTCTTCCAGCACTCATTCGAACTTTCAAGCCCATCCGACATACACCCATCAAGAAACCGCCAAAACATATCATCCAAATTCTAAAATAATTCAACAAAATCCAACAGCGTTAAATCAAACTAGTAGTAACCTGCCAAATAGTGGAATTGCATCTGTTATGAAGCAGAAGCGCGAATCGCCGTTAGATTTGTCCGTTAAGACTGTTAGAACATCAGCAGACTCTACCCTGGATGATACTGATACGAATGCAAATGATGTACAAAGGCTAGCGAAGTATTATCAGACTGGTAGACCACCAATGCATTCGCCGATGCAAGCACCCGTTTCATACCCCACTTATGATGTGTATGCCAACTCATTTCAAAGGAATCTCTCAGCTAAATCTTCGCAGGTATCAAATACAGCAACGGGTGCTCCAAAAGTAGACTTTTTTCCCAATTTTAATATCCCATCTTTAAATCAGGCGCCGTCAAATAAAATTGATAACCGGAGGGTACCCGTTCAATCTAATTATGATAATCTGAACCAAAGGCAGACCTATGACAGAAAAAACATCTACCAACAAGTAGTTACGCCACAGTCGTCCATTCGGCATCCTGTAAATTCAGTACCAACTTCAGCACACGTTAATTCCAATTCTGTATTGCAGTCGTCTGCAAAGAAACCATTACAAGGATTGCCTAGAATTGATTTTCTTCCACCAACTCATAAAACATCAAATATATATACTGCACCTTCTGATATTCAGAGAAAACGAACATCCGAACAAATTTCGGCGATGGTTCCTAACAAAATTCCAAAAGTTGATGTATGGAGGCAAACTATTGACCAGCAAATTGAGCAAAGACTATCATCTTATGCAAAATCAAGGTTACAGCAGGAACAAGTACAGAAACAACAAAGTATTCCTAATAAGCAACTTGTAAATGGAAATTATTCGTCTGTAAGTCAAGACCGCAGTAAAGATTTATACCAATCAGCATATCATCGACAACAATATAACACTTTGCAAACTGCCCAAGGTTATACTAATGCTAATCATTACAACAGTGCGCAGACCAATCATAATCAAACTTACGTACCTACAGCCTCCGCCCATCAATATCCAGGTTATGCGAATCATGGATCTCAGCAGCAACAGGCTCTCTACGCGCAACATTCCTTGTCAAAAGCTAATTCAAATCCAGCGTTACCCGTTGTTGGTGCAAATAGAAATACCGTCGGAGGCGCTGCAGATAGACGGGTGTTAAGTTTGTTACGAAATAGTTTAGAGATTAAAGGTGCCAAAGAAGCACAAAAGAAACTAGAACAGGAACAGCAAAAACCGCAAGAGGTTACTCATTCTCATCCTCATCCACGATCGGATATACAGCAACCATCCACCGATGTTATGGCGCCATTACAACCCAAGTCCGGATTAGTAGGCCGTCACAATATGTCACCGTTTGCAGCTACCAGCTTGTTTGACAGAAATAGCAACACACCTCCTACGTACAAATTTCATATACCTAAAGCAATCGATTCCATCAAATTCGATGCGGAAATGACGAAAGATAATCGATTTCCTGAAAAAATGATTAACAAGCACGGTGATGGTAATCATCCTGCAATGGCTAATCCTAATACCGATTTGGACGCACTTTCCGCTTTCCTCGCCGCCAGGATCCGTACAAAAGCGGAACTTAAGCAAGTTGGACCAACACAAAACATGTATAATAATAATTCGGCTAATTCGAATTTAATTCGTTCTTCAAGTGAAACTCAACTTTTTAGATCTCAAACTAAGCAAACAGAATGTTCACCATCTCAAAATTCTTCCAACGGGGGAAGTCCACCAAAATTAACTCGAGAACGTGTGGCTTACCCTCCTAGACGTAGATTGTTCAGTAGAAATGAAGAAGACCCAGTTTGCAATGTTCCACTAAGAGATAAATCTGGTTTGAGGAGTTCTTCGGAAACTTCCGTCTTTGATTTTCCAGATAGTGATTCAGAAACGGAAATGCCTGTTCTAGAAAGACAATCTTTGGTTGATATGCGAAGAGATAGGAGGACATATCCAAAACCTGCTGTTAGTGAAGAAGTAGAATCTTCTGTGCTACCTTTGAGTCCTTTGGATGTTTCCTTTGATGATGCTTGTGATAAGTTTATGGAGCAGTTGAAGAGCGGTGTTGGAAAGAAAAGGGGAAGGCGGAAAAAGGTTGTTGAACCAGACGTTTTGGCTAAACTAGAAACGGTGGTTACTCAGACACAAGAAATAAAGAAGGAAGTTGATGATACCGTTGCAATTAAGGAAGAACCCAAACCGGAAATTGGAAATGAAACGGAACACAGCAAAAAAACAAAAGCTGAAAGCGATTCAGATTCTGATGCTCCATTAATTCAATGTAAGAGCAAGCCTTCCACAGTTGGTGGTGGTATAAGCGACACTGAAGAAAGTGTTGACGTAATAAAACAGGAAAAACCGGACGTTACAACGAAATCAGAATTATCAAGTGATAGTAGTGATAGTGAAACGGAGACCATTAAAAATATATCGGATAAAATGAAAGTAACTGAAACAGTAGACGACAAGAAAACGGATTCGACGCCAACGAAATCAGCAAAGGGTATTGGAGATGGAACAGATTTTCATCCGGGCTGGGAAGAGGAAGTGTACAAGTACAAACGTTCTTTAAGAATGCCAGCGGCGTTGATTCACGTAACGAGGCCTCCTCAGTGGCACAGACTATCAACATCGCTACCTGACCTTGATCCTTGTCCTAATTCACCTTCTCCATCTGAAAATACCGATTGTTCTAAAATAAAAATTAAAAGTGAACCTGTAGACAGTGATATCGACTCAAATTCTAATTTCAGTTTCTCTTTTGGTAAAAATAATTATGACTCTGAAGAAGGCAGTTCATCGGTTAAAAGTCTAAATGTTTCATCTACCAAACCAAAAAACAATAATTCAATTTTGGATCGTTTGTTGGAACGTTGTGGAGCACGTAAACGAAAGCGACTGAGGAAAAAGAACGAAGAAACGGGTCCAAAGATTATACCGAAATCAGAAAATCAGCTTGAACTTTTGCCGACACCCAGTTTACAGATTGTATCACAAACTAAGAACAAGAAAGAACAGATAATCAAAGAAGAATCGGTGTTTCTCGGATTTCGAAAAAAGACTATCGATAATTTCAAAGATACTTTTATTAGTAACTCCAACAGTTTGCTCGGTATTAATGAACAATTTAAAACAGTGGTGCTAAAATCTAGAACTCGCTTGGAAACGAGGGTGCTTAAACAGAAAGCCACCATAAAAGAAGTGTTTGGAGAGGACAGACCCGCGTCTGCTCCGCCAGTAACTTGCGTGGACAATACAGAAGTGCCGGAAGATGCGGAAAGCAAACCCCATTTAAATATAACATTTTCTAAGGACGATAATATGGTTTCCAATATACAAAAACGCAAACTGAATTCCGTTCTAGAAAACACAAAAGAGGCACTTAAAAACAAACTCCTCAATCGAGGTCGGAAAGGAAATGCCACTTTACTTAAATCTATCACTAACAAAAAAATAACCTCAGAATATGGTGATGAGGACATAGTCATCAAGAGGGACCCAGACAGTAAATCTGAGACACCATCAATAGATGGAGATGACTGTACTATACCTACAAGAAAACGTATGAAGAACATGAGACGCAAATTTAGTTCTGGCTTTGATTACATACGTAAAAAGAAAAAGATAGTAAAGAAGGAGGGATTAGAAACTGAAACGACAACAAAACCTAAACGAAGAGGTTTGGTGCCCAAAACTAGTCCCGAGTCTGTACAAGATATACAGAAAGAAATCAAAATGTGGGTCATGAATAAAGGTATTGGTGAAACACATTTGCATCGCGCTGCTAGACTCGGATATACGGTAATTTAATAACAAACTAAGGGTTTTTATGTAATTCAACCAATTTTGTTTATTTGCAGGACATAACCGCATACTGCCTAGAAAAAATGGATGGTACTGCATCACCAAAGGATAACGCAGGGTACACGCCGCTCCACGAAGCTTGTGCTCGTGGACACCTCAGCATTGCAAAGTTACTTTTATTGTATGGTGCCAATGTCAGTGAATCTGCTCAGGGTGGAATAAGGTATTTTTTTATTTCTTTGCCGATTTGTTGATCATTTAACGATAAGATATTGGATACAGTCAACTTTCGCTAAATTGATCCATTTCTAATAATTCGAATCTTCCTATATGTCGTCAATTTTTGTGGCATTATTTGCTAAATTAAATGTACACTTTCATTACAATACAATTAATTTGCAAATGCAAACTCTTACTTGTTTAGCTTTATTAAATTCCTTAAACAGTTTCTTCTTGAGTAATTTGCTGCCATCTAAATAGGTAGCTACAAGCACAGATAAGGTAGTGTTAACCTTATCTGTGCTACAAGTTACCAACAAGCATACACACAATACAGAGGAGTACTTGTGTCCATGAGAAGTAGTGATGGGCATAATCGAATGATTTTCATGATCGAATAATTGACAGTCCAATGAATTTAATAATCGAAAAAATCATTCAGATGTATCTATCCGGTAAAAACTAGTAGAACCGCTCTCCGCTTGCTTCTCGAATGCTCTTGTGAACGAATTCTCGTTTTCATCGTCTTTTCTGGGCTTTTTTTCTGTCCTATTTCTACAAATCGCGAAAGTGGACACATTAGTCTATTTTGTCAATTAATTTTTTTAATGAAACCAGCAAAACATTACCTGAATGTTCAAATGAAATTTTTTTCGCGCTGTGCGCTCGCATTCGCTCGGATTGCGTGAATTCGGTCTGCATTCACATCATGATAGTACGCCTCGTAGTATTGTGCATTTAGATTATGCATTTGGATTGGGCAGTTTTAGTTGGCTAATGTAATGCCTATTATCGGTTCATCGCTCGCTTTCGAAGCGGACAAAACCGATCGTTTTAATATCGTAAAATCATTAGAATAATTTTCTGTAACCTCTCGATGTATTTCGATAATCGAATGAGTTGATTATGTTTATAATCACTAATGAGAAAAGTGCCTGTACACTATTTTCAGTTCAGACTGTCCTCTATGCCCAGGAGATAGTAAATAAACTACGACAATCTTCTTACTGCGCATGCGCCGTCACATTCGGTTTCTAAGTGTTTTCCTGCAGGGTTCTCGGTAGCACAGATGACGAATGCGTGTACAGCCTTCTGCTGCATCATAGGGTGGTTGTCTGGTCGAATTTTGGTGTTTTTTTTTTGATAATTATACCTACTGTTTTTTAACTTTTTTGTCTATGCGTCTGATCAACGGACAAATGCGACAAAAGTAGTATAATTATTTAATTAATATAATTTTTATTTTTAAGTTTTTAAAATGAACCGACCGGGGGATCGAACCCAAGATCACTTATCTTGTGCCTGCAAACGGTGTGCACGCATTAATTCATTGCACCGCCGCGTCTATTCACAACAAATGCTTAAATTTGATATGAAAACAAATTTTTCCGCTGATCAAATGCATAGACGCTTTCTTTTTCTAAAACAATATTGTCGGACTATGCGGTCTACGCGTGGTTGTCGTTAAGAACGGTTTTTTTAAAGTAAAAATACCAAAACGAAGTAATATTCGCTCAAATGAAACGAATGCAGAGGATTAGCTTTGATGATTTAGAACGTCTTCTTTTGCTGTACATTTTGTTTCCTGTACAGACAATTACCTAATGTACAGTGTGATTCAATCAAATTTTCGATAAAGGAATACAAGATTAATGTCAAAACTTAACCTTAAGGCATAGAACATACAAAGAAAATTGAAATTTTTGTTTTTCATGGTAAACTTTTATAAAAAAAATTTTATCATATTGTGTTTTTTTATATTCTTCGAAATTTGCGCCCTTAAACTTATGGCGCCCTAGGCGACTGCCTAGTCTTTAACATACCTAAAATTAAAGCCAATAATTACCATCATAGGGAAAGTACATTGAATGGGAACGAACCCAGTCGCCATTAGTGGAATAGTTCCAAAGACTGAGACTTTGGTCACTGTTTCACCACCAGTCTCTCTTGCGAATTTTTCATTCTAAAAGTGACTTAGACAAGGTCATAATTATTTTTGTTTTGATAAAATTATTCTAATTAAAAATTGTTGTATTTAATGTGAAGTTTCAATATTAAAAGAAATTACTCAGATTGAGAAAATTGCTGGTTTTTTAACTCGACCATAACACCTCCCTTGACCTAAACAAATGAAAGTATATTTTTAATTAATGACTATCACTGGACTTCCATAGAGGAAACACATATTTGTAATGCAACTAATAATATTCCACCATCATTAAAGTATTAACGTTTTTATAATTTGGTGTGTTTATTGTGAATTTTGTATTAAAATTACTACTTCTTGTGCAGGCCACTTCACGAAGCAGCAGAAAATGGTTTCGTAGAAATAGTAAGACTATTACTTTCATATGGAGCCGATCCAATGTTAGCGACATATTCAGGCCTCACTCCGTTATCTGTAGCAACAGATGAGGCCACCGTCAATTTACTACAAAGCCACATAGCTGACCTTCAGGGGCAGCCTTCTGCAACTTGGAACTTTTTGGGCCCAGCTCTATGTTTTGGTTTGTATACCTTAATTGTTGTTTACGTATTTTTACAGTAACAAATTAATAAATTATAAATTTTACTAGATCTCGAAGAAAGTGGTTATAATCCTTTAGAAGATGTACCAAGTGCAGATCCACTTTCCGAGGATGAAGACATCGAGTTTGAAATAAGTGATATTCCATTACCTAATCTCTACACCATTCGAGGAGAGTCGCAATTGGATCGATGGATTTTGTTGCAAGACTTATCTAATATACTTAAAATAAAGTCGAGGGATGCTCTTTTGCGGCAAATAAGTCCGGTTATGCCATCGACAAGTACAAACAGTAGTTATAAGAGTGTTCTTCGAGAACTTAAAATGGCAGACTTTTTAGAACAAGCAAGCTGTTGCCAGTACATGTGTGCGGGTGAAAAAATAAATACTCGAGCATCAAAAATTGCTTTAGTGAAATACAGTGACAAAGTTAGACAATTGCTAGGTGTTGATAAAGTCATGATAACGGCGAGGTGATCTTTACCTACAATACATTGTGTTTTTTGAACGTTAAACGAGCATTGTGCTCAGTGATATTAGGATTCATGTAATGCTGCGAACTTTATTTTGTTTTTTATTTGTATTTTTTTGAATGTTATGATCTTGATGGTGCTTTATTGTGACCTTTTGCAATTCACTGAGGCAGTTTTGCGTTACTTCACTTTAGGAAAAATATTGTTTTTAGTTCGTTGATTTCTTGTATTCAAAATTTATGTTAGCAAGGGCAATGTAATAATCAGAGGTATAATTAAATGAAATTTGGGTGTACATGTTTAACCAACATAGTTTTCTTTATTGAAGATTATTGTTTTATCATTTTCTTGGTATATGCAAGCCGTTTATTAATAGCTTGACACAGAGATGGATGGGGTGACGACGGAAAATTAAGGTACCGGCGAGCCCCATGTTCTTAGGCTCACCCAGTCTCGGTCTCGACGTCTTATCATTTAAAACTTGCCGGCCATTAAGGAAATTTCTCATTCTTTCCTGTTTTTTTGAATTTTATTATACAAAGTGTCCACCTTTGTAAAACAACAAAAATTTGTGTAGGAATTTTACTAACAGTAATCTACAATTTTGTGTGTTTACGTTCAAATTCACCTACCAGGGGCGTAAATGTGTAGAGTGCTCGATGTATTATTGACACCCTTAAGATTTTGGAGATTCTGACATGAAAATCTTATTCTTTATGCAAAATTACAAAAAAGAGGTACTATTGTTGAAAATCCAATGGTTTTCAAGATAATTCAATTTTTGTAAAAATCAAGTTGCCATAAAGGTCTGAGTATCATCAAAAAGAAGCGGAATTAATTTGAAAAAACATTAAGGGAATGTTTCTACACATTAAGCCAAAAACAAGTGCCAAAATATAGGCCCGGAAAGGCTTTCTTGCAAAGTTACAGGCTCTGGAAGAGTTTGGACTGTTGGAAATTTTTTCTCTTTCCGAAAAGACGTGTTGCTAGGGCCGTGTTTGTTAGAACTTTGTTTATTTTTTTGATATGTGGAAGTTGCCCTCGTAGTTTGTTTCAATTATTTCCCCATTTTCATGAACCTTTCATGGCAACTTGATTTTTCACAAAAATTAAATTCACGTGAAAACTGTTAGATTGAGCAACATTCAACAAGTTATCTTTTTAACAAAATATAATATAAAATAATAGGAAATATTTCAATTTATAGCGGAGGTATTAACTAAAACGCGATTTAACTGTTTCATTTTGGAAAGGCTGTAACTCCTTAAGGAAGCATTTTAGAACATATCTTCATGGGAACTTTTTCTCTTAAAATGACATAAGAAATCACCTCCCGAAGTTTGTTGATGTAATTCTGCAACACCCTGTATGTTACCTTGATTTCTCTGCTGCCACCCTTGACAAAACTAGAGTTTGTATTCACAGAATAATTTTCTAAACAAAATCTTGATTTCTTAAGTATCGTTAACTAATTTTTGGAATGAAAACTATTTACTGATTTGAAACTACCCAAAGCAGGGCAGATTTGATTGAAATGCTGAGTGATAATAATAAAAAATTAATTTTTATCATGTACATTCAAATTTAAAAATGGGTTCTGAGAAAATATATCTGATTATAATGCAATGAGAACTGAAATTATTTAATTTGTTTTGTTAGATATGTATATAAAAAAAATACTGCGGTATGTTTATTTGAATTATTACAAAAAAAATTTTATATGAAGTTTACCTTTGATGTTGATTATTTTTTTGTTTTTTATACAAAAATGTGCAGTAGTGTAAAATGTTACTTAGCGGGGTTATTGAATGTTACCGTCGTTTTTTTTAGACCGATTTACAAATATATGTTACGCTTCGTATAAAATAAGGACATTAAAATAGTGATTGTGGTAAGATTGTGCAATAATTGTCACCTGAGTGGATATTGTTATTGCTTTTAGTGTACGTAATCTGTCGAACGTAAACGATGTACGAAGGAAGAAAAAAATTACTTAACAATAAGTAGCAAATATTTTGTATGTGAATTCCTATAAATGCATAATGTAAAGTAAATGGTAATCAATATTTTTGATGCTCAGGGATATGTACTTGCAATCAAGGCAGTGCATAATCATTACGAAGCCGATTGTATATATGTAGCTATTAAATTTGTTCAAAATAAATATTGTACATAGTTAGTTATACAAGTGATATAGGCAATGATAGTAGAAAAGAAATGTGTAAATGTTTTAACTCTCATACTACGAAAGCTTTTTCTATGTACCTAACTTTAGATAAAAAAGAGTCTTTGTAACTTATCTGTGTGCTTGCTCATTAGAAATATATCTTCATTTTTTTTTGTAATTCTGCTTCATTAGATGTACAGTAAGTGGATATTTATCTGTGATGCGCATTGGTGGGAAAGTGCAATGCTTTCTATGCAAATGTAACAATGTGATTTTGCCGATTTCTCCTATCAGTGTAAAAATTTATAAAAGGTATTTTAATTGATAGTCTTTTTTCACATTTTTATGTTTTCCTTCTTTAGATCATCTGTGACTAATAAAGATATTAAGATGACCTTTATACATTATTTTTTATAGCTTCTAGGACTACTCATGTATTTTATTAATTAGTTACCTGTTAGCATTCCACACTAAGCAACCTTTATGTTACCCTGAATTAATAGACTTTTTTTTTTACATTACTAGGTTGCTCTAGAAAGTTGTTAATTTTTCACTTTAATTTTGTTTTATGCTGAAAATGATGATTTTCCACAACAATTTTGTCTAAACCGACTCCACTACTACAAAATATGATACAGGGTGACTCATTTAAGTGTCGCCCTTCTATTATTTCCTAAGCTATTGAGAATATAAATTTTTTTTCTTAATAAAAGTTGTTGATAAATATCTGTTGCACAACCTGAAATTATCAACAATTATTGTTATGTTAAATGGAATTTCTTGTATATTAGTGCATTTTTAGGTTCTAGATTTAATTTTTGATCGAAAAGTATCAAGCTACTACCATCTTAAAATTATTGGTTTTTGAGTTATTCGACTTGTTTCAATAATTTCGATATTTGTCCACTAATTTAATTAATTAATATTTTAGATACCAAAAACGTTTACCCAGGCTCATTCTCAGACTATTAACACAGTGCAAAGTATTTATCAGTATATTCAAAACAGCAAATTATTTCACAGGGTGTTCGTAATTTAATGGCCATTCTGCAAAATTTTAAATGTCAATAATTTTTGTTTTTTTTTTCAAATAGAACGCCCAGTATTTTTTACTACCATCAAATGTGGAATAAAATTCTTTTTACTTTCCTATACTTCCAGTATAGGGAAGTATTGATTTCATGCAAATTTTCAAAATCGAGATTTTGACGGAAATACATGTTTTGGGCTTCCAGGATCCTAAAAAAGTGGTTTTTAAAAAATGTCTGTCTGTGGGTGTGTGTGTCTGTGTGTCTGTGTGTCTGTCTGTCTGTCTGTCTGTGTGTGGGTAACGCTCATATCTCCGGAACGGCTGGACCGATTTCGATGTGCTTTGGAATGAGGAGGTATATCAAAAATTCATCGACAAAATAAGCTTTTAGAAAGAATCCGAAACCGGAAGCGGAAGTTAGACATGTTTTTTTGGTAGCATTTTTTTCAGAAACGGAATTTTGGAAATTTTAATAGTGGAGATTAAAGAAGGCCTTAGGACAAATCAAACGATTTTTTACCGAACTCTCTAGCTTCAACATGGCGGCCGCTACGAATTTTTGAAAATTTCGACTTTAACGCCCATTTACTCAAAAACCAGTTATCTGATTGGAATCTACTACATCTTGTTTGGTAGCCCTTCAAGGGTACTATACCATGAAATATCATTAATTTTGAAAATATAAAAACGATCGCAATGACATCACTCCAAAATTTTGGAATTTTTCAAAAAAAAATTTCTCAAAAACTGCCCACACGTTTTTGTTTAAACTTTTTAAGCTGATAGAGATAGGCACCTGCTACAATTTTGTTTTTTGCTCATTGCTATAATTTCACTGTGACGCACTCTGTGAATTTTTGAAAATTGAAAATTGGTACCTTTTTATTTATTTAACGGGGGGCAATAAAATGTTTCTGTTAAAGCAAAATAGCTCATCATTGACAGCAAAATCCGAATATCATAATATTTTTTCGATAATTTCATATTTAGGGGGGCTACTGTTTCCCCTCCCCCCAAATTTTTTCAATAAAAAATTAAAAATCTGGTTTTTTGTTTTGTTTGCTCTAGCAGAATCTTCTTACAAAAAATCAAAAAATCGAATTTTTTGCCCCTTAATAATCTTTTTGTCCTTAGAAGAATTTCACATACTTTCTACAGCAGTTGTATTCTTGTACGGAAGTGGCTAGAGTTCTGAACGTTCTATGCATTTCTATTGCGCTCGCATTCAATACGCACTTATTTAACGATAACGAGCAGGTTCAGAATAGCATGGATGGATATGCGGGTGTGTTCGGGTGTACTGCCGTTTTACTGCATAAGTAGTTGTGGGGTCGAGCCTCGGTTGGGGCCAAAAATTTTTTTTTATTTTATAGTTTTTTTTAAAACACTGCTTTTGCGTTTCTAGACAGGTGTATATCAAAAGTGTTGGAAAATATTAAACAATGTTAATTTATAAGTATAGGAAAGTCCAGGCGAAGTGTTTCGCTCATTTTTTAATTTGATATAGGGTTTGGTATACCAAATTTTCCAATTTCTTTGGTTTCTTTAGATTACTTTTTTTATAAATTTAAAATGAAAATAGGTGTTGTGCTATGAAAACAAAACAAGGATTCTTATTTTCTAACGTTTAAAAGTGTAACTCCCAATACTACTTTCAAAACTTTTAAGAATATCAATTTTTTCTTTATAAACGTGGTTTGTTGCCTAATTAGCTCTTTTATGCTACATTCCAAAATTTTCTGTCTTGCCACCTGACTGACCAGTGACTTCGTCGATAATTTTATTAATTGACAACATATATTTTCTTTGGCTGTTGGATAAATTTTTTCCGTTACAATGATGTAAAATTTTCATGCCCTTACATTTTCCAAAACTTGCAAAAGTTGTATGTCATTGAAACGAGTAAAAATCTATCTAACTGCCTTAGAAAAAATTACATTATTATTTAAGAAAATTATTGATGACGTCACTGCTGTCAGGATACCATAGACATGTTACAAGTAAACTGGACAGAGCATTCTGCATAAGTCTCATGTCGAGAAGTTGTGCCAAGACGCAATAGTGCGAGTGGGATGACTAGATACGGCAAGTGCACGAAAGAGACTGCAAGCGCATTATAAGT
Source organism: Ctenicera cuprea (assembly GCA_958336395.1). Lineage (NCBI taxonomy): Eukaryota > Metazoa > Arthropoda > Insecta > Coleoptera > Elateridae > Ctenicera > Ctenicera cuprea. The sequence goes on from OY284490.1 coordinate 1,923,395, forward strand.
GTGGTTATACTAAGTTAGACATGTGCACTCTTATAGTTTGTTTGCCAAAATGCGTTTTTTTTCATGTAACGAACCAACAATAATTAGTGCCTCTAGGATAGAATGTTCTTACACAATTAAAATGAAATATTTCTATTTATGGCCGAGATATATCATTAAAACGTGATTAGATTGTGCTACAATGGGGAGGCTGCAACTTCGCAAGGAAGCTTTTACGGCAGTGGCGCAACTTCAGAAAATAGACCCCATTGCGTAATAATCGCATACTTAACCTATTTTTTTGAAACAAACAGTCTCCCCCTTTTGTCGGCGATTTTTACAAGCCACCTTGCCACACGCATGCGTAATGCCGCTAAAATTAGGTTTTGCAACTAAAAAAATTAAATTTAATTGTTATATATTACAAAATAGCGTCTTGTTTCATTTTTTGTAGAGCAATCATGATCTAGTAAACCTAAAGTTACTTTAAAGTCAGGGGCGTAGCAACATGGTGGTGGATGCCTGAAGAAAAACAGGCCCTTGCTCTTTCTCCTGTTTCACTAAATAAGTTCCGTAAATAATTATAACAAATAAAAATTATCATGAGACACAAAAATGTAGTCGTGAATTAATAGAAACGTCATACTAGCTATCAAACATACACGTCTGGTCTTACACTTTTTTGCAAGTTTTTGGACTCGGCAAATATGTGTTATATGGAACTACAACTAATTTCAAAAGTTCTGTAACTGTCGTCGCAGTTGGTGAATTTTACGTATTTGTTGGATTTTCACATGATTCATTTTTTGGGCTTCTGTGGACCCCCTTGGCAATGGGCCCGGAAGCTACACGTCCTTTGCATCCAGCTAGCTACGTACCCTGCTTTAAGTGTTGTGCAAGAGGTAAAAGCAGAAGAATTACACAAAAGAGTAGTTTTAAAAGTTCTTTAAAGAAAATATCAACCGAGCGAATTAGATCAAATTTTTGTAATCGATGTTGTTGATATGAGTCGATATAAAGATGAAAATAAAGGTTACGCTTTTATTTTTAATGTTTAATATGCATTTAGTAAGTTTGTATGGAGCAAGCCTTGCATGAGTAATTGAGCAATAGAAATTTTGAAAAATTTCCAAAGACTGTCAGCGTTGGTCAGAATACCCGATAAAGTACAATCCAACACAGGAAAAGAATTTGTAAATGCAACATTCCAAAATATATTGAAACATACAATATTGAAATGCACAGAAAATTTTGAAAAGGCTGTGATTATAGAATGATTTAACGTAACATTAAAATAGAAAATCGAACAAAAGTTTGAATTAACACCAACAAAAATTTAATTGATGTATTAGATATCCAAATATACAACCATAATGACGTTCATTCTACCATTAAAATGGCTCCTACATAGGATGTGATAAAATTTCAACAAACAAGAATTGAGATAATTTGCAGATTTACATATTACAGTTCGGCCAAAAATGCTGTTCCTATAATTATTATTGTATAGCGAATTTTGAATCGTGTATTGCTAATTTAATTAAAAATAAGTTATTTATACTGAAATCTAAAAATTTTTTTTACATTATTTAAGGATTTAGATTAATTAAGTTGTTCCCTTTTTAGTTATGTTAACCAAATATGTATAAAAATTTTATTCAACAAAAAAAGTTTCAACTTAACTAGCTGCAAAGTAGCCGAGGACGTGTTACTTAAAAAGGAAAACCGCAGGTGGATTTGTCTTTTGCAAGTTGCGTTTTTAACGGCCCCTGCGCTTTTCTTGAAACGCACTAATCTAGGAATTTATAGACTGCCTAGGTGTTGATACTGTAAACTAGCTGGGGGACATCTGAAAAAAATCGTCTTGGAATTTCGTAGAAGGGTGTTTTATGAAGTAGGCAAAGTAGTTCTTAGAGGACTTCATTGTTGAACATCCGGCTTGGTCGTTCCTGACCTATGGTATGCTGAAATTTCTGTGTCGTTACAACTTAAATTATAGAAAATTAATAATAATTTTCATGGCCGCCCTTCTTCGAGGCACACCTGGTTTGAGCGGGCCTGAGTACATTTCAATTTTTATTTGTGGCAACACTAATTGGATCGCCAGCCAGTCTGGTCCTACATAACTGCAAACATTAGTTCAGCTAGCATACAAGGTTTTGGTTGTATAACATACAATTCACAACATTGATAGTTTAGGTTTTTTCTATACATAACAATGGTTTATAGTTGTGTTAGAAAGCCAAAAATAAACCTTTTCTAATTTTATAGAATCGTTTGGATAGAGTAAATTGAAAATTTATTCTTAAGAAAGTAAGGTCATGCCTAATTTGCCCCTTTCGCTTTTGACCAAAAATTTGGTTTTAAATTTATTTCTGTTGCCCCGAACTGTATAAACTGAAATCTCCCGCGCTATATATTAAATCCTGATTTTCAAGCGTTGGTACCGTATGTTACTAAAACTCATTTTTTAAGTTGGTACTTCGTTTCCATCCTCGCTAAAACACAAAATGGCTCTACAACGAAATGTCTTGTCAGTTCTCGCAAATATGTGTGTGTAGTTGTTTGATAGCCAATTTTAATTAATTATTGCAAAATTAATAAAAACGTTGAGTTATTATCTTTAAACCTAAAGTTACTTTAAGTGTTGTGCAAGAAGATTAAAGAAGTTTTTGCAATAATTTTCAACAGCTTGACGTTTGGTGCCAGTAACAACGAATTTTACTTCTAAAATAGGTGAGCTAGATTTTTTTGCACACTTTACCACAAATAATCGCTTATTTATGTAGCTTCGTCGTCAGAAAATCGGTTTATTTTTAACTTGAGTATTTTCGATTTTATTTGTACCTGGATGCATGTTCTGAAGGCCGAGTGTACTTAAACTTGGCTATTTTTATTCATAAATATTTTATTACAAGAATAATACCACATTGCACAGCTTTCTGCCGGATTTATTTAATTATTGCCGATAAATTCCTTGCAATATGTTAAGTTTGCGTGGTTTCATGTTTTAATTTTCAGAGGCCACCGCAGAAGTTAAATGCTGCCTTAAAGATAAATTTATTTTGTTACACAAATAATAATAAACATTACTGTAATCTGCATTACAAATTGACAAAAACTGCGAAGATTCCAAGCCTTTTAAATATATGATGTGTTCAAAAACAACTACCTTTAGTAGGGGGTTTACCGGAGTTATTTTTCTTTGAATGCACTGTAGCAATAGAAAAGGAAAAATACAAACAGCTTTCTTTAATTTAAAAACGCACCGAGCAATTGTATTTATAGAGCGCTATTACAAGTTTAATCATGATTACTTTCACTTTGTGACTTATTAAATTGCCTCAACATACCTCCACAACAACGTTTCTGCAAACTTGGAAAGTTGAGGCATTTTCCTCTTAATTACGTGGGGGTTTTGTCCTCTCTGATAAGTACGCTTTCTAAAATTAGCTTTATAATTGCCTTCGAATCACGCTGTTGCTCCATAAAGTTCGGATATTTGTTGTCTGCCGCTGGGACTGGGAGATTTTGATAAGTGCTTTGAAATTAAACAGACCTTGATTAAAGTTCCAGCCTATCTATCACTCCGTTTATTTCCCCTTTTAAATCAATCGCTGACACACCACAAGTGACGTCGAGTGCTTGTAATCTATTAGAATTCGATTAGAACTGTTTTTGCTTTTAAATGCGTCTTCTTTGGCGTTTGCAGTGGCGTAGCCAAGAATTGTATCTGGGAAGGGCTACAAACGGATGTGTCGATTAATTAAAATAATTTATGTTAAAATTGCAAAATTGGGATATATTAAATTTTTACAACAGTGAAAAAATTGTTGTTTTAAATCGGTTGGTTTTTGAGGAGGCGGTTGTTTCATGTGAAATTTTTCAATTGGTACAGTAACGTATATAATTTGGCAGTAAGCTTAGATTAAGATAGAATTACATAAAAGTGTTTTAAACAATAATTACATGCTTTGTTTGTACGGTGAAGTCTTAGGCTTTGGTGCTACTCTGCCATAGGCGAGTTGGTTCGAATCCCACTTACTGCACTGTTCCTGGGTGTTGTTTTTAGAAAGAAATTATGGTTGTTCGCAATCTGTTTATTGTGCGCTGGGGGGGGGGGGGGGGGGAGCTTTAGCCTGATAATTACCCCTGGTTACGCTACTAGGTGTTTTTTTAAATAAAGTTTTCGAATATCTAATTGGAATGCAAATTTCTGCCAGAGCCAAGTAGAGTTTATGACAAGAACTTACAAAAAAACTAAAATTTTTTAACTTCTCAATTTTTCGTAATTCGTAATTTATGAACCATCCTGGATACGGTTGATCAGTCTTGAAAAGAGACATTTTTTTTAATCCTTTATTACTATTTGCAATCAGTATAATTATAATTATAATACGATAAGCAAATACATTTGTTGGTACAGAGGTTAGGATATGTGGGAGCTGATAATCCAGTGATAGCCAGCTCTGTTATTTCTTAAAAAAAAAAGACATTTGTTATAGTAGAAAAAACGATTTCAATTGAACCTAAACGGTAGGTCTAAAGTTTTATATCTCTTTAGTCTATGCACATAGTTACTGTTGTCTAAGAGGTTTATAGCGAGCACATTTGGATGCACTTCTAATTTATTTATGTATTTTGCACTACACTTACTCACTTCGTCTTTGACTGAGGCCACTTTTAAATCGTCGCGGATTTCCCTGTTCGGTATAAATCATGGTGCGTTTGTTATAGTTCGCAGCACTTTCGATTGAAATCTTTCCAGAATTTCATTGTTTGAGGTTGAAGCAGACCCCCACAGCTCTATGCCGTAAGACCATATGGGCTTGAGCGCTACTTTGTACACGAGTAATTTATTGTTGAGGGAAAGTGTCGTGTTTCGTCCCAATAGCCAGTAGTGTTTCTCAGTTTATGTCCTAGTTGTTTTCTTTTGGTGAGGATATGAGTTTTCCATGTCAGCCCTTTATCTAAGTGCATTCCTAAGTATTTTACATTGTCAGCTTGAGGTAGATTTTGTCCGTTAAAGTGGACATGGGGTGTTACTCCTCTACACTTTGTGAATGTCACGTGTACGGACTTGGTTTCGTTGATCTTTATGCGCCATATTCGGGTCCAATGCTGTATTTGATCTAAGCTGTGTTGGAGCATCCTCGCAGCGGAGTTGGGATCTTTGTGTTTTGCAAGTATAGCTTTGTCGTCCGCAAATGTTGCCGTGCGTGTTTGTTCGTTTGTAGGCAGATCCGATATGAACAACAGGTACAACGTTGGTCCCAAGACGCTTCCTTGTGGTACCTCTGCTTTTATAGGGTACAAATGGGTCACTTCTTGGCCGTATTTGATTCTAAAGTATCTTTCCTGTAGGTATGATTCTATGATGATGTATAGCGTATGAGGGAGGACTTTTTCAAGTTTGAACAGGAGTCCTTCGTGCCAAACCTTATCGAAGGCTTGGCTCACATCGAGGAATGCCGCTGCACAATACCCTTTTTCTTCGAATGTCTGGTTGATGACCTCAATTACGCGGTGGACTTGTTCTATCGTGCCATGGCCTTTTCTGAAGCCGAACTGGTGTTCGGGGATCAAATTATTTTCATCTATTACAGTTGTCAGTTTCTTTAGAATCAGTTTCTCTAAGAGCTTGCTTAGTATTGGCAGCAGACTAATAGACCTGTAGGATCCTACATCATTAGGTGGTTTGCCCGGTTTAGGTATGAGGATAATTTCTGCTGTCTTCCATTGGGGTGGAAGGTAACCTACACGTAAAACTGAGTTAAATATAATCGTGAGTAGTACCATTCCTCTTATCGGTAGCTCTTTGATCAGACGACCCGTAATAAGGTCGTAACCCGGTGATTTGTTGGGGTTTAAATCATTACTAATCATATCACTTACTTCCTTCACTGTGGCTACTTTAGGTAGCGGCGACATTTGGTACGGTGCTTCTAGGACATTTTTTATTTCCGCTTCTTCTGCTGGCAGGTTTTGAGAACGTTCTGGTTGGAAAACTTTTTCCAGGTGTAAACCAAAAGTAGTTGCCTTTTCTGAGTCTGTTCTCGCCCATGTACCATCCTCACGGCTGATTGGAGGGATATTGTTTTTGGGATGTTTAAGATTTCTGCTAGCTTTCCATATGGAATATTCGGTTTCTGCAGTATTTGTAAGATTTTCCAGATACTCATTAAAGGATATGTTTTTCAGGTTTTTAATTGTTGTCCTTAGTTCTCTAGATGCCTCTTCGTACCTTCTTTTGTCTACTGGATTTCTGGTGTTTTGCCAGTTTCGTCTAAGGCGTCTTTTTATAGCAATTTTTTCTTTGATGGCTACTGTACAGTTTATGCTTTTCTTATTTGTAGGGATGTTGGGTGTAGCTTCCCAAGCGGATTCTTGTATTATGCTGTTGAGATTATTTACAGCCATCTCTATATCTAATTTGGTTTTGAGGGGGTTATTAAGGTTGATCTTCTGGTCTACTAGTTGTTTGTAGTACTCCCAGTCCGTTCTCTTATTAGATAATTTTGGTGGTTTCTTAATGTCGCTGAATGTGGTGCTAATGGTTGCTATTACCGGTGAGTGATCAGAGGATAGATCCAAGCTTGATTCAATGGCAAGGTATCCTGCGGCAATTCCCTTTGTTACAAAGAAATCTAACAAGTCTGGGATTTTTCCTGGATCTGTAGGCCAGTAGGTTGGGGAGTGTGTCGATAGATAACCAAGATGAAGTTCTTGCATAATTTGACAGAGTAGTCTACCTCTACCAGGAGCTGTTAATCGTGATCCCCATAGTGTATTCTTGGCATTAAAATCGCCACCGACCATAAATCTGTGGCCAAGGGAGTTTATGTATTCTATAGTTCCTTCTCTATTTGGCCTATAGTTTGGTGGACAATATGCTGAGGAGATCGCTAGGGGGCCATGCCATCTTCAATGATGATGCTTGTGGCTTGTAGGTATTCCTGTTCGAACTTTTGTATTTCATAATGTTTGATGTTGTTTCTTATTAGTATTGCAGTGCTTCCTCTGGCTCTTCTGCCGGCGTCCGGATGGGGGGTCTGGTATAGTATAAAATTTCTAATACTGAAGTGTGAGCTGATAGTGAAATGCGTTTCTGTTATGAGTAATATGTCAATTTTGTTGTGGATTATGAAAGTTTCTACTTCTAGCCTATGAGAGGCTAGACCATTAGCATTCCATAGGGCTATTTTATATATTTGCACCATGAGTACTTTTTTGTTGTAGGAGTTCGGTTAGTGAATCGATCTTGTCTTTTTATTTCTGTAGACAATTGGTTGATTGTTTGTTGTTGACTGGTTACTATATTCTGCAGGAATACAAGGAAGTTGTCTGGATTCTGTGTTTGCATTTGTAGTGGTGCCAGGTTGCATGGAATATAAGGAGCTTTACATAAGTTCCCCCCCATAACTGGTTGCGATAGCTTTGGTTCGGTAGACTGTTGCTGGGGTAGGTTGGAAGGTAGCAGTGTGTTTTGGGGTTGGGGCTGTACGTTTGGCCCGTTGCCTGGTGGCTGGCTTCCTTGTTTTTGTTGTCGCAATTGCTGAGTCTGGCGTTCTTGCTGCAGCATTTGTGTAACCGAACCATTCGATGACGGGAATCTCCTATTTACTATCTCCAAGTAGACACTACATATTTTGGCGTTAGCTGGGTGCGCGCCTCCACATGTGCCTTATGTGGAGGCGCGCACCCGGCTAACGCCAAAATATGTAGTGTCTACTTGGAGATAGACAAATTTTAAACGGACTTTAATTATAAAGAGGGGAAGAATGTCGTATTTGAGATGGAATGTTTGGATTTTTTTTTAATTTCTCTTAAGTCTTATATCTACACGAAGATTGTTTTAACGGAAATGGATATTTTCGATTTTTTTAGGAACCTAAAAAATGATTTTTTTTAAATGTCAGTGCCTTTATATGGCACGCCCGAAATCTGAAACGATTTCATTGGAACTTTTTGAACAATTCGGAACCGGAAGTTAGACAATGTTTATTTTTGGTACCATCGTTTTTTTAAAGCAGAAAATTGGAAATATATCAGTTTCGAGTCTGATCGAGGGTACGTTCTATAGCTTAAACTGGCGGCGATTCTTTCAAAATTTTTATTTTTTCGCTTCATTACCGAATCGTTCGTCAAAAAACGAGTTGTCAGATCAGGATGAAATTTGGTATCGGAATAGCACTAAAAATCATATCGAGCTGATAAAAGAATCTATTTGGAAAATCCGGAGCTGTCAACTTTACGGGACGACGGGCTCTTACATCTCCAACAGCTTCTTTATTATTTTGCTTGCGATATTTACAGCGAATGTTTTATGTTTATGTACCTAAAACTGTCACGTAGGAAGACGCGGCATATTTCAAAAAGCTTGCGTAGCGCACGAATTCGGCTACTGTGAGGTTATTCACAAACAAAATTTAAATCAGATTTATGAATCAGTTTTGTGTTTATGTTAACGACTGTCGTTGATACAATAAGCTAAAGTAAAGCTCTGTTACCCACATTATATTCAGGGTGTTCCCCTAACCTCAAATGGGGGGGGGGGGGGGGGTTATGCTCACAAACTGGCTACATTTTACAATATGAAAGAGAAAAAAATTTTCAAACAAATATTGCTCAGAAACGGCCCAAAATTTTTTCATTTCTGTAGACTTATAGAACCCAAGGATGGGCTACAATTTGGTTTTTGTCTTAATGCGCTATTTTTTGTGTGGCGCCTTCTATGAATGGTTTTTGCAAATTTGAAGACATTAATTTTTTAGTTAAATTGCTTATTAGTGATAGTAACATAAGATTGCAATAAACTTAATTTTCAGATCCAGTAATATTGGATATTTTCAGGATTTCAAGAACGATATGTACAAATACTAATTATTCCAGGTAGATGTAGCTAAATTTTTTTGCGACTGTTTTTGGTTTACTGACGTCACTCCAGGGGACGAGAGAAAAACTCCAGAAGTTTAATTGCATGCATGCATTTAAGTAGTAGAAATAAAAACAAGTAATTTATTACCATGTTGCTTTGGTAGATAAAAGAACAATAATTTTTCATCGCTGTCACTTTGACCAACATTTGCAGCGTGCAGCTACTGATGGGATATTTCAAATGAAAATAATCAAACCATTCGATTTTCGAAAGTTTCGAGAGATAACAGCAAATCATTCAAATTATTTTACGGTTTAAAAATTTTCGGATTTGTCCGTTTCGGAAGCGGGCGTTGAAGAGATATCCCGTACAGTAGCCAACTGCAAATGCGCAATGCAAATACGTGATACGATGACACCATTCGTGGTATTATGCTGCGAATACACTAACAGACGATAAAATTAATACTTTCCTATAACGAACGTATGGAAAATAAAAGACAGGCCGAAATTAGCCATTAAATGTGGTGAATCAGGGTTGGGCGCGTAGAATATTGCGTGTATAATATACTTTTTATAATATATGTACATGGTTAGAATACTAAGCCCCTTTTCTGCATATTCTGCATGTAGAATATTACCAATGCAAAATCGGACAGTTTTCACGTAAATGAACAGGTATACAACTAAACAACTGCCTCTCCATACACCTAAGTAAGTAATACTAGCAAAACCCGTGGGCTACGCCCCATGCTTTTAAAGATGACTTCTTTTAAAATACGCAAACTTCTGTCCTATGTGAATATTCCATAAACGTCAGTACCGGCAAACATAATAAATTGTGTAGATGTAAGAATAGTCCGTCGTCACCAAAAGTTGAGACGGTAAGGAGATTCGAATTTAATACATAAATTGGTTGCCTAAGGCGCAGGTGCTTACCTAAATGTTGTAAAGACCTTTTGAGTCTGTAAAACTAGAAGAAAATGGGCAAAAGAATTGCCGGAAAGAAAACCCCGGAAACAGCAGCACCGAAATTTTTTTTAAGAAACAACCCTCCGTAAAAAAGCATCATGAAAAATATCCCTAGGAAAAATAAGGAAAGGCAGCGCGTTCGTTCCATTGGATAGGCGCACGTTTCACTCCCCTCCCATGCACGCATGCGTGTTTTTCTAGAATCTATCGCACATATTTTACATATTATTCTACATACTGTACGTATTTGACGTGTAATGTAGAGAATAATGTTTTACGTGTAAAGTTACAACCCTGGATGATATTAACAATAATACTAGTCAAAGCTGATTAATAAAGATTTCCGCTGTTTGGACGAGCGGCTCGAGCAAAAAAAGATGAAAACGCAAATTCTTTCATAGGACCATTCGAGAAGCAAGCTGGGAGCGTTTTTACTGCATAGAAATATTCGATGATATCCTAATGAATCATTCGATTATCAAATTCATTCGAATGTCAATCATTCGATTATGCCCATCACTACGTGCAGCCTCACACCAAAACATGTTAACCATTGTTATAGATCGTAAATTAATGTAATTAAAAAAAATTCGTTGACAGATGTACCATCATAATTGCCACATCCTTGAAGTAGTGCGTTTAGTAGGTTTTTTGCCTCGGTGCTCTCTTTCTAAAACACTACAGTGGCGGCAACACCTTTTCCGTTAAAGAATTTAAAAATCCGTTTTTATTTTGAGTAATTTTATGTGAAGGATTATTTGTTTTGACCAATTTATGGCACTAAGTGCACTGACCTAGCATTAAAATAACGACAACAATGTGACGTTAAAACGCTGTTAATTTCGTTTTATTTTAGAATGTGAAACATTCCTTTGTTTAGAACTATCCAATTTTGAGTACTTGCCTACGTGATGCAGTTATTAATATTAATTAGTTGGTCGTTAAAACAACCAAACAAAATTAGTCACCTTCAAGTAATGATCTTCATGGCTAGTTTCGAATTGCCTAATTTTTGAAGGTGTGCCGCTCATTTGTTTATTTTAATTAGTTTGGTAGAATCAAAATGTTGCCAATACACGAGATAAATTACAACGTCATGCTGATCACGGTTTTGTGTTTATTTTTATCAGGAATGTACAAACTTGTTACAAAAGTGTAACCGTGTTTTTTTTTACATTGTTTTGAATTGCCAGTCACCTATAAATTACGAAAGGACGCATATATAATTTACGTCATAAGTACTTACATTATTTAGCAAATGTATTAGCCTTTTATCGATTTGGCATTATACCATCTGCCACAACTGTATTGCAAAAACTGCTTTTGAACACTCCCATACTTCCAGGATGAGAAAGTATTTTGTTTTCATGAGACATTTTAATTTTGACTTTAAACGAAAAGAGTTGTGCTCAAAGACCCCAACAAAACGCAACATGTTCGTTTACATCTACGAAAGGGTTGGTCCGATTGTGATAAAATTTGATTCGTGCTGGTATATCAGTAAAATAAGCGTTTAGAAATAGGCGAAGCACTTTGCCTGGCTTTCCCAAACTTTAAACCTTTTACATTTTAAGTATTTATGCACAACGTTCTAGTGGTAACGCGCGTCTAGAACCCGCAATGTTTAGCGGCTCTAAAAAGTAAACAAACATGCACAATTTAAAAGTTTTATGAATATATCTTTATGGTAAACGAAAAAATAAAACAAGAAATGAAATAATATACTATACCATGTTAGTTGCAGCAAATACATTGCCAGTATGAAACAGTAGTGTGGAATCACACACATAATATTCTACCTATAAAAGTTGCAAAATTCCATAACACCTAAAGTCATACGCCTAACTACTCAACAGCTTTTAATCGGTCACATTGTTACCTCTGTACCGGACGGACGATTCAGACAAGCTGTTATAGTAGCCCGGTGGACATCTTTAGTTGGTTCTGTCCGGCACTGGCACTATCCGCTTTGGTGTGGAAAACCAAATTTTTTTTGAGAAAAAAAAACGGAAATTTTTGATTTTTTGCAAACAGATTTTTCGGTATCAAAGAAATATCGAGATACGGCAAATTCATCAGCCAAAAATTGGGAGGAAGTGGGAAAATTTAACTCCCAAAATATTGCTGCACCTAAAAATTAAGTTCCGAGTCTCATTCTACTTTACCACTTACATTGTACTCTATCGCTCATGAGCAATTTAGTTTAAACAGATTTTTTGTTGTTCCCCTGTTATTAAATAAAAGGGCATGCATTTTCGGAGGAATTTTAAAATAACTTCAAAATTTTGGAAATTTTCAAAAAATCGGCCAAACGAGTTTTATTTTTTTAATTTTGTAGGCTCATAGAGCTAAGGTTGAGCCATAATTTGGTTCGTGTTCCAGTTTGCTAATTTCTGTGCAACGCCTTCTATGAATTTTTGAAAAATGTTGACTTTAACGCATATTTACCATAAAGCGAGTTAACAGATCGAAATTAAATTTGATACTACAATAGCCCTAGAGAAACTCAATATTACTATGTAAGCGAATTTTGTACAAGTGAAAACTGAAATGAGAATATTTTCAGTTTTGTAAATTTTCAATAAATAATGCTCAAAAAATGGACCTTAAGTTTTTTTAAATTTTGTTGGTTCGTAGAACTAGAATTGCGTGATAATTTGGATTGTGTCGCAGTTTGCTCATATTTCTGTGACGTATTCGATGAATTTATGAAAAACATTTCTTTAACGTCTCTTGATCCAAAATAATTGAGAGACCGAAATTAAATTTGATGCTACAATAGCCCTAGAGGAACACACTATTACGCTCTCTAAGAGAATTTTGTACAAATGAAAACTGTGAAATGAGAATGTGGCAAAAATTTTGGAAACTTTCGAAAAATATTGCTCAAAAACTGGTCCAACGATTTCTTTTAAATTTTGTAGTCTTATAGAGCTAGGGTTGAGATATAATTTGGTTTGTATGTCAGTTCGCTAATTGCTCTGTGACGCCTTCTATGAATTTTTGAAAATTTTAACTTTAACGTCTCTTTACCCAAAAACGAGTTGACAGATCGAGATTAAATTTGATACTACAACAATAGCCCTAAAGGAACACAATGTTACGAAAGAATTCTGTACAAATGAAAACTGTAAAATGAAAATATTTTCTAAATTTTGGACATTTAAAAAAAGCATTGCTCAAAAAACTAGCCATACGTTTTTTTTAACCTGGTAGGCTTGTAGAGCTACGGATCAGCTACAATTTAGATCGTGTCCCAGTTTGCTAATTTCTCTTTGACGCCTTCTATAAATTTTTGAAAATCGAAAATTTGTGGCTTTTTTTTTATTAGATGGGAAACGATACAATTTTTTTTAAACCTGATTTTGCGAACGAATTTGTCTTTGCGTTTTTGGTTTTTTATTCTTGAAAACTTTTTTCAAAAATTAAAAATCGAATTTTTTCTAAAAAGTAACTTCCATCGTAACTTAGTGAGGATTGGAGTATCGATGACAACTTAAGAGTGTGCGCGGTAGATTACCTAACAGGTAGTGCGTAAGAGATGAACATAGTGCAATCACGTGCTGATAGACACTTACGGAATAGCTGCGCACACATGACCCTGAAATTTCTACATAGGTAGTTTATGACGTATGACTGTTGTTGAAGTACAACTGAAAACAGTTCTTAGTTAGATGTGTTGTAATTGTTGCGATTAGATATATAAAAGTAATTATTTTGTGTAAGTATGGGAAAGTACAGGCAAAGTGCTTCGTTCATTTTTTTAAATTTCGTGGGGGGTGAGTGTTGTTTCCTTCCCACCAAATTTTAGTCTAACTGGCTCACAATTTTGTGAATCAGAAAGAAAGAGATATGGATTTCATTTATACAAATGATAGTTAAAAGTTACATTTTTTTCATTTTAAATGTGTTGCCCTATTGTAGTAAATGTTTACGAACCGCCACTGCATTTGTGGAAAGCAGAAATTTGGACAGCACTTCAAATTTTTGCAAAAATGATCCAGTTGATTAGTGGATTCACAATCATAGGACAGCCATCGAAATGCCTTAGAAAATTGGCCGCATCCGTTTTAAATAACGGCAAAGGAAAACCGAGCCGCAGATAATTTTATTGACTTTGGTGTTAACATATCCGGTGTGCAATCACGTTTGCTGATGCAGTAAGGTTGTTGCTAATTATAATTACATACTAAATATTATGTTGTTGCACAAGTTTAAATAATACACTAAAGTCGGTCGCTCTTAAGGCAAGGAAGTTTTTTAGTTCTACAATTTTGTTTCTGTTAGGTATTGACAAATTTAAATTGTTTAATGTAGTGGTATTTTTTGAACGTTTTTAGAAATTATCTTGGTTACGAAATTTAAATTCCCTCCCCCCTGTGTATATGTCTTGATTCGATGCATATAACTGTGCAAGGTTATTGTAAATGTACCTACTTGTTATGCATGAAATGCAATTTTTTCTGTGTGTTTTTAATGTAAAGTTACATTTGTGACAATTTGTATGTAGCTTGGAACAGTGAAATCGGCGTGGGATAAATCCTTGCCATTATAGCCAGCATAAAAACCCATTTGTGATGTGCAAATGGGGTCACGTTTGACTTATTTAGGTCGAATAATTGTGATGATGACATGAAATCGACCCACTGTGGCCAGGTTTCTTTGTTTCAAGAGTGTATTGTTAGTTTTCTGCTTGAAAATAGGTGATGTAAAATTAGGCAAGAACATGAACGATTTCCTACATCTTACTCTATTTAAAAATTGTTTTCTAACGTCTTTATTATAGCTGTTAGTAAAAACATTGTTAAGAGCAAAACTGTTTGTTGGGTTAGTTTGTCATATTAAATAGAACACCCTGTATTTTATTGCATTTCTAGAATTAACATTTATTTCTACATAGAAAAGTATTAAGGTTATTTGATTTGAACGAATGTGAAAAAAGAGGGTCGAATTAGCTTTTTGTATACACTTCGTGTTACATAACCTTACTATAAACTGTCATATGCTTAACTGTATTCATGTGAATTGCTTATTAATTACTAAACAATGAAATGCTATAACATAACAGAATTTATTTCATTATATGACATGCTGGAAATGCCCGCAGCCGTGTAGCAAACAATCGAAAAAATCTGTATTTAAGACCGTTAGCAACATTTTCTTGAGTATGTTGAGCGTTGTTAATCTCTTCACATTTTTGTGTTTTGCACTGCTCGTGCGCTGTTCATGTAAATTAATTTAATGTAGTAAATATACAGTTTGTGAGGTAAGGCCACTAAAAAAATCGTATAAAGTTAAATCACGCAGGGGGGGGGGGGCTACTCTCGACTCCCTCGTCAAATTTTCATATACGTATATGACGTCATCACATACAAAATTTAATGCATTGACGGTCATATAGGTATACGAAAAATGTAACGCACGGGTCGAAAAATTGGCCCTCTAAGTCACGTGATGGCAGCATTTCGATTAATTATCTGGTTATCAAAGAATTGCGTTGCCCCATCTGGCTGAACATAACTCTGCCGTAGTTCGTCATCGTTCAGTTTCTCCAAAAATGGTTGTAAAGTTTCATCCCGATATTCGGCTGCGTTGGTGTTGCTTAAAAATGTAGATGTTTAATCTAAATGTTGGATGTTATCGAATGTTTTATTACCTTCGAAAACAAATGGTCCGAGTAATCTCCTTCCACTAAAGGCTACCCAAACCCAGTGTCTTCAAAGTTGCGAAGACATCTCGACAGACTGGCGAGGATTTTCAGCATTTCAAGTTCTTACATTTTACGAGTTGGCGGCCCCTATTTATGGAGTGTTAACTGGCACTAATTCATTAGTCACGGTGCGTCGATAAGGAAATACATGCAGATCTTTATTCATTGTATAACATGTCCTCACAGAAAGCTCCAAGTGTTGCAGTACCTAACAAACAGATGTTCTAGGCTCATTTTCGATAACTTCTCTAGCATCGACGATGTTTTTGTCACTACGGTTTGGTGGTCGGCCGCTACCCTATTTCCTACCGATGTTTCCTGCCTCAGGAAAAGTTTTAACACACCGATGCAGCTTATGTTCACACTGTCTGTCGTCAACAGCTACTTCTGAAATTTTGGCTCGAAATTCTTCCAGACAGTCTGTACGGAATATGTCTAAACCTGGAAGGAATGCCTACTAAAAACAGTAAAGGAACCACGAAACAACAAATTTGACAACTCAACCAACTAAACTGTCAAACCTGCGTACATATTATGCGCTCAGACATTTCCACAGGTAAACAAACTTTAACGCCAGCCAACTTGACCAACTTTTTTTTGAACAGTCTTTACTGCTATTCATTGTTTGTGTAATTATTTCAGATAATATCTAATAGACAGCAATATCGGTGCTATCTCGACAGGTCAATATTTCCCTAATTGCCAACACAGCTTTAATAATAAAACACAAACACTATCTATTCGACATTCATTAATATTCATAATAACGCACGATTAAATTCGAGTGCATGCCAGAAATTAAATTATTTGACACCGTGGAAACTTGCACCTTCGCCTCGATCGGAATACAAAAGCTTTTAATACATCTAATGTATGCAGAATGGCTTGCGCAAATGCCCCAGTTTCTCAAGAATATTGATCTTCTATTGGCAATTAATTGTGTATGTCATTAACAAATGCTTTGTGAATTGTGTGACGACACGGTTTCGTGTTTAGTTCCAATTTCTGCATACAATATGTTTGTATTATAAATTTAAATTCGATTGCTTGGATTTTGGAGTGGTGGAGGTAAATTTTAATTAATATTGAAAAATATGGCAAATGTCAAGAATTAACTAAAAAACTAGATGAACCCGCGACCTTCCCCTCACGCTCAAAATAATAAATACGTTCTCTCGAGATGTAAAAGTCCGTCGTCGTGTTATGATGAGACAGTTAGGGATTTAGTATACATAGAAGATGATAGATTAGACAGGAAACAAATCGGAAAAAAAACATGAATTCTAATATAAATGTTCAAAGTCTCCTCAGTATTAAACGTGTGGTAGAAGCTTTGTACAGCATGCACTGAAACTTATTTCAGGGGATGTATCTGTTGTTTCCTGACTGATACGTATTTTGGGGTTAAGTTGTTTGTTCTCACACTTTGCTTTTTAAATAACTTCACAAAAAGAAATCCGTCGGGGTTTAAGTCAGGAGATTGAGGTGGCTAAATGCGATAAAAGCTTAAGTCAAGATATCGATGTGGTACCAAATAAAACTTCTTGTTCGTATCTACGTGTTGGGCAAAGTGAACTTTCATTTATCGAAACGGCAGCAATAGAGCTCGATCACCCGCCTACGCCACATTTTCTGACTTTCCATGAAATTTGTTTCGTTGTCGTTTCAGAATGTTTTGTTTATATTGCTCTCCTATCTTTTTCTTAATATATTGGGTGTTGCATGACTTTCTGTACAAGCTTTAGAAGCACATTATTCCAGAGGTCATTTTAAGTATAGTCCGGAAACGCTTTCTTAGGGAGTTACAGCCTCCCTAACATGGAACAGTCTAATCACGCTTTACTTAACATCTCTGCCAAAAATTGAGATAGTTGATTTATATTTTGTATTAATATTTTCCTATTAATTCACTTTTTCACTTTTTTTCGTTTAAATCCAGGCGCCAGGGGTGCTCAAAAGATGTTACGAGATACGTCGCGTAGCTCCCACAGATACGCCTCTGGTTAATGAATTTAAACAAACAAAAATGTTAATCGGTATTAGTACAATATTATTAAAAAAATTGAATGAAATATCTCAATTTATGACGGAAATATTTATTAAAGTTTGATTAGACTATTGCATCATCTGGAGGTTGTAACTCCGTAGAGAAGCGTCTACGGACCCATGTTTATTTGACATTTTCTACTTAAAATGACCTCAGGAATAATGTGCTCCTTAATCTTGTACAGTAAGTTATGCAACACCCTGTAATATATGTACAGAATTGTTTTGTTGAAAAACTTAATCAAATTTTCCAATAAGATGATGGCACTCTCTGATTTCATTTTTCTTTCTTGACCAAATATTGTTGTAATCATTTCATCGATATGATTGGTTGGCTTGTTTTGTTGCCTCCAAGGTCTTCACGTTTTCTTTATGTCCAACCTTCCTCTCGTGGAATATCAATTTGGCATTCGCGTTTCTATGAGATCGTTTCAATCGCCGAACGTTTTGTGTTGTTGCCGCATTCATGCCGGGCCGTGTGAAATATGAAAATTTTACATGTCGATTTCATTCTTTGTGCGCGTGCTACCTAATTGTTTATAATTTATAATGTTGTTTCGAAGCAGTACTTAGTCGTGTTGTAATTGGCAGTGTGTTAAGTGTACGAATGTGGATTTAAGGACACATTAGAAACGCTTGCGTGCTAAATGCTTCTCCTGCTGGGTGTTAAGTTAATATTGTTGCAGTGTCTACAAGATTAATTTCTTTACGGTAGTGTTAATTGTTTAATTGTGGTCGGCAGAAGTTGTGTGGCTTTTCTCTAATTCCGTATTAGAATATTTTAAGGTTTGTAATTTTGTCCGGTTTAAACTATGTTGCATTTTCATTCTAGGGTTATTTTAGAGTAGTAAAATTTTTTCAATGGGATTTTCACCACAGTGCACAGAACAAATTTTTTTTGTGGCTTAAATTTTATTTAAAAGGCTTTTCACCACAACCTCATAAAAACGTAATGTACAAAAATTAACACTAAAATAAATTATCTTCGATTTTAGAGATTAAATAAATACTCTTTAGTGTTATCAAGTTGCTTTTATAGTGTTAATATTTTTGTAACAATTTTAATTGGCCCAAAGATTAAGCAATTATCGACAACGGTCAATGTAATATGCACAAAAAATTCAAACTTGAAAATTTTCAATAATGTTGCCAATTTTTTGATGTTACTCGCCGAGTTTTGTTCAAAAATGTTGTGTTAAATTGATTTTTGTGTGAAAAAATAAACTTAGGTTGGAATTTGTTGAAACTATTCTACGCTGATTCATTCTTATAGTTCTTAAAAACAAAAAAAGAATAATGATGTAATAATTTTAGTGTAACCCGGTTATAACGCATCTTCCGGGACATTGAAATTAGGTTCATTATAACCGATAACGTCATAAACGTTATTGATGTAGGCAGAGAGATTCTCAGTTTGTGTACGTTATATCCGAATGACACTATATGGGTGTCCGTTATAAGCGCGTGCGCTGTGTTTTAGCTTTTCAAAGTCAAGTTCTTCCTCATTTTTGTCTGTAATCGAATTATTTATATAATTATTAATATTATCTATACAGCAAATATAAAAAATTCTGATATTATACCCAGAGGTGAGCAGACGTCAAGGCCAACTGCTATTTACTTCGTATCATTTTCTATACGTAAAGCGTTTTTGCATATTATTGGATTTCGGTAGAGGTGATGATGATGTTCTAAAATTAGACGAGATCGTTCAAGAGCCTGCAGTCACAGCCCTCTTAAAATTTTATTTGTAAAGTTCAGGTTTTTCCAGCTTGCTAGCACGTTATGCTGAAGTTGACGTTATGTATTCATTCACATGACTGCGTTTTTTTGCTAAAATGATGTTAAAAATTAGAACTTATAATCAAACGTTGTTCACAAAAATGTTTATGATTTTAGAAAATTTACCTGTGTAATTTTAAGTAGCGTATATCGTTGATCGCTCGCAATACTTTGCAGTGTATCTATCGCATGTCAATATCGCATTAAATATTAAATAAGAAGAGTTGATAATATGGTGCACATATTTCGTTTGAAAAGAAATTCGTTTTGTCTCGTTCTGAGACTTTTTTTTGATTTTTTAGGAAAAGATTCATTGCGATTAAAGAAAACCAAAACTGGAAGGACAAATTCGTCTATCAAGATTTGGGCGAGAGGTCGAAAATTAACTCCCAAATATTGCCCCACCTAAACTTTAAGTTGTGGACCTAATTCTACTATTACTTGTGAGCAATTTAGCCTAAACAGGAATGTCTTATTAGTACGTTGATTAAGTAAAAAATGAGCGAAACACTTCGCCTGGACTTTCCTATACTTATAAATTAACATTGTTTAATATTTTCCAACACTTTTGATATACACCTGTCTAGAAACGCAAAAGCAGTGTTTTAAAAAAAATATAAAATAAAAAAAAAAATTTGGCCCCAACCGAGGCTCGCCCCACAACTACTTATGCAGTAAAACGGCAGTGCACTCGAACACACCCGCATATCCATCCATGCTATTCCGAATCTGCTCGTTATCGTTAAATAAGTGCCTATTGAATGCGTGCGCAATAGAAATGCATAGAACGTTCAAAACTCTAATCACTTCCGTACAAGAATACAACTGCTGCAGAAAGTATGTGAAATTCTTCTAAGGACAAAAAGATTATTAAGGGGCAAAAAATTCGATTTTTTGATTTTTTGTAAAAAGATTCTCCTAGAGCAAACAAAAGAAGAAATCAATTTTTTAATTTTGTAGCGAAAATTTTGGGGGGGAGGGGGAACAGTAGCCCCCCTAAATATGAAATTATCGAAAAAATATTATGATTTTCGGATTTTGCTATCAATGATGAGCTATTTTGCTTTAACAGAAATATTTTATTGCCCCCCGTTAAATAAATAAAAGGGTACCAATTTTCAATTTTCAAAAAATCACAGAGGGCGTCACAGTGAAATTATAGCAATGCGCAAAAAAATAAATTGTAGAAGATTCTCAGCTCTATCAGCTTAAAAAGTTTAAACAAAAACGTGTGGGCAGTTTTTGAGAAATTTTTTTTTGAAAAATTCCAAAATTTTGGAGTGATGTCATTGCGATCGTTTTTATATTTTCAAAATTAATGATATTTCATGGTATAGTACCCTTGAAGGGCTACCAAACAAGATGTAGTTGATTCCAATCAGATAACTGGTTTTTGAGTAAATGGGCGTTAAAGTCGAAATTTTCAAAAATTCGTAGCGGCCGCCATGTTGAAGCTAGAGAGTTCGGCAAAAAAATGTTTGATTTGTTCTAAGGCTTTCTATAATTTCCACTATTCCAATTTTCAAAATTCCGTTTCTGAAAATAATGCTACCAAAAAAACATGTCTAACTTCCGCTTCCGGTTTCGGATTCTTTTTAAAAGCTTATTTTGTCGATGAATTTTTGATATACCTCCTCATTCCAAAGCACATCGAAATCGGTCCAGCCGTTCCGGAGATATGAGCGTTACCCACACACCCACCCACAGACAGACATTTTTTAAAAACCACTTTTTTAGGATCCTGGAAGCCCAAAACATGTATTTCCGTCAAAATCTCGATTTTGAAAATTTGCATGAAATCAATACTTCCCTATACTGAAAGTATAGGAAAGTAAAAAGGAACCATTTTAGATTTTCAAAGATTTATAGAAGGTGTCACAAAGAAATTAGCGATCTGGGACACTAAATTATAACCTATCCCCATCACAATGAGGAAAATTAAAAAAATCGTTTGGCCAGTTTTTCGAGCAATTTTTTTGGGAAAACTTTGAAAATATTATTCAATTCGCAGTTTTTATTTGTACGTAAATTCGCTATCATTGTGCTCCCTTACGGCTATTTTATAATATCAAATTATATCTCGATTTGTCAACTCGTTTTTTAGTAACAAGGCATTAAAGTCAAAATTATTAAAAAATTATAGCGACCGCCATTTTAAAGTTAGAAAGGTTGGAAAAAGGCATTCGGTTTATTAACGTTTATGCTGATTTGGTAGTTGGTTTTTGAGTAATAAGGCGTTAAAGTAATATTTTTCAAAAAACTGGAGCGGCCGTTAGTTTGAAGCTAGAAAGTTTGGAAACAAAGCTTTGTATTTTCCCTAAGGCTTTCTATTAAACTTTTCTATAAATAAATATTTTCCTATACTAAAAGTATAGGAAAATTAAAAAGAAATGTGTGATAAGGTGTTATGAAGTTTAAATTTGCCTAAAAGGTTAAAATTTTCGTTCCCAATGTTGTTTATTGTGATAACATCAAATATAATTTAGTTTTGTTCATTGCCGTTTTTTTCCGAACACATTCTGCTCGCTGATCATGTAGTCGTTTTCCGAACTTGCTCATGGTGACGTTGGATGCTGTTATAAAAGCTAATTCGGTAACGAAGCGTCGTGGTACGAACAGGGAATTGCACGAACCACGAGACTGTCAGCTGCCATCGGGCTAGCGAGCATCGGGGAATCGCTTGCGTTGGGTTAGGTTAGTTCGCGTATACATGGAACCCTTTAAATATAATTCAAGAAAATTTATTTATCCACCTTAAAATAAAAAGTATTCAAAAATACGTGAATCTCCACTTGGCTCGCCCGTTGTTCCCTAGTTGCTCATATTTCCAAAATGCAGCGACACATATCCTGGTTTCAGATATTATTTAGAAATGCAACTTCTAAAAAAATGATACCGCAAAAAAACATCTCCAACTTTTCCGCTTTCGGCTTTGGATTTTTTTTTCAAGTTTGATGGTGGATGAATTCTCGATATACCTACCCCTACGGCCTACATTTTAAATTTGATTAGACTATCCCTCCGGTAGATACCTATGAGAGAACGAAAATTCCGGAATCGAATCATCAAATATACTGAAATTAACAAGTACAGGCTTAAATTTAATATTGCCCATTTTTTTTTGAAAAATAATCATACATTTTTCATTGCTTTTAAGAATTGCGCAAGTAGATCATTCTATCGACGATATTACATCCTGTGCTTGAATAGAACTGACGTTAAATAGGTGGCTGTCACATTCGCTTTATGCGATTTCTATCCACGCAGTAGGAAATAATTTGACATTTTGATCCAGAACTTCAACGGTTATTGAAAGCAGGATATTACGCCTACGGTTAGTCGGTGTTGAAATTGTCACAAAATTGCTTTGACAAAATTTGGTTACGTAGGCACCTATTTGATTCATATCTGAGCTCGCTGACAAATGCGTTGTTGAGAAAAAGAACCTCCAGTCACGTCCTTTTTGATTAACTGTGAAATTTAAATTTCCAGAAAGACAAATTTTATTATCTTGTTGTTTTCAAGTACAGCGTCATCTTTCTTTCCCTTAAAGTTTCATTGATAAATCTCCGAGTGTTACCGCCCCGTGCTAAACACCCCCATGAGCTTATACTAAACGAATTACCTCACAATTTGATTTACTTGTGGATACCAGGAAGTTGAATGAGTTCATTCATTTCCTGCCGGTTTAATTAAACCTAGCACGGCAGTCATGCTCCTCTGGTTCGCATCCACTTGTGTGTGGCCAATTACTTAAAGTCAACAACACGCAGTACGCCAATAGACAAACGAACGACACTCGGCAATACGAAATGGCTCAGCGTAACATTCGAAATTAAATATATCATGCAGGTTTGCGTGGAACAAAATTGCCGGTAAATTCCTCTGAACAAGAAACGAGACGGGTGTCATGTCTTCAAATTGCGCGTGTGAAACTAGAAGAAACTAGGAAGAATTTTTATTATCACTTATAGTTTTATGCTACCGCTACGCTAGTTTTTGCTTGTTGCCGCGTTATTATAAGTACGGATATGTTGGTCTCGGTCGCCGAAGTCATAAATATTTTTTAACGTGAAAAAATCGTCCGATAATTGCTACATCAATGCAATATAATAAATCGACGTAAATGTTATTGTAACGTCGACATTGTATTTAATGTCATACATAAAATCATTTATCGACATTAGAAAATGCTGCCATCTAATTGCGCAACTAGCATAGTAGCGAAGTCCAAGTCACTTAGCAGATCAAATCTTTTACTCATGTTAGATCTAGTCACCAGAAGGGTGCGCTTTATGCTAAGTTTATACAAGGTTTATATTAAATAATGTTTATACGTACATATCGCTATAGCGTCCTCGTTTGGCAGGTAGCTCCATTATCAGTGTATATACACTAATGTAATTATAATTCACCTCACTACCATAAGTGTCATAATAGACTGCAGCATTTTTCGACGTCAAAAAATTCAAAGGTGTGAAGTCATAAATCGATTTTTGTCAAGTCAAATTTTATTACGTCAAAAAGTGCCGTTACCTAACGCGCAACTGATGTAGAAGCGAAGTCTTGTCGGTTGCCACACCAAATTGTTTACTCTAGTTGCCATAGAAGTGGTTTTATCCTGGGTTTATGCAACGTTTGTACCAAGTAATATGTACGTACATATCTCTAAATGCGCCCTCTTTTGGCGGGTATCTTTATTATTGGTCTATATGTGAGTATGATTTTAGTCCACATTACTACTAGTATTGCGATGAATTTTAGACGAAAAAAAATTGTTGTCAAAAAATCAACTTCCGACGTCTTATATTCATGTTAGTGTGTTAGCTAGGGCTGGCGCTTGATTTTGTTTGTTTGATTTTCTTGCAACTGATAATGATCGGAAACTCTGATAAGTACAAGATAAATTTTCGGTGTAATCCAATACTTGCAATTTCTCATTATATAACTGTAGGAAATTTTGACCTACGTAATTCTAAGAATAAGCAAAATTACTTCTAATCATGTCGTCAGAAGTGTGTTGTTGTCGTTGTAACAAAATTACTTCACACCTAAACACCACTACTGAAAACATGTAAAATTGGCAAAATGTGGAAAACAATTTGAAATTGGCCAAGAAATTTTTTAAATAAATCAGGACGACTTGCAATAATAGAAAAGATTACATGATGTAAGGTGCGGTTGATGTTTACAGTGAAATTTAATATATAATTGAATATATATATAACGCATACAAAACATGCAAGTGCCAATAGAATTGCAAAGCGGCTGCAGGTTAGTTTCACAACAATTTGGCAAATTTTCACCAAGCACTTAATAAATTTGAATTGTTTCGAACATGATGCGTATCTTATGTGCTTACGATTCACTTTCAGTTCATGAAAGGAAATTCGTTTATTTTCTCTGTTATTGTTATTAACTTAGGATAGGCAACGTAACGTATTATTTATATTCATGAATTGGATAATTTGCTTGCTTTCAAGATCTCTCATTTATAAGATTTAAAAATTTAAAACTGCAATATGAAAGTTTCTTTTGAAGGTTACCAATAAAAAGTGTCTTAACACGAGTTGAAGTGAGATTAAAGTTTTCCCCGAGTTTTCCCCAATCTGGCCAGGCTGAAGTTTTTATTGCCCTAATAAGAACTGACAAAAAACCGTCTCGCTGGTCGATTTTCTCGCGTTTTGCTGTCCTCATTCAAGTCACGAAGTGTCAGGTTGTGGTGGTTGTTCCAAATTCGCAATGTATAGCCATATTGATTGAACGTTAACATTATGTACATAGTTCGACACGAAATTGGTTAATATCCGAGATAACGACAATATTTGCATTTATAGTTTCAAAAATAAACCGCTGTAAAATCCCGTACAGGACAGGGTGAATGGAAGATTTCTACAAATTTTTAAGCGCAAGTTTACACATCAAAACGATAACAAGAAAGTTCTTTTAGATATGGGAGCGGAATCGTTTCTATGGAACGCCATTTTACTTTTTATCCTGAATTATGAAGAACAAAATTACTTTTTTCTCAAATTTCGAATTAATTTCTGTCGTTAAAAATATAATTTTAGACGTCACAAATTGCAGATATTGGAAACGGATTTTTTGACGTTTTGACAAATTTAT
Organism: Ctenicera cuprea; assembly: GCA_958336395.1. Classification (NCBI taxonomy): domain Eukaryota; kingdom Metazoa; phylum Arthropoda; class Insecta; order Coleoptera; family Elateridae; genus Ctenicera; species Ctenicera cuprea. The sequence continues at coordinate 1,948,887 of OY284490.1, forward strand.
TTAATGACGTGACAAATCAGTTTTATGGTGTCAAAAGAGAGCGCATCGGCATTGCACACTGGACAGTAAGTAATAATTATGTGGCGTGTACACTAGAGCGAATGACGATTAATAAAATTACAACATAAAACAGCTCTCTAGATGGTGCTTATAAACGTTTTTCAAATACTTTTGTGTGGCAACCGACTAAGACTTCGCTACTACGCCATTAGACGGCAGCATTTTCCGGCGTCAATAAGTAACTTTGACGTCAAAAATTAATTTTGTTTAATAATAATTAGCTTTTTTGAATTCCACTTTAAAATTGGTTTTGATGGTTGTTGATTGGTTTTTAGTTATGAATTATAGCCGTCTACTACAATTATGATTTTTTGACGTCAAAGTTCATTTTATTTAATAGTATTTTTTATGTCCCACGTTAAAAATGATTTTCATAAATAATTTTTTGACGTCACCTACCAAATTTTGACGTCAATAATTGAGTTTTTGGCATCAAAAATTCCTTTTATTTAATATAATAAAAGCACGACAAGGAGAATGAGAACACTTATTTTGTTTCGTAAGACAATAACTAGCTAAAAAAACAATCAATGAATATTTCTTTAGCGCATCCACTCGTTGCCAGTGAACACTACCGTCTGTCTTCTATTTTGACTTCTCGGTGTCCTTTGCCTCGTTGCCCCCGAGTCAGCGCGATATTTGATAGCAAAACATACTCGTAATGTCAAGGAAAAGTCCAAGTATCTAACAAATAGTTTTTTTTTTATTTTAATGACGTCAAAAAATAAATTGTAGGCGTCCGAAAATGATATTTTACGTCAAAGAAAAATTGACGTCGAAAAATCATTTTATTACGCCAAAATGTATTTTGTGACGTTAAAATATTTTTTGACGGCGACTGGTACATCATTAATTAAATCCCTACGAAGTTTTAGTCTCCGTAATATGGAACAATGTAATCACCTTTCTGTTGTTTACCTGCATGAGTTCTGTTTCCTCTTGTGGAAGCTGTAATTTTGGTAGGGACCGTTTGCTGAACCCTAGAAACTTTTTGTTTAATGTTTTGAACTGGTCTCTTAAGTTTTGTACCGATTATTCAGACTCACCCCGTGTATGTATCGCTCTTAGGTTATCGTTTTTCGATAGAGAGAATAAGAACAGTAATTTACATTATCACTTTAATAAATGACGTTGCAAACTCGCAATTACTACCCCATATCTGTTCCATTAGAGATCAATATGACGAAGCTCCATAATTTACGTATTTTACGTTTTTGTATTAAGAAAAAGAATTATAATCGTGCTTATTGCAGGCAATATAATTTTATCAGTATGTTTTTTAAAAATAAATAAGAATCTACATTATTTTCGAAATTTTCAGTTCTTTTCTGGAATCGATCTAATTTTTCGGATTAAATTGTTGACTGACCAAATTACGAACGTTATAGAGAATTTTCTAATTGTTTTGCACGAGGTTTGCACATGTGTTTAAAAATTAAAAAAACAAACGTAGTATTACTAACTCGCACTAGTTAATACTGGATCAAAAATCTGCTATTTGAAAGTTAACCATATGATTTAATATCAAAAAATGCGTGACCTATTGAATAGGTCACGAACATAATCATCAAGATGCATTTATTATTATTAAATGCGAAACCAATTCGTAAGAAATTGAAATATTCCATCGTCTAATTGTAATCAACATAAAACACGACCAATTAAAAAAAACAATTATCAGTGATGAAACATTATTATTATGAAGTAGCCGATTATCCATTTAAGGCTTCCTACAAATTTCGAAATTTTTACGAAATTTTAGGTTGGGCTATTTCATTATGCTTAGAGAAATCTAAATTCATTTAATTTAAAACCATTGAACTTTGAACTTTTTGTAGATGTCACAGAAATAATTAGAGTTATATTTAGTACTCTGAAAAGTTCATAGACTGTAAATATATTGTAATTTTATGCGTGTTATTAAAAAACTTTGTCGCGTTATTTTAACATTTTCTCTTGATGGTTTCGATGTTTCTGTTTTACCAATTTGTTGTACCTATTTTGCAATAATTAAAATCGGATATTTTTTAGGTATGCAATACATTAATAACACAAAAAAATAGTCATTGAAATCGCAGTTTTTAATTGGCAATTTTAATTTTCTCAATAATTACAGAAACAAGAAAAACATTTGTCAGCTTAAAAATGTGGGGAAGGGGAGGATATTATATAGTAATATGGTTTTCCCTGGGATCGTTCCCAACTCTAATTTTTTTGCTCATTTTGTAGGGCCTAAATGGCCTAATTTGGCACTGGCTTTACTTTCAAAATAAGACAAATAGTTTGTCAGTGACAGAGGGCCAAAGTCGCGTTTTTACGTTTTTTGAAAATAACGACGTTTCCACATTTGTGGGAGCTCCCGTTTCGAACTTAACCATCTTCAAGATTTATCAAACTTTTTAAAGTTTCGCAATCAGCCTTTACGACCCACTAGTGGGCACCGGCACTCTTCTCTGGCACGTACTCTCCTTAACGCTAAGGTGGAGTACGGGGGACCTACAATTTAACGTCGAATCCGAACGACTAATTATCAGAGAAAGTTTCAGGCATTAAAACTCCACGGCTGGCCTTCACCGTATTGGGAATGTGAGTAGCGGATTGCGGCATAAATTTTTATTGCTGAATGGCTGCGGCGGGGAATCGAACTCCAGACTTTTAGTGTTAGGGGCTAAGCGGTCAACCTCTAAGCTACAGCCACTTTTTCTAGTTTGTGTAGTAATTTTTATTTAATAATAGTTTTTTTTTATTTTTCACATCATAAAAACTGATTTTCAAAAACCTGATTTTTATGCAACCCTGGGTTTAAAAAAATCAGTTTCGAAAATTACACCGCTTTCGGTTTTAACTTTATTTAAACCTTTTTTCCTGATGCTATTTTCATTTACCTACTTCAACACTGCAAAATTAATCAAAATCGCTTCATTAGAGCCTTCCGTTTTATACCAACTAGCGCGTGCATGGGACATAAAAGTAATGGTAACTTGGAGCATTTACCTGAGTATAATTGTGTAAAAAAATATAATTTTTATTAGTTTGTATTTCTGACTTTATTATGGTTTGATTTAATAGTTATTTTTGCACATTGACTCTGATGTTTATAAAACTTGTAGGTGTTGACACAAGACCAGTGAATGAGAAGGTCATTGCACATAAAGCGCGACCTTCGCAGTTGAAAACGCCGTCTAATTTTAGTTAATAAGTCATGATATTCTGAAGAAGTTTCTCCTTCGCCATGAGATAAGCGAAAACATTGCGAAATGGTTTTTCATTACGTTACGATAAAGTATATGTATGTATGTATGTATGTATGTGTGTGTATAGAGACACATTCACCTTGTAACAAAATTTGCTTTTAGTTGCAACGATGAAAGTGGGTAAGTCGTACGCGGTTGTGTAATGCAACTTAGGTACATAAATCAGTTATCTACGTACCTATTTGCTCGTTTTAATTTTTTTTAATGCAAAATTGCCTGGCCGCCAGAAAAGCTGATGTTTTATTGCCGTGCTTATCCAATAGTTGGGCTTTGAATCTATATACCGGGTGATCGTAAAAAAAATGATTCAGAGCAGGCCATGACCAAAGTGTTAAAGTTGGCAATACGTATTAAAAGCCAATTGTCAAATGTTGACGGCTGTAAAAATTTTTGGGTAAATACATTAAGTTAAATGTATCATTTTGTATTTGTTTTCTTCTTTTTTTTCCAAATTTAAATAGACCGACAGGTTGTTGTTTTGTTGGATTGCAAATCTAAAGTTGCACTATTAATCCATGCCAAGTTGATGAATTATTAAGTAATAACGTGGTAGTTGGTAGTAAAAAAAGAAGTTGGATTTTGTTGCATTTCACCGAAGTTATGTTTGTTTTTTTGGTTTATCTGAAATGTACTTCTGTATTCCTCATGTTTCAGTTTCTTTGAAACGTTTTATGCGATAAAGAAAATGGAGCTCAAGAAGTACATAGCAACAGCAAAAATTTTGATGTTGCTTTGAGTTGGACCAACGTACGTGTAATATCGCTTACACTTGCTCGGCATGAATAGGGCTTTTCTCCAATATGCGTATAATATGGCTTTTCCCCATTGTGGGTGTAATAAGGCTTTTCTCCATTGTGCATTGATAAGACGTTTTTCCGCCGTGCGTACGAACATAAAGGTTTACTGCAATAAGGGCGCATAAGAGTTTTCTCCATTGTGCATTCGTAATAAGCCTTTTCTCTAATGTGCGTGCTTACGTTTTTTCCACTGTGAGTGCACAAGGCTTATCTCCAGTGTGCATTCACAATAACACTTTTTCTTGACTGTGCATGCATAGGGCGCCACTTATTTGTACGATTTCTTCCAAGGTGCATGTATTTGCTTATACCTTTGTTACTGGATATTCATTATAGGATACTTTAAGGGGGCTCTTCACCAATACGCTAAAATTTCACACACGTATTTTTCTTTAAGAAATTTCCCAAGATTACAAGGTGAACGGTATGATTCAACTCAAGGTTTATCCACGTTTATTAATTAACATTTATGCATACTTTAAATGTTGCCCAGTGAGCAATGTTTCCATTGTGTTTCTAATCAACTTAAAACAAATACAACTCAGAAAAATCCTGTTTTCATTTATTATGGTAAGTCTGAGAATCACGTTCCGACTTTATTAACTTTGTTTACGGAAGTATTGGTATGTACCTTTGTATGAATTTGCACGAATCAGGTACATTGAAAGCATAACAATTGCATGTTGAAATGGTAGTTCTCGTCGTCGTGGGTACAAAACAGATTTTCGCAATAATCGCTGAGTTTGCTCAATAATTTGTTTTGTTTGCTATTGTGTAGTTTTGATTATTAATTTATTGTGACGAATGTAAAAGTTGGTATTCGTTTCTCTAACAGGAAGAAGAAAGTTTCCTTCATTATTTTCTATTGTTGACCTTCGATTCCATATGAAGCATTTTTTTTTACTAAATATAGTAAGAGTGCAGCAATGTGTTGGTTTCGTAATGCACTGTAAATTAAATAGGATGTTGGGTTTTATATACGACTCGACATCTAAGGTTATATTGCGTCTGAACTACAGTTTAAGCAGTGATCTTTCTGGACTGCTCAAATTTCAATCTTGCAATTTCAGACAAAATTCCTGCCTAGTGTCAGTATTGAACTAGAGACCCCTGGCTTACTAGATCCATGCGATATATAAGTTTGTTCGTTCTTTCATATCCGAAATTTTTTAAATCTAGATACAAGGTTTCTTAAAACGGAAAAAATTACGATAAAACCACTCGTTGCTCGTTGCTATGGCTGCGTTTGTTAGCGACAAGGGCGACAAGTTAAGATCGACAGCAGGCAAAAACGACTATAATTATCGATACTTTACGATCCGTTAATTTAAAATACGTCGTAATTAATTCTGTGTGATATAGGCATTGCAAGTACAACACGTGGCTGCTTTTTTTCTGCGGTAAACTTTGGTTGATTGGAGGAATGACGACGGGTACCCGGGTAGAATAATGAATTACCCGTTATTCCATAATTACCCGTTACCCCATAATTACCCGTTACCCCATAATTACCAGTTACCCCATAATTCACCGTTATCCGATAATTACCTGTTATCCCATAATCGGCCGTTGCCTGACAATTACCCATAACCCGCAAAGTACCCGTAACCCGCTAATTACCCTTAACCCGCTAATTACCCTTTACCCACTTTTTACCCGGAGACCCGATGATTACCCGTCATCTGATTACAACCCGTTATCCGATAATTGCCCGTTGTCCGATTTTTACCCCTTTCTGATAATTACGCGCTCTCCCATAATTATCCCGTTAGCCCATAATTATCCGTAACCCGATAATATATATAAAAGTCTATAGCTCGAAAACGAGGCATTGCAAGTTTGTAAGACTTCGTCATATATGTAGGTTAGGAATTCACTGTATGAATAATGCCAAATTTTGTTAGAACACTTTGTATAATGACAGGAATATGTTTTCTCACGCCGTGTGTGGCAAAAATTGTCCCAAAGATTGTATATCAGTTCATAATTTCACCCATCTTCAAATTCTTCTTCCCCCACCCCTCCTACCAAATACTATTATAGCACATTTACCAGTTCGCTCATTACATTTTTATATATATAATGCGGCGGCTGTGCTCTACCTTAGAAAATATTTGAAATTAAGTTATTTTATAAATAAATTTATGGAAACTCAACGGTATGCAGGCGCCCGCGGCTAATTATCGTGTGCTACAGTGTTGGGTTAGGTAGAAGTATTGTTGTCTTATCGTACAAAGTATTTGAAGGAACAATTTTGGTAGTATCAGAAAGTCCAGGTATAGTACTTCGTAGTAGTTGTGTATTGGTATTGAGACTCTGAAATTAACACCAATTTATTTCAGTTCTTATAACATCAAATAATTCACAAGAATATTAAATGGCATCAAGTGTTTCCAATTTGTAGCTTCATATGCCAGATGTGATCCCTAGTTAAATTGTATGACACTAAATATATCTTGCAAAACAATAAATTTTCCATGCACACGTACCATTTACCTACATAAAATTGTAGAATATAACAGTGCTGTCTAGAAAAAGTCACTAGCAAACCAGATATTTAAAAAATGCTGTCCAACTGGTGTTTTCTGAGTTATTTGTAGTCAAGTAAATGACCTAGTAACAGTTATGAAAATCCGTTTATTTTTTTTAATTGGTCCGTGCTATTAGACTGATGCTTTAGTTATGTTATGGGCGGCCTTAATTTACTAATTGAATTGAGATTATTATTGTAAAGGTGAACAAGTTACTTTAAAAAATGCGATCAAAAATGCAACCTCGAGCTACAAATAATTTGTTTGTAATATGGAAAATTAGAAAACTACAATTAACAGGTCCAATTAATCATCCGTTGTATCACGATCGAATTAGAAGATAACTGGGCAAGAAATTACGAAAATTTGTTGCATAGCATTAAGTTTTACTTGAAAATTTTCTTAGAGAACAGAAACGCGTCTTGGTATGCAGGAAGCTTGCATAATTTTGCATATCACGATTGGTATACCTATGATTGAATTATTTTACGACTAATATACCAAACTGTCAAATTAATTTTATTTTTCAATTAAAAATCGAAACAAGTGGTTAATTTACGCGATAAAATTATGTACCTACATTCAAAAAATTCTTAAGCAAAATTTACACTATTTATTACGCAGGAAGTTAGAGTTACTTACCCCGATTGCTTTTTCATATTTACTAATGGTGTATCTCAGCACTTACAGGCCAGGCCATTGAGGCCCATAGCTTCACTCCAGGTTTGGCTTATTGCTATGTTCCTATGGTATACCGCTGGATTATTTTTAGCATAATATTGATAAATTAATTAAATTTTTATAACTGGCATATAAGACAGATGAGTAGTTTGCCTAAATTTGTTGTAGGTACAATTTTTTTCGTTAGAAATATCGGGGTTAAACTGTTGTATTGGTTGCTGAAACGGCAAATGCGACGTATGTTATATAAATAGAATAATATTAAGTATTTTTTTCCGTTTTCCTGTAATTTGATGTACCTAAAGTGGTTCTCGACAAAACAGATTAATTTAATTTAGATAGCCGGCAATTATCTCAAGAATACTTGGGAATACGATAAGAGAGTAAACGAAAAAAACTGGAAAGTGGAGTTCCAGTAGTTTTCGATTTCACCTTGACTTTTTCATCCAAACTGGTATAAATTCGCCCTTAAGCAGTAAGTGGTGGTGGTCTGTACGCGCATCCGTAAAAGTAAACTCTAAATTTATATGCTACGCAATTATCACATCTAAATCAAATCCACTCGCCGGCAAAAATATCTGGATACCTTATTTTTGTTTTTAATTTTGTGTGTATGTTGCATAATTACCTATTAGGCTTAGCTACTGAACGTATATTTTTCTCCTGTCCTGCGACAGTTGGTTTTTCTTAATGCACTTGTCATTGTTTGCGATTCAACTGTCTTCGTGTCATTTTGAACATAATTATGTTTATGACACGCACTTATTTTTCTTTTGAAACTTGGAAGTTCGACTTAATTTCATTAAAATTGATTTGCGTTTTTCAAATATCTCATCGTCCATATTATTGTTGGAACGGTAGACAATTTTGCGAAAGTTTTAACATTATTCGAAGACGGCAGAAGTCAACGTTATGTCTCTAACTAACGAGGAATTCCACCTTCAACGATACAAGACCTTTACAGAAGAATTAGGTAGCCTAGAGAATACACACGCAGGGCCGGATTTGGTCGTAATTCCAGTACATGGGCTCTGGTGACAGCTCCAAGAAACCACACCTCCACGGCTGTTCAAATCAGAACCGGTGCGTTTGAATTATCCAGTCTTCCTAAATATTCTGTATTGTTGAAGGTGGAATTCTTTGATTAGAGACATCTGTCGTTTTCGAATAATGCTACAAATTTCACATTTTCTGTAGTCACAGCCATAATGAACGGCAATTGACTGTCAATCCACTCACAAGAAAGAACACTATATTCTAAAAGTTTTGTTTCTATGTCGCATAAATTACCTATTGAGCTTGGCTGCTGTACTCTATATATTTCTCCCACTTCGCAACAGCCAGTGGTTTTTGTTGAGGGTACACCTGTGTGTGCCGTTTTGTACATGACTGTATTCTTTAAGCTTATGACACGCGCTAATTTGTTGTTAGCTTTTTCTTTCAAAACTTTTTATATCTTGTCGTCCATATTATTGTTGTGGCGGTTGCGAAAGTTGTAGCTTTAATCGAAGACGGCAGAACTGAAAACAATGTTATGTCTCCAGCCAGCCAGGAATTCCACCTTCAACGATACAGAAAGCCGGGAGAATACACACTCAGGCCCGCATTGGGTCGTAATTGCAACACATCGGCACGTTATAACATCCTGGTGACAGCTCCCAAAAACCGCTCTTCCACGGCAGTCCAATCTAGAAACGGTGCGTTTATATTAAGCAGCTTCCCTAAATTTTTGTAAATACTCTGTATCGTTGAAGGTGGAATTCCTTGATTGAGGACTTCTGTCGTCTTCGAATAATGCTACAACTATAATGAACGATGATAATAAATTTGAAAAACGCAAATTCCTTTGTTAAAATTTTATTAATTGGTACTGTTTTAAAAGAAAAAGTTACAACAATTACGCACAGAATGGTACAAATGGTCATGAAAGTTGAGTTCGGCACAAAATAAAAAAAAAAGGAAGAAAATGGGGTGGCGAAATGTTTTTGCCGGTGAGTGTATACATATATCTGATTTTATATAGTTTTTTTTTCTAAAATTTATCTTGCTACATCACTTAAATATTTTGGCTATTTATATCGATGTAATCAACGTACTATGATTATGCAATTATGAATGTCAGTGACACAGCCAGCTGCAGTTGGAATATTTATTAATGTTTAATGTTGTAATAAAATTTAATTCAAATATTTGAAAGGAAGGATATGGAATACTACGTTCTCTCTAATTTCTCACATTCAAGGAATTTGCGCTGGCTCTGAGTATAAGTTAATAAATAGTTTTACAGAGGTTTCGAAAACAATCCTGGCATTTCTTGCGGTTTTACGTATGAAATTCACGTTTATGTTTGTCCGCATACTACTACACATAAATAACTTACAGCTATTTATATAAATACCTATCATACTTTTCTAATGAAATCTCACTGCCAAAGTAGGTAATTGCAAAACATGAAAACAAATAGTACCTACGTAATTGCATGACTCACTACTTAATAGCAAAATTTAATTGTTCTGTTTGTTTGTTACAGGTGCAGACAGTCGCACAGGCTCAGTTATTCAGGAATTTTGAGAACAGAAAATAGAAAACTTACGATATCAGGTAAAAACTTAACCATATAAAATATATAACGAAATAGCCAGCAGAATCGTGCTGGACTAAATAGAATGAAATGTGTTAATCGTATTGAAAAAAAAAATATGTAATGCTTCGTTAAAATTCTGGATCTACTTTCGATTTGCTATTCTGTTTTCCAAATCCTGCATTTCTTAATACTATTTTAAAGAAAAAAAAATCTTAATGTTAGGTCTGGAGAACGAGATGGCCATTCGATGTGTTATCTTCTTCAATTTAACTAGTTATGTGAAAATACATCCTCCAAGTAATTTCGAAGATTGGGTCCAATAATTTGGAGCTGCTCCATTTTGTTGAAATCAGATAGGCTAATTTGGCCTATCTGGTTCGGTTTTTCTACGTAGAGTTAATATCTGTTTCCATACTTTTGATTTACCCTATACATTTCTAAAAATTGCGAGAATATTGAGATATTACAAAAATGTTACGACTTACCAAAGGATTTTTTTCCTTACGAATTGATGAAAATTTTTTTTTCTGTTACTTATTTTTTTGAATTACTAAGAAAATATTTTTTTAGGTAATTTTTTTATTTCAGGTAAAATCATGAATAGTTATATAGTCTTACTTTTCAATTATTTCCTTAAAAAAAGTCGGAGAAACGTTATTCAATTTTCATTTGACAAATCCATTCCCTACAAAAAAAAGTGAAAATCGAAGAAAATTTCATTTCGTTTATTTCGCATTACTCTGCGTTTGGTTTACATTAAATTTTCCAAAAATAACGAAGCTGCCAGCTGTAAAATGTACGTTGAGTCACCCATTAGAAAATTAATCAGTTTTAGGATGGATCATTCATTAGAAATATGAAAAGTATGAGCGTTGATTCATACCTCAATCAATGGCATAAGTAAGTTAAATTTAAATTAATTTTATTCCAACAAATAAAAAAAATAGTTAATTAAAAAATATACTCGATTATTATCACTTTGCCATACACTTAGTATGGAAATTTATGGTGATTGTGAAAATTTTCGATTGTAAAATATGTTTTGAACCTCCAGGAACTCAAAAAAGTGTTTTTTACAAAATGTCTGTCCGTATGTGTGTCTGTTCGGATAGGGACGTTGGACTTTTTTGGAATAGTTTATTTTTAAGAAAGTGATTTTTTTTTTAACTGGCGCGGGCGGGCATTACGATTTTTTTAAATTTTTGTTTTAAACCCTTTTTACTAAAAAATATCAGATCAGCATAAACTTTGATTTTGGTATTAGCTCTAGGGGTACACGTGCATGTTATCTAAGAGCAGGATGCGGAGATTTAAATCAAGCTGATTTGAAAATGTGATCTAAATCAAACGATGTATTTAAAAAAAATCATTGATTTAAATCAATTTGTTTTTGAGGGTGTCAATTTCGTGTGAAATTTTCCAGTTAGTACAATTAAAAACGTTCATAATTCGACAGTACATGAAAGTATTAAAACAGTTACGTATACAGTGAGTTTTTCCTTTATGTATACATATCAAACATGTCAATGCATTGTTTTACTGCAATCTATAACCAACTGTACAGAAAATAATAGAGAGAGAAAGGTTATTCCTCATAGTGTGAGGATATGTTCAATAAATATGTTTATGAATAAACGCAAAATTATTTGAATATCACAATTTTTTTAATAAAACTATTATTTTAAGAACATAAAATATCCATCAACAATACACAAATTTTATGCTAAATTCAGAAAAAAAAACGAATTGCTATTAATTTGACATTAAACAATTTGACAGACTATTCTTTTCAGAAATTGAAGCTTTGGAATTTAGAGTAAAGTTGGTTGCCTACAGATAACAGCAAAACAATTCATTGACAAGTTTTTTTATAAAAGTATACATAGCTGGTATGTATACAAAAAAGAAAAACTCACTGTATATTATTGAAACTACATACACTATAAAGTAATTTTTACTTTTAACAAATTCATACATAATATAAAAATTCAATTCTGCACGATTATTTAAAGGGCTAGGAGAACATTACCATTCCTTACACACCTGGGCAATCGTAGCTAATACTGATCTCTTATTGGCTCACACCTATCCACTGTGTGCACTTTGCTGCACCTACGTACCTGCCTTTATCACAAAAATCATTCCAGAGAGAATAAATAAACAGTACTATCTCCATCATCTACACAGCACAAAAAATTTGCGAAAGTTTTTTATGCCTACTAAATATGTATGCTCTTTTATTGTTTACATGGAGAAATGCTACTTTATATGCTCCCGAAGACGTTTTTAAATAGTTGCAGTGCCGCAGGTGCAGCAAAGTACACGCGGTGCATAGGTGTGAACCAATACCGAAGCAGTATTGTATTAGTTCTTTGCCGTAGGTGAGTAAGGCACGGTAATGTGTTGGCCAGAAGATTGACGCATTGGTTAACAGACGTGCTCCACACGCTCTTGGACAGGGCGGTTCACAAGTAGAACACTTGATAGTAAATTATTTAAACAAAAACATTCTGCAGATAATACGTTATTAGTTACTAAACAGGAGTACTTCAATTTTTTAAACTATAAACATGTATTTAATTTCAAAAATTGATTTGAATCAATAAATTCCGATATAAATCAAAAAATCGAATTTAAATCGAATACATTTTTAAAACTTTTTTGAAGTAAAATCTCGATTGTTTTGCACCCTGTCTAGTCTAAGCGCATATTTGAAACCATGAAAACGGCAAAGTGTAAAATTTTGGCTAGTTTCGAAAAAATATTGATCAAAAACTGGTTACACGATTTTTTTTTAATTTTGTAAGCTCATAAAGCTAGAGATGGTCTGCAATTGGCTCGTGTCTCAATCCGCTAATTTTCTTGTGGCGCCTTCTATGAATTTTAGAAAATCAAAAATTCATGTTTTCTTATTTAATAGATGAGGAACGATAAAACATTTCTCATTAAGCTAAATTGCAGCATTACTTATAGGGGGGCTAATTCGTCCCCCTTTCAAGAATTCGCTGATAAATTGTTTTTTGCGTTTAGTATTCTTTAAACCGAAAGCGGATTTCTCTAAAAAATATAGAAAAATATTATTTTCTTAGAAAGCACTTGCAAAAATTTCAAAATTGCATGCAAGTTCTAGCGTATTATGCTAGTCAGACAACTCATTTATTTTACTTCTTTCTCTGTACCTTGTGAGAGATATTTCACAAGGCGAAGCAGGTTAAACGAGACGCCCTTTGTTTTAGTTTTTTCTCCATTTACAACACTATCGTGTTACGACGAAAAGCCGTATCTTTTTGCCATAAAATTCTGAACCTCATATAACGAACGGCACGCCGTATGCCCAAAGGATCTAATCGTACAATTTGTAGTAGCCTACGTCTTAGATTGCATGTTATACCTATACATCTACGATGTGAAATATTTTTGGGAACAAAAAAGATGATTATTTTTAGAGTATAGCGCCAGACGAAGTGCTTCGCTAGTTTTTAGACTTACGATAATACCAGAAGACAGATACAGTGACCGGAAAAATGTTTGTAACATATGGGAAAAATTTTTATTATTAGAATTTTTTTGGGGTCGTTTCTGCAGCTCAGATAACCTAAAAATTGATTGTAACATAGGTCACGTGACTTCAGGTTTGGCGGGAAATTCAAAAAAGTAGTTAATTAACGAAAAGTCCCCTTATTTGAGAAAATATCGAAAAAAGTGTTCTGTAGCGTTTGGTTGTTCCTTCCAGAAAAAAATATTACTCACTAGGCCATTATGGTTTAAGTAGATTTAACTCGAATTTGCGTACCGTAAATGGAACTGGCAAATTAGCAGAGAGACGGAATAATGTAACTCCTATTCGCCCGCCGCGTCATTCGTAGACATGGGATCTGATTCTCAGATTCACTAAATTGTGTTAAATTATTGTCTTGGCGAAATTGCGGTAATTGTGTCGTTGCTCTCATGCGTGCGTGACTGATTCTTCGACGTATTTTTATACCACACATTCCTTGGAAGTTTAATCTGTTGACGGTAGTAGTGTTTATATTGGTTGGTTATTTTTAGATAGTGCTTTATTTGTTCTAGTAATGTGCGAAATTGATCACATTTAGTCATTCACGCACAACGTTGCATTTATTGTGAAATACCGAACTGAATTATTTTCTACAAGATGATTCAGAAATGTGTTATGAATTGACTTATAAATAAGAGTGCATCCCACGGAGGGAGCTATGACACTTTAGCGTATAGGTATGAAATAACATTGTTTAAATTGTTTTTCCTCGGATAAGGGATACGATATATTGGTATTTAATACACTATTATTATTGATTCAAGGCATTATCATATTAAAATTTAAAGTACGGTATGGCATGCTGTGACCGTGCACGCCGGAGTTTCCAGTTGTTGGCACCGCTCGCTTATATGAATTCCCCCTGCAGTTGTACAAATGGTGCGATCTTGGCCATGAACGTTTTCCAAAAAAATTCACTATAAAAGTAGTGTTCTACGTAAAAATACAAAAATAATAATTAATTACCGTTATAGTGATGCGACGATACTTTTAACAAAATGCAAGCATCGCTTTATTTATGGTCGCATCTGCTTATTTCTTTCTTATGTGATTTACCTCGTGTAATATTAAACTCCTCGCAGATACGGAGGTTTCTGCTCTTACCAGTCGGAACGAAACGCCCAGACAGCTAAGACCGGAGACAAGGTGCAAAAAATTGTGATGCGATTAAAAGCAAACATCTCTGAAGTTTGTTTGGCTAGCAGTTAAATAAACATACAGAGCATGTGCAATAATTTATTCTTAATTCGCGATAATGAATTATGTATCTACTTTTTTCGGCCACTTTTCTTGCGGCGGTCAAGAGATGGCGCTTTAGTAAAGAAAATTAAAATAAAATACTGGCAACAACGCAGAATCCAAGCCGTTTTAGTTGTTTTGATTTAATATGGAGCGTATTTAATAACTAAAACGTCTTGGATTCTGCGTTGTTCAAGACGTTTTAGTTATTAAATACGCTCCATATTAAATCAAAACAACTAAAACGTCTTGGATTCTGCGTTGTTGCCAGTATTTTATTTTAATTTTCTTTACTAAAGCGCCATCTCTTGACCGCCGCAAGAAAAGTGGCCGGGGTTTTCCTAGCCGCTCTGTAGATAGATCGTTCGGTTTTGTTGAAATTTAAAATGTCGGAGTACATCAAAAAGTCATCGGGATTTGTTGTTTAAAAATATTCGAAACCGGAAGTGGAAATTATACATATTTTTCAGTTTGCTGTTTACATAAGGAAGCAGAATATATTAGAGGTAGAAAATATTAAAAAATTCTAACAAATGGAATGTTTATTTTCCGAACTCGTAGCTTCAAATGCTACGATTTTTTGATAATTTTGTCATTAAAGCTTTCTTACTCAAAAGTGAGTTGTCTTATAATATTAATAATATTAATTACTAATACTAATAAAAACTAATATTAATTCTTACGTATTGATTTCTTGTTTTGTAGCTTGCTAAATATGTATTCGTTGGATATTTTCAATTGTTCTGTAGCGAAATATTCGTGATAATGTTGCAAAAGTATAACTCTTATTTAAAACCGAGTTCACATTCTAAAAGCAATTTTGTTATCAAAATAGTATTGGCACAACTTCTAGCCGACAGTCAAATATGTCAAATAATACTTGCATTATAGCAAGTTCTTGCTTAATTTCGCTTTGCCTTGCATCGTTGATTTTACTTAACATAAACCTACGTTTAATATACGAACTCTAATGACTTTCCTTATCATCTATAATCTATAATAATATGAATATTATGTTTTTTAGTTTCAATTCGAAAGCCTTCGTATCTATACGATTTTCTAAACATCCCAGTTCAATGAAACTTCTTTACAAAACAATTCACAATTTGGCGAGATTGCTGATAAAGTAATTAGCAACAGTTCTAACCAAAAGAGCGTGCTTTCGTCTAGCCATCTACACCAAAGTGGCCGAACTTTATGCTCATTTGACGTATTAGTTTTGGCGACACAAACAAATTATCATAGGTCTTATGGGAAGGCACGACTATACTATAATTTATTTTAATATTCAATTGTTTTCAGTAAACAACTTAGCAATAATTTCTTCACGTACGAGAGAATGTCCCTAGTATAATTAAAATTCCAGATTAATTTAATTTACAATTAAACACGGCAAATGGTCTTGCAAAAAATGTACCTTTTTAATATTTATAAAAAAAATATTTTTAATTATTTAATAAAAAAGTAAATATTTCGAGTTATCTGAACACGTCTTAAATACGTGTTAAAAAAAGATCGTAGCATAAAATTGAATATTGTTCCAAGATTGTTATATAATTGTCGGTAGTAGCGTTTTTATATTAGACTTCGCTCACCTTCAGGCTGAGGATTCAGCGTTATTACGGAGACGAACCGTCCACTGTCCCGGGATTTTATTATACTAATTCGTGGCGCGTAAGAGGGTAACACCGAAACAATTTCTGAAGTATAGGCAAGTCCAGGCGAAGCGCGTCGTTCGTTTTTACCTTCCAAAACACTTTTTCTTATGCATTAATCATATTGAGACGTAGATGAACCTGTACACATGCAAAATAAACTACAACAGTAAAATAATTCAATAATGAATCACTTCATCAAACAACAACATAGTATATGTTTGCCATAATTAATTCAAAATATGAAACCGATTAACATGCACAACTGCAGTTTTCTTTTGCGATAAAAATGTGCATGAATCACTATAGACGGCAAAATGACCTATTGCACAAGCTGTATGTCGTAATTACAATGTGAAAGCCTTACGCCAACTAGTGAATTCATCCCGATAAGAATGTAGTACTTTTACATATTGTGAATTGGGCAATAGTTTATTGGGAAGTATCGATTAACAAAAGGACGTGATGGCTCTGTTGGTTTTTCCAACTCAAATCACGCAATATTAATGAGTTTAATGGCCATGTGACCTTCAACAAAAAGCGCCCTTAATTCAAAATTGTATTTTAATGAGTATAGGTCAACGATAACGAGTAAAACGATTCAGAGGGAATAATTTAGATCGTAATTTAGACTGGTTTTTCGCCACTGTAAACACACTTGAATTTCAAAAGTTTTACTCTATTGTGAAGTAAAATCGCTACAATGTTAGAAGTCGTATTAATAAATGTCGTTGTAACACGAGCATGCAGAATATGGCGTTCATATAAATAAAATTATTATTCTGGTCAAAGTTCATGTATGATGTTATTTAATACTTTCTCTCCTTGCGTGGTGGTACACATTGTGGAATTTAGATCCGGACATTGTTATTTGTGACGCACTAGGCTAATCGCTTTTAAGGCGATTTGCCAGAACCGTTCTATATTATTTTTTTTCAAAAATTATCTTCATGTAAAAAGCTACGAGCAAAACCACGTTAAGTGATATAATAAATACGTTAAAGGGCGACTTTGATGACCCCACAGCTGATAAAAGGCATTATTTTTGACTGGACTTCATGTAATCAAAGCGGATTATTATTTTATTTAATTTTTGTCCTGTAGAAAACCATTTATTAGTAGGCTGTTAAAATTTATATTTAAAAAGTTACCTAAAAATGGTAAAAATGAAATGTGCTTAACAAAGCATTCGGGACTCGTGTTCGGATTTCTATACATTTGGACGTTGTCTCTGATAATTAGGAAACATATGCCCAATTGTAACAGGGTGTTCCGAAAAAAGTATATTATTTTTTTGTCACACCAATCGTTACAGAGATATGCGCCTTCAAAGTGTTCCGTGTGTATAAACTGGGCTGAAATACAAAGTAAAATGATGAATTTGGCGTATCCAGGGCCGTTTTTTCCCAAATTGGGCATCTCTGGCGGCCCGCGATTGGGAGGGGGTCTTTATTATCATTTATTAATATTACATTTTCAATATACAAATAATATGTAAATGTGGCGGCAGTTGTCGCTATTCTTACTACTACCTAATGAACGTAATCGAATGATGTCTATAATCGAGTTATTGGTTCTCGAATGATTTTAATGATAGATATATTCATTCGTAACCGAAATGTGGACGCATTCGAGGAATATAGCATAGCTCGGCAATTTTACTATCGAATGCAACTTTGCGAACTTTCCCACATAACACATGATTTATTTCAAATATTCGCAACATTCTGCTACTTTGCAGTTTGCTTAGCAAAGAAGGCCGATCATGAGACTAGGTTTTGGTGGTTTCGGTCTGCATTGTGCATTTGCAGCTGGCTATCGCTTACAATCTCGCCTCCGAAGCAGACAACCCAAAATTTAACATTGCTAAATCATTCGAATGATTTTTCCTTCGGAGATATTTCAGTAATCGATTATTTTCATTCGAAATATTCCATCACTACTTCTTGCAACATCCTGGTTATTTTTACTTATTTTAAATTAGGGTGAAATGCGTGTCTGTTCACGGCAATTAAGTAAAATTATGGCATCTTAAACAAATTTTGCTTGTAATTTTTACTTTGCCATACTTTCGGTATACGGAAGTATTGATTTCATGAAAACTTTCTGATTCGAGATTTTAACGGAAATATACATATTGTGGACCTTCAGGAATCCAAAATAGTTATTTGTGCAACTAGTGCGCGAAATGATACTTTAGCACACCAGAATGAAAGTTTTTTGACGAGGCGTTAGCCAACACAAAACATCATTCGAAGGCGCTAAAGTCGTTTCTCGCACGAGTTGCACACAATATTTTTTCTACAACTATTCCAATAAAAGAAATCGAGGTCAAATTTTTCATGTAACTGCAAGAGAAAATGGAATTTTTGCGAGTGCATTAAAGTTGGACAACTTAAGTTGTCCAACTCTTAACGTGCACGTGGATTTGAATGTTATGTGAATGGACTTTATAAATCAGCAAAGAAAATTCTGCTTTACTGTCCTAGATGCGGCAGAGGGAGCGATTCATCCAATAATAGGAAGTAAATTTTTAAATAAATTTAGTCGCCATTTTGTAACGGTGAGAGATATTAAACAACCTTCTTCTTCCAATACGTCGTAGAAAAACCTGAAATACAAAAATTATTCAGTTTAATGGGACCTTTAAAATGAGGTATCACCTGGTCGCTCGTCCCATTTCGTCCGCCCCATAAGATTTTTGAGTATCGTTTGAATCTTGCTGCTCTTTTGAGGAGGGGGGCAACTAACATTTATTTTTGTCCTCGTTCGGTACATCGTTGGAAAGCTAATTTAATGCACTTTAACGAACAGTTTTTTTGATATAATTAGCCGCCATTATGAAATGGTTTGAGCTATCGATATTTTCTTTGTTTTTAAGTTGTTTGGTTTGAAAATACCTTTTAAATGAGGTACGACTTAACCTACCTTCGTATTTGAAAATCTCAAGAAACTTCCTTATAGCTATTTCCAAAACTATCCGTTCCGAAGCCTGAAAAAGTAGCCGTAACAGATAGTGCGTGGGTTGTCTTGTTACACCCTGTATAGCTGTAATCCACTGTGGCTTTTAATATTTGTCCTTACTTTTACATAATATTTGTTATGCTTATGGTATTGTTTTTTCCCAAATGGTTTTTCTTATCTAATAAATCAAATGCCTATTGAACTTGACTGTTATGGTAGTTCAAATACATATACATTATTTTGTTTACTGTCGACATTAAGTGGGCGTATTTGCGTGGACGTATTTGTATCGCAAATATTAGAAGAAAATACCGCCAATGTTTATATATTCTCAGAATTACTTTTGATCAAATATACGTGCTTTATTTGACTTATATATTATTCTATTTACATAAATTCAAATAGAGTTGCGAGATTCAGCGATCAAAGACTTGTGTGATAGAAATTATGATCAAGAATCTGTGGAAAGGGGAATTTAGGTTTCTAACGGAAATGCCTTTTTAACTAAGTTTAATATCAAATGTTTTTTCCCAATCAAAAAATGAACGAAGCACTTCGGTATCTACATAAACATTTTCTTTTCATATTTTCAAAAGTATTTATATCAACGACGTTTTAGACCCAATAGTTACTGCGCGATTACAATTTTGAACGCTGTACCGCATCCACAATCCGCCATCAGGAATCTAGGAAAGAAAATCCTTGGAGAAAACTGAAAAAAAATGAGAAAAACAGAAATATCTCGGGAGTTTATTGTTATAATGAAAGGGTAAAAAATATCTAGCGGAAAACATCAATGGCAAAAATATTTATATACTCATACAGGGTGAATGAAGGTAAGGAACATCGATGCTCTAGCCTTTAATAATAACTTTTCCAAGAAGTTTCATAAAAAATCTTCTTATCAATATTAATATAAAAGAAAGCGCAACAAATCTAGCACAGCACGATATATACTGCTTTGAACAAAAAGAAAATTTGTCCGTGTATTAGACTAGGATAGAAATAAATATTTCCCATGATATTTTGACTTTCCGACTTGTGTAAAAGCGAATAGGAAATTAATATAACAATAGTGCAGGTATGCTTGATTATGGAGCACCCTGTATAAAATGAGTTTTCAGAATTTGAACGAGACAATTTTATATTTTGGATATTTGTTCTATGAAGATCTTTTCTTCTAAATGTTTTTTCCGTGGTTATTATTTTTTCTGTGAATATGTATTCCTTAATATTTTTTCATCTGGATATTTTTTCCTCTGGGTATTTTTTTTCTATGAATATTTTTTCTGGATATTCTATCTGTGAATATTTTTTTCTCTGGATATTTTTTACGTGAATATTTTTTCGTGGATATTTTTTTCATGGATATTTTTACGTATGGATATTTTTTCAATGTCTATATTTCCTACCTACGCATATTTTTTTCTGTGAATTACTGATTGATGTTTTTGTTGTGGCTATTTGTACCGTATGGTTTTTTTCTCCGTGAATATTTTTTTCGTATGCATATTTTTATCGTAGATTTGTTTTCCTACAGATATTTTTCCCATGAATATTTTAAACTGTGAATGTTTAACCCTGAATACTTTTACGTATGGCTATTTTTCACGTGTATATTTTTTATCTATGGATATTTTTGCTTTTGTATATTTTTTCGTGATTATTTTTACGTATGGATATTTTTTTCATGGACTTTTTGAATAAAGCTTTCCCACTCGTTGATTTTTTGTTGTATTTGGAAATTCCAAATTTCATTAAAATCGGTCTAGTAGTCTCTAATGTTTGATTGTCTCCCGCAGACATTCGTACAGACATTTTTAAAAAACAACTGTTTTAGAGATTAGAGAGATTTAAAAAATGGCATTTCCGTCTAAATCTCGGAATCGAAATTTTTTTACGATCACAATGCATTTAAAACTTGCTCCTACAATTTTTGTTGTATCTGCGTATTTCAAGTGGCATTAACTCAAAACATTTAATAAATTCTGCTTTTGTCGGTAAGTTAATGCGGGACCGTTTTGGGATTATGTCGTTCAAAATCTTTTTCAAATTTCTCAGACATTGTGTTTGAACGTTACCAATCTATGCGAAGGAAAGTTTACTAAGAATTTTTTCACTCTACTGGAATTTCTTTTGGGGTAAAATAATACAAGCTCCTTGAACTTTCTAAAATGTAAAGGTTCCGCTAAAAGCTTTTAAATGGAATTTTATGTAATTCAAAATCTTTAAAGGCACCTAATAAGGGGGTAGTTTCTCTTAAATATTTAATGTTAGGTACTTAACGTTGTATTTACCTTTAGAGGTCTAAATTAATTACAATCAGGTTTTGCAAATTCTAGGTAGTCGTTAGGTAATAATGTCGTAAAGCTTTTGTTGCGCCCTTCTACAAAATGCATAATTTACTGGTTAAAAATTCCAGTATTGCCGAGGGCCTCCTAAGCGAAAGATGTAGGAAATTTTATCTCTTATAAACGCGATTTTAGTGACCGGTGTTTAAAAATTTCAATTGATGATGCTGTTGTAGTGTTTCTAATAGCCGGTAAAAATGATTTTGGAAGTGTATACAGCGTTGGCTTTAAATAATATTCTTTTCATTGTGGGCACTATATTTTGCAGTGTTTTTCTTTTCGGTTTTAGGTGTGTGCTAGGTGATTATTTCGATCGTTTATCAGACTTAACTAACAGCCGTGTAATTATTTATTGTTTCTACCTCTCGTTTCTATTTCTGTGTTTTAATGCGTGTCCAAAAATTTGAAAAAATATAAAAGGCGAATTTGTTGCGATTTTGGGCCAAACAATTTCGTTTTGTACAACCTCGTGTGTTTTTCATCAACATAAAGCTTAAAGCCTTATAGGACCGCCGCTTTCATTTGCTTTAATGGGAAAATCAATTTATGACTGCCTGCTAGACTTTTGTTATGTGAGTTATTTTTAAGATAATCTTTTTTACTTACTCCAGAAAATTGGAATGAATTTTCTTTAAAACGTTTGTAATTATTCCTAGCTTAAGAAAGATCAATCGTTATTTAAAGTAGTTTATTACAATAAGATTATTTTAAACGATATAGATTACCATTTTTTATTACCGTTAATTGCGAGATAAATTACCAGCGGTATATTAAACTACTCCCCCCCCCCCCCCAAATATTCAGCGATTTAGAGAATTAATTTAGAGAATTGTCCATTTACACAGAATCAGAGATGTATGGTAATATGCCAAATTTATTACCGTATTTTGTATGGTAAATCACATTTTTTTATTACCGTAAATTACGAAATAAATTACCCGCCGTAATTTATTAATTTCGCTCTCAGATATTCAAGGAATCGGAGAATTATAATGTTTTTATTACCGCAAACAACAAGATAAGTTACCCGCGGTAATTTATTAATTTCCCACCCAGATATTCAACGAATCGGAGCATTACCCATTTCCACACAATGAGGGATATAAACTGGTAATTTACCAAATTTATTACCATATGTTATATGTTAATCACCATGTTTTGGTACCATAAAAATACGAGATAAATTACCCGCGGTAATTTATTAATTTCCCACCCAGATATTCAACGAATCGGAGAATTACCCGTTTCTACACACTCAGGGATATAAACTGGTAATTTACCAAATTTATTACCATATGTTATATGTTAATCACCATGTTTTGTTACCATAAAAATACGAGATAAATTACCCGCGGTAATTTATTAATTTCCCACCCAGATATTCAACGAATCGGAGAATTACCCGTTTCCACACACTCAGGGATATAAACTGGTAATTTACCAAATTTATTACCATATGTTATATGTTCATCACCATGTTTTATTACCGCAAACAACAAGATAAGTTACCCCGGTAATTTATTAATTTGCCACCCAGATATTCAACGAATCGGAGAATTACCCGTTTCTACACACTCAGGGATATAAACTGGTAATTTACCAAATTTATTACCATATGTTATATGTTCATCACCATGTTTTGTTACCATAAAATTACGAGATATTTTACCCGCGGTAATTTATTAATTTCCCACCCAGATAATCAACGAATCGGAGAATTACCCGTTTCCACACACTCGGGGATATAAACTGGTAATTTACCAAATTTATTAACATGTTATATGCTAATTACCATGTTTTGTTACCATAAATTACGACCGACATAAATTATTCATAGTAATTTATCAATTCCTCCCCCCCCCCCCACCGATACTGAATGAATCGGAGAATTGCCGATTTACTCGGAAGCAGGGATGTAGAATGGTAATTTACCATATTACCCGCGGTAATTCCTTCCCCCCCCCCCCCTTAAATCAATTGGTACGCCATGCCACTTGGACTACACCCATAGATAAAAGTAGCTCTTGTCTGACAATCTATCTGTTTGGTAATACCACAGTATATACCTACGTACCAGAATCAGTAGTTTCATTACCCCATTAGGTTTCGATTTCCAACGCGTCTGACCGACACGTGGACTGCAGTGATAAAACTGCGCATGTACCTATTCGTCATTTGTAGGTGAAAGTTAGACAAGCTAAGGATAATATACCTATATACTATGTGAAGTTATTATGTTTTGTGTGAATAATGTTCACCTGTATTTACAACGTCCATGCGCGTGGGCAGTTACATGGGGAGGGGACTGCGCATCAGTCTAATATTAACCACCAAGATCTCAGTGCCGACAAGCAAGTGAAAGTACTGATTCTACTAGGTAATACTGTGGTAATACTTGGTTCAGATACGGACACTGTATAGTGTATAATTTGGAGGGATCCATCGTGCTGAAACTAAACAGTGCGATTAGAAATAAAAATATCCATTTATTCTTCATTCAGGAACGAATTATTTCATTCTACTAGTAGGTACTTTCCCCAAAGGCTTTTTCGTCAAAAATTATTTTCCCAATGATTTTCTCAGGTTTATTAAGCTTTAAAATTTTGTTAAGAGGTCAAATTTTTTAAACTAAACGAAATAATAATACTATTTTACCGAGAATAAATTAGTGCAATTATTTCATCCAAAATCACTCAAAATATCATTACAACACAAAAAAAAAATTGGTTTTGGAAGGGATGAAAACTGCAAAAGAAAATAAATTTGAATGAAATAATTATTTAATAGTTTTTGTGGCTTCTTTTTCTCTGATTTCTGTAGCTAATTAATCACAAACTAATCTGGGTGTTGTATGGTTAAGGTACTTTAGAATTAAATAGAGATACAGATAAATATTACAACATTATTATCTAAAAGTTATCGTTTCAAGATAAGAAAGACATTTTCCCTCGCAAATTCACCAATTTGCATAGTTATTGTTATTATTGCATCCGGGTTCGACCAGAACATTTCCGAAATGTTCACTTTGCTATAAATTTGTTTCCGATTGGCTGCCAGCTTAAATCGTTATAATAAAATCAAACTTGATTTGTGTAAAAATGTTATCAATTTTATTATTCACCGTCAATGTTTTCGGTTTATTTTGTTACGTTATTCTTGCACTGTTGCTGGATTTTATTAATAATAATAATCATCCTGTTGGAATTCGTAATATACTTCGTTATTGCAGTAATTATAATTAATGTTTCAGAATGTAAACTAAGTGATTGTGTTCGTCGTTACGTGTGGTTTTTATAGTTCCGTTCTCAAGTTTACTTAGCCAGTTATTTACGGTCTTGAGGTAGAGCACCTGCTTACCAGTGCGGGAATCCTTGGGATCAATTCTCTTAAAATTCTTGAAAAAAGTGTTTGCCGAAACTTAGTTCTGGTACTTATATTTCCGCACCGATATTAACGGAGTAGAGCACTGGACTACCAGTGCGTGAATCGTTGGGTTCAATTCTTTTGGAATTCTTAAAAAAGTTTCCGAAACTTCGTTCTGGTACCTGCTTATATTAAAAATTTTTATTAAGTCCTGAATTATATTTTACACAATTTTCGAATACTTACCGCTATTATCGAGGTAGAGCACCTGTTTACCAATGCGTGAATTCTGGGTTCAATTCCCCTAAAATTATTTAATCTTAACCTTTTTTCTTAAACTGCGTCTGGTACTTATATTTAAAATTTTATTTAAGTCATGGATCATATTTTACAAAATTTTCGAATGCATACCGCTATTATCGAGGTAGATCACCTGCTTACCAGTGCGGGAATCCTGGGTTCAATTCCCTTAAAATTCGTTAAACACGTTTTTCCGAAACTTGGTTCTGGTACTTATATTTATAATTTTATTTAAGTCTTGAATCATATTTTTCAAAATGTTCGAATACTTGCCGATATGGAATTTTTGAATCCGAAACATTATATTCCATAAAATTCACTAGTGTTGTAATTATCTGTAACCGCAAAGATTTTCTTTTCCTCGACCGGAAATATAGTAAGATTTTACAATTACTCAACTGCTACTTTAGTTCCTGAGTCACAAAACTAAATTAAACACGTTTACATTAATGAGATTATGGGCGCTAGTCGCTCATAAATGCAAACCCAAATTAACTAGTGTAATAGAACTTCTAGCATTAATTTTAATAATAAACTTCATGAACATTTTGCGTATCTTTTAATTACAACATAGTGGTGTAATAATGATGAAACCTTTAAAATAACTTCCGGGAACGGAATTTCATTTATTTATTGTTTTCCTTCTTTTTCAGGTGCTGCTCACATTGACATTCAATAGTCGTCTTGAACAATGAAACAGATTTCAATGAATAAAAGGTCTCTTGTTCAACATTGAACATAATTCAAGATGCGCAAATCTTTGGACGGTGAATCCCCCTGTGCTGCAGGACAGCGTAAACGAGGCTTTTCTAGGTTTTCCTTGCGACGCCTTTTATATGCAAGCCCTATAGTAGGAAGACGCTTCCCACGCAGCAACCCTTCCGGCTCTTCTAAATCTCAAAGGAACCAAGGTAATTTTTGAACTCGCATTTTGTTATTACAGGAAGAACAAAGCAGAAAAAGGAAAAAATTAGTAAAAAGTAAGTGGTCTTAAAATGAAATTAAGCCCAATAATATTAAATCGAGGGGAAAAATTTTTTGTGATGGGGAACGGAAAGAATTGATGTTCTTGCCAATTTGGGTGGTTTCCCTTCCATATTAATTGGAAACCAAAAATAATTTTAATAATGTTCTTGATAGGTTTATTTCTTGGCCGATGCGGAAACGGTTTTTATCTTGTTCCGTTATCTGCCAACGGTTTTAACTGGAACATTAAAACTTTTAACGCGTATTTTACAACATTTATGCTAAAATAACTTTGAAAGATAATGAATTATTAAAAAAGTGTAAATACGCTTTAAAACGCAGCATATCTCGTATTTTATAATGGTGTCATGCACATCATTAAAACTTGTGTACAATATGGCAGCCGGTTCCATTTGCGTTTGTTTTAGTTCGCAAAATAAAATAAATTCTCATGATGTGTATGATAACATTCTGTTATCATGAGTATGACTCATGGGTATTTTTTATTTATCCTAACTTGTTAATAATGGAGATGATATAATTGCCTTTTAGAGCAGTGAACAATGTAATACTGAAGCTATGAAGCTATTCTATTAACATCACTGATAAAGTCCGAGTTTTAGATAAAATATTAAATGGGGGGCAGAAACCTACATGGAAAGTTTTTTTTATTAATTTTTAATCTTTTGCTCTTGTTTAATTCGTAGTAAATAAATGTACCAATAATAATACTTGTCATAACTTATAAACATAATGGTCTAGTTATCAAGTTTGAAGTTTGAAATAACTCGGGAATGGTTTTTTTGCTTAAACCCTTTATTATGGCATCAAAATAAAGGCTCTAATTTTTTACACTTTGGCCGATCTCTGCAAATACGTGCAAAAAAATTTTTTTTTCAAAATGGCAGTTTCCGGTGCACTCAATCTCAAAAAGTATTATCAGATAATAAAAGTATATAAAATTACCTAAAAAACTAAAAAAAAAAGCTGCATAATGTCAAAGCAAAATGGTTTGTAGCTTGGGTTAACCAATTAGGATTTGACATGTAGTAAAGATACAAACCATTTTGCATGACATTATACTGTTAATGGGGTGCCCACCTCCGCGCGCAAGTTCACATAAGTCTTGCAGAGCCTTATCAAGCACGTAATGGTCTGACAACATAACTACAATAATACTAATACTACTAGGTATTTAATAAAAAAAACGGAGCTTTGATACTATAGGTAATGTATGTTTCTTATTTTTTGCGGTATGTACGGAGCTACCCCTATTGACACGCAACTGATCTCGCCAGCCAGACTTGCATGTTAGTGGATGAAATCAATTTTATAATACGAAGAGATTTGAAATATCCATGATGAAATTCTGTAGTCTCTTAGACTATTAGTAATATATGGGTTATTTTGCAGGTGGTAGTAAAGATGTGCCAGACACGCGCGTCGGTAGCTCATCTCGAGATGTTGAACGTGGTTCCAACAATTCTGGAGTAGCACATCATGTTGAGCTTCATCAAGCCAATAGCAGAACGTCTGTTTTCACTACCAGCACCAAGGTAATCTATTCTAAAACAATTTCATTTTATTTATTTTTTGTTTTTGTTTGATTAACTTACTTTGTTTAACTTGGCTATATATATTAATTTAGCTTTACTGTTTATTTCACCAGAGCGGGGATGGTGCAACAACGATGGAATGCCCATTGTGTCTTGCAGAACTGCCTATGGAAGAACTCTGCGAATTGATGGCGTGTGGACATCGTTCCTGCTTGTCATGTTTACAGCAGTATCTTCGTGTGGAAATAACCGAATCTCGGGTTTCTATTTCATGCCCCGAATGTCTGGAACGATTGCACCCTAATGGTAAGATCAAATATGTGAAGGATATTTTGATTCCCAGAATAAACTTATCTATATGTACAGGAAATAATTAGACTTTCCTCTTGCTTGACTAGAATAAACACAGGCCATCTGTTTGCGGTTCGCTCTATAATCAGTAGAATTTTTATTCTGGGTGCCGTGTGTTTTTCTTTATACTGTAATAATACAGATGTTAGAATACATGTACTTACATTGAAATTACAAAGTGTGCTTCCTTTATGAATTTCAAATACGTTGAAGTACTTTAATTTTCAAGGCAACGTTTGTGATCAAACTAATTGAATTAAATGGCCAATATTGTTTTGTAAATTTTGCAAATACATTCAATAGAACTAAGTATAATTCAAAATCAAGTAGAAAATGTTGAGGGTTTAAGGTGGGATAATGACTAAATTTATCTACAAAACCCTTGTGTAGTAACTACATTTTTAGAGCAAGTAAATGCATGTTCCGCTTTTATAAAAGAAACTGAACAGGGGTCAATGAATGGTCATTTGTCTAGTAGGCTGTGGGTATTTTTCGATTTTTTTATTTTAACGGAAATACACGTTTTGGAAACCCAAAAGGGTCCAAGGAACCCAAAAGAGTTGTTTTAAAAACGCTGTCGGTGGGTGGGTGGGTGCATGGGTGTTTTGTTCCCCTATATCTCTCGAACCCTTTGACCAAATTTTATCAAATTCTGTATGTGGAAGTTTTTTCATTGCAGGTAGTTCTTGTAGATAAGCTTTTTAACCGGAACTGGACACGGAAATTAAACATGCATTTTTGGTATACATTTTTGAAATTTCTAAAACAACATTGTAGTGCATCATATGACATATGACTCCTAACGATGTTATTTAACCAGGTTGCTGTGTTGGTCTTATAACTGATATCTACTGTATAATATTACACCCTTTGAGTGTTTGAGGATTATTCAATTTTTTGTTTGTTACAGAAATCCGCAGTATACTTGATGATACTGTTTTATATGAAAAATATGAAGATTTTATGGTTAGAAGAGTATTGGCAGTTGATCCTGATACTAGGTGGTGTCCAGCACCGGATTGCAGGTATGTTATTATGCTCGTTAAACTACAGAAAAATGTAGTAAGAATCGATAATAACAATTAACTAATATGTATCGGTAAAATTCAAGTTAAAATAAGAGATACAAAAATTGTCATATCGAATTCAAAAATAAACTACCCCTAGTAGGCTACAAATGTCGCATATTACTGCCTATTCTGCCTAATATAGCAAGGAGTTTGTTTTACCACAGATAAGGTTAACACTACAGATATACGGTAAATATGTGAGCTATCGGCAGCTTGTTTTATATGATTAATAATCTGCAAATAGATGGCGCTACAATGACAATTTATAATTAAGTCACAGATTACTGTAATTGAGCAGATTACTTAGCACATATTCAAACCAAAAGTTAGACAGCCATCTGCCATGTTTAATTGTCAAATCGCAATTTTTCGTAAATAATTAATATTGAAGCCAATTCTACTTAAATTATATTCATGATGTGACAGATGCACTCAAATCCGCGATAAAACAGTTTCCAACACATTTCAACAGTAATAAACAAATAGCGATAGCAGCGCCCTAAAATTGGTCCGGCGCGTTGTAGCCAAACTAACGCTAATTTCGTCTCCAAATATGGGCGGACATTTTGTATAAAGGGTCGTATATCTGTAGTGTTAACTTTATCTGTGGTTATACTATGCTGTGCAACATCCATAGCCTACTAGAGGTAGTTTTTAAAAGCATGTGTAATGTGTATGTACTTTAGGGAAATACTCGATGAATTGCAATTGTGCCGTTACAAAAAAATATTCTTGCAAAAAAATTGTTAGCCAGATACTTCAACCATATAAAAATTTAAAGTTCTGTATTTCTACTATTTCGATAAATCTGGCTAATAACAGTTTTTTAATGTAGTGGTATTAATTCTCTAAATATTTACAGATTTGCAGTAATAGCAAGTGAATGTGCTAGCTGCCCCAAGTTAAAGTGTGAGAGGCCGGGCTGTAACTCATACTTCTGCTACCATTGCAAAGCCGAATGGCACCCCAATCAAACCTGTGATGCAGCCCGAGCTCAACGATCACCGAACGTGCGCTCATCTTCTCTTAGTTTTAGTCAAGATTCGCAACATCGTAAGTGTAACTATATCGCTGTGGAAAATAAGTTTAGATAGTTAATTTGGGTTTCAATTTGTAGGAGATGACATTAAACCATGTCCCCGATGTCAAGTCCTGATTGTAAAGATGGACGATGGCTCCTGCAACCACATGATGTGTGCCGTCTGTGGTGCGGAGTTTTGTTGGCTGTGCATGAAAGAAATTAGTGATCTCCATTATCTCAGGTAATTGTTCTGATTGTCTTACATATTTATTTAGGAAATATATGATTACAGTCCAATCATAATGTCGCAAAATAAGGGTGAAGGGAAATAGCTCAGGAAAGGAATTTTTTGCTTAAACCCATTACTTGGGCGTGAAAAAAAGAACCTGGGTTTGTAAATTCTCACTTGTTTGAGAACCCAGAGAAATTTATGAAAAAGGTGCTAAAATTGCAATATCTTGGATTGTTCCTTTCCATTAAGTTAAAAGTAGCCCTGAGAAAAAAGCTGTGTAAAGCTAAAAAATAAAAGAAATGTTATAGTTCTAATAGTTTCCAAAATATACCCTTTCAAAAGAACTCCAATTGTTTTTAATTTTTGACCCAAAAATTGTACTTTTCCAATTTCTTGAAATACCGTTGTTCCTGATGGTCATACATAAAAGTGGTTTAGAGATGAGGTGAAGTACATTCAATTTCCTGTAAATTTCAAAAAATAGCAACCCTCTAACCGTAATAGGTCGCGAGTAAGTGAATAGCATTTTGGATCGTGTTTAGAGCCTGTTTAGTAGGATTGCAGTTTTTCAAAAGTAGCTCCTTTTTGGGTGCATGTAAAAATGAGCCCAACTAAAATAAAAGAGGATAAAATTCTGCAGAAAAGTAAAAAAAAAGAAAGTTCTAGCCCTTAGTTTCTGAAATATGACCTTCCAAAAAACCGTATTTGATTTGATTGTATAAAAATTGGGGTTCTTTGAAAGGGCGTATTTTGGAAACTATTAGGGGTAGAACATTCTTTTTTAGTTTTACTCAGAATTTTATTAGTTTTTTTTTTCTTATGACTACTTGTAACATAATATGGTATGGAAAGGAACAATCCACAGGATTTTGTGATATTTTGCACCTTTTTCAAACATTTTGTCTAGATTCTCGATCGAGTTAGAATTCACAAACCCAAGGTCTTTTTTTGGACACCTAAATAAAAGGTTTAAACAAAAAAAATTCATACCTGATGACTGGACTTTATTAATAATGGCCAAAAACAAGTTAAGTGTTATGTCACTAGGCGCCGCGTAGATTACTAGGTCAAAAATGATGGAGGCCTGTAGGCCGAGACGACAATGATGAACATTTTTAATGTATTATTAAAGACGTTTTGTAAGAATAAGTAACTAACTAAGTTTGATGATATACATATTTTCGAAAATTTCCATGGAAATTATTACCGAAAATATCAACTACTGTTGATTTTGCTACTACTATGATTCTGTAGTAGTAGATGAAGAAAATATTAACTTTGATCAATTGTTTTTGTTACAGTCCTTCTGGTTGTACATTTTGGGGTAAAAAGCCATGGTCTCGAAAGAAGAAAATTCTGTGGCAGCTGGGTACATTAGTAGGCGCTCCGGTTGGTATAGCTCTCATAGCTGGCATTGCTGTTCCTGCTATGATTATAGGTAGGTGTTAAGATTAATAAATCTAATTGTATTAGTAAGATTCTAACTTATAAGGGACAAAATAATTAAATATTATTCTTATTTTTGCTATAATAACTTGATCAAGATCAAAAATTTTTTTAAAAATAATTTTGTAGTTGTAGTTTGTAAATGATGCAGCACAGATACAGTAAATTCTTATTTAGGTGGAACATTACAGTTTAACATGGAAAACATGAAATAGTTGTATATGTCTCTAGGAGAATTTTATTACCTACAGTTGCATTGGAGAGATAACATTTTTTTTATCATCTTATGGCAGTTTATTTAAAAATTCAATAGAAGTAAGGCTTGAAATAAATAATTTTTTATTGGTCAAGCTATCAGTGCATTGATATAACCGGTTATGAAATAGATGTTCCAGTGTCGCTGTGGCGCATTGGTAGAGAATCTGCTGCGCATGCTAGAGGTTATGAATTTGAACCTTGACTAGATCTATTTTTTTAAATTTTTGTAATTTAAAAAGACGATCTCGTTTATATTATTTTATTTAAAACGGATAGTTCTTATTTTTTAATACTTTAAACTCATAACCTCTAGCAAATGAACCAGATTCTATACCAGTGCGCCATAGCATCGGTTTCGCAACCAGTTATATCACTGCACTAGTGGCTTTACCATTTAAAGTTTTATTTGTATTAAATTTTAAAATAAATTGCCATCGGTGTTGTAAAAAAATGTTGTCTTTCTATTTAGGTTGACTGCAAGTAATAAAATTTTTCAAGGGACGGAATTTACAACTATTTCATATTTTGAATGCTAACTAAACCATTTCATCTAAACCGGAATTCATTGTATGTATACTTTTGGAATTTTGTTAAATTTCATGAACTAAATCTTGCAGTTTGAAGAACAAGAAATTTCCAACAATTTATTAGATAATTTTTCATAATAAATCTATTTTTTCAAAATGTAGCTAAATGAAATAACAGTTTGGTTTTTTTGTTTAGGAATCCCTGTGTGGGTTGGTCGTAAACTGTACACCAGATACAAGACTTCAAACAAAC
Organism: Ctenicera cuprea; assembly: GCA_958336395.1. NCBI lineage: Eukaryota > Metazoa > Arthropoda > Insecta > Coleoptera > Elateridae > Ctenicera > Ctenicera cuprea. The sequence continues at coordinate 1,981,905 of OY284490.1, forward strand.
ACAAGCGAAACGCGGCCATTGTTGGTGGTGTTATAGCATCGGTAAGTGATAAATATGTGCATGATTTAAACTTGGCCGCAATCCCTAATTTTGGTGGTGAAAATAATACATAAATATGGAAAAGTCTGCGGAATTATCGAAACTATACCATTTGTGTAATTGTACATTTTTATGTTTATGCACTTTTAAATATACAGGGTGGCCCAAAAACTCTCGAAATAAAACAAATTTTTTCCAAGCCTTAACGTTTTTGCTATGATGTCATCATAATATCTAACTAACGGGGAATTAAACTAATAACGCCCTCTATTATGTGCGGCGAGAAAAAGTTGCAAAGCAACAAACCGGCAAAGTTGCGATCGGAACCTGCTAAGCAGGTATCTGCGATCGCACCGGCCTCTAAGCACAAAACACAGAAACGCCCGTGTGGCAAGAAATAAGAAAAGATTTGGTTTCAATTATGGCTAGAATAGACCACTACATGTTTCGTTCTTGTTTGAACTCATCAGGTGGACATAATTCTAACCATAATTGAGACCAAAAGCAAACAGGCATATATACGCCAGAAAGTATAAAACTAACGGGGAATTAAACTAATAACGCCCTCTATTATGTGCGGCGAGAAAAAGTTGCAAAGCAACAAACCGGCAAAGTTGCGATCGCAGATACCTGCTTAGCAGGTTCCGATCGCAACTTTGCCGGTTTGTTGCTTTGCAACTTTTTCTCGCCGCACATAATAGAGGGCGTTATTAGTTTAATTCCCCGTTAGTTTTATACTTTCTGGCGTATATATGCCTGTTTGCTTTTGGTCTCAATTATGGTTAGAATTATGTCCACCTGATGAGTTCAAACAAGAACGAAACATGTAGTGGTCTATTCTAGCCATAATTGAAACCAAATCTTTTCTTATTTCTTGCCACACGGGCGTTTCTGTGTTTTGTGCTTAGAGGCCGGTGCGATCGCAGATACCTGCTTAGCAGGTTCCGATCGCAACTTTGCCGGTTTGTTGCTTTGCAACTTTTTCTCGCCGCACATAATAGAGGGCGTTATTAGTTTAATTCCCCGTTAGTTTTATACTTTCTGGCGTATATATGCCTGTTTGCTTTTGGTCTCAATTATGGTTAGAATTATGTCCACCTGATGAGTTCAAACAAGAACGAAACATGTAGTGGTCTATTCTAGCCATAATTGAAACCAAATCTTTTCTTATCATAATATCTGGTTTGTTCAATTATAGTTTGTTATTTTTTTTTCTTAACTCGTATTCTGGCTACACTGTATGATGATAAAATGTGATAGAAACTCATAATTGGCAAAAAATTGTATTGTTGAGCTAAAACCACAATTAAATGTTCGGCCAAAAATAATATATTTAAGATGTACCACGAAATTAAAATCTAGATAGCTAGTCTTGACATTTAGGCAACCACTTGTCATGTCAACCCACAATTTTCTAATGGTGTTACTAAATATACGACTCCTACACAAGAAATGTAGCCAGGCGCAATTTTGTAGTTGGTCAAAGTCAGTTTTGCGACATTACACAAATTCAAACATTTCAACGTTAATATAAACAATTAAATCTAATTTTGTTAGTAGTAAAACCTAGTTTTCTAGGCCTGCCGTAAGCGTGTTGTGCGTTGGTTTGTAAAAACCGCCGGCAAAATCTGCAGTTGTTTAAGCGAGTGTCAAAAATTAGGTTCATTATGCGATTTTGACACAATCATAGCATAGTTTTTTTTAAATATGTAAAACTACTATTACTGCTGTTGATATTAACTGAAATCTTTTTATGTTACTTGTTATTTTCCCTTGTCAAATGGATAGAAGTTGTAAACAGACAAGGTTTTAAACCTTCACAATATACGGTACGGTACGAATAGTTTGCTTAAAAATTGCGCGAGGTATGGCAACTCCCAAAAGAGAGCGATTTAAAAATTAGCATGTTTGGACGGGGAAAGTAAATGAGGCAAATTGCTAGAGACTTTCAATTATCAAAATCTATGGTAACTTACATCATAAAATCATATGGTGAAAATGGTAACATCAATGTTAGGGGAAAAAGCCCAGGACGTTCAAGTTTAGTTACAAATCGACAAAGAAAAGAGCTAGTTAAAACCTCTAAAAATAACAGAAGAGGCACTTTTAAGAGAAATAACGGATCGGCAAAATGAGGCTACCGGATTATCTCTTTCTAGAAAAAGTGGCCTCAGTTTTTATAAAGTAATTTTATCAATGTCAAATTTTTCGTATGATCAGCGCAGAAAATATAACATTTTTAGACCCAAAAAAGATTATTGACCTTCCGCCAGTAGAAAAAAGTGCAGATTTATACTTTGGCTGGATTCATAACCTCGGCGTTAAAACTGCTTCGTTTTTTTTGTCTAAAACAAATAATTATTTTTACGCTTGGGCGTAGTTCAGACAATTAATAATAAAATAATGAAACAGCTGTCGGGCAACCGCAATTTTGAATATTTTGAGTTTTATTGAAAATTTTCAAAATGTTTAAATGTTTTTAAAAATAGTTGATACATTTTTCAAAAAACATTTTGTATAAAGTGAGTGTCAGTTTACCACTGATGATAGCTTTGCTGTCGAAATACTATCTGGTGTTAAGTAACTTGTGTGGAAGGGAGGTGTAATTTTCATCCGGTATAAAATATAAAATTCGAAAACTTTTCGAATATTGTACAAAATCTTAATTTTCATAAAATTGTCAATAATGTAAAAGAATTTATAATTCTTTAAAATGTTGCGAAATATTTTTGTTGAATGTTATTAAAACTGATAAAGTAAATATGGTATTTTATAACTTACAAATCATCCAAATTTTCGATTTTTTTTTTAAATTGTCGATGATTGCGAGAAAGGTCTAGTGCCGGTTGCCCGACATTTTGTTCATTATTTTATTTAAAATTGAGTCCAGACGGGAAAAATAATTTTTGACGTCACGAAATGGATTTTTTTGCAATCAAAATGAATGTTTGGCATCGAAGAGTAGATTACAGAATTCGATATTTTTATTCGAAAATCGATGAATTTTTAGACGACAAAAAACCAACAGTATCAGCAAGATTAGAAAAGACCGGTCATTAGGGTGAATCAAAAGAAGAGTGAAACACTATCGAGAAAATGTCTGTGAAGGACAGCCAAAAAATTGTAAAAGGTTAAGTTGGAGAAAAAAATTAGGAATTAGCGAGCGTGTGAAATGAAACAAACAACGTGGCATTGGTGGCCACTAGAAACGAAAAGGAATAAAGAACAAAAGGCATATGTAGCGCCGTGAATATTTTAACACTAACATTAGATGATAATCTAATATTCTCTCAATTCAAAGAAATTCTGTATTTTTTTTGACACTTTGGGAAAACCCTGCGGCTTACAAAAAGTCTCCGAACTCGCTAAATTACAAGACCAGTGTGAGTCCTGGAGGAACATAAAGTAAAGTTGTTTTTGTACAATGTTAATTGCTGAAATATGTTCTCCTAAATTCCCTTTTTTTTTGCAATTCCAGACTGAAATGAAACATTGTGTTTACAAAATAACAGACTAATTCTAGCGTCAATTTACTAAAATTTTATTGTTCATGGCAGCAATTACTGTCTGGAATATTCACTCACCTGTAAACCCCGGTCCAAACTGCCATTAGTTGCGCCAATCGATCGTGCATGGAGCAAAAACGCCGCCAATATTTCATTGCTGTGGCACGAAGCTTATACGTTTTTGCTGTTATCTACACGAAGTTTAAATTAAACATTCGCATTCGCACCCCATGTTTAAAAGTTTTTGCACGCGAAACGCAATTTTGTCTCTTGCCTTAAAATGTCTTTGTTTGGAAAGGAAAAAAATCCTTTGTCGCTGTATTTTAAAACGAGCAACTGAGATATTTTGTTTGAAAACGTACACTTTGTATTATACAGGCTGTTCGTTTGAAAAGTTTCCATCCGTAATATTAAGAGGATCAGAAGAGATATTGAGATAAGGTTTGTGAAAGCTTTTTAAGTGTCGACGATGGATAAAATTCACCCCCTCACCCACAGCCCACTTAACATTAAAATCGTAAACAGCACCCTTACGTGTCATCAAACTAAAGCTCTAGAAAAATTTAGTATTTTGGCGCAAAAAAAATAAAATCGGTTGATTCGTTCTCGAGTTATTAATTAAAATGTATTTTTATTGTGTAAAAAATTGTAGGCAAGCATTTAAACAAATTCACCCAAATTTCATCGAATTTCGAACAAAAATGTATATAGGTATCAAATCGTGCAATCAAATTGTTGACGTCAGAAATTCATGTATTGGCGTTAAAAATCCATTGCACGAAATCATTTTGTGGCGTAGTTAGGAAAAAAATTATAAATAAACAAGAAAATTATCCGTAAGCTATAAATAAATTGTGTTCAGACGTTAAATTGATTTTTTTACGTCAAAATGCTGTCGCCTAACGGGATGCTTCAAGAAGTAGTGTGCACTAGAACCGTACTGCAGTTATTGACTGATAGGAGAGCTACCTGCCAAAAGAGGGCGCAGGTACATACAACACCGACTTGTCAAAGCACACTGGACAGCAGATAATAAAAATGTGGCGTGTGCACTATGGAGAATAGATATTGCATGAATCATAAAATCACAACATAAAACAGACTTTTGAACGTAGTATAAGCATTCTTTAGTTAAACCTTGTATAAACCCAGCACAGCGCGTTCTTTTGGCAATTAAATCAAATATGAGCAAACAATTTGGTGTGGCGTCCGACAAATACTTTACAGCCACGCTGAATGTGCGTTAGATGGCAGCACTTTCCTACGTCAGTTAATTTATTTGTGACGTGAAAAAGAGAATTTTTAACGTAAATACATACATTTTTAAAAGTAAAAGGAGAGCATCGAATTAGATTTATTATTACATTCTAAATTGTGTAAACAATTTAGACATCCATAAATGATTTTCTGACCTCAGAAAAATCCGCCGTAGTTGTTAATAATTTAAATAGTTTTCTTTAGATGTATAATGAAAGTAACTTTCAGATAAAAAAGTATTTTTTGACGTCACAGAATCAACAAATAAATTGTAGAATTTTGAAAACAGTTTTGATATCAAAAAATATTATTAAAATAAATGTTCAATAAAAATTGAAATTACATTCAATAATACTGCGGATTTTAACACCATATTACAGTAAACTATAGCACATAAATGCATACAGATTTTGACATTTGGAACTGCATACAAATCCGAATATCCGTTATAATATTCATTCGTTGCTTCCAACTCATTGCAATTAATTAGCTAAGACTTTGCGGTCAATGACCATTAAAAATGTAAGGCCCTCCTAAGCTCTTTCTCTTTCAAAAATAGCACACAAGCTCGCGTTAAAATGAAGGATAAAACGAACGAGGATTTTGCAACAGGCTACAAGTTCACAGGCGAGAGAGTCCGGGTGTTAAATCAATACTTGTTTCACACCAGCATATAAACTACGAAATCTTAAGAAACCATCTTTCGTGTGCACTTAAAAAAATAAAATATACCAAGTGATCAAAGAAATGGATCTTGAAAAAGCAACCACATTAAATTAGCTCCGTTTTTGGTGTTTATTTACAATTTTTTGGAATCAGAACGGTTCAACAAGTGAAAAAAAAACAAAAACCAAAATTTTCATGGATATTTGCGCTTAGCGCTTTGAAAAAAAATGTTTGACGTAAACAAGACTTATCCTGGAAGAAAAGCAAACACTTCAAGGTTCCCTAAAGCTTATACACATACAGTCTGACTCCGGCAAGTTTACTTTTACTCTGCGGTTGAATGAACAAATTTCCACGTTGCCTTCAATAAATGTACAAAATCGTCAATATTGATTAAATAATCAGACGTGAATATACTGAACCTGGAAACCCTCAAATAACAAAATCCAGTATGTTCCGGACAATTATCTAGAGATACCGGCTTACGTGCATCGACTTTGGGTTTTCCCGGAGATAATCCCCGCTGATAAACGGACACAATCTAGGGCTGATTTAGTCGGAACTGAATGTAAGAGGGTAGGGGGTAAGCGAAGGGTTTTTAGGAAAATATGAGCAGTACACGGGAATCGAGCAAGTAGGAGAATTTAGATGGATGTATGAATATAAAACACTTTTCGAGGGCCGCCGTTCTCCTTGGTTTCGGTCTCGTATAAATACCGCCGGGGAAAAATATTTCTAACCTTTAAGAAAGAAGGTCAATCAAATCATTTCGACGTTGTAGATTCACATCCAAACTTTTTGACATCGTAGCTCGGTTTAAATAATAAAAATATGATGAAATGATTGAAAAAATACTTTCCTTGTCTGTATTTAAGTAAATTTATTGTTATAACATAACTAAACAAAAAAATAATTTAATGAAAAAGGAATTTTATGGGAATTGAACCCGGGAATCGCGCATTGGCAAGCGAGTGCTCTACCCCAAGACCACTCTGACCAGACGCGGGATTTGCTTTTATTTCATGAATATAAAGAAGTAAATAAATATGGACATGCAATTAGGGTTAAATGTTTTAGCAGGCCATTATTTATATACAGGGCGTTTCCAAAATTATAGTGGATAGTTTGACGACAGGGACAAGCAGCAGATTAAATTTTCTGATAGACGCCGAGAATAAATTTTTTGTCACAAAATGGATTTTTGACGTCAATAAATGAAATTCTGATGTCAAAAATTTGCCTTTTAGGCGACAGCACTGTCAGATGTCAATTAATCATTTGACCTCAAGTAATCATGTATTGACGTGAAAAATGCACTGTTTAGACGTAAAAAATTCATTTATAGATATCTGATCATCATTTATAGCTTACGAATAAATCTTAGGCGTCAAAAACTTAATCTTTGACGCCAAAAATCACTTCTTGGCATATGATATTCAACTTTTGACGTCTAAAATTCAATTATTGGCGTCAAAAATTATTTAGCGACTTCAGCACTTCACTAAAATATCATTCTAGTAGACTTCAGCTATAACTTTGCAAATTACACCACTTCTGATATTTTTATGTGCATTGTGTAAGTACAAATGTATCCACCGTGAATTCCAATAAAAAAATGCCAATAATACTACGGGGTACGTATTTTATGAGCTAGAAAATGGCATTCGTTTACTGTGTTTCTAAGGTTGATTAAATGATTTGATTAAAAGTAATACCAAGGTTCAGAAATACTGCGTACTTTGGAAGTTTATTTCGTGCCGCTTCTCTGCCAAAGGCGTTTTTATTTTAGAGATACCTATACCTGATGTTGTGTTTTTCTCAATGTAATTCAATATAAAAGGACACTTCCTATTTCCGCAGGTCAATTTGTGCTCCCAAAAGCACAAGATGCCGAATATACTCGAGAGAATACTTGTCAGTTTCGTTTTAGTGCGGATTTATTTGATTCTGGCTTTCTCATCACTACGAAGTCTATAAAAGAAGAAAATTTTCGAATGGCTGTACAAATTTTAACTTTCTAAGAAGTAGAGAGCTCGCATTGCAAACCCTAGGGATTCTCTTTCTCTCAGTCTTCCTTTCGTAATTGAGTCTGTTTGAGGAAGGGTCGTTGGTAATTCGTTTCATGGCACATTTTTACTTACCTTTGTTTGTTTCGAGAGGAGCTTCGAGAAGGATGAAAGAACCAAATTGCGTTAGGAAATTTGCTTGAAGGGAAACTAAATAATGTGATTAATAATCAACTTGCTCATGCAGACAAATGTTTAAAAGTGCTACAACAGCTGTTAAGTGGGCACTTCGTGTAACACGCACAAGTACAATTTGTTTTGGTTGTAAATGACATCGTTATTCCATTACACGACGTCCTAGTAGGAATTTAACCCTGCGATCGGCCCTAGTAACAAAAGATGTAACTATTGGGGAGCTGATTGAGCTGGGAAATATGGGCAGACCACAAACAGAAGTTTATTTAATGCAAACCTCAAAGAAAATTTAAAAAAAATTGTGCAAATTGTAAAGCCACGCGTTTTGTGTTCACGGACCGCCACGATTGAATTATGCGATCAAATAAAAACTTAATCGCGGTCGCCTATGAAACAAGCGCGGCATGTCGATGATTAGCTCACAAATCTGGAGCTATTATCGTAGTTACGCGGCTTATTATTTTACAATGGTTCATGACAAATATCAGTTGGCAACCGTGGCCCATTTCACTAACCTAATGGGGGAAAAAAAATAAACGACATGTGTTAGTTTAGCGGTAAAGGCGTGGGGTTGCAATCTGGCGGCCCCAGGGCTTGCCTGTTGTTTCCCATAATAAATTTTGAAAATGTTTTGTTTCTATATTTAACGAACTCAGTTTTTTCGTGTTTTCAAGACCCTTGAATTAAAAAAAAAATAAGAAAAGGAAACATCTCTGCCACGGTATATGAACTGGGGCCGCCAAATTACAAGCCCACGCCTTTATCGCTAAATCAAATTAAAATTATTTTTTATTGTGTACATGCTGCTAATGCTCCCTGGCGAATTTTTAGCAGTAATGACAGCGCTACAGGCAGGCGCCGAAGAGTTTTACACAATTAATTTTTTTTTTAATTTTACGTTTTTCCAGAAAAATGGAAAAACCTTTCAACATGTAATAATTAAACTATTGCAATTATTGGCTCCCCCCAAAAAATCGTGTGGCCAGTTTTTGAACAAATTTTTTTGACGATTACAAAACTTTGAAAATATTTTTCGCTAAGTGGCTCTTAGTTTTCGAAACATTTTGTGCACAATAAGATTGAGTTTTTATAGGACTATTACAATCAAAAATTTCAACCCGATCTGCCAACTTGTTTTTGAGTAATAAGGCGCTAATGTCGAAATTTTCCAAAAATCATAGCGGCTGCCATTTTGAAGCTAGAAGGTTCGGAAAAAAGCGTTAGATTTGCCATAAAGTCTTCCATAAGAATCCCGTTTTAGATTTCACTTCCGTTTCCGGTTTATATTTAAAAGCTTATTTCGCCGATGAATTTTTGATGTAGGTACCCACATTCTAAAGATCATTGAAATAGAACCATCCGCTTGGGAGTTATAGATCGCACACACTCACCCACAGACACATTTAAAAGAAAACAGTTTTATGTACCTGGAGGTCCGAGACGTGTATTTCCAGCAAAATCTGGAATTCGAAAACTTGCATAAAAACAATACTTTTCCTATTCTGAAAGTATACACTGTGTCCATAAAGTAACCCCCCCCCTAACTAACTTTTGAACGACTTAATATTTTACTAAAAAATTTGGTGTGCTTTAATGGGAAATTAAATACCACTTTTTAGCTCATAATTAAATAATGTATCATTCAAAATGGCGGCTGGGCGCCATTTTGAAATTTTTTTTTAAATAAAAAGGGGGGTCGAGTGGCACCTCATTTGAAAGGTCTTTTAGTTCTGCGTCTGATCCTAGAGTTTCAAAGAAAAATATTTAGCCATAACAAAATGACAAACGTTTGAAGTAAAGAAGTCTATTAGAAAAAACTAAGAATTAAAGCAAAAACAAATGAAATTAAGTGTTCGAAATGTTCACCATTCACTTCTTGGCACATAAAAAGTCGGTTATGACATTCCTGCCTTACATTTTCATAAGATTCTGGAGTGATATTTCTGCAAACTTCTGTAATGCGTTTTTTTACAGAAATGACACTCCAGAAACTTATGAAAATGTAAGGCAGGAATGTCATAACCGACTTTTTATGTGCCAAGAAGTGAATAGTGAACATTTCGAACACTTAATTTCATTTGTTTTTGCTTTAATTCTTAGTTTTTTTAATAGACTTCTTTACTTCAAACGTTTGTCATTTTGTTATGGCTAAATATTTTTCTTTGAAACTCTAGGATCAGACGCAGAACTAAAAGACCTTTCAAATGAGGTGTCACTCGACCCCCCTTTCTATTTAAAAAAAAAATTCAAAATGGCGCCCAGCCGCCATTTTGAATGATACATTATTTAATTATGAGCTAAAAAATAGTATTTAATTTCCTATTAAAGCACACCAAATTTTGTAGTAAAATATTAAGTCGTTCAAAAGTTAGTTAGGGGGGGGTTACTTTATGGACACAGTGTATAAGCAAAGTAAAAATTGTTTGTTTTTAAGTTTTCACCCCATTACGCGCTCCATTGGTTCGTCGCGCATCACCCAACTATTTGAACGTTGACTAAAATAATAAATGAGCGCAGTACGACGAAGGTCATGATTATACATGTTAAACAACACGCTTTAGTCAAATTTAAATTTTATTTTCAATTATCTTTTTGTAAATACATACACTGTTTTATTTTTATATCATAATCAATATGATTACAATTTTCAAACGTTACCTACTAATTTGCTTGCGTGAGTGTACAAAATATTAATATTATCTAAAGTGCTGAAAATACAAATCAATAAATTTCAGAAATATTGGCACCGAATTGCTGAGCTGCGAGAAAAATAGCGTACAAAGCCATTAGCAAAATTGCACCAGAAATGAAAAACGGGATATAATTTTTTCGACGCATCACTCTCGCATAAAACCACTCGTCATGATCGTCATTGTTCCGGTTTATTAACCACATCCTGGCTCAATATCCCGTCTGCGTGTAGATCCCTCAGCAAATCCAATAGTCGTTCTTCCGTGAGAGGATCTCCCAAAGCTACATCCACCGAACCGATGCATAGCAATAAAGCGAGCAATTGCGAACGCCTGTAGTCTTGGGCAAGTCGCTTCCTATCGTATTCGAGCTCGCCTTCCACGTCTAAACCCAACTTCCGGCAAGTGCCGGTGAGGGATTCCCAATACCCGTCCAGTAGGGTGTCCGAATGTTCCCTCCGCAGTTCAGCGGGAACGGAACTTATCAACAAAAGTGCTAAGTCGTTCGTGGGTCGACTAAACGTCACCATTTGCCAATCCAAAATGATGCACTCGCACGCGCCGCCTTCCTCCCGGAACATCAAGTTGTTGCACCAAAAGTCGGTGTGCGTGATCAGCGACATGGGCTCCTCGGGCGACAAAAGGGATTCGATTACTTCCTTCGTGTTCGGTCGAATTGCGTTCAGACATTCTAATACGTTCTCCAGGCCGGGTCTTCGTTCCAAAAATTGAGCCAATTGTGGTAAACCTCTTTCGACTAATTGCTGATAAGAATCGGTGGCCTTCGATGTCTGGAAGAGGAAAGGATAACGTTCCGACAGGGATTTCCCTTCTTTCACTTTGATCGCTAGCGATAATGCGTGCACTTGCGCGATTGCATCCAGGGCAGCTTTGGTTTGCTTGAGGTTTAAGCCGCGGGAAAATTCGGCGCTGGTGAAGTTACGGGGCTTAATGTTTTCTAAAACGAGGACGGATTCAGGGGGGCTCGGTTCGGGTTCGTTGCATCCTGCTGAATAGTGTGCGTAGTAACATTTGGGAATTGGCAGGGTTATTGGTAAACCGTCGGCGATTTGCTGGGACTGGAACTTTTCTAGATCTGGGACAATCTGAAACAAATTGTGGAAAATTAGTTCTGCACAAAATTTATTAGAGTAACATTAATATTATAAAGAAAAGACTATACTAAACCCGCATCCCTTCGACCTGTCTCAACTTTTAGTGACGACAGGCTCCCGCTACTAGAAGCAAGATCTTTACGCGTCTATTATATAAGGCGGTCAGCGGAATTCGGTGACTAAACACTCGCGTACACGCGCACGTGCAATACGCACTCACAAAAATGTGTTGCCAAATATCATACAATATTAATGAAAAATAATACTTATATACGAGTAAGAGCAATAATTAGACAAACACAAACCCAAGAGATCTTGCGGTCAAAATCAATAAGCTAAGAACTAATAATTAAAAAGACAAAGCTCCATTTCGTACAGCAGTAGTAGTCAAAAATCAATTTTGACTCAAATATTAGTAGCTCGCGTTACAATAACAAACTCGTTACAAACAAAAAATTCGTGGTTACTGCCTTTACACTAACCAGTTCGATTTGAGAAAATTTAAAGCAATCTCTAAATCATTAATAATGCACTACCAACTTGATAAGCTTATTAATTATTTATAAAATTTCCCAAATAACGCGTAGAGCGTACCCTACGAGTTCCGCTAGTTTTGTACTAATGTTGTAGTTCCAAACTTGTTTAAGATAACAATCAACCGGGGGCACCCGCGTTTCGTTGAATTCTCAATGATTTTGAATACAACACTGTAGTTGGAAAGCAAATTTTGTTTTTATTTAAAAAATATTGTTTTTTTTAATAAGACCCCTCTGGATAAACAAATTCTTGACACTAGAATAAATTTAGTAAGCCGAATTGGGAAAATAGCCCAACTAAATCTGAAAACTCAGTTTAGAATTTTTTTTATCATTACTTTTGTATATTACTTTATGTATGGTGGCATGTTACTTTTTATGCTTCCTCTCCTCCCGGATGTTTTATCAACTACCATCGATGAGCAATTTATTAAACTTACAAACGGATTTTATCTTTTTTTCCCATAGCGACATTAATTTTCATATTTCAAAAATTCTTACAAGGCGTCGCATATGAATTAGCGCAATGAGACACCAACTAAATTGAGGGCCGTCATTCTACAAACGTCGCGTGTAGAATATTTTCATAATTTTGAAAATTGGTACATTCCATAGTTTTATTGTGTCGGAAATGTCCTTAAATATTGATATTGTTTTTCTCTACGGCTACTGCGATACCAGATTTCAACGCGATTTGCCAATTTATTTATGACTGAAGAGGCGTTAAAATGAAAATTTCGTATCAGCCGCCAATTTGAAGACGAATAGTTTGGAAGAAAAGGGTATTGTCTTCTATTTTTCGATTTACAGAAAACGCGTACGATCCGATTCCAATTTCGTATTATTTTTCCGTTGAATTTTTGACTAAAAACTGTTCCGTAGATATGAATAATTTAGTTTGGGGCATCCTGTAAGTCTGAAAGGCGTAAAAAAATTTAACCTTGAAACGAACGTTGTGGTGTAAACAAAAATTAATCATCAAATTATATGATTTCTTTGTTTTCGACTAAGGTAATTGCAAATTGTTATTACTCGTTTGAAAAACGTTGACCTTTTTTTGTAATTTAATTTTGAATTAAAGCTTCATGAGCGCATGTTTTTTAGAATAAAAAATCGACAAAATTAACTCATTCACTTAATTAGCTTTATATTTAAAAACACAAAACGCAAATGTGCGTGTTAGACAACATTTATATTTTTTATTCACATTTGGTTATTTAATGAATTAATGATGTCTGTTGATTTTAGTTGAAGCTTAAAAAATGTGGTTTACAGAAAAAAAAAAGTAAATTCATTAATAATTGGCCAGATTATATTGTGGAGTATTGCTTAATTTTGTTCGCGTGACAATCAAAACAAATAATAATTTTGTCGTTATATATTTTTCTTTGTGCTCGTGTTCTGGATGACGGCATTGTTTTGTTAAAATTACTATAACAATAAAAGCTATGGTATCGTTTGTTTTTTTTACCAAGTGTTGGTACGTTTCAATGTAGGCAAATTAAATATTATTCAATTACACACCTTTCTGTTGTAAATTCATCTTCAATTTCACTTGGCCAATTATAAAATTGTTCACAAAGAAAATTCCCTTCCAAAACTATAAAATGAAATTCCTTTTCTAAAGCGACCCAAATTACCTCTCGATAAATTTTCCCAATTACAGCAAAACCTTATGGAACAATCACTCAAATCAATTTCAAAAGCAGAGCCTTCGTCTAGAGCTTTTTCGCAATAAATCAATTACACCGCCCCAACTGTGTCTCTACAGAAATGCGGAAGAAAACGAAAATAAATAAGTAAATTACTAAGGACAGAGCGGGGTGGAGATTCCTTTAACAAAATTCTATAGAAAACTCACTTGAGTGTAGAATTTAATTTCGCGCAGATCGAATTGCGCCTCTGTAACGAAGAACCTGCTGAAGGGATCTTGAGGCAGCAACTTGATAATGAAACTGAGGGAGTACGTGTCGGCGGAGATGTCGTCCTGGAGACGGTACTTCACCGCGACGGCGAGGATGTCGCTGAGGACGCTCTCGCAGGCGTCGCATCCCGGCCTTACGTTGAAATTCACCACCGTGATCGATGAGGGATTTGGGAGCTCGTTGTGGTGCTCCCTCAAAACCGCTAGCAACCATTCTTCGGTGACGGGCCAGTCGGCGCCGCTACTGCTTTCTTCCTCGCTTTCGGACATTATTTGTTTTTTTTCCCTTAATTTTGTTGATTAACCTACTTTCCTCCTCCAACACTTTCAAGTTCCATTTCAGCCCCAAGTGCAAGGAGGTTGTCGAATTGAGGCGCAGCGCATAGAATTGAGATGTTTTCGAGACCGCAGTTCGGAGCGCACTGGACGTCGAGCGTTGACGCTACGCGTCGCGGAGCTGGAGAATCGTGACGGGCGTGGCGACGGCGGCCCGGCGTAGGCCCCCATCGTCCGACGCTCCCTCACCGAACATATCTCATAATCGATAGCGCATCATCCCGCTTGTTGTTTCCATATTCATGTTCCAGCATTAAGCAAATATCGTGATTGTAATCTGCAATCGTAATTTTTTTTATGATTGTTGTCAACGGCTCTATCGATTTTGTTTGTTTTACTATTTTCACGTTTTCTTCCATGTTGTATGCAAGCACAAGTAGGAAATTAACAATAAAACTTGAGCGGAATGGTTACTAAAATGGAACGAAGCACTAGGAGGCATATTTAATTTTCATTTGAAGTCCCTCTTTGGCAAAGCTGAATATCTAAATTATATCCTCGGGCAATTGAGCCAACCTGTGTGCTAACATCTTGTTCAAGCATAATCATGTTCGGGTAGCACCTGCAGGGGCGAATTTATGTATTTGTTACCATAAGTTTTAAGGGCCCGTAGAGATTTTGTAACTAAATGAGCAATGAAGAGAATGTTTGTTGTTTAAAGACACTCTATTGATTTATTCAAATTGAAAAAAGCAGCACTGCACATGTTTATAGCACCACTGTCTATAAAATTCCGCGTTTCGACATTTTTAATCCCGAAGATGACCTATTTAAAGTTGAATCTGTAATAAAGAAAATTCGTAAAAAGGAAGCTTGTAAGTTTTTTTAACACCCGAACATGCTCGCCTACCGAATGTTGTTTTATTTTTACACCTGAATTATGGAAGACAAAATTGCATTTTCTTTTAAGGCGTTCTGACGTCTCGAATTGAGTTTTACAGTTTTATGGAAATCGATTTTTTAACATCAAAAACTAACATTTCTTGACGTCAAAAATTAACTGTTTGTGACATATAAAAATCGTCGTTTTTAGGATAAAAATATTTATCTATTAAATTCTATAATCGAACTAGAAATTAATTTGTCGTCTAAAATTCATTTTTGACTTAGGGAAATGCTGCCGCCTAACTCATGGTAGTAGAACCATACTGCAATATTGACTGATAGGGGACCTATCTGCCAAAAAGAGGGCCCACGTACATTCGCACCGCATTGTTGCTAAGTCATTTCCGACGCCAAAGATTGAATTTCAGACGTCAAAAGTTTAATAACACACATTTTTGACGTCGAAAATTCATTTATCGACGTCAAAAATGCATTGTACGACATCAGAAAAAAAACATTTATCTGCAAATGTGTCGTTACAGAGATACACGGCTTGAATGTATAAACATTATTTGGATATAAATTCGGCATGAAGCGGATTCTTATGGCAACAACATCAACTACGCCGCAACCGACGCATTTTACGTCAAAAATCTCTTCATCAAGAAACACATTTTTGACGCCAATGAAATATTATTTGACGTAAAAAATCTTTTTACACCAATAAATTAATTTTTGGCGTCGAAAAATTATTTGCTGGCCTCAAAAATCTGTTCAAGAAATTCATTCTCTACATCAAAATATTATTTATTGACGTCTGAAAATAATTAATTATAAAGGGTGTCCCATAAGAGTCTGTACATATATAAGGGAATATGAAAATTTATAAAAATCAGATTTTGATGTCAAAAAATGGTTGATACGTTTGACGTTAAAAATCCGTTTTGTATACATATTTTCAGACGTCAAAAAATCGGTTTTATTTATGAATAATCAAATAGTTTTTCCACTTTTTTGAAAAGATATTTTCAGACGTTAAATAATCAAATTTTGACGTCACAAAATCAATCGATCAATCAATGTCAAAAAATAAACTTGAGAAGTTCGGAAGACGTTAAAAAGTCAATTATTGTCATCGATAAATATTTTTGGGTGTTAATAAATGTTTAATCAAAAAGCAAAACGGCGTCTCGCCCATTATTTACAAACCTGCAGTTACCAATACAATCATAAAGCGTCACATTGCTATAACAAATAATTTATGAGGTTGTTTTCATATGAATCATTTCCTCATAAATTATTCTTATACAAGCATAGGTAGGAAGTTGTTTAATATCACAAGACGTCGTGCAACAAAATTACCTGCACATTTTACTTTAATATTTTGTATGGGTCACAGATATAAATTTTTAAGACGTAAAAGTACTCTTGTTCAATGTGCATGAGGCGGGTTTTTCATTTTGTTTTATAACGTGCACAAACTGGACTGTAACATCAATTTTGTTGCAGCCCAGATACAAAATTCAGTAGGGAAGTTACCCTCTTGCGAACATTAATTTATTGCGGCTTGCCCATTTGAATTTCATATTTAAACACAACTTGTATATGGCTATAATGCTTTGGTATTACCCATTTATTTTCAGAATTTCTTTCGTATCATGGAAGAGGAATTTTAAAAATGGATTGACAATTCACGAAGCGCATCTCCCAGAAAATCATAACGTCACTATTTCACCATCTTCCTTAACTTCATCCCCGTTAATCTCATTCTGTGTGGTTCTGTCTACTCTGAAAATTCGATGACATTACGTTCTATTATTTTTTAATAGAAATTTTCAAATTATCTTTATTGTTATTACTTCTATTGTTGAATTTTGGTGTGGTACTTACTTCATAAAAAATTGTTAAAAAATAGTCAAGTGGGCTCTGGCTGCCATACCATATAACCAGGTAGAATTGGCAAAACAGTGGCATACAAAGGCCACTTCACTCTTTTTTTTGAACGCATGTTATTGTTAATGTTCTGTGTATTTTTTTCATTTTCATGGATAATTTTTTCACATTCTGTGTCTTTCTGTAAATTTTGAATATTTTTTTATTAATTTTTATATTTTTTTAAACTCATTTTGTCTTCTTATTTAATTATAATCCTGACTTTATATACTTTTTAACATTTCGATTAGTAAATAAATATTAAAAAAAAATTTTTTTATATATTTATCAGTTGAGGTCTTTGTGGTCATTGTGTTACCACTAACTAGTACGAAGTAAGAAGTACGTATACAACTAAAACATTAAACTGCTATATAAGCGGCCATAGATCAGGCACCTCCATCTTTTAACATTAATAAAAACTGTAGGTATATTAAAAAAAAAGAAGAAAAATAGTTTACTATAAAGAGAAAAATTGAAATAACTTTTTCTTTACAGGTAATAATATCTCCCATCTTGGCAGGATTGGCAGTTGGCATAGGCGTACCCATCCTTCTTTTCTACGTATATGGAGTTGTGCCCGTATCCTTATGCCGTTCAGGTGGTTGTGGCGTGACAACATCCGCCACTGGTGTACGTTTCGAGTTTGATGACGAAAATGACTTGGCTTCTACCAGAAATCCCGACAATACGTCAATTGATGCCGTAAGCAGTCGTGGAGCCAATCCCTCCATTGGAGAAGCCAGCCTTTCTTTGGCAAGTGGAAGCCAGGTCCTCAGGGAGCCGGACAGAGAATCAGCTAGTACCGTAGCTCTTGCGGGAAGCGTTGGGAATACTGGCCAAAGATTGGAAGTTCAGGCCGATCTTGTTTCAACTCAAAGATTTAGCATTAGCAGTCTCTCTGATAAGTCTGTAAATGTTAGTTTAGCGGATGATGGAGGTGCATCCACGAGGGCATTAGCTGGCTCTATGCTTAACTATAAGGTTGGTACAGATTTTATTACTATAGATACTTTTTTTTTTTTTTTTTTTTTTTACCATTTCCTGTTTCACTTTTCATTGATTTCGTTAAACTAAAATAAAATATAATGAGGAAAATAATAGTTTGTAGGGAACGAATAATAACAATTGGGGATTACTCCCGTCGTTAAACTAAAATAAAACAAGGAAAATAATCTGTTTATGGAGTACTAATAGGCGCAAGTGGGGATTTCTTTTGTCGTTGATTCAAAATTTAAAAACCTGAAATATGATTCGTCGTTGAACTAAAATAAAATAAGGAAAATAATCGGTTTACAGAGTACTAATAAGTAATAAGCACAACTGGGGATATCCTTTGTTGTTGAGCAAAAATTTTAAATAATTGGAAAAAGTATCCGTTTAAGTACAACTAGAAATTTCTTCCGTCATTAAACTAAAATAAAATCGGTTTACGGAGTACTAATAAGCACAAGTTGGAATGTCATTCTTCATTGAACCAAAATATAAAATATCTGAAAAATATTCAGTTTAAATACAACTGGGAATTTCTCCTGTCTTTAAACTAAAATAAAATAATCGGCTTATAGATGTCGCTCATCGCTAAACCAAACTAAAATAAGGAAAATGATCGGTTTGTTTGTATGTATAACTGGGTATTTCTCCTGTTGTAAAAATAAAATAAGGAAAATAATCGGTTTACAGAGTACCTACTAATAAGTAGTAGTACAACTGAGTATTTCTTATGAACCAAAATTTAAAAAAATTAAAAAAAAGTAGTTGTTTAGGTACAACTGGGGATTTGTCCCGTCGTTGAACTGAAACAAAATGAGAAAAATTATCGGTTTAATACGGATTTCTGGTCAGGATCTCTCAAGAAAAATAATTAATCTTTTCATGGTATAAAATTTATGTTTTATACTGGACAAATCTGGTGGGACAATTAGCTAAAGCGGGATTCTTTGAAGAAGAGGCGCCGGCGCGAACATCCACTTTGGGGAATTCAAACAACAAAATCATTTGTGGCGAATTTTAAAACCGTTGTCACCACGGTAACTTGTTACAGCAGTTGAACCTCCTTCTTTGTGGGTTATCAGAAACAATCTCACGGCCATTTTAAAAACTGTTAGCATATTCAAATATTTGCGACTTCTTGAGTGTACTTTCTTGAAAATGTGAGTCGAGTCTGCGTAAAATTTCAATTTGTTTGACGTCATAAAAGAAAAATTGAATTATAATATGCTGTTGGCATTTATATTGGTCATATTGAATAACAAATAAACGATTTCCATGACAACAATTATGTATTGTGATTTGTCCTAAACTAGGTATGTTAATTTGTATATTCCGGGTTTAGCATGAACTTGACTAATAATGTGAAGTAACTATAGCGTGAATATGAATCCACCTAACCTGTAGGTTCCCTCTATCTAGAGTAATAGGCGTAATAAAAGCCTGAAGCTTGATATTAGCATTTGTGCTAGGTGAATTGTTTAAACAATCTATTTTGTCGATTCTTGTTACATGTTTGACCTGATTGAATTTAAAAATTTTATTTTTTGCAGTCAAATGGTAGTGATTCGTGCAGCTGTGTTACAACAGGTGAAGATTGTGTGTCCGAGAGAGTGCGCTTCGATGACAATGTTAGTTTCATTGCACCCCACAATTTTGAAGCAAATTACGCCGAAAAGTCTAGCATTGATAGTAGCTGTAGCTTTAGACGTTGTGTTGCTAAGCCATCTCTGAGTCGCAGCGACAAAGCATACGACACCCTTAGCAATGACAGCATTTATGTTGACATTACTTTACCATGCACTGATGAGAAGCCCCGAAAAACCATGTCTACAGCTGCCACTCTTAGAAGTATTTTCTTTCACTCAACTTTTAATGATAGCAAACCTACAACTAAAAGTTTTGAGGACAAGGTTATCATCGAGGTGTCTAACGAGACGCTCGATAAGCAATCGTCATCGTCTTACATGCCCGAATCTGGCCACGGTGCATCAAACATCCTTACAACGAAGTCGGTCTCTTTAGATCTGGAGAGTTCAGCACGGTTATAGTTATTTAACCTACCTAGCGCCTCTTTATTTGTTAAAGACTGATGTGCATAACTTGCAGTTAGCTGCTATTAATTTTATAAAATATTTGTGAGTATCTAATTATTTAAAAAAAATTCGGCTGCATAAAGCTAATGCCTATGCTACTATTACTGCTACTACACTTGGTGTTATTTAATGAAAAAATATTATACAGTGTATACACTCGTTTGTAACATTGTTTATCTTATATCTCTTATAATAGTTGAGATACGAAAAAAGGAATTGTTACGTATGACCTAATTTAATAAAAGAAATTCTCACTCACAATCTTTTGTTTTGAAACGTTAAGAAACTTTTATATTAATTAATTAATGGAAACACACTGTATATTATTACATATACCGGGCGACCACGAGAACATGTAACAACCGGCCATATTCTCAATTTTTATATTATCAATGTCAAATTTTTTTGGTAATATACACAAATATGCATATTACGACGTAAAACTGTGTTAATTTGGACTTTCTGGTTTAACTGGAAGTGATAACAATTTTGTTATTTTTCATGGAACATCCTGTACATTTTTACATATTTGGATAGACCTTTAAATTTTCTTCACAGCCATGTACAATACTTACCTATTAACTGTTAATTTTGGCCGCCAGAGGGCGGCTAGCTATTTTTAATATCCCTTATAAAAACAATAATTTTATTTTTTCTTGTCATTTTAAAAATAATAAGGTATGTTATTGGTATTAAATTAAAGCAAATAAACTGGCAATTTAAAAGGTAGGGGAATTTAAGGAAAAAGGTCATGACCGTTTTAAAATAAAGAATTTTTTAATTTTTTTAATATCTTGCCACAATAAAATGTTTAAACAAATTAATAAAAAAACACAACGTTTATTATTCTTTTATTTTCTAAGCCAACTTTAAAAATAAATAATTAAATTATGACTATCATTATTAGGCTTTAAGATTTTTTTTAAACAACGCCCTCTCGCTGCCAAAATTAAAAATTAATGGGTAATATTATGCATGGCTACAAAGGAAATTTAAAGGTCTATTCAAATATGCAAAAGTATACAGCGTGTTCCATTAAAAATAGAATCACTCCCGGTTATACTGGAATTCCAAATTAACACCGTTTTACGTCATAATATGCATTTTTATGCGTGTTTTACCAAAAAAAAGAATTTAAAATTAATAATTTAAAAATTGAGATAATGACCGGTGGTTACATGTTTTTGTGGTCACTTGGTATATACATATACTAAAGAAGGTTTCAATATCTTTTCTGCATTAGTGTCTTACAATAATATTATTTTGCATGATTGTAATATAAATAATACATTTTCCAATTGAAAAAACCCTGTCTTTGATGGTACCATGTCCAGCAACGTTTTACATAAAATTTTTCTTATCTTCACTACTAAATGAGCTGTACGATGATTAGTGATAAATCCGACCCTCCTTGTATGATCTGTGTAAGTTGTTACTCTTTGCTTTCTAACATGGTTCACTTGCAACATTTTAAATTGAGCTAAAGTAGCATAAACTTACACTAACATACGTTTTTGTGGTATAGCAGTTACATGTTTTAATTTATAATTTTTGAAGACGTTTTGTGTATACAAAAGCACTCGTTTTCTTTGTTTAGTTTCATTTTCAGTGTAAAGCTGGATACTTTGGTAGTATAGCCAAGTGTATCTATCTTGTATTAATTTAAGAATGTAATTACTTTCTAACATGTATCTACTTGTGTATAAATTATGAAATAAAAAAAAATACAAGTGCTACAGAATCATCGTAAACGTGGTTTTGTGTTACTCTAGATACCTATTTTTATGTTACGCTGAGTTCATGTTTTAGGGGAAATAATTTATAAAGAAATTAAACTTAACATACATATTTGTGAATATTGTACAAAAAAATACCTATGGAATTTCCCTCTGTACCAGGGCAACTGCATCTCCTAAAAACACCCCTGAGCAGTGGCCCACGATGAGTTTTTCGCACTTATCTTGTAAGCGTCGCATCGGTTGAAAAGGTTACATTTTATCAAACTGTAACGAATAAAATTACGCACAAAATAGCTTTTATCATTGACTATACTCTTATAGACCCGCAACGTTAGCGAATTATTACATTTCTTGAAATAGTAGTAGACGTGAGCGACAGGTTGCGCTGTTTATACTAAGAGATCTAGAAAGCAGTCGACCAAACAAGTTATAAATAACACTCTTAAATAACAATATGCTGGTCGATTGGGATTGTGATAAAGGGTCTGTCTTGGTCGGCGTATGCAAGTTCGACTGCCAAAACAGGTAGCTGACGTTCTAAATATATTCAAAACAAGGGAAACTGTCGTTGCACGTAAACTTATAATACTGAAAGTAGATAATTCGGATGTCGGACAAAAATGGCTATAACATCTCTATTTGGAAACTTAACAAAAATATACAAAGAATAAAAATCATATTTTTTAACTAAAGCTAATTATTGATGGGCATGAAAATTTACAATAACTACATCTATCTAAAATCTGGCAAATATTTATATGATAAACATTTTATAAAGTTGTATCTCGATATACGGTTTTCTTTAAATTCTGTTATCTTATTATTTATAAATTTACTCTTTTTTTTTTTAGTAAAGCCTTTGAGTTCTTTTACTTTGCAATTTGCGGATTTAATTTTTATATGCGTTTCTATTTGAAAATTACTTAAAATTTCTATAAACTGGAATATGTTGGGATGAGTGGCATAAAAATTAGAATTGAATTTCGAGTGAAAGGACTCGCATGCATTTGTTGTTCTATACATACTATTTGTCATGCAAGCCCATATACTCGGTGGAAATGTAGTGTTTCAACTACTTGCGACAAAAAATTGAGCAATAATGGAAAAGTTCCTAGAACATGGCTGGTTTATTCTAAGTCAAATAATTCTGTATTCTGTTTTTGTTGCAAATTATTTAAAGCTTCTGATAATGCTTTTAATGATGATAAAGGTTATACCGACTGGCGACACTTGTCTCGAAACTTAGACAGACACGAAAAAAGTAAGGGGCATTTTGAATGTTAAGAGGTTGAGCTAAAAAAATCGATTGAAAAAGGTACAACTGTTGACTCAGTCAACCAAAGTTTAATTCAGTTAGAAAAAAAAAGATGGACGTCAGTTATTGAAAGAATCATTTGTGTCATTCAATATTTAGCTGGACAAAATGTAGCTTTTAGAGGAAGCAATCAGAAACTTTTCGAAAAAGGTAATGGTAATTTTTTAAAGCTAATTGAATCAATTTCAAAATTCGATAATATAATGGCGGAACATATTGGCAGAATTCAAAAAGATAACAATAATATGCCACATTATTTAGGTGATAAAATCCAAAATGAATTAATTTGTCTAATAGGTGAAAAAGTGAAGCAAAATATAATCGAAACATTAAAATTATGTAAATATTATTCAATTATATTAGATTGTACACCTAATGTTAGTCAAGAAGAACAAATAACTGTAGTTGTCAGATTCGTTTTCATTAATGGTATTTCAAAGAATATAGAAATTGGAGAGCATTTTTTAGGGTTCTGCCCAGTTACAGGTTATAACTACAGATTAGTTACAACTGGTAAAGGACTAGCAGCATTTTTATTGAATTATTTAAATGAATTAAATGTTGATGTTAAGGATATGCGAGGGCAGGGATATGACAAGGGTGCCAATATGAAAGGCAAACATAATGGGTTGCAAAAAAGAATTCTTGATATAAATCCTAGAGCCTTTTTTGTCCCTTGTGCAGCTCATAGTCTTAATTTAGTTGTAAATAATGCTGCGAAAAGTTCGCTTGAAGTAACAAATTTCTTTGGTATTATCATTGCCTATACTCTTAATATAATCAAAGGTATTATTCAAGAAATATATGTTTTTTTTTCATCCTCCACCTATATCGTTGGCATATTCTCATGAAAGAACTTCCTACCATAACTAAAACCTTTATCTGATACACGGTGGGAGAGTAGAATCGATGCCATTAAAACCCTTAGAATTCATTTAGAAAAAATTTATGATGCTGTCTTTTCCTTTTATAATGATACATCAAGAGACAATAACACAAAAAACCTTGCAAAATCACTAATTAATAAAATAAAATCATACAAAGTTGTGTGTTCTCTAGTAATTTGGTACAATATTTTATCAAAAATAAACATTGTAAGCAAAATCATGCAAAAATCTAATATTATTTTACCAGAAGCTGTAAAAATTTTGAAAGAAATTCTAAATTTTTTCATTGAAATACGATCTCAAAGTAGTTTTACAGCTATGCTTAATGAGGCAAAAAAACAAGAAAAGTCGCTTTTGATATTTAAATTTAGAATTTATGTAATTTAGTTCATGTTTATAAATTCTAAGTTAATTAGAATAAGTAATATAAGGTGTACTTTGTTATAACTATTAAAGCATTAAGTTTGTATTAAATATTTTTTTTAAGTTTATACAAATAATAGAGTATAGGAACCTTAATGATTTTCTATTTTTTAAACAAGTTAACAGTTGTCAAGGAAATGTAGAATTTTACAATTACACAATTTATGTCTAAGGGGGGCGGTAAATTATATCTTGCACCCGGGCGGCAGATACCATTGGCTCGGCCCTGTTTCTATTGGCGGTCGAGTTTAAAGTCCCAACCCAAGGAATGCTAAATGACGTACGTTTCCAACAGTAGCAGGTATGTGACCTAGAACTTAGTATAAACGTTGATTGAAGTATTAGTAAGATGTCTAACCACAGCGTGTTAAAACGACCACAACGCACCTTTACCCTTCGCCCGTCCCACCCCGCTGACAGCTAAGCAAGTGCTGCCTCAATATTGCAAGAACGCAGTAAAATCTTTAGGGTTTACGAATTTGCTATTTTGTATCTATGCGATGCAGCAGTCGGTGAAGCCATGGCTAAAATAGTAGAGTTTGCCAGCCGCCAAAAGCCTTCTAGAAAAGATTTTCGTTTTGCACTTTGTTGCTAAAATGTAAGACCCACTTCAAATCATTCCCCATCCCTTAAGAATGCAAAATCGCCTGGTCGTCCAAAAATCGTCCAGCGATTTGGTAGTTATAGTCAAGTATCTAGCGGAATACGTATCGTTTTGGTTACGACAAAAGCCAATGTAAAGCTTCAAATTTGGACTTATTTAGAAACCTGTATAGTACTACTAGAATACCGATTCATACTGATTTAAAACTTTGTTTTTAATAATAGACTTGTGTGGATGAATAAAATGATTTCTCGCGCATATGTTGTGTAATTAAAATTACTTTATAAAACTTGTTTTTATGTATAACACTAACGGGGAATTAAAATAGTAACGCCCTCTATTATGTGCGGCGAGAAAAAGTTGCAAAGCAACAAACCGGTAAAGTTGCGATCGGAACCTGCTAAGCAGGTATCTGCGATCGCACCGGCCTCTAAGCACAAAACACAGAAACCAAATCTCTTCTTTCTTGTTTTTATGTACTTATTACTTGCAAAGTCTTATTTATAATTTGAATTGTAAATTGTAGAAGAAACGAGCAGGCAATAAAGAAAATGGGGGAAAATATTAACTTCAATAATGTAATATTTACTCTTTGAACTTTAAAAAAAATTGTTTTTTCTTTATTGATTATGCCATTTGATTAGGTTAAAAGAGAAAATTGAAAAAACGCATAACTATCGCCGTGCATTCAAGAAAAATTTAGAATGGTAGCACCACTGCACGTGTTTCCAAAATACTCCGATATAGCACAAAAATTTAAAATAAAAAGTGAATATTATACAATATATTTTGGTTGCTTTGGATTATGGTTTTGTTTTTTCTTAGACGTGATTGGTGCCATTGATAGTTGTGTCATATACCAGTGAAAGTGCCTGCAGATCAACAGGACAGCTATCTAAACCGTAAATTTTTTCACTGCAAGGAATATGTACTGCAAAACGAATATTCAAAAACATTTGTAGGATTTCCTGAGTCTGCTCATAATGCAAGGGTAAAAGCAATAAATTACTAAATTACACGAAGGATAATATCAATACTTCATTTTAGGTGCTGAGATACTCCTTCTTGCATAAAAGTGTGGAACAATTTGGGGCACAGAAATATTTCTATGGAAAATACCATTTGGTTGGGGACTCCGCATACCCCTGTCAAACATGGTTAATGACACTATACAAGTAGGTATTATCTATCATAAATTTTAATGCAATGTTTTATACTTACCGTGTTACTATCTGGTCTTTAATTCGTATTTTGGAAATAATCAATATTTTAAATAATTATATATTGTTATTTATAGGGATAATGGAAAATTGTTGAAAAGGCAGAAAGAGCACAATAAAAGCTTGAGTAGAGTTGGTGGAACTCCAACAGCACACAGCTAAACAGGAACGCCTGCTAACAGACAAGGATGTGTCTACAAGTTTACAAAGGTGCAACTACAACATACAAATGGCTCTTTTTAGGGCCCAAAACTCGTCCAAAAAAGAATTTCTAAAAGTAGAGTTTGTAATCGCTAATTTAAAACAATAAGGAAATTAACAGAGTACAAGAGTGTGTTTTTAGTAATAAGCTTTGTACATATGTTAGCTTCAAAAATTTGATTGACACTTAAATGACAACCCTGTGTATTTAAATGTGCCCTTGTTAATATGCTTGTATGTTGCATTATACAGAAATATACAATAAATGTGCATTTAACTGTGGTGTCTTTATTCTGTATCATTGTACCTTAAAAAAGTCGTTAACAACTTAAAATTTTAATTGAAAATTTAAATGATTCAGATTCATAAATATTGGCCATCTCCTTTTTCTGCTGCGATCCTGGTAGGTATTGCTCAAAAATTTGAAATTTTCAACTCCACAAATACCGAACAGCACCTTATTTATTCTGTGCTCCTGGTAGTACTTGGTTAGCATATTGTTTCAGGAAACTTACATTTTTCCTTAAATAATTTTGATGAACACATTTTCCCTCCTATGTATTCCTGATACCAACCAACTAGGTAAATTTTGATCCCAAAAGTTGAGATAATTATTCAGAAAAATAATTATTGCAACACCTTCTTGTCCTTCTGTAATCCTGATAGCAATTGTCTGAAATTTGATTATAAAATTGAGGTTTTCGAGCTTGAAATTTTTACTAGTTGCTACCTCTTTGCACTTCTGTGATCCTGATACCAGTATTGTCTGAATTGATTTTAAAATTGAGATTCTCAAGCTTTAAGTTTTTCCCTTTACTATAAGGATCACAGAAATGGGAAAAGGTATAATATTACGAGTATTTATTGGATTTGAAATTCTGACCATTTGCTATCAGGATCACAGAAGTGTAAAGAGATCATCAATACCCAAAAATTTTAATTTTGAAATCAAATTCTAACCTAAATTCTGACCATTTGCTATTAGGATCACAGAAGTGTAAAGAGATCATCAATAAGCAAACATTTTAATTTTGAAATCAAATTCTAACCTAAATTCTGACCATTTGCTATTAGGATCACAGAAGTGTAAAGAGATCTTCAATAAGCAAAAATTTTAATTTTAAAATCAAATTCTAAACTAAATTCTGACCATTTGCTACTAGGATCGCAGAAGTGCAAAGAGATCATCAATAAGCAAAAATTTTAATTTTGAAATCAAATTCTAAACTAAATTCTGACCATTTGCTACTAGGATCGCAGAAGTGCAAAGAGATCATCAATAAGCAAACATTTTAATTTTGAAATCAAATTCTAACCTAAATTCTGACCATTTGCTATTAGGATCACAGAAGTGTAAAGAGATCTTCAATAAGCAAAAATTTTAATTTTAAAATCAAATTCTAAACTAAATTCTGACCATTTGCTACTAGGATCGCAGAAGTGCAAAGAGATCATCAATAAGCAAAAATTTTAATTTTGAAATCAAATTCTAACCTAAATTCTGACCATTTGCTATTAGGATCACAGAAGTGTAAAGAGATCTTCAATAAGCAAAAATTTTAATTTTGAAATCAAATTCTAAACTAAATTCTGACCATTTGCTATTAGGATCGCAGAAGTGTAAAGAGATCATCAATAAGCAAAAATTTTGAAATCAAATTCTAAACTAAATTCTGTACCATTTGCTATTAGGATCGCAGAAGTGCAAAGAGATCATCAATAAGCAAAAATTTTAATTTTGAAATCAAATTCTAAACTAAATTCTGACCATTTACTATTAGGATCGCAGAAGTGCAAAGAGATCATCAATAAGCAAAAATCTTAATTTTGAAATCAAATTCTAAACTAAATTCTGACCATTTGCTATTAGGATCGCAGAAGTGCAAAGAACTACTTGCTATCAGGAACACAGCAACGATGTAGAGGTTTATCAAAATTATTTTGAAGTAGAAGTTTAAAATTTTAATTATTTGGTAACAGGATTACAGCAATACAGGGATATTAATTTCGACCACTTGCCATCAGATGTATTTTAGTAATTTTATTATAAACGACAAAATTGATACTTAAAACAAGCTGATTCTTGCAAATATTAATTTTATTTCTTATATTTTTATTACAATTTGTAATTAACACTTTAATAATACGTAAATACAATAATTAAATTTAATACAAAAAGTTTCACTTTTTCACATCTTGAAAGGATGAGAAGTTCCCCGCTACAAGGCGGATTGATGATTCCGAGTCTTCGCAATTGAGGTGCCTTTCCATTTCTTGCTCCAATGACAACTTGAAATTTAAAAAATACAATCAGTGAATGAGCTATTAGAATTATATTAACAAAAGGAAATCAGGTAAGTATAAATGAAAGAAGGTGGAAGTCTCTCGCACATGTAAAAAGCTATGTAAACTCAAAATTATGGGAAAACAAAAGTAATTTCAAAAGTGTAAACAGTGAATTATTAATGAAAAGTTAATCGGGCAAGAAAGATAGAGCTACCTACCATAAGGAATGTTGTTTTAAGTCGCTCTTTTTCACATCTTCAAGGACACAAGCTCTTCAATAGTTGATGATTCCGGATCTTAATAATTGTGGAATTTTTTACATTTTGTGCTCTAATGGTCACTTAAAATAAACAAATTTACAATCAATAAAGTAATTATCTATAAGTAAGCTTTTAGAATTAAATACTAACAAAAGGAAATTTGATGAACATAAATTATAAATGAAAGCTGAAAAATGCTACCATCAGCTATGTAGCTCCTGTTTTGCTTTTTCAAAATCCACTAAAGTTGATGATTACGATCTTCACAGTTGAAGTGCCTTTTCGATTTCGTGCTTTAATGACGTAAATATTTAATATACAATCAATTAAGTAATTATCTATAAAAAGGTAAATTTACAAACTTCATTCTACATTCTTTTGACCGTTAAAACTTACAAGACAAGTTATCATAACTGCTTTCCTACCCAAGACATCGAATATCCCTCCAACAACTGGCAATGCAGTAAACTAAACATCAAACTCAGAAAACCACCAAAAAGGATTGAACTGTATTAGTACTCAGGTACACCGACAAGTTCTTGAAAGTAGTATATTTTATGTGACAGTCACGCATCCAGTCCTGCTGTCGGTAGTGTTCTAATAATGATGTCAATAGGGGCAGAATCATCGTAAAAGCCAGCAGATCCAAAAGAAGCGATATGAAAACGACGTAAACCATAGAATCTACTTTTTCTTGGTTATTTTTGCAATTTTTCGTTTCTGCCTTATTCTGCTTCTTCATCATTCAATATTGTTACGCTTGATACGTAACTGATGAGAATGTTATAATTCTCATCCTTCAGGATCGCAGGATAGTTTTTGAAGCCCAAGAGTTTTATATTATAAATATTTATTTATAAATATCCCTATAACTATTCTACATTATGACTACTGCTAACTTATGTAAATTAATGTAATACATTAAAACTAACTTAATAAATTAAAACAACTTACATATATAACATGAGGCGTACTGACACCATCTTTTCCAATTGATCGGACTTTTCACCAGTAATACCAGACACAGACTAACTCTCTAAAAACTGGTCATACCCCTTCAAGGGTCCCATAGTCCTCCCACTTCATTATATTAAATTATTACATGCCAACCTTTGATTGGCTTTTTACATTTTATTGGTATCAGCACGACCTCAATATTTTGTAATAACCCTTAGCAAACTTATTTGATATTTCTTAATTTTGTATGACAAAGTCGACACTTGCAGAAATGCAGTTTTGACATCAGCACTTGCAACATAATTATATGCGCAATTATTGAAATCAGCAAGACCTAAATATTAATGGAATTCTTTGAATATTTGACTTTAAGTATTTAATTATTTAATAATTTTGAATATTTAATTTTGGTTCGTAACAATATGCTCAAAAAAAGAAGTGCAGAACAATTTTCTAATTACGTTTCACTTTTTCTAAATGCTTTCTTGGCACACCTTAAATTAATCACTAATTTTTAATTACACCAAAAATGTAAACACAAAATAAGTTAAAAACTGATTAAAAATTAAATATAAACTTTTAGGTTAAAGCTTCGACCATTTTTAAAGGTTAGGTTACTTACTCGTCTTTAATTTTCTGCTGGTGGTCTGTCTTTTTAATAAGTTGAAGTTTCTAATAAATTGAGTTTTGTAAATTACATTGATGTGTTAATTAACATATAACCGAAGTATGCGTTTACTCATTATTTTACTTTATGAACGAATCGAATCGTCTCGTCAACAGTCAGAACATTTCAGGAGGATTAGGTTAAAATAATCTTACTAAAGTTCTAATATAAAAATAAATTGACAATTCCTTATTTTTTAATACAATTACGACAGGATGATATGCACAAGACATGTTAGAAAAAAAGGTCATAGATAAGTCCCTTAACATGAGCTAATTTCAAGATGAGCAACGAGATTCAAAAGGGCGTGGATTGTATTTACAACAATAAATCTGACTTCGTAATATGCAGCTGTTCATACTACGGCCGATGCAGTTGTTAATATAATTCATGTCATTTTGAAACTATATATGATTGATCGATTACATAAAATGAAAACAAAAAAATCAAGGAACTTTACCTTTAGGAGACCTTTACAATACAAAAATGAGTATATAATATTTTTTCTATTCGTAATCTTAAAAAGCAGCTGCATCTTCTTCTGTATGGAGATGGCGATTTGTTTGCCTCCTCCAGTGGTAGTCTGAGAACGTCTTTTTCTTCCTACCCTTTACCTAAATATATTTCCCACTAAAAACCTTGTAATTGCTTTAAAAAATTTGTACAATTTAGTTTACTTTGAATTTCCTTATACCTTTTACATTGTTACATATTATATATGCGTCCCAATCATTTGATTTCATGTAAACACTCCCAAAAAGAGAGAAAGAAAAGTACACAGATATATTAATCGCCCAAAAAAAAAAACATAAGTTACTCTCGACAACATGTTGATTTTCACTAGTTTCTCAATTATTTTTGGCAAATCCTCCCCGCCAAAGTTAAGTTTAGGGGCAATGCTACTAGCATAACAGTTAACTTTCATATGAAGGTGTTAGTTTTACCGTAAGTACATAAGAAATGAAAATGTCACAACTTGAAACTTGAGGGGGGCCTTATATAACATATATAATATACAAAATATAAAAAGACGAAATAGCTCGTAGCAACCCTATCAGCAAAATTTGGGTGCGAAGAAGGGTCGTGCCAGTAATGGGCGTTTGGTTGAAAAAAAGTAGTTTTAACCTTGCGGTGATTGAGATTATAAACACAGAAAATAATATAGGGAGAGAAAAAACAAGTGCAACGGCAAAACTTATTGGTATCGAGGTCGATGGACCAAGAAAGTTTCCCAACACGCCAGTTGCCGTCCGCCGCCCAACTAGTCGACATGCCCCATCAGAGAACAGAGAAGGTGTCTCTGACGTCGATAATGAATAGGCAGTGGTCGTAATGGGCCCCATACCACGTATTGGGCTCTCCGGGGTCACTGCGCTCACAAGGATTGCAAAATGTGATGGCTCACTGCTGTCAGCTGGAGTCCCTCGCTTGTCGACCAGCGACAACGACCACCAACAAGTGATGCCGTTCAAACTCAGGGCGGAAATTGAAATGGAAGAGCTTATGCCGGTCGTGGCATAATCTCATAAGCAAACTTATAAGCTGTGTGCCTTGTAATAATGATTACAGGAAGTAGGCACATAAAGAAGACCTAATTCGATACTGTCCCACCCACTATACCAAATCGTAGAGAAAAAACGAGTGCAATAGCAAAACTTAGAAGTATCGAGGTCGGTGAACAAGTAAGCTTCCCCAACATGCCGGGTCGCCGCTGGCCACCCCTTTCGGGCTCCATACCAAGTATGTTAGGCTCTTCGAAGTCATTTCGTGTGTAGCCAACTACCGCCTGCAGGAGTCGCAAACTTGATCAGCGACAACAACCTCTTCCAAGTCATACTATTCAAAACTCTCGAAAAAATAAATGGGGAAATTGGTGGGGCTCATGCCGACAATGGCATAATCTCATTCGACAATAACGAGATGCTGTGCGTGTACTCTTTGAACTTGAGAGGACAAATACGACAACTAATGTGCTATCTATAAATAAAGAAGAAACAAATAGCAGTGCTATGAATAAAACTTGGGTTCGAAGAAATGGTGCCAGTGACGGCATTTGGTCATAAAAGAAAAGCTGGAAACTTTGCAGTTTGAAATTATGACCAAAGAAAAGAATGTAGGGCGAGAAAAAACGAGTGCAATAGCAAAACTTAGAAGTATCAAGGTCGGTGAACAAGTAAGCTTCCCCAACATGCCGGGTCGCCGATGGCCACCCCTTTCGGGCTCCATACCAAGTATGTTAGGCTCTTCGAAGTCACTTCGTGTATAGCCAACTACCGCCTGCAGGAGTCGCAAACTTGATCAGCAACAACAACCACTTTCAAGTGATACTATTCAAAACTCTCGAAAAAAAAAAAATTGGGGAAAATGGTGGCTCATGCCGACAATCGCATATTCTCCTAAGCAAACTTGTAAGTTCTGTGCTTTGTAATAATGATTACAAGAAGTAGGCACATAAAGAAGACCTAATTCGATTCTGTCCCACCCACTATACCAAATCGTAGAAAGAAAAAACGAGTGCAATAGCAAAACTTAGAAGTATCGAGGTCGGTGAACAAGTAAGCTTCCCCAACATGCCGGGTCGCCGCTGGCCACCCCTTTCGGGCTCCATACCAAGTATGTTAGGCTCTTCGAAGTCACTTCGTGTATAGCCAACTACCGCCTGCTGGAGTCGCAAACTTGGTCAGCGACAACAACCACTTCCAAGTGATGCTATTCAAAACACTCGATAAAAAAATTGGGGAAATTGGTGGCTCATGCCGACTGTGGCATCATCTCATAAGAAAATCAATGAGATGCAGTGCATGGGTGCACCCTTCCTTAAACAGAAAGGACAAGTACGCAATATGCTACTAGAAATAAAGATGAAACCATGTCAAGAAAATCAGCCATTTTGTAGGTATTTAGAATTAAAAGAGTCACAAATACAAAAAGAAATAGTTACAATTATAACCCAATTAGAATAAATGGACAAGTAATTATAACGGTAAGAGTTAAGGGAAGGTAATGGCTGCCTAATACATCAAGCTACAGGGAAATACTACCCAACCCATAACGCGTTTGTTGTTATAAATAATTATATAAATATTCCCCTGTTAAGATTTGTAAATTAAGTAAATTAACAGTGATGTGGTCGAGATGTAACGTATGCATTTGTTCAAGTTACTCATTATCTTACATACATGCATACCACGTTTCTTGAAACTCGCATCATTACAAGAAACAACACAAAGAACACAAAACTTTAAACAAGATAAAGGAAATTTTACTGTTCGAAAAAAGATGCATCTCTAACAGATTAAAATTAAAATTTAAATATTTTGATTTTGAGATTTCACCCTCAACCCTGCTGCTTCCAATGATAATCCACAAATGAAGAAGAAGACTTCCATCAGCGATCTACAATAAAAAAAAATTGAGTAATAAGGAAACAGAATATTTACTTTAGAAATATCATTTTCAAATTTATGTTTAATTAAATATTCGAAATAAGGCATAGAGGCCAGAATAAAATTATCCAAAAATTGATATATGAAAATATAAAAAGCAAGAGTCAAAGTAAAATAGCTTTGAAGTAAAAATTGCAAAAATTCACCTTGTTTTAGCAATTATTGTTCCGATTTTCATTCTGACTCCATTCTGAGAAGCGCCGTGTAGTTGAAATGTAGAAACTCCCTCATATTGCTCTCATTATGAACATCTGGAAATGCAAATGTAAAATTAAAGATTGAAATTACAATGCACTAAATTGTTTGAAAAAATATTTGAAGAGACACTTTAGAAAATGCTAAAGTGTAATAAATTGAATAAAATGTACATTGTCCAAAAAATTGGTCAAATTTCAAGTGCAAAACACCAAAAATTAAATAAACTAGAGCTTTGAATTACAGATAACTACCAAAATTTTTGATTAACAATAATAATCCTCATACAAAATGATTGCGAATGCAGAATTCAACCTGTCCGAGTATGAGCGAATTGCAAGTGGGGTTGTAACATTGGTTCTGATTTTGGTTGTTCTCCTTCTGACTGTGACTGCTTATTATTAGTCTCCATAACACATTTCTCCATAAATCCGAACTGCAGTACTGTAGTGATCCTGTCCGGGAATCCAGTTCCTTTTCTGGCCCAACATCTTTGTAGTAATCCAATTGCTCAGCAAATAAAGAAGCACATTGTAGTTATAACGTTGAAACTTCCTCAATGTTTGTTCACATTATGAATGTCTGCAAATTTTAATGTTAAATTAGAGTTTTAAATCTCAACACTAAATCATATAAAAATAATTGTCAAGCAACCGCTGCGAGACCTTCCTTCATACTCCAACTCGCACGTGGATTTAAATTTAAATGTTATGTGAACAGACTTTACAAATCAGCAAAACAAATTCTGTTTCACTGCCTTAGATGCGGCAGAGGGAGTGATTCATCCGATAATAAGAAGTAAATTTTTATAAATTGAGCCGCCATTTTATAACGGTGAGAAATATTGAAAAACCAAAGACCTTTAAAATGAGGTATCACTTAACCCCTCGTCCTATTTAAGATTTTTGAGACAATATCTTTTGAATGTTCCCGCTCTTTTGAGAAGGAGAGGGGGTACTAACATTTATTTTTTGTCCTCATGTGATACATCATTGCAAAACTAATTTAATGGAATTTAACGGTCGGTACCAATTTTCTTGGTACAATAATAGTTCATGTGCGGTTGGGAAAAGGTTTATGTATAATGACTGCTTTTTGAATATAATTGGCCGCCATTTTGAAACGGTATTGAGGTATCGATATTTTCTTTTTTAAATTTGTTGGTTTTAAAAATACCTCTTAAACAAAGTACGACTTAAACCACCTTCCTATTTGAAAATCTCGAGACCCCCCCCCCCCAAAACTACCCTTGCCAGAGCCACAAAAAATTTATGAATATTTTTACTGCATACCTCGTGTATGTACGATTTATATAACACATTTTTATTCCATTCATGTAGGTTCAAGATAAAAGATAGTGTGTAGGTGTTCTGTTACACACTGTATAATATAAATAGAAATATTTTCATTTTATTATCATAAACGCTAGAATTATTCATAATTTTTGTATAAATTACAGCAGAGTGAATTTGCTCTCGATTTGCACTCGCCAAAAAGAAATTGTTATTTTTGTTTCAATAAAGTGTGCTGGCAACGACTTATGTTATCTGTACGTTTAAAATATAATATGAAATAAATCGAATAGGCTAATATTTCTGGTAATTTTCCGGCTCCCGAGTTAGAATTAGACAAGCAAAAGTTCTAACGAGCTTTTGACAAAAAGTATCACTAACCTAATTTTTTATTTGAGGTGGAAAACTTGATAGGTTTTGAAATTTTAGAATAAAAAGAAATATCCAGATATTGTTGTCTTCAATTTAATATTTTTGGTTAAAATAAAAGCTAAACGGAAAATCTATTTAACTTTTCTATGAGAGAGTAGGTTATGGACTGGTGGATTTCAGGTTGTGTTTCTAGTCGGATGGGGACAAGTAGAAATTAAAAAGAAATCTTTAAAACGTACTGAATAAACACTTCCGCATTTAACATTAAAACTTCAAAAGTAATATTAAAAATCTTACCTACCTTATAAGAAGTCACATTTGCAGAAAGATCAACCACTTCTTCCTTCATAGACGTTTAATGAAAAGGTTCGGTAATGCATTGGAAAAAGAAGGAATTCTGTCTATGGGGATGAAGGCTGTAAAAGAAATAAACATTACCAAAAGCCATAATATAAATTGTGCTTTCACCATCATACAATTGAAGAAATAGTCATAACTTGTACATCAATCAAATAACGTATTTTTTTTTAATTAATCATAATTTATGCTACCACGGGATTTTTCGAAATATAATATAATTCCATTATCGGTTTAATGAATTATTCCCCATTTCAAATTAATAGCAAAACGCCCCTTTTAAAGCATTTAAGCAGTAAAATTATAGGTATGTAGGTAGTATTTGTACCTTTTTATGAATCTTCCTGTTGATTTTTAATTTAAATGGGTATCCACTCTACATCTATACACCATACACGTTTAGCACTGCCCATAATTCTTGTACAATTTCAAGATTCACAAAGTAAGAAAATTAACTGCAAGGTCGAATGATAAACTGGTTTGTTATGCACCTGTTACATGTAAACATATTTAAACAAAGGAAGAAACTGATAAGAACTGATAACATCCAAGTTTTCAGACACGTTGTTTAGAATTAATTTTATTGAAATAATGAATTTAATTTAAACTAGTTGAACCAGTGGGCTATGGCTATGGACTATGCTTTTTTTGGTAACTTATTTTCAAAAATAATACCCGCTGCGCACTGTTTGCATTGCATAATCTGAGCTGCAGCCGTATTTCACGCAAGTTGAGATTGGTCGAAGGGATTCGGATTTCATATACAAAGTGCGGCAACTAAATAGTTACAATCTGATATCTGCAAAAATATAGTAGATTAAGCAACATTTTTTTTTTTATAAAATGGGACTAAAGGGGTCGTGTATTAGGCTAATAGTCAGTTCTGCAAACCCACCCCATTTTAGGGATTGGAGGGTAGCTGAAAAATTTTAAATAAAATGCTGCATACACTGAGAAAAATAGATATTTAAAATCGTATTGCTAGTTTTTTATTGTCACCAGTATATAAAATATGTTTGCCACTGTGAAATGTAGGGTAGTTAAGTTATTCTCCTATATTTACGATTACAATATAAATATTGCAAAAGTAGTTTTGCAAGTACTACAACCCGGAATGCAACCACGAACATAGATAACATTGTAAATTACCAGTAAATTTTGTAAATTACTAGCAAATATAAAGTGTAGCAACTGTAACTAAATTGTATTGCAAAATAAAAATGCGCCTTCTAATATTGCTGGTGGTGACTAACTGTATTGTGACTGCTGAAATATTTGTTTATTTAGGCGCCAAAAAAGCGCTCACAATGCAAAATAATCGCTAGACGCTGTGCTGCATCAGTTCACATGAGTTTTTTATTGACT
This sequence comes from Ctenicera cuprea, assembly GCA_958336395.1. Lineage (NCBI taxonomy): Eukaryota > Metazoa > Arthropoda > Insecta > Coleoptera > Elateridae > Ctenicera > Ctenicera cuprea. The sequence goes on from OY284490.1 coordinate 2,019,604, forward strand.
GAGGTACAGTACTTGAACAGTTACAATTAATAGTTATTAATTACAGTTATTGCTGTTGTGATAAGGAAGAAACAGTGGAAAGTGTGTTAAATAAGTGGGGTTTTACGGATTTAATTCTAGTATTTAATGGTAAATAATTTTTCTTTGTAATATTGTAAATGGGGTAGGTACGTAACGGTTACCGTGTTCTAATATAAAATATGCAGATATAATAATATGCACTCTTGAGACATTCTATATCTGGCATGTATAGCATTTAGATGTACGTTATTTATTTAAGGCATTAATAAACATAACAAAAATTAAGTTTTCTGGTTATTGCATCGTGTGCAATTGGCGCTAAATTAGTTTTTGGTTGAATCCGTTGACGACTGTGGCCTGCACGGTATGTTGCAATAATTGTGCAATACTTAATTAATTTTTTTAATTGATGTAATAAAATGATAGGTACCTACAATTTTTTTATCTTTTATTGTAGAACATGAAATTGATATGCAAGCTTTGCTGTTATTGGACCAGGTTATGATAAAGTAGTTGATCCCAAAACTGGGAACTAGAGCAAAGTTTTTATCTTGCTTTATGGAGTTCGTAGAACGTAAAGTATGTATTGCTCCTATAACCTTGACGTATTCGATTTTAAACTATTTTATATTTCTTTCATTAGCACATAATGTTGATAGCGACTCAACCGAACCTGGATTCATCAAATACTTCACATTCCTCAGAACCGTTCATAGCAGACGATGATAGCCAAAACATGGAACATTTTTTCATCATAATTATTTTCCAAAAAATTTGTTTGTTTTGTAAGTAGTTTTAAGTTTGCGTTCTTATTTTATACTATATATTTTTCTGTAACTTGCACGTTGCACAAATAATAAACATGTTATTGGTATATTATTGCATTCAGTTCTCCCTACCACATTTTAGTTAGAAGATCTAGTGTGAAAATTTGGAAACATCTCGTCTAGGAAGAACAAAGCATTTCTGGCAATATGATTACATTACTTCTTTGTTAATTTTGATCTTCTGATTTCACCGTTTCAGTATCTGTTTTTCATTCTGAATCATCCTGTATATTAATAACTATATTATTTAGCAATGTTTACACAACGTACAGCTGTACCTGCAGTGCAATGTTTTAAATGCTAATTTGCTGTAATGCAGCTGGTATCATGCAGTATGCTAAGCTCAAATATTCAGCATTGCTGTAGCTGTAATACGGTATAGCAGAGAAAATAAAGCAGCTAATCAAGACTAATATATTTAGATAACTAGCATTATCAGCCTATTTAATGCAATCTGCAAGAAGTATTGTAGTAGCTGCAATGCAGTATATTAAAAACTAGTCTGCGGTAATCCAACACTAATGATACAGTATATTAACCGCTGTCAAATGTTGTTTCTTATTCGACGAATAATACTGTTGTAGCTGCCATACATCATAATGTTTGCAAATAAACAGCATCATCAAGAGCAATAACTTAGATAATTATCCCTACAACTTAGTGTAACCACAGTGAATATAATAATATAGGCTTTTAATGTACAATACTGGAAATTCACCATAGATATATAAAGCTAGCAATACTAGTATAACATCTGTAAGCATTCAAAAGTGCTGTCCCTTTTTACATTGTCTATTATTGCAAGGGCAGTCAGAATTCTGTCTGGCTTTACAATACTTTTTTCTCAGTGTAATTTTTAATATCCGCATCAAAATAGACAGGGCCTCTATTTTTCAGATTTTTATAAAAGCGTTGAGTACCCCTACGAGATTGTTTTTTTACGTTTACAACTCCTAATAAATGGGAGGGATGAAATATTTTGTACATTTTTCACTCATTAAATTTTACTTGATTTAATATTGGTTGTTTATTTTTAGTAGGTACATTTAAATAAAAACAATCTCGTAATGGTTTTTAATATTTACAGAATTTCATACAACTATTTATTTGCGGTAGTAAATGTTTTTCAAAAAATCTGAAAAAATAATATTTTGATATAGATATTAAAAAATATTGAAAATTATATATCATCCCATTTAAAACATTCAAGTTACCCCCATTCATTAAAACCAGGCAGCTTTTCAAAACTCACTATTAGCATAATGTACGGCTCCTTCCGACCCATAAAATAAAAAAAAAATGTTTCTCAATCTTTTACAGTTTGAAGATCCATATCAGCTTGTAACACTATTTAGGGCCCCAATGAAAGAATCCTGCAGAAATCTCAAACATTTGATTTAAACTAAAAATCCTTGAACTGTGGAATAACAACACTTTAAAATTACAAGTAACTAAATACCAGATACGTATTTCGACAGAAAGCTGTCATCATCAGTGGTGAACTGACGAATAAATTAGGAGAACTTTGATATTTTCAGAATAGATGCATCTTTATACGCTTTGTAACATATCAAAAGTCCACAAAATTCACCATCTTGAAAAAATGGCAGAACTGTTGCGACTTCCTTAATATTTTTTCGTAGTCTTAAATGTGTTCTAGGAAAACAGTTTAAAATGATGGTATTATTATCTAGAAGGGTCCGTACAATAAAAAAAATTAAGGCTAAAATAGTACTGCTTCAATAGTTGCACTAGAATGTTATCATTTATAAAATTCCATTTTACAGTATTCAACCTAGCAATTTTTTGCGCTTATTCGATACGAAATTTTCTTCTATTTTCAATGGTATAAGACTTGCATTCCCTCATATAATAAAATTTTTGAGAAAAACTTCTTTAATATTAGCAGACCCTGCATTCAAACAACAGCCTAGTAAGTAAGATTATTGCGAACAATTATTAAAATTAAATTTAAAAGTATCTACAAAAACGAAAATTCTCATTTGGTCAGCCTATAGTTAACAAACAGCAATGCAAGCAAAGTAGTTTCAATTATTATCTAATTTTCGACTATATCCTCTTCCTACGATCGGCCTCGATCTCTTTTAACTTTTTGGACCATAGAATACTGTTTAATGTTTCGCCCAACACATACAACGCTACTGCTAAACCGAGGAACGAAAGAAAGAACACAATTGGAAGTGGCAAATTTAAGACCTCCAGCACCGGATAAACCCAAAACCATGAGTAGGCGTGAACCCTAGAGCACTAAACGGTCATAAAATTTACGTGGACTCGGTTTCGAATATACAGTTTCGAAGGTTTCCGCTTATGCATCGCTTATAATATTCACAGTAGCTGTTCATATCTGAGTTGTTTGGATACCCGCGTACGTACATGTCGTTATAATTACCTCTTCCCATATTCTCTGGGCGACTGTTTAGTATTTACGTTACATGTCGAGGTAGCATATTTTAGAAGTGTCTAGTGTTTATAGGTGGAAATGTGTGTTTTTGATGACATTATAAATATAGCCACAAGAAATTCCTTTGTGATCTATAATTCCAATAGAAACAGAAATAATGTAAAATGGGAGCCTAGATTAACATTTATGCTGAATCTAAGTGAAGAACTGATTAAACCATGGTTAGAACTGATGAAACCGTGGTTAGAGATGCGAGTTAACACCTCATATTTGCAATGGTGGCCATACATGCCAAGATATATGCAGTATTTTGAAAATTAATATGCCAGATAAAAGACCCACCCAGGGTGCAAAGAAGCCTACTATCTACAATTTGTACCCATTTTGTCTTGAAAGAATGACAACAAATCATTGTGGAGGCTCCAACTGCCGTATTTGTGGAGCACACCGAGCCGGTTGCTGCCAAAACTGCACACAGTAATTTTTGATTTTCAATTATTTTTTGAGAATTTTTATTCATTAATATACACAAAAACCAACTGTACACTTAGCATGTGATAATAGTTTATTTTTTCAAAATGTTTCTAATTAAAAAAAAAGTAGTAAAATTTACGAGTGTTTAGTATTCATGCAACTCCCAAGTATGTTTAGTGTTCTAGAGTTAATATTAAAGTTACCTACCACCATTTACATCTTACTGGGCCAATTGTTTAAGACAAATTGAATCGTAGAAACTAAATTATAAAATCTTTGGTTTTTAGGCTATACAATCTCAAAGCAAAATGTTTAATATTTCTATTGGGTGTTACACATGTATGTGGATTCCTAAACGGTAAGTGATAGAGATTCGATTAAATGAAAAGTATTATTCAGCATCTCAAGTACTGCTATGATCCACATTCAAATCCTACAATTTTTGCTTAATTTTCAGTACAAACTAAAAAAACTAAAATGTTCAGTTTTTGCTTTTTGTGTGTAATTTGGTTATTATCAACAATATCGCAATGCGGTTTTGATATCATTAAGACACTTTTTACAAAGATTTCGAATCTCAAATTAAAATTTTTATAGGTCGTTAAATTTTCAAGATATTGACATTAACTTCTTTTTTTTAAATATGTGTCAAATGCAACAATTTCATCATTGGATAGAGCTCTTTTTCCTCTTTTCTCTGATATAAGGTTTGATGAGTTTATTTCTACAAATAACAGAGTTGTAAGTAAAAAACCGTTTTCTAGTCTAATTTCCGCTTCCGGTTTAAGTTTTTTTTGAAAAGCTCAACTAGAACTACAATTTTCGACATGCCTCTTCACTTATAATTTCATCAAAATCGTTCCAATACTTTCGCCTTTAGAGGCGTCACACATCCATCCACATACCATACATAACAACGTAATGTGCTGTATACGCATAATTAATCACCCAGTATAATTTGTAATAATTTCACGTTATGCAGCAGTTAATGGTAAAAACAAATTGATATTCTCAATAGTTTAGGAAATAATGGTGCGGTGACACTTAAATGACTCACCCTGTATACTAGGATCATGAGATTGTAGGCTGCTCATAAGAAATGTTCATGTTTGTTAAAACTTAATTGGCTAATTACCTTTATTGCAATCTCATTTAATCAATAAATTGAAATTCTACACAACCTAAATATGAAAAAAACTAAGTAGACCTAAATGAAACATAGTGTCCCAACATATACCTAGCTCCCTTACCTCCTGGGTAAACACCACCCCCTGTAACATAAAAACTTCCAAAGTAATTTAAATATCTTACCTTACCTATAAGAAGTCATGTTTGCAGGAAAAAGCATCCATTTCTACTTTTATATCAGATATACGAGTTCTTGGTGCATTGGAAAAGGAAAAAATTCTGTCTCCCCCCAACACAAGCTGTAAAAGAGATACAAATTAGCAAAATCCAATCAAATATCTCATCTTCGTGATCATACAAACATGATACTAAAGTCATAAAATATACAGGACTAAAGTCACTAACTCTTAAATGAATCAGGCAACCTGTTTTTTAGGTTCATCAGTTTATGGTATCATCATTTCGAAAAATAATATAATTCATCCATAATTCTATTATTGTTTTAAAGAATTTTCACAATTTCAAATTAAAAGCTAAACCCCCACTCACTTTTATTTACAAAACATTTTTAGGAAGTAAAATTATGTAAGTACCTATGTCTGTGCCTATATTGTGTAGAAATCAGTGGCGTAGCTACCATAGTGCTAGGCGGTGCCGTGCACCGGGGCCCCCAAGCTCAGGGGGCCCTCGGACCCTGACCAGCAAACCTCAAATTGAACTAGCGAAAAATTCTCCCACTTTCGGAATGTAAATAAAATAGGTTGCAACACGACTTTAATCATGGCAACTCATTTTAAAGAATACAGGGGAATTCCCAACAAGTTTCGAACTTCTGTTCGAAACTTGTGGGGAATTCCCCTGTATTCTTTCTGTTGTTTGTGCAGTGTTTCAGGGGATTCCCCAATGACGTTTTATAGCGTAGCATTACATTACGTTTCAGTTTCTTGTTAATCTTGTTAGTTGTTGGTTGTTCCCTGTTTTGCATAAATTAGAGAATAAGAGAACTAAAATTATGCATAAAAAAAAGAAACCTAGTGGTGCGTTTAAGCGCAAACAACGCCAGGAAAGAGATGATAGTAAACAAAAATTACCAAAAATTGACAAATTTTTTAGTCAGCCTTCTACAAGTAGTTTTGGCCCAAATATTTCTGTTGATAGTGACTCAGATAATGTGACCACTGCAGTGCCGGTTGAGAAGCCTACTGAAGAAGATTTGATCATCATTGCAGTTAAAGATACCGCCGCCGGTGACGATGCCAGTTTAGTTAGGGCCCCAGTTTTTTTTTTTGCACCAGGGCCTTTGGTTACCTAGCTACGCCTCTGGTAGAAATTGGTGTTTACTTACGCGTACACACCACACACGTTTAAAACTGCCTACAATTTTTGTACAATTTTAAAGTTTTCACAAAGTAATACAATTAACATATAATCAAAAGAATTAAAACATAAAACATAACCAACATTCAGCAAACACTGCGGGCAAATTAATAAAAGTAATCAGTGATAGGGGAAAATGTACCAATCACAGAGCTTTGTTATAACCGAATCTGCGCACCTGCAAACGAAAATTATTTGCAAGGTGAAACTTGTTAAACTGGATTTGTTACGTGACGTCATGATGCAATGTGCCAGATGTTAGAGGAGAAGGGGGTAATATGGAACCCCATTTTGTTTTTTCCCAATAAAACAAACAATTTCAGCACAATTAACTAAAACTAGGTACCACCAGATTCTGTAATTGTTCATTTATTGTTCTTGTGAACAAATTTTCCATAATGGGCGCCGTTCAAAAAATATACGCAAATTAGTAAAAAATGTCACAATCATGTTCTGTCAAAAAGTGTGGGTAATATGGAACCGTGTAAAAATATCCAAAAAAATTACTGTAGATGGCAAATAATGTATTTATTTATATACCAAACCAGTAACAAACTTAATATAATGTATGAATATAACGTAAAAAAAATTTAGCGACAGAAGTCACAAATGTAGGCATCTTTTTCGCAGCTTAAGCACTCATAATGAGCGCAGAGCTGGCACGTTATACATTGAACCCAAAGTTCTCCTCTTTTATCCTGTGAGTAGAATGCATCACAGAACATACAAACTGCATCATCCTCTGAAGTTGGTTGTTTTTCAGTTGAATGGTCGCTGTCATGGGAGGTTCCATATTACCAGCGATGTAGGGGTTCCATATTTGACAAACTACTCGCTGTACTAAATTGTTAGGTTATACTCTTGAAGATCATTTTAATCAGCTTTTGTCAGCTGGCTTTTGAAGAACAAATACTTCATCAACTACTAAAACACTAAACATTTACATACCATCAAAACACTCCCAAATATTAATTAGAACATCGACAGAAAAAAAAATTGAAAATTTTTACAATAACACAAAAAGCATTTACTACGAATGAAAACTGTAAAGTGACCACAGAATGATATGTATGCTATCCTTCACAGAAACACAACATGTTTAGCCACTTACAACATAGATGTCGCTTGGAGTTTCGTAATTAACACTGGGTTCCATATTAACATCAGGTTCCATAATACCACCTTTTCCTCTACATAAAACAAAACACGAAACTGATAAGCTGATAATGATAAAGATAGCATTGAAGTTTTGAGGCATGTTGTTTATTATTACTAAAATAAATTTTATTCAAATATTGAAATTAATTTAAATTAAGAAGAAATTGCCAGCGAGGGTTTCATAAGAATTCTGACATTTAGCAGAACTGCAATTTGAAACACCACTAAAGGAGTACTACAGAAAACTCAAACATTTAAGTTTAAACTTAAATTCTGAAGATTTTAATGTACAAGTTTTGAAATTTGTTTTGATGCGTTAAAGAGAGTTACAGGCTTCTATCACTTTTTGTCCTAACTTTGCAATAGTTGCACTAAAATTTTGAAATTTTATATGATTTAGTTTACTATTTTTCCTTATTTTTGTTTGAATAAGTGCACCAGAGGTGTCTCGTATGGGGTGTCACGTAATATTTGCTTCCCAATATTTTAGTTTTAGTTTTGTCTAGAAAATCTTATTCTCCATACAAAAATACACAAAAACGGTGCTCTTTTTGAAATCTATCAGTTATCAAGATAATTCAATGTTTTTGTAAAATCGAGTTACCATGAAGCTCTAAGCGAGGGTCTAAGTGTTTTCTCAAGGTTTCAAAATAGTTTATACAAACTTTGAGAGCAAGTTCTACACATGAAAACGATACAAAACTTCCTATAAAAATTTGTCCGGAAATGCTTCCTTACAGAGGTACTATTATCGGTTCGGAAATGGAAATTTTTAACAATTCAAACTAGCCTCTTCAGGAGGCTGTAACTCCGTAAAGGAGCAGTTCCGGACCCATGTTTATGGGTATACTTATTTGAATCTTTCGATTCTAATTCGAATATGCAAAAACATGCATATTCGAATTAGGATAAAATTCTGAGTCTATTTATGCCATTTAAGTGAAGTTTTGAAATTCAAAAAATATGTTTTGTTGGTAAAAACTTTGAGGATGAGTTCTACGTTCTACAAATCTGTTTTTACCCTAACTAAAATAAATTGCTGAAAATGCGTGATGTCATCATTTTTATTTGACACAAAAGGGGAAAACTTTCTACACTGAACCCCCCCTCTCCAGGGTTCACAACTGATTATAATAAGAAAATAGTGACTTTGATCGCTTAATAGATACCTACGAGTTCCATCCACAGAACAGAAAAGTTAGATTAAAACGAAAATAAAAAATAACAGCTAGTGCAAAAATACCGTGATTCATAACATGTGGAACGAATTTTCAGGATAGATTCAGAACCTAAATATAATCGAAAAAATTCTCATAAACATGGGCCTGAAAACCCTTCATTATAGGGTTACAGCTTCTTGAAGATGAACCATGCTAATCACTTTTTGTAGATAACTTTTGCAGTAATTGCACTCAAATTTTAAAATTTCATATGTCAGCATTATTCAGGTAATTAGTTATTCATGTATTTGTAATAATTTTGGTTTGAATAAGAACACTAGAGGTGTCTCATGCGGGGGGAGGGGCGGTTACGTAATATTTTCTTCTACATATTTTAGATTTTAGCATTTTTTTGAACTTTTGGATATAAAATCTTATTCTCCATACAAAATAGCGCAAAAGAATGTACTCCTGTTGAAAATTTCTAAATCTAACAGTTTTCGAGATAATACCATGCTTAAAATTAAATTGTTATGAAGGTCTAAAAAGTGTTTTCTTAATACGATAGAATAGAATACTTTACACAAAACTTTGAGAGTAAATTCTATAAACATGCGTCCATAAAAGCTACTTATGAAATTAAACCTATGGAAGAGGTAATACTGTTCCCACTTCTGTAGACTGCAACTTTCCCGGTAACGAAGCGTTTTTGTGCAAATATTTATAGGAACTTTTTATTATTTTCAGATTCTTAATCTGTACTGAAAGTGCATCCCAACATGTTATCAATCATCCTGTGTGCATCGCCACATATAACCACAAAAATATGCAGTGACTCCTCAACTGCAACTTGTATGACCATCCCAGTGGCAGAATTACCAGTGCCATCATAGTAGGACAACGACAAATATAATAGTGACTACATGTTCAGTGAAAGCTGCACTTGTATTTATTCAAAGCGTACAGACATGCAGTAATGTAGTTTTTGAGAATATGGAATTTGTAAAAATTTTGTTTAATGAGACTTTATGGATTAATTATAATTTTTTGCAGACTTGCAAAACGCATTAATTGTTTTATAATGTAAAAAATGTTTTTGATGAATTTATGTTTATATCAAGTATATTTTATTGGAATGCTTGTCTAATGCTTAAGTTAACATGCTAAAAAAGTACTAAATTAGTTAACGTAGATTTTAATGTTTTCATGTTTTTTTACGTAATTTATGTGTTTTAATCCTGGTTTATACAAGCTACCCTTAGATATTTAAATCTTAGGTTTGAGATGAATATTATACAATGTTTATTGTGATCTGTGTAATAGGCAGGAGCCCTTCTGAAATTTTGTAAGATAATCGCTATCCGCACACAAGTAAATAATAAACTTTTGAAGTACTTAAAATACTTGTTTTTATTACTAATTATAATGTTAAAGAGATGCACTATGTCTAGAGTGACTGTCCGCATAGATTTTGTCAATACAGTACAATTTTAATGTATTATTATGTACCTACTGATTTTTGTTTCTGTTCTATTTTTAATGTTTTAAATTACATTTTTCATTTTGTGCTTATGCGGTTTGTATGTTACACAATTATAATATGTGCAGGTAGATGGTACCCTCGTAGGCAACTGTTAACCGAAACGACATTAAAGCACTGCATTAACTCTACGATAAAATTGCGCAGTTACTTCGTTGTCTTCTAATTCGATTACATTTTTATACTTTACTACTGCTATTGCCTACTTCCACTAAGTAATTGCAATAAAAATTAGTACTCTAGTAGTAAGCAATAAAGTATGATTCATATGGGTCAACTATTAATTTTTTTCATGTGTTTTGTTTTCACCAATTTTGTGTTTTCGTTTTTTTTTTTTCGTGTTTTTGCTTTGCAATAAGCCTTTTGGGGGCCTTATCGATGTCAAAACTGAGTGCATTAAAATCTGTTTTTTTTCGAATTTCCCAAGAAAATCAAAACCAAGTTTTACCGCTTCCTCGCATTAACGATCGTTTTCCCGAAGTTGAATTCCATAACTACAGTGCTCGCTACAGCCATAATCAGTGTGAAGATATAAATTTTCAGGCTATATTAAATATTAACCTTTTCAATATTGCAATAAATAATGAATTATAGGAAAATATGATCGAGAATAGTTGTCACTAGAATGTTGTTATAATTCTTGAGTTATGACTATAATATCACAGTATAAACAAAGTAAGGTTAGAATAGCATTGCGCGCAGATTTCAAATTTGACGCGCAAACGTCATTTTTTAGTACCTATGATCTGCTGCGCCATCTCTCCGCCAAACATTTCGTGACGCCCAAATCAAACTCGAGTGACAACACCATACCCTTCCAGTCAGTCATCCTCATTGCCAATATAAATTTATAATGGCTAAATTACCTATGGTCAGGATGCATAACCATCCATGACGTGCCTTTTGCGCCAAAACCTTTGACAATAATTATGGGCTGCTAAAAAGTTCGAAAATACCTCCATATCTCCGTTATTATTAGTTTTAGAAAAATATTTCAAATAAAAGTTCCTCATTCTATGGGTTCTACATGGTTCTACAAAACGCAGTACATTTAATGAAAAAAGGCCCACTGAATCCCTATAAAACAATAAACAACCTTGATTTTTTTAATGCGGGTGTTTTTTCGTCGTTTCTGTATAGGTAAAAACATTCTAGGGTTACATTAGAAAATTTATGAGAAAAACGCAAATCAAGATGATTTCCATCCAGGGTATTTAATTATTATACCTGCAATTTTCTTTAAATTTGAATTTACAGTGTAGGATGAAAAATATTACCTCCGTGTTTTTTATTATTCAAATAGACGTTTGATTAACCGCAAAACGAATTCTTGAATTTTGTATTTTAGAACGCTTTTAAAAAATCGCAGTATACATCTTTAAGGTACCGGAACTTACATCGCGTTACGGTAAAACATTTTTATTGGTTAGTCGGATGTGGGCGTTACTTACCATAATGAAGTTGTGTTACTGGTTTGAGAAACGAAAATTGTGCAGACTTCATTCAAATGAAGTAAAAGGGCTCTTTTAACTTTTCCTTCATTCGTGTTGTTATGAATCCTAAAAAATATTGCAATCATTATAAGAGACATAGTTAAATATGATTTGAAAAGAAATACCTATTTAGAAATCGTAGAGTATGCTAAATTGTAGTTATTTTAGCATTAATGTAATTTTAAATTAAACCATCTTTTTCCATTGTAACATGTAGCTGCGTACTAAAATACAAATGATGTTGATTGTTTAAATTACAGCAAAAGGAAATTTTTATATGTTGTGCTTATTATCAACAGTGATCGGAAGTACAATTCTTTTAACTGGCTGAAAATAATTCATATAAGTATTTCTCAGCTTCTTAACTGTGTTTTACTAGTTAATTGTTATTCTACATACATATTTGATTAAAATTAAAACAGTACTTACTCGTCTTTAATTTTTTGAACGAATCGAATTGTCTCGTCAAATCACAGTATACTTATATTATACAGTAGCGAAAGCGCCCATATAACGCCTGGTAAGCTATAACTAGTGGCGCTCCAAGCGGTCGACAAGTTAAACTATCGTTTAAATTATGGCGGGTTTTAAATTCTAATCCAGTTCGTTGTTGTTACCATATTTTTAATAAGCAAAACAGAAAAATTACGAACTACATTATATAATGGTTTTTAAATAATACAAAGATAATGCCAGTGATATGATTTAATAACAAAATAAGTTTTGATTTATACATTAAACAGTAAATAATACCTATATTAACAAGGCTTTATTATTCGAAGCGCTGGTAGTTTTCTTTTACACAAAAGTGGCTTAGGAAGGTTTTTAATTTGAAATATTGTTGGTACTGCGTTGTGAACAAACTTCTTCTTCTCTATATTTATAAACTACGAATCTTCAAAATGCAGCGTACACAAAGTGAAGTTTTTATTCAAATATCCGACCTCCTTTTCACGTAAATCTTCACGTCTACAGTTTACAACCCACTGTTTTGATCTAGAACGACGAGAAAGTCAAACTTTAATGTATTCATATTTATTAGAATTTATTACCTTTTTGGATCTTTGGGAAATGTAAAAAAACTAAGGTTAGAATTCTTTCCTTTGTTGTTTTCGCAGTATACGGCGGAACATGCGCTCCCTTTCGAGACTCTCATAATGTATTGGTATATCACTAATCAAATTTTTATAAAAACACTGGCAAACAACTTGAAAATTGTTCTTATAACGTTCAAAAAGGAGAGAAACACTACTACCGTCAGCTATCAGATTTTAGTGTAACTTGTTCGCCGCTTGGTGCTATAATTACCATAAATGACCTTTACTTTCGCTACTGTATATATAAGTATACTGTGGTCAAATGTCAGAACATTTCAGGAGGGTTTGGTTAAAATTCACGGGCACTGTCAAAGAGATAAATCTTTACTGCTGCCCTCTCGCGGCAATACATTTGTGGGTCCCTTCCAAAACAATGTAAATATTAAAAAGTGGAATATCCTCTTTGGCCCAACCTGTAAAAGTGTAACACGGTTTAGATTGTAGACGTTTGTTCCTATATTCTTTTTGTAATTTCCTAAATAATTTTTGAAAATAATGAAATTCTAACTATGAATTGTACACAAGCCCAGTCGGCGCTAGTAAGCTCCCTAACGCACGTATAGGTTTATGTTCTGTGGTATAGCCAGTCTGCCCCTGGTTGTTACTACTACGAAGAATATACTTTAATTGCAGCTAATTAATAAATAACATTTTTTTTTGTAACTAAGTTCCTAAAAAAACAAAGTATATTAATTAAACAACAATACAAATCATTAAGTTGTAAAATTAAAATTAATATCCAACAAAAAAATTAAAATTCGACGTAGTACAACCGCAGGATTAGTACATCGAATTTAGTGTCAGTTGTGAAACTAATTGAATGGTTTGTGTTGTGAAAAGCCAGCAGAAATTTAACGACGTATTTTATTATTATGCAGTAATAATTAATACTTGAGGTTTTACAAATTTTTACATAAAAATGAGTACATACGAGATAAGTAAATCTTCGGTAAGTTTACATGTTTATGCGTATCCCATAACCTAATAATTCTATTGGGTCATTTTAGTTGCTTAGCTTAAAAGCAGAAATCTTACGAAAGCAAGACGAATTAATTAAAATCAAAGTTCAAAACAGAATCAAAAAAACCCAACCCAAAAAGCCGTTGGAAGTTAAAAATAAAGGTGTTGAGCAACGTAATGTTGTGGACAGAAACGAAGAAGAAGAGGATCTCCTAAAAAAGTCGAGGTAAATTTGTGGATATTTTAATGAGTTTTAAGCTTAATAACCATTTTCATTGTTAATAGAACAGTCTTGGAAGCAAAAGCAAAATTATATGAAAAACTATCGAAACGGACCAATTTTACAGATGAAGAAACCGAACGTAACAAAAGGTTTCTTGTTAGGTTTGATAAGAAAACTTCTAGAAATCATGATTTACCACCTGAAGAACCGGATGGCGAAATGGATGTGAACAAATATGCGGAAAGTGATGAAGAACAGCATTTATCTGACGAATATGAACCAGCTACAAACCCTAATGATGAATGGTATAATTCAATCTTTTTAATTGTATTAATTTAGTGTATTTATTATGATAATAATTGTAGGGTGGAGTATACGGACTGTTTGGGTCGAACTAGAAAATGTATGCGCAAAGATTTGGAATTTTTAAAATCAAAAGATGCAGACTTTCGGGCTTCAATTGATAAAAATGAAAATAAAGAAGAGCAACTCTTCACGCCTGAAAGTAAACCACAAGAGACAAACACAGAAAGTGAGGACAAACCCGGAGAAGAATTTAATGATAATAGTGAACTATTGTCAAGTGATATGCGGCGAGAACTGTTACGACAACAATGGGAAAACGAAGAAGAAGAATTACGGAAGAAAAATGATGTACATTATCAAGATATTCTGTTTAATGGTAAAATGAATTTGTTGTTGGTTCAATGTTAGGTTTCCATGCATGTAATGTAATTTTGGGACTCTGCGGCTTAAAGTGGATTTGAAACCACTAAATATTGCCATGAAACTCAACCATATTTGTACATTCAAGACTATCAGGCCTGGCTGGTTATTTTAATTTTATATTTTACTATTTTACTAGACGTGGTGGCTTGGCAGGCTACTTATCTTCTTAACAACCAACTGGTGCTAGGTTTGTGTGTTGGTTCATGAATATTTGCGTGCAAATAATCACGTCCCCGCAGTGCCAGCGTGTGAAGATTTAAATCAAGTTGATTTATGGTTTTCATAATAATTTATTTCATTTAACATTTCTCAATTACAGAGGCAAGGACTCACGGTGTTGGTTATTATGGATTTTCAAAGGATGAAGAAGAGAGAGCTAAACAGCAAGAAGCACTGAAAAATTTACGGGAAGAAACAGCACAGCAACAGAAAAAAGCTCAAGAATTAAAGGGTTTAAGGGAAAAGCAGCTTGCAGCTCGTGCTAAAGCTGCTAGAAACCGAAAAAGGGCTAGAATGGGCTTGCCTCCCGAAGAAGACGGTATGTGTTTTTTTTTATTATTTTTAAATGTACCTACATTTCGTTAAATATATTTAGAACCTGAGGTTGTACAACAACCGGAGGAAGAAAAACCTGACGAACAAAACGAAAAACAAAAAGAAGAAGAAAACGAAGAAAAAGAAAAGGAGGTAGCAAGGAAAAGACATGTTCGTCCCTGGGACATTGGAAAAGAAGGCGTTAAAAAACATTACGAACACACCCAAGAAGAGTGGGTTGATAAGAAAAGAAAAGAGCGACCAAATGAGTTTGCACCCCCAAGCACATATAGCAGAAGCTTCAGAAGCGAACTGAAGGATGAAGATGAAGATTCTGAGGTGGATAAAACATTATTTTTCTCTTCCAAAAAGAATCACAACCATAAACAGAAGTCGAATAAGCAAAAACAAGATGAGGAATTATTTTTCACTGATACGTCTAAACCACCACCTAATATTAAAGCACGCAATCACATAAATCCATACAAAACTAAAGAATCCTTTGATTATATGCAAAATAGTTCAACTTCATATGAAAGCACGCCAATTGATAATGAATGTGAAGATTTTGATGATGAGCAAGATCGATTACTTAATGATTTTATATCTACTCAACAAAATGAAGGACAGATTATAAATTCTTTCGAGAGCGATTCAGAAAATGATGATCAAAGAAGGAGAGGGGTCGAGGTAGCTCCTCCGCCAACTTTTGATTATTATGGTCCTAGTGACGTTAAAAAGAGCAAACCTAATCGTAGTAAAGGAAATTTGGAAGATTCTATTACGGCTGGATTGAAATTTTTGAGAAAACAGGCAGAGAAGAAGGATACATCCACAAAACATCCTTCTGAAATGTTTTTGTTGTAATATTTTGTAATTTGTATGGCGTAATATAATACTTGTAAAAGGGTGTGAAATTGTACAATTTATGCAGATAGTACATTAGTAAGGTGCATCCTAATTTTTATATGTAAATATGTTGTTCATGTGGTGTAAATACATATATATTGAATAAAAAAACTATTTCTACCATGTTTTTCTACTTTTCACGAATTTCAAATTAATGTTAAGATCAAGAGTGTACAAATTGTAGACCTTCTTGAACTTAGCAGTAGACTGCAATGTTGCCAAATCTGTTAGTAACATTATGCTGTATTAAAACTTAAAATTTGTAACCTTTCATTTGTATTTTTATATAAACTTTATCGTGTAAACAATTATTATTTTTATATATTCTAAAAATAATGAACATATTAATGCATTTTTTTAAACTTGCTGCCTCATTTACGCTTGCTAACGTCACACAGCGGTTCTCAAGCACGAAAGTTGAACCGCCCCATATATTAGTTTATAAGGCAACATTGTAAATTTATCAGATATTTAAACATTTGCCAATAACAGATGCGGCAGTGCTGCAATAGATGGTTTTTTATTAATTTTGAATTTTTTATGTACATGGTGGAATACGACTGTTTATACTCCCTGAGATGTTTTTACATCAGAAAATAAAAAATCTTAGACGTGTTTGTCCTTGCTAGAACTCGTTAGAAAGGTATAGTTACTGTCTGTAACACTAAAAGAACTTTCGCTTTTGCTCGCATTTACACATGAGCTGCTATAGAGACAAGTCTTTAATCGAAGCTCTGGAGTTTGTTTATTTTTTAGCATCTAAAAATAGCGGTGTAGCAATCGCACATAACAGGGTAACAACTTTACAAGAGATACTTTTATTTCTTTCACGCTTGTATTTATAGATAATCGTTTTTAAAAGCGTGACGCATTTTCGTCTCCGTCTCCATGAACGAGTTTTAGTCCTACGAAATATGTAGGTATGTAGCCAAGAAGTTTCACTTCAAAAGTATTCCGAGAATTCGTCCAAAGCTCCGGTCTGCTTAGCTGAGGCTGCTAGAGTGTGAGGTAATTGAATTAGTGATTTTCTGAAAACTAATCCTGTTTACATTCTTGTAAAAATCAATGGTTATTTATTATTAAAAATTATAATTAAAAACAACAAATTATGTCGAAATTTGGGAGCCCCAAAATATCCTTGAATGCTCGGGCCCTCCCGCGGTTGCAGGCCCACAGTTACGCCATTGCATAGCATATAGGTACATATAACTGCCAAAGTTAAAATTATTTTATTTTCTCATTAAAGGAATATTCTGCAACTTGGCAACACGGCAAAATATTTATTATGGCACCAATTTTAAAAATCTTATATGACCTTTCTACGTCAAACAAGAATTCTACATTTTTTAGTGAGCCAAAGGAAAAACAACTGTAAGATATTATTGTTCAGGCTATTTATTCAAAAACTGCGTTAACAACTTTCATTGCAATAAAGCTGTATTTGGCGTTATCACACGTATGCATACGGTTAACGCAGTTTTTATCTATTGATTAAAAGTATAATTTGCTTTCACGTTTTATAATTATAGTTGTAAGAGTTTAAAATGGTACGTAATTATAATAATTTCGAATTAATACGTAAATTTGAATTTATTTAATTGTACAAAATTTTGAGGTTAAACAAATTCAATTTCATTTTAAAATACTCCTTATTTTATTGCAGATGGAATCAAAAAAACGTAAAGTAGCATTTATCCATCCCGATTTAGGAATTGGGGGTGCCGAAAGGCTCGTTCTAGATATTGCAGTTGCACTAGCCGAACAAGGAAACGAGGTTTTATTCATCACTAACCATTTTGATAAAACACATGCCTTTGAGGAGCTGCGAGATGGTAGATTTCCCGTTCGTGTCGTTGGGGATTGGATACCTCGCAGTATTTGTGGGATCTGCCAGGCCCTTTGTGCTTATCTTCGTATGATTTATCTAGCATTGGTTTACGTTCTTTTTATTCGTAAAGAGGATAATCCAGATGTTTATTTCATTGATCAAATCCCTATGGCTGTACCTTTTATTAAATGTGCTGGTGGTAAAGTAGTTTATTATTGTCATCATCCAGATTTATTAGCAAGCCCGCGTGGTGGATGTTTGAAAAACCTCTATCGCTTACCTATCGATTGGTTGGAATTAAGGGGAACAGCACTAGCAGATGTTATACTTGTTAACAGTAAATATACGGCATCAATATTTCGTAAAACGTTTCCGGAAATTACACAAGATATTCATATACTTTATCCAACTATTTCGGCTTCTTACCAAAGTACAGTTTCAAGTACCAGAAATGTTAAAACGATTAATCAGTTGGTGCCAGAAATACAAACCAAGAAAGATAATGTTATTTTCCTGTCGATTAATCGATACCACCCGGCTAAAAAGTTGGAACTGGCGTTACATGCATTTGAAGCCCTTAAACGCAAATTGTCACCAAATGACTGGAATCGAGTTTATCTTGTAATGGCTGGAGGATATGACCCTCAATCTACCATTAACGCTGCTTATTTTTCAAAATTAGTGGAAATATCTCAGGCAAGAAATCTTACCACTAAAGTGGTATTTTTGAAATCGCCATCCGATAGTTTAAAAGCCGACTTACTTTTAGTTTGTGATTGTTTGATTTATACACCAATTAATGAGCATTTTGGTATTGTACCGTTAGAAGCCATGACGGCAGGTAAACCAGTAATTGCGTGCAACAGTGGTGGACCGTGCGAAACCGTCCAACATCAGGTGACGGGCTACCTTTGTGAACCTACACCAGATGGTTTAGCCGAAGCTATGTCTAAAATGTTAAATAAGAGCCATTCTTGCAAAATGGGGCTTTTGGGAAAAGGAAGGTTACAAAAATATTTTTCCCACGATACGTTTACTAGTTCTGTGAATGATATCGTTACAAATTTAGTTACCGACAATTTTTTGAAATATGAAGAACCAAAAATTAAAGATAATTCATTAATCATTCCAGAAATCGAACAGGAGTCCGAAACAGAAGAAGTTGAAAGTGATTCAAGTAATGTAGATGAAGTGAGTTCACCCAAAGAAAAATGTGATAGTCCTAAAAATAATGAAGAAAAACCCGTTGATTTGAATAAAGTAGACGAAGTAAGTTTACCTGAGGAAAACAAAGATATTCTGACAAATAGTGAAGGAAAGCGTGTCGATGATGAAAACGATGTTAAAAATACACTCAAGACGTTTTTGAACAATGAGGGTGAATCAAATAATTCTTCTGTAGGTAGCCCTGCAAGTTCTTGTTATATGTCTCCGATTGATGTGAGTACCGAAGACTTAAATATTTCTGATAGCAGTGATACTGTGAATTCAAACACAGAAGTTGCGCATGAAGCTTTTCCACAACATTAATAAATTTATCGGGTTTGAAGTGTGCTTTGTTTTGAAATCTTAATTGTTGTATGCGTAATTTTTTTATTAATATAAGCTCTAAGTAATTTTTTATAATATGTTGATTTACTTGTAGGAATTTATTTGTATGCATTTAAAAATAAAAAAAGTATTGCTTTTGTGGCCGGATTTATTATTTATAAAGTTCAAAGAATGTAAGGATTTTTTTTAATCAGTATATTCTTCGAGTTTAAAAATTAAGTACATTAAACTAGATATCGTTGAAAAGAGAAAAAAATCTTTTTAACAGCGTTAACACGAAATATGGTTTTCATTTAAAAAATGGCATGTTTGAGTTATATCTCGAAAAGAAACAAAACACAATCTTGAAAGCATTTTTTTAATTACAACTTCAATAGATCTAAAACTTGTTCCTTTATGATTTTCTGTATTTTAAGTATGAACAGAGATATTTTACCCTAGCAGAAACTCACTTTATCAGTTTTTAGCTCATATCTAGTAAGCCATGAATGTTTTTGGGAAAAACAAAATCGCCTATCACATTGCTACCGTAATTAGACAACATTTATCTAATTTAACCCTTTTTGTATCTCTTATACTTTTCACTTAATCAAAAAATTATTGTACAGCTCCATTATCTGCGTTGATTTGTGAAAATGGAGATTTCACTAAGTCATTTTCACAAATCAATGCAAGCGGTCAATACGTCAATAAAAAATATGAAATTCAAACCTACTAAAATTGAATTTCATGTATGTATCACATGTGAATTAGTCTGTTTAATCATGTCATAATGATGAAAAACGGATATTTTTATATTACTTGATGGAAAGTAATCATGCAGGGTAAAATCCAAGGCCGCAGAAGTGTGGGAAGAAGGAAAACTTCGTGGTTAAAGAACCTGAGAGAATGGTACGGAAAGTCGACGACATCGTTGTTTCGAGCAGCAACTTCAAAAATACAGATAGCCCTAATGATAGCTAACCTCAGAAATTGAGAAGCACTCTAAGAAGAAGAAGATGGAAATTTTGGTAAACTGATAATTAGAAATAAAAAAAACAATTGACTGCAATCGTGAATTGATTAATTAAAAGCCGCAATTAAACTGTAATTTATCGTTGTCTTTCAGTTTTCTCATGTTATTTGCCTCTATTCGGGTATGCTTAGGACACCTTGTAAAATTATGGATACAATATCAAGCTATTGTTAAATGCAATATTTAAAAAAAAATTTTTTTTGGGGGAAATTTAGGTAAGCAAGATATTTTTCTAACTGCCATCACCGAGGATATAGACGGCTGCATGCTATTTCACTTCAAATGCTTCATATTGTTTTCTCGTTTATTGGTTATATTTTCTAGTTCAAAGTATAATTTTTTCACATAATCAATTCAAAATGGCACATGGTTTAATACTGGAAGTAAAAGGCAAAATCACTATTTTTCAAAATAAGTTCAGATTTGCTATAATCACATAAACTTACATAAGTAGAGACTATATGCTCACTTATTAACAGGACATGCATATGTTAACACTTGTCCGTGATGTTTATTTGTTGCAAAATCCCAAAATATCTTCACAAACTTCCATTTTTAAATATTAATTTAAAAAAATGACGATCAGGCCGTTGCTTTGTAATTATTATCCAACAGAAAAATCTAAATACATACCTAGATGGCAAAAAATGTAGCAGCTTTCATTATAAATATTTTTTTAATAATCAATATTACGCTTCTAGTCATTATCCCATACTTTTGCCTCACCCTGCGTATCTTATGTGGACACAGGTTCATGTGCGTTATACTTACCTATTGTTAAAAAATTGACGGCTGTATTTAGCAAAACAACAAAATCACTACCAATATAAATCAAAAACTGCTAAATACTAAAAGACCACAACCATTGCTAATTTTTATTTTTTAATTCGAAATTCAGACTAAAATGTAGAAATTAACAATGTATCCTTAAATTACATAAAAAAATATTTTATTGCCCTACAATCAATTCACCCGTGGGCATTGATCTGATGATATCTGAATCTCCAGGGTCTGTAATCGACATAACGCAAACCCTGAAATATTTACCACACGCGGTACCAAGCTCTACATTGTTTCCTGTGTAGTGATGTACACCGGTTTTCGCTAACATGGCATAATATTCTATTTCGGACTTCCTTAGAGGTGGTGTGTTGTTTGCTATGATAACGAGCTTGGCTTTTCCTTGTCGCAAGGTCTGCAAGAGTTCACATGAACAAAACATGTGTGCGGTTTTACTTCACAATAGGTTACGTACCTTCAGTGTTTGCTTATAACCTAAGCAGTACTTTCCGGACTTCATGACTAAAGCTAATCTGCTATTGATGCTTTCAATAGCCTTTTTCTGTTTCTTTTGGGTCACCATCTTTCAGGTTTTAGCGAGAACTGGAAAAAATTTACAGGTTAGGTTTATGGTTACCACGAATTTATTTACCACAATATTATAGCGGTGAATATTAAAACAATCCTTTAGATTGAATGAAATAAATGTAAGTGTATAAGTAATTCAAATACAATAAAAATGAATTTATTTATACCTGTTTCACTAGACACGTGCACAATCTACACGACAAGCAAATAAATGAATTTGGTGGTTATTTCCTGTCTATGTTGGCGGCACTTGGCCAAACTGTTTCCTGTTAAATTACGTGGCAAATTTAAAAGTGTAAGTTAGAAATAAAAATTGATGTATATACAGGGTGGACAAATTTTGTTTGCAATGTAATTCCGTAAGGAAGCATTTTCGGGCATATGTTCGTAAGAAGTTTTCTTCGTGAAATAACCACAGGAATCACCCCCGTTTCTGCTCGTACTTAAAAAACACCCTGTACAGACAACTCATAAAACATGTTAATATTTTTGCGGGGTCGGAGTTGTAACGGTAACTTCGGTGATTTCAACTTGGTACGTCTACCTCTCTTTGAGGTTTACCTTAATTAAGACCACGGAGAACTGGGTGGGTGATTTCACGAGGTGAGGTGTTGCTAGGCCTTAGTATGGGTACCTAACACCTTAGCGGCAGCGCGTCCTCTGTAACGGGATCCCTGCTCCCTGGCCGTGGCTATAAATTTGCCTGCGTCTAGTCACTACGTCGAGGCACAGATAAAGTTAACACTACAGATATACGACCCTTTATACAAAATGTCCGCCCATATTTGGAGACGAAATTGGCGTTAGTTTGGCTACAACGCGCCGG
Organism: Ctenicera cuprea; assembly: GCA_958336395.1. Taxonomy (NCBI): domain Eukaryota; kingdom Metazoa; phylum Arthropoda; class Insecta; order Coleoptera; family Elateridae; genus Ctenicera; species Ctenicera cuprea. The sequence goes on from OY284490.1 coordinate 2,042,247, forward strand.
ACCAATTTTAGGGCGCTGCTATCGCTATTTGTTTATTACTGTTGAAATGTGTTGGAAACTGTTTTATCGCGGATTTGACTGCATCTGTCACATCATGAATATAATTTAAGTAGAATTGGCTTCAATATTAATTATTTACGAAAAATTGCGATTTGACAATTAAACATGGCAGATGGCTGTCTAACTTTTGGTTTGAATATGTGCTAAGTAATCTGCTCAATTACAGTCATCTGTGACTTAATTATAAATTGTCATTGTAGCGCCATCTTTTTGCAGATTATTAATCATATAAAACAAACTGCCGATAGCTCACATATTTACCGTATATCTGTAGTGTTAACCTTATCTGTGGTCGAGGTGACCCCTAAGGATTATAAATTTGCCTAGGCGATATACTAGGTGGTTGGAAGCCGACGATTTAGGCAGGCGAAGGTGAGCTCTAGGAAGAAGTGGCGCGGCTGCTGGCATTACCTACTTGAATCCTAGGAGTGAGGTGCGCTTTCCGCTCACGCCCACTATTAAAGTGTCAACAGAGGGTTTGTGCTTAGGTATACTCGACGCTGTTAAGGTACCGGTCATATCAGACCAGCTACCGACTAATCTAGGCGGTGCGTAGTCGACCCGTTCTGGGACTGAGAATAGCCTAAACTGGTAAGGGTAGCACTGCTTTCGGCACGTGCTTGCTCCGAAAAGTCCAATCAGTGACTTCTTTGACTGGTAACACGTACGGGACCAAGTTCGAGCCCGCGGGGAATAGCAGCCCGGCTTGGTCACGGTGTAGGACTCGTGGTAAGCCTATGCAGGCTAGGACCGTCTTAGTGCGGTTCGACGGGTGAGCTGCGTTTTCAGCTTCGGCACTGATCTGCAGAATCAGTAGAGATTGAGGTGACAGATAATGGCTGTAATGGCCGTCTTATTTTGGATCAGCCCCACTTGTGGTAGCACGGAATCTGGGCCGAGATGGTTTAACGCCATTGGAGCCTACGACCAGGCCTAGAAGAAGCAAACATAGAGCTTGAACTTAAGTCTAACTTATGTTTAAGCCAATAGTTTCTCTTTAGGTAAAACTGGTCTGCACGGTGAAAAGCCGTCACCTACCCAAAGTGTCCACTGTTTTCGAAAAACACATCAGATTTAAAGGAGCAAAACCCTAATTAAAAAACCATTCCTCGTTGGGATAGTCAGCAACGGACAATTCCGCTTTGTCCAGTATGTTTTGTGGTTGTGCTGCGCGTTTAAAATACAAAGCACCTCCCAGCTGCAAGAGCGGGATAAGCGCCCTGGAAGATAGTCCGCCTGGCTGCGACCGGAACCCCGCAGAGCGGCGAAATCACCGTCACCCCCTGCCGACTTGAAGCCCTATGTAGTGTAGGATTGTATGTCTAGCCAGCCAGAGGAAGGTCTGCAACTTTCGCTGGGACCCAGTTAGCCTCATACCCGAGCGGATCCAGATATGGGGAACCCACAGGCCGTTCGGCAGGACCAAGCAATTAAATGGATAAAACGAACATATTGGTTACCGAATTATTGGGACTCCCAAACAGCGAAACAGAGAGGCTAACACAAATTATCAAAGTATCACTGACAAATCATGCAATATAGAGTGCACCACTAGAACTAATAAATCAGAGAATAAAATTAAAAGACCACGATACAGAGCAGGAGAACGGTGCAGCAACAAGAAAATACCTCGCTAGATGAATCCCTTATTAAGTGGATTTTGGAGCAAACCAGACAGATTTTTTTTGGAAAGTCATCTCTCGGGAAACCATCGAGAATAAAGGAAAACTTAAAAAATATCAGATGAGATTATGGAATCAGCAGCGGTCAAACTACTCTGAACTCGCAATAGCACCGTCAATAGAATAATTCAACGTACTGTCCAGAACAGTGAAATAAGTAGCCACCCCAACCTGATAATTTTCAAAGTAGAACTGAAACTCCCGCAACCTTGACCAGACAATCACCCATACAACTTAACCAACATTGATTCCGTGCGGGTCATTTGTCAAGAGGTGCTACACAAGAGAAGAATCTTCAACGATCATCTGAAATGGTGGACGATGGTCAAGAAATACAAAAAAAACAGCTAATGAGAGAGCAGAAGGCCATGCATTTTTTTCTACCACTATATTAGAATATAAGCTTTCTGATACAATTTTTAATTACGGAACACTTGTTATAGAATATGTCATTCTAACACTGTTTATCTCATTGTAACACTGTTCTGAATAATAAAGGCTGCGTCTCTTGTCTATCAACTGTTTTTATGTTTTGTTGACAGTTACAAACAAAGGGTAGTTTAGATAGAAAACTTAAAATTTTCCTAGTTTCTAAATTTAATGACCTAAATAATTTATAGTATACAGAAAAAGTACAGTCTATAACGCGTTTGGAATGGCTAATCCGCACTCATGGACCGTCCCTCTCTCCTTTCGGCTCGGGTGACAAACTTTCCACTCGTGCAGAATATGCCATATTCCAAACTTGTTACAGAATCTAATATATACTGTATCATTAATAAAAACATTCTAACCTGTAAACAAATAATTTCACTATGACGATTTAGTGATTTTGTTTTAGATTCAACACCGATATCACGATATCACCGTAATACGCAAATAAAATATTATTTTTTCACAATCTTCTGGATTGGGAGCTAAAGGTCTTCAATCGTTTAACGTCTACTACTAAAAAGCAAGTCAAGTTGGAAAAAGAAAACAGTTTGGTGGTCATTAAGTGTCCGACTAATATATTATCCTCTAAATCCATTATTACGTTTTAGAGCTTTACAAGTCCACAAAAAGAGAATTTGGTGCTATTTGGGTTGTTTGTTTGCATCCACCATCTAACAAAAACATTTCTAAGAAGTAGACCAAAACAAGGAGCAAACTGCTTGTTAGTGCACATCTGTTGGATATGTGTCTGCTCAACAAACTTAGGAATGAGAATGATTGGTTACACTAATTAGTACCCAATTTAGAAACTGTTGTTTTATGGTTTAGTCTGTCTATTAAAGTGTTTTGGCTTCTGTTTGCTCAGCCCTTGTTTTTTTAGTCGTCCTATGTTGTGCTTTCGTTTGTTTATAAAGACAGGTTACCTTTGGTATCATCTCTTCACCCATTCTTCTTAGGCGTTTTATATTAGTGTTTCTCAAATTAGGGCACGCATACCCTCGGGAGTAAGTAGATGAGAATCCAATCCTATGTATTCGGAAAATTTTGACCACGTAGGATACGGATGTAAAAGAAAAACATACAGGCACACTAGAAGAAGCACAAGACAAGAATAGACATGTTATGATAACTAGTGTTACTCCAGCGCACAATGCACTGACACACTGAGCGTTGACTGAGCCGGCTAAATGCTAAGTCACGTGATGCATTGGTTCCAATAATGAGACGCGGCGTTATTGTAGATGTCGCCTCAAGTGAAGCGCGTCTAGCAGACGTTCATATATAAATTAAAATAATTACTATTGAAAAATCGACGTAGAATAAAAATATAAAAATGTTTCATGTTCCATCTGAGGATAGACCTTTCATTTAAAAAAAACTGGTCCAAATTGGTGAAGCGGTAGCCGCTTGAGAAACCAGAGAAAAATAGCCTTTGAGCTTTTATATATGTATGGATAGGAGACTGGAATGCCCAGATAGCAAACAACAAAGAAATAGGATATGAAACAATGAGCAAGTACGGGGGCGAGCCAACGAGAAACAATATACAAGTGTTTTTTGGATTTACACAATTCTAAATTAAAATTTTTTTTGGCAACTGTTCCGTTTCTAGAAATGTGAAGTCAGTGTCATTACGGCAACGTTTACAATATGGTGAAAGGGTATTACATTCACTAAAATAATTATACTATCTGAATTAAGCAAATGAAACTAAAATAGGACTATTTCAAAAAGTACCACAACTTGAACTTATAATACACCTACTCATATATTCTACAAGAGAACATGGTAGGTCTGAAGCAGTAACAGAACTGAATGGTTTAGAGGCAACCTGGGGGGTCGTGACCCACTTGTAAAATTTACAGGAGTCACCAAGAAAAATGGAAAAAACTCTGTCCAATTGCAGTAACTCCTTGATGAGCAATTAAAAATATTAACATATAAAAAAATACTCTGTTAAAACTATACAAAGTAATGGCGAGACCAATGCTGCTATATGGAAGCGAATGTTGGACGCTGTCTCAAAGTCAAAGAAAAAGGATTCAAGCTGCAGAAATGAGGTTTTTAAGACCCACCGCTGGATGCATGTGGGAGGACTTTAAAAGAAATGAAGACATATTAGCAGAACTTGAAATGACCAGCATCTTAGAAGTAATTGACGGAAATAGACAAAATTGGCTCGACCATGTCCTTAGAATGGATAACCAGCAAATCTCCAGGTACTTATACAGACCCGAAGGAAGACGAAGTATAGGCAGACCCAGAAGAAGATGGGCAGACCAATTTACATGAAGACGGAACTAACAGGCCTACACCTTGAAGATGATATATAAAAATAAGCACAGCACTTCGCCTGGATTTTTCTATACTTTAGAACTAGTTACTTATCATGTCTTCAAGAGCATTTCAGTATTAACGTCTTATGGGTCAACAATGACACAATGAAATCAATTTGTAAAATTTTTAATGCTATACGTTTGGTCTACTACAAGCATTCTGCCTGCATACCACAGAGAAACACTACTCCACACCGATTATGAACGATGCAATATACTAACACACCAAGCATACAGTGTCAACTCACTTAAACTAATGCTTTGACTGGGGGTATAGCTTAATAGTATTTAGAAACAGAAATTGTCCAGTATTTTTTTATTTTTTACGATTTACTTCAATAGAAATTTTTTTTATAATCCTTTTATTAAACCAAAATATATAAATTTTCGATTAAAAATTCATAGCAGGCATCACAGACAAACTAGTGGACTGGGACACGAACTCAATGTTTCAACTAGTTTTAAGCCAGTATTTGAGCAATGTTTGTGAAAAGATCAAAATAATGTTATTTTTTCATTTCGCAGTTTTAGTAGTTCCAAAAGTTCTCATAACTTTTAGTATTATTTGTACCCTCAGGGCACTCCCATTATCAAATTTCATCCTGATCTGATTACTCGATTTTTAATGAATAGCGTTAACCCCTTGTCTACCAGCAGTACTTGGAAGTGTCAAAAAGTCAATATAAATAAACACAATATTCGTAATAATCAAAAGTAATTTTTTTTTTAATCAATACTATTTACAATTAGTGAATACAATTTATTGATACCTTAAATAATAAAAAAGGTTCTGATTACAACCTGAAGAACATGTATGAAAAATTAAATATTAATTTTCCATAAACATTATAATTATTTAAAAAAACTAAAGGTCTAAATCTAATGAAACATTTTAAAAGATTCCTTAATTATTTTACAGCGGATAATTTACAGTTGGAGAAACGTAAAACATTACCTAACTACCTATAATTTAAACACAATTGCTCAACTATTTCCCCGTACAGCAACCTCTTGGGTAGGAAAATAGGTACCTTTTATTACGTGTTGTTTACACACACCCACTGGAGGGAGGGCAATGGAAAATTAGCAAACATTTACTAAGATTCAATAATAAATAATAAACATCAGCAACAATGCAATGGCTGTTTGGCTAATTCAATTAACATATAAAAACAATATTCTAAGACTTGATATCACTTTATTTACAAAACCAATACCAAACATTTTTAAAGAGCCCCTGCACTATATATCTGATTGATGGACAAAAAACAGTTTCAGTCACAAAAATTAAACTATTTAATACATACAATTGGTGTTAAGAGTAAAGAGCTGGTTAAAATAAATAAGGCGCCATGTTTCTCACCATAACCATATTTTCATCGAGTAATTGAAAGACTACGTTCTCGTCGAAGATCTCCAGTCGCTGGGTGTTGACCCAACCGTTGGTGGGGCGGAATTTTATCAAAGAATGGATGAACCAGCGCTTCTCTTAACGTTATCCTCTGAGAGGGTTCGTATTCTAACATTTTCAGAATTAAATTAAACAGTTGAGTGTGATCATTCTCTTCGCTTTGCTTGTACCTCTGAAAAAAAAAACATTATTGATAAATTTATATGCTAATTCCGAATTTGAAGTTTTAGTAACATTTGACTAACATGGAAAAGCGGCAAATTAAGGAACAAAAGCTGGCGGGCAACTGCTTTCTTTCCTATTCTCCTATTCAGATTATTACATTACTTTTAACTAGCGATGGGCCTAACCGTTCACTTGAAGTGAGTAAGCACATATCATTCAGCTCATTAAAAGGAGTCGTTCATTTAAACGATTTGCTCTATATGATACTCTGTGTGGCGTGCACATCTTTGCTTTGAATATGCAAAGTGCAGGAACTCCCTTGGACGTAGCTTCCAGTGCAGCACACTATGTGGAAGGTACATCTACGGTCTCTGTCGAGTGCTGCTGCCCGGCCCTGTCGTGTCATTGTGTGCGGTGATCAAGGTAATGTACAATTTCAGGTACAAAATTTTGTTCGTGTCAGATGTGGATTATTTCGAAATTATTGTGTAAAGGCAGACTGAATAATTCATTTGGCAACACTGAACGACTCGTTTACAAACAACACATCACTACTTTCCACATTTTCTAATAAGTTCAAAAATTTAGAAATTCATATGTCCAAATTTCACAATTTTTTTAATTTTTGAAAATGAAGTTTAAAAATTTTCGAAATGATGAAAATTACAGTTTTGACTATTTTAAAAATCTAATATTTTGGTGTTTCAACTTGCAAGTTCAAGAATTTTGTAAAAATATCCATAATTTTCAACGTACTGAAATATGAACATTTTAAAAATCTATATTTTGAAAATTATGAAAAATTTAAAGTATTGGTAAATGTTTTTAATTTTGGCATAATTTAAAAAAGAAACTTTGGAACATGCAGAAACATTTTGACAAGTTTTATAATTATTTAATATTGACTAAAATGAAAAACAGAATTGTTGAAAATATATTGAAAATATTTGTCCGTTGAAATCTTTAAATTGATGTTCCAATTTGAACAACAATTGTTTTATCTTAAATAAAACAATTCTTAACTTCTTAATAGGTTTTTTGACAATCATTCATTTAATCGGTTCAGGTAATAAAGTCAACTTTCCAGACGCTTTTTCTTCATGGAAAGTTGTTCCTATTGCCATCTAACACCTTTATTTTATACCCAGTTTGGAACTGAAATACTTTGTTAGTGGGTCTATAATGAAGTAGAGTAAACCCCTACATCCCCCTAGTTTTCTTGCTTGTTCATACCGGTGTGATTACTAATCTGTTCAACCTAATTTAATTTTTTTGCGTCATAGCGTCTGCCCTAAAACCTGCTAATTAGCTTTCTTTTATATAACCTGTACATCGGCGAGTAAGCCCAAAGCCAAAAAACTTCCACGATCAGAATAGCTTCCTCCATAGCTATACTTCGTATAGCAGTAAAAAAATGAAATTTTGGCAAACTCTTTATAAAATCAGATACTCACCATTAAAGGTTTACAGTTGTCTCTAACATATCGTCCGGCTGAACTCTTTTCATCCCAATCCAATTTTCCACGGTAAAAATATTTCGTTTTGGTTTTTCTGGCCATCCTGTAAATTTACAGTATATCATGACTTTGGTGTACAAGCTTTTAATACATTTTAAAATTACACAAAGTTATTTATAGCAAAATCTAAAATAACCCACCACTAATCTTGGTAGTCCTATTTGCTAAAAATACATTCACTTTGCTCATTAGAGAGAGCATAATATATTTAAACCTTACCTGTCATATGCAAAAATAAAAAAAAGTTGTTCGCTTACCTAACAGGAATTTCTCCTAGAATTCGCTGCATCATTGCTAAATGTTCCCTATTATCGTGTGTTTGAAACAATGTTATTCCAAGGTACAGTTCAAATAAAATACATCCTATTGACCATACATCACATGGCTGGGCCCAGCCTAATTCTGAAATAATTTAATGATTTTTTAAACGTAAGTATAGTTATCATTACGGTAGGATTTCTTTACCTAAAATCACTTCAGGTGCTCGGTAATGTCTCGTAGATACAATTGTACTGTGATGTTCATGGTCAAATGTTGCACTTCCAAAGTCTATTAATCTAACATCAGTTCTTTTTACTCTTTTTACATCTCTTCTCTGTAAAAAAAAGTTAATTTAAATAAACCAAATAATTACATACAATTCCGTCTATAGCATCAATAGTACAAAGTTTAAGTTACATCTACAACATAAATTTAAACTTACTTTTTTACTATTATAAACTAATTCATAATCGGCATCAACAAATAGGATATTTTCAGGTTTGAGATCAGTGTGCGTTAACTTATTTTCGTGGAGGAATTTAACCGAGTAGCACAGCTGATACCCTATGTGCCGAACTTGATCCAAAGGATATGGATAATAATTGTTGTCCTTCTGTAAAACAATAAAATACTCGGTCAATATTAAAAAGGTGACAATAACATACACACATGCGACTTTGGCAACTACTGTAAAAATAGAACGTTAAGTCCATTTTAAATTTAGATCTGAAACATCGCAATCATAAATCTGCAATTAGTTCAAGGATTAAAATTTAAATTTAGATTCAACTTCAAATGCGTTCTTTTGCAACACGTGTGTATGTGCAATTAAATAAATAAATGATACTTACCAAAAAATCAAATACGCTAAGACCTAGCATTTCAAATGCTATGCACATGTGGCCGTGATAGTCGAACCAATCCAACATACGTACACACAGACTAAAAAAAAAGCAATCAATTACACAAGACAAATGAAAAATTACTAGATACAAGAAATATGTATGTATTAGCGACGAGTGATGTTAAGTTAAAAAGTTGCCAATATTTCTGAGAAAATATGCGAAACACTTGACTTTATTAACTTTTGACAAAACCAAAAACATTTTTGAAAATTTTGATAATTTTAAAAATTAAAATGAGCTTCGGAATCTGGCGGTATATCAAAAATTCGCCAACAAAACAAGCTTTTTAAAAAATCCACAGCTAGAAATGGAAGTTAGACATGTTTTTCTTTGGTAGCATTGTTCCTACACCAACGCCTCTTCCCCCAATTTTCTAGCTTTAAAATGGCGGCTGCTACGAATTTTTGAAAATTTTGATTTGAGCATTATTCAAAAACAGGTTGACAGATCGCGTTTAAACATTTTATCCTAATAGCCCTTAAGAGACACAATGTTACTGTGCACAAACATTTTCAAAAAGTTAAAAGCTATAAAGTTACAAAAAAAAGCAAAATTTCAGAAATGTTAAAAAAATATTGGAAAAATCTGTAAGCTAACGATGAGCTACAATTTGGTTGGCGTCTCAGTCCGTTAATTTCTTTGCGACACCTTCTATGAATTTTTGAAAATCGAAAATTCATACCCCTTTATTTTACACAGAGAGACCGACAAAAAGTTTCTATTTAACGTTAAATTAATTATGAGTGGTAGTAGAATAAAGTTGTCAGCTTAATTTTTAAATAGGACAATATTTGGGGGGGAGGGGACAATTTTCCCTCTCTCACCCAATTTTTGGTAGACGAATGTCCTTCCCTTTTTGGGATTCTGTAATTCCAAGCAATCTTTTTCAAGAAAATTAAAAAATCAACTTTACAATACCACTCGCTCTCTCTATCTGAGGCCCATGCGTTGACTGAAGTCTTTAGGCACGTGATTAAAGCACACATACACACACATACAGTTACCTCTCCAACTTTGCTTCATTATTCTCTCTTTGTAGTTGATGTTGAGGCATAAAACATTAATAATAAGAAACTTTTGAATATATAATAAGTAACAATAAGTAAAAAAGGAACGAGGACTAATCCACCTCAAAAAATGGATTTATAAGCTCCACAGAGCGGCGAATATTCCCCCGGGAATGTGCCAATGATGATGAATAAGTAGCAATTTCTAAAGTATAGAAAAGTTCAGGCAAAGTGCTTCGCTCATTTTTTTTTTCACGATTAAACAATTTACCTTTCTATAACGAGAAAGGTAAAAATAAACGTGAATAAATGTTTAGAAAAAAATTTAATTTAACAACACTTTTGTAAAACTGAGACATCAAATGCACTTAAGTCTTAAAGCAATTAAAATAAAGAAACTAAGAAAACACACGATGAAAATTGGTTTGGAGTCGTGCCAAGGAAAAAAGTGAAATATAAACAAACTTACTGCATGCTATCTGGATCTTTATCTCCAAGTTTTTCCAGAACATTTATTTCCAGCTTAGCTGCTTCTCGGTACTTTTCTACATTCTTGATGATCTTCAATGCCATATAATGGTCCCTGTAAATAATAGCAATTTTGATTTGGGTAAAAAGTACATAACGCTAAATTAAGCACTCATTGAGAATGCTATTATAAAATTAACTTTGTGTGAACAGTTTCTTTTCCAAATTCACATTACACTTCGACTGTGTAAGTATTAAACTGTGGCTGTACTGACCTTCTTGAGCTTTACTTACGATACATTATTCAATATGACTTCCAGTGTAACCATCACTTTCATACAAAGTGCATTTTTAGTAGTATGCGAATGTGCATCCAATTAAAAAAAAATATTGAAAAATAACATATTCACAAAACAAAAGTTTATACAAATCTTTAGTTTAGTTTTCCTCTTCAATGTAAAAGGAAGTAAAGGAAAGTTTAGTGAAGGTTCTGGATCGTTTTCTTCCCGCATTATTCAAAAGAATTTTGAATTAACCTTAATGTTTACGTAACTTATCTTAAGAATACTTAAACAAATGACCATCATTTACTTGTAATTATCTGCTAGCTTTTCCTCTCCATTGATATATTTTCCATTTTTCCTAAAAAAAACCGTTTTGGTTGGTTATATAAAATAAGAACACGTACAGTGTGTCTCAGGAAGAACACATAAGAAAAATTCCAATTTTTACTTCAATTCTTTTTTCATTCCTAAGACACCTACAACTGTACAATTATCCTAAAATTATTTTTTTATCGGCTAAAATGAGAATGACTGAAAATTTAAGTGAAAAATATTCACTTTAAACAAAAACTAGATAATCGCTTTCATTGCTTAACAGGTTATCTCAGGATCGATGTCACAGGATGGGAAAGGTTTTTATTTTTTTCTGTTTACATAAAATTAAATAACATTTTAAATAGTAAGATTGTCAATTGTTTATTTATTGAGAAGTTTAAAAAAATTGAATATCTTTAATTCTTTGGAAAATACTTTAAAAATTGTTGTTTAAAATGAATTTCTTAAAGAATTATTTACAGGGTGTTTGTGGAAACGGGGTAGTGTGGAAAAACAGCAATGTGTATTATAAAAAAAAATTGAAACGCTACAATACCTGGTACAGCTTTAATTTTGCTAACATTATAATCTACAAAACTATAAAAGATACGAAGTTGGTTAAGTCACAAAAGAGTTTCGTATTTACGCATAGTGTTTTTGGAGAAATCTACCATACTTTGACGGTGTATTCCTCAAGTAATTTTATTAAGCAAAATAGGTCAGATTATATAGATTCGGCCGTTTAAAGAAAAAGACATTCTGTGCCATGGGCAGAATGCAATTGATATAATCAGAACTGCTAAATCTTATTTGTTTTTGAAATACAAGGAGCGTATTTATTTATTATAAGCGCCGTATTGAGTTTCTATATTATTCGATAAAAATCATTATAATGATAATATGTCATTACATTCTGGTGATGATTTTACATAAAAGTACCAATTTTCATATAAAAATCTTTAGAATTTCGCATTAACAACGTATCATTAAACAAAAATGAAATTTTCAGTTTTACACAATATTTCAGAAGTCAGCCAAATTTATTCAGATATTCCTAATAACCGTAAAAACACCAAATTCTTTTGAAATTTAACTGATTTAGTATCTTTTATAGTTTCCGAGATTCCAATGACAAGCAGAATAAAACTAAACACCCTGTATAATGGACTGTATTATGTTAAGAACAAAATTTTCATTTGCTTACTATAATTGAAGTAAATTTTAAATGTTGGTTTATGTGACATTTTGTAGTGAAGGAGATCCCAATAGCAAGCAATGAAATTTGGAGGTATTTAGTAGCGAATGAGTCAACACTTTTTATCACAGCACTTATTTTTTTAAATTAAAATAACAAAGTTCACCCATATTTTTCACTATACACACCCAAATATCTTTCTTATGTTTAATCCAAATCGTTTATTTTTTTAAATAAGTTATAATACATCTCCCCTGCCAAGTCTCTTATCTGCAAAACTTGTTACACACAAGCCTACTGTATACAAAATAAATGCCAAATCAAAAATTAACGATCAAAATAAAAAAATATAGTATATTAATACAAAATAAATGCTCAGTTTTTGAACTTACTCAACAATATTTTTATTGTTTTTTTTTTATTATGGAACTTTGTATTCAGATATATCTTGTGATTCTAAACAACTTTTCTAATATTTATTTTCTCTATTTTGATTTGCTAATATCATTTCTTAATTTTAGGCATATATTTTTGATCGCAGTGGGGCTTACACCATGAAATGATAACTCTTGTAGAGATGTATAAATGGTAAAAAAATGAAAACGAATTACATTAAAAATAAAGATATTTCAATATTTTCGTATAGATTGAAACTCACTGTATATACAAGGTGTTTGGAAATTTGATGTCCAAATTTATATGACATAATCTAGGCACCAAAATAATTAAAAAAGTTCCCATAAGCATGAGTTCGAAAACGCTTCGTTACAGAGCTACGACCTTCTACAGGGACAATGACGTGATAAGCACTTTTTTATGGATAACTTTCATAGTGATTGCATCAAGTTTATGAAATTTTGTGTTTTAGTACTGCTCATCTAGTTTTATTTTTTTAATTATTATCACGTATGTAGCACAACCAGAGGCGGCTATTAGGGGAGTCACGAAACAATATTTGTTTCCTTTATTTAAACCTTCACAATTTTTAAACTGTTAGTCAATAACTTTGTTTATTACATAAAAATACATCGAAAAGGTACTTTGGTTCAAGTAGTTAGCCCTAACGGTTAAAACTTTAAGAAAATAAAAAATGTTTCGTGACCCCCTAATGGCCGCCTCTGGTTGTCCTACATACGTGACAATAATTAAAGAGAGCAGTTCCAAAACACAAAATTTCATAAAGTTAATGCGATCACATGAAAGTTATCCTTAAAAAATATTAGGACGCCCCCTCCTTTCCCTTCTTTGAAGAGTGTAGCTTTGTAAGGCAGCCTTTTAGAACCCATGCTGACAGCAATTTTTACTTATATGTTAGTGTCTAGAATGGGCCATATTAAGTTGGGCACCGAATTACCGAACACCCTTGTGTATAAAAAATTTTTTTTGATCCCTTAGAAAATACAATTTTTTACATAGGTACATAAATATACATGATGAGTCATTTAAGTGACAGCCCACTATTATTTCCCAAACTTTTGAGAATATGAAATTATTTTCTTAATTAAAGTTGTTGATACTTAACTGCTGCATAACCAAAAATTATTACATATTATACCGGGAGTTTAGTTATGCCTGTACAGCACATGGATGAATGACGATTTTTGATCACTAATTTTAAGGTCACAGTACCTTAACACTTTTATATCTAGAATTAAATGTAGAATACAAAAACGCAATAATATCCAGTGTTCAAATAAAATGACAAATTAATGTGAAGTGTACAGGCTTAATTAAACACCCAGTATAATTGATATAATTTCAGGTTATGCCATCAGTTATACCAACAATTTTTATTAAGAAAATAATGTTATGTTCTTAATAGTAGGGCGACACTAAAATATATCACCCTATCCTGTTTCAAAAAATAATTTTATTGTCTGCGCCCTTCTGTTCTCCGAGAATAAATGAAACGATAAAAAGTGTAGACTTATTTTGCTAATATGTCAAACGTCGACAATAAAATTTGTATGTTACAAAATGTATAACTAACATTTAATCTAGAATCAATTCTATTTATACTTACATTTCTATATCCTTTACTTTAACAACTTTGCCAAATGTGCCCTCTCCAAGGGTGCCAAGAATTTTATCTGCAACGTAACAACAACTACTATTAATTTCAATTTTAGCAAAGTAGTGCTTGGTGAGAAACGAAAAGAAAAAAAATGACAGTTGTGCTTGAAACAAACAAAAAATTGTTGATAAAGCTTGTAAAATTTAATTTAAAAAAATATATATATAATAATAAAAGTGAAAGATTTACAGAGATCGCTTCTCAAAAAGCACAGTCGTGAACAAACCTAAGTAAGTAGTACTTTTAAAAATTGTTTAGCATGCATAATATATATTTAGGCTTTTATGTGGCACCTATATTATTTATTGTAGTATATTACCACATTTTAAATTTTATTTTATGGTTCAATAATTTTCGAATGGATGGTTTTATACCAATAAAGATCACCTACACCTAGTAGTTATTTATGTTGCTTTCATTGCAAGAAAGAAAAAAAAACTTTCTATCATCATAATTATTAAAGTATCTCTACAATGAAAGCTAAATAAATAAAGGTAGTACGTTTTTTAATTTAGATAATGGGCTTATTATGCCCCGCTGAAAAAAGAACTGATTACAAATACTGGAGGGGATATGTTTTTGGGATATTTGAGAGTTTCACTTATCCAAACTGCTAAGTGTTAACAAATTGTGGTATTCACGAACATCTCTCTTGAAGAATGTCTCCCGATCGGTAAATGAGATGGCCTTCTTCATCGTCTTCCACCGAAGGTGCACGCGAGCTCTGCTATCAGTCATCCCGAGACAGCACGGCACAGGACAGGGAGGGCCATGGATCAGAGAGCAGTCCAGCACACCGCCAACGCCATAGGGTCATCAGTCAGAGCAGTCCCGAGATCAATGCCGCCAATACAATGGAGTTGTGGCCCAATAAGCAGACAGAGGAAAGGGCAAACGGATTGCCAAATCAACAACGATTCTCTTTAACGGTACAGAAAATGCACCAGAACATAGTAACAGATGAAGGTATATGTGGGACTAGGGACGTGATGGGTCACGTACCAGGGCTCTTTTTTTTACTGTTACCACCTACATTTCATATACCTTCTACTGTTTCTGTGCACTGAACAATATTTTTCAAACCAAAAGCAAACAACTTCAGCATTAACAATATTGATTGTGAAAAGTTATTTTTATCTAACACATTAATAGTTATTGATTAATTGATGTAGATGTGTATGACCAAACAAAATATTTTATAAAAAACATCTTAGTATTCAATATCGATTGCAGAGAATATATTCTAT
Source organism: Ctenicera cuprea (assembly GCA_958336395.1). Classification (NCBI taxonomy): domain Eukaryota; kingdom Metazoa; phylum Arthropoda; class Insecta; order Coleoptera; family Elateridae; genus Ctenicera; species Ctenicera cuprea. The sequence goes on from OY284490.1 coordinate 2,057,609, forward strand.
TATTAAAATACTCACCTAATGCTGCTTTTATAAGCAAATTATATAATAAAATAAGTTCTTTGAGGATTTATGGCCCACAATATAAATTTTGTATTCGATATTTCAAAACCATTCATTTTTGTTCACAGATTTCAATACAGCTTTACTAGATACATACATACTGCTATACACAAACTGAAGCTAGACGCCATTTTGTAGTAGGTCAAGGTCAATTTCCTGACATTTTTAAGTGTCAAAAAATTGGTTATGTATGCGATTATTACGCCATGAAAGAAATTTTGTATTAAAAATGTAAACTATTATTATATAACTTCTGAAAAGAGACTTTCCTTGTACAAATGAATAGACGCATTTTAATTTGACATTTTGACCTCCTACAAAATGGCCGCCCGGCTTCACTGTTTGATTGTTCAGAAGCTGGAGCCGTGTATCTAGCAAACCTGTATAGAAATCTGTGTTCTTATTAGAAATTTTGCTTTAGGGTAACCTTAAAATATGATTTATTTCGTGCGTTCGAAAAAAAAAACCCTTTAGTACGCCATGAATGATGATGTTCTGCGATCCCACCCAGTATAACATTATAGAACAAAAAAAGTAATAGGGCTTCGTCATGGAAAACAAAGTACTTGTCGGTAAAAAAATATTTTTAAACAACACTGTGCGACTGTATGAATTTAGTTTTCGGTTTGAGTTTTGTTGGCCTTACAATTTCTTTTTGCTTAAACGATATGTTATACTGAGTACGACCGACAGAAATGCGGTATCAACAGCCTACCAAAGGTAGGTAGTTTCTTTTCTGAATGCACAATAAAATCGACTTGACGTTTACATCATAATTTTCTTAATTTTTAAAAAATGTTTAAATTTTTGACAACCGTTCAATACGGCAGCTTATGACCTGCACAAAATCTATAGTATACAGGGTGTTTCATAACATATAATACACACTTGTAGGATCGATTTGAAATGTGAAAACAATGGAAAAAGTTCCTACAAACATGGGTCTGGCTGTTTATACAAACACATTTTATTGCTTTGATATGTAGAAGTTATCCTCAGTTTGTACGAACCTTTTTCGCGTCTCCAGGAAACTCTTAGGCCTTCATGGCAACTTCATTTTTTTAAATAGTAATCGAGTTATCTTATCTTGGACTTTCAACAATAGTACCTTTTTGGGCATTTATGTAACAAAAATTCAAAAATTGTAAAGATCTAAAATATTTAGAAGAAAATGTTATGAGACACTTCTGATGCAATTATTCAAAAAAAAAATAGTAGAAATACTAAGCTAAATAAGTAAGATATAGAAATTCAAAATTTCAGTGCAATTGCTGCCAAAGTTAGCGACAAAAAGTGATCGTACTGTTTCATCTTCAGGAGGCTGTAATTCCGTAAAGAAGCTTTTTCAGATCCATGTTTATAGAAACTTTTATTCATTGTTTTCCAATTCTGAACTCATCCTCGAATATGCCCCACATGTCATAAATCACTTTCTATAGATTTTCAAAAAAGGTAGAAGTACAGGGTGAGGCGTTATCGACACAATTGCGGGGTATCTCGGTAACTATCAGTGCTAGAGCAAAACTGATAGCAGAAATAAAATACCTTGTTGTGTTTTCCAGTTATTGTCCATATTTAACATTTTCGAAATATTGCAGGGTTGCTGTACTTCCGTTATTTGAAGAGATATAGGGAAATTGTTAACACATTTTTTATGTGCATTTTTGGGTATATTACAACAGTGCAATGTAATATTTCCGTTATTAAATTGTTTTCAAGGTATGACGCAAACCTACATTTTTTCAAATAAAAAACATAGTTAGCTATGGCATCATTAAAAGGTTTATTTTTTTCTATTCAGAAAATATATAGTTTGACATATTTATTTATTAAAACAACCGAATTCGAACTGTTTTTATCTTTTTGTTAAGAATCGAGTATGCGCCTGGTAATACAATAAATGACAAACGATTTCAATATAAACTTTCATATTAAAAAATACGCACAATTAAAACAAATTATAACCAGAGAAATTAATATAGCCCCAGAGAAATAAAACTAGTGGAGTCAGGTCGGGCGATCGAGACGGCCATAAAATAAGCCCATAAGTGCCTAGCCACTTATTAAAATGAAAGCATGCTCGATTCTTAATACAAAGATAAAATCAGTTGTAGCTCAGTTAATTTTATAAATAAATATCACATGTATTTTCTGAATATTCCAAATTATCTAAAACGTCAAATATAGCCAATAACGAGAAAACAAAAGAAGATATTTAATTTCTGCCTAGACCATTGAATTTGCACCAAAAAAGTATTTCATATTCCGATCACGTGCAATAAGTTTTGCTCTGCAACCGACGCATCCTGAGATAATCGGCGTTTGCATCGAAAATGCCCCAACCTGTACATATCGGCAGCAATGAAAATTGAAATTCCAAGTGCTTTACAAACAATTATGCAAATTATCAACAATTGTAAACTGTCTAGGGGTGTGTAAGAAAGCATAATTTTGCCAATAATAAATGTTTTCAAACCAAAAAAGAAACAGTTTTTATACCAAAGCATTTCTAACTTAAAATGAGTACTATTATACGCCTGAGTCATTTAAGTGTCACCCTCTTGGTATTTCCCTAATTAATGATTGGGCCATGAGCTACTTCATGCCACACTTCAAAATTTTTTGTAATGTTAGATGGCTGCGCTAAATATTTTCTAAGGCAAAGTTAGATAAGAAATTTGTTTTCTTGTTTCCACGATATAAAATTTGAATACTCTTACATTAGAAAATATTCAAAAAAGTGTAAAAAAAACTGGTTCAACTAAGCAGAGCATGGATTTAAACAAAAATACTTCAAACGATTTACAATAAACAAAAAAATAATGCGAATTAATTAACTAATAATAATAATAATAACACAATATTAATCTGCTTTACCGATAGCAACAATATATCAATTAATTTATTTCTACGGAAACATTTTGAAAATAAGATGATTAACAAAAGCAAGGTCTCCTGGATTAATAACGACTTTGTGCAAAGTCGATATTAATCCAGGATGCCGTGAATAAAAGTTTGTCAACCTTAAATAAGCAATCGCTACACGAATGGACGAAAATTTTTAAGATTTTTTGTAAACAGCCCTGGCCTGCTTTACTTAAATCAGTTTTTAACATTTTTTTCGAAATTTTTGTAATAGTGACCGCCAAAAGTCTGCACCATATGGTAAACTTTTTTTATTAATTTATTTAGGAAAAGGATATCAGTAGGCCAATCATTTGTGCTTGTACCATATTTTCAAATAAAAAATACATAAGGGTTGGCCATGGAAAATAAAATTACTGTCTTTGCATGCTTTAGAATTTAAACAAACAAAACATAATAATGTCACTTAAAATTATTACGTTAAGTTTGTTCAGTGCGTTCGAGATTCTGATCTAGAGTACTCCATAGAGAAACTACTCCAAATCAGAATTCTGAACGTACCAATTGCACACTAGTGAATTTTGTAGTTAGGCTGTGATTTGTAGTTACGCTGGCATGACAGAGTGATTGATGACAGTTAATAAATTCTAAAGCATGCAAAGACAGTAATTTTATTTTCCATGGCCAACCCTCATGTATTTTTAATTTTAATATACGCTATAAAGACTAGAAATGCGACAGACTAAAGTTGAAACGTGACTTCCGGTTTGTCAAATACGACATTTTCATAAAAATTGCGAAAATTTAAAAAAATTATAGGTAAAAAGTTGTTTGTAATATTCTATGTCGATGTGCAAATTTCCATGAAAATCTTCAGAAAAAATATTTTCAGTTTTTTGTGAAAAATAAACAATCCTTTATTTTGATTTCACCTTCAGTGAAAGAAAAGTGTTTTAAAACGCAATATATTTACCCCGAATGCAATAATCAGCATTATTTTTGGCAAATTTACTAAATTATTCAAAGAACGAATAAAGCGACAACGTTGGTGCTAAGTTCATTCTATTTCTTTAACATTAGCCTGCTTCACCTAATTATTCTACGATCATAAAGTCTCAAAACTAACGCATAACATTAGTTTTGTAACTTTGTGAACAATCACCAGTTTTTTTCCACTCTTTAATATTATATAATCTTTAGCACAAAGTCGATTTATCGCAATTCTTTTTAGGACAATGTAATATTCGAAATATACCGAGTCACGTGCCAATTTTTGTCATAGAATTTGTAGTCCTCATACAAGCACAAACGATTGCCCTATGAGCATGAAACTTTTATATCATTAAAATGAGAAACCTAATCTCTATCTAAATGTCTAACTAAACATTTAAGAAAAGTACAGCACGTGCCACCTAACCTTGCAAATTTTAGTGGGCTTTGATTCGGCTACTTACGCTTTGTTTCGTCGGTAGTCGTAACTTAAACTAGCTGTAATTGGCTGTTGGACAGTGTGGTACACTCTACTAAAAAGTGAAAGTCAATTTATTTATGGTTTACAAAAAATTATGGATTTTTTGACAAATTAAAAGGCCGTGCGCCATAAGGTTAGAAACAGTTTGCTTTGAGGAAGGATTAACATAATAATGACATAAATAATTAACAGCAACTAGATATTATACTAGCTTTCAAACTACGGGATTGCTTTTGCTTGAGAGTGTAACGGCTTCTCGCCTTTTAAACTTATCGTCATTTTTTTTGCAAGGTTAAATGGCACTTGCTGTATCAATGACGTAACTACTCAGTCACGTGACATTGTAGATAATTTTTGGAGCGTGACAAAAAATAGCTCATTACGCTCCAAACAACTTTCATTAAAAAACAAATTTGATATTCCCAACAGCTTAGGAAGGGAGGGGAGCAATTAAATGACCCATCCTATATAAATATCATTGTCCTGAAGGTACTGTTATGTATATTCATCTTTAATATTAAAAAATAAATTAATATTTTGTCATAAAGTAGTAATAATTGGTTTTGATTACATTCATTGCACCTAAAGTTTAAGAAAATTGTGCCGACCAGAAAGAAAGTGAAAAATTCATCAATACATTATTGATATACGACAAAAAACCACGCTAAAAAGATAAATTCACTGTACGGTCTGTACAGGGTACAAACACTAAATTGGTGAACAAAAAACACCACACTGTTCTATCACCCACGAAGCAAAAATAAGTATTGTTTGTATTCTACCACCGCACCGGTACTCCTTTTTGGGAAAAGACTTAAAACTAACAGTTACAACCTACTACAATACTGAAAGAAGGTCAAAAATTCATAAGTAATACATTATTTTCTAAAATAAATTCATCGACATAACTTGCGCATCAGGAAGATCTCGGCAAGTAGATACGGTTAAATTAGATTAATGTCGTCTAATTATGGTAGCAAGGATTGTGATTTTGTTTTTCCCAAAATATCCATGGCTTACTAGATATGAACGAAAATATTTCTGTTCATAGTGAAAATAGAAAAAAAATCGAAACCAAACACACAATCTTGAAAATATATTTTCTTATTACAGCTTAAATAGATCTTACAACTTTTTTCTTGATGATTTTTTTCTATTTCCACTATGAACAGAGATATTTTACCTTGAAGAAATTCCACTTTTTCAGTTTTTCGCTTGTATCTAGCAGGTCATGGATATTTCGGGACGAACAAAATCACCATTACACTGCTATCATAATTAGACAACACTAATCTAATTTAACCGCTTTCGTGTCTTTTATACTTGCCGAGATCCCCATGCTGTACAAGTTATTCTGAGCACACTGTTTTACCTTCCAGAGGAGGTGATAAAACTGAGAAATTTTACCTACTCCACATACGGCAACAACGTAATAATTTAGTTAATCAAAGCACTTGTGTGACATTCTCGAAGGCCCATATTTTATTTGTTTCTATCACTGATATTCATCCGGCTCGAAGGACCAAAAATTGTGAATTGTTACATATTAAAAATTGTCGGTATCTACGAAAATTTATTATTATTGTAATAATGCATAGAAGATTAATATGTTGACGGAATTTGAACGACTTGCTGTTGTTTGCAGTGATAGCTTGGGCAAGGGTAAGTCTAGCTATAGGGGGTGGTAGGATGCCCTGGGATTGTACAATGTACATTGTACATACACAATAATATCCTGTGTTCCAAACAATAAATAAAGGCTGCCAAATTAAGTTTCTTTTAAGGAGTATTTCTTGAAAGGGAAAGGTCGCAACACAAAAACTTTTTCTTTAACAAATTTACAGAATTTTCAGTTGGTCTACTTTTTGTTCGCCATTTAATTAGACCCTTTATAAAAGCTTATAATGCAGATACTGAAATAAAAGTAGCTCGTTCAGAAGGAGACTGTATTCAATTTTGTAGCTTTCATTTTTAGTATTGCATTAACTATATCTTTCTGTAAAGTGATAAGCGAACTATAGGCAAATAAAACTTTTAGATAATGCTGGAAATAGCAGCAGATACAGTGGCATCATGTTTGTTGCTTGATAATAATCAGAGGACACAGGAATTTAACTTGTATATAAACAGTCTAAAAATACATTATTTAATATTACTTTAATTCAACAGTTGCACCACGAGTGAATTTAAAAATAACCTGGCTAACAAATTTTAAAATTTTATTGCGCTTTATTCACTTAAAATTTAAATAAAATGCCAACTCTTTTAGGGTGGTTTTAAAGTTGTTAGATTCTTCTACAACGAATCCTTTGTTCTCGAATTAAAACACCAAAAATAACATTCTATTTATTTTTCGTTTTCAGGCAAGTTGCAAAAACAACAACCAAACCAAGCAAAACTTTTAGAAAATATGTTACCCGACTTCTAAATACTCATGAGGATTTATAAACCAAGTGGCAGGTAAATTTGACCGTTAGAAAAATGTTGGCGAATATTTAATGGTTTTAAACGCTTCATTTTGATTAGTGTGTGATATTTAGAGAAATCTAAAGTTTTTCCTCTCCCCCGACAAGATTCCCATTAAAACCCGAAAGAAAACTTCCCTGACTTTTCCAGGTTTCTCTGGTCAAACATATATCTAAATTCCCTGACCTTACACAGTGCGAGTTTAACGCTACGCATAAATTCGTTTTACTGTCTAAAAGTTTTTTTTGTTCATTCCTATGTTGATGAGCAAAATAATATAATTTTCCTTGACTTTTGCAAAATTAAACGAATTCCCCCACATTTCCCCGACTTTCAAGCAATTGCTAAATTCCCTTACGTTTGCAGGTTTTCCAGTGAAGTGGGAACCCTACGCCCCTACCCTAAGGTGGGCGCTAGTCCACTGTGGTGCAACGGTACAAAAAATTGGTTTTACGCTTATATCACGTTTTATCTTTGTTGTACGGCTAAAATAGCTCTCTGCCTGTTTGAAAACCATATTTTCTGCGCTTGATTAACTTCGCGTGGAATTTTATTTGTAGCCATTTTTGCCGTACTATGAAGAGAAAACGAGTCATAGACGAAAAATCGATTTATTGTACGTTTTCTGCGTCACGTTGGCTAGCGCCGATTTCGGGGGAGGGGAAAAAACATAAGAGTTGCAAGTGACACCTAGATGAAACGTATAAAACCAATAAATCTCCGCAAACATTTTTGTAATGCTTTTGGCCGATTTTTTCGCCCTGCCGCCTGGCAATTAAAAACAATTTCCCCCAAAAATAAACATATCTACTTATTGCGGAAGTATTTACAAGAACTATAGTTTCCTACATATATCCAGCAAACCATGTGTTTTGTTAACTTAGTGAAGAATAAATAAACTTTATAAGTGCAAGGAAGTTCTAGAAAATTTCTATCACGAGGCTCTCTTTCTGGTGGGCACGTGAAAAAACGTGTGTTGTTGCGTCCGCCCGCGCGCTATCACGTCAAAATCGCGTATGTAGGTACGTACTCGTCTTAACAGAAAGAATTTGCTATAAATACTCTACATGAATATGCATAGCCCTTGATAAAATGGATTATTATTATTATTATTATTAACGTGCAAATGATGACAACTAATTTGGGACTTACACAATGTTTAGAATGCGGCGATCGCTCATGTTTAGTCGAAAGCGACACTCATGTTAGTGACGGAACCGGGGGGATCACACACGGCCTTTACTTACAGCCGACGGCAGTCTTGATTGGTATTTCTGCGCGATGGTGGCAGCGGCAGTCGGAGGGGTCGGTTGTATTCCGTTATCGGTACGATTATAAGCCTCATCTAGAGCCGAATACTTCATTATCAAACTCTGTATTTCCTTACGTTTCGCTTCTCGTTCGGAAACCGCATCCGGTAAGGAGGGGGTTGGGGTAGCGTCGTCATCATTAGCGTTAGTAGTAGCTTCGGGGGTAGTACTAGTAGTAGCGGCGGCAGTAGTTGTAGTAGTGGTGGTGGTGGAGGGACTAAGGAATGACTGCGTTGGTGGAGATTTAACAGCAGCTGGCCGGTCGTTCACAAGCGGTATTTCTACTGGACAAAGTTTTAAATTAAGGTTAGTACTAGCTCTCCGGTCGGCAACTTCACTTTTTCCCGTTCGCTGGGGTTTTGAGGATCTACGAGGTCTTAGTTCGGAATGGTTTGATCTATGACGCACTCGGTACGCCGAGTCTCGATCCAAGTACGTATACGGAGGTTCTGGATACTGTATTCGATATTGGGATAATTTGGTTTCTGTTCTATAGGGAGTTTTTTCTCGAGGAACATTGCTACTAACGTAAGGGTAAGCTTTTTCTGACAGAACAACATTGGCACTGGTAGCGCTCTTGGTGAGCGTCCTACCAACAGATGGTTCCAACGTTTTTTCTACGTCTCTCCTTCTGCCATATATTCTATCTAGAACTGTTGTGTATTTGTCGTCGAACAATCGAATACGCGGCGAGTTTAGGTTTGGTGAGCCAATGCTGGTGGTTTTGGCATTGCCCGTAACCTTCGTGGGCGTCGATAACGCACTGTTGGTGATTGTGGGCGTTGATAAGGTGCTATTATGTAGTATCCGTTCGACTGTTGCCGAGGGCCCACGCACTTTCGTTGTAAGTCTTTGTAAAAGACTTGAACAAGAATCACTCAACATCTGAGTAACACTCGTTGTGGAAGAACGAGCATAACGAGCCCTACGAGGAGCAGCCGGATGGCTGGTGGCGTTGTTGGCCATGGCATCCGCACCCGAATTACGTCTGGCATTCGTGGTTGTGGAGGGTGTGCGCAAGGTGGTCCAGGGAGATTTAGTTTGCCATTGGTTCGATGTTGAGTACCGACGGCGGTCCTCGTCGTCATACGCCGCGCGTAGACGCGAATAGGAATTCAATGCGGAAGACGCGAACATGAGTCTTTATCATAGCGTATTTAACACTGTCCGACCCGACGGTGACCTTCCTAACTGACGTGAAGACGTCGCGGCGCTCAGGGATGCAACTACACTGAAGATATAAAAGAGCGACTACTCAACCTCCCTGCCAAATACCGCCAAACTAAAAATATCAGGCGCAAAGAGCTCACGCGCTGTACGTTCGACGCTGGTCGCACTCAACACAAGCGTTACGTAAAGATTTAAGGTAAGCTGCGAAGGAAAAGTAAGGCAGAGAGAGCTATTTCCAAACCTTGGACGTAATTCACTTAAACAAAAATAACGGGGACGTATTCGACAAACACGCGGTGGGCGCAAAACGACCACGGGTGTCAAACAAATTTAAAAATCCTCGTGCGTGAAAATTTCAAACAGTAAACATAAAAATTGAACATCGACTGATGCGTGCTCGCGCTTTCTTTTTCTTTGTAAGGTTAAAATTGTTCAACTGACCTTCAGCAGGAGGATGAAGAATTTCTTGATCCGCGCTAGTAATGCGGAAGCATCGTAGGCATGCTTTTTCTGTGCATCCTTGGCCATTGTTTGGTTATAAAATACAATTTAGTAGATGAGCACCATGATAAATCCAACCACTCCCGGAGCTTTCAGTATTATAACTGCTGGCTTTACTTTTATTCGTTTTGCTTGTGATAAGGAAATGATAAGAATTCACACCATATGAACTTATTCTTAGACGGCTGACAACTAATTATAGATTACAACACCATCACATTTCCACTTGCTTAATCCATATTTATTTACTACAGATAATGAACACCACTGATAGCGAATGCCGAGTTATGTAGGATAGACGGGCGGACACAACACTTTGCTCTAGTTTGGGGCTCGCCAGGCCAGTCTTCTGGGTCTGCAACGAATCGAGCTCACAAAAAAACACTACAGAACAGCGCTAATAATATCGATGTGTGGTGGTAGTATTCCATGAAGGATAAACATAATTAAAGTCGGCAGTGCTGCTGCATCAAAATGAAGACAGAAATTGAGTGGCTTAGTTCTATCGTGATTCGGAAGTTCATTTACATATTTCCAACTACTAATCTAGAAATAAGTGCGGCACTTGTGTTGTTAGTATATAACGCAAAACATAGCCATGCATCAAACATGCAAGGGAATCAATCAATCACACATTTGCGTTTTGCAAGGGCGCACCTCTACGGTGGGTGTTTCGCATTTCACTAGAATCGCTTCGGGTTCGGGTTCGTCATCAACTTCCCCCAGACAAGGCATCCAGCCCCATGCTGTCGGCGAGGGATTCGCCACCGGCCACCACGACGAACGCACCACCGTCATGGGTGGCGTCGGCTGCGGCCTGGGGGTTGGCAAAGCTTGGGCGAAAATTCGAGCGGCAGCTTGTTGCTGAGCTGCTGGCCAAGCGGCCATTTCTCGTCTTCATCCGGCACTCGGCCGCAATCTCACATATCCGGCCATCTAACTGCTCGTCCAACAGACACAGCCGCACTGATCTCAACACATGTGCGACGACCGCCTCTGGTCTTTCAGAAATAGATCTAACCAAACCAAAATAGATCGCAAAAAACGACCATTAACATAAAGCACAACGCAACTTTCTTTAATTTGACGAATGGTAGACTTGCACGAATTTTTCACCAGGAAATACAGCGATCCGTGTCGCGCTCGACTTCATATTTGATATTGAGTCTGCAGTTTATAATTTTTTTTTCTGTTCCACTTGTGTTCATTTCGTTAATTGCAATTATAAAAGCATGTAAATGAATTAATTTGCTGTTAACGCCCGTCCGACATCATTTGCGGTAAAAAGAGAGCCCGTTATCGCGGAAATGCCAATGACTCTAAAGTCTAACAAAACAGCTCCGTATTTACTAAACGCTATATTAAGAACAACGTCTTCGAATTTGTTTACTAATTTTCCTAATTTTAGAAATGAAGTTTGTGTTGTAAACAATGAAGAATAAAAGGGGTTAGATTGAAATTGGCAAAAATAAACAAATATTTTTGACGCAAACGTCGTTTGCGTATGTCAAAACTTTAAAATGGCGAAGCTACGACTACGACTGTCAGGAAAGCGACAGGTAATACTTAACAGTGGCGTAGCTATCATACCGCCTGTGGCCGCAAGGCGATGAGGCCCCGCATGGAATATGCAAAAATATACAGGGTGTTCTAATTTAAAAAACGTAAGTTTGGTATGCCAGTCTTATATGGAACGTATAATTAAAAATAATTTTAAAATGATGTCCTCTTAGTGCCCTAAAATATTTATTCAGAACATTTTTCTATGATGGCATACAAACTTGATTTTTTGAACATTTATTATAGTAAAGCACCACGTGGTGGTTCTGCCATCATTTATTTGCTGTTAAATAAAAACCGATAGCGGTTAGTTATGGAAATGGGAGCAAATTAAGTTTTGAATCACGCCAGTAATAAGAAAATGCGTCCAAGTTATTCAAACACATGACGTGTTTCACGCGATTCCTGCCCGATTTATTAAATTTTCTTCCTAGGCATGAAACACTGAATGAAGATACTTTTAATACGCAAGTGATTGAATTGGCAAAATAATTCTATTGGAAAATAAAAACAGTTTGCTGCGTTTCGGCAGGTTTGAACCTGAAGATGATGTTATGTGTTGCACCACTTTTGAGCAAAAAAATCCTTAATACGGTTTCATAAACAATAAAAGCAGTAGATTTGTTTGTGGCTGATTGATTTTGTTATTAATAAAATGTATCACAACGTGCAAGGTTTTTTTCCTCGAAAGAAACTATTTACGGGAATAATTCACGCCAAAACCGGAATTTACGTAGTGAATTTATTGATTTATGCAATTATTGTTGTGTACATTAACGCCCGTACTCTATTCTAAACAGAAAACATATCTGTCGTCTTTACTGCACGGTAGGACAACGTCAAACCACTTGATATTTTATGCAGACTCAACTCACGGTTTCAAAGTATACACTCTAATATCTAATAGCTATGTATTAAAAATGGCCGAGAGACTCTATGTGAAAATCCAAGAGGATTAACGCAACAAGAGTAAGGTGTCACTAAACGTGTTCTCCTCTATTTCAGATATAGTTATAGCACTGATAAAAAATTCAACACTTTTACAGAGGCCGGCCATACCCAAAAACACGATATATACAAGGTGTCCCAACGATGCGAAATTCGTTAATAACATCTTTCTTAATTAATTTTTCAAAAGATATTGCACAAGTAGGTCATTTGACTATTTGTGCATATTCTAAAATTATTTTCGTTTATACAGGGTGTACCATATTAGAGGGGCATACAAAATTGTTTTTTTTAAATTAAACACCCTGTATATTTTTAGATATTCTGATTGGCCGTTTAATTGCCTCTCTGAATATCTTTTGTTTGTTTTAAGGCAATTAAACGGTCAATAAGAATATGGAAAAATATAAAGGGTGTTCAACTTAAAAAAAAAACAAGTTTGGTATGCCCCTTTAATATGGAACACCCTGTACAAAGGAAAATAATTGTAGAATGTGCACAAAAACCCAAAAATTTACGTTTTTAAGCGTAGTACGACCCCTGTGAATCGCAGCAGGGGTGATTCTCGTTGCAATTGCCCCTCCTCTTACTGGATTGTCACAAAAACTCTCACGACCATTTTAAAAAAGTTAACTCATTCAAATACTTGCGACATTTCGAGTGTACTTTCTTGCAATTGTGAGCCGAGTCTGCGTAAAACTTCAACTGGTTTGGCTCCCTTTATCAACAAGAAATTAAAAATGTCCATGGCAACAACTGCTATGCCTTGTTTCGATTTTGGCCTTAACTTCCATCGTGCATAAATCTTTCAATTACTAAACAACTGTTTTAGTAACAATACAGTACTTGGGTGAGAAATTTAGAACCGCAAACCAAGTCTAATCATATATTTCAAAAAAGTATAAACCAACAGAAAATAATTTCTTGCGAAAGTACCAACAAATACCTACATTTTCAGATGTTTTTTTTAATAGTGCACAGAAACAGAGGTATAAATGTAAGTGGTAAGAGTTTCCACCCCATATAATAAAGGTATTCGAACACTTACTAATACTATTAGTTTATAAAAATTCAAATAAAGGACAAAATGATAGTAATGTAAAATGAAACATCATACCAGACCGGAAATGTATAGGATAGAACCTGTGTAGGAGGTGGGGACACTGACCTGGTCGGTGGAGTAGGACCTCCGACTCTGCTTCCTTCTGGACAAGGACTTCTCATGACGATGCCTGTGACGTTTCTTCGATGCAGGAGACCTCCGTTTACTCCTCTTGTATCTTCTTTCTACAGTACTCCCTCGATCATACTGTCGTGATTTTTGAGTCTTGTCGCTGCTGCAAAAATACCCCCATATTTTGAATATACAATATTTTGAAAAAAATTTTGTACCTAATTAGAGGCTTTAGATAATGTTTGATTTTTTTTTGTTTTTGTAACAGTAATGGATGTTGCTGTGAATGTCCAATGAATTTAATGTTAACTAAAAATTTCACAACTAACCTAATATTTTTCGAATTTTGATGGAGTAATAACTAAAGGTCAGATTTATATGTACAGTGTTGCCACGTTTTCCCTTCTACCATATTTAAAAAAACAAATCTGGCAACACTGTTAGAGCAGGATTTATATGGACCGACAGTGTTGGCAGATATATTTTCCCTGTTACAATAGGGAAAACAAGTGTGGTAACACTGTTACTGCATAGAAACACGCCCTTTAGTAATATAATAAAATTGCATTACAAATTTCCCTTAGTTCACTGCTCAGATAAACTACTACTAATTTAAGCAAAAAAAAATTAAAATTGATTGGTCAGCAAAGTAACTTCTTTCCGCCATGTATCAGTATTTGAAAAAAAAAATGTTACTGGTTAATAAAGAACACTGTTAACTGGAAAATTGTTTATTAGAATTGTATAAAATCAGCACTACAGGCTATTAAAATAAGTTCACATTAAATTCTACAAAATCTTAAAATTGGCACTAATTCTAAAACAAATTAAATTTAAACAAAAACTAAATTTACAATAAATCAGATACAATCACTAATTTTTTGCAATGGAAAGATCAACTTCATATTCTTTTTTAACATCGCTACGAACAACCCAACAAAATTTGTTATGCAAAGGACCATCTTCAGGGCATCGCATCCACTCTGCAAACTGTTTCACTTGCTTTGATAAACTATTTTTAGATACATCAGCATTGATTTTCTTCGCATTTAAATGGTTAATAAACTCAATAACAATCGACTTCTGGTTATTGGTGTTTCCATGAATTAATTTTAAAAATTCAGGAACTAATTCAATACCGAGCGGTTTTCCACGTTTCCGTGCTCGTACAGGTGTCTGTTGTATCATCAAGGTGCTCCTCTTTTTAATAATTACCGGTCCATTAGAAATGATCGACAGAGGTTTCAGGAATTCATGTATGGCAATATCTACATTGTTGGGGTCTTTGTTGTACCAAATGCATCCAATCACGCGTGGTTTGATCTTTTGCGTCTTGCCCTTCATTTCTTCTTCAAATTCTTTTTTCAGTAATTTCAGTTTGGCTTTATGAGCCTCTGGTGAAATGACGGAATCTTCCTCATCATTGACTTCGTCGTCGCTCAAGTGACCGTGGGGAACAAAGAATTCATTATCCTCCTCGTACTCGTTGTCCGATTCGTTTTCTTTGTCTTCGTCATCAGAACCGCGCAAGGATTCGCCGGTGTCTTCTCCTTCCTCCCAGTCTTCGTCTGAATCGTATTCGTAATCAAAATGTTCCTTATCCAAGGCTAATGGTTTTCGGGGCTTAACAAATTTGCTCTTCTTTCGCCATGTACCAAAATATGCCGGTCTGCGATTATCAGCGAACTTGAGGAATTTAGCGCGTTTTTTATCATTGGTTTTGGATTGTTCTTCAATGCTCTCGCCTGGATTAGCATCTTCCACGATGACAATATCATCTTGAGCACCGAGGTCTTCTGGAGGCCAGGTTTTATCACTTTTACCAACTTCCTTTCCTGCTTTTAGTTCTTCCAGGTACACTTTTCCGATTTGTTTCTGTAAAGCAATAGTTAAATTTTTTTTCTGGTCGTTGGTTAATGTTTTCCTCAAAATTGGGGCTAATCTCATGTCGGATTTTAGTTCGAATGGCATGAAGGTTGAAGAAGAAATGTTTTCATCTGCTTTCTTCTCCTTGATGGGGGCGTTTTCAGATTTCTTCGTAAAAAAGTTTGTGAAGGCAGCAGCCGCTTTTTGCTTCTTCTCTTCCTGTTTTTGCTTTTCTTCAAGTTCTTTCCGTTTTTGATCATCTTTTTCTTTGCGTTTTTGCTCTTTTTCCTCGCGTTCCTTCTTCTTTTTTTCGTCCTTCAATTCTTTTTCTTTCTGTTTTTCTTCGATTTCCTTCTGTTTCTGTTCTTGTTTCTCTTTTAATTTCTCTTCGCGCTTCTTTAGCTTTTCTTCTTTAATTTTTAACAATTCCTGTTTCTTTTTCTCCCGTTCTTTCCGTTGTTCTTCGCGGCGTTTTTCAGATTCTAATTTCTTTCGTAATTGTTTGGGACTTAGCGTTTGTCTCGGCGTAATTTTCGAATCGGCAACTTTTGAGGCGAGGGATTTCTTGGTCGCTTTCGATTCCTCATCTTCTATTATAGCCGAGTCACTGCAGTCTTTTGAAAGATTGGCAGAATCTTGAGAAGTGTTGGGATCGGAATTTTTGTTGGACGTTTCTTCCACATCTGATTCGTCACTTTCTGAATCAGCGGTTGAAGTGTCTAAAATTTTATCCATAGGAGAACTGGTATTAGTTTCGTTTGGTTCTTGATCGGAATGTGTGGAAATTGGTGATTTTGGAGATTTTTTATTTTCAGAGCAGTCTTTAGGGTGAGTGGAACCAGCATCAACATCCACAGTTTCGATTTGTTTATCACTGATGATTTTTACTTCGTTTTCTTCCTTTGACTCCGGGCTGGAAAAACATATCTCATGAAGAAGATTGGTACTCTCACATCCCTGTGTGACCATCCAGAGACCAAAATAAAAACCATGAAACATAAAACAGAATGCGACACAAAGATATGATATCTCGTTCAAGTTCAACAAATTGTGGATATACATACCTGCGGTATTTTTTATTAGAAATTTTGTACTAACATGTTTGTATTTCGGTCTGAGGTGGACCCACGCTACACTTAATTAAATTAGAAGAACAAAAATGGAAATAAAACTACAAACATAAATCAGTTCTGGCAAAAGTCGACTTACTTAAATATTTATATTGTAAACTACATAAGGCTTCAGTGCATAATTTCTTACGATGTTCAAGGCGCAATAAAGGACTATCGTCCATAAATGGAGAAAAACCGCAACTTAAGAGAATAATCACAAATATGGCCAAGTCTTCATCGTTTGTTTATATGTCAATACATAATTGTGCATACAAACATGTGCAGAGAGTGAACCAAATATAAATAGTTGCCAAACGTGTAAGCAATTAACCCTAATTTAACATTCATAAACTAAATTAGTCATCTGCGGCTGTAACCTTTCGAAAAAAAATGTTACCTTTTATCATACAATCGTTAATGTTGAATATAGGTCGTTACTGACTAAGGAAAGTAATTACTACTATCTGAATAATTTCAGTAAAACAGAACGTCATAATATGCCTAACATTACGATTTTAACAAATTAAATGAAAATTTCAAGAAGCCAAGACTGCGTCACGATGCGAATTATGAGAAAAATGCCCTATTTGGTATAAAATTACAATTATGCACGAGTTGTCGCATCTGCAGTAGTTTTTCCACGCTCTGCTAAAAATATCCAACCTACAACAAATTGAGGCGCATTTTCAACCTATGCACGCACAGAGATAAACTTCTCAGGAAGCAAATTTCATGATCCAAATAGTGATTTAACTGCAAAAATATGCTAGGGGTAAATATTTCGAGTTTATGAGTCATAACATATTTTTAAGACTTTTAGTTATATCTACAATTTCCACGGAATGTAAAATGGTTTATTTAAAATACAATAATAGAAGTATTCCTGGATTTTTAAGTTTCACGTTTACACGCGTTGCTGTGTTATAGATATTAATATGATACATTTATTTTTCATAGCAGGAAAAAACTATTTAATACTGAAAATTAAAAGAAAATTGCGTATACAGATTGTTACGAATTTCCTGGTAAAAGGTAGTGCTGTCGACTGGTTACGGTTCACCGCTTACCCGGTCAATTAGTTTACGGAAACCGTTAGGAATTTTTTTAAACCGATTTGAAGAAACCAGTAGAAAAAATGGCGTGAAAAAAGCCGCCTGAAAAACCGGTCTGAACTGAATTGAATAGTGGTCACGTCAAAAGCAGTTTAATGAATGCATCGAGGCCGGTTTTCAGACTGTTGTTTAGACCAGTTTTTTAGACCGTTTTACAGGCCGTTGTTTTTGATCGTTTTTTTCAGACCGGGTTTTCGTTTTTACACGGGTTAAATTTTTTTTCGGTAGCACTCGTAAAAAGTGGATACGTGAGTTCCCACTTGACCCGCCTATTATCGACCTTTCTTGTAGCACTCATTATTTGCCCCTCTCCACCTAGTCACGCTTGTTCATGTTTCCTGTAAAATAGTGACAATCTGTATACTACAGTAACGTTGGTGTAATATTTTAATTTAATTAACGCTACTCCAATAGATGAAAATAATCTTAATACAATTTCCAATAAAAATTTTTATAAAATACGCCTTCGTTAAAAAAAATTAAGTCGCAATGAAGCAAGTTAGTTTTAAATTATAACCCTATGTTATTGGCAAGTTGAATAATGTAACACTGTTGTAACAGTTAATTGACGTAGTTTTGCCTCTACCTTTGTCGCTTCCCACAATTCCTCCATCACGTAAGCTCCGCCCCTTCACCAACGACAGCAAAACGAGGCTAAAATCGGCTAAAGCGGTTAAAAAAATAAGCGACCCCCTTTCCGTAACCGCCCACTGTTTTTTACTTTCCTATACTTTCAGTATAGGGAAGTATTGATTTCATGCAAATTTTCAAAATCGAGATTTTGACGGAAATACATGTTTTGGGCTTCCAGGATCCTAAAAAAGTGGTTTTTAAAAAATGTCTGTCTGTGGGTGTGTGTGTCTGTCTGTCTGTCTGTCTGTGGGTAACGCTCATATCTCCGGAACGGCTGGACCGATTTCGATGTGCTTTGGAATGAGGAGGTATATCAAAAATTCATCGACAAAATAAGCTTTTAAAAAGAATCCGAAACCGGAAGCGGAAGTTAGACATGTTTTTTTGGTAGCATTTTTTTCAGAAACGGAATTTTGGAAATTGGAATAGTGGAAATTATACAGGGTGTTTCTTAATAACATGCTAATATTTAAGGAGGTTATTCTTGGGTCCATTTTGAGAAAAAAACTTCATATGAACATATGTCCTAAAGGTCTTAACTTTTGAACTACAGGGTGCTAAAGTTTTAAGAAAAAATTCTTTTTTTTATGATAACTTTGGTATGACCCTAGATATTTTTGTGAAACGTTGTACGCATTTTCTACGCATCAAAAGGCGTTTTCTGCTGTACAACATAATTTTTTAGTCTTGCCAGTGGCGTTCGTGCGGGATTTGCACTGAATCATTTTAAAGAGAAAAGTGATACGCCACTGCTTTTTCTTAAAGTAAAAATTATTTTTGAAATCCTCATTCCTTTCTGAGCAAATCTGGTCTCTTGATTTTTTTTCGTTTGACGTACGGTTTTCGCATAAAAAAATAAAATTCATTCATTTGCATCTCGCTAGACCACTTACGACAAAAACCAATTTATGTAACTTTAAACAAAAATTTATTTAAGAGAATAATTTTTAAACGGTAAAATTATAAAATTAAAGTAATCTAAATAAAAATGCCTTTTGATGCGTACTACGTTTCACAAAAATATCTAGGGTCATACCAAAGTTATCATAAAAAAAAGAATTTTTTATTAAAACTTTAGCACCCTGTAGTTCAAAAGTTAAGACCTTTAGGACATATGTTCATATGAAGTTTTTTTCTCAAAATGGACCCAAGAATAACCTCCTTAAATATTAGCATGTTATTAAAAAACACCCTGTAGAAAGCCTTAGAACAAATCAAACGATTTTTTACCGAACTCTCTAATTTCAACATGGCGGCCGCTACGAATTTTTGAAAATTTCGACTTTAACGCCCATTTTCTCAAAAACCAGTTGTTTGATTGGGATCAACTACAACTTGTTTGGTAGCCCCTTAAGGGTACTATACCATGAAATATCATTAATTTTGAAAATCGAAAAACTATCTCAAAGGCAAGACTCCAAAATTTTTGAAATTTTCAAAAAAAAAATCTCAAAAACTGCCCACACGTTTTTGTTTAAACTTTTTAAGCTGATAGAGCTAAGAATCTTCTACAATTTATTTTTTTGCGCATTGCTATAATTTCACTGTGACGCCCTCTGTGATTTTTTGAAAATTGAAAATTGGTACCCTTTTATTTATTTAACGGGCTGCAATAAAATATTTCTGTTAAAGCACAATAGCTCATCATTGATAGCAAAATCCGAATATCATAATATTTTTTCGATAATTTAATATTTAGGGGGGCTACTGTTCCCCCTCCCCCCCAAAATTTTCGCTACAAAATTAAAAAAATGATTTCTTCTTTTGTTTGCTCTAGGAGAATCTTTTTACATAAAATCAAAAAATCGAATTTTTTGCCCCTTAATAATCTTTTTGTCCTTTGAAGAATTTCACATACTTTCTACAGCAGTTGTATTCTTGTACGGAAGTGACTACAGTTCTGAACGTTCTATGCATTTCTATAGCGCACGCATTCAATACGCACTTATTTAACGATAACGCACATGTTGGGAATAGCATGGATGGATACGCGGGTGTGTTCGAGTGCACTGCCGTTTTACTGCATAAGTAGTTGTGGGTTCGAGCCTCGGTTGGGGCCAAAATTTTTTTTTTATTTTATAGTTTTTTTTAAAACACTGCTTTTGCGTTTCTAGACAGGTGTATATCAAAAGTGTTGGAAAATATTAAACAATGTTAATTTATAAGTATAGGAAAGTCCAGGCGAAGTGTTTCGCTCATTTTTTTAGTCGGTTTTATGCAACCTTGCTCCGCTCTCAATGGGCGAGGGGCGGGGATTACGTCACGTGGTAAAGGACTGATACAGCTGGGGGCATACCTACTAACTGAACTGTGCATCGGTGTAATTAAAGGTATTAGACGTTGACATAATGTTAGAAAAAAATTTCAGAACATGGAAAAGTTACTTTGCTGACCACAATTTACAAATTAATGTAACAGTTCTTAAATGATCGATTACCAATCATGATTATGTACAAAAACTTTATTTCGTTCATAAAAGACGGCGAAACCCTCGGCACGGGTTATTGTTAACGAAAAACGTTTAGTGTAACATTTATGGCGCACATACAGTGAGTTCCAATTTAGGCGTAACATGGCAGTTTAGCATGTAAAAAATGGAAATAGCCGTATATTATGTCCCTAGCCTAGACGATTCTTATTACTTACAGTAAAAATATTATTTTACATCACCATCTTAAAAACTTTAGTACAAATAAGAATCTAAATAAATCATTTGATACTAGCCAAGTCGCTAATACCCCGTTGCGAAACCGATGTCTCCGTAGAGCTCTTGTAGATAATGTGCTCCCTATGCTAAGGGTTATGTTTCAAACCGCGATAAAAACAAAATTTTAA
This sequence comes from Ctenicera cuprea, assembly GCA_958336395.1. NCBI lineage: Eukaryota > Metazoa > Arthropoda > Insecta > Coleoptera > Elateridae > Ctenicera > Ctenicera cuprea. Next base: position 2,078,692 of record OY284490.1, read on the forward strand.
ATGTTTTAAATAACTGTAAAAAGACAAATTGCAGTGCTACATAAGTCCAACATAAAAATGATTTAAATTCTACCTAATTAGCTGTTTTATCCTATTCATTTTGTTAATAAACAAACTAAAAAATAAGAATAATCCATTTAAAATATAATAATATAAACCTGATTGTCTTTGCACAATAATAGCAACAAAAATTGGCTATCATCACGGTTTGAACTCATAACCCCTAGCATACGAAGCACATTATCTACCGCAGCATCACGGGGATATCTGAACATCGGTTTCGCAACTGTGTACATCAATGTACGAGTGGCTTGAGTGTTATTGAATACATTTATTTAGAGCCTTATTTTTACCAAATTGTTGAATAACTTGCCATTAGGCGAAAAAAGGTAAAAAAAATGTTCTTTCCATTTAAAGTCATTACAAGTAATTAAATTTTGCTAGGGACATACTATACAACCATCTTATTTTTTTCATGCTAAACTGTCATGTTCTACCAAAACTGGAATAACTGTTAAACCGTTATAAAATTAGTTCAGCATAATTATTTGAATTTTTATGTAATTTGTTTCTACAGAACGTTAGACGAGCGACACTAGTAACGTACACAAGAATGAAAGATGTTTCGTAAACGTATTTGGACAGACACAGCAATAAAAACATCTGCATAATATTATCACAATATTACAAAACGATTTTTTCAATGTTACGACCACACTTCGTTGTGACGTTCGTATAACTATAATTGACATGTCTAAACATATGAAACAAATACGTCAGTATGACCAAACGTTACATTTCAGTGACTTAGACGGTTTTTTTAAAAGGTCAATTTTCAACCCGATCATTGTAATTGCCATTCACTACATAGATAATTTACGCGATCGAAAGTACCCAGTGCCAATAACAAATATGAAACAAAACTGCCAATTAATTACCTAAAAAGGTGACCTAAGGCTACTCGGCGTACTGATTGTCTTACCGACCTAGACTAAACCATTTACTGCAATCAAGATTAAAAATCAAGAACGACTTTGACATACTTATAGTGGTACATGTTGCATTTGGGAATCCAAGTAGCCATAGCAACATAAAGGACAGGAACGTCTGGCGGTGGTTCTTCCGAAGAATGAATCCTCAACCGGGAAATCTCATGCAGAGTCGGCAAGTGGCGACTCTGAGGATGACCCACCTCGTAGTGCATCGTGTTGTAGGAAATGCGTGAAGTTACCATTACACAAAAATGACCAGTGGTGGCACACTGCACTTCACTACTTTTCCCTCGCGAAGGTTATTGTCAAATACTGCCTGTTCCTCATGCACGCGTGCGAACCGTTTGCATAGAGAAGAGCGAATTGAATCTATTATTAACACAATATGATTCTTATAGCATATCTGCAAGCAGCACGTGCCTATTTAATGATAATACGTTCCTGAAGCTTTCGTGTTTACAAGTAGGCCACGTGTTTAATGCTGGCGTGTGCTTACAGATGAGTGTGTTACGTTATATTTAGCACGCGGTATGTTTCCACACAAAACTCTGAACAAAAGAAAATAACGGCAATGTTATTATTATTATAATGAACAATTCAGGTGTAATTGGATATCGTGTAGCTTTATAACATTTCACAATATAATAAACACAGATGATATAAAATAATACAGTTGTGTATTACGGAACCTACACATTTCTATATAGTTTTACTAGGATACACGACTGTTGGACAAACAAATAAGTAAATAAAGCCCATCGCCCCTTTTCTAGGTCAAAATTTCAAATTAAATTGCTATGAATTACATACTTAATACAATTACGATTATTTTGTAATAATCGCAGCTTACAAATTTGTTTTTAAAACATAACTTAAACAATGGCAAATTTGCTTCTTTTCTGCAACTATTGTTGCAACCAACTATACAACATGCTTGCAACATACCCATCAATTAGATTTTACAATTAAATATCGTATATATTAATCTTTGTCAACGCTGAATTGCGAAGTACCATTTGAATTTCAAACATATCACAAGCTGATCAATTGACCTTCTACAAAATGGCGTCCAGTCTCACTTTTTACATACAAGTCGTGTATCTTGTAAAACTATGTAGAAATCTGTGACGGAACCATTTATCAATCAGATTAATCCAAAGAAGGCCCCTACTTCACCATGCGTATTGAGCTTCGGCGCATATGATGACGTAAAGGCCTTCGTTAATCAGTCGAACTTTACCACCCTTGTCATCCCCTCAAAAATTATTTTACATTCGTGATTTTTCATCAACTGCGTTTTGTTCCAATACAAAAAAAAACTCTAACACGAACTTGAAATAAAGTGCCTTTGTTAATGAACACGAGATAAAAATTTAATTCAAGGCCGAGGTCGATGCGACCACTGCAAACACCTTGTTCAGACTGAACCCAGAAACCCGTGAAACTTTATAGATATATTCTTTCTGAGAATAACAACTTAAGGGGACAAACTTTGAAAGCAATAAACTTTTGCGTGCAATAAAGATATTCTCCTTGATGAAAATGTCTGGGGACAATCAAATGAATTTGTTCCTTGACCTTTTATGTGCAATATTGTTTGCTTTCTTCCCGGAAAATTGTTTTGGTCAGAAAATATAATTCAGGAAAACAAAAGATTTAGTAAGTGCCCACGTGGTAATTTCTGTGGAATTTGAAAATATAATGAAAGTGTTTTGTACCATATTAAAAGACTAATACTTAATATAGACGTCAATTAACCGCAATTTTAAAAAAGCAGCAGTAGGTGTTGATTTACAATGCTTATTGGGGGAGGGGAAGAGGAGGGAAGAATGATTTGTGAAAAATAAAGAATAAGTACAGTTATTGCTTGTGTTGTCGACAATACGTAAGTAATTGCAATGAATAATAAAGCATAAAAATCTAGCCCGGGACGTTGTAGGTGCACTAGCTTAAAGCACATGACTTTCTGTACAAAGTTAAGCACACCCCCCCGAGTTTATTTTAAATGTCTAATAGAGGCCCAGAAACGCTTCCTTACAGATTTACACCATCCCGAAGATGCAAGAGTTTAATCACGCTTTAATTAATATTTGCGCCATAAATTGACATATTCGATTCAAATTTTAAAGAGATATTGTACTTTTAATGATTTACAGTTTCGCCTTTTTTCGTTCAAATCCATTAACCAGGGGCGTCGACGTGGGCGCTGCTCAAAATACGAACTTCGCGTACCGTCCCATAATTACGCCCCTGGTTAACTGATTTAAACGAAAACACACGAAAGCGTGAATCATCGATTGTAAAATATCTAAACAACATTTCAACCAAATATCTCAATTTATGACAAAGATATTAATGCATCACGTGACCAAGTATCAGCTGCCCGCAGTAGTCCGTAGTATGCATCAGAACAATTTGTATCGTGCATAATTATAAGTTTCTACGCCTTCCTGGTAAGTAAAATTTAAGTAAAAAAGTTAATCGACGTGTAGCATGACCTACCTACGAAAATATAAGCTTTTAATTTTGTATTTTCATACATGTTACTTTTGCAAAACTTAATTTACAGCTCTGAGATTAAACCGTTTATATAATTGGTTTGACCAAACATTTAAAAAAAATTAACTGTTACACGTCAGGGAGGCTGTAACTTTGTAAGGAAGCGTTTAAGGACCCCTGTTTACTAACGTTTTTTTTTTACTTAAAATGACCTCAGCAATGTGCTCCTTAATTTTGTACAGAAAACCGTGCATCACCCTGTATACCAGACCAAGGTGATATTTATATCGATTTTTTTAACTAATAGAATAGACGATGAGACTGCTAAAGCGCAAAAATAGAGGTCACTAAATTGAAAAGTTTAGATATAAACCTGACATTTTCAGCTACGTTAATTAATTTCGAATATGTCTAGAACATAAATAGCAAAACATTTTTGGGGCAAAGTGTGGAACACTTCAATAATCACGCGATTTTCAAGTTCAACTTTTGCTATCTGAATCAAAAACTATCCAATTTAAGCCTCGATTGTGGTTTTATTTCTTGTAGATTTTTATTTATTTGCTCCACTGGCCTTATTTGTAACTGTGAGTTGTTCGTTAGTCTTTACTGCTGCCAACTGATTTTATTATAACCGTATGTTAACGTCAGAAAGCAACATTTTTTTATGTTGACAAACTACCTAATAAATAACGGTTTTTTATGGACACCTCAAACGTCGTTTCTATACTTTTACCTAATATGAAACCTTACCGAAGAAACCAACTGGGAAACAAACATTAAACGTGATAGCTACCGATTTAAAATAGGGGAAATAATGTAAAAGAAAAATTCATGTTTGAAGTTCCTTAAGCCGACAGCTTGGACCACTACTATTTCATTGCTCTTTGAACGTCTAATAAAACTTATAATATTGCAATTCTAATTAATCGTTGTGATCCTGAGCATTACTTGAAACAAAAATTCATGTTCATGTCTCCTTAAGTAGACAACCTGGGCCCACTACTCTACACTACTATTGTTCTTTGAATATCTAATCAAATTTATAATATTTGAACCACAATTGAAGTAAGTGTGCAACTGGCCATATTGCTTTGAGCAAAAATTCATTTTTGGGGTTCCTTAAGAAGACAACTTGGACCACTACTATTCATTGTTCTTTGAATATCTTATGTCTAATCAAATTTACATTTGAACCGCAACTGAATTAGGTGTGCCATTACGCGGAATATTACTTTGAACAAAAATTCATGTTTGGGGTCCCTTAGGGAGAAAACTTGGCCCACTACTCTTCATTGCTCTTTGAATATCTAACGTTTAATCAAATTTAAAATGTTGGTATTATTAGCCATAATATTATTTTGAACAAAAATTCAAATTTGGTTTCCTCCAGGAGACAACTTGGACCACTACTCTTCATTGCATCTAACATGCAATCACATTCATACCAATGAAAATGCTATTAGGTGTGTTATTTTAGCCAGAAGCTATTTTTTTGCAAACTTCAGTAAACGAGTACATTTTTTTACAAAAACATCAAATAACCTCTACGCATAAGATTATTTACAACCTTTGTCTTTGTTTACCTTGCAAATCCCACGCAATCGAGTCCATTTCCGACACAACCGGGCAGATAATCGCTACCACTAATCAGATTCATTTATAATCAACCAATTTAACGTAATTATTCAAGATCAGCTAATTTTAGAACGTCAGAATTTAAGATTTGTGTTATGAACAGCACTGAAGACTACTTTTTATGTAAATAAATGACTAAAATATATTTCAAGTTCACCTTCCTCAGAAATGTCAGTAATTATGTGGTAACGTGACTCGACAAATTCTTTATTGATTTAAAACTTGCATTTCAATATTCTAAAAATAATACGAAGTTCGAAAGGCATTGGAAATAGGAAATGGTGGAAGCGCGTCAGCACCGCACCATCCCGCCACGTGTGTAATGGTTGCGTGGAGAATTTAATAGTAACAAATTTCTTAATGTTTTACTTGGATGCAAAATCTATCAGAATTCTAAAAATTACATCAAGGCTCAGTTACCTATAGCAGTGTCAGTTGCACTGAAATGTCTGACACCTTGGCTGAATTCCAAATTTGAAATTTGTGGGTTATGGGGCCATTTATTTTGCAATATTAATGCTTCATAAATAAATCGAAATTCCTTTCGAGGATTATGAACGAGCAGTAGTCGTGGGCATCATGTTAATACAAGATTACTTAATAAGATTTTGCACCATCTACCAAAAAGCGCATCTCTTCAAGTGAAACCAGACACAAACCAGTGGTTTTATTGTCTCGCCATTATATTGTTTTGGTAAAACTAGTATCCGTAACGTTGTGCAATTAAGATTACAAAATTGGAACACAAAGGAAAGTTATAACTTATAAGATAGCAAAAGTATTATTTTACCTACGTAATGTGCAAACTTGTACAATTTACTAAAATCTGTCCCAGATACCACAATAACAAGTCACATACGTTATTATACCTACGGTTAATAATAAATATTTACCTGACAAAAAAAGAGGTTGAATTGAATTAAAATTTTGAATCAAATGTGAATATTTGTGGCTGTTCGTCACCGATAATAAAAATAAATCAGCTGGTCAATTAATTACTGCACTATCTATCACAATCCAGGCAAATATAAAATAATGCTCCAATCATTGAAAACCCGTAAAAGGTATAAACACACCGGAGGCGAGACTTTGTAGGCGACCTTCTGCTACATTCGGGGCAAGGTTGCAAGTTAATCTCAGATTTATTAATCTTTGCATTTCGCGTTTGCTTACAAGTGCGATCTTTAATTACCTAGAAGGAAAAAAGGGAATTTCGAAATTTTGAGGGGCACAATACGAACTAATGATATATCTATAAATATAAATAATGGAAGCTTTAAAAGGCTTGACCAGGAAAACAAATTATGGCCGTATTTGTTACAAGCTTTAGTTACAACAATTACATCATCCATTGTGGAAGTCATTTATCAATTAAATAAACGTTCTCATTTGCATCGGAACAAAGAGAGTTTTGAGGAGATTAATTTATAGTTGTGCTTTTAACAGTTTTCAATCCATTTCCTTGATACATTTTTGAAGAAACATCTTCCTCTAAACAAAATGTATATAAATCATTTGAAAACACCATAGTGTACGTTCAAAAAAGCAACATCTCAAAACAATATTTCATTCTATCACAAAATTTGCAATACATTGGTTATGGATACCGTGATCTTTCGATCCTTAGACAAAAATTTTTCCAATATAAAAAAAAATAGGTCTCCTGGAGTTCTGTACATCAACTCTAAGATGACACCACGAAAAAAAAACACGATGGGTTTCAAATCTGGAGAGCGTGGTGGCCAAAAGATAGAATCACTGCGCCCTAGCAAGAAAAACTCTATTACGGCAACAGTGAACAGTGAAATGAGGTGGTGCCCAGGTCATGGATTAACCACATCAGTCTTCTTAGCAGAATAAGAAAATCTTTTTGCGGTTCCACGAAATCAAAATTCATGGGGTTCAAATTCGGAGAGCGTGGTGACCAAAACATTGGCTCTATCCGAAAAACTCTCGTACGGAATAGTGAATGAAATGTATCACACTATCACAGCCGTCTTCTTGACAGAATAGAAGCATATTTTAGCAATTCCACCGTAGTATTACTAATGAAATTTATATAAGCAGCACCTATGAGTCTAATAAGAAATCCGGGAGGAGCACTGATATTTTCAAGAATAGTTCCATCCCAAACGTTTATAGAAAATTTGTGTTAATGATAAGTGTCTTGAAACGCCGGCGGGTTTGTAAGAACCATCGCGAATTTCATCAGCATCTAACACTAAATTTAGACGAAAACAATGTCAGAAGTCTTGTCTTGTGATGTTAAGGCAATCTAGCAATCCTTAGGACAAAAACCATTTCAGTATCTCTTCTGTACATAAACTCATTACGATGACCCACAGAAAAAAAATCTACGGGCTAAAATCTGGCGAGCGTAATGGCCAAGAAATTGACCCATCAATGTTGCAGCGTTGAAAAACTATTTTACGGCTCCAGTGTAATTAGGTCCCGTCATGCATATGGCATAGTATTCTTATTAGCAGGATAGGTACATCTCCTAACAATAAGTATTCCAAACAAAATTATTATAAGTAGCGCCTACGGATCAAGCAGGAAAAAAGTGTGAAACAATGCAATTTTCACGTTTACAGAAACTGTGCATTAAAATTAAATACAAAACTAAAATGAACCTGTGTTGTAGTCACAACCAAACACAACGGATTAAAGCTTATATTTTCCTAGGTAGGGCATGTTACAATGATTATAACTGTTTAATTAACGTCGATTAACAACTTTACGTGCTGGGACGACGCAGAAACTTAAAAACACGATATAAACTACAATTTACCGCATTAACGGCGAATCGCATCGGCCTTCTTGCAGATCATTTCGGCATCTTTCTGTTAAGTCATGTAATATACGCGATTTGTTGTAAATTTCTTTAGCAATTAACACCAAATTTAGATGAAACGGATTAGCTGTATGCTGATTAGGTAAAGGGTTCGTCTTCTGGTGTTAAAGATTGAACTTGCAAAATATCATAATGGATAGCAAACTTGTTCTGTAAGCGTTCTCCACACGGTAGTGGCGGCAGATACACCCACAGTATAAGATTTACGCCTAGTAGTGGTATGACGATGTAATATCTAAAATATGTTTTTTGCCTTATGTACGCTGCGCTATTCATGTTAACACTCAACGATCCTGTCTCCCCCCACATGAAGTGAAGAAAAACGATTCATTTCTTGCAGAAAAAAAAACCACGACGAATTTCAGTTACCAACTAATCACGCTTAGTAACAGATCAAATTTTTTTTAGTTACTAACACAGAAAGGATCCCAAACATTTATGTGCAAGTAATGATGACTTGACTGTCACAATTTTGAACCCCGAAAGGCAACACATGTAAAATCTTGGTTGCATTCGATTTCACGCCGGACCGAGCACCTCTACAATTTCTAGTTTCTGTTCTAGTGCATATGATAACGATATTTCAATGTGTGTCAGTGCATAAATCAGAACGAGCAGTACACTCGCCTCCTCACTTTTACAAGTCTCTATGAAAACGAAAACTGATATTCGCGCGACCAATTACCATTCCTACAACTACTGCCCATACATAAATTACTTGCCATGACGGCGAGAATGCGAAGGTTTCGCAATTTATATTCAGGAAGAAATAGGTGTCATAACCGAAAAATAAAAACAATTAAGCATTTTTCTCTATACGAACTAAGAATTACAAAATTAAATCAATGGAAAAACGGACGAAAGCTCATACTGTTGATTTACATTTGGAATTTCGAGTTAACAGTTGCGTGTCAAATACTATTCTAAATTAACTAGAGCGCGTTTTCTCTTCCACTTTAATAATTGTTTATGGTTCAATTTCAAAATAGCAAAACTAACTGCTAATTGTTCAAGTTCTACATGCAAAACAACTTACGAGTATAATTTAGTTTTCGAATTTAACGGAATTTTTTACTTGAATTTCAACACTCTCCCCCTACGACGTTTTTAGGAATAGCAGCGCCGCAAAACGCGCACTTTCCGACTGTCAACGCTTTTCATTAATTGGTATTTGAGATATCCTTAATACTAGTGTTACCCCAGCGCACAATGCACTGACAGACTGAGCGTTGACTGAGCCGGCTAAATGCTAAGTCACGTGATGCATTAGCTCCATGAGGAGACGCGGCGTTAGTGTAGATGTCGCCTCAAGTGAAGCGCGTCTAGCAGACTTTCATATATATTATAAATTAAAATAATTATTATTGAAAAATCGACGTAGATTAAAAATATAAAAATGTCTCATGTTCCATCTGACGATAGAGACCTTCCATTGAAAAAAAAATGGTGAAAATTGGTGAAGCGGTAGCCGCTGGAGGAACCGGAGAAAAATACCCTTTGAGCTTTTATATATGTATGGATTGAATGATTTTACTCAGCACACGCCTGAGAACCAATCACAAAAATTAATTCGAACTTTAGCACATCTTCGTTTGGAATTAAAATTCCTGAGATTAGCACTAAAATTCCGTAACATTTCAACATAAATAGAATAAAATAAATAAATGGCTGCTATTTTAAACCCACACCGTTCAATATATCTCTGTGTGTGTGGTGGCCTTTAGGCATATTAACGATAAATTCGAAAGAGCAATGAAAAGTATGCAGAAACCGCAAGGTCGCGACAACAATTTAAACTGTAAAGACATCCTGGTCTTCTCCAAACGAAAATTTAAGATAATTATGGTAATTTACTCGGCGTAACGATTGAACACAAGATTTTGCTTATGACACTTTGCCGAGACGTTCCATAAGACGAACATGTTCGAACATTTGTTGTACGAAACAAAAATCGCAGATACTTGGCGATCTCCTAATTTGTACGAAACGTGGGCGATAAAATATTCTCTTGTAATCTGCTTTGGTGCGAGGCGTTGCCGCTATTAAAATAATGACTGTTTCTCTACTCACAAATGTTTAACAAGACGTTAACCTTTTGGACAACGGTTCAATTGGGGGCTATGTACTAACCAATAGTTTTTTTAGTCATAGAAAGAAGTGAACAATTAAAGGTTGAACTGAAACTTAGGGCAAATGACCCAACACTTGGGGTTAAGACAAATGTTAAAAAAGATTTATTGTAACTGTATTTAACGAAAGTGAAATCACCCGTTTCAAAATTTGTTTTGGGACTAGCACAGAAAAAAACAGCTTAAGCTTATTATAATCGGGGAAGATTATATTACGACGTTTCATCCTTATATGGTCATAAAGCTACACCTACAGCAACATACGAAGGTACAAAGGGTTATAAATCTCAAGATGTATGGGGATTTTATTTGAATACGAAGCAACGAGCACGATTTATATTACCTACGCAGCGCCGTTAGTTTTTACTTCATAATAAAACATTTTCCCTTTTTGTCAATACTAACGTCAATAGACAATAAAAAAATGTACCGTATCTTTTTGGTTAGTTTTTTTGAGGGTTAACTTCTAAACAATTGAATAAAAAATTAAAGGCGGCAGATAACGTATTCGCTAGATAAAATTACAGAATTTACAAATCAGGGTTGTCTCATACTAGAACGAGGTCTTTGACCAGACCTGCCCGGAAAAATTCTTGTAGACCAAATACAGATACGCGTGTTGTTCGAATGATTCACATTTAATTAATCTTTTGTAATTCAAACGGTATCAATTTTCTAGCTGAACTGAGCTGCTGGCTCGTTGGCCGGCAAGGTTTCCAGATTTCATCCATATACAATAAAAAACATTACCGCCCAAATTCGTTAGCGGGCGAGGTCTTCGGATCTCATCCCTATGGGATTTCAAAAAATTCGTTTAATATCTTTTATATAACATGCAAAAATTACAAATCAAAATTTTGGTTATGCAGACATATGGGTCATGCAAATTTCAATGGAGGACTTGGGGGTAGCAGAGTGTAATTTACATTAGGACAGTGAACGTGTTTTTAAAACTGTACTGCTCGAATTCTGTGGTCAGTGAGGTCTCCAGATTTCGTTCCTGCGATTTAAAAAAATTATTTACTGCTCCAATTAGTTAGCCGACGAGGTCTCCAAATTTCACCGCACACGATTAACAACAAATTACTGCACAAATTTGTTAGCCGGCGAGGTTGCCGATCTCATCCATATACCATTTTTTAGTCCCATTGGGTAGCCTATGAGGTTTCGAGATTTCACACACAAACGTTTAACAAAACAATACTACTTAATTCTTTAGCGGGTGAGGTTTCCGATCTCATCATTATACAATTTTGTTTTTTTAATTTTAACTAAAATTCGTTACCCGGCTAGTTCTCCAGATCTCATCCGTATAGGATGCTTTTGAATACTGTACTGCTCGATTTCTATGACCGGTGAGGTCTCCCGAATTCATCCACGTAAGATTTTTTTAAAAATACGGCTCCAATTAGTTTAGATAGCCAGTGAGACCTTCAGATTTCACCCCACACGATTAAAAAAATACTCCTTAAATTCGTTAGCCGGTAAGGTTTGCAATTTCATCTCATCAATATACCATTTTGTGAAAACAATTACTGCTAAAATTCGGTAGCCGGCTAGGTCTACAGATCTCATCCCTATAGGATGCCTTTAAAAAATGTACCGCTCGAGTTCTGTGGCCGGTGAGTGGTACAAGATTTTGTGAAATAATTTACAGCTCCACTTAGTTAGCCGGCGAGACCGCCTGATTTCATCCCCTACATTTAAAAAAAAATTCTCCTTAAATTCGTTAGCCGGTGAGGTTTTCGATCTCATCTCTATACGATTATTTGAACAAATTTACCGGTGAAACTCGTTAGCCGGCTGGCTAGGTCTCCAGATCTCATTCGTATAGGATGCTTTTAAAAATAAAAAATGTACTGCTCGAATTCTGTAGCCGGTGAAATCTCCGGATCTTATACCTTAGGATTTTTTTATTGAACCGCTCAAACTCGTTAGTCGGTGAAGCCTCCGGATCTCATCCCTACTAGCATTTTTTATAAATGAACAAGTTCGTGTCAAGGTAGATAAAAAAAATATTATTTTTTTAGGCTACAATATCAGATCTCCATGACAATTTCAATAGCATGTACATCGGCAGATTTTCGACCAGGATAAATATTTATCAAAAATAGTTTTTGTAAGCAATGAGTACAGGCTGCGGTGGAGTAGAGTTAAGTCCCAGGCTTTGGGGCTACTTTGCGAACGAACGAACGAACAAGGCTAGTTTTAGACAAGAAAATAATAATTAAGAATATTTTCCATGCTATCGACAAAAATGAATAAAAAAAACTCCCTCTTGTAGGTAGGCAGTAGCCCTAGGCGCTAAATTTTTTTATTATTTACACACTATTTTGAGCCTATGAAAAAAAACGTATCGTGTGAGTCAGAGCATGTCCCGACATTAAAGTTTTTTCAAAATAAATGGGACTTCGTAAAAGTATTTCAGGACACATATTTCTGAGCAAAAACAGCGATTAACAGACACTTCGAAGGTTCTTGACATTTAACGCGAGGAGTTCTAACACCCAAACTGAAATGAATGTCAGAATTAATATTTCAGCAATTTTTCTACAGCTGTGATGAAGAAACACCAAAAATATGGTAATTATTTAGGTCTTCATCTGAGGAATTTGACATTTTATCTAATAAAAGAAACTGCAACCTTTACATAAAATTATTCAATTTTTAGACAATTTTCGTTACAGAAGAAAAACTCAAATGCGATTTAGCAATAATTAAATGCAATTTTATCATTGAATCCTTTGGAATTGAGCCAAACATTTCACGTTGGCCGCCAGCTTTGATGACCTGTGACCTCATCTACCCTTTAATTTTCTTAAAAGCAAAGAATTCATTCTATAACTAAGTTATTATTCATCACCTAATCAAATTTAAACAACAAAAAATTGTGTACGATCAACTAATAATTATAAACAACCTCATTTTAAGTGCAACGGCATAATAGTAATAATAATAATTAAAGGTTAAATTTGAATTCACCTTGCCCTTTAGTCAAAGGTCGCTTTCAATTGTATTTAACATAATATTCTTGGCTGATAAAATTCCACGTTCTTAGCAACGTTTTAATATATAATTTGTGAAATTAAAAAAAATACTCCTGAAAACTCTCAATCAAATATACGGGATTCGGTCGCAATTTCCCAACCTCGATGATTCATTAAACTCTTGGCACAATACCTTAAAGTTCGTTATAAAAATAAAACGAGTCGTCAACACGTTCTTTTTTAATTAATGAAGCAATTAACTACCAGACACAAAATACGCACACAACCAACACTTAAAACACTGTTATTTTATAGAAGAAAAAAACATCACTTATTACGAGGCGTTGTATTCAGAGCTCACATACTGTCAAGTTGTTAATTACAAAACAAAGGCAATAACAAGACTGAAACGAGCTCCTTCACGGCCTTTGCTGGAGCACTAACGGCCCCACCAGTGAAAGTGACCAGGGGAGGTCACTCAATGCATATTAAAAACTTCTGAGAGACTATGTGCATATTTGCATTATCAGAATGATTCAGATATAAAAAGGCATTTTCCAGACAATCTGTGCTCAACTTGTAATTAAATAAGGAAAGTTTCCGTTCGTTCACATTTTATTGTTTAGGAAATTTGTGAGAACCAGTGTGGGTTTTCTGGAGGCGTCGGAGACGTTTCTGAACTTATCTTATAATGCGACGATTTTCTTCTATTTTTTTGCTTAATGTCATGCAAATTTTAAGTAACGGTTTTTTTCGTTGTAAACATCATGGCGTAAGACCTTCAAGGTTGATTCGTAAGAGAATGATCGTTGATCGTGTTAAGACACATCAAAAACCACAGACGCAGTAGACTGAGATTCAGAAACTTTAAAAGGTTAGGTACAATAAAATAAATTAGCAGATATTTTAAATGTTTATAGATGATCAATAAAAAGATGCAAATTTAACTTTAAATGTTTTAATCTGAAATGAAATTTTAAATGACACGTTTTGTTTGTTTAAATTCTTAAGCATGCGAAGACAGTATTTAATTTTATTTTCCATGGCCAACCCTGATGTATTTTTTATTTGAACATATGTTATAACACCCACGCAAATATGTGGGTTCTCGTAGTGGAGGCCCCTCACCACTAAAAGTTGAGACAGGTCGAAAGGATCCGGATTTACTACATAAATAGATAGATTTAATAAAATTATACGTTTTCGCACATTCGTATTGTTATATGTATTTACTGTCATTGTTGACAGAAGCCGTAAATTGAATAAACAAAACTGTGGCTAGTCTCCATAGAAACAAAGATATAACAGTGTTGTTATCTTTCATAACAGTATACTAATGCTATAAGTATTCAGTAATAGTTACAAGCCATGTTTTAAAAATACTCTTTGTCAAAATAATTAAATCCTCGATTCTGTTATAATGCACTTACCAACCTAATAGCGTAATACACTATTACAATAAAAAACAATTACTTAATAAATTGCAGAACACATACATGTATTAAAAAAATATAAAAAATTCAAAAAAAAACACAAAGTAGAAAATTCCCTAAAATATGGAAATTTTCCTCGAACTGGCAACACTGTCTCCATGGTCTTGAGGTTAGTTGTCGAAACAGATAGAACTTTTATAACTCCAAAAAATTTCCTTTCATTTTACAATTTGCCTAGGCATTTTGTAAAATGATCGATTTTACAATATCAAGACAAAAATTCATCAAATTATTACTTAATAGTCGAATTGGCTAAAATAATAGTTTTGGATTCAAGAGGGTTGTAAAATTTTCTGGCTACAATTTTCGTAGAATTTTTAAGCTATTTTTACCGCCCTCCTCTGAGGATAGAGGTATACCCTGAATACAGCAGAAAACAAAGGGTTTTGTTATAGCCTGTTGTGTTGCCCCCAGTCGTTAACACAAATACAACACTGTAAGAGCAAGAAGCAGCATCATTACTAGGGCAACCAAAAACCTGCTCTAAGCGCCTATAACAATGAAAAAGCTGTTGGGGCAATCGACACGGGACCTTCCCCACAATTATTAAAATTTTTGATAATTTTACAAACATTTGGAAAATGTGGAAAATTTTAATTTTTGTTTTTTTAACAATTTTATGAAACTAGAAAATGTTTGCAATCATGTTACAAAAAATGTTTCTTTTACAATTAAGAAATAATTTAAAAAATATGTAGGTATAAAAAAAAATATATTAAACTTTTTGAGTATGTTTGGAAATGTTAATCTTAAAAATTTTTCAGAATTTTGAAGTTTTGAAATTTTTGAAAATTGTATTCTGGAATTTGTCAAAAAATTTTAAACACATTCGTAAATTAGAAAAGCACTTGTCGAATGGCCAACCTCATTCTCCCGACCTAAATCTTAAATTTTGTTTTACTCATTTTTGAGTAGGTAATAACAAGAATTAACACGTGAAGTCGTTAGCTATTGTTAAGGATATTTCTTCGTTGAATTAATATCTACGCCAAAATTATACGTTTCTATACTTTTGACTAACCCCACAGAACATACTTATTGCACTAAGGTGGCTTGATTAGTATCAGTAAAAATTTGTTTCTTTCCCATTCGAATATTAACAGAATTTTTTTACAAGATTTAAAATTTTAATATAGACCGTATCACAAGTTTTAATTATAGCAGAAACAAACCCTTCAGAAAACGTTTCTACTTGATATTCATCCATAAATGTATAAAAGGTAAGGATTAGGGCTGGGACAAAAATCGAGTTTAATAAATTATTTTACAATCGATTCTTGATTTTCAATTTAATCCAAGATTATAATTATATTTTTAAAAGGATTTTTCTAGTTAGAATCTATTTTTCACATTTTAATTAGCGATAGCAAAATTGACAATCGATATTCATCTTATTTTGCAATCGATACATGATTTTCAAAAAATCGAAAATAATGTTTTCATTCAATTTTTTAAAATCAATTTTTAGTTAGAACGATTCTTCATATTTTAATTAAAGACTTTTTTTTTGTAATCTATATATTAAATCTGAACCCTTTCCACCTGTCTCACCTTTTACTGCCGCAGAGACCCCTATTTAAGAATCCGCAAATGTGCGCGTCAATTACACAAGGCGTTTATTCGCATGGACCGTTGTGCAGTCGCCTAGTACAGTTTTCGACGCCAATACAAAAATTATGTTTACGCGCTATGGCCGGATGATGAAATTGTAAAGCGAGAGCCTTCGTTGCATTTGCAATACAATCTTTATGTGAGACACATCGCATAAGCATTATTACAATCGATCAATACATTTATTCAATTTTTTTTGAGATCGATTATTTAACTAAAATCGATTTTAACGCAGAATCAAAGTAGGGTTTTGAATTTCCAGAACGTCTCAGTCCTGGTATGGAATTAACTTGAAAAAATCATGGAGAAAGCTTTTAATAAAGCTCACAAAAATAACTACCATGAAATGAAACTGTTAAGCCACATGTTTGATTAAAGTAATGATCAGATAAGCAATGGTTAAGCTAACAAAGCAATTACCAAGACCTCAATTACCGACCAGAAATATCACGAAAGCAATTAGGTTGTGTACAATGTATGTGTATATGTAATTGGTGTGAATGCAACTGAGCTTAGTCATCTGGAAAACAATTCGTTTAATCATATCATACGGTACCATTTTTAAGGCCGTTAAAACTATTACTACGAACGTTTTAAATCAACTTTCAAAACTTAAACCAGCACACTAATTTATAGTAGCGCACGAATTACGGAAATAGAAAATAATTACTCACTAATTTGTATTACATGCGCAACCCAAAAGACTATTTCGCAACTGAATTAATTTAATTGCTCGAGCGCGTCTGTAAAATAATTTCTCTCATTCCAAATTGTGTGTTAAAAAAACAAAAATGAGTCAAATGTAGTTTTTCCAAGATCTATCAAGTGAAAATAAACCAATGTGTAAGGGGTTTCAGTAAGTAAGTGGGCTTCTCTGAGAGAACAAAAATACCTATATAACACCTTGCCAAAACTATTTGCGGCTCCTGACGTTGTATAAAGAAATATCAATGCATACGTAGGTATAATAAAAAGAAAGCCTTCTGGAAAATTTTTTATTGCATTTATTTTTAAAACCACGTGTTAATATTGTACGGATATATCTCTACTTTTGAAAATTTATTCAAATACATGTGGACAACGTTTTAGATCTTACATGTGCATAATACATTAAAGTTAAATTAATTTTTTATGAATAAAAAAAAACAGGAAACAATTATATACCAAAAATTAGGTAGCATTCGCAAGATCGCATTAACGTGATTCTGAAACGACTGTCAAAATAAACACCTGGCTTCTTATAACATCTATTTTTAAAAATTATTTTAAAAAGCTTACACAATAAAAACAAAATCGTGCATTAAATAATCGACCTTCACTGCAAATGCTTTTAATTTTTACGCAATTTTCAAAAGTATGTTTTTATTAATGGTATAGCCGCAAACTCAGTTACTAAAAGATCACAATATTCCGAGAGGGAAATAAATCGCTGGCCTAATAATTGCATACCCCCGGTATAATAGCACTGTAATAAATTTTGTCGCGTAATAGGCGCAGCAATAAGAGCGTAACAAAACATAATAATCGTTCTAATTTCTGATTGGCCTTTGTATAAGTTGTCAAATTTGCCTATCCGACACGCAGGTGATTTTGTCGATGTTATTTTATTACCATCAAAATTATGTCGTGTAAGCTGTATGCGTTATATTTCCATTGAAATTGTCTAATACAACTATGACTGTAAGTACTTTTCAGTGATGCAATTACTTATACGCATCAATGCAAATGCATGGCGTAGGAGTCAAGTGTTTAAGTGGTGGGGTTGCTTACAAGTTAGCGGTATTTCCGTATGTAACGTTTTAAAATTAATAACACAGCTTAATATTACATTACATAGATCCAAGGAAATATTTGCTCGGAATTAATTTATGCATGAACACGAAGCTGCGTTACAGCTTA
Organism: Ctenicera cuprea; assembly: GCA_958336395.1. Taxonomy (NCBI): domain Eukaryota; kingdom Metazoa; phylum Arthropoda; class Insecta; order Coleoptera; family Elateridae; genus Ctenicera; species Ctenicera cuprea. The sequence continues at coordinate 2,096,794 of OY284490.1, forward strand.
CAGTTAGAGCCAATATTTCCCAAAAGCGTCGCAACGAATTCGGTAAGGTCCATTTTAAACTTTCAATTCTTTTAAACATATTACAATTATTGAAACTTTCAAAATTCTTTTATAGTTGCAAACATTTTCTAGTTTCATAAAATTGTTAAAAAAGTAAAAAAATCGACATTTTCAAGATTTTCGAAATATTTTAAGTTCAAAAAAATCGATTCTTTTAAATTAAATCAGTTTTTTTTTGTTTAATTCGAATTTTTCAAAAATCTTGAAAATATCAATTTTTTTACGTTTTTGACAATTTTATGAAACTAGAAAATTGTTGCAACTAAAAAAAATTTGAAATTTTCGAAAATTATAATATGTTTAAAAGATTGATAAAAAATTGATTTTTTGAATTTAAAAAAAAATTCAATTTTTATGCAAGCTTCCCTGCACATTTAACTAAGAACTGTTATAGGGTATTTAAATATCAACCCATGCTAATTTCCCATTGCATGAAAGACAACTAATAACAACTAAAAAACTATCTGTGTCGAAATTTTGGGGCCGTGTGTACGCAGCTATCCCGTAAGCTTCTGTCTATTATGACGTGATTATAGTATGTTCATCTCTTACGCACTACGTGTTTCGCAACCTACCTCGCTCACTCTTATGTTGTCATCGGTGCTCCGATGCTGACTAAGTTACGATGGAAGTTTTTTTAGAAAAACAAGCGTTATACATTTCTTGAAAAAATTTTAACAAAAACGCAGTCATTCGTTGGTGCAAATTAGGGCAAGAGGGAAGAAATTAACCCCCCTACAAATTAAGCTTCGAATCTTCTACTGTTACTCATGAGCAATTTAGCGTAAACTGAAACTTTTCATCGTTCCCCGGGGGTTTGAATTTTCGATTTTCAAAAATTCATAGAAGGCGTCACTGAGAAATTAGTGAACCGGGACAGGAACCAAATTATAGCTCATTCCCAGCTCCAAGCCTACAGAACCTAAAAAAAATACTGTGGCCAGTTTGTTTTGAAAATGTCCAAAAATTTCGAAAATACTTTTGCTTCAGTTTTTATTTCATCGCACAACAACTCTCCTGCATAGTAATATTGTGTTCCTCTAGGGTTATTGTAGTATCAAATTTAATCTCGAACTGCCAACTCGTTTTGGGCAAATAAGCGTTAACTTCAAAATTTTCAAAAATTCATAGAAGGCGTCACAACGAAATTAGCGAGCTGGGCAACAAACCAAATTATAGCTCACGCCTAGCTCTATGAGCCTACATAATTTTAAAAAAATCGTTGGGCCAGTTTTTGAGCAATATTTTCTTGAAATAATTCAAAACATTTTAATATATTTTTACATTCCAATTTTAATAAGTTCAACAAATCTCGTGCATGGTAACTGCTTTCCCCTAGAGCTACTACAGTAACCAATTTTTGATCCCGTTTTATTGTCAACTCGTTTTTGAACAATAAGACGTTCAAATCAAAATATTTAAAAAATCGTAGCATACGCCATTTTGAAGCTAGAGTGTTCAGAAAAAAGCTTTCGATTTGTCTTAGCCGTCTCTATCATATTATTTTTAAATTTTAAATTAAAAATAAAAAGTTACACCAAAAATCCTATTCAACTACTGGTTCCGGTTCGTAACAAACCTTCTTGGCTCGGCAAATTTTTGTTGTACTCCGGTATACCAGATTTCATTATCCAATTTCATCCACCATCCGTTGGGTGATGGGACATGGAACCTTCTTCTCTAGTGCCACCCTATTTAGGGCGTTGGCGACCTCTCTCCTATGTCTGTGTTTGGTGGGCGGAGTAATATTTTGGTACAGACAGACATAGAGGACCTACAGTTTAACGTGGGCTCCGAACCACAGGAAGTGCATGCACTTCTTCTCCAGAGAGGTTTTGGAAGCAGTTGAACATAATTTTATGCTACATGATGTTATCATTGTATGAAAACAGTGTGATCAATTTCTCTTGAATTTCTACAAAAAACAACTCCTGATTTCAGTTTAAATGTATTTCCAAGTAACTCTTCTCAAGTTCGAAAAGACCGTTTATACAAACAAGTTGCAAAGATGAATTTTTACAATGAAGTTGCACAGACATATAAGGAAGAGAAGTTCCGTACTTGCACTTTCGAATAGCCGAGCTCGAAAAGCTCAGACCATGATTCACAGCATCCTCGTGCATGAAGTGCTTTGTCCAGCAGCGGATTCTGTGTCACGCAATCCGTTCCCGCGAAGATAAAAATAGATGCGTTAAACAACACGAACAAAGGTGATGAACACAAGATAAAATAATCTATGCACGAATCAGATTTTCGAAATATGGCGAAAGTTATAAATTGCGTTAAGGCCGATAAGACGATTGCCAGAACTAAACGCTGTACAAGAGCGGATTAAAAAATATGTAAACGACAAGTGATGGATTAATGGTTTGTTTGATAGACTACAATGAATTGTCAAGAAAAGTGCATTCAGAGAATCGCTAACAATGAAAAATAGCAGACTGGTGTAGGAGTCGGTGCAACGCCCGTTGGCACATCGACCCGTGGGCGCCCAGCAAGGCAAGGCCGTTGTTGCAGTCTTGAATGTTGGCCCACCAACTTATACCCACCACTCATAGGGTGGGTTGGTTATTTAATGATCGAAGTAGGCGCTGATTGCTGCAAGAAAAATTCAAAAAAAAAAACAAAACATGAAAATTTTGTTACGTAATTGATATGACAGAAGTAAAGTGACGTATCAAACTTAAACACGCACTCAGCAATAGGATTGCTTATGTATCACAAATATATGGCACGCCCATTACACTAATCGTATTACTGAAGATAATTTGTCAATTAATGATATGCAATACTAATTTGAAAGTGGATTTTTGAAGGGAGCATGGGGTCATTAAGGTGTCAAGTGGGGGTACTGATAAATAATTATAAATATTAAAACATAACCTATTACAATATAATCCAAATAATTAATTAATACATCATTCCAATATGACGTCACACAAACCAAACCAATATGGCGACGGAGGGCAAAAGGTATTTACACGTGATGAACTATTTCCTTGTCGTGTTAAAATAAAAGTTGGTTTCTCGAGTGAAACGCCTGAAACTAAAAATGCCAGAGTTTTGTTTTGGTTAAACCAAAGGTACTTCCTTGTTTTACACATCAGCAGACATAGGGAAACTAAAAAAAATATCGTCTTGTCTTCATGATAATGATAATAGTAATAATAATAAACTATACGTTGTTAGTGGTGTGAAGTCAATACAAAAAATAAACAATACTGCGCATGCGCGCATTCACCGCTAAATGACGTCATATTTTGCGTACTTTTAAAACGCCCTGTAAAATAAATTTTAATAACTAAGTTTGTTATTAATAAAAGGTTTATTTAAAAAAATACGGGTTGTATAGTTTTTCATCCTACGTCCAACGACACAATTCAAGCCATTTTGGTACCTAACTGGGGTCGTTCACTATTTTTTTTAAATTAAAATTGACAATGTTACGAATCAAAATTAAATATTTAAAACTGTTAAATGTTTAATTTCAAGTATTTAATTATTTAATAATTTTATTCATAACATTAAAGTAACTTTTAAATTAAAAAAAATTGTAAACGACCCCATGTAGGCACCAAAATTACTTGAATTTTTTTGTGGTCCCCACAGAACATGTTTTTCTACCAGCCTTACCAAATACACGTTTCTTTTTACCAAGTTATTTTGCTAGATCCGACTAGCAGTAACAATAATACTTTTAACGCAGCCCACACAGTTAGAGTACTGTTTTTCTATGAATTCGCTGTTATTTGTAAGTATACAGCACATAGCTGTTTTAAAAAAACTGCTTGATGAAAAAATACTACCAACGTTCCTAACCCATATGCAATTGTTATTAATAATTAAGATTTTAGCTTGAACCCTTAAATTGGATCACCCGATGTTTTTTTAAAAGACTATTTTCCTCTTTGCTGCCTTTAGACCAAAAAAACCGAATTCTCGGGATTGTAACATTCCATACTTTGACACAATCGATACTTCAATACTTTTGATCCTTCAGTGCATGTGATACGTTCGATAATCTCAATACTCATTTTGCGGTATCACACATATTAATTAAGTCTGCTAATTACATACAACTGATTACTGAACAAAATTATTTTAAATCTGCCAACGCTATGTACAACTAGCTCTACGACAGCAAAATATTGATTACGGGTGCAACGGTACAACTGCTGTGGCCCCTCTAACTAAGAAAAATTACTTTACGGTTAGAATGGCCCCATCCTTAACATTCTTTCTCGCCTGAACTGCGAAAGATGAACCAACACTACAATTTTCTTTTTTTAGCCTCCACTTTCCATCTAACACAGTCTGATTTTCCCTCCTACAAATTAAAAAAGAGACACAACCCACTAAGCCGATTGGTATAAGAGTACACATCGATGGTCTAATTCTACCTTATACCCCCTCCCATCGACGTCATTAGATTGATGAAGTTAACGTCAATGTGTACACATGTTTGTACAATACTACTGATATTATGTGAAACCTTTACCATGAGTAGGTTGCGTGAAAGCACTCGAGATAAGATAAAAGCGCCAAAATAGTAATTGCATTAAGGTGATGCAATACCTAGAGCAGTATTTAATAATTAATTTAGTTGGAAATATAAACCACAAAACCAAATTGGCACCGCACTTTTTTGTGTTCTACAAGACAATCCCAATACCGTGAATAAAGTTCTGGAAACATTAAAATAAACATATGATGTTAAAATCGACCACTACACTTTTGGATCAAATATAGGCAACTTGTAGTACATCCATGCATATTAATAATACGAATACCATGTAATTGTTTAACACTTTCACTGCGATGGGTTTAGGGCGTGGGGTACCGCAGAAACGGCAACTTTTTTTGCTGAATTATTGTTGTTTTTGGTGTTAGAAGGTGATTATCATTTATAATAAGTGTGTATACAGGGTGTTCAATCATTGTTGGTGGGTGGCACCCATGGGTGCCATGCGCGTCCACGCAAGAATTTCTAGTGCAGTGCTGACCGGCACCGATGGGTGCCACGCAAAAGATGCCGTAGTTTTGGGGATAGAACATATGCGGGAAAAGAAACACTTTAAAATAATATTTACGCAATAAAAATAATTATTGTTTTATAAAAAAAAAGCTGAACAAAAACGTAATATAATAATATATATGTATATATGTACTATAAGAATATATAAAGAAAAATATTTCACAGATAGCTAAACTGAAAATAAACATAGAATATAAAAAATTTAGCAAAAGAATAATTATTTTCTAAAAAAAAATTAAGGGAGAGACCCGGCTCACTATCTGCCATCTCAAACACGTAAAAAATAAAAAAAATGGATACTGCAAAAAAATTTTAAAGTGTAGAGTCGTTCTCTACATGCTGGCAAACACACGTCTAGTTGCACGCAAAGCTGACTTAATACTAAACCGTTGAACACGGAACTGGTCGCGGCACTCATGAGTGCCATGCGCACCCATCGAACAACAAGTAGCGTCACTTATGAGTGCCGGTAGCAGTGAAAGTGTTAATATAATTAGTGTTCAAGTATTATTACCTACGATAAGCATTTCAAAAATTCGTACCTATCCTTATCAGTAAGTAAACAGTAACAGATGAAAATAAAATAATCTACAAGACGTTTTTGTAAATATTTAATTAATTTTAAAAATAGCAGCTAATTTTAAGAAATTACAGAAAATGAATTTGCTTGCAGCAATATTTTAATCCTCTCTGTCAATTCATAAAAAAAATAAACAATAAAACACAGTCTACTATAAGGAATTCTATCTTTATTTTTCAACCAACTTTCCTCTGACAGGAATAGGAACTAAATAAAAACGTAAACACAACATAAAAAACAATTACTAACATGACTGTCCATGTTTGGCAGCCCAATGATGAAAAAGTACACCTATTCAGGAAAAAAATAATAACACATGGTTGATGTATTCGGTTTCAACATTACACATGGAAATAGTGTAAAAAAGACAAATTTTAAATTTAACTTAATACGGTCCTGTTTTAAGACAAATGTTTTTATTGAAAAACGCTATGAATTTTAAAAACCTACGATATAGAAGTTTAAAAAATATATTGAACCTTTGCGCCTCAGAACATAATGTTGGAAATTGCCTACCCGGCTCCAATAAATGGGACGTATCTGCCGTACTTCCGGACCTAAATCAATATGGAAGCATATTGACTCCTTAAATTTTCAACAGCTAAAAATACAAAATTACCTTATTACAGCCCTGCTCCAGAATATGGGGTTTTTATTTTACATCCCCTAACGAGCTGAGCCGCCCCTGAAGTTAAATAACAATAAAATACATTATTGTTTTATTCAGAAAATTAGACTCGGCTCTATTATGTGGATATCATGACTGTAATATGTTGTTATTTCAATATGGAGCCTCTGAAAACCCATGTGCTACAAATCAAATAAATACGGCCCTGGTTACCAAAATTAAAGTTAAAATAGAACATTCTAAATATCACGAAAGCAGGCATTATGGCCTTTCATATGATACTAAACGCGACTGGTTGCCGAATATTAAAATTTTAGGAAACTTGAAATTTCATATTTTATAGTAGATGTTTTTCGACAAATTTTTTGCTTTTGCTTAAAATATTTAAAACTTTTTAAAATTATTTTAAAAACTTCTTAAAATTTTCACCAAAAATGTTTTTTTAATGTTTCAAAACTTTACAAAATTTCTAAAAATTTAGAAAGCACAATGCACTTATGACAGTGATTTTCTGATGTCATTCGTAAAATGTTAAAATTGCGCGAAGATTGAAATTATAATAATAATGACAAAAATGACTAGCACCTAAAAAAATAATTTTTGACTTCTTCCAAAAAAGCTTTTTAATAAGTTTAGTAATACATACAAGAGCCTAGATGACATTGGACGATTTATCATAAATGATAAATCGCCAAATCGGTCAATGTTATCTAGGGTCCCTAGAGAGGAAAAGACAAATACAAATGTATCAAAGCAATAGATTTTGAATAGCGTTGTAGCATTTTCAGACGGTGTGCCAAAATCCATGTTGTATGAAATTCAACATCAGATCGGAATTTAATATATTCCTTTTTACCACAATAAAATTTGGTACTTTAGGTTAAATCTGAAAACCCTTTGATATTCTTAAGACCCACCTATGCAGTTACCCCATCATCCGGTATCAAAGACAACAAGTTTTCAATCAAAAATTCTGATAAGGTTAAGGTTAACCAAAGAAGGAAACGTTTAGTACCAATAAGTGTGCAATTTATGATTCATTAAAAGTCACTTATTGTTGCTAACAACAATTCTAATATGCTTACTATCAGTAAACACAACTAATTTCTGTAACCTTGTGTTAATCAATGCCACTAATTTGTAAAAGTAAAGTTTCAGGTTATAAATGTTGATCCTACAAATAAGATTAAAATTTCTAAATTAGAAAAAAAAATGAATTGAACTAAAAAAATCAAACTAAATAATTTATTCAACATTGAGAACAGACATGAATATTAATATAACTAAAAAAGAAAATTGGAAATTATAAATAAATAACAATCCATTTGGATATGAACCCTCAACCTTCAGCACGTAAGTTTCTGAGTTGCGCTACGATGCTTGTTAAATTATAACTGTGCCGATAATGGCAACAATTTTTATTTGATTAGTAGAATTGTTTGAAGTCGAGCACTGTGATGTATCCGCTCTAACCGTAAACGCTCTTTATTTAAACCTGGAAGGTTATTTAACATATTAAACACTTTCTAATTTGTTAAATAGTTATTTAAGTAACAAGGGATGTAAAGACGTAATAACATTCGAGGTAGGTAAATACGAGCCGAGGCTTGTGGTCTGCCGAGAATGTTAATAGTCGATACATTCCGTGTTACTTACTAAATTTTTCACGCTACAGGCAATGTAAGTAGGCCTACAGGTAGAAATTTAATCATATTTTTAAAAGTTCGTTTTGACAGCTGTCATCGGAATTATTTTTTAAAAGCCCCATTATTCTAGGTTGTCTGTGCTTGTTACCATATCAACGAACAGTTAAAAACAACATTATTTTCCTAGGAATGTAAGCGACACTATTAAGTTCGTCGTCAAGGGTAACTAGTACACGAATGTTATCAGCCATTAAACATTATTTTATAGTAAAGACGTTACTGTTACGATCAATCTTTATTTTGATCATTGTACTTATCATGCAGAACTATTTTGAATGTTTCTTGTGCTTTTGCTATGTAAACTGCGAATCTTGCTCTGTAGGATTTGCAAATTTGCTTAATACAATTAAAAATTATGAACAATTTTGAGCTTGTATAAATCTGCCTGATAGAATTTATACAACAGATAAACGGCGATTGGAAATTTATAGTATGCAAATTGAATCATTCCCCATCAGACAAATTAACACAAGCCCTTAGTGCATTGCACTTTTACGCTATCTTTCAAGAAATTCAACTAACCTTAGAGATCTCTTATGCTGTGGGCTTTCAAAGCCCTCAATCTTTCTCCGTTTGGGCTCCCTGTCTCGGTCATACGAATGGGATCTGGACCTAGTACGGGAACGAGAATGATGACGTCTTCTTGAGCGAGGCATCTATAAACACAAATAGTTCATGAACTGACAGTTTGCGTTTTCTTTTGACAAGTTAAATAAAAATGATGGGCGTAAAACTAACTGATAATGAAATATCACTCTCAAGTTAATACATTTTATTAATACCTATTCAACTTGGAATTTTTAGTATTTTTGATACCTTTCACTTTGGAATTTTTACGTGGATTATTAAAATGAAATAAACAAAAAACGTTATCACCATAAATAGACAGTTTTTAATCAAAACCTTGGTTACGTTTACGTATTCGTAATTGTAAATTTCGCGGGTTTTTTATCTGAAAGGGGAATCAACCTAACCTTCTCTTGCCAGATGAAAATGTAACAAAGGATTGGATTGTTAAAAAAATGTTACTAGTTTAATTACTGACTGAAAATTAAATTTGTCCTAACTTTTTTTTTGAGTTCGTGGCGGGACTATTAGAATAATCTGGAAACAATCGACTTACGTTGGGAAACAAAAGAAAAACAATATAAGCGCTGAATGACGTTAGAGATATCACTTGAAGCTTTAAAATTTACTTTCCTAAAAATGTAGCTCAATTTAATGCGTTGTATTACTGAATTTCGAAACACAAAACGTGTTGTGACGCACAGAAAATAACTTGTTCAGAAATCGCCATTTTGGTTGTTGGCAGCTAAGACACGCGCCATCGCTTGCAAGGCAAAGTAGCCGTTTGGAGCGACGCCAAGGATAAAACCACCCAGATACCGACCAAATGTTAAAAAAATTATCTATTTACTTACTATCGGTTGCTTGACGTGGTTGAATTTGTACCAAAGCAAATTAGCAAAATGCGCAACACAATTCCAAGTGCGCACAGCTGGTCCTTGAATTAACTGGCAAGACGAAAACGACAGACCAAACATCGATCCAATCTATTGGTCGGAGGGCAATGTCGTCGACCCTCGGTTCAAATTTAAAATCATGAGAGAAAATCTTTAGCAACCAAAGCACCTTCTTGAATTGCACATCAACACTTATTTGTTTCCTACTCAGAATTTGATTTTACGATTATTTTCTATACGGAAATGGCCCTTTTTTAAGGTCAAACAAAAATATTTTTGCCACAACTTGCTTTCGGGTTATCGTGTTTTTCCGCACTTAGTACCGACACCACACGGCAAATGCTGGAGTTGTTGTGCCACTTAAGCATTTACCCGCCATCTATTGGTGCATTTAAAAAAATTATGAGCGAGTGTTTTAAAAACGAATAATAACAAGAAAATTATTATTGCAATACTTTTTGCCTCTTTTGGTGCAATTTAAAAAATTCAGCATACTGCTTCATTTAAATGATGTAATACATAATTCGCCGATTTATTAACTAAAGCTCTATTATACTATTTAAGGTGACCAATCGTCCTCCTTTAGGGAGGACAGTCCTTCTTTTGTAGGTTCTGTCCTTCCTCGAAAAGTGTCCTCCTACCTGTCCTCCTTTTCGATATTTTAAAACTAATCTGTTAATCGCTGTATTCAGAGATGCCGCGCGATATTTCTTGCTCCGAAATTTCCAATATATTGTTAGAAAATGATATATTGACAAAAAATATTCATTCAATGGAAAAATACTCGTTTAATTAAATAATTAAAAGGGATGTAAGCATAATTAGTGTATTTTTGTTTGAATTAATAAAATGTTTCATTTATTTACGTTGTACTTTTTTCTTAAATTTTTTCGTCCTCCTTTTCATTGTAAAAAAATTGGTCACCTTATATTTACTAATGCTGTGCTCAACTGTCGACCCTCAACAGCTAATCGAGGTTTGCCCCATCTCAACTGCAAGACGCTCATTAGGCTTCCCGGAAACCAGTTTTACACATAAAAGAGGTTAGTTAATAAAATCACCACGAAGGATCAAAGAGGCAATTTGGTCTTTTTTTGGAAATTTTGAATCGCTCTCGTTTCTATATTTGTTGTTCCATTTTCAAATAAACTTTGCAGAAAAGTGTTCTAGGGCCTCCACTTTTGCTCTAGGGAGTACCCGTTTCGGCCTTGACCATCTACAGTGTTTATTCCACTTTTTTTAGTTCGGGTACTTAAACTTACTTCCTACTTACTAAAAAACTTTATTTTGGCGTGCGCAAGTGCACAGAACGCAGGGCTGCCCACGAAGGCCTGGAATCTGGTGGATGAGATGTCCTAGAAGAAGAATCCGGAGCTACAGGCCCTACCTTAACTTCACTAGGATCACCTTTAAGAGCCTGGGCAAAAAGAAGAAAGAGGAGGAGAAGAAGAAAAAAGAACCTTTGCAGGTGATGCAGGTGGAGGGGTTCTACAACCTCTTATACCACAATCCCTACATCATTGTAAGCAGCCTCGGCTGTCTTACAGGTTTGAATAGCAAAAAACAGTATTGACATTGTCCTAACACAGGAACAATGGGTATGCATATGAGCATAATTAGGAAACTCGGAATGGCCCGAGATTCGACACTATTTTTATTTAACTCGCATTTAGGGGCAAATCTAGAACTTGCTTAAGTCCAGTTTAAATTTGATGGTACCAATAGAATTCTCTTACAGGGACCTTGTAGCAGTTAAAGCAACACTGGCAACGGGAGGGAGCGTGAGGAACTTTATAGTCGGATCGGCATAGTACCTTCCATATTACTAGCCGAAACAACCGCCTACTCCTAAGGTAAAATAACCGTCAATCACTACACGTTTACCACTTGTTTAGAGAGCGATGAGCACGAACCGTTGTTATAGCGTCTCAGCAAGCAGCGGGGACCTGGGGCGTACACAATACAGACTCTCGGGGTTGTTGTGTTTCCGGGGACCTGGGTAAGTTACCCGTACTGGTGAACGGGGTTGGCAAAACTCTGCATACTACTTGGGATTCGAGTGGAGTTCCAGGACGTCGGGGTCGTTGCCGTTGGTGGAGCTGTTGCGTTCTGCTGTGAAACGACAACTATTGAGAGGATTGGTTTCGAGTGCTGGTGGGGCTCCTTTTCAAAGACTGCAGCTCGATCGCTGGACAGTGGGCTAGAGCTTCTGTAGGAGTTAGTGCTGGTGGTGGTGACTGTGTTCTGCAGGTCGATCACGACCCGTATCTGACAGTTCAATCGGTTTGGGGGAGCCGACGTTATCATTATTTCATGAATCTCGTAGTGTGCACATCGAGTGGCTGCGTGTTTATTGTTTTCAGCTGCAACAGTGTATTAACGGCGCGGGAATTCGCTGTTGAATCATGTCACCATTGTCAATAAATAAATAAAATAACGAAGTTTTTGCTTTATTTATTTTGAGGCCCAGGCAAACCCCTGTTTTGCCTCTGCGGTACTCCACCACTGTAATTTTTTTTGCTTAAAATTGCCCTTTAAATCTATCCCAAAAGTTTGGTACACCGTGTATTTTAGAACAATTCTGTATTTAAAAGAACTAGTAATAATTATACTTAAAAATGTTATTCATATTTCCTTATACCGTGTGTTCAAAAAGTAATTACATAAGGGTTGGCCATGGAAAATAAAATTTCTGTCTTTGCATGCTTTAGAATTTAACTGTCATCGCTCTGTCAGTGTCACTACAAATAACAAATTACAAGCTTAACCTAAAATTTTAAGTAACATCAAGTTTTGTTTGTATAAATTACATGGTACTAAGCTAAATTTAAAAAACTGTTGAAGTTAAGAATTGTTTTATTTACAATAAGATAAATTACATGTGTTTCTATCGCAACTATTTATCAGATTAATTTTAACCGTTTCAGTGGCAGACTTTTTTAAACAAAGTTTCAGACGTGGTTATAACTTATAATTTTAAAAGAACTGAACCGTAAGACGAATAGTTTGGTGTAAAACCCTTTCTAAAACATAGCAAGAAAAATACCCTTTAACCTTCAATTAAAGTGACAGTTGACATTTAGTAAATTTTTGAAATTGCAAGATTAAGCATTTCAGTCCATAGCTTACATTTTTGAATCAGAATATGGTAAAAGCAGTGTTCTTAAGGTGAATGGAAATGTATTGCTCTTTTGAACATTCTGTATATTGAAAACCCATATTTTTTATAAATAAATCTTATGTACTTACATAAAGAAAATTAAACCAGTTAAATCCCTTTTCACGAAAAGTATAAAAATAGAGCAGAATTAGTTATTGTGTCAAATAACCCTATAAAAATATAATAATATCGCGTGTTAAAAACTTTTGTTGACGAAGGTAGTCGAAATCCGACTTAAAACGATACTTGGCCCATTTTGTCCCAGTTCATAGGTAGCAAAAATAAAAACTGTGGGGGATTTGCTAAAAATTTCATATATCCCGCTGCTGGTGCGGCAATCAATATCCAGTTATACCTATCTTCTCAAGGGATTGCGTCAACCCTGAACAGTGGCACGGCGTCGGCGTCGCGACAAACGCGCGTGCTGTACACGATGCCGCGGTGACAAACAACACATGGCTTTTTAAAATTGCTTATAGCTATGCACACCAGCGAAGATGATGTCCTGCGCCAGCGGCTCCAAGAAACCAAGCATCAGGTGAAACAGCGCCTCTTGGTGCGTGGCAAGAGTGAGGACCTTCTACACTGGAGGGACATGCCAAAGCACCTGCAGTTCAACCCCTACGTCTTCACTGGATATCGGCCTCTTATGTCCGTTTGGGGATGCTTAAACAGCCTATTTTATCTTCATAATGAAACTATCAACATACTTACACACGGTAAGGAACAGATTCTTTCCGTAACTTCCATTTTCTTTCTTGGTGTAAATCCGTTGCAGTTAAATAGACGTCGAATGTATACAGGGTATCCAATAAAGTCGTGATGTAATTTTTAGAAAAGTAACCTGTTTGAATGAAAATTATGTGCATGTGGAACTTGTTTTGTTAGAACCATAATTTTGAATAAAACTGTACAAAGATGAATTACAATTTTGTTTTGAAATATTTCTCAAAGAGGATGGTTCTAATTTTCTGAATGGGTTTAACATTGCTTATAAAGCAAAATATCGTATCCATAGCAAAAATGTGTTTCTGAGTAGTACTACGTTCCTAGATTTTAACATTCTTATTGCAAAAATTTACATTATGAAGTTTTACAGTTTTTGTTAAAATTAAATCTAGGGAAAAATAATTCTGTGATTCTGAAATTTTTTATTCGTCTATTCTTTCAATAATACCATGTACCTCCATTTGTTGGTGGTATGTATTAGAGTCTAACCTTGTTTTAACGCAGCTTTCGGACTTTGACATTAGGTTTGTTATAACCGAAGTACGTTATAAACAATTATCAATGTAGTAAAAAATTGAGACAGCGATTCATAGGCTGTATACGTTATGCCCAAATTTGCACTACAGGGTGTATCAAATTATATCGAAGTTTCCCGTTTTGAGTTGTGTTTCTTTGCTTTGTTAACAATTTTAAGCTAGAGTATTCGCGAATTCGCAAATATGTGTGGTAAATCGCTTCGTAGGGCTGAAACCATTCGTTGCAAGTCATATGAATCTTTTACGACTAATTCTGAATGTGAGTGCTCGAGATACCGGTTTTTAAAATAGTATACGTTAATGACGTCACAACGTATACGACTTGTTGTCGTATGAATTTGAAAATTGAGCCCCTGGAATGATGAAATAGCAAAACTAACCAAGAGAGACCTTGCGTGTTGCTGCACTAAACATATTAATGACAGAATTATAAATAGTAGCTTTAATATTTATTTTGACAGTGTCAATTGATTTTAAACGTGAATAGACATAATGTGTTGGTAAACGACATAAGTAATCATGAATATGTTAATATAACAATTCTCTTTCGGCTTAGACCGCGTCGTAATTTAAGGATTACACCCAGCATAATCAGGTAAAGACCGACCTTTAGCTTGTCTGCTTTTACAAGCATTTGCTCTAAAAGTTGGGGCCCTGCCTGTCTAAACAGGGCCGTGTGCTTAGATTGTTAAAACCTTGGGGCGGGCAAGAATTTTATCTTAATGTATCTTGTTTGTCAGGAAGAGAATACTTAATCGGCTTATACCCGTTAGCTGTTTGTGAACTTATACAAACTAACGTTTCGCAAGACATTGTAGCTTGCATCTTCAGAGTGATTAGAGCACTGAATTCGAATCCGAGATGCGGAGGTATTTAAACCCTTTTAAACCAGTCGGGCAGGTCGGCAGAGTTCTGTTGGGCTGTTGCTATTGAACAGAGACGGATTTAGTGGAGCGTGATGGTGTGATCGATGATGCGTACGAGTCCTTAGAGGATGAACTACTGGAGTCCAAGCTTTACTGAGTCTAAAACCATCCTCTCTGTTTATGTTGTTAGGTTGTTTCTCAATTTCAATTGCTTCACGTATAATACAAGAGAAGTACTGAGGTACTCTGGCGAATACTCGAGCGTTCTCAAAGTCTATCATATTCCCAGTCAAACCAGTATGTTCAGCAACTGCAGATTTTGTGATGCGTTTGTGTTTGCAATCACTTTTGTGCTTTCACAATTTAAACTCGATGGAACGACCAGTTTGTCCGATGTAGTTAGAACCACTAGAGCAAGAGATGTTGTAGATTCCGGCTAATTTTAAGCTTGATATTTGGTCTTTTGCGGATCTGAAACCGCTTTCCAAGGTTTCATTAGTCATAAAAACTGTCTTTATGCTGTACCTTCTAAGAACATGCCCTATCTTATCAGTAACACTCTTGCAGTAAGGTAGAGAAGCTAAGCCTTCCAGAGGAGTCAGTTTCCCTTAGCCTTGAGCTGTTCCGCATTGCGTATTGCTCTGTAAATTTTTATGGCTGTATAATCGTTTTTGTAACGACGTCAAGGGATGTTTTCTCTTGTTGTAGGTGTGCTTCATCTGCGTTCAGACTGTTCTGGTTGTTAGAGTTTTTAGATCAGTGGATTTCTCCATCGGGTGGTGATGCGAGTTTGCATTTAAATACTTGCTTGTATATGTTTTCTTTTTGTAAACTGTGTGCCCCAAGTTACCATCTGGTTTACGTGTAACATGTAAGTCTAAGAACAGAATGCTCCTATTTTCCTCTACTTCGATGGTGAATTGGATATTATTGTGAATTGAGTTTAGGTGTTCTAGTGTTTGACGTCGTGATACCAAACGAAGAAAGTATCGTCTACATATCTGAACCAGAATTTAGGTTTAAGATCAGTTGCTGCCAAAGGTTTGGTTTCAAAGTCTTTCATGTATATGTTTGCAATAACCGGTGATGGCTGCGAACCCATAGCCGTTCCTTCAACTTGTTTATACAAGTTGCCATTCCATCTGTAAAAAGGTATTTTTCAAACATATTTCGTCTAATTGGTTTAAATCTGTAGGTAGTTTATCTCTTAGGATTTCTAGCACACCATCTACCGGTACTTTTATGAAAAGAGAGACAATGTCGAAACTGCCTAGAACGCTTCCTCCGCACAGCCGTAAGCTTTTGATCTTGGTGACAAAGTCACAGGAATCCCTTATGTAAACTTCTGTATTGCCACTAAGTGGGCGAAGCTTAGTACATGTGCATGTGTGGGAGAATTGATCGCACTCACAATAGGTCTGAGTGAGACACCAAGCTTGTGTATTTTTTTTGTAAACCATAGATACGAGGAGGTTCGAAAAACCGCGAAAACCTCAAAGAATCATGAATTTCTTTTTTATTATTCACTTTGGGTTACTACTACATTAGAATTTCCTTATATCCACAATTTCATTTTGTTTCAGAATATTTTAAAATATACAGTGTGTTTCATTAAAAACAAGTTATTTTATGCAATAACTCGAAAAGGCAATCTTTAGTTAATATTTTGTTAACGCATCTTATTCAGCGTAAAAAATACACTTCTGTTATAATTTAAACTCTAATAATTATTTTATTAACGTTTCGTGATAATTTCATACACCGTGTTTTATATAAGTGCGATATATCAGTGTATCTTATAAACGGGTTACACTGTATGTACTTGTTTGTAATTTTACTAAAGTAATATAATATGAACTGAAAATACTATATCAAATTGTGTAATGTATATGACATATTTTATTTAAAAGGTCAAGTAACAAATGGAAACTGCAAATTAACTTACTTTACGTATTTGTCTTGAAACCACAAACTCTCGGAACGTTCAATGTTGGCATAGGATTTTATTAAATACCATACATTTTCGAAATAACTGGTTGTTAAGAAACAGAATCAATATTATCTCGAAGTAGCAACGCAACTTTCTGGAATGGTTCATTTATGAAACTGTATTTTATTCAAATAGCACACCTTTGGAATCTCATATGATTGGAACTAGGTTTTATTATTTTATTGGAACTTGGAGGAAAATATGTTCCGAATAAATACGTTTTCAATAACAGAAATTTTCAATAAGTATAATTCGTGCAAAACGAACATTTTATGAATCTGTAAAATAACGGCTGCATTGGAAAAACATTATTTTAATGGTTCTTGCATCTTTTTTGCTAACTTTTGAGCTGTATAAGAGGGTTGTATGTTAAGGGCGCTGTAATCGATGTTGGGTATTTTAAGTTGTTACCTAGGTTCGGCGGCAGATGCCTCTGCAATCGAGGTTAAAGATTCAATTTCTTGACGTTTAAGTTTCAGTTTGAAAAAATTTACCTACAACTGTTTAAAAATGATGTTTTAAAGAAAAGATTAAAAAAAACATATTTAATATTTAATCTCCATTGCAGAGCCAACTATTGCCAAACGTTGAAAGGGGAGTGAGAGCACGTTTGGCCACTTTACGGTTATAAGATATATATTAAAAAAAAATTAATGTTAATATGCATGTTCATTTTAGAACTAAATTGGTACACAAATGCAATAAAATTTTCAAACGATTTAATTGTTTGAACACAAAAAAAAACATTTTACATTCATAGTATCAAAAGTGTATTAAAAAGTAAGTGAAGAATCTCTTCTAGACTTGTTGAGTATTTCGAACTTGGCCACTACAACGTTTTTCAACATTTTTCTACAACTTCAATCTGCGGAAAACATTTATATGGCCCCTTCTTCTCAAAAATTTTCTTCGAATTCATCATCGGAATGTTTATTTAAGATATTGCCAATATAATGTACAATAGCACCCCGTTTCTGTTGTATACGTTCTACTATAAAATCTCCTACTTGTATAATTTCATTGTTATGTAAAGAATGTGTGCTTATGTTATCTTCACTATCGCTGCAATAATCAATTAATGAAGAGTTCCCAGCTTCTGACTCACTGGAGTATAATATGGAATATATATTTTCTTCATTTAGGTTGGCTTGGTTCGTTTTGGATTTAACTGATATATGTGAAATAAATTGCAGTATCTAGTAAAAAGAGGCATTGTACCTCAGCAGCCCAACAAGTTTTGGCTGAAAGTGTTAGACGAGTGTTGACTTAATATGCTCCGCAAGTATTGGCTGAATGTGCCCCACCACTATTTAAAAATTAATTTATTAAAATATGTTAGTTAATAGATTTAATACTATAAAAACAAAATAGTTAAAAAATCTTACCTTTTAAACCAAAATTGCATTTAAATTCTTCAAAAACAATTCACTTACTTTAAGAAGAAAAATTGTATGCCAATGCTGTACAAACACTGTTGCCAACGTATAGTATTAAATTTGGCGGCAGAATATGAATACTTCTAAAATTAAACGGGATGTTTGAATGTGCCCCGTGATCGAATCTGCTCTCATCTCCCCTAACAATAAAAAATACCCAACATCGAATGCAGCGCCTCCAACCTGCAACCGTCCTGTTAGTGCAGGCAAATTATTTGCTTGAATTTTTTTCAAACTGGCCCCGGTTTCGCAAGTAGTGATCTCCTGTCACCCATATCAAAATGTATGCAAATAGCGTATCTGTCTGCTCATAAATTTCTTTATTTTTTTCAATAATATCTTAATTATGAAGAAAAATGCAAGTTATAGCCCCTATAAAATTTAAAAAAATTTAACAGGTGGGAAATATAAAAAGTAATAATTGCAGTTTTGCCCCCCTCCACAAATTTATTTGTTTTTTTTTAGTTTTAGACAAAAGCCGCAGAAAGTTTTTCAGGATCACCTCATGTGCAATTCTACAAAATGTGCGGAACTATTACTCTTCAAGAGTAGTAAAAATTTTTGTAGTTGTGTAAATCAGTTCACATGTTAAAATCAGCACGAGCGTGGTAGTAATAAGAAACGTGCGGTGCCTGCAAGAAGTCTGATTAAAATAGCGTGTTAAAAGTTACTTCTATGGGTGCAAAGGTTACATGCGAAAAATGTCTAAAGTAGGTATTCGACCTACATGTTTGATCAATTAACTAACCATTTCAAGGTAGCAGCTTTATGATATAAGTTCCTCGTACATAATTACACCTCACATTTCTTATTGTGTACCTATTCATTAACAACACTTACGCCAATTTAACTGAAAAGGGAGACATTTCACATCGCTTATATCCTGTTTTGTTGAAACTATGTTTGGTGGGTTTCATATTGACTTATATTTTTTTATGCGTTTGTTTGTCGTTAGCCTAATTCTGCTGCTAAGGATATCACCGACGCCAGAGGGTAATTTGCCGGTCCAATTAATTCCGTTTTGGAAAAACTATATTTACTGAATATTTTAAAATTGTTTGAATTTAGTTGCATGCTGATATTGCAAGCTGTGATTTCTTAGCTGATTATAAATGAAGTGTTTTTGAGAAATTAAAACGTTTTTAAAAATTTTGAAAATTTATACATTTCCAAAATGTTTGATAATTTTTTTGTAAATAAATGAACTTTTAATTTTTGACATTAATAATAATTTTTTTGACTTCTATAACTAATTTTTTAACGTCAAAATATGAATTTTTGAGGGGAATAAATAAACTTTTAACGTTTGACGTCAATAAATGGTTAATATAATAAATAAACGTACTTTTAATATTTTGAAGTTTATAAATGATTTTGTTACGTCAATAAATGAATTTTTGACATCAATAACTAATTTTTTGTCGAATGTCTAAAGACGAATATTTGACATAACTAAATGAATTCTTAATGTTTGACGTGAATAAATGATTTTTTGACGTCAACAACTAATGTTTTGACGTTAAAAGATGAATATTTGAATGAATAAATGAACGTTTGACGTAAAGCCATGGTTTTTTGACGCCAATAACTAATTTTGTAACGTAAAAAGATGAATTTTTGTCGGAAATAAATAAACTTTAATGTTTGACGTGAATAAAATGATTTTTTGACGACAATAACTAATTTTTGACTTTTAATGTTTGACGGTCAGTAAATGGCTACTCTCCTGTAGTAAAACTTAAAAAATGTTAAAAGTATGTTATTGTTAGCTTTGCGTGTTTGTGTGGGAGAGATTCGGCCACGTTGCCTCTCTTACGAGGGCTTAATACGAACATGTGAACGTTGTTGCGAAAGGTTTATATTAAAAACTCGAATTTTTGTCTTTGAACCTCCAACTGTAATGAGTCTTGACACTTTTCATGTGAAAATTTAGCTACATTTGTGTTTTTGTGTAATTTCTTCTCAGAGTTTTTATTTTAAAACTTGGCAAGTGTGGACATTTCAATGTACTGTATCAATGAATTTGGGTCTAAGAATTGATGATGACCATTTGATTCTTTGTTTTATCTTTTGCAATACTTTTGATTTGAAGTGAATCAACAATTTTTTTTAAAGTACAAATAAAAGGAAATTGTTTTAGCAAAAAAATGTCTGCCGATATCTTATTTTCCACCTTACAGCTTCGATCCGTAAATAACTGCTTTTATTGGTCGCTTTTGCTTCCTTTTGTGCGTGGTTTCAATTTCATTTCTTTTGATATCTGCAGCGACAATCAAATTCAGATCCTCTTCATGTTATTGCGAACAAAAATAAATTTATGTGTTTTTTTTACGATTATAGATACAGTTTCTTAGCAGGAAATTATGTGTCTGCAGCCTTTCACT
The DNA here is from genome assembly GCA_958336395.1 of Ctenicera cuprea. Taxonomy (NCBI): domain Eukaryota; kingdom Metazoa; phylum Arthropoda; class Insecta; order Coleoptera; family Elateridae; genus Ctenicera; species Ctenicera cuprea. Next base: position 2,117,367 of record OY284490.1, read on the forward strand.
CAAATCTTATTTAGGAAAACTATTGTTTCGTTATAAAAATGTTCAAACGTTTGGGTACGGTCCTGCCTTAAAAATATAAATAAATAATGGAGATTTGTAGGTAGAGATACACACTAATGGAAATAGAGTTCTACATGGGTTATGTGAGTGTACAAAAGATTTATTATTAATTTCTATATAGTTGTGTTGTTGTAGGGGTGACTCTATGAATCTAAATATTAATGATTTCACAAGGCCTTTTGTAATTGTCACGTGTCGATAACTGATCTAAATTAGAAAATCAATAGTTTGGCGTTCTAACCTAATTATACACCTTTAAAACGCGAACGGTGTTATTTTATTTATTTACCAAGTAGTTTAAAAAAATAAAATTTTCTTTCACCTTAAATATTTATTTATAAATGCAATAAAAAAATAAGAAATTGTATTAGGTAAAATTAATATGAAAACTGAAACAGTAAGATTAATATTTAGTTGTTCTGTAAAGTTGGTCATTAACGTCATCAAACTGCATTCATTAATTACGAGCCTAGGAAGTTCGACACTGTTAATGGATTTTCGCGGCATTTATGTACAATTCTCATTTGTTCCTATTCAGACTATAATCAGTTTACGTTTTCCACTAAATCTTCGTAGGTTCGCTAGAATTGATGAGTTTGTCTCGGATTTTGTCAATTTACTGTATTTCAGTGATTAAAGGTTAAAAAATATTTCTATTTACATTTTGTCTGAATAAATTGGTTTTATTGAATCATTTTACAATATTTCCGAATACCTTTTTTATTTAAGATTTTTCTTGAATTTTGGATATTAGTCCTTTTTAAATTTCTCATATACTTTCATATAGAACGCCGTTTTAACTTTAAGGTTTCGACGGCAATAAAATATTTTTTGACGTCAATTAACGATTATTTGAAGTCAATAACAAATTTTTTGACGTCGATAACGAATTTTTGGCGTAAATAAATAAATAAACTTAGCGTTTTCGACATCAATAAATTATTTGCTGACGCCTATAAACGATTTTATGACGTCAAAAGAAGAATTCCTGACGTAAACAAACTTTAAATTTTCCACGTCAATAAATTATTTTTTGACGCCACTAAATAATTTTTTGTCGTCAATAACTACTATCAGTCAAAAGTTTTTCTTTTGTAGGAAATAAACAAACTTTGAATATTTTAACGTTTATAAATGATTTTGTTACGACCATAACTGATTTTTGACATTAATAACTAATTTTTGGACGTCGAAAGTTCAATATTTGAAGTAAATTGACGAACTTTTAATGTTTGACGGCAATAAATGATTTTTTGACGTCAATAACTAATTTTTTAACGCTAAAAGATGCATTTTTGACGTAAATAAATAAACTGTTAATGTTTGACAGCAATAAACGATTTTTTAGAGTTAGTAACTAATTTTTTGACGTCGAAAGATGAATTGTTGACTTAAATAAATAAACGTTTAGTGTTTGACGTGAATAAATAATTTTTTGACGTCAGTAACTAATTTTTTGACTTCAAAAGATGAATCTTTGTTTTAATTAATGAACTTTTAATGTTTGACGTCAATAAGTAATTGTTTCATCGTCGTAATCAGCTTTTACGTCCTACTGCTGGGCACCGGTACTCTTCTCTGCCACGTACTCTCCTTAGCGATAAGGTGGAGTACGGGGGACCTACAGTTTAACGTCGAATCCGAACGACTAAATTCCAAAGAAGGTTTCAGGCATTAAGACCCCACGGCTGCCTACACCGGATTGAGGAATGTGAGTGGCGGGTTGCGGCATAGATTTTTATTGCTGCATGGCTTCGGCGGGGAATCGAACCCTAGACCTTCACCGTTAGAGACTGAGCGCCCAACCTCTGAGCTACCGCCACTCAATTTTTTCGTGCTGTTGCACAATTTTTTCCATAACTCTTACAAAATTTGAACTTTGGAGTTGGAGGTATTGCTTTTAGAATTCATGACAACCCAACAGCACAAAGGGTCCTGACGCTGAGCAATATTGACGAACATGACGCATGCATTTTAGGTGCTTGCCTTGTCATCTCGCGATAATGTTTGCTTGTTTATACGATAACATAAACATAATGATAGCAACGCCAGATAAAGCTACAGCATTATTAAGCTACTTTGTTTCTGACCTCAACATTATGGCACAAATCTCTCTGCTAACGGAGTTTTCTATGTTTTACCTTATTCGCTATTCTGTTTTACAACTAATGGTCTAGACTTGTGCAACCCTATATGCTATTATAGAAACATAGCTCTCTTGTAATTTAAAATTAAACGTTATTATATCTTTTAGAAAAGTGGAGCAGGTACGTTAAATGCAATATTGTTTGCTTTGCGTGTTTGCTAGGGCGGGCCTCGCCCACGTTGCTTCCTTTACGAGCTGCCACATAAGTCAATCAACGCTGCCACTGTTCCAATCAAATTAAAATGCTCCAAAATTCGAATTCAATTAGAAAATATTTTTATTTAAATCTTTGTTAATTAACCATTAACATTTGTTGATGTCACCTTTGTTATCTTACTTAAACTTGAAGTATCCGCGGTATAAATAATTGTGAAATATTAAAAGAAGCAGTAATCCACTTACAATATTTTATTATTGAGATTGTGAATTTTGGTAGTGGGAGTCTAATACATATTTTGTAATATTTTTCTTTTTTTTTATTATTCTTATTTAGGTTTAAGGCTATAAATATTTTATTTGAGGACATCACTGAATAAAACTGTTACATTGGAATTTTTGCAACAGTTAATTGTACTTACTAACTATTTTTTATACAGCCTGAATCAAAAGATACAAGTTTTAATAAATTCTGTTTTCTCTAACGCAGCAGTTTACTGCGCAGTAGTTGATTTTTGAATAGTTCGTTTTTGTTCGTACAGAAGTCTTGCCCAGAGATGCGATCTTAATTGTGTAAATTTTGAATTATTTTTTAATGATTAGTATTAGTAATATTTGTTTTTTTTTTCATTTTCAGCTGTAGCTAATATTTCGATTTCACCTTGACTTCATGGGAATAAAATTTTAACGCGACCGCGCCATCTCATGTGCACGAATAGAAGCTTTATATTCACAAAAAAATATTTTTGTAAACTAAAATGGAACTTTTTTTTCAACAATAAAATTTTTTCATTTGTTTTTACACATATTCTTTACACCGTAAAAATATTATTTTTGCACCAAAAAAACAAAAACTTTTTAAAGTAAAAAATTTGGCAGAAAAATAGAAAAGTCTAAAAAAAATATTATTTATGCAGACAAAAACACAATAATTATTGAAAAAAAATTTAATTAAACATAATATAATTTTTAATCTTTTAACTGGTCCAAACGACGCCTCATACGTTTCATCTCTTACGTAAAACAATACATGCAGAAAAATGCAAAAGTTACAAACTTGAAAACAAGTGGACATCTACGCATAAGGCTTTATATTTCCAATGGAATATACCTGTATTATGTAGTTGTTAGATCAAAACAAAGTTAGGAAGAATGTAGGTCAGTTCTTATTACTTTTTATGGCTTTGCTACAATCCAGTTTGGTTATTGAAGCAGATACCTATTAGCAGTGTTGCTAACTTAGTGCTTTTGGTACTAGAACTGGTGTTTTTGAGATCGGTTTTACGCCAAAAATTGAAATTTCAGCAACGACTAAACCCTAGTATTTAGTTGCGCTTCAGGTGTTTTTTAAATTTAGATTAATATCTCATCTGGCGTTTTTGTTCATTTGCATTAATTTTTTTAGAGTAACTAAAAATTACTTTGTATATTGTACTCATATTTTTTTATATATGTACAGGGTGTTTCGTTAGTAAAAGCCGGATTTATATGCACTAACAGTGTTGCCAGTTACATTTATCCTGTTGTGGCAGAGAAAAATATATCTGGCAACACTGTTAGTGCATATAAGAGTGGCCACTAAATTGGTTGATGGATTGGTTATCTGAAGAAATTGGTACACGTGCAAATATCTACAATTTTAAAACGTGTTATAGCTGATTTGTTTCTACAGATATTTAAAAAATGCTATTAAGATTTTTTATAGATTTCTTTGTGCAAATGAGACACCCTGTATCTATTAATTATTTCTTTCATAAAAGCAGTTCGTGTTGAATGTGATTGTCGACCTTTTACAAGTACAGATACTTAAAATGTAAGCAACTTGATAAGTTGACAAAGTTCTAACAAAACTTCCATTGTTTAGTAGGTACCTACTTACCGTTAGCTTTACGAAGTTATGCTACACTTGGAAGTTTGTTCTGAACACCCTTAACTCAAATGCAGTTTTTTTTCAGGAATTCCCATAGTTTATATTCTCATGGTTATTCCTGAACTGAAGCCATGGTGGTCACAGCCCAATCTACGCTTCCTGACTTGGTGCCACATCGTTGGACTTATAAGCCCTTGGGTGGGCAGCTTCGTCTACCATCTTTTTATGAACCTAGAGCGTGGTGAACGCATTTATCATCGTCTATTACAACTAGACATGCTAGGAATATGGATTTGCCAAAGTTTTGGTGAGAATTATCGCATTTTCTTTTTATTTTATTCAGTTAACGAGCTGGGACATTAGTCTTTTCTAAATTAACCAAGGGGCAATCCAAAAATTTATGGAACCATGATGTCATAAAACGAACACTCATCCACTAAACCCCCACTTCTTCACGTTTGCACCTTTTAAATTAAATTTTAATAGTTAAGGAAGAGGTAACAATCAGGGACACCTCGTTTTAACTTGTTTAATTAGAAAACTTAAATTTTAAACTGAACATCTGTAGAAAAGTAATTTTGTTTCATAAAACTTCTTTGATAAGTACAAAATTATTCAGATGCGAAATTTCGAATGGAAGTTGTTGGAAACAAACGCCCTACGTCTTCATTTAATAATAATTTGTCAGGAAACTGAAAAGGGTATCGGATTCTGTAATGAAATAAACAAAAGGTTAATGGAGCTTCCTTGTTGCAAAGGTCACGGGTAAAGAAATCAATTGCAAAGAGTGTAAAAATAGATTTATTATTTCTAACATTCATTAATCTAAGGCATGGTAAAAAGTTTTCCGTTTTCCTCAGGGCTGATTCGTGTAGGTAATTCAAAGAGAAATGAAAGACAACATAAAATATCAGAATAATACTGTTATTGAAGGTGTTTAACTGCAGAACAGTGATGCCAGGTCAGGGCGTTTTTCCGTAGTTTTATGTATTTTCTTTCTGCGCAAGAATACCACTTCATCGGGTTGTGCAATTCGAAGTTCTTTCAAATATTAAACATGTCTGAAGATGGTTAAGGGCCTTCATTCAGGGGTAATACCATATAATAGTGTGAAATAGTTTAGGCTTATAGAACCAGCGATGCATAAGGTGAGGTTGTGTCCCTGATACCACATTCGCGCCATTCACTCAAGATTTGCTTCATAGTCGAGCGAGTTAACGTACAGGATGTTCACAAATAATTCACAACAGGATGATGTTCTATTTTTGAGAAATTAATTTCACCCTTCAGGTGAACCTGGTGATCCCGAACATAGAATATTCCAGGCGTCTAGGCTTCTTAACCTACTTAATTCTGCAGTAAACACATTAAATGGCTTTGCTTCACCTCGAGAACAGTTAAGTGAATTCTGAAGCATAAACGTTTAAATTGTAAATATCGAACACATACTTTATTGAAATGCTGGCGTTTTTTAATGGCATGGAAATAGGGCCATTATATGCAAAAAGTTTTTATGGGTAGCTACAGTTATCTCTCAATAAAATTTATAGCTGCACGTTAATTTTAATTACCAAGTCAGATACGTACTATAGTCCTACAATATATTACACATCGTCAACGAATACGTTGACAAGCATAGTCGCATTGGCAATAAACGTGTTATCTGGAGACCCACTCAGTCATGCAATTTCAAAACATGCAACAAACTAGTTATTATTTTCTATTATTTTATTCAAGGTCCAAGGCTAGGATGACTTTGTCTTGCAGGTGCAATGCCTATGGTAACAGCTACCACTTACTGTCTTCCACGATTATTGAGATGGTTCGGTGTTTCGTCCTACTGCCTTTTTAGCCTTTGGGGTTTGTATAAAGTAAGTATATAAAAAAAAACAATTAGAATATTTTTAAATTAAATAAGGCAGAAATTTGAAATAAATATTTTAATTCTTTAAACCTCCCTATTTTTTACTAATAAAAATGTTTTGTAATTCATTTTATGTAAAATGTTAACATGAGAAGTAACTATTAGATTGTCAGTTATCTCAAGTTTCTTTTATGTTTTAACAATATTAATTCTTATGCATTTAAAGGCTCAGTGCATGTGCACCAACAGTGTTGCCAGATACGTTTTTCCTGCTACTATAAGAAAAAAACATATCTGGCAACACTGTTAGTGGAAAATGTATATGCACTAACAGTGTTGCCAGATATATTTTCCTTGCTACAATATGAAAAACGTATTTGGCAACACTATCATTATTGATGTTGTTTATTACTTCTACTATTTTCAGCATATGTATTTCTAGTAACAAATATTCATGTTTGTTAGGCAATGATAGCTCTGTCTCCTTGGGATAGAAGACTTTGTTTTCTACTACCATTCTGCATGCGGATCATTCTGTGCACTTTTCGTCTGAATCATTTTGGTGGAGGAGATCCTGCAGCTCTAATGCATCTTATTTTACAAGTCAGTAATTTCTAAATAAATGTTCTCAATATTTATTGTCAAACTACACGAGGTACCTAATCCGCATATTCATGCAGTAAAAAAAGTTATTTAATTTCTAAAAAAAATTAACTTCGCTTTCTTGAAACTTTAACTTGGTACCTAACTAAAGTCTATTCCTTTTACTTTTATTATATGCAATAAAATATTTGTGCAAAATTAAATATTTTTTTTAGGATTTGATATCAATAGTAGGAGCAGCAATCGGAGCGATGCACATTCCAGAAAGATGGTTTCCTGGATCGGTTGACTTGTATTTCAATTCTCACAACATAATGCATATTCTTGTAGTGACAGCTGTCTACTCCATGCATGTAGCCACCATGAGGGATCTGGCCTGGATGGACCAAGTAAAATGCAAGACCACGCTTTGATTTTCCTAGATAATTCTATCATTAAACTAATGTTTGCCTATATTGTTAAAACTTTGTATTTTTTAAACTTCAGTATTACTTCCTTATCATAGCAAATTAGACGCGTTGATGCGGTAACAATAATCTCTTCCACGATTGCGCACACACATGCTGTTGTTACTTAAATGCAAGAACGTAGTCAATTCTACAATGTTTGATGAATACTCTGCAAATGATTTTTTGCGTTACACATACAGTAAAACTAATATTTTATAAGTAATAAAAAATGACCATTTTTTCTGGCGTTACAAAAAAATAGCTTAGTACAAAATTAGTCATATCTACCATGTAAAAGTTTATGTGTAATTATGGGTTACATTTTATCTTAAATTTTATTACTCGTAGTAGAAACAAATCAGCATTGATTGCATAATACTGTCCATTTGTGTATAGAATTAGTCTTGAGTATTTTTTTTAATAGTCACAGAAGAATGTCTCATGAAAATTTGTATGGAAACGAAAACATTTCATTAATCTGGATTAATTTGCTTATACGAACTCAAATTTTCTAGTCAATTTTCAATACCTGCTGTGTTTGACATTATAACAGCAATAGTTTAATGGAAATTACATAAAGATATAAATTTTTCTAGTTGTCATTACGTAAAGGACGGATTTATATGCACTAACAGTATTGCCAGATACATTTTTTTCTACAGTAGCAGAGAAAACATATCTAACAACAACGTTGGTGCATATACATCCGGCTGTTAGCACTTATTAGCATACCCAAGAAACTAAATCTAGACTTCCGGTTTGGAGCCGCATCTGAAGATGTCTCATGCAACCGAAGACGACACGTTTGCAGTTTATTTATTCACCAATGACGCGGCTCCAGCCCGGAAGCCTAGATGCCATTAACAACGGCCGCGCAAGCCTAGATGCCATTAACAACGGCCGCGCAAGCCTGCAACTTAAATCTAAAAATATTTGTTTAAAGAAGAATTTTGATTTAATCATTATCTGGCCCCCGTCCTACTACTTTGAATGCTTAAGACTTCTTCTAGACGGACATTTTAAAAACGTAAAGCAATACTTGTAGTAATACATATATTCGTAGGTGTACCTATGTAGAAACTTGATTTGAGCATGCAAAGAGTGTCTTAGGGCTGCTGTAAACGTTTTTAACTTCCCTTTTGCATTGGTACATTTTCTAGTCTTCGTTTAAAGTCCATTCCATTTTTAAGAGCCTTTACAATTATTTAATAAAACTCCAGTAAGTAGGTGCAATGTTGAATTCACTTAGCAGAGAATTCGTCTTGGGGTCAAAATGATAAAATTTATTTTAAAAAACTTTTTTGGGGGTTTCAGAGACTAGAGAGTTTTTGACTTCGAAACTGTATCGGTTTGACATTACATATGTAAGTGTATGCAGAGAAAAACATTTAAAAAATAATTTCTACTAAACATATTTCTTGATTGGCGTGATTTAATCAAGTTCTTCAATTAGATTAAATTTGACAACAAAGTACCGAGTTATTTTAAATTGTGACTGATATGGGATACAAAAAATAGAATAATTTGAAAGTTGAAATGGTTTATACAATGGCTGTGTTTAATGTCTATGAGAGTGAAAGTCATGCCTATTCTGTAAAATTTTTATTTTAGCAAGAAATTAACGAATAGAAGGTTTCGGATTGATGAAATGATGATGTTCAGTTGTAGTTAATTTAAAAACAGGGGTTTAAACCCTAAGATTTTTAGAAAAAAAATATATTAGAGTATCAAATCGATCTGTATTATTTCCAACTATTATAGAGACCTACTGCCATATTCAGATCTCTCTTTTAAGCCCCTTTTTTGACAAAACATATTTTACCTACAATATAATACAAAAGAAGTTAGTTATCTGAATAAGGCAAACAGTTTCACTATTTGTAAGAGTACAAGCCTTTGAAATATTTATGTGTTATTAGCTTTGGTGATTGGTAGATTGTAGGTAACTTTGCTATTGACGTATATTGTTAACATGCAAAAAAAGTCGAGCATGTCAAATTAGAAAAAAGCAGTTATAATTTTTATTCCTTAAAGTTTTACATAGAGTTGTGTGTATACAGTCATCAAATATTTTGTCTTTAGGTAGAAACATTAAACACCTAATTATTAATAGGTAAGCTATGGCAGTTCAATAATGTGAAATGGTTTTGGTTGAATTGCTGCAAATTATCCACTAGATAATTGTTGTTGGATTTAAAACATTTGGCATGTAATTCTTAGATGTCGGCATTTTAAAATTGTAATAAGCCTTTGAGTCTTCAGCCATTTTTGCTAGAAGAATGTTCAACAATTTTTCTGAAAAAATATGACCTTGGAACCAGGGCTAGGTGCCCCCCCCCCCTTATCTCCCCGTATTCAGTTAGAGTTAGAGTTCACCATCAAATAATGGTATGGAAAAATGGCGCATCACAATATTATTAAAACCAGAAGATTGAGGATGATGTTTCGATAGCCAATAACTTATAACTATCATTACAGACAATATAAGCCGCCACCAAACACCATACTAAGCATTATTAAGTGCAGTAGCAAAACGGGGTGCAACACATGCAACACGTGCACACGCCGTAAAATAATTTACCTTGTATACAAACATGCACAGAATATTGCATGGGAAATAGTTATGTTAATTCAGAAAAACATGAAGATGTGGATGAAAGTCAGACTAATATTAATTAACGTAATCAGCTTTAACGTCCCACTGCTGGGCTATGGCAATCTTCTCTGCCACGTACTCTCCTTAACGCTAAGGTGGAGTACAGGGGACCTACAGTTTAACGTCGAATCCGAACGACTAAATACCAGAGAAGGTTCCAGACACTAAGGCTGCCTATAGAGGATTGGGGAATGTGAGTGGCGGGTTGCGGCATAGATTTTTATTGCTGCATAGCTTCGGCCGGGAACTAACCGTAAACCGTTAGAGGCTCAGCGATCAACCTCTGAGTTACCGCCACTAATGTTGATTAAATAAGATAATTTCAAAACACAGAAAATTTTAACTTATTTTTTGTTATTGAACATGTTTTGGTGATAAACACGAAAAGGTATGTAATTAGCATCAGCACCCTCCTCGCAACTCATCCTGGTAAAAGACTATTATTTGACTAATGTTGATTGAACGTATTTATTACTTAATAAGACAGACGAATTCAGTGTCATACATTACGATACATACTTTCAGTAGGTACTATTATCTCGAAATCTTTGAAAGATATCAAAAATTTGATATGCCCATATTTTTGTAGTTTTTTTAGAATATTATTTCTGTACCAGTATGCTTTAGGACCAAAGCTTTTTTAGGCTTACTGGCACAGAAATAATATTAAAAAATTGCAATAGCTATTAGAACCAAACCATAGCAACAAGCAGGTACTTAACAAAAAATATTTTTTTTTAGAATTAGTTCTTCCAAGTGTGCTAAAAACAAAATTTGTTTGTGTTCAAACAAATGAATATTACCATCAATTCATTCCACAGGAAAAAAAAAACTGGGGATTTGGTGATCTATTTTTAATTTATTAATATTTTTGTTGCATTTTGAACACATTGTTCTAATAACTTTTTTTGATATTTTTTTAAATAAGGCGGTTTTTCGCCAATTAATTTAATTTTTTTGAGTTTTCTGCCAAACCTGAAGTCACGTGACCTATGTTGAAATGAATTTTTGGGTCATCTGAGATGCAGAAGCGATCCCAAAAATACGGTTTTGGAAAATTCTAATTTTAAAAATATTCCCCCATATGTTGCAAACATTTTGCCGGTCACTGTACATAATATAGAGAAATTATCAATATTAATGCCAATATTATTAATATAGTGATATTATCTAAATATCATTATCATACTACTACCGATGTTATCGACAATATCGATATATATCGGTATTATTGATATAAATTCAATATTGATATTCAGCCCTAGTTATTTGATGTCATTAAAGTTCTGTTCTAATAAGTGTTTAGCATAATTGGGGTTATCCAAATAGTTTATTTGATACAATTAAATACTATCCGATTCCATAGTTTGGTGATTAATGGGAAAAATTCCTAAAATTATGAACAAAACCAATAACTGTAATGTAGTTTATAAGACAACTAAAAAAATTTTAAACACTTTGTCTAATGCGAAAGGTAAGACAGGTGATTTACTAACATCAGGCATTTATAAATTAAGTTGCTCCCAATGTAATTCGCTTCATATAGGCCAGACAGTATAAAATTTTGAAATTAAGTACAAAGAACATGTACGTTGTTACAAATATAAATCCCAATTACGATAAACACATATTGGAACACAATTATTCAATGACATATCTAATAACACTAATATTTTTACACTATTGTGATGATAAACCTAAATTAAATATATTTTTACTGAGTTAACCTATTACACGATGATCACTAAAAGGAACATAAACCATTAGACTGGGGTTATAGTGGATGCATGTTCTGACAAACATATTACCAACAAATACATCCGAACTGTTCGTCAGAAACGGTTGGTTAGTGTAGTTGCGTATACTGACCAAAAGTTTGTTGTTTTGTGTAATAGGTATCATACAAAATGGATGTGGTTGATTATTATTATTTATTAGAGAATCCTTTACTAAAAGTGTTAGTTTTAAATGATAGATAGGAATGTGTTAATTAAATGTTTGATTCAATAGCGGAGAATGGAAAATGCCACAATTTGTTTCAAGATCTGTTGAGACAACTTAATAAATTTCTAAAGTATTTTAGAATGGCTTCTGAAACAATTTTTGGAAATTCTAAATGGAATTAAAAGAAAATTTGTACCTTATAACACCAGTACATCCATAGCACGTCCCACCCAGACATTATGGTGTTCACAGCGGACGTTCAAAATCAACACAATAGATCTCCACTGGACATTCGCTGTATTTCAGTTTGCAACAATTTTGGACATCCATATGTTGTCCATAACATGTCCTGTGGCGTGATACTACTGAACAGTTAATAGAATATATTATATTTAAAAAAAAAAGATTAATAAAACAAATTTGAAATCATGAATGTTGGTTGCATAAGACACTGTAATTAGCTTTAAACCAAATACTCCTCATTTTGTTTCAGCAGTTCTTACTAATTAATTAAAAAACAATTGCAATCTGCTCAACAAATTTATTTGCAACAGTAAAGTACATATGATAAGAATCTTCATAATCTAGACAAATTTCTACAGAACAATCAGAAATCGCTTAATCAAGGGGGCAGTGAAAACAAAACCGCATGTCTCAAATTGATAAAAAAAAGTTTTTTCAACGGCCCCTTGATTAACTTTTTCTTTGATTGCGGTGTATATAAAAACCTGTAGGAAAATTATATGCATATCTAGGTTATGATGTGCGACTTAGTTGGGTTTCAAATAATTGTGAATAAAGACGTATAAACTTACCTTGCATAACTTGGAGAAAATTCACAACATATAACCGCTACCTGTTAAATATACCCCAATAAAAAAACACAAGAAACACGACCAAACTAACAGCTTTATTAGAAGGTTCACGAAAATAAAGTAAAGTACTCAATGGCCATGCAAGCAACATCAAGGTCCCTGCGGTAAGGTGTCGTCAAGTTACGGTTGAAAATGTTACTGCAGAACTTAAAAGGACATGTTAGGAACATCCAGTGGATGTTGAAGATTTAATGATTAAATATCCATTTTATGTCCATAGATGGAGGTTTATTAGAAATCCACTACAGACCCACAGCATGTCCTTGGAAATCGGACATAAACTGTACTACAAATGAACAACCTATGGATATCCCGTGCTATATGGGATTAACTTCTCGCTATGCATATTATATTATCTTTAATATACATTCAAATTGCTATAGTTTTGACAAAAACATCAAACTCATTTGTTCAATCAACCCGTTCGGACAAGTCAGTGCGGCATCAAACTAACGTTACGTGCGCAGTATAACTGCTGAAATTACACTTCAATTATTTAATTTGTTCCTACATGTTTGGACGTATTCTTTAGATGGAATGTTTGGCAGAACACGGTTGCACTATAACAGTAGCTATACTGCTACCTTAAATGTTGACCTAAGAGCTTTCTCACAATTTTCTTGTCGACAGCACTGAATTACGTGTTTTGTAAAAATTTGGGGGGTCCAAATGGCATTTCGAGTCAACAATGCCGTGTAAAAGTGCAAAAAAAATTTAATTACATCATGCACTTCTAAATTTCTAATGTAAAAATCTAATTTTAACTTTAACAGATAAGAATGTAAAATAGCTGATTGGAATAATTTAGATTATCATAATTATGTAAATAATACCATGTAAAATAATGTTTCTTTTATTTATGTAAATTACAGGCAGATAAATAAATTTTCATTAACAACAATGTATAGTAATTTTTCTCAAAAATATTTTTAAAAAAATAACGAGTCACACTTAAAAGTATTTGTTAAATAAAAAAAAACAAAAAAAAAAATATATAAAATACTTTTTACTTTTTATGACTTATCATTAGTGAAGAGAAGGTGTTATTATTAGTAGTTATCTATACTTCATAATACATCTAGTAACTACATAATTTTCAATGTTTGGAATAGAAGTAATATTTTAACTTTTCAAAATAAGTCTTTTAGTAACACTAATTATTATTTAAATAAATACAGGGTCCCTCAAAACTCTGCCGTTCTTTGATAGCTCTGTTAATATTATAGATAAAGAAAAACTTTAAACAGAGTTGTTAAAGTGGTTACGCCGGTACAGCACTTTATTTTGTTATTTGAAATAGAACACCCTGTATATTATTAGATTTTTAGATTCTACATTTAATTACAAGTATAAAAGTGTTAAGGTTAATCATATTAAAATTAACGGTTTTCGAGGTATTTGAGTTTTTGCAAAAATTTTGACATCTGTTGGCTATTATTAAAAAATTAAAATTTTAGATAGCAAAATTTTTGGTAAAACGCTAATACCTCAAAAATTTTATACCTGTAATTAAATTTAGAATACAAAATGTAATAATATACAGGGTGTTGCATTTAAAATAAACTAAAATAGTGTACGAGCTCAATCAAACACCCAGTATAATTGATAATATTTTAAAATATGCAGCAGTTAATTATCAACAACTTTTGTATTGAAACCTTTTCTCTATCTTTAATTTTAACAGAGCTATCAAAGAATGGGCCGGGTTTTGACAGACCCTGTATACTTCAAAGTATAAATCCGATTCCAAAACAAAATGGATGTCTATTTTAACATTAACAACAATAATGTCACAAAACAGCTCTAGTATATGCATAAAAAAAAATATAAGTGACATTAAATTTGTTTCACCAGAACATCTAAATTTGAACGCTAAATAAAATAAGGTACATCTTTACTACTCCAGTGGGCTGTAGGATTCCGCAGTGTAACTCTTCACTCGAGAAAACCATAGTGGTGGAAATCGGTTACCAACCAGTTCAAAAACAGAAGTGCTTTCAGTTCCATTTCTGTTCCGTGTATACACGGAATAACCTGTCCATACTAGCTGAGTATGTTTTTGATTTTTGTAATGTTGTATTTGCATTTCCTAAAATTTTATATCTTTAATTTATAGTCCTTACAGTAAAACAATGTTTAAGTAGTCAGTTTTCGCTTGTATACATATATTATGGCAAAATTATTTCATAACATATCCCACATAAATCAATTAATTAAAATAAATAATAATGAAATAATGTATTGATTAGCAAAAAATGTAATAACATTATTTAGATTTACTTAAAATATTTAATTAAATAAAATATAATGAGAATGGCACAGGAACCAAACACTGTTATAGCCTGGTGGGGACGATTAGATTTTGTACAGTGCGTTTTTTTTAATATTAAAAATTTTTAAAATTTCGAAAAGGACGGTTTTAGCATAATAGTGCCCTAGTTATAAACTTACCAAATGAAACGTTTGTTGGGAGTTATCCTGTATGGCTTCTCTTTTCCTGTTTCTTTTGTAAATCGGATTGGTTTTAGGTGTTTCATCACGATGTACAACTAAGGTAACCTTATCATCTTTAAGTCTATAATGACCAGATAAAACTGCAGGACTTTTAGCTGTTCGATACTTTAATTGTCCCACACATTGTGCAGGCTCATCTGCAGTTGTTAACATTAATACTAGTCCGTCAGGAAAAAATCTATAAAAACATCTTGATTTTTATAGCATCAACACTAGAAATAATTCAGAAATAGAATTTTTGTTGCTTACACCCTTTATCTGGGCGTCCAAAATAAAACCCTGTATTTATAAATTCTAACTCGGTCGGGAACACAGAAAACATTTTTTAAAAACAGTGAAAAAAATCACAAAATCGTGAATTGTTCATCTTCACTGCATCCTACATAAAAAAAAGTTCTAAGAAAAAAAAAACTATTACAATTGTGCGTAAAATTTAAAAAAAAATTATATTCTAGTCTTAATAGTTTCCAAAGAACCCCAATTTTTTCAAATTTTTGGTCCCTGATGATCATACGTAAAAGTGGTCTAGAGATGAGTTAAAGTACACCCAATTTCCTATAAATCCCCAAAGAAAACTACCCTCTATCCCTAATAGGTCGCAAGCTATGACCTCTCAAAGTAGCACATTTTCGAGCGTTTTTCAAGCCTGTTTTGTAGGCTTGCATTTTTCGAAAACAGCTCCTTTTCAGTGCATCCAATATACAAAAAAATAAGCTAAACTAAAATGAGAGAGGACATAATTTTGTGTAAAACAAAAAAGTAGGCCAGGCAATGGGTAGGTTCTGACTTACAAAAGGTCAAGGAAAGTAATAATTTGGTAAATTTGTACAGTTCGGTGTCCTAATTAAGATTCCGAGTTTGCGACCGCCGCTCGCGCCGCCATATTGGAAAAATGGTACCGAAAACCAGTTTTTCGAGAATATCTTCTCTCCAGCGCCACCTAGGTCAAAAATAGTTATATTTAATTATAGAGCATAAAATTTCCTGCAACTTTTGTAAGAAATATTTTTCAATCAGATGAATAGTTCACGAGTTACAGCGGAGTCAAGCTCAGCAAATTTCTACAATTCGCAAAATCGCTACATTTTTTCTCGAAATTTCAGTAAATACCGATTACTTAATATGTACCACCGTTTTTTACTCATTTCCGTACCACCATGAGGTAGAGTGAGAAGCGCGTTTTTTTTCATGTGGTATCCCCAGTAGGCCTAATCCACGATTCGTTATGTACTGATGTCTTTTCTTCCGTTTCGATGCCCTAGATGGTCCAGGCTCACTGATATCAATATCTTCTTGCAAATTTCTTTCCTCCTCTTCCAAGTTTTCATCTTCGTCGTCTTCTTCGACCTCGTGTGCTAATAATTTCGCAACGGTCAGGTCTTCATTCTCGTCGTCGTCGTCTTCTTCTTCTTCTTCTTCTACAGAGCCCGCAAAAATCTCTGCGCTGTTTTCACACGCGTCTCCATGGCAGCATGTGCAGATAACAGAACACTTCAAGCCTGTTTTCCTACACCCACAGGCTCGACCGCACCCCTTCTTGCACTTGCACGAAATGAATTTCAGGAGTGCTTCGGGTGCCGGATCTTTTGTTGTTTTCACTGGAGTAAACCCAATCGTGCTTCTTTCCCAACCCCACTGCTCTGGACTCTCGTGTATATCATACCAAGCCTGAACTTGGTGGTAGGTCCGAAGGGAATGTTGCCGTGCAGCTTCTCTTGTAGGGGGTAATGCAGCAAGATTGAATTTACTCTTCGTCACGGATCTTGCGAAATTTTGATAACGTAGGGAGCCCAAAGTAAGTAAGTTTTTTTTGGTAACGCCGTAAATAGCGATAAAAAAGCTTTCCCCCGCAGCAGCAATGACTTTGGGATCTGCGTTTCGCTCTTTGAAAGCTTGTATAGTTCGGCTTAAATATTCGTTCTGTTCAAATGCGTTTATAAACTTAATTTTTGATCAATGGGAATGACAACGTCTTTAATTTTGATATTGCTGTTGATAACTGCAAGAGGAATCACTTTATCTGAACGTTTGAACTTCACGGCTTCGAAGTTGTTGCCAATTATTTTGGAAATCGCCAATTTCACGAGAATTGTGACAATTGATTCTTTCATCTCCGACGACGCCAGTGCTTATAGACATCAATTCGCCAATTCTCTGGAAAGGAGGGTGTGAAGAGAACCAATCAATAAGTTTTTTCAAATGTTTTTCGTCACGGATGATGCGCGAACTCCTCATGTCTACGTGCTGCTCTGTTGTTGTCATGGATATTCCGCAAAAATTTTCAATTCCATCCCAAACATTGTACATATATACCATTCCCAATGTCCACATCGTGAGAACGCTATCCGTTAATTCACGTTCACGAGTAAGACCACCAATGCTTTTCATCGACCTCATTAGCGTCTGTTCAATGGTCATGTCAGACCAAATGCCTGACCAGAACTTGTCCAAACGCCTGATAGTAAAATATCCTTTTGTCGTGAAATTTTCGTACTCAGAAGGGTCCATTTTATCTGCCAAGCTCATCATATTTAATTTAGGCATTTATTATTTTTCGCCTTTTGTTTTATCCAAGGTTGCAGTGGAAGATCAAATGTAGCAGCTGCTACAGTTGAACTGCAACCTTGTGATTTTCTCATTCGTTTGCATGTTTTTTTTTATTATAGTTATCATAATTAATTATTTTTTGTTTTTTTCTCTATTATGTATGTTAATTTTTGTCTCTGCGAATGTGGAAAATAAAGATAATTATTATTATTATTATTATTATATTCTGTAAATACAGGTGGCAAGCCTTTGCATAGAAAAAATGACCACTTGCGTGGAAATAAGGGAGCATGTTTTGGATCGTGTCCAAATGAAGTTTCCAGCAACCCATTCATTCTGCTTCGACGTAATCGATATTTACTGAAATTTCGAGAAAAAATGTAGAGATTTTGCGAATTGTAGAAATTTGCTGAGCTTGACTCCGCTGTAACTCGTGAACTATGTATCTGATTGAAAAATGTTTCCTACAAAAGTTGCAGGACATTTCAGGCTCTATAATTTTTGTAATAGCTATTTTTAACCTAGGTGGCGCTGGAGAGAAGATATTCTCGAAGAACTGGTTTTCGGTACCATTTTTCCAATATGGCGGCGCGAGCGGCGGTCGCTCAAGGTCGCAAACTCGGAATATTAATTAGGACACCAAACTGTACAAATCTACCAAATTAGAACTTTCCTTGACCTTTTGTAGCGAAAGCCCCCTTTTATGTCTTCAGTGCCTGGACTAAAGCTCTCATAGTTTCAAATTTTTGGCCCACACATTGTACTCTTCAGATTTCTAGAAATACCGTTGTCCGTTATGATCATACATAAAAGTGGTCCAGGGATGAGTTAAAGTACACTCAATTTCCTGTAAATCCCAAAAAAAAACAACCCTCTAACCCTAAAAGGTCGTGAGCTATGACCTCTCCAAGTAGCACATTTTCAATCGTTTTTCGAGCCCGTTTCGTAGGGTTGCAGTTTTTCAAAAATAGCTTCTTTTGAGTACATCCAATATAAAAATAAGCTAAACCCAAATGAAAGAGTAGAAAATTCTGCGTAAAACTAAAAAAAATAATAATTACTTTTTTTTCGTTTTGCGCAAAATTTTATTAGCTTTTTAACCGACTTCAAAAAAAGGAGGAGGTTCTCAATTCGTCTGTATGTATGTTTTTTTTTTTATTTTTATGTATGTTCGGGCATAACTTTTTTGTTTATGAACCGATTTTAATGATTTTTTGGTGTTGGGTTCAGTATAGCTCCAAGGTGGTCCCATTATAATTTCATTGGTATTGGAGCTTGAACTTCGAAGATACTCCTCAAAATCTATTTTTTTAACGGACTTTTTTAGTGTTTCCGTATTTCATCTTCCGTTTCAACTAGCAATCGTTTCCTCATTCGAGAAGCACCCTTACTAAGTCTGCCCATCACTTAAAATTGTAAAATAAATAACTTTTAAAAAAAAAGAAAACCGACTTCAAATAAAAACACAAAAGTGACATGAGTTAACTAAAAAGCAAAAAATAAATGTTTTTTATATAACAGTTTAATACTTATTTGTTGTTCCGTTTAATGTAATTAAGAAATTGTTGTTTATTATATAATTATTAATTGTTTTATAATTTTTAAGTCGGTGCCCAGTAAAACATAAAAATTATATACCTTGCTACAATAACAAATTAGATTCGAATTTTTATGTTTTACTGGGCACCGACTTAAAAATTATAAAACAATTAATAATTATATAATAAACAACAATTTCTTAATTACATTAAACGGAACAACAAATAAGTATTAAACTGTTGTATAAAAAACATTTATTTTTTGCTTTTTAGTTAACTCATGTCACTTTTGTGTTTTTATTTGAAGTCGGTTTTCTTTTTTTTTAAAAGTTATTTATTTCCTTAGAACTCCTTTCAATGAAAACGAACAATCCATGATTTTGTGATTTTTGCACCTTTTAACATTTTTCGGAGTTCCTGACCAAGTTAGAATTCCCAAACTCACGGTCTTTTTATGGATGCTCAAATAAAAAATTGAAGAACAAAAAATTATTTTTTTTATAAAAGCATCTGACGACTATGAAAAATTGTTTTAAATTACCTTAAGTATCGATAATACGTAACAATGTGCCAAGGTCTATAAAACTGATCTTGAAAACTGTTCTCTCCGTGCCGAATGTAAGTAGTTTTACTTATGTAGCACCCATTGAAAAGAAGACGCGCCCGATCAACAAACATTTGTCTCCAAGAACTAAATCCGTTAGGTAAACTACCAAGGTTTAAGCCCCATGTTCTGTGAAAAACGTCATATGTTAAATAAATAAACATTAATCGGAAAAAAAACACTTCAATAAGTTACCTAGCACATATCAACCGCCATATCTCAGAATCACGACAACACAAGTAAAAACCTCGACATGTGCGAGAACACATTTCCAGTGAACGAATATCTAGTTCACTTGAAACCACCCAGCGCAAAATATACAAAACGATTTCCATCGGCAAGGCAGAAAGATGGGTGCTCTACAATATAAATTAATTATTATACAGGGTTCGTCAAAACCATGCCATTCTTTGATAGGTCTGTTAATATTAAACATACAGAAAAAGTTTAAATACAAAAGTTGTTGGTAATTAACTGCTGCATAACCCAAAATTATTATGTTATATTGAGTGTTTGGTTACTCCCATACAGCACTTTACATTGTTATAATTTATTGTCCATTTCGCAAAACTTTAAATTTCAATACCTTTTGTTTATTAAATACAACACCTAGTATTTTTTAACACAGTCAAAAGTAAAATTAAATTCTCTTTCGGTTTGATACCTGGCTTGTTCTCTACCAAAAACAAATATTTGTTTTTTCGTACTTTCTATAAATGGTATACAGAGCGTTGTATTTAAAATAACAAACTAAAATGCTGTATGGGCATAACGATTGATAACAATTTTAAAATATGCAAATTATCAACAACTTTTGTATGTAAACTTTTTCTCTATCTTTAATATTAACAGAGCCATCATAGAACGGCACGGTTTTGACAGACCGTGTACGATTGTATCATTTTTCTCCAAGCAAGCTAACCTTTTGTTCGTTTACTGGTATACATATGCAGTGATCTTTGTTAAATTTTCGTTGAATATGAAAAAGTAATTCTCCTTTTATATCATCCTCCTCATCAAAACTGTCATCGGTATTTTCATCATCGTGATCT
Organism: Ctenicera cuprea; assembly: GCA_958336395.1. Lineage (NCBI taxonomy): Eukaryota > Metazoa > Arthropoda > Insecta > Coleoptera > Elateridae > Ctenicera > Ctenicera cuprea. The sequence continues at coordinate 2,138,245 of OY284490.1, forward strand.
TCGTCAGTACTCTCATCAGCATTGAATGCTTTTTCAGCTGCTTCTACAAGGAAAAACATAAAAAAAAAACAATTTAAATATCGGAAAATATTACACCTACCTATAATGTTATCTTCAGCACCTTGATAGTCTTTAGCTTTGTGTTTTGTTTTTGTATCAAGTCGGAACTCGATGTCAGGTACAAGTTGTACAGCACGGCGATAAAATTGAATGGCTTCGTATAACTTTCCCGTGCGTTCCATTTCAACACCATTTAGAAAAAGCATTTTGGCCTGCAACAAGTACAATTATTAATGGTTATTTATACAGGGTGTTTGTAGAGGATATACCCATCATTAAGTCGAATATTACAATATTACCGGGAAGAGGGTATATAAAAGATGTCAATTAAGTCAATTTCGAAAACGAATTCAATGGTACAAACAAAAATACAAAATCTTCTTTTCGTTTTTGAGCTACAGTCAAAAAGTGCAGTTTTTAACACTTCCAGTGGATGTTGTAGCTCATATGAAATTAATCTAACCACGTCAGTAGATAAGAGAATTTTATTTTATTTTAATTTTATTTAACAGAAGTGAATGATTATTGGTGTCAAATGCCTTAGCCAGGCCAAGAAATTCTGCAATGCTAGACCTCGAATTACCAAGTGTATCGTATATGTAACTAGTGTAACGAAATTGTATCATCCGTTCCCCTATTTTCCATAAAGCCAAATTGTTGGTTGGAAAGAATTTTGTAACTTGTTAAAAATGATACAAGTCTTTCTTTAACTAATATTGCAAAGATTTTTGCTGTAGTAAATATTAACAAAATAGGTCTATAATTGTTAGTTGAATCAAAAGCACCGTGTTTATGTATTGCAATAACTACTGCTGTCTTAACATTTGGGAAAGAAGTCACTTAGGTATGTTGTCGATGCATTTTTCAAGAATAACAGATCTATAAACCAAACTTCTTTAAACTATTTGATTGTAGACCGGATATGAAAATTAAATAATTGACAATTAAAAATTTGTCTTGCACAGGATTGCAACCTGGGACTTCTGGTTACAAAACAGTAATTGTAAGCGCTTAGCCACCGAAGCATTAAAAAGCAGTCAATGTTACTCTGTTATTAAAATGGCACGCTTAAATTTATTAATATCTATTTAGATATTTGGTTAACTTTAAATGTAAAAATTATTTGAATATGACTAAACAGCACTAGCAACAGTTAATAACAATAATACAGTTTAAATTCTTATCCAAAGTATTCTGGGCACATACAATCTGGAAAAATATAATTTCCCATGCATTTTGCATATAGTTCAACTTTTCTGTATATTATGGTTTGCCGAGGATCGCACCAAAAGTAAAGTAGTTACCTATTTTTGGGCCCTTTTTATAGAACATACTGTATAGTAGATTTTAAATATACCCTGATGAATTTCACAACATTTCATAACGCATAATTCAGGCATTCCTTTGGAAGTGCATTACATAATTCAGAAGCATTTCACATATTACATAAATATTTTAGTACTTGAATTTCAAATGTACTGCAGAGATACAGGGGATCATCCTTCAAGTGTGATTTTCATACTTTATTTTACTCAAACTTAAACACTTAGAAAGTGGTGTGTCTTTGTAATGATGGAATTTCTGGTAAAATTGCACTAGATTGATTAAATCTTACATGACATGTATGTTAAAAACATCTTGTATGATCAAAATGCTGAAACTTACAGTATTTTCTGTATCTTCACTTTCCTTTACGTAATCCTTGCTAGTTCCAGACACCTTTTGTTGTTTATTGGATACTGCCAGTTCTTTTTTCCATTTCTCACGAAAACTATCCAATGCATCTTCTACAGTTTTCGTCTAAAAGTAACAGCACAAGAAACGTGAATTCGTACTCAAATTTATTATTTTCGATAACCATACCTGATTTGGAGAAGACGAAGATTCCTCTTGTTCTTCTTCCGAAGAATCTGCCGTAGACGCTCCTGGTGCACCCCCATCACTAGATTTTCCACCTTCAATGTTCTAGACAAAGATAAATAATATTAAAGTTGGGTTTTTGAGAATAAAATACAAAAAGACGTATCATTCTTGATTATATAATTTTACAGCTGATTATTTTGTAAATAAAAACGTAATGACAGTATTTAATTTACTTGCCATTTTATACCCTTCACTTGTGAGGGTTAATTTATGAGAGAAGCTCACGATCAGTATATCGCACAACGATTTGTTCGTGGTAACAGATTTTTGCAGTGAATATGCTTGCCATGTTTTGCTACAACTTCCTACGTTTTGGTTTTGGTTTGACAGTTATTTCAAGGTGACACATGGTGCCAACTGTATCTTAGTGATCAAATTTGTCAATTTTCGAAAGCTGTGTTCGCATCCCTACGAATTTTACTCGTAGATATATTCGCAATCGCCAACAAAGTGGCTGACGTCTGGCGGTGAAGTTTAGAACTACAATAAAAAGGAAAACAAAGTGTTTAGCTATTAGATGCACAACACTTGTTTTAAGTAAAAATTCAAAAATTAATTCGTTTTAAATGACTCCTAGCTCAAAAAGACTTTGTTTGGCATCTCAGTGTAATGCATATTGCAAAAAAGAAATTTTATTGCACCTATTTTCGCATAAAAACCTAGAGTTCTATAGGGCATGGGCCATTGCAGCGAGCAGATTTTCCAGCTTAGCGGATACACCTTAAAGTGTCAACACTCTTACTTGGCGGCTATTGTATTACTTACAATGATATTATTTTTATGGGGAGATGAATAAGGTGCATCGTTTGTCAAAAATTTTATTTAATTTTTTTAATTTACAATTTATTTTTCAAGCAGAATACTCACAATAAAACTTATACAAAACTATTTCCTAGTACTAACATTCACTAAAGGTACAAAAACTCCTGTGCATTGATGGTATTTTAACGTTTGATTAATTTATTATTAGATTATATTTTTACAACCACACATTATAAAGGAGGCTGCCGTAGAAAGTGCTTCTCCTTCTCCAATTAGTCGTCTTCGTGTATCCAAATATTCAATAATATTCATCTGTGAGCCATACTAATTTCTTTAAATTTTAAATAAAACCAAATTAACACACTATACAAACATAGAGGGCTGTGGCTGTGACCATTAGGCGTTGTGACTACGTAAGGCGATACGATCGTTACTTAAAACTATTATGCGTTATGAATGTATGGTGTTGTGATCATAGACTGTTGTTAGGCGTTGTGAAACAACGTTAGGCGTTATAAAAACACAAATTACTAATTAAGCGTTGTGACCATTAAACGATGTGATTACAGCCCCAAAAAACAGGCGGTTTTTATTGGTTTTCGGCTATGGTTCCGTTTTTGGTGCTGACCCCTGAATTTTATTGTTATGCAATGTTGTGTAAGCTCATCCTAACTTCTTAAGGCAAACTTAGTGATTTTTCATTGTAAATGTTTGTACGACATTTTGGAGTGAATAGTGAAATTACTTAGAAATTTTGTTACTTGCTAGTTTTGTACGGTCCTGATTCGTTATCTTAAAGAAAAAAACTTCAGGAAAATGGTTCTAGAAAGTACCATGATATGGTAAGAATAATTTATTATTTGTGTTAATGTACAAATTCGTTTAATTCATTATAAATTTAATAAAACAATTATTTGTAACCTACAAATCTTTTGTAAGTCAATGACTTGGCAGTTTTCTACGTTTTTTTAATATATAAAAACTTTTGTGTTATTACAGTGTGGATAATAGCGATTTTATGCGTAATGGAGATTTTCTTCCAACACGTCTACAAGCACAACAGGATGCAGTTAATTTGGTTTGCCATTCAAAATCTCGATCCAATCCTGAAAACAACGTTGGTCTGTTAACGCTAGCTAAGTAAGTTATAGTTTTAATGTATTATGTTTTTTAAGACTTCCTAAACGCTAATTGAAATTTAATCAAAATGTATGTGATGTGTTTATGCTATTTGGATAATTTTTACTTAAAACTATTCAATTTGTACCCAATGTTGCCCAAGTAGGTAGTTGATTTTATATTACTAAACAGATTAGGCAAACCTTTTGGAGTTGGAAAACTACTTTAGTCTGTAGATTTTGTATAAGCTTTATTAATATACAGTTGACGTCAAGGTAAAATCGTTTAATAACTTGGTTTTATTAGCGTGGAAGTTTTGGCAACACTCACTAGTGATGTTGGTCGCATATTATCAAAACTGCATTCTGTAACGCCTGATGGTAACATAAACTTGCACACTGGAATTAGAATTGCTCATGTGAGTACCTGTTATTAATTTCTTGCAAATCAAGGATGATTTTTCTTTTAACATTTACAGCTTGCTTTGAAACACCGTCAAGGTAAAAACCATAAAATGCGTATTGTTGTATTTGTTGGTAGTCCAATAGCAGCCGAAGAAAAGGAACTGGTAAAATTAGCCAAAAAATTAAAAAAAGAAAAAGTTAATGTTGATATCATCAGCTTCGGAGAAGATGCTATTAATACTGAAGCATTAACAACATTTATCAACACTTTAAATGGCAAGGTATTAACGGTGATTATTTAAAATTACAATTATTGAAACCAACATGAGTAATGCACGTGTTATTTAATTGTAGGATGGCACCGGAAGTCATTTAGTAACGGTTCCTCCAGGCCCCCATCTCTCCGATGCCCTACTTTCTTCTCCCATTATACAAGGAGAAGACGGTACAGGTGGAGCAGGATTAGGAGCGTCTGGTTTTGAATTTGGCATTGACCCCAATGAAGATCCAGAATTGGCTTTGGTATGTTTACTTCTAAAATCTTTTATAGTGATTTAAGACGGGTTCAGCAGAATTTCCAGGTGTGGTGAGCTTAGTGTTAAGCCTTGCCACAACAGCAATGAACTGATGTTCACCAAATTTAAAAATGTATTTACAAAATATACACTGCTATTTAGGCTCTGCGCGTGTCAATGGAAGAGCAACGTCAGCGCCAAGAGGATGAAGCAAGACGAGCCAAGGAGGCTTCTGCTGCTGAGGGTGGCGTTAAGGCTACTCCGATTAAGGAAGAACCAAATGAAGAAGCACTCTTGGAAAGAGCTTTGGCTATGTCTATGGAGGAAGGTGAAGCTATAACGAACCCCGCAGCACCAACTGTGGATTTCGCTAACATGACGGAAGAAGAACAGATTGCTTTTGCTATGCAAATGTCTATGCAAGATGCACGTAAGTTGATATTTGATTAGTTCTTGTAATTGGACTATTTGATATTGTTTTTTTGGTGCAATTTGTTTTAGAAGAGTCGAGCAATTCCAAAAAGAAAGACGAACCCATGGAAGTGGAAGGTGATGAAGATTACTCAGAAGTGATGAATGATCCAGCTTTTCTTCAGAGTGTTTTAGAAAGTTTACCAGGAGTTGACCCACAATCTGAAGCTATTCGCCAAGCTGTTGGGAACCTTAAAGATAAGAAGAAAGAGGATAAGGATGATAAGCAACAGAAGAAGTAGATGATTTTGATTGTGTTATTTAATTAATTAGAATAATTAATAAATTGATGATACCGGAGACCGTTTTTTCATATAGGGTATTTTGAAGAAATTAAAAGGACTTTGTATGTGCTTTTAATAATTTAATGTTTAAGATTTGTAATTGTATTAAAGAGGAGGCGAAATTAAAAATGTTACTGTACTGAAGATTTTTTTAAAACTTTATTTAAGGTATACAGTGTGCCCAGAATAACTTGGACGGCATGGGCATCTTGACAAGTATAAGAGATACAAAGTCGGTGAAATTAGATGAAAGTTGTCTAATTTAGGGGTTCTAGATGCCATTGATAATGACATTTGTTATACGAGAGGGTTAAGACATGCCGTCGTTTCCTGTCGCTCACACCTCCAAAATGTGCTTTGTAAGATAGGTATTTCGTTCCTTCTTTTACTAATCTTGTGTTTCTTACTAGATATTTTTTAATGTCCAAGTTTGTAGGTTATAGTATTAGTCATGTGCCTGCATTTTAAGAAGGGGATTGATTGTCTTGTAATAAAATATGGATTTGAACTTTGCACATGTAATGTGACGTCTCTAAAGGCAAAAGTACTGGACCGATTTTGATGAAATTTTAAATCATGAGGTATATCGAAAATTTTCGTAGTTGTATTTATAAATTATTAAATTCACTTACTAGATAAAAGAGAAAAACTGAAAATGCAGAATTTCTTTAGGGTAAAATATCTCTGTTCATACTGAACATAAAAAAATCACTAAGGAAAATGTTGTAGATCTATTATTATTGAAGCTGTAATAAGAAATATTTTCAAGATTACCTTTTGTTGGTTTTATGGAGATATAACGCAAACATTCTATTTTTTAATTGCAAACTATATTGTATTGTAGCACCATTAAAAAAGTGTCTTTAAAAAATGCAAGTTTATGTTATATTTCGAAAATGATACAAAACACAATAATGACAATATTTTTTCTTATACAGCTTCAATAAATCTACAACTTCTTCCGTTATGATTTTTTTTAAATTTTACTATGAAAAGAAATATTTACCTTAAAGAAATTCTGCTTTTTTAGTTTTTTACTTGTATCTAGTAAGCTGTGAGTATTTTGGGAAAAACAAAATCAGCATTATATTGCTTCCTTAATTGAGCAAATTTCATGTAATTTAACGGCCTTCGTATCCCCTATAGTTGCTGAGATCCCCCAGGCTGTGCAAGTTATGTATATACCTATTCCTTTTACGATATTTGAATTAAATATATGCTACATTCTGCAATTATTGTTTTATTTACTGAAAAAATACACAGTATTTTAAAGATATTTTAATTTGTATCCATTCCATGCAAAATTTTATTTAAAAATTGCTTTATATGCAAGAGAAAATAAAATGCATTATTATTTCCAATAAATTTACGAATTCAGCGTATTATTTAAAAGATTAAAACAAATGGAATGATTATTTTCTGAACTCGTAGCTCCAAATGGCGGTCGACAGGATTTTATGATAATTTTTACAATTCTTGTAATTCGGCATTGACTATACCCTTAAAGGTATATAATCAAAGAATTCGGTATTAATTTTTACCTATTTATTATTATATTCATCGATTTTATTGTTCTCTAACTTGCTAAATCTTCATTAGTCGAATAATTTCAAATGTTCTGTACCAAAATATTTGTGAAAACTTTGTAAAAGTATAACTCTTTTTTGAACCTAAAATGTCAAAATAAGTATTAGGTACCTGCAATAGTGTAGGTTATTGCTTAATTTCGTTTCATCTTATATTCTTGACTTTTCTGAATATAAACCTACGTTTATTATATGAACACTGATGCCTTTCCCTACCATTTATAATAATATAAATATTGCAAATAAATATTATTATTTTTCTTTTTTACTCCCATCTTGTTACTTTTGTTGGTGTTATTAGGGTGAGTATCGTTGCCACTATTGCTAGAAATCCCAGGGAACATAGCCAGTAGTTTGCAACTATGTACTCCACAACATAAAATAATGGTAACTTAAGTGCTTCATTTTCAAAAAGCAGTAGGCAACTCTTGAACAACCTATGCTTCACAACGCTGTATATGCATTCCAGCACTTAGCGTGTGTTGATAGTTGATGCTAAAATGTAGAACTCGTACATAAACAACACGTCATCCGCCAGCCAAATTTAAATGGCCGGTAAACTATGCTGCATGTTATCTGATGATGGTATACCGGCAATAAATGTTGCTAGTCGGCACGGCCGTCTAGTCACTGTGATATATCGTAGGCAGATATTGTAATTGGGCATATTTCATGAAAAGCCCGGTCGGCGGTCATGGTCTCAGTCATACGGTAATTTCCTTTTCGCAACTTTTTTAAACGTTGTTGTTTCCAGGGTTGCTAGGTTTCAGGTTATTATCGTAAGGTTTTTTTTTATTCGAAAAAATTGTTCCAATTTACGAACTGTCGGGGCATTTCGTGAAAAGACGGATTTCACTAAAAGACTACGACATATGCAGTCTGTTCTGTGAAAAGAGCCAAAGACATATTGAACACCATTTTACTTTCATTGTCAAAAAAGTAATTTATGACCGCAAAAACTAAATTTTTATGTAAAAAAATCATTTGTTGAAGGGTTAATCCTGCTGCCATCGCACGGCGCAGCTTGTGTAGTACCGAAGTTTTCGTCGGTTTCAACCCAAAATTGTTTGTTGGTATTTGATCGTTGCCACAACAGTGTGCTTTATGCTGGGATGATATACAGTGGCTCGATATACAGATAAAGAAAGTTGCCTCGTTGGTTGTGGAAATTCACGTTTTTCACACATCAACGCAGGCGACGCAGTGACTTGATATAAAAATGAAATTATTATTTTTAGTGTAAGTCTAAGTTTCTTAATAATTTCTATTGATATTCACAATATCTGTCATTTAACTTCATATCATATGGTATTTCATGCGGAAAATGGATCAGAAAGGATTATTTAAAAAAATTCATTTATTCTAATAAATTTAAACAAGTAACGGAAATTGCATATAAATATGTATTGGGTAGTAGGTCGCTGCAGTATATTCAGTTCATTAAAATCAGTCCTATCTAATTATATTTGTCTATATTTTCACACTGGATTTAATGCGAAGTTATAAAAACCTTATATTAACTGTTATATATTAATATAAAATATTATATTAACCCAATATAACTTTTCATATTTTTGAATTATGCCGAAATATTTTTACTACTTATTTTAATAATTTGACAGGTCTGTATAACAAAGACAGGTAAACATTTCTAGCGAGGTTATAAATGGTCTTTCTGTTGTTAATTTTTGGCTTAGAAAGGCTACATTGACTATTGACAGTTTTACACTTATATTTATAGCCCGGTCCACAGCTTTTTTGGAATGTCTCTGTTTAAAATCTGGTATTTCACCCACACCTTGTAAGCTAATATATCTTAAAAAGTATTTTTGTAGTATTAAAATGTTTGTGTGTATTTGCCATGCTATTAGAGTATATTATTAATTTGTAAACAGTTACAGTTATATAACGTGCAATTATTCTCGTTTTCTCTATGTGGCATCATGCAATGGATCTGAAACTACATCTTGTTGCAATGCTGAGGTTTGCTTACTTAAGACATAAATTAGTTGACAGACCCATCCAACTTTTTAAGTCGACCTCTCGCAGAGCTACAAGCTACACCAATTATATCTATAATATGGGTTCAGCGTAACCTACTGATTTTTATGTATCTTAATTTAAGTAATCTCGTATCAAATCTAACAAATATATTAATGCTGCATTTTGGAGATGTGTGTTCATTCTAGACATGGTCACGAACTATAAATTATGGCTTATTTGATATATCCCTTAACTGGACAATATATGTAGCTGACATATACAACGAAGGCCTTGTGGCATTTGTTTGACAGATTTATTTTAGTGCTATCTCATTTATCTGATATTAATCGAATATAAAGCTATATATTCCAACTCAATATGCCAAAATAACTTTTCTAATAAATTATGAATTACACACAATTATTACATACAATATTCTTTATTATTAAAACAAAATAAAATTACAAAATATTCTAATAATATTAGTTTACATAAATAACTTACAAAATCACACATGGTAATATCGATAAACATTGAGGCAATATTACAATGTGCAATCACTCTTATTACCTACATACCTTCTATTTTACATGGTTTTCCAGTAAATAAATTATCAGCTACTTTACAGTACAAGAGTTATGTATATGGGCATTAATGCCATACAAAATCCTTAACGTACAAGAAAATCGGCATTTATAGAATTATATTTTTTTTTGTTTAAAATTGATTTCGTGGTAAAAGTAAAATTGTTAGAATAAATTGTAGATTCCAACTGTAGAAAAAATAATCCCAAAAATCACATTATTTCCTGCATCCCTTTATTTTAATAAAATGCGCCCATTAAAATAACTCTTTATTTTTAAAACTGCTATAAAACGAGACATGATCAAAAAATATATTGGAACAGTAGATACCTTTCTTAACTTACTCAGTATTTTTCAACATTATAAAGTTTATTCACATTGAACATATGTTAGACTTAATAGAAGCAACAGCACGGTATAACAATTAATATGTAACAAGCTGCACATTATTATTATATTAGGAAATTCATTATGCCACAGAGTCGGTTGGTCACACGTCACAATATGTTTTGATCAGGTCTCATATACTAGCTAAAAAAGGATATTTTTGGCAGTATTAAAGGTCAGTATTACGTCTAAGGTAAAATATTTACAAAAATGAAAAATAGTCTGCATAATTAAAAAATAAAAACCCTAAAGTAATTTAATGCTACGAAGTTCATGGCAATAATCTAGGATTAAATCGTCCCATGTGTAATATTAAACCAGTGGGATTATGTCTAACAAAGTAAAGGAATGGCCTATCGAATCGCAACCTCGGTGCCTCGGGTAATCTTGCTTGCCTTGGCCTAAGTTGTAAAGGCAGAGCAAGGTAACTTGGGTCGTATAGAGGATCATGGAATGCCCTTTGATAATCGCGGGGCTCTTCTAATATATCACTATTTTCATATGGTTTGTCACTGTGATAGTGTTGTATTTTTCTTATTCTTCTAAACGATCGATTGGTTGTGGCGGGATATACCTCAGAATGATGCGTCTCTTCAATTCTACCCTCTCCACAAGTGGCAAATGTATTAACCTGTACAATGTCGGACAAATACAATTCATGTGCTACACCATTTAAACCTTTTAGGTCTGCGGTGTTAGAATTAAATAAGTCTTTTAAACCCATTCGTTGTAAAGCCATCGTTGCATTGATCACAGATTTGTGTGAAAATCTAGGAATCTGCACTTCCAATCCTGGTCTTGGTATTAATGATCTTAGCAGCCTTGACCAGCCGCCTTGACGGAATGCACTTTCAACTAAACGTGCTTCTAGTCTCATCAACCCATCGCCAGGGGCAGAAATTCCCTGCTGACCGGGAATAACGAAAATTGTGCTTATGGTTTGATCCTTTGTTCCTAAAGCTACAGCCGTGGCATCTAGACCTGGATCATAGCCTGCTAAAAATCCTGATCGCCATACTACTGCTGGTATGGGAACAAGTTTGCGTTGTCTTATTGATGGTAATACTACGAAGTGCAATTCTCCATCACGACCTTCTGTTGATGCTTCAGAACAATCGGTCTAGAAAGAAAAGTGAAATTCATGTTATAGTTATGATATAGTTAAAAAACAAATTTATTTTAAAATCATAATACGTAAGACCATGACATTTGGTGGAGATGCCCAAAAGTGAAGCTAATGGAATTTGTTGGTGATGTAACGTTACTGGAAATTGTCGCTGCTCCACGTTGGGTGCCAATTAACGTCACAAAAATCAAAGGAACACATTGTTTGGGCTGTGGTGAAGAAATTTATAAAACTCGCTTTTGACGTTATAAGCAACTGTTATTAACAAATAAAATTGTTTAATGTTTACATTTTAATTAATTAAAGGAACCAATAAATGACGCTCCTAATAGCAAAATCACGGTTAAAAGATGTTAATGGCCGACGTATCAGGTGGTAGAGTCTGGCGTAGGAGGCAGCACCGCACAGGCGAAGTAGTGACGGCGGCAATTTCCAGTGGCGCTCGCTACAGTCTTTGTGTTTGTTGAATGCCGAGTGAGTAAAGTTACTTACCTGGAAAATATTAGCGCTAACAGCAGCAAGTGGAGGTCGGGCAAACAAGTTATTATCTTTGAGATACTCTGGGATTTTGCCCCAAGTCTGTCGTTTAACAAGTAAATTTGTCCTTCTCCTTATCACATCATTTATTTCCTTAAAATTAGCTTCTTCAACGTGCCCATCATAAAACTGTTTTACTCTTTCTTTGTAAAAACTTAACAGTTTTCCCTTATTTTTATCACTATAAAGTTCTTTGACAAAAACTGAAACTGCTACTCCAGATTTTTTCGAAACTTCTATGGATTCAATAACATTTTTGAAAATCGAATGCGGATTGAAGGTTACCATATCGTCCAATTTCAAAATCTCGTTCATTTCTCCAGATGTTGATCCTCTAGCACCCAAGAAGACCATGGCTAACATTGAAGTAGCAGCAAATGGCGAAACGATGACACTTCTTGCAAAGCTTATTCCACTCGTCACCGAACTCCAGAAACTAAAAGCCAATTCATTGCAGAGCTCCGTAAATTGGAATACATCCGTATCCAAAGTAGAAGTGCTATCTTCAAGACCAAAACCTTGCAGAGGCTTTGGTACTAAATCCACTGATGTTGGTTCTTGGCGTTGTGGAGCCTGAGTTTTAGTTTCATCACTACTAAAAGCGGTTTTGTGTGGCACAACTGTTGAAACAAGCGTCCAAGTCATATCGGGTTTTACTGTGGTGGTAGAACTGGTGCTATTTTGAATAAGTTTCAGTTCGGCAGGCCTTTCTACTTTTGGAGCAACAGTTACAGTTGGTAAATTTACAAATCCCGGTGTTATTGGAAAAGCTACGGTGGGAGTGTTGGTTATGAACAAAGTCGATTGTTGTTCTGTGCTTGAAACCGTTTTACGATGTTGAGTAGTTGAATCAATAATTGGTTGTTGAGTGGTGGAATCAGTAAGTTGAGTGGTTGAGATTGTAATCGGTTGTTGAGTGGTGAAAATAAGAAGTGGCTGTTGAGTGGTCGACAGTATTGGTTGGTAAGTGGTTGAAATAGTTACTGGTTGTAGGGTAGTTGAAACAACGACTGGTTTTTGGGTAACTGATATGGTGTTCAGTTGCTGTGTAGTTGGGAAGCTGTTCTTTTCAGTGGGAGGTTGAGTACTATGACTCAAGTCCCCTTCTGTTGTTTGTCTAAATGGTTCACTTGCCAGGTTGATATAAACTGTGTCATATTTAGTTTCTAAATATCCTTGTGTGGTTTGACCTTGAGGTTCAGTTATACGGTTTGTTTCGGTTGTTTGATAATTTTGAATATTACTTTTCAGTGTATTATTCAAACCACCTGGAAAACTTTGCGTTGGATTAGTTGCAGAATCTGTTGCCATTTCTGTACTGTCATTGATTTCTCCAGAAGTCGTACTATCATATCCGACGTTTTTTGTGAAAACATCAACGATTTCTGTCGACGCATAATCAGGATATTCGCTTGATGATGCAACGATAAGGAAAGGTTCAGAACTATTTTCGTTGTAATTTTCTTGGTTTAACTCTGATGCCTCACTCTTTAAAATTTCATTGCTTTTGCTTGTGGTGTCTCTCAAGTTTTCTGTTGAAGTGGAAAAGTCTTCATTGGTAATGTTTGAAATAGTTTGGTTGTTAACTTCTTCTTCATTTAATTCTGATTCCGCGCTCTTTAAAATTTCGTTGCTTTTGCTCAATGTTTCTGTTGATGTAGGGATGTTTTCATCAGTAACATTTTCATTGTTTGTTTTCAATGATGGTGGCGTAGATGATTCTTTATTGTGCTGTGTAGACGAGGTATAATCTTGAATCAACTTCTCTGTCGTTCCGTATATTTCTGAATACAACGTGGACTGATACCGTGTTTCTTCTTGATTTAATTCTGTGCTTGATGCTAATTTGTCTGCCGTTGATTGCTCTATTATTTGGTTTTCATTTGAGGTAGTTTTTTCTGGAATTTCGGTAGTGTAACTAGATTCATTTTCATTATTTAGCAACAGCATTGGTTGTACAGTTTTGCTTTCAGAACTTGCTGTTGTGGATGCGTCTACGTCTTCCAAATCTAGTTCTTCATATCGATTTATATCATTATTGCTACTGATATCAATAGTTGGATTTGATTCATTACTATTTAAAATTGTCGTCTGCTCTGTAACCTTATCAATGTTATCTGTTGTTAAAGATTCTTCAGTTGTCTGGATCGGTTGATGGTAAATAACTTGCGACATCAATGAATCAACTGCTTCATTAATTTTGCCATCTTCTAATGTAACATTGGGGGCTGATTCAGTATTTGGAGAGCCTATTAACGCAGATGCCGCAGTAGCTGTTTCAATTTGAACTTCAGACATTGGTTTGGAATTTGTATTTTGTATTACTTGAGTAATCTTTTCACCTTCTTTGCTATTTTCAATTGATTGTTCTGGGTTACCCATTGCTTGTGATATTAGTTGCTCAATACTCAACACTAAATTTGCTTCAGGTGTTGTTAAAACGCCATTATCAGGTTTTATTGTTGAATTTGTCACTAAGTCAGTGGGTATGTCAGTTGTTGGAACCTTGTCAATTGTGGTTGATGTTTCAGTTGTAGGTTGAACATTCTCTAAGGTTGTTGCATCGCCAAGTTCTGGATTTAGTTCGTAAACGCTAGTTGTGAGCAGTAATTGGTTTAATAAATCAGTTACAGCGTGCTTTTCTGTATCATTAATTTTTTCTGTCGTTGTTTCAGTTAGTTTCGTAAATTCTACCACTTCTGCTTTTTCTGTTAGAGGAAGCTCTGTTTGCTGAGTTTGTTTATCGTTTGCGTTATCTGCGTTACTTTGTTGTGATAAATCATCCGTAGGTGTGCTGAAGCTTAGGTTTTCTTCATCATTTAAAACTTCTGCCGTTGATGTCTGTAAATATGCTTTAGTTGTTGCTGTGGTTAATTCCTCTGTTGAGCTAAATATTGTATTATCAGTAGAGCTAAGTTTAATAGTAGTGTAAGGTTTAGTTGTCGAAATCGTTGTTCTTTGAGTAGAAGAGAATTTTTTGATATTACCAGAGCTGTCTATGTTTAGATGTCCCTTATGGTTTTCCTTTGCAATGTCTTCTGTTATTGACTGATAACCTTCCGTTACCGGAAGGACTGTTCTTTTTAAATAATTTTCGGTTGAGGCGGATTTTATTTCTGTAAATGACGGTGGTCGGAAATAAACTCTAGTAGTGCTTTCTGGTTTCTTGACGATGTTGTCTTTTATAGTCGTCAGTTTTGCTAAAGTAAATGGTGCTGGAGTGGAATACAATTTGGTGGTAGTTTCCGGTTTATGTTTATAGTCTTCTATTAGGAAGAAAGTGCTCAGCTGCCCATGGGGTGTAGTAACTTCATTATGTGGTTTTGTAAAGGTTGATCGTAATGTCGATGCTGATGATGATGATGGTGGTGCTGTTGATGGTGATACTGTTGTTGGTGCGGGTGATGGCGATGCTGTTGTTCGTACGGGCGATGGTGATGTTGTTGTTCGTACGGGTGATGGTGATGCTGTAGTTCGTACGGGTGATGTTAATGCTGTTGTTCGTACGGGTGATGGTGATGTTGTTGTGTGTACGGGTGATGGCGATGCTGTTGTTCGTACGAGCGATGGTGATGCTGTTGTTCGTACGCGTGATGGTGATGCTGTTGTTTGTACGGGTGATGGTGATGCTGTTGTTGGAGCTGGTTTTGGTTTAGGCGTAGTATAAAATGATGTGGAACTAACGTTAAGCACTGATGACAATGGTGCTTTTGTTGACGGCAATATTGTTTCTATTTTATTAGTAAATGGTGATGGGGTAGAAATTATAATAAACGGACGTGAAGTAAATGACTCTATCTCACTTAATGATAAGGTATTGTCATAAACTGTAGATGGCGTATCCTTAAAGGTGTTAGTTGCTGATTCAGTTTCGCTAACATATGAACTGTCAGTTTTACTATCTGCAGGAGCTTCATCATGCATCATTGCATCATTTGGATTTATTTCGACAGTTATAATAGGTGTGTCCATTACTTCAGAGGAACTTTCGGTCTGACTGTTTTGATTGGAAGCTTCCTTTGAAGTTACCTCAGTTGTTACATCTGGAATCGTTATTGTGAACATATTAGTGGTTGGTTTTGCATCTTCCGTTGTTTCAGTACGCAGATTACTATCATTCATTAAAGGTAAAAGAGTAGTTGGTTCAATCATTATAGTTTCAGCAGTAACAACATTTGGTTGTTTTTCATGCACAATATTGTCACCAGAATTACCAAAAATTGCTGGCAAAATCATATTCCATGTGGATGTAACATCGGGAGTATCAAGCATAGGTTTAGATTCTGAAGTTTTGTGCGCCTCCATTTCTTCTTTTAAAACGTTTTGAACGTTGTTCACGACGTCATCAACCCTTTTTTCTGGTTCATCCCCAGTTAAAGATTGAGAGTTGTAGTTTGTCGCTTCTCCATCTCCACTTGCAATGATGCCTTGAATTTCATCTAATGTCATCAGTCTTTTTACTAGATCGCCACTGTCGTCGAATGTGTAAAATTCGTAACGATCTGGATTTAGCAGGTTTATAGGACTTGCTAGTTGAGTTGCAGCAGAAGGTTTTGTCATGGGTTTGCCCACGGCATCGGAGAAATAGGTCTGTGATCCGTTGCCAACGTCCATTATCACAGAGACTGATGTTACTACGCTGAAAAGAAATAAAAGAATTAGTAAATTGGCATATAAAAGCGTGGTACGCAACCAAAGAAATAATAATAATGTTATGGTGAACTGTTGAAAATTGAATGTTTGTGTTTAAGAATTTAAATGAAACGAATCAATTCCTCTACGTAGTAGAAAAATTGTATTGGAAAGAGAAATATTATTTAATGAAGCAAAGTTCACTTATGAAGATGGCCTGAATTTACCATGGTTAAACTACGTTGAAGATGAATTGCATGATGATTCGCCAGAAAACGAAACCCTTACTAAAGCAGAAATTTAAGACTTGTTTGAAGAAGATGGACTCAGCTAGCACAGGATATCCTATGAACATGCAGTTTAGCTCTACATCCGCATGTTCATGGACATGGAGAACAAATCTCTAGAATTGGATATCCATAAGATATCCCACGAGGACGGCCTATAGGATTCCATTTAAGTCTGGCCATGAACATGAAATGTTTTTATTTTATTTTTAGCAACAGTAAATAATAAACTAACTAAATACAAATTGAAGGTTAGGTAGATTTACCCGTCGAAACAAAATTTCGGATTTAACTGTAGATTATAAAAAAATGCTTTCTTTTGTTATCGTTCCTGGTAAACATATTTTTCTTGACAAATTTAAATAAAATTAATGCTAAGGTTTTATAAAATTTAACCACCTTTGTGAATGGTATTGGTTAAAATTAAAGAATTATTGTTTTCAGGTAGATGAATGATATGGAGCAGCCATGTAGCCGTTTAAGTTTTTAAAAATTACACAACACCAACGTACTCTGATGTGAGTTGGGTTTCCTATAGCTCGTAGAACCCTCTCTAAGGATTAAAGGGCTTAAGATTCACTCTTCACATCTGAGATTGTCCCAGTAAAATTTTCTCTGAAGATGAAGGGCAGGCACTTCCGTGGTTCGGAGCCCACGTAAAGCTGTAGGTCCCCACTGTTCTGTGTCGCTTTAAGCACCACATAGGACAGGAGGTGTAAAGATATGATACACCTCGCAAGAGGTATGCAACCATAAGAAGAAGAATGAACGAAGAACGCCATCACGAAGGAGTTTGAAGTGAGCATTAAAACTAGGTTGCAGCGGGCTAAATAAAGATTTGGTTTAGAGAGTAAAAAAAATATTACATCTGTATTTAACATATTGTATTTGTCAAATTCATTTATTAATAAAAAAATAAAATAAACATTAATTGTATTATTATTATTAACAATATTTTTTGTAAAAAATATCAATATTATTAAAAAAAACAAAAAATTGATGGTAGGGATGACCGAGACGTCGTAGAACAATCGCGCTTGCGCAGATCGGCTATTTGACATGCGTAGAATACCAATCTAAGCTTCTTTTTCCAGCGCGTTTATATTGAAATAGAGCACCCCTTCCCACCCCCCTTATTTTTTGCAAGATATATCTGGTTTTATGATATTTAGTATTTTGCAATTTCAATGTTTATCCGCTGAAAGCTGAAAATTGGTTTTTCAAAAAATGATGACACACACACACAGACACCGTGGCGCAACTTGATTTTTCTGTATTGTCGAACCCCAAAACGTGCATATCCATCAAAATCTCAACTTACGTAATTTTTACGATAAACATACCTTCCTATGGCTATACTCCGTATAGTGAGGAAGATAAAAAAATAATGTTATGGTGAACGGTACAAAATTTTGTGTCTTTGGGTTTATGGATTAAAATAACACAAATCCATATCTATATAGCTGTTTTACTGCATCAACTGAATTTTCTATGCATTATATAATTGTGGATTTTGGTAGTATATAGGTTTCTACAAATCCCACAAGTTTACAGAAATATTGTTGAAGTAAAAAGTATTTTATTCATACTCAATCTATATTTGTTTTGTCTTATTTGAGGTCATTATTCAGCCAATCAAGTGTGTAGCTCTGAGCTGGACGATCTTAGTTCTATTCTGCATTCTAGTCAGTTAAGATTTTTTTCACTTTTTCAAGTATGTAATTTTGGAAAAAATTTCAACAGAATTGTTGTGGTAATCTAACCTGAAAGGATTTTACCGTTTGACCCGACCAAAATAGTGATAATTTTATGGGGGCAGAGCTTTTCCCGGCCCCCGTCAAACTCTAACCGTCATCAGATTAAAAATGGGAACAATAAAATATTAAAATATTTTAAGAATAAATCGAGAGGCTATTTTTGTAGAATGACCTCAACCTCCAGCTGGTTCCGTTATTACCAATCTGTTGATACCGTGTTTATAGTCGGTGATTTAGTAAATGATTTCGAGAATCTCAAACGGCACCGGCGCCTTTCCATTGTACCTGCCCAACCACAGAAAGGTAGAATGGCCTATTCCGTTATGTAATCATCGAAGAGATTATTAAAGAACGGTCCAGATGTGCCAACCTGGTGATTTGCTTACTAAGAACGTGGTGCACTGTGATGCAACACTGCACACAGCACTTTACGCAATTTGATTTTCAAGCAATTAATAATTTCATTTCATTGGCAAACAACAGGTAGGGCATTAATAAAACAACTCCTTCCGGGTTTAAATTTCAACAACCCCACGTTTGATTCATGATTGTTAAACGTAGGCGGCTTGACATTACCTTTCCCAAAATGATCTGAATAATTAATAACAATTTAATGTAACAATGGAACAAGTAGCGATAAATAATGCGCGAAGACAACATAAATCTTTAATGGTAAATGGGCGGATTTCTACGGAACTAAACTGTCTGAGCTATTCCTTTATTAAATGCTAATTACGTGTACTTATATTTTAAACAATCATACTATTTTTATTTACTTTATATAATCAATTGATCAACAATACAAATTTTTTCCACAAATTAAATAATTAACGCGATTTACGTGACGCAGAAATACTGCCTACATAAGAAAACTTGTTCAGAATTAATTTCTTAACCGTTTCCGAAACCATGAAAGCTTAGGAAATGTGAAAATGATAAAAATTTGCATAATATTTGAACGTTTAATTAAATTATCCGAAACTTCCAACAGAATTGATGTAGAATTTAAAAAGCTTAGAAGAGAAGCAAAAGGATAAAACACTAATAATAAAAACAAACGAAGCGCTGCGTCCCACGCTGATTTTCAACTTCTTTAAAAAAAATAATATACAATATACAAGCTGTGCCGAGAGGTAAGACATGTACTTAATGTATCCAGCAGTATTGTACCGGGTGTCCCAACGATGCGAAATTTTTTGATAACGACTTTGTTAATGAAGTTATCATAAAGATATTGTACACATTAGTTACTGGGCGATTTTTGTGCATTCTAAAATTATTTTTGTTTATACGGGGTGTTCTATATTAGCGGGGCATACCAAATTTATGTTTTTTTAAAACGAAACTCCTTTATGTTTTGCATATTAGTATTAGCCGTTTAATGGCTTTTATGAATATTTTTGGTTCTAAAATTCCGTTGCAAGGTTGCCAAGTTAATCCACGTTTTCAAAAAATGCGCATCTATACTGAAAAAGAGCACCCCACCCCTACCCCTGTTTATTTGGCGGACCAACCTCATTTACTTGCGAAGTCATCCATTTTTAAAATTTAATACATTTTTGAAAATACTAAAAATTTAAAATTTTTTTGAAAATACTAAAAATTTTAAAAACGTTTGAAAACATTTGTAACATTTGTTAGTATTAAAAAAAATACGGAAACTATCACAATTTGTAAATGTTATAAAAAGTTTAGAAATTTTGAAAATTGTTGAATAATATAAAATTATTGAAAATTTAGGATTTTCATTTCTTAAAATATTTAATACTAAACAAATTCAGATATCGAAAACGTTTAAAAATCTGGCAATAAAAATGTTCAAGATTTCTGAAAATTTTGAATATTTTTGAAAATTCCAATTATTTATGGAAATTTAAAAGATTTCTAAATTTAGAAAAATTTGGAAATTTTGAATATTTTGAAAACTTTTGCAAGTATGAAACTAATTTAAATTTAAAGAATTGTTAGAAATTTGGTAACTATTTGAAAATTTTGAGTTTTAATATTAAAAAATTTTTGAATATCGTTAATTTTTTGTAAAACTAAATTTTTAAAAATTTTAATTGTTTAAATTGTGAAAATGTGTGGAAATTAAAATACTTGGAAAATTTTTGGAATTTGTGTAAAATTTTGGAATTTATGAGACTATTTGTTTTAAGTTTTTGTAAATTTGATCGAGATATTTAACTCGCGAAACATGTTAAAAAATGTAAAGACATCATAACGTTTTTCAAAATTTGTTCTAAATTATTGAAATACTGAAAACTATTGGAAATTTTAGTAGTATTTAAACTTTTGAAAATTTAGGGAAATTATATAATTTTTTTAAATTTAAAATAAAAATTTTTTTAATATACAGGCTGAGTCAAGCTATACGCCTAATTTTTAGTGAGTTTATTATTAGGAATTTATTAAAAATTTTTGGTGTGCATATGTTTCGAAGGGTGCTCTACAACCTGGCACAGTCAGTTTTTTGATTGGACGTCAAATGTCAAAATACCGATTTTCAATTGTTTATTTTTAAATGGAACGGTACGACTTTTTTCGGCTTAAACGATGCTGTATGATGTTTACAATATGATCCTTACTGCATTTTTTCCCAATTTTCACGATTCAGCCGTAAAATATGCATTTATTGTGTTAGTCTAGTAGGCCGAGACCTACGGAACATACTTTGATGTATCTGCACAAAACGATTTAATGGTTGTCAGTATGCATAGTAAAATCATTGTTTTAATAACCATAAAGAAGCAGAAACTCAGGCATTTTAGATTACATTAAATAATAGTTACTTCAATATTAGGATAACATCGAATGAAAACTATAAGATTATAAACTAAACAAACTTTAAATAAAAAACTAATTAGTTTTTATCCAACAAGAAACTCGAAGAAGTAGAAATGTTGACTTACAAGCAATTGTTTCATCAAAAGTTTACTTATTTTACGCAAAAACATGGTGACGCGTGCGTACGTACCGGCCTACTAGACTAACATAATGAATGCTTATTTTACAGCCGAATCGTAAAAATTATGAAAAATGCAGTAAGGATCGTATTGTAAACATCATACAGCATCGTTTAAGCCACAAAAAGTCGTACCGTTCCATTTAAAAATAAACAGTTGAAAATCGCTATTTTGACATTTGACGTCCAATCAAAAAACTGACTGCGCCAAGTTGTAGAGCACCCTTCGAAACATATGTATACCAAAAATTTTTAATAAATTCCTAATAATAAACTCACTAAAAAAAAGGCGTATAGCTTGACTCAGCCTGTATAGTAGGTAGTTTAATAAAATATATAAAAATTTTAAAATTTACAATATTCGTTGCAAACTAGAATCTATTTCATAATTTGGCAATTATCCAGTTAAATTGTTTAGGTTTAGGTAAACGTTCTAAAGGAAACCTCCCAATGGTGCTTTCACAATGGAAGATTCTTCTATTGTCATTTAACATGTTCATACCGATTTTGAAGCCGAAATTCGTGTATTGTTTAAATATCGAAAAATCGATAGAGGGAGGGGACAGTGGGGAAGATGGGTCTTACGCACTATTAGACAAGCGTAGAATACTAATCTAAGGTTATTGTTCAAGCTCGCCTATACTGAAAAAGAGCACCTCCATCCCACTTCCTTTTTTGGCGAACCAACCTCATTTACTTGCGGTTTCATCCAAGTAGAATTACCAATATTTGAGCCAAAATTGGTTTTTCTGCTTTAAGGCGTCTGAACTGTACAGTGTATACAGACACACAGGCAGACACACGCAGCGTACGCTTTATCGGTCTCCCAAGGCCCTAAAAACTGCTTACTAGTCAAAATATTTAGGGTGAAAATTTGGCCATAAAAGTACCTTTCTTTTAGGCATAACTCGTATATCGGCCAGATCACAATACCTTCCTCTGTGGCTATACTTCGTGCATAGCAAGGAAGGTAAAAATAGGTATGTTAGGCAACACACGATACAGATTGTTATTGGTGCTTAGGGAAATGATACCTACGTATTTGCATCTTTAAACTGTATGGTCTAATTAGTTCGTTAAATTGATAAGTTGAATTATGAATCTCATCATTTTAATTCGTATGGCTGCAACTGATATCAAGTCTTAATTCTTGTTTTCACTCTTATGAATGATTAATTTCTGAGCAGCTTTTACCTTCATTTTATAGGTGGATTATTTCAATAAAAAGTAAGAAAACATGCGTACATCTTTCATAAATCATCATATTGATAATACTGACATGCTTTTTTTTTATTGAAAGTAATTTACTGCACCACTTTTCTACTTCCGTGCAAGGCTTTGAATAAGAATTGCAAAATTTTAAAAATAAATAGTATTATTCCATTAAGAAAGATTGTAACAGGAATGAACTAAAAAATTAATATTACAAAAAAGATAAATTATGTTTCACAGTAACAAACGATGTATCATTCACAGAGGGCTACTTTTAAGTGGAACGTCTTTATAAATTGTACCTAATAACGTGTAATTCCAGTCGTTAATAATTATATCATTACAGTGTCCGTGTCGCAAACAGCGTAAAGACATCAACTCAGTAACGGTATATTACAAAGTAACTAATTGTTTTTTAATTGAAAAAAAGCAATAACCTGCTTAATCGTGTTATTTACGGTAGGACAAACAAATGACTAGCAAAACATTGTTGCAAATACTTTTTTTTAAATAAAAACCTTGAACTATTTTGTAATCAGGCTAATCACTAATCATACTCACAAATGTAGGTTACTCATATGTCATAATGTTATTGTTTTTGAGAAATGCTAATTGTTTTTGTCTATCATGTTTTTACACGTAGCTATTAGTAATTAGATGTATGGCCTAAAGACGGAATTTTTAGTTCCAAAACAGCAAAAAATATCGTTAAGATTCAATAAGTAAACAAAAAGAATGGGCGTACTCAAATCCATTGAGTGATACAAGAAACCCCAAACACAGATAGCGGATAAAATCAATAGGAAAAATTCTAGGCAAGAACAGTACTTCCCTTATTTGTATGCATGCATACATATATATTATATTATTATTTTAATAATTATTTTTTCGTTAAATTGAGGTTCGGTGAATATGATTTACGAGCAATTGCATTTCGACGATTTGCTGTGGATAAATTGATCTTTCGATGAATTGTATTTCCGTAAATTGTTGTCGGCGAATTGTCGATGAATTTCCCGTTGATGAATATGGTTTACGGACAATTTCATTTCGACAATTTGCTGTATTGGTAAATTGATCTTTCGGTAAATTGTTGTCGGTGAATTATTAGTCGGTGACTATGCTTTACAAGCAATGGTATTTCGATGATTTGCTGTTTCGATAAATTCATCTTTAAGTGAATTGTGTTTCGGTAATTGCTGTCGGTGTGTGTCTGTCAGTGAATTTGGTTGACGAGAAATTGCATTTCGATGATTTTTTGTTTCAGTAAATTGTGTTTTGGTGAATTGTTGTCCGTGAATAATTTTTACGAGCAATGGTATTTGGATGGTTTGCTGTTTCGGTAATTTCATTTTTCCGTTAATTATCCGTCAGTGAACATTTTCAGTGCTTTCCGTTAGTGATTTGCTGTTTCGGTAAATTGATTTTTCAGTGAATTGTGTGTTGGTGAGTTATTGTCGGCGAATAAGCTTTACGAGCGATGGTATTTCGATGATTTGCTGTTTCGGTAAATTGATCTTTCAGTGAATTGTGTTTCGGTGAATTGTTGTCGGTGAATTATCCGTCAGAATATGGTTGACGCGGAATTGTATTTTGATAATTTTCTGTTTCGGTAAATTGATCTTTCGGTAAATTGTGTTTTGGTGTTTTGGTGAATAAATTTACAAGCAGTGGTATTTTGATCATTTGCTGTTTCGGTAAATTCATCTTTCGGTGAATTGTATTTCGCTGAATTGTGTTTTGGTAAATTGTTGTACGTGAATATGCTTTAGGAGCAATTGCATTTTGATGAATTGCATTTCGGTAAACTATCGGCGAATTGAGATATAAATGTAACAAAAATTGAATAAATCACTTACCTAATGTAGTTTATTAACGTGTAATTGACTCCTAAAAATTACATTTTATAAAAGCGTACCGCGGCTTGGAATACATTCTCTAATACGTTCACGAAAATTATGAATTTAGTCATCGTTTTCCACAAAAATAATCTAGGTGTTACAGGTCAGGGGATCTTGACGACCAAGCGATATCGCGTTGATTCACTGGCTATGTATTCTTCTTTATCTTTCACCTCTTATACCCGAAGGTGTCGAGGACTTTCACTCCGGGTAGGCTCTCGCTTGTGTAATAGGAGGTAGTGGGGGCCTTTGGCCTTTAGACCGCTACGCTCCTGAAGCTTATGCCACCCTTCATGAGCATTCGAACACACATGTGTTTAATTGTATGTTTTTATGTTGTTTATGACTTTGTTATTTATTCTGGTCAGTCAGTAATCAAGGTAATTTTGTAACCCAACGTCAAATGGTTGCCGAGCTCGATACCGATCCACGGAATTACAGAAAAATTTTCTGCTTCTTCCGGGATTCGAACTGAGGGCTCACGCATTGTGAGCCTTACCACTGGACCACTCGGACGTTCCGGCTATGTATTCATGGCTACCAAAGATAAATAATATCAATTAATATTAACTGAAACTGCGTTCGGTAACAAACACGTTACTGTTTTCACATCCTTTCTGGTCCACCACAACGGCGCTTGAAAAAAATTCACAACTAATTGCCGCAAAATAATAGAAAAATTCTAAATTACAAAGAAATAAAGAGCCTTGGGTCAAATTAAAACTTTAAATAAAACTTAATTAGATTCATTAGCTTAGTTTTGGTATTTCACGACTAATTGCAGTTTTTAATCTAATGTTACCTACCTGGATCCGAGAATTTTCCTGGAAACGTCTCCATCGGTTTCTTCAGCTTCTGGAGTTGGCAAAGCGAGAGAGCATCCCGCCAATAAAACAATCGCCAATATCATTATCCAGCTCGTATTCTGTAACAAAAATCAACATCAGCATGTCAAATTTTAAATTTTAACAAAAAGTTTTAATTTACTTTGGTTTCATTCTTGGCATCATTGCAAAGTTTTTATTCTCTATTCATTAAAATTTAAAGTAAATAAACGAGTTACTTTACACAGTTAGCCGAACCGAATTCTACGTAGCATACAGGTTTTATGCATAACAAAAATGAAATTTTCGAAATATGAGGTTAATTAGATTTGCCAGTACTCGTGGAGTTTTCTCTACTTAAATTTCGCTATTAGTATTGCAGCGATGTGGAGTAACGTCTGGGGCATGACTACCGGATTTTTTTCTATCGGAACCCAATCTGCATGTTATAGTAATTGATTTGTTCAGTAAACGGTAACAACAGGCGTGAGAATCAGAATTTCTAGGGAGATCTTCATTATAAAATGTGCACATGGGAACGAGTGGTCAACGGTACCCTGCACAATACTCGCATCATTCAGAGCCATTTAACATGCAAATTTCATAGTCGAAGTTTTATATAGAGCGTTTATGTTGTATACTGTGTATTACAAGTACGTTAAATGCACGTGAGCAGTTTGAATCATGCTTTTCGCATGATTGAGTTCCGGAGCACTTGGTGCTCTAACGACATACATAAAGGACGTGCAAGTCTACCAAGTCAACTGCCCATAATCGATGACGTTCAGAAAACGAGGTATATTTTAAAACATTAAAACACACTATTACATCTTGAAAGGCCAGTCTACTATTGAAAAAAAAAATGAAAATTAGTATCGTTTTCCGTGTGGAGGCGGGCCGCTATAGGGGTCTTTCGGACGAGAAAAGATGGTAAGGATGGGTTAGAACAAGGAATTTGGATAAAGGTTTTACGCGGAAAGTACTGTCTCGGTATTCTCTTTTTGGCTTAGGAAAACAGCGGAAAAACCTGAGCCAGGACACTCGCCCGGGCCGGGGATCGAACCCAGGAATCAAACGCGTTAACCACGGAGCCACTTCTTTCGGTTCTACCATTGGGTACTGCGAGTAAACGGAGTCAAAACGTGGGCGTTTCTAAATTCTAAAAGAGGCCAATTGAAAAAAAAGGGTAATAACCAGGGTTAGCATTAAAAAACCGAAAAGGGAATGATTGAGTTAGTAATAGAAGAAAGGTATTTGATGTTGTGGGACTGGTTAGGACATAATGCGTATGTAACGCCATTTTATTTTTTTATTAAACGTTTATTGACGCCGAAAAATATTTTTTGACTCCAGAATATAATTTTTTAACGTCAAAGATATTTTTTGTCGTTAAAAACGATTTTCAGACGCCTCAGCTGCAAAATTTAATTAAACGACGTCAAAAATTAATTTTTTGCATCCAAAAATGATTTATTGACGTCTGAAAAGTCGCGTACTAACTTTTCGATTTATTTATGTCGAAATATGCTGCCATCTAACGTTGCAGCTGGCGTAGTAACGAAGCAACAACCAAATTGTTTGCTCGTATTTGATCCAGTTGCCACAGGAGTGCGCTTTTGGTGGGTTTATGCAAAGCCTTATACCAAGGAATGTTTATATGTAGATATTTCTAGTGCGATCGCTTTTGGTAGGTAGCTCCTAGAGGTGGGAATTAAAAATAATCGTATCCAAATCCGATGCGATATGTTTTATTTTAGATCCGATCTGATCCGATATACGCTGACTCATTACTGAACAATTTGGTTCGAGTCCACACTACTACCATGAGTATTTCCTTGGGTTGCAGCATTATTTAACGTCAAAAAATTCTATTTGTGGCGTCAAAAACTCTGCTAATGACGTCAAAAAATTATTTATTGACGTTTTTTATATTTTAGGAACATTTCGTTGGTTTTATTAGTTTATTTTAAATTGATTATCAGACCACAAAAAATAAAAACTAAATAAATTTCAGATGTCAAAAATTCGATTACAGACAAATATTATTCAAAATTAAATCAAATCACAAACTTGATTTTGGAAGTCTAAAACCAATTTCCGCCGTCTGAAACTCAATTTGTGACTTCTAAAAAGTTGTTTAGCTACTTGAGGAAAATGTAATTCTGTGGTCCATAATTTGCAATAAAAAGTAAAACGGCATTCCATACAATGACGATGGAAGATGGAAACGCAACTGAAAAAAATGGCGAGCGTGGTAAACGGAAAATGCAATGGTGTTCGTGGTAGGAGCAGCTCCTACCACGATGGTGTTAGCCGTTGTCGTTGATGGTTCTTTTTGATGCTGATGCTCAACGGGTTTGACATAAACTTTATTTTAGTGATATACGTCGCTGCCGCCCTCTCGTAGGGATCTGATCGGGTTGTGAGTGTGGCTGCTGCTGCTTAGCTGAATGATGCGCGGTTTGGTTTGCTGGTGGTGTACCGCGTGGCCCGTATAGGTGGCGCTAGTGGTACGTTATTCGCACGGGGTGTTGTTTTCTGTGTAGGAATGGGAGATAAACTAACTAGTGAATTGTGGTTCGGTGAATTTGCTTTACGATGAATTGTATTCCGATGATTTGCTGTTCCGGTAAATTGATATTTCTATGAATTGCGTTTCGGTGAATTACGTTTAGGTGAATTATCTTTCGGTGAACTTTCCGGAAGACGTTGATATAATATGAAAATTTTAAGAAACATACAAGATAAAAGCATTCTGTTATAATTTTCTTAATAATACGCGAACCTCGTTTGATATTGGCAAAACGAAAATGATTTAAAATCTGTTACAAACGAGTATTATAAAACCTGCAACAATTAACTGATGTTTCTTGAAAAATACATCTAAATTTGCAACAACATTCACCTTGGAATTAATAAACTTATATTTAATAGTTGAATTGAAACGGAATTAACAGAACATTAAATTAAAATTAGCAGTGGAGTTTAACAAAGTTATCATTAAATAATAAATTTAGTGCGCTATTAACGTAATTGTCTTGAAACTGAGCAAATTAAAATACTCAAAATTGTCTTGGAGTTATTTTGGTACTTGTTTGAATAATTAGCATTAGTAAAATTATATACACAAGTTAGAGAGGTCATTTAGAAACACCATTGTAACAACAATAAAATTAAAAACAAGTTGCAAAGGAGCTAATTTGTACCAAACTTCAAAATACGAGTGGAATTTCTTGAGGCTCTAAATTAGCAACATTTCTTAAAATTGTTTTGTCTTCATTAGATAACTCGTTTTAAATTTTATTGTTGTATAATGTAATTGTTAAAATTCCCCACGATTGCTAATAGTGCCAAATTTTATTAAGTAAAAATATTGCTGGTGTAGTGGCCCTAATCTTAGGCACGTTTCACATGCGATTGATGGGCAGTCTGACGACCTAGTACCATCGTTTTAAACATCCTTCCGTACGACGTATCGTCAGTATGTGTAGAAACCATTATCTTTATGAGCTATTTCACGTGTATCTTGACATGATAAATAAATTCAATTCTAGATCGTCTTCAACTCACATTCACCTAAATAAAAATTAGTTAATACAAAAGTAAGAGCAAACATGCAGGTCTGTATGCCTCGTACGTCACTAAGCAACAGGCGACTGCCGCTCTCTGCTAGGGCCGCCCTGTCTGCAAACGTTTGTTTCTATTGACATGCACAGCTTGTAATGATGCATATGTATTTTAAAGATTTATTCAAGTACTGAAATGTATTTTATTTAAGTTTTATCGTAGCTTGTAATTTAATTTTACGCGTGACCTTGAGAGAAGCTGCGGAAAAGCGAGCGCAAGTCCCACTCTTTGGTTGTTGCGACGACGGTCAATGTTTGTTTGTTTGTTTTGCAATGCGATGACGGCCAAAACAGAGTATAACAGCGCTGCATTTTTCACTGAAAGTCGGTTTGTTTTCAGATTTGAAACGAAGCTAACCTGCAAATACGGTCAAATAATTACAAGTATTAAACCAATTGCTGCTAAATCAAGCGCAATCTAATGTTTCTACTTCCAGAGCTGCAAAATAAATAACTCCACTCTTTCTCCGAACCTTGCAACACCCCCAGCTTTTTCCAGAGCACCGCAACCCTAGAAAGAAGCCGAAAGACCTGCCCGTTCCCTGCCCGATGTCCGCTAGACATACGCTTTAAAAAGCCGCCCCTGCTCAGCGAATTACGTAGTGTACCTGCGTTGATGCTTTAGGGGAAGTGTGTTGCGTTTGTGTGAATTAACTTTGCCATTTATTTACTATCCATACATATATAAAAGCTCAAAAGGTATTTTTCTCCGGTTCCTCAAGCGGCTACCGCTTCACCAATTTGGACCATTTTTTTGCAATGAAATTTCTTTATTCTCAGATGGAACATGAAACATTTTTATATTTTTATTCTACGTCGATTTTTCAATAATAATTATTTTAATTTATATATGAAAGTCTGCTAAACGCGCTTTACTTGAGGCGACATCTACACCACATCTACCTTATGGAACTAATGCATCACATGACTTAGCATTTAGCCGGCTCAGTCAACGCTCAGTCTGTCAGTGCATTGTGCGCTGGGGTAACACTAGTATTAAATAATTATACATGAGATTGATTCGCAAGATAATCCTGACTGGCAGAACTGACCATCGGTACGGTCCTACTCTGCCAATGGTGATTTGGTTCGATTTCCATTTAGTGCACTTCTTAGGGTGTCTTTAAAAATCAAGGCCTGTTAGATGTTACATAAGCAACCACAAAAAAAGATTTGAATTGGAACAAAAATTTCGAATTAATGCATTGAGAAAAAGATGTGTAACCTAAAAATAACTTATGATGGTTTTTTCACATCGTAAAATAAAGTAAGTTCCAGTTATTACTCATTAAGTCATTAACAAAGATTACAGTTAACACTATCGTTACGCTACGATGGAATCACGGAATAAACCTCGGTTACCACGACTTTAAATTAAAGGATAAATTAAGTACGTATTAGGCATGATTTCTTAATTAACCGACGGTGTCTGCTGTAAAATATGGAATGACAATAACGTTAGGAATGAAGTAGTTTTAATGCTTAAAACCGCTACTACCTACCACAAATGCCGATGCTTCTTTAACAAGAAAAAAAAAACTTGCTTTGTACCTGTTAATTTAAAACTTTGCATTATTACATGTTTGCATTAGCATAAACCTTCGGGCAATATTAACAGTCATTCAACGTGCGCCTTGGTTATCTAGTGCCTAGAAACCTACATTATGCAAGACAGGCCATCACGTTCCTCCTGCTTGCCAGACAATTAATGTGCATTTAATTGGCACAATCACCCATTGTTAATTAATCATTCTTGTACGCAGGTACTTAGACAAGTAGCGCCGACAGTTAAGACAAGTAATTTAGTGTCTTAAGGGTAATTAATTAGGTTTAAATTCAATTATAATTGTTTTTTAAATTTAGTATTAATGGTGACTTTTTTTATTGAGTGATTCTACCGCCGCCCGATTGTTTTTTCTAGTTTATCAACTTTAGGGGTATTAACACCATATATGGTAATAAAACATTGCCATAAGAACAATCCAATAACATTACGATATACAGGGTTTACCATTTGATTAAATTAAGAAAAAGTATATTTTGCAAAATTAGCTCACGATTTCCACCCGTGCGTTTACGTTAAATATACAAAAGCAAAATTAAATTAAAATACTGGCAACAACGCAGAATCCAAGACGTTTTAGTTATTAAATACGCCCCATATTAAATCAAAACAACTAAAACGTCTTGGATTCTGCGTTGTTGCCAGTATTTTAATTTAATTTTTCTTTACTAAAGCGCCATCTCTTGACCGCCGCAAGAAAAGTGGCCGGGGTTTTCCTAGCCACTCGGTATGTTAGTTTTTGACTTAATAACCGTAAAAATTTTCATCTACGGAAAATTCAAAAACTTCTTATACTGACGCGTCGCGTCGTAATAATCGACGATGAAACAATCGTTAATAACAATAACTCACAAACAATTAAGTTTAGACCTTATAAACCTTTATAGTTTTTTGTTCGGTTTAAAACAGGTGCCCACGAACAGTGGCGTATTAGGGGTTAGGGCAAAATTTTGCAAGAAATTTCAAGCGGATGCGGGTGTAATGCATGTATGTTTTACGCATTGCATTCTGAAGTATGCAACAAAAAATTACACTCGAGTCAAACAATTTCTGACTTCATAGATTTTTTTCATGTCGTCAAAGTCAAACCATTACTGCATTACACTTAAATTATTATTTGACGTCAGTAAAAGATTTTTTGACGTAAATAAATACGTTTTTGACATGAAAACTTCAAAGATTCATTTTATGACGCCACGCCAAATAATAGTTTCTTGACATCTAAACATCGTTCAGCCAATTTAAAATAACGTAACAAAATAAGTAAAAACACATTGGTACATTACAAATAAGTTATTATTCGGCACCAACAAAAAATTTGTAACGTCGGTTTATGATTGTTTGAACTCAATAAATACTTTTTTGACGTCACAAAATTATTTATTAATTTTAATGGCTTTTTGACGTCAATAAATGTATAGTTTTGACGTCAAAACTTTCTTTGGCGTCAATAAATATCGTTTTGACTTTAACTTTTTTTGACGTTAATGAATATGGTTTTAACTTTAAAAAATCATTTATTGATGTCTGGAAATATTTTTCATGGTTCAAGAATAGCATTTTCATTACGTACTGCAATGTATGGCACGTCGTTCTACTTTTTATCTAATTATGTCAAAGAAAACTACACTTTCCTCAAGTCGTTAAACAATTTCTAACTTCAAGGATCCATGTTATGACGTCAAAGAATCATGTCTTGAACTAAAAAATGTCAAAACTATAATTTAGACGTCTGAACCTGATTATTTGAAGCCAAAAACCAATTACAAACGCCAAAAATAATTTATTTACACAACACATTTTTTTAATTTTTGATTTCAAAAAACATAATTTGACAACAACAAAAGTGTTTTGTAGTCAAAAAACAATTAATAAAACGATTACCAAAAAGCGATTATTTGGTTTTCAAGTTAAATGCGAAAAAATATTTGTAAAGCAGGTACGAAAATATTACATTTGTTTACTTGAAAATAACACAGTAAAATTTGAAATTTTTTATACATAAAATCTGTCTGGTGACTCCATCTTAGTTTGATGCTTTTAGTTAAAATGTAGCAATCTGAGAACACCCTAAAAATCCTTACATTAAGATTTTAATACTCGTAAATATCACATTTCACGAAATAGACAGACATAAAGCTTAATAATTCTCTGTTAAATTTAAGTGCACTTCCTCATAAACCCAGCTATAGAGCTTTTCGGCGAGGTTCAACAACCTGTATACATGAAATTCAGGAGATCGCCTTAAAATTTTAAGATTTTTTTTTAATGAAGAAATAGGAGTAAGAGCAGACTTGCAAGTGACGACAGTGGAAATCAAAAACAAAACGTAATTTCATTATAATCTATTTCGCAACAGTATTTGTTTGTTCTCCAGCACCATTCGGGTTGGCGATAAAAAATGAAACTTATTTCCAAATTTCATTCACACACTTATGCAACTGTTGCTATAATCCTGTTATCATATTAAACGGTTGTTAAAAATACATTAAAACGCTTGCAAACCCTTTCCGCATGCATGAAGAGTGTTGTCGGTTGCATATACACTTACATTTTAGTTACTTTTATTCTTTTATTTTTAGATTAGAAAACACTGTAAATAAAATTAAATGTAAATAAAAACAGTAAACTTTTAGTACGTGGAGTGAACCGCGGTTCTAAGGAATTATTTATTTAAACTGAGAACAGAAAGTACGAAATAGGTGACAGTATCACGGCGACGACGTTGCCAAATGGTACAGAGGTGAATGAACTCTAGGCCGGTTTCAGCCGCGGCTTTCCGATGCCTCTTACCTAAAATTAGATTTGTGGTTAGGAAATTTCAAGACGCTGCTATTTCATAGGTTGACTAGTTAGCTGGTGGGAGGCGCCGCTGCCACCGTCGTTGTTATGGGAAACTGGCATAATAAAGAAACAGATATATTGACTAAAGGGAAAAATCGCTTAATAAACAATTGAAATTTTTAAAAAACATGAAAATGTTTTGCCGTTTAAGAAAAAGAAATGTTAAAAAAAGAAAATGAAAATGTCAGCAGCAATCATAAAATAAGAAAAAATAAAAAACATTCCTCATATATAAAACAATGTTGTATTTCTTTAAATAATTTTATTTGTCGTTAAAAAGGGCTGGTAATACAGTACCGCCAGGCATTATACCTCATATCGTGGAAAATAATAATGTCGTGGACAAACGACAGGAAAATGAATGGAGTAATGAGGTCCCTCAAGACCGAAAACCAATGGTACCGCTTCCTATTTTCGCACCTAATGCCTTAACACTTCAAATTATCCTGGGAAGTCACACTCACACATGGGATGCTATGACAGACGTCCCTGCCGACAAGAGCGTCCATTGCTGTACGAAACACCACAATACATTATCGGGGGTACTCTTTTCTGGAGTCAAAAGACGGATGGACGTGCATCTATGCTTACTATTGCTCTACTTTTTTTTACTTTTTCGTGTTTTCAGTATAGAAAAGTATTGATTTCGGTAAACCAAAATAAATTATAATAAGAAAAATAATCGGTTTGAAGTGTGCTAAAAATGACAACTGGGGACTTCTCCCGTCGTTAAACTAAAATAAAATATAATAAGAAAAATAAACGTTTATGGGGTGCTAATAAGCACAACTTGGCATTTCATTTGTCTTTGAACTAAAATTAAATAAATTAGAAAAATAATTGGTACAACTAGCTAACTAACTCCTTTATTGAACTGAAATAAAAAAATAATCGGTTTACGGAGTGATAAATTAGGACAACTGGGGATTTCTCTCATGGTTGAATTAAAATAAAATAAGAATAATGATGGTTTAAGTACAACTGGGGATTTCTCCTATCGTGAATGCAATCTTGTGCAAGAAACTGCGGAGCACGTGCTATGTCGTTGCGCTGCTTCTGCATCCAGTTTCGATGAGAGAATTTATTTTGGGGGATTTATGTCCTGACAGTATCAGCATTATGACGTACTCACATACTCATTACTCAGGTACTCCAAAAGGGTTGGTTGACTGGAGGAGTTGCGGAGTATGAACTGATTTTTGGATGAGCCCACTTTATGGCCTAAGTGCTTGTGAGTCTCTCACCTTTCTATATAATCCAGACCCAGAAGTAGGATTTGAAGATCGTTCAGTTCACAAATTGAACGTGGAGGCACTGCAATCGGTGTTGGGAATTTTATGTTGTTACACAGGTTAGGCAGCAGATGGCTCTGTAATCGAGGTGAAGTATTAAATTTGTTTTTACGTTGAATGCTTTTAAGACCAAATTAAAATTCCGTTGTCAACAAATTAAGCACTTAACCTCGCTTGCAGAGCCATCTGTTGCCGAACAACATAAAATACCCAACACAGATTGCCAACACGCAACCCTTCCATTAAGTGCGTGAATTAATCTAAGACCATGGTTTTGTTTCCCATTATCAATTGTAACGTATCTAAGATTGTGTTGATCGCATTGACTTTTTTGAAGGGATTTATGCAAAAATAGGGCTTACAAGTTACTTAAACCCAGTCGTCTATTAAAAATCGCCAAAGGTTGCCAATCAAATTAATAATTATAGGTATATTATAATTTACAAACTATTATATGAAGAAGGACATCTACTATAATTTTTAAAATGATTACTGAGATGGAATATAATCGTAAGGGCAAACTTTTCACATCAACATAGTATAATTATTTTTGACCTTATTTCTATTACATGTGCCTCTTTTAAACACTTATAAAAAAATCATATTTGAAAATTATTCAAATTAAATTTATTAATTTTAACCACAACTAATATGAAAATTATATTGGAGAAATTGCAAAATCCTAAACTAATTGCACTTAAAAAAAATAGTACATGGACACCTTTTCAAGTCTCTAAATTGCAATAATCTCAATGATGTGCTTGGTCATCTGTAAATTAAAAAAAAATCTAATTTATTTACGCAAGTCCTTTTCTGTTAATCATTTGTTGCATTCGTTATACTTAATTATTTTCCTACGCATTAGAAACACAATTTCTTTTTAAATTGATGATTATTTTGCCTTGGAAAAGTGAACACATTAAATTTACCACAAAATCTTAAGTTTAAATTAATTTTATGTAATATTTAATGACACCTATCATAAGGAAGTGGTCTCCTAATTTTTATGGCTATACTGATTGATGGTTAAACATTTTTCATCTACGCAACTATTTGTGCAAACCCACTAAACCTAACCAATTTATTCTAATTAACTAACTTTCTTCAGGTTTATTAAAAAAAAATTTATTAACAAAATTTCAACAATTTTTTTGTAGTTTTGAATGTTTTTTTTGCTTAAAACTTAGCAAACTGGATCTGCTATTTATTAATTAATGTTTGGTTATTATGTACCGGTAGTCGTGCTACCGCTATATCAATGTTTATGTTATAAATAAATATGTTCTAATGTTAAAATTATTCTTGTCATTTCGATTATCACATCAATAACCGGCGAGTACTGTTACGTTGAATGTTAACTGGAGCAGTTTGTATTCTGTTATAGTCTTATAAATATGTACGGCGTTAAACTTGCGGAAAATTGTTACATCGTTGCTCATTTAGGAATATTAGTGTATTGTACAAAAATATCCTTGTTTAAAAGTATCTTCAAAATAACGGAAACAAGTAGAAAATCATCCATCCATCCATACATATATAAAAGCTCAAAGGGTTTTTTTCTCCGGTTCCTCCAGCGGCTACCGCTTCACCAATTTGGACCATTTTTTTTTAAATGAAAGGTTTCTATCCACAGATGGAACATGAAACATTTCTATATTTTTATTCTACGTCGATTTTTCAATAATAATTATTTTAATTTATAATATATATGAAAGTCACATTAACCCCGCGTCTCATTATTGGAACTAATGCATCACGTGACTTAGCATTTCGCCGGTTCTGCCAACGCTCAGTCTGTCAGTGCATTGTGCGCTGGGGTAACACTAGTTATCAATAAAAGTTTAAAATAGGTACTGTTGAATTGTTGATTGTTGAAAGGTTAGGTTAATTTTAATAAGAGCAGATACTGGATTTTTTTATGCAGATCTGGTATCGCCGTATCAGATTGGAATTTATAACTATTTATAGATGCTCTTTCTATGCGATTAAGAAAATTAAATCTATATCAACGGAATACTTGCCAACAATTGCATTGTTGCAGTAGTACGCGTGGTCGTGACGTTTCCTACATTACCGGCTATATAACATTACGTTAGTAGGTTTCTATAACAATTTACCTACACACAATAATAGTATGAGCACTTGAAAGCTGAAACAATAACCAAAACATATTTCTTCGTCGACTTTGTTAAAACGTAGGCTTTGCGACTTTCACTTTATGGTTGAGAGTTCACAATTGCTGTTTAGCGGGAGCAAAATTACTTTGTCTCCTTCTGGGAGGCAAAGTGATTTTGCGTGTTGTATACCATGGATACGTCTTGGTTACCGTAGATAACAAAGGCATCTTACTTGCAAAAGTTAGTTTTACACAACTGTCAAATTGAAATAATTTAATGTTTCGCTACTCTACGCTCAAAATGGCGTTTTCCCGCGAAACAATGATGAAATTTTGAAATTTTTCACAATTTTTATTGTTTTTGTTAATCATGGATAATTTTAAAGTTTTGAAAATTTTGTTTTTAAATATATTGTCATTTTTTGGAATTGAAATTTTTTTTAAATTGTATAAATTTGAAATGTTTCGAAATTTTTGTAAAGTTCGAAAATTTTCAAAATGCAAGTTTTTTAAAATGGTGGTTAGCGGAGAGGGTAGCGGGTAGATACTCCTCTGTGATCCCGGCAGAGGATAGATTTACTTCAGGGCTAGCGACCTTGCCCACGTGAGCTCTTGGTTTCTCCCACCTCCTATTTCCGAGGGGAATCATGACCAAAACCAAATTCTATCCACACCTATATTTTATCTCCCCCCTACATCTTACCCATCCACCAAACCGCATTGGTCAGCTCGTTGAAAAAAGCTAAAATTCCCAATTGAAGATGATACGTAAAATAAAAAAACAATTTGTAGGTAGTATTTTGAAAATTTTCACAATTTTTAAAAATGTTTGAAAATCATTTAAAACTTCAATTGTTTGTAAATTTTGAAAATTTTAGAAATATTTCAATACTAGTAGAAATTTTGAAACATTTTTGGAAATTTTAAAATCTCAAAATTTGCAATCATTTGTTGAAATTTAAAAAAATTTTTAAAATACTTTTAAAATTATTAGATATCTTTTACATTTTTGACAGTCATGAAAATTTAGAAAACCGCTTTATAACTTTTAAAAAATTTACAAATTTGGTATTTTATATGATTACAGAAAAATCTAATAAATTTGCCTTTGTTGAAAGTTTGTTTTTGAAAATTTTGGTAATATCGAAAATTTGATGTAAAATTTATGCAATTTATTAAAATTTAGAAAATTTATAGAAATAAAAAAATTTTTAAAAATGATTTGAAAGTTTAGGAATTTTGGAAAAAATTAAAAATTATTTAAAATTTGGAAAATTATTACATTTTGGAATTGAAAAACTTTCAAGGTTATTGATTTTAAATTTATAAAAACTTTTGAGAAGTATGAAAATATTGAAAATTTTTAAATTTTTAACAATTTACAAAATTTTGACAAAATCTGTAACTTTTGAACATTTTTGGAAGTTTTGAAAATTCAAATTGTTTGAGATTTTGTCAATTTTATCAAAGTTTTGAATTTTTTTGATTTGTCTCTTAATTCGTTGAAATCTAGAACCGATTTCATATTTTGTAAATTTCAAAGTTTTTGAAATATTTGAAATATTATAGCAACTGAAAAATTTAAGTTTTGATCCTGCGATTATAGCAAAGTAGTGTAAACTTAACCATACTTATTGATTATTATTATATTAATCAGAACAGTGAGTTCTCCTTTTGGCTAAATAAAAATGCAACAAAAGCATTCAATACAGAGAAACCGATTCAATTTGAATTCACCGTTAGAACTTTCTGATTTGTTTGTTCGATGCCTTCGATACTTTTATAATGGCTCGTGATCTAAAATGTTGCACAGATGTAGATATTTACAATTTAATTTACGAGGAAGGAAATGAAACAGATTTAATAACACGGTTAATTAATACATGCTTGAGTCAGGAAATTCAAATCAGAATTTTTATCATTATCAAGGTTAAAAATCCGATTACATAAATCTCTAAAGAAAATGTAATACGATTCAGAAAGTTGTCATTCCGCAAGTCTGATTTATCGTCAAATCCAGTTAATTATGCAACTGCTCTCATTTTAGTAGAATTTAACGTAAATTCTTGCTTTAAATAATTATTCAAAATAGTGTGTGATTTTTGTCCTGAAGTGAAATGTTGAAGTTTTTATAAACTTTTATTAAATTTAGTACCTTAACCTAGCGTTGAAGTCTCCAACGTTTAGGCACTTGAAAGAAATTCAGTAGAATTGCGCAGAAAACATTTAGATATTTTAAAATTATTTAAATAAAGATTTGTTTTCTCAGGTGTCACTTTTAAAACAACTTTTGGTAAATCCAAACCAATAGATTCGTATGCAGGATGTAAAATAGTGAATGGATTTTATTTACGTAACATGGAAATTTCAATACACGCACTAGTTTACTCTCGCTTCTTAATTTGCGATAAAATTGTAACTGAGAAAGTTCCTCGTTACATCATAACCAAATAGGTACATCTTGCTTAGGACTAGAATTTACTTAATCGTATCGTGTCACTTTCGTATCAAACAATAATAATTCCCACCGTTATGAAAATGCGTATGAAATAACTTGGCGACAGTAACAGCTAATGTATTGCATTCAAAAATAATCTTCCTTGAAGAAAAAACAATTTTAATGGTAAGATTTTGATACTCGAGAAATGACTAATTTTTGAATCAATTAGAAATATTAGTAGCATGTGCTAAAAAAACTAATTAAGTTGGTTGGCCTTAAATTTTGTTTACGGGTGCGCATAAGATACACGCAAGAATGACAGTTGAGTTGATTGTGTTGTCAAATTTGTTATTTCGTGGTTCTTTATGTGTTTTCAGCACTACTCATTTCTTCAATTACGTAAAAAAACAGAACTAAAATACGAGCATGTTGTTCACATATTAATTGTTGTAAACCGGTTTACACGTTTAAGCAGAAATCATTTCAGTTTGAATCTTTTTTTGGCAACGGTCGTAAAATGGACGAGGTTTGGACATACTCTGTACACGACCGTCTGGAAGAATTTGTAGCTTAATTTCCAGAATCTGCTCTTGATTGCAAACAACTTAAACATACTCTGCATCGGTGTGTTAAACTTTTTTGTGAGATATGAAGCTGAGGTGGAAAATAGGGTAGCGGCCGGCCACTAAAACGTAGTGATGGTACCATCAATGCTGCTAGAGAAGTTATAGAAACTGAACCTAAAACTGTAATGCTGCATATAATAATTTTGGGATTTATTTAAATATTGAAATGTATTATATTTAAATTTTACCGTAACATATATAATTTTACGCGTGACCGCGATGTGGCCGCCGTGGAGCGAGCGAGTCTCGGTTTAACGCGCCCATTTACTAGAGTAGAAATTGAAATATTTTAGTCTTTACTATACGGGTAGGCTATAAAAGCCGAAATTAGACCGTAGCAAGCACAGTTCATCATTTCAACTTCAAGTTTCCATTCTAGTTCTACAACTGATCACTAAGGAACCAGCCGAGTTAACCGAGCCTAGAAAGTATACTGAGTGAGTAATAGCTGAGCAATTCTGGTGATTTTTGCTTTATTATTGTGTTGAATACCTGCTACTCCATTCCTTCTCTTTCTTTCTCTCTCTTTTTATTTCTAAAACCTGTCGCGATGACACGAGGCGGTGCTTCTTTCTCCGTCTTACTTTTGCTTTCTTATATCTGACATAATCTCGTTTATCCGCCGTACATGTCTTACCCATTGAATTTTAGATTCAGTATCGTTTGCACCAGAACGTCTTACTGTTACTTAGTTAGTTGCTACCGTTTGATACCGTTAGCTACTGTATCTCAATTGCTACCGTATGCTACTATTAGCTACTGTTTGAAATTTGCTTCCGTATTGTACCTGCTACCGTTTGCTTCTGTTTAGAACCGTATTTGCTTTGCTTGGCTTGTAATACCTTGGGCCTTAGTGTAATTATTATTTCGTAAATAGTCTGTATAATTAACGTGTTGCTTTATTTACCAATATATGTGGTTTAATGCTACGGTTGTTTGCTTAATAACATTACACAAATTGTTTCGGTAAGTAAAACTATTTAGACCCCTGAAGACCGCCACCTTCACTGCTGTTACCCAGGTCTTCAACTAGATACGAGGGAATTGCGCAAACTAACAAAAAGTGAAGTCAAACTAGGAAAAAAACGCCGAAGAGTGAAGTCATACTGGGGAAAACTTCCTCCACAAAGTACAATTCTACTAGAGAAAAGCCCTCGGTCAGTGAAGTCAGACTGAAGAGTAAACTCCATTATAAAATCTGGCGCCCAAGCATTTTAACGGGATTGTACACATAAGCCAACGTACAATCCCAACCGCAACATAGGAAGAGCGTCACAAAACATCAATTCGTCACTTATCGCAACAACTGAAGCTTTCTGTGTAAACATGTTAACAATATTAAAGAACGATCTGCATTTATTTATATTTTCCTACTAACTGACTATGGTTTATGAGTTGCACACCACATAATAACAATGATACACTAAAGAAAATTTGTTTATGAATGAGGCGAGTTTTGTCTGTTGGCAATGTCAACTCACAAAATATGCGAACTTGAAATGCTGCAAATCCTTATCAGTTTTTGCACCCTGGTTTGGGTAGCCCTGAATGGAAGGAGATTAATATGACGTATTTTTTTATGGTAATAAAACATTCATTCTAGGTACTATCAACGTAGCCAGATATCGGAAGGGAATTTTACAACCATTTTGAGCGGAACTGCTTAATAATGAACTACAGCAGGATTATTTTCAGCAAGACGGAGCAACACCTCACCGTACACGTAAAACGTTGGCCAATTGACAGTTATATTTTTTTTGAAGCAATCACTGCATTCTACTTGATATAACAAACAGCGAATCTAACCCAACAATAAAACCTGCGTTCTTCTTTTATATTAAAATTCACTCCCCTCCTCTGTAAAAAAATAATTGTGCATTTAATTTAAATTTATTTATTTATATTGCTACGCAACGGCATTTGAGAAATGGTATATGAACAGCGCATTTAGACAGTAAGTTTCAAGTTATTCTCCAGGATAGATCAGAACGGCCCAAAGAAAACAAAACGCATAAGAATCTGCCTTAGTATCGAATATTAACCAAGGCAAACTATGCTGTTAGGCTTCTTCAAGAGCCCGTTTTTTTTGGATCAGCGCAAGCTTACAGTCTGAAGCAACCCCCCTCTCGCCACTACTGTGGGCCTCTTTAAAAGTGAAGCGGTTGCTATACCAAGTCTTGGCGAATTTCCCAGCACCATAAGTGCATTTAAGAGCAAAAGCAACAGGTACACCAGGTATTGGCGGAACCACCCCAGTACCGCGAGCCTCTTCAAAAGCGAAGCAGCGGGTACGCCAGATCTCGGCAAAGCCCCCGACGGCATAGTCATAAAAAGCCGACGTATTAGAATGCTCGGGTTACATCGCTTGAGGCGAAAATCGCTTTCGCTAATATTAATTCCGTTAAAAAGAAACTGTCTACATGGTAGAATTCTACTGTTTATACTCTGTAGGTTGTTTCTAGCTATAACGGCAATGTGTAGGCGCAACAAACTGTACACGGCTTTTACAATATGCCTCCAGCACCGCCAGCCCTTTCATACACAACGAGCTTTTTCTCGACGAGAACGAATCCGCATTCTGCAAAGACTCCATTAGGACATGCTAGCCCCCGGCCCGGTCCCTTTGCGAATTCCAACCTTTCGAAACTTCAGCCACGCCCCTTGTTTTTTGTTCTTTGTTTTAATTTGTTGTTCTGCTTGTATGAATGCGTATATCTATCTTACTCTTAAAGTTTGCACAAACTGTTTGCACATCTCGAGAAAACACTCAGACCTTCATGGCAACTCAGTTTTTCGTAAATAAATGTGATTATCTTGAAAACCGTTGGATTTAGCAACTTTCAGTAAGAGTATTCTTGTATGAAAACAAGATTTTTAAGACAAATATTTGAAAAAGTGTACATTGAAAAAAATGTAGTAAAAAATATACAAAATCTACAAAATTAAATGCAACTACTGGTTAAGGCATCGACAAAAAGCGATTAGACTTTTCCATCTATGGGGAGCTATAACTCCGTAAGGTAACATTTTCGGGCTTATGTTTATCGGAATTGTTTTTGTCGATTTGATGCGTACAATTTAACTTCAAAATTTGTATAGGCCTTACAAACTCACCCTGTACAAAGTTTTGTAAAAAGTTGTGACAAAGAAGTGAAGTTAGATCTTAGTTTTAATGTTGACCTTTTTTTTCTGTTTAATTCTTATTTATTCCAAAATTAACTTAATTGCTACTTGTAAATTTCGGTTGAGCGAAAGCACTTTTATTAATTAATTTTTTTGTTATATGCACCTAAATTTTGTATAAGTGTCTGAAGGTGAATTGTATAATTAAGTAATTAGTTATGTACAAGGTTTGCTTATGAATTATTGTTAATTAAAAGTTGAAAGGTATTATTTTATGCACTACGATTACAAAAGAATAATCATGTCTGTACATTCCGCATTCCGTCTCATATTTTATATGAACTCGTAATTGTCACACAGCGTAGTTATGTAAGTGACACAGATGGGAATCAATAACGACAATGCACTTTGTATAATTGTATAGTTTAGAAAAATTGACAAGCCATAATTCAAAAAAAA
The DNA here is from genome assembly GCA_958336395.1 of Ctenicera cuprea. Lineage (NCBI taxonomy): Eukaryota > Metazoa > Arthropoda > Insecta > Coleoptera > Elateridae > Ctenicera > Ctenicera cuprea. Next base: position 2,181,654 of record OY284490.1, read on the forward strand.
TGCGGATTATTATTAAAAATTATTTTATATTTTGACTGCGTAATCTAGAGGTTTTAAAGAAATGTTTTCAGTTCTTGCCAATACGGCTATGCGAAGTTGCAAATAGCCGGCGCATTAACATGAGATCATAATGTCCGGTATGCACTTATCTCTTCCGGTGGACTTTAAAAATATTCACACCTCCTCAATCTGTACCAAACTTACAGTGGGCACAGTCAATCAATGTATCTAAAGTTTAACAAACGCTAACTCGATTATGTTCCCTAGTAAATACTTTAAGCATTTTCAAAGTTGCTCATTATGTTAATGGTTATGTCCGGTTCACACTTATCTCTTCTGGTAGACTATAAAAATATTTATACTTTCCCGATCTGCAGCAAAGTTGCACTGGGCACGCACAATAAGTATATCTAATATTAGTTAGTAAAAGCAGAATGAGAATACTTAACGAGTTTTCAAAGTTCTTGTATTAACAATGGCTATTTCCGGTACTTTTCTGGTAGACTTTAAAAATATCTATACAGTCCCGTTTTGTGCCAAACTTGCACGTAGCATAGTCAATGAATGTATCTATAAATTAGCAAAAAAAGCGTAAATTGAAAACAAAAACGAAGAGTCATATTTGTTCACCGGGGGGAAAATTAACTCGCCCATATTTTACAGCATCTAATTAAGTTGTGAACCTTATTCTACTATCACTCATGACTAGGGCTGGGCGATATTGAAAATTTAATATCCAATATCGGTAATGAAATATCGAAGACACCACCATAATAATTGTTCTTTTTGTTGAAATTAGTACGTGTTAGATTCGGTGTTTTAAATTATTAGTTCACCCTGTATTAAATACAATTTTCTACCAGCACATCTCTACTAAACAATTATTTGATGTCCAATCTCTAATAGCACTTGATAAAAGATAATTGTATAAGCGAAATATGGTAACAGGTGTGCATTCAATTAATGCATTCGACTATTTTCGGGACAAATAAAAATGCACGTAAAGTTCCGATTTCTTATTAATGAATGTGTTTGCTTAATCTCGGGGTGTTTTCTTATTTTAAATAATACAGTTCCGACTAATTCGTGATGATTTAAAAAATGAACTATAGTGTGATTGTTGTTGGTGCAATCATTGCTGAGATCCTTTGAAATACTTGGATTCGTTGGGAGTTTTTTGGTAAGCAAAAATAATAATTCGTTCACTACGAATAGAATCTGTACATAGAAATAAACGACCATTTTACCCTGACCTCTTGTTTTACGATTATTTGAAAATGTTAGGAGTTGTTTGGATGTAATAAAAGCAAAAGATGTGTTGTGTTTAGGGCTAGGCGATATTGAAAATTTAATATCGAATATCGATAATGAAATTATATCGATAATTGTTTTAAAATTATCGTTATTCGATATTATCGATATGTCGATAAATATTCCCAGCCCTACTCATGACTAATTTAACTTGCATATAATATTTTTATCATCCCCCGTTTACCAAATAAAGCAACATGAATTTTTGATTTTCAAAAACGCAAGGGGCCTCACAAATTAGCAAACTGGGCCAGCAACCAAATTTGTTAACTCATTGCTAGCACCTGTGTCCACACTTCTTGCGCATGTTCTTGTCCGTACAAAAGACTTCGCGCGCATCGTGCTGCAACGCGTAGTATGAATTCAGCTGTCTTAATTTTGCCACCTTGTTAAAATCCGCAACAAAAAAGTGTTAGCAACCGCACCCGCAAACCTCGTTGCTGTTTTTACGATCGTCTTTGTCTTCTGACATAATTAATTATAAAATTCTGAATTAACCCCCTCCTAAATTTTTGCTGATCGCACTGAAATTACTTTGTGGCTGTACGTGTAAACTACTGTTCTAGCTCCAACAGCTAGTAAAGAATATCAGAATAATCTTAGCAGGCTATGCTGAGTTCTAGGTTCTAACTCGCCGCAGTCGAAAAGAATATAAGAATACAAGTGTAGTTAGTAGTTATGATAATTTCGTGTTAATAAAGAGGAAAAAATAGTTTTTTAATTGTTGCGGAACAGATTGCTCGAAGTTAAAGAACACCAAAACATCAGAGATCAGGAAATAAAATTATTCAGCATAAAAAGCCAATTTAGCTGCAATGCGAATTTTTTTATTCTCAGTTTATTTAACACAAGGAAAATAATTTCCGAGCTTCAAAAATGCATAGAGGGCGTCACAGATAAATTAGCGTGCTGGGACACCATTATTGAACTGTGGCGCATCCCCACTTTTTTGAAGTTAAAGCGTAAAAAAAAGTTAAAGGCACATTGTGCTGTAAAAAAATATTTTTTTCAGTATTTGATATTTGACAATTAATTTGAATTTTTTAGATAGTTCTTAGGTTTCAAATTTTTTAAACAAAAAAAAACAAAATTCGAAAACAAAAGTGGAAAAAAGTTTTCGTAATTACATAAAATTAATATTTTTGTTGTTGTTTTTAAGAACTATACCAGTATAACACAATAATTTACATTATATCAGTTTTCTTCATTGTCGGCGAAATATTTTTTTAAGGGGGTGTAAATATGGGCTAAATTTTTAATGCTAAATTAATTTAAAAAGAACCCCCCCCCCCCCCCCCCTTCACTGTAAATGTATTGAGGTCAAAATACGAAAAACAATTATTTTTCTACTATATTTGAAGCAGTAATATCTAATTTTTAAATAATTATAATATCATTATTTTACATACACCTAAGATAGAACTTTAACCCTCTCGCCTGTACCAACCGTGGTAAAAATGAACAGTTACTCACACTAACGACTTCCCATCCAAAATATCAACCGTGCCAGTATCCGCAAACAAAAAGTGGGCCTTGATCGTAAACAGTGATGTAAAAAAGGTGTACCTCTGCGAAAGTGACTCACAAGTGACCACTAATGCCCCGGGTCAGGTGCTTGTGCTCCGCGTAGAGTCAATGGCACAACTGCGGCGCGGCGGTCAGGTGCTCGGCCTTGACCGCTGGACCGCGGCAGATGCAGCCCCACACCCTAGGACTGCAGAAACGGGGCTATTTATAGGTACACATAATGTTTTTCGCTACTGGTCTTGGTGTCCATTATTTGTATCTCGTTATCGATGTAATTGTCAGGAGATTGTCTGTACAGAATTATGAACAGATTTGCACGTTCATTTACAGCATGGTCACATTTATGTCGAAAAACTGGACATACCATAAAAAATTGTAAGGTACCTACAGTATTGGAAACATAAATTTCAAAATCAAGGCTGCACGAAATCATCGCAAAATTTGGAAGTAGAACGGCTTTTCTTTTTGGACATATACAGAGTGAGTGCAAAGTAGGGTATAATGTAAATATTGCTATAGCAACCAAATAACAATCGATTAAGTATGCGCTGAAATTTAACAAAAAACTTGTATTAGTGCTATTTTTTCATAGAATCAATATTTACAAAGTTACAGAGATGATACGATTATTGTTACTCACCCTGTATAATAAATTGTAAGGGAAGCATAGAAATTTTTTGTCTTAAAAATGTATATGGAACAGATCGCAACAACATAAAATATCCACAAGATTCTAAAACTTTATAGATTTTCTTCATTATGTTATCGATGTCATAAAGCTGGACATGTTTTAAAAAATTGTAGGAAAATTTAGAAAAACTCATTTCTAATACCATAGATAGAAATATTCTTATTACCGTAATTAGATAAAAGTGAAGAGTATTACAGATTAACGAGTTACTTCACATTACCTTGAGTATCTAATTTTACTAATTGCGTTAATGTGAGTGAATATAGACGCATAATTATCAGCGGGCCAACCTCATTTCCTTGTGGTTTTATACTAGTGGACACACACATACGGATACAGGGGGAGAGAAATAGTTGAACAAAAACTATTATATCAGTCACTACAGAAAACGTTTGCTCATTTTTTGGTTTTTAGTCTAAAATACAGCTGTTTTCAAAACACATTACAAAAACACTGAAACAAAAAAAAAATTCGAAAATTAGCATGCTGGAAAAAGCATTTTTACTACAAGACATTTTGTCATTCTTGATTTTCAGTCATAAATACAGCTGTTTTTAAGTAAAAAAAAAGTCTACCTATCTATCACACAGACATAGGGGACCTACTATTTAACGCGGGCCCCGAACCGCAGGAAGTGCAAGCACTTCTATTCAAGAGAAAGATTTTTTGGCAAAATACTTCGCTAGTTTGCCATTGCCTTGCCAGGGATATTGTATTAATATTGTATTTTTTCAACATGTCATGGAATGTTGCATTTAGAAATTCTTTTCCTTTGTGCGGTTGTACTTTATTGGGTATTCTGTGACATACGTTAGGACAGCCCTTTAAAGTTTGTTTTAATTTTTTGCAAATTTCTTTGGCTGTTTTAGTCTTTCCAGGAACTTTTAAAACTACTATTTTGTATAATTCATTTGCTAGTAGATGACAACCACCATTGCTTGCTTAATTTTACCTATCTTGGTTTTAAGTATTTTGTTTTTTTTTCACGAAAAGCATTAAATATTTACCATATATTTTTTACTATATATTGCTATGATATTTGGAGGTGTATGTTTTTACTGGGGTATTGTAGTTCCTGGAAGGCAATTTTTGGGATGCTTGGTACAATTCAATTTTGCGATTGGAGGTTTGTGAAGGCTGTAAGGTTTTGATAGTCTAACTTTTAAACTCAGGGTTGCTATTATTGCTATAATTCTTGTTATAAATTCTAATAATTTATATTTCTCATATTTGTGAGATATGTTTTTACTGAAAGAAAAGAAAAACACAATCAGATTGATACGATTTTTATTTATGTTAGTTTTAATTATAATGTAGTTCAGAATTGTTCGAAAGGTTTAATTTGTAAGAAGTTTTAGAGTTACTTGTTTTGTGCATCGATTAATGTCATTATGGATGTCAGTGTCAATCTCACAAACGTATAAAAGAATACTCATTGTCATGAGATTTATTTGTTTGTTCAAAAAAATGGGAATCAAGAAGGAAGACAAAAGAATGGAAAATTTGTTTATTGAGTTACGACTCGTCTTTGTAAACAAAGACAGAGAATTTTATATCCTCTGGATGAATAAAGAGGAAAAACGAGTTTAAAAGTAATGTAAAAGTGATTGTGAATATAGAAGAAGAAAATACAACTAATTATCAACGAATTGTGAAAACTCCAGAAGAATAACAAGTATAAAGCGATCCAGAAAGTTTTTCCAGTTGTGATGGTGGTAAAACCAAGTTTAAAATAATATAAAACAGACCAGAGGAAGATTCAAACTAAAGGCGAGTGTTTGTGGTTACTTGAGGAACCCGCAAACTAGTGAAGTAGAAGTTGGACATTCATCGTTTGCTCGAGTGAAAGATATCCCAATAAGGAGACGTTAAGATAAGTGTTCTCTTTTTAAAGGACGATAGTATTTAGTAAAATTTATTTGATTTTTCGCAAATTTTATTAGAAAATTGATTTATTAAATAAAACTTTTTTTTTGTAACGTTGATATTGTTTTGTGTTTATCCCATCTCAAATTTATTTATTAATAACTTGTCTTACAAGCTAAATAACGACCCTGAGAAAGTTAATAAAGAGTCTCATAGAAAATATAATTTAGAATTGCGTGAATTGCGGGCATTTAGGGAATTGTTTTCTAGTAAGTACATGCACGCGCATACCATTGCAATATATTTTGATATTAAAACATTGTTAAATTTTTCATGGGATTTGATTTAACAAGGTTATTTATTAAAAATTATTTGATTTAACAAGGGGTTAAAAATAAGGGGGTACGAAACGCTCCGCTTTTTGATATACAGTTTTCTTGAGGTTTATGCTTATTTTGAGGGATTTCGAGAGATTTTTACTGAAAATGGGGCTATTTTCTTTTATTTTGAGATGTTCAATAGGGTGTACGAAACGCATCCCTTGTTAGGGCTGTGTAATTTTAATAAATAATTAAGAGGGTACGAAACGCCCCCTTTTTAAAACCGTGTAATTTTAATTAATAACCTTGTTAAATTAAATAATTTTAATAAATAATAAGGGGGTGCCAAACGCCCCCCTTGTTAAGTCAAGATGAAATATTTAGAAAAATTGGTCTTTATAAAGAACTTGAAAATTATGTCAAAATACTTAGAAAATGGGGCTCTTTAAATTGAATTTTAGTTTTCCTAATTTTCAGGGTAGTTAATTTTCAGTCTTAAAAGTTGTTTTGTGGGGTACTTTCTGAGTTGTTTTTTTTGTATGTAATTTTGATGTCGCGACACTCGGAAAATGTCATTTTTTTGTTGGGTCTGTTTTTTAACTTGGTAATTTTCGTGTGTTTTTGGTTGTTTACAGATGTTTTTATTGTATTTATGGCTGACAATCAAAAATGAACAAAAGTGTTCTGCAGTGACTTATACAGTAGTGCAACACCATGTCATAAACCAGTTTCGAATATTTTTAAACTCTGAAACGTGTTTATTTACGAGTTTTAATTTTTTGGAACAAACACAATACGTTCCTACTGGGTATCCTAGCGAGGAAGGCAACTGGATGTAGAATAACATGCCTTATTAGTATTATTTGAAAGGAACTTTATTAAATATTTATTGACGTCAGAAAAGAATAAAATTTTAATGTCAAAAATTTTTTTCTGGGGTCAAAATATATTCCATGAATATATAATTTTTTGACGTCAAACAATCGCAAAATATTAATTTTCTTAAACAGAATTTGATTTCGTTACTCAAAAATTGGGTTTTGACGTCTGCAAATTATTTTTAAAAAGTAAAATTTGATTAAAAAAATTATTGTTTAAGTCTTGATTTACGTGTTAGTTTCGCCATCAGTTCATATTACAGTATGGTCACAGTATACTTATTTACACAGTAGCGAAAGCGCCCATATAACGCCTGGTAAGCTGTAACTAGTGGCGCTCCAAGCGGTCGACAAGTTAAACTATCGTTTAAATTATGGCGGGTTTTAAATTCCAATCCAGTTCGTTGTTGTTACCATATTTTTAATAAGCAAAACAGAAAAATTACGAGCTACATTATATAATGGTTTTTAAATAATACAAAGATAATGCCAGTAATATGATTTATTAACATTTATAAACTGCAAATCTTCAAAATGCAGCGTGCACAAAGTGCAGTTTTTATTCAAATATCCCCCCTCCTTTTCACGTAAATCTTCACGTCTACAGTTTACAACCCCCTGTTTTGATCTAAAACGACGAGAAAGTTAAACTTTAATGTATTAATATTTATCAGAATTTATTACCTTTTTGGATCTTTGGGAAATGTAAAAAAACTAAGGTTAGGATTCTTTCCTTTGTTGTTTTCGCAGTTTACGGCGGAACATGCGCTCCGTTTGGAGACTCTCATAATAGATTGGTATATCATTAATCAAATTTTTATAGAAACACTGGCAAACAACTTGAAAATTGTTCTTATAACGTTCAAAAAGCAGAGAAACACTACTACCGTTAGCTGTCAAACTTTAGTGTAACTTGTTCGCCGCTTGGTGCTATAATTACCATAAATGACCTTTACTTTCGCTACTGTATGAATAAGTATACTGTGGTATGGTTGTAATATACGTAATTACCCCGTTAGATGGCAGCATTTTGTCACCACAATATTTATTCATTGACATTAAAGGCTAATTTATTGATGTTAATAATTCATATTTTGATGTCAAAAATTATTTAGTGACGTCTGAAAATAGTTGATTTATAATTTATGAATAATTGTTTTGTTCTTTTATTATTATTTTGTTTTAAAACGCTTGAACGGTTTTCAGATATCCGTAAATAAGTTTTTAACGACATAAAATTGTCATTAAATAAATTTCCGGTGTCAAAAATTTAATTACAGGCTTAAGTAGATAAATATTTTTATTCGAAGTTTGATGATTTTTAGACGTCGGAAATTTAATTGTTACCTCAGGAATTATTTAGCAAGTTAAGGAATATCTAATTTTGTTTCCATAATTCAGGTTAAAGAGTAGTACGTATCACTACATATTTGAAGTATGAAAAAATAAATTTTAACTTTAGAGCGCAAAATACATCAACTCGTACTAGTGCTTTGTGAAACAATCTGATGTTAAAATAAAATTATTGATATATCATCACGGCATGATAGCACAATTTGGGGGTTGAACGGATTTTCCTTCTAATATTACCGACGTCGAAAAATTGAAACATACAAATCATTGTTTGGATGTTCATATGGAACTGATCGAAACAATTTTATGTAAAATTTCAAAGCTGTTTTATAGATTTTCTCCATAGTGTTATCGATGTCATAAATCTGGACATGTTTTAAAAAATTGTAGGAAAATTTGTATGAAACTCATTTCCAATACTATCAGTGGAAATATTTTTATAACGGTAATTAGATGAAAGTGAAGAGAATTTACAGGCTAACGAGTTACTTTGCATTACTTTGGGTATGTAATTACTAATTGCGGTAATGTGAGTGAATAGCATCAGAAGACGTTAAAAGTGGGTAGACATGAATAATGTATTAACCAGCTAAGAAAATTAGAAGTGATTCAAATAAGATGAGTTGCAAAAGGCAAAGCAGTTTGTGAATAATAAATTAGTGAAACTTTAAAATATCAAATTGATTTAACACCCACATCGTTTAACAACGTTGAAATTTCAAAACGAAATATAGAATAAACTACGGTTTTTGAATTTATTTTGATTAATATAAATTCTATAAACTAATTTTCAGTTTAAATACGCATTGAGTTATACCGTTGTTGACAACGAAAATAATAAAACATATTTTGTTTTTTTTGTTTTTCTTTTTTTATTCGTTTTTCTGAAGTCTGTCGCGGTGACCCGACACGAAGCAGTGTTTCTTTCTGTCTTACTTTTCCTTTTTTATATCAGTACCCCTTGGAAATTAAATTCAGTAACGTTTACACCAGAACGTCTCAGTGTTGCTTAGTTGGTTGCTACGGTATCTTATTTGCTACCATATATTATCTGTTACCGTTTGCTACTGTTCGAGATTTGCTTCCATATGTTACCTGCTACCGTATTGCTACCGTATTTCCTATGTCATTATTTTGCTTTGCTTGGCTTCTGATTCTTTCTAATACCTTGCGTCGTAGTGTAATTATTATTTTGTATATAGCCTGTATAATTAACCTGCTGTAATATTTAATATATATGGTTTAATGCTATGATGGTTTTGCTCATTAACATAACAAGAGCGCAAATGGTTTGTCTGCTTCGGAGGCGAGCTTTTATGCTATAGCTAGCTGCAAATACACAATCCTAGCAAAGTCAAGGGACAACGAGAGAAGAATAATTTAATTTGAACATTAGAATCAAGCGTCGTTCGAATGATTTACACTCGCATAGTAAATTATAAACTAGCAGAATGTTGCGGAAATTTTAAAATGAATCGTGTATCTGTTTGCTTTTTTCGAGAACGAACGGTCCGAGAAAAGACGACGAGAACGAAGTTCGTAAATTTGCATTTGGTAGTAATAAAATTGTCGAGCTTTGATATATTATTCATTGTGGATAAGAATGATTATTTCGAATGAATATATCTATTATTATAGCGCAATGCCTTAATTTGGGAACCTTTTCGGAACTGCAAGAGTTGGTAATCACTCTTCTGTATTCTACGCGCGTGCGTCATGAAATTTGGAATACCCAAGTAGTCTTAGTTCTTAAAAATTTGCTATTTTGTGTTATAAGGTGGAGGAAGATTCTGTTGAATGAATTATAAGTCAAATATTCTGACATTTCACTTATATCGGATATACATCTGGAATATCAGTTCTGGATTTACCGATGTTGATTTTTTCCTGCTGTTTGAGAATTTTCACTATTTCAACCAAAACATAAAATTGTAGCAAAGTTTTCCAATTAAGGGAATGAAAACTACTACGCTAAAGTTTTACCAATGTTGATCATTTGCTGAACTATTTAATTCCCTGTAACGCGGCAGATAAGCGAGACCGAGGATGAGCGACCATTCATCTCTGACCCGCGTGACAAATTAGCCATCAAAAAGTTGACTTTAGGAAGTCCGGTGATAAAGCAACACCGGCGTTTCTTGACACGGAATAAAATTTTAGAATTAATTTTTTAGATATAATTATGTTTAGAGAGATTAGTCTTTACCCTTACCGTGTTTTATTTTTTTCTTTACTGTTTTTGTTTTCTAAACTTTACCAAAACACGACACTTTTTGTTGGTTACTAAAAGTCCGAAACGTATCTTTGTGGGTATTTTAAAAGTCGATTTTTTCATAGTCTCAATGATTTATTTTTTTTTGTTTTGTTTTTTTAGTTTTTAAATAAACTTATTTATTTTCAATTAGTTGTCATTTTGTTCTGGATGAATATTTTTTTAAGACATTAGAATCAGACGCAGAATGAAAAGACCTTTTACATGAGGTGTCACTTGACCCCTATGGCTATATCCCCCCCAACTAACTTTTGAACGCCTTGATATTTTACCACAATATTTGGTGTGCTTTAATCGGAAAGCGACCGTATCTCAATGGTAAGAGCGCGGGCTACCAATGCAGCGGATCCGGGTTCGATCCCCGGCCCGGTCGTTCTCCCTCGCAAGGCAAGGGGAAACCAGCGAGGTGGATTTTTCCCCAGGAAAACCTCTCTGGAAAAGAAGTGCATGCACTTCCTGTGGTTCGGAGCCCACGTTAAACTGTAGGTCCCCTATGTCTGTCTGTGCAAATTATCTATCGCCGCGCACCAAACACAGACATAGGAGAGAGGTAGCCAACGCCCTAAATAGGGTATAGCACTACAAGAAGAATCGGAAAGAAAATACTATTTTTTAGCCAATAATTAAATTTTGTATCATTTGAAACGGCGCGCGGCTGGACGCTATTTAAATTTTTTTTTGTAATGGCAAGGGGGGTCGAGTGACACCTCATTTGAAAGGTCTTTCAGATCTGCGTGTGATCCTAGAATTTCAAAGAAAAATATTTAGCCATAACAAAATGGCGGATTTTAACAAATGAACTCACTCAATTCAAAATTGTTTTGATTTTGTTATTCAGGGTCGAGTAACACCTCATTTGAAAGGTTTCTTAATGCTCCGTATAATCCTAGAGTTTCAAAGAAAAATATTCAGCCATAACAAAATGGCGGATTTTAAACAAATGGACTTACACAATTCAAAATTGTTTTGATTTTCTTATCCAGTAGTCCACTTTTTCATTTACAGGACAAAATTTTCCCAGGAATATCTCAGGTGTCTGGAAATAATATTCAAAACGTCATGTTCCAACAAGACGGTGCGCCGCCTCATTACTATAGGCCCGTTTCTGACTTTTTCAACGGACATTTTCTTGGAAGATAGATTGGTAGGTGGGGGCCTATAGAATAGCTTGCTCGCTCCTCAGATATAACTTTCTTAGATTTTTTTATGGGAATATCTGAAATCGAAAGTGTACAGAACCCGTCCAGAAACAATTGAAGAACTGGAGTAACGCATTACAGAAGTTTGCAGAAATATCACTCCAGAAACTTATGACCGACTTTTTATGTGCCAAGAAGTGAATGGTGAACATTTCGAACACTTAATTTCATTTGTTTTTGCTTTAAATCTTAGTCTTTTTAAATAGACTTCTTTATCTTCAAACATTTGTCATTTTGTTATGGCTGGATATTTTTCTTTGAAACTCTAGGGTCAGACGCAGAACTAAAATACCTTTTAAATGAGGTGTCACTCGACCCCCCTTTTCATTTAAAAAGAAATTCAAAATGGCGCCCAGCCGCTATTTTGAATGATACAAAGTTTAATTATTGGCTAAAAAATAGTATTTAATTTTCCATAAAAACATAATATCAAGTAGTTCAAAAGCTAGTTGGGGGGGGGGGGGGGGGGGGGTTACTCTATAGACACAGTGTATATGTATCAAAATGTTAATTGTTGTGAAAGTCTTAGCTTTCATCGCCTTTAAATTCAACCTTTGGCATTACAACAGATATATAGAGACGAAAGTAGTTTCTAACTAATTTAAAGCAAATAAAACAACATACAAATAAGTGTTTTGTTATACACATTTCACGCGGCGCCTATTACTGTGTACAACCAGTTTGTTTAATATTTATCAAGCAAAAAAGTTAATAATAAATTTCCTGACGTTGAAGGATGAATCCTTGTAAGTTTCCAATTTAAACCTCAGAGCATCCCACGTCTATGAAATATACAACAATAACAACTCATTAATTGTATCGTTATAAGCTTTCTGTGGAAAAATTAAAGAAGTTTGAAAATCCCAACGATGAACACAAACTTCGAAAGTCCTAGAAAGTACAAAAATAGAAACCCGAGAAAATAAAAACCGTGAGCGGGAATACAGCGAATGTAGAAAGTCGGGAAGTGGCAGGAAGTTATAAAGAAACTTGCGGAAGATTTTGTGAAGTTTAATAAGTACTGAATTAAAACAGAATAAAAAGTTAAGGAAAGCTTGTTTTCGATGTTATCTATTGTCACGAAAACTCGTTTAAGGCTTCCTCTACTAAAGTGTAATTAAATTAATTTTTTTGCTTAAAATTGAAGTAAATGTTACATAAGCATCAAAAAAGTTAGAAACTTTAAATGTTTTCGCGTAATAACATGAACATACATAAAAGTACTGACTTAACAAGTTCCAGTGGCGTATCATGAATTATGTTTGATAGACTTCTTTGCGATATTCAACAATATTGCTACGTGTTAATTTTATAAAGTTGTTTATTGTTATTAACCGTTTTAACGATCTAATGCTGAATATTGTGAATAGGTAATGGATTAGCTTTTAGCAGTGGCATACTTTTCTATACAAAAATTTAGAAGGCTTCTAATTTAAATTTCAAAATTGGAACAGTTTTTTTTATAAGTTTCCATTTGTCTCTTTTACAAGATTCATCATCATTATCTTATAAGCAGCAGGCTATCCTCCCAATAATAAAATTGTTAACCATTTATTCTAAAATTGTAGAAAGATTTCAAAATTTCAAGATTTCGAAACATTTTCATAATTAGGAATTCGATTTTAGATTTCAAGAAATAGTTATAAAATACTAAAAATAAAAAAATTTTAAATCGAGAAACTGAATTTTTTATAAATTCCAAAAATTTTCAAAACTATTAAAATTTTCGAAATTTTAAAAATTTTCGCACCACAAAAAGTTTTGAAAATTTTTCAAAATTTTTAAAATTACAACAGATCTCGAAATTGTTTAAAACCTCCAAAAGTCTTTTAATTTTTAAAAATTTCAAATTTCCACCATCCATAACTGCTGTCGAGATCAAAACTTAAGCATAAATTTCATCACACACCACGAAATTGAAGAAGAAGGCAGTAGTTGCAACTAAACAATGTCGCAGATTTCTGGGAAGAAACTGAGGTCTAAAACTACAACTGATCCACTGGTCATATGCGGCTATTATAAGACCCATGATCACCTACGTATCGCTTGTATGGTAGCCAAAAACCAAACAAGTTACTACTCAGCTAGAGCTAGTCTGAGTATAACAGGTGCAATGAGTACCTGTCCAACTGCAGCTATGGAAGCCATATTAGAATTAGTGCCTTTACACCTACATGTGCAGAAGGAGGCAATACTACATGCGCTCTCGAAAAGACAACAAATTTAAATCAGGAGATCTGACAGGCCACTTAGATATCCTAAATCTCGCTTACTTAGAGCGAACGGTTAATACCGTATCGGATTTTATACCAATAAAAAACAACTTCGACCAACCTTTTAGAGTGAACATCTCAGACCGAAAAATGTGGTCCTCAGGAGGGCTTTCTTTTAAGAGAGGATCCATTCATTGGCATACGGATGGGACTGGAGCTGGCGAATGTGGTTTCGGTTGCCGCATGTCTGAACCCTTGGGTACCACAACTACCATCTTCCATGCTGAGGTCTATGCTATAAACCTCTGCGCAAGAATAGACCTTAGGAGAGGCTATAAATCCGCAACAATTGATATTCTCATAGACAGCCAAGCAGCCAAGCAATGAAGGCTTTAAAAGTCTACAGGTCTGGGCAACCTCAAGCAGCTGGCAAATAAAAACAACGTTAATCTATGGTGGGTTCCAGGGCACGAGGGTATACCAGGCAACGAAAAGGCCGCAAGACGCGGAGCAATAACTTCTTATACAGGACCTGGACCCTGCTGTAGAATACAGAAAAGCCACATAAAATAGGAGGTCAGGTTATGGGAGGAACAAATGAAGTCTTTGTACTGGGATAACACACCAGGACAACCCCAGGCAAAACGGTTTATAATTGTTTCCCAAAAGAAAGCAGAAATCGCATTGTGTCTCAGCAAAACAGAACTAAAAATCATCACTGGCCTTTTTTTCAAGATTGGTGAGGCTGAGGACCAAATCTACCTTTTATGTAATGAGGCAGAACACATTCTATGCCTATGCAATGCTGGCTGTCGCCGCCGTAGACACAATATTTTTGGCAAGCATACTATGACACCTACCGAAATAAGGGACTCAAAGTCCAGAGACATATTAAGGTTTGTCAATATCCTGCAACTTCGTTAAGCAAGGTAAGGGCTCAAAAGTTACAAAAGAACTATTAAGGGTCGAAGTGATGGAAGGCAATTAAGGCCAAAGCCCTCAATCACATTATTAATAATAATACAATCTCCAGAAATGAGAACAGTTTCAACAACTCTGTCGAAGGCTATAACTCCGTAAGGAAGCGTTTACAAGAACTCTTTGAATGTTTTTTGGCTTGCTGTCTACCACTAAAATATTTGAACTTATTTTAGATAATATACCGTCTGTCTATAAAGTAACCTCCCCCCCCCAACTAACTTTTGAACAACTTGATATTTTACCACAACATTTAGTGTGCTTTAATGGGAAATTAAATACTATGTTTGCCAATAATTAAATTTTGTATTATTCAAAATGGCAGCTGAGCGCCATTTAAATGTTTATTTAATGGAGAGGGCAGTCGAGTGACACCTCATTTGAAAGGTCTGGTAGTTCTGCGTCCAATCCTAGAGTTTCAAAGAAAAATATGGAGCCATAACTCTTCTTCTTCTCAGCCTTTATTTGTCCACGGCTGGACGTAGGCCTCTTCCATAACCCCCACTCTTTCCTGTCCTGTGCGACTCGGAACCACCTTTATCCTGCCGCTTCTTTGATATCATCAAGCCACCTTTTTGCGGTCTGCCGATACTTCTCTTGGTAATTCTCGGCCTCCATTGTATTATTTTGCTGGTCCATCTATTTGAATCCTGTCTGGCTACATGACCCACCCACCTCCATTTTAATCTGGCTATTTTTGAGAATATGTCTGTGACTTTTGTTCTTCGTCGGATCTCTTCGTTTCGTATTTTGTCTCGAAGGCTAATACCTAGCATGGCATTAGCCATAACAAAATGGCAAGTTTTAAACAGATGGATTCACTCAATTCAAAATTGTTTTGATTTTTTTAACCAGGGTCGAGTGACACCTCATTTAAAAGGTCTTTTGGTTCTGCGTCTGATCCTAGAGTTTCAAAAAAAAATATTCAGCCATAACAAAAAGGCGGGTTTTAAACAGATGGACTCGCTCAATTTAAAATTGTTTTGATTTTTTTATACAGTAGTCCACTTTTTCATTTGTAGGACCAAATTTTCCCAGAAATGTCTCAGGTCGCTGGAAATAATATTGAAAACGTTATGTTCCAACAAGACGGACATTTTCCTGGAAGATGGATTGGTAGACAGGGGCCTGTAGAATAGCCGGCTCGCTCCCCAGATTTAGCTCCCTTTTTTCTATGGGGATATCTGAAATCGAAAGTGTACAGAACCCGTCCAGAAACGATTGCATAACTGGAGCAACGCATCACAGAAGTTTGCAGGAATATCACTCCAGAAACTTATGAAAATGTACGGCAGGAATTTCATAACCGACTTTGTATGTGCCAAGAAATGAATGGTAAACATTTCGAACACTTAATTTAATTTCTTTTTGCTTTAATTCTTAGTTTTTTTTTAATAGACTTCTTTATCTTCAAAGATTGTCATTTTGTTATGGCTGAATATTTTTCTTTGAAACTCTAGGACCGGGCGAAGAATTAAAATACCTTTCAAATGAGGTGTCATTTGACCCACTTTTTTGTTTAAAAAGAATTTAAAATGGCGCCCAGCCGCCATTTTGAATGATGCAAAATTTAGTTATTTGCTAAAAAATAGTATTTAATTTCCCATTACAGCACACCAAATTTGGTAGTAAAATACAAAGTCGTTCAAAAGTTAGAGGGAGGGGGGGTTACTTTATAGACAGACGGTATTTGAAGTATGGAATCATCCGTTCGCAGCTGCAGTTATGAAAATAAATTTTAACAGAACCTAAAATGGATTAACGTGTGTTAATTTTTTGTGCAACAAATGCAACAATTAAAACAAAAGGAAAAGACAAAGGAAGCGATACCAAAAATATCGTAGTAAATTTGTTTTCCTAAAAAGTTCTCATTGTTGCTGGTAAAAATAAATTAAAGAAAAGAAAAAGAAAATCTTGAAGATGTGATGAGAAGCGCAAAGAAAGTGTACCGGATTGATATAAAGTACAGTTACAAGTCTTGCGTCATTGCATCATTACATTAGTTTCCTTGCCTTTCTCAAACGAAAACGATTTATTATCAGCGTATAAACAAGGATGTTTATTTAACCATTGGTCATTGACTGAGCATACATTTGAGTTGTAAAAATTACTTTGGCTTGTGGGCATTGTCTAATCGATTCACTCAACCATAACAGTTATTTCCGAGTGGGTTCATTTCAGATAAACCTTAATCAGTGCGCTCTACAGGTTATGTCTTATACCCTGCACTCTTAAAACTAAAGTATGTATTCTAGAAACCTGAAAACGGAAGCAAACCAAGTCAATGAATCGTTCACAAATGTGGGTTATGTGAATTTTTCAATTCATACCTTTTTGTTTGGCGATTCAATTCTGCGAAACGTTCTTAAAATAGAATATTGTATTCAATTAGCAAACTCTACAAGTCTACTAACTACCTAACAAGCCTAACCAGTTTTTTATTTTTTGTAAATCAAACCGGGCGCTCGGTAAAATATTTACTGTTGCTGATTTTTTTGTATTAACCCACTTACGAACACATAAACGGTATCTTCGAGCTCCGATCTAAACCGTATGGATTCTGTCGGGACAGAATCCGTTAATTTGACTTGCTGAATCTTTTCTTCCTTGTGTTGCAAGTCTATGAACCAATAAGCATTCGATCTGAGTAGGGTGTATAGGGTGATTCGAGCACCTCCAGGGCTGCCAACCTAAATCTGGGGACAAAAAATTTCCCTAGAATCTGGTGACAAAAAATTCCCCCAGAATCTGGTGACAAAAAATTCCCCTAGAATCTGGTGACACCCCTAAATCTGGTGACAAAAAATCCCCCTAGATTCTGCTGACACCCCAAAATCTGGTAACAAAGAAAACCCCCTAGAATCTGGTGACATCCCTAAATCTGGTGACAAAAAATCATTCCCTAGAATCTGGTGACCTTGCTCTACTGAGAAAAAATTCCCTAGAATGCTACCAACATAAATCTAACCTAATCAAAATATCACTGTTAATTATTGTAGCCTTGATTGAGGATCCCACAATTTAACAACAAATTAAAAATGCAACAAACACATATACATATATTTATTTTAACACATTAAATCTGCATACAACATTCGCAGATACTTTTATTTCACATGCAAAGTAATAATATTAGCACCCATTTACATTTACGATGGATATAATGCTAGATTTATTAGTCTAATAACACTCACATCATCATAACACTTATGTCTACTTGGAAACTATTTATTCAACACAATAAAATAATAATCTTAATAACTATTACAGTATTTACAAAGAATGCAATGTTAGATCTATTAGCAATATAAGTCCCACTTACTACTACTACACATACCTCACCCACCACTTCACATGTAAAATAATAACCTTAATAGTCATACAACATTTACAATAAATATAATATTAGTCCTAGTAGTATAAGTAGGTACCACATTTTCATAACACTTAACTTAACATAATAATCTTAATAACTAGTGCAGTATTTAGAATGAATATAATGTTAGATTTATTAGTACAATAAACCTCACAATTTTCAAAACTACTGAATTTACGAGCTATTCGTTATCCGATAGTGTCCCCAAGCCAGAGTCTCACCATCGCCCTCAGGAATTATATATCTCTTATCATCCGCCCAAGAAAGTGCTATTTTATTTTTCAACTCGGTATACATTATATGATTGTGAGAGCGAAAGGTGAACATTTCCTTATAAATAACGTCAGAATTTTCTACAACATTTCTGTAATCCTCAACGCCTAATTCATTTTTAACAACGATGGAATTTACTCCTTTCGCTCTCTTCGTTGTTTTACCATCCACTTCATATTCGCCTTCTACATTTGTTATGTAGGCTTTAGCACCAGTCCCATAGAACTCCCAAATAATTCGACCACCGTACTCATCCTTCATTTTGCCGATGATCGATTCATTTACAGGTATCCCAAACTGATTATCCAGTTTAAAATTAGATGTATCATACCGACTTAAACTATTTTTCATGTGCTCATAAAAATCATCAATAAATGTCTGCAAAATGAGTGAGTCAGTGTCCGAATAAAGAAGATGAACTTTATCACCAAACAATTTTTTAACTGAATTGTAGTAAAAATTGTATATTATAGATTTTGATAACTCCAGAACACAGAAGCCGATATAAATAGGTTTATCATAGGTTACTCGTAACTTCTCCATTTGAATCGCTACTAGATTTTCCGAAAATATTGAACAATTTTTAAAATTAGGCTTCGCTATTAAACTTTGAGCACCAACTCTTCTACCCTTGTTTTCCCACTGTGTTACTAATCTAATATCAACCCGACGATCTACATTCTCCATTGTTTTTCCGTACACGCTGTTATTCATTAATTTGTAAAAGTCTTTTTCAAATTTGTTAGTCGCATTATTTCGCATTCGAGTATTCAAATCAATATAGTCCTTTAACCAAGTTGACTGTTTAAATTTTAATATTCGATGAATTTTTGATAATTTTAATCCAGCATTTAAGCACTGTTTCAAATTTCTATAGTGAATAACGTACCGTACTTTATTATTTAGATTTGGTATTAATTTAGATAATTTTGATCCTGGAGGAATTATATTTTCTGCACAAAACGGTAAGTCATTGTGAAGATCATGAAGTTCTTTGGGATAATCCAGATCAACTTCTAAAATACAACCCTCGCTTGACTCGTCTTTAACTGAAGCAACATCAAAAGCCATAATTTCAAGTTCCGGTAACCATTTAAAGTCATTGATAGGGAGTGGTTGGGACATGGCCGCACCATAAAGGTTAGTGGCATCTAGGTAGTTAATAAAGGAGGTGGGTAAAGAGGAATCATAATTTGGAATATACTTATTGTTAGCAATAGCTTTTCGCTTTGAACACTGAGCAATTCCGCCTCTTATCCCCTTCTTAATGAAATGTAACATGTCAACATCAGTGAGTAGTTCTAAGTTTATTCTTGTATACTTCAACATGGCAGCCCAACTTAGACTAGGGACTGTAAAAAATTGACATGGTTCAAGAGAATAGGCCGTTATGCAAACGTTTCGGAAAGCCTCAAAAATATCAGCCAATAGTAACACGTCCGACTTTAAATAGACATCAGAGTAGTCACCCAAAGTTTGACAGCTAAAAGTTTTCCATACAAATTTAGCTCGCGCATAATCCGAATCAGATATATCTTCTTTTGTTAAATTGTTATAAAATTGAATTTGCGATGGCAATTCTCTCTCATCCAACCGCTCCATACTGTCAACATAAGAGTATGGGAACACTCCCTTCTGTCTAATCAGCTTAAATTGTGTCTCATCTGGAAAGCATTTTTGGATTTCTGTACACTGAATATCTTTTAAATTTTTCGATAAGCTATCTAAAGAAGAGCTCATAAATCGGTAACTATCTAAAAATCTAATTTTCATAAACACACTCTCCCGTCCTCCCTTACTATTAGTTATGCTATCAACCAATACGTGTTTTGAAAATGAAATGTATTTCTCCTTGTTTTCAGCTATAACATCAATTTTATTGTTATCATCTTCAGAACTTAACGCTCTTATAAAAAGATGTGCATCATAATTTGATAAATTGTGAAAAAACACGGGTACAAATTTAGGTAATTTAAAATTCAAATTACAGGCGCTATGGGCGGGGCCTCTATACAACCCCTCGCCCAAATGGTCATGATCGTGTATTCGCTCTTCACCCGTAAGAAAAGGTTTTTCACAAATGTGACAGTTTGGAGAGTTTTGATGGATCAATTTCTGCTCATCGGTAAGTGACTTCATAGGTACAACATGTTTCAAATGGGTATTGTATATTCTCTTAACATCGGCTTCGAGTCTTTCATAAAAAATTTTGGTACAATCAACACCGCGATATGTTTCAAATTTCGATAGTGAATCATCATAGTCGCATTTAATAAAATACGCGAAACTATAGGGCACATGTTCAGCAGTTCTTTGAGTGAATGAACTCCCACCACTAGGTTGACAACCTTGAATGGGTTTGAGTAACGACTCAAAATCTGCATAAACTACAAACGGGACTTTCAATTTTTTCTCAAAACTTTCAAATTTTAACATATTTTCCGGAACTGCGTTTCCAAATTTATCTTTTTTTAAGTTTGTTGATGGTAAATTGATGCGAATATGTCCACAATCGCACTCTTGATGCTCACGCAATTTCGATTCATTAGAAAAATACACCAAGCAACCATCACACAAAAATTTCTGACAACAATGTTTTGATAACTGACTACCGACCAGTCTATTTAAATTTTTTATTAAGCAATAATGAGAATCGCCATTTTCGTTATCTATAATTAACAAGTTAACATGTTTAGGCTTACGAGATTTGGTGAAATGCAAAGGACCCACCACTTCTATACAACGGTCGCCAGCTTTGTACACCAACTCTAAACCGTACACATTTACAGACATATTATTTAATTTTTCAAATTTAGAAATGTTTTTCAACTTAACCGGGAAGTCTATTCCATCAAAATTTAATTCGCTTTCAAATTGCTTATATTTTGTAACACGTTGAGAGTTTTTGTCAGCAGGATGTAGTGCAGCTAGAACACTCCACATGAAACATTTCCGGTCACCATTTTGGATGTTGATGACAGAGCCCGTCTTCTTAATTTTCATAGGTAACTCTATATAGGAAGATGCTCGCAGAGGATTATATTTGTTAATGTGAACTTCCAGAAATAGAATCTCTTTAAGTGTCCAACCGCTATCACGTTCTTGAAAATTAGATACTCGATTATCAATTTCATCAATATATTCTGTATATACACCCTCCAAATTGATCGATTGGTTAATAATTTTATTTCTAGTATTAAATGATTTTATCTCTTCTATATTCTTGCTGGGTAGTATGAATAGTCCAAATAATTCTAGATTAACCTTAATGTTTCCGTATTTCACCATTACTGCAGATATCTGATTAAGCATCTTCTCTTCTACAGACCGCATAAATTCTTTTACGTTCAGGCAATACTGCGCAGGACCAGTAATTTTATAATTCGCAATTCGGTTTTTAAACGCCTGTTGAATAAATTCAACACCATCTTCACAGGAAGAGCAAGAATTTTCTTTATGTTGTCGACTGCGTAGATGTCCTTGATATCTCTGTCGGGGTATTAGGGTGTCGCACGTAGAACATAAGATATCACCATCAAGTTTTGGTTTTTTAGCGACATTTCCAGAACCACCTTCAAACTGCCGTTTTCCACAAAAATGACGGTTAAGGTTATCTTTCCTGGTATAAGTTTTCTCACACACCCCGCACTTAAACATTTTATTCTACAAAAAAAAATTGAAAGTCCCGTTTGTAGTTTATGCAGATTTTGAGTCGTTACTCAAACCCATTCAAGGTTGTCAACCTAGTGGTGGGAGTTCATTCACTCAAAGAACTGCTGAACATGTGCCCTATAGTTTCGCGTATTTTATTAAATGCGACTATGATGATTCACTATCGAAATTTGAAACATATCGCGGTGTTGATTGTACCAAAATTTTTTATGAAAGACTCGAAGCCGATGTTAAGAGAATATACAATACCCATTTGAAACATGTTGTACCTATGAAGTCACTTACCGATGAGCAGAAATTGATCCATCAAAACTCTCCAAACTGTCACATTTGTGAAAAACCTTTTCTTACGGGTGAAGAGCGAATACACGATCATGACCATTTGGGCGAGGGGTTGTATAGAGGCCCCGCCCATAGCGCCTGTAATTTGAATTTTAAATTACCTAAATTTGTACCCGTGTTTTTTCACAATTTATCAAATTATGATGCACATCTTTTTATAAGAGCGTTAAGTTCTGAAGATGATAACAATAAAATTGATGTTATAGCTGAAAACAAGGAGAAATACATTTCATTTTCAAAACACGTATTGGTTGATAGCATAACTAATAGTAAGGGAGGACGGGAGAGTGTGTTTATGAAAATTAGATTTTTAGATAGTTACCGATTTATGAGCTCTTCTTTAGATAGCTTATCGAAAAATTTAAAAGATATTCAGTGTACAGAAATCCAAAAATGCTTTCCAGATGAGACACAATTTAAGCTGATTAGACAGAAGGGAGTGTTCCCATACTCTTATGTTGACAGTATGGAGCGGTTGGATGAGAGAGAATTGCCATCGCAAATTCAATTTTATAACAATTTAACAAAAGAAGATATATCTGATTCGGATTATGCGCGAGCTAAATTTGTATGGAAAACTTTTAGCTGTCAAACTTTGGGTGACTACTCTGATGTCTATTTAAAGTCGGACGTGTTACTATTGGCTGATATTTTTGAGGCTTTCCGAAACGTTTGCATAACGGCCTATTCTCTTGAACCATGTCAATTTTTTACAGTCCCTAGTCTAAGTTGGGCTGCCATGTTGAAGTATACAAGAATAAACTTAGAACTACTCACTGATGTTGACATGTTACATTTCATTAAGAAGGGGATAAGAGGCGGAATTGCTCAGTGTTCAAAGCGAAAAGCTATTGCTAACAATAAGTATATTCCAAATTATGATTCCTCTTTACCCACCTCCTTTATTAACTACCTAGATGCCACTAACCTTTATGGTGCGGCCATGTCCCAACCACTCCCTATCAATGACTTTAAATGGTTACCGGAACTTGAAATTATGGCTTTTGATGTTGCTTCAGTTAAAGACGAGTCAAGCGAGGGTTGTATTTTAGAAGTTGATCTGGATTATCCCAAAGAACTTCATGATCTTCACAATGACTTACCGTTTTGTGCAGAAAATATAATTCCTCCAGGATCAAAATTATCTAAATTAATACCAAATCTAAATAATAAAGTACGGTACGTTATTCACTATAGAAATTTGAAACAGTGCTTAAATGCTGGATTAAAATTATCAAAAATTCATCGAATATTAAAATTTAAACAGTCAACTTGGTTAAAGGACTATATTGATTTGAATACTCGAATGCGAAATAATGCGACTAACAAATTTGAAAAAGACTTTTACAAATTAATGAATAACAGCGTGTACGGAAAAACAATGGAGAATGTAGATCGTCGGGTTGATATTAGATTAGTAACACAGTGGGAAAACAAGGGTAGAAGAGTTGGTGCTCAAAGTTTAATAGCGAAGCCTAATTTTAAAAATTGTTCAATATTTTCGGAAAATCTAGTAGCGATTCAAATGGAGAAGTTACGAGTAACCTATGATAAACCTATTTATATCGGCTTCTGTGTTCTGGAGTTATCAAAATCTATAATATACAATTTTTACTACAATTCAGTTAAAAAATTGTTTGGTGATAAAGTTCATCTTCTTTATTCGGACACTGACTCACTCATTTTGCAGACATTTATTGATGATTTTTATGAGCACATGAAAAATAGTTTAAGTCGGTATGATACATCTAATTTTAAACTGGATAATCAGTTTGGGATACCTGTAAATGAATCGATCATCGGCAAAATGAAGGATGAGTACGGTGGTCGAATTATTTGGGAGTTCTATGGGACTGGTGCTAAAGCCTACATAACAAATGTAGAAGGCGAATATGAAGTGGATGGTAAAACAACGAAGAGAGCGAAAGGAGTAAATTCCATCGTTGTTAAAAATGAATTAGGCGTTGAGGATTACAGAAATGTTGTAGAAAATTCTGACGTTATTTATAAGGAAATGTTCACCTTTCGCTCTCACAATCATATAATGTATACCGAGTTGAAAAATAAAATAGCACTTTCTTGGGCGGATGATAAGAGATATATAATTCCTGAGGGCGATGGTGAGACTCTGGCTTGGGGACACTATCGGATAACGAATAGCTCGTAAATTCAGTAGTTTTGAAAATTGTGAGGTTTATTGTACTAATAAATCTAACATTATATTCATTCTAAATACTGCACTAGTTATTAAGATTATTATGTTAAGTTAAGTGTTATGAAAATGTGGTACCTACTTATACTACTAGGACTAATATTATATTTATTGTAAATGTTGTATGACTATTAAGGTTATTATTTTACATGTGAAGTGGTGGGTGAGGTATGTGTAGTAGTAGTAAGTGGGACTTATATTGCTAATAGATCTAACATTGCATTCTTTGTAAATACTGTAATAGTTATTAAGATTATTATTTTATTGTGTTGAATAAATAGTTTCCAAGTAGACATAAGTGTTATGATGATGTGAGTGTTATTAGACTAATAAATCTAGCATTATATCCATCGTAAATGTAAATGGGTGCTAATATTATTACTTTGCATGTGAAATAAAAGTATCTGCGAATGTTGTATGCAGATTTAATGTGTTAAAATAAATATATGTATATGTGTTTGTTGCATTTTTAATTTGTTGTTAAATTGTGGGATCCTCAATCAAGGCTACAATAATTAACAGTGATATTTTGATTAGGTTAGATTTATGTTGGTAGCATTCTAGGGAATTTTTTCTCAGTAGAGCAAGGTCACCAGATTCTAGGGAATGATTTTTTGTCACCAGATTTAGGGATGTCACCAGATTCTAGGGGGTTTTCTTTGTTACCAGATTTTGGGGTGTCAGCAGAATCTAGGGGGATTTTTTGTCACCAGATTTAGGGGTGTCACCAGATTCTAGGGGAATTTTTTGTCACCAGATTCTGGGGGAATTTTTTGTCACCAGATTCTAGGGAAATTTTTTGTCCCCAGATTTAGGTTGGCAGCCCTGGAGGTGCTCGAATCACCCTATACACCCTACTGATCTGAATGATCAATTGCCTTGTACTTAATTATAACGTGGTTGTTAAGTATGCGTATCAGGTGTCAGTTAAAAAAGAAATAACAATAATCAGGTGTTGCTTTCTATCAACGTCAGGTTGTCAGAGGTTATAAGATTTATTTTATTTTATTAGGTAACTTGAGCTTGTTGCAAATTTTACCCACTAAAATTTTTAACTTGCTATTTGTAGGTTTTCGTAGATGTTAAGATTTTTGATTCGAAACGTGTCGCTTAAGATACGGGTCTCATGTTTGATCTTGAAAATAGCAAACTCAAAGGTCAAAGAGGTTAAATCATTTTAAATGGAAATTTCGACTTCAATCTGCTATTATTCAGTTCTTCAAAAGGTCTAATTCCATATTTTAATGTTAATAAGTAGTTCACAAAAACTGGAAAGAAATCACAAATGTTTCTTCAGAAACCGTATTCGTATGCGTATTAACAAAGTAAATTTCCATGTACACCAAACAATAATTTTATAAAATCAGTTAGAGGGCGTCAAGAGCCCTTAGTTTTTCCACAGTAACTTTTTGTGTAAATCTATTTTAAACTGTTTATAGCAGAATCAGATGCAGAATTTGATTCTATACAAAAAAGTTATTTTTGTGTTTTTTCGTACGGCACACCGTTTATAAGATATTTCAACTTTTTTTTTATAAAAATTGAGTTGCCATGAAAATTTCGATGGGTATTCAAATTCACGGAAACGACGATAGGTGTCACTAGAAACCCGGACACTAGAAATTGTTTTTTGGAAAACGTCTGCGATATTCAATCAAATCAAAATCCATACACAAAACGATGTCGACATATTCAATAGTCGTAAATTTTCTGCTACTATAGCTACTATAGTGTTTCGCATTTAAGAGATTTTCGTTATTTTTAGGAGTGGAGATTTGAATTTTTCTACAGTTGTAAAACTTCATGAGGTGCATCTTTTCAGGTACTCAACACAAATGTAAGTTGTAAACCCAGCCTACTGCGACCTCGCGAATGGGGCCAATTCTCGATAGTTTGCTTCGCGTTAGTGATTCGAAAAACGTTATTAGAACAAGTTGTTCAGAATCCAATTTTGACTTCGTCTACCAAATTTCAAATCTGAATCTTAAATACGATACACTGTATGTTAAAAAAATTAACATTAAACAGCAACTACTACTGTACTGTACTAAAACACAGGCGACTCAATCTTTTTTCCAAAGTTGAAATTATTTGTAAACAGAGCGCAGTACCAAAAAACACATGAATACCTTTTCTTGGTGAACAAATTTTGCCATAAAAAAAACTAAAAAAAGTTTTACACAAAAACGTTACTGTAGGAAAATTAAGAGCTTCTGCCCGTAACTGGCGTACATGTAAATTCACTTGGTTAGTCTTGCTCTGGTCGCCTAGATCAGTTGGTAGCCGATCTGATCATATTGACCGGTACAATATCGGAAACGAGTCGATACTCTAATTATGGACGTGAGCAGGCGAAGCGACACCACACCTTTAGGGCCCAGGTTTCTAATGTGCCGATCTGATCATATTGACCGGTACAATATCGGAAACGAGTCGATACTCTAATTATGGACGTGAGCAGGCGAAGCGACACCACACCTTTAGGGCCCAGGTTTCTAATGTTAGCAGGGACATCCTGGATGCTACATTGACCTGTCTGTCGATGGCCTCCAGCCACCCAGTATATTCGTAATAAAACCTTCTTACTCGTTGGGTTTCCCAAACGTAGTAACTGGGACGTAGTCCAGTTTACAGCTCCCGCTGGGGAGCAGGGAGTTTCCATTCTCACAGCAATGCGCTACTGTAATAATCCGGGTCTTCTTTTCAGAGTTCTTTGCTCTCGACAAAGCGTAGTAGTTGTTCATTAACACCTCGGATGAGTGCCAATAGGCACACTATTCAACCCTGAACTTTACGTTTACTTGTCTATTGATGGTCTTCAACCACCCAGCCTAGGGAACTTTATAACCCGTTGGGTTTCTCAAAAGTAGTACCAAGAACGTAGACCATTTTAAAGGCCCGGATAGGGAGCGCGGGGTGTCCATTTTTACAGCAATGCGCTATCGCACCAATCCGGGGAGTTAGTGAACTCTATACCTCGTAAAGTAACTCACCCAGTTTTGCTTGGTCCCAATTAAGAAGATTTTGAACTTCTTTTCGGAAACGTTTAGATGTTTGAGTGATGTGTCACCAAAGTGTATAATTGCCTCCTATTCTTGTTTTTAAAACGAATGAAGTTTTCGCAACTGTAAACTTAAAACGTGCATGCGGAAGGAAGATATAATAATAGGAGTTGCGTCGACGAAAGTTTACAGTTAGTTCCGTTTAGTTTTAGCAAGACGGCGTTATGTTACTTGCGATACTTTACTTTTCCTGTGTTCAAAAGTATTTACGCACAACGTTGTAGGCCCACAACGGTGGCGGTACAAAACAAACCCATATTGATATTACTCCAGAAAAGGCAAATGCAACACAATGCTTCGTGCAACGAAAGACACAGAATGTGACGTGCAGTCACAACGAGCTATGCCATAGCCACCACCTCAATGCTAGCGGCTGCTTCAATGTTGTTGTTCCGGATCGCAGAGTCGCCCGCTCGGTTAGCGCGAACTGGTTACAGGCATGTCTTGTTGTATTTAGAAGTCTAACTTTTTCTTCTAAGTTTTTAACGAGAAAAACATTTTTTATGGTTTTCAAATTCGTCTACCATAATTTGGGTGGGAGGGCGAAAAATAACTCATTGAATTTATGCTGCACCTAAAAATTAAGTTGCAAATCTGATCCTAAACAACTCATGAACAATTTACCTTAAACGAAACTTTTTATCGTTTTCTGTTTATTAAATAAATAGGCATTAATTGTCAATTTTCACAAAATTACAGAAATCGTCACAAAGAAATTAACGGACTGGGACACAAATTAAAGCTTTAATCTAGCTATAACAGCGGACCATATTTTGAAGCTACAAAGTTCGGAAAAAAAGGTTGTATTTGACCTAACGTCTTCTATAACGTTTCGGTTTCAGATTTAGAAAATTCGTTTTGCGGAAAAAATGCTACCAAAAAACATGTCTAACTTCCGCTTTCGGTTTTGTATTTTTTTTAAATTATTTTCAAATAAAATTTTTCCACAGCTTATTGAAATCGGACTGTTCGTTTGGCAGTTATGGAGCACACACATCCACAGACAAACATATTTTAAAAACCAAAAACGTGTATTTCCGTCAAAATCTTGAATTCGTTAATTTGCAATTTACAGGAAAGTAAAAATGAAGTTTATGCAATTTAAGTTTGCAGATCGCTTAATTTCGCGCAGCGCAATTTTTAGTTGGCCCGCACTTTCTCCGGATTTAACAGCGACTGATTTGTTTTGTAGATTTAATGCAGGAAAGAAGCATATTAAAGTAAACGACGAAATTGAGAGCCATTTAAGTAAACAATTAACAATTTAATAAGCGCCACTTACATTTGGAAAGAATAATTTTGAAACCTATTTCATTGTTTCAACATTTTAATAAAATTTGCCACAAAACATTTAAATTTATGACCTATTGCCACCTTATGATAATATTAATGTAGGAGTGATAAGTATTTAAATACATTTTATTGATAATAATAAGAATGACATGTCAGGTTGCATAAGTGAAAAGCTATAATATCGGATTAGTTTAACACCATTAGTTTAAATTAACATTCAGGCATAACGGTAGGTACTTTCTAGTTATGAACATGATAATCAATGAATCAACAGTTGGAATGTATCTTTTAGTTATCAAGTTCTTCTGGTTTTGGTTATATAAAATAATCACTTTTATGTACACCGTAGAGTAAAATTATTTAAATATCTACGACTGGTAATAAGAAATGAAAATTATTTAAATGGTACCGTTGTTTTTAGTTAAAATGTTTGAAAATATTATCGTAACTGTTTATATTTTTATACCTAAAAGCGTTAACTTTTAAAAAACATTCTAACAAATCGCGCGGGGTTACTCTTCCCCCGAATAAGTTAATAAGCGTTTTATAATCTGTTGTTCCAAGTCTGCACTTTTAGATTTACAATTTATTTTGCTTTGAAGTTCAGATACACAATAATTAGAATTGCACAAGTCCCTCGGGATATACTTCGGTAAGCAGAGGTAATTATCTTGGCGAAAGATTCTTTGAAAATCATTTTCCAAACAGCTTTTTACTAAGCCCAGATTGTTGCTGGTCTTACAGTTTAATTAGTTTCTGGAAATTGTTTAAAATATTATCTTCCAGAATATCTTTGATCAATATACACTTGCAACGAATGTATTTTATGATACAAGCGTTAAATTTCATTTATTTTAATATTCAAGAAACTCATCATTATCACTATAACTATTCTTTCTTATCGCTTTCGGTGTCGAGGTTCCCATTCATACAAATCGGGGTCGATAAATATGAAACCTGCATGGTTATTTAATTGTAAGTATAGTTTTTAAATGACGGCAATGTCTTTAATAAGAAACGTATTAAAAACACAAAGTTTACGTTTACGAAACAATGGAAGATATTATTATACAGCTCGCAATAAATGAGTAAAATACTCAACACTTTGGTTCTTGAACATAATCAAAGTTTCCTTGCGGATCCATAGAAATAACCATTACTTGTAGAGAAATTTCGGTTTATAACAGCTCAAGATCTGTAGGAATATTGAGTTAGTTAATTTGCACAAAAGAAATTATCATGAGTACGTTTCGTGACACGCTGAGCGAAAGCACCTTCCTCGGGTGCACGCAGTAATTGTCTGGCGGACATCGGACCAAAATAGTCGGGATCTGCGTAGAGATCGGGCAGGAGACTGGTACTCAGCCGGGTGGAAAGCCTGCGCTCTAAACAAAAGCCGGACTTTAAGAGGAGTTTGAACGGCTGGTTTGTTAAGGATCAGAAGTTTACGTCCTATTCATTCAAGCAGGACTTTAAGAGAAACTTACTGTGTATTCGATCTGGAAGCCAAGATCTATGAGGGGTTGGTTTAATTCGGACCGGAAGGTTAAGCTTAAGGCCGTAGCAGGGCTCTAGGAGGAGCCTGACGAGATGGTTTCTCTTGGACCGAAAGCTAACCTTCGATCCTGCGCCACATTATCAAGTGTTGGTTGTTAGACCCTTAGGTTCTATCCTGAATTACTGAACTTACTGGTGTTTTCATGCAAATGCGCTATTTATATATTTTTTCCAAGCTGCTGTTGCGTAGTAATACAAACAAACATTCACAGTTCGTTTATTGACAGACGCGGCGAATTTAATAGTTAATGAAACAGAAATTGCTTAGTTATGACTACACACTACAAACACACTTCTACAGACGGAGAAAAACACAGTGAGTGGCATGCCGTCGGGGTCTATAGGACCGCAAATAAAAGTAATCAGAACCCCATTAAACCGTGTGCATATATTGGCCAATGCGCCATTGGGGTCTATAAGATTAAGTAATAAAGTATTGTAGACTGGTCCTCGGCTCTGTAGATGCACATTTAGCTTTGTTTGGCAGAGTTGGCAGTGCTGTGTAAACACTGGGACCATATCAGTTTTTGCGTACTATAGTTCGGTTTAACGGTATCTAATCTCAGCTTGAAACTACGGTAATTTTTTTCATAAACCTAAGCGCTACTTGTATGAAGAAATAATTACTACTTGCGCCAATGTTTATTTAAAAAAATTGTATACTATAAGTTCCAACTTTGAATAGACTGTAAAAAATACATATCATGCCATACGGTTACGCTTCTCAAGAAAAAATTTCATAAAATAAAAAAATTAACAGTAACTTGTCGGTAAGCAATTATTTAAAATAAAGGCTTTATTGGAAATACTTATAATAAATATAATAAATCACCAAAATGTAATAACTGTGAAAAGACTCGCGTTTGATACCCGGCGCCTCCACCAAATAGCATGTTATGGTTTTATTTGTTTAAACCCCATCAGCGATGATGTCTGAATAAAACATCTTTATAAAACTTTAAACATTAATATAATTTGGTTAAATAAAATACTTAGTAATAATTAAAATGACACTTATTAGCTAATAACTTGTAGAACAAACCTTATATTGAAATATGAGCCCCTACTGGGTTTGACAGGTCTTTGAGGAAAGCATAGCAATGTAGAAACCTGAAGGCTGGAAGAGACTCCGTACAGATCTGCCAGACAAGTATTTATATTTCCGTACTCAAGGTTGTTGATTAAAACCTGATCTTTATAAAATTGATTATTCCAACTGCATAGGTCATGTGTACCTCTAACTCTCGAGGTGCATAAGAAGACATATTGTGCAATTTGTTATTTTGTATGAATTTTAGGAAAGAACTTAATAAAACATTTATTTCTTCTGAACAACTTATTTCCAGTTTTTAAATTTATAATTATCAGTTTTATTTTATAAGTTTTAAATGCCGTTTTGGTACCATTTTTTGTTTGAAAAAATTGTGAAATTTTAAGTTTATATCAAATCAAAAACTTTATTATGCAATGATGACTCAATGAAGATTTAGTTAAGTATAATATTTTGTGTATACTAACATTTTTTTAAAACAAAATACAGCAAAAAACAATATTTAGATCTTATAAAATATAACTAACAATTAAATATTAATAAAAAATATTTTCACAAAGTGGTGAACGCGATTTGAACCGCTGCACTTTCGGTACCGCTATTGTGCAAAAGAATTAATTAATACCGTAATTAAACAGGAAGTTTAGGAAGTTTAGCAAAATTTTTATCGAGTAATACAAAAACATCCGTTCTTTATCGTTATGACGTCTCAAGTTGACGTGCCCATTTCAGGGAGGTATTATACGAAATTTTAAGTTTCCCCATGTTATCTGCCTATGTTTGGCTAGTCTTGGGACATATTGTATATTAAGCTATCATATCAAATACTTATTGTCCCTGAAGGAAAGATTGTATGAAGAATGGAGTCAAATAAAAAAAAATAATTGAAATTATTAACTTTTAAAATTATACTTACTTTTGAATAACCCTCTACATTGCACATAATTATGCTTCGTGTCATATCACGTTTTTTGTAAGCTTGTTTTCACTACCGACCTGTCATGTTTTAACTCCAAACAGATTTCTCATAAATTATTATTTAGATGTTAAATATTTTAGATAGTGCTATTATGTAACCAGGAAAATTGAATTTAACTGTAGGCATAGTTTAATTAACATTTGTAAATATTTATTCAACGAACATGTTTGTTTCCTATTTAGAGTGTAAGAGATAGTGAAATAATAATAATAATAATAAACATAT
This sequence comes from Ctenicera cuprea, assembly GCA_958336395.1. Taxonomy (NCBI): domain Eukaryota; kingdom Metazoa; phylum Arthropoda; class Insecta; order Coleoptera; family Elateridae; genus Ctenicera; species Ctenicera cuprea. Next base: position 2,214,304 of record OY284490.1, read on the forward strand.
TTTAATTTTTATAATTTATGTTCTATTAAAAATAATAATAATTATTTTTTTTTACTTAATATAAAGCTTCGGTATGATTGTAAAGGCAACATTCAAATTTTTAATTTGAATGTAGAATTAAAATTTTTCTAATACATAATAATTTGCTGTATTTCCTGGTTAAAAACCAAAAATATTCAACGGAAATTAAAAATCGCAAATTTAACATTATGAATATTTTTACAGGTATACCAAATACTGGTTTAATTTCCTGGAGGAATTGATAGTATGTTAATTTTACGCATCGCTTTCATCCAGATGTCGTCTTATAAATCTTTTGCATCCCACACTTTTAAGTTTTCTCTCGGCAGCTGGATCTCAAAGCATATTTGTCAACCTGCTCTTTTTATTCAGAATTTATGTAGATTACCATTGGGAGTTGCTTAATAAGAATTTTAATTTAAATACTTTGCTAAGGCAAGCTATTACAGAAATAATTTCATGAAAACCGAGAGTCAACGTACTCGTTTTGTACGTTAAGGGACTTTTGATCTTAGTCGCTATTCGGTTCGTTCGTTTACAACGCAATTTTCTCAACTAACTCACCGTGATAAATCCTAATAAATTGAATAATGAAATGCACTTTGTATTAGAGTAGAGCCGCTTAACGTTATTACCGCTTTTCTTGCAGTAGACATGCCATGTTAATTATCACTTAAACACTGTGAATATCTTAAAAAAGAAAGAATTATGGTAGGCTGTAATTTACGGTATTTTACCAATGTTTTAAACATTCTCTTCGTTGCCCAATCATCGCTATTATGGTAAAATCGTGAGATGTTAAAATAAAGTCCTAAGCAAGGCATCAATCTACTTAAGGGGATTTTTACAAGAAAGGCAGGTATGTAATCATTTTGATATTAGGTTTTTTTTGTAAGCCAGCTTATATAAAGAATTTCTTGATTACCGTTAAGGTTAAGAGTCAACATTCAGTTGAGGAATATTTGTTAAATTGGTCCAATAATTATCTAGTGTACGTTACCATCGACACTAAACCAATTTTTATAGTTATGTCACAAATTGTCACAATACACTTTGTCATAAACGTTGTTAACATGACACAAGAAATTCGTTTAGATGGCCTCCTTTCCATTAAAACAAACTCAATCATATACCCAATAGTTATGAAAATATGGCACATTTTGGAAGATTACATATCACCCACAAGCTAACGGGATTATCGAACGATGACATCGATCGTAGAATCTGTCGGCAAAATTAATAGTACACATGAGTTTTGTAAGGATATATTTTAATGTTTTTCTTAGCATCATGCAGCAAGAACCGAAGGAGAGGTTAACTTCTTGATCAAGTGTTCAAAGGGATAGGGGTGTGGTTGTTTCCACTATTACCAAACATTTTTAAGCCTCATATTATCTGGCTTTCTTTCTGTTATCATTTACTCCGATATAAACTGCTTTCTTCCAGTGTTTCCACAAAACTGACCAAAATTGCACATTTCAAAAGTTTACATACCACCCACAGACCAACGGGATTACCGAACGATGACATCGATTCCTAGAATCTATTGGCAAAAGTTGATAGTCTACATCAGCTTTTGTTGTTTCTCATAACTTTCGTAGAATTACTTGGAAAGAACCGTATATGACAGGTTCAATTTAATTTGGTTTTCTTAAGAATATGAATGGGTTTGTTTCCACTATTGGTACAACTTCAGGCTTTTGCCATCTGTTATTATTTACTTAGATGCAAAGTGCTTTTTTTATTTGCACTGTACTTACATCATATTTGTCTAACATCATCAGCGGGATGTGTATGGTGAGTTTGAAATCATTGAACAATGACACAATGTGCATGTTGGAATGCATTGGTGGTACGTTTCCTAATTATTTAAACATTAATATGCATTGACTATAACCGCAGGGAGTAAGTTAACTTACTTTGGTGAGTAGCGCCACCACGGACCCCAGCATAGCAAAATAAGCCTGCAGGAAAAAATACTCTCCATCTCAAGATAAATAGAATGAGAACGAGATCCAAATATCTATATTGTTGGCACTATCACTGGTTTAATCCGCATTGGGCGAGCTATTTAATCGGGGACACCAAATATACAAACGCTGGTTTTGGTGCCTGGATACAGTAACGTTAGTGGAAACGAAAAAGCTAATGCATTTACCAGGAGGGGCTAATAGTAGCCCCACTTGAGTCTAAATCCTGCCGTCTGATTCCCCAAGACCAGTGCAAGGCAGCAACTAAACTCGTTTCTTGTTCAAAATCAGCTGAACATTTAAGATTGAGCCAGTCAAATATTTTCATTCAAGAACCATAACCGTAGCGTTCCAAACAACTCGCTTAAGTTGAAAACTTAAGGATCGTGGTAAATACCTGGCGCCTCCACCAAATAGCATGTTATGGTTTTATATGTTTAAACCCCATCAGCGATGATGTCTGAATAAAACATCTTTATAAAACTTCAAACATTAATATAATTTGGTTAAATAAAATACTTAGTAATAATTAAAATGACACTTATTAGCTAATAACTTGTAGAACAAACCCTATATTGAGATATGAGCCTCTACTAGGTTTGACAGGTCTTTGAGGAAAGCATAGCAATGTAGAAACTTGACGGCTGGAGAGACTTCGTGCAGATCTGCCAGACAAGTATTTATATCCCCGTACGCTGGTTTTGGTGCCTGGATGCAGTAACATTAGTGGAAACGAAAAAGCTAATGCATTTACCAGGAGGAGCTATTAGTAGCCCCACCTGAGTCTAAATCTCGCCGTCTGATTCCCCAAGGCCAGTGCAAGGCAGCAACAAGTTTCTTGTTCAAAATCAGCTGAACATTTAGGATTGAGCCAGTCAAAGATTTTCATTCGAGAACCATAACCGTAGCGTTCCAAACAACTCGCTTAAGTTGAAAACTTAAGGATCGTGGTAACTGTTTTAACAGGTATTTTTAATAAACACCTCAATACTATGAGAGTTGTTAATGATCCAAAGTGTAGGTTTTGTAGAGGAGTGGAAGAATAATTTCCCCATCTTCTCAGCCATTGCCCCAGGCTATCAAAATTCTCGCAGAGATACTTCAGCAGAAGAACTACGGAATAAATTCATCCGGATGTTGCTGGGTTTTGGTGTAGGCACTTGTTCGTATGAAAATCTTTCTTGGACAAGTAGTGTATGAACAACGGGCCAAATAGGCTTGACTGCAACCGTTACTCACAGTACTGTAAACAGAAGAAAAGTGTCACCAGTGACATAAATAGAATGGGAACGAAATCAGAATCTTTAAAATATAAGCTTTATTATTGGCCTAACCCGTATTGAGCAAGCTATATAATAGGGGACACCAAACAGACAAACGCTTAATTAAGTGCCTTGACCAGGAGGGGCTAATAGCAGCCCATCGGACTCTCTAGAACTTGTGCAAAGCAGCAATAAGACTTGCTCCCAGTTCAAAATTAGTTGAACTTTTAGAATTGAGCCAGTGAAAGGTTTTCACTCAAGAACCTTAACCCCGGGGCGTTCCAAACAACTCGTACGTTTAAGTTGAAAACACATTAGGATCGTGGTAAATTCTTTGACTGATTTTTATAACAAACACCTCAAAAGGGCAAACTACAAAGAATATAGAAAAAAAAAATTAGGCTCCTTAGGAATAAATGACATACGAAATCCTAGGGCACTATAAGTATGAATATAAACCTGCTTACGGAAAGCGAAACGTTGGAACGTCAAAAAACTATCCAAAAATAATTACAAACCTAAAGCCAAAAATTATTCAAAATTTAACAACTATAGTTTGATATTTTAAAAATTTCGGAAATTTTAAAATTTTCTAGCCTTTACAAAAGTTTAAGACTTTTCGATATTTTTGAAATTACGAAATTTTAATCTTTTAAAATTTTATAATTTATGAAAATTTTGAAAATATGTAGTAATAGATATAATTGAAATTTTTGAAAACAAAAAAGTTAAAAATTTGCGATGTTTGCGAAATTTACGAAATTACGAAAAATTTTCCTTCTTAAAATTTTAAAAATTTTGTAAATTTAAAAATATCAAAAAAAAATATTTTGATATATTGTAGATATAGACCAAATATACATATGTATCTCGAACCTTAATTAAAGTGTATCGAATTTATTGTATTAGATGTTGTAATTTTTCTCTTTAATTAATATATTAAGAACTTGAGTATAGTATTATAGACATTACCGTATGCAATTAGTTTAATAATTAAAATTTTATATTATAACTTATTTCATCCAAAGGAACCGTTAAAGCACTGTATATCATAGATCTGCACAGTGCTAAATTGATTTATTTGTTTATTTACGCTTACAGCACTAAATTGATTAAACTAAATGCGCAGTTAGATAAACAATTGCGTATTAACAAAACGACAATATAAAAGGCGTTCTATATATTAATAAAAATGTAAGTCAGTAAGTCACTTAATATAATAAAATAACAAGTCTAATGCTCCATAAACCAACTGTACTTCTTGAATAATGAGCAAATGGGTATTAAACTGGATTAGTGCACGTGTTCTAACAAGTTTCTTACATCCCATTTTGTATACTAATTACTTGTACGTTGGCGCAAGAGAAATTATTAGTAAAATTGCATATAATTATTGCTCTTAAGCTTCAGGTGAAACTGTTTTTACCTTTCATCGATTTTAAAATGTAGGTAAATGAGTTACGTGTTGTTAATGAATTAATTAGGCATAATTTAACACGAAAGAAAAGGAAAGTAACAACAAGCCATATGATATAAAATATAAATTGTGCCGTTTGAAAAAAAAAATTAATAAGATTGCCTTTTATATTAAATTTGATAAATTGTCTTGTACGTGCTTATCAGAGTAGGAAAAATTTTGATGAAAACAATAAAACATGGTTATTATACCGTGCATTTACAAGAAACTTATTTATTGACATTTTTTACACCGCGAACAGTCGCCATATCGAGTAAAAAGTGGAATTTGGAAATGAAAATCGATATTTTATACACTTATCAAAAATTGCCCAATTTCGTGCGGTTACTGCTCCGAAAGTATAGATTTTACAAAAAAAAGTTATAGAACTTTGTTGTAGAAAATTTTGTCAGCTTTAATTTTGTATAAAACTACTTTTGCTGTACGACAAAGACAAAACGAGTTATTGGCGAAGAACCGATTCTGTGTAACTACAGCGTCGACCTCCGCAAAGGGGGAAAACTTAAAATGGCTGTAATGACACCCAAATAAAGCGCCAGTTTTGTTCGTAATAATCTCTATTCTTCAATGCTGTGTACATTTAATTTTTGCCAATAAGCTTTTAAAAATTTCTTGTTGTACCCCTGAACATAGCATGCGAAGATATTTCTATAGAAATGATTCCATGATGGCTCGAGGAACTGAAACGCTACCATTATTCTTGTTTTTTTGTAGTCACTTTTTAATTGCATCATCGATTTAATTGCTATAGGAATAATATAATGTTGGCATCTTATATGCTAACGAACGTAACATGTCGTGCGAAGAATTTTATGTAGAACATCCCTTTCTCTCGTGTACCTTTCGCTTGCGCACATGTGGTGAAATGCCCATCTTACACGTGCAGGGAAGTATTTATTAAGCACTAAATAATGTGATTATTATTACTGTTGGTTGATCCGGGCATCTTCGGTGTTGTAATGGACAATTCGAATACCGTTGAATGCACATGCTAATAAGTAATAATACATGGAAGAATGATTACAGAAATGTTAAACTCTCACAACCATGAGACACTACTTACATAAATGACGTTTGATGTGCGAAGAGAAAGCTTATGACTATGACATTCGATTTTTCGGATTTCCATAAAAGGGGGGTGTTTTTTACACCTCTTTAGAGTGGCAATTGCTTTAACGAGGATCACCTTCCAATAAATAACAACGTTCTCGTTCAGTCCGGAGTCGGCTAATTGTAATTACAGTAATTTTACTTGTTTTTAGTTCAGACGCCATATTAACGGCTTATATTTCTTACAGGCCTTCTGTTTTTGCGTGAAACGTTGACGTCATATCTGGACTATTTAAATGGTTTAGTTTTTTTTTAGTAACATTAAGAGACTGGTTGCATCTCTTGTTTATTGGAAGAATTTCCAGTAAACGTGACTTTTATGTATAGAGCTGTGAAAAAATAGGTTATTTTTAGAAATTATTATTATCTATACAGGGTGAGTCTGAAAAGTAAAGTTCTACACATTAAAACCAAAGTTTACAACATCATGGGTTCGGAAACACTTCCTTACAGAGACGGAACGAACAGTGTAGTGGTGTAAACACTGTAAACGAGAAGTTGCGGGGCCTGAGTTCCAGATTTAGGTCAGGGCCTTATAACACCCACCCCGCTCTTTCCAGTAGGAGATAAAAATAATATCTTACGTCACAGAAACACTTAAATATATTTAATATAACTACGCATCTAACAGAAGCTCATATAACGTAGAAAATATAAAATCAACTAAAAATCTTTATGAATAAACAAAGATGTATCTACATAATGTAATGGTCTGGCAAGCCGCAACCAACAGCAACGCGGTTGCCATGACAACGTTCTCCCACACTCGCTCGGATGTTCAGCAGGGCAATTCGGATTTAAAAAACGGTCATATTTGTCACTCATATTATCGCCTGGTTAAAATATAAACAGAAGTATCGAACCAATTTATTACCAGTACCTTAACATTTTCAACCTACCGATATTTACTTATTTTTAGGGGAAACAAAAATCGTAAAAAACGGGCTCTTGGCAAGCCTCATAACTGACGGGCCTTGGTTCCGTAGAACTCGCGGAACCCTGGCAGTTACGCCACTGGAATAGTGTAATCACTTTTTTCTTTGCTCATAATTTTGACCGTAGGCGTAGTTGCGTTAGCGTTTTGACATTTTTATATGAACGCATTAGCTATTTTGTTAATATATCTGCTTATTTTTGTAAGATTCTTTTCTAAATATTTTCAATCATTACACTTTTTTTGTATATTTGTTTAAAAATTTTATTTTCCACAAGAAAATGCACAAAAAAAGGCAAATCTATTAAAACTTGTTAATGGGACTGTCGCGTCGCTACTATATTTGGCGCCTTTTGGCAAAACAGTTGCAGTATACGACCTTTTCAAAAAAGAGGCGAGGCCTAATTGTACGGCTTTAGGTGAAAAGTAAATTAGCAATTCAATATACTAAAAAATTCAAAAAATTCACACAATAAGTCACGTTTATCGGGAAATTTAGAATACAATTATAAGTATCGAATTTTTACCGTTATTTAATCTCGAGGGGAGGGGGTAATAAATCACCATTAAAATTATACAGGCCGTAGGCACAGCAAAGCGCGCATAGTCATAGTTGGGAACTATAACCCAGCAATATTTATTAGTGATGATCGTGCTAGGTGTGTAAAAAAAGTTACATGTTACATGAAAACATGTAAAAAAGTAAAAGATTAATAGCAAAATATATATACAAAATTTAAATCAATTACCTCAATTTATGGCGGAGATAATAATTGAACCGTGATTAAACTGTTTAATTTTGAGAAGGCTGCAACTTCACAAGGAAACGTTTCCGGACTAATGTTTATATGAATTTGTTTGAATGTTTTAATCTGACATCTATTTTCAAAGCGTGTAATGTCAGTTAGAGCACACCCTGTATATAAAATTTGTTCTGTAGTAAATACACAAGAGTTTTTTAAAAACTGTATTCTCACCTTTCTCGTTATATGGGGTATAGCCAGCAACAGGTATCGTACTTATCAAAATTTCAGAAGTTGAGATTTTGAGGGATATGCACGCTTTAGGGCCCGAGAATAACAAAAAGCCACCATCAATTTTCGTTTTTAAACAATTTACGAATTTTACTTCAAAATCGGTATGTCAAATAATTATAGGAAGTACCCTCCCATTAAGAAAAACCTACAGGGTGTTTCCGTTTAGTCGTTTACCTGAACAGTTTACTTACATAATTGCCAAAAAACATCATTTTTTGCAAAATCGATTTTCGGCTTTCAGCAGATAGACATTGTTTGCAATTACAGGATTTGATAGATAAATATTTTTATTCTAAATTCGTTCAAAAATATCAATTTTCCAGGTCCGAAATTCAATTTATGACGATGTTTTCTATAATTCAGGACAAAACTAAAGCGGTGTTCCACACCAAATTGACAAAATATCACTTTGATATGGCTTGTTTTTATAGAGGATTTAAATTATTGACTAAAAAAAATTGACTTTATTCGACTAACATTAGTTTTGCATATGGCAATAACATTTTATTGTGATACTTCAAAGAATTTAAAAAAATCAAGGGTTCTTATGAAAAAGTTTGAGAAACTGTATTTTTCACTAAACGTAATTTCAGGTTAATTAAACGCTTTAATTTTACTCGTCTATATTTTTCAGAATTTTGAATTCATTTGTATTTAATTATCTCTGATCAATAATTTCAAAATAATTGAATTTATTGAACAATTTGCCTAAATTCATATTGTAATGTAGGTTTTTTCTATCAATGCTCGGAACTCACTATTAACTGTAAATTGATGCATCAGATAAGACCGTTTTATATTCTGGAGGCGAATAACTACCGTAAAAGAATTGAAATTGACCACAAAAAGTGGATTAAATGCACCTTGAGCTACTTATTTTGCAAAATCACACCTTCTAAAAAATTCGTCATCTTAACAGCTTTTAAAGGCGTTGTCTGCTTAATCATACCTAGTAATACGCCCACAAATGCTACATATGCAGTTGTGCGATTTGCAATTGCATAAGCATTCAATTATTCATATAAACTTGCAGTAACTTTCACAAATGCAAGTGGTAAAATGGTTTCAGATAGTTTATAATGAATGTTGGGTCTCGTCTACATAAAATTATTATTTTCCCCTTCCTCGACGGTTTGCGCCATGTTGAGCGATGCAAAAAATAGATTAGAGCAGGCCTTGACCAGCTAACGTCACATCACTCACCAAACTAAACTACTTTTATGTTTATCATTTTTTTCGCAAGATACCCGAAACTGAGTTACAAATCAAAAACATTCTACTAAAAATGTAGGTACCTGTCTCCGGAATTGCATTTTAGTTTAATGCAGCGCAATAAAAACTTTGAATTAAAAAGCAGCAAAATGTAGGTACGTGTAGGTTAGTTGGTGGTAAATTAGTCAGATGTGTACGCCTGTACGTGTTTGATCACATGTAATAATAAAATGGCGATTCGTTCCAATAATAAATTAACGGACATCGTCCTTGTGTATGGTAAAGTGGGCGGCCAAAGCTAGGCCACCTTACGTGGAACGTTTTCCCAATCGCCGAATACCCAAATGCGAGATATTTTACAAATACGGTTCAACATTTACTTTATCATGGTTCGTTTAAACCTTAAGTGCAGCACTGAGGAAGGGCACGGACCCGTTGAGCTTTGGATGCCACGAAGACTTGCATTTCGCATTGGAGTATCAGCATTTACAATTTATAACACATTTGCTTAATACTTTATCAGAGTAGATTGTAAATTTCTAAATATATAATTAAAAAAAAATGTTTACTTAGGCAAGCTATAACCAAACGCCGCGTTACTTACGGTACACCCTGTATAATATCGGTAACATTTATTTTGTGTTATCAAGTTTTATTTTTGGCGATTACAATAACGACGAAGCACATAAAACGTTTTTTTTTGGGTTCAGCACTTTTTTTGCATCGACATTCCTGTCGATTCTTGTTTGGGACTGTTCTTAATGAATTACAACTTTAAATAACTTTAATGTGCTATAAATTATGCAGTAATTTTTTCCTGGTTTTGTTGAGGTCAAGCACGCATTGCAAATGCATACAGGCAACAATTTTTTTCGTCAATTACACACGAATAACGGTGTGAACTTGCCCCGCAAGCCGGTAAAGCCACTCTTAATTCTCGTTTAAAAAATAACAGAAAGTCGTGGAGTCCACAGACCGCACTCGGGTCCCATGCAATGTCTCATACAAAGCTCTACTGGTTATAATTATTATCAGACTAATTATTGTTCATTGTTAGAACAATACAAGTTCCACGTATGTAGAGCAGGTTATGACAAAATCACCCACTGCTCTGTTATCTGCAGATGATAACCTTTATAGGGTACGGATTGGTTAGGACGGAAATGTCTGAGGGTACGATTTCAAATGAAACTCGCGGAGTTATCAGATAATTAAGCGAGGCTAACAATTTCCTAAAACATTAAACCCGGGAAATGCTCGGATCGACGACCTAATAAAACAACTAAAACTGCGGAAAAGGGTCTTGCACCTTTAACGAACGAAATGTTTCCAATACCTTTGGGCTTTAGAGCAAAAGTTTAACAGGAAAATAATTAAGTTTTAACAATAACTCGAAAATAGTTTATGTGAATCAATTAAATACGATTCGATTTCAGATTTTGGCGACAAATCGAAGAAAATGGCTAAAATTATAAACAAAAGACATAAATGTAAAATAATTTTTAAAATAACTAAAAACGTTTTGAATACGTTGTCTAAGGCTAAAGGAAAAACAGATGATTTACTAAAATCAGGCATTTACAAATTATATTGTTCGCATTGTAATTCGGTTTATATAGGCCAAACAACTAGAAATTTTAATATTAGCTATAACAAACATAAATATAAAAACCCATATAAATCTAATTATGCTAAATACTTATTAGAAGACAGTCATTTAAACATTAAAAAATTATTATTAAAAAGTCTGGGATAAAAATAAAGTTATGTGCGCACATAGAAAACCGAAAGCAAGTCGTCAAACTCTATAGTTCTATGTTAACACCAACTGTTTACCTTTAATTTGCTTTTTTTTTTAAAAGCTTGTAAAATGTTGAAGTTATTAATTATTTAATTTATGAATTTACTTATTTGCAAAAGTATTTTTGTATCAACAGCAAACCGAAAACAACTTTCACTGAACTATGAGCTGTCATTGGCTGTTAAAATTATGTATTGCTGCAAGGTCCCGGTATGATCCGGCCAATTCCGTTCAGTAATTCGCCAGCAATTGCGTCTGCGGCGATTCAGCTAGAAGAACCGCCAATAATAGGTACTATCTAACACTTCAGCGCATGACAATAAACTGCGGGCGCTCACATACCGTTGAGTTGCTCAGGTATTAAATACAACTAAAGTTGAAAACTGATATTCTATATTTTTTACGACTAAAATTATGTTTTTGGTCAAATAATAATATTTGGCATTAACGAACACCCAAGGCTGGAACACAATTCAAAAATTGGGAGGGAAGGGGGAAATTACTGCCCCCTAATATTGATGCACCTAAACATTAAGTTAAGAATTAATCGTGAGCAAAACTAGTTTATCATCCCCCGTTTGCTAAATAAAGGGGCTCTAACTACCAAATTTCAAAAATTCATAGAAGGCGTCACAACGAAATTAGTGTATTTGGACAACAACCAAATTGTAGCTTCTCTCTAGCTCTATGAGGTTGCAAAGTTTAAAAACCACGTGTTTTTTATTAATTTTTGAGAAATATATGTAGTTTTAAAAATTTATTTTTCTATTTCGGTATTTTAAGGTTATTCTTAAAGCACTGTTTTAGCTACAAAACAGTTTTTTCATTAATTCTCCTCAATACAAAAAATAGTATAAAAAACTCGTTTCATAAGGCGTCTTGACGCACTCGTCCATTGAAGAACTCGGTCGCTACGCTCCCTCGTTTTTCAATTTTGGACTCGTACGTTAAGACAATGCCTTATGCAACTTGTGTTTTAATATACTATTAATGAATTTTGTATATATTCCGAAGCTCATCCGTATGAGGGGCCTTTTGGGGCAAAAGGTTGTATTTTTGTGCTATTAATATTCGCGCCAGAATCGTGCTGTTGTATTTTTAAATAAATATTGAAATAAAAAATACTTAGTTTTTAAATAAATTAACTAGTCGACTGCAATTATTATTGCAAATGCAAACAATGGCCTTGCTTTAGGAAGTCATACCACATTCTACAAAGATTAGTAAACATTTTACAGAAAATATCAGTAGTGAAAGTATTTTGTTTACTCTGTTAAAAAAATTATAGGCGTAGGTCTGTATTTTCATTATATAAGGTTGCCCAAAGCTACGATTTTCTAACAAACTTAAGTATGTTATGTGTTGGACTATACGCTGCAAAATAACTTACTTGATCGTTAACTAAATCATTAATTATAATTAAGTGTATAAGCCAGTTAGTTGCGTTACACATAATTTACATATCTAATATGCAGTTAAACTGAATTCCTATTCGTCCTGGTTAGCTGGTGAGTAGAAATAGAGCTTTAAAAATGTACCTTTTTTTGGTAATTTTGATTAGGTACCATGAACCTTTTTTAAAAATTTTAAAATTGAATTTATTATAATTTTAAAAAAATTCAAAAATTTGGGTTTTGAAGATTTTTGGAAATTATAAATTTTTTTTAAATGTCTTTTAATTTGGGTTTTGAACACTTTTAAAATTTTAAAAATTAAAAATTTTTACACTACAAAAGTATTTAAAATTTAAAAACTTTTGAAAGCTTTGAATTTTATAGACAAAAAAAATAAGTCCTGAAATTTTGAAAATGTTAACAAAGTAAAATTTTTTAAAAATGTTGAAAATTTTTACACCAAAGTATTAAAAATTTGAAAATTTTTGAAAAATTCTAGAATTTTTAAACATTTTGAAAATTTTTATATACCTACTTTTGAAATTCTAAATTTTTGATATTTTATTTGAAATTGCGCGAAATTATGAAATATTAACGTTGCAACGTTTTGAAACGTTTGAAATTTCAAAAATTGCGAGAAATATAAAATTCAAAAAAAAATGAGTTGACATTTTTGAAAATTGTGACCATGATTATGGATCATCATAATTTTAAAAATTTCAAAGATTGTTGAAAGTATTAAAAAATTTTAAAATTTTGATAATTATAAAAAAGTGTTGAGATTTTAAAAAATTTATGAAAATTTTAACAAAATTTATTTTATTTTGTTAATTATAAAAATTTTAAAATATTTTACAAACTTTACAAAATTTTAGAATTATTATAAAATTTAATAATTTTGAAAGTTTGCAAAATTAATAAAAATTATAGAACGTTAGTTTAAGTTAAAAAAAAGTGTAAACATTTTTATAATTTCTGAACAGTTTTTAAAATTTTAAAAATTTTATAAACATATCAAATCATAAAAAAATGAATATTAAAACAATTTCAAAAACTTGTAATTATTTATTGTTGAAATTTACATTTTGTAAATTCATTTAAACAATGAGATAAATAAATATGATAAAAAGAAGGGCTAAAATAAATATTTGATAATTGTTTTGTAATTCTCATAAATAACGCTGTTTTTTAAGTATCTAAACACATCAAAAAGATATAGATAGTGCTTTTTTTCGCAGACCGTTTATACAATTGTTAATAAAAAAAAGGAAATTTCAGCGAAATGTGTCATTAAAACATTAAATAAAATTGTTAATAACAAATTATTTATAACAAACATTTAGAAATTATTTTATTCATTGTTTTAACATTCCTTTTTTTAACTGATTGGGGGTTATGTTATAAACAAAGAAATTTCAACCAGAAAATGGAATATTTTATTGTTTTTTAAACATTTTTTTAATAGTAGGTAGCATTTTAAAAAAGACCATTAAATTTTTCGATAAAAGCGATAAAAAAAACTACACAATAAGTAAATTTCTGTTTTTACGATAATTATTTAATAAGTAATGAAGTTGTTAAGATAACAAAAACATTCAACCATTTAAATTTTTCATTACTACACTGGACTATTGCTATTTGGCTGTATTAATACATTCGAGTATAATTATTTATGTAGGTAACTGTGATGTATTTATTTCTCAAATCTATTGCGCTTTGCAGCAACATGCTTGATGATATTATAATAATACAACTAGGGAAATGCATTGAAAACGGTGCCCTGGACAGAAGAACAAACAAAAGTTTGAGCACCACTGCTCTAGATTGACCGAAGTAAAAAATGAAAGAAAAGTTTAATTTTTGCACTAATTAGGGCCGCTCAGATCGTCCAAAATTAAACCAAATTAATGGGGACGAATTTCAGTTCCAAAATATCGATTTTGTTATTAGTAGAAAATAATGAGAAACTGCTTTCGCGCTCCAGCTATTACTAAAGGAGATTTGCTTTTAAAGTACACAAAAGTGTCAGCATTTCAATTTCCGTAATGACTTTTGAAAAATTTCTTTCCACAGTACAGAACCATTGTTTCCTCGTTGGTTAAATCAAGGATTTTGCATAATGGTATCATTATGTGGTGTAACATGCTAATGTGTTAATACTAAAGTCGGCACTTTTACTTTCAAGGTATTCGGATGTTTTGAATTGTATAACTTCCGACTTCCGATCATATTTTTACACGCTTAATATGCGGATATTTATAAATTACCCTTTCACCTCTTGTCGCAGTAACATTAAAGGTTATTCATTACGTGTATGGATGATTCGCGTTGGAGAGCTTTCTTTAGAGATCTGTTTTTTTAAATGTTGTTCGATACCTTCAACAAAAGAAATTGCAAGGTGAGAGGTGAAAGGAATAGTTAGAATTTTTGTTATGATTTAAAAGCTTGAGTTGACATTATGATAAATCATCATTTAGTGAATCATTAAGTTTTGCGGTGTAATTGAAATGTAGAAAGTGTTCGAGGAATGAGAGCTGGAAAGGATGAAAACAAGAATCGACAGGAACGTCAATGGTAGTTTTTAAAAACAAGCTCACATATTGTTTTATATTTTTGCGTACGTGAAGCATACATAGTGAACCATTTAGGTGTCATCTCTTTATTTATTATCTTACAAAAACTTATTTTAATACTTGTAGAAAAATATAATATCCAACAGTATGAGTATGCAATAACATCGCCTATTTTCTAATCCCATCAGTTGAAACTCCAAAGTACAAATCAATATGCTAAATTTTGGTAAATTGGTTTTTCTTACCCTGTGTCGACAATGATTTAATTGTCTATGGAACAGTATTTGGCGTTTTACTAAAAATCAAATAATTTTTAACGTCAATAATTGGTTTTTTGACATCCAAGTCAGTAGTTTTAAATTTATATTTATAGTTCAAAATAAATTTTTTACCTACAAAATTTATTCTTATAATGTAGGACGTTACAAAAATACGTTTGAACTTATGAAATAGAATGACAGGTTCTTTTACAACAATAAATAATTTTTTTAAATCAACAAATAATTTTTTGTTAACTGATTGTATGACGTCACAATTTGATTTTTTGACATCTAAAAATTATTCTTTTAATGTAGATATTTAAAAGTATATGAATAAATTAAGAATAAATAAAACAGATTTTTTGAAGTCAATAAGTAACTTTTTGATGTCAAAACTTAAGTTCTCACTACATTGATTTTGTGAAGCAAAAATTATTTTTCGACAACTAAAAAATATTTTTTTAAAGTAGAAATTGGAAAATATATTACCGCATTAGAAATAAATAAAACAGATTCTTTGACGTCAAAAATAAATTTTTTGACAGAAAAAAACTGTTCTCTTAATGTAGAAATTTAAAAATATGCTACGTAATAAGGAATAACTAAAACAGATTTTTTGACGTCAATAAGTAACTTTTGACGTTAAGAATTAAGTTTTTAGTAAATTGATATTGTGACGTCAAACATAATTTTTTGACACCTAAAAATTTATCCTTTAATGTAGAAATTTAAAAATATGCTACGTAATAAGGAATAACTAAAACACATTTGTTGACGTCAAAAAGTAACTTTTGACGTTAAGAATTAAGTTTTTAGTAAATTAATTTTGTGACGTCAAAAATAATTTTTTGACACCTAAAAATGTATTCTTTAATGTAGAAATTTAAAATTATATTACTGAATTAGGAATAAATAACAGATTTTTGACGTCAAAAGTTAAGTTGTGAGTAAATTGATTTTGTGACGTATAAAATAAGTTATTGGCAGATCAAAAGTATTTTTTTAAATTTAAAAATGAAAAAACATATATCTTGAATAGAATAAGTAACTTTTTGACGTCAAAAATTATTCTTTAAATGTAGGCAAGAAAGTATTTATTAAAGTGCAAAAAAACGGCGCAGAAAGTCTTAGTCGGTCGCCACACTAAAGTATTTGCCCGTATTTAACGTAGTCGATACAACAGTGCCCTGTATGTTGTGATTATTCAAGGTTTACTGCAAAAATGTCTACTACGTCTAATAAGTCCATTCCAATCCTTGTTTTAGCAGGCCCTTTTAGCCTATATCATTATGGTTCTACTCAATACTACTACCATAAATATCCCGTTATATGGCAGCATTTCCTGACATCAAATGGTAATTATTAAAGTAAAAAAAATTTTAACGTCAAAAACTCACATTTTGACGTCAAATATTTATTCATGTCTGAAAATAATTATCTATTTATAGTTTATGACTCATTTTCTCGTTTTTTAAATATTTTATTGCTAATTGCCCAAACGTTTTTTAAATGTCCAGACATAATTTTTTGACCACACAAATGCTTTTAACGTTAAATATTCGATTACAGCATTTACTTGTACATATTTTTATTCAAAATACGTTGATTTATTTTTAATATAATTTTTGACTTAAAACATCAATTACCATGTCTGAAATTTAATTTTAGACGTCTAAAATTAAATGTTTTACGTCAGAAATTATTTAGCGATTTTAAGAAAATTTAATTTTTGTTTCCATAATTCAGAATAAAATTTTTTAGTGGTTTAATTAAATTTACTGTTTTGTTCTACAGTTTTATAATTAATATCATAGTAAAATTTGTTTAGATGGCTATCGTATAAATGATGACGCTTCTAACAACTTTTTTCTGAATCTTTTTTCTATTATTTTCTTCAGTCTGTTTGTAATTATCGTGGTTGCAGGAAGTTATGACTCACTATGTACAAAGTTTTTCTCAAGGTACACTTTTTCTGTAAAAATATTTTTAGCAATTTAAAAGTAATAAAAAAGTTTTTCTCGTTTCGTGAACCCGGAAATTGCACAAAACTGCATAGAACTAGGACAACATAATCACATCCCGTTTGCTCTTCTTCTTCTTACACCTTTGCTCTTTCCCTAATCGTAAATAGAATCAGAACATTTGAAGTAAAGTTTTATCATTTACGATTGTCGTATCAGTTTTATCAGAATGACATCCGGGACCATCAATCTCTCTGTATCAGCTTCCTCAATTCTCCCCTATAATAAGTTATCCTTCTTGAAGGATGTATCATTTCCTCTGTCTGTCAATTGTTTCCGAAAATTTCCTGCCAATCTTACACTTTGTGATCGATGTTTGGTCATTCTCGGTCATTCACTTCTGGTTACAGCTTTTTCTGTCGAGAGGAAATTGGATAAAAAGTTTAATCGTCCTGTTATTAATTTAATAAAGTTAAAAAATAAACTAGAAAAGTACCCCATCTTTTTGATTTAATTTTGGTTTCAAGTTCATTCAACCGCGATAAAAAGTACATGCTAATAGTTATATTAACTAAATTGAAAGATTAATGTTTTTTATATGTGCCTGATTAAATTATAAGTTGGTTTCTATAAGGGGAGCAGGGTCAACGGTAAAATGTAAATATATTTAATAATTACAGTTAATAGTTAAATTAGATATATATACAGGGTGAGTCCGATGCGTCTGTACAAAGTTTAAAGGTCATGCACATCAAATCAACAAAACTTCCTATAAATAAAAATGCGGAACGTTTCTTTACGGAGTTACCGCGTCCGAAAGAAAAAACTATATAGTCGAGACTGTTTTTTTCCAAAGGCAGTACACTGTAAGGCAACGTTTTTAAAGTCGAGAAATATTATTTTAGTGAAGTCTGAAAAATAAGACGTGTGAACATGGCCTTCTAAATAGGACGCGTTGACAGCTGCTGTGCATAGAAATGGTATTTTTGAGTCAAACATTATTTTCAAAATTAATCTCAAATTTTGTATAAAAATCGTTATCTGTAAATCCTGCAATTAAATTTTTTTATGTATTGTAGACAGAATCATAATAATATATTCACTGATAAGGGCTAAAAAGGCCGGCTAAAATAGGACTTCGATTAGATGTATCAGACGTAATAGACATTTTTGGTAAAAACTTTGAATAATCCCAGTACAAAGCGCACCGTTCTGAAAACTAGGTTAAATACGGGCAAATACTGTAGTGCGGTAACTGACTATGACTTTGCTACTTCGTCAGCTGCACCGATAGACAGCAAAAAAATTTTTACGTTAAAAATATTGACGTCAAAAAAATTACTTAGCGGCGCCAAAAAATTATTTCTGTTTGAAAAGATAAATTTTTGGATGTCATAAAAACAATTTTTGGCGTTACAAAATCAATTTACTAAAAAATCTCATTTTGAAGACCATAATTATTTATTCTTTAGTCTTAGAATGAGTTTTATTTATTAATAAGTAAATAAATTTGTTTAAATGCCTACCAAAAGCATAACTTTCGACGTAAGAAAGTTATTTCTGCACGTCAAAGAAAATCCGTTTTCTACAGAGTGGCTAGTAAAACCCCGGCCACTTTTCTTGCGGCGGTCAAGAGATGGCGCTTGAGTAAAGAAAAATTAAATTAAAATACTGGCAACAACGCAGAATCCAAAACACTTTGGTTATTTTGATTTAATATGGGGCGTATTTAATAACTAAAACATCTTAGATTCTGCGTTGTTATCAGTATTTTAATTTAATTTTTCTTTACTAAAGCGTCATCTCTTGACCGCCGCATGAAAAGTGGCCGGGGTTTTCCTAGCCACTCTGTGTATTAATAAATTAGTAGTAAATTTTTTAATTGAAAGAGTATTTTTTAGATGTAATAAATCAATTTTTGACGTCATACAATCAATTTACTAAAGAATAAAATTTTTACGCATTTTAAAAATTCTTTATTGGCGTTAAAACAGTCGTCTTTATTTATTATTAATTAAATAATTTTTTCTAATTCCTGCATCAAAGAATAATATTTATACGTCAAAAGAATCAAGTTTTGACTTTTTTTTGTTTAAAATTAAGTAGTATATGTTTAAATTTCTACATTAAAAGAATAATTTGTAGATGTCAAAACATTAATTAGTGACGGTACAAAATCATTTCACTGAAAACTTAATTTTGACGTCAAAAAATTATTTATTGATTTCACTTTGACTTCATGTAAGTAAAATGCTAACACGTCTGCGCCATCTCGTGTGAACGAATATAAGCTTTATGTTAACAAATGTTATTTATTCAGATTTCAATAAAATAATATTTCTAGATTTCAAAAATTTTATTTTACAAAAATATTCCTTATGCGGATCAAAATAAAATATTTATCAGAAAAGTACAAAAATATCACTTTTAATCCTATATGGCGCTTCATACTTACCCTGTGTAACGTAGATAATACTATTTCATAATATGTATTCTACTAATTTACTACGTTAGTCATTCCACTAGTGTGATTATGAGAAATTAAAACCACTTTTAAAGTAACTTTTTAGAAATTGGGAAATGTGATACCTTATACAATAACGAACTTCTTATTGCGTATGCAGCAGCGGCATGAAAGTCCCAAAGCATATTTATTAACGTCATAAAACCATTAAAATTAATAAAGAATTTTTTGACGTTAAAAACGTATTTATGGAAGTCAAAAAATCATTTATTGACGTCAAAAAATCTTATATTTACCTACGTCGTATAACAATTGAATTATAATGCACGAATAGTTTCTTACTTATTTTATTATTCTATTTTAAATTGCCTGGACGATTTTTAGATGTTAAGAAATGCTTATTTGACGACATAACAAGAACCTTTGAAATCAGAAATTGTTTAACGATTTGAGCAAAATGTAATTTTGTTTTACATAATTGGATAAATAGTAAAACGGCGTTCTATACACTGCAGTGCATAATGTATAAGTGCTATTGTTTAACCAAAATTAACTATTTTCAGACATCAATAAATGATGTGTTGACAAAGAACGTTGAAATCAAAACCGTATTTATTATTATAGACGTCAAAAAAGTATTAAAAGTAATAAATATGTTTTTGACGTTAAATACGTATTTTTATTGAATTCCCAAAAAAATATTGGCGTCAAAACATTTTTATTTACCTACATCGAATAACAAATGAATGTTAATGCACTAATGGTTTCTTACTGATTTTATTATTTTATTTTAAATTACTTAGACAATTTTGAGTGTCAAGAAATGTTTTAACGTTAACCATATTTATTGACGCCAAAAAATCATTAATCGATGTTAAAAAATTTTTGATTGTTATTATTGACGTAAAAAAAATTTGAAGTTAAAACCATATTTATTGGTGCCAAAAAAAGGTTTTGACGTCAAAACCATATTTATTGACCTCAAAAAACCATTAAAGTTAGTAAGTAATTTTTGGACGTCAAAAACGTATTGGCGTCAAAAAATCATTTTTGACGTCAAATAAAAATTTGTTCATAGTGTACCTATGGTTTTTTAGTTATTCTATTTTAAATTGCTTGGACGATTTTTAGACTTCAAGAAATGATTGACATCATAAAATGGACCTTTGAAGTTAGAAATTGATTAACGACCTGATCAAAATGTAATTTTTGTCTTACGTATTTTACGATAAAGGTAAAACTACGTTTCATACAATATTACAGTGCATAAAACATTATTACGGGCGCATCGACATCGAGTTATGATTCATATGGCACACTAAATTTAAATTATTTTGATCTTGCGATACATCTGATTTATCGAAACACTGATTGCAATTTCTTAAGGATGCTCGACAAAATTTTGCTCGAGTGCCTTAAAAAAGGATGCGTACGTGTTTCAATGCCGATCAAAACAATTTAAAAAACTATTAGGTCTAATCTTAGTTGTTCGCGAGTTATTAACAATTTAACGCGAAACAAAAACACGGCCAAGTTTCATCGTCGATTACTACGTCACGTCAGTATGAAAAAATTTTCAATTTCCCGTATATGATTTTTTTATGGTTATTAATTTAAAAATTAACGGTTTATTTTTAACTTAAACGCACGGTTTAATCGAGAGCTAATTTTAAATTATAGTTTTTCTTGATTTTATTAAATTTTACACTCTGTATATTGTAATGTTAGTGGATTGCTCATATAGCAATGTGTTATATTATGTCATTACAATATAGAGTGTTAATACCCATACAGCTAATAAATACGAACAACAATCAACATACGTTTTTAATCACAAAAAGCATTATTACAATGCAAATGTAGAATGCTTCTTTTTCGTTTTTAATTACGAACTTGTACTTTGTACTTAGTGGTCACGCCATTGACGTTGTTGTAGAAATCTAGTAAAATTAATTAATACAGTTTTAAAATTTTAAAACTGTAACCAACTCTAAAAATAACTGCATATAAACGTTTTTTTAAATAATAAAGACCAATGCCAGTAACATTTACATATTTTTTCAAAATTTGAAAATTGATAAATTTTAAAACGTTTTATTTAAATTCTTTACATTTCGTTAGGATTGGGGAAAAACCTTCAAAAAATATGTTTTCAATTAACCGTTATAGTATTTCGTATATTAAAAAAAAACTTTAAAAAAATGTGTATTTCGTTACAATTCTAAATCCAAAAAAAAACTTAATTCCGAAATCATCTTCAGCTGTTATTAATAAGTTCCGTGTAAATGTACAGATCTAAATTTTCACAGCCTATAATGCATGAGAAAACCACTCATCAACACGTTATGAAATCAAATTATAATTCCACCTCAACAAGTACCGTAAAATACAATTTTTACCCACTACATATTGCACCGTTGCTCTAAATTTTGTTATAATTGCCAACTATTACCACAATTACTATTGTGTAACGTAACATTTAACTCGTTGATCTTAGAAAAATTACCGACGTATAAGATTGCAAATTATCCTAATCTCATACAACTCATACTATTTGTTTTATCAGCGAGCAACATCTTTATTACAGTGCACAATTTTCTATTATTTTAATTGACATACCTTTCTAGATGATATCATGGGGTTGTATTATTACGTAACTAGTCCTGGACACTTAACATGTAAAGTTTATGTGAATGCACTCTCACCACAATAATACACGCACCAGATAGTCCTCCAGATACCAACACGGACTGAGAACTCTTCAGCAATACCATGGATTTATAGCGACCGTCTTCGGGTCACCGGGTAACGGAAGATTGTCTGTTGCCGGTACTCTTTCAAGGAGGATAACCACGAACTCGTGAAATTTTCTAATAAACGAACTGCACTGCTTTTGGATTTGCTTGCTGATTCATAATTTTTCCACGGACGCAATCTGCAATGATAATTGCAATAAGAGGAACAAACATGTTTTTCTGTATATCAATATAAGTGAAAACTTTAATTTTGGTTAATCACAGGAATGTTTTAAGTTATTTGTTGCTAGGTATGGTAAAATTGAATTTGGATGTTTCTGTTTGACATTTTCTTAGGATAAATTGTGCAGAGAAATTGACAAGTGCTAACGAAAGAATTTGAAGATGAGAAAGTAGAAACAGCATTGCGAAAACTCTATTCTTAATTTTGATCAAAGTGATACCAACATTAAGCTTTGGAAATCTGAAATAAGACGTTGAAAACTTTTCAGAATGAGTGAAAAATGATTGAAACTAGAAATTCCATATATAGGGCGTGGCTTAAAATTTAACTACAATTTTTCAGATAAAATTATTTATTATTTAAGCGACACAGTTTAATTAGTTAATTACTGGTGCATAACCGTGAAATTGTTCTGCTGCCAAACATACTTTAACAGCTATCTATTTCCTATATGTCGGGAAATTGTAGGTTTCATCTATATTTCATATTAGTTCAGAGACGGAAAAAATTAGTATGCATACTTTAAAATAATTGTTAAATTGTATGTAAAATAAAATTAAATTTTTGAGGACGCCCTGGTTTAGTAGATTGAGTATCCGTTTAGCAACCAATCGGTTTCGAGTTTCAATTCCATATAGCACAAAAACATCCATAGCACGTCCACTGAATATCCTACCCGACATTCTGAATGTCCATCGGACGTCTAAAACGAATGTTCAATTACAACAACTTTCGACATACATAGGTTGTCCATGACATGTCTTACTGGACAATGAAACGGACATTACATGGATACATTATATTTTTAAATCTTGGAAATTTATTTTGCTCAAATTAATCGTAATAATTGTTTTTAAACTTTCAAAATTTTGTATATGTATATGTTGCATAACACACTCTTATTACCTTTAAACCAAAAATTCGTCATTTTATTTCAGTTAGTGTAGCTTCTTACCAAATAATTAGGAATCAAATGAAATTTTTTTAAACACGTTTATTTGTCAGGATAAAGCACAAAATATGATAAGAAACTTTAATAATCGAGAGACATGTGCCTAAATATTTTTATTAACGCTATACAGATAGCACAGAATGTCCTATGGACAACCATTTTAGAACCAAACCACATCCGCATGTCCATGGACATAGAACGGATATCCATGAGATATCCAGATTAGGTTATCTATAAGTCATTTCTTAAAGACCTTTTATCGGATTTCATTTTACGTCTGGTGGTGGACATTTAATATTTATGATCTTTTTTTTTAGCAACAGTACAAATGCAATTCAGCAGAAAAGTGTAGAACATATGTATACAAAAATAATTGATTCTTTGAATGTGTTTGTTTAAGCCCGATCAGCTACATAGTTCAAGCGCAATGAACGAATTTCTACTGCTTGTGCAATATCGACGGAGACGGAGGTTTACACTTTGTGCGCTGTTGATCCGTCAACTGAGACTGACTCATCTTTACCTCAGTGATTTTGGTTTTGTATTTGTGGTAGTTTGAAGCGTTGAGATAGTAATATTTATATGTTATTGTTTCTATTTCTCTTGAAGTTAAACATGATAAATATCCATTGTATTATTATTATCAATATTGTTTGTAAAAAAAATAGCACCGAACGACACGTTTTCAGGATATCCTCTAAACATCTATTGAAGATATCCTATCGATATTCTCTGAAAATGTTTTATGGACGACTGTTGGGGATGTCCTGGAGACCCATAGTCGTGACAAACAGATTACGTTAAGACGTTCACAGAACGTTCACAGGATCTTTAATGGATATCCTATGGATATCTATAACATCCATGACAAATGTCCATAGAGTGTTCTATAATCATTCTTCTGCTGTCTGGGCACGGTTTTTTGCTATACGCAAATGCTTCTTGATAGCTTCCTTACAATCTTTTTGTGTTGCTACGAGATTTGGTGTTTTCAGGGAATCTGTATTAAGAAAATTTGTCTCAAAACTATGTCATGGAAAATTACAGATTTTTACAGAACGATCAGATAAAACTTAATCAAGAGGAGCGCATGTTTCTGATTGATATATTGATTTGCGTTCTTTGCCAAAAATTTTAAAATCATAGTTCTTAAGAGTCACTCAACGGCACGCGATTGTTATTCTAATGCCCCCTTTGAATACGTTTGTGGCGGTTTTTCTATGTTGCGGGTAAGATTGTACGTTGGCTTACGCGTACAACCTCGTTGAAATGCTCGGGTGCTAGATTTTATAATGGAGTTTACTCTCCGAACGGACTTCACTGGGCGAGGGTTTTTCACTAGTAGAACACTTTGTGATGAAGGTTTTCCCCCACTAGTGTTGAAAACTTTTTTCTCGTTTGACTTTACTTTTTACTAAAGGTTCTTCCCTAGTGTGGCTTCACTTTTTAAGAAAGGCTTTTCCTCAATCGGTTATCACCTTTACTGCAGTGCCACCGATGTCATACAAACGAAGCATCTTATAGCAAAAAGGCAGTGATACATTTCTTGTTTAAAATAATATTTTACATTTTAATTTAGAAGTACAAGAAATCAACAACAAAATGTTATAACGAAAAACCACGAAGACGAGTGCTATGCTCACTATCACCAGCGCCCTTTAGGTACCATCTTAAAAATACCTTTGCAACAGCTTTAAATTTATTGATCAAATCAGAACCACGGTTCTAGATATATCGTCAATAAACAAATTTTAATGGGCCTCATTTGGAAGCTAGTAGTTAGTACTTTATAAATTGGCATAGATAAAAATGGGGGTTCTTCAGTTTTAGTGTTATACACAGCGGAAAGATTTTGCACTATAATTCAGAATCACCTTGTATTTTACTCAGCCAGAGGGGGCCAAACTGGAATTTCTGCATGGGGGAGGCGAAACTTGTGGTTACACCACTTTTTGTCACTGTATTTGCCCGCACTTGATATATTACTGTTGATAATTGGAACATTAAAACTGTAAATACCTTAGTGTAATTGCAAAATTTTAAATATCATAGACGTACATTGTTAGCAAATAACACAACATAAAACACATTTTCATTATTATTACATATTTTACAATGTGTAAATGTAAACAACGTATACTTAAGTTTACGATGGCAGAAAATTTCTATAAAACCGTAGCAAATTGCCTTCAGATGGAAGTCTATTAAAATTAAAAGGTGAGAAGGAAATTGCTCAATAATATTCATACGCTCTCTTACAGAAATGAAATATTAAAGTGCAATTCGTGGTTGCAAAATGTAATTACAAATTTCTTAATTTTGTGAAGTCGTCTCTGAAATTAGTTTTCTTGTCTTCATTTTTTTGGATAATTACAAAAATATTTCAGAATTAAACTTTGTAAGATTTATTTCCAATGTCAGATCCAAAGGCTTTGTTACTAATTGTAATATTTAAAATTATTTTGTTTAAATAATCAAGCAAATTTCAGACTTATAGTGTAATTAAGTTGAAGAAAATTGCGGTTAACCAGTGGTGAAAGTAAAGGGCGTAATATGGCCTTTCACGTGCTATTATCAAAGGTTGTCACCCTATTCAAACTTACGACGTACTAAAGATTTTTAGTGGTTACCAGAACTTTCCTATAAATGTTTCATCATTTATTGTCAACATAAGACTAATAACAATTTTATCTAACTATACACATCGTTTTTCTAACGTAATTTAAATTTAATAAATATTATTTTGTACTTGAAAAATAGTTAATTATATAAATTTGAAGTCAACAACTGGGCGGCGTCAAAAAACAATTCCAAAAACTTCTTAAACCGTTTAAAAGGGTATTTCTATTTTTAAAGTTGAACTTGAACAATAAACTAATTTTTTGCAGGGTCCGACATAAAAATCGTACGTTTCGGCTTTATGTCGTTTCGAGAAACACCACAGTTGCAAACTTAATAATCGTAAAAGAAGGCGAGACTGGGTCGACGTCTCAAGATCAACGCCACTTCACAAATACCACTCTTCATAGAATTAATGCTGCCGACTTAACGCCTGCAATTGCGAGTGCACTAATCCTTGCCAAAGTCGCTGATGGCGCTAGTATAACAAGCTACAATCGCAGAGTAGGATTCAAAAAGGCATCAAAGCCCAACACCGCGATATCCGCAGAACATAGAACGCAGCTAGCTCCACAGTGTGACTTCTGTTCGGAACGGCACATCTATAGGTACTGCTCGGACAGATCGGTCGCGACATTCTGCCTTCGCGGCTGTCCGGCCTATCAACCAACACCAGCAATAAACTTGCTGTAGGTGGACAGATTGAACTATGGAACAACCAAACGCAGCACCGCCAGACAAACCCGAACCATGCTCTGACCTAGCGTCGGCCATGAGTTTTTGACCATCTCCGCCGAGAGGTTCCACAAGCTGTCCACCAAGTTTCAGAACACAGCCAGGTCTGAAGCCTCGTCTACGACCACAACCGCGAGCCACGGCATCCGGCTGAGAAAGATCCGGCTCTTTAGACTTCCGTCGTAGCGGTACTCACCAGCCAAGAAGCGTATTATTGCCGAGCAAGCCATGCTAGTCGACATCGAGCCCAGCACGTCCAATTACTGCTCTGCGATCGTTATAGTAGACAAGAAAAATGAAGAATCACGATTTAGCGTGGACTCTCGTCGGCTCAACCAGCTTGGCGAGGATGAGATATCTTACTGCCGATCATACGCGAGACTCTACAAGACCTGGGTACTGCTACTGTTTTCAGCACCCTTAGTTTAAAATTTTGGTACTGGCAGATTCCCATGGAAGACCGCTTCAAGGCCCTCACCTCTTTATTCCGGACGGGGTCGTTTACGAGTTCCGGATGATGCCCTTTGGTTCGAAGAATGCCCTGCCTACCTTCTAGAAGCTGATGAACTAAGAAGTCCTCGCCGGGTACCTTTGTCAGTTTGTGTTAATGTACCTGGACTACATCATCGTATACTCTGATAACTGGGTCGATCACGTCAACCACCTTCGTCTCGTCTTTGAACTACTACGGTAGCACAATCTACAGCTTTCCCTAAATAAATACTAGTTAGACGTGCAGACGTACCTGTAGCAAATAATTGCAGCAGACGTAAACCAGCCCCACCCTAAACATCTAGAGACTTCAAATACGACCGAGAAGCCACGAAGCCACAAAAAACTCCGTAGTTTTCACGGTTTCATCCTAAGCTCAGCAGAAAATGTCGCCCCACTGACAGACCTGCTGAAAGGAAGACTGTTTACTCTTCAGATTAACGCCTGCCGCATAGGTATACCAGCAGTGTTGTATCAAGAAGAGGAAAGCCAGAATAACATTATTAGCTTCGAAAGTGCAAAATTGGATGCCACGGAACCACAGCACCATGTCAACAAGCAGGAATGGCTCGCTGGCGTTTGGAACGTTAAAAGGTAACGATCATACCTAGAGGACAAACGGCTAACGCTTATAAAAAATAGCCGAGCTCTATTCTGGTCTACCAGACCCAGGACGACCGATACAAACTTACCAGGTGAGCTGTCATTAGTAATCTACATCTTGCGGATCACGAGAATCGCAGCCACGGGGCTTACACCAGCAAAAACTCTGTTAGGATACCGGCTACCACGTCTTGGAGAATGGTACGTTTTCTCTAGCAACCAACCACCCACTGGCAATCAGGACCCTGTAGGGGAAGAACACATTCGTCAGGTTTACCGAAAGCAACATCAATATCGCGCCCGCTACGCATTCCATGGCCATGGCCTGCTCCCAAATCTTTGTGATGGCCGAACCTGTGGGGGGGGGGGAGGTCTTACGGACTACACGCCTGGTGAAAGAACCGTTGGCAGAAGCTCACTCGTAGCAGCTTCGCCCATT
Source organism: Ctenicera cuprea (assembly GCA_958336395.1). Lineage (NCBI taxonomy): Eukaryota > Metazoa > Arthropoda > Insecta > Coleoptera > Elateridae > Ctenicera > Ctenicera cuprea. Next base: position 2,242,599 of record OY284490.1, read on the forward strand.
GATCAATCACAACACTACGTTCGCGCCAAAATTTGTTTTAAGGCAGGACTCAGTGTCGAAATATTCAGTGGACAAGCTAAGTTGGTTTTTAGATCAATTGATATTCCAGCCCTAATTGCTAACACAGCGCAAGCAGTAGGCATATTGAGATCTACTACATTTTAATTTACTTGCTGTATGTGCTTACGGGCTGTGGTACTGAGATTCGGTGGCAACGGCTCACATCATATTTGTTAAAAACACAAACATATGCACTAATTGTCTCTCACCAGGTATAATAGAGGTTTAGTGCGATGTTGAGTTGTAAAACTTCAACTTGCACTTGGGTTCCGGAATTCGTACCGCCCACTGGCACATATTATTTTGATAAGGTAATTTGAACTATTATTTTTTACTAGAAACATGCTTTTTAAAGTTATAATATTTTTCATAGTTTATATATTTTTTTTAATTGCTTGTATTCTTATAAAAAGAATATTGACTTAATCTTGTTGTATTCAGGAATTATTCTTATTTCTCAAAACCTACATTTTACAAGCTTTACTGGTTGTTTTTTCAGTTGCACTTGTTTTTATTTACTTATTACCGCGGCTACCATGTGAATAATAATAAATAATTTGTCGTCATTATCTATTCCTCGCAAATAAGCAAATTAACGAACCTCTTTATATGGAATTCTCCTCATATTCTTGTTCTGACGTTACGAAAAATTTTCTTTATCTTAAATGTTTTTTATTTGTACTTAATTGCAAACATTGCATAGTAAATGATCAAATTTCACACGCCTTGCGTAATTATTTTACAATTTTAGGTTATAAGTTTAAACCTTTCATCGATTATATATGTCGAGTTAAATATATCAGTCAATCAGAACTATTGGTAATGATAAATCCATTTTAGAATATTAATTTTGGTTAAAACATATTATAGACTGAAAGCAGCACTGTAAAAACGTTCAATAAATAAGGTTATTTAAAAACCCGAAATAGAATCATATTTTCCTACATGTAGTTTCCATCGGTAGTACGTACTACGCGTACTACCGATCTGGTTATTCTACCAGGAACGAACGCAACGTCTTTATTTTTTGTTCTTTGTCTTGACCAAATGTTATTAGTTTCAAAGAGATTGACAGCATTTTCTTCCCCGTGGCCGTGTGTCTAAATATTACCGTATTTGAATTATTTTTAAATTAAAAAAAAAAGAAAAGGCTTCAAAAAATAATAATCATTTTTGCAAAACTAGGTTTTGGCTCTGTAAGTCTACCAAATTAAACACAAGGCTGTCGGGGAACCGCCGCGGGACCGCTCTCGTATTTTGGAAATTAATGAAAATTTTTAATATATTTCGAAAATTTTGACAGTTGTATGGAAATTTAAAATTCTTAAAAAAATTTTGATTGTATCTTATACCTATATATGTTTAAAAATATAAAAATTTTGCATTTTTTTGAAATTTTACGAAAATTGTCATTAGAATATTTCTTATAAATTTTTAAATTAAAAATATGAGACTTTTCGAAATTATAAATATTTTTGAAAATATGTAATATTTTGGGTTTTGAAATCTTTTGAAATTTTTGTAAATTGTTAGACATTGAAAAGTATTGAAAATTTGACAATTTCTGAAAAATACAATTATTTTTGATAAAACTGAAATTTTAAAAACTTGAAAATATGGGATATTGTTAAAAAAAATTGGGTTGTTTGGTGAGTTGTTTTGAAATTTTGAAAATTTTGGAATATATTGACAGGTTTTGATAAATTTGTAAGTTTTACAATAATGTTTGAAAATTTTTTAAATTTGTGAAAATTTTGAAACCTGAAAATTTTGGAAACTGAAAATTTTGAAAGTTTTTGAAAATTTTGAAAAAGTTTAAAGTTTTGAAAAGTTAGCAACATTTTCAAGAATTTAAAAATTTTCAACATTTTTAAATTATTAAGAGGCGTTGAGAAGTTTTGAAATTTCCGAAGATGTTGAAAATTTCTAAAATATAATTTTTGAAACTTTTTAAATAATTTAAAATTTTGAAAACTTGTTACTTGTTAATTGTAAACAATATTTATTCGTTGAAATATAAAATCGATTTCATTATTTGGTTATAGTTTTTATTTTGGCGATTATCCAATTAAACTGTTCAGGTAAACTAACAAAAGAAAACCTCTCAATGGTGTTTTCCTATTAGAAAAATGTTCCTATTGTCATCTAACATATTGCTATGTAATGTCCCACACTTGTGGAAATTAATTATTTAAATAAACGTTATAACTCTTTTAAATTGTCAGGGCTCTTTTACTTGTATTAACGACAAAACGTAACTTCCCTTTTAAATTGCAAGATTTTGGTTCTTTCTTTTTAAAATGACACTAAACATTCATGTACATTGAATACTAAACAATTTTGACAAAAAAATTATTTTATATAACAAAGCTTTATTTATGTTTCTAGATATTACTCTTTCTTTTATTTTCACTCACTTTTTATAACACAGTACCTTAATTTCTGTAGATCTTCCACTCTATGTAGGTCGTACTTCTCTTCTTTATCGCTATGATCATCTGCTTATGTTGTCTTCATCTACAGTCTTGATTAATCACCTGGAAATCGTTTAACTGTCTTTTTGAATACTTGAATCTTCTTTTACTTATTTCAATTGCCAATTTTGTTTGAAATAATTAATAATTTTTATCCTTAGTATTCTTTCAGGTTAGTCGAAGAATTACATTACCCCAGTAACTTGTATGTATCCCAGCTTTCAATGTCAAAACAATTGCTTCTTTTCATAAATTTACCTGTCACCTTTTTCGTCGATTATTTCCACTTTATTATGCACTTGTCTTGAAGTAAAACACTTTCTTATAAACTGGTAATCTTTTAATGAATAGTTTTAAATTATTTTATACAACTTTTTACATTTCTTTGGGAGCGTTACAAATTTACGTCTCCCTCACTTCGATGTTATTTTTCTAGCTCCCTCGTTTCTATCGTAACCTCAATACAAAAAAACTAAATTTTGAGATAAAAAACAACTTGATCACTTTTAAAAGTAATTAAATTTCTTTTTATCGTATTTCCAAACCAACTTATTCTACACTTATAAAATATAATTTAACAACTAAATAACTTTGTTTTACTAACTTTTAAAACTTGTAATAATAAACTCTTATTAAATACTATCTCGCTATTATAAACGTCTCTGAAACCATCTTCTTACTCCTTCATTTTCTTAAAGCTTTGTCAAATTATTTGTTGCATCCTCGTACCATTTATTGTTTTAATACATTTACATATTTGAACTCCTCCCCCCAATATTATACATGTTTTATTCGCATATCAAACTTACATAAATATTTCAATATCTCAAAGTGGAACCACGCCAATTTATTATATTTTTATTCAATCCAATTATCTAATTTAAATTAAAGAATTCCTGAACTAGTCGTCAAATAAATATTTTAAAATTGATCTTTTTATAAATAATTCGCCAGTGTGGTCATAATATCATAGCAATATTCATACCAATTTTAGGGCCGAAATTCGTACATTTTTGAAAAAGCAAAAAGCCGATGGGGGGGGGGGAGTGATAAAGAAATCGCGTTTTCGCAGATCGACCATTTGACATGTGTAGAATACTAATCCAAAATCATGACAGGGGAATTACAAAGCAATGCCCTCTAATGTGCGGCGAGAAAAGTTGCAAAGCAACAAACCGATATATATAGTTGTGAAAGGAACCCGCTAAGCGAGCATCTACAATCACTAGCGGCCTCTAGGCACAGCACACGAAACGCCGTGTTGCAAAAGTAAATCAAGAAAAAGATTTTGATCTTTTTCTTGATTTACTAATCCAAAGTTCATTTCCGAGCGCGTCTATATGACTATATTGAAGTAGAGCACCCCTACCCCTCTCTTCCCCCGTTTTTAATGCAGTCATCCGCATTCATGATATTTTCTGTTTACCAGTTACAACCAATGTTTATAACCTCATTTTCTTGCGGTGTCATCCTATTGCAATTAGCAATGTTTAAGCCAAATTTGGTTTTTCTGCGCTTAGGCGTCTGGACTGTACTCTGTATACAAACACACACAAACACCTTTACAGCTTCCGCTTTATCGGTCTCTTAAGGTCTTAAAACCTGCTTATTAGTAAAAATGTTTAGATTAAAAAATGTTTGGCATAAAAGTACCTTTCTTTTAGGCACAACTCGTATATCAACCAAAGCGAAAAAAATTTCGCTTAATGAACGCATTTGCTCCAAATCAAACCTGACGATCACAATAGCGTCCTCTATCTATAGTTAATACTTCGTATAGCGAGGAAGGTAAAAATGGTATGGCTAGTTTTTCTTCTGGTTTCCCTTCATTTAATTCTTTATCTATGTCATCCCGCAAAGCTATACAGTACGCGTCACGAAACCTGATAAAAATCCGAACTTTGCGCAGTAATTTAGGGAGGGATGAAGTTAACGGTACACTCCGAAAGTTAAATAGTTTTAACTAGAGACACTCCCTCCCTAAACTACTGCGCGAGGTACGCATTTTTATGAGGTTTTGGGGCGCGTATGTACAGTGCTTTCTTTGATTTCAATTTAGACTTTGCATTTTCTTGATCATAATGTTGTAAAAACAATAGCAACCTTGCAGCTTTCATCATAATTTTTTCGCTATTTGAATTGACAGTTTTTTTACAATTTTTTGTAAGTACGAAAACTATATTCGAATCAATTCGAATCATTCAGACTTTACAGTTTTCCCGTCTCAATTTAAATCTTTAGTTGCTTTTTTTTATCCAGTACACCAACTTTATAATGGCGAATTCAGCTCAAACTGCAAGCAAAGAGCGAATACTTTCAGAAGGTATGGCCACTGGCAAATTAATTAGCAAGCTAGCACATACAACTGACAATAATACTACAGAAGAGGTAGTTCGACCTAAACCTAGAAATAGAGCGTTGAGCTTGTCGTTTGACTGGGACAATGTTGTTACTGTACAAGATAGTACTCTCAAAATAAGGAAAATATCTCGAGGAGATGAATTAGAGGAAGTAGCTGAAACGCAGCATTCAGGCTTTATTCCTATTGAAAGGACAACCCATAATTTTCCTACGGAAAGTTCCTATACTGGCCAGTGGAACGCCGTTGGAATGGCTGGAAAAGGAAACTACGTTTTACACCGTGGTAAGATACAAGGAATAGCTATTTTAACTAATTATTGCTTTATGGAAACAAACGCACCATAATACAGAGTGACTAGGAAAACCCCGGCCACTTTTCTTGCGGCGGTCAAGAGATGGCGCTTTAGTATAGAAAAATTAAATTAAAATACTGGCAGCAACGCAGAATCCAAGACGCTTTGGTTGTTTTGATTTAATATGGGGCGTATTTAATAACTAAAACGTCTTGGATTCTGCGTTGTTGCCAGTATTTTAATTTAATTTTTCTTTACTAAAGCGCCATCTCTTGACCGCCGCAAGAAAAGTGGCCGGGGTTTCCTAGCGACTCTGTATGTTTTTCGTAATTTTTCCAGTTATGTTTTTGGCAGATTTTTCAACTGTGTATAATTCGCGAATTCTTGGTTCAAAATTAGGCATAATTTTGATCTATGTTTTTTTTCTAAACTTAGTTTTCTAACGTATCATTGACAAAAATGTCTGTATCTGGTAATGAAAACAGTGTGTCCCATGACAAAATAGTATAATGTAACCAGAACAGTATTTTTCCAAATTCAAACATCATTATTTAAAAGATAAATTTATTTTAAGTATTTGTAATATTAATTCAGGATATGTTTCATAAGAAAATATCAAACTCTGCAAAATCAACAAAGTTTCATAAAAAATAGAGCAGAATGTAGTACACATTTTTGCAAGGTTGCATTTGTTTCTTGGTGAGGTCGTGATTCTGACTTACCATTTTGAACTTGAATACTTGTTGAATTTATTTTTTCTTTTTGCAATAAGGGGTTTATAACTTCATAATCTTTATTTTGGGGTTGTCCCTTAAGGTTACCTGCGAACTTTCTTCATAATTGCTCCTTATACGCTTGTAGTTTTTTATGAACTATAAAAATTGGGTCGTTTTTAATGGGTCGTTGCTCTTTGATTCCTTGTGAATCTTTAAATATGAGTCGCCATCTTGTAGGCTATCTGCCCTTTGTTGCATTCCTTTGATGTTAAAAACATATTATTTATGCTTACCCCTTGTTTGAATGTAGTTTTTAGATTTAATGTTGCTTGCTGGTGCTTCAAAATTGCTGCCGTTGAGTCATATTTTTTGGTTTATTTCGTAATATTATTCACTGCTTTTGTCGTCATCATAACCTTTATAACACATTTGATCATCGCACTTGAAGTCAAATTTACAAAATTAACAGCAGATTTATAAATTTTTTACAATTTAAATATGTTTCGTCAAATGACTTAAATATGTTCAAAATTGTTAACAATTTTGAAAATTTTCAAAACTAAAAATTTGTTTAAATAATCTAATTTTATAAATGTTTTCAGCAGAGATTAAGAAGCAAAATTTGAAAAAATATATAATATTTCTCAAAATTGTTATTAATATTTTAACACAGATAAGGTTAACACTAATTTTAATAAGTTGCAAACTTTTCAAAAATTTTTATTTTCAATTACTTTCAATTTTTTTTTAAATAATAAGAAGCGCTTACCTTGATTACTGACTGACCAGGATAAGTAGCAAAGTCATAAACAACATAAAAAACATACAATTAAACACGTGTGTGAATGACATTGAATGAATGGGCATGAAGGGTGGCATAAGCTTCAGGAGCGTGCGGTCTAATGAACAAAGGCCCCACTACCTCCTATTACACAAGCGAGAGCCTACCCGGTGTGAAAGTCCTCGACACCTTCGGGTATAAGAGGTGAAAGATAAAGAAGAGAAGAAGAATTTTCAGAAACCAATTTTAAAAATTTAAAAATTTTCAAGTTTTTTTTGTATTTTCAATACATTTTTAAAATTTTTAAAATTTTCAGTTTTTTGAACATGTCATGATTTTAAAAGGTTTAAAATTGTTAACCATTTTCAAAATTTTCCAAATAACAATTTTTTTAATATAGGTATCTAAATTTAAAAGCTTTTGAAATTTTATTTCTACAATTTAGAAAATTGTTAAAATGTAAAATTCCAAAATTTTAAGATTTTTAAAATTATTCAAATTTTTGACTAATTTTTGAATTTAAATAAATGCGAGGAAATTTTCTAATTTTGCAAAACTTTTGATAATGTACAACAACCCCATTACAAACGAAAAACGACACTATTAGCAAGTGAGAAAAATATGCTTCATTTCAATAAGCTGGTGCACCGAAACTATTAATGTTACGAAAAAATGTAATAGTCACAAATTATAGTAAATTTAATTCTCTTTCATTTTAATAATAACTATTTTTGCTGTAAGAGACACAGGAAATGAGATATTTCGGAAAAACTGTTTTTCGGTGCGCTAAAAGTTACAAAATTCCCTGATTTTTTCTGGGTAGGTGCTATTTTGGCATTGGTGCCTGAACTAGAACTAGAAAACATTGTTTATTTTCTCAAATATATGTTATGTCATAGCTCCAACAGTTATTGAAAGAACTAAACAGCTTTAACATGCTCAACATATGTTATGTCGATCATTGCCACCTAAAACTACGACTATATGAATACAAGTGCTGGGTCGAAACGTATAAAAAACTATAACAAAAGCAAAAAAAAGTTTATAATATATTTTTGTAGTAATACACATTAAAAAAACAGAGTCTAGTGATAAAATTTAAATATTACTGTACATGGAAAGCAATCTTAGAATCTTACACTACTGTCACTTATGAGTGATGTGCATTTGCACACCATTTAAATATGAAATTTTTTATTGGCGCATCCCTGTCTAAATTACACGCAGGTATTTTAATATGGATATTAAAAACAAATAAAATTTTGTATGAAAAAACATTGTACCAAACGAACCGCTACGCTATTGCACCACGCACCCTACCTTTAATCTAATAGGCCCATCAAGGCGTTTTGAAAGTGCAAATCTAAATCCCAAACGCAATTTAGAAAATCCAATTTAAGAAAATTTGAGTTTTTCGTGGGCTTGGAATATCGCAAACCTGTACGTGACTGTTTTAAAGTAGAAATTTGAGAAATAAAGCCGAGGTCATCAACCTGCAATTTATTTTTAAACAAGACCTTGAATTTTCCGTATTTTTTTACTCCAGAAGCTCCAAAGATGGAGATAACCGTCGACATTGTCATAATCGCAATCACAACGCAGTTATGTTACGCCACAATTAATGCGGTTTAATGCATTTGCTCGTCTGTTGCGAGAACTTGGTTCTTATTTAGGTGTTAAATTACTTTGTAATCTATCAGCGAAGCCGTTATAAACATAGCAGATAGTGTGCAGTGGCTTAGAAATAATTACGCTAATAACAGCAGGTAGGGTAATTGGAGTTCTCGTAGGACCTTAAATTTACGAGTAGTTAAAGGGATGCAAAGCTCTTATGTAATAATAAAGCTCTGAAAGTGGTAGGCATTGTTTCAAATGTATAATTAAATTTTCTAATTATTGCTTGGGGTATTTCACTTGACAAATTATTTAACCAGGTACAATAATTAATGAGCGCTGTTAGTAGCAGTAAGACTTTGTTGTGGAAGATTTATATCTTTTAAGAAGAACACTTAAGACAATATGCTGCAACAAAGGTTGTACCTGTTAAGAAATCAAGAAATAAATAGATGAAAACCTTTTTGGCTTGGAGATTCCGAAAAAATCGTAGAAAATGAGAATCAAACATCGGAACAAATTTGTAAAATTATCGAATGATACTGTTTACTAAAAAACAAAATTTTGCGAATTGATGAAAATTAGAAATTAGGGTAGGCTTATACGTACAACCTCACTGAAGTACTGGGGCGCCAGATTTTATAATGGAATTTACTGTCCAGACGGACTTTACTGGGCGAGGGGCTTTTCTCTAGTAGAACTGCACTTTGTGGTGGAGCCTTTCTCCAGTATAACTTCACTTTTTGGTAAAGGTTTTTTTCTAGTTTGTCTGCACCGTTCTCTTGTACCATACATAATTGAAAACCTGGGTAACTGCAGTGAAGGTGACGTTTTCCAAACAGCAAACAGTAGCAATTGGTAGCTATTAATAGACAGTAGCAAACAGTAGCTATTAAGGATATAGTAGCAAACAGTAGCAAACGATAGCAATTAAGATACAAGTAACAAACGGTAGCAATTAAGATAAAGACGCAAACGATAGCGATTAGGATACTGTAGCAAACGGTAGCTATTAAGAAATAGTAGCAAACGGTAACTATTAACATACATTAGCAAACGGTAGCTATTAAGAAACAGTAGTAAACTTATACGCATTTATATGCATCTGCATATTTTTATACTTTTTGCTTGTTTATTACGGGCTATTTTTTCATTTGGGTATGACATAACCAAAAGTCTTGAGAGCTATCAGTACACATATATAGATATTCTTGATGGAGTAACTCCTACAGAGGTACTCCTTAGCAAAAATCTCTGCCAGGAACAGTGTGGCAAACTTGCCCTGCACCGGAACCTCCTGTCGTCTAGCCAGACTAGATCCGCTAACTTAATATTAATAAGGTCCTGAGTTTGGGTTCAATCTTCCCTAATAAGGAATGACATTATTGAACGACCTAAGACATTGGGGTGCGGCTGTTAGGGCGCCGCCGTTGAGGCGCGGGACACTAGGACGCGAGGACACTAGGGCGTCGACTATTAGGGCGCGGGGCGCTAGGGTGCGGAAACACACAATTACAATTACAATTACAATAAATTTTTGAGTTGTTCTATCTAATAAAGTAAAACTGTTCGCTGATATATCTCTTAGTTCTTCTTTTATAACAACTACAAATGTGCTCCATAATTTGTGGACACGGTGTATATAAAAAAACGTAATTTTAACAATAACTAGTGTTACCCCAGCACACAATGCACTGAAAGACAGCGTTGACAGAACCTGCGAAATGTCAAGTCACGTGATGCATTAGTTCCAATAATGACACGCGACGTTATTGTAGATGCGCCCCAAGTGACTTGCGTCTAGCCGACCTTCATATATTGCTATGATATTTAGAGGTGTTTGATTTGACTGGGGTGCTGTGGTTGCTGGAAGGCAATTTTTGGATTGTTTGCTGCAGTTCAATTTTCATTTAGAGATTTATGAAGACTTGTAATATTTTCATACTCTAACTTTTAAACTCAGGGTTGAGTATTTTTGCTAGAATTCCTGTTATAAATTTTAATAATTGTTATTTTTCATATGGTTGTTTTTTTTACAAAAAGAAAAGACAAACACAATTGATTGATACGAAGTTTATTTATGTTAATTGTAACTATAATTTAATTCAGAATTGTTAAAAAGGTTTAGTTTATAAAAAGTTTTAGAGTTACTTGATTTGTGCGTCGATAAAAGTCAGTTAGGATGTCAGTGTCAAAATGACAAACGAATTCAAAAGGATACTGATGGACATGAGATTTAGTTGTTTGTAATAAAAATGAAAATCAAAGGAGGAAGAAAAAAGATATAAAAAAAAAGAGAAATTTGTTTAATTAGTTACGGCTCGTCGGTGTAAATAGATACACAGAATTGAGATCCTCTGAAGGAAAAAAAAGAGGAAAAACGGGTCTAAAAGTTATATAAAAGTAATAGCGAGAATAAAAGTGAAAAATACAAAGAAGTAACAACGAATTATATATAAAACCAGAAGAATTATAAATAAAAGGTGATCGAGGAAGTTTGTACGTTGGTGATGGTAGTAAAACCAAATTGATAATAATATAAAAAGCACAAGAAGAAGATTCAGAGTAAGAGAGGTTATTTGTTGTTGCTCGAGAGGCCAGCAGAGCGTTTTGCTAGAGCGAGGAATAAGAAGACGCTAAGATAAGTGTTTATTTGTTAAAAAAAGGACGATATTAGTTAGTAAAATTTATTGATATTTCGGAAACCACATTTAGAAATTGAGTTATTTAATAAAATTATTATTTTGTAAAGTTGATATCTTTGTGTGTTTATTTCTATTTAAAATTTAATTTAAACAATTTATTTTGCAAGCAAAATAACGACCCTGAGAAAGTTAAAAGAGTCTCATAGCAAGTTTAAATTTAATTGCGTGAATTGCAGACAGTTTAGGGATTGTATTCTAGTAATCACAAGACCAAGCATATCATTGCAATATATTATAAATTAAAATAGTTATTATTAAAAAATCTACGTAGAATAAAAATATAAAAATGTTTCATGTTCCATCTGCGGATAGAGACCTTTCATTTAAAAAAAAATGGTCCAAATTGGTGAAGCGGTAGCCGCTGGAGGAAGGGGAGAAAAAAACCCTTTGTGCTTTTATATTTGTATGGATGAAAACGCCAAGTTTGGTTTTTAGACCGCAACGCGTTTCGTTTTTATTAGAACTCTTCAGGTAACCAGAATCTTAACTACAGTCGAAATCAAAAAAGACTGTAGTACTATTCCAGAACGATAGGGATTTACGAATACAACGCCTTCTATATGCAAGTGTGAAAGAAATTTCTTAAGAAGGTATTAACAATCACTACCGACCTCTATACACACGCATACAAACCTCGTGCTGCAATATACAAAAAAATAGGAAATTTCTTATTTTTATTTTATTGCAGCACGGGCTTTTCGTGCGTGTGTACAGAGTTCGGCAGTGATTGTTAATATCTGCTTAGTAATATATAGGTAAGTAAGTAATGACAATTATATACCGGTGTGTCGTTTTGCAACTTCTTCATTGCACATAGGGGGCATTGTTATTGTCCCTATTGAAGATTTTAACAATAATATTATTTACTGTGCAAAACTATTTCTTATTTGAGCGTTTTAGTGTACATAAATCTGACCTTTATTTATTATTGATAATCATCCTTACTTTCGAAAAGTTCCTTTTTGAAAACAATGGTACGATTATTTATTTTTTAATTAAATAGCTAACAGATACAATTGTAAACAAATATACCAAACTATTATTAAAAAATGACTTTTTATGGTCACGTTTACTAATTATTATAAATAAATGACATTTTAAACAAACTTTCAGTAAATGCGATTCCTGAAAGTATGCAACCAACTGTACACGCTAATTCTTTACATCAAGAAATAATCACCAATTTGTAAAGCATTCCATGGTTAGAATTTTTTTTGTAAATTGTCTACATTCACATTCGCCCTAAAAAGTAGAGCAAGCTCTTTGTGAGCATTTGTTTACTAAAAGCACAAATGCATCACAATTTGTCTGTCGGAATTACTTTTTGATAGGTATTTATTCCTCGACCTAAAAACGTAGAATAAATTAAAGAATTTTTTGTCGCTTCCTCTTTACTGAAATATAAAATTCGGAAGGGCAGCCATCTAGAATTTACACTAGAATGCTTTTAGTTTCTCCAAGCCTTTTGTGGACAGTGTTTTTGTTCAGTGATTATGGATTATACAAAATTTTACTTAATTTCCTCAATATCTGTTCTTTTAAATTAACTTGAATAATTTTCCATTATTATTTTATATACAAAAAAAAGTACTGAAGCATATAAAACGGTGAAAGAGTAAGAATCGGTAGAAACTGGAATAAAATTGGTGAAAAACAGGGTGTTTCGCAAAGTACGGGCAATACCATTTTATCAATATTCTAACTTGGTTAGAATCGAAGTCGGTTATCTACATAATTTTATCACATAACATGCTTGTCTTTATATTCCTGTAAATAAGAGCAAATCCTGTGTTTGGTGGGAAGGGTATTGAAATACAGCAGTCGCTTACCACTGCGAGAATCCCGGGTTCAATTCCCATACAATTATTTTTTAAATTATTTAGTATAAAGTACTCAAAAGTGCCCGCAAAAGTAATAACACTGGCAATACGTAATAAACGCGTTGATTTTTATTTATTTCATTACTAAATTAATTTACCTTTATATTTAATACAAATTTCGTATAAAAACAGAAATACAAAATTTTTTTAAAAATTAAAAAAATGTTTCAGAGTTGAACCTGGGAATTACAATAATATATTTTAATCAAACATACGGTGCTTTTTATAAGGTTTCCTTTTTTAGCGTTTCCGTTTGTGATGCAAATTTGTATATCTAATGACGCATTTCTGTTCATAAAACTCTCAACGCTGCATATTTACATTTAAAATTACCACTTTACAATTCCAAATCTGCAATTTAAATAATCCCTAATAACATTTACAGAAGTGGACTACGAAGGAACTCTTCGCGACGGAATGTTTCATGGTGGAGGGACGCTCACATATCCTATGGGACAAAAAGTAGACGGCCAATGGGTCAAAGGCAAGCTGGTCTCGTTCAAGTTCAGATTTTCTGACGGTTTAGAGTATGACGTACCGTGGAAGTATTGTCAGATGCCTGATCGAAGGTCTGATTATTGGGGGGGTTTCTACCTTTATATTGTGCTAATACAATTTGAATAGATTCAACACATCTATATTGGAAGGCCTGCGTCCTGCTGGAAAGTCTCTTTTGACAAACATAGATCCTCCTAGAGAAATTCCTGAGGGTTGTTATGACACTGGGGATGGGTTTTATAATCCTGCTACGAAATGTGTTTGGTCGGCCAATATGCCAAATAAAATTTTAAGGCAAGACTGTCAATTATGTCATATTTATGTATCGAGCTTAATATTTTTTGCTGCACTAAATCATGTAATTGTTTAGCTAAAAATGCCTGTTTTTTAGAAAATTTTATTGTTATTTCTATATAGTATTGTCATCGTGATATAGAACTCGTTTTAATTTTTATCCTGAATTATAGAAAACTTAAACTGTTGTTGATTAAAAACAACGAGGTTGAAAGTACACAAGAAAAACAGATTTTATTAAAACACAAAAGAACGCAATACACAACTTAACTTTACAAACACAAACACTTCTTCCAAAAATACTCACCTTACTTAATTTAACGCAACTTGGTCATAACATCTGCGAATTGGTTGTCCTCTTCTATATGCTTCACCTTTATTTCACCTTCACTATATTTTCCCTTACAAACTGGATGTTATATCAATGTGTTAGGAACGTTTGTAAAATTCTGTATTTTGACTAACTTTATGGCATAGGGATTGTCTGTTAGAAGTGTGGCAATACTTTGCAGCTATTTAATTTCAGACAGAAAATGTTTCATCCTAATAATTTCTTTATTTCTTTTACTTGCGCCTATATAGCCAGTTTTTGGCTCATCTACGTAATTGTCCACTGTATTTGCAAACCATACTACTCTTAAAATGTCTCGTGCTGGTATGCCCTGCGTAATCAGCATCGGTGTAGGTTTCCAGATTACCATCTTAATTTGCCTGTTACAGCAGCCAATACTCAGGTGTTCCCTTAAGGGATTGGAGGATCCTCTTCACAGCTCATCAATTTGAAGCTTTGGGACTAGCCAGAACTTCTGATACCATCCTTCGGAATCAGCCTTAACGCCCCACTGCTGGGCACCGGCACTCTTCTCTGCTACGTACTCTCCTTAGCGCTAAGGTGGAGTACGAGAGACCTGCAGTTTAACGTCGAATCCGAACGACTAAATACCAGATAAAATTTCAGGAATTAAGACCCCACGGCTGCCTACACCGGATTGGGGAATGTGAGTGGTGGGTTCTCTGATACCATACTTACAGCATAAACAATATCAGGCCTCTTAGCAATTGACAAATACATGAGGCTACATCATCTACAACTGGATGATTTTCTGCATTTTCATTTATTACCTCTTTCGTATGGAGTTGAAACTGGATTTGCTTCTGTCATTTTGAATTTCTCTACAACCTTCTTGGTGTAAACACCGGCGGGACGACCAAAGACTAAGTTGAGAGGCGTAAACAAAGGCACCTTCTGCGGGGTCGGAGTTGTAAGATCACTTCGGCGATTTCAACTTGGTACGTCCACCTCTCTTCTGAGAGGCTCAAGGTTTACGTTAATTAAGACCATGAAGAACAGAGTAAGTGATTTCACGAGGAAAAAGGTATTGTCAGCCCCTAGTATTGGTACCTAACACTTTAGCGGCAGCGCGTCCTTTGTAACGGGATCCCCGCTCCCTGGCCGTGGCTATCAATTTGCTTGCGTCCCATTCACTACGTTGAGGTGTTATAAAGAGGGAGTTATAATGTTGCCTAGGCTATATATTGGGTGGTTGGAGGCCGACTGATTTAGGCAGGTGAAGGTAAGCTCCAGGAAGGATTTGCGCGGCTGCTCAAGGGGTGATGTGCACTTTGCCTGCTCACGCCCATTATCAAAGTGTCGACCCAGAGGGTTCTTGCTTATGCTCAGCCGACACTGTTAAGGTACCGGTCACTAGCAGACCGGCTGCCGACTAATATGGGAGGTGCGTAGTAGACCAGTACTAATGACTGCGAGTAGCCTAAACTGGTAAGGGTAGCATTGCTTTCGGCGCGTGCTTGCTCCGAAAAGTCCAACCAATGACTTCTTTGGCTGGTACCACGGGGACCAATTTTGAGCCCGCGGGAGAAAAGCATTCTCCGTCTTCGTCGCGGGGTAGGACCCGTGATGGAAATGGTAAGCCTATGGAGGATAGGGCCATTTGGTGCGGTTCGACGAGTGAACTGCGTTTTCAGCTTGGGCACTGGTTTGCAGAATCAGTAGAGATTTAGGTAATCTGCCCCGCGTAGTGGGGACTTAGGACTCGCAGCCTGATGTCAAGACTGGTAGCTTGTTCTTGTTGAAAAATAATTTTTATACGTACATAAATATTTATTAAAAAACAAAAATAGTTTTTAGTGATTTTGCAGATAAACAGTTCTGCGATCGCTGGTGTGAATGTATGCGTGTGTCTGTGAAGCGCGAAACTTTCAGGCAACTTCAGACTAGACCAACATGAATGAAATTTAGGATATCCGGTTAATTATAACCCCAGTTTCTTTAGAAAACGAAAGTTAGACCTGTTTTTCGATATAATTCATTTCACATATACAGGGTGTCTCGCAACAAAATCTAATTAAGATGAAGGACGTGTATTTGGTTTCAATTCCATACCAAAATGTTTCAAGTCCCTCAAGAGAGGCGTGAACGAACAATGTCGATTTTAAGGAAAACTTAGTTTATTCAGCGCATCCAAAAGATATTGATCGAGTTGATTGTAGCCGGATGCATACGTGGAAAACCCTTCACAGCTTTGAGTTTTGCTGATTTGCCGCTGGCTATTGGGAAATCAGTAGCTTTACACAAACATTGTATTCACGGATAAAACTTGGTTTAAGGAATGTGCACGTCTGGTCGCTCGATAATCCTCACGCATCAACGAAAACACGTTTTCACAGTCGTTTTTCAATCAACATCTGATGCGAACTGATAACAACTAATAATAAAGTAAAAATTTCTTTGGTTCTCATAGGAACTTTTTAGAAATGCAAATGTACTAAGCATGAATAAAGAACGACAAAAAACGGAGCTGCAACGCTCCTTCGTTGCAGCAGATACACCAGTGAGTTTCTTAATCAACACTTTCCGAACCGGTAAGTTAAACAGCCGACAGGGCTCTGTTACTCGGCCATCAAGGTCACCACATTCAACAACTGGTGACGCACGCGCACTAAACAACTCCACTGTGATAACAACAGTTGGAGAAATGCCACTTGATCATGGCCCACTGAAAATGTTTTCTTTCTTAAAATTCACTACCTAGCCGTGGTGCATCACCCTATTAAAACAAAAATATCTCGAGAACAAAGCCATATAAATCAAAAAATTGAAGGAGCGTCTCTTTGTTCGAAATTAAACAAGAAATTTGTAAATTTTATCAAATTTATCAAAGTTAGATTTATTTTTAATAAAAAGGGGCGACAACCGGATTGCACGCCACTGGCAGGTCAGCTTTTTCTGCAAATAGCCGAAATCATAGCTATTCAAGCAAAAGTAAGATGTGCAACATTTTATGACAATTTCATTACTCTTGTGAAAATATCGTCAAAATTAAAAATTGAATATTTAACTTGAACACCCTGTAATAACCTTTTCTTGAAGTTATCAAGATAAATACTTTAACACACTGTATATCAGGAACTGGAGGTCCGTGCATAATTTGAGAAGACTTTTTTTATTACTGAAATTAAAAATTAGATCAATTTTTTTGCGACGTTTAGTCGCCATCTTGGAAAATGGCGGTTATCTTGAAATTTATTGTTAATAGCTTTATCTCGAAAACGAATAAAGATACAGGAAAGGTTTTTAAACAAAAAACTGTTTAAAATCATTGGACCTACAACTTGGTTTATTATTTATTATTTATTTATTATTATTAACGGCGGCTATTTAAGAAATGTATTATTATTGGCCATGTATCAAAATCAAAACCAGATTGGTTTTGAATTTTTCTTTAAATACTGTATTGGTCGGCGATTTTTTGATTTACCCCACATTCCAAAGCCCATCGAAATCTGTCTATACGTTCAGGTGTTATGTTGATGCACCACACACATACACACATACCCACCCACTCACAGACAGACATTTTTTTAAACCCTCTTTGTTTGGTTCCTTGAGCCTCAAAACATGTACTTCCGCCAAAATCTCGAATTCTAAAATTTTCATAATACATACATTGAGAAAAATCGTGGGGCGTAGCCCATAGGTTGGCAGTTTTATATTTAAATTTCAATAGAATGTATTTTAATTTCTATACTATTTTCGTATTCCAAGACAATACGTTATTTATATTTCTTTTCTGTTATTCACTTGTTACCCTGCGTAGACAAGTTCTAACAGAAAAGCGTTTTTCAAAGCCTCTGGTTTCGAAGCTTATTGTATTACGATGGGTTGTCGTCGCAGTTTAGAGTAGATGTAGAATGTATTTTTTGAAGGCTTTTAGGATTGCTTTTTTGTCCGGATCTATAGAAACATAGACAGTAAAATCGACTAAGCAGATTTTATTTTACCTCTGGTAAATTTGTGGATACTTTTTTCTCAGTTCAACTTTATGGTTGAATCTATTTAGAGCACGTTTCAATACATGTGTGAAGTAGTTTTAAGAATATTGTATGTAACATTTAAAAATCACTGCCGGGCAACTGCCGCAAAACCTTCCTCGCATTTATAAATTTGTCGAAAATTTTAATATATTTCGAAAACTTTGACAATTTTATGGATATTTCGAATATTTTTAAAATTCGGGAAAAATTTTCGAAATACATATATTATACCGAATGTTTTTTAAAACTTAAGCAGTTTTGCTTTCTTATTCAACATTTTTTGAATATTTTGAACACTATGAAAATTATATAAAATTTTAAAATTAAATATATTGAAATTTTTAAATTACAAAAATTTTGTTTCTGAAGATTTTTGGAAGTTATGAAAATTATGGAAAATGTATATTATTTTAGGTATTACAAATTTTTGAAAATTTTGAAAAGTTATGGAAGATTTAAAAACAAGCGAAAATTTTAAATTAAGAAAAAATGAGCGACTGATTAAATTTTAAAATTATAACAACAATGAGGATAAACCCCTTTAGTAGGTGCAGCGTCCGCTTTATGGGTCTCCAAAGGCCCTCAAACCTGCTTATTAGTGAAAATGTTTAGGTGAAAAATGTTAAATGTACCTTTCTTTTTGGCATAACTCGTACATCGGCTAAAAAATGCAACCTGACGATGACAATACCGTTCTTTATAGCTATACCATGTGTTCAAAAAGTAATTACATAAGGGTTGGCCATAGACAATAAAATTTCTGTCTTTGCATGCTTTAGAATTTAAACAAACGAAACATGGTTACTTAAAATTTTAGGTTAAGCTTGTAATTTGTTATTTGTAGTGACACTGACAGGGTCATGACAGTTAAATTCTAAAGCATGCAAAGACAGTAATTTTATTTTCCATGGCCAACCCTTACGTAATTAGTTTTAGCAAGGAAGGTAATAATGGTTGCTTAGTAAGTCATAATGATTTTTTGTCTAAACTGCAAGGTTGTGTATTATTGTGGGTAACCAAACTGGATTCCAGAATTATGTAATAAACCACTAGAATTTAGTCTAGCTTTGCTGTAGGTATTTTATCATCATCATATTGTACAGGATGTTTTTTTTATTTACAATTACGTAAAATTACCATAAATGCTCTTTTTAGGCAAAATTGCATCACTGAATTTCTTTGAACACATACCACATCTCAGATGCTATCAAAGTTTTTGTCACTACAACTTTGGCCGCATTCCGCTTTTGTGGTTAAAACTACCATGTTCGCCATTTAGTCACCGATTAGAAATTAAGCGTTTTGTCAAATTCACTAAACTCCGAGCCTAAATTTAATTATTCGTTGAACACTGTTGTATTCATTTTTTTGCCAACCCATGAATACTTACACAAACTTTTGATTCTCATCAAAATTCATCACTAAAAGGGATTTATGCAAAAGCAATTATAAATTTGAAGTTAGCTAAGACAACGTAAACAAATGTTTTATGAAGATCAAGTGCTTACTGAACGTTCGCTAAGTTTGCTAATCTGTTGTGTACCTCATCTGAAAGGGTGTTGCCTTTTTAAACCCATGAAAAATGTAAGCAGAACTATCAGTTTTCATCACATTAAGTCTCTCGGGAGTTCAGTTTTTTTTTCTGTCGCAGCGGAGTCAAAATTTACAAACAATAAACATCCCAGGAAGCGTAAATAGTAGAACTCAACCATTTACACATTAAAAAACAGTTAATATTCACTAAATTAAAAAATAACATACACACAATTAAATGCAAAAGAATAAAAAACAAATTAAAGTTCAAAAAAATGTAACCCTTCGCTCTGAAAGATAAAACACAAAACCACCTACACTGTACACACATTCTAATCTATTAAGTCTCGGCATCTGTTAACAGCAAATGCTCATATATCTGTTATAATTTAGTAATGTTGCCGTCTTATGAGATAATACCTAGTAACGCTGCAAGTGGCGTGCCTATGAAACGTTCCAATTTTTACCGAATTTATATTGGTGTTAAAAAATACTCATATAGCACAAGGATGCCTATCGGACATCTTATGGACATTCTTAGTGTATGTTATGGATGTCTATAAGGAATCCGTTGAAGATCTTAAAGATATCTTATGATGGTCCATACGTAGTCCGTTTGTCCTCGACAGACATCCATAAAGACATCCTAAATAGAAATTCATAGAACATCGTTCTTCTAATCATCCTATGGACACCGTTCATGGATGTTATGAAAGAGACCCGTCTACAGACATAAACTGTGGACCCATCCACGGATCTACATGCACATTCATCCATAGACCCACAACCTAGACCCATCCACAAGTCAAAACCGCAGACTACAGAAACAATCTCCAGACTCATTCACAGACCCTAGACCTATCTACATACTTCTGAGCCATTCACATGCACATATTTATCTATAGACCCAGACCTTTCCACAGACTCTACATCCATCTATAGAGCCAGACTCCAGACTTATCTACACCTACAGGCTCTAGATCATCCACAGGACTCAGACTCATCCATACACTCAGACTCCAGACCCATATTCACTTACAGTCATCCACAGACTCATACTCGAGACCTATCTACAGACTCAGAGACTCTAAATCCAGTCACAGGTATAGATGCCCGACTCATCTGCAGACCCAGACCCATCCATAGATCTAGATGCCAGATCCATCTACAGACCCAGACCGCAGACCCATTCACATACCCTAGACACATACCGTAGATTCATCCACAGACACAAACGCTATTTTTATCGACAGTCTCAAATCCTAGAAGCACCGACAGACACAAAAACAGGCGAATTCTATACATTCATAGACCTCGGTGCAGACCCGGACCCCGATCCACCTCAGGCCCTACCCACAGACAGTCTTTTCCTAAATACCTCTTTTTTTGGGGTTTCTAGAAGTTCGAAACGTGTATTTTCTTAAACCTTTTAGAATCGAATATTATAAAACAACAACCCTATGCTGTAAGAAATTAAAAAATCCTACTATTTTGCAAATTAAGAGGATTTTAACATTGATGGTTTCTTTTTTACTTTTACTATGTATAATAAAACAATAAAATAGTCGTGTTTCTGATATTTCCATGAACCGATTAAACCGATTAAATTTTCATGCAACTAACTTCGAAATACCCGTGCATCCATATTTCACAGCAATAAGCTTTCGTTCAAAACAAAATTTACTACTCAAGCGAATTATAAGCTTTTGTGGTATTACTGTTGAAAAACCAATGCCTTAACAATCCTCTCAAGGATGGGAAACTCTAATATACATTTCCCTATGTTTATGTTGTACTTCATTTAATAAAAATGCAAATTCTGTAACATATAGTTCGCTGTAGTAGTTTAACTATTTAGCTCAAGTTCCTATCAAGTTTCATCGCTTAGTCTATTAAAACTGTCTTGTTTTCGTTCCGTATTAGTTAACATTAATTAACACTGGCTTATAGGTTTGTGTACTAAAGCCTCTAAAGCTGTTTAGAACACGTCTAATTACTTTTACCTAGGCATTGTCAGACAACATGTAAAATTGTAATAGGGTTCCAACCGCAGCCGAGGAAAAGTGGATAATGGAGAACTGCCGCAAAGCTTGGGACGAACCCACCGGTTACTCGCCCGATTTATTCGAACACTGGGTCTCAGGTCGAAGGAACGATTCCGTGTTTCAGCAGCCTCAAATGGATGCTGGTACAGCCGACACGAGTTCTGAGGGCAGCGTACACAGCGTCAACATGATTGTTTCACCGACTTATAATATTTCTCCAGAATCGTCTTTAAGATCGTGGGAATTTCGTAATTATGGTTCTACGAATGTGTGAATATGATTTTTTTGTGTGGTCGCATCTTGTGAATTTGCAGATTTTTAACTTAAGAAGTTGTATATATTTTATATAGAAATAAAAGAGCGTAAAAGCATAATAAAAACTCCGACAGAATTTGCAGTTTTCTTGAAAAAAAGGGGAGGGGTTGTATAAATGCATTATATTGTATTTTTTTGATGAATCTGAAATTACTCAAAAAAATAACGCATAACAATAAGTAAGTCCTACGCCAGGGGAGCTGGCAACGGCGAGAGTTAAAGTAAGTTAGGTTTTCTTTTCGTGGTAGAAAAAATAAACGTCGCGGTCGCCGGCATCGATTTGATGACGTTACGTCACTTTTCACAAATCGACGCAGGCGACGATAATAAGAATATTAAATGTTGTTACTCGAAACTTTGAGGGGTCTCAACGATCGTAGAAATAAATAAAACACAGTTTTACAGGTTTTACAGATTTCCCGCATCTAGGAAACCTGGTTGTATCCCTCGTAATTATAGGGTGAAAAGTTCTTTAGAAGCTAAAAGAATTCTTATTTGCATTGAAAACGAGGTCTTTATTTATAGGGTCAGAAAATTAACGGTAACTAATCAACGGGGTTAATATTACCGCGTAATGTGGTAAATTCTAACAGTTTCAGCGGCCGTTGAAGAAAGTAAGATAACAAAGACTTTTTGTAAATAAATTTTTGAAAGGTCGCTGGAGCATTCTTGAGTCCATAACTCATTACACGCCACTGGTATGTGGCACCATCAGGAGCGGCAAATGCGGTGTACTTCTTGGAGGCTTCTTCCATCCGGAGTTGTCAGTAATCGCTTTTTAGGTCCAGGGTTTTATCTTGTTTATTTTTACTTTACTCTCATAAGGATTAAATTTAATTCTAATCCGCGGGGGATTAAAGTTGCACTTTAATCCTTGAAAATGTGGAGTAACGTAGTACTTTTACTCCCGGGAGTGCAAATACTATTTTTAACTTTATAATTTTACTTTATTGCTACTTTTCCCCACTACCCCCCTATTAAATTGACTTGCAGCCTTAGCGGCATGTGTTTATTTCATTGTACTTCAAAATGTCTTAACCGACAAAACATGTAATACAGTGCAATAAAAGTTTTTAGTGAAATTTACGACAAGTTTATTATTATTGTATAATTTAATTTTTTTATTAAATATGTTTCACAAGGTAGAAATCTCAACCTTTCATTTTTTATATAAAACTTTTAAATTTGCAATAAGTCACACGGTAACATTTAATACGGAATAAAATTGCTTTCTATGGGGGGACTGTGACTTACATGCGGAACTCTGGCATGTATTATGGGTGCCAGAGTTTAACACTGACGTCTCCCAAAATAACGCTCTGGGCATTGTTTCAAAGGGCAGTGATCGACTCGAAAGCTTAATTTGAAACAAATCGGAATTCTGAACTTTTTGTACATTATTACTAGCGAACTATGATTTCTCCGATATTCAAACCAGCAATAACATCCAGCAAGGTTTTTAAAATATTCAAATTAGTAATAAGCCAGCAGGGCTAGTGAATTTAAAAAAGGAACTACTCTTACTCTTTGTCAATTGTCAGGGTGCGCACTCAGATGTAAAATAATTCGGAGGGGGAAGAGGTTAACGGACTTGTTTGCGTTAAAATCTCAAGGTTATTAAGCTAAACAAATAATTTTTGCGGAGCGTTACAAGGTTATTATCAAAACTTTTTAATTACCCCTCGTAATTGGCACAGGTTACTATTGAACTTTAAAATGGTCTAATTTGCTAGTTTGGTATCTGTTTTATTATCTAGAATAACTATTGCCATAATTGTTTTTTTTTCAATGTAAACAAATTGCTCGTCAGACTAGACAAACTTGTTCACTGGAACATTGAACTTACTGTAGTAAGTATAAAACTAACGGGGAATTAAACTAATAACGCCCTCTATTATGTGCGGCGAGAAAAAGTTGCAAAGCAACAAACCGGCATAGTTGCGATCGGAACCTGCTAAGCAGGTATCTGCGATCGCACCGGCCTCTAAGCACAAAACACAGAAACGCCCGTGTGGCAAGAAATAAGAAAAGATTTGGTTTCAATTATGGCTAGAATAGACCACTACATGTTTCGTTCTTGTTTGAACTCATCAGGTGGACATAATTCTAACCATAATTGAGACCAAAAGCAAACAGGCATATATACGCCAGAAAGTATAAAACTAACGGGGAATTAAACTAATAACGCCCTCTATTATGTGCGGCGAGAAAAAGTTGCAAAGCAACAAACCGGCATAGTTGCGATCGGAACCTGCTAAGCAGGTATCTGCGATCGCACCGGCCTCTAAGCACAAAACACAGAAACGCCCGTGTGGCAAGAAATAAGAAAAGATTTGGTTTCAATTATGGCTAGAATAGACCACTACATGTTTCGTTCTTGTTTGAACTCATCAGGTGGACATAATTCTAACCATAATTGAGACCAAAAGCAAACAGGCATATATACGCCAGAAAGTATAAAACTAACGGGGAATTAAACTAATAACGCCCTCTATTATGTGCGGCGAGAAAAAGTTGCAAAGCAACAAACCGGCAACTTTTTCTCGCCGCACATAATAGAGGGCGTTATTAGTTTAATTCCCCGTTAGTTTTATACTTTCTGGCGTATATATGCCTGTTTGCTTTTGGTCTCAATTATGGTTAGAATTATGTCCACCTGATGAGTTCAAACAAGAACGAAACATGTAGTGGTCTATTCTAGCCATAATTGAAACCAAATCTTTTCTTATTTCTTGCCACACGGGCGTTTCTGTGTTTTGTGCTTAGAGGCCGGTGCGATCGCAGATACCTGCTTAGCAGGTTCCGATCGCAACTATGCCGGTTTGTTGCTTTGCAACTTTTTCTCGCCGCACATAATAGAGGGCGTTATTAGTTTAATTCCCCGTTAGTTTTATACTTTCTGGCGTATATATGCCTGTTTGCTTTTGGTCTCAATTATGGTTAGAATTATGTCCACCTGATGAGTTCAAACAAGAACGAAACATGTAGTGGTCTATTCTAGCCATAATTGAAACCAAATCTTTTCTTATTTCTTGCCACACGGGCGTTTCTGTGTTTTGTGCTTAGAGGCCGGTGTGATCGCAGATACCTGCTTAGCAGGTTCCGATCGCAACTATGCCGGTTTGTTGCTTTGCAACTTTTTCTCGCCGCACATAATAGAGGGCGTTATTAGTTTAATTCCCCGTTAGTTTTATACTTTCTGGCGTATATATGCCTGTTTGCTTTTGGTCTCAATTATGGTTAGAATTATGTCCACCTGATGAGTTCAAACAAGAACGAAACATGTAGTGGTCTATTCTAGCCATAATTGAAACCAAATCTTTTCTTACTGTAGTAAGTATTTAAAATAAACGAGTTTTTGCAACTTCCGTCGAAATAACACTTTACGCCTTTTGCACTAAGCTAATGTAATTACTAGTACTCGTGTAGTAATTAAATTTCTGTCTTGATATTTAACAAACTGTCTTGTTCAGCAAAGTTTATTTTAGAAAATTAAATTTTAAAGAAATGAGAGCTACTTTGAGTACAACAAAAAGAAAAGTTCAAAATTTAAAATGTTAAGGAGCTTAAATTAGATTTTTTTTGCACCGACGTTACTGACAGATAAAGCTTCTTGTACTAAGAGGTTATTATCATCTTTTAGGATATAACAAAATTAAATATCCTTTTACTTGTTTTTCGCAACAACTCTGCCTTCTATAAATTGCTGTTCTAGGTTTACAGGCTTATGCTATCCGTCTAAGTTTAAAACGATTATAGGATTATCCTTCAAACAAAGGTTATTGAAAATATAGCAAAGCCGAATGCTCATTCGATATCCATTTCGGTTCTATATTTAGAAATCAAATAAAATGTCAATTCTTCAATCCATAAAGCGTTAAGAAACCTCAAATTATTAAAAAAAAAACGATATTTCTTTACATTTATTTTTATAACATATTTCCTGATAAATTAATTGTATTTTAAGCGGTTGCTATTTTTAATATAACAAGCTATTTTTATCTACCTTTACTAAATTTACAACAGGTGCAGATTAATATTAGAAATCCGTGTTGTCCGTGGCAATTGCTCCAATATATTTGGTAATATTTTTCAGCATCATTTGCGTCTATCTGTCAGCGTGCTAAAATTAAAATATGGGGGTTTATCCATCCAATTAATCACATGACGGAATTGAAACTGTTAGCTTTGGCCTGTTTTGATATAAAACGAGCCAATTATTTAAATATTTACTATTGAGATTTTATTTCAGAGTTTTTAAAATAAAAATATGGAGCGTAAAATTAACCGTATTGTTATTATGTGAGGCAAAAAATGGGAAGGAGGAGTGCTCGGTTATCTTTTCGCTCGTTATTCACAATCATGTGCTAGCATTTCCGGCGCCATTTTGTGCGGTTATTATCGCATTAGTTAGATATAAATTGGGGGCCTGAATTTGCTGCTGTTAATTATAGATCACATTATATATTTTATGATGTATTAGTTTCATACAAAACAATATTTTTACCTAATTCATTCGAATCACATAAAATGCATAAAAATTTGTTATAATTAGGTACCTGGAATGTTTGTTGAGTTTCATTCCCTATGCAATTCTCGCAAAAAGTGTAGATAACATTGCCAGATTAACAAAAAAGCTGTCGAGTATGAATAAAATACTTTATAATTTCAACAACATTTATTTATTTTAACCGTATACGTATTTCAACATATTTAGATGCCATTATCAAAAGTAGTAATATTACCTTTGATAATGACTAGTAAAAATCTCGAAATACGTATAGGTTAAATTAATAAATATTGTTGAAGTAATAAAGTATTTTATTTATACTAAATATAAACTTCGGCGAGTTAAAGCTAGAACTTATATAAACAAAGAAAAACGTCGGCCAACCGCCAAGAGACCTTCCTCGCATTTATTGCAATTTTCTTGAAAAAATTAAAATATTTCAAAATTTCTGACAAATTAATGGAAATTTAGAAAATTCGGAATTTTTGAAAAAATTCGTACATGTTACCAACAGTTTTTTTTAAATGTTGCTTTTTTTAAATTTTTCTATTATACCTTATAAAACAAACCAAAAAGCGTGCGTAAACCCAACAGTAAAACACGGTGGTGGCGGTGTTTTAAAGATGCTGAGCACAGTGACGCCGTCAATTTTGAAGCAACAAATTACAAACACACGAAAAAAAATAATTCGAATTCACATGGCAACATAAACAACAAAAAATGCTAACCAATCTCCAAGTAAATGATAAGTATGACGTCACATCGTAGACTACTATGTAAGATGAATCAAAATCAAAATGCTGCTTCCTAGCTATATTCTTCTTATTTTCTAGATTAAGATGCAGGTATAATAAAAAATAGCGTATAATACACGTGTATAAGAGCCTTTAAAGCACGCGCGACGGGTTTAGAAGCACGAGGCAAAGCCGAGTGCTTTTTAACGGAGCTTATACACTTGTATTATAATACAGGGTCGCTATTAAAGATGGAACCAAAGCTCTCCTGCTAAAACGGTTTGAGATATAGATATGAAAATTGGAAGGCTTCCATTTGAAATTATTTCACATATTTTGAAGTTAAAAAAAAATTTTTTGGCACATGATTTTTGAGTACGGCCGCCATCTTGAATTTTTTTAAATAGCAACATGGGCTTTGTGATACATCATTAGAAAGCTTATTTTTTTCTCTTTCTTACTACCTTAATCATGTATGGTGTTGAAGTAGAAAATAATGCGTTCTGTTTCTGTCAAATGGTCCATATTTCACGAAATTTAGGTTTATTTGTCACGTAATACAATATTTGTAAGAAAACAAACCATATGTACTGTGTTTTTTGTCACTTATTAAACCCCTGCTGATTGTTTTTTGTTTATTTTTGACGTTTCGTTATTGCAAAGGTATCTAGATTTAAAGTGCAATACATTAGCCAGCCACGCATACGGCATTATTTTCTACTTTGACACCATACATGATTAAGGTAGTAAGAAAGAGAAAAAAATAAGCTTTCTAATGATGTATCACAAAGCCCATGTTGCCATTTAAAAAAATTCAAGATGGCGGCCGCGCTCAAAGATCATGTGTCAAAAAAAAATTTTTTTAACCTCAAAATATGCGAAATAATTTCAAATGGAAGCCTTCCAATTTTCATATCTATATCTCAAACCGTTTTAGCAGGAGAGCTTTGGTTCCATCTTTAATAGCGACCCTGTATACTATTATAATGGAAATTTTTTCAATTTTTTGTAAATACAAAAAGTTTTTTGTAATTATTTAAAATTTGATTTTTATGTAAATTTTAAATTATTCCAAAATTTTCGAAATTCTCAAAACTTTTAAAATTTCTGAAAAAATTAAATTTTTGGAAAATTTCATAATTTTTTATAATCCATACATATATAAAAGCACAAAGGGTTTTTTCTCCCCTTCCTCCAGCGGCTACCGCTTCACCAATTTGGACCATTTTTTTTTCAATGAAAGGTCTTTATCCACAGATGGAACATGAAACATTTTTATATTTTTATTGTACGTCGATTTTTTATTAATAATTATTTTAATTTATAATATATATGAAGGTCGGCTAGACGCGCGTCACTTGGGGCGCCATCTACAATAACGTCGCGTGTCATTATTTGAACTAATGCATCACGTGACTTGACATTTCGCCGGTTCTGTCAACGCTGTCTGTCAGTGCATTGTGTGCTGGGGTAACGCTAGTTTTCATAAATGTAAAAATTATTACTAAATCTAAAAATTTCTGGACAATTTTTTTTTAATTTTAAAAATTTTGACAATGTTGAAAATCGCATTTTGTATTTTTCAACCAAACAAATTTGAATATTTTAGCTGATCTGCCAATCTGACGTTGAATTCATGGAATCCGAAAATTTCCACCGTGGATTTAATTTCTCTCGTTTCTATTTTGTTCCCATATTTACCCACAATGCAAATAAATAATTGTCATTTTTTTAAATTTAAATTTCCAACTAAAAATGCAATTTTCTACCTGAATCTATTTCGTGATGGTTTTGATTCCCTAAGGAACTTTATTTTCTGGAATGTCTAGTTGTTTTTTGCCTTGTAGCAAAAAACAACTCGACAGTCCTGGCGGTAAATTTCCAGAAATCAAAACCAGAGAGAAATATTTTTTTAAGAAAAATATTTTTACGAAGAACTTTTTTCAAAAGAAATATTTTTATAGGAAAATGTTTTTTGAGAGAAATTTTTTGGGAAGAAAAAAATGCTTTTACGAGAGAGCTTTTTTTAAGAGAAAAATATTTTTATGCGAGAACTATTTTCGAGAGAGAAATATTTCTATGGGAGAACATAATTTAAGAGATATAATTTATTTTGGAAGAACTTTTCCTTAGAGAGAAATAACTTTGCGAGGCCACTTTTTTCAAGAGAGAAATGTTCAAAAAAAAATTTTTAGGAAAACATTTTTTAAGGGACATTTTTTTAGAAGAAAAATATTTTTAAGAGGGAACTTTTTCCAAAATAAATATTTTCATAGGAGAATATTTTTCGAGAAAAGTTTTCTAAGAGAACATTTTTTAAAAAGGAAATGTTTTTACGAGAAAGCCCTTTCTAAAAGAGAAATATTTTTACGAGAAAACTGTTTTTGAGAAAGAACATTTTTTAAAAGAAATAAATTATTATGGAAGAACGTTTCTTAAGAGAGAAATAATTTTGCGAGACCACTTTTTTCAAGAGAGAATTATTTTTGAAAACAAAAAAAAATTTTAGGAGAACATGTTTTAAGAGAGACCATTTTTTTTAAGAGAGCAATATTTTAATGAAGGAGATTATTTTTCGAGATTAATTTAAGAGAAATAATTTATTATGGAAGCACGTTCCTTAAGAGAGAAATATTGTTCCGAGAGAACTGTTTTCAAAAACGAAATATTTTTAAGTTAACTTTTATTAAGAAATATTTTGTGTCGACATTTTTTAAGAGAGAAATTAATTTTGTGAAGCCATTTTTTGAGAAACAAATATTTTTACGATAATTTTTTTTTCAAAAGAATTAATTATATGAGAAAACTTTTTTTAGGAGTTTTTTGGAGGGATAAACAGCCAGTGGCGTACCGTTTCAGGGAGTCATTGTGCTTAATTGTTATATAATTTTTGTAGATAATATAATGTAGTTTAATCACATAAAATACACAATCAGATATTTAAAATTGTATAAATAGGTATATGAGTTTTATTCAAAGTATTTTGTTTATTTCCGACGAGTTCTGGCTTCTGAGTTATCCAGGGTAGTTCAACCTTTCCTGAACCTTCAGTTGAGGGGAAGGTTGAGGTATTACGACTTTTACTTGTATTTTGTGATAAAATGAATATTAATGTGAATAAAATCATTGTTCCGTATTTTCTGGTCACTCTGTGTATACAATTTTATGTAGTTAGGTTTGTAAATTCTGATTGCAAAAAAATAATTTTTTCAAATTTTGAAATTCGTCACAATTTTAGAAGTTGTCTTTTACAAATGTTAAAAAGTTTATTATTTATTATTATTTTTATTAAGTTACATGCTTGCGAGACTCATAAAAAACGGCGAGGCAAGACTAAGATTAAGTGTTATTCACGCAAACTTCATTTTAACAAGTAATCTTGTTTGTTTTTTAGACTAATGCAATTTTAAGCACAATATTAGATTTCATTTCCGTTTTGTACGAGCCTGGCGAATATTCACGATAAATCGAATTGCAATAGATGAATACCTACTTTAATTAAAGCAAGAAGTGTTAATTCGGCGAAGACTCCTTTGCTTTATTTTAATGGTTATTTGTAAACTACGTTAAATAAAGTAAAAAAAATAACGACAGATTTGACGATTTTAAATATTTGTAATTTTTCTGTAGAAAAAAATAATACTCGCAGGAACGATAAATTTTTGTTAACATCAAATGAAAAGAGTTTTATTTGATTAGTAACGCTTCGGTAGTTACTTTGTGTCACGTTTAGATTTATGATCCGGTGAGAATAATTCTTAACGTACCTTCTCGCTCTAGTTTCTGTACGTGCTTATCAAAGTTTGTCGTAAAGTCATATTTTGCTATAACCTACTTTCTGAAAAATTCCATTCATTCTGTCTTAAATTTCAAACTTTTACATAAAAGACAAAAGCTTGCAGCTTTCATGATTTTAGCTTGCAATTATAATTGCGTTAAGACACGTTTTAGGTTTGTTACTAATAATATTTTTGCATTATTTTCACTATTAAAATTACTATTGTGATAATTTTGTAAGTATGCACCTGTCATAAAAATAAACCAAGAAATTAAAATCATCTACAGTTTACACAGCAGAAAGTTACAAATCGACTTCTAAGTATCAATTTCAGTTTCAAAATGTCTAAAATTTTCAAATTTTTTTGATTTTTAAGTGTTCAAAATTTTTAAAATTTTTAAATTTTTAAATTTTCAAAACATTCTGATAGATATTTCAAAAAATTCTCAAAAATTGTTTAGGTTTTCAAACAAAAATATTTTCAGTTTTAAAAATTAAAAACTTTCAATTTTTTGGTAAAATTTTAAAAATATTTGCTAATTTTTACAATTTTTAAAATATCGTTAAAAGCTTAAAAATTTAAAAACTTTCAGTCAAAATTTCTGCAAACTTTGTAAAATTTTTAAATTTCTTAAAAATTGAAATATAAATGCGTACGATTAAAATTTTTGAAATTTAAAAAATTTTCAAAATTTTAAATAGTCGATCTGTGCAAATTTGATCTCCCTATCACCCCCCACTGTCCCCTACCGTCGATTTCTTGTTTTTTCAAAAATGTACGAATTTCGGCTTCAAGATTGATATTAGCTTGTTAAATGACAATAGGAACAACTTTCCATTGGGAAAACACCACTGGGAGGTTCCCTTTTGGTCGTTTCCCTGAACAGTTTAATTCAGTAATCGCCAAATTATGAAATCGACTTCGACATTTCAAGAGATAAACATTTGTTGCAACTATAAAACACATAATATTATAAAACCACTCAACTGCTTCAAAAATTGGGGGGGGGCAGGGAGAGAGAGGGGTTGTGAAAATAACCTTAGATTCGTATTCTACACATGTCGAATAGCCGATTTGTGCAAGCCCAATCTTCCTACCACCCCCAGTGTCCCCCCACACCGAATTTCAGCTTCAAAATCTGTACGAACATGTCAAATGACAATAGGAACAATTTTTCATTGAG
The DNA here is from genome assembly GCA_958336395.1 of Ctenicera cuprea. Lineage (NCBI taxonomy): Eukaryota > Metazoa > Arthropoda > Insecta > Coleoptera > Elateridae > Ctenicera > Ctenicera cuprea. The sequence continues at coordinate 2,274,709 of OY284490.1, forward strand.
AAAACACCTCTGAGAAGTTTTCTTTTGGTCATTTACCTGAAAAGTTTAATTACATAATCGCCAAAATAAAGACCAAATAATGAAATCGATTTTAGATTTCAACGAATAAATATTGTTTACAAACAAAACAACTAATACTAAAACCAAAAAAAATTCGAAATTTTCAAACACATTTCGTAATTATAAATTTTTCTAATTTTTCAAGTTTCCATTTCTTAAAATTTTCAAAATTTCAAATTATTTCAAAATGTTTAAAACATCAAAATTTACACTTTTTTTAATGTTCAAACTATTCAAAAACTTTCAGAGTTAATAAATTTGTAATTTCAAAAAGTTTAAAACATTTTCAACTCAAATTTTTAAAAACTGTAACAATTTCCCACAATTTTCAATATTTTAACATTTTTTAAAACTTAAAAAAAATTACAAAATTCAACAATATTTATACAATTTATACGTTTTTGAAATTTTCCGCAATTTTCCGCAGTTTTTAAATTTTCAAGATTTTACATTTTCAAAAATTTTCAAGTTTTCATTAATTTTAATGTCCAAAAATATTTTCAAAAACTATATAATTTCCCAAAATCTTCTAGTTTTTAAAGATTTCGAAATTTTTATAAATTTTTTAATTAATATTTTCAATTTTATAAAAAAATTTTTGTTTAAAAATTTTCCAAAAAATTAAAAAAAAAGCAAAATTTGAAATTTAAAAAAAAGAAAAATTAGTTTATTTGTAAAAAACATTAGGTATAAAATATATTCGAAATTTTTTGAAAATTAAATAAATTATTCTAAATTTCCATAAAACTGTCAAAATTTTCGAAACTTAGTAAAAGTTTTTAAAAATTTCCATAAATGCTAGTAAGGTCTCGTGACGGTTGCCCGACAGTTTTTTATGGTACAATTTTACCATCTACACTCACCCCAAGCAGCCGAGTGACCAATACAAAATTTACGTAACACATACTTTGCTTGATGTCCAATGTTTTATACGTTTCGTTATTTGGTTACTACGCAATTTTTTAACTTCTAGTTTTTTAATAAATAAGTTTGTATGAAAAAACGTTTTATCCGAATGAGAAATCCATGAAGGTGAAAAAAGATTTAGATTGCCATATTGAAATAAAAGTTGGTTGCCATAGCAACCAAATAATTGCATGTATAAAAAATTAAACATCGACAAAATGTTTGCTGAAATTGAACAAAAAACTTTTATTTATTGTGACAGTTTTTTCATAGAGTCAATATTTACAAAATCACCAACATTATGCGTTACTTTTTACTTATCCTGTATAAGTACAGGCGATGTTAATATTGTTTTATTCACGCTTTTACCTCACTTTTTTTAAATGTTTTATAATCTGAGTAAAAGAAATCCAATAAAGAATCGAAGATCAAGTGGTTCTGCATCTTCCGACAATCAATCGTTTTACTTTGATGCAAAGAAAGGTGCCATAAAGAAACGTATTAATGTAAAACAGACCCTTTCAAGTTTTCTGCGAACTCTTGAAAATAAAGGGAAATAGAACTCTGTTTGGTTTTGACACCATTATATATCGAGCTTCCAGGAGCTTTTTAAGTCTACAAAATTTAAAAATGCAAAGGTTCAATAAAGAAATAACAAAATTTAAGGGAACTTCAAAGGAATAAATTTTACATTAAATTGTGGCGCATATTTAAAAAAAAATTAAAATTATTTCGCGAATTTTAGTTTTTTGCGGTATCAACAGTTTTTTAAATGAGAAAACGGCCATTTGATTGTGTTATTAATTAGACATAATTTAATCTTGCTTTGCAAAAATTTTATACCCTTAGAGCAGAAAACGTCTGAGGAAAATGCAAAAGCGCTTCTACAGGGTGTTTGTTTAATACTCCAAAAAAACATAAGTGGTAATTCCTCGCTGAAAAAAAGGCGATTGGCACAAAATGTTGTCTGAAAATGCACTCCTGAAAGTTCAGTACATCTAAGTAATGAAAAAAATTCCTATAAACACAAAGCTTCTTTACGGAGTAACAGGTTACAGTTTGAATTTTTGAAACTTATTCCACTTCTGGAGGCTGTAACTCTGTAACGAAGCGTTTCCGAAATTTATTTCATTGCTTGATGTGTAGAACTTACACGCTTAAAGTTTATGGAAATTTTTTAGGCATCTTGGGAACACTCTTAGACCTTCATGGCAACTCGATTTTACGAAAACATTGAATTATTCCGATAAGTGTTGCTCTTCCAAATCGTAAGGTCTACTTTTATAATTTTTTTTCCTAGGCAACTACACAAAACGTAATCATGCGGCATTAAATCCGGAGAGCTTGCCGGCCACTCTATGGCACCTCGCCTGTAAATCTACCGGTTTGGAAATATTTGCTTCGCATACTTTCGTACTGTAGCTGTATAATATCGACGAGCCCCGTCTTGTTGGCATCAAACATTTTCATTTAGAATATCTAATCAGCGTTATCTCGAAAAAAAGAAAGAGTTTTAGAATCCGTAAGCAATAATCCCTGCTCATATGTTAATTTTCTTCCTGTGCACATAGTGCACATTTACAAACATTGCATTCACATTGTAGGCCAGGCGGCAGGTAAGGTTGATCGTAAAATTGAGAAAAATTTTAAAAATTGTAATTTTGATGTTTTGCAGATTCCAGGAATTAAAGAAATTTAAAAAATAGAAGCTGAAATTTTGTTAAAATTTTGAAAATATTTGAAGACTTTTGGAAAATTTATTAATGTAGAAAGTTTTTAATTAAAAATTGAAAATTTAGAAAATTTACGAAAAAATTTTTAACAATATTAAAAAATGATAAATCAATAACTAACTGTTGATGAAATTTTGAAACAATTAAAAAATGAAAATTATAAAATTTTTACAAATTTGGAAATACTTAAAAACCTAAAGAATTTTTGAAAATTTTCAAATTTTTGATAATTTGACGTTCATGAAAATTCGAAAACCTGAAAAATTTTTTAAAAACTTAAATGATTTTGAAAAATTTATAATTTTAAAAATTTTTATACCTAAAAAGTTTGACGAACGTGAAACTTTTAAAACTTTTAAAAATTTTTAAATACGAAATTTTTTGAAAATTTTAAATTTTTTTAATGTAAATTTTAGAATTTTAACAATTCTGAAAATTTTTGGAAATCTCTGAAAATTAAAAAAAAATGGAGTAGAGAGGAAATTTTTTGAAAATTTTGGAATTTTTGTTGTTTTTTGTTAATATTGTCAACAATATTTTCTTCTTGAAATTTAAAATCGATTTTATTATTTGGTTGTACCTTTATTTTCGTGATTATCCGATTAAAATGTTCAGTTCAGGTAAACTACCAAAACATTTTACATGTTCATGCCGATTTTGAGGCCGAAATTTGTAAATTTTTGGAAAAACAGTATCAATGAAAAGTGGCATTGGGGGTCGCAGTGGGTAGTGATAGAGAAATCTCGTTTGCGCAGATCGGCCAGACGCAATGTGTAGAAACTAATCTAAAGTTCTTTTCCGAGCACGGCTATATTGACGTAGAGCATCTTTCCCTCTACCCCATTTTTCAAATGCAGTTGCCCGCTTTTATGATATTTTGTGTTTTCTAGTTGCTACCAATGTCTATCCATTCAAAACTTAAAATCGCTATTTCACATCTTATAGACCTTTGGCTGATAGCAGTATTTTTTTAATCTGTTCAGGTAAAGGACCAAAAGGTTAGTACATTTTTGAAAAAATAGAAAATCAACGGTGGGTGATAGGGAGATTGCGTTTGCGCAGATTGATTATTTGACATGCGTAGAATACGAATAGAAGATTCTTATCGATCCCTTTTCTTGGTGAACCAACCTCATTTTCTAGTGGTGTCATCTTATTGCAATTAGCAATCTTTGAGCCAAACTTGTTTTTTCTACGTTAAGGCGCCTGGACTGTAAAGTGTACACAGACAGACACACAGACACAGAGATAAACACCTCTGCAGCATCCGCTTTATTGGTCTCCCAAGGCCCTAAAACCTGCTTATTAGTCAAAATGTGATTGAATAAACCTTAAAATTTATTTTTCCTACAGAATGACAGATGCGTGTGGGTTACGAAATGACAAACATTTTTAATTTCACGGCCGCCCTTGAGGTGGTTATTTGTTGATTGCATGATAGGTACTTCGGTGATTGCTTGCTTGTTGAAAAAAAAACACAAATAAACAGCTTGCTTCAGGTGGAACTGCTGTTGTGGAAGCTAAACAGAGAAAACTAATGTCTTTTAATAAAAGTAATCAAATACCTACATATTTTTCATTTAACAAGTTGTCAATGATGTCGCAGCAAAAAATTACTGTCTCACAAACTTTTCAATTGATCAAAATATGCTCTATAATAAAGTAGCTATATTCGTTCTAGCGTTATACAAAAAAAAATATTATTTCCATCAATATCAAATTTGCCCCATACTTATGTTCCACGCTGTACTATGTATAATATTTATTTTAAGAAAGTTTTTATTATTTTTATGCTTGAGTGTTTTTTGTTAACAGCAGCTGCGGCCTTTGTAGGAATTAAAGATAAACAAAGTAAATGACTAGAGACTAATGAGATTTTAATTATTCCGTGCAAGTGTGTTCTTCTTATTCTGAGCATTAGTCAAAGTGGGCGTGCTTCACACATGTGCGCTGTCGGTATCAGCAGCAGTTTCATCACGAACTTGTACAGTCGTGTGCGCGGCGCGAAACGTTCATCAGGACGATCCAGGGGGTCGTGGAAGGAAGAAAAGTTCGTACCTATTAAGCGGTCTTTTCATATTTTAATATTTGTTTCGCTGCAGTATTAATATAAACAGAATTAAATATATTGCTGTAATACGTAATAATTTACAAATTAATGTTGGTGTTTAAATTAATGTTCTTCGCTCTGTGGAAATTTAAAAAGTAACAAAACAGTTGATGTGAATTCATGATGAATAATATAACAATTAAAGAAGTTTGAATTTGTCGCAATAATTGTAAGTACCATTTGTGTGAATTAATAAGCAATTTATCTGAAAGATAATATTTTTATCTGTAGGTTTTGAATGTTGATATTTAGATTAATGTGTCCGTGTGCTCCACTTTTCTGATAGTTACAAAAAAATCTGTAGAAGCGTTTTTGATCATATTTTGACAGAATGTACAGGTGTAGATTAAGGAGGGGGCTGTTACAATAGCTATGGTTGCTACGTAGCTGCAAGGGCCCCCCTATGTAGCTTAATTTGGGATAACTGCTGTATTTTTTGTTCGATCAATTAAGCTAACTGAAACTCACATTTGCATGGGACTTGTTGAATATCCGCTTTTTTGTCTAAATATAAATTAAATAAAATATAACTCCCTGTTCGAGGAAACAGATGTCAAAATTTTGGGTGTTTTTAATTTGCTGATTGGAAAAAAACCTGCTGAGCTGGGCATTTAAAGTAAAGCTAAAACTTTCATATTCTATATTTATGCAGACCTAACAATTCCCTACATTTCCATAAAATATTTCTGCCCCCACCTTATTATTAAGGGTGATTTACTCTTGGTCAGCAAAATCCAAAAGTTGCTGACTGGGCATTTAGAGTAAGGCTAGAATTTTCATATTTTATATTCGTATAGACCTAACAACCCCCCATACTTCCATAAAATATCTTTGCCTTAACCTTAGTTATAAGGGTAGTTTCGGTCTTGGTCAACAAAATCCAAAAGTTGTTGACTGGGCATTTAGAGTGAAGCTAGAACTTTCATATTTTATATTTACATATACCTAACTACCCCCCATACATATTCATAAAATATCTTTGCCCCCACCTTTGTATTAAGGGTAGTTTACTCTTGGTCAGCAAAATTTAAAATATGTTCACTAGGCGTTTAGAGTGAAGCTAGAGCTTTCATATTTTATATTCACATACAGCTAACTACTCTCCATGCCTCAATAAAATATATTTGCCCCCGCCCAATTATTAAGGGTAGTTTACTATAGGTCAGAAAAATAGACAATTTACCAAGTGAGAAAAGAAGGGTGGGAGTGGTTAGAGATGTATGCGAATATATTATATGAAAGCTCTAGCTTTACTCTAAATGCCCAGTCAGCAAATTTTGAATTTTGCTAACCAAGAGTAAACTACCCTTAATACTAAGGTGGAGGCAGGGATATTTTATCTGAGTATGGGGGGTTCCTAGGTCTATATGAATATAAAATATGAAAATTCTAGCCTTACTCTAAATGACCAGTCGGCAGCCTTCTTCTCCCAGTCAGTAAATTTATTTTGCTGGCCAAAAGTAAACTACCCTTAATACGTGGGCGAGGGTAAATATATTTTGTGGAGGCATAGAGAGTAGTTAGCTGGATGCGAATATTAAATATGAAAGCTCTAGCTTTTACTCGAAGCTCTAGAATTTACCCGTACACTTTTAAATTTAAATTAATTTCGTAGAACTCCCCAAATTTTTACTACCCTGTGTGTTTGAGTATAAGGAAGTACTGAGTTCATGTAAGTTTTAAAATTTTGAGATTTTGACGGAAGTACATGGTTTGGGCCTCCCGGACTTCAAAACATGGTTTTACAAAAATGACTGTGGGTGGGCGAGTGCGAACTCCCAAGCGGATGGTTCAGAATGTGAGGGGATAATAATTTTAATAAATTCGAAACCGGAAGTGGAAGTTTTATTGATATTTAATTTATAAAACGAAATCTGTTAGAAAATTTTAGTGCAAATCTAACGTTTTTTTTACCGAATTATCTAGCTTCAAAATGGCAGCCGCTACAGTTTTTTTTATAAATATTGATTTTGACACCTTATTAATAAAAAAACTTATTAACAAATCGGAGTCAAATTTGGTGTTATAATAGTTCTAGGTAAATGCAATGTAACTGTATAAAAGAAATTTTATGCAATTGTTTTTAAATTTTGGAAATTTCCAAAAATATTTCGCTTAAGAACTGACATAGCAATTTTTTAAAATTTTTTACGCATATTAGGAATCGCATGCTACAGTTTGATTCGGTTAATTTCTCTGTGGCGCTTTCTATGAATTTTGGAAAATCCAAATGCCTCGTTATTTAACAAAACATTTCTGCTGAAGCTGAATTCCTTATGGGTGATAGTAGAATAAGATTCTCAAAGTAATTTTTAAGATTCCGCAATACTAAGGGGTCTCAATCCTACCCCCCTTGCGCCACCCAAACATCGAGGGAAGAATTTGCCTTTTCGTTGTTGGTTTTTTTAATCCCACGGAAACTTTTTTTTACGAAAAAAATATTTTTTCTATAGAAAGTAGACGTTATGCTGAAGTTTGTGGTTTTGGCTTGTCTTGTTTTGATTGCACGTCAATATTATGTCCCATTCGTTGCATGTCCTGTATTTTCTGATCGCTGTGTAGTACAGCAGCAAATGGAGTATATTTGTATGACGCGTTGAGTTTGCCCTTTGCAGCTAATCAATGTTGGGGCGGGTTATTACTGCCTGTGTTTTTTAGCAAGTTCTAAAAATGTAAATTTATTATTAATGTCATATTTTCTAGATACTTACTGAGTCGTTACGATACAATATACAAATTAAAGAAAAAATTAAATTAGTTCATGTTAAATTTTGTCGAATTTATTTCCAAACCGGGCATGCAATGAATAATGATACTAAATTTTACATAACATGAAATTGTATAATAAATTAAATTTAACATCGTATCGGCGTTTTTTAAGAGTCGTCGATTTAAATAGATGGATACTTTTGGATCTGACAAAATTTCATTTTTAATATAAATTTCGATACGTAGTCTACAGGACATATGCATTTATTTCAGTTAACTGAGATCTGAGTTACTGTTGGTAAACACTGAGTCTCCTTGTTATTCTTCTAGTCATCAATAATTTGAAAAAAAAATTCGATTGTAGTTTCTCTGATAAAATGGGCTTTTCCAAGGTACGGGATGCACTTTTGTCTCAAGATACGAGAAGATGTATAATCAACAAAAAAGCTTTTAATTTATTAGGTCACTCACAAAAATTATTAAAAATTACAGCTGAATGTTCCAAGGTACACTATGCTCAAGGTACAGCAGTCTCCCCTACCTAATAATACTAACGTCAGAATCGTGTTGTTTCAAAATTTTTTATTAACCTCTACTTATAAATAAGCTTAGATGTGCTACTGACTTTGCAAAATATTACAAAATTTGTAGAACAGGCTAATATATTATGGTAGATTATTATATAAAGCAAACTATGTTCCTAATTTCCCTACAAATAATCATTAACAACCTATCATCACACATGTATGTACTTGACAGTTAATCTAACAATTCGTCGAAATCAGCAGAATTTCATACTGATAATCACTAACTAATTAATTCTCAATTGCTTCAATATGTCAGGAGCAAACAAGACATTTACACAACCCACGCACATGTCCTATTTTAAAAGTTAAACACAAATTCCCCTTTAAACAGACCAATTTACTTGGAGCATCTGCATTCCATCGAAGTCTTGGGAGTAAATTCAATTATAAAATGCATCTCGTACAGCAGTCGTATTAAAGCTTTTCAATTTCAGAAACGGAGTGGTTTTAACTATGCAAGTGTCACACCCGGTTTTTGCAACATTTCAAACACGCAAAGTACTTATTAATTCTGGCAGACAAGTTAAAATAATGAGTTCAGCACACAAACAACGTGCAAATTAATAATCCGGGGCGACTCCTCCGGAAAATTCATTCCAAAAGGGCTTGTTTGTATTCACCACGGTAAAGCGTTTATAAAGGCATTCATGTCAATTTGCATTGAAATACCCAATAATTCGTGCCAATCTTCGTTAATAATAATCTCTTATTCGGTTCGCGTTACGGGATTACAGTTTGACGTGAAAATAGAACCGGATGAAAACTAAATCATATTTACCTTGTCAGTTGTTAATAAACTGAAAGGATTTTAAAATTTTCCATAAGGGTTTAATTAGGTGCCATTTAATTATTTTGAAACAATGACGCAAAAAATACCTATTTTATTAATTTCGAACAGTTCACTGGAATTTTTCCACTGATATAGTGAATTTAGTGATTTACGGAATTATTTGTCATATTTGCACAGTATTAAACGTACTCTACTCTAAACAGAATACATAACAAGGGTTAAACGAGCTAAAATTTTACGCAGACTCAACTCACGGTTTCAAGAATTCGCCAGTATTTGAATGTGGGAACCGTTTTAAAAATTCATTCAAATACTCCAGACTTGTGGGTTTTACGTTTTTTAAAACTATGAGCTGAATCTGCGTACATTTTAATCGGTTTAGCGACTTACAACTAATTATTGAAAATTAGCGGGGCAGCGGTCTCATTAGGTAAAATTGTGTACAGCCGACGTGATTTTGTTATTGTCGTGATTGCCGATGTTGTTGCAGCGATGATTGCGAGTTTCAATGCATTTGTAATGATTGTCCCGATGTATAGGTTGATTCAGCTGACAAATTTAGTTCCATTACTTTTTAAACCTTGCTTCGTGGATCGATTTTTCAACCCACTTTTTTTATTTGTTATTGCTCTTATTATAGAAGGTAGCCATTTTGTATTTAGATATTATGTCCCACTTTAACATCAACAAGTCGAATCAAAAAATAATTAGCAACGTGAAATATTTAACATTAAGTTTTTGAAAAATATCAAAATTCTTAAAAATAATGTAAATTTACAAATTTTTGTAAATTGTTAAAGCTATTGAATGAAAATTTTTTATTTAAAAAAATTTGATATGTTTTAAAATTATTCAAATTTTGAAAACATTTTGCAAAAATTGTGACAATTTTTTTAAATTATTACGTTTAATATAAGAAATTTTTAAATTTGATTTTATATAAACATTTACATTGTTCAGATTAAAAAAAATTTTTTGTTAAATTTTTTACAATTTTATGTATTTATTTTCAAAAAATAAAATTTACTATATTTTCTGCTTCTAAATAGCTCGAAACCTTTAACTTTATAAAATTTTGTATTGTAATATTTGAAATTTTTTAAAATCTTGAAAATTACAGAGAACCAAAGTTTTGAAGAATTTTGAAAGTTCAGAAATTTAGTACCTATAAGAAATTTTTAAATTTCATTTTATACCAAGTGTTTTGTTAAAAAATTTAAAAGCTTTAATATTTTGCCGAATGTTTTGAAAATTTTGAATATTTCCAATTTTTTGAATTTTTTTAAATGTTTTGGAAATTTTAGAATTTTTGAATTGCTGTAAACTGTTTTAAGAATTTTGAAAATATTGAAAAATATAATTGTATTTTAGATGATTTTTAAAAGATTTTAAAGAGTTTGACATTTTTCAGATATTTTTGAAAATTTGTAATATTTTATAATTTTATGAAATGCAGTTTTTGGAAATTTTTAAACTTCTAAGTAAGTAAACTTTTTTGAGAATTTTTAAAATATTAAAAAATTTCGAAACATTTTTAAAACAATCAAAATTTTTGAAAATAGTTGATAGTTTTGAAATATTGACAATTTTCTAATTTTTTTAATTATGAAAATTACAAAAATGTTTTAAAAATATGTATTAAAATTTTTGATTTTTGGTATTTGCTCATTGTAAACAATATTTATTAGCCAAAATTAAACTTCGAGAGGTGCTTTCTCAATGGAGAGTTGTTACTATTTTTATTTAATATACATGTTTATACCGATTTTGTAGCAGAAATTTTTGAAAGAATAGAAAATCTGTGTGGGGGCACTGGGTGGTGGAAGATAGCGCTTGGCAGATCGGCTATTCGACATGCGTAGAATACGAATCAAAGGTTTTTTTTCGAGCGCGTCTATATTGAAGTAGAGTACCGTGCTCTTCCCCTCCCTTTCTTTGGCGGACCAACCTCATTTTCTTGCGGTTGTTGTTTGGGACACACATAGAGACATCATATACCGCCCGCTTTATTGATTTCCAAATGTCCTGAAAAGCGTAACTTTTTGTAAAAAAACTTAGGCAAAAATGATGTGCCATAACACTTCTTTTCGTTTAGGTATAACTCGTTTATTGGCAAGTAAGCCTAAAGCAAACAAAGATTCGATAAAAGGTCGAATGTGCTTCATGTTCTTGAAACCGTTCACAATACCTTCGTATAGCTATACCCCGTATAGCGGGGAAGACAAAAATCGACACTTCACTCCGAACTAGTACATGTTTAAAATTGTTGTTCCCAGACAGGAACATGGTGCCGTAGAGGGTTAACAATGTGTGATTACGCAACACAACACTATAATTACAAGAACAAACGACTTACCTAAGGACGTTCGTTCTCAATTATATGAATTAGTCTTTTCCAAATAGAACACTGTGTAGTATCACGATCCTGGACCCCGTGATACGGACCTGTCACAATTTTTTAAGCTGACTCAAGTCCGGCTTCTCCGTTGATACCCCGCTACCTCAGAACACGTTTGTGCCCTGAGATCGCTTGGGAGTAGGGCAGGGTGGGTTTGTTCTATTTGGAAAAGACTAATTCATATAATTGAGAACGAACGTCCTTAGGTAAGTCGTTTGTTCTTGTAATTATATTTCATGTCGTCTTTTCCAAATAGAACACTGTGTAGATGTTTAAAGCATTGATGAGCGATCTCGCATTTTTATTGTTATGAACAAGTTGCAATGTAACAAGGTAAAGATAACGTAACTTAAGGTAATTATTATTTCTTATTTGTTAAACTGAGAATAGATGTTGCGAAGGTTGTTTTGTCCTCTAGTAATGGTCGGTTATAAAACTTTGCATAGACACGAGAAGTTTTCGTCCAGCCGGCCGTTTTATGGATTGTGTCAATTCTCACTCCGCTCCGGCCTGCTGCTGATGAAGCGGCGTGACGGGTGCTATGACTTGAGAACTTTTGAACATCAATTCCGCTTCCTTGAAGGGTACGTTTGATCCATCTGCTTATTGTTTGGGTGCTCGCAGGATGGTGGGGTTTTTTAATCGTTATGAGTAGGTAATCTGACTCATTGTCCCTCAATGTTTTTGTAACGGTGATATAATGCAGGAGTGTCGAAGCGACACAAAGATTTGGCTGTTGATGGTAGAATGGGAGAGTTAATACTGGTTGAGCCCGACTTGGTGCTGATGTTTTGAGTAAGTTGGATATGAAGATTTCCAATTTAGTATCTGTCGTTACGATGTCTGTTAGTTTTATGTTTCGTAGTGTTTGCACTCGTTGGGCTGTTGTTAGTGCTAGGAGGGTTACCAGTTTTTTGGTAAGGTTTTCCAAGCTCAGCTTGTTTAAAGGGTACATTTTTCCGAGATAATTCAGCACTTGCGAGGGGTCCCATGTAGACTGGTATTTTGGGAATGTAGGTTTTAGTTTAAAAGTTCCTTTTAAGTATCGATTGATTAATTTAGTGTCTTCTTCGGATTTTTGCATTATTAATGAAAGGGCAGACCGGTGTGTATTAAGGGTGGCATATGACGTACTGTTATCAAATAAGGCATTTAGGAATTTTATGACTTGTTTAGCTTTCGAGGCGAAAGGGTCCAATCTGTTTTTGTTGCAAAACTCCCACCATTTTTGGAAGGTTCCGGTGTATTGTTTTAGAGTTGCTTCGCTTAGTGAGGCGATGAAAACTGGAATAGCCTCCTCGGGCGCTCCTTTTATGAGAAACGCTCGCCTGATAATTTCCCTGCCACCAGGGAAAGGTTCTTCCAGAGTGGGTGAGGAGTTCTGAAAGGCGACATTAACAAATGTTTATTAGGTGGGAATGTCAGGGGTTTACATTTCAACAGTTTCAGAAACAGGGGATACCAGGGTTGTGTTGGCCAGTTTGGTACTACTAGTATGCCCTCTGCTTTGTCGTTGACGATTTTATTTAATACTTTGGTAAGAATTGCAAATGGCGGGAATGCATAAAAAGAAATTGGCCTTGACCACGGTAGTGTGAAAGCATCTGTTGTAACAGCGTCTGGGTCTTTAAACCAAGAAATGTATGTTTTGCATTTGGCGTTGATTTTTGTTGCGAAAAGGTCTATGTTTGGTGTCCCCAGCTTGCTTATAATTGTGTTATAGCATTGTTGGTTTAGGCAGTATTCCGTTTCAATTTTTAGGGACCGAGATTCCGCATCGGCTGTTGTGTTGTCACTAGATCTAATGTATGCTGCATATATCCAGATGTTTCTTTTTTCGCAAAATTGCCAAATGGTTTTGCTTAGGAAATTTAGATTTTTAAACCGCACTCCCCCCATTCTGTTAATGTAGCTGATGGCTGTAGTGTTATCAACTCTTAATACGATGTTGCAATTATTTCGTTCAGAGGCGAAGCATTTTAGAGCATAAAAAACTGCTAATAATTCTAAATGATTAATATGAAATTTTGACTCGTTATTAGTCCAGAACCCCCGCGTTTTTTCTGTGCCACACGAGGCACCCCAGCCTGTTGTGGATGCGTCACTAAATATTTCAAGGTGAAACTGACTTTTCCTGATAGTGTTATTTGAGTTTGGTAGTGTTTGTAACCACCAGGTTAAGTCAGGTTGTAGTAAAGATTTAATTTGCATTATTGCTTCGTAGTTCCCACGCGATTGTTTTAAGGCTAGGCATTTTTCGCGTTCGAGTTGTTTCGTATAGACCCAGCCGTAGCGAACAGCTGGGCATGCTGCTGCTAGCATACCTGTCACTTTTGCAAGGTGTCTAATTTTGCAGTGTTTTGATTTTATTATGTCAGCGACATGATTTAGGACGTTAGTCTTTTTGTCGGGGGGAAGTGTTACTGTAAGGTTGGATGTGTCGTATGTCATTCCTAGAAAAGTGCAAGTTTTTGAGGGATTTAATTGGCTTTTTTCGTAGTTAATAATAAAGCCGAGTTGTTCTAGCAATACTACTGTTGTCCTAGTATTTGCAAGGGAGGTGGTATAAGAATTTTCTATCAGCAGGATGTCATCTAAGTAAATAATTAATGACACTTTATGGGATCTGAGGTGGCTGACTAGTGGTTTGAGGATTTTTGTAAATACGAACGGAGCCGAGCAGAGGCCAAAGGGAAGGCAATTAAATTCGAAAAGGGTACCCTCAAATTCAAACCGTAGGTATTTGCGATATTTTTCGTGTATAGGTATCATATAATATGCGTCATGTAAGTCTATAGTTGTCATAAAAGCATTGTTTGTGAGGAAGTTGCAAACCGTGCGATGGTTTTCTAATTTGAAGTGTGGGGGTGATATAAATTTATTAAGGTTTTTCAGGTTGAGGATAAACCTGTTTGTTCCGTTAGGTTTTTTTCGTAGGAAAAAGGACGACAAGAACTGGCCTCTTGTAGGTTGACATTTGGATATTGCACCGGATTTTTCGAGTTCAGTAATGGCGTGGGAGTATTCAGTTTTGTTGGCAGTTGAGTATAAGTGAACGGGTTTACAATGTTGTACAGGTTTTTTCCTAAACGGAATTTGGTAACCTTGTACCCAATTTAGTATGATGTGGTCTTGCGTTAAGCTTTGCCATTCACTGTAAAATATTTTAAGCCGTCCACAGTGCGTACTTACTGGAGTTATTTGTGGCGAAAGCGCTGGTATCCCCTCTGATGGTTTGGATCTGACCAGTCGCGGCGAGGTTTGGGATGCGTTTTCATTCGAGGCTTTGAAAAAGTTCGCTTGAAGTTTAAAGACTGCTGGCCTTGGGTTTTGGGTACTGGTGGTCTTGTTTTTTGAAATGCCGTTCCTTTGAGGTCTCTTGCTGTCTTTGCGTGAGCTTGGCTATTTTTAAACTTCTCCGTGAAGTCTTTTCCGAACAGAAGGTCGTCTATCTCGCTGTTTTCTGCTAGCTGCCTGGCACCAGCGGAAAGAAATGGCGTCAGTTGGTATTTCCGGTGTACAGATAACCTGTGATAAAGGTCGCAAAGAATTTTTGCTGCGTTGATGACGCTTTGCGAAGTCTCCTTGGTTTCGTCGGATGTATGGGGTTCGGGTTTCAGCATGGTGGTGATAGGTTGCCCTAAGGCGCTAATGCCTCTTCCCAATTGTTCTTGCAAAGTTTTCAAGAACCTATCTTTTCTTTTGTCTATTTCCGCTAAAGACGGTAACACGTCTGGGTTTATTTCTGGTGGCGTAAGGTTGCAGTTTGGTGGAGGCAAGTAAGTTTTCAACAACTCAGTTTTGAGGTCCTTGTCAATACCATTTTTTATGTAGTGAGTCCATCTGAGAGCCACTGAGTCGTGTATTTCTTTGCCAGTACCGACTTCAGACGTTGGGTCGGCACCTAGTAGTGCCAATGCGTCTGTGGTTGGTAGTTGTGGTGCAGGTGCCCCCCCCTTTTCTACTGTGTGTTCGGAATCGCTGCCTGAGCTGATTATGGCTCGTCTCCGATACCCGGAGTTTTGCCGGCGGAGGGGTTCGGTAGCCTCGTCACCTAAGAGACCAGAGAGAATTAATGGTTTGGTATAACCCCCACAGAGTTAAGCGTGTAGCTAGGATGATGTCATCGCGCGCGGTTTTTGGGTTTAGTAAGACAATAACCCAGCGACCGAAAAGGACGCATTTATTTCCGCAACGCCAAAATTTTGGAGTTCGGCTCTGTATTGTTGCAAATATTGCAACCAGACAGTACGTGCTTTCCGTCTTGTTTGCAGAAGGCAGGCGACGCTGACATCATCCCAGATAAGTACGCGCGGCGTGACCCTGGCAGCGCTCCTGTGGACCATCTACTGGTGGTGCCGAGTGACGAGGTGCATGCCTGATTAAAGGTTATATCAGGACTTATGCGAGTCTCATTAATGCCTGATTAAAGGTTATATCAGGACTTCAGCAAATCTGATTAAAGGTTATATCAGATGTTCTGCCACGGCCCATTTGAGTGTACTTACTCGAGTAATCTGACGACGAAGTTTCCGATGAGGGAGACAATTCAAGTTTGGTTCTCTTCCGCTCTAATTTGCGAATTTTCTTTGCTATTTTTTCTCGCTCTGCCCTGTTGGACTTCCGTTTGATTGGTGGCATTGTTGTAAAGGCACTATGATTTAACACTACTTAACGCGCGGAACGTCCGTAACGCGAGGCACAAGAAAGTGTTCTGAGGTAGCGGGGTATCAACGGAGAAGCCGGACTTGAGTCAGCTTAAAAAATTGTGACAGGTCCGTATCACGGGGTCCAGGATCGTGATACTACACAGTGTTCTATTTGGAAAAGACGACATGAAATATAATATAATCCTAACTCTCTATCACATTCCGTTCCCAATTGGGAACTTAATTTCCAAGGTTGCCGTGCTATTCTCTTATTGCATATCTTGACGTTGCATTTCGTTCGTTCCCTTCCAGGAACACTTTATATTCGTGTACGGTCGTGTAACGGCCGGAGATTTAAGAAGTTGCAACATAATTTAACATTCAAACAAAAATTGCTTTGTGGACGTTCATAAATAATACCATTATTGTAATGCATTTTGTACCCATTTGGGAACACATTTGATATAACTATGAATTATAAGTTAAAAAAAATTGCAATTACATTTTTTTTATTGATTTGTTATTTCTTTTGACCACATTAACATAATATATATTTTTTTTAATTAAAATGTAGAGTACGCGGCAGGTGGCAGTTCAATAGCAGCATCAAAAAACTTAAATATTGTCCCTCGGCCACCTGGCTCTCTTCGCATCGAAGTACCTGTCGATTCTTGTAGGTAACTCTCATGTTTTCGAGGAAATTTCTCTGGTTTGGATGGATTTTATCTACTTCTTCTTTAGAATCTTTGTTCTCGTTTTGGAATAAATCTGTAAAAGAACTCTATCCTGAATTCTTTGTTGGAATACGACATGTTATTATTCATCCATATTATATTTTAGACGTAAGAACATTCGCATTGCGAATAAAACGTGGAGTATACAAAGAAGATGAAGCAGAGTCTTATACATCACTGCTAGTTTCTTGTAGTTTAATGTTAACATTAATATCAGTCATCCTCCGGCTCTATCACGATTTTCTGCAATAACTTCCGTTACATTACACATCTGCGTTGCGGTGTTTGTGTCATCTGTATATAAATAATAGCTTTGCGGTTATGTATTTTTTCCGTTCGACAGACATTTGTTTGCTATACAAAACTATAGTATATGGAATCTGGCCAAAATTAGATTTAAACATTGATACAACAGAGCGGAGAGTAACTGTTCAAGAAAACCAACTTAGAAGAATGTTTAATAATAATTTAGGATTAGTACGTGGAAATAAGGAAATGGCACAAACATTTAGTGGTGTTTACGTGAAATTTAAAAAAACGTAAAAAAAGTCGTAAAGTGGAAAAAATATTGGAATAACAAGCCGTCAAGAGATTTCCTTGTGTGTTGTTAACGCATAAGTAAAATAAGTAAAAAGCTTTTCGCCAGCATCCATCTAAACAATTATCCATTATTCATATTTGCCGGTAGTAGGTCAAGTATGTGTTGCTATTATTATTACAAAAATAAACATATATTGTAAAAACGTTGCACAAAGCTCAATAATCTAATACAGAAATCTCTGAAAAGAGGACAAAACCAATATTTGTCATTGCATAAGTGTCACTTTTTAGAATTGATCATTTCCTTTTATAACAAATAGTTTGCTGATAAATTACTTTTATTGGTGCGATAAATTTAGATCTTAAACATCAAACTTTAACCTTTATAATTTTTTTAATGTCCACACAGGTATTTTTACTTTCCTATACTTACAGCTCCAATCCTTTTTTGTCGGACCAACCTCATTTTCTTGCTGTTTTATCCGACTTCAAAAACCAATCTGTAGGCCAATAGTATGGATTATTTTATAAATAGTCCAAATATGTTCAAAATTTTCGGTTATTTCCAAAATAAATTCAAAAATTTTAAAACTTCATTAATTATAAAGTTTTATTTCCAAAAATTATTTAAAAATAAAATTTTTAAAATTTTCTAATAATTTAAATCTTTTACGATTTTGTGGAAATTTAGTAAACTTCTAGTATTCTCGAAATATTTTATACCATGTTTAACAATATATTTTATAAATATTTAAAAAATTAAAACTGAAATTATTTAAAATTTTAGAAATTTTTGAATTAACTAAAAAATTTTGATTACTTTGAAAATTTTCAAAAGTTGTAAATTGACAAATGATAAAATTTTGATAATGATTGAAATTTTTGAAAAAGTTTCGGATTTTGTAATTCTTTTGATAATTTAATAAATTGAGATTTGAATTTTTTGGGTGTTGAAAATTTTTGGAAATTTTGAATATTTTTGAAAAAGTCATCATTTAAAATTTTGGAAAATTTAGAAAGTACTGAAATTTTATAAATTTTTGGAAAATTTGTGAAATTTTCAAAATTTTGAATTTTTGAAAATTTCTTGTAAATTTTTGAAACTTTTCTGTTTACAGTTTAATATAAAACTTTCGCCATAGCAAATTTGATCCTGATCTGTTAACTCGTTTTCGAGTAACGAAGGCGAGCAACTGATCAAAAAATCTTAAGCCGCCATTTTAAATCTTTAATATTTGAAACAAGGCGATAGAGTTGTCCTACGGTTTTTTATCAAATTCCATTTTCATATTAAAAACATTCCGGAAAAAATGCTATGTCTAACTGAAGCACCACACAAACGCACATACACACACTTATATACGCACTCACCCACAAACATTTTTATTACCCAATTTTTGGGGTATCCTGGAGGTCCAAAACATGTATTTCCGTCAAAATCTCGAATTTGAAATTTTGCTTGAAATCATGATAATGAAAATGGATTTGTGGTTCAGTTTATGCTTTTGGTATATTTTGGTAACTACCTAATCATCGCCTGAATTTTCTTATACTTAAATGATTGCTTTTTATGTTTTCATAGTATTATTAATTTATTATAACAAAGTTGATTTTAAACGGACCTTGAGTATAACATTAGAATACTGCTAATAACATGCTCAGCTCTGTCGAATAGAGTGACTCACAATCTCCGAACACCTATACGAATTACACATCTTACTCTTATAGTCATACTCGTAACTCATACGCATCAGACAACGGAAAAAAATATCTTGGTATTATAGAAATCCCGAGGCCATAAATAAAACTAAAGAAAAACAAGCTTAGAACTATGATTTAAATGTTAAATTTCTAAAATTTTATTCAGAAAATCTAACACAAATCAGGTTTAAAAAATCTGAATTATAGCCCATTATTAGATTTATCAGCTGACAAAACGGGGGTTCCGGTCGGGAGACCTTGCGGGCTAAGCAGCGGCTAATCCAATGGGTTAGTGGCGGTTCAGATAATCAGAAAGCTTGTTATGAAAATGTGAAGGTACATATACAGACGTATAATTAAAAAAAAACATTTTCTAAAAGTCGTACGTCGTTTGTCCTCGTTTGCATAATATTTGGCGCAGTTCGGCCTACCCTGCGATTTTTGGCGGCAACCGGAAGTCAAGCGCGTATACCGATTTTTGGAATATCAATGTCTAATTTATTTCAAACTCTCAGCGGTGAATTCTGGTAACTTTATCTTGTCTAGCATCACTTTGTACACATGCGGTGAAAATTTGGCGAAGATCGAAGCACTCTTCGTTTTTTACACTGGAACTATCGAAAACTGAAAAAAAAGCCAAAAATGATCGATATTTTGGAAATTTTCAATTCCGGTTGAAGACGAAAAGTTTCAGGGTGTCGCTGATTTTTGAAATATCGGCGTATAATTTATTTAAAACTCTTAGCGGCGAATTCTGGCAATGTTATGTTGTCTAGCATCATTTTGTACATATGTGGTAAAATATTTGGCGAAGATCGAAGCACTCTTCGATTTTTTACGCTGAAATTATCGAAAAGTACCAACGGTGTATTTAAATATCCTGAAAATTATGACCCTTTTTTTAAAATGATAGCTAAACCTTACTAGAACAAGCTTTCGTGATTGAAATGTGCCGTGGGATGCCAGGTTAGCTGGACGACGACAAATATTCACAGGGTGTTATTAAAAATGCATTTTTTGCTCTCGTTCGTGTGAAATTTGCGGCGCGCCGCTGCGTCCGAAAGTCGAAACGGACCGAATTTTTTGAAAATCTTAGCGGCAAATTTTGGTAAGCAAGACTTTATACATGTTATAAAAATTTGGCAAAAATCGGAACATTTTTCGATTTTTACGCTAAAATTAAGGTTAAATATCCTGAAAATTTAGATTCCTTTATTTTATTTTCAAACAATGTCAGTAAATCTTACTAAAACAAAAATTCGTATTCGAAATAGGGCGCCTGATGCCACTTTGGCCAAAAATTAATTTTTAAATTGTGCAGAAAATTCCAATTGTTTTGGAAATTTCGACTTCTGGTCGTCGGTAAAAATTCCCAGGGCGTCGCCATTCAAAAATTTATTTAAATCTGAAAACAAAATCTCATAGAGGTTATTACGGCAAATCTAATGTTTTCTTCGCAAAATTTTTAAGTTTACAATGACGGCCGCTAAGAATTATTGAAAATTTTGTCTTTAACTCTTTTGTCGTTACATAATAAGGAGAGATCGGGATCAAGTTTGGTTTTATATTGCAGTAGCTCTTTAGGACACAATGTTGCTATATGCAAAAATTTTGAAAAGCTTGAAAATAGTGAAGTAAAAAATGCTCAAATTTTGGAAATTTTCAATACAATTTTACTGAAAAACTGCTTACACAATTTGGTTCGTGTCCTGACCTGTTAATTTCTCTGTGCCGCGTTTTCTGAATTTTTGGAAATAAAAAAAATGCCCTTTTATTTAATATATGGGAAACGCTAAAATGTTTTGGTTTGAGCTAAAGTGCTCATGAGTGATAGTGAAATAAGATTTACAACTTAATTTTTAGCTGCAGCAGTATTTAGGGGAGATTAATTTTCCTCCTGTTTTTTATAATTTGGCTGACGAATTCCGTCTTTGGTTTCTGGTTTTTTTAACGCTAAGAAATCTGAAAAATAAAATAAGAGTATTTTCTCACCAAGAACGTTGATACATAAATACTTTGAAAATATGATAAGCAACAGTTTTCTATCGTATTGGAAAATCCAAGTTTTCATTTTTTTCACTTTTCGAGCTTCATAATGTGCTTTTCCTTCAAATCTGGATAGAAAATTTTCATTAATTGAGTACTCCCATACTCTGCAAGCATGACAACGCAAAAGACTCAACTTTAATTAAATATAGTTTAAGAACAAAAATAGCGGTCTTAATTCTGTTTACTCCACATTTAACTACTCTAAATTCTAATAATAATTACCCTTTCTACGCACTATACGCTACTTTACGTAACCATTAACACACTTCATTTCCTGTCGCTTGTAGACAACCCTATCGGTGCGTGGGAGTACAGGATAATTTCCCGTTTTTGTGGCTCTATTTTTTTGTTTCTTGTATTTATTTAGTGTTTATCGCCTATTGTTAAAGAACCGTTGAACAATGACGTAGATAAGGCGAAAGGCTAAATTTAGAAACTCGTATTGTATCTGCAAAAGTGACTAAAACTCCCACTTAGATATTTGATGACTTTATTTATTGGAATTTAATTAAAAGGCGTTGCAACTGTAGTGGTAACAATACATACGATTTTTTATTCAATCAATTACGTCGCGTTAATGCGTGTATATTTTATAAATTAAAAATACATTTTTTTGTATTAGTCAGGCAAGCACTAATTAATTAATCACTTAATGCAGTAATACAACCGGAAGATTTTCCGTGTCCAAATCAACAAAAACTGTTTTGCGTAACCGGATGTTTTTGTAGTTTAAAAAGCAAACCACTACAAAAGTAATTTCAAAATTAAACCTGATTCTTAGAATGAATTAAAAGATAAACTCAGCTAATTTGTTTGTTCGGTAAGATAGAACTGACTTTTATATTTAGAAAATGCATTCGCTTTCCTGTTTTTACTCTACAATTTTTAGGAAAAGCAATTTAATTATCTCGGGAAGTATCCTGTCTTTTTTCAAAGTGCCAGTAAAACCCTTTTTATAAAAAAAATTGTTACGCTTTCAGTAAATATACATAAAACAAATCTATTTTAATGAAAGAACGAGGAGTAACATAACATAAGATTTTACACTACAGGGTGAGTCAGAAACATGTAAACAGTATAAGTAGCGTAAATATTAATTCTACCAATTTAACAATTTTAAGCTATCTCACCACGTACTGTGGCGCTGTTTCTATGTCCTGAGTTGCACGTTGGATTGTACGTTGGCTTACATGTACAACCTCACGGAAATTCGCGGCCGTCAGATTCTGTAATTGAGTTTACTCTTCAGTCGGGCTTCACTTTGTGAGGAAGGTTACTCGCCAGTCGGAATTCACGGTTTCCTCGTACCTAGCAAAGACCTAGGTAACTGCAGTGAAGATGATGGTTACCAGAGCTCTAACTAGGTTTACCTAAAAACTTCTAAAACCGGTAAACAATGCTACTTAGGCTTAAGCAATGTCAATAATAAAACACCTATAGCATTAAATTGTCTATATTGTCAATAAAAGGAGGATGTCATATAGAGAGAATATTTACAAATTAAAGTAGAATCAAACTACAGTGCACAATTTTACAAGCCAAGCAAAGAAAATTAAATACAGTTTGCTACTGAACGGTAGCAAACGGTAGCAAATAAGGTACAGTAGCGAACGGTAGCAAACAGTAGCAGCTAACTAAGCAACACTGTTCTGGTACAACACGATCGGTATTGAATTTACGGTTTGAGAGGTAAAAACGGGTACAAAAGGTTGCCGGTATGGTAATAGGGATACAAGAGAGCAAGAGAAAGAAAAATACAAACATACGATAACTATCTATACTCCGTTGCAGCTTCTCCGAAAGACAGAGAAAGAAAGAAAGAAGGGCTGCTCCGTGTCAGGTCTTCGTTGCAGTCTTCAGAAAAACGAATACAGAGAGAGACAGAGAAAGAAAGAACCTCGTGCAGGCTCTCCATGACAGTTTCTCAGAAAAACTGATAGAGAGAGAAAAAAGAAAGAAGAACTATATCGCGTTGGGTCACCGCGGTGGACTTCGAAAAACGGATAGAGAAAGAGAAAAAAAGAAGAACCGCCTCGTATCGGGTCACCGCAACAGACTTCGGAAAACGGATAGAGAGAGAAAAAAGAAAGAAGAACTATCTCGTGTCGGGACACCGCGACAGACTTTGGAAAACGGATAGAGGAAGAAAGAAAGAAGAACCGCCTTGTGTCGGGTCACCGCAACAGACTTCGTAAAATTGACAGAGAAAGAGAACAACAAACTTTGTGTCAAGTCACCGCAACAGACTGAGTAAAACGGATAGAGAAAGAAAAAGAAAGAAGAACTGCCTCGTGTCGGGTCACCACGACAGACTTCGATAAACGGATAGAGATAGAGAAAACAGAAAAGCTGTCTTGTGTCGAGTTACAGCGACAGACTTTGAAAAACGGACAGAGAAAGAGAAAGAAAGAAGAACTACCCCCTGCTGATTCACGACGACCGAATTCGAAAAACGGATAGAGAAATAGAAAGAAAGAAGAACTGCCTCGTGTCGAGTCACCGCGACAAGACTTCGGAAAACGGATACAGAAAGAGAAAGAAAGAAAAACTATCTCGTGTTTATACTGTTTGTGTGATTACTACATTTTGCAAAATTATGTTATTTACCAGCACGAATCAGGCTACAATTTATTACCATTACTTTCTGTGTAGCTGCAATACTTTAGCAGATATAACAGTGCTAACGGTAAAAAGCTTTAAAAATAATTAGAATTTTGTGCAGGTTCGAAGCGAGACAAACGCATTTTAAGGGGCCGCGTTTTTTCATAAACAACTTGCAAATTTTAAATCCTTTAAGCTTAAAAACACTATTTGCACGGTCGCCTCGTAGCTTTTTACCTCAAGAGTGCCCGCAAGCTCACTTTTGGGCGATTTGTTTCAGCCGCGAGCACTATACTATGTAGTAGCCAAGTAGTAGACAAGGTTAGACGAGTAGCCAATTGGATATCGAGTACGGGTACGAAATGTTGGCTTCAAACACGCATTCCTAATGCTTGGTCTATCTTGCTATGATGTCTTTGACGGCCGCATAAAAATATTTGTTGAGAACCACTGGTTTAAATAGAACCGAAAATACTCACGTTTGCAAAGCGGTTTTTGGCTGCTTATTTGTAACGTTTAGTAATTGAAAATATATCGGAAAGGACTCGGAAATTTCTGGAATTTAAGCTAGTCAACACACTGAGCAACAGCTGTGCCTTTTTAAACTATGTTAGTGTGCCAGTTGTTTACGTTACAATTGTATACGCTATTAATTGTGCCATAATGTTAATTGTTCATTACTTAAGTATTTATTTCTGTTTTCATTGGAGCAGCAAAATTGCAATAAACAGCTGTTAATTATATATTAATAAAAGGAAACTCCTGGTGTGAACGTAATGAACTAATGAGTAATAAAATAAGCATCAGCACTGCTAATTCTATTATTAATAGAGGTGAATAGATAACTGCGTAATCGCATATACTGCATTTTTAGCTAGTAGTAGTACATAATAAAATTTTTATGGCCGTATGAAATCATCCTACGGTCTGAATATTATTTTTTGTTCTCTGTAAGGTAACAAAATATTTACAGACACGTCAGTGGAAATTTTCAGAAAACTTGAGCCACACAATACGTTTGTTTGTTATTATCTTTAACAGTTCTTGTAAGTAAACATCAACATTCAACTTAGAAAACACAAGCTGACTTTGCTCCACTGTGACTAATTTAATTGTTAGTAGAAACAGAAGTTCTGAGACAACTAGTCGTTATTAATTAGCACCGTGCGTCTGCTTAAATTAAAAACTCAATTTTAACTAATTCAACTTTTCAGGCCGGGAAAATGTCTTCGAGCATTACGTTATTTGGATAAACGAAGAAGCCACCAGACAATGGAGAGTTCGTGGAATTCTTCCTACGTATTCGGAGTGGATAATGAAAGTGGATGGGGAGAAAGATACTTTTTCACTTATTTCAGCGAATTTGGAGAGCGAGTGATTGCAGCTGTCGTCGCTGAAGTTACAATACTCATAGCAATTTTCTTGGTTTCCGTTTTTGCTAATGTTACCATTGCTGTTTGCGTTTTCAGGTGAGTACCGATTTTTTTGACCACCTCTCAGAAACTCTTATTAATTGCCTATTCAAAGAAAACCTAAAAAGTTAACAAAGTACGGCGCTCTCTTATTGAAGTTTGTGTAAATATAATGAAATTCAGTGAAACCATTAAGAAAGGAAGTGAAGCATGTTTTTACACGATCAGTGGCGTACTAGACATTTTTTTACAGTAATGACTTTTTACGTCAATGATTTTGTGAGAAATACTAAAGCAGTCATTCTATAAAGATGCCGAATTTTTACATTTCTTTTTCAGTTCCATGTCCGATTCCGCTGACTCGGTTTATTTTAATGACGGATTCTATAATTATCTGGTCGCGGGGGAGGAGTAAAGAGCCGTTTTTCGCGTTTTTTTGCCCTTCTCTATTTCCAAGACTGTGCTGCGATTTTCAAAGCAACTTTGCCAAAAGGTGTTCCACATAATCGAGTTGGCTTCGAAGAGTCACCGTTTCGTATACGACCATCATCAGATTTTATTCACTTGTTGGAGGTCCGGAGTAGGGTTGTAAAATCGCAAAAAAAATAAATGTGTGCCGAGCACGCGTGTGCCCAGTGAAAGTTTTTATTAATTCTGCAATTACGTCACATATACTATGTATTATTTTTTTCTCGTTTTATTATTAAATAACTAACGTTATTTTTATATGTAAAACGCTTGAAGCACAATCAAGGTTTACGCCTATGATTCAGCACGCGGCGGCTGGCGTTTTGATAAAAAATTCATACCATCAAAAGCATAGCCATATGATATCTAGTTTTGCTTTAAAATATTTCTTAAAGTGTATTCTTAATTTTGTTCGCGGCATGTATACGTTAAAATCTACAAATAAAAAAGTTTGTAGCTTAGTAAAAAGTTCACTACATCCAAAGCAATATTCGTAATTTCTTTGGCCACAATATCATTTTGTTTTGGAAATTACAATGAAATCATAGACAGCGCTGATGCATCTGCTTTTAAATAAACAAAAATCTTATTTTTCTATAGCAACTGTTAAAACGTGCTACTATTAACTAAAATTAGAGGGAAAAGTAGCACTTTACCATCAATGGTAGATAAAGTAGTACTTTAACAGCAAGGATAGATAAAGTATTTTATTTTTTTTTTCTACATTAAATACACTAAATAGCAACCAAAAAGTTATTAAAGCCACCTACTCATTTTTTCGTGAAACTGTTTTTTCCTGACACTTTTAAATTAAATTTATCATTGATTTTTCTTCATTTTTTGGTCTTCTTTAACAATTGCCATAGAAAAAAATGTCGTATTCCACACGACGATAAAATTTCATTATCTTCTCGATGCTTATTAGCTCTCGAAGATAAAGTGCAATTTTATCATCTTGTACAATAAATAACTATTATTAAATATTACGTTGTATGCGTTAAAAAACGCTTAATTTGAAAATTGGCAATCCTGGCCTTTTCTTTAATAATAAAAAAGTTCGGTACCGATCAAAAAAGTCGTAAATAGCCATTTTGTTTAGCAAATAACGTACTAGAATAACAAGAAGTGTTAGTATCATCTATTTTCGCAGAAGAAAATTTTTTCAATCCATGTTTAATTTATTTTCAAATGGTGCAAATGTTGTTAATGTTTCAAATGTTGATATTTAAATTGAAAATGATATTTTCTGTGTTTTTGTAGAAAAGAAATATTATTTGAAAGTAATTCAATTTTTAATCAAATATATTATAAACTATATCTTTCACAATATGTGCTGTTTCTTAGGCTGGGTATATTTGAGCAAAGCAACAAAACGCACTCGTTCGAGTTGTGTGGCTATGATGGCACAACTGAACATTGGTCGCTGTAGTTTGCATCTAGGTAATCTCATTCCCATTACAACCTTTACTCATTCTTCGGCCTGTGCAAACGCGTGCAACCCACTTCGTGACCATTTACGTACGATACTACAATGTAGAAACTTGCCGGGAAAAATGGCCGCACCTATGCAGTCGTTACATGATTTCCGTTATCATGATTGCATGTTGCACCCGCCAGCAATAAAGTTTCACTTCCAAAAATTCGAATTTTTTTACACCATGCAATATCAAAATCACTTCACGGGGAGGATACAATGGTCGCTAGTCCTCGACACGACCTTCCTAACGGTGTGCAAATTTTTTTCATCAGATTTTCCGTTTGATCGCTAGAAGGCGCCAAACTTCTATTGCTTTTGCCTGCTGCTCAATACTAAATTTGGTTAGGGGGAAGAAAGAAGAAACCGGCGCCATTCTACGCACCAGACGAGAGGACACAGCACTTTATGGGTAAAGTCCAGCTCGTAGATCTTGTACCTCCGGCAACACATTTTTGTTGATCGAACGAGAATTTTGAAAAAAACTGGGAATAATTTAGCCCCCACCACCGACTATAGCATGTCGAAAGCGGAATGTATTACAAGGATGTCCATACGACGTTTTATGGACATCTTTTATGGGTTTAGATCCTAAGGACATCTTATTAAGGCATCTTCAGTAGATGTCCAACAAACGAATGCACATAACACTTCTTGTACAGTTGTTATTTTGATAATTGTGTAGATTATATAATAATTTTATATTCAAGGATTATTCATAAAAAATCAATTCTTTAGTTTCCACTTGAAAATCGAAAGTTAAAAAAAAATCAGTTCTTTTTAGTTTTATAATTAAGTGATTATTTATTTACAAAAAAATAATATACTAGAAGAAATTTTTGTACGATAAAACTGAAAAATGTTTTTATAAACATGATCTTACGGAGTTACAGCCACACCTCATTTTTTGTTGATAGCTTTGGCAGTAACTGCACAAAAATTTTGAAATCTTTTTCTGCATGCAAACATAGGTACACAAAAAGGTACTAAATCTAACAGTTTTCAAAATAATTCAGTCTTTGTGCCATGAAGGTCTGAGTGTGTCTTCAAGATGCGGAAATAATTTGTACAAACGTTGAGGGTTAACTCTGCAGATCAAAGTAATAAAAAAGTGTATACGATCAAGCGCCCTAATCCTAAAATGCTTCCACACAGAGTTATAGCCTCCGGTTGATGGAACATCTTGATCTATTGGCAATTCTTTTTTCCGAAGGTTGTAACTCCGTAAAGTTTTGTTCCGGTTCCATGTTTATAGGAATTTTTAAAACTGATTTGATGTGTAGAATTTACCCTTAAAGTTTGTACTTAGTCCATCGTGTAGATATTAAAAAAAACAATTTAAGCTCTTAGGTTGTTGTACTTTTGGCTCAATTCTATTATTACATTTAAATATTAACAACCTTGCACTTTGTTTGAATGAAACAAAATATTCCTCCAGAAACAAAGGGGATATCAGTGCTTGAGAGATTCAAATTCTTAATGAAAATAATAATGAATTAAGATAATTAGAGCCTTCCTCTGAACAATGAAGTCTGCAAATTTCATTAATTTTAAGAGGCTATACTTAGTATTTCAAGCAATTTCTGCTAATTAATGTTATTATAATTTTTTTATCAGTGTCGTAACATTAATGATCTTAATTAAAAGTAATAGTTAAAAATAATAAAAAATCACAGATGATAATAATGTTTGAATAGCAACCAAGTATAATTATAATAACGAAAGTACACAAAAAGGAAAAAATCAGAAAGTTACAAGCAATTTTCCACATTTTTGTTCCTGAAGTCTAAAATGAAAATTGGAACATTCGATCCGCTACAACAAAGGAGCTTAAAATACAAAAATAATTTAATATTTTTCTATTTGTCAGCCAGCATAAATGAAAAAAAATCATGAAGTATGTAAATTAGCATGAAAATCCATCCATACGTATATAAAAGCTCAAAGGGTTTTTTTCTCCGGTTCCTCCAGCGGCTACCGCTTCACCAATTTGGACCTTTTTTTTTCAATGAAAGGTCTCTATCCTCAGATGGAACATGAAACATTTTTATATTTTTATTCTACGTCGATTTTTTAATAATAATTATTTTAATTTATAATATATATGAAAGTCTGCTAGATGCGCTTTACTTTAGGCGACATCTACACTACCGCCGCGTCTCATTATTGGAACTAATGCATCACGTGACTTAGCATTTCGCCGGTTCTGTCAACGCTCAGTCTGTCAGTGCATTGTGCGCTGGGGTAACACTAGTTTAGTTTTATTACAGTAAAAATAAGATAGTCACTGTATAGTATAAAAAAACAAACTGATGGTGGTTTCGCATAATTCGAAACGCAAGATATTCGAGTATAAACGTCGGTTCAGAAAAAAATTTCTATTTTTATAAAATTATCACATTGTAAAAATTGAATTAGAGCATGAGAAAAAAAGTAACGCGTGTTTGAAAAATTAAGAGAATAAGTTAAAAAAAATATTTGTTTCAAATCGGCTACTACCCAAATTGTAGAGCCTTTTCTGAAAATATGTATAGGCGCTTCGAATTTTCTTTTTAAATGAATACTCTCTTGGTAAGAGGGTGAAGGTTGCGACATATTTTTGCGCAGAGAGCTACACAGCTAGAGAGTTGCCAATGAAACTAAAATTTCAGAAAAAAAAATCGAAATTGACAAAAACTGAATTTCTCAAGAATTTTTAAACGTGCAACTTTGTCGCGCCAACAGGAAACAGCTGACTTTAAGTTCAGACCAAATTTTGAATGTAGAATTTAGTCGAGGATTTCATAACAGTACATACAATGTTGTTTACGGAACAGAATTTATCGTTTTTTTTTTACTATTTAGAAAGGAAAAATAATGGTATTCAACTTAAAGTAAATTTCAGTATTGTATGCAGATTAAATAAACAATAATTATTGGACGTTGAAGGTCTTAGTGTACCTGAACTTTTTTCCGAACTCGGTAGTTTTGGAACTTCTGGATGTCGATTTCCAGGGTTCTCAATCTAAATTAGGAAAATAATCAAACACAAAGCATTATTATAATTAATATGTTCGTAACAAGTTCGTGGACCACAGGAAATTAAAACGATAAGAACGGCAATCATGTAAGTCAAATTAAAATAAATTTTAAATAAGAAAAACAGGTTGAGCTTTTCTTTCCGTGTGCGATAATGTTATCGCTTCTACACACACAAATGTGCTAGATTACAGATGCGGAATCTAGTCAAGAGTTGTTAAGCTCAATTTAGTATACGCTTTGGAAAATCGCTCCTCAAAATGTCATACATCGATAAATATTACACCGAATGTTCATCACGAATCATGGAGTAGTTTCCGCGAAACGTTTAGGCGCAACAACAAATTTTTTTACCACTCAAGGATTTCGAGAACAATAAACTTCTAACTGGATATTATGAAGAATTTAAGTTTTTTTTAAATGTCTCTTATCGAGTTTCGATTCGCGGTAACTTAACGAATCTTCCAGAGAAGTCTCCGAAGTACCTTGGAATTTATCTTAAGAATTGTTTTTAAGAAGCAGTGATTTCTCCAAAATTGAATTTAAAAACAACCTAAGATTTTTGATGTTTGAATATTATTTGAATCGAGCTTTGATTTCTCAAATGTTTAATAAGTTTGCAATAAATTCATCACGGTTGGTAGGCGATGACGTTTAAATTTCCGTTAAGTGTTTAACAGATTTTCTGAGAAATATTACAAACGAACTATAATTGCTCCATTATTCAAGGTTGCAATAAGACCAGATCAGGAGGGCTAATTGCTCTTTAAAGTTTAATTTAGAAAAATTGGATCTTTCTCACTGCAAGAAAACATGATCTGGAGAGGGAACTACTCCCACCTAGGAAACGCGCGTTTAATTTTCGGAGCGATATGAAAAGAGGGGGGTTAACGAACTAGTTGTGATTTAGATTTTAGTGATTCAAAATAAGTTCATTACAAGACTTTTAATTTTTTTACAAGATTCACTATCTGCGCTGCTGAAATCTATTCAATTGTTAATATTAAATGTGGCTTCGGCATGATGAAGCTTACAACTTGGACGTAAGAAATTATTTAAATGACGTTTTTGGAAGAATTGGTCAGATTTCATATGATATATTCTAACATGATCTACGTATTTGTAATAATAAAACTAGCCATTTTCGTTGCTAAGTATACTGGGTTGCAGATTCTGTTTGTCAAGGGCTTTAAGTTTGGTGGCCCACCCTGTATATAATATTTAGCGAAACAATGTTCTAGATCAGTGCTTTCCAACTAGGGTACGCAGACATCCCTCTGAGTTGGCGAGGTAGTATTCGGGTGTGGAGTTTTCTATGCATCGCCACGAATCTAAAGAATCTTTTTTTAAAACTCCCTATTACTGTTAATGCATTCTGCAATTACCTGCAAGCGTAGATTCCGCACTACATTTGCTTCTAAACATGTCTTACGTCTTCCATGGTATTAAAAACAGTGGCACTTTCTTGCTGGAAGTAATATTGATGCTGCAAGTTATATTCGTGCGATAGATTTATGAAAACGTCCAAAATATGGTTCAGGTACATCAGTAACAGATTCTTCAAAAAATATTGGGTCTATCAATCGT
Source organism: Ctenicera cuprea (assembly GCA_958336395.1). Taxonomy (NCBI): domain Eukaryota; kingdom Metazoa; phylum Arthropoda; class Insecta; order Coleoptera; family Elateridae; genus Ctenicera; species Ctenicera cuprea. The sequence goes on from OY284490.1 coordinate 2,306,235, forward strand.
TGTCGTAAAACAGCAATTCACACGCCAACTTTGAACGGGAGCAAAGGAGCTACGCGAAATTTACCAGGATTTTCACGACTCTATTCTCATCGTTTATGAAATGTACAAATCTAAAAAACTAAAACTAAGGATGTAACGGGCAAACTTGTCCAGGAGAACTTGAACTAATTTGGTTAACTCCGAAGAAATAATTTATTGAGCACAAATAGAAAACTGTGAATTAAAACTTGTATTACAATACTCAAGTATGTACAGTAATTATTCACAAAAGCAAGGAAAAATAGTATCCCTCCGGGACGGTACCTTACTTGAGTCGCGTTTGCAACTCATACTGTACAAATCTCTGCAATCTTAGCAACGCCGCAAAAACATCTACCTGACAATGGCTCATTCTTATCAGTTAAAAATAAAGAAATAAAAGGGTTAACAGTCAACACACTAAATAAGTTTATTTATTCCAGGAACTTGTAAATTGTCTGAAAACCATACTACATCATATTGATTAAATATTAATAGTGAAAATTCGATGTTTTCGGGGTTTTGCTCTAAATTTGCTGATTTTGGTTGTGGGATTAGTGACAGGTTTTGTTGCTCGTTGGAATATGCTTTATTTATGCAAGGTAATAAATTAGCTGTAACTTCTAATTGACTAATTAATTAGAGTGAGGCCGTTTATACAAAGATTTTTGCTCGCAATATTTTATACGACTTTGTCGTTTCTGCAAAACGAACGGTGAAGCTAAAGTAGTGATAATAATGTATAAAACAACTTTGGAATTTTCTGGTTATTCGCCGTGCTTGATAAATTTTTAAACAAACTTTTTACGAAGTTTCTGGTATTTTAGTGGTTGACTTTATTAAAATCTTTCAGGTTTACACGCCTCTAGGTTAAAATATGTTTTTAAGTCGCTATTGCGGTGCGTTTAGAGAAAATAAAACATCCAAAATGCTAGTGAATCAAGCTCTGTATGCTCAACTGTGGATTTCTCTCGTAGTTAAACTAAAATAGGGTCAAAAAAGAAAAATAAGTAGATTATGGGGTGTTAATAACCACAATTGGAATTTCTCCCGTTGTAGAACTAAAATAAAATAAAATTCAGGAAATTTATCGGTTAAAGTAGAACTGGGGATTACTTCCGCCGTTAAACCAAAATATACACATTCAGAAAAATAATCGCTTTAAGTACAACTTGGAATTTCTCTTGTCGTAGAACTAAACTAAAAGTGAAACTCAGGAAAGTCGTCAGTTAAAGTAAAACTAGGAATTTCTTTTGTCGTTAAACCAAAATGTGCACAAATTCAGAACTGGTATTTCTCCCGTTGTGTAACTAAAATAAATAAAAATTTAGAAAGATCATCAGTTAAAGTAGAACTGGCGGTTTCTCTTGTCGGTAAACCAAAATATACAAAAATTCAAAAAAAATAATCGGTTTAAGTATAACTAGGGATTTCTCTCGCCGTTGAAATAAAATAAATTAAAATTAGAATTGGTAGAAAAATATTGCTTTAAGTACAACTGGGGATTTCTCCCTTTGTTAAACTAAAATAAATTAAAATCTCCTGTTTTTAAACCAAAATATACAAAAATTTAGAAAAATAATTGCTTTAACTACAACTGGGGATTTCTCCCTTTGTTAAACTAAAATAAATTAAAAATCAAGAAAAGCATCCGATAAGGTGAAACTGGAAATTTTGCCCGTCGCTAAACCAAAATAACCAAAAATTCAGAAAAATCATCGGTCTAAAAGTACAACTGGGGACTACTCCAGTTGTTGAACTAAAATAAAGTAAAATAAAGAAACTTGTGGGTTAACAGGGTGTTGTTAATAATAACAAGCAACTGACGATTTTTTTCGTCTTTAAAAAAATAAAATAAAGGAACATATTCGATTTTAGTAAAACTGGGAATTCTCCCGTCGTTGAACTTAAAGAAATGCTCGCTTTTAATAAGGATGCAAGAGGAATTTGCATTGCTGATCAGGATCTCCCAAGTAGAATAATTGAAGGATATGTGAATAAGTGAAGTTTTGTGGTGTTATTAACTCTGAAAAAGGGAACTTCGGCGGAAACATCTAGCGAGTCTGTGATGCCCAATTGTACCACCACCCGTAATTTTAAAATTGTGGTTACCGCGGTAACTTGTTGCAAGGATACCTAACCTCGACTGCAAAACCATCTGCTGCTGAACTTAAAAAACAGCATACAATACCCAACATCGATTGCAGCGCCACCAACATGCAAGCAGTCCAACAACTTAAAACGGATTCTGCTTTCCATCGCCAACCCAAAAAATATTTGATCATACTACAAATACTTACAAACAGATAAAATATGGTCAAAAGTAAACCTGTAATGAATTTTCTGTGTACTATAAAAAAAATTGTTATTCAAAAAATTCAAATTGTATCAAAAAGCGTTGAAACAATGCGTTTACCTCCTCTAATACTTTAGGGGTTTTAATTTCCTCATAAAGTTTATTACCATGGTATGGAATAACGTCGTTATAGGCAATAACCAACAGTATCAACGATAAAACACATGAATCTCTATATTGCAGGACAAAATGGGTAATTCGGGACGAGAAATGAGAATTTTAAGCTTGCGTTACTCATTTAACAATTATTTATAGTCTGCGTTTTATGTATCCTGCACGTAATTCTAGAACACATCTACGTGAGCTGTCACGATCAGTGTTTTTGGGGGTGGAAAATTGGAATAACGAGTTTGTATTTCAATAGCTACGAGCTCATTTACCTCCTCATATTCCGTATTCGTTCCCATATTCGAACCACGTCAAATGTTCTTTGATCACTCGCACAACACGTCAGGTTTTGTTATAAATTAACGCCGAGTTGCAACTTTTCTTTTTTGGAACAACTGATTGATTTTGATGTCCGGACTAACACCTAAAGCCCACACAAATTCTAGAAAATCCTGCAGATTGCATGCCTTTTCAATTCCATATGAGAAATTGCTTGTAACGTAGCATGTTCGTGGGCGAATAAAACCCAACAGCAAATTGGAAATTGTTATTATGGACCTAGGAATGACCTTCCAAGTGAAGTCATTTTATATAAGGTTGAACGTGAAATATTTAATAATGAAGGTATGCGAGTTAGCTTCTCTCTTGATTTTCCTTGAAATATTCATATTATCCTGGAATAATTAACCTTTTGTTGAATTAATCCCTCAAAATGACGCCTCCCTTTGATGTTTGGCTTAGAGCCCTCTAACCCTTGAACTTCTAAGCTTGATCTGAAACACCTGTTCATTTATTATTAAGTTTAGACACAAACTCGGCCCTATTTGTTCGCGCAAATAGTAATAACCAAAGTTATTGGTGTTTTGGCGTGCTTAACAATATTGATGAGTTTCAGGTTAGAGTGTCTCTGGGTTAAAATAAATGTTTTTGAATCGGTACTGCAATGAATTTGTGAGAAAAATAAATTTTCAAAATGCTAGTGAACCAGACTGTATGCTCAACTGTGGATTTCTCTCGTAGTTGAACCAAAATAAAGTCTAAGAGGAAAAATAATTAGATTATGGGGTGGTAATAACCACAATTGGGATTTCTCCCTTTGTTGAACTAAAATAAATTAAAATTCAGGAATATTATCGGTTAAAGTACAATTGGGGATTTTTCCCGTCGTTAAACCAAAATATACTAAATTTCAGAAAAATAATAGCTTTAAGTACAACTTGGGATTTCTTCCGTTGTTGAACTAAAATAAAGTGAAACTCAGGAAAATTGCCAGTTACAACAAAAATGTAAAAAAATCCATACATATATAAAAGCACTAAGGGTTTTCTTCTCCGGTTCGTCAAACGGCTACCGCTTTACCAATTTGGACCATTTTTTTTCAATGAAAGGCCTCTATCCTCAGATGGAACATGAAACATTTTTACATTTTTATTCTACGTCGATTGTTCTATCATAATTATTTTAATTTATAATATATATGAAGGTCGGCTAGACGCGCGTCACTTGGGGCGCCATCTACAAAACCGCCGCGTCTCGTTATTGGAATTAATGCATCACGTGACGCATTTAGAGGGGCCGGCCAACGCGAGTATGTCAGTGCATTGTGCGCTGGGGTCTCACTAGTAATAACTTTAAGTACAACTTGGGATTTCTTCCGTTGTTGAACTAAAATAAAGTGAAACTCAGGAAAATCGCCAGTTACAACAAAAATGTAAAAAAATCCATACATATATAAAAGCACTAAGGGTTTTCTTCTCCGGTTCGTCAAGCGGCTACCGCTTTACCAATTTGGACCATTTTTTTTTCAATGAAAGGTCTCTATCCTCAGATGGAACATGAAACATTTATATTTTTATTCTACGTCGATTGTTCTATAATAATTATTTTAATTTATAATATATATGAAGGTCGGCTAGACGCGCGTCACTTGGGGCGCCATCTACAAAACCGCCGCGTCTCATTATTGGAACTAATGCATCACGTGACGCATTTAGACAGGCCGGACAAGGCGAGTCTGTCAGTGCATTGTGGGGTCTCACTAGTAATAACTTTAAGTACAACTGGGGATTTCTCCTGTCGTTGATCTAAAATAAAGTGAAATTCAAGGTAACTTTGGTTACAGTAAAACAATGGATTTCTCTCGTTTTTAAACCAAAATGCACACAAATTCAGAAAAATAATTGCTGTAGGTATAAGTGACTGGGAATTTCTGCCGCTTATTATGGACTTGGGGATGCTCTTCCAAGTGAAGTCGTTTTATATACGGTTGAACATGAAATACTTAGTAATGAAGTGATTATGCAAGTTAGCTTCTCTCTTGATATTCCTTTCAATATTTATGTTATCCTGGAGTAATACTAAAATAATAAATAATAATAAGAACCTTTTGTTGAATTAATACCTCAAAATGACGTCTCCCTTTGATGTTTGGCTTAGAGCTATTAAGTCTATGTCTATTTCGACCCTATTTGTTCGTGCAAACAATAATAACCAGTAAATAAAACATGAAAAGGATAGGAAAATCCGCTATTTTTTAAAAATAACTTTATTCGTCCTCCTAACCCGCTATCTCAATTGATTTTTCATACAAAAGATAAACAAAATGTTTTTTTGACGCAATATCGCACGCCTCACACCAGCTCTAACACCGTATTGTAATTATTCATCTTTTCTTGAGGAAGAGATTGATTTTTGACAGGATCTCCTTGGTTTTCTATGAAAAATGGTAAGCCGCATAAAAGCTGCGGTGTTTGTTTTTGTACGTTGTGTAAACAAACTCAAATTAAATTTCTTAGGTATACTTTTGGGTATGGAACAGCAATTTAGTAGCAATGTGTGTTGACCTTTTAGGGAGCTTAATTGAGTGCTGAGATGAGAGGAGTAGAATTGAAAATACTTGTGGGTGTATTGTAGTGCCGCATTTAATTGGTTAAGTTTTGTGCAAAAACTTTGCTTCTGGTAGGGTGTGAAAATTAAATTAAAACGCTGTAAATTACTTCTGAATAAACAATTTTCTTTTAGCGCTAGATCTATTGACAGCTTTTACGAAGTAAGAGTTTACAAATGGGCTTCACTTAATCAAGTAAAAAGAACACTAGTACAATTCGTTAAGTGCGAGCTTTTGCGTTACGTTATTGAATCGTTAATATACCGTGTGTTCAAATAAAAAATACATAAGGGTTGGTCATGGAAAATAAAATTACTGTCTTTGCATACTTTACAATTTAAACAAAACATGATGTCACTTAAAATGTTTAGGTTAAGCTTGTAATTTGTCATTTGTAGTGACACTGATAGAGTGATGACAGTTAATAAATTCTAAAGCATGCAAAGACAGTAATTTTATTTTCCGAAGCCAACCCTTATATATTTTTATTTGAACATACGGTACAATGTGATCTGTGATATTCAGGGTGGCCGGTAAAGCTTGAAGGTCGCCACTGAAATTGTCCTTTAAAATAAATTATAGAAAACGGCCCGAATTTGAATCATTTTTGTAAATATTTCTAGAAATTTATGTAATGCACAGTATACTTATTTACACAGTAGCGCAAGCGCCTATATAACGCCTGGTAAGCTGTAACTAGTGGCGCTCCAAGCGGTCGACAAGTTAAACTATCGTTTAAATTATGGCGGGTTTTAAATTCCAATCCAGTTCGCTGTTGTTACCATATTTTAATCAGCAAAACAGAAAAATTACGAGTCACATTATATAATGGTTTTTGAATAATACAAAGATAATGCCAGTAATATGATTTATTAACATTTATAAACTGCGAATCTTCAAAATGCAGCGTACACAAAGTGCAGTTTTTATTCACCTCCTTTTCACGTAAATCTTCACGTCTACAGTTTACAACCCACTGTTTTGATCTAGAACGACGAGAAAGTCAAACTTTAATGTATTAATATTTATCAGAATTTATTACCTTTTTGGATCTTTGGGAAATGTAAAAAAACTAAGGTTAGGATTCTTTTCTTTGTCGTTTTCGCAGTTCACGGCGGAACATGCGCTTCCTTTCGAGACTCTCATAATAGATTGGTACATCACTAATCAAATTTTTATAAAAACATTGGCAAACAACTTAAAAATTGTTCTTATAACGTTCAAAAAGCACAGAAACACTACTACCGTTAGCTGTCAGACTTTAGTGTAACTTGTTCGCCGCTTGGTGCTATAATTACCATAAATGACCTTTACTTTCGCTACTGTATGAATAAGTATACTGTGGTAATAGTAGGAAAATTTTATATCACTGAAACGAAAAAAATATCTGTATCTAACTGCCTAAGAAGTTATTTATATTGTCATTTAAGAAAATTATCGATGACGGTACAGAAAAGTTTTGTAATGTGGCATAAAGTACCTCATAAGTTCCGAAACAACTTTTATTAAGAAAAACATTTAATATTCTCAATAGTGCGACGTTGTATTCCCCGGTTGCCCGTTTGGCAACTCTGTAGTCCCGTGTGTAACTTCTGCTTTTGGTGAGGCCGGGATTATACGACTGCTTATTCGTATAATCACTGGAAAATTCTCGGGCTCGAGAGTTTATATGGAGTTTACTCTCCATAACAGCTGCGCTGTAACGGAAAAGCTTAGCGGAGACCTGGGTAACAACAGTTAAATAAGTCGGTGTTCAGAGGTCAGTTTGATGGAATGACAGCATACAGATTCTCGAAACAGCTCTACTTAACTCAGATTTACTCAACAAATAAAGCAACAACGTAATATTTTTATAATACGTCTATTAAACAATAACCAAGACAGGTAAATAGTATAAAAGTAAAGCGGATGACAAGCAAAAGCAAAATGAACATGCAAAATAATTATTTACAAGCGGTAGTAGTTCGGTAGCAAATATCAGGCAAATACGGTAGCAAATACCAGGCAAATACGGTAGCAATTCGGTAGCAAATAACAGGTAAGTACAGTAGCAATTCGGTAGCAAAATAATACATACAGTAGTCGGTACGGTTCAGTAAATACGGTCGAAACGGTATTGATTACTAGAGCAATATAACTTCTACTTTGACACCAGGCGAACAAAATCGTCCCTGTGACCTGTACAACAAGGCTCTGAAACGAATAGGAAAGAAAAGAATAAACTTTGCCCACTGGTTTTCGCGAAGGCGAGTTAGAGGAATACAACTCCCTAGTTTTTCGCGAGAGTGCACACAGAAAATATAGTTTACAGAAACAAGAGAGAGAGAGATAGATACAAATAATTTTACGTTAAATATAATAGTGTCAAAATAGCGTTTTCTTACCCTATTAGACTGGTCTCGGTGTTCGATTACCTCGGTCGAATCACTGGTAACTGTTCTGGACTCTCGTTAATAGCCTGTTTGCGCCCGATTTGTAAGAGCTCCACCTTTTAAGAGTGGGAATTCGTGGCGTCCCTACCGCTCGGTCCACGGAAACTCGATTCTCTAATTTTCGGCCGTCAATGCTACATATGACTACAAATATTATTTTTAAATTACATTTAAAAATACTAAAACGGATGCTAAATTAACGAAACCAAAAATTTTAACCAACGTATAAATTCAAAAATAGTAATGGTTCGTTGTAATAGTTTAGCTACTAGTATTAGAGTGACACATAAATTACTTACCCTGTATTGGTACAAGCACATGGACAAATACACACACGCCCGCCGCGCCTTGTTAAAAATCATATATTGGCTATCGAGATCAAATCAACAGAGATTTTCATCACTGAAAGTAAAAAACATTAACGTATAATTTTTTTTTCGTTCAGAATTTTAATCACGCTCTATGTAAAAAAAAAGTCGTTCAGCACTAAAAACGTTTCCAATATTCTGTGACATACTGCACATCAAAGTATGATAGAAGAGGGCCAGTCCAGACGTAAATTCAAATCAAAGTGATTATTTTAGAGCTTTTGCTGCGAATTGAATATCCAATAAAATAGTAAGAATTAAAACAAAACGTTGAACAAAAGTTTTTTATAAGGCAATATTGCTGAGGAGGCAAATTAAAAAAAAACCTTAATTTAAGTTTGTGTAATGCAAAAAGCGGTTGAACTGAATACTCATTATACAAACAAAATTAATCGATCCTCTTGGTCTTTGTACCTCTGAAATTATCATCGAATAAATTAACAATCGTTCTTTTCTCACGAAAACGAAGAAATTTTCATTAATTTTCTTGTCTGTTGCTTTAGTACCTAAATTCGCGTTAAAAGGGTTAATTTTGATTAAAATGCAGCTTGGAACGTTTTTTTATGTTTAAATTTGTTACCCTTCTCGCTATACGGAGTACAGATATAGGAAAGTATTGTGATCGTCGGATCGGATCGTTCAGCGAAGTTTTTAGGTACTTTTATGGCAAACATTTTTAACCAAAACATTTTGACTAATAAGCAGGTTTTAGGCACTTGGGAGAGCCCATTAAGCGACGCTGAAGAGGTGTCTGTGTGTACGTTTTACGGCCCAGACGGCTTAACGCAGAACACCCAAATTAGGCTCAAACGACTAGTAATTTCACTCGGATGAAACCGCAACAGAATGAGATACAAAAAATCGCAAACCAACCCAAAGCTGTGTGAAACACGTGAAAATCGATTTTTAAATTTCAGGGGGTAGACAAACATTAGTTGCAACTGGAAAACACAAACTGCATACAAAGATATGTAGGTGAGGATAGGGTGCTTTACTTTAATATAGACACACACAAAAAGTAATCGTAGATTCGTATTCTACACTTGTCGAATAACCGAGCGCGGTATCTCTACCACCTCCCGGTGACCCTCGCCAACGATCGACCTATACTAAAAAGTGTACGGCTTCAAAATCTGTATGAACATGTTAAATGACAACAGGAACAACTTTCCATTGAGAAAACACCTTTGGCAATTTTTTTGGTTAACCTGAATTTTTAAAGCTTTTAAAACTTCTTAAAATTATACACTTTTCAACATTTTGAGGATTTTCTAAATTTGAAAAAAGATTTTAATGTTTTCTAATATTCGTAAATTTTTCATGAATTTTCCTCGGAATTTTCAATTTTAAAAATTTTCAAAAAAATGTGTTAAAAATGTTACAAATTTATAAATTCACAAAATTTTCAGATATCAAAATTTTCAAAATTTATTTCTGTTTTTTTTAATTCGGTATCGGTATTTTTAAATTTTCGTAACCAAAAGTTCTCATTTTTACGATGTCTCAAAATGTTCAGAAAATTTCAAAATTTTCAAAAAATGGTCGTTTTCAGGCTTTTAAACCTTTCCATAATTTTGTTTAATGTTCAAAAACTATTATTTTTAAATTATTTAATATTTTAAAACGTTTTCAAAATTTTGAGAATTGTCAGTTTAAAAAATGTTTATTATTTCCATACATCTTTAAATTTTCAATAATTTTGTTTCACAAATTTTCAAAATTTTTGAAATCACGATATTTTCTAAAATTTTCAGGTTTTCAAAATATAAAATTTATTTCCAATATTTTTGAAAATTCGCAAAACACCGGAATTTTTCAAAATTATCAAACAGTTTTAAAATTTTATTATCACTCAATACTATATTCAAAAATTATAATTTTCAAAAAATTCTCCTGTTATCAAAATTTTCAAATTTTTTAGATCTTCACAAATTTTCAACAATTTTAAACTTTTTGTTATTTTTAAAATTTTTAAACTATCAAAAATTCTTTAAATTATACGAGCTTGCAAAATTTTTAGAATTTAAAAATTTTTGTAATTGAGAAAATATTTATAATTTTCAAGTATTCCCAAATTTTTAAGAAATTGTCAACTTTAAAAATTTACAATTATCCAGATTTTGAAATTGTTTGAAATTTTATAAATTTACAGCATCTTTAAAATGTTCTGATATTAAAAATGATCAAAAATAATTTCTTTTTATAAAATTTTTATTTACTTAGTCAAATTTTTCTGAAATGTTAACATTTTTTAAATTTTGAGCAATTGGTATGAATTCTCAAATTTGGCAAATTATCACAATTTTTAAATATTAAATTTTTCATAAATGTACAATTTTAAAAATTTTCAAAATGTCCAAATTTTAAAAACTTACTAGTGTTACCTCGCCGAAATTCGACGGCATTCGATTGACCGACCCGGCGAAATGCTAAGTCACGTGATGCATTAGTTCCAATAATGAGACGCGGCGTTAGTGTAGATGTTGCCTCAAGTGAAGCGCGTCTAGCCGACCTTCATATATATTATAAATTAAAATACTTATTATTAAAAAATCGACGTAGAATAAAATAATAAAAATGTTTCATGTTCCATCTGAGGATAGAGACCTTTTATTGAAAAAAAATGGTCCAATTTGGTAAAGCGGTAGCCGCTGGAGGAACCGGAGAAAAATACCCTTTGAGCTTTTATATATGTACTAGTGTTTCCCCGCCGAAATTCGACGACAGACTCAGTCACGTGATGCATTAGTTCCAATAATGAGACGCGGCGTTGGTGTAGATGTCGCCTCAAGTGAAGCGCGTCTAGCAGACTTTCATATATATTATAAATTAAAATAATTGTTATTGAAAAATCCACGTAGAGTAAAAATATAAAAATGTTTCATGTTCCGTCTGAGGATAGAGACCTTTCATTGAAAAAAAATGGTCCAAATTGGTGAAGCGGTAGCCGCTGGAGGAACCGGAGAAGGAAACCCTTTGAGCTTTTATATATGTATGGATGAAACTTCTAAAATTCACAGTATTTCTAAAATGGTCGAAATTTATTTCTAAATTTTTAAATGAGTTTTTCTTAAATTTTCATTTTTAAAAAAATTTTCAGAACGTATTCTCAAAATTTTCAAAAGTCTATAATTTCATAAATTTCTAAATATGTCAAAATTTTCATGATTTGGTTAAATTTTTAAGATTTTCATATAATCTTGACATTTACAAAAATTTTCATGATAATAATTTTCAAAATATTCAATATTTTGAAAAATGTTGGCAATATCAAAATTTTTCCACAATTTACAATAAATGTTATACGAAAATTTACAAGCTGAAAAATAATTCTCAAAAAATTTTGATTTATTCAAAATTTTCAATACTGTCATGAAAAATTTTGAAAAGCTCAAAATTTTCATAAATTTTTAAAACTCCTTAATTTTCTAAATTTAATTTAACTAAAAACCACATGGTTTAATTTATGAAACTTGAAAATTTTTAAGAAATTTTAAAATATTTTCTACATTGACATGAAATTGTCAAAAATGTAAGAAATTTTAAAAATCTTGAAAAGTTTCGAAATATTTATAAATATTAGGAAATTTTAATAAATGCGTGGTGGTTTTCGCAAGCAAGGGAGTGAAAATGAGCTTCAAAATTCAGGCCACCATTTCATAAATGAATAAGCCGACCTCGTCCGACTTTATATGATACATTTGCAACTGTGTCACAGTGTGAAATGTCCAAATAAATGATTATGGTCTACCACCCCGTTTATAAATGATTCCTTTGTTTTCTACAGGGAGAACACACTACCCGTCATATGAATGTTATTGAAACATATTTTCAGTGCTTTAGTTGCGCAGTGAATGTGTCAACTGAAATTGCTGAACGTTCTTTAAACGACTAGATTGATTGGAAAATTTATGAAGGTGTTTTTTTTTGCTAAATTCACCAACTATAACAGGCTTTCATCTTTTTTAGGCCAAGGGTGAATTTATTCCGACATGTATTTTTAAGAGCTTTTGACGTCACCAACCGGGGAAATGTTATTTAGTAAAAATTATCAATTTTGAAGTTTGGAACACCGGGAATAAATTTTTAAAACCAATAAACATCCGTTTTCATAAATTGGAAGAGGCTTAAAAGCTTTTCTTTGTAATAATGCTCAGATGCGTTTCATCGCGAGATGTTGATTGTAAATAAGACATTTTATTATTTTCGTGTCTTAAATGTGTATGTTTTCAACTCGGAAGTTGGCATTTCTGTAAATTGATTATGCTTGATTGATGGAAGCGGTAGTTTAGTAAAGAAGGTCAAAACCCTTAGCGGAAGCATCCCAGAACAAAAAAGTTAATTAAGCTGTTTCTATTTATGTTACAATCTTCACTTATCGGTCTGCAAGGTTCTTTAAGCATTTATTCAGGTTAAATACAGCAAATGAAACGTTCCAATCCACATATTTAATCCGGATCCCTAAGAGCCACATATTTACGCGTATATAAGGGGCATTTTCGTTTGTACATCGGACCAATACAGTTTTTGATGCAGATAAGCAAGTTTTCTTTAATACGGTTTAATTGTATTATTGGAACATGCTTTTGCAAAAACAAACTTCGAGAAGAAAACTTGCTGTTACATTTTGACCCAGCCTTATTGTGTTTTTTCTGCAAATAAAAAATTATGTTTACACTGGGGAGTTGCATGATTGGAGCGCCTTTACTTCATTACCAGCCCGATATTCGCCTAGATATTTGAGGACACGTGCGTTTGCGATACTTCTTTAAGATGTGTACACGTAAAACCAATAATTGGACAAATAGATATTGAATCCGAGCCGTTATGAGAACCAAATAAATAAGCTAAGAGCTGACCGTCTCCAGCAGCTGTCCACGGGCAATCCAACATATTGCCTCTCAGATACAAAAGCAATTTTCTGTTGAATAAAGAGAGTTTCCCCAAATTATTCTCGGTTGAATCATAACTGGAGGTTTCCTGCAACCACTCGCCAATAATATGTGGTTACTTGAGATACTCATGTAAGTTTTCAACATTTTCTAGATTTTCGATAGTTACGACGTTTTCGAATTTCAAATGTAATAATTTAATTTTCAATTCCTACTTTACACAGTAGATGTAATGTCATCAGTCTCATTTCCAACTCTTGTTTTGTGGGCATTAACCTCGTAGTCACTTTTAATACAAGTTAAGGGATTTAGGGAAAACGACGCAGTTACAAAGTTACAGCATATATGTGCAATACAAATACCAAATCGTAATTGAAACAAACATGATTAACTTTATTTATCAATTCCAGCTTTACTTCGTTAAAGTCCATATTTAATGAGTATCTGTATATAAAATACTTAATCACTTTAACAATATCTATTTATTTAAACCTTATACGTATTTCGGCATGTTTACATGCCATTGTCAAAGGTTATATGAAAGTAAACAGTTAGTGTTATAGCAATAGAACTTTTTTACTTATCTTGGTAATCGTCTGCAGATGACTTGATTTCTCATTCCAAAACGTCCAGTAGAGGAGAATTTAACAGATCAATTTGTTCATTCATTAACGGTACAGTTTTTAAATGTTTGGGAATTTCAAAAGCTTCTAGTATATCTAATTTACGTTTATCATCGCAAAAGTGTAAACATTTTATGGTGTTATTAGATGTCATTGAATGATTTTGTTCTAGTAAGTGTTTAGCGTAATTGGATTTATGTGGGTGTTTGTATTTGTAACAACGTACGTGTTCTTTATACCTAATATCAAAATTTCTAATTGTCTGGCCTATATAAACCGAATTACAATGCGAACAATTTAATTTGTAAATGCCTGATTTTAACAAATCGTCTGTTTTTGATTTTGCATTAAACAAAGTGTTTAAGATGTTCCTAGTTGTTTTAAAGCCTACTTTATATTTATTTGTTTTGTTTATAATTTTAGCAATTTTTTCGGATTTCTCACCAAAATATGGGATCGAAGCATATTTAATTGTATCGAACGAAGTTAGGATATTCGAATAAATTTTTTGAATGGCTAATTTATAATCTTAATAGTTCATTTGATTTAATTAATGAATTTTTAATTTTTATTAACAGCTTGCACCCAAACATAAAATTTACACTAGAAACTGAACAAAATAAGTCCATTAACTTTTTAGATTTAAACATAAAAATTAATTCAACTAATAAATTTGAGTACTCAGTTTATAGAAAACCTACACAAACAGACATTACAATACCACACGATTCTTGTCACCATAAAACACATAAATTAGCAGCATACAGGTCCCTGATACATAGGGCTTTGACGGTCCCTTTAGATGAAATTAATTATAATAGAGACATTTCAATTATTAAACAAATTGCATACAGTAATGGTTATAATGCTAAACTTATTGATACATTAATTAAAGAAAAAGATTATAAATTAGCTATTCAAAAAATTTATCCGAATATCCTAACTTCGGTCGATACAATTAAATATGCTTCGATCCCATATTTTGGTGAGAAATCCGAAAAAATTGCTAAAATTATAAACAAAACAAATAAATATAAAGTAGGCTTTAAAACAACTAGGAACATCTTAAACACTTTGTTTAATGCAAAATCAAAAACAGACGATTTGCTAAAATCAGGCATTTACAAATTAAATTGTTCGCATTGTAATTCGGTTTATATAGGCCAGACAATTAGAAATTTTGATATTAGGTATAAAGAACACGTACGTTGTTACAAATACAAACACCCACATAAATCCAATTACGCTAAACACTTACTAGAACAAAATCATTCAATGACATCTAATAACACCATAAAATGTTTACACTTTTGTGATGATAAACGTAAATTAGATATACTAGAAGCTTTTGAAATTCCCAAACATTTAAAAACTGTACCGTTAATGAATGAACAAATTGATCTGTTAAATTCTCCTCTACTGGACGTTTTGGAATGAGAAATCAAGTCATCTGCAGACGATTACCAAGATAAGTAAAAAAGTTGTATTGCTATAACAACACTAACTGTTTACTTTCATATAACCTTTGACAATGGCATGTAAACATGCCGAAATACGTATAAGGTTTAAATAAATAGATATTGTTAAAGTGATTAAGTATTTTATATACAGATACTCATTAAACATGATTAAGTACAAACATTTACACATGTAAAGTGATAGCGTACAATTGTGCTACGTACAGTAAAATAGTCAACTCTACTGATAATATAAGGGTACGGAACTACACAGATAATATACCAATGTAGGCAAGCATGTTCACAATGCAGGAAAAGTACTGATAACAAATTTTTTAATCGTTTCGAAAATGGTTTGCACCTTTGTATAGAACAAGCTCTGGACAAAGAAATTATGTGACAAATATAGCTTGTAAAGAATGGCCCATGGGGATATATTGTTTGCCAACATCTGGACATTTTAAGCATATCTAAAAGTGTGCAAGAGTTTCATTACTTGTGCGCTAGATGGCGGGATCTGAAAAGATTATTTAAATAAATTCTTTAATGAATTACAAAACATGACTAGACAAGTGTAGTGTAAAATATTTGCCGTGGTAAGTAGAAGCTGAAATTTTAGCTTGTATTTATAATGAACTGATAGACCATGAGAAGTTGAACTACTCTGATTAGCTAGGCTGACAAAATTAATTAAGAATAAACGAAAGACTATGAATTAAAGCTTATCTACAATATTTTATTGTCTAAAATATATTACGGAAAATGATTAAATAAAATTGCTATATGTACCATTACAAAAGCAAAGAAAAATAGCATTTCTCCGGAACGGTACACCGCTGAAGTTTTCGCTTGCAACTCGCGCTTTACAGATTTCTGCAACCTCTGCCGAGTCACAGAAGTATGGAGCTGTCATTTGCTCACTCATATTAGTTCAAAATCTGGAGTATAAAACTGTTAGCACCACAAATAACTTCTGCATTTATAAAACGAACTGGTAAAGTGTCTGTGAACGAAACTAAATTACACAGATTAAATATGAATAGTGTAAAAGAAGTTAGATGTCTTTGGAGCTTTTGCTCTACAGTTTGCTAGATCTGATTATCTTGAAGATTTCAGGACCATACACGGTAACAAATAAGTTGTTACTTTTAATTGGCCAATAAATGAGATTGCGGTCGTTTATACAAAGGTTTGTTTGTTCTTAACAACGTGAAAACAAATGTGAAGTTGCAAGTTTAAACATACTTTCTGCTATTTCGGCATGTTTGTATTAAATTTTTTTTAGAGATGGGCATTATCGAATGATTTATTTTCATAATCGAATGATTGCATTCGAAAACTATTTAATAGTCGAATGATTCATTCGATGTTTCTATGCTATAAAAAGTATTAAAAAAGCTTTCTACATGCTTCTCGAATGCTCCTCAGAAGGAATTTTTGTTTTCATTTTCTTTTCTCGGGACGCTCGGTAAAACACCGGTAACATTCAGCTTTGAAAAGTATTTTTATTAATTTCTTCACTTTTCAACGTAAAATCATTCGAATGGTTTTCTGTAACTTGTCGAGATATTACGATAATCGAATGGTTCGATTGTTTTCATTCGAAATATCTCATCACTAATTTTAATTAAACTTTGAAGCGTTTCTAGTGTTTCTTTATGCTTGGTTTTATTAGGTTTTATTT
This sequence comes from Ctenicera cuprea, assembly GCA_958336395.1. Lineage (NCBI taxonomy): Eukaryota > Metazoa > Arthropoda > Insecta > Coleoptera > Elateridae > Ctenicera > Ctenicera cuprea. Next base: position 2,323,060 of record OY284490.1, read on the forward strand.
CTTCTGTGTTAAAATAAATATTTTTAAGTTCGTAATACGGTGCAGTTGTGAAACATAAAAATGCAGCAATAAAAATCTATGCCGCAACCCGCCACTCACATTCCCCAATCCGGTGTAGGCAGCCGTGGGGTTTTAATGCCTGAAATCTTCTCTGGTATTTAGTCGTTCGGATTCGACGTTAAACTGTAGGTCCCCCGTACTCCACCTTAGCGCTAAGGAGGGTACGTGGCAGAGAAAAGTGCCGGAGCCCAGCAGTGAGACGTAAGGGCTGATTACGAATGCTTTTACTTAATACATTATTAAATTTAAACTTGAAACGTTTCAGGTAATGAAAACCATATGTAGCTAGCTAATATTATGTTTTATACTGTGAAACGATTTATAAGGTCTAAAACCAATATTTGTTTTAATTTGCAAGGTTACTTTTGTCGTTATTAAATTTTCCAAACAGTACAGAAAAATATTGAGCTTTTTTGCATAATTATGAGAAAAACCACGCCAATCGCGATGGTTATACACCAACATGCAACATTTATAGAGCTTCATTATTTTTGAGCCGTGGGTTATTTCCCGCCCACCTCGTATTTGACCATTCTTAACATTTTATTATAATAATATCATTTCCCATGAGTAGGCGGAAGTCAGCAAAACAATATAAACCGACTTGATCGATCGTATCTCAAAAAACTTTCCTTCTTCGTGTTAGCAAAATTCAATTTACGACGGGAAGGTCTCGGAACCAATTTATTTATTTAAATTGTCTTGTTAGTGCATTTAAAATTTATCTTTTACCATTGCTGATGTTTTTTAGCTTTTATTTTTTATTGCCTACAAAATGTAATTTTTTTTCAAGTTCACATAGCAACGCATACAGAAAAATATCTAAAATTAACTGCAAAAAATCATTGAACCTTGAAACCCAATCTGAAGCAAATATGACTTGTTGACCTACAACTAGCGTCGCTTACATACCTGGGTGGTCTTAGTCTAGCATTACGAACATTTCAATTTACTAAATGAAAACGGGGCTCTGTGCAATTAATTCCGCGGGCAAACAAGTAAACATTCCACCCCCATTGTTAGACACAAAAGCACCGAATCGTTCTTTAATTTCCTACTTAATGTAAAGTTTAAAGGATATAGGCGTTTAGGCTAAAGTTTCACCGCAATAATAGCATTTAAGAGAAAATTCTACATGCTCTTTTTAACATAAAAAATTCCCATTGGAATAACTGTTACGTATGTGCGAATTCCACTAAACTAAACCAATGAATATACAGAGTGAGTTTAGGAGGTTTGCACAAACATTGAATTGAATTGAATTTTATTAGCATTGTAGTGTTGTATTAAAACACTAAAATATATTAGTGTATCTTATTAAATATAGCTTCAATAGTATGTACAATATTGATTTACAACGGTTCAAAAAAAATAGTTTCCTCCGGAACGGTACACCGTTGGAGTTCTCGTTTGCAACTCACGCTTTACAGGTTCCTGCAAACTTAGTTGTGCTGCGAAACGACTGATTGATTAATTTATAAACAAATTTTGCGCGGCTTTGTTGGTAAGTTTTAGCTTTAACTGCTGGGGGGTTAAAATAAAAATATTTTAAAGTAGGAAATTTAATATACAAAATGGTATATGATTAAGGCTATTTCTTCATCTAATAGAGCTGGGCTGGACATATAACAAGAAGAACCGATGACATAGACAACCCGATTACTGCATTGGAGACCAAGAACGAGTAAACGTAACGTAGGAAGACCCTTAACTAAGTGGTCGCACGACATCAGAAAAATGGGAGGACGCCAATGGTACAGAGTTACAGAAGATAGAGAAAAATGAAACCGTATGGGGAGGACTTTGTCCAATATTGAACCAATAATGTCTGAAAAAAGAAGGCTTATTAATTATGGGAATTAATAAGTACAGCTGGGGATTTCTCCCGTAGCTGCAGTAAAAAGAAAAGAAAATTCTGGAAAATAAACGGTTTCAGTACTGCTTGGAAGGGAGAACAACCAGGCCGGGAGTCAAACCCGGATTCGCTGCATTAGTAGCCTGCGCGCTTACCGCCGAGGTACGGCCGTTCCTGTTACCTTACGAATGCTCAAACGCAACGTACGGCAATTGCAGAAGTAATGTGGTAAATAGCGTGCGTACGCAACACACTTTTCACGCAGACGTGAGTAACGACAAACGTCGTCTTATATTTAGCAACGTTTGTCGTGGCTCACGTCTGCCTGAAATATGTGTTGCCTATATAAGACTATTATTATCTGCGACATTACTTTTGCACCTTGCTGTACAAGGTTTAATAATTAACTATAGAATTTGGTGCTAGTGTGGTTGATGAGAAATATAGCTAAAAAGCAATTTCTCATTATATCCCGTTTCAAAAATCAGAGATGCTCGCGTTTATAGGCAGGAGCAACTTACGAATAGTTTCATCCTTGTTGGGACTCTTGAGTTAGTCGTAGTTCCTATCTAGTGAAAGCATATGAATATGAATGGTTCCGACAATATCAACGGTATAAGATGTTAATATTGCACGTCAAGGAAATTTAACGTAGAAACGCAATGCATGCATCCATACCAATTTGCGATCTGAACTTGGTAAGCTGGTATCAAAAACCACCAAATGGAATGAATTACAAAAAAACACTCGCGATTCTCGCTCGTGATATAATGGCCAATTTTAAAGCATTTATGGTTTTATTACAGAAAATTGAACTACGAGATTGAACACCTATACCGTGTGAATTTTCCGAGCTTCCATGAGAATAACCAAATTTTACGCGTTATTTTGAACGTAAAAGAATTTAATATTTGCACAACTGCAATTTTTTAGCGACGATTTTGTGTCTGTAGTGTAATGTAATATTCCGATATATAGCAATGAAAGTGTCGCTCGCTCATAAAGAGACTAATAACAAATGTTTGTTGGCTTTTAATATTCCCATAAAACTTTAGCCTTGGAATTGGACATACAAAGAAAACGGTATCACTTATTTGCACAAATTTGCTGCACAAACATTAATTTCTAGTGGGTATTGAATTAGGTCGCAGCTAGTCTATAGACTATAAATAGACAAACACTAATTGGTGCTTACCTTTACAATAGAGTGAGATAACCATAATCATTTGTCAGCATTTTCCCTCTATTGATTTATGAGTGCTTATGCCCCAGATTACCAGAGGGCAAACACATACATTAATTATTTTTTGTGGGCGTGGAAGGATCTCTCAATATCAAGAGAGTATAGAGAAAAAAAGCTTAATCCCGCGAAGGGATTATTTACTTTACGTCAAAATTCAGTGTCAATAAAAAGAAATGGCTGGAGGTTCATATAAAGGTCACGTTAATTCGTTTTCTGATAAAAGTTCCACCCTTTTGGGAAACGGGATAACTGATTGAAAAAAGGGCGTCGTATTACAAAGCTTTTTTAAATATTCTATTACAAAGAACTACCAGTATCTGTTCTGAATAACAAAAAAGAAAGTTTTGGCTTTTGAACACAGTTCATAAAATGATTCTTTGGCAAGTTTTATCAAATTGGGAGAAATTGCCTTAATACAGTGCAATACAAGAAAAACCAAAACTTGAATTATATTCTAAACAAATAAAAAACCTTTTTTATATGTAATCCTCGCTTTGAATTTTTTTTTAAATTTCAGCACAATTGTGCTCTTGTTTCAAGAACTTTATGTACTAAATCCGGATCCCTTCTACCTGCCTTAAAATTTTAGTGTGAGGCCCCCGATACTAGAACGTATGTTGATTTTTACGCATCTATTATATAAGGCGCATATTTCTTTGTACAGCAGACCACTACAGCTTTTAAGGCAGATTAGCAAATTTAGGTTCACGTCTGCACATAGCTCGCGTTTAGGTCTAAGACATTAGGGCGCGGTTGTTAGGGCGCGAAAACAATTACAATTAAAATTACAATTGCAATTGCAATTACTCTTACACTTACGGTTACTGTTACAGTTAGATAGATCCGGCTCTGAGTAAAATAGAGAAGTGTCAAGGAGATTGACGTTGAAAATATAAAACAGTTTTCGCACCCTAGTGTCTTCGCGCGTTTGCTAACGTCTCTGCGCCTAATGGCTCGCGCACTGGTGTCCTCGCGCCTATTCGCTCGCGTTAATTAACAAATCAGATTCGGTGCCTGGCTGAACACCTAAGGATTTTTTTCCTGGAGATTTTTACAGGGGTTTATATTTTTATTAATTTTTTTACTGGTGCTGTTTTTCCCGGTTTTTTTTGTAGGCTTTTCCCACAGGATTTTGTTTCCGCCTGCACCGAATGGTGTTCGAGCGCCTACACAGGCAGGGTAACCGCGTCTCAACCGCACCGCATGGCGTCCGAGACCACGGCCGGCCGTGTGTCACCCACACCGGCAGAATGCGGCCGTGTGTTACCTGCACAGGCCGGGTAACCGCGTCTCACCCGCACCGAGTAATGTCCGAGAACACCGCGGGCGTGTGTTAGTCGCACCGGCGAGAAAGCCGGAATACAGGCACCGAATTCTGTCAGCGGTGGCGCAAGCAGCTCTCATTCCCGAGACTGGCTCAGCGATACGGTTTCTGCTAGCCTATGTATTAAATTCGGAACTGTCTCAACCGCGGATTTCAACTTTACGCGCCGACAAGCTTATGCCCTTAAATCTCGACAAAGTTTATTTATGGTTTTGCTTGGATCTAATGATTATGTTGCAGTTACGTACGGCGCCGCGGTAAATGATTTAAAAAAATAAGAAGGTAGAGGGCACGAGCTTAGCTAATTTTGAAATTTAACATCAAACATCAACAACAATTCCAACAAACAATGAATAAATCAACAAAGCACCAGTTTTACGTATTTAAATTATTTCAAATAAATAAGGGGCTCGGTCACGAACTTCAGAAGATTTCGGTCTGCGTAGAAACCGGGCCGAAGCTTCCGTGTCCTGGTGGTGGCACGGCTTTGTGTGAGAAGAAACTTGCGGTGCCAAGGGAGACCTGGTGTATCCGCTGTTTCGCTCTTGAAGGAGCTTGTGATGCCCCGAAGGGGGTTCGTCGAGACCTGGTGCAGCCGCTGCTTAGCTCTTGAAGGAGCCTGTGGAGTTGTGTATCTTCGAACCTTTAATAATTCAATCCGGAAGCGGGTTGAAATTGAGGGTTGCTTAGTTTTAATCTTGAATCCGTTTGATACGATTTTTGTAAATAAACTGACTTTCCCGTGCAAATGCGTTTGCGTGTATAACCCTTAAAGTGCCGTTGCGTAGCAATTTAAATAAACATCTGCAAATGGATGGAATTTAATATAAAACAGAAGTGGCGTTGTTTAGTTACGGCTGCAGAATATAAACAAACATTTACTGAGGGGAAAAATTTAATACTTCTTCTTCTTCTTCATCCTTCACCTCGAAGGTGTCGAGGACTTTCACTTACGAAATATAAATCGCCATTGCATAGCAACATATAGTATAATTAAACCCGCATAATTCTAATATTTCTAACCAAAGGTTCGTCAATAATTGATTATTTTACGTCAAATAAAATTTTTGACGGCTGTATATACGTAGTAACTATCGGGGCTAAAAATTTATGGTTATTTTTGAAAATATTATACGTAATTATTTCTGAAATATGGGTAATTGTATATAAATTCTGGCGAAGTAATTCGTCCCTTTTCGCCATTTTAAAGTCAAAAAACGATAAACAATTTTGCGTAACAAAATAAGTACATCAACGTTTTGATTCATTCCAAATAGAATAAAAATAATTATTACCTCTAGATGTCACTGTAATCGTAATTTGGTGTTTATACGGTTTAGATGCTCTCTAAACACTCATGTATATGAAACATTTAACAGTAACTCAAAGTACACACACAGTCTGAAGGGTAAATAGAGCAAACACAAACATAATTTAACTTCTTGTTGAACTTGCTTCAGTTATATTCAATGTTTAATAGACTAAAGCGAGCTCATAGATGTTAATTTTGGGTAAAAATTGTTTATAATTTCAGCAAACATATTGAAATTGAACGTAATTTAACTACTTGAATATTTATTTATTTGACACAATTACATTCACCTATTGCTTTTCTTTGTAATTTACCAATATTTCCAGTATTGATTTCATAAAAATATTTTATAACGGGATTTTGATGGAAATACATGTTTTGGCCACCCAGAAGCTATAAAACTCCGTTTTACTTTTTGTTTTAAATAAAGTAAAAAAACTGCAATTTCCTAAAGTTGCTAAATAATTGTTTGGTTTTAGACGTAACAAATTGAATTTTCAATGGCGGAAATTGATTTTTTGACTTCAAAAATTATCTTTTTTACGTTTTAAAAACTTCGTATAAAATTGTTTAATTATTAAATCTTGTAATCGAATTTTATGTCTAAAATTATTTTATTGACATCAAAAATCCGTTTTATAATCGTGCAGTCAATTAAATACTAAATATAATAGAATAAAAGAACCGAAAAATTATTTGTAAATTATCTTCAGACGTAAATAAATGTTTTTTTGACGTCAATAATGGATTTTTGGCGTCAAAAAATCGTTTTCACATGTCTAAAATTTCGTTTTTGTCGTCAAAAATTCATTTTTATACTTCCAAAATCGTTGTAATTCGGATGAAAATGCTCATCAATTAAATCGTGTAGGGATTCGAATTTTTGACGTCATAAATTATTTTTTTTTAAGTCATAAATCTATTTTATATCGTCTAAATATTATTACTTAGCGTCTGAATACCGTCTAGGCAAATAAATATTAATTATAAAGTAATGAGAGAAGAAATTATTAGTAAATTATTTTCAGACCTCAGTAAATGTTCTTTTGACGTCAGTAATTAATTTATTTTTTTTTAATTTGTGAAAGCGGTTTTCACATGTCAACAAATGTTTTTTAAAAATTGTGACATTTTTATTGACGTCAAAAAAAACTGTTGAAATTATTAATAATTACGTATTGTTTTTAATTAGTACATTAAAAAACAGTTTTTAGGTGTCAAAAAAACATGTATTGACGTCATAAAATCGAATGAGGTTTTGACGTGAAACATCAATTATTGACGTCAAAAACCAATTATTGATCGACACCAGAAAATATATATGAACGTCCAGAAATATTTGTTGGCGTGAACAAGTCATTTGTCGTAAAAACACATTTTTGACGTCAATAATGTGATTTCCTTTAAATCCATTAACCAGAGCAGCACGTGATGGCTGCTCAAAATACGTTAAGGGATATCCCGTACCTTTTTAGATGTATTTTTTGTGATTCAATGTTTTTTGTGGTGTCTGAAAGATCTTTTTGACTCTAAAAATGCTTTTTAGCGTCAAAAAATGGTTTATGACGTCAAAAATATATTTTAATCAATTAGATATTTCAATAAAATGTAAAACGGCTTTTGACACGGTACTCCATAACGTTGTTTTTAAAATATGTTTGTGTGTGTGGGTGGTTGTGTGCGTTCAAAAAAACAGTTTTTGACGTCACAAAAATCGAATGCGATGTTGACGTGAAAACCCAATTATTTATCGCAATAATTATTTTTTGATGCCAGAGGATAAATTATTCACGCCCAGAAATATTTTTTGGCGTCAATAAATGTTTTTTGGCAAAATTTTTTTATGTAATTCACAGTTTTGTTCCAGTGTTGGCTTTGTATTTGCTGCAACTAATATGATATATTTAATATGTTAATTAAACTCTTGTTTTGATTTTTGTTAGCTTTAAAGAAGTCTGCAAAAATTTTGAAATAATACAAAAATTGTTTTCCTTTTTATTTTTCGGCTCTTGGAGATCACAGGTGCGCGCCTAGTCGATTATGCTTAAATGGGCCACTACTGTTGAAGCTAGAACGTTGTTTGAAAATATGCAAATTAAAAGTTTTACAAAGTATGGGAAAGCCCAGGCGAAATGTTTCGCTTATTGTCAGCTTTCCAATAGTAAGTTTTCCCAAAATTCTAAACGTGTCCTATACGTGTTTATAGGAAAATTGATGATAGCACCAAGTTTCACTAATATTAGTTCTAAGTTACAACGATGTTTGTGTCGTGACGCTGCTTGCTTGTCAAAGTTTATATATTATATGAAACGACTTTATGAAATTTAATCATATATATTGTTAAACTTTACCAACTTTGCACTAGCGCCTGTTAAATGTTTTTATTAATCGAAAATTCTGTTATAAAACTTGTTGAAACTGTCTGGAATAGTGGTTTATCATATTTCTGGCAGTGTAATAAATTTTGACTTTACATAAATAAACTAGAAACTGCTGGATTGTGACGGTTCTTATTAATAGAGCTTTTCTGAAAAATATTCCTTCAAATTTGGCCTCTAAAACAGAAATGGAAATTTCGTAAACAAACCGCGAAGTAACTTTCCTTGATTTTTACTGAATTTAAAAATTATAATTGAACCCAAAAGATATCTAATTATGTCTTCAAGGTAGATGTGAAATATCGAATCGAATTAATTTCTAAGTTGGTAATAAGCAAACACGCTTACGATAAAATAAATTGCTTTTTCAATATTAAACTTGTGATGGATCGCTTTCTACGAAATTATTTTATATTAAAAGATTAAAAATGTTTGGCACAAAATATGAAAGTTGTGAGATAACGCTAAAAGCAATTATAAAAGAAAATTTTCTTTTGTAACAACGTAGGCATTTAATAAACGTTTTTTTCTACGCATTTTAACGTTGATACAATATGTAATATGAATGCAATGAAAAAACTACAAAGGGAAAATTTCATCAGATTTTAAACAATTTTTTCATTCACTGAATTTCTTAAATTTTTCTCTTATATTTATGATGTATTCTTTTGGATACTTTATATTTTTCTAAATTTAATTTTAATTTTTTGAACATTTACTAAAATCTAGAAACCACTACTAAAAAATTAACCAATTGAAAATTGTAGAAATATATCCGTTTTTCCACCCTAGTTTGAAAATAGCTCTGGGCTTAATTTACAGAAGTTTGTTTCTTTAGCATAACACGCTGCGTAGTTCTTTCATATTTTGTGATATGAATAATTTACAACATATCTCGTTTGTAAAAAAATCTCTTAAAAAGTCAATTTGTACAGGATTTTCCACGTAACCTTGAAAGTTCTCCTCCGTTCATTTCCATGGCAACTAACTGTAGATGTTTCAAAGCTTTTCGAAAAGAAACATTCTGGCGCATAACTTAGAGGCGTATAGAAACTTCGGTGTCAATTTATTATTATATTGATCTTGGATTAACATAGACTTAACGTCAAGTCGGGCTAGCGGGTGGTTCCGTGGTTACAGTGGTTAGAGCCTCTGGCTCTAGAGTTAGATTCCCAACGGCCGGCAGTAGGTTCGAATCCTCTGCACATCGGAAATTTTTCTGAATAAGTTAAATCCGGCATGTCCTTGAACGTTGTAAGTGGTGTGTATGTTGGGTTGCATGTCTTTTTGGGGTGGGGCTTGGTTGACCGATGAATTAATAGCGCTAAGTGCGCTGAGCCCGGGTAAGGGGGCCCCATGATTCTTAAAAAAACTTCACGCTCGATCACAGTACACGCGCAATCGCGGAATGTATATTGTATGCTATTGTATCTGGTATTAAGTTACTTGCGTGGAAACATGCTGTATTTTTAAGCGCTGGTGAGGTTCTGTCGCGGCTCCTGACTCATTGTCGCTTTGATGTATCTTGATTTTGGTTTGTGGTAGTTGGTTAAGCAGTACATTTTATCAATATTTCTAATTATTTGTCTTGAAGTTGTTGTTTTTTTTCATTTAAGAAGCTCTATTAATACATACGTATGTACACTATATGCCGCTCAAAATAACTTGTACTTATAAGATTATTTTATTAATAAGTAAAATATATGATGAAAAGGTAGTACATTGTTATTTTGTTTGTAAAAAAATAAACATTACACTATAAAACTTCGATATTTAAGTAGAAATTAAAGAATTAATTTTTTATAAACAATTAATTCAGATATAATCCATACAATTATCGCAGTAAGGATGTTTCATGTACCTTCGCATAGGACGTCTTATAAACATCCATCGAGGATGTCTTAGAAACGTCCATAGTTGTGACAAATGAAACTTATGGACGTTCATAGGATGTCCTCAAAGTGTAAAGCGGATGTCCTACGAACATCCACAACATCCATTACGGATATCCATAGAATATTCTATGGACATCCCTGTGCTATACGGGTAGGTGTTTGTTATATCGCTTTGTAACTACGAAAATTATAAAACACCACTTTGTCGAATATTTAACTACTAATATGGCAATGCATGATATAGTCTTATTGAATACCACTCGACTATCAAAAATTATTAAATGCTTTTGCCTCTTTAAGACCCGACGTGTTGCCTAAAAACCTACTCGCCTTTCGGTCGGCAAAAGTATTTCCGATGATCTTAAGTAAATAAAATATTATTAAACAATAAATGTCAAAAAAACTTGCACACAATTTTTTACAATTAAAATAATCTTTGCAAACTTGACTGATTATGTTAACATTTTTAGGTTATTTGTAATAACCAAATGTCAGCACAGCAACCTTTTACAGAAAAAAAAAACTTGTTTTGTGATAATTTAAATGTGTTCTTGTTACATTACTACTGATAATTTCACGAACTCGAAGCCGGAGTGAAATTGTCTCCAATTAACTAGCACGAGTTAAAAATCGGGCCAAGTTTATCGGAAATCGCGATCAGTAGCTATATTACTTGTGATAATACTGCAGCATGGGTTATTGTCGTTATAATTCGAATTTCAGTGACTGATTTTTATGAGAATTTGTTTCATAATCGGTGCTTAGATGTACTCGTTAATTTCTCAAGGTAATTTGGTATTTGTTTACTAAGTGTCTTGATGAAAACATTAGATTTGCAAATTAGTACAAATATTGTCATTAACATCAAGGCACTCTAATATTTACTATATCACGCCTTGCAAAACTTTGAAATTGTCACCAATTTTAATACAATTTGTGGTGGCTTGTTGGTTTATCATCGTGTCGTTTGGAGAAGCGTGAAAAGGACTCCACGAACAGGCTAATTATGTGTAAATATTACCCTTCGCACAAATATTTACTTCTACAGCTGAAACTGTTGAAATTTTCCTCGTTTGTGATGTAAATCACTGATTTTGGTATTTTTATGAAGTTTCAAAACAAAAATGTTAGTGCCACGGATCATAATTGAAATGATTACTTACATACTGTGACTAAAACGTGTTCACTTGCCAAAATTTCAAGGTCGATTTTTTATGCAAATCCAATACCTTCGCATAGGTACTCTACGATGTAAAAAGTAAAATATTGTACATTTTCAGAACCTGCGTTAGGGTAGTACCAAATATGTTTTCTTCTTAGTTGATGCAACATTTTTTCATTCATAATATATTAACTAATCAGTGCGTCGTATTTACCGCTTCAGCATCCGATAGAAAAGTGTATGCCGGATATTTTAGACGCACAAAATTTTATGACGAATAAGTTTAAGCAACTAGTCATAGGTATTATTTGCTACATTTAAAAATACAATTAGTATTGACAATTCGATATAATAAGCGAAAAATAATCTACTCGTACATAACCCGTGAATTTGAAAAAGCAATCGGGGTAAATCTGAAATAGCAATCGGGGTAAATTTGTTCTGCTATGCAAATTATCTTAATTTTTAAATCAGAATATTTTCAATGCGCTTGTTGTACTGTTGCAAAAACAAATAAAATTAGCCCACACTGATCTTAGTTCGACCATAGCAAAATTCTGTAAAATTTCAGAGATTGTAGGTATACTAGATTTTTTACCTTACTCGCCGCTACACAAAGTATAAATAGAAGTAAGGTATTGTATTCGTCGTCTAGGATTTAGAGCAAATGCGATCATACATCGAAGGTTTTATTTATTATCAAAATTTGAAAGTTTTCCAAAAATATTCAAGGTATTCAAATTTTTTTCTCAGAAATATTCAAAATATTAGGTATTAAATGCGAGGAAGGTCCCGTGGCGGTTGCTTAGCAGCTTTTTACTCCTCACACTTGACCATTTTCTATAAGAAATTCGGAAACTATGCAAGAATTTTGAAAATTTCTCAAAATATTCAAAATATTTGTAAACTTCCAAACTTTCCAATAATTTATATTTTTCAAAAATTTTTTGTTTTAAAAGTCATCAAAATTTTATTATCATTATTTTCATTTTTGTTAGTTTTAAAATTTAAATTTTGAAATTCCTAAAAGTTTTGAAAATTTTTATATATTTTATATTTTCCGAAGAAAACTTTTTCAAAATTATAAGTTGTTTGTAATTTTCAATAATATTCAATATTTTCAGTTTAAATATGTAGAAAATTTCAAATATTTTCTAAAATTTCGAATTAATTAAAAATTATCAAAAATGTCAATCAGTCGAGAAAGGTCTCGTGGCGATTGCCCTACAGAATTTTATTTCTAGTGCTTGACCGTCTTCTATAAGACTTATAAGAAATGCGGAAACTTTTTCAGCGAATTCTTATGCTATGTGACTTATGTGGGATCAACGATGTATGTTTACTTGTAAATTTATGACCTCGTCTGTGTGTAAAAGAAACTTCCATGGAAAATAATTTGAATCTGTCGGCAATATAAGATCAATATCCATCCTACACAATGCTAAATTTGTTATGCTTGATGTTACTAACCTTAGTGCATCCATACCAGCCAATGAACCGAAACAAAACAATTTTGTCCCATAAAATAAACAAACGAGATAATAAATTGGAAATCATAAAGAGATCTTACACGTGTTCACCGATCAGGATGTGAATCATTATTGCAACATTTTCCTAACTAATAGAACAGAAAAAAGTACAAAAACTAAATTCAGTAAAAAAAATTTGCTCACATGTTTTTTTACCTTCTTCATTCACTATACGAAGTATAGCCACAGAGGAGGGTATTGTGATCGTCATGTAGGATTTGGAGCAAACGCGATTATTCAGCGAAGTTTTTTTTTGCTTTGAGTTTACTAGCCGATATACGAATTACGCCTAAAAATACATTCATGCTATATATTTTCAACCTAAACATTTTGACTAATAGGCAGGTTTTAGGGACTTGGGAGACCGATAAAGCGTACGCTGCAGCGGTGTCTGTCTGTCTGTCTGTGTGCCTGTACATACTCCTTACAGTCCAAACGCCTTAACGCAGAAAAATGAAATTTAACTCAAAGATGGTTAATTGCAGTGGGATGAAACTGCAAGAAAATGAGGTTGGTCCCAAAAAAGAGGGCCGGGGAATGTATTTCAAAATAAACGCGCTCGTAAAATAACCTTAGATTCGTATTTTACGCGTGTCAAATAGCCGATCTGCGCAAACACAATCTTTCGATCACTTCCCATGGACCCCCCCCCATCGTTTTGTTTTTTCAAAAATTTACGATTTCGGCTTTGAAATCGGTACGAGCACGTTAAATGACAATAAGAACAACTTTCTATGGGGAAAACACCACTGGGAGGTCTCTTTTTTGTCGTTTACTTAAACAGATTAACTGAGTAATCTCCAAAAAAACGGCTATCGCCAAATTATGTAATCGATTTTGAGATTTCAATGGATAAACGCTGACAAACTAAAAAAAGCAAAGTATCATAAAACCACTCGATTTCTTAAAAAATGGGGGGTTCCTACTTCAAATGGATGCGGTCGGAAAAGAACCTTAGATTCGTATTCTACACATGTCGAATAGCCGATCTCAAGCTTCTTCTTCCTGTTATAGGCCAGTGGCCTGTTTAATACCCGCAACTAGTGCGGGTTCTGTGCGCCTTTTTTGCACGTATGCCGGGCAGGAGGCTGGCCTTACCCGTCAAAAAGAGAAGAAGTTCCACTAAATGGTTTACGATTGCCAAAGATGTTAGTATGACAACCGGGACGAACGGCTTAACGTGCCCTCCGAAGCACGGTTGGTTGCAGATGTACCCCTATATTGGTCAACCATCCGAGTGGGGACCAGAGCGGACAGTGCTTAAATTTGAATACCGTATGACCGGTAGCCGCAGTTCTCCGCCATGCAACCAACTGCGATCTCAAGCCCCCTAACGAATTTTCGAAATTAAAAAAGTGTACAAATTTCGGTTTAAAAATCGGTATGAACATGTTCAAATGACAATAAGAACAATCCTCCATTGAAGAGGCACCTCTGGGAGGTTTTCTTTTGGTCTTTTACCTGAACAGTTTAATTGGATAATCGCCAAAATAGGTTTATAAAACCAAATAATGAAATTTTTTTAAAATTTTTTACATATTTTTATGTATTTAAAAACTTTTAAAAATATAAAATTTTTCAAAAGTTGTTAAGTAATTCAATATTGAAAAATTTCAAAATTTTGAAACATTTACAAATTAAATTTTTTAAACATTTCAAGTCAAATTTTTAAAAATTGTTATAACTTCCTGCAATTTACAAAATTTCACAATTTTCAAAATTTTTAAGTTATTGAAATTTTTCGCAATTTTCAAAATGTCGAAACCCAAAATATTTTACGTTTTCAAAAGTTTTCATAATTTCCAAAAATCGTTAGAATTCAAAATTTTTGAAATTTTTTATTCTTTTCAAAATATGATTTTTGTCAAGAAATTTAAAAAACATTCGGTATACAATATATTCGAAATTGTTTCGAGAATTTAAAAAATATTCTAAATTTTCATAAAATTGTCAAAATTTTCGAAATATATTAAAAGTTTTCAAAAATTAACATAAATGCGAGGAAGGTCTCTAGGCGGTTGCCCGCACCTTTTTTTTTATTACGTCACTGTGCAGAAATCAATATGTAGAAGCAATTCAATTTGAAAAACAACGTTAAATGAAAAATTACAGCTCACCCTCGTTATTTATTTCTTTTTTGCGTTTCAAGCTGAAAATAACCACTTTTCACTGTCCTTATACAATTTTCAGAGCTTCTAAAAACCCCAGCTAGTGTTTCCGGGTTTAACGTGTGAATTTTTATTTAAATTACATCAAATGCGTTTTCCTGCGTTCTCTTTTCGTGCTGGTAATAATAATACAATCCCTTTTTTTGTGCGAAGCGAGGCTTTTTCAAAACCAGATGTTTCTAAATTTACTGACTAAAAGGACCACATAAATCATTTTAAGTTGCGATTTGGAAGCGAAAAAATATTTCAAGCTTTGTTTTTACCGGATTATTCCGGCAAATAGGCATCCTCAAAACGGAAGAGGTGGTAATATTTTAATTAATTATTCCGTTAAATTTCCCAAGAAACATGAAAGCGAACAGCGATATTGTTTTAATATGTTTCGCTGTACGCTTTCAGGAGCTTTTCAGTTGTTTTGGCGATGATTTTTGGTTTACCTCTTGAATTTTAATAAGAATTTCGTTGTTGAAATGAAAATTCGATCTGTGAAACAATACCAAAAGCGAGCACTATGAAAATATGGTAATTTTGGGGTATCTGAGAGGATTGATTTTTACAAATCAACCGAATTTAGCTAATGCGTAATTTTTTTTAAAGGTTCCCCGACATGAGGACAGTAACAAACTGTTTCGTCTTAAACTTGGCAGCTGCAGATTTATTGTTTGCTCTCTCCATTCCTGCAGTGGCTTACACAAGGATCGTTCCAACGTGGAAGCTGGGAGATATCGCCTGCAGATTTATACCCTATACGCAGGTAATAAAGCAGAAGATATATAAGAAAAGTGTTACATTGTAAGGGATGTAAGGATAAAGATTGTGCCGCCGCCGCCGCCGCCGGTTTTTAGCGAAAAGATTGTTTTTTTGCGCGCGATCATGGGGCAATTTTTGCGGTGCAGTATTTTTGGTTTTGTGTAATTTTTTTTTGCTAATTACTTCCGTTGTAGTTTATTTTTAGTGGTGCTTGTTGTTTTAATGGATTATATACAGGGTGGTCATACACACAGAAAACTATAGATTTTAAGTGTTGCCTGCCACAAAAAAATCTAGTGGCGTAAGATCTGGAGATGTAGCTGGCCACTATATTGCTCCTCTTCTGTTCATTTACTTATTAGGAAATTTATAATTTAATCAATGCCGGGCGGGTAATACGTGGTGAGCAGCGGCTCCGTCTTGCTGACAGTGAAGATGGTCTGCATCCAGTTGTAAGTTTTCATGTTCGTGATGTTGGTTTTCTAGCGCTTCTGTCATTACTTATACTCATACTTATTTTTATTATCCAAGGAACTGTACAGAGCAATGTAGGCATTGTCAAAATACAAAATACAAGTCACCAATTATTTAATATAAATTACAAATTAACTAAGAAGGCAATCTGTTCAACAATTTTTAAAAGCGAATCTTTCACTAAAAAACTGGGAATTTGGTCGGGACCAGAAGACTTCTTATTCTTTATTGTTTTGTACAAGACAGCAACAATTTCCTCGGGAGTGAATGCCCGCCTTTAAGCGGAGTTTTTTGGAAAAAGATTAAAACTAGAAACTACCCGAGCTGGATTTGCTGCAGACTCTCCCCAAACTTCAATTTGCGCTCAATTTCCAACAGACCCGTTATCAGCAAAAATTTCAATCGTGCGAGACATTTCTACCTGGATGCCTTTAGTTAAAGTTCTCCGGCCACATTCATTCTCGGCTCTGTAAATGAAAATTAATTCTAATGTTATAACTAAAGTGTAAACCATCTCTAATGTAATAAATAACTACTGTGCAGGACCAACAAACAATTATAAAATTTTTTTCGCAAAATTATAACAATGTTGGTCGAAATCTATGGTACCGGGGTGCGTTTACTACATTTTTCTAGCGCTTTAATTTAATGTCACATAAGGGATAAAGTGCTATTTAATTGCTATCTATCATCGATAGCTCCCACAAACTGCATGTCAATATCTTTTCTGATTCTCTTAATAATACGGGTGGATACTTTTCAAATGGCCACCCTGTATATAATCCATTAAAGCAACACGGCCTGTATATTCACGCAGTACTTATGTGTAAACATCACTTGATGATACATTCAAAACAATTTAATTCAGAATAGAGACTGAAAAATGCTGACCTTTAACTACTATTATTATGCAAACCGATATAAAAAAGCAATTGGAAAAAGCATAAATTATAACAAACAAGCAAAAGAGCGTAGGGGTTTCTGTAAATATACCGGTTTGAACTTTTCTAAAAAATTATCCTATGCCTTCTAACCGAAGGTATTTCATTCAATATTAAATATTTTCGCTGTTGTTAAATTGTGTATTTTTAGCAGTCGCTCAATAGAAAAATAAAGCAAATTTTTGCAGAGCTATTTAATATTCGGACGGGTCTGTTACGCTCCTCTTTTTTGGTATACCAATCAAGTTCTCCTTTCTACAGGGTGCCTATTTTATCAGCAAACTGTTGTTCTCATTACAGCAATCTATGACATGCAACGTGTGTTGCCTACTCGGAAAAGTTAAGGGGTTAGATGATAAAATGGGCACTCTGTATATGTTATAGTCAAGAATGAGACGTAAATTCTCCCAGACTTTATAAATATAAATTTCTAACTTTTCCAAAATTCACGTGCACTTTTTTGCAGGAGGGGTCTTAAAACATTTATGGCTGTAATTTCTCTTATAAAGTGTTATATCCGGTGCTTTGTTTATCGAACGGCGTGAGTCCCATTTCCCTAACCAAATTAGGGACCGAGCAAATGGCAAAAGAAACAACAATTTGGTCCCATTTAGCGGCCGTACAGAAAATCTGACGACCTTTTTGGATTTTAAATGTCGCCCGAAAACCGTTTTACAAAACCGGAAAGAGGCCGAAGAAAAAAATAAGAACTTCTATGGCGACTTGAAAATTGTATTCGCTGACTGCCCTCACATAGAAAAGTGTACAGAATGAAAATTCACAATCGAATACGGCTCGAAACAAAAGACAGTAACATAGTTTACTTCAGCAGAAGAAATATTGTTTAATATACTTTCCATTGTAAGTAATGAGATGAGAGCTAGCAGCTGATTGCGTTTTAATACTACAAACATACAGTGTACACCCAATTTTCGTATTTGCATAGAAAACTGTACTAGTCTGATACATACCAATATACATACGAATAAGCGCCTTGTATAATGGATGCGTAAAGATCTGTCTAATAATAGTGGGGGCTCGTCGTAAAACTTGAGACAACTGTGCATATTGTTGCATATTTTTATTGAGAGTGAAATTACGTTTCTGAACATCTTTTGTTTTTGAAATTTCCTTGTGTTATTTCACTTTTCTCGCAAACTTTGACATTTGCAGACGTCACTAATAACCTGCACAGGCCTTGATTACACAAATCCAGATATTTTAATATTGAATTTGGTTATACACAGTGTTTATTGCAACGGTGCAAACACTTACAACTCTAATTTGTCAACTCGATTTTTTAATAAAACATTCTGTATATTGTTTTTGAGAAAATTAGATTCTAAGCAATACATTTTTCAAAAAAGGTAAATACCTTGGCAATTCCGCAACGCAATTTCAAGAACAAAAGATATTTTTAAACGCATTTAAAGGACCAATAAAAATATGCACAAATATACAGGGTGTTCAATTTAAGAAACAAATTTAGTATGCCGCTGTAATATGGATCACAAAAATTGTCAAATACCCCACGTGCACAATATCTTTTTGATCACTTAATTAACAAAGGTGGTATCAGACAAATTCGCATCGTTGGGACACCCTGTATATAGATAACTGTAGTGAAGGATATTGGGAATTTCAACAAATTTTAAGGTATGTAAAATCGCTTAGAAATGATTTATTCTTCTCTTTCCTCTCATAATTCTCTTCTCTGCTTTTTTTCTTTCTATTCCAATTGTTTCTCCTTTTTTCTCTAGTCTCTTTCTGCACTTAATTATTTATTTATGTTTAATATTTTTTTAGTTTTTTTTTCAAATTATTCTGCTTTTGCATTGTCTATTAATAGTTTTTATACTGTTTTTGCAAATTTGTTCTTTTTACTGATTCCTATTTTTATTCTGATTTTGTAAAGTTTTGTTGTCATTTGCTTTACATAGCAGTACCGAGAGTATCAAAAATATCGAAAGTACCGAAAGTATCGACGTATTGAAATATTAAAAGTAGCGCAGTACCGAAAGTATCAAAAGCATGGAAAGTATAGAAGTATCGAAAGTATTAAAAGTATCGAAAGTATTGAAGTGTCAAAAGTACCGCAATACCCCCAAAGTATCAAAATAAGGGAATGTATCAAAAGTATCGTTGTATGGGTGATTGCCTGCAAATCTTACATAACACTGTTTCATTGTGGTCCAAACATAAAAAATATTATTTTTAAGTGAAAAATCGAGGATAGGTTTAACTCGCACGTTAAATACAAACCCTCTTAAAGTACAGTCAATTTGAGTATTTTTTACGATTTTAATAAGCTTTTTCTAAAATTTGCTAACAGGGGAATGACAGTGCTACCAGGGAAATGACGTGGAAACTCAAAAAATATTTTTATTACATAAAGTTTGAAAAAAATACAACATTATCATTAATAACATTATATTATATTAGGACCAGTAAATAACTAAAGAAAATAAGTAGTATTGCTGTTTAAAAGCATAAAGTTTAAATTTAAATTAAAAAATTTGCTTCAAAAAAAAATTAAAATAGCCAAATATCTAGGTAATAAAGTATGAAACATAAACATTATTTTTGTTCAAAAACATTCACTGAGTTGCTGAACTTAAAGAATTGTTTATTGTGCCTTTCGAAGACCTTGGGTTGTGGCAATATTGACAGAATGTCGTTGAAGGTCACGTAGGAAATGTCATTTTCGTTTGCCAAGAATGTGTCACATTTTTTGTCAGTAGCCCTTAAACACATAATAGAAACATCGCCATCTTCTTCTAGGTCAGTTTGGCAAACAGCAGCGTAGCGATACTCAGTTTTTTTATTAGTAACAAATTTGGTCAGAATAAATGTTCCTGCTTTTATGTTTTTTCCAGTTATCTCATTAGGAGGAACTGCAACATCTTCTTCATCTTCAGAAGAATAAACATCGGCGTAACGCAGACGAGTGCTCGTTTTTGAAGTTGAAGGTGTTACCTTAATGCTCTTGTCGGTAGAGTTATCACCAGATCCATTATGATACGAAAGTTTGCCTAGTTCATAGTGGTTACAATAATTACTGGTATCACATTCGAAGCAGCTTAACTTTTGAAATCGTAGAGTTCCTGTTTCAGCTGCACCTACTACTTGGTGTACTTGCATAGTGCCAACATATGGCTTTATTTTGTTTGTTTCTATTATATTTGTTATTTCTGCTATATCTTGATCAGTAATTAAAAAGACGGAAATGCCCTTACATTGTATTTTTAAGACTTCTACCAGTTTATCTATATTGGAAACATCTTTGCCTTGCCCTACAACTCTATCTGCTGTTCGTTTGCAGACCGCTCCAATCCCATCTGGAGCCCCCTTTCCATGTCCCGCTTCGCTGTAATTGTACGAAAATTTTAAAATTTTTGGGTAAAATACTTTAAAATGCACTCCAAGCATATAAAACATTGTCTTGTTGCGATACTGAGTGGCTGGGCTGTCACTTAAAAAATGAATTACATCAACAGTAAGTGTACTAGAAATGTAATCAAAAATCGGACGCAAATGTGCCCATATTGCAGAAGGGTTGTGCAACAGTGACTCCGATAGCGAACAAAAGCATTTATTTTTAGTTACATTACCAACTCTAAAATATACAACAACTGTATGGAGGGTTATTTGCTGACGTGATCCTCCAAAATGGAAGCCTTGAATTTCATCCGCATATTTAACTGCATAGTTCTCACTGAAATCCATGTGTATTACACATTCATTAGATTTAAGAGATGTTTTTAAGCCGTTTAGAGCTTGGAACTGGTGGATTACATTTCCCTCGTGTGCTTGATACTTCGGAAGAGAATTTTGGAATTCAGTTAATATCTCTGAAATTTTAACAACATTTCTCTGTTTAATTATTTTAGTGGCCAATTTTTTTTCCCCTGTTTTTGGATTGTTGTATGTAATTTTTTTAGTCTGCCATTTGAAAAAAAAACTTTCAGCATTAACATCAAAATCACCATAATTTATCCGGTATTCTTTACATCCACTGCATGTTCTGTATAAGCAATGCTCGGTCTTTTCGTCGCAACATAATGTTTTTACTACATCAGAAGGCGTTTTTTCTTTCAACACGCCAATTCTAAAAAGAGAGGTCACAATGTATTCCATATTTGCATGTATGACACATTTGCAGGTATCTCTATCGGAAGCTTTCATTTGCAATATATAAAAAGGCTTAAATCGACAAAAGGATCTGTAACTAATATAAGCATGGGTCTTGATAAAACGTTTGTGCAAATTCTTGAGAGTATCGTTGAGAAACCGCTTCTGAATTTTAGTTTTATTCTTTGTGACGTAGTCTTTTTTTCCTGGGCAGACTCTACTATTGATATCCATTTCTAAGAATTCTCGGATTTCCTTTATTATTTTTGCAATAAAAGCTGCTGGTATGGCCTTCTTCTTTCTGTGATATGATAAAAGACTAGTTTCTTTAGTCAAGCAGGGAAGTAATGATCGTGTTTTTAAAAAAGAAGAGCATTGATTTTCAACTCGATATTTTTTCAAAATTTTACCCCCTAGAGCTTTTTTAAAAACTTGCTTCTCTTTGTCGGAATGTAATGACATATAATTTTTGGCTAACTGTTCTTTTAAAGATTCCGCAAAAAGTAGCTTCTTGAAAACTTTCTTTGGACTTCGTTTAGCCTCCAATAAAATCTCCTTAGCACGAGAAGGAGGAGACAGGGCGTTTGTTGAAGTCGATTTTTGAGTTTTCTGTAATGTTTTTTCTTGTATTCTGTTATAACGAGCTTTATATTTTCTTACTTTCCTTTGTAGCTTTTGTATTTTTCTATCTTTGGCTTTTATTAATCTGCTTCGTTGTTTTCTATTATTCACCGATCGTTTTCTAGCTGCAATCATTCGTGGAGTTAAATTTTGTGGTACCTAAAAAATAAAATAATGAACATAATATTTAGAAATTAGACATAATTTTTGCATACATGCTGATCCATATCAGCGGCATCTTCAGCATCGGAGCCTGGTGGTGTGTTCTCATTCAAAAAGTTTTGCATGCGAATTGTAGCTTTATATTTTTCTCTGTAGCGCCTTGTGTTTATTTTCCAATTTTTCCGCTGCTTCCTCTGCTGTCTGGGTGTCATTTCAGAAATAGGAAGAATCATTTTATTTTGCTTCTTTCTCAAATATTTCAATTTTTCTTTTTCTTGAATTAACTTTTTCTTGTCAGGATCGGCCATTATTCTCTTATACCGTTCTTTCTCCGCCTCTCGCTTTTTCTTTAATTTTTCCTCCCTGTCTTTTGATCCTGGGTTACGTTTACCCATAATTGTTGTGTTTAAAATATACTGCTATGAATAAAAACCATGATAACACACCTAATTGTTTATATTGCTCATTCACCTGGACATCTATCATTCCCCTGGCTTTCATTTTTCCAGGGGAATGACACCAGGGGAATGACAAAATTCGAGGTTATGTTCAAATAAAGCAAAATGCACCAAGTGTGATTGTACCTTTTACATCAAGAGTTATAAATATGAATAACCCTAATTATTTAATACAAAATAATAATTTGATTTTAATGCTAAATGATAATTATCACTTACCAGGGGAATTACAATTTCACTGTGACGACACGTTAATTTAAAAGAACTTTTGTTTTAACTTGAACATAACTTCATACCCGCACAAAAATCATTTTTCAACTAGCAGTCAAAACACGTTGTTTCTGAAACATGCATTAATAAAACATCTAGCGCCATCTAGTAAAAATATAGCAAATATTTTGCATTTGCAGGGGAATGACACAAAGATTGTAGATACGTAACTTCTAAAATTTTTCAAAAATATATTGCTTATTTTTTTAAATCACTTCTTCACTTTTTTATTAGAATTAACTATTCTGTATTTAAAGCTGCAATCAAAATTGTTCAAATATTTCTAGTTTTCACACTATTATCTTTCCAGTCCTCAAAAACTGCGACGAGCCCACCCAGGGGAATGACGTTTTACAGGTAAAATAATAAAAAAATAGATGTTTTAAAAAAATTAAAAAAAGGAGAATTAATGGCCAAATGGAACAAAGTACAACACTTTTAAGATTGATTTTGCAGACCTGAAAGTTGGAACTGAAGAGCAATATAACCCTGATACAGCATATTCGTCTATTGCTAGGCAATCACCCGTATAGAATGTGTCAAAATATCAAAAGGCAGAATAGAAGACAAATGCACTTTAAAAAAGTTAAATCGGATGATCAAGTTAATTGACGGTTTGATCTAAAATCTCAATTGTTATTGAAGATAGAAACTTAAATTTGTTACTCAATTTTGTAGCTACTTTTCTCGATTACAAAAATAGGAGATAACTGGTTGGTACTTTCGATACTTTTAATACTTTCGATACTTTGATACTTTCGGTACTTTACATTCTTCAATACTTTTGATACTTCGATACTTTTCGTACTTTTGGACACTGGTCTCGATGCACGATACCAGCTAAAGTATCAGTACTTTACCCAGACGTGGGCTATCATGAAACGTCAAACAACGATATCATACCTAATAGAAACAGTTTAAACACTTGCAAAAATGAGATATTAGGCAATATGGCTACCGTTGTTTACCCGCTACCATAGTTACGCTTCAAATCTCACATTTCATCAAAGCAACGCTAGATGTGGGTGGAAAATTCAATTTATTTTATAAATATTTTCAATTTATTTTAGAAATATTTTTAAATTAAAAATCTTCATCCCTGCATAAAGTTGTGTATGTACCACGGGCGTAACTTGCTTTTATGGCCTTCGGCGTATTCTTAGCCCTCGGCTGCCGCCTTGGGCTCAAAATTACGTCTTACGCCATAAAAGCCTCTTTACGCCCTTAATACATCAATAACTATTATATATTTATATTTTAAATTGCGTTTATCTGAAAGAAAACGGAAATGTTTGTGAGCAATAAAATATAACTGTATACGAAAAAAATTACACTCTAAGGTCGTCAGTGGATAATACGTTTTAGGGGCTTGGCAAGCAAGCGAACATTGAATTTTTTATGTTCGTCTATTCCTCTTTAGGGACATGTTAGCAAAAGCACTTTGCAAAAAATTAATCTAGAATAAACAATAAGATAGGACTTAAATAATGTGCGTAATTTATTTTCTTTATTCCTAATATTTCTGCCTAAAACTTTGTAATTATTTACGTTTAGTAGTTAAAATACAAAATCTGTTCAAGAACTTGTAAGAAAAGAACGGGAAAATGTTATTTGTACTAAAAGAAATAACATGTTAACTTTTGCACATTTCATATTTAAAACGCTCACAAGGGAAACTTTTTCCCCTGAAAGATGTCAACTGAAAAGCTTTCATATATTTTTTCAACCTGCGATATTTCAGTTCAAAGATTAATATTAAAAAATGTTGGAAGTAAAAATGTCCATCCAACAAAATATTACACTTTTAACCTGAAAAATAAGGAATATCACCTTATGGAGATAAAATGAAATCTAATAAATGTAATTTTAAATTATTCCTAGGCCACTGCAGAGCTTTAATGTCAATATTAAATTCCTACGACGTGCTTCGATCTGTCGAATTCGCATTCTGTTTGCCCTTCCATACAACCCAGAGAATAAAATCTAATTGTACGATTTTTTGGAACACTTCACTCCAATTGAATATTCTCTGGCTTTTTTGAGTTTTATCTATTTTTAGATTGCCCCACCTACGTGTTTTGTTTGCTAACTTATAAGTATGTTAAAGAAAGAATATAAAATATCTAACGGTGAAGGTTACGGACTATTTTTGTCTCGAAAAGAACATTTTTTTAACGGCCCACTTGTTATTTTAGTTTTACAAAATATTCACGACATTTATTTCGAAACTTTTTTCCCCTGAGATGTATTAAATTACACAACCGTATTTGATATTTGTGCTTAACAAACGCAACGCCTAAAACAATCCCCCGAGTTATTTCGGTAACAAGTTTGAAGCCTGTTTATCCAGTGATGTTTTTGCCCTTCGAGAAATGTACGAAAATAGCTCGAATCCCGCAGAACAACTTCCTTGACAGTTAAATGACTTTGTTGAAGAACAAATTAACCCCACATCAACCCCCGTGACACAACACATCAAATAAGGTGTAATGGCAACGATCTGGCCTAAATTTGGGGCTAATTTAGGCAAGGAAATTAGTTGGAATGCGCCCTTTCGCTTTCCGGTTATTGCCCCTTTTAACCCTTTAGTGCTATTACAGCGATTTCCCTGCTGGATTAATTTTGTTTTTCCGGGAATCTTTAAAAGATGTTTTGAAGTTAAAACGTGATTTTGTGTTCTTAACGCCTTTTGCTCTACTCTAAACTTCCACAATCATTTTGTTTGGTATCTTCAGGCCTTGAATGAATTTAAGTTTAATTTTAGATTGATGAAATTTTGTTGAAAATGTGCAAATTCCCAAATTTTACTACTGTAAAAACAATATAGTCGAATTTATATAAGGGCAAAATTATTTTGAAATTGTCCCACTTCCATTTCCGCAAACTGCGGAAGTTTTGCAGATTGTTTTAGTCTTCATTAATTAAGTGTTACATAAAGCTTATCTCAGCCACGCAAATTCCGCTGGATTTTTTAACAGAACGACTGCAGCTAATTTTAATTCTGAATTACTTCGAAGTTTTCGTTTATATTTCTGTTTTGATAGTTTATACTGTTAAAGTTACAAATATACATTAAATAACTTCAAAGCAATATAAAACGTTAGTTATTTGTGTTTTAATATTTAGATATCACTCTATTTTTAAAAAGTTCACATACGTTATACGTCTACAGCTGTGTAGTTACATTTTTTTTTACTTTTCTGTACATTCCAGTGCATTGATTTCATGAAAATTAACGAAATCGAAACTTGGACGTAATAGCTATTTATGCACCAAGGACGTTACTACGATGATAACGCCCGGAGAACGATGGATATCGTTCGATGGGCGTAATCATTCGGTGACGCCGTGGTGCATACAAGATTTTATTATTCACTTTCTTCTTAAAAAAAAACAAAGAATTGGCATCTTTGTGTACGCTTTACCTACATAAATACAATATCTGGTAGCCTATGAAACAGAAACAGATTGTTTACTTATAATTGTCAACTTTGTTTTTGAATTGCAATTATGAATACTCTACTAAAATGTGTACAAGAAAATGGTCAAAAAGCAACGGAAAGTTTGCTACCGTTTAAATCGAAAGCAAGATATGAAAAAGAGTACGAAACCTTTAGGATATGGCAATCAAAACATGAAATAGCGACCGTAAATGAGACTGTACTATTGGCATACCTTCAAGAATTGGTAAGTTTCACATATATTCATATGTAAAATTATTGTCTAATTTTGTTTTTAGTCTGGAAAATACATTCCTACGTCGCTATGGAGTAAATATTCACTTTTGAAATCATCTTTTATAGTTAAGATGACAATTGACATGTCAAATTACAATCAATTGATTTCCTTCTTAAAAGTCAAATCGAAGGGATATAAACCAAAGAAATCACAGGTTTTAACAGGAGAGCAAGTTCTGGCATTCATAAAAGGTGCTTCTGACGACTTTTATCTTTTACATAAAGTAGTTTTGGTGATGGGAGTATTTGGTGGTTTAAGAAGAGATGAAATGGTCAAAATGTGTATTGATCTGTTGTAATTGTAAAAGAGACAATACATGGTACTAAGACCAAAGCAAACGAAAGAACGCCGATTTTTCCTCACATATAGAAAGGGTCGTTGCACAGTGCAACCTGTAGGAAAGAATACTATAGGAGGTGTCCCAAATATAATTGCCAAATACTTAAAATTAGAAAACCCTCACCAGTTTACGGGTCACTGTTTGAGACGAACGTCATCCACTCTTTTAATTGAGGCAGGAGCTAGTTTTGAAACACTCAAAATGCACGGAAAATGGAAGAGTAATACGGTTGCACAGAGTTACGTAGAAGAAAGGATCATTTCGAAAAACCGCATTTCCAGCATGATTGCAAGTGCGATGAGTTCATCTGAAGGATAAACTTCAAAAACTAATTGTCAAACTAATGAGGCAGATACTTCTGTTAATGTTAGGGTTACATCCAATTTAGAACAACTAGAACCGTCGTCATCCTTATCATATGCATCTGGAAATGAAAATATAAACGTTTCTGAAGACCTTTCTAACAAAAGTGTTACATTTTCGGGAAAATTTGAAAACTGTAATTTTTATTTTGGCAAATCAGCTCAATTCTCTGTCTTACAAGTTGTACTAGTTTTTCTTAATAAAATAAATTTTTTGAGGGCGTAATGAATTCATTACGCCCCGGTTGTTATGGACATGATTACATATCTCATATCCTAGGAATTATCATTCAATTACAGTAAAGTGAACAATAAATACATATTTTGGACTTCCCGGAACCCAAAGTAGTGGTTTTTAAAAAATGTCTGTCTGTAGATGGGTATTTGTGTGGTTCATCATAACTATCGAACGGATGGTCCAATTTCGATAAGCTTTTGAATCAAAGGGGACATCAAAAATTCCCCGACTAAATAAGTTTTTAAACAAAATCCGAAACCGGAAGTTAGACATGTCTTTTTGTAGCATATTTTTCTTAAACTAAATTTTATAAGTTTGAAAACGGAGTCTGTTAGAAGACTTTACGACAAATTCTACCCTTTTTTCCGAACTTTCCAGCTTTGAAATGGCGGCCGCTACAAACTTTTAACTCACGTTTAAATATTTTATCGTAATAGCCCTAGATTAGATTGTTTATGGGGTGGTTTTGGCTAGAGAACTTATCACCACTTCGACCTAAAGAGATCTTTTGTGAAGTTAAGTCACGCAAATTCCTAAACCTTTTGTAAAGTTACGAATCATTTTGGGGGCAATTTGTCTTATATCTTAAGGCAACACTGTTATCTCTTCCTAGTAATTTTAGCCCTTTGTGTGCCAGTGCATCGCGCTCGCATAATATATGTTCTGCAGTTTCTTTTGCTAGCGCGCAGAATCTGGAGTTGTCATTGCCAACTTTGCCCATTTTCTTGAGATGGTATCTCAGAGGGCAATGTCCGGTCAACAGGCCTGTTATTTGTCTTAAATCGTTCTTGCTTAGTTCGAGAAAGCCCTTTGGCATTCTTAGGCAAATTGGTAATAAATTTCTTCGCTTGATGTTGCCCTGGAGTGTGGTTCCGGTGGGACTTTTTCTGTCCCTTTTCCCATTTACAGACCTCTTCTATAACAAGTTCTTTTGAAAGTCCACGAAAGGGTTTTGACCCATAAAAGCCAGCTGCTACTCCTTCTTTTGCAAGGTGATCAGCTGTTTAATTTCCTCCTGTTCCCTCATGCCCCGGCACCCACATTAGGGCAACCCTGTTGTTTTTTGCCAGTTGCTTAAGGGATTGTTTACATTCAAACGCAATCTTTGCCTCAAAAGTGTAAAAACTTTAAGAGCCGCTTGACTGTCGGATAGTATGTATGTATAATCGTGCTTTACGCAATCCTTTGCGAATGCACTCTTGTGCGCATAGGCTATAGCGTAAATTTCAGTTTGGAAGATGGTTGGAGTCCTTTCCAGTGGTATAGACATCCTGCATCTAGGCCCCACTATACCTACTCCAATCCCTTCGTCAATCTTTGAGCCGTCCGGATACTATACACTAGCTCCATTTGCAGTCTGTGACGGTATGGCTATACTGACCGCGCGGATTTTGACGACTACTTCGATGGGACGGCCAAAGTCACATTTTTATAGCATTTTATCTGTGGGTTTGGTCACAGATTGCAGGTGGATTGCATCCACAATCCTTAGATGACCAATTAGATCTCCTGGTTTTAAAGGTGTTGCCTGTTCCAGCCTTGAGTCGCTCATTCTTGCTTTCCTCGTCACATGCAGGTGCAATGGTAGGAGGCCTAGCATTGCCTCTATAGCGGCTGTGGGACAGGACCGCATCGCCCCTGTTACTCCCAGGCAAGCAAGTCGCTGTATTTTTTAGAGCTTGCTTATTGCAGTAGTCTGTTGTTTTGGGGCACCATACCAATGCAGCATAGGCAACCAAGGGTCTCACAGCCATTTTGTATAACCAATAGATCATTTTAGGTTTGAACACCCAAGTCTTACCAAAAAGCCTTTGGCATGTCCACGATGTCATTTGTGCTTTGGTGAGACTTTTTTCCAAATGTGAATTTAATGTGAATTTTTTATCTAAGATAATTCCCAAACGTTTGGCCTTTGGAGAATTCTAACCGGGTACCATTCAGCTCGGGAGCCGTCAGATTCAGCTTTGTGTGAATGGAACAATAGCTGTTTTGCTCGGATTTACGCTAAATTGTTTATCCGAGCACCAGTTCTTAACTAGATTTAGGGCGATTTGCATGAGGCTTGAAATAACCTTTTCGTGATTTCCTCTTATTGTAATGAAAAAGTCATCAGCGTACGTACCCTTGTACATCGAAGTCACTCTTACTCGACTTCTCCGGGAGGACATCGGCAACCAATGACCACAACAGGGGGCGATAATACTCCGGCCTACGGACAGCCCTTTACTGCTGTCACCTTCGCTGACTCGCCACCGATCGTGGTCGAGATCTTTCTTAGCATGGATTTTATCCAGTTTATAGTTGAGGCTTCTATTCCTCTTTGATTTGCTGCTTTTTGCATGCTTTGCAGGAAGTGTTATCAAACCCCCTTTTATATCTCTGAATGCACATACAGCCATTTCCTTTGCTACCAAAGTCTTCTCTATAACATTCGTTAAACAACGCAGAGCTCCAAACATAGATTTTCCTTTTTAGTAGGCAAATTGTTTGGGATGGAGTGGTTTATTCTGTAGAATGTCACTTCTAATGTAATAGTCTTCAATTTTCTCCATGGTTTTTAGGAGAAAGGAGGTGAGGCCAATAAGCCGACAAAGATTTAGGCTTCTCGAGGGGAGGGCGGCCTGCCCTTGGAATAAATACTACGTTTACCTCTTTCCAGTTTTTTGTAATGTACCCTAAAGAGTAACTGCTTCTGAAAATTACAAGTAGGTGTGGGATAAGCACCCCATAGCCATACTATAAGAGAGCAGGAAAAACGTCTCTTCCCAGCGATTTAAAGGGCTTAAAGAGCTGTTAATTACCCATTTAATTTTTTTAAGAGTGAAAATCTTCTTTGGCAAGTCAATGCTGACTCTAGTAGGGCGGTACTCCTCTCCCATCATTTCGCCAAGTATTAATTCATTCTGAATTGGTTCTAAACCGGGAAAGTGCGTCGCCAAAAGCACATCTATGCTTTCTTGCAGGTTCGCCGTAAAGGTGTTGTCAGATCTTTTTAACAATCCGATTCCGTTGGAATGATCTTTTGCAAGAAGTTTTTGAAGTCGCATTGCGAGGGCGATATTATTTACCCATTCGCAACAAAGCTTCCAGCTCCTCGTTTTAGATCTTCTCGGGGCTTTATTGTATCTCCTGTAATACTCCCACTCACCCGATCGTTTTGTCCAATTAAAAACTTTCCTAATGTCAGCTTTCATTTCGCTGAGCTCTCTATTCCACCAGTTGCTTCATGTGGCAACTTTTCTCGTATGAGGATATAATCTGATTTTGTAATTAAATAGATGCTGTTTCTAGAGCCTTGTGGTGTCCATGGTATTTGGATGTCCTTCAACTTTCGACTTTAGGTACTCTTTGTGGATTCATCCGATAATAGGAAGTAAATTTTTATAAATTGAGCCGCTATTTTGTAACGGTGAGAGATATTAACAAACTTTAAATACAAAAATTGTTTAGTTTAATGGGACCTTTAAAATGAGGTATCACTTGACCCCTCGCCCTATTTAAGATTTTTGAGATAATATCTTTTGAATGTTTCCGCTCCTTTGGGGAGGAGAGGGGGTACTAACATTTAGTTTGTGGCCTCATGTGGTACATCGTTAGAAAGCTAATTTAATGGACTTGGACCATCAGTACAAATTGTCTTGGTATAATAGTGCATGTGCGGTTGAGAAAAGGTTTATATAATGGCCGCTTTTTTGATATAATTAGCCGCCATTTTGAATCGGTTCGAGCTATCGATATCTTCTTTTTTTTAAGTTGTTGGGTTGAAAAAACCTTTCAAATGAGGTATAACTTGACCCACCTTTGTATTTGAAAATCTCGAGAAACCACCTAGCCTCCTTACCCTTTTCGAAGCCTCAAAAAATTTGTAATAATTTTTACTGAATACCTCCGTGTAGGTTCAATAGTTTAGCCGTAACAGATACTGCGTGGGTGGTGTGTTACACCCTGTATATAACAAAGTGTAAAACATAAAAATATTGTATGCGGCAAATAATCAAAGCAGTTAATGCCGTTTAAAAGTTAAATTTAAAAAAAGTTTTATCAAAATCGAACCCTGCATTCCGGAGACAAGAGAGAGCGAACAATCCCACACCCACCCACCCACAGCAGGATTGACATTAAATATTTTGGCATTGAGCTGAAAGCTGGTTATTACATTATAGTCCAAAAATCGAAATTTTCATTAAAACAAAGTTTTTGTATAGCGAAAGTATGGAAAAGTAAAAATATTAAACTGTATTTACTTACAAAGCAAAAATGTAAATTTTTGTAACGACGTGACGCGACGTACCTAGTCCAATTAGTGGTTAAGTCCCAGGGCAATTTCCCGTATGACAGTGTGCCAATTCGAATTCGTCCCTTAATTTAGTACAGTTTAGCTAAAACCACTTAATTTTTTCTTAAGAACAAATAGAAATCAGTCGGAAATTTGCCGGATGTAATCCGACATTACTTCATGGTTTCTTAAAACTTTCGTGAAATATGATATCAAAATTATTAACATTTAGGTGAAATTAAGTGAATTGAATTTGCGTAAACCCGCGCTTCAACTCTTTTCAAAATTACGTCTAGCTTATTGGAAATGCTTTGAATTTATCTCTAACTACTTCAATGAAGTTAAATTTTCCAAATTAACGAAATTGGGTTGGTAAGCACCTAAAATGAATCAAAATTGCTTAAAATCGATTGCAGTAGCTCCAGTATTCGTGCAAAGGATAAAGATTTGAATAACTGTGAATGGGTGTTTATTCCTTGAAGCACATTTAATGCTAATTTATGTAAAAGTTTTTTTTTTACTTCATATTTTAATCAAATTATAATACCACTAAAGCACGTCTACCGTTCTTATCTTTGCAAATTTGGTTTGTCAAAATTCGTTAAATAATTACAAAGTTGTCGAGCAACCGCCACGCGACCTCGCTCCCATTTATTGAAACTTTTGAAAATTTTCAATGTATTTCGAAAATTTTAAACATTGGAAGTTTTTTTAATTCCTTAAACAATTTTAAATATATTTTATACCGAATGTTTTCTGAAAAGTTAAAAAATTATTGAAAATTATAAAAATATTAAGTTTTTGCAATTTTTCAAAATTAAAAAATGTATAAGAATTTAAAAAAGTTTCTGAAAATTCTTCAAAATTTACAAAAATGTGTTTACCAGATGTTTTAAAAAAAAACTTAAAAATTTTGCTTTTTCTAAATATTTTATAATTATTTTGATTATTGTGAAATTTTCCAACATTTTATAAATTTATGAATATTCTGAAAATTTGAAAATTTTCGAAATTAAGTAAAAATTTGATTTTTATCGAAAATTATGGAAAATTTGAAATGTTTCAAAATTTTCTAAATTCTTAAAATTTCCACTGAAAATTTAATAACAATTTGAAAATTTTCACAATTATAATTATCATTTTATTTCTGAAAATTTTTCATAACTGAAAATTATGGAATATTTATAAAACGGTTAAAGTTAAAATTATAATAATTTTTTAATATTCCAAACAATTTCTAATTTCCAATAATTTTTAATATTTTAAAATTTTTGAATACTCAAAAATTTAAAAATTTATTGACCAAATTTGAGCCTCATGTGGTAACAATAAATAGGCGAATAAAGTAGGTAACGTAGCGGGCTGAGAATCGAAGTCTTCGATACTAAATCCGGATCCCTTCTCCTTTCCCAACATTTAGTGACGACCTTATTTGTTATGTTGCCGGGTTTCGATGTTTATGTAACAGTTACGCAGGGCAATCGTGGCCATGAAACTGCGATATCGGCGGAGTGTATTAATTACATCGTTATATCTCTTAATTAATTTGTTAGCAGTTGTTTGTAACGAAAACCGTGGAGCGTAGTCCACGAGTTCTGCTAGTTTTATAAATTAATATGCAATTTTTTATTCTTGTAAAAGAAATGCTATCATTTTTTTAAGAAAAAAGGTCACAAAAATAAAAAACATTAAAAAAAACATGTTGATGACGTCAATGCTTAAAGAGTATTGCATAATTTTTTTAAATGTTTGAGTTTTTGGTACACACATTTGTCAAGGGTATTTTTTGTAGAACATATTCACGCCAGGATCGTTCTGTTTCAGTACTTTTGACAATCACTGTAGAATTATTACCTAACGTAAAAAAAAGTTAATCTTAAATATAAAACATTTTATTTTAAACAAGTTTTGTCAATTTTAAGCAGTTCTCAACAATACCCATAAAATACAACTTTCATTTCACTTTGTGCTATTTTTACCACCAAAAACACTTTTTGAAATTGAAACCTCTAAACCTTGAGGTTTACAGCGTCCATTACTGTGAGTTGACCCTGGATCGCTTTTAAATCAATTTAACTTGGAGGACATTTTAAGAAGAAGCGAAGAAACTACCCATTTGACTCCTACTTTATTGCCTGTTATATAACAGCGGTGAAAAAGATGTTCGTTTATCTAACTTTTTTAAGTCTGCTATTTGAGGAATTTTCTGGAATGCTTTGTCATGACTTAAATACCTTAATTTTTACCTTCCTCGCTATATAGCTAGAGGAAGATATTGTTATTTTATGAATGAGTTCGTGCTCCTGCAAGACCAGTTTATATGTTCCAGATATTGCACGTTTAGCTGGAATTAAATTTTATTCACGGCACCTGCTTAAACTGCAACCAAATGGTGCAGTAAAAGAACTTAAAAGCAATACAGATGCGTTTATTTAATAAACAAATCGAAATATTTTGTTTAAACAGTTTTAAAGATATGAGGTATTTCTATGACGTCATAACGTATTTGCTACTAGAGTTTCCGATTTCGTGCTAGAATAATTT
Source organism: Ctenicera cuprea (assembly GCA_958336395.1). NCBI lineage: Eukaryota > Metazoa > Arthropoda > Insecta > Coleoptera > Elateridae > Ctenicera > Ctenicera cuprea. Next base: position 2,357,291 of record OY284490.1, read on the forward strand.
TTATTCTGCTGTAAACAGGAAATGTTTTGGTTTCGTTGGCCTATTTAACTTACTTAAATATACCACATATTAAAATTGAATTGAAATTCATTTTTGATATATGAAATGCATATTTAATGCGTATTAATTTTTATATGCTACAGAAAAGTGTAATAAGCAGCCAAGGGAAAATAATAAATCTTAAAATTTTAAAAACTATCGGATTCCTAACTTAGTAATACAAACTGGCTCCGTTTCAGAATTGGTTTAACTTTTAACTGAAACCAAGTTCAGCAGTTTTGTGACACGTGCACCTTAGTTTTCCAAAGTTTTGAAATATCGAGAAGCTCGAAACATGACAGAAGTATGAGTAGACGCTTGTTTGGTAACTTTTACTTAACTTTAAATTTCAATCATGTCCACATTTTTCCTATACCGATACAACAATATAGGTTTTAACACTTATTTTTTCGTAATTCTTGTGCAAAACTGTATTTTATTTCACTTTTACAACTGTACATGTAAAAAAAGCAGCTTCTGGAAGTTATTTCAGTTAAATTTTACTTTGGGCTCTCAAAGTAAAATTTACTTTCGCCTATCACAAAGAAGGCCGATAAAAGTTAGGTTTTCTTGAATCATTTTGTAAACTGTTACAAATGCATTTCTGAGTTTTTTGCAACATTTTCATGTATACACATCCTTACAAAAATGTAAATTCTTACGATAATCCACAACAAATAGAACCCACCATGCACAAAGCCAAGGGTGAACCTTTTTTATACGCGCCTGAAAAGTGATTCACGTGCTGGGACTATCTAACATCCTTTTTATCCCGGATCCTTACTTCTACTGACCCACATATCAGATTTAAAAGTTTTATAGCAGGGAATACATAACATTACCTTTTTAAAAAATGTTTTTTTTAAATTTTTAATTAATATCATTAAATCGGCAAATTTTCATAAAAATTTGTGATTTCTAAAAGTTTTACTTTCTAGAAGATTTCCTTAAATTTAAAGTTATGTACGATAAAGAAAAAAATATTTTTACAAATTCAATTTTAGTAACACCGCTATATTTTATTATATTACATAAAACGTCCCACTTCTTTCAAGAGGCGCATCATCTGTATGGACTCAAACAAAAACCGAGAAAATATTTGATGAGATTTTCGTATTATATGTTGTTTTTCGTGACGGTTTTTCCTTTTACATCTTTCCATTCGTTGATATCAAACCTAACTCTGTTTACCTACTAAATAATAAATTTATGCAGAAAAATATTACATATTGTACATTTTAAGACGTAAAACATATACTCTAGGGTATAAATTTAAAGAAAATTAAAAATAATAAATATGGAATTACTGAAACATACAGAGTGATTCACCAGCTGCGTGTTAAACTTTAATATACATGAAACTCTCACTTATTTTTTATCCCGAATTATAGAAAGCAAAACCGCAATTTCCGCAAGAATTAATTATTAATGTGTAATTTTCACATTTGACACTTTTTTGACTGTAGAAATGAATGTCTCTGTGATTTTGTATGGTAGGTTCGATTAGTGTTATCTTTATTTTTTTAACTGTAAATGGTAATCCAGTGCCCGAGGGTGCAAAATAACAGTAGATAAAAAACAACGTCTCTAGATATGTGCCCTCTTGAAATCTTAGCTGCAATACAATTCGTAAGCCGGGTTTAAGTTAAATCTTCACGCGCGGCATCATGTGTGTAGCCGAGTCATAGATACAAACCGTAAACATTAAATTTTGTTTATCTTTACTCAAAACTGTGGCGGCCCGCTGTACAAACAAACACGCGCCTTATATAATGGACGCGCAAATGCTTGGCTTCTAGTAGTAGAGATTCCTCACAACTAAAAGTTGAGATAGGTGTAAGGGATCCGGATTTAATATTAATTGATAGTGAAACACGTGGGCTATGCCCCCCTCCTTTTTTGTTTATGTTTAGTTAACAATAAATAAACGAAGGAAGTAAATAGCGTAGCGGGCCGCGGATCGAAATCCTAGTCTTGTCTAACCTAGTCGAAATATGAAATCCGAATTTCTTCCTCCTGTTTCAACTGTTAGTGACGAAACATTTAATAACGTGTCTTACATCTCGATACACCTTTTTTATTGTGTTAACAGTTTCGATGTTTCTGCAAACGTCACGTAGGGTAATCGGCGCCATAAAGCTGCTATAAAGGCAAAATGTCTCAATTGCATTATTTTATTTCTTTTTTATTAGGATTAGGCTAGTCTTTTTCAGAGGGCTGTAACTCCTCAAGGAAGCATTTTCGAATATATGTTTAAATGATTTTTTTTCATGAAATAACCAAGAGAATTCCCTTTTGAAGTTTCTGTGCGCACTTAGGAAACACCCTGTATATGTACTATATTGATAGTAATTTTAATAATCGGTGTTTTCAAAACTTAGAGAATATCGATATTGTCGATAAGAACATCCATAGTAACTTTCCTGTAGTTTTTGAAGAGTTTTCCATTTGATTTTTCACATAATGTTGTGGCTTAAATTATTATTAACCCGTTTTCCTGCGATTGAATTGAGCCAGTCCAACACTGTTAAGGCAATCTGTTTTAACACTGTTCCGTTTATATTTTGAGATGTTTTAGTATACATCGTTCGTTCATGATTTCTGTACTGTATAAACATTTCAATAATCACCTGAACGTATAAATATATTTCTCTTGTTTGTTTCAGTTTGTTTCCGGAATAGTTCTGTTATGGACGCTATGCTTGATAAGCATGGATCGATACAGGTGCATCGTGGTACCACCGTACAGGTCCAAAATCAAACCGAAACAGGCATCAATGTTCGCTGCAAGCACATGGGTTCTGACTTCCGTAGTATTCATTCCAGTTACCTTTTGGTTTCGACAAGTAAATGGCGAGAACGGCAAGACTGTTTGTACTCTAGTATTTCCCAAATCTGATAACATAAACTATTCACTGTGTTTCGTCATTCCACTAATCTTGATCGCCTGTCTTTTACCCATGATATTGCTGGTGTACCATTACGAAAAGATTTTCCAGAAAATCTTGTCGACCAGAAGCACCTGGGCCGCTTCTTGTGTTGTGGTTAGCAGCGCCGACTTGAAAGGCGTCACCAATAGGGATCAAATTAGAAGGCAAAGCGAATTGAGCATTACCGACATTCTGGCACCATGGCCGAGGAAGTTTTCGACCAACAGCCAGTTTTCTGGCTCCCCCAATGGAGGACGCCATGGATCTTTATCACACCATGAAGAATTAAGACTGAACAAGCACATTCGAGTGGTGCGCGTTTTATTTCTAAACGTTGTAGTGGTGTTGTTCATGTGGATACCCATCACGACTGTGATGGTACTTATCTTTTTGGATGGAAGGCGCCCAACTGAAGACACCAACTTCTTTATGAGGTCGCACTATTTTATAGTGTCGTTAATCATAACGTTCCTTAATACCGTCGTAAATCCGTTGCTTTATGGTGTTTTATCGGACAATTTTAGATCCTGCCTGTTGCGAATGTGGTGCCTGCAGAAAAACGAGGACCTGAAGCTCACTAAGGAGAACGTTACTCCCACTAGCGGAAGGAATATCGGAGGTTCGAGTAAAAACTCTAGGAAGCAAAGTTACGTGAATTCCATTAGCGAAAGTCCTAATGATATTGTGTAAATGTTAATATTAAAACGTTTATTATACGTACGGTGTCATTTTTTTTAATTAAATTTTTTGCAGCTATAAAATTTTAATCTTTGGGATCATACAGTTACGTTTTAATTATCGTGAATAACGATTGTAATTTTATTATGAACTTACTGTAGTTGTTTTTACTCTTTCGCATGATTTTTGTAATGTAAAGTACTTACAGGAAGAGGAACTGAGAATAAAATAATACTAAATTATAAACGACAAGATTTGTTCTATTTTTCGCAACTTATTTATACATAACCTTATGCTAAAAATACAACTACACACTTATGAGATTTAAATTTAATTATAAATTTCTTTTTTTCACAGCTGATCGGGGCCCATCGCTTCTTAAACCTGCAAATAAAATTTTTTTATGATTTTGTGTGAAACTTCGTTTATTAACAATGGCCTAGTTTACATCATAATTTCCGTTTTAGGCAAACATTGTGCTCAAAAACATGCTCGGAGATTATTTTTAGACAACACGTGGTAATTGTTTTCTGCTTGTTTTTCCTGTTTAGTATTGTAAGCTTAAAATGAAGAAAAAATGTGCCCTAACAATGTTTTTTTGGTTTCAAAGACTGAATATAATAAAATAAAATGAAAAGCACTACATTATTTTTCAGAAATTTCAATGTTGTTAGCAGTACAGTTTACGCCAAAGCCAGAATTTGCGCATCGACATAATGAATATAGTAGTTCAAGCAAAACTTTGTTATGCACATTACTGAACGCACTCTACTGTAAACAGCAGATGTAAATTGCAATTATACTGTCAACCAGCGCACTATAGTTCCAATTTTTCAATAATGAAAGCTGAAATTTTACGCGGACTCGGCTTACAGTATCAAAAAAGTAGACCCAAGAAGCCGCATTTGAATGGGCAAACCGTTTTTTAAATGGCCGTGAAGCTATTTGTGTTAATCCAGGAAGGAGGTTCGACTGCAACAAGAGCCATTAAACCCGTTGCAACTTTGATCAATGCAAATCGCCGAGTAACCTTCTCTAAAATATTGTAGAGAACCAAAAACACATTTAATGACAGCAAGAATGAATCTTGTAGTTGTTGCACCTCTTCTTCCTTGATTGTCACAAACAGTCTCACGGCCATTTTTTAAACACTAAGCGGCTTCTTTGATACTGTGAGCTTCGTCCCGTTTGATGCCTTTGTTACAACGGCCACATGGAATAACAAGTTTTCATGATAATAGCTATAGCAAGTGGTAGTAAATTGCGGTTTTGGCGTCAACATTAAATCAGATTTTTCTTAAATTCCCCAATACTTACATGTTGTTGGCATGCGTTAACAACTTCTAATAACTGCGCGTATTTTTGTTGAACGGGGCTTTCTTCATTGAGTGACGCCAGCCCTGTAGCGGAATCCTAAAAAAAATAAATTATTTATAATCGGCAAAAATTGTGTAAATAATAAACTTTAAATTTTAATATGCATACCTTAAAGAGCAAATCCTTTTTGCCATTAAATGATCCAAAAAGTTTAAACAAATCATCCCTCTCGGTGAATTGCGTGCTAGTAGAAAGAAGAACATTGCGCATTTCATCGATTTCTCCGTCACTCTTGGAATTGCTGGTAACGACCTTCATAAAAGAAAATATTGCAGTTATTCAAACATTCCATTAGTTTGCATTACAAAATCATTAATATCCATACAAATTATAAAAGAAAATTTTTTGCATTGAATGCAAAACATGAATATGTTCCTTTTTTAAATTTCAGTCGTCACATTCCCATATTTCCACGTTACTCATTATTATTAATCTCGTCGTGGGTCGCGGCTATGAATATCTTTTATCTTTTTAAATTATGCAGGTAATGATTTTTATGCTGAACCCTTAAAGCTATTAAAAGGGCATCGTCCGCAAATTCTTTTTAATATGGCCGGTTTTGTTTGTATAAAAAATTAACAGAATTTAAATTTTGTTGTTTTCGGCAGAAAATGTTAAATATTTTTAAAGTTAGCAAAAATTTTATTGTATGTATCTGAATCAAGAAGAACTCAACTTACCATGTGAGGGGGAACATGTGCAAGATGACATTTCTCATATTGATCAACAGGAGCTCTTCCACCATCTTTGCACAACAATTCATAATCTTCTGATTTCAAATTGACTGCCCATGATTCAGGGTTCTTACCATCTAAATCAAAATTTATAATTAGATCAAGCATACAACCATGTTACGCAGATCTGGATTGCTACGTTTTGTTGTCATAAATTTTAGCTTCAGTATCGTCTGCACCAGAACGTCTCTCATTCTTACTTAGTTAGTTACTACCGTTTGATATCGTTAGCTACTGTATCAACGGTCGCGTACAGTAGCAATTAGGATACAGCAGCTAACGGTAGCTACTGTATCAATGGTAGCATACGGTAGCAATTAAGATGCAGTAGCCCACGATAGCATACGGTAGCAACTAACTCAGTAACATTGAGACTTTCTGGTGCAAACGATACTGAATCTAATCAGTTACAATTATTCAATTCTCACTCAGAGCTTGCGCAAACATAACTTAATCCAAGCCTGACATAATTTTAACTCTTACCAGTATTTCCAGGTACAGTAACGTGCTTAACGAAAGCAACATCCCCTTGTCCCTGAACCAAACATCTGAACGCTCCGGTATATCCGGAATAAGACTCGGTGGAATCACCGTTACACTTGGAATCCGAGGAGGTACCATCATTAGCATCAACATTTCCACCGCACAAACTGCACAGTTTTTCGGCAGTTTTTTCTGGAATTTTATTTGCAGGTTCCTTGGATCCAGGCAAGCAACTTCCTCCTGAGAAAAATTCTGACAGAGCGACTGAATATGGGCATTGATCGGGTTTGATGAGATTTTGATTGAGAAGTGTGTACAACGGTGCATTGTATCCGGCGGTTCTGCCATATCCCGTGTGGCACGATTTGGCTCCTCTTAAATCGGCGAAGGTTTTGTACAAGGAGTTTTTCCTAACCACGGCAACTGCGTAATATGAGCCTCCCAAAGAACCGTAAACTTCAGATACAATTGGTTTCAAATTGTAGTGTTTTTGGGCTTTATCAACAAGACCTCCATCAAGGGTAATTATATCAGCTCCATTATCACGAATGGTCTTCATACAATCATCAACGGTCTTCTCCTGGACGCAGTCGAAACGTGGACGAATATTTCTTGAGAAAGCAGCACGGCTGAGGGTTCTACATTTTTCCAATTCGTCTTGAGACAACACGCAGAATCGGACGGTTTTGAATGGAGGACCATAATCACGTTCAACAACATCGGTGTAATTGGCTTTGTCCAAATAATCTCCAGGTCCAATAATTTTGTTTTCTCTGGGAAGAGTTTTGTTGTTCAATTCCAGAACCTTTTCCAACCAAGGTGCGTGATTGCGGTTGCCTATCGTGTAAAGGTTTGCAATTTTGGTACGTAGTTCATCGACGGTTTTGACCACAACTGCGTTGGTCATATATCCTTGCCAAGGACGCGCAGCCCACCGACATGGTGTTCCAGTAACGGGGACGCGGGATCCATCAGGGCAAAGGTAGGCAAAGTTTTCTGGATTTTCGTCAGATGCTTGTGCTGCGGTTGTTCCAACGGCAAGCTGTTGGAAATTAAACAAATTAGCTATTTGGTTGTACAAAAAACGGGCGGAACATTTTATAATCAATTTACTATCATTTCTGCATCATCAAGAAAATATGACAATACCAAACAAGAGAAGAGAAATTGTAAAAAAGGCAAAAATGATTAAAATTAACAATGAAACCATGGGCATGCGCTATGGGCTGCTAATACTGTAATGCTTACCCCGAAGAATTTCCTGACATAGATTACTTTAGTCCAAGCAACTTCACCACCGTTATGGGCCAAACAACGTAGAGCTCCTTCGTAGCCGGAATACTTATCAGGGTAATCACACTTTGCTGGTTCTTCACAAAGTTGACAGAGGTTTGAATATCTCTGTTCTGTAAAATTAAATTTATCAATAGATAGATTAGTCTAAATATCGCACCCATATGGAACGCCGATTCATTTTTTAGTCAACATAATCAAAATATTTTTTGGCGTCGGAAAATTAATTTTTGGCGCCAAAAACGTTTTATTGACGTCATAAATTATGTATTAACGTTAATAATACTTTTTGACAAATAATATATTTTCGGACGTCATAAAATATGTTTTGACACCAATAATTAATTTTATGGTAACAATTTATAAGGTCATTTTAAGACGTCTAAAATACAGTTTTTGGCTTCAAATAATCGTTTTTTAAATGTCGGAATTAAAAAAAAACTATTTAGTTGTTAATAATTGACTTTGATTTTTTAACGCCCAAAATTTGTTTTTGACGTCAAAAAATCAACTTTTTTTTTTATTCATATAAACAAAATTGATCAGTTATTAACGTTACTTATATTTTTTTCGTAAACAATTTAGTTTCGGACGTTATATAATATAAATATATTTTGACGTCAAAAACGTTTTATTGACGTTATAAAATTAGTTTCTTACGTGAAAAAGCAATTAGTAACGTAATTTATTCTCGGACGTCATAAAATATATTTTTACGTCAATAATTCATTTTATGGTGTCAAAAGGCATAAAGTCATTTTCAGACGTTTAAAATCTAGTTTTTGGCGTCAATTAATTGTTTTTTCATATTCTAAATTTAAATTGTTAATAAATGCAACTGATTTCTTAACGTCAACAAATAACTTTTTGACGTCAGAAAAATCAATTATTGACGTCTGAAAATCGTTGACACAATTTGGAACAATAAATGAACATAAATGGTGTTCTTTAACCATAATTAATGATTTTCAGACGTCAATCAATGGTTTTTTAACGTCAATAATTTATTAACGTAAATTCACTTTTTGGAGTCGGTAATTAAATTTTTAACGTCAAAAAAATGCTGCTTTCTAACGGCGCAGCTGGCGTGGTGTTGGTTTATTTACTTTAAAAAATTTAAAAATAAAAAATAATATAGGCAAAGATTAATTAGGTAAAAGTATATAATTTAAAAGAAAATTAAAATTTTGGAATTTAAAAAAAATAATAAATGATTTAATGTTTCTGTTGAAGTAAATATTTCAGACTACACATAGCATTTCCATGAAAACTAAAGAAATTTTATATTCTGCAATTGTGAAAACGTTATCATAAACATTCTTTTAGGCAACAATACGCAGAACCAGACAGACATTAAAGTCTCAGACGTAGTACAATGATAAATAAACCTACTCAGTTTGCTATCAATTGTGGGATCAGGAGACCATTTGCCAACAATACAAGCTTTGGTGAAGAGGGTCGAGAAGGCTTTCAATTCGTTTTCTCTTGGTGAAAGGTCGTGTTCGTTAAGATTGCCTATGATACCCATGTTCTTCAGTTTAGTTAAGGGGATTTTGTATCCAACGTTACGACCGACACCAGTATGGCACGATTTCAATCCCTTCAAACCTTGAATTCCGTCTATTTTCAGGTCTTTGTGTATTACTGCCACTCCTTCATATCTAAACTCGGCTGAAAGGAGACAAATTATACACATTAATACAATATAAACAATGTCTTTTCAACATAATTCCTCTTCAAAGCTTTGTTCATTCAGAAATTTAGGAGGTTAAATGTGTAAGTTTTGGAACTATTCAAAACATTTGCTTTTTAAATTCGAACCAGAATTAAAATAAAAGGAAAACGTTTGGTACTTATGATCTAACTCCAAAATTTCAATAAACAATGAAAATTTAAGACATTATTTCACAAGTTCGGAGAACTGGACAATGTAAATAGAAGTAAATAAACAAACCATAAACAGGTTTGGCATTATTTTTAATATTAATTAGAGGTGTATTATACTGCTTCACCTTGAAAATTGTTTATTCAGATCATTTACAAGAATAAACTAATAAACCGTTGTGGTTTTTTACCTTCTGGTTCTTCCAGAGTGCGAATTTCTTCGAAAATTGCAAAGTCTTGATTGGGAACTTTTGCTGCCACGTACATATCTTCTGGATCGACCATACCAAAGTCCGCTAGCCTTTGTTTTATTTTGTCTATGCATTCCATCCTTAAAGAAAAAAAATTACATGTAGATATTCAAAAACTCAAAAATGGCATGAGAAGTTTTTTATGGACAGAACAAATAAATAAAACATTGCAGTGACCATAAACAAGTTTTGATTCCCAAAATTACTTTTTTCTTTCCTCGCAGTGATCTACTTCAGTATAAACGCGCTCTAAGAAATAACCTTAGATTCGTATTCTACCCATGTCGAATAGCCAATCTGCGCAAACGTGCCTATTATACCCCCACCACCATTTTTTGTTTTTTTTTTCAAACATGTACTAATTTAGTCTTCAAAACCGGTATGAACATATATTAAATGACAATAGCAATAATCTTCTGTTGAAAAAGCACCTCTGGTAAGTTTCCTTTTAGTCGTTTAGCTGAACAAATTAATTATCGTAATTTTAAATTTTTAAAATGTTTAAAACATTATAATTTTCAAAAATTAAAAACAATTTCCAAAAATTATAAAATATTTTAGGTTTTCAATTTTTTTATAAGTTTCGAATCACCAAATAAGTCTATCTGGCCTCCACATTATGCATTTATTGTTCTCCATTGCTGGAACGAAGTAACGTCGTTGGGTTATACGAAAAAAGCATATGGAATAGCCACCTTGTTCCCCTGGCCTAAACCCTAAAGATTTTTTTTTTCGGTCGAGTCATGTAATGGCGAGAGTATCAACATGAGCCCCAAAATTAGCAAGATTTTAACAATCCTATCAGAATGACAATTTGGGGGGAATGGCTACAAATCTAGCTAAATAATTTTTATGATTGCCTACGACACTGTCAAGCATTTGAAGGTGAGCAGTTTGTAAATACATAACCACTAGAGCAAAAAGATAATAAAAAACGAAACCAAAATAGAAAAGGTTGCTATTTGGAAACAATTTGATGACGTCACTACTTAAAAAACATTACATACAACTTTTTTTTTTCGGTATGTATGGGACTCCAATTGCTACGGTCATATGGCCCTAAGATCTAAGATGCACAAACATACACACATCCAAAGTCGTGCTTGCCGGGAATCGAACCTGGCACCATGTTAGCATTCTTTACACACCTAGGGCGGTCATTACTTACACTGCTCTGTTATTGGTTCTCACCTACGCCCGTGTGCTCTTTAATGCGCATACCATCCTGCCATTACTGCCAAAATCACCCCAGGGAGCCTGAACAGTAGCTTTCCACTTTGTCACAACAACAAATCCACGATACGTTTTTAATGAGTGCTCAATATTTATACTATTTTACTCTTTGGGATTATTTTAGATCAGGACAACACAGGCGCAGCAAAACGCACAAGGTGCATAGGTGCACCAATAAGAGAGCAGCATGTAATTGGGCACGTATGGCAGAGAGCAATGTCGAACTCAAGTTTCCTACTTTTGACTAACCCTGTATATAAAAATACATTCCAAATTCATACAATTTGAAATGCGCACATGTTATTATTTTTATCACGGCCACTTTTTTGCAGATTTGATTTGTCTTATCAAAAGTAGCAGGTGCAGCAAATGCTGTCAAAAACAAGCTGGTTGGTCTTGTTAGAACTGCTTGAGCCACGCGAATGTGACAATGATTGTCAGATAATCTGTTGGAAACGTTTAATAATTGATAAAAGTTGCAGTATTGGACAGCTTTAGGTTCAATAATTATATAAAGTGCTGTAAATGTTGTTGTGTATTTATAGTGGTGCTGCGGTGCATTAACAGCTTAAAGGTAAGAAGTTTCATTTATCAAATTCGTCTAGGAATCATGTCTTTGCTACTTGCATGTAAATTTTTATATCAAGCGATTGTTTTTATATGAATTTAGAGAAAGCATGGCAGTACCTTAATACGGCAATTAATTCAATGAAAATTTGATTTAACAAAAATTAAATAAAATAGCTTGTAAAAATCAAGTGAATTGATTAATTAAACAGAATTGGCTGCATTAATTTCACTGTTCCTTCACTACATTACTAATAAGTAATAACGTAATAAGTTATAACGAACAAGTAATATTGTAATCGATTGCAGAAGACTTAATTAAACGTACTTTTTGTAGCAACCACATTTACCAGGTTATACTTACGCAACGTCACGCGCATTCTACTGCATTTATGCGCATAATTTGCTTGCATTAACTGTAATTGTGCAATGTGTGGGGTTTCTATCATCATTTATCACTTACGTAAAAAACCAACCCGCCTAATAGCGCATACACACATTGACATTCAGTGTCCGGATTTGTAGTCTAGTATTTAGTCAGTATTTAAATTATGAGGCAATCAATTAATAAAAAATACTGGCATAATTCCTTTAAATATATAGTTGGCGTACGTATACAATTTTAAATAAATTATTTACGGGCGTTTGTATGTTTGACCTCAGGAGCTTGTTTAGTTACGTATTATTCATTTGGCCAGCTGATTTATTATCTCGAGCTATTTGCTAATGGAGTTGATAAGCGTAGAATATGCATGGTCGGGGTTTTTAAAAGTAATACACGAAACAATTTGATGAAATTTTGCAAACATGTTTTTGAGTACAGAACCTCTGACTTAGCTCAACAATAAAGTAACACCAAACAAAACGATGTATTACAAATATTGTAGTTGTTATATAACTGAATGTATTTGAGTACGCCTATTCTTTTTGTTCAGTTACTGAATTTTAACGACATTTTTTGCTGTTCTGGGACTTTTTTTTAGAATCATGGGGCTGTGCGTTAGCTGTCCCACCCCCTTTTCCGGGCTCAGCGCACTTAGCGCTATTCACTGGTCTACCTAAAATTACTTGAAAAGGAAGGAAAAATTACAATGACAAATAAGCTAATTTTTAAGTCAACACCGTGATAAATACCAAAATGGAAGACACTTGGACAATTTGTCAGTAATTTTAAATGTTTCTAACAATATTCGTCGTTACGATTCTTAAAATGTTATTACTTGTCAGAAGTTGCATATTACATGGCAAAATACAAAAAAAATGTGTATTTAATTGACAATAAGTTATGCTAAGCATTACTTCCCTTGTAACCAACCGTAAGTATTTCCTTCCTTTTCACTTTAATAGGGCATTTATTTGCGTGAATAGGTTCAAACTTTCAAAAATTGTCTTTACATGTTTCATAAGTATATTTGTAATTTTGTAGTGATGAATTATTTTAAACGAAAATTATCGAACCATTCGATTATCGAAATATCTCGAGCGGTTACAGAAAACCATTCGAATGATTTTACGATTTTAAAATTTTCGGGTTTGTCACAACAAAATCGATTATTTATATAATAATTAATAATCGGATATTGTTTTTGTATAAGGTTCATTTAAAAAACAATAAAACAGAAAAATGTATCCACTGTCGCGGTTTACAGAAACATTACTCAAAAACAGGCCGGAATTAGCGATGAAATTAATAAAAAACCATTCAAAGTTGGAGGTTTACGATGCTTTACCGAGAGGCCCGAGAAAAGGCGATAAAACCGAAAATTCCTTCGTAGGAGCATTCGAGAAGTAAACGAGGGCGTTTTTACTACTTTTTGCCGCATAGAAACATCAATGATTTTATCCGGATGAATCATTCGATTACAAACTGCTTTCGACTGACAATCATACGCTTATGGAAATCATTCGATTATTCCCCATCACTATAATTTTGTATCATTGTTTTGTGCACCAACACTAACTTGTAAGATTGCATCATAAATGCTACCAGCAGCAGCGTACGCTGGCAACCTGTTAGTATATGCCTGCGGGCATGTCTTATTTAATTTATAACCGAGTTTTCATAATGAGAAATGTTCGTTTTTTTTTGAAGAAAATATTCCTTAAATAAAGTGCAAATTCTTCCGTCAAAACTGTAGTGGAGGGGAGTTAACCCCCCTTAAGTTTGCTAAGCCTAAAAATTGAGCTCTGAATTTGCTTCTACTATAACTCGTGAGTAATTTAGTTTACACGGAATTTTTTTGTCGTTTCCCATTTATTAAATAAATTAGCAAGAATTTTTGATTTTCGAAAATTCATAGAAGGTGTCACAGAGAAATTATCGGACTGAGACACAAACCAAATTGCAACCTATCTTCATTTCTATGACCTCACTAAATTTAAAAAATCGTGTGGGCAGTTTTTGAGAATAAAATTTTGCAAATGTCTAAAATTTTGGGAAATAAATCCACTTCAAGAATTTCAATAAAAAGCTGTATTACGAAGTGATATTGTCTTCCTCTAGGGCTATTATAATATTCATTCCGATCTGTTAACTCGTTTTTAGTAATAAGGCGCTAAAGTCTAAATTTTCCAAAAATTTATAGTTTATTTTTTATTAGCATAAACAAAAATTTTTATCATACTCCATTGATTAAATAAAAAAGCAAGAATTTTCGGTTTCAAAAATTCAAAGAAGGTGTCGCAGAGAAATTATCGGACTGTGACACAAACCAAATTGCAGCCTTTCCTCATCTCTATAACCATACAAAAAAAAATCGTGTAGACAGTCTTTAGAAATGCCTGCGGGCGTGTCTTATTGTATTTATAACTAATGTTTTTAATGAGGAGGAGAATTTTCACATCAATACTCTTCTGAAAACGGAATTCTCTTTTCAATTATCTCTCTCCCTAACCACTAGTTGCTAAAGTATGCGGTATGGCACCGCACGATATAAAACAATCAAAATCAAAAACTGCAAGATCATTATTATCATCAATCATCACATAGTTAACCTGCACTGAGAAAAGCCGTGTAAGCCCTTTAGTATGGGTAAAATTGCACAAAAATCACGTACAGTAGAAAAATCTTCAACATATAAAGAGTACACCACAGCCTTAACAAAATTGAGTCGTTTTTATAACTTTTCTGGTTGAAAAATTTTATTGAAAAAATACATATAGAGTATAGTCATTTAAGTGTCGCCCCACTATTATTTCCTAAACTATTGAGAATACTAAATTATTTTCTTAATAAAAGTTGTTGGTTATTAATTATTGCATAACCTGAAATTATTATTAATTATACTGGGTGTTTAATAATGCCTGTACAGAATATTACTGTTATTTTAAAAGAAACACCCTGTATATTATTATAGATTTTAAATTTAATTCTTGATCTAACAGTGCAAGTACTACCATCTTAAAATTAATCGTTTTCAAGTTAACTTGACGATTTTCAAAATTTTTAAAATTGGTGGTTTTGAAAAGTGGACATTAAATTACGAACACCTTGTGTAATAACCTGCTGTTTTAAACCTACCGCAGAATACTTTGTACTGTGGTAATTATCTGTACAAAATAGCGATGGTTAAACATTTTTGGTATCTAAAATATTAATTAATTAATCATAATTAATATTAGTCCACAAAAGTCAAAAATTGAAAAAAAAAATAAATAACTCAAAAACCACTAAAGTGGTTACAGATCAAGAATTAAATCTAAAATCTGAAAAAGTAATAATATATAGGGTGTTCCATTTGAAATAACAAATGAATGTGCTGTACAGGCATAAATAAACACCCAGTATAATTGGTAATAATCTTAGGTTGCGCAACAGTTAATGGTTAGACACTTTTATTAACAAAAATAGATATTTTTACTAGTTTAGGAAATAACAGTGGGGTGACGGGTGACACTTAAATGACTCGGCCTATACAAATATGATTAACAATTAATAATATGCAAAATTATTTCTCTGGAGCTAGAACAGTAACCACAATTTACGTACAGGTTAATAAGGTATGCTATATGGTATCGCACGATATAAAACAATCAAAATCGTTATCATAGTTAATCTACACTGGAGAAAAGCCATATAAGCGCTATAGTGTGGGCGACATTGCACAAAAATCACACAATGGAGAAAAACCATAACAATATAAACAGAGCCGGACTGGACCACTAGACCACAGCTTTAACAAATTGGATTAATTTTTAGAACTTATCTGGTTGGAAGTTTGTATTGAAAAAAATGTGATTAATAATTAAATATGATCAAAATAATTTAAATTCCTTAAATTGCTGATTTTAATGTCTCTGGAAAAAAAATGTTTTTTTTTTATAGAACAGGAACGTCTCAATTGATTTCGATGAATTTGCTTTATGATTATTGATAAGTAAAAGGCAATTTTTTATGTAATTATTTTTATTATCGGCACATTTGAAGTAGCCCAAATCGGGTACCCATGCCAAGAAACGTATTTCTTTAGGAATTGTCCAATTTATTTGCCACGAAAATATTTGTGGTAAAAACTGGTGTTTTTTGGAACTATTTTTGTGTTTTACACAGTTTTGATATCTCTCACCGTTTAGTAGTAAAAAAACTATAATTTGAGTTATTGTCGGGAAATGTGCGTTTATAGTCATTACTCCATTAGTTACTCCTACCCCCCCCCCCCCCCCCCCCCCCGCTTGGTCCTTGTAGGAATGCTTAGTGGTACATACATTTCGGATACACCCTATATACTTATTAATTTTATTTAGATAAAATTTTGTTTGGAAAAATTGATTAAAAAAATAAGATAGCGAAAAATTACTAAACAGAAATTTCAACCTTAACCTTCCCAACTTCTAGAAAGTTATCTTCATTGCATACTAAAAACATATTTTAATCGTGGCCTTGACACTGTATGGGTAAAAGCATTATTTACGTTTTCTAAAATCGCGAAAGTTGCACTTGGTAACAGCCATGACGTAATAACATCTTTAACGGGAAATCACGAGTTCTTTTCTCTCTATTTACTGTTTATGGCATCTGACCTTTGCAGACTGTGTTGGTAATTAATTAATTATAAACAGCTAAGTTAATTAATGGGACGCAGGGTTCAAAATCGCATATGAAGGAGTTTTCATTGAAGCTTTCTTTTAATTCACTTCTTGTATGTAGTACGTAGGTATGTTAAACTAATAACAGTAAGTTGTTGCAACACGAAACAAGGACTTACCTATCTCGAGCAGGAATACAGACAATTTTCGCGGTGCTTTTGGTTTCCTGAGATGCCATTTCGTTGCAGGCATCGATCAGCCCTTCGGGAACACACATTTTATCTGGAAAAAAATTAAAAATAAATAAATAAAAATAAAATTAGGGGAAGAAATAATATTGAACGATATGGCACGTAGGTGCAGAGAAAATAAATTGTGCTTTGATAAATATTTATGGAAGCTATAGACTTGCTAAATGCATCTACTGGAGAGCTTTCACTTTTTAAAATGTCAACAAATATACCGGTTTTTTGCTACTTATTATTGAAACATTACTGATGTACAAAAAATGTGTAAAAATGAGCAATTTTGGATAAAATTTTGATTTGAAATTACCGGGGCCGTTTTTTTTATATTAATCCAAGAAGCTGATTTAAATTGGTCAAAAAGAAAAATAATTAGCGTTAAAATAAAAATAAAGTAAAAAATAAAATTTAAAAAAAGGTAAAAAAAAATTTTTTAATGTAAAAATTAAAATTAAAAAAATGTAAAAAATAAAATAAAAATATTGAAACAATGTTGACAATTACAAAGTAAAAAACATTAAGTAATGTTTTAAGGTTAAAACAACTAATAATAATCAACATTAATTAATTAACAGTAGTAACATGGGTATTTTAAATTTAATTAAAATAAATAAAAAATCCCAATTAAAATATAAAATTGTAAAGCAAAAATTTTAAACAATTCAAAAAGAAAATAAAAGTACTTACATTCATTGTGTGCGCTTCTTCTGTATCTCCTTGTAAGTCGTCCATTAGCAGCAACAGCAGCTAATAGAACAACAACTATCACAGTAAATTTCATAGTTAACTGCTTATTAGTGGTTGAAAGGCTACGAAGGAATAAGTCAAGTTTCTTTGCTCAAGACGTTTTATAATAAGCCGGTCCGACACCGCGTGAATAATAAACAATAATAACATACAGCTATAGTATATTTCATTTGTGTTGAAACATACCTTGAACCTGATTTTTTCATTCATCTCGTTCCTCGAATTTTATTCGCTTTGTGATGAGTCTGGAATAAAAATACAGAGTGTATGGTTTACCTTGGGAATAATTTAAGCGTTCTTTTACTTATAGAAATAAATTTATTCAAAAAACCTTCACTCTGACAACGAATTCAAATGAAGTTGTTTATCTTCTTGCTTCTGAATGAATTAGATCGAATTGAATAGAAAATCAACGGTAAGAAATTAATTGTAAAATGTTTCTGAGGATGGAAATAAAAATTTAAAAAATGTTACTTAATTTACATTTCTGTTTGCAAAAGTAGTATTTTATACAGTATGAACAGTAGAATTTTCAATAAAGGTTGGGCGTAAATTTAATCTAAATTTAACTAACACACTTATTTGATTTTATTATTTATGAATGAATCATATTGTTGCACCGATGCTTGCAATAATAGTAAATGGCTTTATAGTGTGCAGCGTTGTATTGACGTGTTTTATTGTAGTGTAAACTTAATTAGAGACACAGGAAGCATTCCACATAAGCAGGCCATCAATACTCAACGAAAAACGAATTGACAATGTAAGACAGCATTTGGATGACGATCCAACAAAATTTAACAATTTAACAAAAAGTTTCTCCGGCCTGCGGGGTCTCCAGACCTCACTGTTATCGAAGTATGTGTCAATATTATCCATCAGTTACCGCAGGTTATTGCGGCCTCAACCGCTGCTCCACCACCTTTGAGATGTTTTTAATAACAAGAAAAAATGTGTAAATTTTCATTTTCGACAATGTTGTGTTTACGTTTGCAGTTTGGATTCATCGCAGCTAACTGCGGAATACCCCAAATAATTCGTAAAGACCGTGGCGATGCATGGTTTTCACTCCAAAACGTAAATTATTATTTATGAATGAATTAATTTTTTTTTATTTATACCGATGCTCACAAAGTGTTACATGGTTTTATAGTGTACAGCCCTGGACGAGTTTTGACCAAATTTCCTAAACTTGCTTTTATGATAGTGTAAACTTATCAACAAACACAGGAAACGTTCCACGTAAGCGGGAAAAGGCAAGTCATCGTATCTCAACACAGAACCAGTTGTCAATATAAGACAGCATTTGGATGATAATCCAACAAAATTTTAAGAAAATCTTTGCATGAAGGGTTACTCGCTTGAAGATAGTAAGAAAAAGCCTCGGAATGTATCTCTACTAAATGCAGTCTTATTAGCAATTATTATCATCAATTCCAACAGACGCATTTTATTGGTTCATGGCCTGCAAGATCTCCGGACTTCAATGTTAAAAAACTGTTGTTTGCTAGCCATTTAAAAAAATAATTTGCAAAACTTGAAACACAACACCCTTTCACGCCAGTAACTTATACACTTGAGCAGGGAACAATGACTGGCATCGCAGAAACTGGTGCAATGTAAGACAGCATTTAGATGACGCTCCAACAAAATTTTCACGACAATTTTTGCATCAATGGGCATATAACGCAACATAATAAGAAAAAGGTTTAGGTTATATCCCTACTAAATGCAGGCTGTTCGGGAATTATCAGCACCAGATTACAGCAGGTGCTTCGTATTGGTTTGTGGCCTGCAAGAGCTCCAGATGTTTTCGTATTTAAAAAATATGCGTTTTGTACTGAACAAATGTACTTATAATACACATTAGCAGAAAACTGGGAGGTCATTGTCTGGCATCACGAAAACTGTTGCCAATGTAAGACTGCATTTGGGTAACGATCCAACAAAATTTACAAAAAAAAATATTTTCGAATGCCACAATATAGCGAGACGAAATCTTAGGTTAAATCCCTACCAAACGCATTCTTAGCAGAATTATTATCACCATTTGATGCTGTTCAGTTCGAGTTCCAAATTTCAATCAAGAGTTACCAGAGAGTACACTGCTTAGTGGCTTCACCCCCAGTGGCGGTTTCTCCATTGGGTCAAATGGTCATTGACCTTCCAATGAAATAAGAAAAAATAACTAATTACTTTTTGTTTGAGTACATAACATATTATACACTATAACACTAAAAAAATACTTTATAGTTACCTTTTGTATGAGATTTCTATGCGAGAACGTTTATTATATACAGATACTCATTCGTTTATTAAAGAGCTGCCGCAGGATCCGAAAACGTTTGCTGTTTGAGTATTTCGCGCGCATTAAACGAATCTATGCGAGGGTCATTTGGCTGTCAGTCCCCAATTCAGCTATACGCCACCGAATAAAGCCGCCGGATTAAAAGACCTTCATATGAATAAGAGTGAAATAGAAAGCTCATTGTCGTAAAATTCATATTACACAGGCTAAAAAAGGATAGAAGTATCTGCGTATTAAAGACTTTAGGGCCATGAACCCACAATTTCCGAGAATTATGCTGTCAGCAGTTCGTGGTAAGCACATGCCAATAGCCGCCTAATTTGCGGGATTCGCACGTACACAACGTAGTAGTGTGAAAACAGTTGTTGGTTGTGTAATCATAATTTAGTGGTGTTGTACGATGTCCGTGCAAAATAATTTTGGATTGTGAATGCCATGTAAGAAAATGCTTTCACTTGTTTCCACTCTCTGCTATTTTGTGATATTGACTGCAAACATTTAAAAACTAACACATTTTTTATCGGTAAATAACATGAAAAATGTTGTGCATTTTGACACACTGGCAATGTGGGTATCAATTTTCAATAATTTTATTAGAGAGTGCTTATCGAAAGTCAACTAAAGACTTCAATGAAAATGTTGGTAAAAATAGATCATTTTGCCAACCTAAAGGATGGGTAAGGCGTAAGGCTACCTAAAACTTGGGTAAGAACTTTACTTTAAAATGCCTCCCAGTACACCACACCACGAGCCGCCACTGTTCAGCCCTCTGGAACGCCTCTTACGGGGTGCTACTCCAGAGACCTCGTATACTAATTCAAATTGAGTTTTTTGTATTTCTTTGCGTCGTATTTATACTTAACCGCGTTCCGGGTTTTATTTATATAATAAACCGGATTGTGAAATTTGGTATGTTATGACCTGATTGTCAGATCGCCCTGCTACGGATTTCTTTGTGTTTCCGTGTTTAAGAAGGCACAAAAATAGGCTATTTGTACCATCCAAGTATTAGAAGGTAGGATTACTGAAGAATATGCCAGTATTAACCCTTAATTACTGCAGGATGTACCGGCTTCAATCGGTGCTCTTCGGATGTTTTTAATAACATAAAAAACCTGTAAATGTAACTTAATACCACGTAGCAGGTCATTGATCGGCAACGTAAAAACTGTTGTCAATGTAAGACAGCATTTGCATGACGATGCAGCAAAAGTCATACGAAAACTTTAGTATGAAGGGTTACTTGCTACAATATAGTGAGAAAACGTCTCAGAATGCATTCGTTACATTGCTATTATGTTACTGGTGTGGAAAGGTGTTGTGTTTTTTAAATATTGTTATATCACAGTTGCAGTGATTTTTAGATCAATTAACAATAAGCGAATAAAAGTGTCTAAAATGTTAGGCGCAACCAACAATACTGTTCACTTTTCATGGCCAATATTTCGCTAAATTTTGTATTGATCATACTGTATATTGAAACCGTTTGTATTACGGATCGACACTGCATTTGAAGCTACATTTTAATCGGCTTAATGATGATACTTTTATTTATATTATTATAACAAACAAAATGTTGATACAATTTTCTTGAGCGGTTATAGAAATTTCTAGCTTAATCTCCATTATTATTAAAATGTAACAAAGACCTAGAATAGGAATTAAGCCGAATAGGTTTCAAAATACAAGGAGTAGCTGTATTTCATATCTTCTACATTTATAAATTTAATATTTGCTGTATTGTAGTGTTCGGGATTTACCAACAAAATAAATTAAAAATGATACGCCACTGCTTTAAATATTTAAATAACTTACAGCATTTTTTTAAGTTACTTACGGTTTTTTTTTAAATTAAATTGATATACCTCGCAATGCATATATTGTACCTGAGCAATCGTGCATGGGCATTTTATGGCCTACATATTTGAAACATACCATAAGCGAACTTTTCAATAAACGCTATCATTTCACTTACTTATTCTTATCACGTCCCATAAAGATAAACGGGTGTAAATCCCCATCATCATAGTTAAACCTTAAAAAAATAGATGCAAATAAGCTCATTTGTCCAGATCACGACCTTATGAATCAATCATGGAATAGTTCCTAAAAACAAATCGGTATCATAGTAAAAAAATTGATATATTTGTTCTTCCCTATAAGGCTATAACATTAGTTTTTACAGTACGCTTCTTAATTTTATGTATTTTTTATTAATTTATTTGTCACGTTGCACATTTACTGAAATTCCTTAAAAATCACCTAAAATTAAAACTGCAAGATGCTAATCCTAACCGACAAAACGATACATTTCTAGTTAATGCAAATAGAAAATTTTTGAAAGTAGGTGCATCCGGGTTCGTAGGTGTCATTCTTCTTAATATCCGCTGCAGCTTGCACCTTGATATGTTGGATATTTCTTATTCAATTCGAAATGGAACATTGAGACTGGTTCTACGTGTTTTATGAGTCGAGATGTGGCAGACTGTTATAAATCCCTCATTTACATATATAAAGGGTTTTAAAAATTTTACGAGCCTTCAAATGTGTATCAACCTACTCAATTCGGATCGAAACGATTGGTTCTATTGCCTGAAGCATACAAAATGGAACAATAAAAGGTTTCTAATGCTGTATTTTATACTTTGTTGGAGAGCATTTTGTGGAGTTGTTTAGTTATCTTCTATAAAATACAAAATTAGTTTATTTCACATATTTACCACCAGTTAAAAATCAAATCTTAGTTTTTAATGATAATGGCTACGATTCGGATTTGCATGCACAAAATATGCATGCATTTATGCACTTTGATTTACAGAAATGTGCTTTTACTCATTTGCAACCAAAATTTTGAAGAAATATGCTCTTTTCTTTAACTTTATGTAAAAGAAAAATTGGTTCCATAATTCACAATACCAACCGGAGCACATTCCGAAAAGAAATGTGTAAGGACAAGGTACGGCTAATTACACAAAAAAAACACAAGTAAATAAATGAGCCTACAAATAAATCCAGAAAATGAAGTAAAATACGAGCAAATGTAGATAAATTAAAAGAAAATACGGAAATGGGAAAGTACGAAACAAGAATCACATAAAATATAAACGAATCAAAAGAAAAAGCAAAGAAAAAAATTAAAATAAATAGGCGACATTACCGGAAATGAGCAGACGGTTATATATCACAATTAGAGTTAGAATCACGGAAGTATAACTTTTTTTGGTTTGAAATTTAGCGTTTTCTATTTTTACTTTCCTGTACTTTCAGCATAGGGAAGTATTGAATTCACCGAAATGTTGCAATTCTACATTTTGACGAAAATACGTGCTTTGGACCAACACAAACTCAAAAAACTCATTCACTTCCGGTGAATTTATGCAAACAAAAATTGGTAGAAATACTAAGCTAAATGAGTAATGTGTCGGTATTAAATTTCAAAATTTTAGTGCAACTATTGCGAATGTTATCGACAGCAAACTAATTAGACTGTTCTATCTTCGGGGGGCTGTAACTCTGTAAGGAAGCGTTTCCGGGTTTATGTTTATTAGAAATACTTTCATTGTTTTCAGATTTTAAATTAATTTTGAAAATCTGTTCCACATAATATTACTTGCATTTTAGCGTATGTTTAGTTAACATATTTAAAGGTATATTAATAATAATAATAAATCAGTTGTTATAAGAATTTGCAGGATTCTCGCAAAGTCAAAATTTTCTGAATATTTTCTTGATAAGAAACGTGGAAAATCTCAGAAAACATTTCTTATATCTCTATCGATAGATAAAAAAATTGTTTGAGTTGTAATAATAATTGAACGGAGCGAAAAAAATAGTTTTGTCACATAGCAACATCTCCGAAAATAGATTTTTCTACATTTCTCGTGTAAATCACCGTAGGGGTGACGCGTGGCAAAGCCATTACAGCCGAGCGCCACTTACAGCTGTTTCCGGGTTCCTCAGGAAACTGAAGGGCTTGAAAATGTTCGAAAATGTACCACAATTTAGTGTAAAAATAAATTGTGACAAATAGGAAATATAACTTCTTCGCAGTTAATGGTTTCCTTATTTCTTTTATAAACAAATCTCAAAAATAGCCACATAAATGGTTGCCTTTTTTATCAGAATAAGTTCCAATATTTAATAAAGCATTAGAGATTAAATAAATCCTAAAACATTTATCTTAAATTTTCAAATATTTAGTATACCTTTATGTATTTAGCCAAATCTGCACATATTTGTTTTAAATCGTTCAATATGTAATTAATATTCGCAGATTTAAATAAATTTTTACCGATATAAATAAATCCTTGCAGATTTAAATAAATGTTTCAACATTTAATAATAATAATAATAATAAATTTATTGGTGATTGATACACAAAAAAAAGGTATATACACAAGTCAAAAATACATATAAGGTATATAGTACATTTACACAAAATAGGTACACGTACAGTACACGCAAAATTGTTATTAAATAATATTTAATTCAAAATATTCACAGTATGAGTATAATGGATTAGCAATTAAAACCTCATAAACTTTTCTTATAAACGTGGTATGCGGCAAATTTTTCATATCAATGGGTAGTTTATTATAAAATTTTTGACACAGGCAATCAAAATTGTTATGGGTTATTGATAAACGACCGAAAGGTAAGTAGATGTTGTTTTTTTTTCTAGTATCATGATCATGGACATCCTTGACCATTTTGCGCTTATCAATAGTTTCTTTGGCGTAGAGTAGACAACTGTATACATACAGCGACGGTAATGACATAATACGTAAGTTCTTAAAAATTGGTCTACAGGTATCATTATTTTTAGCACCGGTCATAATTCTGAGTGCCTTTTTCTGTAATTTAAATAATTTCACGCTATGGGTACAACTTCCCCACAGTAAGATACAGTAATTTATATGTGAATGAAAATACGAAAAGTACAAATGTTTTAAAATATTTAACGAAACACATTGTTTAAAAGTTCTTAACATAAATATTGATTTTGACAATTTTTTTGCTGTTTCGTGTATATGTACACTCCAGGTTAATTTGGTGTCCAAATGCACACCTAAAAATTTTTCACATTGTGAATGTTCACTGGTATTGTTAAAGTTTTTTAGTGTAAACACCATGTCCGCAGTTTTTTCATTGTTTACCACTAACCGATTTATTGTAAACCACTTTTCAACTTCAATTAAACTTGCCTCTTTTACACACTGTAGGTCGTTATAATTTTGCGATGATGCAACCAGCGTAGTGTCATCAGCATAAAGATATGGCACCATTTTCGTTACCGAAGTCACTATATCGTTCATGTAGATTATAAAGAGGGTCGGACCTAAGACGGAACCTTGCGGTACTCCTATGTTAGTTATGTTTGTCTCAGAAAATGCTTTATTAAAGTAAACAACTTGCTTTCTATTTTTTAAAAACGATTGCAGTAGATTTAGAGCGGTTCCCCGTATTCCATAGTGCTCTAGTTTATCTATTAAGATGTTGTGATTAACACAATCAAAAGCCTTGGATAGGTCTAAGAATGCTACTGAAGTAAACCCGTTGTCCTCAAATGAATTAATAATATTTTTTATTATTGCTATAATGGCGTGCTTCGTTGATAGGCCATCTCTGTAGCCAAATTGGTTATCCGACAAAATGTCATGGCGTTCTAGAAAGTTCATAATTCGGTGCTTTATTGATATTTCCATTATTTTAGAAAATATTGACGTAATGGCAATAGGCCTAAAATTTGAGGTAATATCGGTGTCACCTTTCTTATGCACCGGTATTATTTTAGATAATTTTAGCCTCTCCGGAAACACCCCTTCTTCATAACAGGTGTTTATTATGTTCTCTAGCGGTTTGGCTATCCAGGGCGCTGTAACTTTAACTAGTTTGCTGGTGATCTGGTCCATATCTTTAGATTTAGAATTGCTCAGGTTATTTATAATTAGCAGCAGCTCCTTTTCAGTGCAAGGTTTCAGAAAGAACGAGAAAGAATTGGACATTACATGTTTTCGAATATGGTCGGTTGCTGAAATCTTTAGATCCGGTAGGTTTGCCACGAGAAGATGTGCAATATCACGAAAGTACGAACTGAAATCATCGGGGGTAAGATGTGATTCCAATTTCTTCTTATCATTACTTTTTATTTCGTTTATAATGTTCCAAATCTCACGTGGTTTGTTGATGGCATCTTGTACTCGGTTGTCATTAGCCTTTATTTTAGCTTTTTTTATATTGTTTCTATAATTGGCCAGAAGCCTCTTGTAGATAATATTGATATCTTGATCATTTACAGTTTTCCTGATCGTATCAACGCCTCGTAGAAAATTTCGTTGTCTTGCCAACTCTTCGTCATACCATTTCAATTTAGAGACCTTTTTTAGCAAGCGCTTTTCTGGAAAGCAGTTGTCCATCGCTTCAATAAACAGGTTTAGAAATATATCAAGTTTGTGCTCGCCTCCCTGAACTATCATGTCAGCCCAGTCTGTATTTTTTATCTTTAGACTGAATTTCTCCAAGCCAGCTTTTGTCATTGGCCTGCATACAAAGTATTCCTTTTGCTGGGAAGTAATATTTGATAACTTTGGTAAGTTTGCGAAGATAGCACAGTGGTCAGATAAATTTGGGTCCATGACCGTCACTTGTAGGTCGACACATAGGTTCGTAAATACACTGTGTCCATAAAGTAACCCCCCCCCCTATCTACCTTTTGAACGACTTAATATTTTACTACAAAATTTGGTGTGCTTTAATGGGAAATTAGATACTATTTTTTAGATCATAATTAAATAATGTATCATTCAAAATGGCGGCTGGCTGCCATTTTGAAATTTTTTTTTAAATAGAAAGGGGGGTCGAGTGACACCTCATTTGAAAGGTCTTTTAGTTCTGAGTCTGATCCTAGAGTTTCAAAGAAAAATATTTAGCCATAACAAAATGACAAACGTTTGAAGTAAAGAAGTCTATTAAAAAAAACTAAGAATTAAAGCAAAAACAAATGAAATTAAGTGTTCGAAATGTTCACCATTCACTTCTTGGAACATAAAAAGTCGGTTATGACATTCCTGCCTTACATTTTCATAAGTTTCTGGAGTGACATTTCTGTAAAAAACGCATTACAGAAGTTTGAAGAAATATCACTCCAGAATCCTATGAAAATGTGAGGCAGGAATGTCATAACCGACTTTTTATGTGCCAAGAAGTGAATGGTGAACATTTCGAACACTTAATTTCATTTGTTTTTGCTTTAATTCTTAGTTTTTTTTAATAGACTTCTTTACTTCAAACGTTTGTCATTTTGTTATGGCTAAATATTTTTCTTTGAAACTCTAGTATCAGACTCAGAACTAAAAGACCTTTCAAATGAGGTGCCACTCGACCCCCCTTTCTATTTAAAAAAAAATTTCAAAATGGCGCCCAGCCGCCATTTTGAATGATACATTATTTAATTATGAGCTAAAAAATAGTATTTAATTTCCCATTAAAGCACACCAAATTTTGTAGTAAAATATTAAGTCGTTCAAAAGTTAGATAGGGGGGGGGTTACTTTATGGACACAGTGTATATTATCAATAGTAGTAGATCTGTTACACGTAATGCGTGTTTTGTCATGTTCTGTACTGTATAGGCCCCACGAGATTAGGATTTCTTCAAATTCCTTTCTTTTTTTCACTTCTTCTGGTTTGCTATCCAACGCAAAATTAATATTATAGTCCCCAGCGACCAGCAAGTTCTTTCCACGTCCAATTGTTACCTCGCATATATTGTCAAATATTTGCAGGAAATTATTAAAATCTCCAGAAGGCGAGTGATACACAGATACTACAATTAAATTGGAATCACTTAAATTTAATTTTAAGCTGTCACATTTAATGTTAACCTGTCATATTTATTTGTCCTTGGTGAGCCCAAATCTGTAAGGATTTGTTTATATCGGTAAAGATTTATTTAAATCTGCGAATATTTATAAATATTGAAAGATTTAAAACAAATATGTGCAGATTTATCTAAATACATAAAGATTTACTAAATAGTTGAAAATTTAAAGTAAATGTTTTAAGATTTATTTAAACCAAATGTTTAAGGATTTATTTAAATCTACAACGATTTATTATAATAAAAAGCATTTAGCTAAATGTGTGTATATATAATAAATATTGGGACAAATTGCCTTAAATACCATGAAATGCACAGCAAATTTTCACTTTACACTTGGCGCCCCATACAGTTCAAGTTGTTTCCATGTTATTATTAAGAAATTTTAAATTCAGTTTTTAAAATGTTCAAACAATTTAAATCACATTAATTTAGCTGACAAAATGTCATCACTTTTGCTGAAAAATCAACATTGTTTCAACTTATCACAATCAAAATAAAAAAACAAAACAACAAATTAAATTTTGGGAAGTCCAAGATTTATGTTAGGGAATTATTGACACATACGAGTTTGTTATTTGAAACTATTTCTTCCAATGATAAAACGATAACAAGGTACATGGGTTTCTCCAGGACATTTTTGGCGATAATAATATTTATGTAGTTTAATGCTAAATATACATGTAATAAATGAGATAATAAATTCAAGAGGTCAAAACCAGGTCAGGACAACATCATAACAAATATGGAAAACTTACAGAGCTAGATTCAGGAATAACTAAAAGAAGGACTAGCTTCCATTTCCGGTTTCAGATTTTTTTTAAGCATATTTTGTCGGTGAACTTTTGATGTACCCCCACATTCCAAAGCTCATTGAAATCAGACCATCCGTTCGTTAGTTATGATGCACCACAAACATAGCCGCATACGCACCCACAGACAGACATTTTTTTAAACTATTTTTTTGTGTTAAAAACGTAGAATATTTTGTATTAATAAAACTAGGTATTGTTACGAACAATAATATTTTCTTAATTAATACAGAACAACCGTTCACACAAAAAGTTACTAAAAGAGTGTTTACAAATGCACCCTCTCAGAGCAACATCCTCTTCCCCGTCTTCGGCATAGCTTCGGAAATCCTATAATTTACATGTCGTAGCTATAACAGAGCCTCGATGTAACATTTGAGTTCAGCTTGAAGTTTTTGCCAAATATTAAAAAACAATCAAAACATTAAGAAATACAGTAAAAATAACTGCATGCTCCTTCTCACATGTCCTACTCCTAGTTTATCAATTTATATTGGAATATTACAAAAAAAAACAAATTTTTTTAGCAAAGACGATCAATAAAAAATCGAGATTAAACGGCGTCCAAGTATTCCTTTAAAATGTGTCTCTGTAACAAGGTGTTTTTGGAAATAGACAAGTTGGGTAAAATCGGTATAATTTGGTGTGAAAATTTTTAATTAAATTTAAATCAGACTTTTCTGAGACAGCCCTGTAAATTACTCAAGTGCACTTCTTCCTTCCAATGTTGCCAGACTTGGTGAAATTTCACCAGCTCTGGCCATTTTCGGAAGGCTTTGGTGATCTGGTGAAAACGTCTCGTTTTGAACACAAAATTGGTAAGTTTAGAAATTTCGGTGAAATTCCTGGTGATATTGTTTTTCACATTTTTTGATTTTCATAAAGATAAACATATTTATTCTTACTATGAAATAGACTTGCGTTGGCGCTCTCTATTGCCTGGTAGCGAAATTAAGACGAGAATTAACATTTAACAGTAAACTGCATATTATATTAAGAGGCGAAACAACTTATAATTTACAGATTTGTACATTCAAACAGAACGAGACTTCCTCTAAATAATTTACGGGAAACTCCCTGTTTACGGTAAACGCATCCTGACCCGAGGCTATAATTAGAAGAAATAAATATTTTATATTATTGATCTTTATTTTGTTTTATTATTTTAGTATACTTTTTCATTTTTGCTACTGAATTCAGTTGTTTAATCAGATTTAAAGAAAAATTTTGAAAATTTGTATTTAAAAAATGGTGAAATGTGAACTAAAGAAAATCTGGTGAAATCTGGCAATTTTTCGAGGCGCAAAAGCTGACGGTTTGAAGCGACACCTGTTGAATTGCCTATTTTTCATCTGGACACTGTTTTCAACTAAAATCAGGAGCTTCCTTCTCTTTTCTCAAAGAGAATTCTACATGTAGCCTATCGTACGTTTCTCTACAGTGAATGTCATTATGGAAATATGAATCATAAATTTTTACTTGTAATTGTGTAAAGTATATAAATATGTACAGTTTTTTTTAGCTACGCGGTATTCTAGTTATTTTAAATCATAACATTTCGAACTATTATCACGTAAGTTGTTTTAACTTATCACAGTGAAAATAAAAATAAACAAATAACCAAAATACTTCATGGAATGCTCAAAAGATATAACGAGGAACTTATTGGCACATTCAGAATTTGTTGTTGCAAAAACAAAGTTCTGAAACGATAAAATGATCAGGGGTTTGGGATTTTCAAGAACAATTTTGACGATATTAATAACATTATCTCGTATACGCGATAGTTTAATATTAAATTTTAAAGTAATTCATAAACAAGTGTAAAAGGTCAATGAAATATTTGATACAAAATCTTAACGCAAAACATGCAGAACTGACGTTAACAGGACTTTTGCACGGTGCAGGTTTTTAGGATATTGATTTTATATTAATTAAATTAATTAGAACTTTGTATATTACAGAACTCACTTTAGTAATCTACAGTCACTGAAAAATATGACTAAAAACAGCTGTCTGACAACCTCGTGTTTATTGACATTTTGAATATTTTAAAACATTTTGAAAATTTTGAAAATGTTTAGATATTATACAATTCTTGTAAAATTTTAAAATTTTGTTTTATACCGGAACTGTTTTTAAAACAAAAATTTGGATTGTTTTTAAATTGTGAAAATTTAGATTATTTTTAAAAAATTTTTACATTTTTATGAAAATTTTCAGAAAATACTTGTAATGTTTTAAATTTTAGATATTTAGGTGTTTTGAAATCAAAAATTTTAAATATTTTGAAATTTTGAAAATTTGGATTATTTTGATTTTCAAAAAAAAGTTTTGTTTTAATAATTTTTAAAATTTAGATAATTTTTTTTAAGTGAAAATTATTGGAAGTTTAAAACATTTTTAAAAACAATGAAAAAGTTAAAACATTTTGAAAATGTTTAGAAATTTTTTACATTTTTATGAAAATTCTTCTAAAATTTTGAATTTTATATACTAATGTCGTTTGAATACAAAATTTGCTTATTTTTGAAATTTTTGTGAACTTACTTTTGATTTTTAAAATTGTATTTTCTTTTTTCATTTTTTAAAATTTTGAATAGTTTTGAAAAAAACTTTTTTAAATGTTTAGAAATTTTTTACGTTTTCGAAAATATTTTTTATAATAATAATAATATTTTTTAAAACATTTTAGAAAATATTTGTAAATTTGAAATTTTAAATTTTCCACCAGTTTTTTTTTTTTTAGAAACAAAAATTATGTTTATGGTTGTAATTTTGAAATTTATATAATTTTTGAATTTTAATACAAATTTATTAAAATTTTAATAATTTACATCTATTTTTAACTGAAAATTTTGATAATTTTGGAATTAGTGTGATCAGTTTTTGAGCAGTATGTTTTTGAAAAAGTCAAATGTTTAATATTTTTTCACTTCACAGTTGTAGTAATTCTAAAAGTTCTAGTAGCTTGTAACATTACGTACTATTAAATCATTTGTAATACAAATTTTATCTCGATCTGGTAATTCATTTTTGATTAAATAGGCATTAAATTTGATTAAATTTGCAATTTCCAAAAATCCATAAAAGGTGTCACAGAAAAATTAGCGGGCTGAGACACAAACCAAATTGTAGCGCATCTTAAGCTCTATGAGCTTACAACATAAAAAAAATCGTGTGTTCAGTTTTTGAGTAATTTTTTGGAAGCTTCCGAAATTTTAGAAATTTT
Organism: Ctenicera cuprea; assembly: GCA_958336395.1. Lineage (NCBI taxonomy): Eukaryota > Metazoa > Arthropoda > Insecta > Coleoptera > Elateridae > Ctenicera > Ctenicera cuprea. The sequence goes on from OY284490.1 coordinate 2,389,007, forward strand.
TTTCACCATAGCCTTTAACTTTTTCAAAAATTTTGTACACAGTAACACTGTGTCTCCATAAGGCTATTACGATTAAATATTTGAACTTGATCTATCAACCTGCTTTTGAGTAATAAGGCACTAAAGTCAAAACTTTCAAAAAATCGTAGTGAAATCGCTATTTGATAGCTAAACAGTTGGAAAAAAAGGGTTTAATTTGCCCTAAAGTCTTATCACTGATTCCGTTTTCAGATTTATAAGCCTCGTTTAAAAAAAATTATACCCCAATACGGAGTAAGCAGCCGTGGGGTGGGGTCTTAATGCCTGAAACCTTCTCTGGTATTTAGTCGTTCGGATTCGACGTTAAACTGTAGGTCCCCCGTATTCCACCTTAGCGCTTAGGAGAGTACGTGGCATAGAAGAGTGCCGAAGCCCAGCAGTGGGACGTAAAAGCTGATTACTGTTACTGCTACTACTTATTATTAAATATGTTGTATTAGATTTTCTGAATGAATTTACTACAAAAAAATAAATGCACTTTATCATTTTCGAACTCGTATTTCTACAGAAAATGAAACATGAAAATAAGCTCGTTCTTGCTTACTGCCTGCTATTTCAAATTTGCTTACCTCAAATAAATTCAACAACAAATGTATTGATTGAGATGAGAGTAAGAAAAGACAGCTGTTCTAACTTGGTATATAATTACCAATTAGATGAATAAATAAATTTAAAACAAAAAAATGCAAAAAGGAGGCCATAGTCGCTTCTACGAGTGGCAAATCAAGTCGATATTTGACAGAAATTGTATTATCATGTGTAGGTAAATCATTATATTTGGGTTTCTCCAGAAGCTTCGGACCCCCCAACATAGTGTCTTAAAGCACGGGCTTATATACCATTGTTTACACTGGCAGATATAGTGAGAGCTATTTAATTTTGTTAATTATATGAAAATATTTAAAACCGTCTTCTTAAAAATTACCACTACAGAAAAGTTAAAAATTATTTAATCTATGTTTTAACCGCGCCCTTTGATTAAAGAGTTGCCTAATTTGGACGATAATTATAAAATTTTGCTACAAAATGTTCTTTGGTTGTTAGCTCAAATAATGGTTAGAATCCAGATTGGTTTCAATGTTTTTCTCAGAGATAGAAGCAGTAGCAAGAAATCCAATATTGATTTTTTGGAAAAAAACAATTATGTTGCATTAGTTTTCGTTATTTATATATATTCAAAAGTAAACTAAATATTAAATTTAAAAATAGCAAAACTTCTAAGTTTATTTAAAAAAATATGTATACATACATAATATACATAGCTAACTTTCTATCATGTACGTGCAGTTTTAGACGCCTAATTGGTAGGCAACACTATATACAGTAGTAACATGCGCAGAGTTTGCTACATGTGAAAATTGCGTGACCCGAATATATTCTATTGGTTTTATACGTAGATATGCGTAACAGTTTTATTAAATTTTTTGAAATATCGTCTTATTATAACACACACAAATTATCAGTATTAAAAATTTTATTTTAAAAATTAAAAATAATTAAAAGTTTCAAAATTAAAAAAATTATCGAAATTTTTGTTTTCAAAAAACCGGTATAAAATTTTAAATTTGAAAATAGTATAAGTATTTTTAAACATCTTTTAAATTTTGATAAAATTTTTAAAACAGAAAAATTTTTAAACATTTTGAAAATATACGAAAATTTTTTATTTTTTAAATCTTTTTTAAATTTTCAAAAACATTAAAAATGTTAATAAACTATATAAATTTTATATTAAAAATCAAAAATAATATAAATGTTTAAAATTCAAAAACAAGCAAGACTTTTGTTTCCAAAAAACTATTTACAATTTTACACAAGAATTTTAAAAATCGTCTAAATTTTCACAGAATTTTTAAAAATGTGTGGAATTTGTAAATTTTTTTTAAATTTTTATTTGAAAGGTTTTCAAAAATATTCTAAAATTTAAACAATTATCAAAATTTAAAAAAATATATTCTAAAAATAAAAAATAATCTAAATTTTCAAAATTGACATTTACAAAATGTTCCAATTTTTCTCAACTTCCAAACAATTTCAATTTCAAATTTTTTTGTTAAATTTTTATTAATTTTCCTATTATTAAAGTTTCCGAAATTTATAAAATGTACAAAACTTTGCAACAATTGAAATTTTTTTAAATTTTAAAAATTTTCGCAAATATTTGAAATGTTCAATTCAATATTAACGGAAACTTTCAAAAAATTTAGGAATTGTCAAACTTTTGATCATTTTCAACATTTTTTTTTTAAACCCAGCAATTCCTTCAAATACTTTTCAAATAAATTTTCAAAATTTTGTTAAGGCACAAGGAGATCATAAACAGTAGCATTGCACCGAGTACACAATTAAAAATTATAGCTGCAAAACCATATACACTTGGGGCCCCTAGGGGCCTATTTCGATGTTCTACACAATGCCCCAACGACTCTGCTACGCCCCTGTGTAGAGGATAGCACACGCGCATTTACCATGAATCCTCGTTGGTGTATCAATTGGCTGATATACTTTAGCCCGTAAATTGCCTTCCAACCGTCAAATTTAAACAAAGAAAAGTTACAAGGTCTAGCAATGCTTTCAGAGCCGCATGACAACCTTGCATTGGAAAACTTCCTCTTAGATTCTTTTTACGATCTAAAGTTTCCAATGTACAGCTTAACCAGCTTAGTCTAAGTTACAAACAAAAAAATAATCCAAATCCAAATTTGTATAAAGGCTTGAAAAATAGTTTTAAAAAACGTTTAATTTACATCATTAAAAATACAAACAAACATACAAAAAATAAATAATACATAAATAAATATTTAATAAATAAATTAGTTTAAAATTATTGTAAATGTAATTATTTTTTATACGACAGTTTCTCACTAATATTTCTCGCAATCCTATTTACGGTACAATAAATACTATCACAATTGTAATCGGGAGTCTTCGAGTCATGTTTTGAAAAATTTTCAATAGCTTCCAGCACGTAAACGGTAATATTATTCAGACGATCGTTTCCTGCAGAAAAAATTAAGTACAATATTTTACGTACTGGCATATACAGGGTGCCCATTTTATCGTGTAACCCCTAGACTCTTTAGAGTAGGCAACACACGTTGCATATCGTAGTTTTCTTTGCTATTAAAATATAATTTTCTAAACTAGAAGTTTACTGTGAATAAAAAATCCTCGTTTGACTGTTTACTATTAAAAAGATGTGCAGTGCAGTACTCTAAAGAGTCAAGGGGTTATGCTATAAAATAAGCAACCTGTATATATTTTATAATATGCATATAATTATTGTAATTAAAATTCTTCAACGTGATTTTACAAACTAGACAGAAAAATAACTATACCTTGCGGTGATGCTCTATTAAAGTTTCGCATCATAAGATCATCTTCCTCATCATGTTCAATACCACCCCCGCCGCCGCCGCCGCCACCACCACCTCCAATGTGATGATGAATGGCTTTTTTGGCTTTAAGCCAAGGAATAAAGAGCAACAAACAGATGATTGCAATAAAACTCACGAGCTTCTTAAACAAAACAATTTTTAGTAGAATCTTAAAAATTGTTATCAAGTCAAACTTCAATTTGAGTTTATCAAAAATTCCTAAGATACCATAAGGAATTCCATAAACTGGAGGTGCGGGAGGCCCATAGCTAAAAACATAATTTTTTGTGTTTTCCTTTGCCATTCTTATTATTAAAGCTTACTTGTGAGTTGGGAAGGGTGGTGGCCCATATAAAGGTTGTTGAGGTCCATATGAAGGTTGGGGTGGTCCGTATGAAGGTTGTGGTGGCCCATATGAATGTTGTGGTGGTCCATAGGAAGGTTTTGGTGGTCCATAAGCAGGTGGATGTGGAGGCCCATGTATTTGTTGTGGTGGTCCATATTGATGCTGTGGAGATGAAGGTCCAGGATAAGGATATTGTACACCAAATTGTTCATCGGGAAAACCACCAGGAAAACCAGTCGGAAAATTCATATCACGATCTGTTTTAATCTCATTTGATTGGATATTTTCACCGTGCGATTCTGTGTACGCGTCTATGTAAGAATCACGACTGATCCGAGAATTTTCTGAATGTATTCCTCCTTCGTCTTTTCTTGATGCGTTATGGTCATCTCCACCAGACACAACCACGAAAACCAAAGTTAATAAAAGAAGCAACATTTTTGGTGTTTTCACTGCTGATGTTCATTGAGCAACGCATTTGCTTAAACTAAATACAAAAAACATTCTTTATCGTCAACTGGCAAAATATTTAATTGTCCTGCTTTAAGTCCCATTTAAATTCGTACGTGTTCTTCCGGTTAACTAGTTAAGGTACATTGTTATTCAGACGTATAGCACGAGGTTTGGAAATAACAGGAACAATCATGATTTGCACACTGATTAAGTCGTGACGAGGGACGAATTTAAAACGTTTTTCGTTTTAAGAAAGATACCCAGTTTTCCGTTTTTTTTGTTAATTTTCAATTAATATTGAGTTAATTTTGTTGTAAAATTAATTGTTGAATTTTTCTTCAAAATAATAATTATTACCAATGTAGGTAATCATGAGTCCAAAATAAGCAAAACACATCTTTTGGGCTGTCCCATAAATCAATAATTTTTATTTTTCCTTGTACTTACGTATTCAAAAATAGTTTTTATCATAACATTCTAATCCCAACAGTTACCATAAGATCTAAAACCTCTTAACACTTTGCCGCTACTAACACAATGGCTAGTTATGACTCATCGCAGCTTAGACACGGACCACCTGTTAGAGTGATTAAATAAGAAACAGAATTGATCAGAAAATTGTATTTAGTTCTAAATAAAAGAGCAAACGTTCAAGTTTTATGATACATAATTAAAAGTCAGTACAGGTTATACACATTAAGAGCTGTAATTGCGGACCAGGGTAGCCATTCTCATTAACGACGTTTAGATGACAATGTTTTAAATTATGAAAAATATAAATTAGAAATGCTTGGATAAGAACTAAATTAAACACGAAGTTAAAACTTTTCTTACAGAATAGATGGCGCTAGTAAAAATGCGGCTAAAAGCGGATACCTTACAAATTTGTTTCGACTAGATATTAAATAAATGTACACGGTATTGTGTACTTTTAAATCGCACTAATGAATCAGGTAGCTATAAGACAATCAGTTCTAACTGATAATTAATTGTAATAGAAGAGTTCACGCCAAAACTGAAATTTACGCTGTGACATGTTGAGTTTAGTAAATCGCCGTATTATAATTCAATTTCTCGTTAACAAAGACGTCACACCGACTGAAATTTTAGGGAGTTTAGCATAAAATACACCCAAAAAGTCACAAGTATTTGAATGAGCTAACTGCTTTTAAAATGGCCGTGAGACTGTTCGTGACAATCCAAGAAAAAGAGGTTCAAGAGGTTCTAATCACCGAATAACTGTCTCTGAAATAGTGAAGAAAACCAACAACACGTTCAATGGCAGGAGGAATGACTCTTGCTACAGTTGAACCTCCACTTCCTGGGTTGCCACTAACAATCTCACAGCCATATTTTAAAACAGCTACCCCATTGAAATACTTGTGATTTCTTGAGTTCTTGAGCGTATTTCCGTGAAACCGTAAACCGAGTCTGCGCAAAATTTTAGCCATTATCCAGAAAAAATATATAAATAAATAAAATAAAATGGGTATGGCAGGGGGTTTCCAATTTGTGCCTGCATTGGGGCCTATTTTCTGAAGTTACGCCACTGTCGTTAACGTGGAGCATTAAAATATTTTTAGATCCACGCGAAACGTCATCCGCACAGTCTACTTTATATTACGTATTTTAGCGACTGCTTGCAACTTCGTAGTGGCTCAGGTGAATATGCGGCTGCACAGCGTTTTACTGCATAGACAGTTGATGGGTCGAATCTCAGTTGGGCCCAAACTTTTTTTTTATTTTATACTGCTTTTTTTAAAACAATGTTGTTGGTCTTTACTGTATGCGCGAGGTTATGGTTAAGAGCAGTGATATTTTTAAAGAAAAATACGAAAACAAAGTTGCATTCACTCACTGATAAATACGTGCACAGGATTGTGATGTCATCGCGTGAATCTAAACATATTTTAATGCGTAGACTATATTGGTTTGGCTTCTGTGGTTCTGTGACGTCATGGTGGGATAATGGATTTAAAAAATGTAATTGGTTATGTAATTAATTTTGTAAGAATTTTGTATTTTTACATAGAATTTTCATTTATTTGAACCTAAATCAAGATAATTAGTAATTACACTGTTTTACGATTGTTACGAACAGTTAAAAGTGTTTTTTTTTTCTAACTACATGTGAAGATTGACGAGAAATATTACTATTGAACAATATAAGTGTTAAATTAGAGTGTTTTCTACGTTTTTTGCTTTTATTTACATGAAAAATCTTTCCAAGTTATCATAGCTTTGTGTTTTTGTATTGTATTGTCATTCAATGAAGACGTTAAACCGGCTAAAATTTTACGCAGACTCAGCTTGCAATTTCAAGAAAGTGCACGCAAGAAGTATTAGTATAGGCTAGCCGTTTTAAAAATGGCTGTGATATTGTTCATGACAGTACAGAAAGAGGAGGTTCAATACTGCAACTGCAGTAAGGGTCATTGCTGCTGTCATTAAACATGTTAAAGCTTTGATTATTGCAGATCGCCGAATAATAATCTCTGAAGTAGTAGCGAAAAGTCACTGCTTCGCGTGATGTCTGAATCTGTCAAGTGGGAACTTCGATTTTTTTTAGGATCAAAATTTAAATGCAGTCTGTGTATAAACAAAGAAGGGTGTATAAAAATGTTGTGAATGTTTCTCATGGATTATATGAACCAATTGGAACTAACTGTAGGGGCTATATGATACCAGTAGGGCGGTACCAGGTACCACACATATCATTATCGTCCTGCAAGCGCCTGCCTACGGCTAGCGTTTGCTGGTGATCAGAGTTCGCCTGATCGATCCCCTGACTTTTCTCCAGTAGAATGTTTCACAGAAATCGGCCAGCAACACTAGATGACCTAAAACACAATATTCTAAATATACCGCCAAAATTCCCATAGAATTGTACCAACGCGCAATCGTAAATTTGTTTTATCGCGCACAGATGTCTGAAACATTACTTTCGTAGAGCTTGAATGTTTCTTCTTTAATTTGAAACTAAATACAGCATTCTAACTCATTCCGTTTCTTTCGTATTTAATCTTTAACCCATGCTGCTCTGCCCCATCAATTTTCTTTTATTTATCACTTTATATTTTTATTGTGTACATGGTGACTGGCTACTGTTTATCTCACCCTGGCAAGATTTTAGCGATAGATGCAGCGCCGCTAGGTGCTGAAAGTGTGGAAGTTCTCGCAAAGTGTTCCTAATATACCCGAGTGTAGCCGAAGTGCGTGGTTCAGACCTTTGTTATTTGTGGTTATGTTGTGTTTCATGTTTTCACTTGGATTTATATTTAATCTTTCAAATAATATTTAATACTTATAGGAATGGTTCAAGATTTTTAATAAACACAAAAATGAGTTTAAGATCACAAATGAGATATATGAATCCGTATGATATTCATAAAGTACTCGTAAATGATTACATTCTGCGAAGACCTGGCGATACTAAACTTCTCAAAAGGGATTGTTCAAAAGACCGTACAGATCTAGATATAATACGGGAAAACCACAAATTTTTATGGGACAATGAAACTCCAGACACGTGGGAATCACAATTTGCTAAAAAATATTACGATAAGTTGTTTAAAGAATACTGCATCGGTGACTTAAGTCGTTACAAAGAAAACAAGGTAAATTATTCATCTTCCTATTGCTATTTAAAACTCTAAAGTGATCATAATTTTGAAAGATAGCTCTTCGATGGAGAATCGAGCAAGAGGTAATAGTTGGTAAAGGTCAATTTACGTGTGGAAATAAAAAATGCACGTCGGAAGAAAATTTACGAACTTGGGAGGTTAATTTTGCGTACCAAGAACATGGTCAAAAGAAAAATGCTCTTGTTAAAATAAGTATGTTTTATATAGTAATATTTTAATACAAGTCATTTTCTAAACTTTTATACAGGACTTTGCTCCGATTGCTCCTTAAAATTGAATTATCATTCCAAAAAAAGAGAAATTAAACGTGTGCAACGTAAACAACTCATTGGACAGAAGAAACGAAAGAGTAAACATAAGCGACCAGATGAGATCGGCACATCCACTTCTAGTGATGAAGCAGGTCCATCGAAAATAACTTCAGATGAGCTATCAGAGGAACAACCCGCTAATCAAGCGAAGCTTGTAAATAATGAATCGCCTTGGGAAAGTATTAAACCTGTGGAAACTAAGTCACGAGAAGAAGAAATGGAAGATTATTTACAAGAATTGCTTTTGTAATTGTACATAAAATACGTTGAAGTATTGCTATTGTTTTTATATTAAGTAAGGTGATTGCGCCGGTAGTTAGCCAGTTAAGGACCTGTGCTATTTGAGCAGCTTATGTAAGTTATGGTGATGTTGGTATATTGATTTTTTTCTATATGATTTTATTATAATTAATTTCTGTACATAAATCACAATTATTTATTTAAATAAAAAAATATAATGTCCTAAAACACAAAACCCCAATGGTCAGCCTTGAAGTTTCAGTACTCGGCCAATAATCTTTATAGTTTTATTAATAAACGTATTTCAATTGTAATGGGTACTTTAGTAAAGCATCTATATATAGAAGCATTGGGATATAAGGCAATTAGGTTTAATTTATTGTAAATAAAACAATTCCTAACTTCAACAATTTTTTTATTTTAGCGGTATACGTGTGTTGACATCATTTTTAGAGGAAAGATTAAAGGTAAACGGTTGGTGTTGCTATAGGAACAATAAATGTTCATAACTTGATCTTGATTTTCTATATCTGCGTCCAGATGACTTGATTTATCATTCTAAGACGTCAAATTATGGGGAATTTATAAGATCAATTTGGTCCTTTATTAAAGGTACAGATTTTACATGTTTGTGATTTTCAAATGTTTCTAGTATATCCAACTTACGTTTATCATCACAAAAGTGTAAAAATTTGATGGTGTTATTTAGATGTCATTGAATGATTGTGTTCTAATAAGTGTTTAGCGTAATTGGATTTATGTGAGTGTTTTATTTGTAACAACATACCATTCTGAGAAAGGTATATTTTGGTTTCATTATGTTGATGATATTTTAGCATGTTTTGATAGTTCATTTGAGTTAACAATGAATTTTTAATTTTTATTAACAGCTTGCTCCCAAAAATAACATTTACACTAGAAACTAAACAAAATAGGTCTATTAACTTTTTAGATTTAAATATAAAAATTAATTGAAATAATAAACTTGAATATTCTGTTTATAGAAAACTAACACAAACAGACATTACAATACCATACGATTCGTCATCATAAAACAGATAAATTAGCAGCATACAGGTCCATGATACATAGCGCTTTCACAGTTCCTTTAGGTAAAATTAGTTATAATAGAGAAATTTCGATTATTAAACAAATTGCATACAATAATGGTTATAATACTCAACTTATTGATACACTAATTAAAGAGAAAAAGATTATAAATTAGATACACAGAAAATTTATCCAACTAGTTAGTTCATCAGATAAAATAAAATACGCCTCAATTCGATATTTTGGCAATAAATTAGAAAATAATGTCAAAATCATAAACACAACAAATAAATGTAAAATAATTTTTAAAACAAAAAATATTTGAAACACTTTGTTTAATGCTAAAGAAAAAACAGACAATTTACTAAAATCAGGCATTTACAAATTAAATTGCTCGCACTGTAATTCAGTTTATATAGAACAGTTAGAAATTAGGTATAAGGACCACGTACGTTATTACAATTATAAACACCCACATACATCCAATTACGCTAAACATTTATTAGAACACAATCATTTAATGACATCTAATAAATAGCACTATAAAATTTTTACACTTTTGTGATGATAAAACATACGTTAGATATACTAAAAAGTGCTGTTTTTCTTTCAATCGCTGTAACTTAAAAATCAACCATCCCAGTTCATTTATGATGGTAGATTTGAATGCATTTTTTGCATGCTTTCCAACGAGCCCACACAAAGTATATGTCGCTATTGAAAAAAAATTAAGTCAAGGTGGCTGTGAGTGCTGAGGTTGACCTTGAAAAACAAAAAAGATTCACAAATTTTATTCTCAATAAAAGTTGTTGAACATTAGCTGCTGCATAATCTGAAATTATTACAAATTATACTGGGTGTTTAATTATACCTGTACAGCACATTAATTATACCTGTACAGCACATTACTTTATTTTAAATGGAACACCCTGTATATTATTGCATTTTTAAATTGTTGATCTAAAAGTGTAAAGGTACTATCATCTTGAAATTAGTGGTTTTCGAGTTGACTTTTTTTAAAATTGTTGACATTTGTGGACTAATATCAATTTATTAATATTTTAGATGCCAAAGACCTTCAGGTATAGCTTTGTGTACAGACTATTAACACTACAAAGTATTCATCAGTATGTTCAGAAACAGCAGATTATTGCAGATGGTGTCCATTTTATATCCATTTTGCAAAACTTCAAATATTCATAAATTGTTTTTCAAATGGAACGCCCGGTATCTTTTTAATATCATCAAATGTGGAATTAAATTTTCTTTCAATTTGATATAGGGTTTTTTATGCCAAATGTGCAAACTACTATGGTATTTGATTTGTGTTGTTTTGATTAATTTTTTATAAATTTTAAATGAAAATAGGCGTGCTATGCAAACAAAACAAGAACTCTGATTTTTTAATGAAGTGCTTTATTTTATTTATAAGTTCGAGCTTTACTTCGTTGAAGTTCATTTTAATTTATTGTACATAAAACAATTATTAACTTCAACAGGCTTTGTATTTTAGCTTTATACGTATTTCAACGTGTGTACACGTCATTATCAAAAGCAAGATTAAAAGTAAACAGTTGCAGGTGTTGCTATAGGAACAATAAATCTTCATAACTTGGTCTTGGTTTTCTATATCTGCGTCCAGATGACTTGATTTTTCATTCCAAAGCGTCTAATAACGGTGAATTTAAGAGATCAATTTGATCATTCATTAAAGGTACAGATTTTAAATTTTTATGAATTTCAATTATATATATTTGTTTGTCCTATATAAACCGAATTACAGTGCGAGCAATTTAATTTGTAGATGCCCGATTTTAGTAAATTGTCTGTTTTTTCTTTAGCATTAAACAAAGTGTTTAAAATGTTTTTTGTCGTTTTATAGCTATTAAGACAACAAGTGTTTTATAGACGGTTTAAAATTCGAGGTTGGTGTTTAAATCTGAGCGATCGTGGGGAGCAAAGTTTTAATAGACCGAGATTTTTAAACTATAAAACACGTGTTGTCTTCAAGATTTTATCTAACACTAATAGAATATCATAAATTTATTAGTCTTTTAGTTTTAGTCATTTTCAACTCAATTTTGTTTGAGTTATTAGATAGGTCTGTCTATGGAATGTTATGTGTGCTATGGTAACGAGTCAACAAAGTATTGAAAACAAAAAATTATTTCGTTAACATGTGTGAAAGTGTTCCTACCGAAATATTAGAAAAAGGCAAAGAATTGCGGGCAAAATTATTACCTGCAAAATCAAAAGATGCATATGAGAAGCTGTACGACACGTGGCTTTCAAGCAATGGAAACCGGTAAAAAAGATTAATGAAGTGAAATGTTAAAAACGACTTTGAAGGTCAAGGACAACATTGACATTGAAAAATTTGGTGCAGCGTATTTTAAATAGCTAGAAAATACGTTACCATTGACAACGTATTTTATAAGGAACGATGTATTTTATAGTTAACTTAACAAACGAATTCAAATGCACCATAGAAACAGTATAAGGTGTTAGTGTTAGATAAAAATTTATTTTACATTTATTCGTTTTGTTTAATGCTCGCACTGTAATTTGGTTTATATAGGAGTAATAATTAGAAATTTTGATATTGGGTACAAGGAACACGTACATTGTTACAAGTATAAACACCCCCATAAAACCAATTATGGTAAACACTTATTAGAACACAATCATTCAATGACATCTAATAACACTATAAAATTTTTACACTTTTGTGATGACAAACGTAAGTAAACACGTTGAAATAGGTATAAAGCTAAAATACAAAACCTGTTGAAGTTAATAATTGTTTTATGTACAATAAATTAGAAGTACTTTATGCCACTTTGGAAAATTTTCTGTATTGTCACATGACTGACCAGTGAGGTCATCGTCAATTTACAAAATATTTAAAATTTTGAAACTGAAGCACAGATTTGCTTGATTACAGTATTCATATTGGGTACTGTAAACATCTTCACTTAATTTTGTTATTCTAAAAATAAATAAGCTAATGCTGTGTAACTTGCTAGGTGGAGTAACAAAATACAAACTATCACTGAGAAAAATTAGACAGCTGTGTGCTTGCTTATTTGTTTTTGAAAAATCTTAGAATTTATGGCACAAAATCAAAGATACTGTAAATAAAAGTAGTTTCATTTTAATAACTTTATTATATAATTTATATGCTTTTGTTAATACAATATAAATAAAAATGTAAGGTTGTACAAAAAATTGCGTTTATATGCTACCAACAATTTTTTTTATAAAACGCCAATAGGTATAAAAGAACACTATTTCTATACACCTACATAACTTCTACAATCTACTATATTGCTCCTAGTTATAAACAAAGAGGAACAAAAAAAATAGCAGGAGAAATATACCTCCAGTATTATGGCGTGCGAAAAATATTTCTGGTTATGTTTTTGCATCGGCTTTTGGTGTACGTACCATTAAAAGATGGTAAACAGAACTAAGTGGTTAATATAATATTATGGTCAACTCTACTTTAACAAACTATGTTTTGCATGGCTGTCCTCATTTTATTCATTTCTCTAACAACCGATAAAATTGGCTAAAATTCCTTTATGTCCTCTGCATGTTCACCTACAGATCAGCAGAGACGACGGTTTTTAAATGCAAATTGTTCAACAGCTGGTTATTAAAAGAAATAAATAAACGAAGTCAGTTTTTTTCCTTTTCTAGATTTAAAGCTTTATATTGAATATAAAATTTTCGAACGACAACAAGGTTTTAATAAATTACATACAAATGTATACTGCAGAGGCAGGAATATCTACACATGGTTGTAGTAGGTAGTAAGAAATTTTTGGGACAACAACAGCTAAGATAATATTGATCTGTTTAAAAGACTCAGTCAGTCCTTAGCCCCCACAAATTCTGATTTGCAATTTCTGTAACATTTCTTCTCCTTGCTAATATTGAACGGGGAAACCCATGGCTTATTAGGCTCTACTAATAAGAACTTGGTACTTTGAGCAAATATATTTTCATAAACTATTTCGAACAATTAGCTAGGCTAGAGTAAAACAATGGTTGCATTCAACGTACACAGTGGCTGATTTTTCAGTTCAAGTGCCATGTATGCAACTGCTGGCATGTTACTAAATGGTAAATTTTGTTTCCGTTTTGCAGTCAGCAGCTGCATGTATTGTTGCAACCCACGTAGTAATATTTCTTACACTGCCGATTTAAATTTATGTAATTAATAATTTCTGTTTCTGGTGCAATAATTATAGATAAAATTTGTATTTATGTGCCTTTACATTTTTGTGCGTCCATGTTGTTTGGAAACAGCCCCATACATCACCATCTCAAACCAAGCTTTTTTACTTTGTTTAATGCAGTCTTTTTCAAACAATTGTTTAATGCAGTCTTTTTCAAACAATTGTTTTCATCACTGTATTTAATTTATGCACGATAAAAATAGAAAAATTGAAATATTCTTCAACAATAGTATAATTACAAAACAATCTCACTTGAGCTTTACAAAACTTTCTTCTTTTAAGTTCTGAAGTTTATTCCAACTTATGATCTAGTATTGGCAAATTTGTTTACAGAAAGTAGACCTTATTAAAAACATACTAATGAACATAGTGCACGCAATCTAGTACATGCTTGATAAAATATATTTACACATAGACAAAGGGAAGTCAATTTTACTATCAGTTATCTCCATTTCTCGGAAGTGACTTTTCATCACTGTCATCATCTGAAAAATCTTCATCGTGGTTGTGGGTGACTGAACGAGGTGTCTCTGCACGCACGTGAGGAATTTGACTTTGAGCTCGCTCCAACTAAAAGAAAAAAATCAGAATAATGTTTATGTTCAGTAATAACTCTATAATGGGGTGCGTCATTTACTAATTTTTTTCAATTCATATTTACATTTAAAGATGAAAAATATTACACGCGTTTTTTTATTTTTTAAATAGACATTTTAATAACCGCAAAATTAATTATTAAAATTTGTATTTTAGAAGGCTTTTAAAAACACGCCAAAATACGACATCATTTAGCGGTAGGTATGTGTATGCATAGTACCCTTTATTATACTATACTTATAGCCCAAGTAATATAAAAAAAGAGTATTTCCCTGATTTGGACCACTTCACTAGTTGAATGAAATCCACATAGATGTTGCATCCATTTTAAGGCACATGTTTTGTAGCTACCTGGAATGCAGCATAAATTCTTTGCATGTCAAAGAGAACACAGCAACACAAGCAAATGCTACTGTACATTATTATATAGGCAATGTTTTAAATAAACTTTCCGATAATGTATTCGTAGTAAAATTTTTGAGAAGAAGAGGCCATACAAATGTATTTCATTTTGCATAGATTGAAGATGTAGAAAAATGTTGCAAAAACGCTAAGTTGCAAGCACCCAGCAAGTCTAGACAAGATTCTTCATTCAGTTTTTATTTTGTTACTATGAATGTAAAATAATTTTAAAATATATTTTTGTGTCTAAACAAACACAGTTTGAATATTTATTGTATTTGTGCACCAATTTATTTCTAAAATGAAGATGCTGAATGTTCCCCCACTATGAGGCTGAATGTACACCAATACTGGAACACTTTAGGTTTTTTCATGGTCGTTCATAAAATTAATTTTTGAAACTGTGGTCCAACATATTTTAAAAATGAATAGGCATATATAAACATACGGGTTTTATTAATTAAAAAAAATCAATCCATAATTTGCATTACAAAAAACGGTCAAGCGGTCAAACGTGCCCATCCCCCCTAATATAGATATGTAATATATTTGTGAAATACATAAGATTTTTTGTATATTTAAGTAGTAAACAACCCCATTGATTTTTAAGTTTTACCTTATGGTGGTGATGTTTCAATTCCATTTCTGTTTCCTCAATGTTAGCTGACATAATATTAGATCTCATGGAAGAGCGAGGTGTCATGGTCGGCTCCAAAACAAATCGTTGTTCGTGTGCAACGGTTGATTCATGAGGTAACAACATAGCAGGAGCCCGGAACATGTATGAGAATGGATAATAGATTAAATTGAGATGAGTTGCTGCATACAAATCTGCATATCTCACCACCTAGAAATTATCATTTTAAAATTCAAAAATAACTTGCAAGAGATTTAAAAATATTTAGAAAGGTGAGACATACCTGAGACGAGAAAAATGTCTGACGGGAGCCTGACCGGAAAAGGCTACCCATCATTCCATATGACATGTCCATTTTATGAGTAACATCACGAATTGCAGATCGAAGTTTGGATATGTCCGGCTTTTCAGTAGCGCTGCTGTCTAAATATCTGTGAAATAAAAAAAAGTAAGTAAAGCAAAACTTTTTCTTTCTTACAACTCGTTAACACTTACTTATACATTTCTCCTAGTTTCACATCAAGAGTCTGCAGCTCATCAAAAAGCTGACATTTATCTGTCCAAACGTGTAATTCTCGAACCAGTTCTGGAATAATTAAGAAAGTCCTCCAACCACAAATTTTTTTACTTTTTAAAATGTCTCCAAAAATGTGATCACCTACATAGAGAACGTCTTTTCCTTTGGCACCAATGAGCTTGGTGAAAACATCACAGGAACCTAAATAATTATTCAATTAGTTACATGTTTAAAAAATAAAAGACATATAAAGACCTCCTGAATAAACATGCTCTTTTTGAAGGGGTCCAGTGTGAATTCCTACTTTTAAAGCACCCGTGTTAGTGTCCACTTGTCTCAATATGGTACCTTCACCAAAAAATAGTGGTTTACGTGCATCCACAACTATGGTATCAAAGTAAGATTTCCAATTTCGGTGAGGATCTTCAGGCTAAAAATAAATATTAATTGATAATAAATGAAAAACTTTACCTATTGACAATTACTGTGTATCTCGGCTAACTAAACGATTTGAATTTTTAGAGGGAAAACCTTCTTTCGCGTGTACGAGTACTTATACATAAGTATTTATATAACAAACAAAATTATTTTTTAAATAATAACATATCAAATGGACATGCCGTTGCCATGTGCTTTTAATATTTTTAAAAAGAAAGTCGCCGTTATTATATGTATTAAATTCCGCAACGTGGAATATAATATGGATTAAAGATGATTGTGGCATAAAATTAGTGTATAGTAATGTTTGTTCAATTCGCATTCTCTAATAAATAACTACTTCTGTCTGCAGAAGCAAAAGATCTGTGTCCTAAGCCATTATCTTTTGTAGATTTCGTAGTTCGTAGAGTAGTTTCCATATCTCGTAGGCTGTTGCACAAGTTAATGATCGTAGCTCCGTTTCTCATGTTTGTACATATATTGTAAGTAGGTACTCTACTGGGCTAGCAGTCAACCGCTAATTTTAAGGGTAACTTTTGGAGCTTCAAATATCAACTTTATATGCCACAGTAGATACAGCAAACAATTTAAATATAAATGCTTCTGCTTACCTTAGGTCCATGAGGGAAGTCAAACAGATAATTCATGATTTTATCGGTGAAGTTATAGTCACTATTTGTCAATAAAAAGACCTTAGCTCCACTTTCTCGAAGACGCGTGAGAAACATTGGAAGCCGCTCATCTTTTTTAACATATGCTTCTAAATTTTCAATGGTTCGCTGTTTCAGATCTCCTTGAAGGTGAATCCAATCTACGGCACTTCGTACATCCTACAAAATGAATTTAAATTAATTATCTTGTTCTCAATTGAGCAATCAAACCAATTTTTTAAGGAACTAAAAAATGGAATTTACCACTTACTTGAAATATAGATTTAAAAGACATAAAAAGTTCCCCACATTTAACGCCATTTCGCGTTTCCATATATTGTGGAGAATTTGTAAAAAAGTCCATTAAACATGCTAATAAATAAGTTTCGGGAAGATTAAATAACGTATTTAAAACATAAACTCTAGATTCGTCTAACGTTAAAAACTTGTTAGGGTATAACTCATATACTTGTGAACTGAAAAAAAAAATTATATAGAATACTGGAGCATCATGTATAAGAAATTTAATTACGTACTGTTTTAAAAATTCAAATCCATGCACACAAACTAATATATTTCCATAGGCGTCGACTTTTAATAAGTTTCCATAATGTGTGTCAAACCACAAACCTCTAAAAAAAAAAATAGTATTAATATACAGAACGTTCCAATAAAATTTAATTAAATTAAAAACAGATATAAAAAGTATTCACAAAAATGTTGTTTATTTAGTCTATTTAAACAAAACTATTTTATTTACACTTTGTTGCACTGTGTAAGGCTTAGTCACCATAGAGTCCACAGGGCAGTGCTTTTACCAACTAAAGTTTTATTGGAAAACATTTCGTTTTTAAATTCATAACACGTGGGACGAATTTTCAGGATAAATTACCAATCTGCACACAATGAAAACAGTTCCGACAGACATGGGTGCGGGGATTCCGGAAACGTAAGCTTACGTAGTTAACTCTCCTGAAGATAGAACCGTCTAATAACTTTTTATCTGTAACTTACGACGTGTAACTTACGCCGTACTTGCACTAAAATTTTGAAATTCTATATCTGACTGAGCGTTACTCATTTAGTTTAGTATTTCTACTAATTTTTGTTTGAGGAAATGCTATACCTATTTAGATCCTTTACCATTTTTCAAGTTTTGATTATAAAATCTTATTCCTCATATAAAATACACAAAAAAGAAAATGTTGATGAAAGTCGCTAAATTTAACAATTTTCGAGATAATTCAATTATTGTAAAGAAACATGTTGCTAGGAGGGGGGCGTTTCCAGAAGATGCAAAAATAATTGGTACAAACTTTGAGATAAGATCTACACATAAATAATAAATAAAAAAAAAAGAGTTCCTACAAATATGGGTTTAAAAACGTTACCTAACGGAGTTACAGCCTGAGATAGAGGCAAAACAGTCTGAACTGTTACAACTTACTGTAACTCCGTAACGAAGCATTTCCGGATTCATAATTATCAAAACTTTTTCTTATTGTCTTGATGTGTAGAACATACGCTCAAAGTCTGGGCATATTGAGACCTTCTTGGTAACTTAATTTTTCACAAAAATTGAAGTATCTCGAAAATTGTTACATTTAGCGACTTTCAACAGGAGTACCTTTTCTTTGTATTTTGTATGGGGAATAATATTTTATGACAAACTATTTAAAAATTGTAGAGGTCTTAAATATTTATATAAAAATATTACGTGGCCCCGCTGTATGAGACACTTCTGATGCACTAATTCAAACAAAAATGGGGTGCAAAGCTAGTTCGCGTCCGTAGTTGAAAGACACTACACGTGCACCCTGGGTAATGCTAAAGAACTAGCACATCGGCGGGCAGACTGTTCCCATCGAAATCGTGCCCCTAAGCACATGAGCGAGCGAGGAAGAAGAAGATGAACTCGCAATTAAATCCAAATCACAGTCAAAACGGTTCTCCTCAGAGCCCCCAGACTAGGAAAATCGGACCCTCAGTCCGAATTTGCCAACTGAATATAGAAAGTATTAGTAAATCCAAAACAGAATACTTGTCTAAACTAGTGACCGACAATAGCATCGATGTCGTGGCCCTTCAAGAAACACATAATAACCGTAAATGAACTGATATTGATAGATAATAAATGAAAATTTAAATGTTAATATTTAAGATATTTAAGATACTTCTTTATTCATGTGTAGCCATACGATAAATAAATATCAAACAAAAATGAGCAAAACCATACAGCTAAATGAGTAGCGCTCAGAATTAAAAGTTTTAAAATTTTAATGCAACTAAGTACTGAGAAAGTTATCAACAAAAAAGTCATTAGATTGTTGCATCCTCAGGAGGCCATAACTCCGTAAGGAAACGTTTCCGGGCTGATGTTTATGGCACTTTTTTCTTTGTTTTTAGATTCTGTATTCATCTTGAAACGTCGTCCAACATGTCATGAATCAACCTATAAAGGGTGTCCGATGGGAGATGCGTACCATTGATATCTTGGAAACCACAACGGCTGGGAAGTCGATTAAATGGCGAAAGATGTAGATATTTTAAAGAATACCTTAGTGTTGTTTTTTTGGAATAATTCCTGGCTTACTAGATCAAAGTTAAAGGGAAAATTGTACAACTTTTTAGATTGTATGAGATAATAATTATAAGCAATTCTATTTTGTTTAGTTTTCAAGATATAACATAAACTTGTATTATTTTAAATGACAAATGGTTAAATTTTATTCCATTAAAAAGTTTATATTTTTCTCTTTCAAACAGTATAAGTACGTACTTATTTTTAAAATCTAAATATATTAAATTTCAAATTAATTTATTTCGACACTGCAAACATTAAGTGAATACAATTCAACCGAGCCATCAAGAGAAAACTTTATATCAGTGGCATATGAAACAAGCGCGGCATGTCGATGATTAGCTTGCTAATCGTGAAGCTATTATCATAGTTGCGCAGTTATTATTTTACTCTAATAACTGCTTATATTTAACATTTTTTAAAAATCAGCAAGTGAGCATTGTTAAATATTTCGTGCATGACGACAATGGTAACCTTCTTTTTCAAAAAGGACGCCGACCAAACTTGTTTAGGAAAAAATAACTGACCAATATCAATATTTGTCAAATTTTGTTTCCGTACTAACAAAGGACAGACTATTTTGCTTTAGAATAAATCTTTGTTTTTGTGTTTTATTGTGATTATACTTAATTTTTTTCATTATTTCAGTAAGTCTGTAGAAAAAATGTTGTATGCAACTTGTACGCAAAATTTCTTTGGTGCTTTCGAATGATTTTTGTCTCGGCTACCGCCTCGACAAAAAACTTTTTTCGCGCACTAGATACATAAATAACTATTAATATTTATTAAATTTTATAAACGTGCATGATAAATGTCAGTTTGGAAAACTTACCACAAGTAATCTATATAATGGGAAAAACTAAAGGGTGACCTAGTGTAGCGGTAAAGACGTGGCCTTGTAATATGGCGGCCCCAGTTCAAATCCCGTGGCAGCCTTGTATTTTTAAAATTTTTTACAGCTCTTTTTGCTACCTTACCTTGCATCCCTGTCTATAAATTTTTATCTTTGTTTCATTTAAAAATGAGGTAATTTGAAATACGTTTTTATTTAATTAAAATTTAAAACAATAAACAATTGTTACGTCTTCCAAAAAAATAAAAATTAAAATAAATTATAGACATGGTGCAAGACACCAAAAAAATAGAGGAATAATTGCTTAAAAATTATTATCTCATACGATCTAATAAGTTGTACACCTTTCTCCTTTAACTTTTTTTTTTCTA
This sequence comes from Ctenicera cuprea, assembly GCA_958336395.1. Taxonomy (NCBI): domain Eukaryota; kingdom Metazoa; phylum Arthropoda; class Insecta; order Coleoptera; family Elateridae; genus Ctenicera; species Ctenicera cuprea. The sequence continues at coordinate 2,409,757 of OY284490.1, forward strand.
TTTCCATTATTAACAAAGATACTGTAAAGTAAAAAATTACGTTTTTGTTATTTCCATATATTCAGTAAGCCATGCATTATTTCCCACAAACAATAGAAACGCTACTAAGCTATGTTCAAGTTCAAGTTCAAGTAAGTTATATACAGTGGTTTTTTTTTGTATACATACCAGCTATGTATACTTTTATAAAAAACATGGCAATGTATTGTTTTACTGCAATCTGTAGGCAACCAACTATACACTAAATTCCAAAGCTTCAATTTTTTAAAGAATAGTCTGCTGTGGAAACAGTAATCGAATTGTTTAATGTCAAATTAATAGCAATTAGTTCTGATTTTTTGAATTTAGCATAAAATTTGTGTATTGTTGATATTTTATGTTTTTAAAATAATAGTTTTAATAAAAAAAATTGATATTCAAATAATTTTGTGTTTATTCATAAACATACTCATTGAACATAACCTCACACTATGAGGAACATCCTTTCTCTCTCTATTATTTTCTGTACAGTTGGTTGCCTACAGATTGCAGGAAAACAATGTATTGACATGTTTTTTATAAAAGTATACATAGCTGGTATGTATACAAAAAAGAAAAACTCACTGTATATCTACATCTTTCCCCATATAACCGACTTTGTAGTTGTTAAGGTTTCCAAGATACCAATGGTCGGACACTCTGTATATGGCTCAATTTTGCTATTACATACTCGACCATGCAGTTTTACAAATTCAAACAGTACTAGTATATGGGCATAAAGGAAGCCAGTACAGTATTTAAAAACACATTAAAGGTGTTTTTAGCTGAAATATCAAATTCCTCTTACCTGACTGGGAATGATGGGTCATATTCGAATTCTAAGATCTCGTGTGGGTAACCTATCGATACCATTCGCTCTTTTAATAAGTTAAATCCTAGCCTTTCATATTCTGGAGATTTGTATTCTGAAACAAAATTTATTTGTAGGTGGTAAATAATAAAATTAAAAATTTTTGTTTTAAATCAATATAACTAAACTTTTTGTTACACAAAAATATTTAAAACTTTCTGTATTCATACGTGGGCGAATTTTGAATGCTTTTTAGAACTCAAATTGCCAATTAACGTACAGGAAATCAATAACTCTTAAATGAAATTACTGGCAACTGCCAAATTAGTCTGATATTTCTCTTGGCTTTGTAATAGCAGAGAGTTGTCTATTTTTGTAGTATAAAAATAATCCCTATAATAATAAATGCATGTAACATGAAGTAATTGGCATGCATTGAACGTGATCCTTTCCATGCAAATTGTAAAAATCTTATGCTACTTTTGCGCCGGTAGGTATATTGATTTCACATGCCTAGGCTAGGTACGTTACATACGTACGATTTATACAATATTATACAGGTAGTGAAAAAATACGTTGAATTATTAAATTTGTTTGAAGCAGAAAATGTTCTGGGTTGACGATATAAACTATCATGACTACCAAAGAATAGTCCACTAACATTGTTAACAGCCAATTGCAGCCGTTTATTTTCAGGTTCTTGGCCAATTAGAACCTGACTGGCAGCGATAAGCCTTTTTTTTAGGAAGCTCGGGTGTTATCGGTGGTGTATAACCATAGCAACACGTCAACAACATTTTTTGTTTTTGCATTTAATAATTAAATAACGCGTTTGTAGGCTAGTACATAACTAATTACACTAAATAATAATTTAATTTTTTTTGTTCGTGAAATGTTCTAAAATAAATACCACTCGTGAATTAAAAATTATCTGTCGCTTCATTGACAACGAAATTGTGTTGTTGTTAGGCAATATCACGAGTGCGAAGGACGAGTGATATTACCGTGCACCAACATAATTGAGATAATTTTTAATTCACTTGTGGTATTGCTGTTGATAATGCCATGGTGTGTCAGTGCTGCCAGACTTAGCGAAATTTCACCAGTTCTCGTGATTTGTCAAAGGTTTTGGTGATCTGGTGAACACTTCTAATTTTGAACATAAAATTGCTGATTATAGGAAATTTGGTGAAATTCCTGATAAATATGTAAATTTTGCATATCTTTTATAGATGTAATAATTTTCATAAAGATAAATATATTTATTTAAACTATAAAAATAAACTTGCGTTGGCGCCCTGTAATGACTGGCAGCATTTATAAACGTAAACTGTATAGCAAGGTAATTAGACTCCGTTATGTATGCTACTATAGTATACGTGTATCCAATTCATAGATGTTCTGCGCGGGCGGGGATGTGTAACATCACAAGTAGAAGAATTCAAGAGTGCACCACCAGCAAGTGGCAAATTTGGGTTCTTTGTTCTAAGTATGCGAATCCGATTTTATTAGACATTTCTGTAGGTATGGTTACAGTGTATACCCAAAAAAATATTAGATCTAGCAGTTCAGGGTATGCTGAATGGTTTTTATCTCTTCAGTAATAATTTATTACAGCAATTTTTAACTTTGTAGACGCCTTTTGACTGTGCCGTCGCACTTTGCACGATTCACAATAACAACGGAGATGTGCTTTTTTTACCTTTCCCAGAAACCCTCAAATCCGAAAAACGTGGATAATTTGGATTCAAGGAAAAATAACTTTAAGACTAAGGCGAGTCGAATTCGTTCTGCCCATTTTGCATCCACTGACTTTGAAAATGTATGTATTACATCAGCTGTGAACATTTGAAAATCAAAAATTTATGCATTTTTATTTAATAAACGGGGGACAATAAAAAAATGTTATAAGTGACAGTAGAATAAGAATCACAACTTAATTTTTAGGTGCAGCAATATGTAGAGGTGTGTTTCCCCGACGCACCAAATTGAAGGAGGGGGACAAATTTGTCTTTGACACAGGCATTTTGTTTAAAATTACTTATCTCATGCAAGGTAACATTTCAGAGATAAGTTTGTTTCTTAGTAACCATTGCTGTTGAATCTTCTTAGTAAAAGCAGACTAGGCTATTAAAGTGGTTCGAGCGATGTCTACTTGTAACGTCAGTACAACGCAATGTACAGCGCTTATGGCAGTTTGCGTGTAGTAGCATACCTAGTGGAGTCTATTTACCTTGCTGTATAGTACATTAAGAGGGAAGACTACAAGAGCCAACTTATAATTTATAGACTTATAAAATTTCGGGAAAGACCCCGTTCACGGTAAATTCATCAAAACCCGGGACTATAAATACGTCAGTTGGCTTTTTTCTCCTATTTAAAAATAAACAAACATTTTATATTATTGATGCAATTGTTTTATTATTTTAGTACGTTTTCAATTTCTGCTACTGAATTTAGCTGTTTAATCACATGTGCCAAAAAATTTTGAAAATTGTATAAAAAATTTTGTGAAATGTATGTTGTAACTAATGAAAATGTGGTGAATAATCCAGCAACTTCACGAAGCGCGAAATTTAACAACTTTTTGCAGCGACACCTGTTGAATTTCTTACTTATCATCTGGCAACATTGGAAGCAATATGTGAATATGACCAAAAGCTCAAGGTTGTTACCGATCAACAAGTGCAACCATGATGTATTTTACAATGCAAGCAAACCAATAGTATTCGGTACCTCGTACGTGCTTGATTTATTGAAGAATAATAATCTAATGAAAAATCAGATTACAAAATTAACGCTGATGTTTTGCTGATTAAAGTTTAGAAACAAAGCTGCTGCTTTTAATATGTATTTATATTTTATTAGTTTGCTTAAACATCACGTATCGAGAAAATAGATAAATTTAAGTTAACTCATTTAGCAACTTGATATATATTTTTTAAATATCAGGAACTAGGTATAAGGAGTTACGAAACTCTAGATAAAGCAAACTGTTTGGCAAGATTTTCGAGTTTAGTAATTTGGCAAATATGTGCCTTTTATCAGCTTTATTAAGTTTTACACATGCTGTGTATAATACATATATTGCTGCCTAATACAAATTAATCATGTCTTAGAAAAACAAAGAACTTCGGATTTTGACCCATACATTGAAGAAAATCTGCTTATTCTCCATTCCCCTACAAATATTTATGTATTAAATGCGCAAAGGGTGAGTCACCACTCTCTGCAATCATAATTATTTTCAAAACATACAAGGTATCTAAAACGTGCTAAATTCTTTGATAACGCTTTTGTTTATAAAAATATCAACAATAAATTTTCATACGTTGGATACTTGACAATTTCGGCACATTCTAAAATATTTTCGTTTATGCATGGTGTTTATTTTAAAGAGTAACATGAGAATACACAAGTTGACGTTCCATTTGAAAAAATCTAAGAAAAAATTCAATTAATGCCAAAAAAAACCATAACTAATTAATTTTGTTTAAAAATTGGTACCCCATAAAACAATTAAAAATTGCCTTAAAAACAAACCAATGACATTATAATTTACTGGGCGTCTCATTTGAAAAAAAAATCAGGAAAAAGTTCATTTAAATCCAAAAAATCGTAAATATAAACTAAATTTAAAAAAAATTTTTACAAACTCTAGTGATATGAGCAACACCCCTTATAATAATGAAAGATTACCTTAAAGACATACTCATAACATTAGAATATACAAGGTGTCCCATTTGAAAAAAGATCAAAAAAAAGTTTAATTAATTCCGACAAAAAACCGTAATTATATGTACATTAATTTTGTTTAAAAACTTTTTTGTTTGGGAACTTTATTAATATAACACCCCATAGGATAATTAAAGCTTGTCGTAAAGACAACCCAATAATACTTTAATACACAGAGTCTCCTCCCATTTGAAAAAAATTAAGAAAATGATCAATTAATTCCAAAACACCGTAATTATAGATTAAAGTTTGTTAAAAAAACTTTTTTTACCAACTTTAGGGATATAACGCTCTATATCATAATAATAAAAGATGACTTTAAAGACAATTGAATAGCATTATAATATACAGGGTGTACCATTTGAGAAACATCAAGAAAAAGTTCAATTCATTCCAACAAACCCGTAATTATAGATTAAATTAAAAAAAAATTTTTTGTACCAGCTTTGGGAATATAGCACCCCATATGATAATGAGGGATTACCTTGAAGACAATCCAATAACATTATAATACACATATGAATAAATCAAGAAAAGGAACAATAATTTCACATCTTAATAAAAACAAAAAAGACCGTTCACGGAAAAATTTGTATTTCAATTTAGCAAATTTTATCGTCGTCGATTACTACGCCGACAATAAAATTTGACCATTATTTCGTGTTAAATCGTCAATAACTCACGAACGGTTATCAGCATTATAGCAGGAACGTATAAAAGTAAAAATATACAGGGTATTCAATTTAAAAAAAATCAAGTGTGTTATGTCCCTCTAATGTGGAACACGCATGTATAAGTAACCTACGCGTGCAATTTCTTTTTGATATTTTAGGTGGCAAAGGGGCGTTATCAAAGAACATCGCATCATTTGGACACCCTGTATATTATAGTTATTTAAATTTTATTTTTCTTCGGCTACAACATTGATTCTTACCAAAACGAAAAAGAAAAATTACAATTTAAATATATTAATACGGTCAAGAATCAAGTTTTCATAACTTTTTTCTTCCGTGCAGTAAATTAATGGCGGTAAAAATAAGTAACAACGACTCGCCCTGTATATTAGTAGTTTAATACTTATTCGAAAAACAAGAATTCCTTACCTGCAAGAGTATAGTCCATATCGAATCCATAGAACTTGATGTTTTCCAAATGTAAACTGCGGTTAACGAAAATTCTGAAAAATAAAGATGTGTCAGAGATTTATTTGTTTACATATATTATTTTTAGATGAAAATAGTAAATTTAAAACTTTAAGTTATAAGTTTGGCGATTCCGACTTATTTTTGGTTCAATACCAAAATTTATTCAGTGTAAATTATACAGGATGAATGAAAAGTAACGCATAATGTCTGTAACCTCGTAAATATTGATTCTAAGAAAAAAAAATCCTAAATAAAAGCGGTTTGTTAAATTTCGCCGAATACTTTGTTGATGTGTAACTTTTTATACGTTCCGTTATTTGGTTGCCATGGTAACTAGAAAATTTTCAACCTTCAACGGTATTTCGATCAAAAATGTTGTTGAGCAATTCTGTGAAAATAAAATATTGTACCAGAACGAGAAAGAATTGCCGAGACCAAAAACGTGTACAGAAATATTAGGGTCATTTAAATACCAAAAGTTGGTTGCCATAGCAACCAAATAACATAGTATAAAAAATTTAACATTTACAAAGCATGCGCATAAATTTAAGCAAATAACTATAATTAAAACATTTTTATTTACGTAATTAATATTTACAAAGTAACAGACATTGTGTGTTTGTATTTTGTGAAAACCTGATTTTCTACTTTCAAAAATTTTGTTCGTGCACACAAAAAAGAGAAACTGCATTTGGATCTATTTAAGGCACCGTACACACCTAATTTTTTGCTAAGATGTTAAGGTAACCTACCCAGAAATTATGATTAATACTTTCTAGCGAGCTAAACATAATCGGTAATTATGTAGTAACAAACTTCGGGCAGTTGATTCTAAGAACATTGAAGAAATTAAAGCGTGTAGCACGTTATATGTTATACAGGGTGTAAATTTGAAAACGTACAATGTGTTATATCTCTGGAAGTAAAAGAGGTATAGAAAATTTCTAGAAACCACTTCTACAACATGGAGGGGGAATCATTAGGTAACCTTCCCCATTCAACCCCTTAGGCTCTACCTACCTACCCCAACAAAAATATTTCAAATACTAACACACACCTTGTGATACCCCATTAAAAAGCTCTTGAAAAATGCTATCCAATAGTAGCAAACATTTTTTTACTCAATTCGTTTCAGAAAAATTAGGAAATAAAACTCAGTGGATTGGTAGAAGAGGACCAACACAATGGCCCCGAAGATCTCCAGATTTGACCTCATTAGACTTCCTTTTTATGGGGTCACTTAAAATCTGTTGTCTACAAAACTCAGCCTCAGTTCAATGCACAACTGCGACAACGAATAGTTCATGAGCGCCGAGCTATTCCGCGCCAAACCTTCAAAAATGTTTGGTGGGAATTTGAGAATAGACTTGACTATTGCCTAGAAAGTCATGGAAATCATTTTGATCATTTGATCAAATATTTTTAAATTTGAATTAAAATAATTGGTTTTATTTCTTAATTTTTTCGAAACAAATCAGATTTAAAAAAATGAGCTTTTCTATGAGGTATCACAAAGTAGGTGTCACCATTTGAAATTTTTTTGTTGGCGTAGGTAGAGCCTAAGGGGTTGAATGGGGAAGGTTACCTAATGAGTCATGATGATTCTCCCTTTATGTTGTAGAAACTGTTTCTAGCAATTTTCAATTCCTCTTTTTTTCAGAGATATAACACATTGTACGTTTTCAAATTGAATGAATGAAAAAAGTCAAAAATTCAATGGATCATCTTTTTCAGATTTAACATTTATCTCAGTATTGTTTTCTGTTTACATTTGCATATCGTTAATTTCTTGGAAGTGTTGATTAAATGAAATTCCTCTCATGATTTAAACATTGTTCCAGTATTGAACTTGCCCTTGGCAGTCTACCGTTTATTTAATTCATTAGCTTTGGCTGCATTAAATATTAATCAGCAGACACCAGATGCAAGTGTGAGAATTTCCCTCGCAGGTGTAAATTATTCATGTTTTTAGTGTAAACACTGCTATTTTCTTTAACAACTACTTTAAGTTAAACTTTGTTAAGAATTGGCATTTTTAAAGTAGAACAATAAATTTAAAGGACTTTTCCCCAGTATGTGCAAATGTCAAATTGGTCTAAATCTCGACCGTTTAAATTGTGTTAATAAAAACTTCTGCAATACTAGAAACAGCACATAAAACTCGCAACGAAAATATATTAGTATTCGTTTTTTTTCTATTTCCCAAAGGTTTTTGCAACGGTTTTTTAACCTAGCATTGTATTCCTAGAAGACGCTTCGGTTTTGCGTTTTTTAAATGTATTTATTTTTATTTATTTTCTTTCTATTTTTATTATTAGAGTAAAATGATACCAACTTGTGGGAATTGTCATTGTTGTATCATATAGGATTAATCAAAAGTACGGAAGTAGCATGATTCCGGCGTAAATATTAATTTTACAAAGAAACAACGGTAACAAAAATGTAAACGCCAATTTTAATATTATCTTCATACTGCAGCAGTTACATTTCCATCGAGTTATAAAGAAAAAAAATGAAAATCATTTACTAAATAGGTACCTTACGAAGGTAGCCCACGTTAAGAGCGTAATTTGCGTGGTGACAGTGATTTGTGCAATTATTTATTATGCACATTACATGGCGTACTGTATCCATACAGCACAAGTACATCCATAGCACGTCTAGTGGATATCCCACCCGGACAATGCGATGTCCATCGGACGTCCAAAATAAACAACAGACGTACAATGGACATCCGCCGGAGGTCCGACATCTTTATCTTTTAAAATCCCGGAGATTCATTTTGCCAGAAATCGAAAACAATACATAACCGTTGTCATGAAAACAATTCACTTGTTATTCAACATGGTTAATGTAAATGTATTATACTTCAATTTCTCGCTAAGGTTTTTTTATTAATGAAGGCGTGAAACCGGCTAACAATATTCAGCTCACAGTTTCAGAAAATACACCCAATAAGTAGCAATTATTTAAATGGGCCGTTTTAAACATGGTCGTGAGATTGTTCATGACAATCCATGAAGAGAAGGTTCCACTCAACAAGAGTGTCATTAAACGTTTTGATTGTTTCTACTATTTCAGCGTTTGACGATTTGCTTTGATTAAAGCTTCAACGCGTTTACTGACTCTTGTTGCAGTTCAACCTATTCTAGATTGTCAAGAACAGTTACACGGCCATTATTATCAAGTTGTGACCAGACATGTTGAAATTGGTCATGAACTGCTTGACGCTGTCCTACCGCCGATCATAAAAATTATTGAAATGAAAGGTGAAAAAGTAAAAGTAATAAAAACTTCCTAAACCTAGGAACCAACCTAGTGTTTGCAACTATTTAGAGAAGTAGGGGGAGCAAAAACTAGCTTTCCAGGAAACCTTTACTTTCCTGCTTCCAACTTTTTTTATTTGAATAATTTTATAATTATATGGCAAAAACAACATCATTCCAAAACTTAAAACTTAATTTTTTTAGAAAAACTAAGCTGGTAAAGACCAATGACTATGGTAATGGTTTTAACAAGATAAAGCACCTCCACATTATAGAATGAATATTTGAAATATTTCCCCCGAGTTATTTACATGTTATTGGATTAGAAAAAAAGAACACACCGAATGGCCACCTAGCTCTCCAGACTCACGTGTTTCAGATTTTTTTTGTACGGTAATTTTATTACAAGGTTAAAGAGCATATTAACGTCCAGAAATTAAACCACAAAAACAAAAGGTACAATCATAATTGTAATTTAATTTAATCGCAGATTTTTATCAGGTTTTCACATAGCAACTGTTTGATTAATTCTACAAAAACGATATTTTTAATATTGATAATTATTTAGTAATATACATGAAATGACGTGTAGTTTTTTTTTGAATTTTCTGTTAATTCATCTAATCACTTTGGTTTCACGAAACATTTTCCTACTTTCCTCTGAACTAGTTTTGCAGAGTTTAACATTGCAAATTGCTTCAAAGTAACTATGTAGCCTATGTTTTATTAATGAAAATTAATTCTGAGAGATTGTTAAGTAAACCACAACTTGCAAATTTTACATCCCAGAGAAATTTTGTCGAAATGTATTTGTAACATAAACCTGTAATTATCTTTAATTAAAAATCGGTTTCGCTAATGTGGAGCGTTCTAGTTACATATCTTACAACAACAATTAGCTATTTCTTTAGTGCCACTAATTCCAGCAAAATTTGGCCTTATTCTACAGTAATTTCCTTACAATTTCTCCAGTTTTAAAACAATTTTACCAATTCTTCCGTTATTTTTCTTACCATTTACGTCCACTAAGCAAGCCTAATACACTAAATGTGAGCTCACTTTGCTAACGAGGAATTAATGTACTTACTACATTATAATCTATTAATTTTAGCTTAAACTATTTCAAGAACATTTTAAGACAATTCGGCCAATATTGCTGTACATTTTATCTAATTTAAGACTATTTTCACTTATTACCATCACAATTTTACTAATTCACAGCTTCCCTGCACCAATTTCAAAATGTAGTGATTAATTAAAATTAACAAAAAACTACTTTTTTAACTTTATCGTAATTTCTACGGAATTTAACAAAGCCTTGTTGCAATTCCAAAGTATGGCATTTAAAATCCACAATTAGACTAATTACAAAGAGATTTCATATTAGTTTTACCAATTTAAAAAATAATTCCGGTTTTGTCATAACTATAACATAATGGAGTACCATTTTAATGTAGTTTATTAACAATTCTACTTTAATTAAATATTAATTTTAGTTGCACCTTTCCTAATTTCGAGCTAATTTTATGGTAGAAAATATAATTTCTTCAATTTCATTCGCTAAAACACAATCGGCTTCACTATTACAAAATATTTTCATACATATTTGCACATTAATTTCACGTACATCAAACAATAGGCTATTATGGTAGACTAGACTAGTGCTTACTACAAATGAATTGTAATTGAATTCCTATTAACTTCATGTAGGGGAAGGTGCAGCAGTTTCAGATATGGGGCACATTCGGACAATTAAAATTTACCGCTTTCTAAGATATTCGGAAATGCGCGGTTTTGTTAAAATGTAGTTTTTATTTATTTATTGTAGTGGTAAATCTTTTGTGAAGGTCAATGCAGTGGTTTGAAAGTTTTTAATAAAAGACTTATTTCTGCCCGAAAAGTAAGCATTAAGGATTTGCATTGTAAGATGGCCCAGTTGTCTATATCACACTTAATTAAATGTTCTACATTCTATGTGAAAAAGTGACTTTTTCTGCACAACATATCCTTTGTAGCGCGTGTCTGTACAATGTTGAAAATTTTTATTTTGAAGCATTAAATGGCCCCCATTGAGAAAAAAGAAGCTTAGATCCTGTATTCCACGCATGTCTAATAGTAGATCTGCGCATGCGCGTTTTATCTACCATCATCCGGTCACTTCACTCCCACCAACAACTTTTTGTTTTCTCAAAAATTTACTGATTTCGACTTCAAAATCGGTATAAACATGTTAAATGGCCATAGAAATACTCTCCCATTGAGAAAAAGAAGCTCAGATCTGTATGCTACGCATGACTAATAATCGATCTGCGCAAGCGCAATCGTCTTACCACCATCCGATCACCCCCGCCATCAATATTTTATATTTTCAAAAATTTACTCATTTCGACGTCAAAATCAGAATGAACATGTTAAATGCCCATAGAAATAACCTTTAATTGGGAAAAGACCTATAGGGTGTTTTATTTGGTCCTTTCAGTGCAAAAAGCCTCGAAAGGGGGTTTCTTTTTGGTCAAAAATTGATTTCAAACTTTTAATGCATAAAGATTAAGATACAAAAGTGTCAGTTGGCGTAAAAACGATGACTCCTTCAAAATATAAGGGGTGAGGTTTTTTTTTACTTTCCTATACAGTTAAAGTGTAATTGAGTAATGAGCAAAAAAAAACGTAATTGAAAAATTGAATTTGAGATTTCAACGGATAACGTTGTTTGCAATTCTATATTAGAACGGTCAAAACTACTCGCATAATATTATTTTAAAAGAATAAAATTATCTTAACGGTTAGACTAATGTGTGTATTAATATAGGAGCATTAACCATCTCGTCTAGTAAAAATTTATACATTTTCGGTGAATTAGAAAAACTCAAAAACCACAAAGTTTCAGACCGTACCGACGTAAAGCGTTTTTATCTAGAATTGAATGTAAAATCTTAAAATGCAACAATATACAGGGTGTTTCATTTAAAATAACGTAATGAGCTGTACATGCATAACCAAACACCCTGTATAATTGGTAATAATGTTAGGTTATGTAGCAGTTAATTTTCAACAACTTCTATTAAGAAAATAATTTGATATTTTTAATAATTTAGGAGATAATAATGGGGTGAAACTTAAATAACTCACCCTGTATACAACCGATGTTTAATAAAGTCCCACGCTGTCTTTTAGTCATGATGAAAGTTTGATTTAATGAGAAAGAAATTTGCACCAAAAAAAATAAAAAAAATTACTATTACATAGAAATAAAGTTCCGATTTCTGCAAAATTTAACGCTGAAAAATAACTGATAGATACAAGGAAATGCCCAAAGTCCTATACGTATTAAATTTTTTTATTAAGAATAGTCATGCAATTATTTAATTAAAAAAAAACGAACTCACTCATTCGGCGCTATAACTCGAGCGTCCCCATTAGTGACACAATTGGAATTTTTAATTCGCATGTTGATACAAAAAGGTACCTCCTAGGTATTTATAATAAATTAGTTGTTTGCACGTGTGCCTAATTTCGTAACAATTAAGGTGTAACCGCACTAACAATTTGTCCTGCTGACACACATCCCACTTGAACGATTAATGAATGAGAGTGATGTGTATGTGTGAGGAACTCCATACAATGAAAGTTCACTATAAACTAGCGTCGTGCACTCGCTCATGTCAAGCGTGGGCGGAGATTATAAGGAACAAGACAGTTTGATATCGGTCAAAATCAGCAAGTTCAATCAATAATGAATGATAAGGGAAATTTCATAATCAACGTTTATCGATATGACGTTACTAATATTTCAAATGAAGAATTTAATAATTTAGTAAAATAAAATTCAATAAAATCATAGGTATCAACAGTTTTTTGGCACAGTTACAGTGAGATTTCATTAAAGTTCAAAATTTAAAGAAAAAATACAATTAAAATTTTATTTGGCTACAAACCTAAAATATTGTTGCATATTCGGGGAATTTGAAAACGAGCAACATTTCTGTGAAATAGTAAAATTTTTAAAGAAATCAAAAATAAACAAGTTTTTTTTTTGTACCACATTAGTGGATGGATACGTATTATGTATATCCTCAAAAATATTTATCCCGCCATACTCTGGCCAAGTTTTCAGAGTACATTTCGTATATTATGCAAAATACGCACAGTCACAGCTGTAAAATTTAAGACATACGTAATTGTTGAAATATTTAATGGCCCACTATTACTATTTTTGATCTTTTAAGGCGAAGAGAGTTAATTAAGCTGCCTACGTAATGCAGCATTTCAGCAGTTAAGGCAAATTTGGGCTATGTATTATTTTTTGTCACTGGTTCCAAAAAAAAGTGAATTTTTTATCAAAAATTCGCGTATGTAATTGCTAATTGTTGTAACAAATTCATATTTTTATTCAGCTTCCGCTGGTACGGAAGCTACCTAAATCTATAGCTCCTCGAGGTCCAAAACATGTACTTCCGTCAAAATCTCAATTTCGAAACTTTTCATGAAATCAATACTTTCCTATACTGAAAGTATAGAAAAGTAAAAAGAAGAAATAAAAACTGTTACGAATGCTTACGATGAATACAAAATAATTTTTTTGATAACTTTTTTATTTTTTTACGCAAATATTTTCATTGCCAGTAAATTAAAAAAATAATGTTATAAAATTTTTAATTATCATAAAAAATTAATCATAACAATACTTGATTTATCATGAAAATTTTTATTTATTGTATCAATTTTTGTTTCGGTTTTTTACTTTTATGTTTGACACAACAAACGGCGCCTTATAACAACTTGACGTTTAATTAAAATTTGCATAATTTAAGGTATTTATTACGTATTGCCATAGTTATTTCAAACGAATATTTTCGAGTAATTTAAATAATTACTTCGGTCGCTTATTAAAAATGTTGTAAAAACAAACGAGAGACATAAAATTTCAATTTTTACACATTTTTTATTGCTAAGCTCAAAGGGTATTTTTCTCCGGTTCCTCCAGCGGCTACCGCTTCACCAATTTGGAACATTTTTTTTTTCAATGAAAGATCTCTATCCTCAGATGGAACATGAAACATGTTTATATTTTTATTCTACGTCGATTTTTCAATAAGAATTATTTTAATTTATAAAATATATGAAAGTCTGATAGACGCGCTTCACTTGAGGCGACATCTACACCAACGCCGCGTCTCATTATTGGAACTAATGCATCACGTGACCTAGCATTTCGCCGGGTCGGTCAACGCTGAGTCTGCCGTCGAATTTCGGCGAGGTAACACTAGTAATTTTTATTTATCATAAAAGGTTTTATATAAAACAGCCTACAATTTCAAGTGTTTGACAGGCACGGACGCCAGTACCGGGCCTGCTGACCACGAATGATCTTAACAATAAAATATTATTTTACACAAAATTATTTATAGCTAGTAAATATTTTTAATTCTCACAAAAACTTTTATTTATCATAAAAGTGTTTAAATTAAAAATTACAAATATTTCAAGTATTTGACAGGCACAGACGCCGGTGCCGGGCCTGCCGACGATGTGTGATCTTAACAACGCTGCCAAACGTAGCAAAATAAAAGGTCATCCCGCCATGTATAGTTTTAAATTATAACATAGCAATTGCCATATTTATTATTATTATTATTATTTATCACAATAATGTTTATTACTCTCTAAATTTTTGATCATAACATTTTAGTTTTTACAAAAATTTTTGTTGCTAGTAAATAATTTTAGTTCTCCCAAAGGTTTTAATTTATCATAAAAGCTTTAAAAAAAATTACTACTACTTCAAGTAGCTGACAAGCACAGACGCCGGTGCCGGGCCTGCTTACCACGTGTGATTTTAACAACGTTGCCAAACGTAGCAAAATAAAAAGTAATCCCGCCATATGTCGTTTACAACTATAACATAGAAATTTATTTAGCACAAAAATTTGTATCTTTCAAAATTATTTATCTTAAAAATTTTCATTTTTGCAATTTTTTTTATTGCTAATAAATAATTTTAATTCTTCCAAAAATTGTTATTTAACTTTTCTTCACCCATGTTTCGGTACGTACTTAGGAAACACCCTGTATATCGTACGTAACTACTGCACTGAAATTTAATACTGGTAGAAACCGTGACAGTTTTCTAATTTATTAGTAAATTCTTTCAAAATTCTGGAGGTCAAACAAAAGAATTCCATACATAGATAAATAATGACATTGACATTTTTTATTGACTTTCCTGGTCTATCTGTAAACAAAGCTTGCAAATTTGGTGTGCAAATTAGCACCATCATTTTGTGTATGGTTCTGATGATGCGCTAATGACTGCTTTTATTATTTAGCAAAAATCAGACACCGCTGCCGTAAAGAATACTTCCGGCAAACACAGAATGATTGAGAAAAAATAGAACAAAAACGAAATGTCACAAATGCATCTACGGTGAAATAATATCTTCAAGGCTAAATATTGCCCACGCTCTTGGCTGTATTTACCATCAGATTTTTATTAATAGTACGATTAATCCACGTGCGTGCAGAAATGTAAATCAAAAGCAAATATTTTTGAATTTATGTTTTGAGAGGAGTATTAATAAAAATCATATTGATGTCAGTTTGTCAACAGCCGTAACTAATTAAAATAAAATGTTGATATACAGGGTTTGTCAAAAGTATGAGAAGAACACGAATATAGAATCTGCCTTCAAAACAAATATTCAATGCTTTTTAAGTTGCGACATCATTAATCATTTTTTTTCAAATAGGAACCAAATTTTTTTTCATTTCTAAACATTTAGTGTTACAATTGATTGGGATATTTATAAGGATGTTTAAAAAAATAGTCTTAGCAAGTCATTTGTAGTAGCTACAAAATACGTTCAGATTAATTTCCATATTTTTGACCAACCCTGTATGGTACTTATACCATATCAACAGATATATCACATGTTTTCATATGAAAGCTGAATTTTCTTTTAATTTATGGTCCACGTTACTTTCGACGTAGCATAGGCATTAGTAGCTAAAAATACAAACGGCCTACGAAAATTCGCATTCCCAAAATATGTATTTGAAGAATTCGAGCCGCACATGCAACATCCATGTTTAGAATATTTATTTTTGGAAAACACACGCTTGTGCTCTCTTAGGCTCGCAATTTAATTTAGATATATATTGCATATTGCATTTTTAATGGAGAATTATTTTTCGTTGCCATTTTAAAGTTCAAGTGTGAGTGTTTTTGCAACAGCTTCTTCAAATATTTATACAAAGCCCAAAAATATTCTGGAAAATGTTGTTTTTTTCAGTTCCTACCCTATGTCTTATCAATTGTACCAAAAATCAAATTATTACTTATTCTAGATTGACACATTTCACACGAACAGTATTGATGATACAGGATGTCCGGTGGACGTGAGACACTTGTAATTCAATTATTACGCAAGATACAGAAACATTTTGGCGCGAAAATATCGTTGAAAAAAGTCGAAGAAAAAAAGCGGACAGAAAAAAACCGACGAAAACAGACGAAGAACAAAGTCGAGAAAAAGCCGAGAAAAACAAACCGAGGAAAAGAAGCCGAGGTATAAAAGCCAAGGAAAAAAGCAGGAGAATAAAAAACCTGGAGGAAAATCTGAGAAAAAACCGAAGAAACATAATTAAATTAAATTTAAAAAAAAACTATATGAAATGTCCATAGATTTGTATTAGAAAATTGTGAAATAAATATTCTTCACAAAAGAAAATTGTAGGGCGGAAGACTAGAATTTATAGCGTAGATATAAATATCAATTTATTTAAAAAAATCATAAAACCGATTTTTTTAAATTTATATCGATTTCTTTTATGTTTCTAACTTAATAATCAGTTTTCAGGAGTTTTTTAAAATAAAATTCAATGTGATTGTTTTTGTATTTTCGGAATCAGCGAATAATTACAAAAATAGTTATTAATATTTTAAAATATAAATAACTACCAAGGCCTTTTTTCCTGTGCTTATTTCCGTCGGTTTTATTTCCGGCTTTTTTCATCGGGTTTTTCCATCTGCTTTCCTTCCTCGGATTTTTATACGCCGGCTTTTTTCTGCCTGCTTTTTCCCTGGCTTGCTTTTCCGCAACTTTTTACCGCTTTTTTCCGTGGTTTTTGTTTAGGGATTTTTTCCGCGGCTTCTGTTTCCTGGATTTTCCCTCGGGTTTTTTTTGAGGCTATTTTTCTGTCGGTTTTTCCGTGACTGTTGTTTCAGAAATTCTTTTTTGTGGCTTCTTTTTCTTCAGCTTTTTTTTTCGCCAGGATTTTATTCCAAATCTTCTTATTCTTGGGGTTTTTCCTCGGTTTTATTCCGGCGGCTTTTGTCTGTCGGCTGTTTTCCCGTCGCTTTTGTTTCAGAATTTTCTTCCGCCGCTTCGTTTTCTTTTTTCCCCGGATTTCTTCCGCTTGCTTTTCTTCTCCCGGCTTTTTTCCAAGATTTTATTCTGCGGCTTCTTTTTCTTGGGCTTTTT
Source organism: Ctenicera cuprea (assembly GCA_958336395.1). NCBI lineage: Eukaryota > Metazoa > Arthropoda > Insecta > Coleoptera > Elateridae > Ctenicera > Ctenicera cuprea. The sequence goes on from OY284490.1 coordinate 2,427,212, forward strand.
CCTCGGTTTTTGTCGGCGGCTTTTGTCTATTAGCTTTTTTTCCGTGGCGTTTGTTTCAGAACTTTTATCCGCGACTTCTTTTTCTTCGGTTTTTTTCACCGGGTTTTTCATGGATTTTATCCCGCAACTTCTTTTTTTGTTTTTTCTTACGGTTTCTTTCGGCGGTTCTTTGCATGCCGGCTTTTTTTTCTGTGGCTTTTGTTTCAGAATTTTTTGTGGATTCTTTTTCCCTAGCTTCTTTTTCCTCGGCTTTTTTTCTGCCGGCTTTTTTCTCCACTTTTTTTTGCAAGATTTTATACCGTAGCTTTGTTTTCTTGGTTTCTCGGCGTTTTTTTTTTGCAGCCGGCTTATTTTCCCTGGCTTTATTTGGAATTTTTCGGCGGCTTCGCTGGCTTTTTCCAGAATTGCATACCGCGACTTCTTTTTCCTGTTTTTTTCGGGTTCTTTTAGGCGGCTTTTTGTCTGCCCGTTTTTGTTTTCAATTTGCCTATTTGAATATGATTTTAAAATTCTGTTGTAGCGTTGCCAAGTTCTTCAACTTTTTTCGAAAAATTTGACATTTATGCAGACTTCACTAATAAAATCTTTATACAACTATGTAAAAATGCTGTTCTATTTCCCTAAAGCAAAAAATGTTCCAGCGTTGCAGTAAACACCCTAAATTAGTTGCGAAATAAGCAACTTTTCAAAAAAATTCGAATAAGTTGGCAAGGCCGCAACGAAATTTCTAAAATAAAAAATATTTAACAAATATACAGGGTGTTCTATATTAAAAAAAAGAATGAGTTTGGTATGCCACTCTTATAGTGAACCTCCTGTATACTAAAAATGTATTTTAAAAAGTGGTCCTATTGATCCCTTACAAGTTTTATTTTAAGAAATTTTCTGCATCTAGCATAATAAGTGAGATAACACTCTCTCATACGTCCTGGGTCACCCTGTATTAATAAATAATTCTGTGCGAAATTTTACTTACAAAGCACGCCACTACGACAAACTTTACGTTTATAAAATGTGTACCTCTTAACTTTATTGCATTACAATTATTTATTTGTCCGAAACATCAAAATTTTCCTACAGCTTAATCATAATGGAAAATGCCTTTCTAGACAGACAGACAAACATTGATTACATTTTCTTAATGGTCAAATATCAGCTTAAAGACAATCATTATTCGAACACAAAGCACTATTTTCATTCTTATCATTATAATTGAAATTTTTAAGCAATTTCAATCGGCTGTTTTTTAATTTTTTGTTAAAATGACAAACACCCAAGAGGTCAAATTTTTTTGATATCATTCCAATAATAGCTCGTAAAAAATTAACCCTATCTTAGGTTGTATTTGTAACACTTGGTTAATACGCATAAACAAACAAGATTGTAAATTATTTGTTGCTATTTTAAATTTACTATGCTTTGCATGCCTGAACAGAAGGACCAAAATAAACAACACATCTTCGAGTCGTAGTCGGTTTAATCTGGCAGTAGAATTATTGAGAATGTTTTGTTTTCTACAAAGGGCATAGAACTGTGAACATTTATATTTACCTTTAGGTTTTTAAATTTACAGATTTTTTTGTACAGTGTAAACTACGAAGGAAGTTACTCATTAAAGTTGTGTAAAATTTCTGCAATTCAGTTCATCCACCATAGTTTAACAATTTCTACAAATTCCACTCAAGATCGACCTAAATATAGTTTAAAGCATATGAGCCAACCTTTACGAGTATCACCTTGACATGTTGGTATTTCGCCTCAGGCTAGCATTTTGTGGTCGACATCAAAAACGGCGATTATGGTAAACCATTTAACTTAAATGACAACAATAAACAAAGGAAACTGTCATTACGAATACAACTCATTTGCAAAATAACAAAAAACTAATACATAAAATAATTGAGATTTTGGAGCCTTGGGTAAATTACTATAGTCATAACCTCCTAACCAGGAAATTTTGATTAAATTTAATCCAAAAATTTTTAATTGTGTTTTTGGGTTCGGTGGTTGATGGCGAATGTGGAAATGTTAAATCTCTAACCTCCCAAATTGATCTTGCGTACGCCACTGGTGTAATACAATCTTATACATATTTATTTTTATTTAAACTTGCAAATTCCTTGCTTTTGCAAGTGTAAAAGTTAAAATTTACACATGCACAGTAAAACGTGTCAAGGTCGGTGCTATACAGGGTGTTTGACAAATAATGGTCCAATTTTTGGGAGATAATTGTACCCAAACAAAAAACAAGAAAAAAAAACATCAATCCGCAAACGTCCCTTCGGAGTTACGGCCTCCACAAGAGTAACATTCTATTTAAAAAAATATGTAGATAGCCTTTTTTCATAACGATTTCGCAATTTCTTTGCGGATTTTGATAAAATTAAAGTATTAAATAATATTCCTCAAGCCTGATAATTGATAAATAAAGATATTTATTGATTGCACATGTGCTGTGTTGAAATTTTGTTTTTCAAACCTTATCACCTTCGCTAACTCATTGCAAAATTGCCTCAAAAATATTGTTGAAAATAAGAATAAAATTTTCCACCCATAACGTTAAAAAACATCCCTATTTTTAAAAATTCCTATGTATAAAGTCGTGATGGCAATGAATTCTTTTATTTACCAATAAAACAGCCAACAGCTGATTTTCTATTAAATTTTATTTTTATACCTATGGTTCAATTCTCTTTCATCGACCCAGTTGCTTTCTGCTACAACCAATCCTTCCATGTAACTTTCGAGATCATTTTCGGACACACAACTAGAGAGTCTTTGAAGAAGTTCGGGTATTTTTTGACAAATAGCGGTGGCAGCAGCTTTACTTCCAGCAGAATTTGCTCTTCCTCGCAACAATTCGGGCGTAATTGCACATTTTACGGGATTTTTACTTTCAAACTTATCCTGAGAGACCTCAGGCATTTTACAAACTTTCTCTTAAGTCCTTTGATAAGAAAAAAAATTAATGAATTGGCTCGTTGTAGCGCGAAACGATTTAAATTTAAACTCTACTGTCTCGCACCAGGCGATCACTCGAACAGCACGCTCAGACTAACCATTTGCTTGACTTTTACTACAACATTACTGATGTGATGCTGTTAATAAACATATTACGCGTTGGCAATGACCGTGTTATTGATAAGAGATAACATTATACTATAAGCGTCGCTGTTTTCCAAAGAGACAATGGTGCAAGTGTGAGCAGAACCTATTAAAAATAAAATAATTATTTAAATTAATGTTTGTTACTATTTTTAACATTCCTAGTAACATTTACAGTTGCAGTGACGCATATTCTGTATAACTTTTACATAGTATGTAAATAAAATTTTAATTTTAGCTTGTGCGTGAGTTCTAATAGAAAGTTAGCTCTATGGTGTTTTGGTAATTTCGGCCCATCTCTTCTTTTAATTCTGTGGTGGCGATGTGCATATAAAATGCTGTCTTTTCTTATTATTTATTGACATTACTTATTTTAAATTTTCGTTCATTTTTTGCATTTAGAAGTACACGAAAAACATCGAACAACTCCATAAAGTTCATACGATAGAAAGCAACAAAAGGATAAAATATGTTTTACTTGGCAAAAGCGCATGTTTTAGTGAAACGTAAATATTTATTCATCATTCAAATTATTGCGTGAAATTAAAATGTCCTGCGAATATTATACGAGAAACACAAGTTTAATTACAACAACAAAACTTTCAAAAATGATTAATGCAGTTAGCCTGATAAATATTCGTGAATTCTATAGCTCATTGTTGATTAGCACTCCATTCTATCGCAAAAGAGCGAGAGAAAAGGCGAAGGATCAAAATATATGAAGAAGGAGGAACAGAAAAAGTGAAAATGAAAAGAGGTGGGATTGGAGAAAAATAAAAAGAGGTGGGATTGGAGAAAAATAAAAAGAGGTGGGATTGGAGAAAAAAGAAAAGAGGGGAAGAAAAGTGGGAAGAAAGGAATAGCTACTAATAAAAATTATAAATAACATTTAAAATTCCTATATATTTACTACTTCACAAAAAAGGGAGTAGGAAATGGGGAAGTACGACGGTGGGAGTGGGGGCGGGAGGGTAAGGAATGAAAAAGAGTAGGAGGTTAATGGGGACAATGTGAAGAAGAAGAAGAGAGGGGGAAATGGGAAGAGTGGAAGGGGAGAAGGGAATGAACTATCATCGAACATTTAAATTTCCTACGTATTTATTACTTCACAAAAGAGGGAGTAGGAAGGGGAGAAGTGTAGAAATTATAGGCGGATGGCAAGCAGAAGGAGGAAAAGAGGGAAGACAGAAAGAAGGAAAACAGGAGAAGAAGAGAATGGAGAGAGCGGAAGAGCAGGTGGAGGGGAGTATTAATTGCTATCAGCTAACATTTAAATTTCGTATGTATTTATTACAGAAGAGAAAGTAGGAAAATAAGGGTAGGTAAGTGTGGAAGTGTGCAGCAGTAGCAGTAGCAAAGAGGGGGCATTGCGGAAATTGGAACGGGTGGATAGGAAAGCAAGAAGAATGAGAAGAGTGAATGGGGAGGTGGAGGGAAAAATTACCTACTGTTATCTAACATTTAAATCTACTACGTATTTGTTACATCACAGATGAGGTAGTAGGAAGAAGGGGTGAAGATCTGTGGAAGTGGGGGAGGGGAGCAGTAGAAGAGAAGGAGGGTTAATGGAACAAGTGAAACAAGGGCGGAGGAGGGAATTAACCTACACGATACTTTTTTTAATCACAAACTACTGACGTATTGCTGATATAATAATTATAAATATTAGAAACAAATAAAAGAGAAATGAGGTAAACAAAATAGAAAGAATGAGAACGAAAGGGAAAGCTGGTTGAGGGGCAATTGCTGAATTGCTAATATTTTCTTCAAAGTCGAGATTATTTTTCATTTATTAATTTTTACACACCATTATCTGTCTATAAATTTTGTAGTTAATAAAAATGTGTGTTCTCCCACAAGTATAGAAAAATTACACACGTACATAAGGCGAAAGTTCAACATTATTTTTTAGTTTACCATCAGGTAAATATTTTCAATTTGAAGTTAAAATTGGGGTCACATTATTCAACGCGGCGCAGCGTCAGAATATTTGAATATAGAACATTAAAAATAAACTAAATATTACTAGAAAGATCCACCGGAAAGTTATGCGTTTCAAATGTTTTGCACTTTTATAGTACGAGTATATTATTTTGAAATTAAAAATTAATCATGATTAAAACTAGTACCTAATCACTTTATAGCCCAGTCAAGTCGAAAAAGACCGTCCAAGTGAACCCTATTATAAAGTGTTCATATTTGATATGGGTACTTGTAAACACTTCATAGTCATCCCCCGAGTTACATGGGAAAGTGGTGGCTTCATCCCCTAATTTCCAAAAAAGAAAAACACCCTAGAGCGGTGACCCAGAACTGATTTATTGCAACTATCTCGTTAACGGTGCATCGGATGAAAAATATCACATCCGACAAAACTGAAGGGAATAAAATTTCAAACAAAAACGTTCATATGCGTTTTTGCCGTCAAAACTATAGTTTGCGCTCGAGACAGAACTGGGGGGAGGTGAAGCCTAACGCGCTGCGAGAAATTTATAGTTAGGATTTACACCACTCAACATCGCACTATACCTGGTGCGATAAATATAACATATAAAGAACTTGGATTTTAGGGTTTGAAAATTAACTGTTTTTAAGGAATGTTGGTATATAACGGGGGGGGGGGGGGGTTCTAATAAAAAAACATGGATGGAATTTTTAAACAGAACTTTTTTGAAATCTTTTTTAGCGCTGCTAGTAAGTTTACAGTTATTAGTAATTTGTTGCACGTTAATTTTCAAATTTCAAGTATGCACCAGTGGCGTTCGTCGGCTGGTGCCAGAATCGAACCTTGAACCCAATACATTATGCCCTGATGTGTCCCTAAGCTGTTTGCAAAAGCTGAATCACACCATTTCCGTAGGACCGAAAGGTGCAATTTTAAAGTCCGATCCTGCAAAAAAACTCGTTGTTGGTATACAGGATGTTTAAAAAGGGTTAGGACTTTAACTTCTTGCATGCAGAATTGCAGATCTTAACAAGCACTATCCAGCTGTACAAATTTCATCTCGCTAACCGATTTGGTTTCGGAATTACGGCGTGTCAAAGAAAAAAGTTCGGCGCCCTCTGATTCCGAAAATCGGAACTTATTTAGGGCGCTTCGCCACATCTGCTTCTACCTCAAATATAGGCTACCAGCTAGCTAGACTTCACCCCCCTCTTCTTGCCTCGATTGCGCGTAAACTATGGCTTTTACGGCAAAAATGCATATAAACTTTTTTGTTCGAAATTATATTCCCCACAGTTTTGTCTGATGTAACATTTTCCATTCAATGCACCGTTTACGAAATAATTGCCTAAAACCAGTTCTGGGTTACCGCACGGAGGTGTTTTTTTGGAATTTAGGTGATGAAGCCACCCCCGGACAGGGGATAACTCTTTAGGTATTTATTCGTACAGTATTCGCGAAGTTTAAATTTTATAAATTTTTCCTCTAAAAAGTCTAATTTGACTGAACTGTGGGAAAGTAATATTAATGTAAAGAATAATATAAAACAACTTTTATAAATTAAGTAACAGGTTTGTTATGTTATAAGTTGTTTACATAACAAAAACGAAACAAAAAACTTGTTTAAGATGTATTTCTGACTTCCTACTTTATTAATTTATTATAATTGTTTATACATACAGGGTGACTTACAGCGAAATAGCCAAACTTTGGCAAACGGTCCGTACAACCATTTTAAACAAAAAAATGGCGTTTAAACATGGGTCCGTAAACGCTTCCTTACGGAGTTACAACCTTTACAGTTATGAACCGGTCTAAATGTCTAATAAATGTTTTAAATAATATTTTCGGCATAAATTGAAATATTCGATCAAATTTTGTATGGATATTCTACTATTCATGATTTACAATTTTACTTGTTTTCGTTCAAATTCTACAACCACGGGCGTGGGTGTGGGGGGGGGGGTGCTCAACATGTCTCGCAACACTTAAGATTTACTGACTTTTGGCTTGAATTATTTATATAAAAGTACAGAAAAAAAGCACTTTTTTTTGCAAGTCGATAAAGCCCAACAGTTTTCAGGATAATTAATTTTTTGTTGAAAATCGAGTTGCCATGAAGGTCTGCGTGTCTCCCTCTTCGGAAGCGTTTCCGGATCAAAGTTTATTAGAACTTTCTTTTTGTTGTTTTGATGTTTAGAATTTGCCCTCAGAATTTGTTTAAGAATAGTGTGCCGTATCATTTTTTTATAATTGTGATTAGTTGTTGAAATTTGTGTTCATGGTCATTTTTGATTAATTAATCTTATGTGATAAATATTTTGACATCAAACACAAATTACACCAAATTATGTGAAAACAAATCACATAAAACAACCCTTAACACCAAATAAATCTATTAATTTGATAAATAATTAAATACCAAGAATCTTCTCTTTTATTACAGTTGTTATTTTAACTAAAAACTATTAAAAACAAGTATGAAAAGTTGAAGCAATTTTGCAAAAACAACGATGTTTAATTCTTGCAACACATAATGGCTTTTGCCCCCTAGCAACAATTAATTATCAATTTAACGATAAATCTTTGCTTGAGGTCTCTTAATACTACAAGTATTTATCTGCTAGTGCCAGTAAAAAATAATATAAATTTAGATTTAACTTTATTAACTGCTAATGACTTGGTGTAGGATGAAACAACCGCAGTTGCTGGGTACTCATTTTGATAGTTATTTTAAGAAAAACAGAACTCGTAATCCTAGACCTACATATACTGCACTTTATTTCAAGATTTTCAAGAAACAAATATTTTGTAAGATTTCGCACGGTGCTAATTGCGAAGGTACTTTTAAATATTGATTTCTTATTATTCTCTTAAATTGTTTGAATTGTATCACACTCGGCCCCTATAGGAAATATCTAGGGAAACTAATGCGCAAAACTTCGGTTTATGAGGAAAGTGAAAGATTGTTGCTTTGATGAACGAATTAATTACGTACTTCTCTGTTTGATTAAAAAAAAAAGGAATTTAACACAGAAATTTCTTGAATAGGTATCCTCGATCGATTTTGTTTAATAACAGGGTCGCTATTTACAATTTTCGGACTACTCTGGAGGTAACACAGATTTTCATATAGTTTTACTAAATTCACGGCTGCAGCTTCTCAACAAACAAATAAGTGAAGTCTGTCGGCCATTTTCTAAGACGTCAATCGTTAAAATTCATAATATAACACAAAATTTACCATAATTTAATAATAATCGCATACTTACAAATTTCTTTTTAAAACTTTAGGTAAAAACTGCAAACTAGATCATTTTCTCCGATTACTCTTGTAACCAATCGCACAATACACTTGCATCATACCTCCCAATTACAATTTTAAATTAATAATTGTATATATTAATATTAATCTACACTAAATTGTGAAACGCTGTTTGAATTTGTAACATGTCATACACTAACATTGACCTTCTACAAAATGGCGGCTGCCTTTAATTTTATGTGGAAATCGTGTATCTAGTGTAACTGTATAGAAATCTGCGAGAGGTAATTATTTTCGATGTGAATGCAACATATTAAGCAATGGGAGCTTTGATTTAAAATATTATCTACCAAATGCGGTGACAATCAAATTTAAGCTCTATGATTGACTGGCATTACGTGCTGCTATCTATTGAACTAGGTATTAAATATAAACAGCAAATTTCAATTTTCATTTTCGAACGTTAGAAAACATAATGTTATCACATTAAGTAATTATTATGTTATAATTTATAGTGTAGCTTTTACAACCTAAACTTGGCACTACTGACATCTAGCGGCCAATTTGAGCAGCAGCTTTAAAAAACCTTAACGTCATCAAAAAAGCATTTAGTATTCGAGCTCAACTTGTTTTTTCGTTTAAATTAAACCATTGCAATTCGGAAATTCTTAATGATAGGAAGTTGTAAATTTGGGTAAAAATGTATAATTATTCTTGTTTACCATCCAAGTTTAAACCTATTTCGCTTATAACATGTTGAATTCCTACAATGTTATTGTTAAAAGTTATTTAATATTTTCTAGAATGTTCAATTACTTCTAAGTTTATTTCATTAGCCACAATTTACAGTGATATGTAACCAGAACACCACAACAAAACATTTAATACCCCATCAAAGAAGCAGAATTTTCCACACCTTCGTTCACATTATTTTTACAATTTTACCCCACACCTCCTGCCGATTGTTCTAATCAGAACTTACGTGGGGAACAAACGAAAAAAATCAATTAAATTTTGAATTTATCCGTTTAAAACCTTAAAAAAGTTAGGTACTTAATTATTACTTATTACTTAAAAAATTTTAAATGTTGTGCTTTTCCTTCTGAATTTTCAAAAATTGTTTGAGAGCTTCTGCTAGCAATTTTAAAGAAATTGTTGTTAATTGGAGCATTATTCGCCTTGGTTAGTATACCCAACTAAGTTACAACCAAAAATTTTTTTATAACAAAATTACTTTTTCAGAAAAAAGCTGATTTTTTTAAATTTTTTTTTGTAAAAGTATTGCTTAGTATTAGAGAAAAGCAGAAATAATGCAGCAAATTCATCAGACAAAAATTGGCCAGGAGGGAGAAAATTAAGCCTCCTAAATATTTATAGTCTGAAGTTTATTAAACAATGAGGCATGAATTTTCGATTTTAAAAATTCACAGAAGACGCCACAGAGAAATTATCGCACTGGGACACAAATTGTAGCTTATAGTGAATAGTAGAATGTTTAAAATTTTAAGATACTACTTCAAGTTATGCAGGAGAAAAAAAATTAACACTTTTCCCTTTAAAGGGTTGCAGCTCCTCATGGGTGTTCTTGTGGATGCAAAGTGAAGTTAAAACAACATATTTTGGTTCCAGAAACAGGCGCTCCAAATCAACATGTACATTTGCACAAACTTTTATTAATTTTCTTTTTTTTACTTAAAAGTTCTGTCTGCAGCTCACACTATTAACGCCAAGTCCATTCATGGAATTATCAATGTAGTATCACGCTTGCATTAAATGCTCTCAATAACAAATTAATTAACATTATCACAAATTTTTCAAAAAATTGTACTTGTGGAAAAGAACTGAAAGGAAAATTCCAGCAGAAATTTAAAAAAATCAAGGTAGCTCAAATTGCACTAGTGCATTGCAGTTGCATAACCTGCAGGCGCTACACGTATCGATCCAAATGCAGGTGTAGATGGACAAGTTTACATCATCGTCAAACGTAAAATTAAAATGAACCAGTCATTGTAGCGTCATTTTATGATGTATGAGTAAACATAAAAAATGTTAGGATACGAAAAAAATTTTTTACTGACCTGTGAGGAACGTTTCGATACCATTTTTTTCCATGGGGCTCATATGTTCGACCTAGAATACCCATGCTGGACATGGTACTATTACTTAAAGCACTCCCAAAAGTGGAATTAGAATTCGGTCTTGCATCCATTAGAACTGTGGATTCCATGTTTTCCATTATATTACACAATGTAAATTAATTACAACTTAATTCCTGTCCTTAGGTTAAGTAACGTGTAGAATTATTTCTGAAAGAATTTCCTGCTTTGGAATATTCAAAGATGCCGGGCGCTGTTAATGCTGCACGGCAACAAGAGATTAGTACACGAACTACTGGTGAAAGATTAAAAATAGATCACGAAATGAAAGATAAAGCATTTTGTGAGTGGTTACTCAAAGACAACATTACAAAATAATGTATGCGCGATTGACATGACACAGATTCGTTTTATACGACTCAATTTGTATTGCTTATTTTTATAACAAGTCGGTAAACATATTACTTATGTGTTTATGAAGTGATTTAAAATGAGATTTAAGTAATTTTGAAAATGTTGTTTCAATTTTGGCGCTATTAAGATTTTAAGTTGCAACCACTGCGAATATTTCATTGATTATTTTACGCACGCGCGTTGGTACTCGTTATTGTCGAAACTGTCAAACTTTGAAGGCTTTTGTGATTTTAATTATGATAATAACTAATTATATATTTATTTAACGTAATTAACGTTACGTTGCGTTAACAATTATGGTTTTCAAATAAAACATTAATTTGACACAAAGACACGCAATAAAAAAGACGTAAGTGTTGCATAATGAATTTAATACTTACTTTTCCATTCAAAAATTAAACAACTTTATTTTTAGGTGTTTGATTTTTAGTAATACCGGTTAAGATTAGTTCACTACAAACATGTCACAAGAAGAACAAAAACCAGTACCTACACAGCCAACTAAATCGTCTATGGAAATACTCTCGGAGCTGTTCAGTACTTTCGATGCAGAACCACCATTACTAATAAAAAAAGAAAAAGATGAAACTAAGAAGCACAAAAAAAGCAAAAAGAAGCATAAACACAAGGATAAAAAGCATAAAAAGAAAGATAAGAAACGAAAACGTAGTGGTAGCAGTTCGAGCGAACATTCTGAAGTAGATCTGGCAAAATTATTAATTAAACAAGAACGACAGTCGCCTGAAAAGAAAATCAAAGTTGAAAACACTAATTTAATTGAAAAAGTTAATTCAAATGAAACCTATTCTAATCAAAACATACCGAAAGTCGACACCAATAATGGAAACAAAGAGAAACCGAAAGAAAATTCCGATGATAAATCAAAGTCTAGTTCAAAATCTAAAATTATAATTAAGAATTTGAAGTTCAGTTCAATTTTTGAGGCTACAATACATGAAGTGCAAGAAAAGGAAAAGAACGAGTACGTAGAAGAAGGAGAATTGTCGTCAGAAGCCTCGTTGGATGAGAATGTGGAGAAGAAGGAAAAGCACAAAAGAAAACATAAACATAGTCATGACGAAAAAACGAAGAAAAAAAAACATTCACACCCTAGCCATAGCAGAGACAAGAGTGAGAAACATTCTAAGACAAGTAGTACTAAAAAAGAGGATCGTAAGAAAAGTCCGATAAGGTTTCCTAAAGACGCCGATGAATATAAAAGTAAGCATGAACATAAAACACGAGAGAAAAGTGACAGTTACAAGAGTAGTGAGAAATATAGAGATAAGGAAGAGTTAAGGTTTAAAGATAAACAAGATAGACATAAGGATGATTATTATAAGTCGAAGGACGATTCCAAATCAAAGTACAAAGATAGTTACTATAAAGAAAAGGAAAAAGACAGTAATAGCAGAAGTAGAAGCCATGAAGATCATAAACATCATAAATATAGAGATAATTCGTCGTATAAGGAAGAAGGCAACTATAAAATTAAAGAAGAACCTCGTGATCGAGATTATGATGAAAAATGGTTTATGAAGGATAGGTAAGTTCTATTTTGTAATTGTCAAAATAAAAAATTAAAGTGAATTCTTTGCCAGGGGAAAACCGCAGGCTAAAATTTGTATAACGACCTTACCTTTAGCCTTAGGCCTACCCTCGAACTGCCTCTACTAATGACCATACACACACTCTAGAAATGTTATTAAAATTCCTCTTGCTCTGTTGGACGTCCTTAACTTTCGTAGGACTTCCCCCGGACTTTTGTGAAATTTTCCTACTTTTTACTAGGCGTGCACAGACACTGAAATTTCTTTAAAATGTATTTCTTTGGACTTCCCTGGGACTTCCCCTTGGACTTTCTTTAAACATTTCCTACTACTGAGCGTGCATAGACACTGAAAATTTTTTAAAATGTATTTGTTTGGAGATCCTTGTTTTCCCTGGGACTTCCATCACTCTCCCCGGACTTCCTTTGAACTTTTCTTACTATGGACGTGCACAGACACTGCAATTTTCTTAAAATGGTGGTTGTTGTTATTTATCATAATAGTATTTTGGTTAATAGTGTTTCCTACATACGAGTATAGTAAATTTCCACCATATAGAAGTTGTCTCATATGTACCTCGGCATAAAAAATTTTTTTTCTAGGTATAGAGGATATAGTGAACAAGATAGGGAACGTGAGCGTAGGTACAGAGAACGTTCCACTTCGCGGGATCGAATTGATAAAAAGAAACTCCTAGAAATTGCTCGTAAAAATGCCATACAAATGATGAAGTCTGGTAGTTTACCAGCTGCACTTACTCTGGGACCTCAGGCACAAGAGAAGGTATTAGCAGCAATTAAAGCAGGAGGGAAAACTATCGAAGAATTAACCGACTTTTGTAAGACTTTATCAAAGAAGGAAGAATTAGGAGAGCTTTCAAGTGTTTCCGGCGATGAAAATGGAGATGATAGCGATCCTGAAAATAAGGCATTCCATCATCCATTCCAGATAAAAGATAGACCTACAGCTATTGTTATGAACATAAAGGTAATAATATTTACATTTTAAAAATTTTTAAAACATTTAAATTTGTATTCTGAAGTTTCCAATTTTTTTTTAATTATTTAAAGTTTCACATTTATTACCTGTATAAGTAATTTTGTTATTGCAGAATTCTGTGCCATTACCCACAAAAACAGCCCAAGAAAGGACTGCAGAGTTACGCATGCAATTTCCCGTTAGCAGCGGAACTCAACATAGGAAAACTGAAAATGAATGGGTTCCTGTTTCTCCCAAGAAAATTGAAGCACCCGTTGTTCCACCTGTGCCTAAGCCGGTACCGCCAGTTGTATCACCAGCTCCACCATTACCTATTGAAGCACCTCCGGTTCCACCACCACAGCCTGCTATTGTGCCACCTGGACCTCAGGTCTTTCCTGCTGGTTCTGATGTAAGTATAATTTTATTGGTGATTGTAAAAATTGACTTCCAACACTGAAGTTTGAACAAAAACAGGAAATAAGTTGAAGTTGAAGTTATAATATTATTACGTTACGATTTTATTGGATAAATGGATATGGGGCAAATTTATTGTTTTTGTATTAAATAATTTTATAGGGCAACGTAGAATGAGGATCAAAGTGGGTTGAGGGCATAAAATTCGTTGATATTACTGTTTGGATTTTTTCAGGTTCTTAATAGTTCTGCTATGATACTATTTTAATTGTACGTTCATCATGCACGTGTTGGTGATTCTCAATACTGCTCATTTTATGGTACTGCTGTCAGTGGTAGTACATCCATTATTTTACACTAGTGATATTAATTTGTAAAGCCGTGAATTTGAATTGTCACTATTAAACCGCATAAAACCAATTTTTTGATGCTCACTCAATTTGTAATATACTTTTTTTTTAATTTCAGCCTAATATAGACATTGGATCAATTGTATCACAAAGGTTACAAGCCATGAGAAAATTGCAAGAGAATCCGTACGATGTGGAAGCACTAAATGAAATGCACAAATCTCAAAGAGAGGTTAATTGTTTTCTTCTTTATGTTTAGGTTCTATCTAAACGACCTTTATTGTAGATGCAAACTTGGGCAGAAAGTAAACAGCAACCAGGACAGTTTACCGGTTCAACGGGAGCTAATATTCTAACACAGGCCGAGTTGGCTGCTGGATATCAAGCGTGGGCTAGAAAGGTACATTATGACTACATTTGGTCAGTGTAACGTAAATACCCGAAAGTCCAGAAGCAATGAAAGTTTTAATTATTGTGTTTGTTATTCAAGAATTATTGAAATATTATTGGGTTAAAACAGCGAACAATTTGATGTTTGTATTTTAGATAAACATAACTAATAATGTGCCTTTAACAAATTTTCAGGTAAGGTTGTGTTAGACACGTTTTTAATACATCCTTGCAGGCACAGACCATTTCTTTTTACTTAGAGGTGGAATCTGTGGCTGTCGTTGCTTTAAACCACATACTAACGTTATAATACACTTCTTAAACCATTTCCTTTTCCTGTTCTTTCTTTTAAACACTTGCACTACATTACGTTATTATGTGGTTTTGGTTTTGTAAATTAGAAATCGAATTATTAGGTTTCTGCTTTACAAAACTGATCACCTGAGAATTTGTTTCAGACATGTAGCTCATCTAAATATCAGGTTTTGAAGATTGGCATCTGGTGAAGAGAGTTCGGACAGTGTTGGTAAGTACGACGTGAATAACTACTGACTTATTATTCTGACACCGACGGTCAGGATTATGAGTCAGTCTTCTGACTACCCTTTAAAATTGTTATCCTCTTAAATCTTAACTGTAAGTTTTCATATGGTAAGGTGTATTTCTTAAGGGTTTATTATTCGTATTATTATTAATATATTCTATCATACTTTACGTTTTGGTAAATAGTGCTTCATTATATAAAATCACAAACATAAAAATGTTTCTAATATTTGTTCAATTATATAGGATCAGCTGCAAAATGCAGCACCTGTATCTGGAGGAATGGGAATGCACCTGCTCAAGAAAATGGGTTGGAATCCTGGTGAAGGTTTGGGCAAGGAAAAAACAGGAACATTAGAACCGCTTCTTTTGGAAATCAAGTTGGATAAGAAAGGTTTGGTAGCTAATGAAGAGCAACGGCGGAGACAACAAAAGGTGCAAAAAAATCCAGTGAAAACTTTAGAAGGAAAACATCCCGTATCGTTACTTGGAGAGTTTACAGCTAAAAGAAAACTCGGAGCTCCTCAGTATACGATTTGTATGGAAAGTGGACCAGATCATAAGAAGATGTTTTTATTTAAGGTAAGAAAATATGGTAAGAAAAGTTTGTTTGCGTTAACTTTTGTCTAATTCGCTTTGTTCATTTCTGCAGGTTATAGTAAACGGAATAGAGTATCAACCTGATGCTGCAAGTCCCAATAAAAAGCAAGCTAAAGCAGATGCAGCAAAATTGTGTCTGCAGCGGATGGGTTTGTTACTGCCTTGAGCAGTGTGGACATATCCTTATGCAATTAATGGCCATTAGTGTGAAACACTATAGAATTAAATATATGTCAATGAAATTTATATTAAATGAGTTTTATTTCTGTGTTTCCTGTAAATTTTCAATATGTTGACATTAACTTTGCTCTTTTAAATATGTGTCAAAAGACGGCCATGCCATCATTGGAAGGAGCTCTTTTTACTCTTTTCTCTGATATGCGGTTTGATGGTTTTTTTGACAAATAATGGAGTTATAAGTAAAAACTTGTTTTCTCGTAGGAGGCTGTGAAAAACTTTTCTTGTAGTAGGCTGAAAATTAACAAAGAAAAAAACGGGAGGCTGCATTTGTTTCCATTGAGGTCACTGGTGGATAAGGTACGTGGAGGCACCAGGCGCAAATGGATTGTGAGGCCCCCCAGTCGTGGCACTGGGGGGGAGGCTCAAAATATAAAATAAAGAAATTTTTAAGGGCTTAAAATTAATTGAAATACATAAATGCAGAAACAACATTTAAATCTTATTAAATAAACTTACACACACAATCAGAGCTGCATCTGTGAGCAGGCAAACCTAACGAATTGCTTAGGTGTGCCAAACAAAATGGGGGCTTAAAATTCCCTAAATTAATAGTAGAAATTATATTTCTTAATTTTTTTTTGTCTGTAATTTGGTTTTAGTTGATTTTAAGCAGGTGGTCTCAGGGCAGCTGCACAAATTTTTGTACACAAATATATATAAATCGTAAGTGAAAAACATATGTTTATGTTGATCAATGGGTTTTCCACTTATTTGTGTGGATTGAGGTCGTCACTTTGAAATTCAGTGTTTTAGGTTCTCAAATTGTAGGAAAAATATGGTTAAAAAGGTTATTACAAAATATTTTAGGCGTTCAATACTTAATACAAATCAAAGGTAAAATTCTTAGTATGTATTGCTCTTTTCAGATTTGTGTTTTGAATTTTTTCATTTTCAAATAGGTCACATTTTTTAACATATTGTTGAAAAGAGAATTTTTTTCATATCTTTTTCATATGCTTGCATTACAAATATTTCCAAATAAAACTGTTTTATGAAATTAAAATAGTAGTAAATTATAAATATTATTATCATTAGTTAAAATTAATTTTTATAATCATTTATAGTGATAGTATCATGGTATAAATTAGTTTGCAATCTTTTTGAAAAAATTACATTGAATATTCCAATCACATTGTAACAGTCAATGGCAGCCGTTTATTTTCAGGTTCTTGACCAATTGGACCCTGACTGGCCACGATAACCCTTTTTTTAGGAAGCTCCGGTGTTTGTTGTATAACCATAGCAATACGTCAACAAGTATTTTAATTTTTGCATTTAATAATTAAATAACGGTTTGTACAATAGTAGATAATTAGATATAGTAAATAATAATTTATTTTTTTTTGTCCATGGAATATTCTAAGAAATGCTACTCGTGAATTAAAAATTATCTATAATTCTGTTTTTCATTGAGGAACTTAATTGTGTTGATGCTGGTAGCCTAGCAACAACACAATTTCGTTGTTAATGAGGCGACAGAATTATTGATAACTTTTAGTTCACTTGTGGTATTGCTGTTGTACCGGCTGAAGATGACTAGATGTAAATTTTAATCACTTCTTGACACGGGAATATTGAAAACGTATGGGAAACTACTAGCGACTTGTTTTGCCCATTTTTTATCTATTAAGCCTTTTTTAATATCCGTTCCACTGTGGTGATTCTGACCAACGATATGCAGGCAGTTATACCACTATTTTATCTATGTATACCACTGAGCCATTTCCACTAATATTTTTTTTTTTAATTATGCAATTAAGATTGGTGCAGTAGCCTAGTTCTTAATATCAAGCTAGTTGATACAGACCTTGGTTTGTTTGCTACGATGTCAAACGTTTCACACGTGCAAGCTGACATTTAAAGAAATATTATTTTTATGTGTTTAAAGGTCTAGAACATTTATACCTGTCGAAAACTTAACAATCGAATTTATTTACGATTACAATACTACAAATATTTTATTAAATATAAAATATTCTATTATTTTTTTTATAACCAGTAAATTTTGGATAACATAAGTATGATCACTGAAATAAATTGGTTATTTGGCAATTTCTACTTTCTAATTTGATTTGACACTTTTGACAGAGTTGTTATCTTTTATAAGTCTTGGGTTGGGATTTTGCGTGTTTACTAAATTTTTCTATTTTAGTTTGTAAAAATTTAAGATTATTCCAGAAAATTCCAAATCGTATTATATGTTGCTCATAAATTTTTGTTTACTGAAAGTGAGAGGATTCACAGAAGGTCAGTGTAACTGATGATCTGACGGCCCTAAAAGTGCATATTTGTGGTCGGGTAAATATTGAAAATTGAGATTAATCATGCTGTGATGTTTACTTACTATTTGCTTAGCACAAATACGTTAACTAAGGGTTTGAACTAGTACAAAAAATGGAGCTCGAAGGTGAAGGAAGTAGCAGCAGCAGCAGCAGTAGTAGTAGTAGCAGTAGCGAAGAACCGCTTAGGAAAAAATCCAAAGTTTCACATTTAGTAAATGAAGTTATCGGAGTTTATGGGTGTACAGCATCGGAAGAAACGAATTATATTTCTAAGTTACCGGTATGAAATTAACATGTATTAAATAACATTGTAATAAAATTAGACGCTTTTAATTTTAGCACGAAGTACTGGTAAATATTTTTAAGTACCTTGATTTCAAAACGATTTCTTATTGTGCAATGCTATGTAAAAGTTTTCAAAAAGCTTCAAATGATAGCACATTGTACAGCAACGTAATTTTAAAGGTGAGTACGGGGAGAATGTTAAATTAATATTGAATAAAATTTTAATTTGATCTGGTTTGTAGTACACAATGGACAAAGGGCATTTAGATGCATATACAGCAAGAATTACACAACCCAAAAAACTTTCCATAGAATATAAATTTTTTGATAAGAGACAGCAAGCCGAAGACTACACAGAATTTAATAAATACATTACAACGTGTGTAATTAAATCACAATTAAATTATAAGTATTATACGTTCATGTGATTTTAGATTAATTAAAAAATACGGTCAATATTTAACATTTCTTCATTTTGAGAGCTGTCGAAGCGAAGAGGTTTTGCAGCTCTTATCGGAATGTCCAAATCTAACTAGTACGTATTTGTTTTTTTACGATTTTAACGTTTCTTGTATGCATTTTTTTAGGTATAAGTTTGTATCGTTGTAAAGCATCATTTGAAAAACTTCCTACAGTACAAAGCTTAACTCGTATACGTTTTGTTGCCTCGGATGTTCCGAATTCTGTTTTAAATGACACATTAAAAAATAATCCGCACCTTAAAATCATATCATTATGTAAGTATTCTCTTTTTACAGAAAATATTTAAATTCATAATGTAAAATTTTGCATCTAGTGGATAATATAAATTTATACGTAAATGGCATTGCGGAAACTATTGGTGAATACAATAGTAATGTTGAAGAAATTTATTTCTGTGAAAAGAGGAGAGTCAGAGCAAAAGGCATGAGGGCGCTGGCACGTTGTAATAAGTTACGAATATTAGAATTAACTGGTAGTCCATACCAGTGCGATCCAGAGGATTCTTTGCAACAAATGGCTGCTGGATGCCCTCTATTAGAGAGGTTTGTATGATTTTAAGATGCTGGAAAATTTATATTTTTTTATGATCTTTAATAGACTGTCAATTTATGGGTGGAAAGGAATTAATGATGACAATTTACTGCCAGTTTTACAATGTTGTACTCAATTAAAAGAGCTCGATTTAAGGGGTATAGATATTACTATAAAAAGTTGCCGAGAAGCTGCCCTATCGCTGCCGAAGCTACAAACCTTGGATGTATACAAATGTGACCGCATTAAAAAGTCACAGGTACGTTTTTTTTACTAGTGCCATCGAAAATAAAAAGTTAACTAATTTCGCAATTTGTCACCGGTTTAAAACAAATTTCAAACCGATCTGATAAATCGGTCTGCGGTCTAAAAAAAACATGTGAAAAACCAATCTGAAAAACGGCTGATATACTGGTCCAAGAAAACCAGGCTGAAAAACTGCTCCAAAACAAATGGTTTGAACAAACCCTTTTAAAAAAACAGGTCTGAAAAAATCGGGCCCCAAAAAACGGTCTGAAAAAACCCGCCTTAAAAAAACGTTCTGAAAACTCGATTTGAAAAAACCCGTCTAAAAAATAGCGGTCTAATCAACCGTTCATATCGATATATGTAAGCTAAAACTTCTAACCTATTGTTATCTATTATGTGTAATTAAATACAGCAAGTGCCATTTAACCTTGCAAAAAAAATGACGATAAGTTTAAAAGGCGAGAAGCCGTTACACTCTCAAGCAAAAGCAATCCCGTAGTTTGAAAGCTAGTATAATATCTAGTTGCTGTTAATTATTTATGTCATTATTATGTTAATCCTTCCTCAAAGCAAACTGTTTCTAACCTTATGGCGCAGGACCTTTTAATTTGTCAAAAAATCCACAATTTTTTGTAAACCATAAATAAATTGACTTTCACTTTTTAGTAGAGTGTACCACACTGTCCAACAGCCAATTAGAGCTAGTTTAAGTTACGACTACCGACGAAACAAAGCGTAAGTAGCCGAATCAAAGCCCACTAAAATTTGCAAGGTTAGGTGGCACATGCTGTACCCACCTATACCATATCCATATAATTTTGTTTTATTAATATTTTTATAACATTTAAATCTAATTCTTTTTATCTATATCGACATATTTAAATATAATAAAAATTACTCAAATGAATAGTGACTACTGATTACGTCAAAACCAGTTGAATGAATGCATTCAGACCGCTTTTAAAACAGTTTTTTCAACCGTTTTTTACAATGGTTTTTCAGATCGATTTTTTCAGACTGGTTTTTTCACACTGGTTTTTTCAGACAGGTTTTTCAGATCGCTTTTTTAGACCGGTTTTTCAGAACAGTTTTTAGAATATTTTTTTAAGCCAGTTTTTGAGACGGTGTTCTCAAACTGGTTTTTTAGACTGGATTATCAGACCGGTTTCAAACCCGTTTTTCAAACATTTTTAACCCACGGTTTCTGTAAAAAAAACTGGTTGACTGGTGAACCATAACCAGTCGACAGCACTATTTTTTGCTAAATCTGGGAGTACATAATAATATGTTTTAAAAGTATTAATTCTGTTTTTATTACAGTTATTGAAACTTCAGAGAGATTTTCAGGAAATTAACATTGTTAATAGTTAATCTTTTTTTTTCTTAAATATTTAAGTTATAAGCTAAAACTATCATTTTATTTATATTTTCTAAACAGTAATTTTAGTTAACATTTTTTTTAATATCCATTTAAGTGTTCTTTAAGAGTAAGTTGTAGCAAATTGTAAAATTTTTATATGTATATAACCTATGTGCAGGTTTTAGGTTGTATATTTTCTTTTGTCATTTCATACAAGTATATGTTATATTCATTTAGTTGGCAGTAGTGTGTAGTAATGTTCTTTTTAGATGGAGTTTTGTGATTCCAATCCAAAAGTGCAATAATTTTTTTTTTGTTATAGATAGGTACATTGAAAGAGAATCATATTTTAGTCAATTTCATTTTTTCTGTTTAAGATTCAAACATGTTTAAATTTGTAACTCGTATTTTGGTGTACAACAAAAGTGTGTGTTTTTTTTAAATACAAATTAGTTGGCATTGTAATAAGAGGAATATTTGGAAAGAATAAAAATCCACTTGATTATGTAAAATGTGATTCGTGTTCGTGCTAGAGTGCTGTTAAAGTAATATAAATGTAAGGATCTCATTTAACCCCTTTGCTTCCAGTGCAGTGGAATATATGGCGACAAACTTTATTTCTGTTGAATGTGTCTGGAATAATGTAGTAGTCCAGTGTAGTAATGAAGGCTGCAATACTTTAAACAAAATAAAGTTGAGGGTAAAAAATAAATTCAATTATTTTTTTTTTTACCAGTATACTATATACTTACTTTGTTAGTTTTTTAATATCACCACAAAACATTTTAAATTGTGGCCCGAGCTTTAATCATCTGCCTATCAAAAACTAAGATAGATATCGAAAATTTGGTTGAATTTGTTTTGTAGTGCGATGTGGAGTTGTCCAATTCCAACTCGCACGTGGATTTAAAATCACGAATTTTATAAATTAAGCCGCCATTTTGTAATAGTGAGAGATATTGACAAACTTTAAATGCAAAATTTGTTCAGTTTAATGGGACCTGTAACTTCACTTTTGAGGGGAGAGGGGGTACTAACATTTATTTTTTTGTCCTGTGGTACATCGTTGTTAAAGCGCCATTTTGAAACGGTTTGAGCTATTGATGTTTTCTTTTTTTAAGTTGTTGGGTTTTAAAAATACCATTTAAATGAGGTACGACTTGACCTACCTTCGTATTTGAAAATCTTGAGTAACTCCCCTAGCCCCCCAAAACTACTCTTTTCAGGGCCCCAAAAAATTTATGAATATTTTTACTAAATACCTCGTGTACAATTTAAATAACAAATTTTTTATCTTATCCATGCAGGTTCAATGGTTTAGCTGTAAAAGATAGTGCGTGGGTATCTGTTACACACTGGATAATTTTTTCAAAAAAAATTGAATACTAGTTATGTCTTTTAGTATTATAAACCGTGAAACAAGATCCAAACTTATGGCATTTTATTAATAAAATTTCACATTATCGCCTCCCTGTAAAAATTTATATGTACATTTTTTCCCAAAAATTAATACTTTAACACGCTACAAAATTATGCAAAAAAAACATATTAAACAAACTTAATTATCCCTAGCTGCATCTGAAATAATAAAGCAGATGCCAAATTTACTCTGGCAGCAAAGGGATTAAAAGGAGTTGTGGAAATTTTTAGCAGAATTTGCATTTTTTAGCACAATTTCTAATACTGTGGTTTTACATGGCACATTCAGAACATTGCATACAGTAGAGTCGTGGTATAGTGAACTAATTAACTCAACATCTTCTTCACATTGGCAAGTGCGTTCATTTCTTCAACATTCAGTTAAAATGTTGTTAAATAAGGTAGAAAACTTTTTTGTAAATAAAAACAAAACTTTAATTTGTGGTTTGTTTTTATTTGGAGCAAAATCAAGAAAACGGAAGTTAGTTTGGCAAATGTATAATAGGAATCTGTAAGTATGTATCAGTTCTTTTTCTTACTATATCGAGGTATCGCTTATTCGATATACTGAATACTTGCTGTTAAATTTTGAGATCGATATAGGGTATGGTTCATTCCAGACTGTGTCTAGTATACTGTGACTCTGCTGTAGTTGCAGGTGTGGAAACGTTAACAATTTTGTTATTATTTTAATTGTATTCTGATGGTTTTTTATTTATAAATTGTGTTTTTACAATCTAATTTTACGAATATGTTATTTTTAATGATTTGAATAAATTCCTTTAATAACAGTACTTTTACTTATTAAAAAAAAATGTGATGTTAGAATGAATACACTCTAAAATGGTTATTTCAGCAATTTTAAAATATTTTAATACAAAATTCCTGTAAATTAAGAGAAATTGCTATAAATTTTAAGTAGTTTTATTCAATAATTTTTAAATTAATCGCTTCAATATTAGGGAATTTATTTTCATTAAAACAACTTCACAGTGTTGCCATATGTACGGTAATTACCTCCAAATTACGGTATACGGTCCAAACCCTATTACCCTATGCACAAATTTTTCTTAAATGTAATAAAGATTTACCAATTCAAATATTGTTTTAATTCTTATAATTGTTTCCTATTATTAGGTATTTAAAAATAAAAATAAATGAAACCATTCACCACGCCCACGGCACCACCCACACCACATCTTTACACTGCATCCCTAACGTGCGTGATTTTTTTTTGTAATATTAATGAATTAGTTAGATAATATTGTAAATTTACATTATTAAGTTTTTGTAATATGGAAGTTTTTTTATTAGTCTAGCATAAGAATAAGACGTATTAAGATTTAGTTTCGGTAATTTTGCTGTAAATACAGACAATACGGTATTTTCTCGCCTTCGAAAGAGTAACTTGTTAGCATAGTCTTCAAAACTTGCGTGCTATTGTTGCCTTGTTTGCCGGGAAATGTAAAATATAGTGCTACTGCAGTGTGTTTATATTTAATTTAATCGTTTAGCAATTTAATAAGATTTAGTTAGTTATTAAATGGAAACATTCAGAAAAATACGGTTTGTTAAAACTCTTCTAATAAAATATTATTAAATATAAGAACTTAAGTTGGGACCAATTAATCTGTTGTCTAAATATGTGCATAGGCAAGCTTTTTTATAGTTATTAAGTAACAAGGAATGTAAAGAGGTAATAACATTCGAGGTAGGTAAATACGAGCTGAGGCTTGTGGCCTGCCGAGAATGTTAATAGTCAATACATTCCGTGTTATTTATTAAATTTTTTACGCTAGAGGTAGAAATTTAATCATATTTTTAAAAGTTCGTTTTGACTGCTGTCATCGGAATTATTTTTTAAAAGCCCCATTATTCTAAGTTGCCTGTGCTTGTTACCATATCAACGAACAGTTAAAATCAATATTTTAGTGTTCTGTTTGAAATAAAATCACAGTATACTTATTTACACAGTAGCGAAAGCGCCCATATAACGCCTGGTAAGCTGTAACCAGTGGCGCTCCAAGCGGTCGACAAGTTAAACTATCGTTTAAATTATGGCGGGTTTTAAATTCCAATCCAGTTCGTTGTTACCATATTTTTAATAAGCAAAACAGAAAAATTACGGGCTACATTATATAATGGTTTTTAAATATACAAAGATAATGCAAGTAATATGATTTATTAACATTTATAAACTGCGAATCTTCAAAATGCAGCGTACACAAAGTGCAGTTTTTATTCAAATATCCCACCTCCTTTTCACGTAAATCTTCACGTCTACAGTTTACAACCCCCTGTTTTGATCTAAAACGACGAGAAAGTTAAACTTTAATGTATTAATATTTATCAGAATTTATTACCTTTTTGGATCTTTGGGAAATGTAAAAAAACTAAGGTTAGGATTCTTTTCTTTGTTGTTTTCGCAGTTTACGGCGCAACATGCGCTCCCTTTCGAGTCTCTCATGATAGATTGGTGTATCACTAATCAAATTTTTATAAAAACACTGGCAAACAACTTGAAAATTGTTCTTATAACGTTCAAAAAGCAGAGAAACACTACTACCGTTAGCTGTCAAACTTTAGTGTAACTTGTTCGCCGCTTGGTGCTATAATTACCATAAATGACCTTTACTTTCGCTACTGTATGAATAAGTATACTGTGATAAAATATTGGAATCTGTACCTTGTTGCTTTAATTATTCCGCCAGTTCTGGGACACCCTGTATAACTGAATCTTAATGGAAGATGAAATGCATAACCAACCAATAGCACGCAAGTATTCTTAAAATGCCCGGCGACTTGGCAACACCGCAACTACATAATGGAAATCTTCAATTTCTTGTTTAAGGCGGGAAAACGTATTGACTGTCTTTTAAGTTTTACTTGTGAATGTGGATTTATTTATTAAATTATCAGTGTATTAGTATTTGTGTATTTTTGTAAACAGCAAGAAAATCTAGAAGATACAAAATGACGAATGTGGAACCTCTTCATGCACTAAACTTAGGTAACTGACCGAGATTTTGAAGCATAACCTATAATTTACTTTACAAAATTGTTTTACTTTGCAGATTTGGGTCAGCAGCAGAGCCTTGTACGATATTACCGGAATTTACCAGAAGTAAGCATTACTTTTATGTGAAAATATAATAATTTAGAAGCAGTTAATTCATAATATGAACAGGGTCGGATTAAGACTCTCCGGGGCCTCCCTAGGCACAGATATTATGGAGACCCCCTGTAATTGTAATGATATTTAAAAAAAATACTGTATATGCAAATAATATTTTATTCGCAAAATAAGAAAAGCTAAAAGCAAAAATGTATTATAGTCCTCTTTTGACCTTTGTGGTAGTAGCAAATTTTTGCACCATCAAGGTAAGCAATAGTTGTTTAACAAAATCACTTTGAATGCACAATAAGTTCAATTGCATGCAGGCGATTCTGGCACATGCTTGTCCTTTTTTTGTTTTGAAAGCAATCTGTTGCCATTGGCGCCTAATTTGCTTATGGGGGCCAGATCAGTTTGCGGTGAAAACGTCTCTGAAAAATATCTTTGAAAAGAATACCTGAAAAAATTGTTTAGAAAAACATCCTTGGAAAAAACACCCACGGAAAAAACCACCAGAGAAAAAATGCCCCTGTAAAAACATTCCCCATATAAAACAAACCCGGTAAAAATCCCAGAACAAAATAGCCCCTGAAGATAGCATTCATTCCCTGGTAAAAAGAGCCGCTGAATGCTTAAAAAAAATCATCTAAACAAAAGCACGCAGTGATCAATTGACGAATAAGGATAAATTTTATTTTGGAATTGTTTTTCGGCGCTCTTTTGATTAAGTTTTTTATCATTGCTCTGTATAAGCCTCCATGCACCAACTAAAATTCTAATCTAAAAGTGATTTAAAATGCTCACGACGTTGTGCGCCCACTACCCCTGCGATCACACCATGTGATACCAAGTAATAATGAACTTGGTCACAGGTTATGTGTGCTGTGAAATTAAAATTCCTATACGGTCTATGAACTAAAAAGATATAATTTTCTACTTTTTTGCTATAAAAATAATAATAATAATAATATTGATCTGACCGGGTGTGGCAAAATGCCAAACACTAAATAAGGCAATTTTTGTTCTGCCTAAATCGAAACGTGTAGCAACCCTACATAGAACTGATTGCTGGGCTATCGTTTTCTAAGTTGTGGCATTTTATCCACAGCGTACGGTTGTTGTCAGTTATAAATTTATATTTAGCAAGGCTACCTATGACATGCAACGTGTGTTGCCTACTCTCATGAGTTAAAGGGTTACACGATAAAATCAAATAGACACTCTGTATACTACATCTAACATTTAATTTAAAGAGCTTGAGCACTCCAAGAAGTTATAATTAAAATATCTTTCTAACAAAATATTGTGATAAATTCTTCTATCAATTTTTAATATTTTGATGCAGGTTGAATTATGCAAAAGAATCCTTTTACAAAGAAATTACGTATTGAATTTTCAGCCTATGTATTTGCATTGGTATACAAAAATACAACATTATTACAGTTTAACAATATTAATATTATTGCACAGCATAAGAGATTACATTAATATGGCAACGAGTTTTGATCTTAAATATACTCTCACTATTATCAGTTATGTACAACAAGCAGCTGAATGTTATGAAAATGTTTAAATAAAAAAACACTTATTTTTAATAATCTATTTATAAACTGCTTATCCTACAGAAGAACTGACTTTGTCAACCCAAGATCCTACTGTGTGTTTTGCACTATCGTAGGTATTTTCAATTTTGGTACCTACTTTGTTCCAAAAACCAGGTTGAGTTGCTGGTGGTGCTCCAGCATCCACTTGTGCTACAATTTTAACAGGTTCTACCTCAGTATTACTACCAGATTTAAGGTCGCTAACTTCTTGGTTGATTGATGGTTGCACACCGTAACTACTGCTGTGTGAGCTGTGACTGTTGGAGCTGCTGGAGTGACTTGCATGACTTGAGCTACTGTAACTACTGTAAGATGACCGCTGCGTGTAAGCTTCTTGTTTCTGGGCATGTTGGCTCAAACTTTCAAGTAATAAAGCATTTTGCTTTTCAATGCTTTGCTGATCTAAATTGCCAGTTGTTTCGGAAATGTCTCCAGTTACGTGTTGTTGTCCATAGTGGAGTTGTCCCGCAAATACATTGTTTTGGTTACCTGCCTGTTGTCCATTGAGTGAACCTTGAGTTCTGTAATGCGAACCGTAGCCATCTTCATGGTGGGAACCATGTCTATGGGAGCCTCCATAGTGTGGACCATGATCAAGGGATCCTCCATAGTTTGAACCTTGATTAAGAGATCCCGAAGAGTGAGCAGTGTGGTAACCCAAACCTCCTTGGCCATGATGGTGGTGATGTCCATACCCTCCTTCAACTTTACCACCTTGAGTTTGTTGGCTTCCAAATCCAAGTTGACCTTGATTTTCAAACTGGTGCTGCCCACCGACGTGCATTTGTCCAAAACCATCTTCAGTTTGTTGTTGAGTTAAATCAATTTGTTGTTGACCTCCTATTGCCAGCTGTCCATGACTTCCAAATCCATCTTCTGTTTGTTGAGTAAGTCCTGATTCTTCGTGCTGTTGAGTTAAATCTACTTGCTCATGTCCTCCAAACTCGAGTTTTCCATGACTGCCAACTTGCAATTTACCATGCCCTTGTTCGATTTGTTGAGTCAGATCGTCTTCTTGTTGTTGAGTTAAATCTGTTTGTTGTCCTTCAAATTCGAGCTTTCCATGACTGCCACTTTGCAATTTACCATGACCTTCTTCGGTTTGTTGAGTCAAATCGTCTTCTTGTTGTTGAGTTAAATCTGTTTGTTGTCCTTCAAACTCGAGCTTTCCATGGCTGCCAACTTGCAATTTACCATGCCCTTCAGTTTGTTGGGTCAAATCTTCTTGTTGTTGAGTTAAATCTACTTGTTGTTGTTCTCCAATTTGAAGCTTGCCATAACCACCTTCCGTTTGTTGGGTAAGATCTTCCGTTGAATCTTCTTGTTGCTGAGTTAGATCAACTTGTTGTTGTCCTCCAATTTGAAGCTTGGCATAACCACCTTCGGTGTGCTGTGTAAGATCCTCTTGTTGTTGAGTTAAATCAATTTGTTGTTGGCCTCCAATTTGAAGCTTGCCATAACCACCTTCGGTGTGTTGTGTAAGATCCTCTTGTTGTTGAGTTAAATCAATTTGTTGTTGGCCTCCAATTTGTAGTTTTCCATGGTGGTGTTCGGTTTGTT
Source organism: Ctenicera cuprea (assembly GCA_958336395.1). Lineage (NCBI taxonomy): Eukaryota > Metazoa > Arthropoda > Insecta > Coleoptera > Elateridae > Ctenicera > Ctenicera cuprea. Next base: position 2,455,993 of record OY284490.1, read on the forward strand.
GATTAAGATCTTCTGATTGTTGGGTTAAATCAATTTGCTGTTGCCCTCCTACTTGAAGTTTGCTATAACCACCTTCAGTTTGCTGTGTGAGATCTTCTGTTGAATCTTTTTGTTGCTGAGTTAAATCAATTTGTTGCTGTCCGCCAATTTGCAGCTTGCCATAACCACCTACAGTTTGTTGCGTAAGGTCTTCAGTTGAATCTTCAGATTGTTGGGTTAAATCAATTTGTTGCTGGCCTCCAATTTGAAGTTTACCTTGCTTTTCCTCAGTTTGTTGAGTAAGGTCTTCTTCTTGTTGGGTTAAATCTGTTTGTTGTTGATTTCCAAATTCTAATTTTCCATATCCTCCAACCTGTGTTTGATGTTGACCTACTTGTAATTTTCCATAACCATCCTCAGTTTGTTGAGTAAGATCCTCTTGAGAATTAATTTTTTGTTGTCCTCCCAATTGAAAATGATCAAATCTATCTTCAGTTTGTTGGGTTAGATCTTGTTGTTGGTCACTTTGCACCTTACCAGAGCTATACCCGGTTTGGTAAGTACTCTGTCTTACTATTGCTGGCTCACTTACTTGAAAAGTGCCAGGGTGTCTTTCCAAACCAGTCAGTTTTTCAATCTTTTGATGGCTTCCTATTTGAAATTGTCCAAATCCATCTTCGGTTTGTTGAGTTAAATCATCGTCTTGTTGTTGAGTCAAGTCTTCGATCTTCTCTTGCCCTCCAATTTGTAATTGCCCAAATCCATCTTCAGTTTGTTGAGTAAGATCTTCTTGGGAGTCAATTTTTTGTTGTCCTCCAATTTCCATTTGTCCGTACGTTTGGGGTACTTGCTCTTGGTTTAGGTTTTCATATTTTTTGTTAATCAAATCTTCGCTTTGTTGCTCTACTTGTTGGGTTAAATCTTTGTTGTTTCTACTAAAATTGTCGTCTCCTTGCATGTCTTCACAGTCTTCTCCTAGAAGTCCAATTTGGGTTTGCCCATGTACAAGTTGTTTTAGGCCACTATTATGCCCACTAGACGTATAAGATCCTCCAGACCCTTGTCTATAATTTGAGCTTGAACTGGAGCTGTAACTGTAAGATAAACCCTGCTGCAATTGTTGAAGAAGACTGTTTTGCAACTGCTGGGTAAGGTCATCAATTTGTTGTGAATTGTAATTGGGTGAAGAGCCGTACTGTCCTCCAGAAACCGTATAGTAGTATGAACCTCTCTGTCCTTGTTCACCATACCGTCTTGCAATGGACTGTTGTAATTGTTCCGTTACGTTGCGTTTCAATTGATCTGTAAGTGTCTGTAGTGCTAGTTGGTAGTCTCCTTGTGGATTGTAGCTTGTAGACGAGCTTGAGTATGAATGTTGTTGCTGATACCGTCTTTGTTGTTCAGCAAGAGCAGCTTGTAGTTGTTGGGCCAAATCTCCATGAACATTTCTTGTAATAACTTGTAAATCTGCTGGTGCATCACTCGTAATTACAAATGTAGCTGGAGTGTAAGCATATGCCGTCTGTCCATATATTTGGTATCCTTGTGTACCGTGGGATCCAGTAGTTGCGGGATAAGAACCGGTATGTCCACTTGTTCCGTATTGAGTATGTGTATTGGAAGACCCATGTTGAGACCCACTTGTTATTGGGTAAGAACCTGATGTTCCACTTGTTCCATATTGGGTTTGTGAACCAGAACCGTATGATGAATGTGTTCCATGTTGACCACTTGAAGGTTGTTGGTAACCACTTGTACCATATTGATTGGAACTGGTACCGTACTGATTGGAACTGGTTCCATACTGATTGGAACTGGTGCCATAGGATGTTTGGGTGTATTGAGAATATTGATGTCTGAATTTTTCTTGCAGTTCTCTTACGAGTTTATTTTGTAACTGTTGTCGTAGGTTTGTTAAATCATCGACTCTATAATTTGGTGTTGAATGGGTTGTACCAGATTGTACGGTATAGTAATAAGAGCCACGTTGCTCTTGTCTTCCATAGTTCTTGTTTAGTTCATAATCTAATTCTCTTGTCAAATTACGTTGTAGCTCATCGGTTAGGGCTTGCAATTCGGATTGATAGTCAGGGTGGGCTGGACGACCATGGCTTCCCGACGTACTATAAGAGGATGAATAAGAACTATATTTTTGCACTCTTTCGGTTAGAGCTTGATTAAGTTGATTGGTCAAATCTCTCTCTAATTGCTGAGTTATGTGTGACAGTTGCACTGTGGGAGTGTGTGAGCTTGTACCATAATTAGATCCTGTTACATGGCTACCACTTGTACCACCATATGTTGTTTGGGAACCAAACGAATTGGTGTTTTGTGATCCAGGAGTAAGATGTACAGACTGAGTGTTACTAGTTCCGGGTCTGTAATAGTCAGTTCCACTTGTTCCATATCCAGCGCCAAAACTAGTACTGCTTGAACCGGATGAATAATGTGAGCCTTGAACACCTTGTGTTTGTACCCCTGCTTGCAACTGTCGAATTAGATCGTCTTCAAGTTTTCTTCTTAGCTGTTCCAGGTCTTGGGTGCTATAGTTAGGTTGGGAATTATGAGATCCACTTGAGGTAACACTGTAATAATGCGATCCTCTTTGGTTTTGCTGACCATATTGTTGATTCAGTGCTTCTTGCAGCTGTCGGGTTAAATTACTTCTCAATTGTTGTTCAAGCAGTTGAACGTTTGCAGCACTTGCATAATTTCCACTGCCAGATGTGGAGCCATGGGAAGAATATGAGGATGAAGAAGAGTGTTGTCTCTGTTGTTGTTCATAAATAGCATTTTGGAGTTGCCTGGATAAATCATTTTGCAATTGCTGTGAGAGCGTTGCTAATTGCCCTGTTGGATATAGACTACCACTGGTACCGCTGGTACCATGGGTACCAAAAGCAACACTACCAGAATATCCACTAGTTTTGATCGAAGAAGATCCTGCAGTTCCATATCCCCCACTGGTGCTACCTTGTTGGCCATACGTGCCTTGTTGGCCATTTGTGCCTTGTTGGTAACCTTGTCCGTAACCCGAGCTTGATCCACTACCATGACCGCTACCTTGGGTTTGTTGGGTGTAGAAGTCATCGTTTTGGTATGCTTGATTCTGACCATGACCAGAATGACCTTGTTGGTATTTTGGGTTAGTGTATTCGCTATGTTGACTGTAGGAGTTTACTTTAGGTTCTGCTCTTCCTTCCAAGTCCCCATGTTTTGAATAGTAACCTTCATCATCATCTTTGTGTTCTAATTCATTGTTTTTGTATGATGATGCGGAACTTTTGTACTCGTATTGTTGATGGTAGTATCCATCCGGTCTGGCGAGAGCAGTACCAAGGAGTGCACAAAGTAATATTGCGCCTTTCATCTGAAAATAATAACACATTGAAAGGTTTTGTTTGTTGTGAAATTATAATAGAGTATTGATATATGTATAGAAAATAATAGTTAACATAAAAAAGACTCACACCGTATATGTGCAAGAGTATTATATACAGACCGAATCAAAAGTATGGAGATTTCGATTGTTTGCCGTTATTTTAGAAACAAATATTTTAAATAAAAGTATAGGGGAAAAAGAGAACCAAATTTTAAAGTTATTTTCAATTATACAAGGTATTCCATATAAGAGTGGCATACAAACTATCTATGTTTTTTTTTAAATAGAGCGCTTTGTATATTCTTCCATATTTTTATTCGCCTTTTAATTGTTTGAAATTTCGTTGCGGCGTTGCGATGCTATTGAATTTTTATATATCCTATAGTATTTATATATATACAGAGTTTTTTACTATGACCGCTCATGACGCCGACGTATATAACTTTTGTATTAATAGAGATCCAAAAAAAATGTTAACATAATTTGTATAATGCAGTGGGTCCTTTCTGTGTAAACCACTAGTATTTTTATATCACTTCCAGTTTAACCGGAAATTGCACAATAATTAATTTTCTAATGGCACCACTATACTTTTCGATAGCATTTTTTCTCCTTTTTTCAATCATATAAAACTTTAATACGCTTACATTAGAATAGTCTATGGTGCTATTTAAAATATTAAAAGTTTTGTAATTTCCGGTTAAGCCGGAAGTGATATAAAAATATTAGTGATATCTACAGAAACGACCCACTCCATTGTACAAATTATGTTAGCAGTCTTTTTGGATATCTCTTTTAATACAAAAGTCATACGTCGTGAGCAATCATCGTGAAACACCCTGTATACAGAGCGAGTTAAAAGTATGGAGATGCCGATTATTTGCCGTTAATATTCATTTTAGAAAAAAACGTTTCAAATAAAAGTAGGGGACCACAAATACCACAATTCAACATTATTTTTAATTATACAGGGTGTTCCACATAAGAGTGCCATACAAAAAATTGTTTTTCTTTAAATAGAACACCTTGTATATTTTTGCATATTCCTATTCGCCTTTTAATTGTCTCTCTGAATGTGTTTTCTTTTTAAAATTTCGTTTTGGCGTTTCCAAGTTATTAAATTTTTTATATATCTGTACATGATATTTTTTCTTAGAATCTACTTTACTCGAAAACCGCTGGTCTTAGGTATAACCATTGGTTAATAAATTTTATGCAGCACAAAGAGCTCTATCCGAATATGTAAAATACACACAGGGTGTTGTATTAAGAAGTCGAGTTATGACACATTCCAATTAGCAATTTTTGCATCGTTGCAGCAAACGTTGTCAATTTTGTTTTACGAAAATATTTTTTGTAAATTTGGTAACGCTGCAACGGAATTTTAAAAACAAAACAGATTCAGAGAGGCAATTACAGGGCGAATAAGTTTACTATTGCGCTCTTATATGGAACCGACCTATTTAATAGAAAATAACAACTTTTATTTAAAAATGTCTTCTGTATTTTAAATCTGCCACCGCGGCCTAGATGACTCGCACTATATATATATATATACACTGTGTCCATAAAGTAACCCCCCCCCTAACTAACTTTTCTTCTTCAATCCTTCAATCCGCAGATTGGTTGGCAGCTTTCCATCTAATGTTGTTGCAAGCCATTCTTTTCATTGCTGCATAGCTTGCAGTTCCTGTGTTTTTAATGGCTTGATTTAAATATTGAAGTCTAGGCCTTCCCCTGGCCTTTTTTCCGGGTATTACTCCTTCCATGATATTTGTCACAAACTTGTTATGTCTAATTATATGTCCTATCCACGAATGTCGTCTGCTTTTTAACGTTTTGAGTAATGTTCTTTCTTCTTCCGCTCTTTGAAGCACCTCCTCATTTGTTACACGGTCGGTCCATTTAATTTTCAGCATTCTTCTCCAGCACCAGGTTTCAAATGCATTTATGGTTTTTTCTTCATTTTTTCCTATGGTCCACGTTTCTGATCCATACAGGGCAGTACTCCAGATGCAGCTTTTTATTAGAGCCTTTTTTGTTTGCAGTTTAAGGCTGTTTGAACACAATAGTTGTTTTTTATTATTAAACATGCTCTTGGCTTCTCTTATTCGTTGTTTAGCATCTTCTTTACTTCTGCCATCTTCTGTGAATATGCTGCCTAGGTATTTGAATGTCGGTACTTGTCTTAGAGCGTCGTCTTCTATTCTAATATTTATGTTTTCAGGATCCTTGGAGCAGACCATGACTTCTGTCTTCTTTCTATTGATTTTTAAGTTGTAGTTAGTTTTTAAAATGTCATCTAGGCTTTCCAAGGCTCTTTTTAAATTCATTTCATCTTGTGCTATGATTGCTATATCATCCGCAAAACGTAGCATCTGTATTCGCACTCCATTCACCTTAATTCCTGTACAGTACTCTTTACATTCATTTACTGCTTGTTCTATATATACATTAAACAGTGACGGTGATAAATTGCAGCCTTGCCTGACACCCTTTTTAATTGTAGCTTCTCTGTAACTGTTTTTTATTTTTATAAGTGTTGTTTGATGTTTGTATAGTTCTCTTATTATTTTCCGGTCCCTGTAGTCTATTTTGATGTTCTTTAATATTTTCATTAATGTGTTCCAGTTTACGTTGTCGAAGGCCTTTAGTAGGTCGACAAAGGCAATATACACTTTTTTGTCTGTTCGGAAGCTTTTCTCTATAATGTTTCGTAGACTTAATATTGCTTCTCGTGTGCCTTTGTTCCTTCGGAATCCAAATTGATCTTCGGCTAAGTTTTCCTCGATCTTCTGTTCTATTCGTCCCAGTATTATTCTCGTTAGTATTTTAGATGTATGTGTGAGGATACTTAGGGTTCGGTGTTCTTCACATTTTTTCGTTTTATTTTTCTTTGGTAACATCACTGTTATGCTTTTCTTAAAGTCTTCTGGGATTTTTCCTGTTGTATATATGTTATTGATAAGGCAGTATAGCTTGTTTTTTGTTTCTTCCTCTAACGCTTGCAATAGTTCTGCAGGTATATTGTCTATGCCGTACGCTTTTTTAGATTTTAGATCCTTTAGTGCTTTCTCAAATTCTGTCTTTAATATTGGTGGGCCTAGCTCTGCAGGGTCAATTTCCATTTCTCTTTCTATCTCTTCAAAATCTTCTGGTTCGTCGTATAATTCTTCAACGTATTGTTGCCATCTATCTGCTATTTCTTCTTCTTCTATAAGAATTCGTCCTTCTTTCGATCTGATGGCATTACCTTTGGTTTTACGTTTTCCAAGGAGCTTTCTGATGAGGCTGTATGATTGTTCGGTATTTCCTTTATTAAACTGATTGTCAATTTCTTTGCAGTATTGTGTGAACCACTCTTCTCTCTCTTTCCTAGCTTCCCTATTTATAAGATTTCTTAGTCTGTTATACTCATCTTTGTTTTTGTCGTGTTTGTGTTTCCTTCGTTTTTCTATTAAAGCTACGGTATTTTCGCTTATCCAGGGTTTTCTGGGTTGTTGTTTTAAATTACCCAAGGTCTCTTTCGCTGCTGTTGTTATAGCTTGTTTTAGGTTTTCCCAATGCAGATTTGTATCTATTCCATCTGTTGTTGTATTGATTAGGTTTAGTTTTACTTTTTGATTGTATCTTTCTGCTTCCGTTTCGTCCTTTAGTTTAATGACTGCCCATTTCGGGTTATTTATCGCTGCTTTGAAGATTTTCTTTTTATGTTGTAATTTGTATTTCATAACAACCACGTTATGATCACTGCATATATCAGCGCCTGGGTAAGCTCTGCTTTGTTTTACTTTTATTTTGTGACTGTTTTTAACTATGATGTAGTCTAATTGATACCTTTCTGTATTCCCTGGCTTAGTCCATGTGTATCGGCGTCTTGGATGATGTTGGAAGATAGTGTTTGTAATTATGAGTTCTTTTTCTATACAGAAATCTATAAGTCTTTGGCCTCTTCTATTTCTAGTTCCCAGTCCATACTTTCCTACTGTTTCCCCTTCTTGCCCTTCACCAACTACGGCATTCCAATCTCCTAGTATTATTAAGTTATCGTTTTTTCCCACGTATTCCATTACCTCCTCTATTTGTTCATAGACTTCTTCTACTTCTTCATCTGTGTAGCCAGATGTTGGCATGTACGTTTGTATAATGACCAGGTCAACTAACTTTTGAACGACTTAATATTTTACTACAAAATTTGGTGTGCTTTAATGGGAAATTAAATACTATTTTTTAGCTCATAATTAAATAATGTATCGTTCAAAATGGCGGCTGGGCGCCATTTTGAAATTTTTTTTTAAATAGAAAGGGGGGTCGAGTGGCACCTCATTTGAAAGGTCTTTTAGTTCTGCGTCTGATCCTAGAGTTTCAAAGAAACATATTTAGCCATAACAAAATGACAAACGTTTGAAGTAAAGAAGTCTATTAAAAAAAACTAAGAATTAAAGCAAAAACAAATGAAATTAAGTGTTCTAAATGTTCACCATTCACTTTTTGGCACATAAAAAGTCGGTTATGACATTCCTGCCTTACATTTTCATAAGATTCTGGAGTGATATTTCTGCAAACTTCTGTAATGCGTTTTTTACAGAAATGTCACTCCAGAAACATATGAAAATGTAAGGCAGGAATGTCATAACCGACTTTTTATGTGCCAAGAAGTGAATGGTGAACATTTCGAACACTTAATTTCATTTGTTTTTGCTTTAATTCTTAGTTTTTTTTAATAGACTTCTTTACTTCAAACGTTTGTCATTTTGTTATGGCTAAATATTTTTCTTTGAAACTCTAGGACCAGACGCAGAACTAAAAGACCTTTCAAATGAGGTGTCACTCGACCCCCCTTTCTATTAAAAAAAAAATTTCAAAATGGCGCCCAGCCGCCATTTTGAACGATACATTATTTAATTATGAGCTAAAAAATAGTATTTAATTTCCCATTACAGCACACCAAATTTTGTAGTAAAATATTAAGTCGTTCAAAAGTTAGTTAGGGGGGGGGTTACTTTATGGACACAGTGTATATATTTTGTTAATAAAATAGTTAATAACATTAATAATAATAAAAGTGAAGTGATTAAATATTATTTTTTTTAAATTTATATGTCTAAGGTATTAAAAAATCGTTATCCTCCGAGATTATAATCTGATAGATAAATACAGGTTTCATCAGAATATTACTCCCAGCAGGTATCAATAAATTTAAGTTTCTCGTGTCTGGGTCGAAGATATTCATATTCATTAGTTCAAGGTCTGATGACAATAGGCTGACACTTAACATGAAAAGCAAGATGGAAAAGTTGATGCATGTATTATTCAGCTTGGCGCTTTCAATCATATTTTATTTTAAAACTGAGTTATTATTTTTTTATGTGTAGGAGTGATCAGTATAATATTAATTAAAATGAAATTTGTTCATGTAACAATTATTAAAATTATGGTTTTGAATTTAACATCTTATATTAATTAAATTTGTTATTTATCTACGCTTAAAACGTTACATCGAAACATTGCAACAGTTAATTGGAGAAAATTGCTTCATATAAAAATGTTTCGTGTCATAGGTTAATAAATGATAAACTTGATTATCAAAATTATAGTTTCAATTTTAATTTTACCAATTCTTATAACATTGTTAATATTAAATGGTTTATAGATAATTTTTGAGTGCTCAATTTTATTACAACTAAAATTATAAATAATAAGTTCTAGCTTTACTTCGTTGAAGTTTATTTTAATTTAATGTAAATAAAACACATCTAATAACACTACAAAATTTTCGCACTTTTGTGATGATAAACGTAAGTTGGATATACTAGAAGCATTTGAAATTCACAAACATTTAAAATTTGTACCTTTAATGAATGAGCAAATTGATCTCATAAATTCACCATTATTGGACGTTTCGAAATGAAAAATCAAGTTATTTGAACGCAGATATAGAAGACCAAGATCAAGTTATTGTTCCTATAGCAACACCAACTGTTTACTTTTAATCTTGCCTCTGAAAATGACATGTCAACATGTCGAAATACGTATAAGGCTAAAACAAACAACTTGTTGAAGTTAAGAATTGTTTTATTTACAATACATTAAAATGAACTCAACGAAGTAAAGCTAGAACTTATTAATGAAGCTGATTAAAGCTCGAGCCACAATTTAAAACCTTTTTTGTTGATACTAATTAACTAACAAATTTCCCTGTCATAATTTTTACCACAAACGTTAATTCGTATAGTATAGAAGCTGATAAACAACGGTTTAAAATTACATTCAATTTTATTTCTGTGTCCCAACTGAACTATTTGGGATATCTGCACGATTCAGATCTTTTTATTGGAAATGTGAGCTGAATCTCTAAAACCTCATATTTATTTACTTATTATGTAATATAAATAAAACTAAACAATCGTATTAGTTGAAGCTATTCACATTTAAATTCATAGACATGCCTACATTGACATGCCGAGACGGTGTTAAAAAAAATTTGCATTAGAAAAAATGGGTTAGCAATACATAAGATGATTAACGTCTGAATCATCTAACCCGGCTATTTCCATAGTGTTATGCAAATTAATGCAGATATATAAACTGTCACAATAGTGGTTTTGCAATACCGGTAGCTTTTATGTGCAATATAGAAATTATGAGAGTAAGAGTTTTCAAAATTGATATCTTATTCAGAAACTATTATGTTTTTATCGGTTTTATTTACTACATATTTATAATCATGATTTTAAAAATTAGGTCACAATTTTAGCCATGAACTAGTGATTTTGATTAAGTAAATGGGGAACTGTATATTTTTACGTTTTTGTAGTATCAGTATCAAAGAATATTTCGATGATATTTGAACCATACCCAAGAATTGTATATTGGTTTATTACTGTTAAGAGCACAGGTAAATTGTATATTTTTGTATAAACACAGGTTGTCTATTTTAACCGGGACATCATAACGATCTCGGAAACTGTAAGAGGTACCAAGTCGGTTCAATAAAATAAAAGTTTAGTAATAAGTTCTAGCTTTACTTCGTTGAAGTTCATTTTAATTTATTGCAAATAAAACAATTTTTAATTTCAACAGTTTTTGTATTTTAGCCTTATACGTATTTCGATATGTTGACATATCATTTTCAGAGGCAAGATTAAAAGTAAACAGTTGGTGTTGCTATAGGAACAATAAATCTTCATAACTTGATCTTGGTTTTCTATATCTGCGTCCAGATTACTTGATTTCCCATTCCAAAACGTCCAATACAATACAATAATGGTTATAATACTCGACTTATTGATATACTAATTAAAGACAAAGGTTATAAGTTAGCTATTCCATATTTTGGCAATAAATCAGAAACAATTACCAAAATTATAAACAAAACAAATAAATGTAAAATAATTTTTAAAACAGCAAAAACCATTTTAAACACTGTGTTTAATGCTGAAGAAAAAACAGATAATTTACTAAAATCAGGCATTTACAAATTAAATTGCTCGCACTGTAATTCGGTTTATATAGGACAAACAATTAGAAAATTTGATATTAACACGTACGTTGTTACAAGCATAAACACCCTCATAAATCCAATTACGCTAAACCTTATTAGAACATTCAATGACATCTAATAACACTATAAAATGTTTAAATTTTTGTGATGATAAACGTAAGTTGGATGTACTAGAAGCATTCACCAACGTTTAATACCTTTAATGAATGAGCAAATTGATCTCTTAAATTCACTATTATTGGACGTTTTGGAATGAGAAATCAAGTCATCTGGACGCAGATATAGAAAACCAAGTTATGAAGATTTATTGTTCCTATAGCAATACCAACTGTTTACTTTTAATTTTGTCTCTGACAGTGACTTGTCAACATGTCAAAATACGTATAAGGTTAAAACAAAAAACCTGTTGAAGTTAAGAATTGTTTTATTTCCAATAAATTAAAACGAACTTCAACAAAGTAAAGCTAGAATTTATTAATAAAATAATTATCATTATCTGTATTGTTTGGGCGGTAACCATTCTTGAAATTTTTTTTACAAATGGAGATGCCTCATGAACAACCGAATACTAGATGATAATCTTTAAAAATTTACATCACCCTAAGGGATTATCTAGATATTAATGTTTACAGTTTTAGCAGAAAAAAAAATTATTTTGAAAGTATAGTTCTGCAGTATGTTAATGATTAAGTTTTGAAAATATTTGTATTTAAGTTAAATTTAAAAAAATAAAAATAAAAATTTTCACAATTCGCCTATTAAAATAAATTTAAAAACGGTTAATATTGTTAAAAAATAAATAAACAATATAACACTCACTTTTGTTTTAGGGCACAGTCGCACAAATAAATCAATACCAGTAATGCGTAGATGGGTCTTTAAAACTTAGTGGATAATTTTCCCAAGCACTGAGTGCCCTCACTTAGAGAACATTTATTTATACTCTTAAATTATCATTCATAAGTCCCCCCTACATATCCAGCAATATTTAAATGACAGGCAATAGGATGTGTGCAAACAAGTTTGGAAGTGTCCTTCAGCAAAACCACAATGGTTTTTTAGAAAAAAGGCTTTCAACAGGATTTCAGAGAAATGTGTCAACCAACGTTTACTAGTTCATTTTTCTTAATTCTTCTATGGCGTCATTTGTAATTATTATTTCCGACTTATATGGTTGTTTTCTTTATTTGTACATATAATAGGTCATCAGAGTAGGGCACATTATCTTAACTATGTCAAGAGTTCATATCGAATACTCGTCAGAAAATATTTTTATCGAGCTTTTATTTTTCGCATAATTCCGCGAATGCAGATTATCATGGATCAAATTCGTGTTGTATTGATTATTAGGAAGAAGCTGTGGTACCAACAATATTAATTTATTGGTAACTGTTTGGATTGAATGAATTTCCTATACATAAAAAAGGATTTCTTAGTACTGAATAAGGAAATCGTTTTGTTGCACTTATTAATATTGTAGGAAGTTCCATTCCTGTAGCAAACATTTTTAATTAGTAACCTTAGATTTTATTTAGTTTGGTCAGGTTATGGAATTTTTCTGCTCTAGATTGTTTCCTTTAATTACTTCAAGCAGAAAGGATAAAAAATATTCATCATAATCAACAATTTGTACAAATGTAAAGGATACCGACAGTGGTTTTAAACAATTGTTTGTTAAGAACATTGTCGAGTTTAATACAATAAGCCAATTCAAACCAAATTAAATTGACAGTTAATGAATAAAAATTGTCATCTGTTTAACTGTCAGGATTGTATTGTTTAACTGTGCGTCAGTAGTTTTATTAACTGTCGCTTTCATCTCCTAATAATAAAGCTGGTATTTTTCGCGTACCATATTAAGAGGCATCTAATACAATAAAATGTTGATTTCTGCAAGAAAAGGTTGATTTGTACAATAAAAATTGTTTGGAACCATAAAGGTTGAAATGTACAAAAAACAATAGTTTCTTGAATTAGTCCAAAAAATATGGATTTTTAGAAAAAAAACCTGAAACGTAAAAAAAAATATTTCTTACAATATTTGGTGAATTTGTTCAACAGAAAATGCTTTCTACAATGAAATACGTACAAAAAAAGATTAATTTTGGTTAACTAACCTAACTTAGCCTAACCTCGCGTATACCACCTAGACCGACGCAATTGTTAAAAATACATTTTCTCAATTTACTGTGCAAAAATACAACTGTTCTTAACTATAACCTCGCGTATACCTAAGGTTGGTTATAGTTAAGACACCTAACTTAATGAGTGGTGGTAGCTCAAAGGTTAGGCGCTTAGCCTCTCACGCTAAAGATCTAGGGTTCGATTCCCCGCTGAAGCCATGCAGCAATAAAAATCTATGCCGCAACCCGCCAATCACATTCCCCAATCCGGTGTAGGCAGCCGTGGGGTCTTAATGCCTGAAACCTTCTCTGGTATTTAGTCGTTCGGATTCGACGTTAAACTATAGGTCCCCCGTACTCCACCTTAGCGCTAAGGAGAGTACGTGGCAGAGAAGAGTGCCGGTGCCCAGCAGTGGGACGTAAAGGCTGATTGCGATACCTAACGTAACTTAAGATAACCTAACCTAACTTTAACTAACCTAACCTCGCGTATACCGTCTAAACCGACAACATTGTTTTTTCAAAAAAAAGCATTTTTTCAATTTATTGTGTAAAAATACACTTGTTCTTAACCATAACCTCGGGTATACCTGAACTATCTTAAGCTAACTTAACAACCTAACCTAACCTAGGCGTATACCGCCTAGACCGACAACATTGTTTTTTAAAAAGCTATATTTTTTCAATTTATTGTGCAAAAATACTGTTTTTAAAAACGAAATTTTCAAAATTTTCTAATCATTTTCAATTTTATAATGTTGTTCCTATTTTTTCAAAATTAATCAAAGTTATTGAAAACAAAAAATTCAAAATTTATAAAATGTTATGAATCACTCCGTATTTACTTTTAATTTCTATGACATGGCGCCCTATGTGATTTTCTGAACTTTGTAATTTAATGCCTTTGCTATTTACATGCATTGAATGGGGGATGTTAAAAAATTGCGCTTTTAAGCAAAATGAGAAACAATAAAATAAAATTTGTAACTTATGTTTTAGATGCGGTAACATTAAGAACGCTCTTTTCATTTTTGACCCCCCCCCCCCCGTTTTTAACTGGCTTTATGACTTTTGATTTCCTGTGTTTTACTCCAAAATGATCTTTTATGTAAAATTAAAAGAAAACAATTTTTTGCTTTTGTTTTAATGTTTTCGTGAGGGAATTTGCAGGAAATCACAACTTGCAATACTTAAGTGTAAGTATGGGAAAGTAAAAATGTTGACGACTACTGATTTTTTAATGATGTCAAAATGTTATTATTAGTGTTATTACAGTTGAAGTTAAATTCTTTTATTTTTCTTTCGTTTGTCGGCATTTGTTTGTTTCTTTATTGTATCTTTGGTTTTGCTTTTTTTTCATGTTCTTTTCATGTAGCATTCCAACATACCTATTTTTTTCTTTGGAGTTTATCGTGCGCTATTTTTGTTTGGTTTTGGTTTATTGTTGTTTAACATTTTTTAATTTTATTTTCTTTAATTGCTTGAATTTAAATAAATGGAAAAGAATAAGCATAAGCAATGTTCAGTCTAAACAAATAACAGTGTGATAAGTTGTTTTTTCCTGAATCTAAAGCACCGTGCAGATGCTCTAATGATAACCTAAAGGCTGCACGAGACCTCGGTGCGTCTAAAGGAATTCACTTTAAATTTATAATGAATTTTTCTAACTATACACTTAACCCACGTAAGTCGATTCTTTTTAACCGACTTCAAAAAAAAGGAGGAGGTTCTCAATTCGTCTGTATATATGTGTGTGTTTTTTTTAAATGTATGTTCGGGCATAACTTTTTTGTTTATGAACCGATTGTAATGATTTTTTTGTGTTGGGTTCAGTATAGTTCCAAGGTGGTCCCATTATAATTTCATTGGTATTGGAGCTTGAACTTCGAAGATACTCCTCAAAATCTATTTTTTTAACCGACTTTTTAGTGTTTCCGTATTTCATCTTCCGTTTCAACTAGCCGTCCTTTCCTCATTCGAGAAGCATCCTTACTAGGTTTACCCATCACTTAAAATTGTAAAATAATTAACTTTTAAAAAAAAGAAAACCGACTTCAAATAACACAAAAGTGACATAAGTTAACTAAAAAGCAAAAAATAAATGTTTTTTATACAACAGTTTAATACTTATTTGTTGTTCCGTTTAATGTAATTAAGAAATTGTTGTTTATTATATAATTATTAATTGTTTTATAATTTTTAAGTCGGTGCCAAGTAAAACATAAAAATTCGAATCTAATTTGTTATTGCAGCAAGATATATAATTTTTATGTTTTACTTGGCACCGACTTAAAAATTATAAAACAATTAATAATTATATAATAAACAACAATTTCTTAATTACATTAAACGGAACAACAAATAAGTATTAAATTGTTGTAGAACAAAACATTTATTTTTTGCTTTTTAGTTAACTTATGTTACTTTTTGTGTTTTTATTTGAAGTCGGTTTTTTTTAAGTTAATTATTAATTGAGTCGAATTCACATATTTATAATTAAATTTTCAAAAGAATTTAAAGAAATGATGAGTGCCCCGATGCAATCTATATAATAAACTTTTTTTTAATAATAGATTACACAAAGAAACGTAGTAAGCTTTAAAATCATAATTTTAATTGACCCCTGCAAACTGTTGATTATTTTTTTATTGTAATCTCTAAGTACGTACTGATTTAATGTATTTTTGTAGATTACGTTGTTATACGATAGTTAAACCATTCAAGAATTATCTATTTAGTATTTACTTAACATAATTGTAATACCATCTTAAATTTATTTTGTAAAAGCAATCCACAGTCTGTCCCACGATATTCAATTAAAATTTAAAATCATATATTATTGACATGTTTCGGAAGAACATCCTTCCATCTTCAGAATAATATTCATCTAGATGAAAGGGCGAAAATGGTACTTTTTACTTTTCTATACTTTCAGTAATATTGATTTCTTGAAAATGTTCGAAATCGAGATTTTGAGCGAAATACATGTTTTGGGTCTTCCCGAGCGGATAGTCCGATTTTGATGATCTTGAGAGTGGTGGGGTATATTAAAAATTCACCGACAAGATAAGCTTTTAAAAAAATTCCGAAACCGTAAACGGAAGTTAGACAGTTTTGGTAGCATTTGTTTCCGAAACCAAATTTTATAAATTTGAAAACGGAATTCAATAGAAAACTTTAGGGCAAATCCAACGCTTTTTTTCCGAACTTTATTACAATAGCGGCTGCTTCGATTTTTTGAAAATTTTGAATTTAGCGCCTTATTACTCAAAAATGGGTTGACGGATCGAGTTCAAATATTTTATCGTTATAGCTCTATAGAGAATAAAATAAAATAAATTTTGTTCAAAAACTGGCCACATGATTTTTTTAACTTATGTAAGTTTATATAACTGAAGATGAGCTACAATTGAGTTTGAGTCCTAGCTCGTAAATTTCTCCCTGGCGACTTCTATGAATTTTAAAAAATGATATTGGAACTGCCCTAAGGGTGCATAAACTATATGACTTTTTCAAAAGCATTGCTGAAAAGCTGCTCACGCGATTTTTTTAAATTTTATAGAATAATAGAGCTAGAAATGAGCTACAATTTGGTTCAGGTGCCAGTTCACTAATTGCTCTGTTACGCCTGCTATGAATTTTTGACAATCGAAAATTCATGCCCCTCTCTTTAATAAACAGGGAACGATACAAAATTTCTGTTTTAGCTAAGTTGCTCATGAGTGACAGTAGAATTAGATTCGGAACTTAATTTTTAGCTGCAGGCGTGCAACTATATTTAGGGGGTTAATTTTTCTCCTTCTTTCCGAATTTTATAAAACGAATTTTCCATTCCGATTTTCGTTGTTATTTAATCCTGAGTAATCCTTTTCCAAAACATCAAATAATCGATTTTATTACTAAATAAATTTCCGTTGTTACATAGGCATTGCTTAGGAGCATCACTGATAACCTCAGAATAGGTGAGGTACATTGCGAAACAGGTAGTGCATAAGAGATGAACATAGTATAATCACGTGATAATAGTCAAAAGCTTACCTTATAACTTTGTACTGCATGAGCCTAAAATTTCTACCCAGCAGGTGGTTTAGTTATTAGTCTTGCAATGTGGAATTAGCAAGATTTGATATTTAAATACCCTACAACTGAAAACAGCTCTTAATTAGATGTGCTGTATTTGTTGTGATTAGATATATAAAAGTAATTATTTTGTATAAAAGTATAGGAAAGTCCAGGCGAAATGCTTCGCTCATTTTTAATATTAAAGCAATACAAAGTTAAATAGAAAAAATTTTAACCAAGTAGTCAAAGTTCCCGAAAGGGTCCGCCAAGTTGGCTTAAATTTTTTCAGTTTAAACTTATAATGTTTTACTTTTAATCCTACAAAATATTTTTTTGCGCTTTGATATAAATAAATGTTATTCTGAAGATGGAAGGGTATGTTTCCGAAACAAGTCAATATGATTTCAAATATTAATTAAATAGTGTGGGACAAATTTACAAATTAATTTAACTTAATTCTACTTTAAGCAAAAAATAAACAACTATCCTAATTCCTCTTCATCCACAGAAAAGATCCAACCAAACCTGACGTTACACCATTTCACGATATTAAGGTATTTTAATAGAAGCGACATTTAAGACGTGGTTTCCTTCAGAAAACCACAAACTATTAATTTTAGTGTGTTATTAATAAACACCAAAGGTTCAATAATTGCTATTACCTTCTGATTTTCCCATATATGCAACAAATATTTTAGCAATAAATTCCTCATACTTATGCGGGGTCCAAGACACCTAAAAAAAAATTTTTTTATAAATGTCTGTCTGTGGGTGTGTTTGTTTTCCTATAACTCCGGAACCCCTTGCCTTATTTTCATAAGATTTGGTGCGTGGAAGTTGTTTAGTTGCAGGTACTTCTTTTAAAGGTCATTAATCGGAACCGGAAATTAGACCTGTTTTTTTGGTATAAATATTTTTTAAACATTTTTTTGAAATTTAAAATACATGGCGTTTTAGTGCATCTAAAGACAGATCAAATGCTTTTTTTCAAAATGAAGTCCGCTCGGAATTTTTGTAAATTTTAACTTTACTGCCTAATTACTCAAAAACAAAATATCCAATCAATACAAATTGTCATATTATTTAATAGCTCTTAACAAGTATAATCAAGTGGTGCAAAAATATTTTTGGAAATATGAAAATTGTAAATATACTAGCGGCTCAAAATTTTGAACATTTAAAAAAAAATATTTTTCAAAAATTGACCGCGCCATTTTTTTTAACTTTTTGAGCCGATAGAGCTTGCAATGAACTATAAATTAGTTTTTTACTAACCTCTCAAATTTTACTCCCACGCACTCCAGGAATTATTGAAAATTTTCAAATTGATTAATTATTTATTCAAAAACGCAAACCGAAATTGTTATAAACTTTAAGCAACTTGGCAGCCTATTTGAAGTAGTTTATTAGAATTAGCAAGAATTTTCAACCATATTAAAAATTAGGAAAGAAAACGATACTTTTTACTTTCAACAACGCATTTTCGGGAAGTTTCGTGATTTTAACTACGGCTATTAATTAGCTCTAGTTTAAAAATGTTTTTCATTGTTTGCACATATTTTGATAGCCCTTAAAATAAAGCTTTTACACCGATTTTGGTCCGAAGTCCGACGCGCATCTAATCAGCTGTAAGGCGCGGTCGGTTACCGTGCTCCTATCCTATCCGGCTAGCCGAAGTTATCACAGCACGTATTGCACGTTCCAATCACCGCTGGGGCTGGTATTTTTGTCTTGCTTTAATTGTTGTATAAACAATATTATTTACTCAATTTTTGGCGCGCGAACGTTTAAAACGTAAAAAGTATGAAAAAGTACCGGCGCGCGACCCGTTTAGCCCTTTTTTTTCTGTTGCGGTTGATTGCTGAACACACCATTAAAAATTAATGGGTAGTTATAAGATTAGCCAAAAACGTTTGAATCAACTAGACGACTTTGGATTCTATGACATTCCTGCAGCTCTGATTTTCTTGTCAGACATATTAATTAAATTGCAAAAAATGAGTTAATAGGTACCTTAGAAGACCCTTGTTTTTTTGTTCTTTTTAATAATTTAAATTCATTAATTTTATTTCCTCGGGCTGTTGTAATGCATAAAAAAATTACAAGTGTTATTAACCTATTGTTAAATTAGTCAGCAACTTCAGATAACTAAACAAAAGACATTCTCAGATACTTCCTACCAAAACCGATTATTGGATGGATATGTTTCTGTAAATGCAAAATAAAGCTAATGCCGACACATAATGATAATGAATTAGTTCAATGTCTTTCGTCTCAACTTGGCCGTCATAATTTTGTTTTTTATATATAAAGCCAGTTGCGGCTCGTGAGCGGGCGAGTGACACAAATTTGAAACAAAAAATGTTACCTATTAATCAAACAGTGCTATAAATTCAGTCCGCGTCTTTTTTTTATTCACCGAATACAAAATTTTCAAATTTTTTAAACATATAATCAAATAATCTATAAATTTCAAAATTTTCGAAAATTCCTAAAACATTTTCAAAATTTTATTATAATTATCAAAAATTGTTCGAAGTTTTAAGAATTCCTGAAAATTCCGAAATTTCATATATTTCATAGTTTATTTTAAAATGTATGTACAAAATGTTCCATGTGCAAATGTAACCATTTTCTAAACTTTCAAAATTGTAAAAAAATGTATTTTCTATTTTTTTTAAATTTTTGTTTTTCATGTCTACAATTTTTTTAAAATTTTTAAAATTGTGAAAATGTTATAGTTTCAATATTTACAAAACTTTCATAAAATTGTCAAAAACAAAAAATTTCATAATCGAAAATTGTCAAAATTTGTAAATTGAAAGTTTTCTAAATTTCTTTAGAAACTCAGTTTTCAAAAATTTTAAAAATTAAAAAATCAAAATTTTAAAGAAATTTTAAAATTTCATAATTTTCAAAAAAATGTAGCTTAAAAAAAATTTCAAAAGTTTTATAATTGTAATAAATTTCAGACAGTTTATTTGATAAAGTACAACATTTTTAGTCATTTTCTAAATCGTATAAAGTTTCCAATATTTACAAAATTTCAAACACGACAGCAGACACAAAACTTCCCTCGTTTACAACCGACCGATAGAAAAAAGTGAGGAAGCTCAAGAATGGTATTATTATAATACAATTAAGAAACTTTAGGAAACGCCAACAGTGTCTGACCCACATTATTATGGCACAAATCCTCTTGCTGGTGGATTTTCTATGTTTAATCTTGTTTATTTACAATTTTACATAGTTGCGGTCTCGTTTTAATAACAACGGTGCCGCCTAGGTTGGACATATCTGAAGTTTTGCCACCTCACAATGTTTGCTCTCCTGTACTGAAACGTACACGGTAATATTTTTTGCTTTGCGTATTTCTCTCCCTTACGAGCCGCTACTGTATAAAGAAGCGTATCATTTAAGTGACATTTTTATTATTAAATCAATCATAAATATAATTAGTAATTTTAATTCAAATGGAATCTGTCAATTGTAAATAACGCGAAGATTCAAGATTCTTATGATTTGATAAAAGAATAAGTTTTATGTTTTTCTTGTTCTGATTTAATTATCTTTATCAGCAGTTAGTTTGAATTTGAGCCGCCTGTTTATTCATTTATCATATAAGCACAACGATAGTAAAATGTTTAATTCCCCTTTTCTGCTATTTCCGATGAATGTCTGATGTGATCGTTTAATTTACTTAATTATTAAGAATTTATTGTAAATAATTTGTTCGCAACTCAAACAGATGGCTTTTTCAAAGGTTAAATTGGATGTTACTTTTGAAAAAAATTAAAAACCAGTGATATTACTATTAGTAACCGTCTATAAAAAAGATTTATGGTGAAACTGACATAGGTGCTAATTTATTATGCGCATACATTAGCAACATCTGATGACAAAAAGGAAATTGCGTGGGACTTACAAGTTCCTTTTCACTTATATAATATTTAAATTCGGTTGCTCTTGGCGAAGCATTAAATATTTCATTGAGTCAATTTTATTTTTTTTTTAATAAAAACTTGAATATGCTCTGTATCACCGCTGGTTTTGTTTGCTTTATAAAATCCTGTTGTCATCAGTTTATAAATTATCCACAATTTATAAATTTTCCCATATCGAATTTCTTACACAGAATTTGAACTATGATCTCATGCTTTTAGCGAATCTTAAGTTTATTGCTCTTATATCTAGGTTATTAAATTTGAAATTTAAATTAAGTAGCAATATAACAATAAATTGTATACACGGGTAGGAATCGGTAATAGAACGTTTCTATTATTAGTGTTTTATTAAGTGTAAGTATACAGGTTG
Source organism: Ctenicera cuprea (assembly GCA_958336395.1). Classification (NCBI taxonomy): domain Eukaryota; kingdom Metazoa; phylum Arthropoda; class Insecta; order Coleoptera; family Elateridae; genus Ctenicera; species Ctenicera cuprea. The sequence continues at coordinate 2,477,357 of OY284490.1, forward strand.
ATTATAAATTCAGGGCCGGGGGCCGGTTGATTGGTGATAGAAGAAGAAAATGTATAAGTAAAAGTTGTGCAGTTTGTAGTGACGAGTATTTTGAGCAAACAAAACAAAATGTTTCTAGTTTCAGCAGAAGCGACTATATCTTCGTTTTCTTAAATGGAATCACCCTGTATTTTTAGGCTAGTTCGATACAAATTCTGTTTAAGAAACTATAATAAAACTGTAGGCCTAAAGATAACAAGCGAGATATTTTCATTTAAATCAACGTTTGTAACCAACGGTAATGATTATTATTAATACATTGCAATTAATCTTAGGAAGCTGTTGTTAAGAAAATAATAAAAGCAATAAACAAACGTGTAACATCTGCCACAATAAAGTTGGTGGATAAACTAAGGCACTTTTCTTTTAATTTGCCAATCAAGGCGCATTTAGCTATCACCCTAGGTCACCTGACCTAACTCCTATGTATTTTTTGATTGCAGATTCTTAAAATATAATAAGCAACTGATGTCTAATTAACATAAATTGCACATATGTGTATTGATTTTATCGTTTTCTTACTAACAGACTCCTAAGACCACTGGATTTAGAATCATTAACATTGGTCACATATGTTGCTTAAAATCAAAATATCTCGCTTGTTATTAACTTTAGGCCTACAGTTGTATTGTAGTTTTTTAGCAGAATGCTACAGTCGCTTCCACTTAAACCGGACGTCGGCGATTTTGTTTTGTATACCCAAAATAAATAAACAAATCAACTGGCCCTGAATTTATAATCAACCTGTAGAATACCAATCACGGGAATTAAACATAAACAATATTTTACTCATCACTAAACGATTTTGATATATTTAAATAATTCATAATTTAATGACGTGTTTCCGGAACTGTATAATAATTTGTATACAGGGTTGCTCAAATGTTTTGCACCATAGTTCCCCTGTTAACGATTGACACAAATTTAATAAGCATGGTAATTTTATAGGAAATTATGCGAAAATCTTTTTAAAAATAGTCAAATATAAAAAATGTATGCATATTTGTTAGTGATGCACCCCATTTTACTTTTTTTAATGGAAATGTAAAATTGTGTTATACTGGGATGCATTTGAAAGCTTATTGTTTGCTCTTACAACCATGTACAAAATACTTATTTAGGGTTGCGTAAGTAAAAATTTTAGAAAAACGCAATAATATCTAAAAGTTACAAAATTTTATGTAAATTATTGTCCTTCTCATAAACAATGGGAAACTTTTTAAATTTTATTTTTCCTGGAAGGTTGGGGTTGTCAGATTTTTGACTTGATAATATTGAACAGGTTTTTCTAATAATAGCATTTAAACCAAATCAAGCCTTTGGTCTGTAGATTTTTTGACAAGATAATAACTATTCGTGAAAGGCCCACTGTCAGTTTTAGTTATTAGGACGTTTATTGTTTTCAGTCCGTTGAAGAATTAATAACCACCTTTTTTTGACACATGTTTATAGAGTACACTGATGGAACAAGTTATTATCATCTCATTATATCTTCTTTTTTTTCTTCAGATACTTACATTGTTTCCACTTGTTTCAAATTTGCTAATCTTGTCAGTTAAACAAAATACTTTAAGGTGTTCTATAGGATTTATCCATTTTATCAAATAAAAGGGAGTGGAACTCTTCTGCTTCTGAACAGATTTCTTTTCTCGTAGCTTCTGAAATATCTTGCTTTGCGAGACAAAATTTAACACTTAATAAAATTTGCTAAAATATTCCCACCAAGGCAAACTGTGAAGTACAAAATGTAGGACAATTGTGTGTTGTGACATATCTTCTTGGGACAAGACTCTCAAACAAGGGTCAATCCCATATATATGAGACGTCTGGCAACCATATGGGAGGTGAATTGGGAGAAGAAGGGCCTTCGAATGGCCGCCCAGGTCTTCAGATTTCTCTCTCTCCCCCTTCCTCCTTCCCTCTCTCTCTATCTTCTTCTTCCCCTCCCTCTTATTCCCCCCTCTCTCCACCCTTCTTTCCTTCTATTCTTTCTCCCCTCTCTCCCTTTCTTCTACTTTTACTTCCTCCTTCCTTTCCATATTCCCTTCCTCCCCCTTCCTCCCCCTTCCTCTCTCTTCCTTACTCCCTTCTATTTCTCCTTCCCTCTCTTGCTCTCTTCCTCTTTTCTTCCCTCGCCCCCTCTCTCGCTCTGTTTCTCCTAAGTAAAAAAAAAGCTTAAGAAGCATTTGCCCGACCTTTTACTTTTTTTAACAGAGCTTTGGTTCAATACATTTGTGTGATCTTGTACTTTTTTTAAATGAATGCATTTGTCCAATCCTAAGCTGCTTTCTTTAAACAAAGTTTAGGTACAATACATTTGTGTGATTCTGTACTTTTTTAAACAATTATTTTTTTAACTAATCTATAAAACAAACTCAATATGTTTCCGCCTATTTTCCTGTAAAAAATAGTCGCTTAATAATAATTTACAGCTACTGTGAAAGTTGCCTGTTTTTTATGACTTAATCATTTTTTGTATTTTTTTTGTAGCACTTCTTAAAAATTGTTTGAAGCACATATGTTAAGACATGACGTAATTGAAACTTTATGAATCAAAACTTGAGAAAACAATTGAACATTGTATTGTTAATAATGGAGAGTAAAATTGTGAGATTCGGTATGAAAACTCAAACAACACTGCAACTTAATAACTTCTTAGTCAGAATTTGTTTTGATTCATTTACTTCGCCAAGGCCTTCAGTTATAAAAAATAATAATGGTACCTATTGTAGAGCCATAGATCTCATTGACTTCTGTACTCTCATATGATATTTAAAAATATGCGCATAATTCTAACAACAGCTGTTAATATCTTTATTTTTATGTTAGAGCATCCTGTCTGCAAATTTGCGGTTGCCTCACTACTTAAGAACGATATTAACATGCTGATGATGTTGATTTTCTGGAAGTAATATGTATCCTAGAACAGATTACCTACAGGTGACATCTACATTGTACAGGATGGGCCACTATAGGGGCCTACTGGCCGCATTTGATTATTATTGAAAATTAAACATTTATGCTATAGTATATAGGAAGGATAAACAAACGAAATTTAAGTTTATAGTTTAGCTGTATAAAATTTATCAAACTAAATAATAGATTATTACCTGAGAAGCAATTACCGTTCGCAGAGAATAAACCTTGGTGGAGATCCAATGTTTAAAGTGGACTTGGTTTCTGATGCATCTCAGAAAAGAAAAACAAAATCAAAAGCAAACAATTGTGTAAATTTATATCTAGAAGTGTGGCATCTGTCAATTACAAAATTAATAAAATCGCAGTTTCTGTGTTTTATTTGGGTTTATCAGGATTAAAATATAAAAACTATTTTGGCCGAACCATTTACTACGGCTTTTAAGTGTCCCTCTACATTTCTTGTTAGCATCAGCTGACATGGGACACTTCCTTTACACACAATATAAATAACATAGGGCCCAAAAGTAAGCCTTGTGGGACACCCATTGACAATCCCGAACAACTGTATTAATATTTCTTTGCTGCGTTAATATTTTGAGATGTAATATTTACAGACTGGTTTTTATTTATTAAAAAGAAAGTTAACCAATTTGGGGCATGGTTTCTTACGCCATGTTGGAAATATTTCGATATAACTCCCAAACTGATGCTCCGATTTTGATGAATTATGTGGGAGTTTATCAAAAATTCATCGGGGAAATAATAAGCTTTTCAACGAAATCCGAAACCGGAAATGGAAGTTAGACTTGTGTTTTGGTAGCATTTTTTTCGCTAAACGAATTTTTTAAATCTAAAACTTGGGTGGCAAATCCAACACTTTTTTTTAACGAACACGCTAAGATTTTTTGAAAATTTTGTATTTAGCGCCAAAAATGAGCTACAATTTGTTTTTGTTTAAGCTCAATTGCTCGTGAGTAATAGAATAAAATTTAGAACTTACTTTTTAGGTGCAGCAGTATTTAGGGGGGTTAATTTTTCTTCTCCTTCTCTAATTTTGGAAAACGATTTTTTCCTTTCGTTTTTCGTTGTTCAATCTTGAGGAATCTTTTTCCAAAATATCAAAAAATCTAACATAGCATAGGAGCATTAATGACAACTTCATATTAGACGATATAGAATAAATACCGTACAACTGAAAACAGTTTTTAGTTAGACGTGCTGTAATTGTTTTAGATATATAAAAGTGATTATTTGGACAAAAGTATAGGAAAGTCCAGGTGAAGTGCTTCTCTCATTTTTATTAGTTCCATATAAATATGGTCTGTGATTTTTTGTAATAGATTAATTTTACATTAGTTTATTGTATCCGTCCCCAATACTGACTCATCATTATAAAGTCATAAATGTTGTCACATATAGAAGTCAAGTTGTTGTAACTAATTGTAAATGACCTACTGCATTTGTAAATGTAATGTCACTGTAAATTCACTGTAAAGGGTATTTGTAGGTAGTGGGCATTAACCTTAACAATAATACAATTAATTTTTTTTTGTAATTTGACTAGCACCACGGATGTTTCAAATTTAGTCTAATAGAGAAGTTATATTTTTTCCTTTTAGTTACTTTGAGAACAGCCTCTGTATTGCGTTGGAAACAGAAGCAGTATATTTTCTGCTTTGTAACCAACTTGACCAGAAACAGGATGCAACTTTATATAAATACCTACTCATAAATTCCATTTACGAACAATTCTGTCGTGAAATATTTGCAATTTAAAATATAATAGGTTTTTCCAGCTATTTATAAATATTTTATTATGTTGCCAAACATGGATTAAGAAAGGGGTTAACATTAATTGTCAATAATTAAAAGGGAATTTATTTTCTTGCAAAATATAATTCAGTGTTAGTAGTTTTTACACCTAAATCTTTGTTTTTTTTATTATAGTATATTTTCTAGCCACACCTTTGCAGCTTCATATTCATAAATTATCATCTTAATTTTTAAAATAGTTGAAAATTCTTGCAGATCCTAATAAAGTATTTCAAATAGTTTTTCGAACTGATTAAAGTTAATAACGATTAGCGTTTGCGTTTTTGAATAAATAATTAATTAATTTGAAAATTTGCAAAAATTCCTGCAGGGCGTCAGAGTAAAATTTGGGAGATAAGTAAAAAACAAATTTGTAGTTCATTGCAAGCTTTATCGGCTCAGAAAGTTTAAAAAAATGGTGTAGGCAGATTTTGTGGAATTTTTTTTGAAAATGTCAAAATTTTGAGCTGCAAGTATATTTACAAAAATGTTTTGACACCACTTGATTACATATATTAAAGGCTATCAAATAATATAATAATTTGTATTGATGTATATTTTGTTTTTGAGTAATCAGGCATTAAAGTTAAAATTTCAAAAATTCGTAGCGGCTTTCATTTTAAAGAAACAGCATTTTCAAAATAAGGATTTGATTTGTCTTTAGATGCACTACAACACCATGTATTCAAAATTTCAAAAAAATGTATAGAAAAAATCTATACTAAAAAAACAGGTCTAATTTCCGGTTTCGGTTCCGATTAGCGACCTTACAAAGAACTACCTGCAACTAAAAAACTTCTACACACCAAATCTTATAAAAACCGGTAAAGGGGTTCTGGGGATACAGGGAAACGAACGCACCCACCCACCCTCGCACCCACTCACCTTACTTCGGTAGAAGTATGGGAAAGTAAAAAGAAACAGTTATATGGGGTAATAAGAGGAGCGCTGAGAGACAGCGGCTTTTTAGCTCAAATGACTAGCACATGTCGTGCAGGGAGCTGGCAGGAGTAACGAAAGAGAGCTGAAGGCTATTTGGGAGGCGAGACTGACGGGTAAAAAATCACGAGGACGGCCAATAAAGACGTGGAACATAAACCAAGGACAGCCCTCGACACCGTAAACGAGCTAAGAATAAGAAGATCTTTACCTTTTTACGTTAAAATTTCAATATTATTCTTGTAACTGACTACATCTATGAAGATGAAATAAAGTACTGTATTGTAATATGATAAGTAACTATTTCCAGGCAAAGTGCTTTGCTCATTTTTTGACAGTTACTTGCAATTTTATTTATTTATTTTTATTTACATTGCACGGTATGGTATCTAATAGTGATGGGGTGTTATTGATACAAAATCTGAAATAACATACTACTACTACTGACGTCTTATTACCACTATAAGTTGTTTTTTATTGGTCTAAAATTATTTTACTATTGTATAAATTGAAGTAATCATTTAGTTCTCTCAACTAACCAACATTTATATTATTTTTTGTCGTTACAGAAACCAGGAGTAACAATCAGATTTTTCAACCGTACAGATTACTACACTGTTCATGGAGACGATGCAACTTTTGCAGCCCAGCATTTATTCGGTACCCATACAGTCAAATATATGGGTGAACAACCGAAACTCAGCTATTTGGTGCTCAGTCGTTCCAATTTCGAAAAGTTTGTTAGGGAGCTTTTACTTGTCAAGCAGTATCGAGTGGAAGTCTACATGAAACCAACACAAAGTAGGAATAATGATTGGACGCTTCAATATAAGGGTTCTCCAGGAAATCTCTCACAGTTTGAAGACATTTTATTTGAAAATAACGAAGTGATTTTTAATAGTGTGGTCCTGGCCGTTAAAGTGGTTCGAAACACGGTAAGGATTTTATTTAGCTTCATAATTTAATAATTTATATGATAATTGATTCTGATTTTCTTTTATCAACAGTTGGTTGCCGTGGGTTGCATAAATGCAACAGAAAATCAATTTTACGTTAGTGAATTCAATGATAATGAGCTCTTTACCGAATTAGAAGCTTTTATAGCTCAGGTCGGTCCCAAAGAATGCGTCCTACCACAAGGAGAATCAGCAGAATTGACTACTTTGAAAACCATGTTGGATCGAAGCGGAATATTAGTGGCGAAAGTAAAAAAATCTGAGTTTACTTCAGACGATATTGATCAAGATTTAAATCGACTGCTTTATTTCCTTGATGGACAACAACGAAATGCTAAAGTACTACCTGAACATAATTTAACTGAAGCAATGGGTTGTTTACAGGCTGCCATTAAATATCTCAACCTTGCTGGAGACGAACAGAATTTTAATCAGTTTAAGCTCAGTACGTTTGATGCACATCGTTTTGTACGAATTGATAGTGCTGCCGGTTATGCCTTGAATCTTTTTCCAAAAGCTGGAACTTCCATTCATAATTCCGATAGCAAATATGGAAGTGTATTAGGAATACTGAACAAATGTTGTACTCCACAAGGTCAACGATTGTTGGGACAATGGATCAAGCAACCTTTAAGAGACTTTAATCTTATAACTGAGAGACTGGAAGTTGTTGAAGCACTTGTAAATGATTCCGAGACTCGACATATGTTATCCAGTAATAATTTAACTCGTGTGCCTGATTTGTTAATGTTGGCAAAAAAGTTAAGCAACAAAAAGGCATCTCTTCAAGATTGTTATCGTGTATATCAGACTGTTGGTAACATACCGCCTATGGTGAATGTTCTGCGTACACCTCACAATAAATACATTAAGGCTATGTTGATTGATCCGATGTGTGATTTATTGACGGATTTGGAAAAATATCAGTCTATGATTGAGCAGACTCTTGATTTGGATTTGGTGGATAGAGGAGAATTTTTTATTCAACCGTCTTTTGATGATGAATTGCAAGGTACGTGTGTAACAGATCACCCAGGCACTACTTTTTACTGCTAAGCTATCGAACGTAGATGGATGGAATAACACTTTTTTTATATAAAGCTTACACGAGGTACTCAGTAAAAATATTTATAAATTTTTTGGATAAACGATAGTTTTGGAGGGGGTCGTACTTCATTTAAAAGGTCTTTTTGAACCCAACAAAAGCAAACATAATAAACAAAATTATTCTAATAATTTTTTGATATTTTTAAACTTGCAAAATTTTAAAAATTGTTGAAAATTTTGTTAATTTTGAAAATTTAAAAATTATAAACATTTTTGAAATTTAAAAAAAACGGTTTCAGCTATCGACGTTTTTTTAAGATCGGTTTAAAAAGACCTTGTAAATGAAGTATGACTTGACCCACCTTCGTATTTAAAAATCTCGAGAAACTCTCCCCAAAACTACTTTTTTCGAAGCCACAAAAAATTTATAAATATTTTTCCTGAGTACCTCGTGTACAATTTCTATAACAAATTTTTTATCCCATGCATCTAGGCTCAGTAGTTTAGTGGTCTGTTACACTCAGTATATTTTAGCTACAATTAATTTCATATTTAATTTTTTCTTTCCAGTATTGACCAATGAGAAATTAGCAACTGAAGAGAAGATGCAAAAAGTACTTCGTTATGTCGCCCAAGATCTAGGTTTTGAATCAGGAAAATCAATCAAATTAGAATGTACTGATCAACATGGGTATTTCTTCAGGGTAACTCTTAAAGAAGAACCTGTCCTAAGAAAAAATAAAAATTATAGTATCATTGATGCAATCAAAGGAGGGGTTCGATTCACAAATACTAAACTGTCGGATTTAAATGAAATGTATTCAGAAATTAAAAAAAATTATGAACAACAGCAGAAGAATGTGGTTCAAGAAATTTTTGAAGTAGCAGGTATGTTGTATTATTAATTGGGATTCTACTTTGCCCTCTTTTTGAATTTAAAATCAATACACAATGTTTAGAAATAGTGCGGCAGATTAGTTTGCAAAGGTTGTAACTCAAAAATCACAGAGAGAGGGGGGAGATAGAGAAGAGGTTTGGAGGGGGAGAGGAAAGAGGGAGGGAGAGAAAGAGAAGGTTCTACCAAATTCGTTTATGTCCAAATGTCTTAAAATACGCTTGTTTTAATACTATTATTTGTCATTAAAGTTGACGTTTTTGTTACTAGTATAAATATGTAGGTGTTGCTAGGCTACACTTTTAATCCTAGGCTTTAAAAGTACTTTTAATCCTAGGAGGAAAAATAATAATTACTAACGTTTAAGAACAGCTTTATTTTAGTTGTACTTTTTATACAATGTTCTTTTCTTGGTTGAAGAAAAGATAGTACGTGTTATTCGGATTAAAAGTGACACTTTGTTTGACGAGCAATTATGTTTGCATGCAAGGCGAGGCGCAACGTAGCCGAGCAAATGCAAAAATTGCAAATCCTAATGACACAATAAACTATTTTTGAAATATATGAGGTGTCCATTAGACCACGTCATTTAATTTATTTCCAAAATATTCAACTGATAGAAGTAAAACAAAACACTACTTTTATTTACGTGTGCATCGAAAATGGTTTTGTTATCACCGTAAAAAAATTTATTTAAATCGTTTAAAAAATAGACAAATTAGTAGTGGGTTACCCCGTAAAATAAAGGTTTCTAGAATTGGCACAATTTCTGCAGTTTAGTTGCTAATATGAAAAATATATTTTTAGCTGGTTACTCAGACACTCTTCGAAACCTCAACTTATACATTGCAAAAGTGGATGTGCTTGTTTCCTTTGCGAACGTGGCCGCTAATGCACCAATACCTTTCGTGCGACCTAAACTTTTTGAAGAAGGCTCAGGAATACTAAACCTTAAAAAGGTTCGCCACCCTTGTCTAGAAATGCAGGATGGAGTTACATTTATTCCTAATGATGTGGAATTTAAAAAGGATGAAAGGGTTCTGCATGTAATTACTGGACCAAATATGGGAGGAAAAAGTACTTACATTAGAAGTATTGGAGTGACTGTTTTATTAGCACATATTGGAAGTTTAGTGCCGTGTTCTGAAGCTGAAATCTCATTGGTCGACTGTATTTTGGCACGAGTGGGTGCTAATGATTCACAACTCAAAGGTTTATCAACGTTTATGTTGGAAATGGTTGAGACTTCTAGTATTATTAAGGTGAGTAAAATGAAAATATGGTGATAGGGTAAAAACATGAAAAATTTAACATTTTTGCAGAGCGCAACATCGAATTCTTTAGTTATAATAGACGAATTAGGCAGAGGAACATCTACGTATGATGGTTGCGGAATAGCATGGGCTATTGCAGAGTATGTATATCACATATTTGTGGTGATAAAACCACGATTTAGTTTTTAAACTAAACGAAATTTCAAACTCAATTTGCATGGCGTTAACAAAACAATAATTAAAATTAATTTTTTCTAATTTATCATCTTTAAATAGGCATCTTGCAACTGAAATCAAGTGCTTCTCCCTCTTTGCGACCCATTTTCATGAGATAACACAACTAGCTGAAATGTTCTCAACCATTCACAATTTACACGTAACGGCTGTTACAACAGAAAAGACCATAACACCGCTATATCAAGTCAAAGAAGGCGCCTGCGATAAAAGTTATGGTATCCATTGTGCTCGAATGGTTGGATTTCCACAAGATGTCATTGATGTAAGTGATATTATTAACTATTAAGAGTAGTGATATCTAAATCAGTGGTTGGTAATCTTAAGAAATTCAATTTTATATTTTATTTTAATATGTTAAATTATACAAGGCGAGTTGTTTAAGTATCAACTTAAATTAATTATCTAAACTATTGGGAATATCAATTTTTACATGCATAACTAGAAACCCATTATAATTGGTAATAATTTTAGGTAATGCACAGTAAACCAACAAACAATTTTTCTTCTAACAGTTTTTTTCTAATTGCTATAATAAATAAGTTAGAACCCAATATTGCACTAATAACTCACCCTGTATGTATTAATATTAAGAGCAGTCATTGGCAACGTACATTAACCAATTCAATTTTTTATTTTTCACGCTACCGGCAGTGTAAGTAGACCTTACATCCATAGCTACAGGGATCGTAAGTGGCTGATAACATTCGTGTACTAGTTACCCTTGACGACGGAACTTAATAGTGTCACTTACGTTCCTAGGAAAATAATGTTGATTTTAACTGTTCGTTGATATGGTAACAAGCACAGACAACTTAGAATAATGGGGCTTTTAAAAAATAATTCCGATGACAGCTGTCAAAACGAACTTTTAAAAATATGATTAAATTTCTACCTGTAGGCCTACTTACATTGCCGGTAGCGTGAAAAATTTAATAAGTAACACGGAATGTATCGACTAATAACATCCTCGGCAGGCGACAAGCTTCGGCTCCGCCTCAGCTCGTATTCGCCTACCTCGGATGTTATTACGTCCTTACATTCCTTGATACTTAAATAACTATTATTTAAACTTGTTAAATGATATATTTCATAAGAAATTTATCAATAGATGGCAACACATCAGCAACAAGTACTAGAAGATTATGAAGGAATGAAAAACATCAAGGATTTTGAAGCAAGTTTAAAAAAGACGATTATAGAGGTAAGAATATTTGTATGTAATTGTAAATACACTTTATTGTTTATACAATTGTTCGAAGGAAGGTGATGCGATGTTGAAAAATGTATTAGAACAGTGTAAACAATTGGATTTGAGCAAATTGTCTCATGAAGAATTGCTGGAAACCCTTAAGAAAATGAAGACAGGCCTAGAATCAACAAATAATCTGTTTGTGCAAGGCTTGTTAGCTAAGACGAATTAACATTGTAAAAAATGAATAAAAATATACAATTTTATTTGTTAACTAATAATCCTATGTTACAGCATGTTACTGTTAATTACTTTTAGTTTAGTATTGTATGGATGAGATTTAGAGAATGTTTTAGCAACCTCCTCAGAATAGGACATTTACATACCGAATTCCTTTGAGGCAGGCATAAGAAGAGTAGAATACCAAAATGTATTCAATTTTTTATGTGTTTATACACTGCAGTTGCTTTTTTGAGGACAATAGCAATTTCCATAGATGATTCAATATCTTTTATAATCGCATCAGTCATGCTGTTGTTGTTTGTATTCCAAACCAAGAACACTTACACAGTTGATATTCAGTAACGTTTGTTGTTAAGTTCCTATTTGTAATTTTGTAGCAAGCTCAGAATTTTATTAAATAGCTGTTTGTGTCTAAGTGATTCTTTAATTTACCATTTACTAAAATTCAAATTGAAAGAGAATTGAATTCCAGATTTGATTGTTTAAAAAATACTGGGTCTTCCAAACAAAAGGTATTGACGTTTAAAGTGAAATCGACATTAAATTACAAACACCCTGTGTAATAATCTGCTGTTTTGTACATATCGTTGAATACTTTGTACTGTGTTAATAGTCTATACAAAATAGAGATTATTGAATGTTTTTGGTATCCAAAATGCTAATTAATTTCCACAAATGTCAACATTTTGAAAGAAGATCAAATAAATCGAAAACTACTAGTTTTAAGATGGTAGTACCTTTACACTTTTACATCAACAATTAAATGTAGAATTTAAAAATGCAATAATATACAGGGTGGTTAATTTAAAATAAAGTAATGTGCTGTACAGCCATAATTAAGGACCCAGTATAATTGGTAATAATTTCAGGTTATGCAGCAGTTAATGATCAACAACTTTTATTAAGAAAAAAACGTGATGTTCTCAATATTTTAGGAAATAATAGTGGGGTGACGCTTAAATGGATAAACTTTAAATTAATTTCTAGGCAGCGTTAACAAAAAGTTTTCAAAAATTTCTGCTACAAATCACTTTTGGTGACTTTTAAAATTGAACTTGAACAAGAAACCGATTTGGACTTAAAAATAGTAGGTTTCGACCCTATGGAAATGGTGCCGTTCTGCTTTCCTACAAACACAGTTTACGGACACATCAGGGAATAACATACTGGGTGCCCGGTTTAATCCTGGCACCAGACCACGAACGTCACTGGTGCAAAATTAAAACTCGAAAATTAAGATGTTGAAAAAAGGGTTAACTTTAAATTAAATTCTAAACAGCACTAAAAAAAATTCTCGGCGAAAAAGTTTAAAGACCAGTATTCTTCTCCCCCCTTACATTTAAAACGATCACGACGTGGTGCACTTTCTATTCTCTCCAACACATGCATACACATTCTAATCACCTCCCATAGGGGTTAAGTGCGATGGTGAGTTGTAAAATGCCAACCCGCATTGGGGTTAAGGCAACAAATTTGGTGCACACACTAACTTGGTACTGGTACATGCTGTATACCATCTACGAGCACTTTTTGATTTTTAACAATCTTAATGTATATAATTTAATTAAAAATAATTGCGTTTTTTGTATTGAAGGTGAAGGTAAGTACCATTTATGTATGTTCAATAGCAGATAGCAACGGGGTAACAGCAATTATAAATAATTGCCGAAAACAATCAATAAACTGAGTTGAAACATGTAATATACTGAGTGTCCGCGCGAAAAGTTCGGGTGCAATTATCTCTGGTGTCTTTCAAATGACAAATTTGAAATCTAATCAAATTAGTCGATGCATAGTGGGAGGTAAGACTACAGTTATCATGTCAGTACACCGCCCCCAGCCACCCCCCTTCAAAATTTAAAATGGCATACTATTTTTTTATGACGGTATATGAAAGAGGACATCTTTTTTAGTATGTTTGCGTAAAAAAATTGCTATGTTAGACAAATTTTTTGAAGTGTGAAAATTAAATATAATTATCGATGTGGCTGGGCGGAGTACTGATAGATATAACTATAGTGACTTACGTCCCACTATGCACTGACTGACACCCTGAAAAAGAACCCGAACTTTTCGCGCAGTAACCCTGTATAGATGGAAGATAGATTTTGTTTAAATAAAACCAGCTTTCATTTGGATGGTGTTAGCCTCATACGGGTAACTAGTCTCGGGCTTAGCGCCGTTATCAACAAAATCAAGTTGAATTAGAGAAACATTCTTGAACATTCTCATTCTTGAAATAAAGTTGCTGTAACATTTTTTGACATATTTTAATAGCCAGTGCTTCTTCCATTTTATTGGCATTTACTTATAATAAAAAATTTTAACAGTAAATTTGAAGTCGGCTGTAAAAACTTTCAATGTTCAAAGTCCTAAACTATTTGATAAACTTACATTCTGGGGTCATGCGTTAAACACTAAAATTGATTAATACATTATTATGTAATGCTACATGTAAGGATAAAATCTAAACTGTTTCAATTTCCGTTTAAATCACTAAATATCAACAAGCTATCAGATACGTTTTAACATTTCTCAAGTTCTTTCTTATATTTTGAAAATTTGATACTAAGTTTTCAAATGGTTTATGCTACTAATGAAAAGTGAGTTTTCCAATTTTTTTAAAATTCATATAATAATAACATGAAACGAGTTATAATTACCAATTCAATTAAATCTGTAATTAAATCTAATAATTTTTATTAAAAATGTAAGCCAATATCTAGCAGTAAAATGTTTCTATCCTATAAATGAATATTTCAACTTAAATGTTATTCCGTTTGTTTATAATATTTTACTTTTTCTTTTTTTGATGTGTATTATACACAGAATATGTGAATTATTTGTCTTTTGTATTTGACGAGCACCACCGTACATTTTAAAATGTAATAAAGATATAATATGATAATCGTCTTAGACATTTTCTATATTTATTGTAAGTAAAACAATTCTTAACTTCAACAGGTTTTGTATTTTAGCTTTATACGTATTTCAACGTGTTTACACGTCATTATCAAAAGCAAGATTAAAAGTAAACAGTTGGTGTTGCTATACGAACAATAAATCTTCATAACTTGATCTTGGTTTTCTATATCTGCGTACAGATAACTTGATTTCTCATTCCAAAACGTCTAATAACAGTGAATTTAAGACATCAATTTGTTCATTCATTAAAGGTACAGATTTTAAATGTTTATGAATTTCAAATGCTTCTAGTATATCCAACTTATGTATGTCATCACAAAAGTGTAAAAATTTGATAGTGTTATTAGATGTCATTGAATGATTGTGTTCTAATAAGTGTTTAGCGTAATTGGATTTATAGGGATGTTTATTCTTGTAACAACGTACGTGTTTCTTGTACTTAATATCAAAATTTCTAATTGTTTGTCCTATATAAACCGAATTACAGTGCGAGCAATTTAATTTGTGGATGCCTGATTTTAGTAAATTGTCTGTTTTTTTCTTTAGCATTAAACAAAGTGTTTAAAATGTTTTTTGTTGTTTTAAAAGTTATTTTACATTTATTTCTTTTCTATATTATTTTTAATACATATTTTAATTATTTTATTTAAGTAAAATTCATGGAAACAATGACATTTGAGACTATACTTCCGTATACATTCTGCAGTTCATTGTTAACCTACATTTAACCATAAAAAAACTTTGCCTTTTATTTTCTAGGAATCGTACATGGTGGAAAAAACAAACAGACACGAAACACTGCGTAGCCGTTGTAATAGTATTCGCAGTTCTTATATCAACTAGTTTGGTAACGTCAGAGCAAGAAAATAAAAACGATGCTAATGAGTACGTACTTTCTTATGAAATTTTTTTTTCTTGATAACTAAACCGATAAGCGATAACGTTTTTTTTTTTTAAGAATTATGAAGCCGTGCGTGAGCACGACCCCATGATTCCCATCCCACCCCCTTACCCGGGCTCAGCACACTAAGTGCTCTTCACCGGTCTAACATTCCCCACCCCTGAAGACATGCAACCCAACATACACACCTACATACACCATCCATGGACCCGTCGGATTTAACTTATTCAGAAAAATTACCGACGAGCAGTGGACTCGAACCAACTGCCATTGGGAGTCTAGTTTCAAAGCCTGGGACTTTAACCACTAGACCACCCGCCGGCCCAAAATTATGTTTATATAAAATTATGTTAAGTTGAAAAACAAAAACAAGAAATAGAAAACCAATTCAAACATCACATATTGTTAGTTTCTTATACTTTCAGCACGTATAGAAAAGTATTGATTGTATGAAAATACATGTTTTGAACCGCCAGTTTAAAAGTTTAAAAATTTGATTTTAAACTTGTCTGTATGTGGGTCTGTATGTGTACATATACAATGTCTCAAATTCGGAATTTTCTACATTTTGGATCATTTTTTAGCTTTTAATAATTTTCAACAATTTTTTTAATTTTCAAACATTATTACTTTTGATCCTTTTCAAATTTTGAAATATGTAAAATTTTTTGAAATTTTTGAGAATTATAAAAGTTTCCTAAATTTCCATAAAATTGTCAAAATTTTCAAAATGTATTATAATGTTCACAAAATTGCTGAGGTTGTCCTGGCACTTTTTAATTGTTTTTATCTACGACTGCTTAGATATGGACTTATTATGTCATTTATTTGCATTAGGTAATAAAGTATATTATCTCACTAGTAAGATAATGGATTCATTACCTAACTTATTTTATTTATACAAACAAAATTAAAGCTTTCATTATAAGAAATCCGGCTAGTTGCCGCAGTATTGAACAAATCGAATCTATCTCCTTCCTTTGATTTTAAAACAAAAGTATTTTAAAAGTGACTTGACATTTGCAAATAAATTAATGCGAAATGTTGAATATCACTTCAAGCAAAAAATTCGATTTTTACCAAATTTTGAGCAGTCGTAGATAAAATTTTGTATGTCACACTTGGGATAATGCGTTATTATAGCACTCGTTTGATTACATGACTCGGTCTACGACCTCGTCGTGCAACTTTCAAACTCGTGTTATATTAACGCTTTTATCCCACTAATAACATAAATAACTATATGGTTTTGAAAATATGTTTTCATAATAACGTAGCCTCTATTATGACATCAAATTTTCGATGCGAACTGGCAAGCATAAATTATACATATATACTTGTAAAAATTATATGTTTGTTCTAAAAACAGATTAAAATCAGAGCAGATAGATCAATCTAAAAAGGGATTTGAATCAGTATGCTTTACCCAAGGTTGCCAATTAGCCGCTGCGCAAATTTTGAAGAACATGGATGAATCTGTAAATCCTTGTGATGATTTCTACCAATTTGCTTGTGGTGGCTTTATAAAAGAAGCAGAAATACCCGCCGATAAATCTGAAGTAAGTCTTATTACCGCAATACAAGACAACCTGAGAAAGCAACTGAAAGTGATCTTTGAAGAACCCCCAAAATCAAATGAACTAAAACCATTTACCTTGGTAAAGAAGATGTACAACATTTGCATGAACACTACTGCCATCGAACATGATGGTTTAACACCTGTTAAAAAATTACTTAAAGAAGCGGGTGGTTGGCCATTACTAGAAGGTGCAAGCTGGAACGAAACGGAATTTGACTGGAAGGAATCAATGCAAAAATTCAGATTTTTGGGGTTAGATATGAACGGCTTTATTAACTTTCGTGTAACATACGGTGCCTCAAATTCAACCAGGCTTATGATTATTGTAAATAAAACAAAAAGATACTGAGAATTTAATTTATATGTTCCTTAATTTTAGCTCAATCAAGCTAAGTTACTTATAGATCGTCGGAGTTCAATGCTAGGGCTAGACAGTAAAATAGTAAATGCTTACTATCACTATTTGGTTGATTTATCTGTATTTTTCGGTGTTGACCGTGGTTTTGCTGAACATGAAGTAAGGAATATGATAAACTTTCAGATTGAAATCGCTAAGGTAAACAAACCACAATATTTTCTTTCCACGTTAATTGATTATTTGTTCGAAAAAGATTAGTGTTTCAGAGGAACAACTGCGTGATGTTGTGGCCAGAAACAACCCCATGACGATAACAGAACTTCAGCAAAGGTATCACAGCGTTCAATGGTTGGATTTCATCAATAGTATTATAGGTAGTGAGGATAGAAGCGTCACTTCCAATGAAACGGTAAACGTGGCGGTACCACAGTACATAAGCGGGTTGTTAAATTTACTAAGCCGTACCTCAAAAAGGTGCTATATTTAAATTGGATTAAATCTTTATGGTAAAAAATTATTTATAGGGACCAAGCCAATTTTGTGTTTTTCCGAGCTGTATATTCTTTGGTAAAATTCCTTCCGGATTATCTACGAAAACAACAATTGGAATTTTTAGCACTTGCTACTGGAACTTCGATTTTACCACCAAGATGGAGCGAATGTACAGACGTTACTTCTAGGATGTATGTTAAATTTAGATTTTTGAATAAGTGTTACGGGAAAATTTGGTGTTAGCGACACCGTACAAAAGGGGGTGCTCAAAGTCGAAGGAGGGTGTGGTTCGATCTGTAAAACGGGAGGGTTTTTCGCAGATAACTTGGAATAAGTAATATAATCCACAAATGATTCACATTTTAGCTTGTATGTAGAATATGTGTTATTCAAACTGAAAGAAATGTAGCCTCAGTGTGTGTGTTCAACTTGAAGAGTTAACACATACAATCTCGGCTCCTTTTAATAATAATTAATATTAAAGCTGATATTTCTATCAAAGGCATAGGGTAAGTGGGGCTCGCTATTACAGTTCATTAGATATGGCTTCCGGTTTCCACCAAATCCCAATAGAATCGATACCGAAAACAGCTTTTGTTACTCCCAACGGTCAATATGAGTACCTTAAGATGCCATTTGGCCTTGCCAATGCACCTGCAGTTTTTCAGAGGGCTATAAATGCTGCTCTAGGTTCGTTGCGGTATTCCATAGCTTTAGTTTATTTATTTATTTATATCCTAATACCTTCCCGGACAGTGGAAGAGGGCCTTGAAAACCTGCGTCAAGTATTAACTGCATTGCGTACTGCTGGATTTTTACTAAATATTGACAAATGTCGTTTTCTGATGAATAAAATTGAATATCTTGGACGAGAAATTTCTCAGTATGGTGTCCGTCCCAGTTCACTGAAAACAAAAGCTCTTGTTGAATCGCCTTACCCCACCAATGTCAAGCAAATCAGGCAGTTTCTTGGTTTGGCTAGTTATTTTCAGAAGTTCATACCAAATTTTGCTATTAGATGTTAAAGTTTTGATAATAAAAATACAATAAAACACCTTGTACAAATATCAGCATTAATATTAATTATTATTAAAAGGAGCCGAGATTGTATGTGTTAACTCTTCAAGTGGAACACACACACTGAGGCTTCATTTCTTTCAGTTTGAATAACACATATTCTACATACAAGCTAAAATACTAAATATGTGAATCATTTGTGGATTATATTACTTATTGGGATTAACACGTATTTCACATAAACTCTAAACATACATAAAAACGTAAATCATTTGGCAATGATTCCGAGAATTTCAGCTGGCTGCTATTACGCGCTAAAGCGCCAGGGGCGGCTTGAAGAGGAATTCACATAACATAAAATCTCTCAATTTACAACTTTCGTGTTGTAGGCTAGATGTGGCAGCAGGCGCAATGTATGTACGGAATTATTTCCATGAAGATGCTAGACAAAATGCTGTCCAGATGGTAGCAGATATTAAAAATGCATTTGTCCAAACAATTAAAAACCTGGACTGGATGGATGAAGCAACAAGAAAAATAGCTATCGATAAGACTTTATCAATGACAACACACATAGGGTATCCGGACGAATTTCTTGATGATAAAATACTAGAAAATTACTATTCAAAGGTAAGTTTGGGTTACTATCGGAACTACCATTATTTAAATATTGCTTTCAGTTAAACTTCAACTCTGAAAATTACCTACGAGCAGTGGCCAAAATTTATTTGTTTAAAACGGACATGTATCTTGATCAACTGAAAGATCCCATTAATAAAACTGACTGGAGACAACGCATATCGGCCATAACCGTTAACGCTGGATATTCTCCACAGCAAAACAGTATACGTAGGTATAGTAACTTTCCGGTGCCAGTTAACAACCAAAAATAAATTTCAAATTGCAGAATTTCCTGCTGCTATTTTACAAGGAGTTTTTTTCAACAAGGATCGTCCGCACTACATGAATTATGGAGCAATAGGTTACCTTATTGGTCATGAAGTTACTCATGGGTTTGACGACCAGGGAAAACATTTTGATAAAGACGGTAATTTGGTGAATTGGTGGGCCAACGAAACCGATAAAGCTTACATGGACAAAGCAAAATGCATTCTCGACCAATATTCAGCAATAACTGTACCAGAAGTCGGAATAAATGTAAGTTTGCAATTAATGAGGGAAGAGCGTTCATCAAATTGCATTTTTAGTTAAATGGAGTAAAAGCCGAAGGTGAAAATATCGCCGATAATGGAGGAATAAAAGAAGCCTATTTGGCTTACAATACATGGGTTGAACGTAACGGTGCTGAAGCTACCTTACCAGGTCTAAATTTTACAGCTCAGCAAATGTTTTGGATTTCTGCAGCAAATTGTTGGTGTTCAAAATCACGAAAGGAACACCTTCGAAATCTTATTCCTCAGGATATGCATTCTCCTAAACGTTACAGAGTTCTTCTCCCATTTGGTAATGCCGACTACTTTGCTAACGATTTCAACTGTCCTGCTGGATCAAAAATGAATCCTACACACAAATGCCAAGTCTGGTAAAAGAAAGAAATTGTATTTGTGCTGCGCGTAGTGATGTGTGTAACTTTCCAATAAATTATTGTTTTTTAAGATATGCATTATTTTAAATTTTTTATACTCCAAAACAAAACCATTTGAGATGAAATTTTACAAAGCGCTCATAACGTTCAAAAAATTTCAACATTTTGATAGTTTTCACAATTTATAAAATGTTTTAAATGCGTTCAATACTTTTAAAAATTTATAAAAATTTTCAAGTATTTTAATAATATTCACTTATAATAAATACCACGAGTAGTCAAAGTTATGTTGACTATTTTTGAGCTGGTATCACGAATCTTTGTGCTATAAAACGTTGAGTGTAAAAAATAAATTCAAATCGTTGTTTGCCATTACGACATGAATAATTGTGGTAAAAATTATGACAGAGAAATTTGGTAGTTAATTAGTATCAGTAAAAAGATTAGAAATTGTGGCCTGAGCTTATCAAAAACCAAGATAGATATCGAAAAATTTTGTTTTATCTTTTTTGTAGAGCGGAAAATTTCCAATAATGCGAGATTAGGAAGTATATTTCTAAATTTAATAGTTTGGGCTGTAGAAATTTATCAAAAGTGTTTTTGGAAAGCTCTGTTTGCCGTGACTACAGACATCGGCTCCTGAACACCGATTAATAAATAATTAGATGCAAATATCCAAAATGTTGTTTAAAATTCTAAAAAAAATACATATTATGTACAGATTATAAAAAAAAAAAAACGTTTAACACCTTTGAACGAATATATCATTAATTTCTTAAACATCTTTGTCATCTTGAAAATTTATTACTCAACCAATTATTGCGAAATTATGATTTTTTAAATTTATAGCATGTTTTAAACAAAACAAAAATTGCAACTTGAAAATGTAATTTTTTATTGTTTTTTTTTTAATTAGTTATTTATGTTACTAATGAGATAAAGGCATTATTATAACACGAGTTTGAAAGTTGCACGTCAACGTCGTACACCGAGTCGTGTAATCAAACGAGTGCCATAATAATGCATTATCCCACGTGTGACGTCCCTACTGAAAATCACCTCAGTTGCCTCATAAAACCTCATACAAAATGAACCTGGTTGTTTCAAAAACCGCATAAAACCACATACAACCTGATGAAAACATTATCAGGTTATATGAGGTTTCTATATATATTTTCAGTAGGGGTACAAAATTTTATCTACGACTGCACAAAATTTGTTAAAAGTCGAATTTTTTGGCTTGAAATGATATTTGACATTTCGTATTAATTTATTTGCAAATGTCAAGTCACTTAAAAATACTTTTGTTTTAAAATCAAAGGAACGAGGTAGATTCGATTTGTTCAATACTATGGCAACCAGCCACTTTTCTTATAAACAAAGCTTCAGTTTTGTTTGTGTAAACCAAATGAGTTACATTACATAACTCATACATAAGTTCTTATCGAAGCAGGTGTAGATAAATATGTTTTAATAGTTGGTGGCACTTAAAAAAGGATTTTTAGATTTCTCGATAAAGAAGATAAATAAAGCTATAAATTTAAAAGAAGATCATAATTATACGATAAGTATTTAAGTAATTAGGTTTTCTAGATAACAAAAACATTCAATCTTTGAATGTTTAATTTTTACAAAAATATTAAAGAAATCTATGAAAAATTCGTTCAAAAGTGTTAAACGTTTCTTTGTAATCTGTGTATTTGTAATTGTAGATAATTTGTAAGTTTATTTAGAATTTATACACAACTTTTAGATGTTTTTATCTAATTATTTAATAACCGGTAAGCAGGAGCCGATGACAAACAGAACGTTCTGAAGGCACATTTGGTAAATTTTTACAGCCCAAGTTATTAAATTTAGAAAAATACCTCCTAATCTCGCATAATTGGAATTTTTCCGCTCTAAAAAAGGTAGAATACAATTTTTCGATATCTTTCTTAGTTTTTGATAGGCAGATGATTAAAGCTCGAGCCACAAATTAAAATCTTTTTTACTGATATTAATTAACTAACAAATTTCTCTCTTATAATTTTCACCACAAACGTTATTCATATAGTATAGAAACTGGTAATCAACGATTTTAATTTATTTAGTATTTTTAACCCCCTTTCACTAGAAATGCTTATCCTCGGAATTTTACAAGTAGTCCTTGCTACCTCCACTGTTTAACGTTTTATTTAGGTACTTATAAAAATTAGGGTAACGCAGTCTTTTTTAAAATTGGTACTAAGTGGTTATACTTGTAATTTATATATCTACCTAACTGTCTCACCATAACACGACGATGGGCTCTGGCATCGCGGCAAAATTCATCCCCATAACACGACGACAGGTTCTTACATCTCAACTGAGTTTATTGATTGTTTTTGGCAAATGTTTATGTTGCAGTCACTACTGTTGGTTTAATTTGGTTATTTATGGCTTACTTCAATTCTAGAAACATCTTACGTTCAGTGTATTTATCGCGCTGACAAAAAACGATTAATATAATAAAAGCATTGCACACAGAACGCTATCACGATTTTATTAGAAACAGCATTCATTATTAAATAGAAACATTTCATAGAACTCAAACAATACCTTTAATTCTCATTATTGTAATCTCTGAGAGAAATTCGAGGGTCGACTTACCGGATTAAATATTAACTGTGCGGAGTTCGAGGGTTGGTGTGGGGAGTTTGTGTCCACCCCTAAACACGTACAGGGTCCTTCGCGACGAGCTGAGTCGATATGTATACGGGAAACTACTGGGACTAGTTTTTTGCAAATTTGTACACAGGAGTTTCCTGAAGAGCTCGTTCCAGCTAAAATATTTTCAGTTTTCTGTAACTTCCGGTTATACCGGAAATGGACTTCCTTATTATAAATGGAATCTTCCAATTTTTATTAAATTTTTGGAATCTACACTGAATTGCAATATAACTTCATGTAAGACATTTTATGTCTAAAGTGCGCCATTTTTGAGTTATTCCAGTTTTTTCGAAGTTTTTGGCAGATGCAGCCCTCCAGAAAAACAATTATTTTTCGAAATCCATGCTGGTCGGGCCAAATATTTTCAGGGTTTGCACAAATGAGACCTATAGATTCCCAAAACGTTGATAACTTTTCAAAAAAATTATACAGGGTGCTCAGAAATTGGCGCCGAGTTTTGCTATCGCTAAAATTCGATAACTTAATTGTTTTAAGTGGCAACCTCCCTTTTTGTCTTCACCAGTGGATTCTACGGTGAAAAGTAAGGGGACTTTGTAATTTCATCCCTACATCTAAAATGAACGGTTTTTGTAGAAACTTGAAAAAACCGTAATTTTAGTGGTTATTAGAGAATTTTTAATTATCAGTTGGCTTTGGTTTCAAGAAAACCAGAGTTCGCTATTTTCGACGCTACAGCCCACGAGTGGGGTTTCCAGTTAAAAATTTTCGTCAAAACCCGAACTTCACGCACGATTTGTAATTTTTGTAATTGATAAAAATTACAACAGTAAGAGATAAATCAACAATTCAACAATATTAGAGGAAAAATAAGAAACACAAAAATGAAAAATTTATCAAACTACATTAAATGTTCGAACTGGTTGCCCCCAACTTACAAACATTTATGAATACTTCTTAAAAACCCGGCATGAGTGGCACTCCGAATTTCTTGCAGAGAAAGAGATCGAAATGCATTATCAACTCTTTCCTGGCAATCTTCTTTTGTTGTGAGCGGCGAAGCATACACAATATCTTTTATACGGGGAGGCCATTGATGGGGTCCATTGTTTGCTATCCCACGATCCTCAAAGTGATTTTGTAATAGTTATTTACGTCATTAGTCCGGTAAAACAGATATTACGTACAAATAAGTAATTAATTTATTGCGCAATGAGTACGTAATATCTGATACCGGACTAATGACGTAACGCATTTTACTTCATACTGAAACTAAAATTTAAAAAAATTATAATAAACCGAATCTGATTCAAACTTACGTCAATTTACACAAACAACCGCTAGTTGGCATGGCTAGAGGGTTGCTAGGGACGCTTAGTTTGTTTACTTTTGTGATTCGCCAATAAATTAAAAATGAATGAGAAGCATTCCAAAGAAATTTTGCGAAAATCTAAAGAAGCTACGGCTAATCTTATTCCCGTGAAGTCGGAAGGGCGGTATAAAAAAGAATATGACGTGTTTACAGAATGGCGGCAGCAAAACTCGTATAATGCTGAAAAAACTGATGAGGATGTTATCTTGGCATATTTGTATGATTTGGTAAGTTTTTTTTTGGCATTTTAAATATTTGTATTACAACTCCCTTCATTTCTAGTCTAAATAATATTGTGGTACTTCTTTGTGGAGTAAATATTCCATGGTAAAAGTCAATGTTGCTCGTGTTTGAGAATATTGACATTTCAACATTCCTGAGACTGAAACAGTTTTTAAAACAAATCAGTTGGTCACCATGCTAAACAGGCACAAACTCTCAGCCGAGAAGAAATTTATGAATTTCTCAGAAATGCTCCGGATAAGGATTATCTTCTGACAAAGGTAAGAACTTTTTTAAGCACTGAGAAGCAACTTATTTAGCAAACGTTTTCTATTTTTAGGTGGTTTCTATGATTGGAGTTGCTGAAGGCTGCCGCAGAGAAGAACTTTACGAAATGTCTCTAAGCGTTATAGAAATCACCGTTTCTCAAATGGTTACGGGTATTTACTGTAATTAAAGAAGCTGACGGAATTAAATGTTTGGAGCTGTATTAAAAATATGTCAATTTACGACCAAAAATTAAGCTGTTTTTGGGCTACCGGCATGGACAGTGCTTCAATCAGAGAGCTGGAATTCACACAATTGGTAGAGTGGCAAGAAATATAGCAAAGTTTTTGGGTTTAAAAAACCATGAAATCTACACCGGACATTCGCTTAGACGAACAGGTTCTACTCTCCTCGCTGATTCTGGGGCTGATGTTTCTGTTCTAAAGCGTTTTGGAGGATGGAAAAGTAACACCGTCGAAGAAAAATTTGTTGAAGATTCTCTTGAAGGAAAAAACAGAATTGCTCGCATGATTCAAGGTGGAGAAAGTTTTGCTAAAGTCGTTGCATGTCGGCGAGAAGAAGCATCTTCGTCAGAAATTGTATCTGAAAGCAATTCAAACCTCAAATTTAACTCCAAAAGAAATATGAGTGTAAAGACTCAAGCATTTATTGGTACTAATACTCTATCCTTACCTGACTGTGTGGAAATTCCTTCAATCCAAATTAGTGGAAATGAAAACTGTACCATTAATTTTAATTTTGCCTTACCAAAATGTTCTTAGTTTCTTGTTTGTTTTTTATAAATTTGTTAATAAATTTGTTCTGCAAAGGTGGCTTTGAATTGAGTACTGTAAAAACGCGTTTTACAGTACAGTGCAGTATGACGTAAAACGGTCTATAACAGTACAGTATGATGTAAATGTTATTTACATGCGCACTTCTATGAGGTCCGATTCCAATTCAAATTTAGTGGATGTAAATAATTTTGTAAAATTTCGAGATATCTTTCGCCTGAAATAAACAAGAATTTGAAACAAAATTCCCCCCCCCCTCCCCCCAATCTCCAACAAGCTTACCATTCAAATTTTCATTATAAAAATGTACCACTAGCACACCATCATTTTTTATTGTAGCAAAAACATTAAAACTCCAGTAACCTTGAAACTGTCTTTCACGAAATATGTGAGGATTAATATCACTCCAATAATGGGAATTATGCAGGTTAAACATTCCATTCTTCAGAAATTTCGCCTCATCCGTCCAAATCAATTTTTGTAAAAAATCTTCGTCTTCCTGAGTTTTAATTAATATAAATTCACAAAAATCTATTCTCTTTTGATGGTCACCTGCCCTTAAATTTTGTACTAATGACCATGAATACGGATGGAACTTATGTTTCTTTGGAATCCTGTGAATACTTATCTCAGGTATTCCCAAATCTCTTTCCGCATCTGTTAAGGAATTTTCAGGATACGCTCTGAAGTATCCCAAGACAGTAACTTCATTTTCTTCATTATTTACGACAGGTTGAATTCTTTCTTGCTTTGCAACAAATGGCCCATGGGTTTTACAATTATGAATGAGCCGCGTCAGGGTGTCATGGGTGGGCTTTGGTCTATCTGGATATCGCGAACGGAAGGTTTCGCGGCTCTTTTGATAACCTTGCTACATTCCCCGTATATTACTAACAAATTAAAGTAATCTTCATTACTAAATCCTAAACGGGACATGATTAACACTTTTGCCACGCTTAAACGTAAAATTATTTGCAATTCTTGTTTGTTGACACTTTAGCTTTTGTTTTTTGTTGGTTTCTTCACACCAAAGCCAACTGATAATTAAAAATTCTCTAATAACCACTAAAATTACGTTTTTTTCAAGTTTCTACAAAAATCGTTCATTTAAAATGTAGGGATGAAATTACAAAGTCCCCTTACTTTTCACGGTAGAATCCACTGATGAAGAGAAAAGGGAGGTTGCAATTTAAAAAAATTAAGTTATCGAATTTTAGAGATAGCAAAACTCGGCGCCAATTTCTGAGCAGCCTGCATAATTCTTTTGAAAATGTTTTCAACGATTTTGGAAGCTATAGGCCTCATTTGTGCAAACCCTGAAAATATTTGGCCCGACTCGCATGGATTTCAAAAAATAATTTTTTTTCTGGAGGGCTGCATTTGCCAAAAATTTCGAAAAAACTGGAATAACTCAAAAATTGCGCACTCTAGACATAAAATGTCTTACTTGAAGTTATATTGCAATTCAGTGTAGATTCCGAAAATTTAATAAAAATTGGGACATTCCATTTAAAATACGGAAGTTGGAGTCCATTTCCGGTATAACCGGAAGTTACAGAAAACTGAAAATATTTTAGCTGAAACGAGCTCTTCAGAAAACTCGTGCAAATTTTGCAAAAAACTAGTCCCAGTAGTTTCCCGTATACATATCGACTCAGCTCGTCGTGAAGGACCCTGCACTATTCTTTTGTTTGTTAGTATCTCGCTCTTAATCAATATGTTTTCTATTAACAATTTTCGGTGAGGATAATAAATTGTAGATTATCTTTATGTATATTATAACTTATGGTTATAATTATAAGATTGATATTTTTTTCAAGATAAATGTTTCAAGTACTGAGTGGTAAGATAACGAGGTTTTCGAGTTTTTTTTTGGTTTAAAGGCTACTTTAAACTAAATCACAAGAGGTAAATTAAGTAGTTTTATCAAACAAATCATTATCTATATTACAATATCGTGTAAGTAGTTTAGAAAAAATATAACACTCGTATGTGGTCTAAAGATGAATTGACTATTTTCACAAATACGTAAATTCATTGTTTGTTATCACCTGATTTCTTCAAGTAGTAGAAAGCCCTTTTATCATCAACGTTTATCGCTTGCTCGGCTATAAAATGGCTTGGTTTAATCCTAACTGATCAGTTTACTACTACCTACTATGAAGATGATGCTGGCGATTACTCTTGCCGCTTTTGTGGCGTTTGCAGCAGGTAAGTTTAATTTTTAAATTTGTGCAATATGTGACAATAATACTGTATGTAAGTTTATTAAATGCAATTTTAAAAATTATAATTTATCCAAAAGTACTAAAACGAGCTAAAACTTTCAAACTGTATTTTAGTTCTACGTTTTGTGATTGTTATATGCATATTACTTCATAGGATTAAACGACCTACCAGTCTTACGTATTGTTATAACACAATTTTCATTAAACCTCTTTTTCAGCCGTACCTGCAAAACCAGCAATACACGCAGACATATACAGGAATATACTTGCTACAGAAACCTCCCGCATCGTTGGAGGACAAGTAGCTGAAAGGCGCCAATTCCCTTACCAAGTATCTGTACGTTGGTCATTCTTGGGCACTGCTTCTCATATTTGTGGAGGAACTCTTATCAACGAAACCTGGGTGCTTACTGCTGGTCACTGCAAAGCCTATAGCATTGGTAGCTACGAAGTTGCTCTAGGTCTGTTGAATCAAGGTGAAAATAATGAAGATGTTCAAATAATTGAAGCAGCAGATTTTATTGTTCATCCCAACTATCCCGGGTAAGTCATATATTTATACGACTTTTAAAACTAATTTCAGTAATTTTCGTCAAAATAAATTATTTATTAATAGCTATATAATATTGAAATTACAGAGGTGTTGCAGCCAATGATATTGGTCTCATTAAGCTGAAGAGCCCTGCAAATTTGACGGCAGCAGTACAACTCGCACCTTTGCCAAACGCAGATGAATGTAGCCTAATTGAAGCTGTAAACCTTTCTGGGTGGGGTTTAACTTCAGTTATTCCAATTCCACCAGTAGGTTTAAGATGGGCCCAATTACCACGTATAACAAATGAACGTAAGCACATTATTTTAACATTAACCGTTGTTGCTGCGTCGATGAGATTGAAAAAGTCAGAATCAGCTCAGAGTTACAACGATGAAGTTTTTTTCAGTGTTTTAGCATAAGTATTGAAAATTAACAAATGGTAATTTTAATTTTAGAATGTGCTGCTGATCTGACTGCACTTCTGGGTAGTTCTGGACCTTTGGATGATACAATGATATGTACCGGTTCAAATGAAGGAACAACACAATCTGCATGCTCTGGAGACAGCGGTGGTCCTCTCGTTTTGGTACAGAATGGAACATTAGTTGGAGTAGTATCGTGGGGTATTACTCCCTGTGGAACTAGAGGAGCTCCCTCTGTTTACACCAATGTTTGCAGCCACCTTGATTTCATTAATTTGCATATATAATTCTACCCGAAGTGAAAGACCTCGACACCTTCGGGTATAAGAGGTGAAAGATTAAACAACAATTCGTAATTTGATGTAAATACACGTATCAGTAAAGATTATTCTTATGTTTTTATTTCGAGTTCTATTTGTATCGCTCTACAGAAGATGTTTGTCTAATTTTTTATTTGAAAAAGATATCATGGTACACTGAGGTTTTTTACTACATCGTTTACTACTATGGTTTGTCTTTGCATTTGCCAATGAGTTACCGAGCACCCCTGAGCGGTGACGCAAAATTGTTTTTTTGCAATTATCTCGTAAACGGTGCACCGGATGAAATATGTTACTTGAGCCAAACGGTAGGGAATAAAATTTCGAACAAAAAAGTTCAAGTGCATTTTTTCCGTAAAAGCTATAGTTCGCGCTCAATGGAGGCAAGGAGAAGGGAGTGAAGTTTAACGCGCTGGGAGAAATTTATAGTTGAGTTGTACAACTCAGCGTCACACTATACCTGGAGGGAAGGGGAAAAGAGAAGTGCGATAAATATAACTTATACAGAATGTTTGTTGGAGATAGGAACCGATTAACTTATATTTCAGCGTTAAAAAATTAATTATTTGTCTAAAAAGAAATGTTGATATATGTTCAACTTAGAACTTAAGATATCGAATTGGGTTTTTTTTATTTGAAAAAGGATGGATGGAAATTTTAAACAATTCAAGAAATTTTATAAACTCTTTTCGAACGCCGCCAAAAGTTAATTCAAAGTTTAGTAATTTTTTGCATCTTAAAATTTTCATAAAGTTTGCACCAGGGTTCTGAGTTGGCGCTGTTAGAATAACCATTCGAGTGCGATCAGCAAAGTTAATCATAGCTCTGCCTGGTCAGTACTTGGCTGGGTGTCCGAAAGCGAGTCAACGCGGTACCTCGTGCTTTCGGAATGGCGCGCAAACAGGTGGTTCCCGATCTTGGGCTAAAGAATTAGGATTTCCCTGTAGTAAAGATACAAACCATTTTGCTTTGACATTGTAGTGTCAATGCGGTGCTCACATCCGCCTTCGCAGCTGACTATAGGGGGCGCTACGCTTAGTACGAAAAACATGCTTGAAATTTGAAAACGTTTAGTTCATAGATAAGAGCAAGATGACTGGAAGGGTTATGGTGTTGTCACTCGAGTTTGATATGGGCGTCACGAAATGTTTGGCGGAGAGATGGCGCAGCAGATCATAGTTACTAAAAAAATTGCGTTTGCGCGTCAAATTTGAAATCCGCAAGCAATGCTATTCTAACCTTACTTTGTTTATACTGTGATATTATACTGTCATAACTCAAGAATTATAAGAACATTATAGTGACAACTATTCTCGATCATATTTTCCTATAATTCATTATTTATTGCAATATTGAAAAGGTTAATAAACTACTCAAAAGAATTAAGGGGTCAAAATTTCAAATGATTGAAGTTTTTTTAGAGCCGATGGCATTTTAATGAAACTTGGTATACGCATTGTCGAAACATTTCATTTAATGAAATGCTATAAAAACTGAATATCATCTTAACATCTACCACATCATTGAACACTATAGCCGATATCATAAGGAAGGTATACCTTCTGAAAAAAGTGACCCCTTAATTCTTTTGAGTAGTGTATTTAATATAGCCTGAAAATGTATATCTTCGCCCTGATTATCACTGTAGCGAGCACTGTAGTTATGGAATTTAACTTGGGGAAAACGATCGTTAATGCGAGGAAGCGGTAAAAGAGAAAATAAAAAAAAACGTGTAACTATCGCCATGCATTCAAGAAAAATTTAGAATGGTAGCACCACTGCACGTGTTTCCAAAATACTCCGATATAGCACAAAAATTTAAAATAAAAAGTGAATATCCAGGTAAAGTATAGCTTATTATACAATATATTTTGGTTGCTTTGGATTATGGTTTTTTTTTTTCTTAGACGTGATTGGCAAAGTAAATTATGTTCTATGGTGATTGGTGCCATTGATAGTTGTCACATACCAGTGAAAGTGCCTGCAGATCAACAGGACAGCTATCTAAACCGTACATTTTTTCACTCGATTATTCTGCAAGGAATTATGTACTAGCAAAACGAATATTCAAAAACATTTGTAGGATTTCCTGAGTCTGCTCATAATGCTAGGGTAAAAGCAATAAATTACTAAACTACACGAAGGGTAATATCAATACTTCATTTTAGGTGCTGAGATACTCCTTCTTGCATAAAAGTGTGGAACAATTTGGGGCACAGAAATATTTCTATGGAAAATACCATTTGGTTGGGGACTCCATATACCCCTGTCAAACATGGTTAATGACACTATACAAGTAGGTATTATCTATCATAAATTTTAATGCAATGTTTTATACTTACCGTGTTACTGTCTGGTCTTTAATTTGTATTTTGTAAATAATCAATATTTTAAATAATTATATATTGTTATTTATAGGGATAATGGAAAATTGTTGAAAAGGCAGAAAGAGCACAATAAAAGCTTGAGTAGAGTATTGGTGGAATTCCAACAGCACACACAGCTAAACAGGAGCGCCTGCTAACAGACAAGGATGTGCCTACAAGTTTCCAAAGGTGCAACTACAACATACAAATGGCTCTTTTTAGGGCCCAAAACTCGTCCAAAAAAGAATTTCTAAAAGTAGAGTCTGTAATCGCTAATTTAAAACAATAAGGAAATTAACAGAGTACAAGAGTGTGTTTTTAGTAATAAGCTTTGGACATATGTTAGCTTTAAAAATTTGATTGACACTTAAATGACACCCTGTGTATTTAAATGTGCCCTTGTTAATATGCTTGTATGTTGCATTATACAGAAATATACAATAAATGTGCATTTAACTGTGGTGTCTTTATTCTGTATCATTGTACCTTAAAAATGTCGTTAACAACTTAAAATTTTAATTAAAAATTTAAATGATTCAGATTCAAAAATATTGGCAATCTCCTTTTTCTGCTGAAATTTGAAATTTTCAACTCCACAAATACCTAACAGCACCTTATTTTTCTGTGCTCCTGGTAGTACTTGGTTAGCATATTGTTTCAGGAAACTTATATTTTTCCTTAAATAATTTTTATGCAACACCTTTTTCCTTCTATGTATTCCTGATACCAACTGGGTAAATTTTGATCCCAAAAGTTGAGATAATTATTCAGAAAATTAATTATTGCACCACCTTCTTGTCCTTCTGTAATCCTGATGGCAATTCTCTGAAATTTGATTAAAAAATTAAGGTTTTCGAGCTTGAAATTTTTACTAGTTGCTACCTCTTTGCGCTTCTGTGATCCTGATACAAATATTGTCTGAATTGATTTTAAAATTGAGGTTCTCAAGCTTGAAGTTTTTTCCTTTACTATCAGGATCACAGAAATGGGAAAAAGTAATATATTACGAGTATTTATTGGATTTGAAATTCTGACCATTTGCTATTAGGATCACAGAAGTGTAAAGAGATCATCAATAAGCAAAAATTTTAATTTTGAAATTAAATTCTAAACTAAATTCTGACCATTTGCTATTAGGATCGCAGAAGTGTAAAGAGATCATCAATAAGCAAAAATTTTAATTTTGAAATCAAATTCTAAACTACATTCTGACCATTTGCTATTAGGATCGCAGAAGTGTAAAGAGATCATCAATAAGCAAAAATTTTAATTTTGAAATCAAATTCTAAACTAAATTCTGACCATTTGCTACTAGGATCGCAGAAGTGTAAAGAGATCATCAATAAGCAAAAATTTTAATTTTGAAATCAAATTCTAAACTAAATTCTGACCATTTGCTATTAGGATCGCAGAAGTGTAAAGAGATCATCAATAAGCAAAAATTTTAATTTTGAAATCAAATTCTAAACTAAATTCTGACCATTTGCTATTAGGAACGCAGAAGTGTAAAGAGATCATCAATAAGCAAAAATTTTAATTTTGAAATTAAATTCTAAACTAAATTCTGACCATTTGCTATTAGGATCGCAGAAGTGTAAAGAGATCATCAATAAGCAAAAATTTTAATTTTGAAATCAAATTCTAAACTAAATTCTGACCATTTGCTATTAGGATCGCAGAAGTGTAAAGAGATCATCAATAAGCAAAAATTTTAATTTTGAAATTAAATTCTAAACTAAATTCTGACCATTTGCTATTAGGATCGCAGAAGTGTAAAGAGATCATCAATAAGCAAAAATTTTAATTTTGAAATCAAATTCTAAACTACATTCTGACCATTTGCTACTAGGATCGCAGAAGTGTAAAGAGATCATCAATAAGCAAAAATTTTAATTTTGAAATCAAATTCTAAACTACATTCTGACCATTTGCTATTAGGATCGCAGAAGTGTAAAGAGATCATCAATAAGCAAAAATTTTAATTTTGAAATCAAATTCTAAACTAAATTCTGACCATTTGCTATTAGGATCGCAGAAGTGTAAAGAGATCATCAATAAGCAAAAATTTTAATTTTGAAATCAAATTCTAAACTAAATTCTGACCATTTGCTATTAGGATCGCAGAAGTGTAAAGAGATCATCAATAAGCAAAAATTTTAATTTTGAAATCAAATTCTAAACTAAATTCTGACCATTTGCTATTAGGATCGCAGAAGTGTAAAGAGATCATCAATAAGCAAAAATTTTAATTTTGAAATCAAATTCTAAACAAAATTCTGACCATTTGCTATTAGGATCGCAGAAGTGTAAAGAGATCATCAATAAGCAAAAATTTTAATTTTGAAATCAAATTCTAAACTAAATTCTGACCATTTGCTATTAGGATCGCAGAAGTGTAAAGAGATCATCAATAAGCAAAAATTTTAATTTTGAAATCAAATTCTAAACAAAATTCTGACCATTTGCTATTAGGATCGCAGAAGTGTAAAGAGATCATCAATAAGCAAAAATTTTAATTTTGAAATCAAATTCTAAACTAAATTCTGACCATTTGCTATTAGGATCGCAGAAGTGTAAAGAGATCATCAATAAGCAAAAATTTTAATTTTGAAATCAAATTCTAACTACTTGCTATCAGGAACACAGCAACGATGTAGAGGTTTGTCAAAATTATTTTCAAGTATAGTTTAAAATTTTAACTATTTGGTAACAGGATTACAGCAATACAGGGATATTAATTTTGACCACTTGCCATCAGATGTATTTTAGCAATTTTATTATAAACGACAAAATCGATACTTAAAACAAGCTGATTGTTGCAAAATATTAATTTTATTTCTTATATTTTTATTACAATTTTGTAATTAACACTTTAATAATACGTAAATACAATAATTAAATTTAATACAAAAAGTTTCACTTTTTCACATCTTGAAAGGATGAGAAGTTCCCCGCTACAAGGCCGATTGATGATTCCGAGTCTTCGCAATTGAGATGCCTTTCCATTTCTTGCTCCAATAACAACCTGAAATTTAAAAAATACATCAGTGAATTAGCTATTAGAATTATATTAACAAAAAGAAATCAGGTTAAGTATAAACGAAAGAAGGTGGAAAGTCTCTCGCACATGTAAAAAGCTATGTAAACTCGAAATTATGGAAAAACAAATGTAATTTAAAAAGTGTACCGGTGATATTAATCAAAAGTTAATCGGGCAAGAAAGATAGAGCTACCTACCATAAGGAATGTTGTTTTAAGTCGCTGTTTTTCACATCTTCAAGGACACAAGCTCTTCAATAGGTGATGATTCCCGATCTTCATAATTGAGGTGCTTTTTACATTTTGTGCTCCAATGGTCACTTAAAATAAACAAATTTACAATCAATAAAGTAATTCTCTATAAGTAAGCTTTTAGAATTATATGCTAACAAAAGGAAGTTATCATAACTGCTTTCCTACCCAAGACATCAAATATCCCTCCAACAACTGGCAATGCAGTAAACTAAACATCAAACTCAGAAAACCACCAAAAAGGATTGAACTGTATTAGTACTCGGGTACACCGACAAGTTCTTGAAAGTAGTATATTTTATGTGACGGTCACGAGTCCAGTCCTGCTGTCGGTAGTGTTCTAATAATGATGTCAATAGGGGCAGAATCATCGTAAAAGCCAGCAGATCCAAAAGAAGCGATATGAAAACAACGTAAACCATACAGTCCACTTTTGCCTGGTTATTTTTGCAATTTTTTGTTTCTGCCTCATTCTGCTTCTTCATCATTCAATATGCTCAAAAAGAGAAGTGCAGAACAATTTTCTAATTACGTTTCACTTTTTCTAAATGCTTTCTTGGCACACCCTCGAGTAAATTGTCACACCTTAATTTAATCACTAATTTTTAATTACACCAAAAATGTAAACACAAAATAAGTTAAAAACTGATTAAAAATTAAACTTTTAGGTTAAAGCTTTGCCCATTTTTAAAGGTTAGGTTACTTACTCGTCTTTAATTTTCTGCTGGTAGTCTGTCTTTTTACTAAGTTGAAGTTTCTAATAAATTGCGTTTTGTAAATTACATTGGCGTGTTAATTAATAAATAACCGAAGTATGCTTTTATTGTCTCGTCAAAAGAACATTTCAGGAGAATTAGGTTAAAATTCACGGACACTGTTAGGGATAAATCTTCACTGCTGCCCTCTCGCGGACGTGCTTCATAAGCGCAGCAAGGGAACTGTTGCCTTAATAGACTCTTCGCAGTAATATAACCTATCTGAACGTATATTGGTTTGTGATCTGAACGCAACTCTAACCCACCTCTTCAGCAATTTAACCTAATCTTACTAAAGTTCTAATATAAAACTAAATTGACAATTCTTTATTTTTTAATACAATTACGACAGGATGATATGCACAAAACATGTTAAAAAAATAGGTCATAGATAAGTCCCTTGACATGAGCTAATTTCAAAGGTTTATGTTCTGTGATTTCAAGATGAGCAATGAGATTCAAAAGGGCGTGGATTGTATTTACAACAATAAATCTGGCTTCGTAATATGCAGCTGTTCATACTACGGCCGATGCAGTTGTTAATATAATTCATGTCATTTTGGAACTATATATTATTGATCAATTACAAAAAATTAAAACAAAAAAATTAAGGAACTTTACCTTTAGGAGACCTTTACAATACAAAAATGAGTATACAATATCTTTTCTATTCGTAATCTTAAAAAGCAGCTGCATCTTCTTCTGTATGGAGATGGCGATTTGTTTGCCTCCTCCAGTGGTAGTCTGAGAACGTCTTTTTCTTCCTACCCTTTACCGAAATATATTTCCCACTAAAAACTTTGTAATTGCTTTAAAAAATTTCTACAATTTAGTTTACTCTGAATTTCCTTATACCTTTTACATTGTTACATATTATATGCGTCCCAATCATTTGATTCCATGTAAACACTCCCAAAAAGAGAGAAAGAAAAGTACACAGATATATTAAGCCCCCAAACATAAGTTACTCTCGACAACATGTTGTTGATTTTCACTAGTTTCTCAATTATTTTTGGCAAATCCTTCCCGCCAAAGTTAAGTTTAGGGGCAATGCTACTAGCATAACAGTTAACTTTCATATGAAGGTGTTAGTTTTACCGTAAGTACATAAGAAATGAAAATGTCACAATTTGAAACTTGGGGAGGGGGGCTTTATATAACATATATAATATACAAAATATAAAAAGACAAAATAGCTAGTAGCAACCCTATCAGCAAAATTTGGGTGCGAAGAAGGGTCGTGCCAGTAATGGGCGCTTGGTTGAAAAAAAGGAGTTTTAACCTTGCGGTGATTGAGATTATAAACACAGAAAATAATATAGGGAGAGAAAAAACAAGTGCAACGGCAAAACTTATTGGTATCGAGGTCGATGGACCAAGAAAGTTTCCCAACACGCCAGTTGCCGTCCGCCGCCCAACTAGTCGACATGCCCCATCAGAGAACAGAGAAGGTGTCTCTGACGTCGATAATGAATAGGCAGTGGTCGTAATGGGCCCCATACCACGTATTGGGCTCTCCGGGGTCACTGCGCTCACAAGGATTGCAAAATGTGATGGCTCACTGCTGTCAGCTGGAGTCCCTCGCTTGTCGACCAGCGACAACGACCACCAACAAGTGATGCCGTTCAAACTCAGGGCGAAAATTGAAATGGAAGACTTATGCCGGTCGTGGCATAATCTCATAAGCAAACTTATAAGCTTTGTGCCTTGTAATAATGATTACAGGAAGTAGGCACATAAAGAAGACCTAATTCGATACTGTCCCACCCACTATACCAAATCGTAGAGAGAAAAAACGAGTGCAATAGCAAAACTTAGAAGTATCGAGGTCGGTGAACAAGTAAGCTTCCCCAACATGCCGGGTCGCCGCTGGCCACCCCTTTCGGGCTCCATACCAAGTATGTTAGGCTCTTCGAAGTCACTTCGTGTATAGCCAACTACCGCCCGCTGAAGTCACAAACTTGATCAGCGACAACAACCACTTCCAAGTAATACTATTCAAAACTCTCGAAAAAATAAATGGGGAAATTGGTGGGGCTTATGCCGACAATGGCATAATCTCATTAGAAAAATAACGAGATGCTGTGCGTGTACTCTTTGAACTTGAGAGGACAAATACGACAACTAATGTGCTATCTATAAATAAAGAAGAAACAAATAGCAGTGCTGTGAATAAAACTTGGGTTCGAAGAAGTGGTGCCAGTGACGGCATTTGGTCATAAAAAAAAGCTGTAAACTTCGCAGTTTGAAATTATGATCAAAGAAAAGAATGTAGGGCGAGAAAAAACGAGTGCAACAGCAAAACTTAGAAGTATCGAGGTCGCTGAACAAGTAAGCTTCCCCAACATGCCGGGTCGCCGATGGCCACCCCTTTCGGGCTCCATACCAAGTATGTTAGGCTCTTCGAAGTCACTTTGTGTATAGCCAACTACCGCCTGCTGGAGTCGCAAACTTGATCAGCGACAACAACCACTTTCAAGTGATGCTATTCAAAACTCTCGAAAAAAAAATTTGGGAAAATGGTGGCTCATGCAGACAATGGCATAATCTCCTAAGCAAACTTGTAAGTTCTGTGCTTTGTAATAATGATTACAAGAAGTAGGCACATAAAGAAGACCTAATTCGATACTGTCCCACCCACTATACCAAATCATAGAGAAAAAACGAGTGCAATAGCAAAACTTAGAAGTATCGAGGTCGGTAAACAAGTAAGCTTCCCTACATGCCGGGTCGCCGATGGCCACCCCTTTCGGGCTCCATACCAAGTATGTTAGGCTCTTCGAAGTCACTTTGTGTATAGCCAACTACCGCCTGCTGGAGTCGCAAACTTGATCAGCGACAACAACCACTTCCAAGTGATGCTATTCAAAACACTCGATAAAAAAATTGGGGAAATTGGTGGCTCATGCCGACTATGGCATCATCTCATAAGAAAATCAATGAGATGCAGTGCATGGGTGCACGCTTCCTTAAACAGAAAGGACAAGTACGTAATATGCTACTAGAAATAAAGATGAAACCATGTCAAAAAATCAGCCATTTTGTAGGTATTTAGAATTAAAAGAATCACACATACAAAAAGAAATAGTTACAATTATAACCCAATTAGAATAAATGGACAAGTAATTATAACGATAAGAGTTAAGGGAAGGTAATGGCTGCCTAATACACCAAGCTACAGGGAAATGCTACCCAACCCATAACGCGTTTTTTGTTATAATTAATTATATAAATATTCCCCTGTTAAGATTTGTAAATTAACAGTGATGTGGTAGAGATGTAAACGTATGCATTTGTTCAAGTTACTCATTATCTTACATACATGCATACCATGTTTCTTGAAACTCGCATCATTACAAGAAACAACACAAAGAACACAAAACTTTAAATAAGATAAAGGAAATTTTACTGTTCGAAAAAAGATGCATCTCTAACGGATTAAAATTAAAATTTAAATATTTTGATTTTGAGATTTCACCCTCAACCCTGCTGCTTCCAATGATAATTCACAAATGAAGAAGAAGACTTCCATCAGCGATCTACAATAAAAAAAATTGAGTAATAAGGAAATAGAATATTTACTTTAGAAATATCATTTTCAAATTTATGGTTAATTAAATATTCAAAATAAAGCACAGAGGCCAGAATAAAATTATCCAAAACTTGATATATGAAAATATAAAAAGCAAAAGTCAAAGTAAAATAGCTTTGAAGTAAAAATTGCAAAAATTCACCTTCTGTTTTAGCAATTATTGTTCCGATTTTCATTCTGACTGCATTCTGAGAAGCACCGTGTAGTTGAAATGTAGAAACTCCCTCATGTTGCTCTCATTATGAACATCTGGAACATCAAATGTAAAATTAAAGATTGAAATTACAATGCACTAAATTGTTTGAAAAAATGTTTGCGAAAAAATCCTAATATTGAAGATACACTTTAGAAAATGCTAAAGTGTAATACATTGTCCAAAAAATTGGTCAAATTTCAAGTTCAAAACACCAAAAATTAAATAAACTAGAGCTTTGAATTACAGATAACTACCAAAATTTTTGATTAACAATAGTAATCCTCATACAAAATTATTGCGAATGCAGAATTCAAGCTGTCCGAGTACGAGCGAATTGCAAGTGGAGTTGTAACATTTGTTCTGATTTTGGTTGTTCTCCTTCTGACTGTGACTGCTTATTATTAGTCTCCATAACACATTTCTTCATAAATCCGAACTGCAGTCCTGTAGTGATCCTGTCTGGGAATCCAGTTCCTTTTCTGGCCCAACATCTTTGTAGTAATCCAATTGCTCAACAAATAAAGAAGCACACTGTAGTTATAACGTTGAAACTTCCTCAATGTTTGTTCACATTATGAATGTCTGCAAATTTTAATGTTAAATTAGAGTTTTAAATCTCAACACTAAATCATATAAAAATAATTGTCAAGCAACCGCTGCGAGACCTTCCTTCATACTCCAACTCGCACGTGGATTTAAATTTAAATGTTATGTGAACAGACTTTATAAATCAGCAAAAAAAATTCTGTTTGGCTGCCTTAGATGCGGTGGAGGGAGTGACTCATCCGATAATAAGAAGTAAATTATTATAAATTGAGCCGCCATTTTATAACGGTGAGAAATATTGAAAAACCAAAGACGTTCAAAATGAGGTATCACTTGACCCCTCGTCCTATTTAAGATTTTTGAGACAATATTTTTGAATGTTCCCGCTCTTTTGAGAAGGAGAGGGGGTACTAACATTTATTTTTTGTCCTCATGTGATACATCATTGGAAAACTAATTTAATGGACTTTAATGATAAGTACCAATTTTCTTGGTATAATAGTTCATGTGCGGTTGGGAAAAGGTTTATGTATAATGACTGCTTTTTGAATATAATTGGCCGCCATTTTGAAACGGTTTTGAGGTATCGATATTTTCTTTTTTTAAAGTTGTTGATTTTAAAAATACCTCTTAAACAACTTAAACCACCTTCCTATTTGAAAATCTCGAGAAATACCCCCCCCCCCCAAAACTACCCTTTCCAGAGCCACAAAAAATTTATAAATATTTTTACTGAATACCTAGTGTACCTACCATTTATATAAAAAATTTTTATCCCATGTAGATTCAAGATAAAAGATAGTGTGTAAGTATGTGTTCTGTTACACACTGTATAATATAAATAAAAATATTTTCATTTTATTATCATAAACGCAAGAATTATTCATATTTTTTGTATAAATTATTACAGCAGCGTGAATTTGCTCTCGATTTGCACTCGCCAAAAAGAAATTGTTATTTTTGTTTCAATAAAGTGTGCTGGCAACGCCTTATGTTATCTGTACGCTTAAAATATAATATGAAATAAATCGAATAGGCTAATTTCTGTTAATTTCTCGGCTCCCGAGTTAGAATTAGACAAGCAAAAGTTCTAATGAGCTTTTGACAAAAAGTATCACTAACCTAATTTTATATTTGAGGTGGAAAACTTGATAGGTTTTGAAATTTTAGAATAAAAAGAAATATCCAGATATTGTTGTCTTCAATTTAATATTTTTGGTTAAAATAAAAGCTAAACGGAAAATCTATTTTACTTCTCTATGAGAGAGTAGGTTATGGACTGGTGGATTTCAGGTTGTGTTTCTAGTCGAATGAGGACAAGTAGAAATTAAAAAGAAATCTTTAAAACGTACTGGATAAACACTTCCGCATTTAACATTAAAACTTCAAAAGTAATATTACAAATCTTACCTACCTTATAAGAAGTCACATTTGCAGAAAGATCAACCACTTCTTCCTTTATCAGACGTTTAATGAAAAGGGTTGGTAATGCATTGGAAATAGAAGGAATTCTGTCTATCAGGCTGAAAGCTGCAAAAGAAATAAACATTACCAAAAGCCATAATATAAATTATGTGCTTTCACATCATACAATTGAAGAAATACTTGTACATCAATCTAATTACGTATTTTTTTATATTACCTACCATAATTTATGCTACCACGGGATTTTTCGAAATATAATATAATTCCATTATTCCGTATTTCAAATTAATAGCAAAACGCCCCTTTTAAAGCGTTTAAGAAGTAAAATTATAGGTATGTAGGTAGTATTTGTACCTTTTTATGAATCTTCCTGTTTATTTTTAAATAAAATGGGTCCACTCTACATCTATACACCATACACGTTTAGCACTGCCCATAATTCTTGTACAATTTCAAGATTCACAAAGTAATACATTTTACGCAATTATGAATTAACAAATAATTTATAGAACAAGCGATCTTTACAGCTTTACCAACGTGAACTAATAATGTTATCAGAGAGAGGGGAAAAATGTACCAATCATAAAGCTTCTTTAGAAAAGACATCTGGCATTTGCGAACGAAAATTAACTGCAATGTCGAATGATAAACTGGTTTGTTATGCACCTGTTACATGTAAACATATTTAAACAAACGAAGAAACTGATAAGAACTGATAACATTCAAGTTTTCAGACACGTTGTTTAGAATTAGTTTTATTGAAATAATGAATTTAATTTAAACTAGTTGAACCAGTGGGCTACGGACTACGCTTTTTTGGTACCTTCTTTTCAAAAATAATACCCGCTGCGCGCTGTTTGCGTTGCATAATCTCAGCCGCAGCCGTATTTCACGCAAGTTGAGATTGGTCGAAGGGATTCGGATTTCATATACAAAGTGCGGCAACTAAATAGTTACAATCTGATATCTGCAAAAATATAAAAGATTGAGCAACAATTTTTTTTGATAAAATGGGACTGAAGGGGTCGTGTATTAGGCTAATATTCAGTTCTGCAAACCCACCCTATTTTAAAACTTGGAGGGTAGCTGAAGATTTTTAAATAAAATGCTGCATAATTTTTAATATCCGCATCAAAATAGGTACGGCCTCTATTTTTCAGATTCTTATAAAAACGTTGACTACCCCTACGAGATTATTTTTTTAGGGGAGGAATGAAATATTTTGTACATTTTTCACTCATTAAATTTTACTTGATTTAATTTTGGTTGTTTATTTTTAGTAGGTACATTTAAATAAAAACAATCTCGTAATGGTTTTTAATATTTACAGAATTTCATACAACTATTTATTTGGGTTGTTAATGTTTTTCAAAAAATCTGAAAAAATAATATTTTGATATAGATATTAAAAAATATTGAAAATTATATATCATCCCATTTAAAACATTCAAGTTACCACCATTCATTAAAACCGGGCAGCTTTTCAAAACTCACTATTAGCATAATGTACGGCTCCTTCCGACCCATAAAATAAAAAAAAAATGTTTCTCAATCTTTTACAGTTTGAAGATCCATATCAGCTTGTAACACTATTTAGGGCCCCAATGAAAGAATCCTGCAGAAATCTCAAACATTTGATTTAAACTAAAAATCCTTGAACTGTGGAATAACAACACTTTAAAATTACAGCACCCTTCCACCCAAGTAACTAAATACCAGATACGTATTTCGACAGAAACCTGTCAAAATCAGTGGTGAACTGACGAATAAATTAGGAGAACTTTGATTTTTTCAGAATAGATGCATCTTTATACGCTTTGTAACATATCAAAAGTCCACAAAATTCACCATCTTGAAAAAATGGCAGAACTGTTGCGACTTCCTTAATATTTTTTCGTAGTCTTAAATGTGTTCTAGAAAAACAGTTTAAAATGATGGTATTATTATCTAGTACAATAAAAAAAATTAAGGCTAAAATAGTACTGCTTCAATAGTTGCACTAGAATGTTGATCATTTATAAAATTCCATTTTACAGTATTCAACCTAGCAATTTTTTGCGCTTATTCGATACGAAATTTTCTTCTATTTTCAATGGTATAAGACTTGCATTCCCTCAGATAATACAATTTTTGAGAAAAACTTCTTTAATATTAGCAGACCCTGTATTCAAACAACAGCCTAGTAAGTAAGATTATTGCGAACAATTATTAAAATTAAATTTAAAAGTATCTACAAAAACGAAAATTCTCATTTGGTCAGCCTATAGTTAACAAACAGCAATGCAAGCAAAGTAGGTTCAATTATTACCTAATTTTCTACTATATCCTCTTCCTACGATCGGCCTTGACTTCTTTTAACTTTTTGGACCATAGAAAACTGTTTAATGTTTCGCCCAACACATACTGCTAAACCGAGTAAGGAAAGAAAGAACACAATTCAAAGTGGCAAATTTAAGACCTCCAGCACTGGATAAACCCAAAACCATGAGTAGGAGTGAACCCTAGAGCACTAAACGGTCGTAAAATTTACGAGGACTCGGTTTCGAATATACAGTTTCGAAGGTTTCCGCTTATGCATCGCTTATCATATTCACAGTAGCTGTTCATATCTGAGTTGTTTGGATACCCACGTACGTACATGTCGTTATAATTACCCCTTCCCATATTCTCTGGGCGAGTGTTTAGTATTTACGTTACATGTCGAGGTAGCATATTTTAGGAGTGTCTAGTGTTTATAGGTGGAAATGTGTGTTTTTGATGACATTATAAATATA
Source organism: Ctenicera cuprea (assembly GCA_958336395.1). NCBI lineage: Eukaryota > Metazoa > Arthropoda > Insecta > Coleoptera > Elateridae > Ctenicera > Ctenicera cuprea. Next base: position 2,521,479 of record OY284490.1, read on the forward strand.
GCCACAAGAAATTCCTTTGTGATCTATAATTCCAATAGAAACATAAATAATGTAAAATGGGAGCCTAGATTAACATTTATGCTGAATCTAAGTGAAGAACTGATTAAACCATGGTTAGAAGAACTGGTGAAACCGTGGTTAGAGATGCGAGTTAACACCTCATATTTGCAATGGTGGCCATATATGCCAAGATATATGCAGTATTTTGAAAATTAATATGCCAGATAAAAGACACACCCAGGGTGCAAAGAAGCCTACTATCTACAATTTGTACCCATTTTGTCTTGAAAGAATGACAACAAATCATTGTGGACGCTCCAACTGCCATATTTGTGGAGCACACCGAGCCAGTTGCTGCCAAAACTGCGCACAGTAATTTTTGATTTTCAATTATTTTTTGAGAATTTTTATTCATTAATATACACAAAAACCAACTGTACACTTAGCATGTGATAATAGTTTATTTTTTCAAAATGTTTCTAATTAAAAAAAAAGTAGTAAAATTTACGAGTGTTTAGTATTCATGCAGCTCCCAAGTATGTTTAGTGTTCTAGAGTTAATATTAAAGTTACCTACCACCATTTACATCTTACTGGGCCAATTGTTTAAGACAAATTGAATCGCAGAAACAAAATTTTAAAATCTTTGGTTTTTGGGCTATACAATCTCAAAGCAAAATGTTTAATATTTCTATTGGGTGTTACACATGTATGCGGATTCCTAAACGGTAAGTGATAGAGATTCGATTAAATGAAAAGTATTATTCAGCATCTCAAGTACTGCTATGATCCACATTCAAATCCTACAATTTTTGCTTAATTTTCAGTACAAACTAAAAAAACTAAAATGTTTAGTTTTTGCTTTTTGTGTGTAATTTGGTTATTATCAACAATATCGCAATGCGGTTTTGATATCATTGAGACACTGTTTTATAGGTCGTTAAATTTTCAGGATATTGACATTAACTTCGTTTTTTTAAATATGTGTCAAATGCAACAATTTCATCATTGGATAGAGCTCTTTTTCCTCTTTTCTCTGATCCATCCACATACCATACATAACAACGTAATGTGCCGTACACGCATAATTAAACACCCAGTATAATTTGTAATAATTTCACGTTATGCAGCAGTTAATGGTAAAAACAAATTGATATTCTCAATAGTTTAGAAAATAATGGTGCGGTGACACTTAAATGACTCACCCTGTATACTAGGATCATGATATTGTAGGTTGCTCATAAGAAATGTTCATGTTTGTTAAAACTTAATTGGCTAATTACCTTTATTGCAATCTCATTTAATCAATAAATTGAAATTCTACATAACCTAAATATAAAAAAAAACTAAGTAGACCTAAATGAAACATAGTGTCCCAACATATACCTAGCCTAGCTCCCTTACCTCCTGGGTAAACACCACCCCCTGTAACATAAAAACTTCCAAAATAATTTAAAGATCTTACCTTACCTATAAGAAGTCATGTTTGCAGGAAAAAGCATCCATTTCTACTTTTATATCAGATATACGAGTTCTTGGTGCATTGGAAAAGGAAAAAATTCTGTCTCCCCCCAACACAAGCTGTAAAAGAGATACAAATCAGCAAAATCCAATCAAATATATCATCTTCGTGATCATACAAACATGATACTAAAGTCATAAAACATACAGGACTAAAGTCAGTACTAACTCTTAAATGAATCAGGCAACCTGTTTTTTAGGTTCATCATTTCGAAAAATAATATAATTCATCCATAATTCTATTATTGTTTTAAAGAATTTTCACAATTTCAAATTAAAAGGTAAGCCCCCACTCACTTTTATTTACAAAACATTTTTAGGAAGTAAAATTATGTAAGTACCTATGTCTGTGCCTATATTGTGTAGAAATTGGTGTTTACTTACCCGTACACACCACACACGTTTAAAACTGCCTACAATTTTTGTACAATTTTAAGGTTTTTACAAAGTAATACAATTAACATATAATCAAAAGAATTAAAACATAACCAACATTCACCAAACACTCCGCGCAAACTAATAAAAGTAATCAGTGATAGGGGAAAATGTACCAATCACAGAGCTTTGTTATAACCGAATCTGCGCACCTGCAAACGAAAATTATTTGCAAGGTAAAACTTGTTAAACTGGATTTGTTACGTGACGTCATGATGTGATGTACCACATGTTACATAAAAACAAAACACGAAACTGATAAGCTGATAATGATAAAGATAGCATTGAAGTTTTGAGGCATGTTGTTTATTATTACTAAAATAAATTTTATTCAAATATTGAAATTAAGAAGAAATTGCCAGCGAGGGTTTTATAAGAATTCTGACATTTAGCAGAACTGCAATTTGAAACACCACTAAAGGAGCCCTAAAGAAAACTCAAACATTTAAGTTTAAACTTAAATTCTGAAGATTTTATAATGTACAAGTTTTGAAATTTGTTTTGATGCGTTAAAGAGAGTTACAGGCTTCTGAAGAAAGAACAGTCTAATCACTTTTTGTCCTAACTTTTGCAATAGTTGCACTAAAATTTTGAAATTTTATATGATTTAGTTTTACTATTTTTACTTATTTTTGTTTGAATAAGTGCACCAGAGGTGTCTCGTGTGGGGTGTCACGTAATATTTGCTTCCCAATATTTTAGATCTTTACAATTTTAGAAGTTTTGTCTAGAAAATCTTATTCTCCATACAAAAATACACAAAAACGGTGCTCTTGTTGAAAGTCGCTATATCTAACAGTTATCAAGATAATTCAATGTTTTTGTAAAATGAAGCTCTAAGCGAGGATCTAAGTGTTTTCTCAAGGTTTCAAAATAGTTTATACAAACTTTGAGAGCAAGTTCTACACATGAAAACGATACAAAAATTCCTATAAAAATTCGTAAATGCTTCCTTACAGAGGTACTGTTATCGGTTCGGAAATGGAAATTATTAACAATTCAAACTAGCCTCCTCAGGAGGCTGTAACTCCGTAAACGAGCAGTTCCGGACCCATGTTTATGGGTATACTTATTTGAATCTTTCGATCCTAATTCGAATATGCAAAAACATGCATATTCGAATTAGGATAAAATTCTGAGTCTATTTATGCCATTTAAGTGAAGTTTTGAAATTCAAAAAATATGTTTTGTTGGTAAAAACTTTGAGGATGAGTTCTACGTTTTACAAATCTGTTTAACAGTCGCTTTTAACTTTAATTAGTTCATGTTACATGACGTACTGCAATTTAAATAATGGCGCGGTTCTACAGCCAATCAGAAGAACAGTATTTTAAGACCTATGCTATAACGCGTGTGATCGTAATAAATGCCTGCTGATTATGGTTTTGGTTTAGATTTCCTAACCTCAAATATGTAGAATATGCTCGCTACTTTCTTGTAGTAATATTTGTGATATATTCTTGCCGTACCTAAAAGAGAAATTCAATAAACGTAGTGAAGGCATGCGGTCGTTGTATTTTTACAATAAGTGTACTGTTATATAAATTCAATGTGTTGGTTGTGGTTAATTAAATATGCTGCATTTTAGTTAAAAACCATTTCTAAACAAGCAGGTGAATGTTTTATATTTTAACCGTTTCCAACTTACAGTTTCACCACTTACTGTCGCAGCTATGGGAGACAACTGGAATTTTCCATCACCAGTTGCACCTCGACCATTGAATTCTGTTCACGGCAACGATAATTATTCGTGCACGCATTATCAATCGTGGAATCACCCCACTGTTGTAGTGCCACCTTATCCTCCACCTGCAAGTCCTTCCTTAGCACCACCACCATCATTTTCACAACCACCGCCTCCAGCAAACCATTATCCGCAAAACTATCATTCCTATAGCAACGATTATTCAAGTTATTCTGCTCCCAGTAATAATTTTCAGGATCCATATTATGGTTCCTATCAGAGCTCTGACAATTATGCTTCTTATAATTACCCCCCACCTCCAACTTACAAATACAATGGTTATTCTGATTATCCACCTTCTAATTACCAAAATACGCAAAGTTTCAATAATTCAGAGGATACGTATAGTAACAGAAATGGTTCGTTAGGTTATAATTATAAAGACGAATTGGAATCTTATAAAATGATGCAAGACAATTCGAATAAGCGGTTGGACAGGGATGTTGATAAATACGATCACAGATATGATGACAGACGGAGAAATGACGATTTTAAAAGAAAGTATTCTTCAGAATCTGGTTCTAGTAGATTTAATAAGAGACGATCACGATCGTGCTCACCTGTAAGCAGTCGATATGAAAAATCAAAGGAACCATCTAAATCTAGGGAACATTCAGTCTGCTCTGTTAACCGTACTATTTTAGACAAAACTAAAAGTGAGCGTGATTTAATATTATCTAAGTGGCGTAAGAATTATTGTGCAACTAGAGAGGAAGTTTGTAATAAAATTAAGGAGTTATCCAAAGAAAGCCAGGATCAAATTTTGGAAAAAGAGAAAAAGATTTGGACTAGAACTACACCAGCTGATTTGTATTACTTAAAAGATGAGAATAATTCTAAAGTTACCAATGCATCTGAAAGATTATTGAAAATTTGTGACATGTTCAAAGAGACATTAGTTCTAAGAACACAAAAAATTAACGAGAAAAAGCCCAAGTATGAGCCGCCACCAAGGAAGAACAGGGCTAGACTTTGCAAACATAAGTGTAAGTTTTTTTTTTACTTTCTCATGGTTTCATGATAATTTTTTGAAATTTCGAATACTACTTAATTTACAAATTTTTCAGATTAAAATTTTCTACAAAATTTCGAAAATTACAGAATTAGCAACATTTACAATATTTTCCAGATTTTAGATGTTTACGAAATTTTTGAGTATCTTCAAAATTTCCAAAATATATTAAACCAATTTACAATAACTTCAATGTTTTTAAAATTTTAATTGTTACGAAATTTCCACGTTTTTCAGGTTCAACTTTTCCAAACATTTGCAGTGCTTTCTAGCTTTTTATATTTACGAAATTTTCGAGTTTCAGTATCCTCAAAATTGCTTAAATATATTTTCTTTAAATTCAATAATTTTTATATTTCGAATATTACTAATTTTCAACAATTTTTCAAAATCTAATTTACCTAAAGTGATGAAATTTTTAAATATTTGAATATTTCCGCCTATTAGTGTAGCGGCCTAGGTGCTGCACTTTCAGCAAGCCGAGCCGCCTAGGGTTTGATTCCCGGGCGAAGTACCAACGGATTTTTAAAGTTTTCTAAATTTCCAAAACATCTTAAAATATCAGGGTTCGGAATTAGTCACTATTTTATGTAAAAGTACATATTTTAACATGCAGTACGTATTTGTACATATTTTTCTAAATTTGTACATATTAGTACGTATTTTTAAATTTTTCCCGCAATTTTGTTCATTCGGTCATTTGCGAGAACAATCGTCGGAATAAATTCGGCTTTAAATGTAGTTTATTTTTATTAATAGAAGCGGCAAATTTGAAATAATGGCTACTCAACATAATTGCCAGCAAAAAGTCGTAAATGAAAGATCCATTGCAGCTTTATATGTGTGTTGGGATGAACTAATCCTGCTCTTTAACCTTCAACGATAATAAAGAAAGCTAGCAAGATGCACGTTTACAATATTAAACAAAGATGCAGCATCGCTATCGGCGCATTCCCAGTATTTTGTGTAGGTGTGTTGTATACATAACAAATGCTGGTGAAATGGCGGTAAATGGCTGAATAGTGAATGTGCAAAATCAAGTGCTGTGTTTTTGTGCTTATTTTAACAGAATATCATCATGCCGTGCAAATTTAAAGACAGTTGGCTAGTGGAAAAATTTAATGGTGTTCAAGTTGCCGATTGGGGTAGAAAATATGATGAAACGCATATCTACTGCAACGCCTGTGAGAAAAAAATTAGTGTTGTGCGGGGAATACAAGCAATTCAACAGCACAGTTCCGGTGAAAAACACCAGCAAATGTGTAAAATAAAACTGGACGAAAAACAGTTACATTTAACACAAGCGTCAACAGAACTCGGATCGCAGTTAATAGCTACTTCTGCAAAAGAACGTGCACTACGTGCCGAGTTGTTATATGCGATGAGGATTGTTGTAAATAATCAGTCCATCAATTCTGTTGAGGGATGTAAAAATTTCCTTACTACCATGTTCCCGGATTGTGAGTGGTTAAAACATTTTAGCCTCTCGTCCAAAAAATTACATTACATTATCACTGAAGCCCTGGGACCGTATTTTAAAAGGCAAACGCTAGAAGATGTAAAGGGTAAGAAATGCTATAAACAAGCGATACTTACTTATTTGTTAAACTAAACATTGCACTGGTTTTAGGTTTTTACAGCTTACTATATGATGAAACGACCAATAAAGGTTGCCATAAAGAATTACAAATTAAAATTCGTTATTGGTCAGAAGAAGAGAACACGGTATTAACAAGACATTTACAAACATTTTTTATTGGTGGTGCTACTGCAGAAGTTTTGAAAACGTACATTCTTGAAACTTTAAGTGGTCCTTATCTTTCCATAAAAAATCTATTGATGTTAGGGAGTGATGGGCCAAACGTTAACAAGAAAGTATGGCGAATTATTAATGAGGAAGTTAAAACATTAAGGCCTAAAAGTTTAATAGATATTGGAACGTGTAATATACATGTAATACATAATGCATTCCAGCGAGGGCTTGACAAATGTGGTATTGTTGCAAGTGATTTACTTATAGCTTTAAAATATTTTTTTAAAGATAATCCATCACGTCGGGAAGATTTTGATACTATTCAAAAGAAACTCAATTTGCCTTCTCATCGATTTATAAAACATGTTAAAACCAGGTGGTTGACAATAGCTCCAGCTTGTGAAAGAGTAATCGAACAATGGGCAGCGATTAAAGAGTATTTCTTAAAATTTCTTCCTGACAAACAAACAAAAATTCTTGAAACTGCTGCTTACAAAAATATTGTGAAAATTTTGAAGTATAATACTATTGAATATGAAATTAAATTTGTTATCAGTAGTGCTAATATTTTTACCAGATTTACTTGTATGTTTCAAAAAGATGAACCACTTATTCATGTTTTATATTCTGAAATAAAAATACTTCTTACTACTCTGATGGGTAGGTTTGTGAAACAAAAAATTGTAAAACAATTTCAAAACTTACCTAGTTCTGAAATTTTTAAAGTAGACAATTACTTAGGTTTAGAGGAGGTTAAGTTAGGAGGTACTATTGATGAAGAATTAAAATCTATACAGCGTAATAAGGATGTAATGCTATTTATAAGAAATGCTAGAGACCATTACGTAGCTGCATGTGTTTATATTTTAGAACACATTCCACTTAACAAATCCACTCCTACTATTAAGTATTTCCGATGTTTTAACCCTAAAAAAATTAAAGAAAGTGGTAGCTTAGAGGATATTTCAGCAGTGAGTAGGTTGTTTCCAACTGAAACAAGTTGTGTACAAGACGAATATATCATGTTACAATCGGACACAGAGTTGCCAAATTATAATCCAAAGGAGCGTGTTGACATATATTGGTCAAAGATATTTCAAATTAAAAGAGAAAACGGTGATTTCAAATACCCAGAATTAACACAATTAGCAAAAGCTGTTCTTTGTCTCAGTCACGGAAATGCAGATGTAGAGCGGGGGTTTTCACACTCTACTAGAATTATCACATTAGAACGTAACAAATTGTCTGAAAGAACTATGGATAATTTGATTACAATAGGAAATACATTAAAAATAAAATATAGTAACAAAGTAGAATTAGTTCCTATCACAACCGAATTACTTCAACTGGCCAAAGTTGCTTGGGTAAGTTATAATACTTATTTACAAAATCAAAATGAAGAAGAGGAGAAGAAAAGAAAAGAAGAATTAAGAAATAAGGCAGAACAGGAAAACATAAGAAAAAACATGGAAAAATTCCATAAAGAAAAAAAAAGTATAGAGGATTTGGAAAATGAACTGAAGAACATTCAGCAATTAAAATTCAGTAAAAATAAAGCTGTTGATGCACTATTAGAGGAGGCTAATAAAAAGCTTAAGAACGCTTTGCAGGAAGGAAATCTAGTAGAAGCTAATATGGCACAAGCTTTAATTGAAGGAGCTCAAAAAATCAGAATGGAACAAAATGAATTTGAAAATAAGTCTCAACGTTTACTGAAAAATGTTAATAAAAGAAAAAATACTCTGTTAACAACTATTGTAGAAAAAAAACCAAAACCATAGAGTTCAGTATAAATTTGTAGGTACCTACAAGGCTACAAGTCTATTAAGAATAGTTTTTTTTATGTTTTAAGTGTTACTTTTAATTTATTATGTTTATTAAAAACAGTAATATTTTAATTTTGACAAAAAATATTTGTTTAGTTTTGTTAGTTTCAACTTTTGTTGATAAATTACCAAAGATACGTCGATATGAATTTGTGGTACGAGTTTAATAAAAGAGTTTATTTAGTTTTAAAGTGTTACACTTAATAAATACTGTAATATTGTAATTTTGTTTAAAAATGTTAGTTTAGTTTTGTGTTCGTTTCAGGTATCGCCTATACATAAAGAAATGTGTAGAAGTATTTTTATGTTCAATAAAGATTTTCTTATAATGTTTAAATTGTTATATCTTGAATTGTTTTGGTTACACTAAAAAATGACAAGTTTAAGGTACATATTAGGTACATATTTTGAAAATCTGCAGTCACTATTTGCATAATATTTCTATCTAATGTAATTCCGAACCCTGAAATATTGAAAAATTTGTAACTAATTAAATTAAAATGTTTTAAAAATCCAAAAAGAAAAATTTTCACCTTTTAGTCAAGTTTTACATGTAATTTATTTTTAGCTGAAGAAACAAGTAGTTCGGGAAGTTCCGAAGAAGAACTAACAGATGAGGAAGATTGCAGTATGGAAGAATTAACTCGAAAACAGCAACATCCTGATCGCTTACACCCAGAAATGTGGTAAGACTCCCCATAAGTGTTTTAAGTTTTTAAATTTGTATTTTAATCAATAATATTTAAGGTATAATGATCCAGGGGAAATGAACGATGGTCCATTATGTAGATGTTCAAAGAAAGCACGTAAATGTGGAATAAGACATGGAATCTATGCCGGAGAAAGCTTTCTTCAAAGATGTAACAAAACTTCAAATAATGCTGATAAATTATATCATTATCGAATAACTATTTCGCCTCCAACCAATTTTCTTATTAAAACTCCCACTATTATACAGCATGATGAGCACGAATTCATATTTGAAGGATTTTCTATGTTGTCGCATTTCCCATTAATAAAATTGCCTACATGCAAGGTTATACGATTCAACATTGAATACTCCATTCTTTATATTGAAGAAAAAATACCTGAAAATTTTACTATTTTAGAACTGGATTTGTTTTGTAAGTTTTACTTAACTCATCATGTTTTCTTATAATTTGCTGTTTAGATGATTATTTGTTTAAGGAAGTTTTGGAATTGGTCGATTTGGATTTCAAGGCAGCAGGAGATGATAGTGGCTGTTCGCAGTTTCATTTCATGCCTAGATTTGTAAGAGAATTGCCAGACAACGGCAAGGAAATTTTGTCTATGAAGGAAGTGTTACAGTATTTTCTTGATAGTGCTACGCCTTTGATTGATGAATCGCAATTAACAGACATGGTAAAAATGAGTCAGTACGAGTGGCAGAGCTATGCTGATGAGATTAAAGTATGTATTAAGTAATTAATTAAAGGTTAAGTAAATAAGTGGGAATTTTATGTTAAAAGAATGTTTTTTCAATTTTTTGATTGAGGAACGTTCAAGAGCCGATCAGTTATTTTTTTTGTAATACTAACTTCATTTTTTTTAAGTATTATTTGATCTTGTAGGGAATGGTTGTGACTTTTCCTGGTAAAAAACCATGCTCAGTTAGAGTAGACCAGTTAGACCGTAACAGCGATTTGCAAGAACCAGGAAATTACAAATTTCCAGAAATAGTGCATTTTGGAATTCGACCACCACAACTGAGTTATGCTGGAAATCCAGAGTAAGTAACCAGAAATTGTTATTTGATATCAGTGATGCTATAGCAGGGCTTCCAGGCGATTCACTTCAAAAAGTTTTATTCACTTTTGTTCACTTGATTTATAAGATATTCACTTTGTTCACTTATTTTCATATAATGGCCCACCAAAACTGGTCACTAAGGTCACATTAGTCCAATATTTTGAAGCATTATTTTGCAGCAACTGTATACATCCCTAGATAAGCGACTTATGAATTGCTAACGACAATTAAGTTTTTGGAGAAAACATTAACCTTTTATTGTGGCATACCATTTTTCGTAAAAGTTCAGGATTAAGTTACTTGTTTGTCATCAACAATTCTTTGCATCAGGGAGTTTTCGCACCTATTGCGTGTTTATAAGATAGAGTTTTTTAAAAGAATCATGAGGCCGTGCGTGAGCAAGACTCCATGATTCCCATCCCACCCCCTTACCTGGGCTCAGCGCACTTAGCGCTATTCATCGGTCTAACATGCCCCACCCCGAAAAGACATGCAACCCAACATACACACCACACACACCGTCCATGGACAGTGTAAATTGCGCATTTGGACAAAAAAGTCAGTTGATTTTAGATTATGCAATCATAAGCCTTACGCATTTGCAAAGCAGTTATTGCATACACCCCAGGAGGCCGCCGCCTCTCAGTAATAATAAAATGGCAATAAAAATGCTTCCTATATAAAGGCGTTAAATAACAATTTAAAGAAAAACCAATATTTTCAATTTAATTTTCATAATATTTCAGGACATGGCAAATTTGTTTAGATATTTCTAATAATGTATTAGTTTCCAAGATTTTAATGGCGTCTAGAATTAAAGTGAACACCTTGTAGTTGCAGCTAGTAATAATTTAAATAAAACGTTAAGCATGTCAACAGTTTTAACGTGAATAATTCATATATTTCATTTTTCAGTTATCAAAAAGCTTGGAGAGACTACGTAAAATTTAGGCACCTTCTAGCAAACATGTCGAAACCTACATTCGAAGACAAACGGAAGCTAGAAGCAAAAGAAAATAAACTACAAGAAATGCGTACTCAATCAAAAATGAAACGTGATGTTACAGTAGCTGTATCAGCTCAAGGGTTTTACCGTACTAGAATTATGTGTGACATTGTACAGGTAAAATTTGTAACTTTTCTTATCATTTAGTTGAATTTATAGTTAATTGAAATTTTAATTTTTAGCATGCAATGCTGATTCCCGTCTTAGTATGTCATTTACGTTTCCATAATTCCCTGAACATTCTTGAAGAGACAATTAATTATAAGTTCCGAAACAGAGCTCTTCTTCAGTTAGCTTTAACTCATCCCTCATATAGAGAGAATTTTGGTACTAACCCGGATCACGCACGTAATAGTCTTACTAATTGTGGTATTCGTCAACCTGAATATGGTGATCGGCGAATTCATTATATGAATACTAGAAAAAGAGGTTTGTCTAATTCCGTTCTGTTGTAAATAATAGATTTTTATAGCTGTTTTTTTTTGTACAGGAATCAATACATTAATAAACATAATGTCTCGGTTTGGAAAAAAACAAGAAACAGAATCGAATATAACCCACAATGAACGGTTAGAATTCTTGGGGGATGCTGTTGTGGAATTTTTGTCGTCTATTCATCTTTTTTACTCTTTTCCTGATTTAGAAGAAGGTGGCTTAGCCACGTACAGAGCAGCTATCGTACAAAATCAGCATCTTGCCGTACTAGCACGTACTTTAAATTTAGATCAGTATATGTTGTATGCGCACGGATCAGATTTGTGCCACGACTTGGAGCTTCGGCATGCAATGGCAAACTGTTTTGAAGCTTTAATGGGAGCATTATTTTTGGATGGGGGCATTGAGGTATGCTTAAATATTTTTTTGTTGATTCAATTTTTAATACATTAGAGAACTTTTAATCTTGCTATTAATAATAATGTGTACACACGTTGAAATACGTATAAGGTTAAAAAGAAACTGTTGAAGTTATTATATAAAGTATATTAATTTGAACTTTAACAATGTCAAACTCGAACTATTTAAACTTATTAATAAAGCCTTTCTATGTTGCGGGTGGGATTGTACATCGGCTGATACGTACAACCTTGTTGAAATGCTCGGGCGCCACATTTTATACTGGAGTTTACTCCGATTGGATTTCACTGGGCGAGTTTTTTTTTTTTCTAGTAGAACTGCATTTTGTGGTGAAGGTTTTTCCCTGTATGACTTCACTTTTTGATGAAGGCTCATCTCTAGTTTGTCTGCACGATTCCCTCTTACCTAGTTGAAGACTTGGGTAACTGCAGTGAAGGTGATGGTTTTCAGGGGTCTAAATATTTTTACTTATCGAAACAATTTTGCTTAAGTGTTGTTATTAGTAAAACAACCATACATTGTTAAATAAAAGATTTACTACATGGGCTATTCATAAAATAATTATTACACTAAAGTGCAAGGTATTACAAGCCAAGTAAAGCAAAATATGTACAAAAGCAAATACAGTAACAGTTGAAATACCAAAGCAAACCGTAGCAAATGGTAACAAACTGTAGCAATTAAGATACGGTAAATGGTAGCAATAAAGATATAGTAGCAAACAGTAGCGGACGGCAGCAATAGCATTCAAGCGATTTTTGTGGTGGAGGCTTTCCCCAGTATGACTTCACTTTTTGGTGAAGGTTTTTCTCTATTTTGTTTAAATAGTTTTATTTACCAAAATCGTGTACGCAAGTAATTATTAATAAAACAGCTATAGCATTAAACCATATATATTGTTAAATAAATCAAACGGTTAACTACTTGGCCTATTTACAAAATAATTATTACACTATGGCACAAAGTATAACAACTCAAGCGAAGCAAAATATATACAAAATAAAATACGGTAGTAAGCAGTAGCAGTCGGTAGCGATTAAGATCCAGTAGCTAATGGTATCAATTGGTAGCAACTAACTAAGTAACAATGAGATGTTCTGGTGCAAACAATACTGAATCTAAATTTCAATGTGTCGGTCACCGCGACAAACTTCAAAAGAGCGAGAAAGAAAGAAGATCTGCCTCGTGTCGGTCACCGTGACAGACTTTAGAAATAAAGAGAGAACAAATGGAGTAACAGGTAATTAACACAATAATAAAGTGAAGTCAAAAATCACCAGAATGCTTCAAGTATTACTCACTCAGTATACTTCGTAGGATCGGTTATCTCAGCTGGTTTTCCTTGCGATTGGTTGTAGAACTGGACTAGAGACTTAAAGTTGAAATGATGAACTGACCTTGCTACGGTCTGCTTTTATAGCGTACTTGCATAGTAGGGACTAAAGTAACTCAATTCTTACTCTAGTCAATGCGCGTGTTTAACACAGTCCGCGAGTGGATCCGCTTGCTCTTCGGCCGCTTCACACAGGGTTACGCTTGAAATTAAATTACATGCTACGGTAAAACTTCAATAAAATATATTTTAATACCTAAATAAATTCTAAACTAAATATGCATCATTACATAGTAATATTTAATTTTTATTAACATTTTTAGGTTGCTGATCGTGTGTTTAGTCAAACTCTTTTCAAAGAGAATGCAGATTTGTTTCAAGTTTGGATGGAACTTCCACCACATCCGTTACAAGAGCAAGAACCTACAGGAGATCGTGATTGGATTCCAAAGTTTGAACTGCTTAAAAAATTAACGCAATTTGAGGATTCTATTGGTGTTGATTTTAATCACATTCGTTTGTTAGCTCGTGCCTTTACAGACCGCAGCGTTGGTTTCACAAATTTAACACTTGGTTCTAATCAACGATTGGAATTTCTTGGAGATACTGTCTTGCAGCTTATTGCTTCCGATTACTTGTACAAGTATTTTCCTGAACATCATGAAGGACATTTATCTGTAAGTACTGTTTTGTTCATCGTATGATGAACCAATTAATTTACATTTAAATTTTGTAGTTACTGCGAAGCTCTTTGGTCAATAATCGTACTCAAGCTGTTGTATGTGACGACTTGGGAATGGCAAATTATGCAGTTTATAATAACCCGAAAGCCGAATTGAAAACCAAAGACAGAGCTGATTTACTTGAAGCTTTCATTGGGGCTTTGTATGTAGATAAGGTAGGTTAACTCGTATTTACTTTGTTACAAAAATGACAAAATGTAATTTTTAAACAGGGTATGGAATACTGTGAAGTTTTTTGTCAAGTGACACTGTTTCCCAGACTGCAAGATTTTATTATGAATCAGGATTGGAACGATCCCAAATCAAAGCTGCAACAGTGCTGCCTTACTCTTCGCACCATGGATGGAGGAGAGCCTGATATTCCTGTGTACAAGTATGTGTAATTTTAAAAAGAAGGAACGTCCTGTATTTAGTGATATCTTATGTGGAATTTATTACTCTTTCAATTTCATAAAACATGCTGCTTTTTTCTTTCCTTTTTTTTTCTCTTTTTACGTTCCTAGAGAGAAATATCTTCATTTCATGAAAATTTTCAAATTTGATATTTTGATGGAAATATATGTTTTGAACATACAGGAACTCTCAGACGCAATTCTGTTGCATATTTTTTCATTATTATTATTATTAAACATTACGCCAATCTTTGAAAAACTTTCTTGTAATGATAAGATTTCGATTTTTAGAGTTATTGAGTGCAAGGGACCTACAAACACTCGTGTGTACACAGTAGCAGTATATTTTAGAGGCAAGCGTCTTGCAAGTGCAATGGGTCATAGCATTCAGCAAGCAGAAATGAACGCTGCCAAAAAGGCTTTGGAAATATCTCATGGTAAGAAATAACTTCTATTACATACAGTATTTTATTTTTTATTTCTTCCATTATGAACATTTGTAATTTCCATTTTCCCAGATCTTTTTCCACAACTAGATCATCAAAAACGAGTGATAGCTAAAAGTATGAAGAAACAGACAAAACATCCAAATAGACATACCGCTAATCGATTTAGGAGTCGTTCAAGATCTAGAAGCCCCATAAGAAACAGAAGATACTCTAGGTCACCAAGCAGAAAACATTGTAGATCGATCAGCAAAAGGCGATCTAGATCAACAAGTAGAAAGCCATTTAGATCTGTAAGTAGAAAACGATCAGAATCAGTAAGTGGGAAGCAGCGTAAACGAAAATCCAGATCTTTAAGCAAAAGCCGGTCTAAATCCAGATTACCAATTAGAAAACAATCAAAATGTCCAAGTAGAAATAGATCGCCAAGTAGAAATCCTTCTAGATCAATAAGCAGAGGACGATGCAGGTCACCTTCTTTGGGAAGATACTCCGACATAAGCAGTCGATCAAGAAGTTTGAGTAGTACAAACACTAATAGTCCTAGTAATAAAAATTCTACCGCAGCTCTTTTTAATGGTTCTGAAACTAGGTCGAGTAGCAAAAGTGAGTCCTCCACACGATGCAATTTTGATTGATTTTAACGGTTAAACGAGTAAAAATAAATTATTTAAGAATATTCTTTAAGACGATTTTAATTACTAATGGCCTCAAAACCGTTTATTTATTTTGTACATAAAATTTAGGTTGTGTTCAACATATTCTTATTAAGGACACTTGGAATTTTAAAACTAACATAAATATCTTGACATTTAGTTTTCATATTTAGGCAAATTAATTTCTTTAGTGTTGCTGATTTCACAATTTTCATTCCAACTTCTCCTCCGAAAGTGATGGGTTTCCACCAGCTGGGAGAATTGATTGGGTGCGATATGAGTCCTCGGATTAACCAAGCTCCAGTCATTGCAGTCATAGTGGGTGGAGCAACCCCTGTGCCTTGATGTTCCACTAAAAGACCTAAAAATTAAATAAATATTGACAAAATTAATGATAACACTGTATTACCTTACTCGTTGATATATGGAATATAGCTAGAAGTAAGGTATTGTATTCTTCATCTAGGATTTAGAGCAAATGCAAATTCATAAAGATTTTTTCGATTCGGACTTGCTCGGATTTCAAACAATTTTTAACAATGAAAATTTCAAAAAAATTTTAAATTTTAAGTCACTGTAAATTTTCAACAATTTTAAATATCAATTTCCGCAAAAAAAGGGGGGGATGGGGGCGGAGTGCTTTTGGGTATCAAATACGTGGAATGGGGAGAGGCAACGAAATTGACTTAATGACATATGGTGGAGGGCTAAAACCATAAAATTAGATTTATAAAAAACTAAGATGTGAGTGTAGCAGCAAGGTGACTATAGTATTTTATAGATCAGGGAAAACAATGTGAATTCTTTCGATGCTGCTTGCTTGGTGCTTCTTTGAAATGAATTTTGTAGAACGGAGCTGGTCTTCTATAATCTCCGAGTGCTGGTAGATAATTTTGACCTGGTGCAGTTAAGGAATGTTCTTACAATAAGACTGATATTACAAACACTTCGAGAGATAATGTGGATGTCGCCTATGGCAAGGTATCCATGTGGCATGTGTTTCATTCCTATTCGTTTTGTGAAATGTATTAGAATGTAAGATGTTACCATTCAGTTAATATTCTGTTACTTGTTGTTACATCAAAAGATGTCACTTACCGAACGCTTTTTAAGGTGCTGGTCTTGAACGGAGAATTGTTAAGGACCACCAAGTAGCACAAATGACGACGAAAATCTTGAATTGTTTCCAAAGTTCTAATTCTTAACATCGATAAAATTTGATTTTTACTTTAGCATAGTTGTTGTCGGCACCTGTGTTTTTGTTGGTGACCTTGCCAACTTTCTGTAGTAATAAATGAATTTACAAGTCGTACAGTAAGCGTGATAATAAAGTTTTAACTTCGAGGTTTAAGAAATTAAATCTTTATGCACCATACAAACTGAAAAAAGGTGATTATTTATGGTCTTGAAATGTATAGTCATAACAGCTATTAATAAAATATCTGTGATAATGGAAAAACATACAGATAAGATTCGTGCCGCTAACTTTGTCATGCATGTACTTAAAAATGTGTATTTAAGTTAAGAATTTTTTTCAAAATGTTGATTGTAAATAAAATACCAATGTAAGGTGTTTTTTTTTGTATCAATCTAGGTTCAAAAAACATCTGACATATTCTAGAAATTGCAGAAATTTTAATATTATTCAATTTTAGGCATTAACCCCAAGTTTGGAATGGCACTGTTATATGGACTCCCTGTAAAAACAAAATAATTTTTACGATGTGGTTCTGTTGTATCTTACAACTTTTATTTGAAAAACTTTTCTATATTTAAAAACAGTAAAGAAGATATCGATACCTTGTACAACAATTTATATCTTTGCATTGCAATAATGTTTATATGGAGCCTTAGAATTGGAATTAATATCGACTGACGTTTCTATGCCTGCCACATCCTACAAATTTACTAGACTTTACTAACCGATGCACCAAAAATGTCACATCGGAGGTTTAACTTGGTGACCGATTAGTGTAAATGCGGAAAGAAAAAACAGGAATTGTATTGCATTTTACATACAATTCCAATGGTTATGAGCAAAAAAGTGCACCTACTTCACTTTTAATAATTAAAGTTAATGTGGTGGTTTCACCGCAAACCGCTAGATGGCGTCACATTCCGAGCGAAACATTATTATATTAAATGGCCATAAGTGTCACACATGTTTTAAGGAAAAAATCTATTATGACTCGCCCTAAAGAGGGGGGATTTCTCTTAACTGGGTACACTTTGTGTGTTATACTTCAAACGAATGTTCTTTTTTTTTATCTTTTTTAATTCACAATAGTTGAATAGCTATGAATATTTTTTGCTTTGTTGAATAACAGTGTAAGGCTCCCCTATGAGAAAATGTTTGCCTCTTGGTAGGCATGTTGGTTGGGGTGAAGTGGTCGCTACCCATTTCCGGAAGCATAAATAAACTATGGCTGCCTTGCTATGATCGTGATATAATAAACAGCTGAGCATTGTGCAGCCAGGAAATGAGGAGCGGTAACACTGCTATTGCTCACACTTGCTGAATGCAACCACTGTTATGGTTATAGAGACTGTTGTGATCTTTAAATAAGATGACAACATATTCTCTACACTATTGGTTCCCAACGTTTTTTGTCTGCAAGCCAACAAAGTTTCAAGCGCAGAAGAACAGTATGTAAACCATTAGTTCATTAATTGAATACACCTTAAGCTAGAATTCAACTTACCAACGACAAGTTCAACTGCTTCGATATCTAAATATAATTCTTTTAGTAAAGCTGCGATTTGTAGCTCTCCAGTTAATTCCTCAAAGTTATCTGCTGGTTTTAAGCCAAATCGTCGCCTATAATTGTTGTAAGATTGCACTCGTAATGCTCTGCTTTCATCAATTAAATATTTAACACAGCATTCGAATGTTTTATCAATGTTATGGTGAGTCATCTGTAAAAGAAATTCGTGCAAAAACTTTTCGAGACTTAAATCATCACAAACCTTTCCGGCAGACTGTGTTGCCATAGAATGAATGATTTGGTCTAAACCATATTCGAAAACAACCACATTGTTTGTAAACACAAGCTGGCTTATGTTAAATAATTCCGAATATATAAATAATTTTTCTGGTAGTAACGAATGCCAATGTGGCAAAATAGAAAATTCCTTTGGTACGCTGCCACTAAATTGCAAACTTAGGTGTGTTGCTAATTCAGGTTTGTATAATATATTCATATGCGACTGCAGTAAGTGCTGCGTGTATTCGGTAAGTGTAATTTTAATGGCTTCACCTGCAGAAAATACAAATAAAATGTTTGGATTGTTTTAAGGTGAACGTACCAGTAACGATAAGCTTAGCGGTTTGATACAGCTGTTCATCGGTCCAATATTCATGTTCTTTTGCTAAAATATTACATATTCTGTTGTGCTCGCGCAGCCATATGGTCGACATAGTAAATAACATGGGGGTCATACTCAGGCCCGGATTTCCTAAGGCCCATCTTGGAACCACGTTTTTTTCCAACATCATTGTTGAAAGGAAAGATTGAGATTGTGTCTAAAAATATCTATGGGGTTAACAAATATGTAAAATTTAATTTTACATATTGACATCATCGAGTGCACCGACAACACCCATAGATTCAGAATGAAAATTGCAAAAAAATATTATTTACTTGCGGATATATCATGTTAACTCCAGGGCAGTCTTCCAAGTAGGGCGGATATTGTTCACCCATAAAATATCTAGCTTTCAATTTACCACCACTATAAGAACGAAGCGCATTCCTTGTCGCCTCATATTTTCCATAAATATGAGACATATCAATCTGTAAAAATTTTATTTAATTTGTTATTAATACATCAGCTTGAAGCACTTGCAATATTATTTCCCCAATCATGTTGTTTACGTTCTTGTGCTTCATAAGAATCAAATTGTGAAACAAAATGTTGAATATACGTTGCAAATAATATGTTCGTGCCTTTGGAGCAAGCTCGAAAGTGTTTACGCTTAAATAATTTTTCATACAGCAAATCGGGCGAAGGTAACAATTTCGAACCTAAAACTTCCAAAATTTGCATTTTTGTGGTTTATTTCCAGTTTATTATTTCACCTCGAATACCCATAGGTGTTGGACAGATTTTAGGAACAGGTGGTAAGCTTCTTGCAGAAGATGAAAAATTCTTGTAAGAATCCACCGACATTAAATTAAATGCTGTTGCCCATCGAAAATCAGCATTACCCCAATTAGCCGTTGTCATATATAAATTTTTCGTAAAAATGGTTTGAAAAATTTGAAAGGCATTTAAAATTGTCTGTAAGAATGGCAAATAATTCATAATGCTACTACATGCTTCTGTTGGGTTAAACGTGATTAGTTTGTTTATCCATTGTCTGGGTACAACTGCAAATAAATAAGAAATGTGCATTATTGTCTTAACGATTATTTTAGCGACCTTTCTCGCAATTTTTTCCAGAGTATCCCGTATCAATACAGTCACAAGAGTAACCTTTATTTTCTTGTATGCATACACCCCCATTTTGGCAAGGAATCCCACAGCATGCATTAATTTCTAAAAAATGTATGTTAAAGTTGTAGATCATAATTAGTTATGGTAGGTAATTACCGCGTGTTTCTAATTCCCGGATGACTACTTGATCATCCTTAAAGTAACTTCGTAATAGCAGAATAGTTATGCAGATAGTTAAAGCACAATTTATTTTTATCCAAGTGGAATTTTTAATTTGACCTAAAATTGACATTTTAAAATTTTTATTTATAAATAATATGTATTTGAAGTGAGTTGTCATCACAAAAAAAAATTAAAGTAGTTGTCACTTGAGACAATAATACAGTATTACCACGTATTACAGTTAAATTTGTACCTAGCTACTTTTATAATTGTTTTCTTTAATAATTAACAGCGCAGTTGGTATTAGTTAATGACAAAAGGGCGGTTTATGTTGTACAGTTTTTATTATAATTTTGCGTCATGTCAAAATAGTATTGGGTATGTAAAAACTTTTGCTGTTTAACAATTTTTGTAACGAGAACTAAATTTGAAAAAATTCATCTTCAGGGTCTAAAATGTCGAAACAGCGATTTTCTACGGAACGCAGCGCTAAGAATTTTGATTGACATAAAATACCAGATATATAGATCGAATTTCGATCTGACTGACGTCTATGCCTGTCACATCCGGCGGCGTTTTCCAACAAATTCCACATGCTGCAGCGACACTACTAACCGATGCACCAAAAATCTCGTGTTATGAACAAAGAAATGCGGCTACCTGACTTAATAACTGGATGTAATGTGATGCTTTCACCACAAACCGCTAGATGGCGTCACATTCCGAGATAAATAAAGTTTTGGCTTTAGTCCTTCCAATTTTTGCTGTAAATTTAAATAATTTTGAGAAACATGAGACTTGTCGAGTCTTGAAAAAAGTATTAAACCTTCAAAGATAGAAATAAACATAAACAAAACGGCAATACACGCAGAAAACTGCAAGCGATAAACGCCAACAAACTAATAAGCAAAAAGACGCTTTTAACAAGGTCTTTTCGCTTAATTTTACGTCACAGGACGTTTACGCTACACTGCTAAGATGCATGGTTAGCTACATACAGCGCTACCGAGATCTGGCGTTAGCTCAATTTATAGCACTTTCCGCTATTAGGTGGCGGAGTCCGGACGCGGATCGTTGTCATATCACAGAATACCCTTCGAACTAAAAATTTTTTTAAACGCAACCATAAATTTAGCGCCGTCGCTAGGTCAAAGTTTGTGATTTTGGCCTTTTTGGAAAATTTGGATACGCTCCTGTTTCCACCCTGCAAGTGGAATTTTCAAACAGACTTTGCTCAACTGTGCTTCGGGGCTCCAGGGGTCCGGAGTTGCATTGTAAAATAGTAAAACAAAAATCGAATTTTTTTGCGCGGCACGGCACCGAAATCCAGGGAACGGGTGATGGGGGGAGAGGCAACATGGTTTTCGTGTGATATCAAAAATCGGACCAGGAGGAATGGAAGTCCTCGCCCCGTGATTCACGACGGTATGTGATTTTAGTTTGCCCGATTAAAAATAAGGCCGCTAAATTTTTTTCTATTTCAAATAGCCAATAGTATTTGTGTTCTGTGGAAAGTAAACAGTAAAAACCCAAAAGGACGCCCCCGTCTTCAATTTATAAAACAAATAATACAAGACTCAGGAAGCAACAGCTACTAGGAAATGAAAAGAAAGGCCTTAGACAGGGGAAAATGGAAAACTGCGACAAACCAGTCCCAGGACTGACGCCCATGGAGGAGGAGGTCATACATCATCGACAACTAATCAGTTAGGGATCTTAGATGTCATTGATGACAGATTTGTTGTATGAGAGGGTTAGGACATGTCGTCGTTTTTTCTCACTCTAACTTCCAAAATGTGCTTTATGAGATGGGTATATTGTTCTCTCTTTTATTAGTGTTTAGTTACTAGATATTTCTCTATGTAAGTTTGTAGGTTATGCTATTAGTCATGTGCGTGCATTTTAGGAAGGGGATTGATCGTCATATTAAAATATGGATTTGAACTTTGCACATGCAATGTGACGCTCCTAACGGCAAAAGTACTGGACCGATTTTGATGAAATTTTAAATCAAGAGGCATATCGAAAGTTTTAGTTCTAGTATTTATAAATTATTAAATTCATGACAACTGATCTTTCAATTTTAATTTGTTTGAAATTATCAGTTGCTTACAGAATAAGAAACCATGTAAAATAAAATTCTACTATGAACAAAAAGAATATAGGAAATTAATGTTGGCCTAACCCTCTCATATAACAAATCTGTCATTTTATTATCAATTGCATCTAGGATCCCTATAATCAGTGAACAGCATGTATTGGCTGTATAAATGCTTTGAATTCTCTAAAAATTGCTTGATAAGTTATAGCCCCATAAGTAATAGCGCAACCACCATTTGCATTTAATATTTTTCCAAAATCCAAACTGCAGTGTAAGCTCACCGTGGTCTAAACTATCGTCTTGGAGTTAATTTGAAAGGATTGTTTTGTGAAACGTATTGTTTTCCATCCTTTTGCTTCTGGTCAATGTTAATTTTAATGTGTTGCCATGAGCTGTGACATTAGCATGATTAATTATAATACCGGTGACAGTAGTTTATGTACAGCAAAGTACAGAAATAATTTTTTTGCTGCTCTTTCCATTCTTGATAAGGGAAACCGGTGATATTTTCAAAATTTTATTACATATTTTTAGTTGGCTTCGTTTCTAATAATTTTGTTAAAAAAGCGTATTGCCCAGTGATTTCTTGATCATTTGTAAAAGTGTGAAAGAAATGGCCAATTTAGGAACGTGCGAATCTCCTGATTGTGGTGCTCCAGCAAAGTTGCAGTGCCCTACATGTATAAAAATAGGAATTCAAGGCTCCTTTTGCTCCCAAGAGTGTTTCAAAAAGAACTGGAAAGCTCATAAAATTATTCACTCGCTAGCCAGTAAGTAAGGTTAGGTAGGTACAGCACGTGAATATCCTGCTGCTACTTAACTGATGTGGTTTATTTCGCAATTCTTTAGTAATATTCATCATTTTAATATAATTTTGAATCTAACAAGTGTTATTGTAGAAGGTGAAAGCGTCGATGGCAAACAGGAAACATGTTATAACCCTTGGCCGAATTATACGTATACGGGGAAGTTACGACCCTTTGAACAATCACCAAAACGTTCTGTACCTAATCTCATAGGGAGACCTGATTATGCTGATCACCCAAAGGGTTATCCATTGTCAGAACAGGCTGTTAAAGGCTCCAGCCAAATTAAAGTTTTGGACGACGAGGAAATCGAAGGTAAATGGTCGTCACATAGTGTAAATGTTCTTATAAAGAATAATTTCTCAATAGGGATGAAAGTTTCGTGCAAACTAGGCAGGGAAGTCTTAGATGAAGCAGCTCGGGTCTGCGATGTTAACATAACAACGGATGAAATTGACAGAATCGTTCATGAAGCATGTATTGAAAGAGAATGTTACCCTTCGCCTCTTAATTATTACCAGTTTCCCAAATCTTGCTGTACTTCAGTTAATGAGGTTAATTTATGCGTATTAATTTTTTTGGTAGTGAAGTAGGTCTGATTTAGCCACACACACGAAAACACACAAAAGGTGCTGTAAAGTCATAATGTACAATAATTTGTAGGTAATATGTCATGGAATACCAGACGCTCGGCCACTTGACGATGGTGATATATGTAACGTAGATATAACAGTGTATCATCGTGGTTTTCACGGTGACCTCAATGAAACATTTTTTGTTGGAAACGTAAAAGACGAGCATAAGAACTTAGTGAAGGTCACATACGAGTGCCTTATGAAAGCTATAGATATTGTTAAACCCGGTGAAAAATATCGTGAAATTGGAAATGTTATACAGAAACATGCACAAGCGCATGGTTTTTCTGTTGTTAGAAGTTATTGCGGACATGGCATACACAGATTGTTCCATACTGCCCCAAATGTTCCCCATTATGCCAGTAAGTTAAATTATTTCTTAAACACTGAACAATTTAAATTCTGTTTTGTTTTTTTTAAAATAGAAAATAAGGCAATCGGTGTAATGAAACCTGGACATTGTTTTACGATTGAGCCAATGATATCCATGGGTTCATGGAGAGATGAAATGTGGCCTGACAAGTGGACGGCTGTAACTGCAGACGGTCAATGGTCTGCACAATTTGAACAAACTTTATTGGTTAATGAAACGGGTTGCGAGATTCTCACTCGTCGCAGAAATGCAACTGGCCTCCCACATTTTATGGATACTGTGTAAATTATACACACAAACAGATTTATATGTTGTGTTACTAGTGTGCAGTAACATCTTTGTGTTAGATTGGTTTGGTGTATGTTTATGAAAGAATCCTTGATAGAAAATAAAAGTGCCTAAAAATGTTATTGTATTTTTTATGCTATTTAAAATTCATTTTTTTTCGTAATCTTCTGTTCTTTGTGATTTACTAATTTTTTTAATAAATGTAATTCCTGTTGGAAAGCTTAAAAATATTTTGTAACCTCTTTTTATTTATAAACAATAAAAATATTTAATATATTTGCAATTGCACTACAACCAGATTGTTGCGGTCCAAATATGTAATAATCTGATACAACTGCAAAGAAAAGTACTTCGCACTTTGAGTTTCCATATAATACCAAGACTAAGCTTCCAAAAACTGGTTATGTTATGTTTAGCTATGTATTTCTTGTTCCCATTTTGACAACTGCCAATTTGATCATGGTAGTTATAACTGAGAAAGGCTCTTGTAAGTACAGGAACATTGGCTTTTTACTTTGCCATAATTACACTTGGAGCCGGCCTTAAAAAATTTTCTTGTACTGACATTTTGAGAGCCAAGCATTAAATAGCTCTTGCTTATCACATTACATGGTATTAAGGTTGCATAGCCTTACCACTTGATACATAATAGGTCGGAAAAATGTGTTTCTGCATTAGGAAAGATTAGTCAAAGAACTTTGTCGGTCTCATTCAGGTTTTAAAGGAAAGTTGAACTACAGTAGAACTCCAATTATCCGAATCAATTGGGACCGGACCCCATTTGGACAATCGAAAATTCGGATAATTGAAGTTTTTCCCGAAGGAAGGGTTTATTAATTAACTTCTGTATGTATGTTTATCTGATTGCTCTATAATTTTTAGTTTGTCCGCTAAAGATAACACAACACGTTTTCTTTTAGAAGCCATAGTGAACGATGAAACGCACTCACAAACAAAACAACAAACCGACGCCTAAGAGAACCACCACAGTAGCAGGGCAATGACTGAGTAATCAAAACAAACAGTGGCAGGTCACCTGTAACCTGAGCCGCCCCCACCCCTTCTCTAGGTCTATTCGGTTTCTACCGTTATGCTTACCAAGTCAGCGAATTTAGAACTGCAATATGAGACGGTGTCCTAAAGCGATTCGGATAGTCGGAGTTCGGAGTTCTACTGTATATGCAAAATGCATGGGAAATTATATTTTTCCAGATTTTATGTCTCCAGGACACTTTGGCTAAGAATTTTAACTTTATTATTGTTATTATTGGTGCCGTTGAGTCAAAAAATAAATAATTCATTTAAAATAAAGCAAAACTGTTAATAATACCACTCGATTCTTGTCATCACAAAACACAAATTAGCAGCATACAGGTCTCTGATACATAGAGCTTTGACGGTCCCTTTCTTCTTCTTTCATAGCCAATTTGTCAAATATTAAACGTAAGCCTCCTCTAAGCTTTTCCATATGTTTCATACTCATTGTTTAGAGGGAAAAATTGGCATTTAAACGCCACGCTTGCCAGTCATGTTGGCAAGTTGGATTTTAAGGATATAGCAGGAATTAAATATGGGGTAGAATGGATTATGGATAAGGACATGGTTCTCTCAGTGATAGGGGCAGAAGAGAAGAAACAAGGCTCGCGTGGGCAGGGTCGCTTCCCTGAAGTAGACCTGTCCCTGCTGGGATTGCAGAGAGTGTCTACCCGCTACCCTACGGTCCCTTTAGATGAAATTAATTATAATAGAGAAATTTCAATTATCAAACAAGTTGCATATTGTAATGGTTATAATACTAAACTTATTGATACATTAATTAAAGAAAAAAATTATAAATTAGCCATTCAAAAAATGTATCCGAATACCCCAACTTCATCCGATACAATTAAATATGCCTCGATCCCATATTTTCAATGACATCTAATAACACCTAAAAATGTTTACACTTTTGTGATGATAAACGTAAATTAGATATACTAGAAGCTTTTGAAATTCACAAACATTTAAAAACTGTACCGTTAATGAATGAGCAAATTGATCTCTTAAATTCACTTCTATTGGACATTTTGGAATAATAAATCAAGTCATCTGCAGACGATTACCGAGATCAAGTCACCAAGTTCTATTGCTATAACAACACATAACTGTTTACTTTCTAATATAATCTTTGACAATGGCATGTAAACATGCCGAAATACCTACAAGGTTAAAATAAATTAATATTGTTGAAGTAATTAAGTTTATATACCTATAATCAATTTATTTTTATACTTTCTGTTGTTGTAAAAGTAAATATACTTTGTTTGTTGTTTCTTATGTAGTTGAACTATATCGGCTAAATAAATATTTATCCTAAAATTATTTTTCAAATACGATAGTAAATAAATATTACACAACTTCGCTAGTAAATTTTAGGAAATACATTTTTCCCCATAGTCTGATTAGATATGGGAATTATAGTCCAACATCCTGGCACCCTATGCCTACATAAATTGTGAAAAATACGATTTGTATGTTTTGATTACAGTCAAAGTCCTAAAGATAGGATCGTTACCTGCCATAAAATTTATAAAACTATGTCACAAATAACTTCATCTTACAATGTTACGATGGTGTTATTAAAATATTGTAATAAATTTTTGTCTGTAAAACTTTATTTCTTATTTACAGTTTTAATTATAAAGCCGACCTTATTTTTGTGTCAAAAACCACAAATAAACATATTAATTTTATAAAATTTTAATTAACTTGCAGCAATATTTTATTGGGTATTTATTTGGTTAACATAAAGTGCCTTAAAGGGAGCTGTACGAAAAATGTTACAAAATCATTTGTACATATTGGTTGATATGAACAATGCAAACAGGGTTTTCGAAGAATAACATTTCCTCACGACTAGAGTTAGTAACAAATTTTTGATATCAACTTATTATTTATAAAGCAAGTGATTGAACAAATAAACAGAACAACAACATTAATAAAAGGAAAACAATAAATCTTGACTAGGTGTAAGTCTCCTTGCTTAACAGATGGCAAGTGTGAACAAAGTACAGTACGCAAATTTGTCTAACATATAAAAATTGCACGTTTGCTTCAAAATAACTGTTAATTGTCTTATTGAGAAAATTTTAGTAGTCGTTAATAAAGATGAATAAATGACAATATATGTTTGGCGAGCTTGCTTATTGCATTTTACAAAAGTAATAATATTTAGGGCAACTAACACATCAAATTCGATGACGCAAGTAGACGATCACATTTCTATTCTGAACATCATTATATTTCTAAAACGGATTAATACCAGATTTCTAGAAAGTAAGCTACAAAAACGTTAAACGGTTTAAAAAACAATTTTTATGAAAGT
Organism: Ctenicera cuprea; assembly: GCA_958336395.1. NCBI lineage: Eukaryota > Metazoa > Arthropoda > Insecta > Coleoptera > Elateridae > Ctenicera > Ctenicera cuprea. Next base: position 2,549,136 of record OY284490.1, read on the forward strand.
AATGAATCCTTTTATGGTCAGCAAACCCGAACAAAAATTAAGAAATCGAAAAGTTCGTAACTATGTGATTATAAACAATTCAAAAATATACAAAATAATAATTAGGTCTCCTATACTGTTACATAAATTATATGTACATTATCACTCTTATAAATTTTTCATTTAAATTATGAAGAGAATATAAAACTTATATCTAGCAACAAGATGATTTTGCAGGTTCAGCTTCTACCAAATTAAAATCAAGTCCATTCGGTCTAGTAAAGCCTGTTTTTATTCCATCCCAACCGTCTTCAACCTTATATTCTCCTGTGTGTATTCGATTGTAAACTTCTTGCGTAACCGATCTGAATGCTTCTTCTACATTTGTACCTTTTCTAGCCGAAGTTTCAACATGATACAACCCATTTTGATCTGCAAATGCTTTTGCTTCTTCCTTGGAAACTTCCCTGTGACCTCCGTTGCTAACAAGATCAACCTTACACCCTACCAAAGCAAATACAGGACGATGTGGCTCTATATGCCGTTTTGCTTCTGCCATCCATAACGGGATGTGCTCGAAACTAGCTCTGTTGCATATATCATAAACCAATAATGCACCTACAGAATTTCTGTAGTAGGATTTAGTTATCGACCTAAAACGTTCTTGCCCTGCGGTATCCCATAGCTGCAGTTTTATCCGAGTACCATCTTTAACTTCTATTAGCCTGGCAAAGAAATCAACTCCCACGGTTGGGTCTGATAGCTAAAATTAAATTCCTAATTAATATTCTTGTTGATTCATTTGCTTTGTTGACATACCTCTGCAAATTTGCCATCAGTAAAATACTTCAACAAAGAACTTTTCCCCACAGTACTGTCGCCTATCAAAATTAGACGAAATTGGTAGTCAAATATAGGTTCTACCATTTTGATATCACATTACACAAAAATTATTATTAATAAAAGTTAAAGTGAGCTTAAAAACAGTATTGATAAAGCGTAGAAGAATTGACAATTAAATGACATCTGACACAGTTTCAACGCACTGTCGCCAATGTTGCCATTATTTTTAATGTAATCAAATATCTACCATGACTCATAATATGATAGTCCTTTGGTGTTATCATTGATTTTATACAAACGAGATTGGCAAAATCAATGTACATAAAACCACTGTGCTCTGATTTTCAAAACGTCCTTGCCAAAAGATGCGCTAACGAACGAAATTTTGCCTCAGGGAATCCCCGTTTCCAACTCGATCATCATCGGATTTTTGTTTGTTTGTGGTTTTGAGTGTAATGGGAGTGCTGCGTTGATTTTTAAAAACTGGTTCTCACAAATCCACGCAAACGACGTACCGACACGTTGTAAAATCGTAAAACAATCAAGCAAAGTTTTAACCAATACGGAATGACAATCCCGAAAGCGGGGGAATAATAATTCGTATTTTACCTATCTGGAAACACCTTCGGTAGAATTTGGTTCGGACTTTACGGCGGTATATACGACTTTCGCTTGTAATCTTTTTTATATGGCCGCTAGAGGACTCCAAACTTTTCTTGTTTTTGTCTCGTGGTTCGGTTCCAAATTTGGTTAAAGGAATAGAATCACCGCTCTTCAACGGGTAAAAAGACCGGACCGTTCGGATTAGCCCCGACCAGAAACTTTTACGAACAAAGAAATTTCTAAAAACCACAAATTTACATTATTGAACGCAGTGAGTGCAAAGTCTGGGGATGTTTAGAATCAACCTTTGACTGTAACATATCCAAACCGGAACCTGATCGGTTGACTCGATCGTGAACACGAGACACATAAAAAGGCAACGTTAGTTGAATATATTGTTACCATCTCATATATGCAAAACAAAATTCTAAAACAATTTCGGTTTATTCTAACTGGCCACGCCTACATGTTCATTTTATTAAAGTCACGCCTGTTTCTATTGAGCTGAGTCTGACTGATTTGTTATCACCAACTCTGTGTTTTTTTGATTTAAACCGTTTGAAAGTGCTCCACGAGATCTATTTGGAACTGATGCATCAATTCCATAAACAGTTTAGTTTCACCGCCGTAAGAGGCCGTTAAAGTTTTTCTTCGGCATGCTATAACTCCGAAACTAGGTTGGCGAGTTGGTGCTTGTTTGTGGCATTACATATCTTCGAGCACTACAACGTTGCATAGAAGAAGTCGAAAAGGTAAACCTTTCGAAACACACAAAAAAAAGTTTTTTGCATGGTTGAAATTCAAAATTTGCGGTTTCGTCGGTATAGAATAGGTGTTATTTTCCTATTGAAGACTGGTTAAATATATGGCAGGGTATAACATATTGCTGCACCAATTTGATGCAGACAATAGGTGACGAACGGCACTGGCAGAAACTGAAAATTTTCAAAATAACAACCACAAAGCACTATACCTCAATTTGATATCTAGACGGCGCTAAAAAAACATTTTGAAAAATTTCTTTGTTTAATATAAACAACTTAGTTTGCTAAACTAAACCAACCAAATCCCATATCCCTCAATGTTTGTGAGTTCAAGCATTGCACAACCATTTGCTATACGAATCCTTGTCACTCTATTTCATATACAGTCAATGCTTTGAGCAAAAGCATCTTATTTTATTTTACTTACTTTTTAATTGAATGGAAACAAAGTAAGGAAACTTTTGCTTTAACATCTGCGAATTACTAGAAAAACTGCAAAATAACGTACATTTCTACATTCTGGCAACGTTCTTTAAATAAAGTCGATAATTTAGAGTTCTTTAATTAGTGGCGCGTGCGCGGTAAATTTAAAAATATTTTGGGGTGCTTAGTGTATTTAGGGGTGCCCCGCCCTTATAAAGGCTCCCGCTATAAAGACATTTGTAGTTTTATATCTTTTATAAATATAAGAAAATGGGAAACGAATCGGGTTGGTGCGATAAAATTGGAAATAATCTTTCAGAATTAGGAAAATGGTAAGTTAACAACAAATTTATTTGAATTTTTGAATTATTAATTTAGAAAATTGTAGGGTTGTGTGGCAAAACGTGATACTGGGACAGCTTCTTTCAGTTTTATTATGTGCTATAAACACATTGTCCCATTACATTAATTTAAATACAGTATCAGTGTTGCCCACAGGGCAGAGTTTTCCGCATTACATGCTTCTGTTTGTAATATACACAAGCTGGCTTGCATTTCGCAAAGGAGATCGAGGTTTGATTTCTATTATAAAGGCTCGAGGATGGCGATACCTCCTGCTTTGCTTAATTGATGTGCAAGCAAACACACTAATGAATACTGCTCACCAATTCACCACTCTAACAAGCATACAGGTTAGGGGGTAATGGTGATTAAAATAGAGATAATATTGTGTGCGCTTTCAGTTGCTCGGATGTGTGGCAATACCTGTAGCCTTAGCACTGAGCTGCCTAGTGCTTGGTGTTCGTTATCGCATGGTACATATAATGGCTATATCTGTTTGCCTTATGGGCATTGGTTGTCTTGTTTGGGCTAACACTACAGACTCCAAATTTAATGGTATATTTATTAATTCTGATGTTAATGCCATTTCATAGATGCTTGGAAAAACGTGGCTAGCAAGTTTTAAATATCCATTACCAAAATTTGTTTGTAGGGAAAAATCAACTAGTGGGAGATATGTTGTGCCTTGGAGGAGCAGTTCTTTATGCAATCGTTACAGTTCTGCAAGAATTGTCTGTTAAGAAGACGGATATTGTTGAATATTTAGGCTTGCTGGGTCTATTTGGAAGCATTGTCAGTGGATTGCAAATGTATGTTTACTCACATACGTGATAATTTTAAGTAAACTTAACTTGCCAGACTTTTTCCTCACTGAAATGTTTATAATTTTAAGCAGCGTTAGTCTCATTATTAGTCGTAGAATTTTTCTGCAGAATTTCCAATATTTTACGCTGTTTGAATTTGCTTACATTTCTAGGTTTATGTTATGTAAATGCTTAGGTTTTAGAATAGTCCTAAACAATTACAAAGAGAGCATTTTAAAGAAAAAGGTTTGAAAATTAAATTATCCAAAAACGCAGACTCGGAATCGAAATATTAAGAACAAGACCCTTTTTGTAGTTCATTTCAAACACTACAGTCTGTGATTTTTTTTTTTTCGCTATTTTATATTAAGAATCATTTTTACCAACCATTTGAATATCTAAACCAAATTTTGAAGCCTACATACAGGGTGCCTCAATAGCGTGTAATTCTTCCATAAATCTATTAATATTAAATATAGGGAAAACATTAAATACAAAAGTTGTTGGAAATTAACTGCTGCAACACCTGGGTGTTTAGTTACGCCAATACAGCACCTTACTTTGTAAGTTTAAATGGAACACCCTGTATAATATTGTTGCATTTTCAGATTCCAAATTTAATTTCAGGTATAAGATTTACCCTCGCTTTAGAGGATGCAATGAGACATATAGACTGGGGCAATAGAGGCTACAACATCAATGGCGAAAAACTAACACACCTACGGTTCGCCGACGACATTATAGTGTTCGGAAAAACAAAAAACAAACTTGAAAGTATGGTTAAGGACATCAACAGAGCAACTCAGAGCATAGGATTAGATATGAACATTCATAAGACAAAGTATATGACAAGTGAACAAGACATAGAAGGAACAATCACTCTCGATGCGAAACAAATAGAACGGGTAAGAACATATAAATACCTAGGGCAGACAATAACAACAGGGAGAGCCAACCAGGAACTAGAAGTGAATGAAAGAATTAGATTAACGTGGGCCGCATACGCGAAGGTAAAAGATGTACTCAAATTAGATATACCGCTCGCCCTTAAAACACAAATCTACAACCAATGCATCTTACCGATAACTACCTACGGCTCCGAAACATGGGTATTCACCAAGTCTATCCTCAACAAATTGAAGGTGAATCAAAGAGCCATGGAACGAAAAATATTGGGTATTACTCTAAGAGACCGAAAGACCAATATTTGGATACGCGAGAAAACAAAGGTAGAAGAAGTAACTAGGAGAATAGCTGCACTGAAGTGGAGCTGGGCTGGCCATGTAGCTAGAAACGAGAATGATTGGAGTGGCAGACTGCTCAGATGGAGGCCATGGACACAGAAACGAAGCGTAGGGCTACCACAAGCAAGATGGTCTGACGATTTGAAAAGGACAGCTGGTTTCAACTGGTATCGAGTAGCACAACACCGACAAAATTGGAAAAGCATAGGGGAGGCTTATATTCAACGAATAGAGAACAGCTGAGAAAGAAGAAGATATAAGAGCATCAAGGTTTTCTGATCTCAAAATTAACTGTTTTTGAGTTATTTGCATTTTTGCAAACATTTTAACGTTTATTGACCAACAGATTTCTGTATGCTATAATAATGGTTGCGTAATTGCGTTTAGAAATCTGTGTAAAATTAGGAAGCGTGAAATTTGATATCTTAAATATTAATTTTTATAAAATAAATTTCAAAAATTTTGCAAAAATGCAAATGACTCAAAATCCGTTAATTTTTAAGATCACTGAACAGTTTTATACCTAGTATTAAATTATAATCTGAAAACGGAATAATATACGGGGTGTTCTATTTAAAATAATAAAGTAAGGTGCTGTGCGGGCGTAACTAAACACCTAGTATATTGATAATAATTTTAGCTTATGCTGAAATGAATTACAAATAACTTTTGCAATTGAAGGTTTTCTGTGTGTTTAATATTAACAGAATTCGGCACAATTGGGATTATATCCGCTTGCATCAAATTCTTTAATATTTAAGCCTATGCCACGACTTAACTGTATTCAATTTGATTTATAATTGCAGGATAATTTTAGAAAAACATACACTGGTCACAGATTCTTGGAGGAGTTCCACTGAAATATTATTATCATTTTCAATATGCCAATTTGTATTTTGCATCTTGTCTTCGGTATTCCTACAAAATATGGGAACAACTGCCTTACATTTATCGCTACTTTCTGGAAATTTTTATACACTTATAACCGGCACTGTACTTTTGAATTATAAGGTATACATAAATAAATCAGCAAATTTACATTTACTTAATTGTAATATTTTTTTTTAGTGCCATGCACTGTATTTTTTATCGTACCTACTGACAATGATTGGCGTTTACATGTATGTTATAAAACCGACACCAGTTGCTGCTCAATATTTGCCTTCAGATCAACAAAGGGAACAAAATAACAGTAGCAGGTATTTTCAGCAACATCGGCAACATTCTACAGTTACAAGAGGAAATAATTTTAGGTCGGAATGTCAGGTGAGGCAGCATATAATATCAGTAAGTCCAGAGGACACAGGCGAAATGCTGTCAACATTTGGCACACTAAATAGCAACGACACTTTACCTATAAGTATGAGCACAAACACAACATTTACTTCATTTTATGGAAGTCATGATGTACTACACGGAAAAACAACTACCAGTACTGCATAAAATCGTCAAAACTACGTCTTTTTAAAGGTTGTAAATAAATTGTAGAATGTTTTAGAGAGTTTTACACCTTCTACTTTTTTCTAACGTTTTATATGGGACACTGTATATATTAATATATTTCAAAAAATATTTCTTAATGAGTTGCATGTAACTTGTGTTTGTAGCTTAGTTTCTGGTAATTTTAGTTTAAATTTGTGTGTTTAGGTTAAGTATTTATTATGGTTTGCTGGTGTATTTTTGATGTACCCCCACATTCCAAAGCTCATCAAAATTGTACTATTTGTTCGGGAGTTGCGATGCACTGGACACATTTATACATAGCCACCCACAAACAGGTATTTTTAAAACCAAATTTTTATGAAATAAATACTTCCCTATACTGAAAGTGTAGAAAAGTAAAAACAAAAATTTTCTTTTTTCGTTTTTTGTGTATTATTTGGTTAATATCAAAGATAGCAGTTTGGACATTATTAAGACACTTTTTTACACAGATTTCAAATCTTAAATTGAAATTTTGATAGGTCGTTTTATTTTCCAGATATCTACATTAACTTAGCTTTTTTAAAGATGCGTCAACAGCGGCTATGACATCATTGGATAGAGCTCTTTTTTCCATTTTCTCTGATATAAGGTTTGGTGGGTTTATTCTCACAATGTTTCAGGGAATAAAACAATTAAAAATGGATGGTCGTACAATAATCAGAGATGAGTTAATTTAATTTGTTTTTAGTAATATCTACATCTTTACACGACTTTATTTCCCTTCTAAATTTAACTTATTTTTTACGTTTCATTACTTAGGAGGAGTATTTAAAAGTTAAACGTGTTTTGATTGTTATATTAGCATACATTATTAATAGTTCTACGTTTTCACAGCCTGCCATGACAAAACAGGTTCTCACTTATCTTATAACTTTATATTTGGGAAGATAAACTGATCAAACCTTAATGGAAACAAATGCAGTCTTTTGGTTTGTTTTTGGCGTATAACTCCGTTATTTGTGAAAATAAACCCATCATACCTTATATCGGAGACAAGTGAAAAAAAAAGCTCTAACCAATGCCTTTGACACATTTAAAAAAGCGAAGTTAATGTCAATATCTTGAAAATTTAACGACCTATAAAAAGTTTAATTTTAGATTCGGAATCTGTGTAAAAAAGTGTCTTAATAATGTCAAAACTGCTTTGTGCTAGCTTTAATATTAGCCAAATTATACACAAAAAGCAAAAACAGTAAATTTTAGTTTTTCAGTCGGTACTGAAAACTAAGCAAATATTTGAATGTAGATCAAAGTAGTACTTAAGATGCTGAACAATTCTACTCATTTAACCGAATCGCTATCTTTTGCCGTTTATGAGATCCCCATGCATGGGGCCCTTATCTTGGACACCCTGTATATACTTTTGTTATATAGCACAAAAGATTTTTTCGAATTAAATTTTTTGAATAAACGATATGTGATAAACTAATTTAGTTAAATTAAGAATCTTCATTGTTATAGATATGTGAAAAGTTAATTCTAATATTTTCTTCATAGAAATTTTAAAATATAACGTAGCAAATTAGAAAACATTTAACTAGTACACGTAAATTTGTTCTCAAAATTAGAAAAACTTTTTAGGTACACAACGAAAAAGTCTGAATTATTTTGACTTGTTCTTAATGTATTAACTATTGCACTTTAAGTTTAATGAAATATTACGGCATTAGCATAACACTTATTTTAAGAAATAATACAGAAATAATAATGAAATATTGTCGTATTATTTAAAATAGTATAGTATATTAAAGTATAAGTGGATAAAAGGGTCTTTAAAAGACGCGCGATTTCTCGAGCACGACGGCGCAGCCGGAATGCTCGAAATAGAGCAAGTGTTTTAAAGTCCAGTTATCCACGAATACTTTACGCTATTTTTTTTTATTGATGCACTTTGAAATCATAAATACTGGTATTAATACTACAAAAAATGGAAATAAGAACTAATAATGTAAAATGGTTGAATTCGTGATGTGACATCAGTATACCTTTCGTTGTCATGGAAATGAGAAAAACAGAAATTAATTTGCAATTTGTCATCAAAGATTAATTGTTGTCACCGCACTGCTTAAAAATTAATTCTAATATCGATTTTTTAAATAGTAAAGCAGAATCGCGGTTAATACCGCAAAAATCTAATGATGCGTATAACAAAGAATATGACAAGTTCATCAAATGGATGGAAGAGCAAAAGGTAACAGATATAAATGAACGAGTTGTGCTTGCTTACTTTCAGAAAATGTCAGAGCAGTACAAGGCGTCGACTATGTGGGCTATCCATTCGAAATTACAATGTTTGTTGAGGATAAACCAAAGAGTCAATATAAAATCATTTGTAAAAGTGCATGCACTCATGAAGGCAATTAGTAAGAATGACGTAGCCATTTGCGGTATCTTTGAGTCTTGTAGAAGATGTGAATTATGCGATTTGCACTTACATGATATCAAAGAAGAAGGAAGCGTATTGGTTATTACTATCCGACCATCTACGACAGTGAAGGGTCGACGCTTTACTGTAGCCGACAGTGAAGCAATTACTTATGTGCGTTTGGTGAAGCAGTATTTATCATTGCGCCCCCAAAATGTAAGTACAGACCGAGTTTTCTTGCGATATGATAAGGGGAAATGTACCAATCAAGTGGTTGGTATTAATACATTTGGATCATGTCCCTTGCAAATTGCACGTTATCTTAAATTGGATGATCCTGAGAAATACACGGGACATGCTTTTCGACGTACGTCCGCTTCCATTATGGCAAATAGTGGCATGACAATAGATCAAATCCAACGACAAGTAGGATGGAAATCGGCAGCTGTAGCGACTGGTTACGTTGAAGAGAGCATTAGCAATAAGAAGAATGTTTCAAACATTATTGGGAGTGCCATTAATGGAAGTTCAACCTCAGTTCTGAGAATGTTAACAGTATTAATTTAAATACCATTTCCTCCGATTTAAAAAATCGAAATATTACTATCTCAAACAATACTAACTGTACTTAACATTTTCATTTATAAAATTAAAATTGTTAAATAATGTTTGAATAAAGGTTTTGCATTTGTTAGTAATATTTTATTTGACGTTACAAGGTACTCCTGTGATATCAATAATCAAAAAATTGTCATTTAGACTTCACACGTTTCTCGAGTTGTTGATGTAGCCAGGGTAACTTTAAAAAACGCGTTTTTGAAAGTTCGATTTAAACACGCTGAGGCGTGCTGTAAATGGGTAAAATGGGGCACCAATAAAAAATAGTATATTAAAAAACAAGTTTCATAAGACATGATTTTAGAGCACGCGTCCAAGTTAGAAAACAAGCCGCTTGCGGCGAGTTTTCTAATGGACAAGTGCGCTTAAATATCTTATGAAACGTGTATTTTATACTATTTTTTCTATTTTGGTCCAGAAAAGTTAAAAATTACCTTATTTTATATTTTAATTTAAAAATTTAATCGATTAGGAAATTTTGTTTTTTGTTTTTGATATGTGGCTGTTGGTGACATTTAGTAATTTCATACAATTCAAACTACTGTCAAATTAAAATTTAGACAAACAATTTGAAAGTGATTTAATTTTTAAAATACCTAAGATTTGAAGATAAGATGGAAGAAGAATTATCTTGCACCCCACCCGAGCTACGCAAAGTAGCGGAAAATACGCTAAATAATCTTTTTTAGAACTTACAATTTGAAGGTTATGTTTATAACGCGTGAAGGTTTTCTTGTCACATGGTTGTCACCAACCTAACAAAATAAAATTTTGAATTCTTTTAGGAGTTGCTTTATGAAATCCAAATGAGTTTCATAAAGTAGTCAGTAAAGAACCAAAATAGAAAAAAAATATTTTTGTTCTAATCAGTAAAAAAAATTTAATGGTATAATTCCAATATTGACAACAGCATTTAATTTGGTTACTACCTTTGGCCGAGTGGTTAGGGTATTTGGCTGCTACGCGAAGTTCTTGAGTTCAAATCCGAGACTGGATGCCTGGCGGGCGACCTACCCAGTCGCTTTTTAAAAATTGGGAACCAAACCCCCTTGAGGGATGAGGGAAGTATGGCAGCCCTTTAAGGCATGGTCCTTACCACACCACCCCGTACCTTGATACAGAGTGCAGACGGCTGGGTATCGGAAGTGATGATCAGTAAACCCGACCCACCACATTGCAGGCTAAACTCGTCAATGGAGTCTAGTGCCTCTAGATTTACTTACCTTAAATTTATTCTGTTTGATTTAAATATAATAAATTAAATAAATATTTTTACATTTTATTTCAATAATTTCAACAAATCTCGTACAGTGTAACATTGCTTTCTCCTATAGCTAATACAGCAATAAATTTCATTCCGATCTGTTAACTCGTTTTCGAGTCGTAAGGCGTTAAAAGTCAAAATTTTCAAAAAATCGTAGTGGACACACACAACTTTCTAGTTCGTTTCTGGTCTATTTCTGGTTAGTTTCTCATCCGTTCCTGGTTCGTTTTTGGTCTTCTCCAGGTCCGTTTCTGGCCGAGTGTCTAGTTTGTTTCTAGTCCATTTCTGTTCTCTTCCAGTTCCTTTCTGATCCGTTTATGGTCTGTTTCTGGTTAGTAAATTTCTAGTTAATTGCTAGACCATCTCAAGTTCCTCTCCAGTACATTTCCAGTTCAGTTCACACACTCACCCACACACATACACACGTTCGGACGTTTATAGGATGTCTTCGGGGATGGATGTCCTACGGACGCCTTCTGATGACCTGACCATCGATGCTAACTAGAGCGTTACCCGGGCGGGCAGGCAGGCTCACAGACATGCCCACAGACAAAGACACGCCCCCATACACAGACACGCCCCCAAACAGAAACGCCCTCATACACAAACACTCAGACACAGGCACATAGGCGGGCAGCTAGGTAGGTAGGCAGGCACGCCCACAGGCAGACAGTTTTTTATGTTGAAAAAATTATCTTATTTTGCCCTAAAATAATTAGGGGAGCTAATATTTGCAACACTTTACAACAACACATGTCCTATGATTTGCGACTCGAATGTATTTAAAACGACTGCCTATGCGTGTCTCAGATCTCTTTCAATACTTGCTTAATTTGATAGACTAACTTTCGCCGACTCTGAGGGGTTAACTGTCAAAACAAGTATTCAATACTATTTGGCAGCTTATTATGGTTACACCCTGTTAAATACTTTAGCATTATTACAGTAGATGGAGATTTTTAGATATTATTTTCAAATAAATCCAAAATCTGATTTATTAAAAGCATTTCTACTTTATTAATTGAGTGAAACTAATTACAGGATGGCCATAAAACATATGCAATAAATCTATACAGTTCATATTCTTACCTGTTCCACATAATGATTAAAAAAATCATTTTTTAATGAATCAATTAATCAAAACAGCTGATTAAAATTTAAAAAAAAACAATAAAATCATAATTATTAATCCTAGACTGTTTTCAGTCGCTATCATGAGTGCTGTTAGCAGGGCTGGATGCTCGTGAACCCTTTCCACTTCCTGAACGACTACCAGAAGCACTGCGACTGCGAGATCGGGACTTTGCAGAGCCACTGCGAGACCGAGACTTGCTTCTAGAAGACGATTTACTCCTAGACCTTGATCTTGACACACTTTTAGACTTAGATCTTGATCTGGATTTGGATTTAGATCTGGATCTGGATTTAGATCTGGATCTCGATTTAGATCTGGATTTGGACCTGGATCTCGATTTAGATCTGGAAGCACTTCGAGATCTTGATCCGCTCTTGGACCGGGACCGTGATTTAGATCGTGATCCGCTTTTGGAACGTGATCTAGACCTTGAACCACTCTTTGAGCGTGATCTGGATCTGGAACCACTTTTCGAGCGAGATCTCGACCGCGAACCACTTCCAGATCTGGAGCGACTTCGCGATCGACCTTTGGAGCGGGATCGTGATCTACTAGAACGTTCAGAACCTGAAGATATCCTACGTTTGCCTCTTCGTCCACCTCCACCACTTCCACTTTCGTCTCCGCTTGCAATTTTAAGCTTGTTATCATCACTGTCAGATTCGCTCGTGGATATGGTAGCTTTCGAGACAATTCTGCTTTTTTGTTTTGCCGTAAGCCCGTCATCTTTAGCCTTGTTAAGTTTGCCTTTCTTGCGACCCTTATGTTTATCACTGTCGGAATCTGAACGACCAGGTCTATCTTTTCGTTTTCTTCCACCAGCAGGTTTTCTTTTGCGATCTTTCCTATCACCACTTCTGCGTCTGTTTCTCTTCTCTTTTGAACGTTCTCCCGCATTTTCAACGTCGCTACCTGAATCACTGACATATTGATCCTTACGACTTCGTCCTCCCTTGCTTTTTGATGGTTTTTCGTTGGGCATTTCGCTGAAGAGCAAGGCATTTTTAGTTTTCTCCATGTATTCTTGACGTTTCTGTAGTAGTTGCTCCTTAGTGGCTCGAGATTCTTCCTCACGTTTTTTCTATTATAGAAGAAGTAATTAAAAAACTACTTATTTTTACAGAGTGTGAACAAAATTAGGTGACTAATGAAATTAAATTTTATGAATTATTAATTAGCGATTTTAACTTCGTTTTTTATACAGGGCGAGTTATTTAAGTGTTACCCCACTATTATTTTCTAAACTATTGGGAATATCAAATTGTTTTCTTAGTAAAAGTTGTTGTTGATTAACTGCTACATAAACTAAAATTATTACCAATTATACTGGGTGTTTAGTTAAACCTGTACAGCACATTACTTTATTTTAAATGGAACACCCTATATAATATTGTATTTTTATATTCTACATTTAATTCTAGATATAAAAGGTGTAACCATCTTAAATTAAGTGGTTTTCGAGTTTTTGACTTTTTTCAAAAAAACCTGACATTTGCAGAAGACTAATATTGCAAAATTTATGTTTTAGATACCAAAAACGTTCACCTATCGCTATTTTGCATAGACTTGTCAAATAATACGATAAGCACTAACTTTAACATGATAGTACCTTAATGCTTTTATATCTAGGATTAAATGTAGAATACTAAAATGCAAGAATACACAGATTGTTCCATTTAAAATAACAAAGTGATGTGCTGTACTGGTTTGGTATAACTAAACACCCAGTACAACTGGTAATAATTTAATGTTATGCAGCAGTTAATTATCAACAAGTTTTATTAAGAAAACAATTTGATATTCTCAATAGTTTCGGAAATAATAGTGGCGCAACAATAAAATGACACCCTGTATATACTTTTACAGCTCAAATACAAATTCTGGTACAGCCTTAAATGGCAGAAAAAATGCAAATGTTTTTCTGCAGGAAAATGGTCATGAAATCAATACATAAGTTAGCAATTTTAAGGAAAGGTGTTGCAAATTATTAAAGACAACTTGCAATTAAAGCAGAAATGACTTATAAACCAAAAAAAATGGGCTTTTAAAAATAATTAAATATGCCTAAGTTTCATTTCATTAATTTTAAAATTGTTAAAAAATAGGGAGGGGGGATGTGCTTAGTCTCGTTTATACTTAGTATACTGTGTAGTATTGTAACAAATAAACAATAACAATAAAAGTGAGCGTACCTGTTCTTCGATTTGTCGCAGTTTAAAGGCTGTACGTTCATCTTCCTGTTTCCTTCGCAATAGTCTTTCTTCTTCATCAACTCTTCTGGCCCGGGCAACATGGTACTGCGCTTGTGATAAAAGATCTTGACACTGGCGGGCCTCTAAACCTGCCAAAGTTACATCTAAACGCATTCTGTCTCCATTTTCAGCTAAATAGGTAAAATACCTGAAAGTGTGAAGTATGAAGATGAACTAATAATGTAAAAAACTAATAAAAGTTTAATAATACCTTAATTAATTTATGCAACAGCTATTTAGTACCAGACCGATTTTGAAAAAAATTTTATATGAGAAAGTATATCGAAAATTGTAGTTCTAATAAAGCTTTTCAAAAAAATCCAAAACCAGAAACGAAAGTTAGACATGTTTTTGGTATAGAGGTTTTTTCCAAAACTAAATTTTGTAAATTTGAGTACAGGATCTGAAAGAAGAACTTAAGGCAAATCGAAAACTTTTTTATCTACGTCTGCTTGGAGTTATTATGTCATTCATTTGCGTTAGGCAATGAACTTCATTATCTCACTAGTGAGATAATGGATTCATTACCTAACTCATTTTATTTACACAAACAAAACTGAAGCTTTGTTTATAAGATAATTGGCTGTTGCCATAGTATTGAACAAATCAAATCTATTCGTTTCTTTAATTTTAAAACAAAAGTATTTCAAAAGTAACTTGGAATTTGTAAATAAATTAATGCAAAATGTCAAATATCATTTCAAGCAAAAAAATTCGATTTTTAACAAACTTTGAGCAGTCATAGATACAATTGTCACAGGTGGGATAATGCATTATTATCGCACTCGTTTGATTACACGACTCGGTTTACGACCTCATCGTGCAACTTTCAAACTCGTGTTATAATAACGCCTTTATCCCACTAGTAACATAAATAACTATTACCGAACTCCATAGTTTCAAAATGGCGGCCGGTAAACTTTTTGAAAATCTTGACTTTAACACCTATTCACTCAAAAGTTGCCTGATCAGGATTAGCTACAATTTTTTTGAGAGCTCTTTGTGGGTAGTATACAATGAAGTAAAATTAATTTCGAAAATTCGAAATTCCCGCTTCAAAATTTTCAAATAAAAATTTTTCAAAAACTGCATAAAATTTTTTCAAAACTTTCTGAGCCGATAGAGCTTGCAGTGAGCTACAAATTTGTTTTTTACTAATCTCCCAAATTTTACTCTGACGCCTTCCAGGAATTTTTGAAAAATTTGAAATTTTTAATTAATTATTCAAAAACGCAAACGTCGATCGTTATAAACTTTTATCAGTTTGATAGACTATTTCTAGTGCTTTATTAGGATCAGCAAGAATTTTCAACTATTTTAAAAATAAAGAAAAAAACGATACGTTTTAATATCAACAACGCTTTTCTGGCAGTTACATGATTTTAACTAGGCCTATCAGTTAGCTCTAGTTAAAAAACATATTTTTCGTTTTTTGCATAGTGGACTTTCCCATACTAGGTATTATTACTTGCCATATTTGCTTTTTGAGTAAATGGACGTTAAAGTCGAGATTCATTTGACTCTAAAAAAATCAAGAAGGTTTAAAAATTTTCAAAAATAGTGCAGGTGTACTCAGGATTCGAAAAATGTCAAAATATACAGGGTGTCCCATTAATAGTTCAAAAGTTGGGGTCATTTCCGGTGAAGCCGGAACTCAAAAAAATGTGTCAAATATGTCAAAGTGTGCCTTTTCGGGAACATATTACCTATGCTAAGTTTCCTTGACATATCTTAAAAACTCTAGAAAATACAAGCTGTCTAATGATTCCGTTGACACCCGGTATAACTACATATAAAACAAGACAGGGGGGCGTACAGCCATACTGGACATTATATATGAGCAAATATAAATATTCTTGATTAGAGAATTTTCTTTTTTCAAATCTGACAAAAAGCATTAGTAACAAGAAGAAAATTCCATTAAATACATCTCCACGTTGTCGGCAAAACTAATAAATCTCTTACACTTTTGGATGTAAAACTGTTCCGTGCTATAACACTTACTTCAACGATAATCCTAATTCATGAACAGCTTGCAGTACAGTCTGAAGGGTTGATTTTTCATCTTTTAAAATTTGCGTAGCAAGTCTTTGTAAAACAAGCGCAATATTATAAAGAAGCACTGAATCCTGTGGAGCAACTCGTCTAGCTTTGAGAAGAACCATTTTTGCTTCTTTTAGCTTTCCAGCTTTAAAATAAGCCCTAGCTAAATACTGCAACACTTCCACGTTGTGATATTTGAAGAATTTTCGCAAACAATTTTCATACTATAAAATCAAGAAGAAATTATTATTCAGCCGGATGACAAAAAGAAAATTGTAATTTTACGCTACACACCATTTGAATTGCACTAACATGCTGGCGTTGCTCAACATAAACATGAGCAATGTTTAACCAAACATCACAAAAATCTGCTGTGGCTTCACGAACTTGAGCGAAAATGTCTCTTGCTTCATTGACAGCACCTTTATGGGCTAGTACAGCACCGATACCATTAGCTGCCCAAATATTTCTTGGATCAATCTTCAAGACTTGCTTGTATATTGATAACGCCCTCTCTTGATGACGTTTCTCACGATCTTTGTCTTTGGTTGGTTGATGAAGTGTTTGCAACCATACATTACCAAGGGCAATTAGCGAATATGGATCTTGAGATGTTACTGGATTCTAAATGAAAAAGTTTCTATTACGATAAAGATAAGAATATTTAATTAATAAATTCCAGCAAAGTTCATATTAATATACAGTGACCAGCAAAATGTTTCCAACATATGAGGAAAATTTTTATTATAATAATTTTTCGTAAATTTATTGGGAGCGCTTCTGGATCTCAGATAACTTAAAAATTGATTTAGACGTAGATCATCAGCTTTTGGATCAATAAATTTTTCCATTTTGTTGCAAAAATTTTGTCGGTAACTGTATATGTATATAAAATAAATAATAACTTCAACAATATTTATTTATTTGAACCTTATACCTATTTCGACATGTTTAAGTCATTAACAAAGATAAGGTTAAAAATAAACAGTTGGGTGTTGCTATAGGAACCAATAGAACTTGATGACGATCTTGGTTATCTATGTCTGCAAATGAACTGATTTTTTATTCCACAACTTCTAACAATACATAAGGTCAAAATAAATAAATATTGTTGAAGTTATTAATTATTTTATTTATACACTAACAATGTTTAAGTTTTATTATGAAATATGCTTACATTTAAAACTCTTTCATATTTCTTTTGTCCGGGTCCCCATTCATTCTTTGCCAAGTGCAAATTTCCTAACAGTGACCACGCATCAGGATGTTCAGTATTAACGCGGAAAGCCTCTTTAATCCAATCAGAAGCTTCATAAATTTGTCCTTTGTCTCGTGCCATACAGCCCAAACGTAAATAACAATCAACATAATTGGGATGCTCCTTAAGAATATCTTTGTAGAGTTTTTCAGATTTGTCAAAAACACAAAGTGCTTCATTTAATCGGGCTAAGTTATACGTTATAGTAACAGATATGGAGTTGTAGTACTGTGGATCGTGTTCTGCCTCTGCTTTAGTACGAACTAAAGCCTCTTCTAAATATTGTTTTGCTTCTTCGAGGTTGCTTAATCTATAAATAATAAACTTTACTGAAATACGGTGTTGTTTCATGTTTTATCAGATGTTTTTTTGTAAAGAAAAAAATTAGATAGTTTTTTGCACCACACATACACACAACACAAAATATATTTTGTAGTTGAAAAACCATCTTAACAAACATTCTATATCTTGAATATTGTATTCATATCAATTTTCTAGTTTCAAAACTACCCATACCGATACACAGAAAACGTATCCGGGTATCAATTAACCCACACTGTGAATCAAAAATTAGCAAAGCATTAATTTTACCTGTAGTGAAGAGCTCCGACATTGTTCAAAATTTCTGTAGGCACTTCAGCTTGCACATCTTTCTTCAATATCTTAATAGCAGTACCGTAAGCATTTAATGAACCTTGCAAATCAGACTGTTCCAAAATCTGTGCCAATTCAATCCACGCCTCTATATCATCTGCAAACTGCTCTGTTACTTTCTTCAAATGATTTTTTGCAATATCCCTTTTTGATTGTGACGAAGAGTTTGCATATAAAGAACCGAGAATCTTCATGGTCTCGTAGTTACCAGGTTGAGCTTTTAAAACCTTTTCGAAACACTGTGCAGCCTGATAACAATTAACTTTAGTAATAAACATTAAAGTAAACAGTAACAAGAAATTCTTACATTTTCAGAATCTCCCCTGTAGATGTACATTTGACCCAAGCCAAAATGTGGCAGAACAAATGCAGCAGGAGCAAACTGTGTAGCTTGGTAATAATACTGAAACGCTTGGTCGTAATCCCCTTGTACGTGGAAAGCACGGGCTAGTTGATAACAGCTTTCAGAACGCATAGCTTCATTTTCCGTGTTGTGAAACGCATGCAAAGCTAAATGTTGTACTTTACTGTAATCCTAAAAATTAAGTATTAATCAACTCTTATTTATTAATAAGTTCTAGCTTTACTTCGCTGAAGTTCATATTGATATTAAATAAAATATTTTATTTTATTTCAACATTAATTATTTACTTATAAACTTTTATTTAGTTCGATTACTTTAAAAATAAAGTGTGTAAATACAGGGTGAGCTATTTATTTGCCGCTCTATTATTATTTCGTAAACTATTGAGAATATCAATTTTTTGTCTTAACAAAAGTTGTTGACATTTGACTGCTGCATAACCAACAACTATTACCAATTATACTGAGTGTTTAGTTATGCCTGTACAGCACATTACTGTTATTTTTAATGGATCAACCTGTATATTATTGCATTTTTAGATTCTCCATTTAATTATAGATATAAAAGTGTGAAGATACACAGACTATTTATATACTATGAAGTGTTTAGTGGTGTGTTAAGAACAGCAGATTATAATATAGGGTGTTCATAATTTAATGTTCATTTTGCAAATCTTAAAATGTCAATGAGTTTTGTTTTTCAATTGTAACACCCAGTATAGGGGTGTATACGATAACATATGTTTTGGTAATAAATAGTATATTTACCTTTTTAAAGAAGAAATGGTTAGCTAAATGATTCAGCACCATCGGATTTGACGAATCGATTGTGTAAGCTTTAGATAACATTTGCACGCCAGTTCTAATGGAATCTGGTTGCTGTAGATTTAATTTTAAAATTGCTAAGCCAACGAGTGCACCTACACACTGTGGATCTAACTGCAAGGCCCTTTCAAATGCCAATCTCGCTTTGTCTTGGTTACTTAATTTCATAAAACAGTGGCCCATACCTGAAACATGCAATAAATCAAATTATGTAATTTAGATACCCAAAAATTGTTAATCTAGTAGTTAGAAGTTCTAAAATTATTATCTTCGGAACTACCAAAATCAATGTTTAGTGGGAACTTCTTTGGAGAGACTATAATTAGACAGAGTAAAGTTAAATTTTTCAAAATAATTTTATATTTATTAAAGTAAAGATTGATAACAATTTTAGGATATGCAGCAGTTAATTATCAACAACTTTTGTAATACTAACAGAGCTACCAAAAAACAGCAAGGTTTTGACGGGATAACACCTTGTATAAAATAACTTCGATACCTATCCATTAACTCAATGTTCCTCACCTAAACGAACTGCAGCGGGGCAATTAGGATTAGTGCGTAGTGCTTTTTTATAAAATGCTAATGCTCCTCTAAAATCCTTTTTATTATAAGCAATACAAGCTTTTCCAAGCAACGATGGAATATTATTAGGGGACTGATTCAAGACAAAGTTAAACTGTGCATCAGCTTGATCCATTTTATCGCCTTCCAATAAGCAGAAGTAAGCACGACCCAAAAGGTGGTTCTACAATGTAAATATTTATGGTTATCAACATAATTACAGTTAAGTCGAAAATAGTAACACTTGCCTGGTCGTACATGATGATCTTATCAGCAGTGGTGTACAATAAAGTTGCCTTAGTAAATAGATCCCGCTTTTTGTCCTTGTTCTTTTCGCGGTTTGCTTCCTGGACATAGTAAGCGGCCAACATGTCCAGGGCACGCATTTGATCTTTCTCAAAATCTCGATAGTTAACATTTGCATCTGCTCTTGATGATTCAAGTATTTTGATAAAATCATTGATCTTGTTCTGTTTATAGTATTCAAGCTACATATACAAAATAATAAATTATTACAAGAAACCAGCAAAAACGTTGCAATATGAGCGCGATTAAAATAACTTACAGCAAGATTAACCCATATGTTAAGGTGAGAATTTTCTTGACGTAAAATTCCGAGTACTTCATCTCCATCAGGTAGTTGGTCTAAACAAAGCTCAATCACCTAAAATAGAACAATAATTTACCAAATTCTGCATAAATGCTGTTCCATAAACTTACTTCGTCCGTGTCACGAAGTGGTATTTCAATTGATGTTGTCATTTTGATTATTAATATTTCAATAACAATCAGCACTGAAACGTCTACTATTTTAAGGAACTTCTACATATTTACAGAATAATCACAAATAACAGCACATAACACTCGTAACCTCATCAAACGCTGCCATTTTAAAATTAAATAGGAAGACGCAACGCACCGGTTCTCATAAGTTTAAATGATCATTGTATCTAACTTCCTTAGTTTAAGTATGTCATTGGACGTAATGGTCTGGCTAAAACATTGAAATACTCTGCAATAACGCATTTTTTTTTTTACAATTTTGGGATTAGTGTTCAGTTTAGAATTTAAGGGGGATCGCAATTGATGGATGTAAAAATCACTGACATTAGATTCTTGTCAGTCTTATAATTTAAAATTAGTCTAAAAAGTAATATGAGTTACAACATTGGTTGCGTTCAGTCGGTCAATGTAACGTATTTTGTATTCTGTGCAATTTTTGTAAGGCATACGAAAATGCACATAGATATTGCCCGTTAGATGTAAAATGATTGCTGCAAATAACCGTATATTGTGTAGGTTTAAGATTTTTTCTGTTTACAGCTTATATTCAGTTGTTAAACGTTTTTCGTTTGACAATGGACATTTGTGTTAACAAATAACGTAAAGAGAAATTACAAACATTAACAGTAGTAATAGTAGTATTACATATTTAACACAAAATATGCTATCATTGTGGAATAATCGGATTCTTAACCTTTCTTTGGACACTTACTTAAAAATTTGCAGACCGTGGTCTCTTCTTTGCCAGCAATTTTTATAACCCACCGCACAACACGCTTCTGGCATGCCTCTAAAATTGTTTTACAATTAAAAAAAGAAAATTAATTGTCTATATTAGCTTATATTGTTGAAATGCAAAACCATGTTTGAATTTGTAAAATGTCACAAAACCACTTTGACCTTCTACAAAATGGCGTCCGGCTTTATTTTTTGTATAGCCGTCGTGCATCTAGTAAACCTATATAGCAATCTGTGCCACCAACTAGCATTATGACCTAAGATGGAACTCAGCTATCTCTTGTGCTTTGAGCGAACCAACGAGTTGCCGAGTGCTATTCTAAAATAGTCGTAGAAAAATGTTTTTCTTTAGATTTACAGAGAATTGAGTCTGCTTTCACTCATCTGTAGACTACTTCTTCATAGGATAGCCAGGAAAAGAATAATTCATAAAATCTGAAAAGTACGTTTCTTAGGCAAAACTTGCGAAAAAAGGATCAACTTTGAGAGGCCATATCTCGAAAACTGTTTAAGCTAGGACATTACTTTTTTTATTAGTTATTTAGGGAATTTTATATACTTTTATTTATTTCAGGACTACTACTGGGATTGAGTGTATGGGAAACCAGCTATATTGAAAAAACTGATTTTTTGCACCTTTTTCTTAAAATGTAATTCGATTTTGCGAGCTTCATTCCAACCAGTGCCGTTCGTGAACCGGTCGTCCGATCGGATTCCAATTTCGATATGTTATAGTCGGGGGTCTGAATCCACTAACAATTTGAAATCGCTCCGTTCATAAATGGAAATTTCCGAAAAAAATCACTTTTCAACGCGTTAATTTAAGACTTAGGAACGATTATTTGAAGCTACTGTGTGTTTAATCACTTATTTAAACAGCACCATGCAGTTTAATCAGTATAAAACAAACGTGATTGGTTCATTTTATGAAAGGGGACATTTGTGATTGGTTCAACGGAATGTGTGGTATAGTCATAGATAAATAAGATATACTGTTTTTAATGTGTCAAGTTTTTCCCCGCGTAAATAATCAAAACCGTTGCCTGATCATGCGGAGGCGGAACGGAATATAGGTGGCGCTGCAGTAAATCTACTATGGCGGCTATAAACGGGGTCGTTGTCAGCTGACGTTCTATAATTGCTTGATGTACTGTGTTAGGTACCAGAGATAAAATCTGTTTAAAATTTCTTCCAGAAGTTTATTTGACATTTTGATTTATATTGAAATTGGTTCACGGGCGCTGATAAAAGGTGAAGCTATGTTAAATTTTAAATACATTGTCATGTGCACAGTCTAGTAATTTACTAGACTGTGGTGATAGTGCGGTTGGGGCATTTTGTCAACAGACTTCAAAATTAAAAAGACTTTCACACGTAATCAAAATTTCTATAAATATCATTATACTCCAGTTATAAGGTAGTTTTGTAGGAAAATTACACAGGAATAAAATTGTTTTTGCTTAAACCCTTTATTTGGGTGTCCCAAAAATACCTTGGCTTTGTGAATTCTAACTCGGTTGAAAACCCAGAAAATTTTTGGAAAAAGGTGCAAGAAAAATGGATTGTTCGTTTCAATCGCTACGTTAAAAGTAGTCCTATATAAAAAAAAATAAAAAATGCGCAAGCGTTTTTAATACACAAAAATTTTCATATATGACAATTTTCATAATTCCCAAAAAGTTTTGCTGGTTTTCTAAATTATGAAATTTCGAAAATAGCTGATTTTAAGTGCATCCAATTGAAAAATGAGCTAAATTAAAATGAAAGAGGATTGATACAATTCTGCGTAAAACTAGAAAAGAAAGTTTAGTCTAGTCCTAATACTTTCCGATATGACCTTTAAAAAAACCCGCTTTTGTTGTATAACAATGTAAAATTGCTAAAATAATAGATCTAGTTTTAATTTTATTAGGCAGTAAATGTTTTTTTGCTTAGATGATAGATTTGTGTTATTTATCGACAATTTTAAAAAAGCATTCACCAAATCACCGAAAATTGTTAAATTAATTACGCCTGACACCGATTACTTTTGCTTTAAACGACAGTTACAAAACACAAACACAAATTTAACCCCGTTTCGTTTAGTTACAAAGTTTGCCGCAAGGTGCCGTGGCGAGCGTTGTCTCAGCCGAGGCGGGGAAATCATATTGGAAATGTACGTGAGTTTTTTAAATATAAATTTAAAAGTATCCATGAATACGCGAATCCCAACTTGGCTTACCCATTACCTCCCTTCCTTGTCGCACTCGTTACGTGCCTATACGTTGTATGTAGCACTCATACGTGTGAAAAAGTGACAATCTGTATACATAAATTTCTAAAATTTATAGAGGAGGTCAAAATGACTTTAGTAAAAAAACATATTTTCAGCCATCCTGTGAAAAATCGGCTTACCAAAATTAAATTTGGATAGAGCGTCCATATTCTTATAAGTGGTGTTCATAATTAGAAAAATGGGGTGTAGAGCTAGTTCGCGTCCGTAGCAGAATGCTACACGTGCACTCTGGTTAACACTAAATGAACTAGCAATATCGGGAGCCAGACTAGTTGAATTTATTCAAATTTATACTCTCCTGGCTAACAATACGATATATGACACATGTACTATTATTACGAGTCGCATTGTAAACCCATACGCTAAATAAAATAAATAATTAGAAAATAAGTAAAACCACACAGTCTCACCACTAGATATATTGAAAAAATATTAGTTTGATAATTTGGCTACATGTTTCAACCTAAGGCTATCTTCAGGCTACAACATAGTAATCGCTTTGCTTATTTTAATATTTTGTAGCCTGAAGATGACCTGAAAGGCCGAAACATGTAGCCAAATCATGAAACTTATATTTGTTCATTATACCTATATAGTGGTGAGACTGTGTGGTTTTATTTCTTTTCTAATTACAAAAATTAATATATCGGCAAAGTAAATATAAGATAGAGCAGATAGTTCTTCCTTGCATCGTAATTGGTCGTTACATTATTTTTCGTATAAAGAATAGCCACCTGTAATCAAGATTCCAACGGTAAAACGCGAATTTAAATCGTACTATACTGTTTAAAAACTCTTAGCTTTAATGAAAAGGACAAGTGGTTTTCTATATAACATTATATCATGTATAAGTATCTCTGACGGTTAATTTGTTCGCTTTTCAAAAGTTGCAAGGATTGTTTTTCTGCTCACCTGTGCACTACTAGATTGTCTTCGTTTCAAGCCAGTAATTTAGCCAAGGTAATATAATTTAAGGAGCTTTATTATCTATTTTATGAAACAGCGTCGGGACGAGAATAATTTGGGGTGGGAGAGCGTCACGCAAGAGTAAGCGTCCCTTCTTGTAGCGTCGCCGTCGCAGTTCGCGCCGAACACGCGCTGTTTGTACTTCAAAATTCGTGATTACATCCATTGTTGCACAAGTCATTGTTGTCGACAATTTTCTTAGTGACGTGGTTTTTTTCGAAATTTCAGGTTACGTTTAATTATTGGTGTTTGTTTTCGGCGGGAAGCAACTTTTTACGGAGTTTCGTGAAGTTTTCCAATTTTGATCATTACGAAAGGCGGTTTTGAATCAAGTAAGTTAATTTGTATGTAATTGTTATGAATTTGTAATATATAACTTTGAATTTTGGAACTGTTTTATTTTAGTTACGTTCGTTTAGAACAACTTGTGTATTGTTTGGTAGATTATGTTAATATGATAATGATGATAACAACTTCTCTCTTTGAGTTAGTTTTTGTAAATTGGTGCCTTTTGAAAATGTCTAATAATTATTTTATTAACGCTTTATTTTATGTGAAAAAGTTGGAAATTAATACATAATTAGATAAATTTAAAGAAATTTTTCAAATCAGCTATAGTTAAAGTACCTAAACAAAAAGCAATATATTTGGATAAGATGTGGGTATTTAGAGTTTTGCACCCTCCATCTTAAAACGAAAAAATCTATTTGATATCACGCTTTAAATAAAATTTGAAACTACCTTAGGAACTCTTGTATTTCAGAATTTGTTGTCATACAGCCAACATTTCCTTAAAATATTTTTTTTATTATACAACTGCCTTTAAAGAAACATGTTTGAATAAGTAAATAACAAAATACAAAAACTTATGGAAATTTAAAAATATATATACAATATACTTTTTTGCTTGATAGACAGAAGAGTGACGTATGAATAATAAGAAAAGGAAAATACAAACAGTAACTTGATTTACCAGAAGCGTGTAAAATAATATTGCCTCCTACGTGTGTTGTTAGAATGTACCTAATACTTAATGCTGTTTTGAACGTAACATTTTAAAATTTAAAATTTGATTTATTATACTACGCTAGCTGGATTCAATTGGAAAATTAATTAAAACAATTTAATTACAACAAAATTCTGTTTGTTTTAATTTAACAGTAAAATAAAGTTTATTTATAACAGTAAACTTATTGAAACATTAATTAAAGAAAAAGATTATCAATTAGCCATTCAAAAAATTTATCTTAATACCCCAACTTCATCCGATAGAATTAAATATGGTTCCATCCCATATTTTGGCGACAATTCAGGAAAATAATGCTAAAAAACCAAACAAATAAATATAAAGTAAGCTTTAAAACAACTAGAAACATCTTAAACACTTTGTTTAATGCAAAATCAAAAACAGGTGATTTGCTAAAATTAGGCATTCACAAATTAAACTGTTCGCATTGTAATTCGGTTTATATAGGCCAGACAATTAGAAATTTTGATATTAGGTATAAAAACACGTACGTTGTTACAAACACAAACACCCACATAAATCCAATTACGCTAAACACTAGAACACAATCATTTAATGACATCTAATAAATGTTTATACTTTTGCGACGATAAACGTAAATTAAATATACTAGAAGCTTTCGAAATTCACAAACATTTAAAAACTGTACCGTTAATGACCGGGCAAAATGATCTCTTAAATTCACCTCATTTTGGAATTAGAAATCAAGTCATCTGCAGACGATTTCCGAGATCATATCACCAAGTTCTATTGTTGCCATAACAACACTAAGTGGTAACTTATTTAATATAACCTTTGATAATGATATGTAAACATGTCGAAATACGTATAAAGTTAAAATAAATAAATATTGTTGAAGTAACAAAGTATTTTATGTACACTCAGTAAAACTAAATCATGTATTTTGTTATAAAACTTTAATATTAAGGCAAAATGTAAAGGTTCGATTTTACATTTTTTTTTTAATTAATTTGCAACGAATATTATCGTATTTAAATATCAACTTATAATACACTGCATGTGTATTTTATTTATTTTATGCTGCATTCGTTGTTAATATTGAACGAAACTTCATTGGATTAGCGGTAGCTTGTAGTGTATTCATGTTATGCATTACTAGTTATGAACTAATCTGTTATGCAGTATACAAATATACATATGTTCGTGTAATATGTAACATGAATTCATTGAATTATGAATGAACTGAGCGTATTAAAAACTGCAGTAATAAGTGGTGAGAAGGCATAAATTTAAATTTAATTTCAAGCTTTGCAACTTCTTTCAGATAAACAAGATTTCATTAAAATGCTTCAGGTGACGTTTTACTAGCGACTATACCACTTACATTTCAGTGAACCAATCACAAATTTCCCTTTTCGTAAAATCAACGAATCGCGTTTGTTTTATAATAATTAAACTGCATGCTGCTGTTTAAATAAGTGATTAAACCCACAATAGCTTCGGATAATAGCTCTTAGGTCTTAAATTAACGCGTTTAAAACTGATTTGTACTGACTTTTGGGTATATTTATTATTATTTTAATATAGTTTTTCATTGCTTCGGTCAAAAGTAAGTATCATATTTAATTATAACATAATTTATGAATTAAAATCAATAATTGTCTCTGTCGTCCACAAGCCAATGATAGCGACGTCAACCAACATGAATCGCGAGTGTTCAGGTCATGACCGACCCAAATTTTAGTGTGCACCTATAATATATATTTAATAATAACATGCTAATATGCATTACAAAACATCAATATATGTTTACATTAAAATTGTATCTTGTTTGACATGAACTAAAATCTTAGACCAAAATAATGTACATAACCTCAAACATTTTATGAAATACCACGATTTTTTTACAAAACGATCCATTTTTTACAACAACACTTCACATCAACAGTAAATAAGAGGGTCACAATATAAAAAATTAAATTTGCAAAAAACGCCACTACAAAAAATTTGAAAACAAGCAAACAATACCATGCTAAAAGTGCCATTCCCGAAAACACCCGAACATTTCGGACTAGTTCAGTGTTACCAAAAATGCGTCAAAATTTTTGTGAGATATAGTCAAGACGAATACGATTTTTCTTTGATAAAATTGTGGCGTAAGGTAGAACTCGTGCAAGTTATGATTTTGATTTACGTGCGCTGCGCGGTCGTGGAATTACCATCTCGTAAACTTACACCACAATTTTATCGAAAAATCGCAATCACTCGTTGTATTATTTATGAAAATAACCTCATTTTTTTTACCAAAAATTGAATTAGTACAAATTCTGTCTATGTTACTATGAATAACTTAAAAAATTGATTAAAAATCACAGAGTCATATTTAAATTAAATAAATAATGTTTCTCGTCCTGTTTAATTAAATATTCTTTTTACATGAGAAAGCTTTAAGCACATACTATGTCAAATTTTTTTGCTTGCTTGATTGACTGAAGGAATAGGGGAAGATTTACTAATGGGCTCTAATAGCTTTGCTTTGAGTAGGGAAGCAATATTGGGTGCATTCAATAGTTGCACTTCAATTACAGAATACAATTTCCAGACCCTACTTTTATTCTCCAAATTTTTGATACGAAAACCAGAAATAAACGCAAAATTTTCCGAACCGTAACTGAAACGAAAACCGAAATTGAAAGTTTCTTGAACTGTAACCGAAAACTGTAACCGTAATTATTTTAAGAATATGCCGGTATTTTTCGTTTTGACAAATGTAGGATCGACATTAGTATTTACTATTTGATCTTTGCGTTTGGCATGTTCAGCTCTTTTAGTGCACCCTTGGGGTTATAGCCAAAACAATGATTAGAGTTATTCATGTTTCCCAAACGCGAATGCAGAGTTATTGCCGGTATAACGTCATTGAATAACATGATACCAATACTTTTACTAACAGGATAAATTTTTCCTTTTTACTTCCAAGTACTTAATTTTTGTGTTGTTGGCATTTAGTGAGCCGACGGTGTGAACATTGCTGCGCTTGCGGACTGCCACTATCGCTAAAGATTTCAGGGAACTTAATAGTAGCATATCATCATGTACACAACAGTCAACAACAAACAATAATGATAAAGTGTGTACCCCATTTTCAAAAAATTGTGAAATTAAGATTTTTAAAATGTAACCCGCGCGGGATTCGAACTTTCGACCAACCTATGGCTCACAACACTGTACACGCGTTTTAGCACTGAGCTACGGCGTCTGTTGATAGCAAATGTTAAAGTATGGAACGTATACATAAACAACACGTCATCCGCCGGCTAAAAAAATTGCCGGTAAACTACGCTGCATGTTATCCGATCACGGTATACTGTATACTTACAAAGTGTTGCCAGACGCACCGGCCAGCTAGTTACTGTGATATATCGTAGGGAGATAGTTAATCGAGCATTTAATAAAAAGCCCTGCCCCTGGCATGATCTCAGTCACATAAACTCACAGATTTCTATATCAGCTAAGTGAAGCCAGGCGGCCATTTTGTAGGAGGTGAAAATGGCAACTTAAAACGCAACATAGGGCGCTGTCGGTAATACGGCTACAACACAGTACTACATTTAACAAAGATTGCATATTACTAACTAAGATTAGTTTAGTTGGCAGGTTTTTCTACAGTTAAACAAAATAGACATAACATTTCTTCCTGATGACCAATTTTTTTTTTAATTGCATGGCATAATTTTTTCCACGTAATCTTGTCCAGAATTTTCTTTGCTTTTCATAAAGAAAAACAAAAAAAATAGGTAACCGTAAGCAAAACCCAAATTTTTAATAGCAGTAAACCGTAACCGAAAACGGAAACGAATTAAAAAAAAATTGAAACGTAACCGAAAACCAAAACGTTATTTTCTTTCGGATCACGTCCCTGCTTTATACTTGATTATTATAAATTTAACAGGTATTAGTTTTAAACATTCCTAACTTTCTGTTTAAAAAATGTCAGCTTCATAAGCGCCGACTGTGGCGTCGGGGCCGCCCGGTGCTCGAGCCCCCGCGAAAGCTAAGAGAAAAAACCGTGATTAAGCTGTACTTAAAAATGGTTGTAGAATTATTCAGAATTCCCCTAATTGCTTGGACATATTAAAAAGTCTTCTTCTTACAGTGTCATACCCTGTTCAGGGCGTTGCGTTGGCTACCTCTCTCCTATGTCTGTGTCTGGTGCGCGGCAATAGATAATTTGCACAGACAGACATAGGGGAGCTACAGTTTAACGTGGGCTCCGAACCACAGGAAGTGCATGCACTTCTTCTCCAGAGAGGTTTTCCTGGGGAAAAATCCACCTCGCTGGTTTCCCGTTGCCTTGCGAGGAGGGAGAACGACCGGGCCGGGGATCGAACCCGGATCCGCTGCATTGGTAGCCCGCGCGCTTACCACTGAGCTACGGCCGCTCTAAAAAGTCTACTTAGATTTATTTGTTACGTAATTAATATGGATGCACCGAATATTCAGCCAGCCGAATATTTGTTCATTTTTTGAGCTTGCCAAATATTCAGATAAACCCAAACATTTTTTTAGTCACCCAAATATTTAGCGAATATTCAGCATTTTGTGCACTAAATGAAAACATTGCTAACGTGCAAATATTTTGTACAATTTGATGGAATATTTTTGACTTCAACAAATGACTTTTGGCCGCCCGAAACATCTATTTTTAGCGTAAAAAATTATTTATTGACGTAAAAGAAAATACGTTTAAGTTATTAATAATCAAATAATTTTACTTTATTTATAATTTCCAGCTTTACTTCGTTAAAGTCCATATTTAATGAGTATCTGTATATAAAATACTTAATTACTTTAACAATATCTATTTATTTTAACCTTATACGTATTTCGGCATGTTTACATGCCATTGTCAAAGGTTATATGAAAAAATAAACAGTTAGTGTT
This sequence comes from Ctenicera cuprea, assembly GCA_958336395.1. Lineage (NCBI taxonomy): Eukaryota > Metazoa > Arthropoda > Insecta > Coleoptera > Elateridae > Ctenicera > Ctenicera cuprea. The sequence continues at coordinate 2,579,657 of OY284490.1, forward strand.
GTTATAGCAATAGAACTTTGTTACTTATCTTGGTAATCGTCTGCAGATGACTTGATTTCTCATTCCAAAACGTCCAGTAGAGGAGAATTTAAGAGATCAATTTGCTCATTCATTAACGGTACAGTTTTTAAATGTTTGTGAATTTCAAAAGCTTCTAGTATATCTAATTTACGTTTATCATCACAAAAGTGTAAACATTTTATGGTGTTATTAGATGTCATTGAATGATTGTGTTCTAGTAAGTGTTTAGCGTAATTGGATTTATGTGGGTGTTTGTATTTGACAATGGCATGTAAACATGCCGAAATACGTATAAGGTTAAAATAAATAGATATTGTTAAAGTAATTAAGTATTTTATATACAGATACTCATTAAATAATTTTACCTCCAAAATAATTTTCAGATGTCAAAAAATCAATTTATGACATCATAGAAGTCAATTTTAACATCAAAATGTGAATTAAAAATGAGTCTTTGACGTCAAAAATTACTTATTAACGTCAGAAAATATTTCCTTTGGTTTTTAACGTTAACAAATGATTTTTGGCCGCCAAAAATTCTATTTTTGCTGTATAAAAATTATTTATTGACGCCAACAAAATAAGTTTAATTTATTAATACTTTTTTATATGCTTACGTTAAAAATCAATTTTTAGACGTCAAATAATCAATTTAGTATGAAAGAAAATTCAATTTTGACATTAAAATAGTAATTAAAATGAGTTTTTGATGTCAAAAATCATTTATACTCAAATATTATTTACAGCCTTTACCAAATATTTATTTTAGTTTTTAACGTCAAAACAACATTTTTTTGACGTCAAACAATCAATTGAATATGTCAGAAAATTCAATTTTGACATTATAATATTGATTGCAAATGAGCTTTTGACGTCAAAAATCAATTATACACTTCGAATATTACTTATAGACATTATAAAATATTTATTTTAGATTTTAACGTCAAAATCACATTTTTTGACCCCAAGTAATCAATTTAATGTCAGAAAACTTAGTTTTGACAATAGCATAATAATTGTAGACGTCTGAAATTAATTTTATGACGTCAGCACCTAATAATGGACGTCAAACATTATTTTTGATTTTTCTGACAATTTACATTTCTTTTAAATTTAAATATAAAAGTAAACAGCTCGTTATGTAGTCTGCATAATAGAAACAATTACCCGGAAAGAATTATTAATAAACATTTGCAGCAAAATTAAACACAAACATAAGCGACGCCCTTCGCCTGCAGTTTCCTATACCACAGATTTCACATTTCCTATTTTCAAAAGTATTTATGTACAACGTCATCACCCTAACAACAGTGGTAGTAATAAACCGCACTTGCGTTGATGCAATGGGCAAACGCAACACGCCATACAACTAATATACCACGTATGTTTTTTAAATAGAACATCCTGAATAGTTTATCATATTTTGTAAAATAAAGCCGAAACGAATAAAAAATGTTTAGACCTATCATATACCGGGTGATCGTAAAAAAAACATGATTCAGAGCAGGCCATGACCGAAGTGTTGAAGTTGGCAATACTTAATATAAGCCAATTGTCAAATGTTGACAGCTGTAAAAATTTTTGGTTAGATACATTAAGTTAAATGTATCTAACCAAAAATTTTTACAGCTGTCAACATTTGACAATTGGCTTATATTAAGTATTGCAAACTTCAACACTTCGGTCATGGCCTGCTCTGAATCATGTTTTTTTACGATCACCCGGTATCTTAAATTAAAAATTAAAAATGTTTCCTTGTGCTCAAAAATTCAAACTTAGCTTCTTTTAATGATTTATGTTATTTTTGAGAAAAAAAAATAATATTATACGTACTGCACCTTATATTAAATGCCGTATATTTTCGCCTAATCCCTATAAATAGTGTTCAAATTACAACAGACCCCAGTTAAGATTTTGTATAATGGTTATTTGCTATCCCAAAATCAGCATATTAACATGTATCAAAGTCGATAGTCTGTGGAACAATGAACAATTGAAAGCCCATTGAAATTTATCCAGAGATTGGGTTCGAAGTTCGGATAACTGCTTGAATAGCGAACATGAAATGGAGAAATTCAAGAGCTACCTTTGATGAAAGATATATCTACAACATGGCTGTCATGCTTAAAGCTGCGAAAATGATCTCTTTACAACGATTCAACTAAAACTGCCAAGGGTTTGTTCTGAAGTAAATAAAGACGCGCTAAAAACAGACAAAAGACGCACATTTTTTCAAAAATTTTGGTAAAATACTTATTTAAACAGAAATTTATGGATGACATCATTCTTATATTAGGTTTAGAGTACTACTAACAATCTTAACACCATAATGAAAAATACTATTATATGGAACGCCGTTTTAATTTTTATTGATAGCAATTTGAGTAAAATAAAAGCAAAAATTTACATAATTTAAAAATATCTCATAGATATTTGTATTTAATTAAAAATATCTTAGATATTTGTAATTATTTCAAATTATCTTCGATATTTATAAATATTTAAAAAGTTTCTGAAATATTTTTAAATCGTTTTTTGAAATATCTTAGAGATAATTAAAAATCATTTTAAAACACCCTCGTGATATAATTTAATAGTCAACGTGTATTTATTATGGTAGTTAAATTTAAAATATCTCTAAGATATTTTTTTGTTTAAAACGTTTATTCCGAATTTTCTCTATAAACATATTAGCAATATTTTAGATGTCTTTTTATTGATATTAGCACTGGTTTAGTTATTTTTAATAAAAAAATAATATCCATAAGATGTTTGTCGATTTTTTAATTAAAAATTTTCTTAAAATGTTTTCGCTGTCAAAAAATAGTTCTGTGTCGTTCCTTTTTTAGTACAGTTGTTTTCTGCAACTGAAGTTTGTACATTTTAAACGGAATCTGATTAATTTGATCTGACATTAACGTAAATATAAAGTTTTTTCCTCTAAATTTCGTACTTCAAATTGAAAATTTTAACTTTAACACCTCTTTACTCAAAAAAAAGTTGTCAGATTGGGATAAAATTTGGTATCGCAATAAACCTTCTACAACACAATATCATTTTTTTAATAAAAAGTCAAAACAAATTTTTATTGAAACTCAACGGTATGCGGACGCCCGCGGCTGATTGTCATGTCAGCTAGGAATATTGTCTTTTTATGGTTAGTGGGTTTGCGGCTACATCGTTGATAAAAAAACTACTTTTAAATATATGATAGTAAGTAGTAGAACCTAGTGAAATTTAAAATAATTCGAAATGTAATAATATACAGAGTGTCAATTTGAAAACCTACATTGTGTTATATCTCTAAAAGTAAAAGGGGCATTAAAAATTTCCAGGAACCGTTTCTACAACATTTCTATGAAAATTTTCGGCTTCGATGCAAAAGGTGGTTTGAAAGTCGAGAAACACAAAAATATTTTTTGAAAAATATCTATACGTGGGCGACTCCAAAACATGAAAATGGAAGTACATCAAAAATTCATTGACAACAAATCCGGAAGCGGAAGTTTAAAAATATGGTTTGCAGAATTTTGTAAATGTGAATTATTTGATAAACCGCATTAAAACAAATTAAATGTTTTTTACCAGAAAATGGTGGCCGCTACAATTTTTGAAAAGATTTTGACTTCGACGCCTGTTTACTCCAAAATTGAATTTCAAGATTAGTTAGTATTTGCTATCCTGCAAGTCCTAGGAGGGTAATGGTACGATATAAAACTTTTAGTATTTTCTTTCTTAACCTTAGTGAAATTTAAAATAATTCGAAATGTAATAATATACAGAGTGTCAATTTGAAAACGTACATTGTGTTATATCTCTAAAAGTAAAAGGGGCATTAAAAATTTCTAGGAACCGTTTCTACAACATGGAGGGGGAATGATCATAACCCGATAAGGTAACCTTCCCATTCCCATTGTCCTTCCCATTCAACCCCTTAGGCCTTAGCTACTCCAACAAAAAAAAAGATCAAATGGTAACACCCACCTTGTGCTACCTCATTAAAAAGTTCAAGGTTTAGAACTAATTATTATAATTTAAATTTAAAAATATTAGATTAAATTGTTTAAAACTATTTTCAGTATTGTCTAGGCAATAGTAAAGTCCACTCTTAATGTCTCTCCGAACATTTTGGAAGGTTTGGCGCGGAATAGCTCAGCACTCCTGAACTATTCGTTGTCGCAGTTGTGTAATAGACAGGCTGACTTTTGTAGGCAACAGATTTTAAGTGACCCAATAAAAAGAAATCTGATGACGTCAAATCTGGAGATCTTGAGGGCCATTTTATTACTTAGTTTTTTCGAAACGAATCAAGTAACAAAAGTGTTTGCTACTAATAAATAGCATTTTTTTAGAGCTTTTCAATGAGGTATCACAAGGTGGGTGTTAGCATTTGAACTTTGTTGTTGGGGTAGATAGAGCCTAAGGGGTTGAATGGGGAAGGTTACCTTCTGAGTCATGACCATGTTATCGATACCTTGTATGTGAATTTGTTTTTTATACTCGACTCCAAAAAAAAAGTAATAAAAGTGTATGGGAATTTGCTCAAAAATAAATGTTTTTAAATTTGTTTCAATTACGTAACCGTTTTTATGTTAAAAAAAATTCGTTGGTTCTTTACATTTCAACACAGTAAGCGAAGCAAAAAGTGTATTTAGGCAAAGACAACTAAAATTTCTGAGAACTTTTATTAACAAAATAGATATTTTTTTGTGATTTGTTTTACTACTTATGCATTATTATGATATTCAGAGTTGAATGATTTGACTGGAGTATTGTAATTCCTGGAAGGCAGTTTTTGGGATGCTTGTTACAATTTAATTTACGATTGGAGGTTTGTGAAGACTGTAAGGTTTTGGTATTCAAACTTATAAACTCAGGGTTGCGTATTATTGCTGTAATTTCTTGTTTTAAAATTCAAATAATGTGGTTATCTTTATATCATTTATATTTTCATATTTGTGAAGTTTTGTTTACTCTGAAAGAAAGAAGAACACAATCAAATTGATACGATTATTGTTTATGTTAATTTTAATTATAAAATTAGTTCAGAAATGTTTAAAAGGTTAAATATATAAGAAGTATTACACTTTCTTGTTTGTGCATCGTTAAATGTCATTTGTGGGGATTATGGATGTGAATGTCAATTTGACAAACGTATAAAAAGAACACTCATTGTTTAATGTGATTTATTTGTTTTAAAAAAAATGGGAGATAAGAGAGAAGACAAAAGCAAGTGAAAACTTATTAGTTAGTTACGGCTCGTCCTGAAAACAAAGACAGCGGATTTTTCATTCTCTGCAAGAAAAAGAGAAAGAAAACGAGTTATATGAAATAAATAGTGATATTGAATCGAATAGAAGCTAGAACAAAACGGATACAAGTGTTTCTCAACTAATTTTGGAAATATCCAAAAGAATAATAATATAAAAGCGGTCCAGAACGAGTTTACAGTTATCATGGTAGAAAAAGCCAAGTATTAATAAACATAAAAGCAGTCCAGTACATATTGGTACTACAGCGGAGGAAGATTCTTACTAAAGGCGAGTGCTGTGGTTTTTGTGGAAACTGCAAACCAGAAGAAGGAGTTTATCATTCAACGATTGTCGAGTTAAGGACATCGTTATAAAGAAGAAACAAAGATAAGTGTTCAGTTTTAAGAACAGTAGATTAAAAAGAAATATTCTTGATTTTTCAAAAATTTTACCCCAAATTGACTTTTAAATAAAAAGCTTTTGTAACGTTGATATTGGTTTGTGAATTTTTTTTTGAATCTTATCTATTAATAACATTTCTTCCAAGCTTAATAACGACCCTGAGAAATTTTATAAAAAACTCTCATATAAAATATAATTAGTTATTGCGTAAATTGCAGGCATTTAAAGAATTGTTTTTCTGGTAAGTACATAGCCTCATATCATAGCAATATATTAATTAGTCAATTTTCGTGTTCCCATTCATATCACATTTCTAGTGTAGTATTACCGTATTTTATTTGAAAATGTTTCTCTCTCCGTCACTTGCCAGTACATGATGGCGTCAACTATAAAAGAATTCCAATTACTTAAAAGATTTTTTAACACAAAATCATTAGTGACTTGGGGTTAATAACACATTTAACAACACTTTTCTTGGAGGTAATTTCAATATGTTGAGTAGTTGTCATAACAACCACCCCTTGCGTGTGCTGTTGGTGTCGTTACGAGAACAGCAATTAGTTTTTATGTCTGACTTTGCTTCGACCTCAGACTACCCCTTACGATTTTAAATTCAGTGTAACAATTTACATTTCGATGAATCCCCTAGCATTTTTTCGTTCGTTTCTCTTCAAATTTGCATCGGCCGCCCCATGAGGGCATAGGTAAATGCAGGACATTGTCTCCCGTCGCGTAATAAAAGTAACTCCTGTCTGATGTGGGTAGGATCAGGACTCGATCCTAATGATTTGGTCGGAATGGGGATTGCGGTTGCTGGTTTTATTTGATATTTATGTGTTCCTACTATACGCATTGTGCTTCCCGTTTTGTTGCCACACCGAACTGACCTTCACGATGTATGAACATGGACAATGCGAAATTTTGAGATGAACGCACTTTTCGGTGTATAGTTATGGTAGGTGTTGTATGAAAAGAACAGTTAACTTGATGTACTGTAGTTTGTTTCCTGCTAAGAGATCGCTAATTGTTATAGTTCGATTAAAAGATAAAAAATTTTGCATTGCAAAGATTTTGAGATTTCTAGCTTTGTATAATACCATTATCATAAGACTGGATAATCATCAACACTTTTGAATGATGGTATCTTAAACCTGGAATATAATTCAGACACAATAGCAAAAAGCTGCCGGGCAACCGCCACGGAATGTTCTTCGCATTTATTGAAACTTTTGAAAATATTTCGAAACTTGACAATTTTATGGAAATTGTGAAAAAATGTGAAAATTATTGAAAATTTTGAAAATTTACAAAACAGATTTACGAAATTAAAAAAAAAATTTTAATATCGAAAGTTTCGACAATTAAAATTTTTTTAATTTTAAGTAATGTTATAAATTGACGAAACTGAAAATTTTATATTTGTTTGAAGCATTTTAATAATTCGTAAAAAAAACTTTTTGGCTCCACTCATTTCTGTCGTACTAATGTATAGGTATAGTTGCATACTTGATTATTCCTACAGCTAATAAAGAGAACGACAGTAAGGACGAATAATATATTTATACGCCCCTGTATTCCCCAGTCTTTTGTTTCTGCTATAATTAAATAATTAAGAACTCGAACGACACAATTTGATTAAATCTCCAAGGAAAACCTTTTGTTGTAAGCGTTTTGCTAATTCTTGGAAAAGTAATTAATTATTTGGTAAAATTAATTTCCAAGTAGAAAATAAAAAAAACTATTAAAAACACTGAACATAAACTTCCTCATGCTTTAATTTTTTCGTATAATTTTTATGAACGTTCTAGCACCAGTAGTTATCTTATGATTAGATGCTACTAACAGGTTCAACGCCATTATGTAGATCGTGAATTTTTGCAGCAGTTAGACTGGGAACGCCTGTAAGATTACAACAAGTGTAATTTCAAAAACGCATAAAGGTTGCATATAAAAATGAGCGAAACACTTCGCCTGGACTTTCCTATACATTTAAATACATTGTTTTATATTTTCCAACACTTTCGATATACACCTGTCCAGACACGACTAGTTAATGTAAATAGTTCTTATAAGTTGTAACATCTTGAAGCGGTTGAAGAAAGACCGACCGCTGCGCTGAAAGCATAAGGTTGGGTAAAATATTCGAACTGAATCAACGGAAGCGCGGAAATTGATATTTGAAAATATATTAATAACTCGAGAAGTATTATTTTTAGCAAGAAATTACACTTATTAATTTGTATTTAGAATTTCAAAACCTTTCTGATTTTGAAGCCAAAATGCCACGTTTCCATTTAAAAAAAAGTTATTTTTTACCGTGGCCGCCATATTAAAATTGGAAACTCAAGTTTTTTTCTTAAATACAATCGAGAAGAATTTGCCCTACAACTTTACTTTGCTCTTGGGTTTGCGAGTCTATCTATTAAAATAAAAAAGTTAGCCTACACTGAACATTAAACGACTAGTACAAGAATACAACTGCTGTAGAAAGTATGTGAAATTCTTCTGACAAAAAGATTATTAAGGGGCAAAAAATTCGATTTTTTGATTTTTTGTAAAAAGATTCTCCTAGAGCAAACAAAACAAAAAACCAAATTGTTAATTTTGTATCGAAAAAATTTGGAGGAAGGGGGAAAAGTAGCCCCCCTAAATATGAAATTAACGAAAAAATATTATTATATTCGGATTTTGCTATCAATGATGAGCTATATTACTTTAACAGAAATATTTTATTGTTCTCCGTTAAATAAGTAAAAGGGTACCAATTTTCAATTTTCAAAAATTCATAGAGGGCGTCACAGTGAAATTATGGCAATGCGCGAAAAAGCAAATTGTAGAAGATTCCCAGCTCTATCAGCTTAAAAAGTTTAAACAAAAACGTGTGGGCAGTTTTTGAGAAATATTTTTTTGAAAAATTCCAAAATTTTGGAGTGATGTAATTGCGCTCGTTTTTATATTTTCAAAATTAATTATATTTCATGGTATAGTACCCTTGAAGGGCTACCAAACAAGATGTAGTTGATTCCAATCAGACAACTGGGTTTTGAGTAAATGGGCGTTAAAGTCGAAATGTTCAAAAATTCGTAGCGGCCGCCAGTTTAAAGCTAGAGAGTTCGGTAAAAAATCGTTTGATTTGTCCTAAGGCCTTCTTTAATCTCCACTATTAAAATTTCCAAAATTCAGTTTATGAAAAAAATGGTACCAAAAAAACATGTCTAACTTCCGCTTCCGGTTTCGTTTTTTTTAAAAGCTTATTTTGTCGGTGAATTTTTGATATACCCCCTCATTCCAAAGCACATCGGTCCAGCCGTTCCGGAGATATGAAGCGTAACCCACCCACCCACCCACAGACAGACATTTTTTTAAAATCACTTTTTTGGGGTCCATGGACCTCCCCCCGACTATTTCCGTTAAAATCTCAACTTTGAAATTTTGCATGAAATCAATACTTCGCTATACTGAAAGTACCTATAGGAAAGTAAAAATTAGAGCATTGCGAAAATTATTAAATTATACCTCTTCCCTAATAATCAAAAAAATTTTAAAAGCAATTACAGAGTTTTGCAAAAATTATAGCACAAATTTCGGGAGCTGATGTCTGAAGGTCATTTTAAGAGAAACAGTTTCTATAATTAAAGCTGCTTCCTTACGAAGTTACAGCCTCCTCCATATGAAACAGTTTCTCCGCGTGGTAATTAATATCTTCGCCATAAATTAACAAAAATGTATCACGTTTTGTGTATATATTTTACTAGTGATGATTTACAATATGCACTTGTTTATGTTCAAATTTACCATGGGCGGAGATGTGGAGGGTGCTTAACACGTTTCTTCTAACTTTTGACTTGAAAAACGCCTCTACTCAATCAATTTGAGCGTAAACAAGTAAAATTGTAAATTATCACTATTAAAATTCACAATTCAAATATCTCAATTTGTGGCAAAGATATTAATTAAAATGTGAATAAATTACTCCATCTTTGGGAGATGTAACTCCGTAAGGAAGAAGTTTAGGTTGTACGTTCATCCAAACTTCTTCTGTTAAAATGACCTAAGAAATCACGAAGTTTGTCGGTGAAGTTTTGAAACACCCTGTGTATATTGCCAGTTTTGATAGATAATTCCAAAATACTCTGATAGTACCATTACCCTCCCAGGACTTGCAGGATACCAAACTTTATACTAATCTTCAAATTCAATTTTGAGAGAGAAATTTCAAGAGAAGAAAGTGATACTTTTCTTCTCGCGTGTGTCACACAAGGGAAAAATGCAACTTTCTTCCTGAGTTTTACATACAGCTTTTAAGTTGACCTTGAAAAAGTTATCAAAAAACATTTATTTTAAAATTAATCTAAATTAAATTATTTAATTTAGACCCTCCTCCTCCTCCTCCTTCATCAGCATTTAATTACTCCAGTGTTGGATATATGCCTCCCCTCGGCGCCTCCACTCCGTTCTATGTTATACTCATCCACTGTATCCCTACGATCTTGTCCACGTCGTCTCTCCATCTAGCCCTCGGTCTACCTCTGTTCCTTCTGCCTTCTCGAGGTCTCCACTCGGTCGTCAGTTTAGACCATCGATTGTCGTCTTGTCTCATGACCTGCCCCGCCCAACTCCACTTCAAACTTGCAATGCGTTTCGCTACATCCTCCACTTTGGTACGTTCTCTTATTATTTCATTTCGTACCCGGTCCCGCAATCTTATACCCAACATGCCTCGTTGAGCGATCTTCAATTTTTTGATCAACGTTTCTTTAAGAGGCCATGTCTCGGAACCATAGGTCATTATCGGTAACACGCACTGATTGTATACTCTCGTTTTGAGGTGTTGGGGGTATTTACTTTTGAACACTTCTCTGCTCAAATTCCCAAAAGCAGCCCAGGCCAGCCAAATTCTCCTGTTGGTCTCGATGGCTTGTGTATCTTCTTTGAGAGATATCACTTGTCCCAAATATATATATATATTGTTCTACCACCTCTATGGGGTTGTGTCTAATTGTTATAGGTCTTACATCCTTACTGTTTGCCATTATTTTTGTTTTTGCAAAGTTCATTCTCAGTCCAACCCTACTGGCGGCTGAGTCGAGTTCCTCTATCATCACTTGTAGCTCCTGCATGTTATTTGCTGTAAGTACAATATCGTCGGCGTATCGGAGGTGTGACATGTGTTTCCCGTTCACGTTTATGCCTTTGTCCTGCCAGTTTAGACCGTTGAATACGTCCTGTAGTAAGTTAGTAAACATTTTAGGAGAGATGGTGTCCCCCTGTCTGATACCTCTATGTATTGATATTGGTTCTGTTCCGTCGTATACCCGAATAACCGTCTTTGCTTCTTCGTATAAGTTGTTAATTAAGTTGATATATCTATAATCTAATCTACAGCGTTTTAGTGCGTTGATTAGAGCCCACCTCTCGACCGTGTCGAATGCTTTCTCAAAATCTATAAATGCCATGTACAGCGGTTGGTTATATTCGTGGCTTTTTTCTGTCACTTGTCTCAGTGTATGTATGTGCTCTATAGTACTGTATCCGGTCCTAAATGCAGCTTGCTCGTTCGATTGAAAGGCATCTAGCTTTTGTGCTGTTCTGGTTGTTATAATTTTCGTAAGTAGTTTATACAGATGTGAGAGCAGGGAGATTGGCCTGTAGTTTTTCAGGTCTTTATCATTTCCTTTTTTGTGGATTAACACTACTTCAGCTGTTCTCCACTGTTCAGGTATCTTCCCACTTTCTAAACATTTGTTAAATAATAACTGTAGGTGTTCTAGTAGTGTTTCCCCTCCTGCTTTGATCAGTTCTATTACAATTCCATCTGTTCCAGGCGCTTTGTTGCTCTTCATCTGTTTCATAGCGTTCTTAATCTCATACATGCTTATCTCCGGTATTTCTTCTGTGTTATGTCTTGTAAGTGGGCCTCTTTTATCTGTAGGGCTTCTAGTTGGTTCTGGTTCATAGCTGGAATAAAGCGATTTGTAGAACTTTAGACCCAGTAACCATAAAAAGCTAATATTCGTACTCAACGCTGCAGCACACGACAATCAGCAGCGCGGGCGGCCACATACCGTTGAGTTTAATTAATATTTTGTTTTGATTGCTTATGAAAAAAATTAATATTGTGTTGTCGAAGGTCTATAACGATACTACAATTAATTCCAATGTAGGTACCAACTCATTTTTGACAAAAGTGGTGTTAACGTTAAAATTGTCAATTTGAAGTGCGAAAGTTTGAGAAATATTCGAAATATTTCGCTTCCGGTAAGAGATTTTTTAAAATCTTAGTTGTTTATGATTTCTTGTTTTAAAGCTCATCCACATCGAACTAATTTTTTAGTTTCTGTAGGTTCAAAACATATATTTCTGCCAACAATTCGAAATCGAAAATTGCCATGAAATCAGTACCTATTTTCCCACACAGAAAGTATGGGAAACTAAGAAATGTTCCATGTAATATGTGGGAGAAAATGAAATTGCAGCGCACGTAGTAGAATCATAGAACCCTTTAAGCAATGGTGGTTGCCTATGCGTGACTTATAATTACAAACATTTTAGTCAATCTTTAATTTGCTGAAATTGCTAAGATATTTAAGTTGAAAGGAAAAACACATCATTGAAGACATCGACAATTTTATGACTTAGTAATCAACCATTTTGTGAATCAGAAAGTTGAATGAATTTAATTTATAGAAGTTAATTAGAAGGTAAGGTTTTTTGCTGTCGCCTTCTCGTAGTAAATGTTTGCAAGCCGCCACTGAATCTAATTTACATATGCCAAACGCCTACCTATAGTAAGAAACAGAATTTATCATAAGATGTTAATCTTAGCAGTGCGAAATTAATCCATTTCCTAGATTTTGCTTAATCGAATCATAGGAGAGCGTTTTGCTTGTGAGTATACCGAGTCAAGTCAATTTCCCAAATTGATTTTGATTTAATTAAATGTTATGACTTCGCAGAAGAAGGCTTTACGATAAAAATACAATTTGTTTTGAAATTTAAAATATTTTTGTAGTGGAAATAAATTCTCATAGTTATGCAGTATTATAATTATGATGTGAGCATGCGACATTCAGAGCAAATAAGTTGAAATGTCTTTGGAGAATGAGTGCTTGCACTTCCTGCGGTTCGGAGCCCGTGTTAAACAGTAGCTCCCCGATGGCTGCGTGATTCACTAAAAACATGCTCACCACAGGTATAGGAGAGAAAACCACCAAGCCCTTTCAAGAGCAAAGGACTCGGAAAAAAAGTAGTTAGGTACTTATGGTCCAGCCAAATTAGCAAGAAAGGGCAAATAAGAGAAATAATTTATAAAAAGTTCTTCTTCGTCCAAGGCTTCATCTCCTAGAATCCAAATTACATCCCCGAGCGGTGACTTGCAATTTTCGCAATTATCTCGTAAACGGTGCATTGGATGAAAAATGTTACCTTATATGAAACTTTAGGGAATAACATTTCGAACAAAAACGTTCATTTGAATTTTGTTCGTAAAAGTTACAATTCGCGCTCGATCGAGGCAAGACCAGCGCGCTGCCAGAAATTTATAGTTAGGAATTGTACAACTCAACATCGCACTAAACCTATATTATACCAGGTGGGAAAGCATAGAATTCGTAGGCCTGTTTGTTTGGCGAGTAAGCTTCTGAAAAGTAATTGTTTTTCTAACAAGAAATGTTGGTATACTTTCAACTTAAAAAACTCCTTACAAGCCCCCCAATTAAGATATCACATTGCTTATCTAAAAATTCATGGATGAAACTTTTAGTTAAGAAAGTTAAGAAATGCGTTGCAATCTTCTTTAGCGACAGGTATGTTTTGCATCATAATTTTCGAATTTTAAGTTTGCACCAGTGGCATTCGTCGTCTGGTGCCAGGATCGAACCGGGCACCCAATATGTTATAGAGCCGAAACGTACGATTTTTAAGTCCGACCCTGCAAAAAACTATAAAGGGTGTTTCAAAGGGCTTACGACTTTGACTCGATGAACTCTATCCAGCTGTGCAAATTTCATCGCGTTAACCGGCCCTCTGGCGCCGAAAATCGGAATTTTTTTAAACGGCTTGCTACATCCGGTTAAATTCCGACCAGGGTTGCCGGTATTACCTAGTGAAATGTAGACTATTCATTCGCGTAAAGTCGCCGAAAATAGTCATTTTACTGTTTAACAAATTATTTTTAAACATTTGAATCTGCGGTGTTTTGTATTAGTGCGTTGGCGTTATGTTTGGGGAAGAGGGCACTCTAGGTGGTGTAATTTGAAAAACCCACCGGGAGCCGGGGGGTACGAAGTACGCCAAAGCAGTTAGAGGGGACCGGAATAATTTTGAGGTAAAATACAAAATTTTACTCATCAAATTGATTTTTTTAAGCTACTAAATGCTGTCATAAACCATAAACAAAGCATGGCTACCGTTTACCTTCACGGTTTAACAGTTTTAACTAGTAACGTAGTAATTACGCGCGCAGGTATGCTTCGAGGTGGTTCATTGGTTCCCCATGAAATCGTATCTAGGTTTTTGTTTAGGTTATTGTGCTTAAAAAATACAGCACCCTTCCACACAAGTAACTAAATACCAGATACGTATTTCGACAGCAAAGCTATCATCATCAGTGGTAAACTGACACTCTTTCTACGGACCTTGCGTAGCGTGCCGTGAAATTTTATGGTTGGTTCACAGGAGTTCAGGTTTGTATCTAATTGATTACAAACATTTTACGCGGTTGGGACTGAAAATTAAAAACATTTAAAAAAATAGCCACACTTTTTGTGCTGGTGACCAAAATAAGTCGCCAGTCGCCAAATGCAAAAAATTGTAGCGTTTCAACTTCAAGATACCCAAAATGGCGATAAATCGCCATACCTTGCAACACTGATTTTGATTTGGCGAAAACCGCATGTGGCTATCGTTGCTCCTTCTAGAAATATGTACCATGTGTTCAAAAACTAGTAACATAAGGGTTGGCCATGGAAAATAAAATTTCTGTCTTTGCATGCTTTAGAATTTAAACAAACAAAACATGATCTTACTTACAATTTTAGGTTAAGCTTGTAATTTGTTATTTGTAGTGACACTGGCAGAGCGACGACAGTTAAATTCTAAAGCATGCAAAGACAGAAATTTTATTTTCCATGGCCAACCCTTATGTAATTACTTTTTGAACACATGGTATAAGCTAGCAACGCGCTAGATTTCGCCCTTTTTTTGCCTAGATTGAGCGCGAACTACAGCTTCTACGGCAAAAATGCATATGAACTTTTTTGTCCGAAATTTTATTCCATACAGTTTCATATAAAATAATATTTTTCATCCGATGCACCGTTTACGAGATAATTGCGAAAAACCCGTTCTGGGTTACGGCTAGGGGATTGTTTTTTAAAATTTAGTGGATAAAGCCAGCATCTGACGGAGGGGAACTTTTTAGGCATTTATTTGTACAGTGTTCACAAATACGTATGCCAAGTTTAAACTGTTTATAAATTATTTCCCCTAAAACGTATAATTTGACTGCACTGTTACATATTGTTGTTTAATAAGAACGCATATATTT
The DNA here is from genome assembly GCA_958336395.1 of Ctenicera cuprea. Classification (NCBI taxonomy): domain Eukaryota; kingdom Metazoa; phylum Arthropoda; class Insecta; order Coleoptera; family Elateridae; genus Ctenicera; species Ctenicera cuprea. Next base: position 2,594,879 of record OY284490.1, read on the forward strand.
ACCTAATTAGGTAATTAACGACCATTTACTCAATTTAACATTTTCTGGGAATAGAACCAGTCATTCCATACAGAATTCAGAGAATTATTTTAAATGGTCTTAAGTATAGCGTAATAATAACGCCCCTGATGAGTTTAATTTTTGATGATATCAACATAATAGCTTTTGTAAAAACCAAAGGGGTTTTTCTGTCCCGATAATTGTCAGCACAAGTATGCACAATTTACAATTCTAAACTATTTTATTTGTTTTAACACATTATTCAATATTTATTTTTAAATGTTTAGAAATGTAAAATGTATAATTATTTATTATTAATTATAAATTTATAAATAATGAAGAGGTCACAATACAAGTTGCTGTAATTCTACTATACTTTGTGTGCGTCGCTATCACAGGCAGCGTGGCCGAGCGGTCTAAGGCGCTGGTTTTAGGCACCAGTCCGAAAGGGCGTGGGTTCGAATCCCACCGCTGTCACTTTTTTTTTGTTAATAATTCAAATAAATTAATACAAAACTGTTCCTCGCTTCTACATAATTCAATAAATAGAAAGAAGTAAGTGGTGATTTCCCAAGTAGAACAGCATAGAAAATACAATTATTGTACTTCTTTCCATTATACTATACTTACAGCTAACATTTTAACTTTGGTTTTGTTAGCATATGAATGTATTGTTAATTTATAAAGCAAAATATGTGTAATATTTGTTGTATAAACTGTATCTATGTGAGATTATTATTTTCTTAGTAAACTAAAAATTATTTTAAAGTTTTAGATTTTTGTCACACAAACAACAAATAATATTTTATAGGTACTTTGAATTTTAATTAACATGATGATTACATAAAAATTTAATTTTCCGCCAACTCACTATTTCTCTTGGATAATGGACAATTCAAGTGCGAAATTACATGTCACAACATTAATCAGAACTTGAAATATCAACTTTTATTTTGTATTAATGCAAAATAAAGCGAAAACTAATGAAATTTATGCGCGAGCTGTACAGAAAGGCAGGCAACGTGTGTCATGGGGTGAATCCGAAGGGTGAATTGGCGTTCCATTCTCCCTCACCAACGATTTTCATGACAGTGTCGCTATGGGCTTTCTACAGGCTTCCCTATGAAGCTCACTTACTCGGTTTCGGTTTTGTATGAAGGGGCACTTTCCTGAAACAACATCCTTATCTTATGCAAGATAGGCAAGTATTGGAAATATAATAAAAACACTTATCTTGAAAAGAATGCAGTTAAAATAAGTGATTTGAAAAAAAATGTAAGGCAAATTGATAAAATAGAAAGCAAGTGGAATATCCAATAACTGACGCTTTTGCTTTTGATTGTTATTCTCATGTTAAAAATTCCACATGCGATACGATATGATCGATTAAACTGAAAAAACTGAGTCAAGCACTTCGCCTGGACTTTCCTATACTTTAGATATTGTTACTTATCACATATTCAAAAGTATCTTATTATCAGTGGCGTAACAAACACTCCCGCAGATGCCGTGCCGCAGAGGGGAGGGAGATTAAGCCTTCTTGGGGTTCAAAGCGATCAAAGGCCGTCAGAAACAAAAAGAATAAAATTAAACTAAAAAAAAACAGGATTATTGTACTTTAAAACATACAATCATAAACAAATATTTTAATTTTTATGGCGAGTAGGTATGGGTATAAAATTACCGAAATGTATGATCTAACCCCTCAGTCAGCTCCATAGTATGTAGCCTAAATAAAAGCATAAAACTCCATGCCAGCGGCATAACTAGAAAGTTGAATTTAATAATGGTAAGTTTAGTTTCGGTTTCAATCCGGGACGTGCAAGTAAATTAAAAATTTACAATATAATTCTGGTTTAATTATAAAATATCCATATACTGAATCCGAAACTGTCTCACCATAGCAACATGACTAAATCTTGCATATCCGAAAGATTTATCATTATAACACACCCTCGGGCTCTTACATGTTGGTTCGGTTTATTAATTATTTTCACTTATGTTAGTATAATTTGGTACTTTAATTCTAGCGGGTCTGAAATGTGTATTTATCGCGCCGATAACAAACAAATGTGTACCAGAGGAACTCTACCACCAGGGAGAAGGGAGGAAAGAAAGGAGGAAGAAATGGAGGGGGAAGGGGTGAGACAGGAAGGAAAAGAGGGAGGGAAGGACTAGAACACAAACCAAATTGTAGCTTATACATAGCTCTATAAGTCTACAAAACATACATTTTTTGAGCAGAATGTCTTCGAAAAAGTCAAAATTTTGATATTTTTTTAACTTCAAAGTTTTAGTACTTCCAAAAATTGTTTTAGCTTGTATCATTGTGTATTCTGAGAACTCCTTTTTGAGAAAATAGATGTTAAAACTCAAATTTTAGAAAATTCATAAAAAACGCCAGAGAGAAATTTGAGAGTTAGGACTCAAACTAAATTTCGCTCGTTTTTATCTTTATGCGCTTACAAATTTTGAAAGAAAATCGTGCCGTTGTGTTTGAGTAATATATTTTTTTTATTTCCTAAAGTTTGGAGATTAGTTTCACTTCATAGCTTTTATTTTTTTTGCAAATTCTTGTGCACAGCAACATTGTGTTTCTATCTATCTAGTGATATTACGATAAAGTATTTGTCAACCTGTTTTCGAGTAATAAGGCAATAACATAAAAATTTTTTAAATATGCATTTTTTTGTCCATCTCCGAGCAAATACAAAACCTAGATAAAACCTATAGAATTCCGCAACAGACAGCAGATAGATGGCTGATATATGTTTAGCAGCAAAACAATTTCACAGTTATACACTGGTAATTAACTAGGTCATTCGTGAAGCCCGATAAACGATAAGGGCTTCGAGAAAATAAACACTTACGTACAACTGTTGGAGCCGTGCTGCTAAAATGAGTATGTAGGGAATTTTATTGTGCACAGTTTTTGTAAATCGGTGTGTATCCCCAACGCGCTGCTTAATCTGCCAGTCAGTTTCAGGCAGAATTACCGACGAAAGATTGAAAAAACCTGTACCCAATAAACACGATAAATTCATTTAGCTATATCGAGGTATATTGTTCGACTAAAATAAAAAAAATGCCTGGATGGAAATGGTTAAACAAAATTGAAAAACCAATGCTTGACGTAAACATCAATTTACGGTAATTTAAAAACGTTTATTATTACTTTTTGTATATCTAAACATATTTTGGTATATTGCTTCAAGATGTTATTTTTTAGAGATTTTTTTTATATTAATTATTATTAACAGAAAACGTGGGTTACGCCTCCCGTGTTTGTTTGTAACGTGTGCTTCCTCGGTTGGAGGTCAAAATAGCGCCTCAATTATAGCGCCTGCAAAAATTTTGCCGGTCAAAAATGTCACCAGCAAAAATAACGCTATTATTGACTATACCGTTTCTTCCGCTGAGTCGGTCTCAGTGGGTTGGTTGTATGAAGAAAAGATGTTCTGGAGAATCCGCCTTTAGCCGCCATTGTTTTTGAATTTCCTAATTCATAATAATTAATTTAGATATTTCCATTGGTACTTAAAATTTTTATTTCTTTGCCATTTTTAGGTCATAATTTATGTTTATGAGGTGAGACAAATAATATCCTATTGTCACGAAGCAGAAAAGACTTTATAACTATTTTGCATATTTTGGAAATATTCGATATGTAACATTTTTATTGGAATTTAGTTTCATACAAAGCTGCAACCTCATCAAATAAGCTATAAAGTTAACATCCTGTACGAGATATGTACATAGACAAGCAGATAGACTCCACGTGTGTTAATGATGCATGAAGATTGAGCCATGTGATGGGTAGGGTTTTCGCAACTCGTTATAAGCAAGCGCGATTTTAAATTCAGTCAGTTTCAACTTGATCCTGCGTCCAGTCCAACAATTACAGTCTGCTTCGTGACTTCATCGTCCGCCTGGAGGGGTACCCTTTATGGGTACTTTTTATGTTAGTCAAAGTTGTATTCTTTTATTATGCATTTCCCAAAACATATACTTTTTTTAGAATTTAGTCATTTATAAAATAGAATTTTAACTTGGTTCTTTGTAATTTATTAGTATTCGTGATCAGACATGAGTATGGTTTGGTTCTTTAAATAAACTGGATCGATCCAGAATATTTCCAAACTATGCCAAATAGTTAAAAGTCTTTTTTTGCTTTGTAACATTTCCTGTGTGTTTCCTTTGTGTTTATAAACACAATAAAAAGTTTTGATCAGTCTTCGTCTGTGATTGTGCTCATATTTTACTTTATCAGTTAACAATTGATTTGCGATTCTAATTCATATTATTGATTAGTTATTGTAAGTTGGCTTTGCTAACGCACTTCAATTCATGCTTGCGAACCAATTTAAATATATTTTTCCAAAACTCGCCTTAATTTATTTGCTTCCATTTTATCTCAATGTTAGTTTTGTTTTGGATGCAAACTGACGCCGAAGTGGCATCAGCCATATAACAAACGGTGATAATTTGAAGGTAGAGCCCCATTTCCTTGTTCTGAATTATGTTATTATGTTAAATTCCATTATAAGGTTTCCACCGTTTTGCCGATATAAGCAGAAGTAGCTTTCGGAAAAGAACTCATTATCATTATAATTTTTAAACCGTCTGTGACATCAGTTTATAGTTGTACAACAATCACGGCATGAACGTTGTACGTTCACTGTTAATTGTCTCTTAATCTGCTATGGTTCAACACCACCTCTCTACAAGAAGTCCTGCTGCTGCTGGTTTTATGCATACATTTACATTTCGCTGCTCGTCACTGGCGCTTGGCTGGTCCGGCTGCCACTGTGGCCTCCGCCTCTTTGCTTTCTGCGCATGGCAGCGGAATTATGCAAAGAGCTATTTCTGTTTAACCTTGAGAAAGGTTAAAGAAAGTCATAACCGCTAATTAATAAGCTATCAAGAGTAAGCGCTCAATTACTACTAACTAATAGTGTCATTAAAATTTACAAAGCCGTCATTGAAACTGCACTGTCACAATAATAAAATTAAAGTGTCTACAGGTTTGCTGATAGGATAGAAAACCATCTAGAATAGATAAAATTTTATGGCGTCACAAAACAGAGAATGCGCGAATCTTGGCAGTGCTAAGCTTTAAATTCTTTTTCAAAATATCTGCAAAGGTCGTATCACACAAAGTACATAAAACGAATCGATTTTTAGTTTTGAATGAATAATTCGAGCTAAATCTAAATAAACCACAGAAGTTCTCGGGATATAAATAAACAGACACATTTTATATGTTATTTACATGTGCATTGTTATCTAGATTAGCACGAAATTCATTGTGGATTTGTTGAAAAATGAATATATTGTCAAACGCTGAAAAAAAAGTAAAATTTGACATGTATGGAATTTTAAATTTTAGATTTTCTTTGTCATGTACGTGTAAAATTTGAAGGCTGTTGCGGTTCAAACAAGCAAATAATTTTAAAATTCTTGTTACTGTAATTAACTACGAAATTACGTGATTCTTGGTATCTCAAAATCATGCGTTGTTAGATAAAGTCACATTGTCACAAAAATTTTGCACCTAAACGGCTATAATTAAAATTACTCAGTTCTACTTCATGCTCGGACTACGCCTAAAGCTACATGAGTATGACCAAACAGAAACGAAAACCTAATTTGATGATAATAATAAATCACTCTGACAAATTAAAAATTTTAAGAACAAAGACGTAATTGAAAAAAGCAGAAGAACTTAGCCGAAGTTTAAAATCTTTAATATTCAAAGTGCTACAAAGGAAAGAAATTTGCGGTTCACATCCCTGGAAATTTGAACGCGGAAGACAAAAGGAGTTAGTTCCACAGAGGCCAGTGGTGTTAGAGGATAAAACCTTTTTATGACATTACAAGATTTATTACGTGATGAATTATACGATCTGTCTGCTTGGACGTATGTTTGATCCTTGAGGTCCAGTAAGATTACTGCGATAAATGTATATATAACCCATAATCTTTTAAAATAGAAAATACGACGAAAAAGAGCTTAAAATTAGGAATTTGTAGTTCAAATCGACAGGTAAGTTGATACGAAGTAAACCACACCGAAGTATCGACAGCTTTTTTTATGATATATAAAATGTAAATTGAATCAGAAGGCAAGTCAAGTATTTCGGGCTATATTTAGATAGAATGTAAACATGGAGCTTCCAGACAATAACAATAACAGAATGTTACGCAACAATACCAAGTACGCTATACACAACACACGGGTCAGAAATCCAACCCTGTTATTATACTACAGTTTTCGACAGGGGTCAAGTTGATACGAGTATTTGTGTAATCAAACAATGTTTATACAATAAGCTCATCGCCGAAGACTAAGGCCTAAAGCCTTTTTGATAATTGCTTTTTAATAAAGTGCAAGAAAATTTATTAAAAGAGATATAATGACATAATTAATACATTTATGTATTAATAGTATTGGGAAATCTTTAACAACTACTTTACGCAAGCTTTTGAAATGAGGCGCCGCGTCCCTGGTCTAACCGCCTCACGGCTCTGATGAGGTAAGCCTATGTGACTTTTATATAAACATCGGCACCGGTCGTTCGATTTGCGTGTTTTCTTCTCTGAGATTGTTAAGATGATGACAGATAGCAGCAGATTATGTTCCAATCATGCAGCGTACACCCAATTTTCCTATTCGCACCAAAAACTATACTGGTCCGATACATACCAGTACATACGAATATGTGCCTTATATAATGTACTTCTAAAGATCAGGCTTCCAGTAGTAAGAATTTGCTGTAGCAAAAATGTGAGACAATTGGAAGGGATCCGGATTTACTATAGAGAATTAGTGAACTTTTCAAAAGTAACACATGTTTTTCTAGAATCTATGTGATTCGTGCTTGAGATGTTTTTAAAAATAAAGTTATTGTCATTTTTATATTTTTATATTTAAAGGTAAGGGTGCACTGTATAAGGTTTCAACTTTTACGTTTACTCATATTAATTGATGAGTAAACGTCAAAATGAAAACGAACTAAAGACCGCACACTAGATTTGTCCCGAAAAAAGATGGTTTTTGTGAGATATTTAATGGTATAGTAAATCGGTATCGAGCTTGCTAACCATTCGACGTTGGGTTACAATTAACGGCGCTTTCCTTGATTACTGGCTGACCAAGACAAGTAACAAAGCCACACACAACATTGTAACATAGAAATAAACACAGGTATAAATGACTATGAACAAATGTGCATGAAGGGTGGCATAAGCTGTAGGAGCGTAGGTGGTTTAAAAATATTTCATATATTACTACTGGATGCTTCTGACACGAATAAATAATTAAATTATTGTTAAAAGCTGGTGTAAATGAAATGAATACGTTTGAAGTTAAATTTTTGGTTGGCTAGTTAAAATCTAAATTTATTCCTTTCACTTCCAATAAAATTGTCATGTTTATAAAGCAGAATCTCCAAACGTCAATATTTGCCTACTTGTAACTGATTTTGGTATGCTCTTTCCATAATTTCCGATTACTTGGTTTCATGTTTTTAATCTGAAGTTAAACATAAGGGCTAATTTATTGAAGCACTAACAAATATTCTTAATAATTGACTGCATTGGAAATTTTTTCATCAATATCCATAGATGATTTAATGAACTCTCGATTTGTGCTGAAAACTGAATATAAATTGGCTTTCAGAGTTGCAGTTTTTAACCACAAGCCCCAGCTGTGTGAAATTCCACTTGTTTAGTACGATGTAATTCATACAATGGAACCACTGGATTGATTGCGTGGCTTCGGTTAGTTCGAGCTTTCGAGTTTGTATTTATACTTCTCAATAAAGTTTTAATAGAACTAGGAAAGCTTATACCGAATTTGCTGTTACACTTTCCAAGAATTTGCATATTCGATTCTGGGAAGTTTAATTAATTACTAGTTTTGTTGAAAACATAAGCAACATCTGTTTTTGAAATAAACTTAGCTTTCGAGGTAAATGAAATCGTTTAGGGAATTGAGTAATAACAAAAAAATAATTTGCAACTTTGTATGTGCTTTCGGCTGTAATTAATAAGATTGGAATTACATAAAGTTCAAAAAGTATTAAAAACTAGCCAAGCTTAATTTCCCGCATATTTTTTGTCTAAAATTGCGAATTTTAAATGAATATCACGTATAAATTTAAATTTTCTGTGAGGAATAAAATGGAAGAACATAAAAATTTATGCAGATGTTAAAAGGAGGTTAACGATGCTTTTAATGTCAAGAAAAGGTGTTCATATTAAATATTGCACCGTTATATTAGATTACAGGTATAATCATGAACGTGATACGCAAAATAAGATATTTTATGAAGGCTGTATTTTCCTGGTAGAGAAAGTATACGAGAAACCAGTTAAAATTGCAGTTAATGCTTAATTAAGTTTGCAAATTTATGTTCTAGTTTTTGATGGAGTTTTTATCAGAAAATTAATCTGTATGCTGTTTTTGTATGTATACGCATTGTAAAATGCTGACTGTGCTGCAATAGTGAGAGTAAGCTGCAGTGAGCCTTACAAACTGATAGTAAGCAAACTATAACAAATCAAATTTAAAACAGAACACCTAACATTTAAAAAATATTATCATTTTAATTTTAAAAACGTGTTTTTCTAACTCCTCTATGTAGTGTGTGCGCAATAATAATACCTAAATGGGAGGGATCATAAGCTTTAGCTAAATATACCACAACCATTATAATCACGATCGCCATCATCATCACCACTACCACCACCAACATCATCGCGGGCACCAGCACTATCATTACCACTACCAATATCAACAACTCGCCCCCCCCCTCGCCACCAATATTACAACCACCATCACTATTACCACCACCACCACCACTATTGGCAGCAGTGTCTGTTGCCAATAATTCTCCCGTTTTCAACAAAATCTTAGCCCGTAAAGTCTACCCCGCAAATTTGGCCGAAACTTGGTGAATTATTTCGGCCCTATAAACCTAAGATCACCGGCTTTCACAATAATTGAAACCTGAATCGCTTTGCTCCAAGTTACGCAGTGGACTAATTGAGCTATACGGCCGTGCTTAATATTTAGATAATTACTTTCTAAAACGTTTGCGCCACATCACAAGAAAATTTGTCAAAGAATACTGCACCTGCACCTTTTATATTTCTACAATAAATGTTAGTGTTGTAGTCGAGCTAAAATACTTTACAAGAATGAAGTTGAATTACTTGCAAAAAAAAATTAAAAACGTGCACAGTTCTCAAAAATGAGTTTTTAAAATTATTAAATATGATTATTTTTACATGTTCAACAATTGATCATTAAAAAAAATATTTTTTATTTATGACTAATAAAAAAATGGAAAATAAGCATCTATTTATTATTCAGAGCGATCAATTAAAATTTAATCGCAGCCGACTACGAAACAAGCGCGGCATGTCGATGGCTATTTTGCAAATCGCGGTATATTATTTTATCGTAATAGCGCATATTCAACATTTTTAAACAATTAGCAAGTATGAATTGTAAATTATTTATTTATTTTAGAAATGTGCATGATAAATGTCAGTTGTCCCACAAGATTCTTGTAGATACCTACACCAGGTCTTGTCTAAGCACCCTAGCACCTTTAGTCTCTTTACCTCGAAGCCCCCCAGTACCACAAGATTCTCTTTAAACAAAGCAAAAACTATCCTCTTTAAATTAATTTGTTTACATAAAACTGATTGTTTAAATCAAGTAATTATATATTTGGTTCTTTATTCATGATAAATATATTTTAAATCATTTGTTTGTGTAATGTTGTTGTGTTTGTACATATTAAATGGCATTAAAATATAAGTTTATGTCTCATATAATTTTATGAAACAAATTAATTCAGGTTTTCTTTAATATCTGCAAACAATCTTATTTGTAACCTCTTCAGAAAAGTTATGATCAGTAAATGCTATTGCATCGTTCAGTAACTTTAGATTTAAATTGCGCACACAGGACGAAGTTGCTTGGAATCAAGTCAGGGGAGTAAGGTGGATGCGGGAGCAATTCAAAGCCACAGTTGTTTGCAGCAGTAATCGTAGATTTTGAGGTGTGAGTGGTGCATTCTCTTTCAAAACACAACACATCTTGTTTTTAAGCTTTCTTCATTTTTTTTGTATATACCAGTTAGTTACAAATTTCCTCTAGCGGAAGCAATATATAATTTTTTGTCGTATAAAAATCATTTACAGACGCCAAAAATTAATTTTCTGACGATTTTGTGACGTCAAAAATTGCGTTTTTGACGTCTGAAAATTGATTTATAAATGTAAAAATTTAAATAATGATAATAATTTATTCTTGGTCTTTGAGGTTCAGAAATACTCACGTTTATAAAGTTTCTTCGGCAGAGGCAATAATTAATTTTTTGACGTCAATAAACCTTTTTCAGACGCCAAAAATTAATTTTCTGACGTCAGAATTCGATTTTGTGACATCAAAAATTGGGTTTTTCACGTATGAAAATCTGTTTATCAATGTAGGAATTTAAATAATAATAATAATTTATTCTTGGTCTTTGAGGTTCAAAAATAATTATTATTTTGATTAATTTTCTTCATCAGAGGCAATAATTAATTTTTGACGTCAAAAATTAATTTTTAATAAGTCAGGTTTTGATTTTGTGATGTCAAAAATTGTGTTTTTAATTAATTAATTAAAAATAACCAGACAATAACTTATTGACGTCCGAGAATAATTCATTTATAATTTATTATACACTGTGTCCATAAAGTAACCCCCCCCCTCCAACTAACTTTTGAACGACTTGATATTTTATCATAAAATTTGGTGTGCCGTAATGGGAAATTAAATACTATTTTTTAGCCTATAATTAAATTTTGTATCATTCAAAATGGCGGCATTTAGACATAACAAAATGACAAATGTTTAAAATAAACAAGTCCATTTAAAAAACTAAGAATTAAAGCAAAAACAAATTAAATTAAGTGTTCGAAATGTTCACCATTCACTTCTTGGCACATAAAAAGTCTGTTATGAAATTCCTAACTTACATTTTCATAAGTTTCTGGAGTGATATTTCTGCGTCTTTCAATTGTTTCTGGACGGGTTCTGTACACTTTAGATTTCAAATATTCCTATATAAAAAATCTAAAGGGGTTAAATCTGGGGAGCGAGCCGGTTATCCTACAGTTTCCCGCCTATCAATACATCTTCCAGTAAAATGTCCGTTGAGAAAGTCAGAAACAGGCCTAATGAGGCGGCGCACCGTCTTGTTGGAACATAACGTTTTCAATATTATTTCCAGCCACCTGAGATATTTCTGGTAAAATTTTGACCTGCAAATGAAACAGTGGACTACTGGATAAAAAAATCAAAACAATTTTGAATTGAGTGAGTCCATTTGTTTAAAATCCGCCGTTTTGTTATGGCTGAATATTTTTCTTTGAAACTCTAGGATCAGACGCAGAATTAAAAGACCTTTCAATAGAGGTGTCACTCGATCCCCCTGTCCATTTAAAAAAACATTTTAAATGGCGCCCAGTCGCCATTTTGGATGATACAAAATTTAATTATTGGTTAAAAAATAGTATTTAATTTCCCCTTAAAGCACACCAAATGTTGTGGTAAAATATCAAGTCGTTCAAAAGTTAGTTGGGGGGAAGGGGGTTACTTTATAGACAGACGGTATAGAATATTTTTATACGAAATTCGATGATTTTTTGAAAACAAAAATTTATTTTTTGACGTCAAGAACAACGTCTGCAATTTAATTTGTGACATCTAAAATTAAATTTTTGATGTCAAAAATTATTTAGCGACTTGAGGAAAGTATAAAAAGTAAAACGGCGTTCCATGTAGGAGTCGCCTTGAAGTACCAAATAATTCTACTGAACGAGTTAAAAGTTGTGCCATCGCATGCCAGGGTTTACACAAAATTGTATGATATAAAATTCTAGTTTTAGACAAAATATGCAAAAAATCTGCTAATTTTTGTTTTAGATATGATTTTTAGCATGCTTAATCATACAAATATCATTTAAGTCGGATTATTCGATCCGGAAATACGTATGAGAAAGACACAAAATACAGACATTTCGCTCAAATTCTTTTCCCCATAAGTATGAAAACGTAAAATGGCAACATTCCTCTATAATTTGCGTTATTAATTTCCTTTTTTAAAATGGGAGTTAGTTCAATGTGCTTGTTTAATTTTACAACCAGACACATACATCTTTTAGCTAGCGGATTAAATCTAACAGATGGCATCGATTTTCCTGTATTGATTTACGCATTTTAATGAAGAGGGGTGCTTTCAGGGTCGCGTTAGGTGGAATATTTGGCAAGATCAGTACCGATGAGCACTACATAGCGAATATTATTTACGATGCTCCCTACTTCAATCTGAATTATGACCCCTAGCCAAACTGCACAGTGCAAAAGAGAGAGAGACGCGAGTATTTCTATCCCTAGGGGTAAAGTGCAGAGGCTGTTATTCAGCGTTGTGATTTTCGCTGAAACTGGATATTCTAATAACCGAAACGATAGCTAATATGTTATTTCCTTAATTTATGACGGTTGCGTAATATCAGTGGCGAGGAGACTATGTTGAAGTAGTTACCCTGTTTGAGGTCTAATATTAAGATCACCGCATGTATTTTATGCCTTAATCCTTCGTAAGCTCCTAAGTATCTTACTCTTGAGTAGATATTTTTATTTCACAAACGTATCGAGCTTATAGTTCGTTTTTTAAAACAAACAAAAACGTGGCTGATTAATTAACGTTAAATGATTATTAAAGTCGATCCGAACGTGAAGGTATTGCATAACGTTTCCAAAATGTTAATTCAAAGGGTTCGTGACCTTTGGACGAACAAAAGGGTTTATCTCTAATTAATTATTGAACAATTTTAAAATTGCTTCAAAAAAGCTGTTTTCGACAAAATAACCTGATGCTTAGGGGAGACTTTTTTGTTAAATTAATAAACAAACAAAATTAAATGAAATTAATACGCAAATATGTACTTGAAAAGAGTTGCTGTTGCTGGTGTAGAATCCAGGAATTACTCAATGCAGAATAGATGTTTGAAAAAAGATACAATACAACAAAAACCAATGGAGATAATAACACAAAATTTTATTAAGTGGCATATCTTAGTTACTTGTGTAGATAAATATTCCCAAAACTGTCACGTCGCAGAAGATAGGTAGGATAAGCTGTGTTGTAATTCGTAGCATTGTTGCCCTTTTGTAATACGTTGTCCTATTTTTGTAGTAACAGGTTCGTAATATAGAGTAGCTGAATTTAACAAATAAAACAGTAGAGGTTTAATTCAATTATTGAATCTCTTCAATTATTATTCTCCAATTTGTTATCATATCTGCAGCAGATTACCACCAGTTATCATCTCCAGAAATAAGGGAAACTGCGGAAAACCTAGACAGGGTCGTGTTTCTCACAAATGTTATTACAGCGTGAATTTGAATTTTCCACAGACTATAAGGATTAGGAGAGCGGCGAAAGGACAAATTTACAGTTAGGGGAGAGCCCGCAGACGCAACCGGTCAAGCCAAGAGATACGAACGGAAAATTCAAGCTGGAGATCGGAGCCGAACCAGCCTAGCGCAGAAAACCAGGTGGAGAAGCCCACAGAAGCAACCGAGTACTAGTGACCAGGACCAGTGACCAGACAGGATAATGTGAACGTGACCTGGAAAAATGCAGCTAGGCCAGCCGTGAGTAGAAAACCAAGTGAAGAAGTCTACAGAGGCAGCCAGGGCAGCCCAACGCTAGTGATGGACAGGGAAAAGTTAAGTTAACCTGGAGAAATGCAGCCAGGCCAGGGCAGCGCACAAAACGAGGTAAAGAAGATCACAAAGACAGCCGGCCAGTAATGGACAAGCTAAAGTGAATGTGCCTAAGAGAAATGCAACCGGGCGCAGAAAATCAGGTGGAGAAGTCCACTGCGGCAGCCGAGGTAACACAGCGCTAGTGATAAACAGAGCAAAAGGAACGTGACCTGGAAAAATGCAACCGTGCCAGAAGCTCAGAAAACGAGGTGAAGGAGTCCATAGAAGCATCCGGACCAACCAAGCGCCAGTAATGGACGGGAAAAGTAAATGTGCTCTGGAGAAACGTATCCGGGCCAGTCGAACGCAGCAAACCAGGTGGAGGAGCCCAGAGAGGCAACCGAGTCAGCCAAGTGTCAGTGATAGACAGGGAAAAGTGGTAGTGCTTTAAAGAAAAACAGCCGGGCCAGCCAAGCGCAGAATACGAGTTAAGAAGTTCACAGAAGCAGCCGAAAGCCAGTAATAGACAAGGAAAAGACCCTTGGGGATTTCGCCGCACCTGGAGAACTTCTTACAAATAAAGGGTTAAAGAGTTCCCCTCCTAAAGCTACTTCTGTTTATACAGGCAAAATAGTAAAAACCATCGGACGTGGGGTTGACATAATAAGAACAAAGAAAATTGACCCCTAAGCTTTAAATCATTAAAATTTGTTATTTGGGGACGCCACTTCGGCGTCTGTTTACAAAACTAAATACGAGATTAAAGACAAACAATAAATTATAATAAGCTTTGTGTAAACATGCCTCAATTAGTTCACAAGCGTAACATGAGATGCATGTAAAGCCAGCTTACAATAATTACAACCACAAATTAATTGTTAACAATGTAAAAGGTAAAGTAAAGCAAAGAAATAAAAAATTAGCACAGTTGCAATACAAGTACGATCAAAATTGATTAAATAATATTAACAGAATAAAATCAATTCCAGCTATTTAATTTTATAAACATGTGCGTTATCGACGAGTCAATATTGAGCAATTTTCTCTAAAAACAGGAACTAATGGAATTATTTGAAATTAAATAATGATTGCGAACTAGCAACCAGGGCAAATCTTCATATTGTTTTATAAAATTATGCAATATTAATAAACAAACACACATTCTTACACAACCTTTTAGCCCCAAAAGTTGAACAAAATAAGATTAGAATACTCTACCATAACTATGCGACTCGCAACGCTATGGGTTGTTGACCCTATATACCTACGGCTAAGACTCTCCTATGCCTATAAAAATGGTAGTGTACACATACCCCCGCTTTGCATATAATACAAGCAAACATCGATTTTTCTCTCTCAAGATTAAAGAATAAAAACTAGGAAATGAAATCGGTTCATCAAACAGAAGGGGGGGGGGGAGATGAGTTCCCCTAAATATTACCTTATTGGGATATGAACCAAATAATCATTTTGTGCTATCACTCGAGAGTAACTTATTAATTTCTAAATTAAAAAATTCGTAGAGGGCGTCACAGAAAAATTACGGCATCAGAGAAAGAAAAACTAAAGTAAATTAAAGACAGACGCCATTTTGTAGAAGGTCAACGCCAGTTTTGTAATGTGCCACACAGTTCAAATGTTCTTCGCAATTCAACGTTGATAAAGATTATTATCTACATTAGATTTAAAAGTATCCATGTATACATGAATCCCCAATTGGCCCGCCTATTATCTTTCACTCATTAGTTAACTATTCCTTCCTTGCACTTATTACTTGTCCATGTTTGTCGTAAAATAGTGTGAATCAAAAATTGTGTTTGTAGTGAAACATAAAATTCTAACGTAATTCATATTTGAGCAAATATTTAATACGATTTCTGGATTTTCTGTTTATTTATTAGTATCAAATACGCTTATCTACTTTTTTCTATAATGCGTGGTTATTGTCTGTAAATGCGATGCGAAAAATTAAAAAAAATGTAACTGAAAAGTGAAAATTTTATATTAATTTTTGAAAAATAATTTGCAAGAATCATTCACGTACTTCATAAATAATGAAATAAATTAACAAAGTTAATTGCTCCCGGCCCAGATAGCAAAGCACAAGGATGTCTATATGACATCTTTCATAGAATATATGGATGTCCATAAAACATACGTAGCCCGTTTGTCATACCTCTGGACGTCCCTAGGACATTTAGCGGATGTTTATAGAGCTGCTCAATTGCGTTTGTAATTTCTTGTTAAGGTTTATTATTTACCGTGTTAAAAAAATAACAATAGTAAATGTCTACCACTGGACATAAAATTGAATCCTATTGAATGTCTTTCTGGGATGTTTTATGGATCTCTAATTCTGGATATCTTATGGATATCCGTTCTATGTCCATGGACGTGCGGAACTAGAATGGAATTAAATAACATGTCTATAGGATATCCTGTGCCATCTGGCTTTAATTAAAATTTTTTAGATAAGCCTCTAAATTTGTTTAAACATTCTAGAGTTAGTAATAGGAAGGTTTGGGGTTTAAATCGCCGCCAGGGCGTGTGTTTTCGTGTCCTCTTGTGCATGTTCCCTATACTGAAAGCTTGAAAAAAGCAGCCCACTAATACAAAAAAATGTTTTGATTATTTCAGGAACTAGTAACGTATTTTCTATAGAAAGCGGTGGAAAATCAAAGAAAAAGAATAAAAGCTCTGTTCTACATGGCCTTCATTATCCAAATCCAAATGCAGGCTCTTTATTCTGGCTTGAACCATTTGGCATCAGTTCAAAACAAGTTTAAAGCTGTATTTCAGGAAAATAAATTTTGTAAAATTTCCTAGGGAATAAACTGGGCCAGTGATAACCTTACTAGATAAAAACGTAATATTGTAACTTAAATTAATTTTTACTTGAATTTAATTATTCCAGGAAACTCTTTCCCTAATTTACTGATACATTGGCAGGTTACGGAAGGTTATTCACTATTGCCGGAAAAAATCAGTTAAAGGAACTACGTTATTCTATTATTGTAATAGATTAGAAATTCTTTTCAAAAAAACGTACAAAATATAAAGGAATAATATTAATAGAAATTGGGATATAAGAGAATTTGACGACTTGAGCGCCAGGTCAGTCAGCGGAAAGCGACCAAGTCTTTGTAAACGCATTGAAGCGTGGGGTATTCCCCACGGCATGTTAGAATACCCACTATTTCAGGTTATTGTTAGTTTAGGTTTTAGCAAACTTTCCCCAATAATTTGGTAAAGACCTATCTTGAAACAGCATGTTTGGGAACAACCCGTCTTATAAGTAAATTTAAGTGACCACTTTAAACGTTAGTTGAAATTTACAGTATTACTCCTTATTTCAATGCAAATTTGTTTACCCCAACTGTGGAATAATTTACGTCAATAAATTTAGTACTTGCTGAAAGGGAACGAAGATATTGATCGTAATTTCAAAAGTTAAGCTGCAGCAAAGCGTGTAATGTTTCTAAAATGTTAATGTAATTTTTAAGGATTTTTAGGCGAGAGTGCTAATCCTGCTAATTAAGCATTTCTGTAAGAATCCATGACATTTTAAGAAGTTCGTTAACTTTGTCTTATCAACCCTTTTGCGCTTTTGCCTAAGATGTTTTTTAATTGGCAAGGTAGAAATTAACCTGTAATCAGAACAAGAATTATCGGAGTTTGTAAAAAGCAATACGTTACTGACCGATAGCTGGATTACTGTTTGATTTTTTAGTATTCTGTAAGTATTTCGTAACATAAAAGTTTTCATCTCTTAGCACGGAAGGTTCTACTACAAGACAGAATAGTTATATAGAACAAGCGTAACTGGACTACGCTCCACGGATTTTTCATACAATTCTTTTTAATAATATATTAAATACACTGCGTCGAGATGTTGGCCATGTTCTTAATGCGTTTCAGCAGTATCGTGTATTCTCAAATATGAAAGGAGTCGACGATTATGGAAGAAATATGAAAATTAATATGCGCAACTCTCTCTCCAACAGCGTTTAAGTACTCCATTTTTGGATATACGCCTCCCCATGCGTTTTCCATGCTACTCTGTCCGTTGTCTGACTCATCCAATTTATACCAGTGACTTTGTAGATGTCATCTCGCCATCTTGCCCTCGGTCTTCCTCGGTTTCTCCTTCCTGTTCGTGGTCGCCATTCGGTTGTTAGCCTACGCCATCGGTCGTCTTCCCGTCTCATAAAGTGGCCGGCCCAATTCCATTTCAAAGTTGCAATTCGCTTTGCTACGTCATCCACTTTTGTTGTTCTTCCTATTGCTTCGTTTGCGTAACTACTAACTACAAACTAATCATCTTGAAGTTTATTCTTTAGTAGTAAAATCGCGACCCAGCGAGAGTGACATCAGACGTAGTTCTGGGTCACTTTTCGGTTGACTCAACCGAAATTATCGTACACACGCATTTCTGCCGGTGTTTTAAACGATCGGATTTTATGCGTTATCGGAGCACATTCGTTGGTTTTCTGGAATAATAAGCGCGCATTTTCTTTTTTTTTTGTTTTTTCACCTGATCGATTGTTCAACCAAATTTTACATATTTTTAAATTAATATAACAAAGTAAAAATTCAAATATTCAAATCCGCCCAGCGATCAACTCAAAACCAGCAGCCCGTACCTGGAACAGCCCAAACGCCGCAACGCCAATTACTTCGTTTGGCCAACGTTAGCGATCTATATTAACAATTTGGAACCAGCATAATTGGAGCTAGCCGTAGGCACCCTTCACCACTATTAGTAATTAATAACAGCACATTAAATGTGCTATTTTCTTCACGTGACAGTGGACTGCACACTAACCGTAGCAGTTTTCGCTAAAACGCGTTTAAGGTGTTGATGCTACTATGCGATAGAGTCTAAAATTCTGACGCGTAAGTAATTACCGTTCCAATTATCCATCTACACAGCGGCATTGTACTTTTACTCAGCACTTTCGTTGTAAGTAGTTTTTGCATGTTGAATTCCGCAGCCTGCTGCATACGGGTTTTTATTTATTTAGCCTAGATATTATTATATTTTTTGTTTTTGCCTACTTGTTTAGAGCAGCATAGTCAGTATTTATTTCTAGTCCTTCTGTGAGATTGCTGAAAGGTCAAATGTCTAAAAGTGGTGACGAATATTGTCAGTATATAATGAAATTAAAAAAAAATCGACATTGCGGTAAAAATTTAACTGTGATATCAAATTCTAAATCAATAATAGGACGTAATAAGTATTTTCGTAGGTATAGGTATTATTTGGTATTGATTCTATGAAAATTAAAATAGCAAAAATATTATGGTTTATTAGTGGTTGCTTTAAGAGGTTTATACGAATGTAGGCAACCCATTCTACATCTATCACCACCCTTAACACAGTTTCAAAACGGACGTAACGTAGCACGTTAGCGAAAATTTAAAGACAATTATTAAGTATTTCTAGTTGTTATATACTTATTAATCGCCCAAGAAGAGCTTCCATTAGATTCTAGAATGTTCAAGTAGACTTTTCTATCTGGTTTGAAAATCACATTTAATAACCATAAAAATGTTTACGTAAGAACTTTCAGAATCGGGTAATAGTTCATGCCGCTTAACTACTTTCATCGTCAAAAAGTGTTGAAAACTTTAAAACAGATTGAAACTTTCTTACTTTACTATTTTGCTGGCGAAAATTGCGAACTAAAAACTTAAAATTTATTCTTCTGCGTTTAACTAGAGTATTTCATAGGAAATTTTAATCTCGCTTGGAATAACTCATTTCCGTAAAGAAAAAAGTTGGTTAAAATACTATGAACTTCGTGCTGGTGTATAAATCTAGCGAGTCTAGAAATTTTAAGTACTTGCAAATTGCCAATTTATTAAGATTATGAAATTAACACAACCGTCGCTTCTTTGCTGCTCATTTAACTTTTTAAACTTCTTCATACAAGATGATAATTTAATGTTTTAATTACATGTAAAACAACGTCTATTTAGGTCAAACTCCCGAGTTGCACGAAAGAATAAGTAAGATGCTTGTAAAATAATACCCTTTAGTAGTTAACATTAAGGAGATGAAAAGAAACATCCACTGCTTATTAAAATTTTGTGTCTGAACCTTTTTCGTATAAAGCATGATAGCCGAAAATTTGTTAAGTTTTATTTGTCGGGCACTTTAACTTAAATTAATTCTTTTGCACCGTTCCTTTGTTAATAAAAACAGACAGAAAGAAGGGATAAAAACTTTGAATCTTTATACAGAGCCTTCATTAATTACTGATACCCACGTGACCTTTGGTCCGCAGTGACTTAGGGAGTTTTAGATTAAGATGTTAAAGTCAGTTCAAGATTGGTACTCGTGGAAGCTAAAAATTCCCTGTAAGTGTCACTGTCAACCAACGAATAAAGAATACTAGTATTCTTTATTCGTTGCTGTCAACACTCAAAGTGAGGTTATGTATGTAAACAAGCAAGCCTTGATAAGTTAACAAACGGTTTGGAAACTTTTGGATAAAAGGCTCACCAACAGTGTAAGTTGGGTTGCCTATATTTTGTGGTCACGTGGGTATCAGTAATTAATGAAGGCTCTGTATATCCACGAGTAATAGGGAAAAATCTATTGAAAGAGAAGTGTCGAAATGTGCTTTTTCAAAACGGCTACGACTTTTTAAAAATTTTAAGTTTAGTGCCCGTTTGTCCAAAAATAAGTAGACATATCCAAATAAATCTGGTATCGTAACAGTCCTCATAGTGGGATATTTTGGAAACTATAAAAGCCGTTAAAACAAAATAAAATAATCATAAAAGAATGGTTTCGCAAAAATTAACCACATGATTTTTTTGTAACCTAATACTGTTAACCACTGGTTCATTTTACAAGTTTCTAATGTCTCTGCGACGCCCTCTATGAATTTTACAAATTTATAATTTAATACATTTAATGGCACTAAACCAGGAAAAGTAATTCTCAAAAACTGGCCACATGATTTACTTAAAATTTAACAAGTTAAGGGAGCTTTAGTGCAGCCGTTTTGGTGCTACCGTTTAGGCGTAGGGGCGTTTGGGCGCTGGGACGTTTGGGAGCATTATATAAATTACAAAGAGCCAAGTTCAGATTCTATCCATCACATGGTGCGTTTTTCATGCATTATTAAAACACGTGGAGTTTTTATCCGCTTGTCAGTTAAAAAAAAACGCGTTCGAAAAAGAACCTTAGATTCGTATTCTACGAATGTCGAATATCAGATCTGCGCAAACGCGATCTTCCTATCGCTCCCCACTGCCCCCCCCCCCCCCATCATCAGCCAAAGGTGTATAGGACGTGAAGAATGGATTTTGCGATTTCAATAGATAATCATTGGCTGCAACTAGTAAACACAAAATATCACAGAACCGGCAAGTTCAACTTTAAAAAAGTGTGGGTGAGGAGTGCTCTACTTCACCCACGATTTTTCGATATTTAAAAAATGTAGGAATTTTGGATACAAAATTAGCATGAACATGGTAACTGACAATAGGGACAATCTTCCATTGAGAAAGCACCTTAGGAGGATTATTTTTGGTCGTTTACCCGTACAGTTTAATTGGATAATTGCCACACAAAGGACACCCCAGTTATGAATACAAGTTTAGTTTGTAATTAATAAATATTGTCTATAACTTTCAAATTTTTCCGATAATTTTATAAATTTTTAAGATTTCATAATTTTTCAAAATTATTGCAGTTTCTCAAAACTTTCTCAAATTCTGTTTTTATTAAAATTTCCATAAATATTCAAAAGTTTAAAAAATTTTCAAAATTTTCTATTTTTGAAAATTCTTCAAACTTTTAAATAGTTTTAAAATTTCTAGTTTCTAAAAAAACTTTTTAAAAACCTAAGATTTATCAATTTTAAAATTTATCAAAAATTTTCAAAATGTTCAAAAATATTCAAAATTTTTAAAAGCGTCAAAAATTTTTAAATTTCAAGTTTTCGAAATCTAACAATTTTTAAAATTTCCATAAATTTTGAAAATGCTAAAAATATCCAAATTTCCCAAATTATAAATTTTTTAAACTTCCAAAAATTTTCAAAATTTCCGTCATTTCCAAAAAAATTTCCAAAATTTTCAAGTTTCCAAAGTTTTGGAAAATTTTCTAAATATTATTAAATATATCCAGTATAACAAATTTCAATAAATTGCGAGGAAAATGCATTTGCCCGACAGCTTTTTTAATGTATCTGTTGGAAGCCAAGTTTTCAAGATATGTGTAATGTGGATATTATTATATCTGCTTTGGTGAATATGTTGGTTTTTCGTTAAATAAACCGAGCTTCATTAAGGTCAGAAATTTACTCTTCATTATATATATATATATATATATATTTGAGTTCCCTATATTTGCTAGTTACCTATAGCCATATTTTATGAAGTTAGCTAATTTGTGATGTTTATTTGCTGATTTGGCTGTAAAGAATTGTTATTGTACAATTTTTGAAGCTTAATTTATTTAATTAATTTGAATTACTTACAATTTGCATTGTCGAAATAAAACTTACATAATATATTCTGCTTTAAAAGCAACTAATATCATAATAATTATACAAAAAGTAGTCTTTACTATGTCGTCCTGCAGAGTACATTTTTGCTTAAGGGTTCATCCATTATGCATTTTGATGCCGCACAGCTTTTAAAGCAACATCACCACCAGAACTGCAGCAATTTTTAGAGCATAGCATGTAAAATTGTATGTCAATTTACATCATCCAACTTTACACATCTAGTGAAAAAGCGTAGATACAGAGTTTGAGTTCTGACAATTTCAGTGGTGTGTAGTGAGGTCTGAACTAGCAACCAATACTTCAAAATGGATTCTAATTTACATGTGGTAGTAACGTTATTATTGCCATGCCATTTTGTTAATTAGCTTTTATTATAGTTGGCTATGTTTTACGCCAACATCAAAGCGGTGGTTGGTATAATATGAAGTTAAGTACAAAATTCCTATCATTGCATGCATGCCTGCTCATGCCCATGCAGGAATTTAAAAAATGTAATTCTACACTTTACATTTTTGTGAAACAAAAATTACTGCACGAATATGAATAAGTTAACATACCCTTTTTTTGCAAAAACTTTGCTATATTTAACGTCCGTCGTACTTTACTAAAAGGTGACACTTGTATCGTTTTGCAACTGGGCGATTTTCCTCCAAAGGGCCGTGACATTTCAAGTTTATGGCATTGAATAATAAACTAAATCTTGATTATTTCATTATAAGTCGGGTCTTCGAAACGCACCTCCAAACTGCGTCCGTTTCCATAGCAACAGAACGCAGAAGGGTTGAGTGCGAATGAGCTGACGTCCACTGATTTCATTATTATTGGTTGCGTATGCAAAACTAAAGCTCTTCACAGCTTATAGACCCCCATGTGTTGCTACGCCAATTCCCGGATATTACAGACTATCGGGACTATTGAAATTTATGTTAACGCTGAAATAGGGCACTGACTAGCTTCACGATTCCGAGATCGAGTCCGTTTTGTGTTGTAAATGAGTTGGATTTTGTAAATGGGCTTTCGGCCTAGATAACACACACAAGATTAAAGAAGTGCTCAGGTTGAAATCTGGGGTAAGTATGTTACAAAGATTTACTACCAAATACGCAGTAGGCAGGGAAAGCAAGAAGATATTAATGTAATCGATACTGGGAAGTTTGCAAAATAACTTATGACCATCAAATTCAACAGTTGGTCTTGGATGTCTTTACTACCTACCTTCAGAATTTTTTTATCAACTGGTGTCCAGTGCTTTGCAGAATTATTTGGTTCAAAACATGTTAAGTTATAAAATTAATCAAAGACTCACCTGGAGCCACATATTTCCTTCGTATTTATTGAAATTTTTAAACGCCGTTAAATATTTCGATAATTTTGAAATTTTTTACTTTTTTGACAATTTTACGAACATTAAAAAATATGTAAAAGTTGAAAACTGAAATTATTGAACTTTATTTTTAAATTGTACAAATATAAAATTTCAATAATTTTTAAAGCTTTAGGAAACAAAAAATGTTTATGCAATTTTGAAAATTATAAAAATGATTAAAAATTTGAAGCATTTTCAAAGCTGTTTTTTCCAAAATATTGAAAATTTTTAGTTTTTTCTAATGGCAAACAATACCTTACAAATATTTTTTAAATTGTGAAAAATATGAACAGCACCGGTTTAAAAACCAACGGTGCTGTTGAAAGGCGTTAAAACCAGTTACCAGATTCGTTAATTTTTAAACAAAGCCGTTGGTTTTTAAACAGACCCACTGATTTTTACCTTAAACTAGAAGAGTAGAAAACCCTGCATTCTCATTGGTCGAGGAGGAATGGTGGGGGTGACATTGGTGGGGCCATACCTACAGAGCCTTCATTAATTACTGATACCCACTTGACCACAAAATATAGGCAACCCAACTTACACTGTTGGTAAGCCTTTTATCCAAAAATTCCCAAGCCGTTTGTTAACTTATCAAGGCTTGCTTCTTTACATACATAACCTCACTTTAAGTGTGGACAGTGACACTTACAGGGAATTTTTAGTTACCGCGAGTACCAATCCTTTACTGACTTCAGCATCTACATCTAAAACTCCCTAAATCACTGCGGACCAAAGGTCACGTAGGTATCAGTAATTAACAAAGGCTCTCTACTAGTGTGCCTGTTTTTTAAACATGTGCAATTCCCCGGTCTAAATAGATATTTTTTTAGAGTTAGAAGGTAGATAGTAATCAATGGATTTTATGAATAATTCTATAAAACTAGGTTGTAAGGTAGCCGACCTGACAATGGTAACGGAAGTAAGTACAACGTTTTTCTGATAAACTGAATTGTAATACGAATCAAGGTAGAATGAGAGAGAGAGAGAGAGTCATAAATATCAAAAATTTCATTACGGTAGTTACAGGTCTGTATACAATCAATTGCTACCAACGCAGAGATAGCAAATGAAAACGATACAGGGCCGAATTACCGAAAATTTAATTTTAGTTAAATGAAAAATTATGTTTCTGTAAATTTTAATGGTTTAAATTTAAATCTTTTTAATCTTCCATAAATAAGTACTAAATTTGTTTAGATAGCGTGAATGTTGTTTACAAAATTTTATACTTTCCATGTCTTGTTGTATATTGTGATATACCAAAGATGATCGTCGTTTGGTGTAGTCGTCTAGTTGGTCTGAGCGCTTACTCAGTCGCTCAGGGTTCGATTCCTAGGCAATATAACATCGACAATTTAAAATTAGAATGCTGGACATTGTCCTAGTAAAACTAATACTATCCAAATTAATGTCGAATGATGGTCCTTGGAGGTTGTTGCTTCGTTTGAAACAGATCTCGTGGGGTTGTGGCGGTTTTCTTAGAACTTGGTAGGGGCTGTAGAGTTAGTAGTGCTGAGGACGGCTTAGTCAAGTCGTGGGGTGCTTATATACTCTTTTATCTTGGAGATAGGTGTTGATTGACTTGTGGAAAAAATTGCGTCGAACCAGAGTTAGTGCTCGATCTAGGGGTAGTTCTTAGAACTCTAGTAGAATGGTTAGCTAGTGCTCGATCCGGGGGATGGTGCAGGTGACTGGAAGCTAGAGCTTGATCGTTCTCAATTCTAATCGATCTTAAAAAGAAACTGATTTTCCTGCTTTTGCTCTCTTTCATTGCCATTTGTTGTAACGCTCAAGGTGAGTTTTGATATTTTTTTCGTCTTACGTAATCTTTTAGAAGGTCGAAAGATAGGAAGACAAACTTTAGTTGTGGTGCAGAATAAGAGACAAAGAGATAGGGAGCGGCTACAATTCTCTTGTTTTTCTTCTACGTGTCGTGTCTTTATTAGACGTTGGCTATCAACCCATCCCACATAACTTTGTTACTGTAGTTCTGAACAGTTCAATAGTTCTCATGACGAACATTTCTCTTAAATTATTAAACCATTAATTTCTTCTTCTGTCGGGCCCTTTTTTTACTTTGGATTATTATCTGCAGAAGTTGGTATTTATCATTTCTCATGACGTGTCTAAAATATTTAATTTTCCATTCCTTTCGCGGAGGTTAATTCGTAGTTGTGTCAGACCACGCCCTCACAGGCGCTGATTGACTGGGAGCGCGAACAAGAATTCTCATTAGTTTGATAAATTTGCAAAGTGTACTTTAAGCCGCGTTGACGTTCGAAGCCCACTTAAAGTTGTAGGTGCCCACTGTTTTGTGCCTCTTTAAGCACCACAAAGAACAGGAGGGGGACGATATGTTACACCTTGCAAAAGGTGAAGAAGATAAAACCAGAATCATATTTTAAGTGTATGTGCAAATCAATATTATTCAAAATTTACACAAAAAATTCGTTATAATAAACCCCCTTCCCCAAAAAAGAGCATAAGTAATTAATTAGTTTTAATTAATAATGTGACCCAAAGTTATGAAGTCAATTTGAGTAAAACTTGAAAATAAAAGGAAACCTGAGTAGAACTGAAATAAAATCCATTAATTTGTATGTACATCATTAATTTGCTGAGTGTACACGCGACCTCGTCCGTTAGGGCAACCCCCATTGTATATCGATTCCACACAACTTCCAAACGGTTCTCTTTCTATTGTTTTAAAATGTTTGTGTAAAAACAGTGAGGTTTTGATAAATTTACTGCAATAACATGCCAGATTCAACCTACGGGACCGAGGACGTAATTTTACCTTGGCAAAAACATCGATCATCTTCCTGCTGACCGTAAGGTTATTGGCCAACTCACTTCTCATCGGGTAAAGGTGTACTGCGAGCATAACTTCGTTAATAATTCATCAATGATATCATCCATTATCGAACCACTCGGTATAAAATACAAACACGTAAAGAATTTTATCGAACTTTTACTTGAAACGAGAAAGCATCCAAAACTTTCGCCAGGTGGACATCTAACTAGAGGCAAACTTTTATCGTCTGAATTGAGCAAGACTGTAAGTAATGAAATAGGATTATGATGTTGAGGTTCTATAATACATAATTATAGTCATAAAGCATAAAATTGAGTCTGAAATATCGTATGGGAACATAATGTTATACTTCTTTACATAATTATAGCTATAAAGCATTAAATTGAACTTGAAGTAGGTGCCATAAGTGTTACAGACCTGTGATAATGATACCAATTTCAGTCAAAATTCTAAGTTTAGGTCACACGCTCATTTTATGATGACCAAGAGGATACTTCACAGTAAAATCTCTAGCGCATGCATACTATTTTACCAAATATTCCATTCGGATTGTAACAACCAATGGCAGCAGTTTATTTGCAGGCTCTTAGCCAATCACACCTAGACTGATCGCGATGATATTTTTTAGGCAACTTCGGTGTTATTGGTGGTGTATAACCATAGCAACACATCAACACATTTTTTTATTTTTGCATTTAATAATTAAATAATGCGTTTGTACTTTAGTACATAACAAATAATTATATTAAATACTAATTTTTTTGTTTGTGGAATATTCTAAAAAATACCACTCGTGGATTAAAAAATTATCTATAATTCTGTCTTTCATTGACGAACTCAATAATTGTGTTAAAGCACGGCAATATCACTCGTCCTTCGGACTCGTGCTATTGCCTAGCAACAACACATTTTCGTTGTCAATGAAGCAATTGATAATTTGTGATTCACATGTTGATTATTTTGCAAACAGAAATGCAGTTAGTTTTAGGTATTTGTTACATTATTAAGACCGCGGTGGCTCTGTCGCTTAAACATCCACCTAGGGACCATGCAGCCCCAGGTTCGAATCCCGGTGTCGTCATGGATGTTGCGTCTGTCCTACTTTAAGTATTACATGGGGGCTAATAACCTAAGTTTTAACAAAATGTTTTTTTTTTATTACAGATTCTGCACATCGTGCTAGCTAAAACCAAACAACAATAAAGAGTAACCTACCTTATATGACACACCATATAGGTAAGCGACTATAAAATAACTTTATTGTCTGACATCCTATCAGCTAAAAACTACGAAATTATACACACTATACAGGGTGTTAATGAATTGTAGGGACAAACTTCTAGGGCTTGCAAAACACAACAAAGCAAACAACTTTTGTTAATAAATGTGTGGTCAAAAGTGTTTCCTTTCAGGTATAGAGCTTCTCAAAGATTCTTTAAGAAGCGCCTAAATGTAGGCAACTCAATTTACTACCCACTATTTCTTTCCATAACGACGGAAATTAATACAGGATAAATAAAGCCCTCTTTCCCAATTTTCAAATTCAAATTAAATTTCAAATAAATTAATTAACAAAATGTTTCAAAACTAAGCAATAGAAAAAACCAAAATTACAAAGCAAAAATCAACTATTTAAAAAATTTGCAATAACTAATTATCAAAAAAATCACAGTACGAAAAAAGCGAATTATAAAAGGCACAGAAAGAAACGAATGCAAGAAAAGTCAAAAAAATCACAAAAATACTGAATTGTGTCAAAATTGACGTTATTTGAATGCATGTATGTCTAGATCGTTTTTTTTTAAATTCCCTGTGACCTGTGCAAAATAATTGAAAATGCAATTTGGGTTGCCTATTTTCAGGTACTTCTTAAAGAATCTTTAAGAGGCTCTATTTTCTAAAGGAAACACTTTTGACCACACATTTATTAACAAAAGTTGTTTGCTTGGTTGTGTTTTGCAAACCCTAGAAGTTTGTCCCTACAATTCATTATAAATGTGTTATTGCTTACCGTTTTAATATCTTCAAAACATTGAAACTGCAAGCTGGATTGTTCCGTAACTATATTTCAAGACGGAAACATTTTCTGTTGCCAAAACAGTTTGAGAAACGCTGTTCACAAGAGTGAAAATACTTTTCCGGTACTGTTTTTAGTAGTTTTTATGTTTTTGATTTCGTTATTCTTATTAACATATTGCGCCGCAGCCAACCAGCGGAATCACAACTCACAAACACTTTTTATCATCATTTTCAAAACCTGGTTTCATTAAAGAAATATAAGACGTTCTGGTTTTAATTTTTTTTTGCAATCTCTTTTTTTCCATTTTACATAATTATTATTATGTTTTTATGCACATTCGTTTGATTGGGACTAGTCACGTAGCTATAAAATTACGATTTATTTGTTTAACGCTGACGTCCTTGCATGCATGTTTTCCTGATATAAAAAAGCGAACATGTGATGATGTCTGTTACAGTACGAAATTTAAAGCGTATTTATTTATAAATACAGTTCACAACAAATAGATCTATCCGTCTGTCAGTCCGACAGTTGGTTGCTTGTTCGAATTTAGATTAGGACAAAATCAGTTAAAATTTACATGATTTGGTGAGAGGGTGAAGTAAAAATTTTTTGGGTCTAATTACAATTTCTAAGAGATTCAGACCCCGGAATCGTTTAGTGTTCTTATAGGCGTTCCGAGTTTAAGACTTACGAGTCACAATATGGTACACGGTGTTAATAGTGGCAAAGTGTTAGGAGTATTTCGGTTTTATAGTAACTGTTGGCGCTGCAACGTTGATGTTTTTGAGCAGCCCGGAAGTGTCTTGTCTACTTTTTTCTCAAGAAAAAATGCAAATATCTGTAGCAGGTATAGTGGAATTATATTTAAAAAATAACAAACAACTAGCGAAACACGTGGGCTACGCCCCACGCTTTATTAAACTTACAAAATAAGCTACTTAAGTTGGTAGTGTAGATCTAAGTCCTACAGTCTTTGGAATTATATAGAGATTGCTTTATGCTAAAATTCTTTAGGATTTAAAGAAAAACGAAAACTAAAGGAGCGAGGGGAAGAATTTAACACCTCCCCCTCCAATATTGCTTCATCTAAAAACTATGTTCTGAATCTTATTCCACTATTAGTCATAAGCACTTTAGCTTAAACAATATTTCCTCTTCCGTTTATTAAATATACATACATTTTCAAAAAATCATAGAAGGCGCCACAGAGCAATTGGTGAACTGGGACACAAACCAAATTGTAGCCTATCCCTAGCTATATTAGTTTACAAAATGTAAAATAATCGTGTGGCCATTGTTTGTGCAATATGTTTTTGACGATATGTCCAAAACCTTGAAAATGTTTTCACTTCACAGTTTTCATTTTTACAAAAATTCTTTTATATATTAAGATTGTGTTTCTCTACGGTTATTGTAATACCAAATTTAGTCCCGATCTGTAAATTACTTTCAGTGGCGTAACTACCGGGGTTCTGCGGGTTCCTTGAAACCAGGACCCGTTAGTCGTAAGGCCCGCTAAAAATAAGCAAATATTATTTTTTTTGTTCCATGTCAAACCATTTTTTTCAAAGGCTCTATTTCGACGAATACCTCGATATAGCGGTAGGTTGAAAATGTTAGGGTACTGGTAAGTAATAAATTAATCCCACACTTTCCTTTATATTTCAACCAGACGAGTAATATGGCAGTTTATTTTCCTTCCGAATAGCTCTGCTTAACCGCCGGACGAGTATGGGGGTACGTTATCATGACAACCGCCTTGCTTTTACATCATGTAGATATGTCTTTGTCTGTTCAAGATTTTTAGTTGATATTATAGTTTCGACGTTATACGGGTCTTAATTAGATACCCAATTATTTTGTTTGCGTTTTGTTTTTAAATATATTCAAGTGTATAGCTGTGACAAAAGGTTTTATTTTTATCTGCTGCTAGAAGGAAGGGGTGCTATAAAGATCCGACCTAAATTTGGAACCCAGGCCCAAAACTTCTCGTTACGCCACTGACTCCTTGCTTAGTAAATAGGCGTTAAATTTAAAAATGAGCAAAAATCGTAGCGACCACCAAAGTTTTCGTTGTGCCTAGACATATCAAATTTCATTAAAATCGGTTCAGTAGTTCCAGATTTTGCGTTGCACGCACACATACAGAACCTGCAATTTTTAAAAACCACGTTTTTAGGTTCCCGGTAGCCCGAAATCTTAAAATCGAAAATTTCAGCAATCACAAGACATACAAATATTTGGAAGCACGAGAAAGTAAAAAAGCGTGCGGATTCACTGAAGTGCGAGCAAGTACTAACGCACTGTACACTCAGCAATTTTTTATTTGTTATTGTTACATATTACTCGAGATCGTAATATTTGGATCCAGTTTTGTTTCTAATGAACAAACTATAGATTTAATAATATAATGTTTGTTTTAAGAATATCCTTTTTATACTTGCTTCTCATTATTTCATGATCAAAATGTGTTCAGAATGAAAAATTTTCAACCCGTGTATGATGAATGGCCATATCATCATTTTGTCGCTATTCTTTGCGCTTGCCGTTTATAACATAATGTTTAATACAACAAACTTCGAAATTTGTGTATTCAAAATGACAAAACAAATAATCAAGGTCAAAAGTGGATTTTTGATTAAAGAATGAAAAAGGCAGTAGGTTGTTCTATTAAGTATGTGAGAAATTTATTTTGCCGCCGTATTGCGATTTTCGAGTAAACAAACACGTGATGCTTCATTATGAAGCGCCGATGAATGTTTGCCGGCCACACTGTAACATAAAATACAATTGGAGAGTTTTTTATGTTCTTACATTAAAACACAGTTTTTGATTCCAACACGTGCAGAATATATTAGGTATTTCATTATATCTGTTTCAATAAATTTGCCACCATTTTTTAAGAGAAAGGTGTGGGGTGTAGTGCACTAAATTCATTTGCGAGTGATTTAATTATGACGATGAACTGTTGAAGTCCAAGAGTATTTATTCGTTTATTTTATAAATCTACGAGCATATATCAATCTCGTGACTGTTGCCTGGCAGCTTTTTAATAATAAAAGTGTTTATTTTTTTTGACCCGCAGAATTAGAGTAAGGCATTAATAACCAAATTATAGCAACAGTAGTGTCTGGAAGATAAACAATTAATAAACTGAGCTACTATTTGCAAGGAACCGCCGGAGTGTTATAGTGATAAAAATTTCCTAGATGTAAGATGTAGTCGTTTTGTTATGGTGAGACAGTTATGGATTTAGTGTAGATAATAAACCCACTACAAGTGATACTATTTACCTTACAAAACAACAAATGTAACTAGCTTTTAATATTAAAATTCATAACTAAATAGTTTTTCTGTTATTCCCTACTAAATGAATAAACGTTAAAATAAATTAATCGATTCGACAAACAAACAACGAAGCGTAGTACAAGTTTGAAAAAAGCGAAGCGTGAAGGTAACTATGCCAAACTGCTTTAGTAACAAAGTGCCAGATTAAAGCGTACTCTCATTATATCTTATACTAGACGTGAAAATTAATCCTATAAGCTTGTAGAATTAACAAGTAGTTCTGTGCCTCATCTACATTAATTGGTGTTAAAATATGTTGTACGTTTTGTTTCCCATTTTATATGCGTATGCATATAGTACTTGTACTAGGATGTTTTCTTTTAATATTCGACTCGGCAGGTACGTACGCTTTAATCTTTGTAAAATACACCCCTAAATAGATTAAAACTGAAAACTGGGAAGGTGTAATGTTATTAAAGGAGGAGGTTTATGTTAGAGCAACCAAAAGCTTTGTTTTATGAGTGCTTTGCACTCACACCGATTTTATGCCACCATATCTTCCTTAAATTCTATGTATTTATAAGGGTTGAGTAAAACAACTTTGAAATCTACGAAAATAATAATTTTCCGGCAAAACGCTCGAACAGGTATCCAAATTTTACATTTATTTGAAAGAGAATTTAATTTCACGTTTTATAGTAATAAAAATACTGGATGTTTCATTTGAAAAATAACAGTTATTGGACATTCGAAGTTTTGAAAAATGGACAGTAAACTACGAACACTCTGTAATAATCCGCTGTTTTAAACATACCGCTAAATTCTTTATAATGTGTTAATATTTTTTGCAAAATAGCGATGGTTGAACGTTTGTGGTAAGTAAAATATTAATTAATATTAGCTTACTAACAAATGTCAAAAATTTTGAAATGTCAAATAACTCGAAAATCAATAATTTTGAAAGAGTAGTACCTCTCTACTTTTACATCCAAAATTAAATATATAATCTAAAAATGTAATAATACACAGGGCGTTCCATTTAAAATAACAAAGTAATGTGCTGTACACGCATAAAAGTAACCTAAATGAAAAATAGTGTTCTAACATATACCTATCCCCCTCACCTCCTGGGTAAACACTACCCCCTGTAACATTAATACTTCCAAAGTAATTTAAATGTCTTACCTATAAGAAGTCATGTTTGCAGGAAAAAGCATCCATTTCTACTTTTATCAGATATAGCAGTTTCTGATGCGTTGGAAAAGAAAAGATTTCTGTCTCCCCCCAACAAGCTGTAAAAGATATAAAAATTAGAAAAATCAAATAAAATATATCATCTTCGTGATCATACAAAAATGATACCAAAGTTACTAACTCTTAAATTAATCAGGCAACGTGCTTTTATGTTTATGGTATCATTATTTCCAAAAATAATATATTTCGTCCATAATTCTATTGCCGCTTTAATGAATTTTCATCATTTTAAATCAAAAGCGAAACACCCACTCACTTTGAAGCATTTACAAAACATTTGTAGGAAGTAAAATTATATAAGTATGTCGGTACCTATAACTATTTTGTAGAAATTGGTGTTTATTTCTTAGCAGAAAAGATATCAATTATTTACGCGACACACCACACACGTTTAAAACTGCCTGCACTTTCTGTACAATTTTGAAGTTTTCACAAAGTAATACACAAGCAATTAACATATAATTAAAAGAATTAAAACAGAACATAACCAACATTTACATTGCACGCAAACTAATAAAAATAAGCCGTGAGAGGGGAAAATGAACCAATGACAAGGCTTTGTTATAACCGAATCTGCGCGCCTGCAAACGAAAATTATCTGCAAGGTAAAAATTTTAAACTGGATTGTTACATGATGTGCCACATATTACATAAAAACAAAACACGAAACTGATAAGCTGATAATGGTAAAGATAACATTAAATTTTTGAACCAGTAGTTTATTATTACTAAAATTAATTTTATTCAAATAACGAAATTAATTTTAATCAAAAAGACCAACCATTTACGCCAAAAATAATATTTTAATTTTTGGCGTTAAAAAATACATTTGTGACTTCAAACAATTGTTTTTGTACGTCAAAAATATGTTAAAATTTTTTGATAATTAAATATACCTTTTTAAAGTACTTCATTAAACAAATAGGTTATAACCGGTAATAAAATCAGTTATTGAAGTAACTAAATCATTTTTTTGACGCCGAAATATAAATTTTAAAAATGTTTAAAATGTTTAAAAATGATTTTTGACGTCAAAAAGTCCATTATTTACGTCAAAAAATATTTTGTAAATTTTGACGTGAATTAATACATTTTTGACTTCAAAAAATTCTTTGTTAGCGCCAAAAAACCTTTCTAACGTTCTACGTTAAACAAATAATTTTTACACGTCAGAAAATCAATTTTTGACGTGCCTAGAACAATTTGTGACGCCAACAAAAAATGTTCTAACTTCTAAAAATAATATTGGACGTTAAAAAATTAACTACTTACGTCAAAAATTATTTCTTAACTTTTGACGTCAGTAAATACATTTTTGACTTTATAAAACTATTTTTAATGTAAAAAAAATATTGTGGTATTTATTAATAACTCAATATACTTTTGTTAAGTTCTACATTAAACAAATAAAATTTAGACGTCGAAACATCAATTTTTGACATGACAAAATCAAGTTTTGACAAAATAAATTTAAGACGTATAATATAAGACGCTTTTTGAAGCCAAACGCCAATTATTTATGTCCAAAATTATTTGTTGATTTGTGACGTCAATAAACAAATTTTTGACTTAAAAAAATTATTTAATACCGTCAAAAAATCCGTTAATATTTATTGATAATTAAATATACTTCTTTAAGCCCTACATTAAACAAATAATTTTGAGACATCAAAACATCCGTTGGTTTTTGGCAACTAAATCAATTTTTCACGTACCGAAATCAATTTTTGGCTCCAAAATATAAATTTGAAACGTCACTAAAAATAATATTTTGACATCAAAAGAATTTGACTTTAAAAAATTGTTTATTAACGTCAAAAAATCTGTTAAAATTTATTGATAATTCGTTATACTTTTTTAAGTTCTACGTTAAACAACTAATTTTTAGACATCAAAAAATCAATTGTTGACGTAACTAACTCACCTTTTGACGTAACGAAATAATTTTTTAACATATAAAAATAAGTTTATTTAAGATGGTAAAAATGATTTTTTTGCGCCAAAAAACCAATTATTTAACTGCTCTCGAAGCAAGCAGTTGATTTATTCTGATTTCCTTAAAATGAAATGCCAGATAAAAATTATATGTATAGGATGAATCAAAAGTAAAGTATGATTTCTAGCTTCGTAAAAATTCTTCGAAAAAATAACCTTAACAAAAGCTGTTTGTTAAATTTCAACGTCTACTTTGTTTGTGTTTAATTTTTTATACATTTCGTTATTTGGTTATTTTGCAACTAAAAAATTTTTGGAAGTTCAAAGTTATTTCATTAAAAATTTTGATATGTAACCTGTAGAAAAATATTGACAAGAAATAAAAACAACTTGTGAATCCAAAAACGCGATAAAATTTAGGGTGCCAAGTGAAGAACAAAAATTAGTTGCCATAGCAACGAAATAACTAAACGTATACAAAATTCAACATCGACAAAGTAAGCGCTAAAATTTAACAAATAACTTTTGTTATGCTTTCTTTCGCAGAATCAATATTTATTAAGTTATAGACACTGTGCGCTTTTTTTACTCACCCTGTATTTTCAGTGCATGGAAGAAGATCTACAATAATTTTTCGAAAAGGGAATTCTTGCAGCATGTTTTGTAGATGTTCTGGCGTGATAGAGCGTATATATTATTGAATTTGCGCTTTCAGCTAGTCTGTATCTAGAGGTCTGGTTTTATTGACGTTATTGTTTAGGTAACTACATAATTAGTAATGAATTGAAGTCTGGAGATTTTGCGGGCCACTGAATGAAACCTCACCTTCTATTCCATCTGTTTGGTAACACGCAAATACCACACTGTAGTTGTATAATGCGTAAGAGCCCCATCTTGGCAGTACCAAATAAAAAAAAAGTCCTGGGATTAGGCCACCAATAATTATTTCACAGAACAAGTTTAATTTATTAAGTTCGCATTTAGGATCTTGCTTACTTATGATTTAATTTTAAATGTAAATTTGATATAAAACATGAATATCGATTTGAAATTAATATTATTCTAAAATCTTACCTCGTTAAGCAGCATGTTATTAAATTTTGCATTTTGCTGCAAAAAACAGATGCAAACAAAAGCTGGCAATTTGTAAACTTAACAAGAGTTTCATATTCTGACAAGATATTCAAGGGTTTTGCATTAAAAGTGAAAAAGAATTTATCAATTTTACTACAGCGCGAAACGCCTGCAGTATTTTATTTTACTGTTTTGTCCTATTTGCCTGAATAAAAGAGCGCCATAAATTAGCATGACGAGTACAATTTGAATTTTTCAGTACAGCTGAACGATGGCATGAAAATGTTGGAATTTTGAATATTAGGCGAGATGTATGTGTTATGTGTCTACTTGGCGCTTTTAAACACATTGCACAAAGCAATAATTATTTTTTTCTCCGCACTACTTTTCCTGCCAAGAATTGTGAGTTCGGTATTGATTGGCATAGAAATATATTTAGCTTACTGGAAATATTGGCGTGTCAGGTGGTGTCTTTTAGTCGGGGTCATTCTATTATTATGAGAACATTCACCGTCTACGTTTAATGTGTATTCCGATATCGCGTCCTCAATTTGCCCAAAGTCCAATTAAAGTTCAAACGTTTGGCGAAACCATTAGAGCTGTTCCGTTTTCGCTTTTACCAGCTAAAATACGAAATAATAATCTTAGTAAACACAAATACAAATAAATGAACACTTTAATGGTTGCAAGCAAAAACAGTTTTATACAAAATTTGCAAGCCGAACTTACACGAAAAAATAATAAGAAATATTCCTATAATCGTATATTTAAGAATTTATTCTTGGTGTTAGAAAAAATACATTTTTTATACACAAAGACGTTAGAAACCCCTGTTACAAAAAACTATATATTACGCGTCTATTATATAAGGGCATACAGAATATTTCAAGTTTTGCTTAAATATACAAGCTGGTAATTGTTTAGTTCTAAAAATGCTTCCTAACGGAGCTACAACCTTGAGAAAACGCTAAGAAAATAAAAGTTAGAAGCTCCCGCTACAAGAAACCACATATTTACGCGTCCATTGTATAAAGGGTGTAGAAAAAGTTTTAAATTTTGCTTACATTTACAAAACGGTAATTGTTTAGTTCTAAAAATTCTTCCTAAGGAAGCTACAACTTTGAGAATACCCTAGGAGAGAAAAAGTTAGAAGCCCCCGCTACAAGAAACCACATATTTACGCGTCCAGTATATAAAACGCGTAGAAAAAGTTTCAAATTTTGCTTACATTTACAAACCGGTAATTGTTTAGTTTTAAAAATTCTTCCTGAACAAGCTACAACTCTGAGAAAACGCTAGGAGAGAAAAAGTTAGAGGCGCCCGCTACAAGAAACCACATATTTACGCGTCCATTATATGAAACGCGTAGAAAAAGTTTCAAATTTTGCTTAAATCTACAAACCGGTAATGGTTTAGTTTTAAAAATTCTTCCTAAACAAGCTACAACTCTGAGAAGACGCTAGGAGTGAAAAAGTTAGAGGCGCCCGCTACAAGAAACCACATATTTACGCGTCCATTATATAAAACGAGTAGAAAAAGTTTCAAATTTTGCTTAAATTTACAAACCGGTAATTGTTTAGTTTTAAAAATTCTTCCTGAACAAGCTACAACTCTGAGAAGACGCTAGGAGTGAAAAAGTTAGAGGCGCCCGCTACAAGAAACCACATATTTACGCGTCCATTATATAAAACGAGTAGAAAAAGTTTCAAATTTTGCTTAAATTTACAAACCGGTAATTGTTTAGTTTTAAAAATTCTTCCTGAACAAGCTACAACTCTGAGAAGACGCTAGGAGAGAAAAAGTTAGAGGCGCCCGCTACAAGAAACCACATATTTACGCGTCCATTATATAAAACGAGTAGAAAAAGTTTCAAATTTTGCTTAAATTTACAAACCGGTAATGGTTTAGTTTTAAAAATTCTTCCTAAGGAAGCTACAACTTTGAGAATACCCTAGGAGAGAAAAAGTTAGAAGCCCCCGCTACAAGAAACCACATATTTACGCGTCCAGTATATAAAACGCGTAGAAAAAGTTTCAAATTTTGCTTACATTTACAAACCGGTAATGGTTTAGTTTTAAAAATTCTTCCTGAACAAGCTACAACTCTGAGAAGACGCTAGGAGAGAAAAAGTTAGAGGCGCCCGCTACAAGAAACCACATATTTACGCGTCCATTATATGAAACGCGTAGAAAAAGTTTCAAATTTTGCTTAAATCTACAAACCGGTAATGGGTTAGTTTTAAAAATTCTTCCTGAACAAGCTACAACTCTGAGAAGACGCTAGGAGAGAAAAAGTTAGAGGCGCCCGCTACAAGAAACCACATATTTACGCGTCCATTATATAAAACGAGTAGAAAAAGTTTCAAATTTTGCTTACATTTACAAACCGGTAATTGTTTAGTTTTAAAAATTCTTCCTGAACAAGCTACAACTCTGAGAAGACGCTAGGAGAGAAAAAGTTAGAGGCGCACGCTACAAGAAACCACATATTTACGCGTCCATTATATAAAACGCGTAGAACAAGTTTCAAATTTTGCTTAAATCTACAAACCGGTAATGGTTTAGTTTTAAAAATTCTTCTTGAACAAGCTACAACTCTGAGAAGACGCTAGGAGAGAAAAAGTTAGAGGCGCCCGCTACAAGAAACCACATATTTACGCGTCCATTATATAAAACGAGTAGAAAAAGTTTCAAATTTTGCTTAAATTTACAAACCGGTAATGGTTTAGTTTTAAAAATTCTTCCTGAACAAGCTACAACTCTGAGAAGACGCTAGGAGAGAAAAAGTTAGAGGCGCCCGCTACAAGAAACCACATATTTACGCGTCCATTATATAAAACGCGTAGAAAAAGTTTCAAATTTTGCTTAAATTTACAACCCGGTAATGGTTTAGTTTTAAAAATTCTTCCTGAACAAGCTACAACTCTGAGAAGACGCTAGGAGAGAAAAAGTTAGAGGCGCACGCTACAAGAAACCACATATTTACGCGTCCATTATATAAAACGAGTAGAAAAAGTTTCAAATTTTGCTTAAATTTACAAACCGGTAATGGTTTAGTTTTAAAAATTCTTCCTGAACAAGCTACAACTCTGAGAAGACGCTAGGAGAGAAAAAGTTAGAGGCGCCCGCTACAAGAAACCACATATTTACGCGTCCATTATATAAAACGAGTAGAAAAAGTTTCAAATTTTGCTTAAATTTACAACCCGGTAATGGTTTAGTTGTAAAAATTCTTCCTGAACAAGCTACAACTCTGAGAAGACGCTAGGAGAGAAAAAGTTAGAGGCGCACGCTACAAGAAACCACATATTTACGCGTCCATTATATAAAACGCGTAGAAAAAGTTCAAATTTTGCTTAAATCTACAAACCGGTAATGGTTTAGTTTTAAAAATTCTTCTTGAACAAGCTACAACTCTGAGAAGACGCTAGGAGAGAAAAAGTTAGAGGCGCCCGCTACAAGAAATGACATATTTACGCGTCCATTATATAAAACGAGTAGAAAAAGTTTCAAATTTTGCTTAAATTTACAAACCGGTAATGGTTTAGTTTTAAAAATTCTTCCTGAACAAGCTACAACTCTGAGAAGACGCTAGGAGAGAAAAAGTTAGAGGCGCCCGCTACAAGAAACCACATATTTACGCGTCCATTATATAAAACGCGTAGAAAAAGTTTTTGAAGTTTTGCTTAAATTTACAACCCGGTAATGGTTTAGTTTTAAAAATTCTTCCTGAACAAGCTACAACTCTGAGAAGACGCTAGGAGAGAAAAAGTTAGAGGCGCCCGCTACAAGAAACCACATATTTACGCGTCCATTATATAAAACGCGTAGAAAAAGTTTCAAATTTTGCTTAAATCTACAAACCGGTAATGGTTTAGTTTTAAAAATTCTTCCTGAACAAGCTACAACTCTGAGAAGACGCTAGGAGAGAAAAAGTTAGAGGCGCCCGCTACAAGAAACCACATATTTACGCGTCCATTATATAAAACGCGTAGAAAAAGTTTCAAATTTTGTTTAAATTTACAAACCGGTAATTGTTTAGTTTTAAAAATTCTTCCTGAACAAGCTACAACTCTGAGAAGACGCTAGGAGAGTAAAAGTTAGAGGCGCCCGCAACGAGAAACCACATATTTATGCGTCCATTATATAAAGCGCGTAGAAAAAGTTTTTGAAGTTTTGCTTAAATTTACAAACTGGTAATGGGTTAGTTTTAAAAATTCTTCCTGAACAAGCTACAACTCTGAGAAGACGCTAGGAGAGTAAAAGTTAGAGGCGCCCGCAACGAGAAACCACATATTTATGCGTCCATTATATAAAGCGCGTAGAAAAAGTTTTTGAAGTTTTGCTTAAATTTACAAACTGGTAATGGGTTAGTTTTAAAAATTCTTCCTGAACAAGCTACAACTCTGAGAAGACGCTAGGAGAGAAAAAGTTAGAGGCGCCCGCTACAAGAAACCACATATTTACGCGTCCATTATATAAACCGCGTAGAAAAAGTTTCAAATTTTGCTTAAATCTACAAACCGGTAATGGTTTAGTTTTAAAAATTCTTCCTGAACAAGCTACAACTCTGAGAAGACGCTAGGAGAGAAAAAGTTAGAGGCGCCCGCTACAAGAAACCACATATTTACGCGTCCATTATATAAAACGAGTAGAAAAAGTTTCAAATTTTGCTTAAATTTACAAACCGGTAATTGTTTAGTTTTAAAAATTGTTCCTGAACAAGCTACAACTCTGAGAAGACGCTAGGAGAGAAAAAGTTAGAGGCGCACGCTACAAGAAATCACATATTTACGCGTCCATTATATAAAACGCGTAGAAAAAGTTTCAAATTTTGTTTAAATTTACAAACCGGTAATTGTTTAGTTTTAAAAATTCTTCCTGAACAAGCTACAACTCTGAGAAGACGCTAGGAGAGTAAAAGTTAGAGGCGCCCGCAACGAGAAACCACATATTTATGCGTCCATTATATAAAGCGCGTAGAAAAAGTTTTTGAAGTTTTGCTTAAATTTACAAACTGGTAATTGTTTAGTTCTGAAAATTCTTCCTAAAGGAGCTACAATTTCGAGAAGACGCGAAAAGGTTAGAGGCCCCCTCTACAAGAAATGAACCACATATTTACGCGTCCATTGTATAAGACGCATACAAAAAGTTTTAAGTTTGATCTACAAACTTAAAACAACATTTTAAAATCAAGACTCGAATTGATTCCAAATTCCTCATTACATAAGCTTAACGCACGAGAGGAGGGGAGCGATCCCAAAACTATAAACTCAGATCCACCTATCGGCTTAAGGGACGTTTCTACTTCATTGCTGTTATTTTCAGTATTGTGTTTCTTTTTTTGTTTTCTATTGATGATGACTGCTTAGCAGTCGAAATATGCATTTAGAGTACAAAAGGTTTTTGTGAAAATTAAAGGAAAAATCACTCGTTCTTGGTTCTTCTTAGTTCTTAGCTCTATTTAAAAACTGAAACTTTATTCAAACTATCAAATATTATTTACGATAATATTTTTAACGTAATACTAAACAATGATAGCAGGGTATTTTAGAGTGCAGTAAATATTTGATGAAGAAATAAGTATTTTAGCTATACGTGGGGACGGAAGCGATTGTTTAGCAAACATCGTTAGCTGGCTATGTAGCGAATAAAACATTTGAATATAGCATGCTGTTGTAACATAAAGTTTATTGTCCTTTTGGTGTATCAGTTTAACCCCTATTTGCTAATGTTCGTAGAATTCAAAAATTAATGTCATTTATCAAAGTGTGACAGTGCAAACGTCCCAATTATAAAATTTTGAACCCATCATTTAAGCAACCGCGTTATTCAGCGTGAACATTAATTTTAATACAGCCTACATAAGAATTTTCGTACAAATTAGTAAATTAACTTCATTACTGTCGTAAAGTCATCAAAGTTTAGCAGTTAAACATTCCCCGGAAAAGTTTTGTGCTGATGGGTGAAGAGGAGATGTAATTAAGTGATACCGAAATATTCGTTTCAATCCTTCTCTTGTATTCATTTTCGCGTTTTCGCTACAAAAGCTTTAAAACTCGTTTGTTCTGTTTAAGTCGATATTCTTACAAATAATGGAGGTTTCATTGTGTAAAATTTATTTAAAGAGTTTCATAAGGAAATTGCGTAGGCGTAAATGAATTAGTATTTCTATTAAAATTCAACTTATTTGAATGAAAATGCAACTTCTCTGAATA
The DNA here is from genome assembly GCA_958336395.1 of Ctenicera cuprea. NCBI lineage: Eukaryota > Metazoa > Arthropoda > Insecta > Coleoptera > Elateridae > Ctenicera > Ctenicera cuprea. The sequence goes on from OY284490.1 coordinate 2,637,159, forward strand.
TTAAATTTATTTTTTTTGCATTGTAGATGTTAAAATTAATATAAGATATCTTTTATTTATTTTAAATAAATAATGTGATAGTATACGGTACAGCTACTGATTATATTTTACACCGTTGAATTTCCGAATGGATAAAAAGTTTCTGTTTTATTTTTGTGTTTATTTGAATGCCTCTCGTCTGTGCGTGTTTTAAATGGCAAATCATAAAAAAAACAACTTTTTTAATTAAAAAAATAATATTTTTACAGAATCCTTTTGTAGTAGGTGCAAAATTTACGTAATTTTTCTTTTCAAAATTGTCGATTTTTTATAAATGCTGGGCAAATCGACGGCGTATGAACAAATTTAATTCGCCCCACGGTTTTAACTTAACAACTTGTAACTGCCGCGTTGCCCTACTTAAAAGTTACATAAACACTCACTCAAAATAATAAATAAATTGTGTAGACATGTAAGAGCCCGTCGTTGCGTAAAGTTGAGACAGTTCCGGATTTAACATATACAGACTAGTGAAACCCATGGCTTTTGCCCGCGCGGTTTTTGATAACTTGTAAATGCTGCCTCGCCATATGTGTAAAATAATAAATAAACTATGTCGAGATGTAAGAGCCCATCGTTGCGTAAACTTGAGACAGTTCCGGATTTAATATAGATGTTGCAATGTTTATTATACATATATACACACACATGTAGCTCAACGTTTCCTATTTTAATATTTTACTATTATCAAAAATAAGTCCCTAAACATTTATTTTAAATCTTTCAATACTTATAAATGTTTACCGAAATTGAAGTAAATCCTTAAAACACGTAATTCAAATATTCCAATATTGAATAAATCATTGTAAATGTTGATAAACGTCGAACCATCTATTTTATATCTTTGAATACTTATTAGTTCTAAACGTATTTACATAAATAAAACTTTGGCTGTCGCATCAGCTGGATCAGCAAGGTTACATAAATATAACAGCCGAATTAAAACAAAATCGTTTTGAACCACCATTTTTAAAGTAGTGTTTGAAAAAAAAAAGTTCAATTTGCCCCACGGTTTTGCATCCGATTTCAGATTTAGAAAATTGGGTTTACAAATATAATGCTACTGAAAAAAATATGTCTAGCTTTTGCTTCCGGTTTTGGATTATTTTTGAAACCTAATTTTTTTATGAATTTCAAATACAATCTGGAATTCGTTCGGGTGATATACATCAAAATATAAACAAAACTAAATGAATTAAATAAAATGGATAAAGAAGGAGCTTTCAGTTGGTGCATATTTTCTAAAGTGGCGTCACTGTTCGTATAGAAATAAGAACTTTAGTAATTTTCTCCATGCAATTTATTTTGAACTCTTTGTTATTAAAAGAAATTGTATCACATTGTTTGATATTTTATACTCGCCTCATGAGTAGCTAGAAAAAACAAAACTTAACAAATGGAATATAATAGTAATGCGAGAGGGCCTCAGTTGTTGCCTATTTTCTGCAGCTACGACACTGTTCGTAAAGTAATATTAACGTAATAAGTGTGACTCTCAAAGCACTTTAAAAATGTTTATTTTATTTTTTCTGTGTTGTTGAAACATGTTCGCGATTTATACGTGTTTTTAGGAGATCATCTTAACACAGCAAAATAGAAATAAATAGACTTGTTTGAAGTCTTTAAATTTTACTATTATGAAATATTAGCGTTCTACACAACACAACTTATAAAAGTCAACGTAAATTCTGATCAGAGCTTATATTGTCATGTTTGACGTTATGATTTAAATATAATTTTGTCAAAACATTTACAGTTTTAAATGCAGACCTGAACATGGGGCCTTACAAAGTGAGTGGAGTAGATTTTAAGATGCGATGACGCCTGTTTTAGTGATTATTATGTTAATAATAATACTAGTTATTATTAATCATTTAAGCACATTATCAAAATTTCGTAATGCGACTCTCCTATAGATGGCGTACCTGCTCTTTCCAGCAGTAAATTCACAACAATAAATTCTACGCCCTCAATTTTAATGAGTATCGCAGATAAATATAAAACCGAATGATAAAGTTCACCTCCGATTCCACAATCAAGATTTATAAGCAGATATAATAAAGCAGGTAAATACCTTCGTTATAATTTGTTTGCATCCCTTGTTTTTGATCACAACTTGTACATACAGTGGTAGTCAACGAAACCCGATAAGATCTGTTACGGAGAGCAGGAACCAAATTACTATACCCCAAAACAAATGTCAATAAATTTTGGCCGCGTAAAGACATCGCAGCTACGATAACAATAAAGAGGGTAGCAGCGGTCTGGGTTGCCCAAACCGAGGGGGCGACTACTAGCTAATGTCACGCCATGGTCGAATTGACCCACCCCCTTGCCCTTTCATTCTTAAAATGTACCCCCTGCGTTAAATTATTAATCGTAATGACATCTACCATTATTATATTTGAATTAGTTTTCCCGTATTTAGGTTGATGAATGGTTTTTATTCCAAGAATTGGGAGGGTGTGCTGAAAACTTGCTCCAGATATTAACTTCCTGAACTAATATAACGCAAAAATTGGTAGGCTAGGCGTTTAACTCACGAAAGGGCGTTTTAGTTTTTTTTGCTTTAGGTAATATATGGGCAGATAAATACACTTGTTCTATTTCAGTCACGGAAGTTGAAGCAAATCTGCATTTACAAACCTTTGTTTTAGAAAACACACCTGAGGAGCTGTTTCCTTTAGAAATGTGGAATATTCATAGAAAATTAAATAATTGCTTGATGTGTAACTCGAGCTTGAAGATTTGTTTTGTATTGTTTTAACAGATATGGAAATTTAAACATTTTATTTATAAATACTGTAAATGAAAAGCAAGTTCCTTTCCATCATAAAATTTTCATTACGTGATAGCTTGCCTTAAACATCCTTTAACGTGCAAGGACAAAATGGAACAAACTTATTATTATAATTATAATGCGCACTTCTTGGTAATGTTCTGGTTGATATTATCTCCAAATTTGTGAAATTTCTATACACCAAGTACATTATCATGAAAAAACGTAAGAGGAAAACTGGGCTGTGCTAGAAAATGTAAAAATTAATTTTCCTCTTTCTTTAAGGAATTTGAAGCTTCTAAGCTATGTCGTTCGTTAAAGCTTGGCTAGTGTAGCATAAGAATGCATGCAAGGTAATATTAGACCTCTTGTAATTTTACATTATTTCTAGTTTCTGGTATCACGAAACAGACGTTAACAAGTTATTTTCCGGCTAAAATATGATGTAGGATTTAAACCACCTTATTTACGTAAAAAACTAAATTTGGCATCTTAAGATATAACGAAAATTCACCCACAAAGATAATTAAAAACAACTGGAAACGCAAGGCATCGACATGTTTGTTCGATATCATTTTTTTACAATGAAAATTAAGAAGTCTAGAGGACGCTGCTAAAAGGCGAAGTATCCAACTTCAAAATGGCTGACGCTACAATTTTTTTGTAACATTGAAAAGTGCCAGATCGGCAGCGTAGTAACCCAAGGAAATGGCAATCTGTATGATAAATCCGTAACCGTCTCATCATAACACAACGACGGACTTGAACATCTCGCCAATTTATTTATTATTTTGAGCCAATGCTCAAATGTAGCAGTAACGTAAAGCGGCGCGGTGCATAAAAGGCAGAAAGCAAATAGATCTCAGAAAAAGGAAAACAATGCACTAAGCTTTAAAACAAATAATTAAAATGATAACGGAAACAGTTTATTAATTATTCCGATCAAATCACGTCAGTCTGCCTGTCTTTCTAATACTACAACTAAGCGGGTCCTTGTAGCACTATTAATTATCCATTGCTTGCTGTCATATACGTAAAATTTATTACATAAATGTTTCAAAATTTGTTAATCTAAAATAATAATAAATATTGTAATATTTTAATTACATGGTTTAAGGATTCATTTCAATCGATAAAGATTTATTAAATATATGGAACATCTACATACTTAATTCGTATCCTTCCAGCTGTCTCAACATTTAGTGATAAGGGGACTCCACTACTCGAAGCCACATATTTACTCAACCATTACATAAGGTTGATGTTCCTTTGTACAGCGGGCCGTTACAGTTTGGATACAGATAAGCAAAATTGGATGTTTACGGTTTGTGTGTATGATTGAAACATAATCTGCCAATAGCTCACATTAACACATCAGATTTCGGGGGGAGGAAGGGAGGAGCACGTAATCTGAAAATGTTGCTTTAATGCCTACAATTATTTTATCATCCTGGGGTACTGGATTACTATTTACAGTTTAAAACACAAATTTTTAGATAAAACCAACCATACCAAACCGAACCCATCGATCGTGCTGGGTAGGGCTGTAACTACAAAATAATGCATGAATAATCACCTTGCGTATTTGAGAATAACATACAATACTGCGGTAAGCTTTCGGCAGATGTCTTGCATCTCGACACAGCTTCTTTATGACATTTCATAAGGAGCTTACTTAAAAAAGGGTAGGACTTAGACCACGGGTTTTGCTATGTTGTTGTACCATTTACACTTTTTTTTAAGTCCTTCATTTCCCGGTGACCCCCTCTATGAATTTATGAAATTTGGATGATAACATCTTTATGTTTAAAGAACGAGAAATGACAGAAAATTCGCATTTAAGCTAAATTACTTGCTCGTTATCGCACAGTCCAGATTTATATACACTAACCGCGTTGCCACACTTGTTTTTTCCTATTGTAGCAGAAAAAACCTCTATCTGGCAACACTGGTAGTGCATATAAATGCAGTCTACACTAACAGTGTTGCCAGATAAATATTGCCTGTTGTAGCAGAGAAAAGATATTTTGCAACACTGATAATAAACACCGGATTTATATGCACAAACAGTGTTGCCAGGTATGTCTTTCCTATTGTAAGTGGGCAAACATTGCTGGCACCACTGTTGGTGCAGTCCGGATTTAAAAGCACCAACGGTGTTGTCAAATACTGTTTTCTTTTGTAGCAGGGAAAGCATATCTGGCAACACTGTTAACGCTTATAAATCCCGTCTTTTCTGGGCCATTAGTAACAAAAGGGTAGAAATTAAAGTTACTTTTTAGATGTAGCAACTTTTAAGGGGATTATTCCTTCTCCTTTTTCATATTTTGTCACCTGAGTTTTGTTCTCCAAACTTTACCGATCTTAAATTTCAAATAAGCCTTTTTGTGCTAAAAATTCAAAACTTCTATCTTTTTGCTTTTAATTTATAATTCCACTGGTATTGTAGGTGGGCGCCTCAAGCGTCCAGTACATGATGAAGTAGTGCACGTTAATTGTATTGTTATAGAAAGAGTATTCTAGGTGCGAAACGTAGGGAACGCCGTGTTAAAGAAAGAGTAAACGTATGCGACAGTTTCCTATAGACCAAAAGAGAAGAAAGAATAAAAGCGTGTTGTTCCGTTTTGCTACCAGCACTCTCGGATGTGATCGGTTTTGCATGTCAAAATGTCCATTTCTTACATCTAGTAAAACAATTCCACATAAGCATTTGTTGGGAATGTAACGCAGTGATTTAAAACGTTTCTAAAACAATAAAAATTAAGTATGTGGCGAAATGTTTTGCCTACTTTTTCACTTTTATTTAGTTTAACGCAAAATGGTACATGTTTTAAGCTATTTTATCATCCAATGTTGTAGGCGATATTTACAATGTACACAAAAGGTACGTCCCAATACGTTTCACAGCAAAGTAAATTTTATCAAATGTTGGCGCAGACTAATGGTCTTACAAAGTAAATACGGCGTGGAGAAAATTTACCGGTAGAATTTCTATTATAACGTATATTTGATCAGAATGGCGCTTTTATAAATTGAAAACTGATAAAAATGTAAGTTAAAAAACTATACCGCAGAAAAGATTTGTTTTGTAGAAAGTACAGCGGACATGATTCGCAGCGATTGATATCAAACGACAGAAAAATTTGAATTTTTAAAAACATTATTGTTCGTGTTTTCCCCCCAGTTTTATTGCAAAATAAAAAAAATTTAGTTGAAAAAATCTTTGTTTTATATTTCAATTCTGGCACAAAATTTCAGGTAGAAGTCTTGTAAAACAAAACGAAAACAGAAAATGTTAGATTAATTAATCTTACCGAACAATCAGATCCTATTCTTCAATTTGTACCCGCTCCCAGGGCTTATAGTAAACACATAACCATTTTGTACGTTTCCCTTTTGCTTTAATTACGGTGTTATATCCTGGTTCAATTTGAAATTCGTATTTAGGTATGTTTTCGTTGCAATACAAGCTAGCCCAATTGACCGCATTTATTGGCTACTGTAATTTTTATTGCGATGCATTGTACTAATAAGGCTCTAGAGTGGTACAGCAATTTTCATTATATTACGAGCAACTAAATCATTTCAGAGCGACTGATTTAATTGACATTAAAATTTGAAGTTCATACATACATAGTAGTGACCGAATGGAATTAGTTTATATGTCGTGTTTGCTAGCAAATATTTGTACAATGGAATTTAATGTTTTCATACATTGCATGTGATGTAAAATAAATTAGTAATTAATGAATTTGGTTATAAACAATTCGATCATAGACAATAGTTTTTGCAATTCATGCGTGTGAAAAAATAATTTTGTTTGGTCAGCCGAACAGTTAGACCGCCTGTTATTTAATCATAATGCTCACATCATCTGAGTTAATCAACAAAGGATTGCTTATTGTAGTAATTAGCTTGTAAAAAGCTACGAGTTGATGCTGTCAAGCAAATTGTGTAAAATATGCAAACAAAATTAGCAAATGAATTTTTTTGATACAATTGTATCAATACAATGTATCTGACATTTCAATTTTAATGTTTCATTCTACTACTCTGATAGAATTTCTCAAAATACGATTACATACAACTTTGTTTGTACGAGGGATCTACTGTTTAACGTCGAATCCGAACGACTAAATACCAGAGAAGGTTTCAGGCATTAAGACACCACGGCGGCTACATGGCTTCGGCGGGGAATCGAACGCCAGACCTTCAGCGTTAAAGACTAAGCGCCCAACCTTTAAAGTTACCGCCGCGCCATCCACTCCGATTCTCATAGTTAATTTATCATTCATGGAGATGACGTCATCATTATAAATAATAAACGATAAGATTAAATTTTTAGTGATTTATAAATCAGTCTAGAAACTTTCAAGGACTAGCACGAACAGGGATAGAGTGCAGTGATAGTTGCATTAATTATGCTCTTATGTCTGAATAGTTACCTTACCAACGATAAGAAACTATTGAAATGCGTATTTATAGTACTCGTTCTAAATAACAGTGATGCTACATTAATCTTTGGTAATTGTTTTCATTTTGGTCATATTCATAGCCTACGAGGTTGGTTTCCGTGGCCGAAAACTAGAGCTAGATTTTGAGGTAGTTTTGGTGACCGGAAGCTAAAGCTCGATCTGAGGAGGTGACCGGAGGCGGAAGCTCGATTTAAGCAAAAGGGGTATATCCTTAAATTTTACCGGGGTAAAATTTTATGCAGTTGAAAAGCATAAGCAAGCGCTCTACCACAAAATAAAAACAAATATGTACGATGCAATTAAAAAATATTGACAACTGCGCCATAACCTCGAAACAATTAACGATATAGAAAAGTGAACATTGCCAAAAGATAGAGCTTTTGGTGATATTAAAAAATATTAAATTCAACCTAAAATTTATAACAACAGCGCTTTCTATTAAATTTCCATGCGGAATTTAGGTTTACTGCTTTAAAACTATACCACTTGGAAGCTAGAGCTTAATTCTTTTCAAGCGTGTATCTTATGACTGGTCTAATCAATCCTAAATATAAACTGAGTTTTCTGCGTTCTTGCGTTTGGTTTTATATTATACTCTTTCGTTGCCATGGATTACGAGTTCTCTGTCAACATTCTGAATTAGAAGATGGAGGGTAAAAGATTTTCACGCACTCAGGCCATAGCAAGGACCCATTGTGCTATCGCCAGTTAGCAGCTCCATTGACTGTACATCACTCAAGCCATCTAACTTTTTGGACAAACCTAAGGATGTCAGCACTTGCTGATGGTAGCCATGTCCGGCCAGAAGTCCCGTAACATGATCCTCTTGTCACTACGAGGTCAGGGCGGTGGCATAGTACATGTTCTGCCTTCTCGTCCTCGAGGTTACAACCACGAAAGTCAGGAATGTTTAACAGTCCCATTCTGTGCATGTGTTTATTTGGTCGACAGTGTGCTGTCAAAATCCCAACAATTTGTCATAGACTTTTGCGCAACAGTCGCTTGGCGACAGCCTTGCATGTTGATCCGTCTGTCTACGGACCCGGACGTTTGAACGCAGCCTACTAGGCGCGGCCGTTTGAACGAGGCCATTTGGATGCGGACGTTTAGGCGCAAGGACATTTTGGCGCAGGGGTGTTGGACGCAAGAACGTTTGGGCGCGAGCCGCTTGGGCGCATAAACGTTTTGACGCAAGCGTATTCTATTGTAGTTTTTTTAATAGAAAGTTAAATAATTGTATTAAAATTGTTAAACCACCTAATTTGGAAAACAAATTGTTAAAATGTTAAGCAGTGGACAGTGAGACATTTTTTATTTTTTTGGATTTAAAAAAAATCGTGTTAGATAATTAAAGAAAGAGACAAAATCAAACAACTTCCTTTATTGCGCCGAAACGTTCCTGCGCCATAACGGCTCGCCCCTAAACTTTTCTGCGCCCAAAACATCTCCGCGCCTAAACGTTCCTGCGGCCAAACGGTCCTGCGTCCTAACGTTTCTGTGCTTAAAGTCCCTGCGTGCAAACGTCCTAGACTGCGTTTGTTTATGTAAGTCTCTACATCGTTACGCTTTCCTCAAATACCTGCTAAGCCAAGTTGGGGCTTATATCTTATTATAGAGTTTGTTATAAAAATCCCTCTTGTGTTCATCTAAGTGTGATTCTATTGTAACCATGTGTTTTATATAATTAAAATATTTTATGGTTTTAAAGTTGTGTAAAGTTGATTTAATCAAACAACTCCGTAGCGTGATAATATCACCACGATAAACATACATGCTCTGACCGATAACAACCCAAAGAAGAAAAAGAGAAGTTGTATGATGACTTTAAATAAGTATGAACAGCATGCCCAAACAATGAAAGTAGTGAGAATTGAATACGGTGCAAAACAAAGAACAGTAACATAATTTACTAGTTTGTTTTCGTAATAAGATGAGAGATAGCTGCTGATTGCGTTCCAATAATACAAACATACAGTGTAAACCCAAATTTTTTATTTGCATCAAAAACTTTACTGGGCCGATACCTATCAGTACATACGAATAAGCGCCTTGTATAATGGACCCATAAAGATCTAGCGTCTAGTAGCGGGATCCGTCGTCATTAAAACTCGAGACAGGTGGACAGGATCCGGAATTATTATATATGTTTAATGATAGAGTAAAAACCATTCTTGTTGTTTTATGTCACGTTGTATATAGTTTTCTTTGTTTTATCAAACATGTATAATATTGAGTATGTTGAGTTGTTATTTCTTAGTACAAAACGACTTCCGACCTTAATTCTGTTACGAAGTTTTCTGAAAGAACTTCATTCGACGGCTAAGTTGAACTGAATTTTACTGTGACATTATAAATTTTTTTCAGAACTATGCAAATTAAACGCAATCATTAAAAAACTACAATAAGGCGATTGCCTAGACCTTGCGGATTTACCTAACGAGTATTCATTCAAGTTCAGACGTAATAATATAGGTGGGTGCACTTGAATAATTTAAATTCAAATTATGTCTTTTTGTATCCCTTTTAAAAGACATTTTTCGACGTTAACTTCTCCTCATCTAATAAGACGATTACAGACTATAATTTAATGAGAATAAGCTAAAACCTCGACTAGATGGCGTGCATAATTCGAAAGAGCAGACGTGCGAGTATTTCCGAAGCGCAGAATTTTGTTACAAAATTTGTAATGCAAATTTGGAATATCAGCAATTGTGAGGCACCGTTTTCATTTGGGATTAAACGAATAAGAAGTTTGACAAGCTTTCCTCCCGTGTAATATCTTGCGCAAACGATTTTCGGTTTCGTTGTATGCTGAAGTCGATTTCTGTCACAAAAGTTAAAGGACGGTTTAAATTTACAGATTCCACTGAAATGTCCCTCGACAAACTTAAATGTTGTAAAATTACTTTTATGGTACCGCATACGCAAGTTTAGTTTGCCCAAAGTTATAACAACGACGACGACCTACTTTATTAATAAAACTTGGCGTTTAGAAAACAATTTTCCAGTTCAGTTATTATGCAACGTTATTAACAGATTAGCTGCTATCACAGGGGACACTGGCTACCGTACAAAAGCTTAGAGGGTTTCGGGCCAACAATGTAGCATTAATCTTTGTTTGCTAGTACGGTTTATACTATATCAGTTGTCCGAGCCTGGATGAATTGCAGGCATGGTTATTGGGGCACTACTTCACCGGCTATAACCACATTTTAGTGTTGCAACCTGCGGTTTCTAAGCAACCAAAGTCTCGAAGGTGTATTTAATGATTCCCTTTACACGCAAGTCTTGCGTTGAAATGCTCATTCGGTTATGAAACAAAGGACGTGAAATATAGGGTGTTCCGAGAATAATATTCTACAATTATAGGTTATATTAGCTGACGTTTGTAAAAAAATAACATTGGAAATTTTTTTCAGTAAACTATTACCACACTACTTGGTAATTGTCTAAATTAAAAAAGTTTCCGGGTCAAGAGTCTCGGGCTCTAGAGCTAGACTCCCAACGGCAGTATCTTTTCTGAATAAATTAAACTCGGCGTGTCCCAGGACGTTGTGTGTGGTGTGTATATTGGGTTGCATGCCTTTGCGGGGTGGCGCATGTTAGATGCGTGAATAGCGCTAAGCACGCTGAGCTCGAGTATGGGGGTGGGACTAGAACCATAGAGTTATACTCACGCACAGCCCCATGATTCTTAAAAAAAAGAAGTTTCCTTCTAGATGTAGAAACTGCTTGAATGCAAGTATGTGTGTATTTTCTATGGTAGACGCATCTCTGGGCCTCTATCTAGTTTGTGCGTGAAAGCATCGTCTAGATAGAAAATCCTACAGCTTTAGATAGATTTCAAACCACTACCATTGAACCATCAATGACCATAAATGACCCGACCACGGAATTGCACGATGCTTGCTCAGCTCAGAGCCACGCTCTGATTTAACTTTGTTCAAATTAAAAAATCAAAATATTTATATATGCGGCGTATAACGTCTTCCGATTCCTCTTCTCTATTAATATTTTAAATAATACTGTACTACACTTTATAAAAATAAGTGCTACGCTTCACAAAAAAAAAGGAAAAATTGATTGTGTATTTAGTAATACTCATCGAATGTTGTTTTTGTCCCCAGTCTCATTTAAAAAAAATTGATCTATAAAACAGAATAATGTATCCAGGTTTATAGAAATATTGCTCAAAAATAGGGCGAAAATAGCGATAACATGTGATGAAATCAATAAAAATATTATTTAAAGTTGGAGGTTTACGCTGTTTTGCCGAGCGGCCCGAGAAAAGACGATGAGAACCAGAGTTTTCTCATAAGCGCATCGAAGCATCCGATAGATTTTGTCCGAATCAATCCTTCGATTATTAAATACATTCGAATGGCAATCATTCGAACACGAAAATCATTCGATTATGCATAGTAATTTGACATATCGATATTTATCGTAGATCGATATTTCTTCCGCGGCACAGACAAAGACGTTATTAGTATACTCGTAATAGTGGTTTAGTTATATAATAATAATAAAACTTTGTGCGTTCTCAAGCAACTTTTTTTCATATTATGAATTTAAAACGGTGTTAGTGCCAAGTGTAATAACCTTAAAGGTCATAAACAAGAATTTACTTCAAATTCTGAAAATTGTGGATGAGTTTAAATAACGACGCTATTTGAGCGTTGCCCATAAATCATTTGCGCTGACATAAACAGATTTTGTTAAGAGAGATTTATAACAGTTTTGGTAAGAGGGAAATTTTTGTTTCAAAATTTTAATTTACAAACAGGAAACGGCCGCTTCCGATTACTATATCCGGACAGGAAATATCCGGAAACTTTCTACTGATATACTCCTATATTATGTGATATTGGAAAAGTTTCTATTAGTAAATTATAATGAATAAAGCGTTTTGACTTCAAAATCCACTTGTTATTGATGAATTTTCGAAAATTGGTAACTTTTTACTTATTAATTGCATCAGAGTATTTTGTTGCCTAAAGCGGTTTTGTAATAATATTTTTTCTGTTACAGAGAAAACGGTTTCATAAAAAAAATTAAAACTGTTAAAAAGTGGTTAATTTTTTTGCAAAACGTCTAAAAGTCCTTTAATGACGTAAAAATTGACTTTGTGACGACAAATATTGATTTTTTGGTGTCTTAAAATTACTACTACTATTTAAAATGAAACTTAAAAAAACTTTCAAGCATCAATCAATAAAACGAATTTCTAGAAAAAAAATTTTTTTGGAAACCTAAAATCATTATTTAACGTTTGAACATTTACCAATTTTAAAATTAAATAAAATGTAAGTTTTTTGACGCTAAAAATGTATTTATTGACGTCAAAACATCAATTTTAGACTTTCGTTGACATAAAATTAATAATTAACGTCGGAAAATGCTGCCACCTAATGGCGCAGCTGGCGTATAGCAAAGTCAGTCGCCGCATCAATTTGTTTTCGTATTTAATTCAGTTGCTTTAAAAGTGCGCTTTATGCTATGTGTATACAAAGTTTACACCAAAGAATGGTAATACGTTCCATCCCAAGTACTATTTTTTGTTGTGACTTTGTGATTCATGTATTATCCATTCACCCTGGTGCATACGCCACATTATTATTAATTATTGGTCAGTGTGCTATGACAAGTCGGTGCGGATTTACATGTGCCCTCTTTTGACTCCGCTGTCAGTCAATGTTACAATCTGGTATTAGTCGACATTACTACGATAAATACCCCGTTAGGTGGCAGCTTTTTCCCGTCATCAAAAATTTATTTATTGATATCTAAACTTATTTATTGACGTCTAAAACTAATTTATTTCTTAATGACAAATAATTAATACGTTCCTTTGCTATTTTAGTTTGCCTGAACAGTTTTCACAATTCAAAAAATAATTTATTCAAAAAATAATTTTTTGAATTCATGAAATGATTTTGACATCAAATAAATGTATTCTGGCGTTAAAAATTCAATTACAAGCTTTAATACATAAATGCTCGTATTTCTGACGTCAAGTTCAATTTTAGACGTCATCAATTGAATTTCAGACGTCGGAAATTGTTTTTTTGACACAACAAATAAATTTGATGACAAAACTCACCGAATTTCGAATACAAATATTTATCTATTAAGGTTTGTATTAGAAGTTTCGACGTCCAAATATATTTTATTGACGCTAAAAAATATTGTATTGACGTCAAAAACTAATTTGTCATCAAAACTACTATAATTTACACAATTATTTCATATTGACGTCCGAAACTAATTTATTTCTTAATGACAAATAATTGTTACGTTCTTTTGCTTATTTTATTTGAATTTGCCTGAACGGTTTTCACACTCCAAAAAATAATTTTAAAAATTATAAAGTGATTTGACGTCAAAACAATGTATTGTGACGTCAATAGTAATTTTTTTGACGTCAGGTTCAACTTTAGAGGACATAAATTGCATTAAAGACGTCGAAAATTGTTTTTTGACGTAACAAACTAATTTAAGATGTTTAAAAATGATTGAATTTTGAATACAAATATTTATCCATTATAACTTGTAATCGAAATTTTGACGTCAAAAATTTTTTTATTGACGTTAAAAATTCATTTATTAGTGTATTTATTTGCAGAATTATTTGTTGACGTCCCGAACTAATTAACTTCTTAATGACAAAAAATTTTTTCGTTTTTTATTTGAATTTAAATTGCCTGGACGGTTTTCACACTTTAAAAAATGACATCATGAAACAGATTTTTGACGTCAATAAACGATTTTTTGCCGTCGAAAATTCGATTACAAGTTTTAATAGATAAATGTTTTCATTCGAAACTCGATGATTGTTAGACCTCAAAACATTAATTTGTGACCTCAAAAAACAGTTTCCCACGTCTAAAATTCAATTTCTGACGTCTAAAATCGAACTTGACGTCAGAAATTATTCAGCAACTTTAAGAAAATGTAAAACGTATTTCACTATTAAAACGTTTATATTTTTAAGAATTATACACACAAGATTTTATTCACAATTTATATACTTAAATTAAAATGCAGGTTGAAGCTTTTTCCCATCTGTAACAACCAGATGTGCAAGTGAAAAATGTTTCTTCCGTATGATTTATTCTGACGTGCACTTTTATTTGGTATTCCGTTTGTGTTCTGTAATCACACAAAGCGCATAAAAGTTTCCCTTTGGTGTTACTTCTCAAATGAACAGTTGAGGTGTATTTGTTATTACACGCCGTGCATTTAAAGGGTTTTTTGCTAATGTGAGTCCTCAAACGTGTAATTAATTGGATTTTTCGTTGCATATTCATAACGTAGTCACAAAGGGTGTAACAAAGAGGTTTCTCTCTAAAATGAGTTGCGGCAGGTATGCTTGTTTAAGGAGGACTTGTTACCGCATATTTAGACACTACGTTGCAACTATAGGGCTTTTCGCCTGTTCGTGTTTTCAGATGTTTACTCAAGCTAGATTTTCGGCGTATTTGCAACGACGCAAGAGATTTTCACTGGAACGATTATCATGGTAAACGAAAATTTGTAAGCTTTGGCGAAGTTGGCGTAACAGCAAATTAGTCAAATTTTAAATATAAAATATTTGTTTATTATTTTACGGAAGTTTTTCTAGCGGAATAGCTTTCAAGAATTTCCTGAAATTTAATAATACGAATAGATCGAATGCAATCATCATCAATGCCGTAAATAATATTCATTTCCTTAAAATGAAAATACTTTTCAAGAAAACACGCAGCGTGCCAAACACAAATAGTTTCTCATAAGTTTTCTAATAAAAGCGGAGGGGAAACTTCAATCCAATATACCTTTGAATATAAAAGCTAGCTTGCAATAAAACTACGGCTGCAAGCTGCACTTTAAGATATCTATTTATTTTTGTTTACATTTGATTCAAAAGTTATATTTTATTGTAAAATTTAACGCTTAATGCGATTTGATTCGATACACGAAAACTGGTCATTTAATTAAAGTTGCTGTTAAATCTGATCCCAATTTCAAACTGGTGAATGCGGACGGTCATAAATCGCTCGCATGTGTTGGCTTAGTTTTATCCCGAAAGGGTGGAAAAATTCAACGACAACAAACAACCCTGTCGTGTATAGATTTTTAAATACGGTACGCCATCTGCATAATTCGCTGTCAAATTTTGATTACGTATTTCCATATACGGTATTTTTTGATGTTAAGCAGTTGAAGAGAGAGAATTCTTAATTAAAATCATAAGGTACTTTTATGCCACATGTTTGTATTCTAAATTCGGTGCTTTTTCAGTAAATTATTTTTGCGGTCGTCATAAATTAAAAATCAGACGTCGGAAATTGTTTTTTTGACATCTAAAAATTATTGAATTTTGAATACAAATATTTACCTATTGAAGAAGAAAAACCAAATTTCGCTCAAAGATTGCTAATTGCAATAAGATAACACCCCAAGAAAATGAGGTCGGTCCGTCACAACAAAAGGAAGAGGGAAGGAGTGCTTTGTGTAAAACGAAACGCGCTCGAAAAAAAACTTTAAATTCGTATTCTATGCGCAAACGCGGTTTCCCTATCACGACCCATTGTCTCCACCCACAATTTTTGTTTTTTCAAAAATTTACGAATTTTAGCTTCAAAATCGATATGGGCATGTTAAATGACAGTAGAAACAACTTTCCATTAAGAAAACATTACCGAGAGGTTTCCCTTTGGTCGTTTACCTAAACAGTTTAATTGAATGATTGCAAAAATACGCCAAAAATCTACAGGACGTGAAAAATTGGTTTTGGGATTTTAATGGATAAACATTGGTTGCAACTAGAAAATGCAAAATGTCATAGAAGCGGGCGACCGCAATAACAACTGAAGGGAGAGAAGGGGGTGCTCTACTTCAATATAGACGCGCTCGGAAAATAACTTTAGATTCGTATTCTACGCATGTCTATTAACTGATCTGCGCAAACGCGATTTCCTTCCGATTTTTGCTTTTTTTTTAAATTTACGAATTCCGGCACCAAAATCGGCATGAGCATGTTAAATGACAACAGGGACAACTTTCTATTGGAGAAACACCACTAGAAGGTTTTCTTTTGGTCGTTTACCTGAACAGATTAATTGAGTAATCGCCAAAAAAACGGCCATCGCCAAATTATGAAATCGATTTTGAGATTTCAAGAGATAAAAGTTAGTTGCATCTAGAAAACACAAAATATCATAACTCGACTGCTTAAAAAATGGGAAAGGGGTCTACTTCAATACAGATGCACTCGCAAAAGAACCTTAGGTTCGTATTCTATATCTCCGCAAGCCCGACCACCTCCCAGTGTCCCCCCAACGATTTTTCGAAAATGTCAAAAATGTACGAATTTCGGCTACAAAATTGACATGAACATGTTAAATGACAATAGGAACAATCTTCCATTAAGAAAGCACCTCTAGGAAGTTTCCTTTTGGTCGTTTAAGTGAACAATTTAATTAATATAAAAATGAATCACTATTTCCCTTGGTCACGCCATAACTTGAGAATGGCTCTACCGATTTGGCTCATTTTTTTTTGTTGTGTTCGTAATTGTCAGGACAAGGTTTGTATGAAAGAAAATTTTGGGAAAATGCACCGGAAAAGTCGGAAAATTCGGAAAATCCAAAAGATGATTTTGTATGGTGTTTTTGTATGAGATTTCGTATGTTTTCGTTTTTGAATGCCTTTTCGAAGAGAAAAATGGAAAAATCGAAGTGGAAAACTCGGGAAACTCAAAAAAGGCTTACTTAGGACCAGCAACGCGGACCGGGCCCAGCTAGTTTAATTAATAATTAAAATAATAAAATCAATTTTAGATTTGAACGAATAAATATTTTTTATGATTAACAAATACTAAAATTAAAAATTTCCAAATTTTTCAAATAATTTCTTAAATTCAATATTTTTTTAATTTTCAAATTTTTCTAAAATTTTTTAAATTTCAAATACTTTTAAAATTTTCAAATATGATCAAAATTTTCAAAACATTAATTTCATATTCTAAAATTTTTTAAACATTTCAAGTTTTCACAATCAAAAAATTTCAGCCCAATCATTTTAAATTTTAAAAATTTTCATTATTTCAAAACGTTCGAAATTTTTGAAAGCTTTAATATCTTCGTAAAATTTCACAATTTTCAATAATTTTCAAAATTTGCAAAATTTTTAAATATAATCACAAATTTCCCTGTGTTGGAAATTAAAAAAAATTCTTTTACAAATTTAAAATATTTAAAAAATTTGAATATTATTAATTTTTCCAAAAGTTGTCAAAATTAAGAATTTTCAACTCAAACTTTTAAAATTGTTACAATCTCCTCAAAGTTTGGAAGTTTTTTAAATTTCCAAAAGTTTTTACAATTCCTAAGTTCTTAAAATTTTCAGCGGTGTACAAAATTTTTTAACATTTTTACTAATTTTTCAACATTTTTAAAAATTTTCACAAATTTTCAAATAAAGTTTTAAAAATAATAAATAATTAAAAAAATTTTCAACTCAAATTTTTAAAAATTGCTACAATTTCCCGTAATTTAGAAAATTATAGAATTTAAAATTTTTTTAACTTTCCCGCAGTGTTCGAAATTTTGAAATTTTTCAACTTATTAAGAAACTTTCAAAATCTTCACAAATTTTCAAATATTTAAAAACTTTCACAATAAATTATTAATTTCTCCAAAAGCTTCAATCATTTTCCAAATTTAAAAACATTTTTAACTCAAGTTTTTAAAAATGCAACAATTTTTCGCAATTTACAAATTTTTTGAATTGCATTGTTTAAAATTTTTTAATAATTTTACAATTTTTAAGTTTCTGAAATTTCCCGCAGTTTTCGAAAAGTTTTCATAATTTCTGATAATCTTTAAAATTTAAAAATAATTAAAATTTTTAAAAATTATTCATATTTTCTATTTTATAATTTTAAAATAGAGTTACATAGTTTAGAAATATTCCAAACATTTTTAAATAAAGGCAAAATTTAAAATATTTAAAAAAAATTGTGACACGTTTTCTAGAATTAAAAAATGTTTGTTAATTTCCATAAATATGCAAAAATTTTCGAAATATAATAATAATTTTCAAAAATTTCCATACATGCGAGAAAGGTCCCTTGGCGGTTGCGCGACAGCTTTTTGTTTCTAAACAGGTAGGGAAATAATTTGATGATTAAATATATTAGAAATTAAAAACGGAACCAAGTTTAAATTTTAAACATTGCAATACTGGCAGGCTTCTTTATATCGAATTTTCCTTTAATTTCTGTTGATAAAGCAAACAACTTGCCTTCAAATTAAACTTTTCAGTAAAAAAAATTAAGATAAAAGAAAAATGACGGTATAAAGTAATTTTAAGAGGAACTTTATCGCATTGTGCTTTGACATTATGTACTTTGATCTTCATTTAGCAGCTTTGACCAGATAATTCTGTTCTCTATTGCATATTGTACTCGAATGTTCTGTAAACGAAAATACTAAATAAATAAAAAAGTACTATAAAATAAAAGACAAAGATAAATTAATAAATGTAAAAAAAAATTAAACCACATCCATCTTCAAAGATCGGAATTTAAATTCCTTCAACATCGCTTTCGACAATTCAACTTCTCTACTAAATCCGAATTCCTTCATCTTGTCTCAACTTTTAGTGGTGAGCAGTCTCTGCTACTAAAAGGCACATATTTACGCGTCCATTACATAAGGCGCATATTATTTTGTACAGTGGACCGATACAGTTTTCAATGCCGATAAGAAAATTAGAGCTACAACTAGATGTTACGTTCATTACGAAAACAAACGCGACGACAAGCTCTGCTGTTACATCTCGAATCAGCTTATTTATTTTTATTTCGTTTGGAGTATTTAAATTTTGTCATCAAGCGGTCGGCGCTGCTGTCGATTTTTCATGTTGCGAACTTACGTTATGTTTTATTAAGTTGTGATGTAATCACATTTATTTAAAAACGCTACGTATATTTTTATTTCCATCATTATCTCTGTATATAATAATGTTATAATTTGTATATAGAGTGTGCTGTTCACTGCAACGCACCTCTTCATGTCATTTGTCAATTCAACATTTTTTGTTTGTACAAACAGATTACATAGGAAACTTTCCACACAAAAAATATCTTTATAATATTATAATTTTAAATGGATTATAAAATTTAAGGAATTCTAATTGTCGCAATTATAATTTCACAATTAGAATTATTATTTATATATGATTAAGTGATATCCAGCCATAACCGACAACCTGTCATCACTGATAATCGCTCATAACTGTGATAACCGGTCATAACCAATAACTGGTTATTAACAGCCATGATCGATAACCGGTCATAACCGCCTAATTGAATTATAAATCAGAACCCGGTTTTTGCGCAACCTGTTTATGATTTTCAGTAACCGCTTATTACAAAACAATTTGTAAATTGACAACCTTATTGCACACTCATGTTCGTTCCAATAGAGTCTGCTTTTTCTTCCGGAGGTTGTAACACCCCTTCACATCTACTTCCCTGGTTAGGGATTTAAACGAAACTAAGTGATTTGTCAATAGCAAAATAACCGTAAATAATTTGAATAAAATATTCCGACGTATGGTAGAGATAATAATAATTAAAACGTGATTAGACTGGGAGAGGCTGTAGCTTAGTGAGGAAGCGGTTCCGATGATATGAACTTTTCCTGATATTTGTTGATAGTTAATTTAAACAAATTTGCTTTCATTATAGGATCACCTTGTACAGGGTGTATCAAAAAATAAATCTTCTTCTTCTTATAGTGCCATACCCTATTCAAGGCGTTGGCTACCTCTCTCCTATGTCTGTGTTTGGCGCGCGGCGATAGATAATTTGCACAGACAGACATAGGGGACCTACAGTTTAACGTGGGCTCCAAACCACTTCAGAGAGGTTTTCCTGGGGAAAAATCCACCTCGCTGGTTTCCCGTTGCCTTGCGAGGGAGAACGACCGAGCCGGCGATCGAACCCGGATCCGCTGCATTGGTAGCCCGTGCGTTTACCACTGAGCTACGGCCGCTCAAAAAAATAAATACGAATATTAAAACGCACGAGAGATTGCAGCACATACTTAATTAAATAAAATAAAGCATTTGTACCCTTAAGGTACGAGAAAATAATGATTGAAAATTTGACTCAAAATTGTTTGAGTACTGTAGGATACAAACAACAAACAAACTAAAACTGAAAAAGAGAGTAAGAATTGTTGATGTACAAAAAGTTTCTTATCAGCCGCAAGGCAAGTTTTTAGTTATAATTTACGTAATAACCTTGTAGTTTAAATGCATTTTCTTTCAATCTCAGCAGTTCTCAAACAATTTCATTATATGTATTTTATTTTTAATTTAAAGAAAGTTAAATAATTTTTGATAAATAAATGGTACCACTGGATTTTACTTGGGTTATTCCATTATTAGATTAAATATTTTTAGCAATTTTTAATACAATCTATATAAAAAATTTTAACTAAAAAATTTAACCCTACTTGTAAGTCCACAAAACTTTATTTAGGGTGTTTTAAACAATTTTGAACAATAAGGGTGCTTTATGATAAAAGTTTGAGATACACTGTTGTACGTAACAATAAATTATGACAAGTTTCGTCTTAATATTTTTGTATTTCATCTGTTGGTGAGTGATAACAAAACTAACGCTTGAATTTCGTAGCTTATTTAAAGCAAATTTGAGCAAAACTTTCAAATTTGTTCTAAAACTCAATTTCTGTTGTATTTTCTTCTCTCCTTATCAAAACTTGCATTCATCTCAATATAATTTATGCAACAGGACAAAGCTTCAAATCCTCGCCGTAGATTATTCAACCAACTCTGACATTAACTGCCTTCGTAATCTCATTGTGACTAAAACACAGTGCATTCTGCATACAATAACTTCACTTAATTAATTAACGTCATAATTTAATACTACTTGATACCACCTTAAAGGAGTGTAACATAATAGTAGCCCACTAGAGGTCTCTCCCTTCTCGAACAATAATTAATAATGAGAACGTAATTGCGGCTTTGGCTGCCAACGCGACGTATAGCAAAACACGCTGCCCTAAAATACCGCAACGCTTCAACGCCGCGACGCATCGAACCACCGTCGCGACGGGGTGATGCACCGTCGAACTTACTGCTAAACATGAACTTCTTGGATTTGAAACTTTGTTAATGTGGTAATTTTATAGTTGTTCAACCAGCTCAATAATTACCCGTGCTTCTAAGGGATTTTACTGAATTCTCTTTACACTAGACAGAATGTTACGTAACGTTACGTAATTATACTGCAGTTGCGATACCAAATAAACAATCTAATAATTTCCATCAAAGGAAAGATGAACTGACGACGCAAGTGTAATTTAAACTGTTAAGTGTGTTTTAATTATTTATCTTTTCCGTGTACGTTTGTGCATATTCTTGATAGATGACGTGTATAGAGAGGATATTTAACGTCAAGTTATCAAACTCCCTTTGAGCACATAAAGAGCTTGGAAATATGCTCGCTTTTCGACAGGAAAATACGTCATGTCGTAGTGGGTAGGTTGGGTGCATTTGTTCATTTTCTCATGTGTCCAGAAAGGTTGATTCGTTTTGAAATGTGGGCTCGAATAAAAAATCGACAAGGAAAAAGGCGTTAAAATAGATGCCGAACAGAATCATGTTTTTTATTCTAGAAAAATTGGAAAACATTTTGTGTGGACATTCTAATAGTTCAAAAACATTTAACGTATTTAAAAACAATTTTTATCAGTTACGGTGTCATAGAGAAATTAGAAGGTTGAGGAAAAAGCAGGAAAAAAACCTGACTGCCTAAACAGGGCCGTGCGCTTAGATTAATCAAACCTTGGGGCGGACAAGAATTTTATCTTAATGTATTGTGTTTGCCAGAACAAGAATACTTAATCGGCTTATGCCTGTTAGCTGTTTATGAATTCATACAAACAACAAACTTAGTATATAAATAATCTTAATATCACAATTTCCTTCTTACCGACAGAAAAGTGATTCGGCTGTTCCATCCCCAGGCGGCTGTAACTCCCCAACGAGGCGTTTTCGGGCTCATGCTTAAAGCAACTTTTTTTTACTAATTTTGGTACCTAGAGCCATATAAATATTGCATTATTATTCTGAATCACCCTGTATAGCTACCATATTTTTCGAATTTGTGATTCAAACAACAAAGTTGATCTGCGGCGGTTAAACCGGAGGTTATAAAATACTCAAGAAAATGTTTCCAGACGTATACCTAACTTGTTTTTTTTTTCAATCAATAGCAATACACACATTCTGTATAGCCAGTAATTTTAATTATGATTCAACCAACACTTTTCGGGAAAAATATACGTTCTTATAAGCTTTATAATTTCATCATCAAATTAATACAGTGATAAAGGTTACAAAATGCTAACTTGAGGAACATTTTACATTATATCAGACGAGTCTGCAAATGAATTAAACTGAAATTAACATGAATGCTTTGTATATCAGAAACTAGAAATTTAGAACAGCTCAAAATGGAAGTTATGAAAACCTCCAGGACATACTATGCAGTAACAAAACCTTTGTTTCGATATTGTGTAGTTTGGAGCGAATTAGTATTGTTCTGATTACTTCTACTTTCTTTTATATGAAGACTAATTAATTTATAAGTTAGCAATTCAGAATTACGAAGTAGGTACACGTATCTTAAGCTTTGTTATGCAGCTTAAAATGTGCGAAAAATTATTATTAAAATTATTTTTTGGGAAATGTACGATGAACTCTGCCGGACCCCGTACAATTCAATATACTTAATCCTGATCCTTCCAACTGTCTCAAGTTTTAGTAGTGATGGCTCCCCGCCACAAGAACCTACATTTTTACGCGTCCATTATATAAGGCGCATATTTCTTTGTACAGCAGACCGCTACAGTTTTCACTACAAAAAAGCAAATTTGAGATTTTACTATTTGTTTAAATTACTGAAACATGAATGGCCGATAGCAATAACGTCATTACAAAAACAAACTCCGAGAACACCGCATCGTGACTGCGAGCCGGCAAATAACGGTGAACAGGTTTTCACTGCTTTACATATTTATATTCTATTAAATACTTTGGCTTATCTCCATTACATGTTTTTTTATTATACAACAGCAATTACTTTCAACTCAAACCCTTTTCAATCTGGCACCCCAATGCAGCTGCATTACGAATTTACCGTGAGTTTTATTAAGTTGTGCTGCAAAGAACGCTAATCTATTAAATTCGGAAATATGTAGAAGTAAAAGCAGTAATTGGACACACAGATATTAAACAACTACATTGCAAGCGATCTTTGCTCATAAATTTTTAAAACAAATACGGCCACCTCAAGTGTAGCTCATGTTTAAAAATAAATAGGCAAATAATTAATAATAGAAAATAAACCCAAATATTGGTGTTCCACTTACAACCTGCCGCGTTTACACTTTCAGCTTGCATTTAACAAGAGCTAACTGTACCCGTGTGCTATGCCCGACGGTTTGTGTTGGTAACTTAAACAAAATAAGACAGTTGTGGGCCGCTTGGGTTGGGTAAAGTCGTGGAAATACACCAAGTCACAATTCCTTCTCTATCTATGTATAGTAAACTGGATGAGAAAGAAAATTACTAGAAAATTGAATGTCGTAACTAGATATTGTATTATTTTATATTTGTTGCCATTATTACAAAATAATAATACAGATGCAAAAGGTACCTTAAAAATTTACATTATTTTGTCTCGCGACTTGGTGTATTTCCAAGACTTTACTCTCAGCTGCAGTAGCATTTTTCTCAAATTGAGACAGGTTGAAGGGATTCGAATTTAATACGATACATGAACGGTCCTTGTACACGATGAATTACGATTTTTTGTGTTTCTTAGTAAAATTATTTATTATTTTTACTAAAATATAATAATTTATACTCTAATCCCGTACCTACTGCATTTAAAGAAAAATAAAACAATAAAGAATCTTGCATGTACTAAGTTCACATTGACAAGCTTGCTTGCTTGTTAGTTTAGACAGCAAGAATTTAATTTATAAAGGATTTTATTTATACTGTTTATTTCCCATTAACGGCGTTGCAACATGAGCGTCATTCCGAATACTTCGAACGAGTTTAGCTAGTAATAAAGTCAACGAAAATTGTGTACACGGAAGAGCTTTTAGCACTCTAAAGTCATAGAAAGTATTCTTTCAGAAAAACAGCAAATCTGTAAAAACGCAGAGGTGATGTTTTAATCCGGCTTTTAAAAGAAATATTTCTTCTAAAATTATTCGAGCTATAGTATTGATTATTTTCAAATCTATATATTTAAACCAGACCTCTTCCACATATCTCATTATTTAGTAATTGCTACTAGAAGGCACGTATTTGCGCGGCTATATATTAATTTCAGATCCCTTCCACATGTCTTAACTTTATGTAGAAGGGAGTGGAACGCTGTTAGAAAACACATCTTTGCACGTTCGTTATATGAGGCGCATATTTCTTTGTACAGTGGTTTATTACATTTTAAAAATTTTTAAATATTATCAAATCTATGTATTACATGCAGATCTCTTCCACATGTCTCAACGTTTAGTGGGAGGGGATGGAGTGCTGTTAGACGTTACAATTTGCGCGTCCGTTATATAAGGCGCATATTCTTTTGTACACTGGAACACTACATCTTTCAAAATTTAATTTTTTTTTTAAATTTGGGTATTTCCAAATCTATGTATTAAATTCAGATCCCTTTCACATGTCTTAAGTGGAAAGGAGTGAAACGCTACTAGAAAACACATCTTCGCATGTTTCTTATATAAGGCGCATATTTCTTTGAACAGTGGACTATTAGATTTTTAAATGTTTGAATATTTTAAAGTTGTTCTAAAATTTTGAAAGTTTGGAAATTTTACCAAATTTATTTATTAAATCCACATTAGTTCTACATTCTCAACTTTTAGTGAAAAGAGGGCGCTACTAAAAGACAGATTTTTGTGCGTCCGTTATATAAGGCGCATATTTCTTTGTACAGTGGTCCACTAAATTTTGGAAAATTTAAAAATGTTTAGAAATTTTTAAAACTACAAGCATCAAACCTTATATCACTAAACTCGCAAAAAAGAGTTCTACGGATATATCACAAAATATACAGGGTATTCTATTTAAATTAAAAAAGTTGATATCATTTACCGACTAAACCGGAAGTAATTTACTGTATCGGAACCTTCGTGTAGAAAATTTTGTCGAAATCGCGGTTGCTGTATTAGGGATATTTGCACTGTTCCGTAGTTTTGCCCAACCCGTATATAAAAAACTCGTGTTTTTAATTTCGAATAGTATGTAAGCATATTACCAAAAGTATAATAAAACTTGCCATAACCACGATCTTTTTTTCCTTTAATTCTAATTTTAGTAAAATGGAAATAGTGCCATCATTGCTTGTAGAGTGTAATACCTGTCTGTTGAATGATGCACCTGGGTATTATGTCCTCCATCCCTTCTCCCTAAGGAAATCAAACATCGTAAGGTGGAAAACTCCCTAAAATAAAACACCCGCTGAGCGCTCAGGTGCTTTAAAATTTTAATCTTATTTCATTGACTTGAACACCAGCGCTGAATATACATCACCTGCCAAATAGGAAACGGCCTTGTTGCAAAAGTAGTGAAAACGCACTCACTAAAATTAAATTCAAACCTTATATCGATTTTAAATCGCTTCGCGTTATATTTCCTTCTAATTCAATGACGATGACATTTC
Source organism: Ctenicera cuprea (assembly GCA_958336395.1). NCBI lineage: Eukaryota > Metazoa > Arthropoda > Insecta > Coleoptera > Elateridae > Ctenicera > Ctenicera cuprea. The sequence goes on from OY284490.1 coordinate 2,663,230, forward strand.
TGGGTCAGCTTTGTTATCTATTAAACTTGAACAGCATGCATAAGACATGTATATAAGAGCTTAACGTAACGAGCAGCTTGCCGACTGTGTTTGGCAGTTAATAGCTACTTTTAGTATTAAATACAACCCTTATTCGTATAGCTCTAATTCCGTTGTACATTTCAAATCAAGTTTGTGTTATTGCCGAATATACGTTTATGAGAGGCACATTACAACAGTTGATTTTATGATGAAGTTAAGTTAAGCATTAAAGTTATATGCATTAAACTGTGTAATTAAAATTACCCTGGTAGCGCATCAAAGCTTGTTTAACAGGAAACACATTCAAAAATTAAATTCCCCACGGTTATTAAATTTTATATAAGACATTAAAATAAGATTTAAAAATGTAATGGAAGTTACGAATTAGCCGTAGGAGCCTTCGGTAGTTTTTGCTTTGCTTTTCCGCTCCAAGAAAATTCATCGCAGTAAAAGCTTCCGATTTGAAATAAGAAGCGAACTCTCATACACAATTCATTGCTCCTTTGTTTATTGCTTATAAGCACTGTGCAGTTTTCCACCAGTTTGCACTTTCATTGTACAATTTAATTAGCTTTTGGGGCTGCAATTTACTTAATTGTATAGTTAAAGAAATCAAACCTAAAAGTCAATATTTTATAGATCATTATGCAAATAGGTTAGAAATTTGCAATAAATTATCGTTAGAATTGTAAAAGCATTATTCTGGCATCATAAAATGAGTTTTTAGAATAATAAAGTTTTGACGTCAACGACGCCGGTAATTATTTTTTGAAGTCATAAACAATTGTATGACGTCAATAATTAATTTTAAAACGATGAAAAATTATTTTCAATCTCAAACAGCTTTCGAATACTTTCTAAATAAACTTATAGCTTTACCATTTATTATATTATTTTATAAATAATTATAATTTTTTAGAACGTTTACTCCGGCGTTAGCTCAGTTAGCAGAGTGTATGGAACGTCTTCCTACTTTTTATTATATATATTATTAAATACGCCAAAAAATATTTTGGACGTCATAATATAATATTTTTTTAACGTTAAAAAATTATTTTCTGATGTAATAAAATGATTTTGGCAAAAATAAATTTATAACGTCAATGACACAATACAATTATTATGGCAAAACATAAATTTTTGACGTCAATGACGTCGATAAATAATTTTTACGTCAAAAACTATTTTCAATCTTAAACAGCTTTCTAATACTTTCTGACTAAATGTATAGCTTTAACATTTATTATATTTATAAATAATAATAATGGTTTAGAACATTTACTCCTGCGCGAGCTCAGTTAGTCGAGTCTATGGAACGTCGCTTTACTTTTTACAAAATACAATACAAAATCACAATCTACATTCAAAGGCAGAAAAAATATTTTTGACGAAAAAAAATGTTTTTCCGACGTTATAGAAAATAAATATTTGAAATTGATTTTTAGACGTCAAAAATCGTTTTCAGATACTTTAAAATTATTTGCTGTCGTCAAAATTTGAATGCCATGAATACATTTTTGACGCCAAACAATGTTTTCTGACGTCAACAAATTATTTTGTTAAAAAATGAGTTCTTGACGTCAAATACTGCTTTTTAACGTCGATAAATCATATTTTGGCTTAGAAAAATATTTTATGCCGATAATAATTAATTTTAGACATCAAAAAATCGTTTTCAGATATCTAAAATTTATTTTCTGCCGTTAAAAATTTATTATGTGACGCCACGAATTGAAATTATAACGTTTAAAAATCATTTTGGTCAATTTATTATCATTTGTTTCCTAATTCACACATGTATTTAGTTATAATCTGTATTAATTTAATTGTAGTTACGGAGTTGCCCTAGTACTTATTAATTTTACTACTACATTCATGCAACTTATGACTTAATGTATAGGGTTATTAAGAACATTATTTTGCAAAACAAATATTTAAATCGATCTTTAAAAATGTTAAAAGCTATAAAACGCGCGCACGCTACATCTGTCGCCAACGTCTAGCCGTTTTAGCGCAATGTTGCCACATGTTACAGACGTGAATGACCTCTTACAGAGAAAGAAATCAGAATTTTTTTAAAGAATAAAGAAAATGCTCTTTTTTTGTCAAGGAGAAAGACAGTTTAAAGAAAGAAAACAGCCGATGAAGCATCAAATATAATTAAAACATTTTTCTTTCTTAACAAAATTTACGTTTGGCCCAAACGGCGCGGCGCCTCATACAAAACGTTATTTCAAAAATGTTGAAAATTCTATTTATTTCATACTGTCCACCGTACACTACTTTACGTCATTAATTTGAGTCCGGGAAATGACACATTACAGTACTAGGTCGGGAAGTGTTGCCTCGCAACCTTTCGCCAATCACAAAACAAAACAAATTTTCAAACATTTGGTTGCTATCGTTACTCTAAATAAGGCAACCATATTATCCTTAATAATTTGCTTGATTAAAATATTATCCTCTATTTAAAAATTTTAAAAAGCGATACAGTATGAAATAAAATGTTGTACGTCATACGGCCGTGAGATGATCTTACAATACTCGTCTCGAAATTCCAGATTCGGCTCCCTCGTCGCCTCATCTGGAAACATCTCGACTCGTTACTGTAATAAGTCATCTCCCGGCCTTATAACGTAAATAACTATTACAATCGGGAGAATAAATACGTTTTTTAATTGCTAAGCGTTCACTACGTTGGCGTTGAGATATTTTTTTGTTTTTAAAATAGTGCAACGAACTTATTTTGTGCTAAAAATTGAACCATTTGTTTTTCTTAGCTGTATTTCGAATTAATTATCTCCTGTTTGCAGCAAAGTTTACAACAGCAAGTTTCTTTAATTTTACTTCTTTCACTTTAATTGCGCAGCAAATTAATGCCAGCTGTTTATCTTGTTATGTTACAGAATTGCTTCTGACACACATTTTTGTTATAATTTTTTTAAGAAACAAAACTGATTTATCAAAATTTACGTAATAAATAAGAATATCTAAATATCACCATTTTGAAATTAGTAATTCGGCTATAATGTCCGGACTTCTAGTCTAGTGTTTAGTCAGTATTTAAGTTATGAGGCAAACAGTTAATAATAATCCCTGACATAATTCGTTTAAATATACAGTTGGCGCATATGTGAAATTTTAAACGATTTATCTACGAGCTTAGAATGGTAACACATCTATATTTTTGACCTTATGCTAGCTTGTGTAGATAGTTATTATTTATTTGGTCAACTGCAATTGATGTTTGTGTAAAAGTTTAATAAAATAAAACAGGGTTCATTAGCGTAGAATATAAATGGTCATGAGTTTTGAAAGTACTTCACAAAACAATTTTATGAAACTGCAAGAATGTTTTTTTTTTAATTCAAATGTAAAATAGGAACCACGAATTGATGAAAATAGAACGTGTAAATTCAATAATACAACGAGAAAATTCTACGAAAAAAGTTTGGACTACAACATTTATAAGGAATGAAAAACCACCGTTGAATAAAAAAAACTTAAGAATTGCAGTACACAATAACAACTTTTTCTAAATTTTGAAAAATTAGTTCTCATGTCCGACACAATACCTTTAAACATAGAAAATGACCCTTCAACGTCGCAACTTGTTAATAGAGCAAAACTGTAAAAGTTGGCCGGTGAACAACTGACTGGATTATTTGTCGAATTTAGTATATTTGTAATTTCTAATAATTTGTGAGTAACCAGGATTGCGATGCAATACTTGTTCAATATATTGCGACAGCTTGATGCCAAATTCTCCGCCGAATGCCAAACTGCCAATAATAGAATGAAAGTGGTCAATTGATTCTAATACCGACGAATTTTTGCCTTCCAATGGTTTTATATCTTTAGCAAAACGATTTTTAATAGGTCCTATTTTCTATATCATAACAAGCCCATGCATGTTGAAAAGTTTATAAATCCCTGCTTATTTATTTCTTTTGCAACGTTCATTTCTCGCGAGGTGCTTTACAATATTAACTTTTAGTAAATATTGCAGTAAGAAACCTAACAAAATCGTGCAATATGTTTCACGTATACCCTAATAAATATGATTACGCCTATGATTTTTGTTTAAATATTTAATTTTGACAAAATTTTCTGTTATTCTGCGATCAAAAGTCCGATCTTTGGGCCAATTCCCTTTTAAGAAAAAAAAATAGAATAAACAGAAGGCCTTCTCTCGCTATGCTTAGACGTGGGTGGAAGTAAGATTTATTTTGCATAAATTGCTTACACGTTCGGAGTACCACCTAAAATAAATCGGGGTTCTTCCCACGGCAATGTTTTGAAAGCAATTAAGCAGTAAAATGCGTATTTTTTAGGTAATTTTTTTATAGATAATGAAGACAGTACTTTGGTCTCCTGAACCGTTTAATTTTTTATGTTTCAATATTCTGTTATCGAGAATATTTCAAAGGTTAAGATAACATAAAAATTCAATTTCAGCTTGTTTAAAAAAATTAAAAAAACTTGGGCAATCGCCACGAGAACTTCCTCGCATATGCTTTTTCTATTTGCCAATTCAAACAATTCCATTACTTTCCGTTAGAGAAGTCATGTTAACTTGTTCTTGTCATTTTTTATTAATATTACATTTTTAGGGGGTTTTCTGGTTCATAATTATTTTCACATTTGTATATGACGTATTCTTAATTGCGTTTGTGTTATGTCAACATACAAATAAACGCGAATAATAATAGCGAAGTCGTGTTTATGGAAACTCATTTCGGTAGTTCTGTCGTCCTTACTGTATTCGCATCATAATACCACGACTGGTGGTATCATCGTATCAAGCAATGAGAATTAGAAATTGCCTACTGTATGAAAGTATCGCTTCAACGCCCGCTTCCGAAATAGACAAACCCAAAAATTTAAAAATTGTTAAATCTTTCGAATGGTTTTCTGTAACCTCTCGAGATATTTCGATAATCGAATAATTCGATTATTTTTATTCGAAATAACCTATTACTACTAAAATTATAGAATCGGTCTATAAGAACGTGATTTTAACGTAAGCAAATTTTGAGTACGGTAAATAATCTGGAAGGCGGGTACGGCAAGTCGCCGTTTTCCATAAATTATAAAAAAAAAATTTATCATTCCAACATTTAATTAAGCTTTGAAATAATTGTTTCAGTCGAATTTTTAACCACAAATAACATTTAAATAGGACGGTCTAAATAAAAGCTGCGTGAATAAATTTAGAATATTATGTTAACTTTGAAACAATTTTGATTCTCAAAAGTTCTAAAAAGTACTGAAAATTATCAAAATTTAAAAAAAATTAAGAAATTTAACTTGCAAATTTCAAAGTTTAAAACATTTTCAAAACCTGCAGAAATTTTAAATAATTTGCAAATTTTAAAGTTTAAAACATTTTTAAAACTTGAAATCCTAAAAGTTTTCAAATATCTAAAAATTGGCAAATAAAAATACAAAATCGACTCGTAAAATTCGAAAATATCGGTAAAAAACATTGAAATTGTCGAAAATTTTAAGAAATTTAAATATTCTTGAAAATGGTAATTCTAAAAAGTACTAAAATTTTGTAAAATTGCGAACAAACAAACTTTACAATTTTTTAAAATTTTGAAATTTCTAAATTTATTACAAAATTTCAATAATATTAAAAATAAAAACCTAAAACCCTAAAACTATTCGAAATATCAAAAATTTAAAAAAAAAATTTGACAATTCAAAAATATAGAAAAATTACGAAAATGTTGCAAATTTTCAATATTTTGGGGTTTTCAATTCAATTTATTTGCAAATTTTGATTCTGCCAAGTACGCAAATTTCTAAAAATTTTGAAATTTAAGCAAATTTTGGAAATTAAGTAATATCTAAAATTATAAGAAAATTTTGAGAGCTGGATTCCTAAGAATTTTTTAAACATTCAAAAATTACAAAAATGAACTTTCTTTTTATAATTTTGATTCTGAAAAGTACAAAAATTTTTGAAATTAAATTTTAGAAATTTTTTTGGAAATTTTCTAAATTTCTAAAAGTATTACATTACAGCTTGCATCTTCAGAGTGATTAAAACGCTAAGAAATATTTAAAAATTTCAAATTTAAAAAGACAAATCACGTTTGATACTTTTGATTCTCAAAAGAACGAAAATTTCCTTAACAAGTTTTGGCAATTTTTAAAAATTGCTAAATTTGTTAGAAAATTTAAAAAAATTAAAACTCAAAATTTTCGAATTATTCAAAACTTGCAAAACAAAACAAAATACAATGATTTTCGTTAAATTCGACGATATCGAAAATTTAGAATTCTTTATAATTTTGTGATATAAAAATTTCCGAAATATTCAATACTGAAAAAAAGCCGATGATTCGTAAAATTCAAAAATATTTAAAATTATAGAATATACTGAAAACGTTGAAATTTTTGAAAAATTAGACTTCGTAATTTTCTAAAATCAAAAACTTTTTGCAATTTAAAACAATTAAAGGCCGAAAAATGTTCGAAATATCAAAACCCAAAGCCTAAAAATTTTCGAAATATCGGAACGGAACCATCCGTTCGTGAGTTATAAGGCACCACACATTCATCCACTCACAGATATGTAATTTCCATCAAAATCGAACATTTTCATGTAATCAATACTTCCTTATTATACTGACAAAATAGGAGAGAGTAAAAAATAATTTTAGATAGGTCGAAGCAGGGTTACCTGCGTGGGTGCTGAAATTAATCACCAATTACGATCATTACAGCTGTAATGTGCGTAGGTAGAACAATTATTACTATTACAGCTATTACAAGTTTTGGATGTTACTTGAACACTACCTATTGCCTGACGCTTCGGGCGAATATAATAAGTTCAAGTTGTGTCAACAAATTTTGAAACTCTCACACACATGTTTACTAATAACAATAAATAATAAACGTTGTATTAATTTACATACATCTCTGTCCTTACGTAACTGTGTTAACTAATTCCGAGTTTATTAATTATTATTTTTCCCATTTTCAGGTAAGCTGGATTCACACAAAATCTGAAACGATTCGACTTGTTCCTAAAAATGTTTAACTTGGGTAAGTTAAATACGTAGGAAAATTTGCAAAACTTTCAGGATATTTATTGTAAGCAACAAATAAGAATTATGTTACTGATCAAAGTAGTATAGGAGTGAACTTTCAATGTAGGTCAATCCGTATTGACTAAAAGAGAAAATCGTTATTAATCGAATTTTCCCAAATTGATTGACGTACCTACGTATCTGCCACCTATATATCATCCAAAAGAATTAACTAACTCGACCGGATTTGCTCTACAACACGCAATTTCAATCAGATAAAGCGTTTATCTCGTTAGAAAAGTCGATTTCGATAATGAAATACAGCCTTAGTGGCAGTTTCTACTCTTTTATTAAAGAAATTGCTATAAAGGTTAAACGTTCTAATTCACGCTTTTCGAAATTTAAATTGTTTCCGCATAGGCGCAGTAAAACATTTAACGACTATTGAATTACCGATTAAAGTAAGGAAAAGGAAACATAATTAGCCAATATAATCTTATTGCTCTTCATCTTTGGGAACAGATGTATAACTGTGGGTCACGTGCGCAATACACGTTTTTAAGTTTGCTATATTTCCAAATGGGAATGTTGTGATCGTGAATATTTTTCATTCTACGGTTTTGTAAGCTCTGTATCTGTGCGTGTTGTGACTGCGGGCCCTATATAGCACATAAACATTCATACGACGTCACTGGATATTCCACATGAATATTGTGGATGTCCACCGGACGTCCAAAATCAACACAATCAACGTCCATTAGACATCCGGTGGAAGTACGTTTGCAACACCTTTGGACATCCATAGTGTTTGCGGTTATAAGAAACACAAGTTGCATTAACACTACTGTTTCCTACCTTTTTGAAAGTGTCAGTTCTACGCCAATTCAGGTAGTTCACCAATGTATAGGAGTCCCCTTTAACGCTGGTGTCTTCTTCACAGGTTGCAAAATCTGTCTTTTTTAGCACTTAAAAGACCACGAGGAAAAAACACCTTTTTAAATAAGTTTTTAAAAAATATCGGCCTGTATGTGTGCGTGTTGTGTGGCTATGTTGCAATATAGAATTTGAAAAAAAATTTTGAAATCTAGATTTTAACGGAAATGTTTGGAGCTCAAGAAACCCAGAAAAGTGTTTTTTAAAAAATGTCTGTCTGTGGGAGGGTGAGTGGGTGGGTATGCGACGCCTCAAAATGTGAAAGTTCTGAACCGATTTTGATGAAATTTTAAATCAAGAGGTATATCAAAAATTGTAGTTCTAGTTAAGCTTTTCAAAAAATCCGAAACCAGAAACGGAAGTTAGACATGTTTTTTGGTAGCGTTTTTCCAAAACTAAATTTTAGAAATTCAAGCACGGAATCTAAGAGAAGAACTTAAGGCAAATCAAAAAGTTTTTTACAAAACATTGTAGCTTTAAAATGCCGGCCCCTACAACTTTTTGAAGATCTAGACTTTAACGCCCACTTACTCATAAAGTAGTTGTCTGATCGGGATCAGCTACAACTTGTTTGAGAGCCCTTTGTGGGTAGTATACAATAAAGCACAATTAATTTCAAAAATTCAAAAACGATCGCAATGGCGCTGATACAAAATATTGAAAATTTTCAAAAAATTATTTTTCAAAAACTGCCAACACGATTTGTTTTCAACTTTCTGGGCCGATAGAGCTTGCATTGAACTACATATTTGTTTTTTACTGATCTTCCAAAATTTATTCTGACGCCTTCCAGAAATTTTTGAAGAATTTGAAATTGATTAATTATTTTTGAAACGCAAACGCCGATCGTTATAAACTTTTATCAGTTCGATAGACTATTTAAAGTACTTTAATAGGATTTGCAAGAATTTTTAACTATTTTAAAAGTTAAGAAAAAAAAACGATACTTTTTAATATCAACAACGCGTTTTTTGGCATATACGTGATTTTAACTACGCCTGTCAATTATTAGCTCTACTTAAAAAATATAAAAAATCCGAAGTGCATCTAATCAGTTGTAGGGCGGACGGTTCTGTTCTTACTAGTCTTATACGGTATGCAACATCGTAAGGTTGCCCTTACAAGTTACGAACTGACAGTTTGTTTTATTAGAAATCTAACAACGTTATAATTATAAAATTTTCACTTTTGCAAATAGGATAAGTATTAATATCTAGTATGGGAAAGTCCACTTGGAGTTAACACTACAGCTTTTCTTTTTTAATTTTATATCATATTAAATTTTATATTGGTTTAAATTTCAGATTTCAAAGCGGGCACACAATAAATTCAATTATAACTTCCTGATCATTACGTTTGCCGATGATGTTAATGTTACAGTAGGCCATAAAATATTTATAAAGCTTTCCTAAAAGCTCCTATAAAATAACTTTAGGGTTGTGCCACGAGAAATGTATACCGATGGAAAAGGCAGGCCCGCTCCTTTTGTATCGTCCATTAAATATTCATCGATTTAGTTCCCTTATTGTGAAATTAATAAGCTATTTTAATTTTTAATGCCAATGTAGCTCCATCGAAAGGAGTAAAATCTCAAAATATTAAATATGATCTTCAAAGCTTGATACACATAATGTCTTGCTAATTGTTATCTATACAGGGTGTTTCAAATTCGTTTCTCATTTTTAAGATCTTGCTTATTATAAAAATATAAGAAATAAAAAGTCGGTTAAGTTAGAGCAAATTTAAGGAATTTCACACGATTTAACAATCTAAAAACAAAATTTAGTTAATACTAGAGAGAAATTTTAAGACAAGAAGTATATAAAAATTGTAGTTCTAGTTAAGCTTTTCAAAAAAACCCAAAACTGGTAACGGAAGTTAAACATGCATTTTTGGTAGCGTTTTTTTTTTCAAAACTAAATTTTGGAAATTTAAGCACAGAATCTAAGAGAAGAACTTAAGGCAAATCAAAAACTCTTTTACCAAACTTTCTACAACTTTTGAAAATTTCGAGTTTAACGCCCATTTACTCAAAAAGTAGTTGTCTGATCAGTATCAGCTACAACCTGTTTGAGAGCCCTTTGTGGGTAATTTACGATGTAGTAAATTTAATTTCGGAAATTCGGAAACGATGGCAATTCTTCAAAGTTTTGAACACACAAAAAAATGTTGTTCAAAAATTGCTCACACGATTTTTTTTAAATTTCTTATTGGAATTACCATTCTTTTGAGCCTAACATGCGTTTTTTGCGTAAAGAAGTCTGATCTGTAAAGTGTATACATATAGACGTACACGCGGACACAGCTGTAGCGCTAGCATTATGGTCTCTCAAGGCCCTAAAACCTGTTTTAGTCGAAATGTTTAGGTTGAAAATGTCTGTCATAAAAGTACCTTCCTTTTAGGCATAACTCGTACATCGGCCAGTAAGCCCAAAGCGAAAAAAACTTCCCTGAATGATCGCATTTGCTCCAAATCCTACATGAGAAAGGTAAAAATGTGCTACCCAGTCCCCTAAGATTTGCTCATTTTAGCACATACAAATCACGTCGAGAATATCCATAACATAAATTTTTAAAGGTAAAATCTAGAACGGAACCGAAACCTTATTTCCTATGCTTAAGTGAAATATAAATTAACTCTCACAGATTGAACGCGCGGAATCCAATACTAGATAATATATCGAACAATGTGAAAGAAAACCGGAGCGAAAGCAGCGAAGTAGTAGAATTTAAGCAACAAGTAGAATGGAATCGGGAATCTCCAAACACCAGACGTAATTCAAATATAAGATCCAGTTTACACCAAATATTTCGGCCACTTGGGATTCTGAGCAGAAAGCAAAAAGGAAATAAAACATATACTCCGAACTCTAGGGAAATCAATAGTTTAGCATTCATTATTATTATTTTCCAAGTTCAATTAACATCCCACACATTAAAACAAAGATTGTATTACCATAAAAATATAATAAGAAACAAGATTGCAATTAATTTCATCATCATCATCATCATCATCTGACATGGAGCTGACTCGAGGGTCGATCCTGGATTACGCCAGGCCCACCCCATGCCAGTAGGTAGGTAGAAATTTATGTGATAGGTGGGATCGGGTATGGTGTTGAACCGCGTTAGCATGTCTGCAATGCATACCGCAAGACACCGCTGCTGCAACACCGGGTAGTTAGTAAGCTACGCATCAATGGGTGTTTCGAGTACGTAACCAAGACCGTTATGCGATTATGCATTTTAACTTAATAAACTTTGGTATCAAAGTTTCACATTGTTCTTATTTCACACATATCTATGTTTCTAAGATTACAGATTGAAAATATCTTAATTTCCTAATAGCTAATAAACTACTTAATACTATTCTTTGATCTAGCATGATCATATTTGGCGTTCCATTCCTGCTTCCTATGGATTCCTTTTCTTCTTTGGCTTCTTATTGCCCTGTGGTTGATTGTTGTCTACCGGAGTGTGTGTGTGTGTGTGGAGGTTGGACCTGCTTTGTAGTGTATTTCTATTGACGCCTTTAGTATTTCTGCTGCTGCTGCTATTGATTCGGTTCCTCTCCAAAATTCTTCTTTCCCCAGGTCTTCTAAGTAGGCTTCTGTTTGTAGTGCTGGGCCGTAGGTGTGTGCTAGATGGTCGTAGCGCGGAGCCAAGTTTCTTACATTTTCCTCCAGTTGCAATTGGAATTTTTGTGGGTTTTCTCTGATGTATGACACGATTTTTTTCCTTAATATGAAAGCTTCTTTTTTGAGCTGTTCTCGCGTTGCCGTAACATTCGTGTTTTGGTCTGCTATTGAGGTGAATAAACAATTTCCATCTCCTGGGATTTTCCGCACTGTCAATTTGTATCTGTCCGTATATACTGTTCCTGTTCCATGGTAGGTATTGTGTTTCCTGCTTTTCATGCTTTCCGTTGGTTTGCTGGTCTGTACACTTCCGTGTATATGTTTACGCACCTTCTAATACTACTAGTTCTGATTGACATCAGACGTAAATGTTAGATACTAGAACCAATCTAATTTGACATACCCGGTTCTGAGCTTTAAATTCAACATTACGCTCCAAACCTTACTTAAATTACATGAACATAAACGTACTCCCCAGATGCTCTGTTCTACAACTTAATATATAAAGTTTCTTAATGTTCGGTGTATATCACTACCTTAGATTATATAATAAATAACCATCTCTACAAACATAATACTAAAAGAAGTGTATTTTCAATACAAATAGCGGTAATTAAATCAATTAATCTAACGGAAAATTATTGTACTTTATTGTAGGTATCATGGCGCACGTCAAGGAATTCGTTTGCTTGAATTTTCCAGCGTGTTGAGTGTGAATTTATTTTGGTTCTAACTTTCCTAAATTGTAACCTATCTCGTTTGTTTTTTTCTGTCAAAAAGACCCTTAGAAATCTACCTGCTTCAAGACCTTTAGCGTCGAGTTCCAGGAATTCGTCGGTTGGCGTTCTCTATTGTCGGGTTTGGAAGAAAATAAACTCTATTGCCTAACAGACTGCCCTAATAGAATAACAATATCTACTTTTTTAAATTATTTGTATTGTTTAATATCTACTACTTACAGCCGCCTGTTCTTAAGTTATCTTGGGGATTTTATCTATTTATTCTCTATTAGAAATTACTACTTATATTTATAACTTAGCTTTAACTGTTTGCTGGTGGTACATTTAATCCCGCAGGTAGTTCTCGCTTCTTTGTTTTTGAGAACTGGCGCATGTCACTAATGCACCTGCTTTGCGCTAACGAAACAAACATTCTCCGGGTGCGCGCGCTACGTTGTTACCTGTTTTACTTGATATGCTAACCCAAAGGTACTAATTTACTAACTTTAATGATCACTCTAGGAGCGATCTACACTAAAATTGTCTTTTCAAACTGTCAAAAACGCAGTTTTACATTTAAAAGCTGGAGTGGCGTCGTTAACACGTGTGCACTCGGCCACTACTCGAACTCGACTCTTGAAAACATAATAAGTAACTGTTTCTAAAGTACAGGAAGGTTTAGGAAAACTGCTTCGCTCAATTTTTATGGTGTTTTGGGGATGCGTGCGAAAGCTGTTTAAAAGGTGACATCTCATGCAACTAGTTTCAACCCAACTTCATTCACTTCTACTCTTAATTTTTGGACGCAGCCTTGGTGCTCTGCAGTGATTTTTATTTTTTATTACCGTCTTGTTGGCTGTCGGTGTTTTAAGTTTTTTTATAAAAATGAAAATCAAAGCAATGTTTTATTGTGTACCTATTTGTTTAACAAGGGAAACATGTATTAAATTTTTTACGTTGAAAGTAAAATCATCATACAAAAATTTACTATTTAACGCCACTTTTAATCGCTAAAATCAAGGTCACAAACGTCATTATTTAGTCATTTTTTGTGTTTCCAAAAGTCATTAAATTATTAATTCTTTTCTGAAACTGAGTGGCAGCCCTGTTTTAACGCGTAGAACTTATTCTCAATCTATGATTCTTTATTGTCCTAACACCCTTTATAAAAACGCATAATTTTTCATAGAAGAGCGGAAAGTCCAGGCGAAATAGTTGCATCAAAAAATCAAAGCCTCTTTTATTTTAACAACCTGTATTTCCCTAATTCCTAGAAGTGCACTACAACGTAGATTACAAACAATAAATAATATGCAGCTGAAGTCCTTCCCTTTTGTGGTTAAATAATTGGTTTTGACAACTTTATTGCATTTTAGACACCTGCATAATAGAACGGAATTTTTACGCAAAGGGTTTTGCAGATAAAAACAGTCAATAAACCTCAAGAGGGTTGTTTATGTATATAGCCCGCCCTTTATTGAATAATTGGTGATGACAGGGCCTTTATTTATGACAATTTTTTTAAGAAAAGGCATGCTTATAAATTCTTTTACACAATAGAGTGTCCATCCCATGCTAGTTTTACGAGCTTTAAATTGCTTCACGATGCAGTTTTATTTACGAGCACGTGATTTTCGTATATGTGCATTTCAACACGTTATATTTTCTTGTTCTATTAAAAATAACACATTTAAAGAATTTGCTTAATCTCAATCACTTAACTTAAACCAGTAATTATAATCGCGATTAAATAAAGTGATTTTTTTTAGATAAATCATGATTTAAATCAAGATTTTAAAACCGATAAATCAAGGGCTTTACTTTAGAAAAAATACAAGAATTTATACTCTAAAAAAACCCTACGAACCTAAATGTAGAGGAGTATGGTTTAAAACAGGGTTGGCAAAAATCACGTTTAAAAAACAATTTTACAATTAAAATCGATCTGCAAAAAAACATGTCTTTCTTATGCTTTTTTACATTAAAAAATTAAAGCCCTATATTACTTAAAACTTAAATAAAGAATAAAAACAATCGATTTAAATCAAAATTTATTTAAATCAAAAAAGCTGTAGGGCAACCGCCACGAGACTTTCCTCGCATAAGCCAGTTATTTCAAATTCTTAAAAATTGTTCCCGTTTGATTTTAAATAGGATTGTGTAAACTACACTATTAAAGCAGATGAACTACACTGAGCGCTGTTACTGTACTAGTTAAAATGATTTTTGTATTTTTATCAATATAATTCTATATCTCAAATTACCGACTGTGTTGTTGTTTACTACCCGCGTCAGGTCCACCCCCACATCCTGGCGCATCCGAGGCTTGGTTACTTCCAGTAACCATAAATGTTTTGCATTTTGAAGCTACTGCTCACAGTGAGGAATAACAGTCCACCTCAGCAGAGTCCTGCCAAACCAAGACCAGACTTCTCAGTTGTGCCGAGGTAGGGGGATAATACTCTTGGTGGTCCCCTGGCCCACCATAGAGAGCTCAGGTCCGTGGTGTCGCTACTCACCAAAGTATACTTTTGGTATACCCCCTGCGGGGAAAACAAGATTGTAATTAAGTTAGCAAAAAAGTGAAAATGAACTAATCCCCCTAATTTGATAAGAAATTATAATTCAACTTCGCAAGCAGCAAGAAAGTTTCTTTGAACTTTGGAATTCTGTACGTTCCAATGTTTTGGTGGAAAATAACATTGACGAGAAGTGAAAAATATCAGGGTTAATCTAAGTTGCAGGGTTCCGCGGCCGTTGTTAATAACATCTAGGCTTCCGGGTTGGAGCCGCGTCATCGGTGCTTGAACGGTGCCGACGTTTCGTCCTCGGTTGCACGGGACATCTTCAGGGCTGTGGTAACTTTGGGACCTGGAACACAACTTGTTGCGTTCCAGATCCCAAAGTTACCACAGCCCTGAAGATGTCCCGTGCAACCGAGGACGAAACGTCGGCAGTTCATGCACCGATGACGCGGCTCCAACCCGGAAGCCTAGATGTTATCAGGGTTGCTTCTAATTTCAAATATATACAGGGTACGGCATAATAATACAGGTTTTGCAATTAAGATAAGAGCATAAATTAGTGACATGTAACGTGTAATGAATATTAAAAAATTACATTGTTTTTCATGGAAATTGCGTTTTTCTACATATTTTCCAATACCGTTGTCCAATTTTTTCAAATATGTAATTTTTGAAATGCTAAACAGTGCAAGGCTTGTTAAGATAAACACGAGGTTTCAAAAAATACATAAATAATAATCTGAAGATGATAGGTCAGAGGATCTTGATGGGCAAGTAATGCGCGGAGGCGTATGTTTCCGTCACAAGTAACCGTAGCTTAGGGTTTGTGGAGTGACCACCGTTGTATCCTTAAAAACGTCCCTATCCTGGGCTTGAGATCTTTCCTTGCCAGCCACCACGAGTACCACGCCTAACTACGTCCGAATGAACTGACGATTTCGAAGAATCGCGCTCAGAAACGGTCTTAAGAGGCGAGCCTCTGTGCGTTCAATATTGGGTATGTTGTCCTGCCTTGTTTATCGTGGGATACCTATTTCCTCAGTCCGTAGCACACCCGTCATTGTACTATTTTTTAGATGCATCTTGGACTAATCCGTGGGTGGGTACCAATCGGCTCAGCAATCATTCCCTTCTCTTGATCCTACACTATTATTTACAAACCGTTGGGTTGTCTTGTCAGCGACATGCTTTTTCATTGTCCCGAGACGAGGCATCAAGTCACGCAATAAACCCCCGTCATCCGCAGTTCACCTTCCCCGATTTCCTGTCCCCGTAATAAATCTGGAACCAGGGCACACTTTTATAGCAAGATAGTCCGAAGCAGCACTGCTGTCCATCCGGCGGGTGCTAAAACAGTAGTTAGTAGTCAGTAGTCAGTGCCCTGATTCTCTAACGGAAGCTCCAGCTCACGCGGGTATGCGCCAGAGTTATCGGGGGTGTACTGGGCCGTGTGCGTCTTCTGGAAATACGAAAGATCTTGAGAGATCGCTTTCGCGCCGCTTTGTTCGTACGCTAGGTGTTGACAAGGGTATTTCCAAAACTTTTCGACCTGTCATGCGTACTTGTGGATGGTCGTATTCCATTTCACCGTGTTGGTTACAGTGCCTCTGTGAAGGGTTTCTCACATGCACCGTCGTTGTCGCCCAATTTACCAGAAGAGAAAACAGCTCTTTTACTCCTGCACGTCAAAGGATCTGACGATTCTGTTTCTCCATTCGCGGCATCTCTCTGTGGGTTTTATGACTTGGTGCTCGGCTACTTTTTGGGTCATTCGCCTTAGAGAAAAGCTCGACACCCTGATCCAAGAAACGTTTGGGCGCAGAAACGTTTAGGCGCAAGAACATTTGGTCGCAAGGGCATTTAAGCGCAGGGATATTTGCCCGCAGGGACGTTTGTCCGCAGGGACGTTTGCCCGCAGGGACATTTGGCCGCAGGGACGCTTAGGCGCAGGGATGCTTAGTAACAGGAATGCAGGGAAGTTTTGACACGAGCTGTTTGGGCGCAGAGACGTTTAGGCGCAAGACGTTTGGGCGCAGGCGTTTAGATTATTTGATAGACAGTTAATAATTTGTACTATTAAATTTCAAAAGCAAACTGTTAAACGTTAAATACGAAACAGAGAGACTTTTTCAATTTTTTTTTGGAATTACAAATTATTTTGTGTCAGAAAATGGTTAATTTTTTAATTATAATTGTCAAATTCTGAGTCCCGTGTGCTATTAAAATCAAATAATTTTATTTACTGCGCTGAAAAGTTCTTGCATCAAAACGGCTCGCGCCGAAACGTCCACGCGCTCAAACGTTTCTGCACCCAAACATCCTAGACTGCGTGTTAATCGCTACCATAGATAAATAATGTTAGGTTATGGCTACTAAAATAACTGCGTTCGGTAACAAACACATTGGTACCTACAGTTTTTCTCCACTGTTTTCACTCCGTCACAACAGCGCTCTAAAACACGTCAAAACCCATTGACGCATCCTGTATATTTAATTTGTTTCATTTTCCCTTAACATCTTAGCAAATGATGCATATGCGCCGTATTAACGATCGATTTAAGTTGCTGCAGTATAGGATTATTTTTCAAGTTAACGACGAAAGTAAATAAGTATACTGATACACTTTGCTAATTGAAAATCAATAAAATTATTTTAATAATGAGTTGCTTCAGAATTGAAATTGGTAAACAGCTTGAGCTTGTATATAGTTAAGGCAGGCAATTAATTAAGAAAATCTCTGCTGTTAGCATATCCTTTACGCAAAAGATTGTCGCCTTGTTGAAAAACACAAAGAAAAGAGATAATAAAACTCCAATATTTTGTTTTAAAAAACATTAAATAGTGTAAAAAACATATCTAAAATATATAAAACAGTATGTAATAAAACTTGGGTATGTTTACCAATCTTCATCACAAAAGTTGTGATTTAAGTCAGTATTATGAAATTCTACACCTATTTAATTATATGACAATTATTACCATTTTTTCGTGAAAAATCGCACCTATAATTCACTGTAGTGAATTATGGATTCATAATTCACTGTATCCGACCAATCACAAATTCAAATTCAAAAATCACTGTTTCGCCGATTCGATTATATTTTAAATCGCCCGCGATCAACTCTTTCTGCGGCTGACAATCGACTCGCGTGACAGCCAAGTGTATCGCCATATTGCTTGTTTACGTTTTCAACGTATTCCATTAAAGTTATCAAATTTGAGTCTAATTTATTTGTTTAGTAGGTGTAGAAAAAGCATAGTATCACATTCGCGATTATGGCCATATTCACTCGGATGATTTGCGCCACTCGCCTACGGCTCGTGGGCTCAAATATCATCTTCGTGAATAATGGCTGTCATAATCGCTCTTATAATAATATACTATTTATTATTATAATGTAAAATATACAACAAAATTTACAGTTGATGTTTACACGTCTGCATTTTGTTACTTAAGATTATTTCGCTCATAATATATCGACAATTACGACCAATAACTACATTTGGCGTTTCAGAAGCCAATAAAAAAGTTTTGCTCGGATATTATTGACGGCAAAAATAAATAAAAATAAATAAATATAAGCAAACTACTCATTTGTTTCATTTGCTAATTTTAAAGATGCCATGCAACATATCGTTTGTGAAATAATTCACTCATACCCCTCGTACATCTATAAAAGCAATCGGGATAAGTTTTCCATATTTTCTGCATAGCAAATCGTATTTTTTTGCTTAAGAGTTTTCAAACAAAACTAATACTTCTAGGTACGCAACAAGTTTTCGTAATTGTTAGAACATTTATTTTTCAATTCACACAAGTGTTTTTTTATTTTTAATCTGTTTTCAGGTGAAAATCAAAAAATTATATCCATTTTTACTTTATTTGGGAAGAAATCTAACAGGCGGTACGCAAGTGATGATTTGCTCTACTTGTCATAGCGCTGCGAGCGGCTAAATGTCAAACGTATGGAACTGTTTTCTGATTTTATAGTAACTATTCCAATTAAACCGACATCAATTAAAAGAGTTTAGAAAATATAAAAAGGAATAGTTTTTAAGCCTGCGACGCTCCATCCGAAATATACGATACCTTTAACTTCGATTTATATACAATATCTCACTACTTCCGGTTACACCGGAAGTGAGGCCTACTTTTTTTGAATCTTAAATCACAATCACTTATTGATTCTGCTAGAGCGTTTGCATTTAACATGATGTTATTTTGAATACTTTAAACTAAACGATCTTCAGCAATGGCAATACTTGAAAAGACTAATAGCGTATAAAATTTAAAATTTAGGAACTTACAGGAAACAATTTAATATGGTAATCATAATTATAATATTAATTCGACTAGCTATTAACGTAACGAAGATCAAAGTTGTAACTTACTCGCGAATTTTCTGTGGGCCACCCTTATGTGGCAATGTTACTGTGTTAATTGTGCACAAGTGCTAGTAAAGATGATAACCCCAAAAACCCAAAGCGCTTATGGAATTATCTTAAATTAAGTAGCACGCTTTAAACCTATCAACCTCACTTTATTAAACAAAAACCGCGGTCACGTCATCATACATACACAATCATTTTTGATATATTTTAATTGTTTTTAGTTTTAACAAATGATCGTTAATGGCCGTGTGTTGTAGCGCAGGTACGTTGTTAAGTTGTCGCACTTGTTTTCTTAAATATTACACGTCACTAATAATTTTTCACTACGAATTTCATGTTAGCATGAAAATTTTGATTGAATAAGGCTAATGTGCGTGATATAGTCGGTAATTTGAAGACACAGCCATACAATAATTTTGTTTAATACTGAATTGTTTTAAATAAACCATGCAGTAACAATTTTTTCAGGTTGGATCTAATGTTTCTGGTATAAATAAATTTCCGCGGTTTAATTTAATTTACAATGAATAAAAGTCGAATGTCTGAGAAAAAACTGTATGTTTTCTGTATTAACAACAAATATTTCTATTTATTTATTCCAAAAATGAAATAGCTCAGAGCATAGGACATATTTTAAATATGTACTAAAAAAATATGGCAGCATTAAATTGAATATTTGTTCAAGATTACCGTATAGTTGGTTTCCCTCACCTTAACACAGTCCGGCAACAGAATCAGAAATCATTTTTTAACTTTAAATAAACAATTTTCTCACGTTACAGTTTTATTGTTTTATCGAATATACATAGACTTGTTTAAATTATCTGACTGAAGCATAAATTAATGTAATAACAATTACAATAAAATACTTTTTTAACTTAAATACTGACTTGTTGGAGCAAGAATGTCTCTGGGTCGTAAGTGTAAATTGGTTCCCTAATCGGATCCACATTCTGATACTTCAACTGAGCAACATAAGCCATGTTCCTAACATCATTGGATGTGGCATAAGCAACCCTTTGCAATACACCGCTGGGATGGTAAAGGTAATAAACTCCTTGTTCGACAGCCTCACCTTGAGCATTTTCCAGCAATTTTTCGTTTTGATTCTTTTGATCCTTCTTCTTTTGGGTTTGAATTTGTTCGGATTGCGGTTCGGTCGTGGTTTCGGCAATGGAATCTTCGGTGGAGTTGGAGTTTCCTTCAGCTTCCGTCGTACTCGCTTGGGGCGGATTATAAACTGTTTGCGGTACCTGTTGCCTTGCTAGCACATGAACATGTGGTCGAACTCCAGCCACAGGATACGGTACAACCGGAGCTTGTTGTTGTTGAGGTGCGGCTGAATATCTGGCAATGAAAACTGGACCTGAAACTGGAGGTTCAGCCACGACGGCGGCGACGACAGCCAAAGCAATTACAGCTAAGAACTTCATGTTGTTGGTAATTTTGGTGCGATTCTTGTTGGTTAACTCACGTTATGGTAGGTGAGGAAGAACTGATTTTACGAATGGATCGTTGCGTTTTTATACTCGGACGCATGCGAATTTATCATTGATGTTCTGCCAAGATTTTCCTTTGGGGTTAAATTATATGACATTGGCCCAGTAATACACGGTTGTGTAATCGCTATATTGTTTTGGAATCTGTGATAACCCGAAGACAGGATTGTCACGTCGCCCGACAAGGTTTAAACGCGCGCGACATGCTGATAACCATACACATTTGTATTCAAAATGAATTATACAACGTGCCTGTCTAGTTTGGTATGATATATTCTAATGGCTTTATGTATTCCCATATGTAATTGCATATTCATTCATAATTGTTGATGATCGGATTTGTTTATTTTATTAAATAAATAAAAATGCTTAAAAATTAAGAATAGAGATTTTAGTGATTTTCACTTAATTTGGAATATATATTTACCTAAAGGAAAATTGTTGGAAGTATTCACTTTTGTAAATTCGCTACTGTTTTCAGGCGGATTATTATTATTAAATTTTTGCTAACGTTACTATTACTCTAAATGCTAAATACGTTTCTTCCGGTATGGGGTTGAATATTAAGTAAATATATTCAGTTCACCCTTGATATTAAGAACAAGAAAGTATGTGCAAGGATTTTCTGCTACCTCATAAATAGGAAATTTTTAAGTCGGACGTACAATTTGCAATTTTATATATTTCACTAGTACTGCAAATGAATTTGTTTTCATTTTGGTATAAGTTACGTTACATCCTTATTCTTTAATAATAATACAACAAAAGAAGCTGCCGGATAACCGCCACGGGACCTTCGTCGCGTTTATTGAAATTTATAAAAATATTTCGAAAATCGTTGTAATTTTTTGAATTCTTAATTTTAGGCCGTTTAAACATTTTAATGAAACTGCAATGAAAGTTTTGAGTATTTGAAATAATATTTAAAGTTTTAAAAAATATTTAAAATTTTAACTAAATTCAAAAATTTCAAAAAAATTTTTAAATTCCAGATATTTCAAAATTTTTAAAAATATTCAAAATTTTAAAATGTTTCAAAAATTGAAAAATTTTCAAGAACTTTCAAAACATTTTCAAAATTTTATAATTCTCCAATTCTTAAAACAGGTTATTTTAAAAATGTCAAAAGTTTTTCATAATTATATTGATTTACTATATAATAAACAAATTTTTTTAAATTTCTAAATTCTTTAAAAATGTTTATAAAATTTTAGAATTTTTAAAATGTTCCAAATTCTAAAAATTTTGGAGGCTCGAAATTGAAAAAAAATATAAACAGGCTGATTTAAAATATACAAAATTATTAAGCATTTCCGGAATTACAAAATTAAATTTCGTAAATTTTTAAAAATGTTTAAACTTTCATAGTTTAAAATTTTACAAAATATCAGAATCGTTAAAAACTTTAAAAAATCAAACAAGTTATTTTAAAAAGTGCAAAATTATTAACCATTTTCTGACTACTAAATTTCAAAACAATTTTAATTTTCCAAATTTAAAATTTCTTTAAATTTTCATGGTTTTACAATCTTCTAAAATATCGAAACATTAAAATTTTAAAATTTTTGTAATTCTCATAAAATTGCTAAAAACTTAAAAACCTTTAAAATTTGCAGTCATTTTCAAACTTTTTAGAATTTTTAAAAACAATATTTCAGAAGTAAAAAGATATTTATAATCTTAAGAAATATTTAAAATTTCTAATAATTTAAAAAAATATTCATAATATTTTAAGATTTCAAAACTTTCAAAATTATTTTCAATTTTTTTAGAATTCTTAAAAACAATGTTTTCAAACGTTTAATTAAAAAATATTTACAATTTTAAAAAATATTTAAAATTTTTAAAAATATTCACTATATTTTAAAATTTCAAAATTTTCAAAATATACAAAATTTACAAAACTTTATATATTTTACCAAAAATGTGGCAATTTTTAGAAATTATTGTAATGTTCCCAAATTAACAAAAATTTGAACTGTTTATTCTAAAAACGTAATAAGTTATTAACCATTATTTAAATTTACAAAATTGCAAAGAAATTGGTTTAAATTTCTTAATTTTTAAAGTCTATAAAAATCTCATTTTTTACAATTAAAAAAAAATTCATTTTCGTCACACTTTCAATATTAACAAAATTTAAAAAAATTTTAAGACTATTTCCAAACTTTCCTAAAATTGCTAAAACAAATTTTAAAATTTTAAAGCATATTCAAAATGTTCAGAATTCAGAAAAATTTCATTAAATGCGAGGTAGGCCCCGTGGCGGTTTCCCGACTTTTTTAAGGTATAATTGTGGAGAAATGTTTAAAACCCGGACAAAGTGAATTTTTTTCAATAGTATAATACGATACCCTCGTATAATACAATTTTCGAGATAAACGCGATAAACCTCTTTATATCTTAATCTCAATCGAATAAGCGTAAAAAATTGCTAGGTTGCTATTTAAAAAAAAGTTTGGATTTTGGTTAAAACTGTTTTTGTATGCAATAATTTAGGGCAAATGTTCCCAAAAAATTTAGTCACATTTTTTTTCTTGTTCCGTTTCACAATTAAATAAGGGCGGAATAAGTGTTAGAGCCTGTATTTAATTTACAAAATTTTAAGTTTTAAATTTTGAAAATTTTTTGAAATTGGAAAACTTTCATGAAAACGAAAGTTTTAAAATTTTTATTTTAAGAAATTTTCAAACTGTTTTTTTTGAATTGTTCAAAAAATGTGGTATAAAAGTGAAATTTAAAAATTGTGCAAACATTTTCTACATTTTTATAGAATTGTGAAAAATTAAAACAATTTCTAAAAATCATTACATTTTTTGACCTATTAATAAATTTTTAAAAATTTCATCAAATTCGAGGAAAAGCCAGTGGCGCTTGCCTTAATTTTTTTTTGTTTTATTAATGATTGCAAAGTATAACAATATGAATCACAATTATAAGAAATTTAAATTGTTTTGAATCTGTTTTACAATTTTTATGGCCGCCCCCTTGCAATTTTTCTAGATCCGTCCCTGTGTTCTACCGAGAAAGTTTCGTATAAGTCGGTTGTTACAAAGATTGATGGCGCTATCAAACTTAAACTGTGTCATGGTGGGGGCCAGTGAAATTCTGAGAAGGCTAGGGACTCCCATCGGCCGCCTCTTAGTGCCGCCACTGTGTAAAACGCTCTTTAAAACTGAATAAAAAATTAGCTTATCATAAACAGAACAAAGAGAGCTTTAAAACGAGGTGTTACTCGACCCATCTTGGCGTTAAAAATATTTGCGTCGGTGGGCGTCGCGACGCCGTTCTAATGAGCCTTAATATTTTGTTTGTCCAAGAATTAATATTTTCTGTGCAATAATTTAAGTGTCGTTGATCCCACCTTTAAAAATTAAAAATTAGTAGAGGGGAATTTTTTTTATAGACGTGCTTTCCATTTTTAGAAATGATGTCTGCCTAAAAAAGTACCAACGTAACAAATCAACACTCGTCGTGTCTAGAAAGTTTAATTCAGTTATAAACAGGATTTCAAGAGTATTAAAGAAACTTTAAACGGCAGTTCCTAACTAATTTATGTACCTACTTACGTCAACTTTTCCTTAAGGGTTTTCTGTTACAAGTAGCTGAAAAACGAATCGCTTTCTCTTAAAAGGTTTCATTTCGTGTTCGAACCCTACTTGAAATGCAAAACCCTTTTTCTGCATTCTATTTTTTCGCAAAGGCGGCTGAAAGAAATTAGATTATTTCAGACATTAGCGAACCGTTAGGTTGCATTTTTCTTTCTTGTAATTGTTTCGCTACCATTAATAATCAAAAGGCGTCCATGGACCATTTTCAAGTATAAGTAAAATCACTAATATAATTGAATCATCAACCTATTTTCAAAATGGAGTCCCAAAATTACTATAGTTGTCAAAAATCATTAAATTCCAAACCGATCAAAGTTCAATAGTATTGAGTATAAATAAAATACTTTTTTATTTCAACAATATTTATTTATTTTAACCTTATACGTATTTCGACATGTTTACATCCCATTATCAAAGGTTATATTAAAAAATAAACAGTTGTTGTTGTTATAGCAACAATAAAACTTGGTGACTTGATCTTGGTAATCGTACGCAGCTTACTTGATTTTTTATTCCAAAACGTACAATAGAGGTGAATTTAATAGATCAATTAGCGCGTTTATAAACGGTACTGTTTTTAAATGTTTGTGAATTTTAAAAGCTTCTAGTATATTTAACTTGCGTTTACCGCCACAAAAATATAAACATTTTATAGTGTTACTAGATGTCATTAAATGATTGTGTTCTAGTAAGTGTTTAGCGTAATTAGATTTATGTGGGTGTTTGGATTTGGATTTGGTACGTGTTCTTTATACCTAATATCAAAATTTCTAATTGTTTGGCCTATATAAACCAAATTACAACTCGAACAATTTAATTTGTAAATGCCCGATTTTAGCAAATTGTCTGTTTTTTCTTTAGCATTAAACAAAGTATTTAAAATGTTTTTAGTTAAAACTTACTTTTATTTATTTGTCTTGTTTATAATTTTAGCAATTTTTAGTATTATAACTATTACTATATGCAATTTGTTTAATAATTGAAATTTCTCTATTATAATTAATTTCGTCTAAGGGGAACGTTAAAGCCCCTATGTATCATAGATTGTTAAAAACTGAACAAAATAGGTCACAACTTGTTAGATTCAAATACATAAAGCTGTCAGGTAACCGCTACGGTAAATAATAAAAATTTTGAAAATTTTTGGAAATAATAAAAATATTCAAAATTTTGTAAATTTGTGGAAAATTTAAAAAATTTTGATAATATTGAAACAAAGTTTAACTATTTTGTAATTTGGAAAATTTTGACAATGTATGGAAATGAAGTTTTGATACTTTTGGAAATTAAAAAAATACATGATTTTTGAAAAACAAAAAATTTTTGAAATTTTTATCATTTTAAGGAATTTTGAAAATTTAAAACTAAAAAGTTTCATACTTAATAAATATGAAGAAATAGAACTTATTATTAAAATAATAATGGTGCGTTTGCCTACGGCTTTGTATACATTTGAGCATTCGTGCCTAACGTAACGTTACAGTTACAGTACACGTTACATTACAAGGTTCAGGATTAATGTGCATCAACACCGCTAGCATTCGAACGAACGAGGTGCTTGCTAGCAATCCATCAGTTTTACGTTTATTCGCATTTAAACAAAAACTGGAAAACCGCTTACACAAGTGCAGGTGGTGTAATGCTTTGTTCTTTGATTGAATGAATTTAATAATAGGTTGATTCTTACGAATAAAACTATTCAGATTTTACTATGCAGTAAAGTCCTCTGACGGAATTCTCGTTATCATCGTCTTACCTCGGGCCGCTCGGCTAAACAACGTAAACCTTCAGCTTCGAATAGTATTTTTACCAATTTCATTACATTTCACCAATTCCGGCCTATATTTCAAGTAATATTATAATAAACGGATACATTTTTTCGTTTTGAAATTAATTATTTTGTTTTTAAGGAGATCATGCACAATAACAATATCCGATTATTATTTATTATATAAATAATCAATTTTTATTTTCTTTTGTGCAGTGTACCACTTGTTTTTATGAACAGTAATACAGTAGTATTCAAAATATTAATAAATTTATTTATATTTTCGTATATTTTATATTGTTTATACTTTTTAGAGGGATATTAAAATTTTCAAATACGACCCTGAAGTGACCTCGAGAAACAAAACAGTGCGATGGAAAGTGCTGTGTTTGCTATTTACTAATATTAGTAATATCCGAATGTTCAAGTCAAAACATTCTTAGCTCTTGCGCGGCGGCGTCTTAATGCAATCGCATTCCGGAAGTTCTGTCTCAGTTCGTGTATTCGCATCATAATACCACGACTGGTGGTGTCATAATATCATGTACTTGCATTAGCATTTGCAGTCCGAAATATACATATTAATAAATTTAAAAATCGTTTAATCATGCGAATGTTTTTTAGATACTTCTCGAGATAATCGAATGGTTCGGTCAATTTCATTCGAAAAGTCACCTGAACATTAGCGTTACATTACGTTCTTATTCTTACGTTTACGTTTCAGCAGAATGCTATAAAGTGTACAAGCCCTAAGGTATTTAATAATTAAAATTGCATGTAGAAAGTCATCACTGAATAGTAATATTTCTACAAAACAATGATTTGGTTCAAAGCAACACGTATTAAAAATAAGACCAAGTACGAAATGTGCGTTTTATACATCTCATTGTTTGTCTGTAGTACATCAAAAGATTTTGTAGCTTTTGTGTATTACGTCAAGTTTTATATTAGATTTACATATTTTTTAATAAAAAAAATTGCAGATTGTTATCCGTATTTGCAGAAGAAAAGAAAAAATGTCAATATCAATTTTTTGTTGTAGAATTATTAAACTTTACATTTTCACAATGTCTTTGTAAGCTCTAACTAGGTGAACCTGTGGGCTACGCCTCGCGATTTTTTGTAGTTTTTTTTAAATAATTTATACGCTGTGGCTAAATATAAGACATGTACAATGCATCCACAGTGGCAAAAAAATGCAGTTTTTGATTCAAACTGTTGTAACTTCTTCATGTTCGAACTACTCGGGGTGCTCCATAGCTAAATACCATTCTATTTTAAAATTATGTTCGTATGAACGTTTTGCCCGAGAACAGTGACGTGTAGGATCGCACCAATTGCTCCGCTACAGCAGCTCGGCTAGCGTCCAAACCTCAACCCGAAAGCCATGCAATATTGCACATTATATTTAAATTTAAATAACCGAAATACATAATTATATGTGTGCAACCGGGAACGTAGAATATTATTCCAATTTAATTTAAAAAAACAAATAATGTAATAACTAATAAAATCAATTCACCCGCATACTAAATACTAACAGAACTAGCCTTACATTCTCCCTGCATACCGGAGAGAAACACTGCCCCGCACCTATCGCGAGCGGAGTAAATTGTTCTACTACTGCTAACACGCCCAGTACTCAGCGTCGACTCACTTAACCGTATACACCTTGCCTGTAGGCGCATCTTACTGTATTTAGAAACCGAAAATTTACAACATTGAAAAAACAGACTTAATAAAACATGACTTGCATGACACATTCCTGAAGCATTTTAAGTAGAAAATGTCCTAGAAACACGAGTCCGGAAACCTTTCGTTACGGAGTTACAGCCTTCCGATAATGAAACAATTTAATCACGCTTTAATCCGCGAATGTAGTTAAAGGACATTTGGTACTTAAAATAATTTCAGAAATGTTTCCTAAATTCGTCCAGAGGCCATGCAACACTTTGTATAAAATCGGATTTCGTTTTTTATGCAGAAAAATGGCAATCCGAGCAGAACTTTAATTTAACGCGCCAAAAAATTTATAACCTTCCTGCTTTAACGGGTTGGTTTGCGAACGTTCGAACGGACGCAGACGACGCGACGTAGCAATTAAAATTTTCAAACTAACAAAAGCTTTCTAGGCTAATTCTGGCATCTACTACAGAGCCTAACTAAACTATTAACAATTTTATTTACACTACTTGTTTGCACTTCAAGACCTTTGTTTTGAAAATTAATTACTTTTCATTTGCAAGCGCATGTTTACTTGCCATAATTTTGTTCCATTAATTTTGTCTAGAACATGCAATATTTGCCAAATATTATATATCGGAGCAGAAAATAATGGCTTTTAATTTCAGTTCATTTATTTTAAAGCGAGTGTCGGTGATGGCCTGATGTAATTTTTCTAAATTTATCTCCGGTAATAAATCCTACAACTTGCCAGTGATAAAATTATAAAATAATAAACGACAGCGACAGCAGAGGAAGAAAATGTTACGGATTTAAAATGGAATTGTAACAAAAAAATGCGAAAAGAATAAAATTAATTATAGTAAAACCTTTATATCTATCTACAGTGTGTTTCTATATTAACGACCAGAATAGAAGTAATGAACGGGAGAACAATTAACACAGGATTAGTTTTCGCGACATTACACACACATCCCTTGCGTAATAACTACATCACGCATGAAGTAATTGCAAAGATTTTGACGTAATGCGTGCCTTGGTAAATTTACCGCATTCTTTGTTACCGAAGCAGAAGATGAAAGCGTTCAATTTTGTTGAATTTTCTCAAAAACATTTAGATGTTGCGAGCTTTACATCTTCAACGAATAAAACTTACAGGAACATGCATATTCCATAATTTTCAAAAACTTTAACACACGGAAAAAACCAAAAGAAAAAGCAATTTAACAACAAAACTTTTTTATGTTTTACATCGTAAGATTTTGTGTGTTCAGTGGATCCGTTCGCTTGGAAAATTCCTTTCCCTAGTTGGACGTGCTGCTGTAAAGTCTAATTGCTTATTTCGGTGCGTGTTTTTCAAAGACTCGGAAGTGAGTTGCTTACAAAATTAATGACGGTTAAATAAACTGGACTAATTGATTGTATCTGCACGGACACTCTAATAGGGGGGCTTAGCAAACATTAATAACTTGTAAAGATTTATTTTATACAATGTCACACTTTTTGTTGTACTTCCGATAAAGAAGTAGAAAACACACAAAAAAACTTCAACCTGTTTCTTGTAAAAATTTCTAGAGCATTTTAAAAATTACCATACTACTGACGTCATGTATGTATGCCCTTAATTAAGAAAAAACTTATTTACAAATATTTAGGAAAGCGCAGCGATTGCATTCGAATCCCCTTGCTTTTATCAGTGTTACTTCAAAGTCTAAGGTTTTGACCACTACTTCACCGCCTAATTTGGGTATTTTGTAATGCAATAAAATTGTTCCTGCAAGAGAATTACAATATCGGTCTTTGTTAAACGACACTAAAAAATTATTTTAATAAAACTAATATAAACTTAGGTGAGAAAGGCGTAAGATTTTGTTCAAAAAAGTTGTTGTAAAAATCTAAAATGTTTAAAAAGAAAATATTTGGTTGATCAGCGTTATTAAAGTATGGGGCATTTATTAAAGCAAAACTCGTTAAAAATACAAAACTAAATGGAGAGTGCTCAGAAATAAAATTTTAAAGTTTTCCAACAACTTCTGCCAATGTTATCTACAATTTTTTTTTATATATAAATAAGTTGGGTTAAATTGACATTATTTAATTTGGAGAATTTGTGGTTAGATTTATTCCATACCGTATAGGGTGAATGAATACCAGCTTTTAATTCGTTCTGTATATTTTGAGCATAACCCAGGATACGAATATTTAAAGAAACAATACGCCAATTAACAACATCCTGAACGAAAATAGCCAGAAAAGTTGCAAAACGACGCAGGAAGGGAATTTCAATGCCTCAGAAATATCAACATCATTACCTTACATTTTCCTAAACTTTATATATCAAACAAAAAAAAACACTGTTCTAAATAATTGAAATTTTACAACCAATTACCGAATTGGTTGGTGGTACTATGTTTAAGTGCGGGCCGTAATACTGGTTGCCTTTATCATTTTAATCTTCTTCTTTTTTGCTATCACTGTCTTCTTCTTATTTTCTTTGGTTTTATACATATTTGTTCTAACTTGGTATCCTTTTTTTTGTTTCTTCACTATTTAGTAAAACGCTCGTACACGTTGGTTTCTATATTCCTAATTCCTCTATCTTATCATTCTCATAGGCTTTTTTTTTTCTGCACAGATTTTGTGAGCGCCTTCTCTAATTTTGATGTTCTACCATGTTCGCCCTGGTTTTCCTTTGTAACATTTTTCTTCTGGCTTAGTTTGTTTCTTTGTGCGCTTCCCCACATTCTTTGTCATACCAGTTATTACGTTTGCATGTTGTTTTTTCCCCCATGATTTAATTTGCTGCTGTGTGTATAGATGTAAGTATGCATTCCAATTTTTTCTGAGTATCCATACCGCCCCTGTTTTTGTTTAGAAGTGGTGTTACTTTTTGTTCGTAGCTGTTTTTTATCTCTTCATCTTTTAGTTTTTCATTATACAGACTCTCTTTTTATTACGGTCATTATTTTTCGTCTTTTTTATTATTCGTTGCCTATATTTTTCTTTCACCATAAAGTGGTCTGAGTCACAGTTTGCTCCTCTATTTTCTCACTGTTGCTCATTTTCTACTTTATTTATTTTAAAGAGTATTTCTTAATATGAAATTCTTCTCACTTTGTGAAGAAGGTTTTTCCCTATTATAACTTCACTTTTTGGTGGAGAGTTTTCCCTAGTTTACCTTACTTTCTGAGGAAGGCTTTTTTCCGCTCGGTCTGCACGGTTTCCTCGCATCTAGTTAAAGACATTGGGTGGCTGCAGTAAAGGTGATGGTCTCCAGGGGTCTAAATAGTTTTATACCAAAACCATTTGTGCTCATGTAATGTTATTAAGAAAACAACTATAAGATTAAACCATACACATTTTGTTAAATAAAGCAGAAGGTTAACTACAAAATAATTATTGCACTAAAACGCAAGGTATTACAAGCCAAGAAAAGCAAGCTATATTTAAAAGCAGATATGGTAGCAACACGGAAGCAAATCTCAAACAGTAGCAAACGGTAGCAAATACGTACAGTTACAATACAAAAAGTTATTGTGAGAATTAAAACTATTGTTTCTTAATTAATGATTTTCTCACGGTTGTTAATTCTATGCTTTATTTATTTTAAATATTTTTAATATGAATTCCTTCTCACTTTGTGATGAAGGATTTTCCCCATTATGACTTCCTTTTTTGGTGAAGGATTTTCTCTAGTTTGACCCTACTTTCTAAAGAACGCCTTTCCCCAGTGGTCTGCACGGTTCCTTTGTACCTAGTTGAAGACCTAGATAACTGCAGTGAAGGTGGTGGTCTCCAAGGGTCTAAACAGTTTCTTACCGAAACCATTGTAATGTTATTAAGAAAACAACTATGGGATTAAACTATATACTATTTTTTTAACAAAGCCGAAGATTAACTACAAAATAATGATTGCACTAAAGCGCAAGGTATTACAAAGCCAAGCGAAGCAAGCTATATTTGAAAGCAAATACGGTAGCAATACGGAAGCAAATCTCAAACAGTAGCAAACACGTGCAGTTAGAATATAAAAAGTTTTTGTGAAAATTAAAGTTATTTTTAATTTAATTTAATCATTTTCTCACAGTTGCTCATTTATTTATTTTATTTATTTTAAAGAGTATTTTTAATACAAAATTCTTTTCACTTTGTGGAGAAGGTTTTTGCCCAGTATCACTTTTTGGTGAAGAGTTTTACCTACTTTATTTTACAACTATTTTTTTTAAATATTTTTATTAAATATTTCTGAATATTATAGTATACTAATTTATGCTTCAAAATCTCCACTGTTAAAAACTGAAACCTCAATACTTCACTAAATAGCAGCTAATGGTTTTTAATTTACCCTTATTTCATTATTTTAATTCAAAATCGTGGATACCCCAGGGCTTTCAACATCCATCCAAAGTAAGATATAAATAATTCAAATAATTAATTAAATTCTTAAGTAAACTCAATCAACGTTCTTTATTGTAAACGAAACGTTAATCCATGGTTCATTTGGGCGTTTTAAATAAATTTGCATAGAGATGGCCAGAGTTAAAACTACATATTACGTTTGATACTTTGGAATTGAGGAAGCAAATGAAAAGTAAATATAAGACCTTTTCAGCGTCGTTGTTCTTTTTGCAGTGCTTAGTGCAAACGGCAGTCCTCTGCGACCGAATTAGACTTTGCCAAGAAACGCTACTACAAGTTTAAAATCACTTTTATCAAATTGTCGTAAAGAAGGTAGAATACGACGTAATAGGGAAAATTGTCAACTCAATTTAAGAGGCCCCTCAGGAACGTCATGTTTTTAAAAACCTGGAAGCTTTAAGAAAACTTTAACAAAATTATATTGAATTAATGATTATTTCGGTGCGGTCGATGAAGTGCGCTTTATTAAAACTTTAAAAGGGCACAAAGAAAATTTGGCCCTCGCTAACATATGCACAGTAAGAGATAATGTTTGGTCTTGCGTAAACTTTTAATGATGGCAAAAGACGAGTTGTAATTATAAGAAAATTTAACGAACGAGGGCTTTAAGGCGCAAAGCACAAGTTACGGCCTTAATGCGCATAACCCAGTGATATAAACCCCTTAATTAGTGCGCAACTGCAGACAGAGACATGTGGAAAAGTGTTATTTACAAAATGAAGGGGGAGAATCTTGCCACCCTTGCTGGAAATCCCATTTTTATACCTTTTCCTCGTTCGCCGCGTGTAGTACGTGTTCAAATTGTATTTCTTTCTTCAGAAAATACAATCCTATTCTTTCTTGACACATCACGGAGAGGTGGATTATAATTTATAATTTCGTTGGGAAATTCTGTTTTCCTAAACGAGATTTCTGTTCTTAAAGCTTGTTTTTCTTTCTGACGTGAAACTTATTTTTGGGCTAGTTGAATGTAGTCCGATACGACAAGCTATTATTTTCTGATTAATACCTTCCATTACGGATGCATATTGTTATTAATTGGAAAACAATTACAATATTGTCACAAACAGGAAATAACTTTATAAGTTCAAATCGGCCGCAGCCTTTTCAGATAATATCGGAACTCATCAAATGTATATTAATCATATTTAATTGAGTTTTGCGGCAAGTATTAACCCTAAATTTTCTCACTCGCAGAAATGGGTTTTATGGTTTCTAAAATTATCTGAAGATGAACATAACGGTTTTAGATAGTTTAAATTTAACTCAAACTGGAAGTTTCTGATATCATAATCAATAATTAGCAGAACTCGTGGACTACGTTGCGCGATTTTTTTTCGAAATTTCATACCCCGCACTCGCCGCTTCGAATGTCTCCTCTACTTAGTCAGTCTCGGGAATTAGAGTTGTTTACGAAAAGAAAATTCCATTAAAAATTCGGAAACAAATACTGAAAAACACCCCGAAAATAAACGTTGCAAAACAAATTTTAAGTAACAAAGAGATTTCTAAAAAATTCTATCGTAACCCACTAAAACAAGCTGTCGGGCAATTGCCACGGGCCCTTCCACGCATTGAACAATTTTGACATTGTTTTGATTTTGACTATGTTATGAAAATTTAAAATTTGTGATCAAATTTGAAAGTTTGAAAATTTGTATAATATTAAACTTTTTATAAATTTTGAAAATTTTTCAAAATTTTAATTGTTTAAAAATATTGAGAATTCACGAAAATTTCTGTAAATTTTTAGAATTTTTTTACTTACACATTTTATATTTTTTAATCATTTCTGCATATTTTAAAAATTTTTGAAATTTCACAAATTTTTCAATATTTAAACAATTAACAAATTTTCAAAAAATTCAAGTTCGTTTTGTTAATACCTGAAAATTTTAAACATTTTTGTAATTTTTGAAAATGTTGTACCCCTCCCTATGATGCATCAAATTGAAGCACTTAAACAGTGCTAACCACGAAATAAAAATTGATCGTACAATCCGTTTCCAAATTATGGTTTAAAACAAATTTAGCAAAAATTTTGTTTGATAAACACGTGTTCCATTAAAAGAAAATTGACTATCAGTTTATGGTCTACAGGTTGGCCGAAAGAATCGACATTATTTTTAGTTACAGTGGTGAAAATCAGTGGGTTCGGAGAATAGCTGCTGTTTTTAATGAAAGGCATGTTTATAAACATGTATCTCATAAGTGTGTGATCGAATTGATCCCAAAATTTAGAGACTCTGGATCCGTAGCTAATAAAAAGCGTCAGCAACCTTAAGTATTAAACGAAGCTGCAGAAATTTAAGTTTTGGGTGAACTAGCTTCGAATTCAACGCAGTCTGTCCATTACTATTGGCATTACAAAAGTTTCATTCGGAAAATGTTAAAACTACTTCATTTGTATAACATTTGGTGTCATCGAGAATTAAATGAAGACGATTTCGATTATGCAAAGTTATGACCGAAATGATAAACAATAACGCCCTATCTCACAAAAAACATTTGCGTCAGTGATAAATGTGCGTTTTTAATAGTTCTGTTAATAAACATAACTGCCGGTATTGCTGCGACGAAAATCCGCATACTTTTACAGAGGATCATACTCATACGTATGAGCAGGAATATTGAGAAATAAAATTGTTGGTCCTCTATTGCTTTAAGAAATCTAAACGGAAAGATTTATGTAGACATGTTGGAAAATTCAATTGATCCTCTAATAGCTGAAACATTTGAAAGATGAAGAACAAGTGCATTTGCAACAAGACGTTGCTCCTCCACATTGTATAAAGCCCGCAAAGAAATCTCTAAATGAGAAGTTTCTTGGTCAGTGGATCGGTAGAAAAAGACCAATAAAATGGCCAACACGATCTCCAGACTTGACGCTTCTCGATTTTTTTAGTGCGGTCATTTAAAATCTGTTGTGTTTAAAAGGATACCCGGTATATATTGTCAAGAAATTAGAATAGTATTTTTCGCAATATTATTTATTATCTATACGTGGCCTATTTTAATTCTCTTAAAGTGTAAAAACAATTTATTTTAGTTTTAGTTGCTCAAAAACATTTTTAAACTTCGATCGATATATCGAGATTATCCAGAGCGGAACAGAGATAAGTAGGTAGGATCTAGTGAGTTTAATTGATCAGTGAACCAAACAAAGTAATTGAATTTCTGGACAAAAGTGCAAAACGAAAAAGGACTGCTCTGAGTGAAATCGTTGCAGGGGAGATTTTCTGAATTACTTTTATCCACTCGCCAAAGTCCGTTTTTCTATTTAAGGTTTAAGCAAGAGTTTGGTATTTTATTTTAACTGACAAATGAAACTTCCGAGTAAATTTCCACAGTAATTCCCTTGTGTGGGTAAAACTTTTTTCAGATCGATATTAATCAAAGCCCTAACAGTTTCTCTAATAACATTTTAAACAACATACGTTATCTGAAATATTTACTTCGTAATTTAATAACCTACGATTTAGATTTTCTTTAAAAAATGCAACATTGCGCTTCTAAATTAATTGAACAGGTTGAAATAATTAAAAAAACTTTCCAAACTCAAATTTTTACTTTCCTACATTTTGCAATTATTACCGATTTCGAAATTTTTACGGCAATACGAGTATATGTTTACATTTTGGAACTTGTAACTTGTAACTCCCAGACGATTCGATGTGTCAGAAGTCAGACATGTTTTTTGGTTGCATTCTTTCAGAATTTAAAATTGAAAATTTACACACGAAATCTGCTAGAAGACCTTTCTAACTTCTAAATGAACTCGATTTTTGAAAATTCTGACTTTAACACACAATTATGAGTTGCCAGATCGGGATAGATTTTAATTATTATAATAACCCTAAAAAACACAGTACTACTATGTACGACAACTTCTGAAAAAACTGCGAAGTGAAAAAATTTTGAAAATTTTGAAATTTCAAAAAACTATTGCTCAAAAACCGATCAGAAAAACTTTAAATATTCACTTCTAACTATAGAATAGATGCGAAATTCTCGTTGACGTTTTAGCGCATAACCAATTTATTTTACAAATCAATCTGAAACTTGTGAAAGATATTGCGTAGACAACAGCATAGTCTAACGGCCCATCAGTGAATTACACAGACTAAGCTACTGTTAAACATGACGGTCTCTACTTCAGCATTTTCTCTGTTTAGTGCCAGGAGTTCAAACGAATGAAAAATTCACAAAAAGTTTGATATCGATTTTACATGAAAATTCACACAGGGACGTTTAAACGCAGGGGGGTTCGGGCGCAAGAAAATTTCGACGCAGAAGCGCTTGGAGCAAAAACGTTTTACCGCAGGCAGGTTTGGGCGCAGGAACTTTGCAGCGCAGACACGCTTGGTCGCAGAAACGTATTAGCGCGTGCCGTTTTGGGGCAGGAACGTTTGAGCGGAAGGACGTTTAGACCCAGGAACGTTAAAGCGCAGGGACGCTTGGACACAGGGACGTTTGGGCGCAGGAACGTTGTAGCGCGTGCCATTTTGGTGCAGGGATGGTGGGGGCATGACGTTTGGACACTGGAAACTTTAGGCACACGGACGTTAGGATGCAAGAACGTTTTGTCGCGTGCCGTTTGGGCACATGAATGTTTTGATGCAGGGACGTTTGGGCACAGGAAAGTTTTAGACGTGCCGTTTTGACGCAAACATGTTTAGGTGCAGGGACGTTTGAGCGCAAGTGGTTCTGGCGCAGGGACATTTAGGCGCGGATACGTTTGGGTGCAGGGAAGTCTCAATGCAGGGACGTGTGGTTGGGACAACGTTTTAGCCGGTGCCGTTTTGGCGCAGGGACGCTTATGCTCTAGATTGTTTAGACACGGGAACGTTTGGACGCAAGAAAGTTTTATAGCGATCAGTTTTGGAACAGGGACGTTTCGGCGCAAGCGGTTTTGGTGCAGGGTCGTTTGAGCGCAAAGACATTTGAGCGCAGAGACGTTTCAATGCATGGACGTTTCAATACAGGAACGTTTGAGCGCAAAGACATTTGAGCGCAGAGACGTTTCAATGCATGGACGTTTCAATACAGGAACGTTTGAGCGCAAAGACATTTGAGCGCAGAGACGTTTCAATGCATGGACGTTTCAATACAGGAACGTTATAGCGCGTGCGGTTTTGGCGCAGGGGCGTTTTGGCGTAGGGACGTTTGGACACAGGAACGTTTGGGCACAGGGATGTTTGAGCAGAGAAACGTTTTAGCGCGTGCCGATTTGGCGCAGGTTTAGACACGGGGACGTTTCGGCGCAAGCGATTTGGGTGCAGGTATGGTAGTTTATTTCTAATATTAATCACATATTATATTTATAAATCTAAATCGCGTTGTAATTACAAAATAATACAAAAAATAACATTCAGGGTGAGTATAAAATGTTTCAGTGGCTAATTCTGCCGAATCTAAATATGAAAAAAGGTTATGCAAAAAAATGGCTAGAGTGCTAATAACAAAACTGACAATTGCAGCATCGACAAAATTTTTTTAATTATGCAGGAAATGCAGGTCACTATTTACGAGAAAAAAACTTTTTATTCACATTTTTTTTCTCTATCTTGGCCCGTTTGAGAATTGAACGTAACAAAACAACTGTTATTTAGGTGAACTCTCAAAGAATTTTTAACAAAAATGTCATTATTTTATTTTGAGGATTTATATAAACTTTTTATATCTTAAAATTTTTAAAACTGCCAAAAATTCCAAATTTTGAAAATGTCATCTATTTTCAATCTCAAAAGTTTTTCAGATTCAAATTTATTATTACAAATTAGAAATTTTCAACATTTCTATAATATTCAAAATCATTTAAAGATTTTCGAAATTATTCAGATTTAAATTTTAAAATTTTCAGTATTTTCATAAAATACAGATTTTCAAAAATCTAAAATATTCTAAGACAGCATGTTTTTAATTTTAAAAAATATGGATATTTTGAAAATGTGTAAACTATGTAATAGAAAACTTTAAATCAGAGAATATGAAGGCGGCAGGTTTTTGCGAGGAAGGTCTTGTAGTATTCTTATCTTTTTGTGATTTTATGATCGCTCGACATTTTGTAACATATTTTTGCATATGCGTCTTTCAAGCGCATGTATTCTCGAATAAGCTGACCGTTGACCAGCTTTATACGCGTCCGCCAGCCATGGTTTTTGGTTTGGCAATGAAAACTATTCGCGCTTCGCGTCCAATCTTCCAGCCATACAGTATTTATCTAATTTTCCTATTTGCATCGAAAATTGTACTGGCCCGATGTATGTCAGTACATCCGAATATACGCCTTATATAATAGACGCGTAAAGATATTGCTTGCGGTATTGGGGGCTCGGCGCGGCGTCACTAAAAGGTGAGAAAGGTGGAAGCGACCGAGATTGTATATAAACATTGTGTATTTTAAAAAACATTTCTATAAAACATTCATGATTTTCATACAAATTTGTTTCTTTATTTTGAATTTCTTTTGCGCGCGTATAAAGTTTAGCTATAGTTATAGTGATAACTAGACCGTGTAATCGCACGAAAAGTTGTTTTTACATTTTTGCTTCTGTAGTAAATTTGCGCTCAGAATATTTAGTTTATTTAGTTTACTATGTATTTTTGATGAGTTAATTTTACCTAAAAGTCCCAAGCTGGGATGTCTCACCGAACTTGCCGTTTTCTAATTTTCATACAAATGAAACTTGTAATGGTCTGGCTTTCCTGTTTTTCGCATGTTGATTTTTAGAATTATTTATGTTTGATATTAAAGTTTCTTTGCTTTAATGGCTTTAGCACATCGAAATATTGTTTAAATTTCTTTTGTGCTATTATTTTGATTTTTCTTAGAATATTATCGAACTCGCATAAAGCTTTGTTAACGTCCTTTATTCAATACCTAACTTTTCTAAAAGTTTACACCCCCAAGATTATGCCACTTAAAAGTTTTCGCTTACTTACCATAGCTCGCACATAAATATTATCTTTTATAAACAGTCATGATTTACTCCAAAGAAGTTTATTAAAGGCGCATTATATAAAAGTGAAAAGGGTGGATTTTGGGGGTTATTGGAGCTAACGTTGGATTTTTCAATTTTGTAGAGTACATAGATATAAGCTTCGAATCTTTATAAATCATCGTTATTACTTCCCTATTCCCACTTTTTTGTGTACTAGCAATACATTTTGTGCACACAATTCTGTTGTGACAGTTTTCAATTTTTCACGCGGTGTAAAGCGTCCTCACCGCCCCAGTACTAAACCAACAAAATAGCCAATATCACTTTATCAGTATCTAAACACAATATTTTATATCCAACCACGTAATATGGCATTAAACACGTAGTGCATAGCAGGAAATGGCGTGAATTTTACCGTTCTCGCTCTCAATCGTTCTTTGTTTCAAAAGTTGCATGTCTGAGGTTCATAATGAGGGTAAAACCTGAGCCGCGGCAGTTTGCAGTATGAACCTGATACGTTAGTTCTACATGGGCCAATGACCACGGTTATGATGTCCATTAACAAAATTACCTTTAGCCCCTTACAGTAACAAAATACACAACAAAGGTAATTAGTGTATCTTTACGTCAGGTCACTGAACGTTTTGCTTAAATTTTGCACCGTAACACTTTGAATTAATTAGACAGGCTCGTGTGACCTGTATTTTAAAGCTGCACTTTTTAAATTTGTTAAAACGCCTCGGGATATTCTGTTATTGAAGGGAAAATTTGAATTAATGTAATTTATGTTTTCCATACTTAAAAGTTAGTTGGACGTAAACCTGAAAGGTATTTCAGTTACATATTAACAAGTATATTTATTTAATTTTGATAATTAAAACATGGTTAACTAATTGTGTATAAATGTTAAATAACGATGTTGTAGATACCTGCCAGGCTTATGATAAGATATATATATAATTTTGTTGATGTTTTACATCTGCCATTGATGTAGAAATATGTGAAAAGCATTTTTAATATGAGATACTAGTTTCCGATATGTGAAATTCATTTCTGCATATATGTAAAATGTATTCGTGATATCTGAAAGTAATATATGATATCAGGAATAAATTTTACATATGCGAAACAAATTTCACATATCAAAAATAATCTCATGTTGGAAATTAAAACAATTAAGGCTTTAACTCAAAAACGATAAATATTAAAAATAAACATAAAGATCTCAGTAAAAATTGACCTAAAAATATCACCTGTACAAAAATGAAAGAGTCGTAAGGTAATTCAGCATTTAAAAGTACTACATATTTAAAACAGTGGCAGTCATATTTAAAATACCTCTTCTATATACTTTCAAAAACATGCATTTTCATATTTTTGAAAATATCACATTTGCATATTTTTAAAAATATCACATATATTTTAAAAGACCACCGGCATATTTTCAAAAACATAATATCTACATATTTTTGAAAAAAAAGTTGTTCATTATATTTTTTTAAATGTCCACATATGTTAAAAATATTAGGATGTGATATTTCTAGAAATATGCCAATGTGATATTTTTAAGAAACTGTGGATATAATAATAGTAACTAAACATTTTCAGTTTGACTGTCACTTTCATGTATTCATTACATTCGCATATTTTTGAAAATATCACATTTCCATATTGCAAAAATATCACATCCGTATATTTTTGAAAATGTAACATCTTCATATTATTACATATATCACGACATATTTTTAAAAATGTAAGGAAGTTACGTATTTAAAATATGAGGAAAAATATATGAGGGTAATTTACTTCTAAAAAGTATGCTAATATTATGTTCTTAAGAAATTGTGGGTACATGAACATTTTCAGTCCTACTGCCATATTTCTGTATCATTCGCATTCTCATATATATTTTTCAATACCTTATATTGTTCAGAAAAAGCCAACTTATGCAAGATCAAATTTATTCAAAATTAAAACCGTCTGTGAAGGCAATAGAAAATTTAAAAACACAAATTACCTAAAATTCGCAATAAATTTATTATTTGAGACTATATAATAAATATAGTCCGGATTTGCAGTCTAGTATTTTGCCAGTATTTAAATTATGAGGCAATAAATTATTAAGCAATTTTGGCATTATTTCTTTAAATGTATAGTTGGCGCATACCTAAACTTTTAAGCGAATTATCTACAAGCTTAGAATAATGGTAACACATACATATGTTTGACCTTAATCTACCTTGTTCGGGTAGTTATTATGTATTTGGTCAACTAGAATAAAAGCTTATGTATAATAAAATTAAACAGGGTCCATGAACGTGTAAATTCATTAATACAACGAGAAAGTTCTACAAAAGAAAATTTTAGTTTATCAACACTCATAAGGGACAGAAAACCATTACTTATTGAATTTTAACGAAATTTTTTGCCTTCCTGCGACTAAAAGTCCGATCTTTAATAATAAACATTTGTACGTGAAGACATTTATGTAATAGGAAATGCTTTTGGTCTTTATGCATTTTCGTTGTGGGGACACTACCCTCCAAAATTTTTACTGTGGGGACACGGGCCCCGGTGTCACCCTGCAATTGGCTTATTAATAAGTACCAAAAAATAAAGTAAAAAAAAAGGAAATTAGGCATAAAAAAAATCACAAAGAGTCCAGTTTTACACCCACGTGCGGCCTTTTTAAAATAGTGCAAGGATGGCGGTAACAAGGCAGCATTTTCTTAAAGCCTCAAAAAGGCAAAAAAATTGATAACAAAAAAAATACATGAAATTGTTAAAGTATAAAAGTATAACCTAATGTTAAATACAAATTGTCGATACCGGTCGGCTTTCTTAGAGAATATTATCGAATTTCGATGTAGTAATCGACAAATTTGTTACCATTGAATCGAGGAGGGTCAATCATAATTTTTCAAAATTAAGTTTATGTTTACAATGTATATAATTAAGTATGTAATATATTATAAAATTTTAAAAAATGTCAATGTTTGTTAATATTTAAAATGTAAAATAAAGATTTATATTTTACATTTCTTTGGAGTCACACAATTCAGTATGAAAAACACTTTCAAAACCTTACAACTAACAAATTGTAATCTTACCTTATAAGAAGTCATATTTGCAATTTATACTCGTAATATGATATTTATGCCTACCTAAAATTTTACTAAGCCAAAGAAAGCGTCTAAAATTTTCACAAGGCGGGAAGCAGGGGAAAATTTTGTGGTTACGCCACTGTTCTTTGTCTTTTTACCGCTCCTTATCATTTTGTCCAACCTTTTGTAAACTCACCGTTATTACATTTAAAAAATTTTGTTATATATTTATATATCTGGTAGTTCGTGATTGAGCACAAATGAGAATAACAAATAATTAATGTTTTTTATTTCCAAACAAATAAAAAGCTCTATTTTAGTAACAAACATGCAAATACAATGTATTTCATTTTCTTGGAAATAAAAAAGGAAACTTTTTAAGTTTATTTAGAAACGACACGCACACGAAAAGTTACAATTTCAATACAGACATGAACATCCGTTACACAAAAATCATTTTACTTTTTCTAGCATGCAATCCCCAATTTTACCGATACTTTAAAGAATATCCCGTTAGCTTTGCTAAATTAGAAGCTCCTAATGTTTCACTAACGTTAAAGCAAAAAGATATTTTCTTTGATGCCCCTCGTTGCTGCGCATTGTCTATGTAAATGTAATGGATTTAAAGGCATTCTTTGTGTGAAATATTCCTGTAATCGACTAAAAGTATTTGTTTCTCTTCACGCCATGTGTACTACGCCCCTGTGTAATTTCCCCCCGAGTTTTCCTGTCTTGCAATTCCGATTATGCTACATTTGCTGCCGTCTTACGACTTCCCACTTCCGGGGGAATAGACGCGTAATATTCCGCTTCAGACGCCGCATTTTCCCCAGGTAAACGATTTCTTTTCTATGTCCGGTAAGATATTGCATTCTTTCATAACGTTTCTATGCTCGAAGAAAAATTAATGACTTGTTTAATGAAATAACGCTCAACTGAAAACACGAAATACAAAAAGCTAAAATGTTGCTTGAACGTAAGTGAAGCGTTTAAAGCATTTTTCGATAAGGAAAATTACAAGAATGCAGTTTAATTATGCAATAAAAAAGAAGTATTTCTTGTGAACGGAACTGCCCGTTATTAATTTTATTTAAATGAAGGCATAGTTATTAAATCAGTGACCGCTAATGGAGGGTGAGCAATGGGGCGACGCTCTGCCAGTTTAAAAACCACCCACATCAAATTTAATTATTTTTCTCTATTTAATTAATTAATTTTTATTTATAAATAAAAAATGTTGTATGTATATTGATAATATCA
This sequence comes from Ctenicera cuprea, assembly GCA_958336395.1. NCBI lineage: Eukaryota > Metazoa > Arthropoda > Insecta > Coleoptera > Elateridae > Ctenicera > Ctenicera cuprea. The sequence goes on from OY284490.1 coordinate 2,706,789, forward strand.
AAACAGTCAAAACGTTGTAGCTAGTACAATATTTAATATTAAATAGCATGGGGTATCGCCATGCTATGGGGCCATCGTTGAGTTGTCCGTAAATTATGGGGGAGAGAGGCGTGGGGATAGCAGGGTCTTAAGTGGTACTTACTGTGACCAGTTTGCACTCAATACAACAAGTAGAAAATATGTTTGAAAACCAGCCGCCGCTGAGATACTGATCATATTCTGCTTCGATAATTGTGTCCAAGGTGGCCCTTGCGTTCAGCTGAAGCTGTAGCCGTTGTGTCAAATGTGGTTATTATATCTAGCTAAATGTGTGACCATTATGTCCAAAGTCGTCGTTTTGTGCACTATGCCAACATAGTCGTGATTTTCAACGTGTTTGTTGCTTCTATCTGAAGGTATTGCCATTGTGTCTACTAGGCCAACATAGTCGTAGTATTCAACTTGTTTGTTGTGTTCATCTGAAGGTACGGCCATTGTGTCTAATGCGGTCATTGTTGCCAGCTTAAGGTTTGGCCATTGTGTCCAAAGTGGCCGTTGTGTCGATTGAGCCAACATAGTTGTTAGGTGGTTCTTGTGTCCATCTGAAGGTATAGCTGTAATGTCCAATATGGCCGTTGGGTCGAGCTAGAGATGTGGGCATTTTAATTAAAGTGGTCATTTTGTCCATTTGAAGGTGTGGCAGTTTTGTCTACTAGACCAATATAGCCGTTGTGTCTAACGTAGCCGTTGTGTCCACCAAAAGGTGTGGCTGTTGTGTCCATTGGGCCAATCACGTCGTTTTATGCAAGGTGGTTGTTGTGTTCACCTGCAGGTGTGACTGTTGGGTCCAAAGTAGGCGTTGTGTACAGCTAAAGTGTGGTCATTGTGTTCAAGATAACCGTTGTGTCTACTAGGTCAATAAAGTCGTTTTGTCCACTAGCTCTATAAAATATTTTTGTCCAACGTAATTGTTGTGTACCTAAAGATTTTACCATTGGGTGAAAAATCGCCCTTGTGTCTAGGTCAATATGCGGCCGCTGTGTCCGCTATGTCAATATAGCCGTTGTGCCGAACTAAAGATGTAGCCGTTGTGTTTAAGGTTGCTGTTGTGTGCCGCTAAAAGTGTAGTTTTTGTGTTCAAGGTAATCGTTATGTCCACTAGGCGAATAAAGTAGTTTTGACCACTAGATCAATAAAGTCTTTTTGTCCAACGTGGGTGTTGTTTTCATCTGAAGATGTTACCGTTGGATCCAACGTAGCCGTTGGGTCCAGCTAATCATGTGGCCGCAGTGTCCGCTAGGCCAATTTAGCCGTTGTGTCTACTTGAAGATGTTACCGTTAGGGTCAAAGGTGGCCGTTGTGTCCAGCTAAAGGTGTAGCCTTTGTGTTTAAGGTGACCGTTGCGTCCACTAGGCCGATAAAGTCTTTTTGGTTGCTGTGTCCATCTGAAGTTGTTACCGTTACCGTTCAGGTAAAAATGCGGCCGCTGTGTCCGCTAGGCCAATTTAGCCGTTGTGTTCAGCTAAAAGGTGTGGGCGTCCAAGGTAGCTGTTGTGTGCAGGTCTCCGCATAGAGGCGCGACGTTGTTGTCACCAGACCAGGGGAGCGCGCAAAGTAGAAGCCTCCCCCTGTGGAACGCGATGTGAATGCAACAATATGTTATGTTTATTGCGTCTGCCTTATTTTATTTAGTAGGGCTTTCATTATTACAATCTACGAGCCGCCACTGTATTAGTTAAAATAAAATCAATGAATCTAAAAACAAACAATATTTTAATGACCCAAAATAATGTAATTAAATTTTGCTAATGTGTTTACTGCTACGGGCATTGTTAAGCTCTTTATTTCTGCTTTCAATGCGCAATATCAACAAATAAACAGAGTTAGTGCCAAATTCCTTTTTATTGATTAAATTACTAAGGGCCTTTAATTTATACAGATCTGGTTCGCATACGTTATACTATAACAGCTAGTGTTTTAGTTATTTGGTTGCATGTTAATAGTTTCATTTATTCAGACATACATGAATAGCATTAATTTGATTGGGAAAAACATAACTGTAAAGCAAGTTATTAAAACTAAATTAAATAGAATGCTGAAGCTGAAATTAATTTAAAAATAACTTGTACATTTCGACAACTGAAATTTGAATTTGTAGTTTAACAAAAATGTCAAAGGCTGAGAGGTGATTACGGCATCGGATTTATACAAAAAGCAAAACGTATCAGCTGAAAATGAGTTTCTAAATGGGTTCATTCAGAACAGAAATGTGCCTCTGAATGTGAACATTAACAGCTAGAATCGAAGGCGCATTTCAGCAGGTACTCTGAGTAACCGAGTTTACAAACAAAATTGCATTTATATTCTGTTCTGAATTAACTTTAACTAGTTTTCTGGGTGTTATTTTTTTTTCACTCAACGTTATAGTTTTAATTATCAAATTTCGAGCAAGAAATAGATACCCTGCAGCAAGCTTTATAATTATACCGCTGCATACTTAATTATATGCAAAAACATTTTGCATGCAAAGTGATTTGTCATACTTAACCCACAGCCTTCCATATACATTTGACCCACATTTGAAGATGGGTTTTTATTACGCAATGCAAAGTATTGTTTTAATAGATTCACTAAATAAGTCATACTAAGAATTAATTGACATAGTCCTAGTTTTAACTGATGTGTCAAATTATTTTGTTAATTCAAATAACCGTAAATAGGACGCAACATTATCTTTTTATTTTTACAGACAAATAAGCAACGAAATAATTAGGACTAGGAATTTACCGATTAGTGATTTTAGTCACTGGCCGAATACCAAATATTCGCGTCTTTGACGGCCTAATAATATATATTCGGCCAAACAATGCGTTTAATACTTCGCAAAGTACTGAATATTAGGCAAACTATTTGATCCAGTGCCAAATACTAGGCCTGCTAATCTGCCAAATGCTGAATATTAGCCAATTCGAGCATAAACACCAAATACTATCCCAATGTTTGACCAATTGTGAAACATTAAACCAGCTAATCGGCTAAGAACTGGTTATTAGCCAACTAAAGTCAAATATTCGGCCAAATATCGAATATTAAACCAATTACCTAACCAAGTACCGAGTATTAAGCCGGCTAATCGGTTAAGTATCGAATATTAGCCAATTAACGCTAAATATTCTGCCAATTATTTGTCCCAGGTGCCAAATAGTAGAGGCCAGCGAATCGGTTAACTACCGAATATTAGCCAACTAATGCTATTCTATTTTGCCAATTATTTCTCCAAGTGCTAAATATTAGGCTAAGTACCAAAAATTAGCCAACTCCAGCCAAAGATTCGACCAGCTAATCGTTTAAGTACGAAAAATTACCTAGGTCGAGCCACACATTCAACCATGTGCCGAATATTATGCCAATTTTGACCAATTGCCAAATATTATACCGGCTTATGGGCTAGGTATTAAATATTAGCCAATTCGAACCACATATTTGGCCAAGTACCAATGATTACATGAATTAGTTGATCAAGTGCCAAAATAGAGCAGATAATCGGCGCAGTAGGAAAATTAGCCAACTCGAACCAAATATTTAGCCAAAAGCAGAAAATTATGCCAATTTTTACCAAATGCCACATATTTTGTAAAACGAATGGGCTAGGTACCAAAAATTAGCTAACTCGAGTCAAATATTCAAAGTGCCGAAAATTGAGCCAAGTTTTATTAACTGCCAAATAATAAACCAACTAAATGGGCTATGTATCAAATATTAGCCAATTAGAGTAACATATTGGGCCTAGTACCGAAGACCTAGACCAATAATTTCATCAAGTGCCAAATATTAGACCAGCTAATGGGTTAAGTAACGAAAATTAGCTAACTTGAGGCAAATAATTAGCCAGGTACCAAAAATTATGCCAATTTTGACAAAGTGACAAATACTAAACCAGCTAATGGGATAAGTATTGAATATTAAACAACTCGAGCCAAATATTAAACCAAGTGCCGAAAACTACGCCAATTTTGATCATGTGCCAAATATTAGACCAGCTTATTGGCTAAGTACTGAAAATTAGCCAACTAGTACCATATATTTAGCCAAATGCTAAACATTTTGCTAAATTTGACCAAGTGCCAAATATTAGACCAGCTAATGGGTTAAGTATCGAATATTAGCCAATTCGGCTAAAATAGTAGGCTAAGTGTGGAATATTAGACCAATTATTTGATGAAGTGCCAAATATTGACCGGCTAATTAGCTAAGTACCGAAAATTAGCCACCTCACGCCAAATATTTAGCCAAGTGCCGAAAATAATTCCAATATTTAATCAAGTGCCAAATATTAACCCAACTAATCCGTCGACTACTGAAAAGTAGCCAACTCAAAACAAACATTAGTTCAAGTACCGAATAGTAAGCCAAATTGCCAAATATTAAGCGAGCTAATCGGCTGAGTACTGAAAATTAGCCAACTCGAGTCAATTATTCGTCCGAATACTTACTGGTTATACATGATGCGTGCACTAGTTGCGTCACATAAGCAGTTTGGTTATCGGAATTACAACTTTGCTTCAATGTAATTTAATGTTTATTATATTATCAAATTATGAAATTTAGTATTGTTTTCATTTAATGTATAAAATGCCAAATATTTGGCTGAGTCGATAAAATATTCGGCTTAATCGAATATTCGGTAAACTCCAAAAAATTGCTGAATATTAAACCCATCGAATATTCGGTGCATCCCTAATTACGACCATCATTAATCTAATAATTAAAGCATTTTTAAAAACAGTAGCTATTTACACATATTCGAAGTGCACACCCCTTTCACGTTACTTGTAGTGTTTGCCTGATCTGTTCTAAATAAAATCGGTAAAAGAATTTTCCGCATCGTTTCTCAATGCAATTTAATTATGATAGCATGCCTAACATTCCTACCTACTTTAATAAACGAGAGAAAATTAAAATTCTTAGCACTTTTTCTATGACCTAGCTTTTTTTTACAAGTTTTTACATCATTTGATCTTAACGTTAATAAAATGCGAATTATCTAGATTATCTATTTTTCTAGAGTTAAAGTTGATTGCTTAAATCAGTGAATGTACTTTTCGAAATACTAATAAATTTCAAAAAATATATTACCTATGTAAGTAGTTACAATAAATATATCAAAACAACATGCTTAAAAATATTTCACTAAAGTTTCATTAAATTAAATCAAACAACGAAATGAACAAAATTGGCACAAAAAGCGAAAATTCAGTGCTCAAAAGCTGAAATTTATATTTAACCATATTTTAAATTTTAGGTGGGAGATTGTAAAGTTAACTAAAGTTTTAAATTAAAGCTAAACGTGATGTTAATTCAACAGCTAAAAAATATCTAATATTTCATTACTTTCCCATTGTTCTAGTATACAGGGTGTTCTCAAAATAATGGAACACAGCTTAAGAAGGACTTCCTTACTTGACAACAGTTCGATTAAATCAAATACACCTTACTCCAAAATTGCTTCCTTACGGTGTTACAGCTTTCCCAACAGTGGAACAGTCAAGTCACGCTTTAATTAATATTTGGCTTTTTTTAATAAAACTTTTATGGACGGTTTACTATTGATGATTTAAATTTGCGATGTTTATAGAAGCTTTTTGCGTTGCTTTAGTGTGTAGAATTTACCCGCAAAGTTTGTTCAAACTATGTCAGTATTTTAAGGAAACATTTACGCCGCTATTCCATTTTAGGGAGGCGGTAACTCCGTACGGAAGCAGTTTTGGGCTACTGTATTTTAATCAAGGTAAAAAGGGCTACAATCTCCGGTAAGGTAATTTTTTCTTAAAACATAAATATTAATAGTTATTTATTACACTAGACGATAAAGAGATATTTTATCGACAAGTGAAAGAGGCTAGTTCACGAGCGACGAAGGAGCGAGTGGACTGTCTTTCACAAGTCGATAAAGACTCTTTATCGTCGTGTACAATATACTATTTTATTTTGTACTTAATGTTAAATAATAATCAATAATTTATTTCTATATTAAAATGTCAATTCGCACAGATATTTGATAGTAATTGTTGCGATCGCGTCAGCAATGATCGTTGTTTTGTTAGTCTGTTTACTTGTGTCAACATTCAAAAATTTTCACGAAATTATTTTGCCTGTGTAAAAACATATGGATATTGAAGCTACAGTGAAAGAAGAAATGGCTAAATTGTTGCCTGAGAAGTCCAAAGAATCATATGAGAGAGAGAGTATGAGAGTATCATCAGATAAGTTACCTTCAATGTAATAATTTAAATTTGTGTTATATTATGCACGAATGTATTATAAATAAAGTGTAGATAATATTCTACTGTATCTACAGTTGATGTTAAAATGTTTCTTTATCTACTAAAAATGAACGCATAAAGCCTACTTTTAACATTAAGTACAAAATAAAAACAATTTACAATGCTTAGTTGTTAATTGTTTAAAAATGTTAAATCTGAGCACTTATTATTAAAATAACAAGTCGGGCAACTATGATAATCTCCACGAACTAATCATCGACATGTCGCGCTTGTTCCATAGCCGACTGCAACTTAGTTTTTTTTTATAGCTCTGTATAACTTCTGAAAACCAAAATAACTTGTTTATTACGTTTCATGTATTTAAAAATATTATACAAGGTGTTTCAGAACATATGTTGAGTTCTGAAAAATTGCCGGTTATGGTCGTTTAAAACAAATACAAATTTCACAAATTACGCTTCAAAACAATAACAAATTTAATAAAACATTGACGGAAAAAGTTATAATAACTGCTCAAAATTCCCACCTGCGACTTGACTACATATTTGAGGACGATAAAATAAGGAGCTTCTCGCATTTGTTAATTGTTAAAAAATGTTGAATAATATAAGCAATTACAGTAAAATAATAAACCGGGCAGCTATGATAAGCTCCACGATTTACAAACAATTATCGACATGCCGCGCTTGTTTCATAGCCAACATCGATTTTTTTGATCGTTCTGTATGATAATGATAATATTAAGATTGCATAATTATAAATATATAGTATTTAAGATCAAGTAAAATAAACAAATACACCGCCATCACACCAAAATATTATTTAATCCTTACAGCGAAATTTATCCACAGATGCTCGGTTTTCTTTGCAATCTTTGCCAAGTTTCAAGATTGGCAAGCAACCTTTGATGTGTATTATGGATCTACATTTCTCTTATTACAAAAATGCTTGCTATCATATTTGAAATGGGGAATGGCAATGGTACATGCGTCAAAATGAAAGAGTTTCAGTGTGAGAACGATACATATATTTTTTACATTTGTCGTTGTCTGGTTCGTAAAAGGGCTGCTTTTGTTCTCTCCAGAAGTCTCTATTTTTATTAATTTAAAAATTTCAGTTAAAACTTTATGAAATAAACCGTCTGATTATTATGTTTTATGCCGACACCGTCTCATACGGCCTTAACATTTCGAAAGCAGCGACCTCACCTCACCTCACAAAGCAAAACGAATATTCATTCTTACGTGAAAACCTGTGCTGTATAATAATAAGCTTGCACAACAAATGAAGCAAATATTGATCTGAACATTAGCAAGGTGAGGTCAGACAGAACAAGCAGTAAAGTAGCCCCACATGGTCATTGGCTCCCTGCCGACGCTCCCCAATCTCTATTACGCGGCTAGCAAATTGCACATTTTACGGCTTCATCGTGGTCCTTTACCTTCGTTTCTTGATCTGCTACACAGGCTCTCTACCTTGGAAAACTCGTCGTATACCCCTTCCACTTAGCACTTAGACGACTTTTACAAGTTTATAATTGGATCTCTAACTTGTTTCCAGCCAATTCGTTCTCTTTAATTTAATAGGATTAGCAGATTGCTATGGGTGCCCCTCATTTTGCACAGGCCGACTTTTGAGGCGTCTAGACCAAGCTTTTAAAATCGTATATGTTATCGAATAGCTACGACTGTGTAGCAAGTCGTTTTGGTTTTTATCAGCAGCGTAACAGAGTTCAAAATACTACTTCTTTATTTTTTTTTTATTTTTTTAAGAATCATGAAGCCGTGCGTGAGCACGACCCCACCCCCTTACCCGGACTCAGCACACTCAGTGCTATACACCGGTCTAACATGCACCCCACCCCTGAAGACATGCAATCCAACATACACACCTACATACACCATCCATGGACCCGTCGGATTTAACTTGTTCAGAAAAATTAGCGACGAGCAGTGGACTCGAACCAACTGCCATTGGGAGTCTAGTTTCAAAGCCTGGGACTTTAACCACTAGACCACCCGCCGGCCCTCTTTATTTGTGATTTTTGTATTCAACAATATGTAGAATATATTTTTAAATACAAGGACTTAATTTCCGATATGTGAAATTCATTTCTGATATGCGCAATATTGTTCTGATATCTGAAAATAAATTACGATATCTAATTTGAAAGTTTCTTTGGATACATGAATCCCCACTTGGTCCGCCCCTTATCTCTCTTCCTTGTCACACTCAGTTGCTCATGCATTATGCACGGAATGTATTTCTTCCGCCAGAAATTACTTTCACATATCACAAATGATCCCATATTGCAAATTCATTCAACTAATAATATAGGCGTACCTAATTTTTTACGAACGATTAATATTAATAATAAACATGATCACAATAAAACTTGGCTATTTAATTATTACTGGAAATTCTGTACATCATATTTTTAGAACCATAGCAGTCATACTTAAAATGCTCATCTATATTCTTTTATAAATATGACCCCATATTTTTAAAAATATGACTCCATAATTTAAAAAGTGATTCATATTTTTAAAGATATGAACCTATATTTAAAAGAGGTGATACCATAGCTTAAAAACTATGACCATCTATTTTTAAAATTTGACATTATTTTAAGAATATAACAATGTTGTCATGGGTCATATTTGTAAAAATATGTGGACGTATTTGATGATATTTTTAGAAATTGTGGATTTGTTATTCCCAAATGAACATTTTTAGTATGACTGCCATATTTGTATATAGATGATATTTTTAAATACAAAATTTGCAGTATGACTGCAGTATTCTTTTAAGTGATGTTTTTAAATCCTAATAACTTTCTAGTATCATTGTAAAATTTTGATATTTAGCGATTTTTAGTCCAATAATTGTCAAGTGTATATATTAGCAATTACTGATCATCTGTTGCAAGATTTCCAAAGTCATATTAATAAATGCATATTGTTTTGGCATTAAATATTTTTACAATCAGAAATAATAAAAATGATACTGTAAATTGCTACAACATACATCACTCTAAACCTGGAGATATACTTTAGATTCCTATCAATATTATTATCTTCAAGCTTTAATTTTAAATATCGATTGCGTTTTTTGGTACCCTAAATTAGTTTCTGATATCAGAAATTAATTCATGATATCAAAACTTTTTGAAGTGACAAATTCATTTTTGACGTCAAAAATTCATTTTATAAAGCGCACTCTTGTGGCGACGAGGTCAAATAACTTGGTGTCGCGACCGTTCAAAACTTCGCTACTACGCCAGTTGCGGTGTTAAAAGCATTTTCCGACGTTAAAAACGTAACGCAACAAATATATTTTGGCACCAAAAACTAGTTTTGGATGTCGAAGAACCATTACGACGCGACGTCAAAGAAAACCTGCTGTGGCGTCATAAATTTGTTTCCTAACGTCAAAAAATTCTCAATAAATATTTAATGTTAATTCTCCATGCGATTCAAATTGTACAATATGCTTTAAATTTAATTAAATAAGATAATAACAAGATAATGTAATTAAACCAGAAATTTTAGCTCATTTAAACTTGGTTTCTACAAAAACTAACTAATGTTCATTAATTATAACTAACTCGCATTACAATGTTTGTTTCATTAAAATATTACTCCGTTAATTAAATTTCATCCGCACATTAAACGTTCAGCTCTTTTTATTTCGTTAGTGAATTTAAAATAACAAAGGGCTTGAAATTGTAATAACTATGAAGTTTAATGACATTAAAAGAATCCAACAGGAATGTGGAACGAGCGAATTAAATATGAATGGCCGACAGGTAAATCGTACAGTATAACAGACCTATTTGCTTTATGAGTAGACAAATCGATGAAGGTAAAATATTTTTTTGTCTAGGAATGAGCGAGGTCACGCTATTTTGCGACATAGGCGTAACTGTAATAGCGTTAGCAGTACAAAGGCGACGCGTTTTTACCTTTGCTAATAAAGTAATAGCTAAAGCTCAAATTTACATGTGTTTGTAATTCTTTTCACTATGTAACTTCAAAGTGCACCTTGATGTGAATAAATTAACTCGCATATTTTTAGTTTCCGTTATGTTTTGGTGAATATTTTGCATGCGCATGCAAATTTTCCTGCAGTGGCGTAGCAGTCGCATCTGTAAATGCAATAATTTTGAATTGATTGCATTCTAGTCTCCAAGTGACTTTGAAAATTCATTTTTCAAGGTCAGTTCTAAATAATTTCCTTTCCACTGGTCTCAAAATAGCCCCGTGACCTTGAAAATAGATGCGTTGCTTCAATACCTTCACAGTGGCATAAAGTAATTTATTCGTGGTGTTGATGTACGATTAAAAAAAAATGTGTGCCGAGTATGCAAGTTCTAAGTGAAACGTCTTAGCGTGTTCTCACTGAAAGCGTTTTCCCCTTTAAACCTTAAGACATTTATTATCTCTTTACTGCAAAGACGGCACTTGCACTAGCAAAAATTGCATTTGTGTTAAAGAAGGTGTAGCAAAGGGTAAAGTAGACGAGGATAATATTGATGAAATTTGATTTCTTTGTAAGTATCTTGTCCGTCTGTTGGTACTTCTTAACTTAAATTTTTTTTATTTTGTGGCATTTTTTACAACTGAATGTTTATTGCAATATGAAATTGAATTAATGTTCTGCACGATTACGTTTGTTAAACAAATATTGGCATCAGGTAAATGAGTTCATGTTACAGCAAGATAACATTATACGTACAATTGTTACTCTTCCAACGCCCAGCGACGTTAGTTTTGCAGCGCGACTATACGTGGTATAGGGCTTCAAGTGGGAAAAAAATTTAAAATAAAGTGAATAAGTGAACATTTATTTTGGACGAAGTGAATTAAAAGTGACTGGAAGTGAAGATCAAACCAAACTATATTATTTGTTATACGTGGTACGTAAACTATCATCCAGGTTCGTGATGTAAAACTTTAATAAAACAATAGTATATATTTGTTAATTATATCCCATATACCACAAGATACATTATGGACATCCGATTAAGGTCCAAAAAACATCCGTATGTCCATGGACCTAAAATGGATATGAATATTTGGATGTCATTACATTTTTCTTGTAATAATTGTTGCAAGAAGGTTAAAAAGTTGGCTAAAGCGCGCAAAAAAAGAGATAAGTTCAATAAAAAAAAAATCAAGTGCTTGAATATACAGGGTGTAACAGACCACCCACACACTATCTTTTACGGCTAAACCATTAAACCTACATGAATGGGATAAAAATATTATTATATAAATCATGCCAGAGGTATTCAGCGAAAATGTTTATAAAATTTTTGAGGTTTTGGAAAGATAGTTTTGAGGGGGGCTAGGGGGGTTTCTCGAAATTTTCAAACACGAAGGTGGGGCAACTCATGCCTCATTTAAAAGGTCTTTTTACACCTAACAACTTAAAAAAAAGAAAATATCGAGAGCTCAAACCGTTTCAAAATGGCGGCCAACTATATCAAAAAAGCGGCTATTACATAAACCTTTTCCCAACCGCACATGAAATATTGTACCAAGAAAATTAATACTGATTTGTAAAACCCATTAAATTAGCTTTCCAACGATGTACCGCATGAGGACAAAAATAAATGTTAGTACCCCCTCTCCTCCTCAAAAGAGTGGGAACATTTAAAAGATATTATCTCAAAAATCTTAAAAAGGACGGGGGTCAAGTGATAACTCATTTTAAAAGTCCTATTAAACTGAACAATTTTTGTATTAAATTTGTTTCAATATCTCTCACCGTTACAAAATGGCGGCTCAATTTATAAGAAATTATTTCCTACTATCGGATGAATCGCTCCCCCTACCGCACCTAAGGTAGTGAAACAGAAATTTTGTTGCTGGGTAATAAAGTCTGTTCACATAACATTTAAATTCACGTGCGAATTGGAGTTGGACAACTCAACATCGCACTCGCACTAAACCTTTATTATTAAATACTTAAGTTGATTTTGTAAATAGTTAACGCTCATTATTCGTTCGATTTGACGTGTTTGTGAGTTACTGTTTAGAGAATGAGTGCTCGCTGTTGGAGATATAACTCCACACATGGACACTGTTTACGCTGTTAGCTTTGCGCAACACCAAAAGACCCATTAACGTACACAACAAGACGTCGCCGTACCGAGTCATTTTTCTTTTCTGGAATTTAGATTTTATTCAAATAGGAAAATTCCAGTGGCAACTCTGCTTTTGCAACCACGTTTTTTTGAGGCAGACAAGGCTTACCCCATTCTTTTAGTCTTAAGTCATTATAACTTTAACTCGTAACAATATAATATTAATATGGAACTTGGTAATGCATACAAATCCGGATTTTGTGGACACAAACTCGTAAATGTACATTTTCTGATAATAATCTCGGGATGGTACTGCACAAAAAACAAGTAGATGGTTGAGTGATGAGTAAACCTTTCATAATAATTCATAAGTTTTATATTTTATATCTAAATCATTAATATTTTATGATGCATAGCTCCAGTTTTATTTAGCTTCGCCATTATGTACAAAAAATAGATATAATTGCTTTAGAACAACTGATACGTGTATTTTTAATATCAAAACTATATTCCTGTAGTAAACAAATTAATGTGTATCTATCTGTATGTTATACATATTATCAACAAAATCTTTTTTTACAGCATTGATGGAATTTTGGCCTAGAGGGCAGCGTCATCAATCAAGATGCATCTTAAAAACTACTGATAGCAAGCAACGGGAAAACTTTGAACGCAGCGCTCAAAAATGTTGAGTGATCGCGTAAACGGATATGAAGCTACCTTTACGTCAACGCGAAATTTTCCGCATCCTGAATTTTCTCCTGCATACTTTCATTGTGAAAATTGCGAATGCAGGTAAGATATTGTTAAGTTAGTTTGAGCATTTTAGGCTGCACCGCATCACATTGCTTGACAAGTGGCTGCTATTCTCGCAGACATGTTCTCCTATTACAACGATCACCTGTTTAAAGCGACTTGTTTAGTAGTAGTTTGGCAAGGTTTGTTTGTAAACTATGGCTATTAAGTTCCCCCACTGTTAAAGTTTAATAATATAACCCTTCATCAACGGTGTCATCGATCGGGGAAGATTGACGCAACTGTTCGTAGTTATACTGCACTAATAATAGTAAAGCCTATTTCAAGTAAAATCGACGTGCATGTAATTTCCAAACAACGTAAGTAAGCTCGACGTAGCATACAATCCACAAGTAAATTATTATACATAGATCGAATTATTAATTTGCATGTTTATCTAAAACCGTGCCTCGTTTGGTGTAATACAGTTTTACTCTTTTTTAGTGGTGTAATTTTCTAAAAATAAACGTAAAATTTACGTGTTATAAAAATATTTCCGAGAAACTAATAATAATTAAAAATATCTTACGTCATACTTAGATCTGCGTTGTAAACATACATATATGAATTAAATATATCTAAGATATTTTTAATCACTTAAAAATTGTATCAGATATTTTCTATTCATCTATTCGGTAACATCACAAAGATATTTTAACACGTTGATCGCCCAATGGTGAGAAAAATGGGGGTCGCTGGGGCCCAAATTGTATTCGCTATATTTTTTATATAGCTCTTTAGTAAAATACTATTTGAGCACAAATTTGCTCAAAAAGCATTTTCTAGTGCTAATTTTGAAAAAAAATGTCTTAGGTACAGCATCTGTGCCTCGGGGCCTGTAACTATAAGTTTTTCCAGTTTAGGCCGGAAGGCACAAATGTCGTGCCTGAATATGCAGGTCCTTGCAAGTTGATTCCTATTGGAGTGCATCACAGGTGGTTTGTACTCAGTGCTCAGTGCATCATTTCTGTATACCTTGTTTCTTTGAGAGGCACAGAGTCACAAAGTAATATTAGGTTTAGTTTATTTATTGCCTTTATTTACCTTTTTATAATAACCTTAAGTTCAATTTTGTACGCTTCAAATATTATATACCTATCACCGTAATGTTACGTTTAGTTTACTTGTAATCTTTATTTACCTTTTTATAATAAACTTAAGTTTGATTTTGAAAGCTGCAAATATTATATACCCATCACACCCGTCCGTTCTAAATAAAGGGAAATATGTGGAAACGTTATTTTAGATAATACCCTAATATCAGGTTTATTATTATCACTAGAAAACAAAATTAATACGCCTTGTATTAAATAAATAACGAGTTTCCATAACAAGTCCTCTAGAACACAAAAGAAAAAAAATTCCTGGGGCAAAACGATATTAGGGTCCCCCAGGCCCCTCTATTTCAGTATCCGTATAAATACACAGCATTCCCGGCACTACGGCTGTGCCAGCAGGCTCAAACGCATATGAAGCACCAAGGCACAGACCGTGTGTCTTGTGGCCCTACTGAAAATAAATGCATGGCACACCAGGTGTGCCATATGGCGATTAACGTGTTAAAATAGATAAAATTGCTTTAGATATTTTAAAATTACTTTACCTCAAAACATTTTAGATATTTTAAAATAAAGAAATTGTCACACATCAAGATATTTAAAAATTACCGCGATCTATAAGGTTTGCATTACCGCTAAGTCATACTACATTTAGGAATGTGGATTTTTGTGCCATGGCTGTCAGCGGTGTTAGTTGCACTTTGTTGTCGGATGTAATTTTAAAACTTACCGGACGTACAAGCTTTATAGACGGTAATAATTTCCAGATGTCTCAGATATTCTACAATTTCTGTATTTAATAATATCTAAGATATTTTTAAGTAGAATAATTTTTAAATATCTAAGGTGTTGAACAATTAGATTCATTTTAAAATATCTATAATATCAACTAAAATATCTTTCAGATATTCTCAAATAATTGAATTAGAAATTTATTTAATTAATTATAATTATCTGATATTTTCAATTATTTAAATTAATCTTAGATACTTGATATAATTTTATAATAAAAAATACTTTAGACATTTTGAATAATATTAATTGACACCATCTCAGATAATTTAAAATCAATGTGATTTCATAATATCTCAGATACTTATAAAAGAATTATCAAATATGTAAATTGTTCGGATATTACCGCCATCTATATGGTTTGAACTACCGGTGAGACAAACTATATTTGGCAGCATTGCCTGGTCGTACATAACTTTATTTCAACTAAATCAGTTTGATGCCATGACTATGCGCGGCGTCAGCTGCCCACCGTAATTTAAAAACCTATCGAACGCACAAATACCAAAAATATTTCAAATTAAAAATTGTTTTAAAATCTATGGTATTTTTAATTACAGAAATATTCAAAACATCTACTATAAATTTAATTAATTAAAAATATCTATCAGATATTCCCAAATAAATAAATTCGAAATATCTTAGATCTATTTTAAAATTTGGTGAGATTCGTTCAAGTGAAATATTACTTTCGATGTTTTTAATACGCTTTAGTAAAATAAATTAATTATAAATAGCTGAGATGTTTTTAATCGTTCCGAACTACCACTTAACGTAGTGATGAAAAATAATAAATACTTGTAAGTCATTTATTTACAAATATTTCATAAATATTTTTTTATAATAAAACTATGGAAATTTTGCGAAATAATAACAATAGTCAAGATATTATTAATTTATGATATTTTTAAATAAAATACAATATTTTCGAGCTGTTTAAAATTCCAGTACCTTAAAATTAATAAAAAATACCACGGTCGTGTTTTAAAATAATTAAAAATATCTCGGATAGTTTTTTAAGAACCCAAATTAAAAATATCTCAGAGATATTTAAAATTTTTGTGAATATCGAACCTAGTTCTAAATAATTTAAAATATCTAAGATATTTCTAATTATTCAACAATTTCTAATTTTGGTATATACATAGTTTTTAAAGAGATCGTTTGTGGTGTTTGTTTACAACCGTATTGCAATCGTCGTTGACATTAGAATTTATACAAAAGAAACTGTACCTGAACACTCACTTACTCACTGGAAATACCATCGTTTTTCTATGAAAAATTAATGAGAGAGCCAAATTGGATTACTAAAGCACATCTTAAATGCTGTAAACGAAATTGAATTGCCGCTTATTCAGAAAAGTATAAAAGCTCTCATTTTCATTACTAAATTACAGCATTTTGCTTCTTAAGGATATAAAGACTTTGGGGTATTTACTTATCTTCTTGATTAATTATTAACGAAATACTTTGTAATTACGAAACTTTCAGTTAAAGTACCGGATTTTCTTGTTTTGCTTGATGTAGGTTTAATAATTATCGAAATTTGCGAACCTTAATTTTCATACCTAGAAATTGATTAATATCACAGGCAGTATAGACAAATAAATTAAATTCACCTGTGATTGATGATCGGTTCGTATCGTGAACAGTGTTTCATAATATCCTAATGGCAAAGATATTAATCGTTCATCGATATATTTTCCTTTAACTTTTTCCACAAAATATTTGACAGTAATTGGATTTTTGCTTATATATAAAAAAAAGTTTAGAGAAGAAAATTTTGCGAAGTAATAGTGTCACTTTTATACGTCGTCAGTATAAAATTTAATAACTTTAGAATCTCGTGTTGGAGTTTTTGTTGAGTTACGCGACATAAATGTTAAATGCGAAAAATAATTTTATTTAAAAAATCAACCAAAATTAGTACAAACTTAATTGTATAAATTTTTTTTCAATATCGTATAAGCTTTTTCTAAATAATTTTAATGTTCAAATGGGTCTGATGTGAATTTAAAATTAACGCAGTATTTAATTCTAAATGTTAGCATAAAAATAAAAAATATACGTCTCCACCTTGGATGGTAGTAATTACTTAAGTAATATTATTTTCTTCAGCGATGACTTCAGGAAAAAAAATTCTAAAATTTTCAGAGCGCAACTAGTAGAGATCTTTAAAAATCTCATCTCAATAGCATGGTTAACAAAAAAAGGGACATAAGAAGCATTGAACATGTAATTTAATTTTCAAATAATATTTTATACGAACTCCACTCCCTCACAAATTATGAAATTAATGTTGTTTTGATAACATTGTGTATGTATAAGTATAATTCAATACAATAGTGTACTTGAATTTATGTTTAAATTGCTCATCTTCAACGGGGGCTGCTTTGCAGTCCCCAATTGATTGAAATGACTGTGGACAGACTAGTTTTAAATTATAAAATTAAGAAACGAACGTTTTATAGCGGAAATACCTACAACATATTGCTGATAACAGTTACTTCCGATTAGTACATTTTGTAGAATTTACAAAGGCTACAACTGTGTGTTCCTCTGCTTACATACATGTGATCCTAATACAGGAGCAAAACCATTTGGTGCTAAAACCTCGTAAGTGCAGGTTGTTTGCTGCGCGTGCCTGCGTTCCTTGTTTGCTTGCCATGCACGCTGTGGTTGGTTATTTATTTATATTAATTATGTTTTGCTAATTCTACTTTCAGTAGAGTGACTACTTATTAGTTTTACCTGAGAAGAATTACCCTCCTTGGCTGCTTATTGTGTATGGTTAGTTTGTTATACGTATGTTAGTGGCACAACTAACGTTTTAATATACTTTTTTTAAATTAATTTCTGTAAGAAGAATAGAAATAAATCGCAATGATATCCCCAAATTGAATTGATAACCTATTTGTTTAAAAATATTTACAGTATTATTTGCTGTTAATAAATAATTAATGATTAAACGAACTTACCTGAAGTGAAGTTCGGTCATAATTATATGACCGCCTTTTTACGTAATAATCAGTTGAAGTCATGATCATGTAGAAAAAAGGCGGAAAATGTAATACAACAGATTGAAAATTATTGTGGTGGACATGAAATAAATATTCCTTAAAACGTGTATGTTTATATATTAATATGTAACAATATAATGATAATTATAATTGTATTGTATTATAGTACAATTTTATCAACCTGGAAATACGAGAAAATATCAACTTCTACATATTTTATGTGAGCCTGATACAAGTACACAGTTGTGAAGACTTGGATCTGACAACGTGACACTGTTGTGGCATGTTTCCGCTATCTCCCTCCCTTTTCCTTCCCTTCTTTGCTATCTATGTTCTTTGCTATTGTTTTTATCCGGAAAGCTTTCTTCCAATACTCGAAATTTTGTTGTAGTAATTATATTACGCTCTTTGTTTAAATATCTAATTAACTGTTATTAACTGATGGCATAAAAATTTCTCATGGATCAAAAACACACAAACAAACGGAAAATATTAGCTTGGCCGTTACGTTTGTTTTGTTATCGTAACAGTATATGCAAATTTTGTTCCGATTAATTTTCATATCGCACGTACAAGCATAATGAACTCCTCCCAAAGACAGTCGTATTTATAATTATAATAATAAGGAAGTGCAGTACAAACGCGGTTGTTGCAATTATAGAGCGTAACAACGAAGTCTTGAGCTCTCGACCGAAAACATTTTTATTTTCAAGGTTAATTTACAGGCGCGACCCCTAAAATTTAAGAATATATTTTTAATTGATACAAATATCTCTAAAACAGGTTAATGTCCTTAGGAGCGGCTAACTATCAAAAATCTTACACATAAGACTTTTGATGCCATCAAAAGGTCAGGTCATGTTTCTACCATACCAACAATTAACGGGTGTAGGTCACAACCGCCACAGTGTATTTTCTTCAATTCAATGATGGTCATAAACCCCCCTTCAGTGGAGTAACTACGGGGGTTCCGCGGGTTCCACGGAACCAGGGCCCGTGAGTCGTGGGCACGCCAAGGGCACGTCAGTTGTAACGCTTTTTTCTTCAACATAAGCAAATTGTTAGTTTTTTGTTCCAAGCCAAACAATTTTTTTTCAACGGCTGCCTTTCGGCTAATATCTCGATATATATAAATCGGTAGGTTGACAATGTTAGGTTATAAGCCTGTTACGTCTCCTTGCTCTAATTTTGATTTCTCCATCGTTTTGGGAGTCTGCCTATTGCGCCTAACTCTCTAACGTCTAACTCTCGGCCGGTATTGTAATTCTTACTATTCTTACTCTGTATTGTATTCTTTCATTGTTGTCAAAATTTTTTATCTCGTTTCTTATTTTGTCGAGCCTTGTATATCCTGCTATAGAACGTAGCATTTTTGTTTCAGCACTTTGTAACTGTTAATGGACATTGAGGCCCTTGGCTTGATCCAATTCACTCCGGGTTTGGCTTATTTGCTATGTTTCGGAGGGTAGTGGGGCCCTTTAACCATTACGCCCCCTTAGTTTACGCCAAACCCTTGGCTTTACATTCACTCGTCCATTTGCTCATCCATCTACACTTTTGAGGGAACTTTCAACCCCTCTAACGACGACCAAGTTAATAGCTTGACCGCCGGGACCGACTGTTTTACGTGCCCATCCGCCAGCACGAGGCGCCGTGTTTTGCGCAGCTTTGGGACACCCAACCAGATACCGACCACGAAGAACATTGCTGCACTGCCGTGATCGCAAGTGAATGGCCATCCTACCCGCGCCAACCCGGGACCCATTTCTTTAGTGTTCTTTTTATTGTTCCGTTTCTGTAGTTAAATCGTTCTATTTTATGATGTATCTCTACTTCTTCATGGTAGGAGAGTCTGCAGCACAGGAAATTAAATTGATTTACCTGCTCAATACTTTTGTTTTCTAGTATTATTTTTGCTCTTACTGGATCTATTCCGCGGTACTGGTAAGTAATAATTATGTCCCACACTTTTTTTTTTATATTTCACCTAGGCGACAATATTAGTGAGTAGGTAATAAGACAGTATTTTCCTCTAAGTAGCCGTGCTGAACAGCCGGACGAGCGTGGGGGTACGTTATCATGGCAACCATCTTGTTGTTAGATACGGTTTGAAAGACCGCTGTAATCGCTTTCATAATAAGTAGGTACATAAATCGGGTGCCGCAAAACGAAAACATAAATTAGAAAGTGCTAAAGATGAGCTGTAATTTAGTTCGTGCCCCACTCCGCTAATTTGTGTGGCGCCTTCTATGAATTTTTGAAAATCTAAAATTCATGCACCTTTGTTTGATAGATGGGGTATGATAAAAAATTCATTTCACGCTAAATTGCTCATGAGTGATCATAGAATAAAAGTCATTATTTAATTTTTAGGTGCATTAATATTTAAGGGAATTAATTTTCCCCCTCGTACTAATATTTTGGGGGACGAATTTGACCTTTCGTGTATGTGTCCAGTTAACACTTAAAATACTCGTGAGAACATGATATGTTGTTATATCTAAAGTGTAGAAAAGTCCAGGCGAAGTGCTTTGCTCATTTTTCTTCGCTGTAACATCAATGCTTTATTGGCAACCCTAATAATGGCAGAAGTTATTAAATTGGTCTCTTTCAACGTGCGGCAAAAGCCGCGGGTACAGCTAGTAACAAATAACACACGAACGATTCCATTACATAACAGTTTCTGACATGAACTGCTCACACTGACGACTTTGTTGATTTTTAAAGCTAGGTGTATTATTAACAACACTTTGCTTCGTATTAGCAATTTGGGGATATCTAAATCCATTATGATCAGTGGAATGTTGTATTGTAGTTGGAAGATCCTATTTCTAGTACAGAAAAACTTACTATTAGCTCAGAAACTCAATTTTAAGTATCATCTACACGGATATTCGTAAATAATAAAATGAAAAAATTATGAGATGGGTAGTAATAGTTCGCTAGAATTTAATTCCAAACGATCCTGAGAAATAAATAATGTTATGTAATCCAACAAACAACATTTTGTTAAAAACATTTAAACAAACTCAGACGGGATCCGGATTGTGTGGACTTGTGGGGTTTTGCAGCGAAAATCTGTGTAAATGTATTAGGAGAGTATAAAACGTAAAATATTAGCGCTAGAATGTTGGTACGTGTATAGTGAATGCAGATACTTCTTGGTACTTACGTAAAATGTAGGATTATTCTGCAAATGCATCCTATCGCTATCATTTTACCTTTTATGCTCTCCTAATGTAATACACAGATTCTTCGGTGCAAAACCGCGTAAGTCCGTCCATACGGCGACAGTAGCGGTTTACTAGTGATAAGATTTATGAATGATAGATAGATGTTTAGGTAGATGTGTTTTCTGTATTAAAAAAATTTATTTCCAAACTGTGTTGGATAACAATATTTATTTATCGGGATAACTTGCATAATATACTAATATCCTACCGCAGTATTTTTTTTTATCATTAAAATTTGAGAATTTTATTATTAAGCATACATACATACATTCATTATATTAAAATTCAGTTACTGTTCTAACGGCGAGCTTTGTTTTAGTACCAGAAATGCACACATAATGTTCCTCGAATTACAACACACAGGGTGATTCAAAATTCTATTGTCAAACTTTGAGAGGTGATTCCTTACGTCATAAAAATCCACAAGTCTCTTTCAACGTATTAATGTCCGGAAATGCAAAAGTTGGGATCATTTCCGGTAAAACCGAAAGTCAGAAAAATGGGTCAAATATGTCAAAATGTACCTTTTTGTACCCATTATGTGTGTTAGGTTCCGTGGTCATACCTCAAAAACTCTAGAAAGTACAGGCTGTCTAATGATTCCGTTCGCACCCGGTATATAAACGCGCGTACGCCAATGCCAACGTAGCTGAAAATGCGACATCTCGCCCTTTGTGTGGCGCAACGTTGAAAATAGATATTTATTATACAAGGGAAAAAAGTAATAGATTTTAGCTCGAGGTGTCTGTTTGTCTCCCGACGCGAAGCGGAGGGAGACACTCACACCGAGAGCTAAAATCTTACTTTTTTCCTGTGTATAATACACTATTTTTTTCTGTGACGGGAAAAAATGTAATATATTGAAAAACATATAATAAAGTCGGAAAATTGGTCAACGTAGAATTTGAATTTTTAAACTAGTAAGCTGTTGTAGCGGGAAACTTTTTTTCCCGGGGAAAAAGTAATTACTTTTTTCCTCGGGTAAAAGGAAAAAAGTAATTTCATAAAAAGTGATACTTTAGTACCTGTCAAGAGAGACAAAATGTTAAACTTTTTTCCCATCACAGAAAAAATATATTTTGTTAAAGAATCCGAACTTTTAAAAGAATAACAAAATTTCATTTTGGGGGGAAGAAAGAGATATTTTAAAAGGAGAAAAAAAGCAGTTCAAATGAAAATAAGAAAGAATAAATAAAAATATTTTTTTTTCTTTAAGACAATTTTTCTTGTTTAATATTTATTTTTTGGTTAAAACGGTGGCGGCGCAGCGTATCATATAATCAAACAATACATTTTGATTACAATTTTTTTTAAAGAATGTATTAAAAGTAAGCCGTGTCAAACACTGCATTTTCTCACGAAAGCTGAGGCGAGGGAAAGGTCGGACGCGTACGCAAGCAGCCGAGCAGAAAGTTAAGTCAAACCGAAGATTGGCCTTTAATATACAGACTAGTGGAGCCAGTGGGATAAGTTATTAATAACTGTGAGACACGGCTTCGTGCTACGTACATGCCCCTCGACAGCGGTTCCGCGACTGAAGCTAGTACTGAAGCGTGGTATTATCAGCTCTTGTTTCGCATGTGCCCCACCATGGAAAACTTTTTTTATTTAAGCTACCGATTATCCAGCTAGTCAGACAGGTGAGACCATACATTTCTGTAACGCATCGACGCAATATCATATACAGAATGAAAATATTTCTTTACGGTTTTGTGTTGTAAAGTACAATGACCGTGTTTATATCTACATATTGCTATGATATTTGGAGGTGTATGTTTTTACTGGGGTATTGTAGTTCCTGGAAGGCAATTTTTGGGATGCTTGCTACAATTCAATTTGAGATTGGAGGTTTGTGAAGGCTGTAAGGTTTTGATATTCTACTTTTTAAACTCAGGGTTGCGTATTATTGCTGTAATTTCTTGTTATAAATTCTAATAATTTATATTTTTCATATTTGTGAGGTTTGTTTTTACTGAAAGAAAAGAAAAACACAATCAGATTGATACGATTTTTATTTATGTTAGTTTTAAATATAATTTAGATCAGAATTGTTCAAAAGGTTTAATTTATAAGAAGTTTTAGACTTACTTGTTTTGTGCATCGATTAATGTCATTATGGATGTCAGTGTCAATGTCACAAATGTAGAAAAGAATACTCATTGTCATGAGATTTATTTGTTTGTTCAAAAAAATGAGAATCAAGAAGGAAGACAAAAAGAATGGAAAATTTGTTTTAGTTAGTTACGACTCGTCTTTGTAAATAAAGACAGAATTTTATATCCTCTGGATAAATAAAGAGGAAGAACGAGTTTAAAAGTAATGTAAAAGTGATTGTGAATATAAAAGAAGAAAATACAACTAATTATCAACGAATTGTGAAAAGTCCAGAAGAATAACAAGTATAAAGCGATCTAGAAAATTTTTCCAGTTGTGATGGTGATAAAACCAAGTTTAAAATAATATAAAACAGACCAGAGGAAGATTCAAACTAAAGGCGAGTGTTTGTGGTTACTTGAGGAACCAGCAAACTAGTGAAGTAGAAGTTGGACATTCATCGTTTGCTCGAGTGAAGGATATCCCAATAAGGAGACGTTAAGATAAGTGTTCTCTTTTTAAAGGACGATAGTATTTAGTAAAATTTATTTGATTTTCGCAAATTTCATTAGAAAATTGATTCATTAAATAAAACCTTTTTTTTGTAAAGTTGATATTGTTTTGTGTTTATCCTATCTCAAATTTATTTATTAATAACTTGTCTTACTAGCTAAATAACAACCCTGAGAAAGTTAATAAAGAGTCTCATAGAAAATATAATTTAGAATTGCGTGAATTGCGAGCATTTAGGGAATTGTTTTCTAGTAAGTACATGCACACGCATATCATTGCAATATATATTTTTTTTAGTTTTTCATTTTTTCCTTTTTAGTTTTCAACGGCCTCTGATTGCCCTGGACCCCTAAAAGGCATGGGGTCCCGCGGTGCGGGGGTTGGGGGGGGGGGGGGGGTTACGCCACTGAACAGAATGTTTGTTTATGTAGAAACCGCACAAGTATATCTTAATAGGTACCTAGGCTTTCATGCTAAATTATTCAAGTATTAATACGTTCCTACTTCCTAGTCGATATATTAGAAATATCCCGACTAAAAAGTAAAAATTATATTATACAGATAAC
The DNA here is from genome assembly GCA_958336395.1 of Ctenicera cuprea. Classification (NCBI taxonomy): domain Eukaryota; kingdom Metazoa; phylum Arthropoda; class Insecta; order Coleoptera; family Elateridae; genus Ctenicera; species Ctenicera cuprea. Next base: position 2,731,214 of record OY284490.1, read on the forward strand.
ATATTAATGACCAAACAGCAAAGTAGCTGTGCTTAACAATGGCGGGTGTTCATTCGGTAAAATTTGAACTTTTCAAATGTGAAAATAAAATAAAAATTTAAAGAGCGACTAACAAATTATTAAATTTAAAATATAACGCTTTTTTTCCCAAATTTTCTGGCTTCATAATGGCGGCGGTCGCTACAATATTTTTTTAAATTTTGTAGGCTGACTGAGCTAGCGATGAGCTATTTCATTCGTATTTCTTTTTGATTCGTACTTCCTTAAGATAAATTGCTTATGAGTGATGGTAGAATACGATACCAACTTAATTTTTAGGTGCAACAATAGTTAGCTAATTTTCCTCCTAACACCCAATTTTGGGCCGAGGAAGTTATCTAGCTACGCCTTTTTTAAGCTTGTTCATCAGGTTATGTTATAGGATTATAATATTATTCTTGGTAATGTGTCAGACCGGAAGCTAGTGAAGTTTGTGCGTTAAAAAATTGCATTCGAAGGTCTACGTTCAGTGGCACTAGAGATGCACGGTTTTACTTTCAGCGTCAATATTGCAGTCGCCAACATTCTACCCTTTATGCTGCCCTAGTACAGCACACAGGTTGTTCGATGTAAAACCTCGTAACCCTCCACTCTATTTTAAAAATTTGTTTGTCATCCATAACGTATTGGAGGGGAGTGGGTTACAATAACATTTTTATTTAATTATAGGGAAATCCTCAAAAAAATTCGGTGCTTTAAAATTGCTTTGTAAAAGAAGTAAGTAGTCTAATTCCGTTAGCCAAATGGGTATATGTTTTTATAAAGAAATCTGATGATTTTCTTAAATTTATTACAAAAATGCACTAATAAAACTCTAAAATTCATTTAGTTTTCAGCAAACTAGCGGAAATATTTGACATTTGAAGTTAGTTATAAAATGTTCAGATTATGTTTTAATTTTTCAATGTTGAAACATTTTTGCAGAAATTGCATTAAATTTGCAGTTTTAAAAATAAACATAATTATTAAAAAAAAGGAAGACCAATACAGACATTACATTTTGTGATTTTTAAAGCACAGCTTCCATAAACGTATGCTATCCTAATACAATATACAGATATTGGACGTGAAAACCTTGTGAACTCCACTCCAATTGGTGCATTTCGAAAGCAGCCTATCTATCTATGCGCGTCATAACATTCAGTCACCACTGGATATGCAACACATTTAACACCACATGTCATAAACCACAACCGAAATGTAATTTTAATTTCTGCAATATTGTAAAATAAAATTATTTTAGCAAATTAGGTATAAAAATAATATAAAATTACAACCACAAATAGCTTGGGTGGCAAGCTCAATGTAACAGCTATGTATGTTTAATAACATAATTCTATCTAGAAACATTTAATTTATCCTAAACTTAAGGTAGTCTACTACTCGCTAACACTATCCCAATAACTGATGTCTTTAGATTCTTCATTTATATTAATTACTAAAGGATTTACTTCATCCCTATCAATTACTTCTCTAATCCATCAGTTATTTATTTCGTTTTCGGTATGTAGTATTGTTTTTTTTTTCAGATTTCTGGTGTTGCAGTATCTAAAGCTTTTTACCACATATAGCTAGACTTTTCCGAACATCGTAGCCATCTTTTCCAACATATTTACCGTAATACGCTTTGGCTATTCCCCAAATACCATCTATTTTATTGAAAATGGTATGCCTTTGGTTTTACTTTCTATTAGTGATGGACGTCTTGGAAATTTTTTACTTCATACCTTTTGACTTTTCGAAAAATGTTGTGCATAGTAACATTGTGTCTCTATAGGGCTATTACGCTAAAATATTTGAATTTGATCTGTCAACCGGTTTTTGAGTAATAAGGCACTTAAATGAAAATTTCAAAGAAATCGTAGCGGCCGCCATTTTAAAGCTAGAAAGTTCTGGAAAAAACCTTTTAATTTGCTTTAAAGTCTTCTATTGGATTCTGAATCAAATTTCAAAAATTTAGATTCGGGAAAACATGCTACCAAAAAAATATGTCTTATTTCCGTTTCCGATTTCGGATTTATTATGTGAATTGTCGGTGAATTTTTGATATACCTCCAGATTCCAAAGCTCATCGAAATCTAACCATCCGTTTGGTAGTTATGATGCACCACATATACAGGCTGTTTCAAATTCGAGCCCCACCATGGGGATCTCGCTTATTTGAAGAGATAGAGAGTTGGTTAAATTGAGGCAAAGTTGCCAAATTTTATGCCTAACAATAACCTGCAAAGAAATTTAAAGTAGCCACTCTGGTTTTTCAGATATCTGAAAAAAACTGAAATTTTGGATTTTTTATTTTCGACTATAACGCATTTATCATTTATTCTACATATTTCTAGTTAACGCATTATTAGAACACTTTTTTATGCTGAATTTACATTGTTTATCAGATTTGGTGTAACTGTTACCATTGTTCATTTACGACTGTCAACTTTTTTTTTCTGGTGGTTGGTATTTTAAATTTTTTCATATTTGAATGGAGTTTTTAATTCTGATTTCAACGATGTGTCACACTTTGCATTTTGTTTAAGTTTTGAGCATTTTACTACAAAAAATAAAAATTTCATAAGAGTGCCATGGAAAGACCACGTCATTTAATTTATTTTGAGAAAATTCTAGTAGGCAATGAACTGATGGAAGTAAAACAAAACACTTCTTTTATTTACTTTTACTTTTAGAAACATTAAGTATGCAAAAATTTCAGGAAACTTTGTTTTGGGCGTAGGCAACAGGTTAGGTTATTTTTTACAAAAACAAATGAATGACACAGTTACTAACACGCATATTAGAGTGTTCATTTTAGACGAGCTTCTGAGCATGTTTTACAAAGGTGTCAAATGTTTTGAACATTCATTTAATAATTGTTCGTATTAGTGTAGTTGTAGTGTTATGTGTTGTATTTATTTAACCTGTTATTCAAATTTGTTATGTCAGTTGCTAACATAAAAACTGCAAGTGGAATTTTTAGAAAATTGTGTATGTTAGTAACTGTGTCATTCATTTGTTTTTGTAAAAAATAACCTAACCTGTTGCCTACGCCCAAAACAAAGTTTCCTGAAATTTTCGCATACTTGTATCTAAAAGTAAAAGTAAATAAGAGAAGTGTTTTGTTTTACTTCCATCAGTTCATAGCCCACTAGAAGTTTCTCACAATAATTTAAATGACGTGGTCTTTCCACGGCACTCTTATGAAATTTTTATTTTTTGTAATAAAATGCTCAAAACGTCAACAAAATGCAAAGTGTGACACATCGTTGAAATCAGAATTGAAAACTCTACCCAAATATGAAAAATTTAAAATACCGACCACAAGAAAAAGAAAGTTGACAGTCGAAAATGAACAATGTTAACAGTTACACCAAATCTGATAAAAAATTTAGATTCAGCATAAGAAAGTGTCCAAATAATGCGTTAACTAGAAATATGTAGCACAAATGATAAATGCGTTATAGCCGAAAGTAAAAAATCCAAAATTTCGGTTTTTTTCAGACATCTGGAAAACCAGAGTGGCTGCTTTAAATTTCTTTACAGATTATTGTTGGGCATAAAATTTGGCAACTTTGCCTCAATTTAACCAACTCTCTATCTCTTCAAATAAGCGAGATCCCCATGGCGGGGCTCGAATTTGAAACAGCCTGTATACCTACCAACATACAGATATTTCTTAAAAAACATGTATTTTCGTCAATATCTCTATTTCGAAAACTTGCATGAAATCAATACTTCTCGAAGAAAGCACAGGAAAGTGCAAATGAAAAATCGAAAATAATAATAATAATCAATGTTTTGGTTATACAACTAGGTTTCGTTTAAAAATGTTTTTAATCATATTTAACTGCTGTATTACTTGTGTGGAAGAGTGTATGTGTTTTACAAACACTGGTTTAAGGGTCCTCATTAATCATCATCAGTTCATTCTTAAAATTTATTTAACATAATTTTCAAAATTGAAAAAATTAAACCCAACTTAAGCAGATACAACTACTACTACATTTAATTCTAAAATTGTGATTGTTTATAATTTTTATAAGTCGCATGCTACGACATATGCTATCCTAATACAAAAATACTAATGTGCGATTTAAAAGTTGTAAATAAACACCTTTATTATACACGCAAGTCACGTTTGTGGTTAACGTGCAAAAATTTTGTTAAAAAACACCCCCACCTTGGTTCAATGTCATTTATTGAATTGGAGCTGTGACGGTATTTAGAGATTTTTTTCCTATACTCTTAGTGACGTTGCTGAAAACTAAACAACAAATTTGAATTTTAAATTAATACCAGTAAGCTTCCTTTTAGAGAATTATTACATTAATTTTCCGACTAAAATACAACGCCACGCCGCGCCGTGTTATGCTTCACCAATTTCTGCGATCCTGCTAGTGGAGTGTACCTGTTTGATTTTAAAAGGTCGTATCTCGCAAAGCAAGTTGGCAAGTCTGGTTTTACTTTACTTTTAAATTCTGTAACTATTTTTTTACTACATATAAAAATTTGTTTGATTGTTTCTATACCAAAATTTACGTAAATCAAACATTACATATTTAATAATTTTTTCTTTAATATGAATTTTTGATATTTCAAAATTTGACAAAAAATACAGAAGGCAGAAAATATATGTTTAAGAACATCAACTCGAGACGCCTTGAAGAGGTTCAAACTAGGGTCAAAAGGTACGCAATATCACACACATAAAACCCGAGATGACTTCAACAACAAACAAAAGTGAGGAGAAAGGCACAATTCTTAAAAACCAACAACTCTGAAAAAGGTCAGTTTCGTACCAAATAAGTCAATTTGCGCACTATATTCCTGTTAACGCTCATTCGACCCCATTAATTCAAATTTGATAATTAGATGCGAAATGACAGAAATAGTCTATTACTGCGAAAATTCTACTTACGACTGAGTGTAAAGTAAGTAAAACTTCTTAACGTGTTCTCACTGAAAGTGTTTTTTGGTTTCTTTGATTTAACAGAAAACGTAAACGGTTTCAGTTACAAATACTGTTATTTTTTATGAAAGTTGCCTTATTTATTGCCTTTGTTCTAATACTTTTATTTAAAATGTTGTTCTTATGTTATGTTAATATTTTGTTGTTGTTCTTTTTGTTAATTACGATTAGGTACGTATTATTGGGCCATGTTTGAATAATGGATAACACTTTATTTTCTTAGTTAATAAAAATATCAATAAAATAGTAAGAATGAGTTTGAGTTAATAAAGCATAAACTTTAATACAAATAAATGTTTGGGATTGGATTATTTCGCTTTTAAAAAGTATAGAACACAAACATTCTAAACTCATACAAAATTTAATTCCAAAACATTAATTCTGAATAAAACTTAAGTTTGTGTTATATCAAATAATTGTTTTATAACAGTTAAATCAATCGTGTGAATCTTACTCAGACATGCAAGGCCATCGCATGACGACCGTCGCTAAAGCACTATCACTTTAAAAATTCATACCATCAACATCATGGCCGTATGATATTTTTTTGCTTTAAAATATTTCTAATTCTTAATTTCTATTCTTAATTTTGTTTGCTGCATTTATACCAAAAGTTTGCCGCTTAGTAAAACGTTCACTACATCGAAAGCAAAAAGTCATATTCGTAATTTCTGTAGACAACGCATACATTTTTTGCGCAAATTAAAATGAGAACATAGACAGCGCTGATGCATCTGATTTCAAACAAAAAATATCAAGTTGATATGTCAAGTACTTCTCGAGATATTACGTTATATGTGTTAAAAAACGCTTAATTTTAAAATTGGTTATTTGGGAGTTTTTTTTATTAATAAAAAGTTCAGTACTGGTCAAAAAGGTCGTAAATAGCCGTTTTGTGCAGCAAATAACGTACTTAACAGGGTTGTAACTTTACACATACAACATTATTTTTTATATTACACGTAGAAACGTGTGTAGAATACATAGAATGTGTGGAAAATGTATGTTAAATAAAATTGGCACTTTTTCTACATATTATACATGTAAAGTATGTAGAATATGTAAAATTTGTACAGATAGATTCTAGAAAAACACCGGCACAAAATTATTGTGTGTATTTTACTATATACATGAACGCGTATGTGCATAGTAGAAGGGGCGGGTGAAACATGTGACTATCCAACGGTACGAACGCGCCGCCTTTTCTATATTCAAACTTACCGCACTGCAAAATGTTTTAAATTGTCAGCAGTTATCAAACGACAAATCATCAATTGGCTCTATAAAGAATTATGCAATAAAATTGCGCCCTTTAAATCGTTACGTCTGGGATGGTAGCACCGCTCGCCCCCACCATAATTCCGGCACTAATCGCAGTTATTTTACGTTTTTAGTTTTTTATTGGTTTAAGATATTTTAAATTTTAATTTGTCAATATCAATTGTCTTATTTTGTTGTAGGGGAATGCACTAATTAAGTTGTATACGTGTTCATTCCGTTAAAAACCGAGAACGGTGGCTACGCGGTAAACGGCTTGCGTTCTATTTCCTGGTTAGGCCAGCTGTCCTAGCTCAATACTCAATTCAAGCTGGCAAATGTTTGGGATTCACCTTAGGTTTTGCATCCGATCGAAAGTTTTAGTTAAACGGTTTTGATCTTGTGTGATTGAGCACATTCCGAGTTGGAGTCTGTATCCGCAGGAGGCGCCGATATTAACGTAGTCTGTATTTTACAAAGTTTTAATAATAAAATAATTTTTATTTGTTTTAATATTACTTCATTAATGTGTTTTATTAGTTACTTTTACTTCTGCGTTTTGCGTAAATGTTGTTACGTCCTTGATGTTGTTATTGTTAAATAAAAATATGGTTAACCGACAACTAAAATTGTATTTTGCCTCAATGCTTCGCGACATTCTGTTCTCCTGATGTTGGAGTGTAACTGTTTGGTTTTACAAGGTCCTAAGTGCGCCAAACCTACATTTTACAAACAACATACAGGTTGTTCGTCCACGAATCGGCACTGGTTTTTTGCTATTGGCGACTGGCTATTGTTTTGGCTACATTTAATACCCACACAGTTTAAGGAAAGCTTCATAAAAAAACAAATCTTACTTCCTCTTCTGGTTCCGGTTCGTAAAAACAAACTTTTATGGCTCGACAAATATCTGTTGTACTCGGATATACAAAATTTTATCCAAAATCGGTCCAGTCAGTGTTGCCAGGTTTGGCGATTACATCTTACAGAACATACAGTGACCTGATTTGGTCTAAAAAATATTATAAACGTTGTTTTTATATCAAGTCACTGTAACAAAACATTAAGGCCACGGAATACATTCTTAAAAAAATAATGTTATTACCAATTACCGACAGGAATAATAACACGCGAAGGAGATTCCCCTGAATGTTGTTTGTGAAGGTAGTGGCATTTACATTAATCTTTTGTTTATGTTTAAAAACCGATTACAGTCGAATAGTTTACCAAACATGTGTAAATCTGGAAAATATTGTAAAGAGTGTAAACGAAAACTACGAAAATTTAGGTAACATTTTGTTTAGACTTGTTAGGCGTTATAGGTTATGTGATTTTATTTGTGAGATGTATAAAAGAACATATCAGTATCAAAAATGATTGATTATTATCAACCAAAATATGTGTCTGTGTTTTTTCTTATAATAAATTGTTCAGCTATTATTTTGCGCAGTTTTTATTGCATTTTTTCAAATTATTATTAAGCGTTTACCTCTATATGTTTGAGATTTGGCGATTTTTGACTACTCAAACTTCAAAATATCTGGCAACACTGGGTCCAGTAGTTCCTTAGATTTTGCGTAACGCACACACATGCAGATCCAATGTGGGGTGGCCAACCTCTTTAGTATTACGTGGCGGCACCTTATGAGCCTTATCAGCTTCTCCTCCGTGGGGCCGGATTGAGATACGCTCAATCAGCGCGCCTGCTCAAGTTAACAACGGTTCAACGAGAACAAGCTACCAGTGTTGACATCAGGCTGCGAACCCTAAGTCCCCACTGGTCGGGGAAGATTACCTAAATTTCTACCGATTCTGTAGATGTGCCCGAGCTGAAAACACAGCTCAGACGTCGAACAGCATCAAGACGGCCCCAGCCCGCATAGACTTACCACTGCCACCACGAGTCGATCTGCTATCCCCCGCGAGCTCGCACTCGATCCCCGTGGCACCAGTCAACGTCACTGGTTGGACTTTGCAGAGCAAGCACCTGCTGCAAGCATTGCTACCCCTACCAGTTTAGGCTACTTGCAATCCTTAGTACTGGTCGACTACGCACCGCCCCGATTAGTCGGTAGCCGGTCTGACTGGTACCTTAACAGCGTCCGGTGTACATAAGCACGAACCCTCTGTGTCGACAGTTTGATAGTGAGCGTGAGAAGTGCACCTCATCTCTAGGGCCCAAGTCAGACAGACAGACATTCTTTTTGAAACCACTTTTTTGCGTTCCTGGGGTGCAAAACATGTATTTTCGTCAAAATCTCGGTAGTGAAAATTTTTGCGATCACAATATACTGAAAGTAAAAATATATGCACTACAATAATTATACTTTTACAATTAGTTGCTTAAAATAGAGAAACTTGTTTTTCAGTTAAAATGTTTATTTTAGTAATCAATTTTGATACTGTCAATATTATAATTTACTTTCAGCTTAGACCGCGTCGTCATTTGGGAACTACACCCAGCATAATCAGGTAAGGACCGACCTGTAGCTTGTCTGTCTTTACAAGCATTTGCGCTAGAAGTCTGAGCAATATTTGTTCGTAGGCCCTGCCTGCCTAAACAGGGCCGTGGGCTTAGTTTATTTAAACCTTGGGACGGACAAGGATTTGATCTTAATGTATTTTGTTTGCCAAGACAATAATACTTAATCGGCTTATGCCTGTTAGCTGTTTGTGAACCCATACAAACTCTAACGTTTCGCAAGACATTGCAGCTTGCATCTTCAGAGTGAATAGAACACTGCATAAATTTTTAAATAAACTAAGCACACGGCCCTGTTTAGGCAGGCAGGGCCTACGAACAAATATTGCTCAGACTTCTAGCGCAAATGCTTGTAAAGGCAGACAAGCTACATGTCGGTCCTTACCTGTTTATGCTGGGCGTAGTTCCCAAATGACGACGCGGTCTAAGCCGAAAGTAAATTGTAAAATATTGACAGTTCGAGAAACCGCGAAAGCCTCAAAGAATAAATTTTGATACTGTCAAAAGAAGAGAAAAAACTGTCGCCGCAATTCCACTAGTAAAATTTGGCAGTACAACTCCGAACTCTCATTGATTGGTGCAAAAACGAACAATTACTAAAATGTGATTTGCTTGTCATTGAGTTGAATAGTCATGAAAAACAAACCAGCTGTCCTGGAGATTTTTGAATGAATGCAGATCTATAGCAATGGAGGACATGGACAGTGCAATTTAAAGAATTTTACATATTTTGTTATCCATTCTGATTGTTTTCCTGAACAAATGATAAATGTACATGTACATCACGTCTTTGTTATATTTGTTTGTTCCACTAAAACATTTTCTACGTATCTCTCAGAAATTGCTGGTATCCTAATACAGTTACACACGTATACAACAGTAAAACGCCGTAACTGCACCAGCATCACAACGTGTGTGGATGACGTGTGTGAGTGTGCATGAATTTATATTCTAATGCCTGGCTGTATTTGGCCGTTTTACTATTGATTCAAGATAATATTCTCATCTTTTATAAAAATTCTCGCAGCAGCTTATGAGTGAACGTTTGGGGGCCATATAGCTTAACTAATGGCTTTTAGCATTTTGGTAGTTCCCTATACATAGTCCGTATTCGGATTATTTAGTTTTTCTTCACATTCCGAATAAACGGACTTTTTATTTTCCGTTAAATTCCTTATTTACAAAAATTGGAGTTTTTGAAATGTTTATTAAATCATATTGAAACTGAATTCAGTAACTTTGGCTCGATATTTTAAAATATAGATACCAGACTTCAATTAAAAAAAAATTAACGAAGAATTTTCACGTTTCGTAGGTTTGGTAAACCTTAAACGAAGTCAAAAATTACGTACATTTATGATAAACTTGAGAAAATAATCAAGGTGCAAACAAACGATTTTTCCATGTTAAAAAATCAGTTTCAGTAATAACAATAAATTAGTTAATAGAAAATTATTATTACTAGTATTTCATAGTTTTACGGCATATGGTGGTTGCTTATGCTACCCTAATGAAGAAATACACCTTTATCCTCATTAATCACTGTAGTTAGTGTTCGGTGCTAGTTTTAATTTTGTTAGCTCTAATTTCTGAGTAAGTGGCGAAACAGTATAATAAATGTGCTTGCTAACTTACAGTGTGAAACAGATGTTGATTCGAAACATTTTGGCATTGCTGTTGTCCTGGTAGATAGACACAGCTGTGCAAGTTTAAAACATCCTAAGTGCACCTTGATATAAATTCCAAGGCAAAAAACAAGACGCAAACAAACTCTATCTACCGGTTGGCCGCGAGAACAGGTAACAACCGGCCATTTACTCAATTTTTAAATTAATAATGTCAAGTTTTTCTGGGTAATATACACATAAAAATGCATATTACGACATAAAACGGCTTTCGGTTTAATCGGAAGTGATAGCAATTTTTTTATTTTCAATGGAACACTCTGTATATTTTTGCAGATTGGGATAGATCTTTTAATTACCTTTACGGCTATGTATAATATTTACCCATTAACTTTTAATTTTGGCCGCCAGAGGGCGTTTTTAAAAAATCTTAAAAGCCTATTAATGATAATCTAAATTTCATAATTATTTTTTTTAAGTTGGTTTTGAAAACAAAAGAACAATGAATTTAAGCGTTTTTTTTTATTAATTTGTTTAAACATTCTATTGCGGCAAGGACATTCTCAATTTTTAAAAATTTTTCCGGTAGTTTAAGATAAATAATAACGAAACAACCAGTGCCGAATTAAACCCCGTGGAGGCCCCTAGGCAGTAGAAATCTCGGGGCCTCCCTCGCAAATTATCTTCTGTCAGGTTTTTAATTTTACCAACCAACAATTTATATATACCAATTTTATTACACAAAAACAAACGTTAACAATTATTAATGTTATTAAACAAATTAACATATTATGTTATTAAACAAAAGTTATTAAATATTATTAAACCACAAATAATTAAAATTATTTGTTTCAGTCAGTATGTAATTTGTAATTTTCTTTCAAGATCAAATTAATATTAATTTGATCCGTCGCCGCGGACCGCGGGCCCCTAAAAGGCTTAGGGCCCATAGGCTTGTGCCTACTCTGCCTATTTGGTAATTCGGCACTGGAAACAACTATTCGTAAAGTACAAATAAATTATTATCCAATGTCAATAAATGATATTTAGACGTCAATAAATGATGTTTTCCATCAATAAATACGTTTTTGATGTCAAAAAATTATTAATTATATTTAATGATATTTTGACGTCAATAAATATGTTTTTGACGTCAGAATTCATGTATCGTCCCCTGGAAATAATTATGTATGGTTATAGAATAGCACTTCTGTCTACTTATTATTTAATTCTAAATTGTAAGCAATTTCTAGACGTCAACAAATGATCATATTTTGACGTCAAAAGATCTATTTCTGTCTTAAAAATTATATAGTTGCTTGTTAAAATCTGTTTATTTTATTAATAATTGAATAGGATTTTCTATATTCCCACTGTACAAAAAAATGGTCAAAAAAATTATTTAACACGCATGAAAATAATTGTGACGTCAAAAACCAATTATCCAGGTCAATATTATTATTGATTGGCATCACAAAATATTTTTTACTGCTTAAATTTGTGTTTGACTTTAAAACAACATTTCATGACATCAAAAAAGCTTGCGTCCTAGGCTATATTCAATATTGAAAACGAATAACCAAAAGCGTTGTGTACGGACTCCATTATTTGACGCCAAAAAATCAATTTTTCGCTTCAGAAAATAAACTTTGACGTCAAAATATTAGTTTTAGACGTTTGAAAGTGATTTTTGACAAAAATTATTTAACCACTGGTAATAATTAATTATGGTTAAAACAGCATGAACCCATTTAATTTATTTATTATGAAAAGGTTTTTTTTAAATTATTAGGTTAGAAAACAATTTTTGGCGTCAAAAATTTAATTTTTTACCTCAGAAAATTAAACTTCGACGTTTTAAACGTTTGCAAGTGATTTTTTGTCGTCAAATTGGTTTTTTGACGTCACAATATTATTTTCGTACGTCTTACATAGATATTTTGACGTCAAAGCGCTTTTTGTAACGTAGGAATAAAAAAATACTATTTAATTATTAACAGAATAAACGGATTTTTTAGAGACACATAATTTTTTTTAGGCAAAAATAGGTCTTTTGAAGTTGACGTCTGCAAATCGCTTACAATTTAGAATTAAATAATAAATCGACGTAACCGCTCTTCTAAAACCATAGTTAATTATTTTCAAATGTCAATAAATAATTGTTTTGGCGTCACAAACATATTTATTGTCGTCAAAATATCATGAAAAAATAAAAAACTTTGTGATATCAAAAACGTATTTATTGATATAGAAAATCATGTATTAAAGTCAAATTATCATTTATTGACAATTGACATCTGATAATAATTTATTTTTTATTGTTTACAAATAATTTTTTCGTTATATTATTTTATTTTAAAATGCCAGAACGATTTTCAGAGGTGAATAATTTATTTTTGACGTCATTAAATGGAATTTGACGTCAGAAATTATTTAACAACTTGAGGAAATTTTGTATTGCATCACTTAGGGTAAAAAGTGCAAAGAAGCGAAAATAGGATAAGAAAAGTGAATAAATACTATACAATCTTGAAAAATATGCAAGAATCTCATTTATTTAACATATAATTTTCGTAATTTTGAAATTAGAGCCTTGTTTTCCACCGGAGATTCAAAGTTTACTTTTAAATACGGGCAGTTAACGAGTAGTTCAAATAGTATACAGAAAGCAGTACATACTTAATTATCAGTATAAATAAATCCTGCCTTGTCTCTTGGCCAAACTCGCTGTTTTACTGACATCACCATTTGGTATTGCTGCTATCCTAATAGAAATACACAATTGTGCAAGTTTAAACCTCGTATGTGGCGCTTCATTTTGTTACGCTGAAGGTTAAGCAAGCATGTTGGTTGGTTGGTTACTTCTAAAAAGAGGTGTTCGTTCGGCTACAATGGAAGTGTAAAATTGAATAGTAGGATATGTATTTTAACTTATTTATAAGACTAGCTGTACCCGCGGCTTTTGACGCGCGTTGAATAAACCCAATTTAATAACTTCTGCTATTATTGGGGTTGCCAATATAGGATTGATGCTGCCGCGAAGTGAAATGGGCAAGGCACTTCGCCTGGACTTTCGTACACTTTAGAAATATAGTTACGTATCATGTTTTCAAGAGTATTTGAGTGTTAACTGGAAACCATAAACGAAATGTCGAATTCGTACCCCAAAAAATTAGTATGAGGGTCTACTATCACTCATGAGCAATTTAGCGCAAACAGAAATTTTTCATCATCCCTTATTTATCAAACAAAGGTGCATGCATATTAACTTTTCAAAAATTCATAGAAGGCACCACAGAGAAATTAGCGAAGTGGGACACGAATTGAATTATAATTCATCTTTAGCTCCGGGCTTCTTTTCAGGTTTTTTGTGACGTATTTAATTTGCGCGAACAACTCTTATTTAGACCGGCTCAGCGGAGGAAACATGCGGAGCAGCAAGCGCCGGGTATAAAATTACCAAAAATCAACACATCCGGGGGAGGGGATAGCCCACGGGTTCTGCTATTTTTTTTGTAGTAACATCTTTAACTCGCGTGATCGACATCAATAATTTTTAAAAGAAATGAACCTACTTTTCTTTGCAATTGGCCCCGTTCGTTAGTGTTTTAAATTGTTTTTCTTACACTTAAAACTCTTTCAACAGCAGAACTGACTTATTAAGAAAAATAAAGAATTGCTAAAGTTATTTTACGCGTCTCTGGAATTAACGCGCCCTGGGCGGAAGCATTCCTTGGCACGGCCCTGGTGGGAATAATTAAAAGATGTTGTGTAAATATTTTTTGTTTTATGTAAAAATCGGGTTATCAGTGGATGTTCTTTTCGGACCAAAACATTTTGTTAAAGTGATCCGTTAGGGATCACATCATAATAAAAAAGCCGGTGACAATGATCGATAACTTGCTTTTAGAGCACGGTTGTTGTTATCGTGGTGAAACTCTTGTGAGACATTCATGTGAAGCTTTATGATATTTACAAGTGCCTAAGAAGCAACGAACGATGTATTTTCTGCTTACACTGAAAAATTTAAAGCAAGCAAAACCGGCACTGAACAGTTCTTACTGGCACTAATGAACGTTGCGGTTGTGGTGTATGTAAGAGAATACATTAATTTCTGTCTCATGCCGACCAATCAGGAGTTTACAGATTGCGCCAAATTCAAAAATTTCAAATTTCAAAAATACGCCTGCTGGTTAGGCAACCCAAGATGCACTTACGTGTGGCAAGAAGCCAGCATTCTTACGTTTGCTTTAGCTTTGCGCGCATTATCAGTGAGTGAATGCAACTTTGTTCTCGTATTTTTTCTTTGAAATATAACTGCTCTTAACTATAACCTCGGGTAGACAGTAAAGACAAAAGCATTGTTTTAAAAAAAGCAGTATATAAAATTAAAAATTAAAAAAAAACAACGACAGTGCCCAGAATCGAACGCCTTGCTAGACGGCGCTTCACGCCTCTACACTACCGAGACTCGCTGCCAAAGCAGCCTTGAAATCGGCAAACAAGCTAGTAAACTGTATGACGTCGTGCACGTGTCTGCTAAAGCAAATTCCTTCCGTTCATCGTGATTGGTCGGCATGCGGCAGTAAGTAATGTAGTATAATACTGTATATAAGGGGCCGATTGGACAAACTTATATTTCTTAACGAGAAAGAAATGTTACCGTTCCCGATAGCTAGATACCAGGAGGTCTCGGGTTCAAATCCTGATCGAGGAAGATACTTTTACTTAATATTTACTTTTCCGATTGACCGATATCCAGATAAACGTTTCTATCGGCAAATGCGACCGACGCGACGTAGTGATTGGTCGATATATTATGAGTGAAATAATGTTAGTTATGAAAACTTTTAGAAAAAGGTGTAAATACTAGCGACCGTATAAGGTAAAATGAAGACGTCTAATATATCACTATAAAATGAGACAACTTGCAGCAAAGCTCAAAGAGGCGAGAAGTAACTCGTTATCTGAACAATTTTATGCATTAAACCTGTGAGGGCAACAAGTAATCACATTAAACTAAAACTTTAACAATATGCTTATTAGAGCGAGCACAGTAAAACTCTGAAGTTTCATTAATAGAACTTCAACCACAACCAAACCGGAACCTGCGAAACGGAAATTCAGTGAAAATCTGCATAAAAACCATTCTATCGGAGGGTGAGCGTTAGCTGCTATTCGTATTCATTTTCAGTTAATTTTGTCGATATGTTCCGATATGTACTTGCATGAATAACACCGATTTGATGCTGATAATAGCTGCTGAAATTGCGAGAGTGAATTTTGCTTTTTGTTGTGGTTGTATCAAAACTGGGTATAATTTATCTAGTTGTAGATATACTTTTTTACCATTAAATCTTCAACATTTTTAAAATACATTTATACTGGTGTACATATACCTCCCAAAACAAGGTTATTAGCTTATACAGGGTGTTCGGAATCTTGCAGACACAAATTGTGGGACTGTATTATAGGAAGTACCATTTATTATATTAAAATTGGTCCGAGTGCGAAAGACCGCGAAGTATTTGAACTGAGAGTGTTATGTGCTCATTCTTCTAATAATCAAGCAGGACGAGCGGTATGTTTATTTCGCTCTTTAGACAGTTTTCAACATAATGAACGGTATTATCGTTTTGAACTATCCCTTGCTTTTTGTAATCATGGATTCATTTTCAGTACAATTTTTCAACAATTGCCTTCATCATCAAAAAAATAAAAATGAAGTAAAAATGTTCAAAATCTCTCAGCTCGTTTATTGAATTATAGAGTATACCGGTTCTTGGGTAGTTTTCAAACACACCTACCCATCTTCAGCTCAACAATGACAATATTCAGATATTATGAAATTAACACAAACAGCAGTAAACTTAAACATTATTTTAAGTTATTTCTCTCAAAGTACAACAAATAGTTAGGGTTTATTACACTGCAATTATGAACACAATTCCCAAAATTATCATGTTTTTGAGTATAAAATTCAGCAGATTCTTTAATGAAATTAAGTCGTAAGCGGTAATGAATGATGAAAAAGGGATAAAAAGGGTAGCGGGAATATTTTAAAGGTAGATTGCTGCTTTACAATTAACAAGCAATCAATTGATGCTACTTCCAATCATAAAATTAATGCATTCAGTGGAAAGTAAGATAATTAAGCAATTTATCAACTTACCGATTCAATACAAATTTTCCGTTTCCGTTTTGATAATTTATTGTATTAAGTTTTGTTGCTACAGATAACTCTTTTGAATAATAATTAGTAAATGAACCAGTTTAATAAAAATGAGCAGCGAAACACTTTGCCGGGACTTTCCTATACTTTAGATATTGTTACTTCTCACAACGGGTGACCACAAGAACATGTAACAACCGGCCACTGTATCAGTTTCTAAATTATTAATTTTAATTTTTTCTTCTAATATACACATAAAAATGTATATTACGACGTAAAACGGTGATAATTTGAATGCCCGGTTTAATCGGAAGTGATTGCATTTTTTTTAATCTTTAATAGAACACTTTGTATATTTTTGCATATTTGAATAGACCTTTAAATTTCCTTTGGGGCTATGTATAATGCTTACCTATTAACTTTTAATTTTGGCCGCCAGGGGGCGTTTTAAAAAAAATTTAAATGCCTAATAATGAAATTTATAATTATTTTTTTTTATCAAACTTGGCTTTGAAAACAAAAAATAATGAACTTAGGTGTATTTTTTGTTAATTTGTTTAAACATTTTATTGTGGCAAGATGTTAAAAAAATTTAAAACAAAAATTCTCAATTTTAAAACGTAACGTAACTTTTTTGCTTGAGTTTTATTGCACTTTTAAAATTGCCATTTTATTTCCTTTAATTTAATACCAATAACATACCTCATTATCTTTAAAACAACAAGAAAAAATAAAATGGTGCTATTTTTAACATCCGTTATTAATGCAATAATTTTATTTTTTTTGCTATTTAAAAATAATAAGGTATGTTATTGGTATTAAATTAAAACAAATAAAAACGCAATTTAAAAAGTTTAATAAAACTCAAGTAGAAGATTTTAAAAGAAATAAGTTATGATGTTTATGTTTATGATGAGTTTAAAAATTGAGAATTTTTTTTTGAAAGTTTTTCAATATTTTTTTCAACAATAAAATGTTAACAGGGTGTTCCATTTATAATAACAAAGTTACTTATTGTACACTGAACAGTTAACACACCGTGTAAGTGAAATTAATTTACAAGATGCGGAATTGTCTACCAAACAACTTTTGCAATTAACTTAGTTTCGCAAAGCTATTATTTAAGGCTGTAGCATCTATATTGTATACTTTTAATTCACCATGTATATTCACTTTTGATCGTTGTTTTAGCGTCAAAATTATTCACTACCGTAACATAGACGTCCCACCAATTTTACTTTAAAAAATACTTACAAAATTTTACGAGCACGCCCATGTCAGCTTAAAATCGCTTGATGTACCCACTCAAGGGAAACCAAAAAAAGGACCGACAGATTAAATAGCGGGAACATTTAAAAAATGTAGCGAATCAAAGCTCGAAAATTAGTGACTTTAGTGATCAGTGCTAAAACTAGCGACTTTTAGCGACCCACATAGAAAAAAGTGACTTTTATCTTTAAAAAAAGTGACCATAGGATGTCCAAAACGTGTATTACCAGCAAAATCTTGAATTCGAACATTTTCGTGAAATAAATACTTCCCTATACTTTCAATACAGCAAAAGCAAGTGAAATGTGATTTTATTTTTGTTCAAGTTGATAAAAACTTCCTGGTAAAACAAAATAGGTTTTTCTTTCATGAGTACTCCTCTTGTTGTGTAAATTATTGCAATGTGTACTAAACGTAAATAGATATTATTCATAATCATAAATCATAAGTAATGATGGCCTGCGGTTGAAATACGTAGCAGATTGTAACGAATACTTGAATTTGTAGTGAACAATTTACACTGTAAATTACATTTTTGGTTTACATTTGACATTTCATATGCTCCTGTTATGAAAAATGAGAATATTGGCTCCGACGGTGTTATTATTATTACTGATAGTGTTATTTATAAATGCATCGAGATAAAAATAAATACCGTCCAGTACACCCATGCGAAGTGTGTGAAACGCTTCGTTATTTTATGTTATCCTAATACATGAGAGTAAAAAGTTGGTGCAAAAGCGGAATAAGTACAACCGTATTACACACACGATACATATTAAATGCACATTACTTACGTGCGAGAAGGTAAAAAGTATTTACGTAATAAATAAAATGGCAAGCTCAAATTTTTACCTAAAACAGGACTGTCCAAACTGGCTTTTAAAGCAGTTTTTTTAGGCTCGGTAAGTTAGTGTTTTCGTTAACCTACCAACATTAGGAACTCAAATTTGTATCCTAATTCTGTTTAAGCGTAATTCGGTTTAGGTTACATGAGTGGTAAAGTACGTATTTATATTACTCACTAGATTTTGTGTTGCATGACAGCAAATTCTGAGGATGTGGTCCCCATGGTTGAAGAAACGGAACTGCACTGAAACCAAAAATGTCATAAGTATATTATTATAAATCGATACAAGGTCCATGTTTTCATTCAGGTTATTATTGAAAAATTCCAAAATTAGGTAATGCACTTGGTTTCAAATTTCTTATATAACAAATTTTTTTGTATAATATTCAAAAAAATAGGTTTCTACAATTATTATGTTTTAACGCCAAGCCTAACTCAAACGCTACTCTACGATATCATATTGATAAGTAGTGATGAATGAAAATAATCGAAATATCTCGAGAAGTTACAGAAAATCATTCGAACGTATTTACAGTTCGAAAACATTCGGTTTTATCTGCTTGAGAAGCGAGCGTTGAAGGAAGCAATAGCAATTTCCTAATAAAAACATAAAAATAGATTCTCTGTATAATAATTAATAGTAATCGAATTTATAAACGAATCGGAAATAACAATAAACTTATCAAGACTTTCTTAAGATTGATTGTTTTAAAACAAATTCATTAAAAAAAATTGCATGTTGCAAAGTTATTGTCCGACGATTTTGTAAAATAGTTGAAAACAAGAAATGTTTTTGTCCCTGGTCTCATTCACCAATAAATTACTGATTTATCAAACAGAAACATGATAAAGATATTATAAGAAATTACTGTTTTGTTTCAAAGGGGACATCGGAAGTTTAACTTTCGTAAGGTACTAAAGCATAAGGCCCGAGCTTGCTAGCGACTATTACGAGTTATGAGTAGTGGTGCATCGCTGCATGTGCATTTGAATTTCGAACTATTCGAAGCCGGAAGTTCGCCCTGTTTTTGCCGAGCGGCTCGAAGCAAGACGATGAGAACATGAATTCATTTATCAGAGTATTCGAGAAGCGAGTGGAGAGCTTTTTTACTTTACCGCATCCGAATGATTAAATACGAATGAATCATTTGATTATTACATTTATTCGATTGCAATCATTCGCTAAGTTAAAGTCTTTCAAGTTTAGAATTTTCTCTACTGTCACTTAGAGGGCGTCACAGAAACAGAGGTTAGGAAGAAATTAAAAAAAGTCGAATTACCAGTTTTAGAAATTTTTTATTCTAAAATTTGAAAAGCTCTAATATTTACGCTTTTTGAAGTTTTGCAAATAATTTTATATCACAACATTGTGTTGTTCTAGAACGACAGCTTTTATGTCGATTTGACACAGCGTTCCACAATTGTAGTGGCCGCTATTTTGAAGGTAGAGAGTTCGAAAAAAAGTATGAGCTTTGTTTTAATGTCTGCTATAATAAAGCGAGAAAAAAATCGGAAGTCGCTGGTATTTTCCCATACTTTTTACGTTTTAAATATTGTCGCGCCATTAAATGACTGAAAAGCATTGTTTTAACAAAAATTAGAAAAAAAAATTAAGAAAACAGGTAACGCCTCAGCGAGGATTTAAACTTGCGACAGCCTGTGCAATAGGATGCCTTACCAACACTCCCCAACACTGTGCTACTACGACTGATAACAGCATATGCTAAAATATGGAACGTGATAGTAAGCGGCGATAACTTCGACCACACCGCGCGAAGAAACAAAATAAATTTATAGTTCACTGCGGCTCACAAAGTTGAAAAGCTAATGGTGTGGACAGTGTTTAAGAATAATTTTTTTATTATTTTAAATATTTAAAAAGCGTGCCATTTCTACAATTATCTTATTTCTAAAAATATTTTTATCTAAACAAGTGGTCTACTAATTTAGATCGGTTAGATAGATGGGGCGATTTGAGTTTCAAAATGCAAAATGTAGGAGGTCTGAAGGGCCCCCTGTCTTTACGCCATAAAAGTTACAAATCCGTCCTAAATTTAGCGCCGCCAGAGGATCAAAGTTGAGATTTTGGCTTTTTTTCTAAATTGAAAATTGCTCCCGTTTTTACGCTAGTGGTGGTATTTTTTTTAATGCACTTTGCTCAAAATTGCCCCGAATTTGGTTCAAAAAAGTTCCCGTTTCGAACTCGACCATCTTAATTTTTTTTTTACTTGGGTACTTGCGGCGCCGCCAGGGGTCCTGAGTTGCGTTGTAAAATCTTAAAAAACCAAAACTTTTTTGAACCGCACGGCGTTGAAATCCAGGGAAGGGGTGTGGTGTGCGGGGGGGGGGAGCGCGAATGGTCAACGTGGTTTTCGTTAGGTATCAAAAATCCGAGCGGAGAAATGGATGTGCTCGCCTCGGGCTTTACGACCGTATGCGAGTTTAGTTTGTCCGATTGAAAATTAGGCCGCTAGAGGGCGCAAAACGTTTTTCGGGCTCACCGCCCAAATTGAGCTAGGAAAACGAGACCCCCGTTATCAACGCGCAAAAGGACCGGACAATACGGGTTATACGAGAAGTCAAAGTCGCAAACTTTTTGCTATGGTTACGGGCAAATACAAAATTGTTTGGGAAAAAAATTTGCTAAAGTCGGAAATCTTCTTTTATAACGATTTAGCCCTCGGCTCTGACCATAAGATATCGAAAGCGTATGACACTGGTTTGAATGAAGCTCGCAAAATCGAATCTTTAGACGGATACATCTCGGCTATACATTGAGCTACGGCGATTAATTTTCTTTCGTTGGAAAGCCACAAGAACGGCATAAGACCTATTATGATTTAAATGTGTTTAAAATTTCTTGGCGACGTAAAAAGCCCTCCAAAAAAGAAAGCTTTAATTCACCGTGTTTAGCGCACAATTACAAACGTTTTTCGTTTCGATAGAACATTTGATGCTTAACAGATTTCGTTATAAGAATCAAATTTGAAAAAGCCATCTTCAGGGTCGAAAATGTCGAAAAGTGTTTCTTTACATAAGGCAGCGCTAAAAATTGATATCGCTATAAAGAAAAACACACAGATCGATTCTTGACCATATGCAAAGACGTCCTACACAAACCGCATCTAAATATCTCGTTACCTCCCTTTGGGCGCTCGAATTTTTATATCACGTGATTTATACTTACTAAAGACTATCAAATGGTATGATAATTTTAATTGACTAGATATTTTCTTTTCGAGTAATCGGGCATTAAAGCAAAACATTTTCAAAAATTCGCAGCCCCGTCGTTTTGAAGATACAGTATTAGAAAAAAAAAAGTTTGATTTGTCTTTAGATACCAAAGACATATGTTTAGTTTCCGTTTACGGTTCCGATACCAGCTAAGAGCAAAAACAATTCAACAAACCAAATTTGATAAAAATCGTCAAGAGGTTCGGTATCGGAGATATAAGGGAACAAACGCACGCATGTACGCACCCATGAACCCGCAGGCAAAAATTTTAAAAAACTTTGGATCCTAAAACTTATATTTCCATTAAAATCCGATATTTGAAAATTTTTATGAAATCATAAATCCATACTTGTTGTCACTTTGTATAGGTGACCAATATAAATTTTGAACTTGCAGCTGATGGAGGTTCGGAACCCTCCTGAAGCTGCAGGTCTCGCTGCATGATACAGAAATGTAAATATAGCGTGTCCGGGTGTGAAACTGCCTTCAGGTCTTTCTGCAATTCATTCCAAACAAATTTAGTTTACTTATTTATCTATGATTGGCAAATACATATAATACACAGATTGTTACTATTTATTTCGCATGTGCGACAAAGGAAAGGAAATAATGTATGGACCAAGTGGGGATTCACGTATCGTATCGACTTTTAATATTTAATTTAAGAAAATTCACGAATCTATCCCGTCCATTATCTCCCTTCCTTGTTTCACTCATCCAAACCCGATCCCCTTCGTTCAAAGGCAATTGTGGATACCACTGGACCACCGGCGTCGGAACAGTATACAAATAAAAAAGGTATAAATTTCAGCGTATCTCTGATCAAAACGTAAAACTATCCTATCTTATACAGGCCGTAAAGCTTTAGGTTTGTAAAAGAATGTTTCACGATGCTTTAAAATATTTTTTGATACTATTATTATATTCTATTACCAAAACTGGTAACTAAGACTGCTTTTCTTGTATTACTTGACCGATATTCTGACTAGATTTTGTGATGAGCTTGAATTTTCTTCTGCTTTTCATCATGTTTATATTTCGGTTAAGGCCCACTTGAATCTGTCCACAAAAGATGAAAATCCTTCTTCGAATAGGAGCCTTTTCTCCTGAACCCAAATTTAACAAGTTCGTTTTATATACACATAAAATCTCAGCATTTACATTTTTTAATGACAACTTCATAAAAACAGTTTCGGTTGAATATAGGCTTTCGGATTTTCAAAACAAGGTATTCGTACTATTTTACAATTTTGCACTGTTGTACAAAAATATAAACGCCGGCGGTAAGCTTGTGGCTTTTTTGCCAATATAGTAAAATGAAATTTCAAGCATTTTCGATACAAACCGCTTCTCCAGTATAACTAAAATTCCAAACAAATCACTTTCTGCATTGTTTACGTTCCACTTATACTTCTATCTCGTCTAAGTAAACAAAGCCCATCATACGGAAAGCTATCAACAATAATGTTAGCGGGTTCGAGATAAATGTGTAGGTGAAGTGTACAAAAGACTGGCCATCGGAAAGGCAAAGCGTCCAAACAATGCGCTTTATCACTCCACTTGTCATGAAGAACCCCTAGAAGATAATTCATAAAAGGGGAAGCTGCCATGTTGCTACTGAAGAGGTGGGTTTACTGCCTTCCTCGGTATACGTCACACGAATGGGCACACCTTTTCTAAACTATTAATCAAATTTATTAGAACATAATAATAGCTTCATTAGCCAAAATATATAGCCAAAAATTTACCGTATAAACTGACTTTAACTTTAACATCTGTTATTTTTTATTGCAGTCGTGCACTGTGCAATTTTCCCCAATTTCTCCCAGTGACGCGCCCTTAGTTCTGCAATCTAACAAAGTAATAACCGCAGTAATAACCCAACAACATAATATCGTTTAATGTTTCATTTGTGTGCGCAGCTATAATGAAGGACCGGCTGTAGCTACTCTCCGTATTTAAGATACAGGTCTGTTCCGCAAAAAATACGGAAATTATGTAAAAAACTTCTAAGCTACTCCTTACCAGCCGGATAATAGAATATTAATGTGAAATTTGCGTTTTAATCTAAGCAAAAACACTATCGGAAGCGCAGTAGAGATTTGGGTCCTTCCCTTAAATATTTAGGCTTCATTGGACCGTGGATAGAATATTCATTAGTGAGAGTATCAGCGACTGATAAATATTACAACTTTTATTAGGTTTTGGTACATAAAACATCCGCAGTAAGGCAGATAATTTAAAAATACATAACGAAATATTTTTTGTAAGCAGTAAGCTTAGAAATACACCACTGTGTTGATAAAAATATTGAATTATACAGGGTGTTAATGAATTGTAGGGACAAACTTCTAGGGCTTGCAAAACACAACAAAGCAAAAGAACTTTTGTTAATAAATGCGTGGTCAAAAGTGTTTCCTTTAGAAAATAGAGCCTCTTAAAGATTCTTTAAGAAGTACCTGAAAATAGGCAACCCAAATTGCATTTTCAATTATTTTGTACAGGTCGCACGGAATTAAAAAAAAACGATCTAGACATACATGCATTCAAATAACGTAAATTTTGACACAATTCCATATTTTTGTGATATTTTTTGAATTTTCTTGCATTCGTTTCTTTCTGTGCCTTTTATAATTCGCTTTTTTTTTCGTTCTGTGATTTTTTTGATAATTATTTTCTTCGTTATTTTCGTTCTGCGTTTCGTATTTTTGTGTTATGGCGAATTATACTTTTGTCGAACAGCATGACATGATGTTCATGTATGGAACTGCTTGGGGTAACGCACACGAAGCTGCTCGCCTGTACCAAGAACATTTTCCGAATAGGAATCATCCATCGCACAAGGCCTTTAGTGTAGTTTCACGTCGGCTGCGGGAGGAAGGTACATTCGTTGTCAACAGACACAACTGTGGAGTTACCAGAACAAGGCGAACGGTGGATTTTGAGGAAGAAGTTTTGGAGAGAGTGCCTGAAAATCGTTCTACTAGTTCAAGAGCCATCGCTCATGAAATGAGAGTGAACCATGTTTCAGTATGGGAGGTACTACATGAGCAGCAGCTACATCCGTACCATCCACAGAAGGTACAAGCCATGGTTCAAGCAGATTTTCCCAGAAGGGCAGAATTATGCCAGGAATTTCTGCGGCGGTGTAACGAGGATCCAGAATTCCAAGTAAACGTTCTGTTTAGTGACGAGGCATCTTTTACGAAAGAAGGAATATTCAACAGTAGAAACAGCCACATTTGGACGATGAAAATCCCCATGTTGTGGTTCAAAAAGGATACCAGCAAACATTTTCAGTGAACATTTGGGCCGGGATTGTTGGCGATAGACTCATTAGACCATATCTGCTACCCCAAACGTTAACAGGAGCAATTTATTTAAATTTCTTGCGCCATGTCCTCCCTGAACTTTTGGAAGATGTTCCACCTCAAATGTGGCTGAAGTCAGGGAATTTTTAAATAACACTTTTCCCAACAAATGGATAGGTCGAGGAGGGCATGTGGCGTGGCCTCCACGTTCTCCTGATTTGACCCCACTTGATTTCTTTTTGTGGGGTCATGTTAAAACGTTATCGTATGCTTCCCCAGTTGAAACTGTAGAAGAGCTTTCTTGCTGCATGTGAAGAAGTTCAACAGACTCCTGGTATATTTGGAGCGGTGCGCAGGAATTTACTACGTAGATGTGCTTCGTGTGTAGAAGCTGGGGGGGGGGCGACATTTTGAACATTTACTATAATGAGGAGGATGCCAGAAGATAGGTTGCCGCAAAAAATATGGAAATGAGTGCCAAGGGAGAGAAGGAAAAGAGGGAGACCTCGAAGAAGTTGGATGAACGTGATACTTGAAAAAATGCAGAAACGAGGACTATTAGAAGACGATTGGAATGATCGTAAGAGGTGGAAGACGGGATGCGAGAAACGGCAGATAAGGCTGTAAAAAACCTCGCTTATTAAACTATAATTTTGTTAATTTCTGAATTAGTTATTGTATAGTTGATTTTTGCTTTGTAATTTTGTTTTTTTCTATTGCTTAGTTTTGAAACATTTTGTTAATTTATTTATTTTAAATTTAATTTGAATTTGAAAAGTGGGAAAGAGGGTTTTATTGATCCTGTATTAATTTCCGTCGTTATGGAAACAAATAGTAGGTAGTAAATTGAGTTGCCTACATTTAGGCGTTTCTTAAAGTATCTTTTAGAAGCTCTATCCCTGAAATTAAACACTTTTGATCACACATTTATTAACGAAAGTTGTTTGCTTTGTTGTGTTTTTCAAGCGCTAGAAGTTTGTCCCTACAATTCATTAACATCCTGTATAAAGCACACCCTCCTAACAACTACGTTTTGTCATTGATATTTTGTCAGCAAATAGTTTTCTGACGTCACAAAATTTTTTCCTAATTTTAATGATTTCTGTCGTCAGAAGTTATTTTAATTTTAATGATATTTTAACGTCAAAAAATTATTTCTTAATTTTAATGTTTCTGAAGTCGATAAGTTATTTTTTGATGCTAATAAATACGGTTCTAACGTCAAAAAATCATATATTATTTTTAAAGATTGTTTGACGTTAGTAATTGGTCTTTTGACGTCAAACAAATATTAATTGATTTTAATGATTCTTTGTAATCAATAAATATAATGAGCCAAAAAATCATTTATTAAATTTAATTATTGTTTGGCTCCAGTAAATGGTTTCTTGGCGTCAAAAACGTATTTATTAATTTGACCGAGTTTTGGACGTCAATAAATTGTTTGACGTTAATAAATACGGTTTTGACGTCAATGCGTGTGTTATGAAATGAACTACGTTTCAAACTCCACGGCGACGCTTGCCGTGATTTATTTGTTAATCTGATGCAGAAGTAAAACAATTCTATTCTATTGAGTTGTGACCAGACAGTTGTATGTTACGGACACGTGCTGAAGAAACTCTAACAAGTGAATCAGAGAAAGGTATTTACTCTGTAGTACAAGTACTAGTAAAAGTTCGCCTAGATTAGAATTTAATCCATTTAGCTGAGCTATATCTTTCTAGACGTTTTACTTTCTGTACCATTCAACAGTTTTTGTCAAACAAACATTGAGAAATATAACAATTTATTTATAAAATTAGTTCCTTTATATATAATTCATGCAAAAACTTGATAAAATTAAAGACGTAATTTATATGACATATTTTAACAAAGATGCTAGCCCTTTATCACAGAAACCTAAAACAAAAGCACAAGCGTTTCCTTTATTTCAAAGAATTACGTTATCTTTTCTTTTTTAACATCACCCCAGTGCTCTCTGTTGTATTGTACGAAGTCTAAGACAAAAGAACTGTAGGTGCACATAAAACCCATCGACCGTTGTGAACTTTACAAATGACTCGTGTTCCCTAACCCTGCAATAGGAGCATGAAGTGCCAATTGCGCCCTTGAGCATTGGGGCAATAGACGAGTTCGAAATACAAAACCTTCCCTTCCGATCCACACAACTTTTGTTTTTGCAGACGTGTCATAATCAGAAATCACTCTCTCGGCCACCGGAATAAAGCGGACAGGAAATGTCCCGAAATTGGTTGGCAGCCTGATTTATATCTTACTGAATAAGACTAGACGTTATGTCATATTGAATGGGCATTATCGCTTTGAAGTGCCCACACAAAGAGTAATATAAAAGGGCGATTAATTAAACTTTTAGCAACAGCATTGCTTTTTCATTGTCAATATTATTTTAAATCTTAGTACAGGGTAATTAATTTAAAGTAGATATCATCTAAAATCTCCTAGAAATTATCGCAGATCCCTTCCAATCAGCGGAAATAACATTAAATCGAGTGAACTCGCCTAAAATAAGATAGAATCAGCGCCGCGCCGGTCCTACAATTCACGGGTCTGGGTGCAAAGATTTCTGTACGGATTCGATGAAGTGCCAGTGGCACATCTATAGCCCCCCTCCCAAAACGATATGGAACAAAAAAAATGAAGAATTTATTTAGTATTTAGTAAAATTAAAAAAATATAAACTACTACAATTAAAGAGTGTCCACCCCCAAAAACAATCCTGAGTGCGCCACTGTAATGATCAACAGACATAACAAAAAGGATAAAATAACCCCAATCACTTTAATTGTTCTTTAAATTGTAATTACTATTACAATGAACAATTTTAACAAACTGTCACATTACCGCCTCACCCTCCAACTGAGAGTGCAGATGAATATATTGCTAAGCTGTTCTACGCGTAATACCGAATGATAATAATTATAAATGACGATATATTTACGTGTATTTAGTAATAAAATTAAGTCGTTTAAAATAGGAACTGAATATCATCGGCTATTTTCTGTGTCAATTTTTATTGTTTTATTGCCAATAAATATACTCTTATTAGCTAAGTAATCAAATTTTCCCAACACTTCTGTTATGAAATGAACACGATGTTTGCTTTAAATACAAAAGGCTGTATGAATGTAATGTAAATCTTATTTCGTTTCATTTCTCCCTAAAAGCAATTTTGCACTTGTATTCAAAGAATTACCTGTAGAAAATTGGATCTTTTTATGTCGTGTCGTAGCTGTCATGCCGTTTGATTATATAAACTCCTGCTTGGAATTCCGATGCTCTTCTGATTCGAAAATGTGAAAGAACTGTATTAAAAGCTGATCTCATAACTTTAAAGTACTTCCTATCATTACTTTTGAAGTGGAATTAGATAATACTAGGATCGCTTAAATTTTCTCATATTTCAGAAATAATTATATTTTATATTTTTGTGTTTGATTGTGTTACTATTCAGCAAAATTGAGAGACGTCTTGTAACGCTGTTGTAGCATTAACATTCGAATCGCTACTCTTTAGGGTAGTCCTGGTTAGGCCTCTCGATGCTACTACAGGCTGAACTCGCATTAGGCGAAATGCGTGAATTTGTTCCTATTACGCAGATTTAAGAAATCGTTTGCAACGCTGCTCTAGCATCAAATTTCCAATCCTTACCCTTTAGGGAATCTTAGTTAGGCGTCGCGACGCTACTGCAATACAAATTTTAATTAGTCGACATGCATGGATTTGCTACTGTTAGGCGGAATTAGGCGACGTTTTGCTGCTGTGGCATTAACTTTCCAATCGCTACTTTTTAGGGTAGTCCTGGTTAGGCCTCTCGACGCTACTAAAGGCTGAACTCAAATTGGGCGAAATGGATGGACTTACTTACTATTAGGCAGATTTAAGAGACGCCATTCAACGTTGCTATGACATTAACTTTTTAATAACTATTCTTTAGAGCAGTCATGGTTATTCCTCTCGACGCTACAAAGGGCTGAACTTTTAGGCGGATTTAAGAGATCTCTTGCAACGCTGCTCTGACATCAACTTTCCAATATTTACTCTTTTGGGGGATCTCAGTCAGGCGTCGCGACCCTACTGCAAAATAAATTTTAATTAGGCGAAATGCGTGAATATTACTATTAGGCGGAATTAAGCGACGTCCTGCAACGCTGCTGTGGCATTATCTTTCCAATCGCTACTGCTTAGGGTAGTGCTGACTGTTTCTCAACGCTACAAAAGGTTGAACCGGAATTAGGCGAAATGCGTGAATTTCTTCCTTCTTCTTCTTCTTTATCTTTCATCGCTTATACCCGAAGGTGTCGAGGACTTTCACTCCGGGTAGGCTCTCGCTTGTGTAATAGGAGGTAGTGGGCCTTTTTGGCCTTTAAACCGCTACGCTCCTGAAGCTTATGCCACCCTTCATGGCCATTCATTCATTGTCATTCACACACATGTGTTTAATTGTATGTTTTTTTTAATGTTATTTATGACTTTGTTACTTATCCTGGTCAGTCAGTAATCAAGGTAAGCGCCGTTAATTGTAACCCAACGTCGAATGGTTACCGAGCTCGATACCGATCCACGGAATTACAGAAAAATTTTCCGCTTCTTCCGGGATTCGAACTGAGGGCTCACGCATTGTGAGCCTGATCCTCTTACCACTGGACCACTCGGACGTTGAATTTCTTCCTTTTAGGCGGATTTAAGAGACCTCTTGCAACGCTGCTCTGACATCAACTTTCCAATTTTTACTCTTTTGGGGCATCTCAGTTAGGCGTCGCGACTCTAGTGCAAAACAAATTTTAATTAGGCAAAATCCGTGGATGTTTCTATTAGGCGGAATTAAGCGACGTCCTGCACCGCAGCTGTGGCATTAACTTTCCAATCGCTACTCTTTAGGGTAGTCCTGTTTAAGCCTCTCGACGCTACTAAAAGCTGAACTGAAATTAGGCGAAATGCATAGACTTGTTACTGTTAGGCAGATTTAAGAGACGTCATTCAACGTTGCTATGACAATAACTTTCCAACTGCTATCCTTTAGGGTATCTTATTTAGGCGTCACGACCCTACATCAAAACAAACTTTAAATAAGTGAAATGCGTGGATGTTAATATTAGGTGGAATTAAGCGACGCTGCTGTGGCATTAACATTCCAATCGCTACTTCTAGGGGTAGTCCTGGTTAGGCGTCGCTATGCTACTGTAAAACAAACTTTAGTTCTGCGCAATGCGTGCAGTTGTTACTCTTAGGTGAAATTAGCGACATCTTGCAAAGCTACTTTGGCATCAACTTTCCAATCCCTATTCTTTAAGGGTGTCTTCATTAGGCGTATAGCAACGATATTACAGAGCAAACCTGATTTAGGCGACATGTGTGGATTTGTTATTATAAGGCGGATTTAAGGAACGTAAGAGACGCAACGCTGTTTTGGCATTAACTGTGCAATCGCTTCGCTTTAAGGGATGCTAGTTAGGCGTCAAAACGCGGCTACAAAACAAACTTGAATTAGTCAAAAGTGTGCATAGCAGGTACTATAAGGCGGAATTAAACTAACCTGCAACGTTTAAAAAAAAATGAGGTTGGTTAAAAATGCTGCTCTGGTATCGGATCTACAATCGCTACTCTTTAGGGGACTTTTGGTTAGGCTTCACGCTACTACAGGTTAAAGCTGAATTCGACGAAGTGCGGAGGGGTGCTACTCAGACTTAATAGATTGTATTTGGCGAATAAAATAACAATACATAAAACAAATCGGCATTCGCGACTTTTTCAGTATGTCAGGCTAAATTAGACCAGGTGAAGGTGCACACCATCGGTATCTTGAAAATCATAAAAACTGTCAATTTATTTAAATGAGAAAAGAAGTGTAACTTTTTATGCTGATTAGGATACAAAAAACCTTGAACGTCGACTTTTCAAGTTATTAAATAAAATAGGTTTTTTAAAATGTCACTCTGTATATTTTTAAATAATCTGAAAGAAAATTACTTTCTGGCTGTAAAAGTTCAATAATGCAGTAGTAACCTTAACTGGATAATAAAAAAGTTATTCATGATAATGTATGTCGTTTAATGAAAAATGATGTCTATTGGGCTATGAAGCAATTTGATAGAAGTATCAATAACTTCTTTATTATTAACTTTAGGTTACTATTGCCTTAAAACTTTTTTGTCCGGATTTAAATTTTCCCTCCGAATATGCAAAAATGTACAGGGTGTTCAATTTTATGGAGTAACTCTAAAATGAAACGTTTAGTTTTTTTGCGAATCGCATCTTAATCAGCACAAAAAGTTACACTTTTTACCCTTGTAACCAAATTTGTAGCTCTTGTGGTTTCTAATAGAGCCGATGGTGTCCATCGTACAGAATGCTAAAACAATACTAAATTTTAAGCCAATCTAAAAACAAATTTTTGAATAAAAAGGTACTAAATTTGAAATTGTGAGGTATTTATAGGACACCACCTCCGCTGCCGGATTATTCTAAAAGTCTTGATTTCTAGATGAATTTTCGTTATACTTAAGTATTCCATTTTTTTTTAAATTTTCGTTGGTTTTCCAGATTGTGCGACTGTAAATAAATTGTGGAAAAATAGAAATTAGAAGACCTATAAAATAACAGTTATAAAAAAATATACATTCTATTAAATATGCCGATTAAAACATGTTTGTTTTTGTTTTGTTTTGTTGATAAGGATTCTATTTTATGCAGACCGTTAGTATTATCGTTGTGCAGTAAATTATGTTAATTGATATGAAATTGTACTGTAGCTCCTGTATCGTATATCCTCGTAAATAAAGTGGCTTAACATAATTGCCCATGATGCGAAATGCATCTATGCAATTAGAGTGAAATAATGCACTTGTGCAACTGTGTTAACATGCAATGTTAGATAAATCTACTTAAAGTGGTTTAGAAATATTTTAACGGGCATGAAGTTCCTGTCCATAAATTTAAACTTTCAGCTGCAAATGTACATAAAGCATACTTTGCAAGAATTGTTACTCTTACTGTCTATTCAGTCTTCACTGGATGCGATTTTCTCAGTCTCAGTTTGTATCAATAATAAATTGTATTTGCAAGACATGATATTTGAATTTATTCCATTAGTTTCCTGTTCTAATTCTCTTTTAATACTATTCTGTCTGCTGCACTTTCAGAAAGTCTGAATTGTTGCTCAAACAGCCAAAGAAGCTTTTGAACTTAGACATAGAAGCTTGATGAACTGTAGGGTAGTAAAACCTTGCATTTCAGAAACATAAACGACACCGTCTAATATTTATAGCACTGAAAGTTAAGACATTTATTTCAACGTATAACTCCTTAATGAGTTGCACTCCGAATATTCCGCTTTAGGTGCAATCTTGTAACGTTACATTGAAGAGACAATTGCTTCAATACGGTCTGACGACTTCAACTATGTTTGGAGAAACGTGATGTGGAATTTTTAATGAAACTTAACCGATTCATACAGTTGAAGTTGTTTGTGAAGTACAAAAAATTAATTATTATTGTACGGAGATCGCGTAATCTATTCAGTGTGCTGCAGCTATATCTTGCTATGATATGAGCCTTAAAATACAGTCCCAAAGCACTTACCTGAAAACAATTTTTAAATGCTTGTATCTCGCAATTAACATTTATTTTTAATGAATATTTTTAAATCTCAGTGTTGTTATTAAGCTTTAAAAAAACTAGTGTTACCCCAGCGCACAGTGCACTAACAGACTGAGCGTTGACAGAACCGGCTAAATGATAAGTCACGTGATGCATTAGTTCCATAAGGGAGACGCGACGTTGGTGTAGATGTCGCCTCAAGTAAAGCGCGTTTAGCAGACTTTCATATATATTATAAATTAAAATTATTATTATTGAAAAATCGACGTGGAATAAAAATATAAAAATGTTTCATGTTCCATCTGAGGATAGAGACCTTTCATTGAAAAAAAATGGTCCAAATTGGTGAAGCGGTAGCCGCTAGAGGAACCGGAGAAAAAAACCCTTTGAGATTTTATATATGTACGGATAGAATAAGTTGAATAAAACAGAAATGCACAACAAAATATATATTACAAGAGTAGTTATTAAATGTCAATTTGAAGTTATACCAGTCTATATAGAATCAACAAAATTTTAAAATTCTATTTTTCTTAAAACAGACATTTATCTTAGTTTCTTCACAATTACTGTTGTGGTGCTTGACTTGATAACTGTTGTATGATATACTCTTTCTTCTATGGTTAGATTATGTAAAAAAAACACCACTCGGCTCCAAATAACAATCTTATTACTATTTATTTAAGATCGTTAATGTAATTTCGCAGCTTCCTCCACTGTAGCCTCAAACACGTAGTGGATTGCTTTTACACTATCTACTTTTGAATACTTTCAATATAATTCAAAACACTTCTATCCGTTTTGTTATAAATTTTATCTAACTTGAAAACACATTTTTCATTGAATATAACTGGTTTTCTTTCTCTTTTCTTTCAGGAATCCAAAATTCTTCGTCCGCTTTTATAGGACGAGCCATATTTAACATTCCTCTGTCTTTTGTCTTCTTCCTTGATCTGCCATTTTTATATAAATAACTCCCATGATCAACGAGTGTTCTATTTTACACTTGTCAAAGTATCAAAACGTCATTTACATTCATAACCCCCAAAAATGACATTTAACGATGCACAAAACTTCTTATATCTTAAACCTTTTAAACATTTCTTAACTAATTCATAATTAAATTGAACAATAATCGTACCAATCTGACGAAACACTCGTTGATCATGAAATTTATTTGTCTAAAAAATAGTAGATCAGACAAGAAGAAGAAAGAAAGTGGAATTTTGGTTACTTACGACTCGTCTTGTAAACAGAAACAGAGCTTTTTGATGTCCTGAAAGAAAAGACAAGGAAAACGAGTCTTATTGAATGAAAATAGTGTTTTCTAGAAATTGTATCATATTGAAAGTATTTAAAAGTGAGATAGTGTAAAAGCAATCTAATACGTGTTTGAGGCTACAGTGGAGGAGAAGCTACGAAATTACGTTAATGATCCTGAATAAATAAATGGTAATAATATTATTCTTTGAAGCCGAGGCCGAGGGGTGTGTTTTTTTTAAATAATCTAACCAGAGAAGAAAGAGCATATCATACAACAGTTATCAAGTCAAGGACCACAACAGTAATTTTGAAGAAACTAAGATAAGAATTTTAAAATTTCTTGTTCTGTTATGAATTGGTATAACTTCAAACTGACATTTAATAAATACCTTTGTAACGTGATATTTGGTGGTGTGTTTCTGTTTTATTAATATGTCTGAGATTTAAAAAAATCATAAAAAATTGTCTTCAGGTAAGTGTTTTGGGGCTATATTGTTATAAGCCCATGTCATTTAATATATATAAATTTAATTAATCAATTCAACATGGAAATTATTGGAAAAATTTGTACAAATATATAATATTATTGGTTTCACAAATACCTGCAATTGCGCTGATGTACAATAGAACACAGAAATTACAAATTAAAATCCAATTTCACATTTGACTGAACGAAATGAAGCACCAAAGAATTTAATTATATGAAAATCGTACAAACAATAGTAACACAATTTTAACGCTTAATTCAAACCTCCGTTAGTATAAATTCAATATTTATCATAACAGGTTTACTAAATGCACTCGAACAAGTATGAAATTTTTAAAATTTTATAGTGGTATTACCCATAAGTAGTTAAGTTTTTATGACATGAAAAGCTTTTCGTTGTAAGCTTAAGGTGGTAAAACTCTAAACTTATATGAGGGAGAAGCAATGAAGTGAGAAAAGCGAGTCTGGTTGGAGTTAGGGGATGTCGTATACAACCCCAACGTGGCCAATGGGCCGACTACGATGAGGTATCCGGGATGTAGTCCATGCATTTTGCAGTAACCCGAAGAACATTTCCCCTGCTCTGTATCGAATTGCATAATTTAGTTGTACAGAATCAATCTCATTTGGAAATTTGAAATTGCCAGTCTATTTTTGCTAATTTAATTAATAATTTCTAATACGATTAAGATAAAACTTCCAATTTACTTTTGCTTTTCAATTACTAACTTCTACAACATGAAAAAAAGAAAGTTAAAAAAAATAGTATTAATATAACATACATATATTACATATTCAACTTTTTTTACCTCATTTTATTAAACGAATTATACAGAGCGACACAAAAGTAGTAACTATCTTTATTTATGAACTATCGGAGGCCATAAAAGTGTCTTCTATGTAACGCAGGTTTAATTTATATAAAACATTTATCGCCGTCATAAAATGAACGTCAAAATTATTTGAGAATCTTTATGTTTGAACTAGTGGAAATAATAAAAGTGTCTTCTGTGGAACGCAGTGTTTTTTTAATTAAACATTTATTGACGTCCAAAAGTATATTTTCTGATAAAAAACCATTAACTGACGGTAAAACACATTTTATGAAGTAAAAAAAACAATAACATTTGTCTTAAGTAAAAAAATATTTTATGACGTCAAAAATATTTTCTGACGGCAATTACTTATATTTGAGGTAAGTTATTGTGACAGCTGTGTCGGGTGCGTGGAAGTGATAACCTAATTTTCTGACGTTATTTAAATTCAAATGCTTTTGACGGCCTTAAATAATTTTCAGGCCGGAAAAAGTAGTTGACAATCGTTATTTATAAAGTTCATGATGGTGCCTTATATGGAACGACGTTTTACTCTTAATTAAACATTTACTGACGTCAAAAAATATTTTCGTCGCCAAAATATCATACTTTGAGGTCAAGACATATATTTTGATGACACCACAAAATATTTTCGGTAAGATTTCTTTTTTTGGCCGCAAAAATTATTTTCAGACCTAAACGGCAAGTGGCAATCTTTATACATAAATTAGCGGTGATTGGTTATAAAAGTGCTCGATATGAAACAACGTGTTACTTCAAATTAAACATTTACTGACGTCAAAAAATTTTTGTCGTCGTCAAAACCCCAAATTAAGTCGTCAAAAAACTGTATTGACATCGAAACTTATATTTTGACAATATTTGCTTTTTTGACCACAAAAATTACTTTCAGACTTAAAAAGCAGTTGACAATCTTTATTTATAAACTAGCGGATATCATGAAATAGTAAACGACGTTTTATTGTTATTTAAACAAGTACCGACATTAGAAAATTATTTTCTCGTCACGAAACTAAACTCCAACGTGAAAAAAAAAAGGAATTAACGTCTAGACCTATTTTTGACGTCAATACATAACACTTGAGGTAAATGTTTTTTTTAGCCGCAAAAAAATATTTTCAGGGCAAAAAAGTAGTTGGCAGTCTTTGTTTATGAATTATTGGAGATCAACAAAGTACATTAATATAGAACAACGTTTTACTCTTAATTGACGTCACGACATGTATTTTGATGTCAATACAGAATATTTGAAGTAAGATATTGTTTTTTTGGCCTTAAAAATTATTTTCCGACCTAAACGGCAATTGACAATTTTTACATATGAACTAGCGGCGATAATAAAAGTGCCTTACATGAAACGACGTGCTATTTTGATTTAACATTTACTGACGTCAAAACATATTTTTTGTGGTCAAACCAAACAAAGGAAAAGTACATTTTTTGACATCTAAAGTTCATTTATCGACGTCTCAAAGTAACTTATTTAGAGATTACGAATTATGTAATAGTTCTTTTTATTATTTTATTTCAAATTGCCTGAATAATTTCCAACATATTTTGACGTCATAAAATAAGTTTATAATGTCAAAAATATGGTGACAGGATTTAATAGATAAATAGATAAATATTAACATCTGAATATCATCAGGTAATAAAACTTGTTAAACATAGCTCCAAAAACAGTAATTCAATGGAGTGTAGTCAGGGGATTTAGGTGGCCATGCCACAGGGCCACCCCGTCCAACCACTGATCATCACTCCTTTTCTGGAAGAATTTAACAACGTAATGTGGAGTGGCACCATCCTGCCGAAACCACGTTTCTTGCGCCCTGTATTTAACAGGCTATAATTGTGTCCAGCACTTGCCTATACGTCTTTTGGTTTACGTTCCTTTTGAAGAAATGTGGCTGTGGATCCACAACCACGTCGCCAAACAGATCACTCCATATCATTACATTTGGAGCACCGAAGTTGAAGTTGGTTGCTTGGCGCATCTACGCGACCAAGTTAGGTAGATTATTCTACGACGAGTAACGCACATTTTGCGCGTTTATCACTGAATATCACATATTGAAAAAATCATTTTTCCTACGGTAACTGAACTTTGAGTCGCAATATGAATGTATACAAACTCCTAATTCGTTTATATTATGCAAAGAGCAAAATTTGTACAGTACACGTTCTGTGTTTATATTTAAATCAATTGACCTTATCTGTAAACGTACACAAATTATGTTTGAAATTGCTGAACCGGTAATTTTATCCGGTCATGTGCTTCCTACTGATATACAGTCAAGACGACGTTTGTCAACCGGAAGTCAATCAAGGGTTGACCCTTAATAATGGCTGCGGTTTCTAACCAAATACCTCACGTTTATGCTTTACCCGATATCACAACTGTAACTAAATCGGGGTAGAAATCGAGTAGGACAATAGGAGACGTGTTGGTGGAAGTGCGAATACAGAGACTCATTAATCAGCTTATTAAACTTGGTAATTTCCTGACCTGCCTGGTAAACAGAGATAAATTCACCTCAAAGCG
The DNA here is from genome assembly GCA_958336395.1 of Ctenicera cuprea. Classification (NCBI taxonomy): domain Eukaryota; kingdom Metazoa; phylum Arthropoda; class Insecta; order Coleoptera; family Elateridae; genus Ctenicera; species Ctenicera cuprea. The sequence goes on from OY284490.1 coordinate 2,769,159, forward strand.
AAATGGAAGCGGAAACTTTTTTCTTTGGACAAGAAAATTGGTTTTTGGAGTTGTTCAAGCATGTATCAACGTCGTTTGCGATTATTTTAAACGATCTTTGAAGTTTTAAGATGGATTTTGTAATTATACATATTTCAAACACGGATTTTTGTGTGCTGTAAATTTTTCGTTCGTGTTGGCAAGTCGGTAATCATATTTTCTAAAATATTTTCTGAGATTTCTTTAAAATAGCTTTCTCCGATGGATATAAAGATAAACTAAACTGTTTATTGATTACGTTACATGAAAAGCAGCAAAAGAAAGAGTAATGACACATTTGTAGCCCACCTATTACAGTAGTTAATCCTAAAACTTCTGTAATTAACAGCCAAACGTGACTTAAAGTTAGAAACCTGTTCAGATGTTCTTCTAATTTCAACCAAAATATTCTGATTTTCGAATTTTATTCCCCCGACCATCTTTGAACCGCATTTTACGATATCCAAACAGAATTATCTAATATAAAAAACGGCAGAAATTATGCAGGTTTTAATTATACTATACGTTACTATGCAACGGCCACTTGCGTTTCGTAAATATTAAATTCGCTCCGGCTGTAAAGATTTGTATTCTGCTTGCGTAGCTAAGCAACGGCAATTTCTGTTGTATATTAAACACGCCTCGTATCTGTAGATGTTTGTTTATATTGCTACACAACAGCACTTTAAAATTGGTATATAAAGTAAACGCATTTGCACGAGGAAGTTAGTTTGTTCTCAACCAGCGAGCCCGACGACTTAAAAAAAAGCAGCAACTCTGCAGCTCCTTCAAAAACTCTCTAACTTGCTTCTGGATCCTACGTAACCCCTACGAACCTTTTAAGAGCGAACCAACGGCTACTGCAGGTGTCGTCAGAGCCGCGAGCCCTTTTAAGAGCGTAAGAGCGGTTACCAAGTCTCGGCGAAATTATTTCAGCGTCCCGGGCTCTCTTCAAACGAATCGTCACCAGGATATGCCAGCCACCGGCTCGGTCTCTACGCGGATCACAATCTTCTGACGGTTTAGCCCTAGCCCCTTGTTCTTTGACTTAATTTGTTTATGAACCCTGTTCTTTGAGGTAATTTTTCGTTCAAGTTTGATGATATAATTTTAAATATAAATTTGGTTGAATAAATACCTCAAACTTTTAAAGGTGTTACTTATATAATATATTTAACCGTACAGCCCATTTCAGTTTCAGTGATGAAACTTGCCGCATGATGATGCGAAACTGCAATTTCTTCTTTTAGTTATTTAGTAAACGTATCGTAGCCTAAACTGACAGTTTTTGCTGTTACTAAAACTAAAGAGATTAAAACGGGAAGATGGAGCATGCACCACTTAGGGCTTATGATATAAAAATATAAAAACTTTATTTTATAAGCTTCAAACTTCGCAGACATGTCAGGCTGCCATTATATTTTAAGGTCATTCAGAGGATGCACCTTTTAGCGATGTCAAGAGCAAAATGTGATGTCACAGAAGGATTTCGCAGAAAATAAATTTTGTTTGTATATACATATATTTTCTGCGAAATCCTTTAACCTGTTTTTTATCGTCAGAAATTCATTGATTGACATGAAAATTTTTGTGACATCTGAAATCCATTCAAGCAACTTGAGTTAAAATAATTAAAGAAAAATAATCAACATTCGTACATTATATAACTTATTTTCAGACGTCAACAACTAAGTTTTAAGCGTCAAAAATTAAGTTTCGGAGGTCGGATATTGGTTTTTGACGTCAAAAATAATTTTTGTCGTCTAAAAAAAAATAGGAAATTTTGTATATAAATATAATTTCTGTGAAAAATAATTGTTTAATATTAAAAAAAAGTTTTGTCGTCAGGACAAAAATTGTGGCATCACAAAATATTGTTTGACGTCAATAAAGGTTTTTGTAGCGGCAAAAGGTACAGTTTTTGACGTCAAAAATTTGCTTACTGCCAGAAAAAAAAAACTTGGCGTCAGACGTCAGTAAATTCTCTTAATAAGAAGTAAAACGGCGTTTTATAGAAAAAAGCCCTAGAGACAAAAATGGCGCCTGCTACGATTTTCTTGGAAGCTTTCAAAATTAATATATCTTGAGACGATAAAATGATATAAATTATTTTTAACATCATCATGTATAAATTTTTTTAAAAAGGTATAATACAGAGTGGCAAGGAAAACCCCGGCCACTTTTCTTGCGGCGGTCAAGAGTTGGCGCTTTAGTAAAGAAAAAGTAAATTAAAATACTGGCAACAACGCAGAATCCAAGACGTTTTAGTTATTAAATACGCCCCATATTAAATCAAAACAACTAAAACGTCTTGGGTTCTGCGTTGTTGCCAGTATTTTAATTTAATTTTTCTTTACTAAAGCGCCATCTCTTGATCGCCGCCGTAAGCAAAGTGGCCGGGGGTTTCCTAGCCACTCTGTATTTATCAAGAGATTATTTCTCAAATCTGGCACTATGTGTTATTGTTTTGAATATTATTTGTTTTGAATTTTATGGCTAAAGAAATTTATTTATTTACATTGATTTTTGGCGAAGTTCTAGTTTTGTGAATTTAATATTGATTAAATCAACCAAAATGATCGAAATTGCTCACCAGGAACAGTAAAATAAAAGTTAAACTTATAAAATTAGAAGGACTAGATCTCCTCCTCATTGTTTCACTAATAAATTCTGTGATTTTTTATCATGAAGCTTTATATGCTGTTATTTCGTAAGAGGCTTAGAAAATCTTATAAAAGTTCTGAGTCTAAGTGAGTACTACAAAGAGTCACGACTATGCTTATATTTTTTTTTTCGGCGGACTTTTAGGTGCACTTGTGTTTTTCTAAGCGCCCCCAAGTGTAAAGTATAAGGCAGGACGATGAGTCATAATCTGCTTAGTTACCCGTCTAAGCCCATTAGAGGTATTCTTATCATACACGAAATAGTTTTGAGCATGGTTTTGAGTATGCCAAAGTAAGAATGCTCAGGCGAATAGCTTCGACAAATGTTGTATGGTTTTTACAGTCCCCGGCGCTGTTTCCGCTGCATTTGTAAAAATAAAATAAAATAAATAAATCCGAAACCCCTTTACAAATTCTTGTGTCATAATATGACTTAGTCTTATTTAGTCTTATTTAGAATACTTAATATTAATTATCAAAAATAATTATATATATTAAAATATGTCGCAATGCAGTACAATCCAGGAGTATGGATTATCTATTTTTAGACATCTAGGGTTGTATGCATTCGTTCTTTGTTGCACTTTGGTAAAAACAATTACACATAATATTGATTAGTCTATTTATAAATTAGTCTGGGCCTCGATGCATTATATCTGCAGTGCACCACATTATATTGATTAATAATAAAACCACTCTGTAACACAGAGTATAAAAGGATTCAGCTTGCTGGTACAAAGAGAGTCGACATCTAACTCCAGTCCAACAAGCAGCTTCCAACTACAAGTCTAGAAACATCCATACTCTCATTACTTAAAACATAATGTGGGTTTGGTATGAAGTTGTGTTAGTCATGTAAGTAATTGTGTTAGTTTTAAGCAATCATGTAAAAGGTTATTCAAATATATTGTTGTGTATTTCCGAGTTGTGTTTCATCTACGGACATAGTCACGTGCTACGATGTTTGGTTCATCTAGTATGAATCAAACAAACCCCCTAACGTGACAACTTGGTGGAGGCGCCGTTTGCATTCCTTTGATTGAAATATTTATTTTTCTTGCGTTTAAGAAACCATAAAATGCTAGCTTGGTTAGAATATCATTGTTAAATGAAATTTGAGATTTAATCGATTAAGGTTGATTATTTAAGGACATCTTAGCATGATAAGAGATGCCTTTATATCATTAACTCGCATTGATTATTAAATATTTGCTAAAATTATTCTTCGCAAGCTACAAATAGAAGTCAAATTAAATTTATTGTTGTCACGTTAGGGGGGTTGTTTGATTCATACTAGATGAACCAAACATCGTAGCACGTGACTATGTCCGTAGATGAAACACAACTCGGAAATACACAACAATATATTTGAATAACCTTTTACATGATTGCTTAAAACTAACACAATTACTTACATGACTAACACAACTTCATACCAAACCCACATTATGTTTTAAGTAATGAGAGTATGGATGTTTCTAGACTTGTAGTTGGAAGCTGCTTGTTGGACTGGAGTTAGATGTCGACTCTCTTTGTACCAGCAAGCTGAATCCTTTTATACTCTGTGTTACAGAGTGGTTTTATTATTAATCAATATAATGTGGTGCACTGCAGATATAATGCATCGAGGCCCAGACTAATTTATAAATAGACTAATCAATATTATGTGTAATTGTTTTTACCAAAGTGCAACAAAGAACGAATGCATACAACCCTAGATGTCTAAAAATAGATAATCCATACTCCTGGATTGTACTGCATTGCGACATATTTTAATATATATAATTATTTTTGATAATTAATATTAAGTATTCTAAATAAGACTAAATAAGACTAAGTCATATTATGACACATCTCCCCCTGCAAACCAAGCGAAATCCATCTCTTGAGATGGTGAAGCTTAATTTACACAAGGATTACAAAAAATCTACATCGAGAATGTTAAAATGGTTAATACAGTTATATAAGATACATCATACATGAAATGGTATACATACAATACAATACATGAAATTTTATAAGCAGTTGTGTATTTGCAACATTACACGAAACTTTGGTTTAATAAAACACTTCACTCGTTTACTTATTTGACGCACACTGTAGTGGGTTGGAATATCACTGTTTAGTGACTGTGTTGCCTATGCAACCCGTCGAACCCGTCGTGGTTTCGTTTGTAAGCGAAGTCGCCTACCGATGACGTGTGTGGTTCTGCAGTTTTCTACCATTTGTGATTCTAGTTCCATAGTTTCTTTCCAGATGGCGTAAGTACATACATTATTTTAAATAAATCATTATTTTGCTATTTTACATAAAATTACAAAATATTTTAAGTTTTTAATATCTTAATTTCTAATATAATATTTTATCGTAAACGTTTAAAGACCATTTCGCTGAAAATTTTGCGTATTTTCAAAAATACAATTATTTAAATGACAAGATTGTTTACATTAAAGTTGCGGGGTGCATCTTCTGTGATTTTGCTGTATTTGCAAAAATTCCTTTTAAAAGCCTTCGCGGGAGCAAGATGTCACATTCATTGTTTAGCTGTCGATATGAATCCGAATTTGAACCTGACCCAGACGCAGGAGGTGCTACACACGGCATCCCCCCTGGAGCCCGGGTTGCTCCCCGGAGTGCGTAAGTATTGTAGTTTTGGAAAATTTGGTATTTGAAAAAAATTTTTTTTTTGTTTTTAATTTTCCTCTTTTTATGTGGTGTGGAAATTCTAACATATATTGTATTATTCCAGAGCTGTTCCAAGGAAGGGACCTGGAGACGGTGTGGGTGAGGCAGGGACATCCGCTCGCCCTCATAATGTCTCAGGTGACCACTCGCATCGGCCCTGGGTGCATTTTCGTGATTATACCAGCTGTCGGACACCATGGGGTGTTTGGTATCAACATCGAGGCAACTTTTGTGGAAGTAGTAATCAACATGGAAGGTCCATTCTTCCGCGTTGATTTTTTTTATATGGAAGAAGAGGACGGTGGTCCAGAAATTCCGCCTGGGGCTCCGGTAGATCCTCCTGCCCCTCTCCCAGGAGATTTCTTATATAATTTTAACATGGAAGAGGTGTTACAGTACTTAGACTTGTAACTGTATATTTTAATTATTTTATTATTAAAAATGTTTATTAAGATTTTTCTGAATTTATTTTGGTCAAAGTTGGTCTTTAAATGTTTTAACATTTGCCGCTTCTATGGTACTAAGGTAAAAACTATTCTTTGAGTGTTAGAAACATGCTCACGGTCACGTGACTTAAAGTGACGCATCAAGTGTTTAAGATGGCCGGTGTTAACGTGCCTTGTACTGTTTGTACTAAGTTTTATGTGATTTGTGCACTTCTGTAAGCTTTAAATATAAGGTAAGTAGTAATATTTTGATTAATAAGGTTATTACCTAGCGTGAATATACTTTAACATATTTGAAACTTACCGTAAAAAGTTTAAAACTCATAGCAACATGAATTGATTAGCAGTTTTTCTAAGTTCAGCAACAATTTTAAAATTCCTTAATTTCTATGTTGTTCATGTTATAATTAATTATTATCTAAATTACAATGAATATAGGTTGTTTACTTCTATTCTCTATAATGTTTTTTTCTAAATCATTGCAAATGATTAGGTTTTACAAATTTTTTGGTTAATATATAAATAAGGTTATTAATTACTTGTACTACTACACACGTAGAGTATTTATATGGTTCGAAGTGAAATTAGCTAAAAGTACGTAAAATTAGCATGTAATTTTCCAATTATTGCTAAAGTTAGTTATTTTAAATTTTTCTCACAAAATTTTACATAAGTTGTGAAAGTTGACTTAATGTTCTCAACTTTTTTGCTATTTCCACTTTGTACAATGTGAAATAAAAAGATTTTCTTTTCATTTGTAAAATATGAAATTATCCAACAATTATAGGAAAAACTTCATATTTTTTTTCAAAGTTTGTTTAAAGTGTTTCTAACGTAAAACACTTTTTTGGTGTTTGTGGAGAGTTATAATGATGTTTTCCTGCATTTAAATTTAAATTTCTTAGCTCTTTTGCAAATTTTTTGGTATTGAAAGTTTTATTAATTTGATCGTTGTTCTTAAAACATTTGTGTTTTAATGCACATCGTACTATAGCCAAGCCTAACGTTAGAATTATTATGGCCATTAGTACGTAGGTTGTATAAAAAAATTTGTCGATCTTCGACCCTGTAAATTTTGTGTTTGCAAGGTTCGATGAAATTTTTTCAATGTCATTTAATTTGTTATTTACACTTTGTAAATCATTTAACGTGTGAATGACTGTTTTATATCCAGCACTCAAATTTAAGTGTGGAATGGCTAGTCGTATATTTTCAAAGTTTGAATCGTTGAATTGTAGGTTAATTTTTGGCACATATTCCATGGTTAACTCAGACTGTACAATATCAACTTTGGGTATCAAAATTGTAGATTTTGAGAATGCTTTACAATAACGAGATAAATTAATTTTTCCAATTCCGGAAAGAGTGATGTCTTTTGAATTCGAATTATTACACACTATTGTGAGTACTTCGTATTTCGGAATCGTGAATAACCAAGCATTGGTTGTGATTAATTGTGTCCATATCGGATGATTAATTTCAGCTATACGTTTATCACAAATTTTTGGAATTGTTTGTGACCCACGATACAACTCTACTTCACAAATTTCGTGGTGATAGGCTAAATTCAAAGGTTGTTTTTGATCACACAAATATTTTTGAGGGTTATATTTTTGACAAGTTTCAAATTCATTTGTTGATAACATAAAAAATCGTTGTTTATCTAGGCTTACTGCTAGAAATTTTGACGAAGGTTGGATAAAAATATATGTATTTTTAATATACTGAATTGGTAAAGGAGTTAATTTTAAAACATCATAATCAAGATTGTTTGTTATTGGTACAGAAATAATGTACACTAAATTGGAATTTTTGTAATAAACTGTTAATTTTATTAATTTTAACAAAATGTGTATATTATCTGGTGTCAATGACACTGGAAATTCTAAATTTTTTGGTAAATGGTGAAACAATTGTTGTAGTTCAAGCATAAATTTTTGTGGTGGTAAAATCGCAGGATGAATTATTCCTTTTTGACTAAAAAGAATTGCATTAGTTAAAGTTGTAATTTCAAATTTATATTGATTTGAAAATAGACTGTATAATTGAATATTTTCATCAATAAATAATCTCACGTCTAAGTAGCTCATAAAATTAGATTGATTATGTAGTAATTCTTCTAGTTTATCTACATTTTTTCTCAACATATTCTGATTAAAATCTAAATTAGAAATTGAAGAATTAAACGTAGAAATTGCGGATTTAATTAATATTGTTTGATCATTTATTAGCTGAGCTAATTGTTTACTGTGTTGTTCAAATTCCGTGATCTTTTTATCATAGAATTTACCATCTTCACTATCTAATGTGCCGAATAATACTTTCAAAAGTGATCCAAAACCATCAATAGGACTCCTTTTTGTACGGCTGTGCCCTACTAGTTGTTCTAAATTAGTTTTCTCAAATTTCATTCTAGTTAAGCCTTCCATAGCGTTTTGAATGAAATTATCACAAATTTTTAAATTATTGATTATTTCTGTCTTTGGTCGCCATTTGTTTTGTCTCTCTTTTTGTGCAATGCATATTTGCTGTATTTTATCAAAATAATATTGAAGCTGTTCAAATTTATAATTATAATGCGTTAAGTTCAAAAATGCAATTATTGTAACTTCGTTATTATATAATTTTAATTGTCCAATTTTTTCAAAATGCAATCCTGGACTGTATTCAAATTTGGTAATTGTGTAGGATTCGTCTACTTGACTTAAACTGGATTTTATCATCATAATTTTTCTGTAACAATTGAAATAAAAATTAGAATTTTTATTCAAAATATTTTAATATTTATAAATTTCATATTTTAATTTATTTAAATCTTTTCCTTTTCCAAAAATTGATGTATTTGTATTTTCTAGGTACAAATTTCAAAGATAGAAAGGCCTCTTGATTTAGTGATCAAAAAGTAAATATCTGTGGTTCCAATCAAATGATGGATTCTAGACATAATTTATATCTATTCTGGAATAGAAAATACTACCAATTTGTAGGTAAGTTCAAATTATTTCAACTTATAATTTTGCAGTGATTTATCATTTCATATGTGCTTCTGAATTAAATTCATATTGGTTCACATAGATAGGTAGTTCATTAACCTATGTGTGTCAGGTCAAGTCTCATTACAGCAGCTTAAACAGACAACAATGAAGGGTTGTTTGGTTATCTTACAGGACGCAAGCATCCACAACTCCCCAATGAAGCTGGCTTGCTTTTTAATGACTGCATTGGTCATGCAGGTGTGCTCTAAATATAACTGATGAATCGATTTTTTGATTCATTTGAACCGCATTTATTTTTCTATTCATTTATTTATCTTTGTAATTGTCTAATATTTTTTGATATTCTTATCTTTAATATCTTAATTCTCATTTATTTATTATTACTTTTTGAATATTCCATTTTCCTGAAATCATTTGTTCAAATATTTTAATTTGACTTGTATTTCATAACTCATTTTTCGTATTATTTAATATTTCCACAATTTATTTCTTTATATTTAAACTTTAGCAGAGTTTTTCTTTAATTGATTCACTTGATTAAATTCTTTTAACTTGATCAAATTGATTAGGTTGATTAATTTTTTCTGATTTGATTAAGTTCTTCTAACTTGTGATTAACTTAATTTTGTTCGATTAACTTGATTAACCTTTTTTTTTTCTTGATTAATTTATTTGATTTTGTTCGATTAATTTCTTCTAATTTGTGATTAATTAATTTTTTTTTTGTTCGATTAATTTCTTCTAATTTGTGATTAATTTTTTTTTTGTTCGATTAACTTTTTGTCAACGGTCAACTACATTATATTTTTAACTTCTACCCCCTCTACATAACAACATTATACGCGCGTTTTTTACTTTAAATATACCGTTGATCCTTCATTTAAATAATCTTTTAAAACAAATCTTCTAGGTATGTTTGCAACCATACACTTTTCCTTGTTCAGGAGCTTATTGATTTTAAAAAACAATGTAAATGGTCTAAGACACTAGACAATTATTAATATATCCTGTTGCTGGAACAAAGTCAGCCGAAACAGAGGGTTATTCATTATCATCAATATTTATTACATTAGAATCATTTTTTAGGATATACTAACCCGGCCAGGATTTCAGTGCCTTTTTACCAAAAATTTATTAAGCCTCCGTAATAACATTTTTGACACATTCTTTTTTATAATTCATTTACTATAATCGTGTATCAGGGTCGTCCCTGTAACTTTTAAAACAGGTGGATCTTTAATTCCAACTGGATGAAAATATACTACCTGATTACACCCAAAAGTTAATCTGCATTATACACATTTGTATAAGCTATATTTATTCATTATTAGATATTTTTTGTAACTCTGCTTATTTAAAATACTCGTCATAGGAGAAGTTTAGACGTATGACGGATTAATACAATGATTCTATGAGGCTAAAATAAATTCTCCTTCCTCTTATATTACTTACTTTATTTTTTCATTTACTTTGTAGATATATTTATCATTACTTATCATTTTCTAAAGATTTATTTGCATCTTTACGAGGAGAATTATTATTTTGTGGGACTAACGACCATGGATCATGAAATTTCAAGATCCTACTAACGTGAACTACTTCTTCTTTTGCTTTAGGCGACTTGCCTTTCTGAATTAAATAATCAACTTCAGAAAGTTGTTTCTTTATATAATAAGGCCCAAAATATCGTAATAACAACTTTTCACTCAAACCAACGTGTCGAATCGGAGTGAAAATCTTTATCATATCTCCTACTTTAAAATCAACGGATCTATGTTTAGAATCGTACCGATTTTTATCTTTATTTTGCTGTTTTGTAATATTTGTAATAGCCAAATTACGTGCTGCTAAAGCATTTTCACGTACTTGCAAAATATTCATTTTTGTCACAGGTGTATTTAATGCTACATCTGTGGGTAATCTTGGCTCTCGACCATACAATAACATAAACGGAGAAAATTTTGTAGTTTCTTGCCTCGCTACATTATAAGCGAATGTAACATTTATTAACATCGTATCCCAATCTGTTTGATTTGAATTTGTATACTTGCTAAGCATATTGATAATCGTACCATTTTCTCTTTCGACTAAACCATTGCATTGTGCATGATATGCAGTAGTAAATCTGCTATCTACTCCCATAATTTTTAACAATTCTTTTACTATCTGAGAATGAAAAACTTTTCCCTGGTCAGATAATAAATATTTTGGACTTCCATGTCGACATATAATTTGTTCTAAAATGAATGATGCTACGGGTCCAGCTTTACCATTTGGTAATGCCCTCGTTTCGCAGTATCTTGTAGCGTAATCAATTGCTACTACTATTGTAGTTTTCCCCCCTGCAGTTCTATGCAAAGGTCCAACTAAGTCTATTCCTACTTTTTCGAAAGGTAATCCTATCGAGATAGGTTGCAACAAACCGGCTGGTTTTTTGGTACTGCCTTTGCGGGCTTGACAAGTTCCACAACCAGTTACGTAGACTTGCACATCTTTCAAAAGACCATCCCAATAATATCTTGATTTAATATTATGATAAGTTTTTGTAATACCTAAATGTCCTGCTAACGGTGCGTCATGATTATTATATAAAATTTCATATTTTAGAGAATCTGGGATTACTAAAAGATTTTGTGACCCTTGTAAATTTATATTTTTCTTGTATAATACTCCATCTATTAATTTAAATGATTTGGCTCTTTTTAGTTCACCAATTGTTAGCGTAGAGTCATTTTTATTTTCTAATGCCAAGAAAAGTTTGGATAATTGATTATCTTGACGTTGCAGGTCTGCAATATCGTTGGGTAACATTATGAAAGTTGGAACAAATTCTGCTTGAATTTCGTCAAGTTCTGTGGCTGGTCTACATGGATTACGGGACAACGCATCCACATCTTTGTTCAAGGTCCCTAACTTATGAGACACCTTATATGAGAAATCTTGTAACTTGATCGCCCACCTTGCTAATCTACCTGTGATATCTCGTGACCTCTGGATCCAACATAAACAATGATGATCGGTAACTATATTAATATGTTTTCCAAATACATAAGGTCTTAACTGAGTTAAGCTCCAAATGGCTGTCAAAGCTTCAAGCTCTGATATTGAATAATTTTTTTCTGCTTTTGTAAGCCCTCTTGATATAAATGCAATTGGAAAAAATTCTCCATCAAAATTTTGTAAAAGGATAGCTCCTAATCCCTCTCTACTAGCGTCTATTCTTAACTCTGTTTCTAATTCAGGGTTAAAATGATGCAAAATTGGTGCAGATGATAACTTACTTTTTAAAGTATCAAATGCCTTGTGCTGCTCTTCCTCCCACGTAAACTTAATTGAAGGTTTAGTGAGATCGTACAACGGTTTAGCTATTCTTGCAAAATTTTCTACATGCTTCCTATAATAATTACACATTCCTAAAAATGATTGTACTTTTTTAGTAGTATTTGGTGTTGGAAATTCAGTTATCGCCTGAATTTTACTATCATTCGGTAAAATACCTTGTGAATTTACTTTATGTCCTAAAATAATAAGTTCCGTTTTTGCATAATTACATTTACTGGGTTTCAAAGTTAAATTATGCTGTCTTAATCGTTCAAACACATGTCTGAGTCTAAGTAAGTGTTCTTCAAATGTATTTGAAAATACTAAAATATCATCCATGTATACTAAAATTTCTTTAAATTTTAAACCTTTCAGTACTCGATCTGCCATATTTTGAAAAGTGCGAGGAGCATTCGTTAATCCGAAACTCATTACGTTGAATTCATAAAGTCCATCAGGAGATACAAATGCTGTCTTTTCTCTATGATTTGGATGTACCCCAATTTGGAAGTATCCAGAATACATATCTAACGATGAGAAATAACAAGCACCACTCAAGTAGCTTAGTAAATCTTCTATGACCGGCAAAGGGTAATTATATTTTTTTGTTACTGCATTTAATTTGCGATAATCTATACAGAATCTAAATGAATTGTCTTTCTTTTTAACTAACACAATAGGTGAAGCCCACTCACTTTGAGAGTCTCTTATTATGTTATATTTCAGCATTTCGTCAATTTGTTCCTGTATTATTTGTCTTTCTTTATGTGATACTTTATAAGGTTTAGATTTTATTGGTTCAGAACCTTCGGTTATTATTTCGTGCTGTACTAAATCAGTGAAACCCATTTCCGAAAAGTTATCTGCGAAGATATCTTTATATTCGTCTAACAATTTTTCTAATTGTTCTCGTTGGTTTATAGTCAATTCAGGGTTTATATTATGCGTTTTTGAATTAGGTTCAGCATATACATCTAGTGTCGATAATAATTTTGAATTATTTAATGACTCGATTTTTTCTAGATATCCTAAAGCTGTTCCTGCAAATAATCTTACATTATTTGTATTTTTTGAACATAATTCAATTTTCCAATTATTTATATTATTCTGAGTATAATTTATTGGGATTAATTTGTTTTTCTGTAACAAATTGTCTCGTAAACATATTTCAAAGTTACTTTTTCGTAATTTATTTTTATCTAATAATTGTAAATATACAATTTTTTGCTCGTTAGGTTTTATTTCTATATCGTCGATTAAAACCAATTTATGTAAATTGTTTGGTTCACTTGACACTTCTATTTCATCTAAAAAATTATTGAAAATTAGTTTATTATTTATATTTGCTTGCCAAAGGTCCCTGATGCTAGATTTATGAAAATTAATACAAACTGAATTTACTGTGTTATTATTTAGAATAATTGTAGAATTTTGAAAATTAATTTCACTCTTATGTTTCAGCAAAAATTTCATTCCTAAAATCAAAGGCTTTGGAGAAGACTCAATTATTACTGCTTTAATGGTGGTTTTCCAATTTTGAAGAGTTAACTCGAAAGTTGTCGTTCCAAGGACTGGTAATTTATGTCCTCCAGCAGTTAACAAACAAGATATTCCTGCTGCATTTTCTACTTTACGTACAAAATCTTTTTGTATAACATTTTCAACTGATCCTGTATCTATAATAATTTCTACTTCTGTGTTATTAATATAGCCTAGAATAATTAAAATTTGTAAATAATTTTTTATATCAGGGAGCCCTTGTTTTTGATTGTGGACAGCTTCGTGGCTCAGTACCGTGGCTGTCCGTTGCCATTTCCCAAATCACTATTCCTACCAAAATTTTGTGGTTTTCCTCTAATATTATCGCCTCTGTTAAAATTTTGACCTCGTGGTTGTCTATTTTTTGAATTTATATAAACACCAACATTTGCTTTGCATGCTTTTATGGTATGCCCCACTTTTCCACATTTAAAACAAATTGGTTGCGCAGTTAATGTACGCGATGGACCGCGATATGTAAATCCTCCTCTAAAATTCTGATTTGAAAATGCTCCTCTCGAACGAGGATATGTATTAAAACGATCAAAATTTTGATATTGGCTTTGATTTAATGTTCTATCAAAAGCTCGTGAATTATTGTAATTTACTGAAGTTCCTTGATACGGTACCACATCAGTAACTAACAAAGTAGAATCTGTAGTTTGTAATTTAGACAGTTCCTGACGTTTTTTAGCATCACTAATTTTTAAAACCAATTTTTTCAGTTTTTCTAGTGTCATCTCGTCATCTGTTAATACTGAATATAAGTACTGATTGCATGAATGTAAACCTGACTCGAAATATTCAATTATATCTGCTTCGGACATATTTTCGTCTAAATTATAACAAATGTCTAATATTTCGTATAAATAGCTATTTATGTCCTCAAACTCGCCTTGTTTTTTAGATCGTAATTTGAATTTTAATTCGCGATTTATGGAACCTCCTGAAAATTCTTTCAAGAAATGACTTTTAACATTTCCCCAAGTAAAATCTTTATGGATAGGGTTTATTCTGAATTTTTCGTACCAAATTGCCGCAGGTCCTACTAAAAATGATCCAAAAAAGAACAATTTGTTTTTGTCGTTCCACGAGTTCGCCGCCGCTGCTCGTTCATAAGTATTTAAAAATTTCGCAGGATTTTTGTCTTTAATTGGATTAAAAGTCTCGGGACTAAGAAATTTAGGTAGAATGGGATTTGTTAATGTTTCAAAAGCTTCGGTGATTGTAACATCTCCCATTGTGATTGAATTTGAGTTATTTGGGACAATAGTTATAGGATTTTCTGTATTTATAAGAAAATCTTGAAATATTCCTTTAGGTTTAAAAACAGATGATGTAGAAGCCTCGTTATAATCAAATTTATATAAATTTTTGTTTTGTAGTATATTTGAATACTCCGGAATTAATTTATAGGGTTTACTACTAGTTTGTTTTTGTAATCTTTCTAAATCAAAAAGTAAACTTAAATTTTCTATTTCTGGATCAGTGGTTTCTTTATCTATTTGCGATTTTGGCACTATAGTAGTGTTAAAATTTTCTATTTCAGAGTCTATTTGTGATGAATCTTTGTTAAATTTTTCTTTTTCTGATTCACTCGAATCTTTATCAGATATATCTGATTTTAAATTTCTATCAGATTTTAATCTAATTTTATCAGATGTAAATTTTTCAAGGACTTGTTCTTTTACATTGTCTAAATTTATTGGAACAGATGTAGGTAGATTTTCTAAACTTTTAGTATTTTTGCCATCAATTTTACATACAATTGTATCTTCATATTCATAAAATGAAAAAGATTTATCCAAATTTAGTTTTTGGGTTTCAATTTCTCGTATTTTTGATTCTTCGGTAACATTTGCTGTTAATTCCGAACTATTATGTTTTGGTTTGAAATCTGACGAATAATTTGAAACAGAATCTAATTGTCTTTGTTTGATTTTAGAAGATTCTTGAATTGGTTGCTCCGATAATTTATTTTTTAAACTTCTCAAATTTTTATCATGTTTTGGCCTAGTTCTTTTGTGTTCATCCCCAGACATTATTATACCTGAGATTGCAATCCATAATTGAATATTTACTCGTTTTGAGTGTCTTTTATACTACAGGCATCTCGTTACGTTTTCTGCTTTCATTGTTTGTTTCCGGATTTCCTCCTGCTCTCACATAATTGTA
The DNA here is from genome assembly GCA_958336395.1 of Ctenicera cuprea. NCBI lineage: Eukaryota > Metazoa > Arthropoda > Insecta > Coleoptera > Elateridae > Ctenicera > Ctenicera cuprea. The sequence continues at coordinate 2,785,002 of OY284490.1, forward strand.
GTTATTTTTTCAAGTAGGTATATAGCATGCCTTGTTTCCTAACAACCAGCTTACATCTTAATGGGTCTTTACTGAATCTGCTTGATTTTGTTTTTCTATCGAAACCTTCGTTTCAACCCTTTTCGCACTTTTGATTAAATTTAGATAACACCCTTTCTAGTTTATTTTTAACGTCTGCTATTGTTGCGGCATCGTCGGCGTAGTAGTAACACTTCCATTTTCAGTAAATCAGGCCCGAATTTCAGTAAATAACCCACAACAAAGGGTGGCAATGACGTGTAGTAACATTGAAGACGACGATGTTCTTTCTGTGACCCCCGACTGTGTACTATATCATACTCGACTATATCTACACGTGCTGAGATGTAATTTAAACATCCCCAACACAGTCAATCAATAAATACCGAGGTACAGAAGCTGTCAAACAGCGGCACTTTATAAGTTTTCTTCGAAAGAGAGAATTATGATAAGCGCAGCTAAGCGAGTACGGTATGCATTTGGCGGGTGAAATTGAGCGCGTAATCTACCCTGGAAATTACTTCCCAATCCACTGAATCAACTAGAAATGATTCGATATAGAAGAACTAAACTTTATTTAAACTTAGACTCCTTTCAATCGGTACAATTGATGACTTTCGGTATTTCATTTTCTGAGGCATTTTTGTGGTGAAAACCTAGCAGCCTTTTATATATCGCAGAATGAAATTCGATTTCCTTTAGCTTTTCTCACCAACGTGGACAAACTGTCGCTATTGAAAACTAATAAAGCGTAATGATTTACGGACACAATGGAGAGATAATAATATGTTTAAAAAGATAACTAGTTTTATAAACAAGATATCAATATTTTAGGAATTTTATAAACAATGAATGATAAAAAGAACTACCTACTTATACAAGGCGATTCATAACATGTGTGTATACATTTTACGTTATTCTCCTGTAGCAGTTATGCAAGTTTGTACCTCAAGTAAGGTAACTTTGATACAATACTCAAAGCTATAAAGCAATTTATTCAGGGGAACGTACAATTATTATAGATCTTTTGATGTTGACAATTGCTTGAAAGGGTGTCATTAGCGCAAACAGAATATTTTAGTGGTTTCAATGAACAACTGTGATCTTTGCACATCCACGCTTTTGTGTGTTAGTACAAAGTCAAGTATTACACACAACCACAAAATGGGAATAAATCTAGTACGCACTGAAAATGAAAATTAAGTGTCACGTCTTAGTTGTTTTATACAAAAATAGAGACAAAACAAACAAACAAAACAACAACTTTCAATTGCGTTTGCTAGTGCATACAGTTCAGCCATGATTAATTAGTTCAGGAAATTTTTACCACAAGTTAACAAAGATCACCCTTTGGAATAACCGCAACTCATTATGTTACCTAGTCACTACTCAAGAGATTTCTTCCAACTACTTTTTCTACACTTCAATACTTTTAGTACAGGAAAGTATTTTCAGGGAAATTCTGGCCGGCAGAAACCAAAGAAATTTTTTTTATGTTTGTTTGTGGCAGAATGCGTTCGTTTTATCACTTGTTCGCTCGCTCGTTCGTTCATTCGTTTGCGCTCTTCCATTTATTCGTTCGCACGTTTGCGCGCTTATTCGTTCGTTTGCTCGTGTAGGCATATTAAAATTAATTTGAAAAAAAAATTGAAACAGGTAACAGAAGTTAGACAGGATTGTATATGTTTTCGTGAAAATGTTTGACTTCCAACAGTAATTTTAAACGAAGGTCTGTTTGTGACTGGGTACGATTGTTGACTCGTTTGTTCGCTCGTTTGCTTGTTCGCAAGCTCCATCGTTCTTTCGGTCGGTCGCGCGTTTGCTTACTCGCTCGTTCGTCCTCTCGCTAGCTTACTCGTGCGTTCGTTTGTTTGTTCGTCTGGTCGTTTGTTCTCTTTCTCGCTCGTTTGTTTGCTCGTTCGTGTGATTCCTTTTTTGCTTGTTGGTTCATTCGCTCGTTCGTTCGCTCTTTTGCTCGCTCGTTCGTTGGTTTCTTTGTTCGTCCGCTTGTTTATTCTCTTGATTGCTTGTTTGTTAGCTATCTTGTTCGTTCGCTTGCTCGCTCTTTCACTTGTTGTTTGCTTGTTGGTTAGCTCGTTTGACCGCTCTCACTCGTCCGTTTGCTATTACACTCGCTTTTTTGTTGTTTGCCCGATCGCCCGTTGGATCGTGCAGGTATATCAAAAATTCGTTAAAAAACAGACTAAAATGTTCGAAATTGGAATCGGAAGTTAGACGTATTTAAGGTAACATTTTGTATGTATTTTCATGAACATTTTTGACTTCCAGCCACCCAACAGTGGTTTTAATCAAAGGTCTGTTTGACTGAGTGTGTTTGTTGGTTTGTTCGTTTTCTCGCTCGTTCGTTTGCCCGCTTGCTCGCTCGTTCGTTTGTTTGTTCGTTCGTCTACTCGTTTCTTCTCTTGATCGCTTGTTCGTTTGTTCGCTCGCACGTTCACTCGCTCGTTGGTTCGTTCCCTCGTTTGATCACTCGCTCTTTCGTTAGCTTGCTGGTGCGTTAGCTCGTTCGTTTGGTCATCCGTTTGCTTACTCGAAACGGGAAGCGGAAGTTCCACACTTCTTTAAGTACCATTTTGCATGTGTTTCTATGAAAATGTGCTTCATTCAATCGTGGTTTAAAAGAGGATATGTCTGTGACTAGATGCGTTTGTTTGTTGGTTTGTTCTCTCTTTCTTTTGTTCTTTCATTCCCTTGCACACTCAATTTTTTGTTCGTTCGCTCGTTTCTTTGTTCGTTCGCTCCTTTGTTTGTTTGCTCGCTCATTCGTTGCCTCGCACGCCCGCTCGTTTCATCATTCGCGCGCTCGTTCGTTCATTTGATTGCGGGCGCAATCGTTCTGTCTTCCGTTTGTTCGTTTACTCGAAACAGAATGTGGAAGCTAGACCTGTTTTTAGTGTGTTTTTTAAAAACCGAATTTTTTAATTATGTTATCGGAATCGAATAGAAAACTATGACACATTGGAAAATGTTTCATAAAATGTAAAATATTGGTTAAATGTAAAATTTTTGATAGTAATGTACGTTGTTCGGTTGTTTGTTCTTTCGTTCCCGCGGTTATTCGGTCGTTTCTTCGTTCGTTTGCTAGCTCACTCGTTCGTTCGTTCGTTTCGTTGTTCGGTTGTTCGTCAGTTGATTCGTTCGTGAAGGTATATTAAAAATTCATTACATTAATAGTTTGGATGTGTTTTTATGACAATTTTAAAGCGTAGTACCGTATCGCCTTTTAAATATTTTAGGCAACTATTACACAACCTGCGTTACTTGGGTGTACATCCTACGTGAAGGAACAACTGTAAACTAAGCGTAATAAATATTTAAATAAATTTGTTTAAAAACATGTTTAAAACAAGGCTCGAGTTTAATACATGATAAACATAATTTTTTGTTTCAAACATTATGCTCTTGGTATTATTATTAGAGTGAGTCATTTAGTTTAAGACGGAAATTATGTGCAAAAAACAATTTTTTTATATTAAAAATAATATGCAAAACGTATAAAGGCAGCTAAGAACTTCAAGCACTTAAAATATATTGTGATTCTATATGACAGCTAGATGTTACATAATCCTTCACAAACTGTGTGAATTATATTTAAATATTTTAAAACTACCGAATATCTGAATAGTGACAGTAATTTACGAGTAAATCATTCATACCAAAATGTCACCTGTTGCTTGAAGCTTCTGTTGTGGTTGTCAAAAGGGACTTTAAAAAGAATCTGTTTATTCACTGCTATATAATTTTCAACGCAACCCCAATTCAACATCAAACGATTCACAGATCACAGTGATGAGAAACTGATCTTTTTTTGTAAGCAATTCAAATACAAATTTGTCATCTGTACTTTTAATCTACATGTTTGTGGTTTTTTGAGTTGAAATTTCACAAACGGGAATGATTAACCTTTCATACATTTTCTGCTTTGAAATGAGTTAACAGATAATTCATTTTCTACTAGTTGCTTTCAATTTTTACGTGATGTTATGATATGTATAACATTATCTCGTAGCTTTTACGAAAAGGTACATACTTATTACGCTATTTTCCTTTTTGCCCTAAATTATGAAAAACGAAATTACATTTTCCCGAAGTAGCTGAATAATTTTTGAATATCATCTAACTTCGATTTGATTTAATTGAAAAATTTGTTTATAGGCGGCAAAAATTTATTTATGAAGTCAACAAATCTCTGCTTGGCGTCTAATAACCCTTTATGCGGCTTAAAATAAAATAAAAGAACAAAAAAACACATGATTTTTTGACGTCAAAAACTTAATTTTGGTTATTCAAAAATTTTTGTGACGACAGAAAATTCCTTATGAATAATTAAATACTTTTTTTTTAAATTTCTACTGTAAAACATTATTTTCAGATGTATTCAAATCGTTTTTTGACATCTAAAATTAAATTTAGAACACCGTAATTTATTTTTTAGTGCCAAAAACCCATATTATGACGTAAAAAACATTTTTGGGGACAAAATTTAAAATATGAATTTTTAACGCCTTAAATATATTTTTGATGTCAATAAATACGAGTATAATATTGACGTCAAAGTATCATGTTTTGACGACTGATAATCAGTAGTCGTGGTTGCATAAAGAGTAGCGTTTATGTAAATTTACTATTTAATTGTGTAGGCTATTTTCAAACATCAACAAAAGGTTCTTCTTTGACGTCAAAAGTTTAATTTTGGACGTTATAAAATTATTTTGTGACGACAGAAATTCTTTAGAAATAATTAAATTGATTTTTTTTAATTTCTACTTCAAAACCTTATTTTTAGATATTAAAAAATCAATTTTTACATTGAAAATTAAATTTTAGACACCTAAAAATGTTTTTTGGCCCCAAAAACTTTTTTTACGTCAAAACCCAGTTCTCGGCCTCGAAATTCAAAAATTGATTTTTAACGCCAGTGCATATATTTTCTGACTTCAAAACATAATTTATTGGCTACTGATAATGAGAGTAATCATAGTTTCATAGAGAATAGCTTTCATGTGGATTTAGTATTTAATTCTCAATTGTTTAAGCAATTTTCAGACAGAAAGTCTTTGACGTTAAAAAACTTAATTGTTGACATTCTAAAATTATTTTTAAATGAAAAAAAAAGCCGCTTATCAGTAATTAAATAATTTTTTGTAAATTTCGACTACAAAACATTAATTTCAGGTGTCAAAACAATTAATTGTTGACATCAAGAAATAAATTTTAGACACATGATAACGTTTTTTTGGCGCCAAAAAACATTTTATGACGCAAACAAAACATTTTTTTTCGTCAATATTCAAAAATTGACATTTTGGCGCCAATAAATACATATTTTTATTGTCAATAAATACGAGTATAAGTTTGACGTCAAAATGGCGTCTATTGGCATCTATTAATAATTAATTATAGTGAAAGGATATCATTTCTGTCATTTCATTTAATTGTAAATTGTTTAAGCAATTTTCAGACGTAAACGTCAACGTTTAATGTCAAAAACTCAATTCTTGACAACTTAAAATTATTCATTAACGTCAACAGATCTGTTTTATTTATTAATAATTAAATAGTTTATTCCAATTCCTACATTAAAACAATAATTGTCATGCGTTAGAAAATTAAATTTTAGGCACCTAAAAATGGTTTTTGCTGCAACAACATTTAACGACTTCAAGGCAATATTTATTAGCGTCAAAAATTTATTTCTGGACGCCAGAAAATATGTTTTGACTTCAATAAATGTTTAATAAAAAACAAAGCGGCGTTCGATACAAGTGCGTGCAGACGCGCTATTATTCAATGTGATGTCGAGAAAGTTAGCGTGGAGAACTAATAAACTTTATTATAATGTTAAGTAAGTTTAATCATCTACCCCCAAAAAGCAAAAAATATAGATTTTGTAATTTTACAACAAAAAAAAGTAATTAGAATTTATAAAACGTCAGAAAACGCCAAAGGAGGTTGAGTAACAACATTCAGGCCGCCCTCCTATTATTATCAGTACATTACGCACGCTACTTTTAATTAACTTCTGCGTAAAAAATGTTTAAACGAACATTTATTATTATTTTTTAAATTAAAAATCGAGAGCTTCAAGTTTTATGCTAATAGCGTTTCTGTTTGTTTCAGAAGGAAAAATACCCGGAGTAGAATTATCACTGCCCCCGAGCCACACTGCATTAAGCGGAGATCTGCACGTAGAAATCGCAACTTCTTCATTTCCACCATTACTCCTACAACTTTCCCGATTGGAAGGCAGCACAACTCAAGCATTAACGACGATTCAGGTCTTACCAGAAGCACGAGCTTTGTCTTTAAACAAAACAATAGTCAAAGTACCATGCGGGTATTTCTCTAGAGGGGGCACGTACTTCATTCTCCTAAAGAAACAACCAACTAATTTCGGAGGTAACACAACAGAGGACGAGCAAAGTTCGGTGATAACAAGAAGTCTTGATGTGCGGTGGCCCATGCCACAGCTGTCTTTGACCCCGGAACATGTACAGACGTATCCAGAGCGTCCAGTTATGGCAATTTTGGAATTTCCGGAAGTTGTTTGTCCTCCGGTAACTGATAGTCCGGCTAGTGCAATTCCGGAGTTTTGGCTGGAACTGCACTATTGCGGCCATTCATTACTAACCTGTGATAATAGAAATGATAATTTTAACCAGTCCCATGTTCAGGTAGGTCGGTGCTTTTGAAAAATTGTGTGCTGCTAATGATACATTTGTTCGGTTAGATCTTGTATTCGGAACAAGTACGGGGTTTTCCAGGGCGGCGGGTGCTCACTCTTCGCTGCGAGCTCTTTGGGCTTGCTGGACATTACGCACTGCTTCTGCGGCCTACCGCACCTACTCCAGCTTTACCACACACTGCAGCATATGTTAAGGTAACAACAACAACAAAATAATTAATTTATCACGTTCAACCAAATGACGTAATTATAATTTTTATTGTACAGGGTCACACCTTTATGTATGTAGCACATAAAAGCATTTAAAATAATAACTGTTTTGGGGAAAATTAAGTACAGATAGAAAACCACCTGCATATAATTATTGTGCTTACTTTACTATGTAGATAAACGCGTGTGTGCATAGTAAAGGGGGGGGGGGTTAGACATGTAACTATCCAACGATACGAACGCGCCGCCTTTTCTTTATTTAAACGTTTTGCACTGAAATTTGAATTTAATTGTCAACGGGTATCAAACGACAAATCAGACACTAGTCGCAATTCTTTTACGTTTTCAGTTTTTTACTATTTTGAGATATTTAAAATTTTAATTTATCAATATTAATTATTTTACTTTGGTGTAGGGGAAGGTTAAGTTGTATACGTGTTCATTTACGTTTAAAACTGAAAACGGTGGCTCCGTGATAAGCACGTCCACCTTTCATTCAGGAGGCTTGGGTTCCATTCTCTAGCTAGGCCGGCTGTTCTGGCTCAGGTTTTTCCGTGGTTTTCCTGGCCCACAAGGTAAATATTGGGGCAGTACTATCCACGGAAATTATCTCTTATCCAAATTTCTTGTTTTAACCCACCCCTACCATAATTTGTCAGCTGAAGAGGGGCTTAGCACTCTGAGTCCGAAAGACCCCTATAGCGGCCCGTCCCTTCACGAAAAATGCTCCGCAAATTAAATTTCTTTTTTACGTTTTAACTGCCTGATTTTGCATCGGTATTATTTTGCATGTAGAATATGCAAAAAAAGGCTTAATATTCTACATGCAATATAACCATGTATAATAATTATATTTTACATGTAAAATTCTACCTGCCCAACCCTGGTTTATAATAACAAAAGTTTGGCACAGAGTTAAGCATAATTTTGTAAGATCAAAATGCCCAAGCAAGCTAATTTATTTTCAAGTGTCTTAAGATTTCTTAACATGAAATATTTAAAAAAAATCTATAAAATACGAATACTTGTTGTACAGCATTGCAAATATTTGTTTGAAGTGTATGATTTTTATGAAAGCCGAAGCATTTAAATTGTTACCACTAAAAAACTTACTTGGTGTGCCTTTGCTGACCATAGGCGGACGTTAGTCATGTGGAACTCTGACGGTTACGGGAATCTGTAAACAACGAAAAAAGTTTCAATAAACATGTGTCCCCTTTACGGAGTTACACCCTCCTGAAATTCAAAAATAAGTTCTACTCATCAAAGCAATAAAAAGAGTCCATGTAAACATAGGTTCGGAAACGCTTTTTAAAGTCGTAACTGACGTAACTACTAAGAGGTGAAATGGGCAATAGCCCCAGGGTCTGAAGGGCTAGAGGGCCCACCTGTCTGGGTTAACAATCCAACTGAAGTTTTCTTGTAGTTACAAATATTTGAACATGAATTTTAATTAATTTTCAACTAAAATTTTAGAAATAATTTTTAATTATTTCAAATGGAACAACAAACAAATACTTAATATTTAATAATGTTCGAATGCTTGGGCTCTCCACAAAAAAAAACGCAGACAGAAAGCACTGGACAATTACTGTTTGAATTATCTAAACATTTTTGATTTAAATTTTCGTGACAGAAGAATTTTGAAAAGCAGAACAAGAATATGACAAAGGTAACGTAGACGCGCTTTTAGAAAAAAATAGACATACAAATTCAAGCATGATTCAAAGGACGCCAGATTACGTTCAAAGGAAACAATGAAATAAACTCACTTGAGTAGCGAAACGGGAAACTGTGGAATAAGTGATAATAAGCATTTGGGCACGATTGCCAACACAATTTACTTTTGTAGAATATTACGCAAAAAGACGTTTAATTTTACAAGAAACATACAAAATCAGGTTCCACATTTATCAAAAACATTTATTATATACACGATGAGTCACTGCAACGAAAGAAATCGTGAGAGGAACATTGTACTAATCTCGTTAAGCTACTGCATTATCAATTTTACTAAGAAAAGGTACTATTTCCGAATAGGGTTCTAGGACAGAAATTTCATAAACTAGGAATTCATTTACAACAGCACAGGCAGAATTTTTTTACGGTTACAAGAGTTTCCAATGTGAACTTTACTTTGTAGGGCCAACTTAAAAGAGAAGTGAGTACATTTAGTAGCAATAGTGTATATAATGAAATAATACGATAATCATTTCAATACATTTATTTTATTGAATAGGTATTTGCAGTCTCGACATAGTTTATTTATTATTTATCCAAGAGAAGTTACAAAAAAATGTGGCGCGTAGATCACGGGTTTTGCTAGTAATAATAACTTAAATGCGCTTCTAATCAAAATCCATTTCTCAAAAAATATCTCCTAAAAAACAACGTAAAGCTTCTCCTAGCTTATCGTGACAATGAAAATTATGAGGTGGTTATTTGTCAAGATACGCTAGAAAGTTGAATCTTAATTAATGTTGGAAGTCCATTGATGAGCAGAGCTTTATCTCAAGCTATTAAAATCCCACCTTACATATATAAATGAATTGGAGAGAAGCACAGGATCTTTTGACATATGATGAATCTAAATGTGGTCTAGATTCTAGGATAACAAAGCATGCAGGATTTACACAGAAGGTGTGCTCATACGCATTTCACTAATGGAAATTAATTGCTTTTAGAAATAATCATTTCTCAAGAGAATTTTGCTCACCACTTTTGAATTGTTGAGATAATTTTACAACAACGTAACTGTTTATGGATATGGGAAATGCACAGGGCTAGGAAAAAATAGCCGACTGAAGGCTCGGCCGTGTCTAGGCTTCCTACTTTACGAACCACCGGTACTTTTGCACCAGCAGTTTGGTGTGGGTACATTACCGACATCGGTAATTGCAGCCGGGAGTTGTGTGCATAAAACCACCACCGGTACTTTATTGTCAGCAGTTTACCTAGGGGACTTTACCGCCGTAACTTTCTGTTAAATCAAGTTACGTTTTAGTTAGCATAGACTCAATCGCCTTCTAGGTTAGCGTATACCCTACTGACTACCGAAAACTTTACCGGCGGGAGTATAGTGTTGGTGCATTATAATCATTGGTACTTCACCACCGTGCATTTGGTGTGTAATAGACCACCCCCGGTACTTCATTGCCGAAGGTTTACCAACAGGATTTTACCGCCGGGACATTACGTTAAATCTGCTGACATTTCTGTTGCAAAGATTCAAACCGCGTCAAGGTTAGCGTGTTTATCCTGCCGTGTCTCAACTACATACATTACTAACCACTGAAAACTTTACCGGCAGGAATACTTTAGCGCTGGGAGTTCGGTGTGGGTACACCTGGTACTTTACCGTCGTGAGATCAGTATGTTGACCACCTCTGGTACTTCATTGCTGGCTAGCTGCAGTCTACCTGGACTTTATCTTCCAGACTTTCTGTTAAATCTAGTGACATTTCAGTTAGCAGAGACTCAAATCGCGTCACGGTTAATGTATATCTACCCTGCCGTGTCTCAGATACCTATTTTACCGACCACCGCCGGAAGCTTAGTAGGTGTGTGTTATCGCCACCGGTACTTTACCGCGGAGAATTTTGCGGTTGTACTAGACCACACCGCCCGCACTTTATTGCCGGTGGTCTACCTTTGGAACTTTATCGCCGGGACTTTCTGTTAAATCTAGTGACATTTTAGTGAGCAGAGACTCAAACTGTTTTCAAGGTTAGCGTGTTTACCCTGCTGTGTCTCAGGTACTTACTACATTGACAACAGCCGGAAGTTTAGTGTGCTCACATTATGCCACTTGTACTTTACCGGAGTTTGGTGTGTGTACTAGAGCACCGCCGGTACTTTATTGCCACTCTCCACCTACGGCACTTCACCGCCTACAGATTAGTGTGGGTACATTACCGCCACCGGTATGTCGCCGCAGAGAGTTTGTTGTGTGTACTAGAACACCGCCGGTATTTTATTGCCAGAAGTCTGCCTACGGAACTGTACCGTTACGACGTTCTGTTAATTCTAGTAACATTTTAGTTAACAGAGAGAGCTTTCAAGGTTAGCGGGATTACCATGCCGTGTTTCAGGTGCCTACTTTACCGACCACCGCCGGAAGTATAGTGTGAGTACTTGACCGCCGCCGTTACTTTATTGTCGGTAGTCTACCTACGAAACCTAACCACCGGCACTTTAGTTCCGGGTGTTTTCGTGCCGGTACTTCAATGCGCCACCACACCAACGGATTTTTCCGGGGCGGGTGTTTCTAGTAAATCTAGTGACATTTTAGTCACCTTCAAGGTCAACGTGAATATTTGTTGACTTTTGCGTAATTCCTTCGTTTAGGCGCACCAGAGATGAGTGAGAGGTACGAGGTGCGGTGTTAGACCGGGTGTAGGCTTAGAGTGGCGAGGTGAGACGTTGTGAGGGCATGTCGGTTAGCGCTTCACGTTAGCTCGGGGCCTAGACCTATGCGGCTAGAGAGTTACTTGAGAGCCTTGCCACTGCGCACGTCCCCTCCTCCAACGTAATAGCCTGTTAGAATTTAGAAGATAATAAAATGTAGAAGCAGTTCATGAGCTCTCTAATCCTTCTAAGCCACAAAAAACCATTTCTATAAGTTATTAATTTGAAGGATAGAAATGTTTTTGCGACTTAGAGAGACTAGAGCCCAGTTAATAATTTGAACTAAAAAAGATAGACGCGTGGGTATTAACGATGTAGCTGTACTATTAAAAAAATCGCTATTAAATTCTTTTGTAATTTAAAACAAGAGTTAAACGAATTCCTATTAATTCCTGTATACTCTATTAGCAATTAAGGTTGTTGAGACAGATTTGAGAACAGAATTTCCATAAACGTAAGACTTAAAATAACATAAATTGATGTTGGAAGTGTTCAAGTTTAATTGTGGCTCATGTTCTTGACGTAAGTTCGATTTTACGACATCATTTGGTAGTTTTACTAAAATTATTCCCAAACGCTTAACATTTGACTTCTCCATATCCTGCAATTAAATTTTGGCTGTTCCCTTAAAACTGCTTTATTACGATTTAATGGTTAATCGAAATTTACCTCTACATAACGAGTTATCCTTTACTGGTTATCGAATCTGTTTTATTCAATAATGCCAATGATACCTACAAAAATTTTATTATGATCTTTGAGGCTTTCGCTGTTTTTGAACTGTCAGTATTACAATTTACTTTCGGCTTAGACCGTGTCGTCATTTGGAGATTACACCCAACATAATCAGGTAAGAACCGACCTGTAGCTTTGTCTGCCTTTACAATCATTAGCTCTAGAAGTTTGAGCCATAGTCGTTCGTGCGCCCTGCCTTGTAAAGGCAGATAAGCTACAAGCCGGTCCTTACCTGATTATGCTGGGTGTAGTTCCCAAATGACGACGCATTCTAAGCCGAAAGTAAATTAAATATTGGCAAAAATTTTATAACGTGATTATTTGCTACTTTGTTTCTTAGCAGCGCTTTTGTTTTGTGCATTTGTATTTGGAAATTATTTAAAAAACGCTAAAAACTAGAAATTTGGGTCATTTTGACTTCCGGCTTGGTATTGCAGCAACTTGTATTAGAAAGCCTTTAATTATACCCATGTTTTTCTCTAGCAGGTGACAGATAATCTAAAAAATATACATACAGAAAATAGGAAAATGCTTCCGGAATCCAAACTTATTGCGAAACAAATTAATAACGGACTAGCGAAAACCGTGGGTTACGCCCAAAGCTTTTTTAAAATTAATAAATAAGCTGTGCCTAGATGTAAGGCATGTACCTAATGTATACAGCAGTATTGTCTATACTCAAATGCGCAAGGAGTCAATGATTTCAAAATAAATACTGAACTTTAATATGTAACTGCTAACTAATCACTAGGGTAACCAAAAGTATGTTTTATAAAACTGAAAATATGCTTTAATAAATAAAAATATGATATGAAAAAAATATTTTTTTCTCAAAAATTTGCAAATATTTTATAAAAAGCGATTAAAATGACGAAGTAAAATTAATTTAATAAAAATTTGTTTGATTTTTATTTATATGTATTTATTGATTAGTTCAATGACAGTTAAGAAATTCGATTAGGTACCACAAACAAAAAAAACACTAATTAAGCTAATAAATCTAAAACTAAACAATTCAAATTCACATTTAAGTGTGTCCTCGAGCATACACACACATAGTGCTCAAAAAAAACAAAAGTAACCAAAGCCCACTTGACGCTATTATTTTGATTCTGTGTTATTAGTGTAATCGCAATTCGCAGAAGGTAATGTTTGGGTTATTTAGTGCCGCTGGCGTGGTATCTGCGAGAGCTCGGGACCCTCGTCCCGCGGGAGGTCACTTGACGGCTGACGGAGAGAGCATTCATCATTTAGCGTTTTTTATGTTACCGAATATTGTGTAATACAGAGTGGCTAGGAAAACCCCGGTCACTTTTCTTGCGGCGGTCAAGAGATGGCGCTTTAGTAAAGAAAAGTTAAATTAAAATACTGGCAACAACGCAGAATCCAAGACGTTTTAGTTATTAAATACGCCCCATAATAAATCAAAACAACTAAAACGTCTTGGATTCTGCGTTGTTGTCAGTATTGTAATTTAATTTTTCTTTACTAAAGCGCCATCTCTTGACCGCCGCAAGAAAAGTGGCCCGGTTTTCCTAGCCACTCTGTACAGTAAATATCTCTTAATAAAATTGATGTTCGTGTTTTATAAGTTAAAATTGATTATTATTTTTAAATTGGCGCTCGGCTAGGCATATTTAACAACCACTCTACGCAAGCTGTCAAAATTAGGTGCTGCACCAGTTATTTATATAAACAGCCGAAAGATCGGCCTGCATGCTTTTTCCTCATCGTTTGTTTTTGAAATGACAGCAACCTGCATATTATGTTCTAATAATACAAACAAACAGTGTACCCAAATTTGCTTATATGTATCTAAAACTGGAGCGGTTCGCTGTACAAAAGTATATGCGCTATATACAGGGTAATTCAAAAGTAAGGAATAAAATTTTTGTAGCGCGTTGGTTTTTGAAAAAATTCTCGGACACTTAAATTGATTTAAATATGACTTCATCTTTATGTGATATCTTTTGTTTTTCAATGCCAACCTCCGCACCCCCAGCCACCTGGACTTAATTTTTTTTTAAATAGCGACTTATACTGTGTGTGGGCTCGTTGGAAAGCTTACAAAAAACTGCTTTCAAATCTACCATCATAAATGAACTGGGATCGTTGGTTTTTAAGTTATAGCGATTTATAGAAAAAATAAACTTTTTCCATATTTTGTTATTAACGCGTTGATAGTAACCAAAGACATAACAATTTATAGCCAATGTTAGTAGTGGTTTCTTTCAGCATAACTTCTAATTTTGTCCCTACATTTCAGGATCATCAAAATTGCAATTCTCTGTCTTTCTGATAATTAAGGCAACTTTTTCTGTTAGATTTCGCTAAAATTAAAAGTTACAACACGTTGTATTTGGCAAACAAACTGACGTTAACTTTAAATATGTTGTATAAAATCAATATCCAAATTGAGGACGTTGTATAGTGTTGATTTTACAACCAACCGCCATAAAAGGAACATGCAGAGAAAAATGAAAACTGATGTGAAGGCTTTTTGTCCGGTGCTTTTAGTCCTGACGTACACTATCTGCTAACTATCTTTTTCCGGAGCTTTGCAAAGAGATCTTTGGTTTTGTTACCTGTTTCTACAGAAACGTATCAGCAAGAAAATATTTCTGGCGGTAGCGTACTTCACATTTTTGATAGTTTTCTTTTAAAATTGATAGATTCAATCTAATAAGGTTATGTATCAAAGTCAACGCCTTATATGTATACAGGATGTAGAATCGTTTTACGCAACACAAGGAACGTCACGTGAAAGAATGCATTCATTATAGCAAAAGAGATGGCGAATATCGGATACGCGGACATTTTGACAAATGAATCTAATTGCACCTGACGTTTAAACATCATTTAAAGAAGCCTAGAATTTATATTTTTATGTCAATAGCCGATTTTGCAGCGTCAATAGATTTTTTGGTTTCTGAAAATTGTTTGGCGGAAGAAGAAATTACTGTTTAATTATAAATAGAAAAAACGGGTATTTTATGTAAAATAACAATTTTCTGAAATTAAAAATTATTTTCGACCTAATAATACCATTTAACATTAAATAATGAATCGACATAATGTTTTAATCTTAATTAATTATTTTCAGACGTCAATAAATCATTTTTAATGTCAAATATGTACTTATTGACGGTAAATAATCAATATTTGACGTGACACAAAATTTTGACAACAAGAAATCATTTATTGACGGCTAAAATTGCTGCTAGCTAACGAGTCAGCTGGCGTAGTAGGAAAGTTTTAGTTGGAAGAATGTTCATATATTTCAGTGTACATGCAACATTATTACAAACTATTGGCCTGTCGTTGTGCTTTGACAAGCCATGCGTGTGCTGTGTACGTGCTTTTTCTGTTAGCAGGTAGCTACCCTATCTATCAGTCAATATTTGCAGTATGGTTCAAGTCCATACTCATACCATAAGCGTCCCGTCAGATGGCAGCATTTTCAAAAACTAAATTTACGACGTCTAACATATGTTAGACGTCAGAAATTAAATTTGTGCGTCTAAGATTCCTTCTTTGACTAACGAAATTAAACGTGTGTTGGCTAAAATTCTATTTTGACGTGGGAAATTAAATTTGTGACGACTAAGATTCTATTTTGTCTGCAAAAATTAAATTTATGACGTCTTAAATTTTGTTTTTCTATTGTCAAGGCAGAGATTAGATTTTTGACGTAAAGAATTCTATTGTTGACGTCATAAATTAAATTTCTGACATCTAAGATGATACTTTGGTCAGAAATTATATCTGTGATTTCTACGATTCTATTTTTGACGGCATAAATTAAAGTTTTTACGTCTTGAATTCGATTGTTGCCGCCATAAAATAAATTTGTGACATCTAAGATTCTATTTTGACAAGAAATAATTTTTGATGTCTAAAATTCAAATTTAGCAGTAAAAAAATGTTATTTTCTATTCTACCATTCAGGGAAAAAAAGAAAACTGCTTTTATTTGACTTCCGCATGCCATTCCCTATTCTATACTATAATAAAAAAAATCTTCTTCGATACTCATTTATGTTACAAGAAGTCAGTTATTTTAGCGTACTTATTAATTTTTAAAGCGACGATTTATGTTTTCTATATTTATTATTTTTTGCAAATCATCAGTATATAATGCTTCAGTATATACAATTTGTTTCTGACTTCTTTTGGTTATACACTGTGTCCATAAAGTAACACCCCCCCCCCCCCCCCAACTAACTTTTGAACGACTGTATATTTTTCTACAAAATTTGGTGTGCTGTAATGGGAAATTAAATACTATTTTTCAGACTATATTAAAATTTTGTATCATCCAAAATGGCGACTGGGCGCCATTTTGGAATTTTTTTTAAACGGAAAATGGGGTCGAGTGACACCTCATTTGAAAGGTCTTTTAATTCTGCGTCTGATCCTAGAGTTTCAAAGAGAAATATTCAGCCATAACAAAATGGCGGATTTTAAACAAATGGACTCACTCAATTCAAAATTGTTTTGATTTTTTTATCCAGGGTCGAGTGACACCTCATTTGAAAGGTTTTTTAGTTCTGCGTTTGATCCTAGAATTTCAAAGATAAATATTGAGCCGTAACAAAATGGCGGATTGTAAACCAATGGACTCACTCAGTTCAAAATTGTTTTGATTTTCTTATCCAGTAGTCCACTTTTTCATTTGCAGGACTAAATTTTCCCAGAAATATCTCAGGTGGCTTGAAATAATATTGAAAACGTTATGTTCCAGCAAGACGGTGCGCCGCTTCATTATTATAGGGCTGCTTCTGACTTTCTCAACAGACATTTTTTTGGCAGATAGATTGTTAGGCGGGGGCCTCTAAAATAGCCGGCTCACTCCCCAGATTTAACTTCCTTAGATTTTTTTCTATGGGAATATCGGAAATCGAAAGTGTACAGAACCCGTCCAGAAACAATTGAAGAACTGGAGCAACGCATTTTACAGAAGTTTGCAGAAATATCACTCCAGCAACTTATGAAAATGTAAGGCAGGAATTTCATAACCGACTTTTTATGTGCCAAGAAGTGAATGGTAAACATTTCGAACACTTAATTTAATTAATTTAAGCTTTAATTCTTAGTTTTTTTTAATAGACTTCTTTGTCTTCATTTTGTTATGGCTGAATATTTTTCTTTGAAACTTTAGGATCAGACGCAGAACTAAAAGACCTTTCCAATGAGGTGTCACTCGACCCCCTTTCCATTTAAAAAAAATTCAAAATGGCGCCCAGTCGCCATTTTGGATGATACAAAATTTTAATATGGTCTGAAAAATAGTACTTAATTTCCCATTACAGCACACCAAATTTTGTAGAAAAATATCAAGTCATTCAAAAGTTAGTTGGGCGGGGTTTACTTTATGGACACAGTGTATACCTATGCTTGAAATAATATTTTTCACTGTTATTTCACATGAAAGATTGATTAGAAATATGACAACCTTCTTTTTCAATTTTAAATGCCCCAATTACCATGAATTATTTCTGCAAAAAATACAAAATATTGTATCTTTTGTTTAGCAAAGCAAGAAAAAAAATAATTAATACAATATTGTTATCTATTTATAGGCAGATTGGAGCGACCAATTTGTGTTCAATGTCCACGCACGAAGTATTGTTCCATGTGAAGTACACGGTGGGGGTATCACCGTATTATTTCAATATCCGTCCTGTATTCTGGCTTCCGGTGATCGTGTAAGATTATTTGCAAGACTTCGAGCGAACGTGGCATCTTTAACACCTCCAACATCACTAGAATATGTAGCAGAGCAGAGGATTTCGCGAGGCCAACACAGTTTACATTTTGATTGCGATTTATTTACTGAGAGATACGTGGAATACTGTTTCGTATACGTGAGTCAAGCAATCACAGGTGCTGTTGCCGATGTCAGGATGGATTGCGTGCCCACGCTTCCCGTGTCAGGTAAGCTACCGCCCAGTCCAGACGAAAAGGTAGTCAATAATTCATGTTTTCAGTTCGCTGCCATTTTTGAATTGAATTTTAGTATGGGTTTATGTGTGGAAGCCGTTTATGTACTTTTGTTCATTTTCTTTTAATAAATATTTTAACAGGATCGATATACAGTGCGTAACAAAAGCATGGTAACACCTTATACGAACTTTTACGTTGTTGAAGATAGAAAGTTGTTGCTTTTAGACAACTTATGTGGTTATTTTCGCAATGTCGAAATTTAATTTCCGCTTCCGGTTTAAGCAAAATTAATGAGAACTTGAAAATTTTTAAATTTCTAGATAATTAAGAACTTTCAGAATTATTAAATTTTTGAACAATAACCAGAATTTTTAAAATTTTTAATTTCAAAAATTTTGCAAATTTTAAAATGTTCTCAATTCAAATTTTTAAAAATGTTTAGTTTCTCGCAATTTATTATATTTCAAAATTTACAATTTTACAATTTAAAAAAATTTTCAAAGTAATCAAAATTTTCCAAAAATTACGAAAAAAGGCAATATTTTTATTTTTTTTAAAACAATCGGTGTAAAGCTTTTTTTTGTTAAAATAAAACTTGATGCTTTGTTTTTGACTGTTTTGTTTTTAATTGTATACGATATGCTTTTCTGTTTTTATATGTATACAGGTTCTAGTATCTACAGATAAAAGAAAATAAAGGATGCAATACATGCGCGCTTATTATTTCAGGAAACAAAACGAATTTACGGAAAGAATGTTTATAATCGCTGACTCCTTGCATATTTGAGAATATAAAATATTGCTAAATGTAGTAATAATGTGTCTAATATCTCGGCACACAGTATTTATTATTTTTTTAAAGAAGTTTAGAAAAAAACGTGGGTCGTAATCCGCGGGTTACGCTAATATTGACATGTTTAGTTTCGCTTAACAAAATTTCACAACAAAGAAACATTTTGAACAGTGCAAGTGATAGGAAAACACATCAACTGTATTTTACTAACTCTAATTTAATAGAAATTTTTGATTTATTCAAAAATTTTTGATTTTTAAATTATAAATCGTTGACTGTCAACTAAATATTATTTGAAAAATTCCAGGCTGTAGCATCATTATTTTATACATTTTTCACAGCTCTTTCCTAAAAATGGGAAAAGCACTTGTTGGAAACTGTAGGAACCGACTTTTTATCAGGAACTCAGAAGCAACCGAATAACACTTCGGTGCAGAAACTTCGAACGAAAATAAACTGCAATTATTTTCACACAGAGGCTTCTTTTTCTTTCTCTTTGGTTCGAAAGAAATTTATTGCTACTTAACCGCACGTATAAACCTGGAGCCAATCGAATGCACATAATAAATTGGATTTTTTTTGAAGATTATGGAATTTTTTATTTATCAATTCCAGTTTCATACCAATTACGGTAGAGTTATTACAAATGTTAGTTTAAATGATTTTTGTTCCGATAGAAAAATAATATTGACGGAGATTCACTTTCAGTATCGGTCAATTTTTAAACTAGTACTCGAAAACGGGGTATAGAAAACCTACTCAAACAGACATTACAGTACCACACAATTCTTGTCATCATAAAACACATAAATTAGCAGCATACAGGTCTATGATACATAGCGGCCTTAACGGTGCCTTTAGATGAAATTAATTAAATAGAGAAATTTCAATTATTAAACAAATTGCATACGGTAATGGTTATAATACTAAACTTATTAATACATTAATTAAAGGAAAATATTGTTAATTAGACGTTCAAAAAAATTATCTGAATACCCCAACTTCATCCGATACAATTAAATATACTTCGATCCTATATTTTGCTAACAAATTAGAAAAAAATGCTAAAATTATAGACAAAACAAATAAACATACAGTAAGATTTAAAACAACAAATAACATTTTAAACACTTTGTTTAATGCTACAGAAAAAACACGATTTGCTAACATCAGGCATTTACAAATTAAATTGTTCGCATTGTAATTCGGTTTATATAGGACAAACAATTAGGAATTTTGATACTATGTATGAAGAACATTTTGTAAACTCAATATTTTCAAAATTTCCGAAACTTTCCAATGAAATATTTTAAATATTTAGAAATTTAAAATATAATTGAATGTTTTTAAATTTTCACTTTGCAAGTACTCAAACTATATCCCCTGCGGTGGTTTGTATAGTAAGTACCTGAGCCACGGCTGGATAAACGGGCATAGCCCAGTTCGACCACCTACCCTCATTTCGTTTCAAGTGATAAGGGTACTTTCTAATCCCATCGCTTAGTTCGGCCACGGCTTAAGTAGAAGGGGCGGAGATAAGATATTTAAGTAAACCCCTTGAAATCGATTCCTAATGATTGCTAGAATGAATCTAAAAGTTTGGTGCCATTAGCATTGAACATACCTTTGTGATCAGTTGTAGTGTTTGTAGGTTGTAACGTGTAGTAAAGATGCCGATTTCACCTGTGTCAATCTTTTTATAGAAAAATACAAAATTTAGGTTTAACAGTAGAATTTAAGGACAAAGATTCGGAAATCGGAAAATTTTTAAAATTATTCTTTGGTATTCATTTTTTAGAACTTGCTTGTGTAGGTGATTTTTTTGCAACAGAACTATTCGAAAAAGCTCCAAATGATGAACGAGTAACTAAATTTTGCGACTACATCGTAGATAATTACATAAGCGAAGATGACGCTACATTTCCATCGAGTATATGGGCTTGCATGACAAATAGTATGTATAGAACAACAAATGCATGCGAGTCCTTTTACTTGAAATTCAATTCTAATTTTTATGCCACTCATCCCAACATATTCCAGTTTGTAGAAATTTTAAGTAATTTTCAAATAGAAACGTATATAAAAATTAAATCCGCAAATTGCAAAGTAAAAGAACTCAAAGGCTTTACTAAAAAGAAGAGTGGATTTATAAATAATAAGATAACAGAATTTAAAGAAAACCGTATATCAAGATACAACTTTATAAAATGTTTATCATATAAATATTTCCCAGTTTTTACATAGATGTAGTTATTGTAATTTCATATGCATGTATACTTATATGGATATTTTAAAATAAATGTATTAGAAAACCAAATTGCTGCTATAACAATTATTATGCAGGACTTGTATTAACATGTACTTTGAGATACCGTAAATCTATTAAACATTTATCTAAAAGATTCTTATCTGTATAATCCCTCGGAGAACTACTGGTGGCCGAACTGGGCGATCGGATTAGAGGGCTACCTGCTTTGGTGGTCGAACTGGCATACGCCGGGATAAACACGCTAACACTGTAACTAGTGGCGTTCCAAGCGGTCGACAAGTTAAACCATCGTTTAAATTAGGGCGGGTTTTAAATTCCAATCCAGTTCGTTGTTGTTACCATATTTTTAATAAGCAAAACAGAAAAATTACGAGCTACATTATATAATGGTTTTTAAATAATACAAAGATAATGCCAGTAATATGATTTATTAACAAAATAAGTTTTGATTTATGCATTAAACAGTAAAGAATACCTATATTAACAAGGCTTTATTAAGCGCTGGTAGTTTTCTTTTACGCAAAAGTGGTTTAGGAGGGTTTGTACTTTGAAATATTATTGGTACTGCGTTGTGAACCAACTTCTTCTTCTCTGCATTTATAAACTACGAATCTTCAAAATGCAGCGTACACAAACTGCAGTTTTTATTCAAATATCCCACCTCCTTTTCAGGTAAATCTTCACGTCTACAGTTTACAATCCACAGTTTTGATCTAGAACGGCGAGAAAGTCAAACTTTATTGTATTGATATTTACTAAAATTTATTACCTTTTTGGATCTTTGGGAAATGTAAAAAAACTAAGGTTAGTATTCATTCCTTTGTTGTTTTTGCAGTTCACGGCGGAACATGCGCTTCCTTTCGAGACTCTCATAATAGATTGGTATATCACTAATCAAATTTTTATAAAAGCACTGGCAAACAACTTGAAAATTGTTCTTATAACGTTCAAAAAGCAGAGAAACACTACTACCGTTAGCTGTCAGACTTTAGTGTAACTTGTTCGCCGCTTGGTGCTATAATTACCATAAATCACCTTTGCTTTCGCTACTGTATGAATAAGTACACTGTGACGCTAATCTAAAGGCCTTGGAAGTCTCTGCTAACTGAAATGTTATTAGATTTAACAAAACGTCCCGGCGGCAATGTCCCGTTGGTAGACTGCCGGCGATAAAGTAACGACGGTGCCTAGTACACACACTAAACTTCCGGCGTTAATGTACCGGTATCGGTAACGTACCTACAGTAAAATGTTGGCCGTAAAGTATTGGCGGTCGTCTAGTACACACCCCAAACTCTGGTAAAGTATCGGTGGCGTAATGAACGCACACTACACTCTCGGCGGTAAAATAGCGGCGGTGGTCAGTAAAGTAGATACTTGAGACACAGTAGGGTAAACACGCTAACCTTGGAAGCAGTTTGAGTCTCTGTCAACTGAAATGTCACTAGATGTAACGGAAAGTAGACTATCGGCTATCAAATACCGGCGGTGGTCTCGTAAAAACCCGGCGGTAAAGTATCGGTGGCGATAATGTACGCACTCTAAGCTTCCTGCGGTAAAGTACCGTGCGGCTACTCTACATTTTCCAAATCCAGTTAAACAGTTACGTTGTTATAAAATTATCTCAACAATTTCAACCGTTGTGAGTAAAATTCTCTTGAGAAACGATTATTTCTAAAAGTAGTTAATTTCCATTACCATTTGCGAAATATTTACGAGCACACCTACTGCCTAAATCCTGCAAGCTTTGTTATCCTAGAATCTAGACCACATTTAGATTCATCATATGTCAAAAGATCTGGTGCTCCTCTCCAATTCATTTGTATATGTAAGGTGGGATTTTAATAGCTTGAGATAAAGCTGTGCTCATCAAAAGACTTCCAACATTAATTAAGATTCAAATTTTTAGGCGTATCTTGACAAATAACTACCTCATAATTTTCATTATTACGATAACCTGGAAGGAGCTTTACGTAGTTTTTTGAGATGTGTTCTTTTTGGGAATTAATTTTTAGTTAAAGCGTTTGTAAGTTTTTATTACCGGTGAGCAACGCCCACAGTTTTTGTTTGCAACTTTAGTGATAGTGGTAGTAGTATTTAGGACATATTTTTCAAGTAATTTATAGCGTAGTTATTAAGTGTGTATTAAACCAAAAATATTCAATGAATTATATTTGTTAATGTAGGGACAAATCACAAAAATTGCTGTTTTTGACTTCAAACTCAATATTGAGGAATTGAAATGACGAAACAGTTAACTTTTTTAATAAACATTATTAATAATATAGTATAGGTGCAAAATCTTTATTTGGTTTCGACATTCCAAATGGAAAGATAGCGGAAAAATCAAATTTTAAATTGTACCTTAATACGGCCCTGTTTAACAAAAACTGTTATTATTGGAAAAACGTAATGAACTTTAGAAAAGCATACGGTGTAAGAATTTTACACATGTTAAACATTTGCAAGTCTAAGAACGTCTTACGCCTGCAAGAACATTTAATTTTTGAAATTTCGTACCCGACGCCAGTAAACGTAAAATTTCTGCAGTACCTCTGTAGTTGAATTACTACAAAAGTGCGATGTATCAGATTTAAAAAAATTTACGCTCTTTAACGGGATAGTAATGTATTTTGTACGAATTACACTTAAATTTTCAATAACCTTATATTCCAAAAAGCTAAAAAATCAAAGTTACGTTATTACGGTCCTGTGCTTTTAACTTTCGCCAAAACATAAAAATCGTACATATTCTGAATGTAGAACTCGACAGCTTTAAAATGATGCCAAACTTGAAGGGATCGTGTGAAGTTTCAGGTTTTGGGCTTTTAACTTTACACCTCCTAATGACCCGCCCCTGGATTTAAATAATAATAAAGTTAGGCTTTTAACTTTACACCTCCTAATGACCCGCCCCTGGATTTAAATAATAATAAAGTTAATCTGTTTCATTCATGCAATTACTTTCTTTTATATGGATAACATGACTTTCTTGTAGTTTTAATATAGCGCCTCTGAAATTGGAATTTTGGAAACCCATGTGCTGAAAATGAAACCAATACGGCCCTGGTATAAAAACTTAAAGTTAAATTTAATAATTTTAAATATTCTAAAAGAAGAGAGTATGGACTTTCATATGATACGAAACACGACTGGATTCCGAGTATTAAAAAAATATTGAAGCCGAAGGCGGCCGTGATTTTGTAAACGACTCCGGGCGGCTATGAAATTTTCAAAAAAATGTTTTTTCAAAAACTGGTGACAATTTCGTTTTAAATATGTAAGCTTATAGAACTGGAAGTAAGCTACAATTTGGTTTGTGTCCGAGCCTCGTTAATTTATATGTGACGCCTTCTATGAATTTTTGAAAATTTATGTTTTAACGTTATTTATTCATAGTCGAGTAATTGGGTCGATATAAAATTTGATATTGAAAATGATCTAGGAGAACACAATGATACAATCTACAAGAACTTCTGGAACTACTAAAACTGCGAAGTGAATAGAATATCAAAATTTTGAATTTTTCAAAAAGTATTGCTCAAAAACTGGTCTGACGATTTTTTTTAATTGTACAGGATGGTAGAGCTAGAGATGAGTTGCAGTTTAACAGTTTGTCTGTGACTACTGCTATGAATTTTTGAAAATTGAAAATTCATTCACTTTTGTTTAATAATCG
Organism: Ctenicera cuprea; assembly: GCA_958336395.1. Lineage (NCBI taxonomy): Eukaryota > Metazoa > Arthropoda > Insecta > Coleoptera > Elateridae > Ctenicera > Ctenicera cuprea. The sequence goes on from OY284490.1 coordinate 2,809,764, forward strand.
GAGGATTATAAAAAAATTCTGTATATAAAATTGTAAGCTGTAAATTTAGAAATGTGTGCTTAGTGTGTTAGCACATCGGTCTGCTCGTTATAGGTGCGGAGTAGTGTTTCCCTCCGGTACAGTGTGCGGGCAGAATGCGTAGTTAGTTCCGTTCGCTTGTAGTAGACCGTATATATTATTCCAAATTTTAGAAACAGATTTTATTTTTTCATCTTTGGCCTGTAAAACGTTATTAATTTCGATAGACTCTTGAAAACACGATATGTAACTATTTCTAAAGTATAAGAAAGTCTAGGCGAAGTGCTTCGGTCAGTTTTCATCATATTTACTGCATTTCTGAGTTGCAGTAAACCTCAAAAACATCCTTTAACTTACTCTACTCCTAAAAGGCGCTGCAGACAATGAGAGCTCATATATGCAGATAAAACTTAAAATTTCCCTTTCAAGCTAAAAGAAAACTTGTGTTTTCTGTTATTGATATCGTCAATCACTGCTACTTTACATAATACACACCCGTCAGAGATATTGTCCTAAAGTAATCTATTAATTTAGGTTTTCCGAGCCGACGATTCTTGAAGCAGAATTTTATTTAAAAAAATGTTCCAACCTAGTTTTAAAAGATGCATTTCAAACTGGATACTTAAGATTATAAAAATGTTAAGTGAAAACAATTTTTTTGCACGAACATTTCAAATTTAGCTTTGAAAAAGCTGGTCGCTAAAAGGTTGGCTTTCGTGAAAAGATGTTTTCCTTAGAATTGTAGAGAAAAACTACGTGTCCGCCTTTCGTTTATGAGCTTTTTACGACGCAAAAGGACGATAGGTATCGAAACATGTTTTTATTTTTAGAAGTTCAATCGCACAGTTTTATTTATTGTTTGGTAATGGTAAAGTTCTCAAATTTTCCCTTTAAATGCCTTAATTAAACTTTATTAATTTCTCTCGGTAAGCTTATTAATTTCCAATACCCCATTATTTAATCGCAAAATCAGAGCGGTTTATAAATCTAAATTATCCACCGGCCTTGCGAATTTTCAGTTTAAAATTATATACTCATTTTCTTAAAAAGTACGAAGATATAATACCTATTTTATGTATCCGAAACGTTAAACGGCAAGCTAAAAAGTGCAATAAATTTCATTAGTCTGTAGCAGACACGTTATTTACAGTAGTCGGGTTTAATTTCAAGTTTATTACACCGGAATGAGTTTTATTATCTAAACGAGCTTGCATGAAAATAACGGCGCTTTTGCTATTTCATTGCTGCAAATTAATAATTAAAAAGCTTACTGCTGCAAATTTATTTCAATTAAAGTTAGAATGAAATCGTTGTAATGAGATTTAGAACGCGCAGTTGCATCTGGAATTGAACGTTAAAGAAAAGTTAATTTGATTCTTCACGAAACTGTACTAGCAATGAAATATCAATTTTTTTTTTAATGTGGGGCAGATATTTTATGCAACACATTTTCACCTAAAACGTAAGTCAAACCATTTGTTACCTTCTTCAACCTTTATTCAATCCATTTTTGGATGAAGGTTTCCCCAAGTTTTTTGGGGTTGGTTTAGTCTTAAAAACGCCACGCTGGCTAGACGGGTTGGCGAGTTGGATAGAGGAATAGGTGAAGGATGTAATGGGTGGAGGGGGATTAGGGTTAGGACTTGATTTCTTCCCTTGTTTTGGAAGGGGGGGGGAGGAAACCAAGGCTCGCGTGGGCAGGGTCGCTTCCCTGTAGTATATCTGTTCTCCCTGGGATCATGGAGGAGTATCTACCCGCTACCCAACATTGTTACCTTACATAATATTAAATTGAAAAACTACATGTAACATGTAGATAACTTAAAAAATATAGTCCATAAATGTACTAAACCTAACATTTATATCCAAGAAAAATGCGATGCAAACATTTCTGCTAGGCATTTTTATAAAATTATCAAAATGTATTGCGATACACTTCTGTAACATAAAATGTTATACAGACATATATTAGTTATATGATCCAACTTCTCTGTTCAACAAAAATGTGTTCCATATAAATGTTATGCAACACATTTTCACTTAATACAATCATGTTGACGTACATAAAATTTAAATTAAAATTATATGCAGTAATGTAGTCTTAAAATATTGTTCATATAAATTAAAATTAGCCTAAAATATTTAAGTAAAACGTTTTTCCCTTAAAACGTTTTGTCATTTTTGCTATATAAAATTAATACAAACATTTATTGCTTTTTAACCAATATTTTAAAAAATTGTCCAGATACTCTAAAACTAGCATTTGCATGCTCCAAAAAAATGATACAAAAGTTTTATGCAAAACATTTTTACTTAAAATGTATTGCTAAGAATGTTTGTTAAGAATAAATTAAATGCAAGGCAATAATATTTTGTATTAAATAAAACGTAGTTCTGATGATTTCTTCAAAAGCAACCGACGCAAGCGCAGTCATTCCACAGATTATTTTTGGTTAGGTGTCTAATAAATAGGTTATTTAGTTGCTTCCGAGTTTCTGATACAAAGTTGGTTTCTATAGTTTACAAGTGCTTTTGTATAAAATGTAGCAGTATTGTCGTGTGTGTTGTAGTATTGTAGCACACACTACAAGCATATTCTTCAATAAAAATGTAGTTAGAGCCAAATAAATAAAATTTAAAAATCAAATTTTTAAATAAATGATAATTAATAATTATAAATAAATATTGTTGAAGGTACAAAACATTTTATTTATACAAAATTATTTTGATGCATGTTTTTCTCTCACTGTTGAAAATTTTCCCTGCTGCGGAATTTTATTACGCGAAACTAAATAAGTCAATATTGCAAATGATACAAACAATCAAAAACCAGAAACAAATGGAATTTCTCAAAATAAACTGTTTTTAAATTGGCTTGAATTAATTTTTCTTACTTCCAATGTGTGTATTGTTATAGAAAAAATATTTTAAGGAAAATTCAAAAAGGTGAAGTATAAAAAAACTGCCTGAATTCGCGTGTATGCAGATTGTCACTATTCTACTGAAAACATAGGCAACTAGCGGGTACGACAAGGAAGGAATAGGCAACTAATAAGTGCGACAAGCAGGAGAGATACTAGGCAAGACATCGATCTCACGGTCCATCCGATCCGTCTCCGCCCAACGATGACAGACAACCAGAACTCTGCCGTTCTGCCCGACTGGCTTAAAGAAATTTAAATACCTCCGCATCCTGCGAAACGTTAGTTTGTATGGGTTCACATACAGCTAACAGCCGATCAAGTGTTTTTGTCCTAGCATTAAGATCAAATGTTTGTCCGCTCCAAGTTTTAAATAAACTAATCACACGGCCCTGTTTAGGCAGGTAGGGACCACGAATAATTATGGCTCAAACTTTTAGAGCAAATGCTTGCAAATGCAGACAAGCTACAGTTCGGTTCTTACCTGATGATGCTGGGTGTTATCCCACATCACGACGCGGTCTAAGCCGAAATTTTTATTTTTGGTATGTCCCGAATGCGAATTTTACCGTTAAAGGCGTTGAAAGAAGCATCCATAAATGTTAAAAATAATTGATTTTTGTTTATATTAACGCAGCAAATTAATTTTTTTTAGAATTTCAGAAATTCTGAAACTGTGATTAAAAGTTCTGCTATTGTTTGAGTTTCATTTTTCCAAATAACTATTTCAAAAGAAAAATAGAAAAAGTTTAGTGGAATTTTGTTTCTTGGTTTATGTTTTCCATATTAGGCTGCGGCGGCCACTGCACCGGCGCACAGGGCCAGTTAACCCGGCGGACCCTTGGCTTCGCGGCCACTTAGACCAGAGGCTACTTTCACCCGCGGTCAATTTCACCAGCGCGGCGATAAGACCGCCACGGCTAGTTGTCCTAGACCATCTTTTCGTAGTTGCTTATCAGCTTAATGTCATAAATGTCTGTTTACTTAAGAAACGCAAACGTTTATTATTAATACATTTTTATTTTATTTAAATACTTCCAACAAATTTTAACAGAAATAGTTTTTTGTACAACATAAATAGTAAGAGAGAATGTAATGCATACACATAATTACAAGAACCATCAAATCGGGTTGTTGATGTTTTTCCTTACACTGGAAATAATAGTGGTGATGAGTAAAATAATCGAAGTGTTTGGTAAAAAGACGAAAATAGTACGGAAATAATAACAAATATTAATTTTTCTAAATATTTTCTAGCAATTTTTGAGAAAATTAAAAGGCAGAACTTCTACATTTAAGAAAAATTTATTGTTTTCGTATAAACATGACACATTGATAATAATTTTAGGTAACATATATTCTTACGGTATAATTTTCTTAAATTCATCATCAAAATAAAGCAACACATTCATGTATTACTAATAAAAACTAAAGACGGCGTTCCATAGATATTCTTTCCCTAAGTGTTGGTTGTTAAACTACAAGCACACTTCAGAATGAGATAAAACAGTGATTAGGAGAACTAATGATTGCGTAAGATTTGCTCATAGAAGGGGAGGAAACGCATTAGGGTGCACTGAAATATAGTTATCGCGAGAGCTTGCAAATAAATACATAAATCTTAACGTTTTAATAAATCACGCTTTAAAACGTTTACACCACTTAAAGTAATTGAACAAAAAAATCTTTTTTTCAGAATCCGAAAGCGGCGGTTGGGGCCCTTGGAGTTCTTGGACGTCATGCTCGAGTACTTGTATGGGAGGAACGAGGAATCGTTATCGGTTTTGCGATTCACCACCGCCCCGTTATGGAGCAAAGTTCTGCGAGGTAAGACAACCCTCTCCGTTTATGATCATTATTATACCTGTTTCCCGTTTACAACGAATTCATAGGTGCGCCCTTCGTCGAATTATTAATCAATAAATGTTCCCATAGAAACCCAACAAAGTAGACGCGTTCACTAACACGTGTAGAGTTTCTGTTAAAAGTATTACAGTGTGTAATTTAAGTGGTTTTTTAAATAAAAATTCTCAATGGCCAAGGGCAAAAAAGGTGGAAAAAAGGGCGGTAAAAAGGGCAAGAAGAACGTGGAAGTAGATCCAAACGCACTGACAGAAGTTGACAAGACATTTTACGAACTGACAATTACAGATTTGAACAGAAAATTGGCCCGTTTGAGAACTTTAACCGCAGAGCTTGAATTGAAAAACGAAGAGCTTAAAGAAAGTTTGGCAAAATTAGACGAAGATCGCAATGATATCATTATTTTTCTCAAACGCATGCTGCAGGAAAAGGCCGACGAAATCGCAGAACTTCAGGAAAGACTGTCGGGCCTTGAAGATACGCGTACAGCCGAAATCGAGGAATTTAAACACAAAGTTGCAGAAATGCAAGAGGAATACAGACAGATGCACGAACAGCTCACATCGGAAATCAAATTATTAACTGGTAAGTTAAACTCGCTGGAAGAATTTCGAGTACAAAGGGACGAATTAATGAAGAAATTCGAAACCCAAGAAAACGATATGGAAGAACAAGAGATGAGGCATAAGCGAGAACTGTACGAAATTGAAAGGAAATTTATTATTGGTAAGGACAAATTGAAGAGGGAAATGGAAGCGCGTCTCTTACAGCTTTCAACCGAATTTCAGGAAGTTACAGAAGTACGCATTGCATCAACTACCCATAGGGTTATAAGAGAAAACATTGCTATAAACAACGAGTTGGATGCGATGCTAACCACCCACCAGAGGCTGTTTAAGGAAAATGAAAAACTGAAAGAGAGTAATAAAACATTAAGGTTGCAAACCAGCTTACACGAAGACGAGAAGAAAAGCGCTCTTCACAAAGCATCTGTTCAATTTAACATCATCAACCGTTTGACAACGGAGCATGAAACAATGACCACCAAGTTAGAACGGTACAAACAAATCGAAGCACAGTTTGAAGTCACTAAAAAACAAGCTTCTAAGCTTAACACGGATAACGAAAAACTAACATTGAACCTTCGCGTTTTAGAACAAAACCTGCACGCCAGTAGATGCGAGCGGACACATTTAAAAACCGAGTTGGAATATAACAAAGACGAACTGGAACGTCTATCTGCAATTCTGTACGAATCGGTTATGTCTATAAAAGCAGCACTAAAAACTCAGGTTGCCGAAAAAGACAAAGCACTACAAACAGCTAAACGTGAAGCATTGTTGAATAGTTTATTAGCATTGTTGAGCAAAGCTCAAGGTGACAAACCAAGGAAGCCTTCCCTGGATTCTGTGGAGTCTATATCAGCTACATATGCTAGAGGCGATCTTGGATTCGTACCCAAACCAGTGGTATTAAGGTCAAAGGTTCCTATTCATAGACACACGGAAGTGCAGGTAGGCGAAAGCTTTGAAGAATTACTTGCCCTGTACCGTCCCGTAGAAAAATTCGGATCCGCGACATCTATGGGTAGCGATTATATTCCTCCCGATGTGGAGAGATCTATATCAAAGTCTGTAAGAGTGTTTGGAGAAGGTTCTGAAATTGAAACAGCTGCTAGTAGTTCTGAAGGTTCGCACCATCCTGTTGTGACTGCTGAAGAGTCTTCCCAAGATATAAAAAGAGAAGCTGCAGAAGAGTATGTAACTGGAGAAGAACAGATGGAAGGAGAAGCACATTTGAAGGCAGAAGAGCACTTAGAAGGAGAAGAAGAAAGAAAAGAACCGTTACACGAATCAGAAGCTTCAACGCAAACTGGTGAAGGGTCATCTCCAGAACAAAGTCCTGATGGAGTATAATAGACGTAGTTCAAATGTTGCTACTTAGATGTTTAGATTTTCACTTTTTTAGTATGTATAATAAGCACAGAATTACACAATAAAATCATTTTCAGGTATTCATCATTTATTTATTCCTTAAAACCACAATTTGTGATTGTTCATATATGTTTCGTTGTCTTAATGATATTTCGTCATCTAAATCAATTAAAACCTTTTCTAAATTGATATTTATTTAAATTTTAAGACTGTCACAAAATCTGCACATAAATCTTGCCCTGTTATTTCGTTGTTAGGGTAAAACAAAGAAGAACAGCGACCTAACGTTATAGGTATTTTAACATTTTCAGTTCCGTACTGGCTGCTATAAGGGGGCGGCGCCAAAAAAGGTTCATTAGGGTCGTCGAACTTCAAAGAAAGACAGGAATATAACCTGAGCTACGTTAAATCTGTAATTATATTATATTATGCAATAAGTGCCAAAAGAAATTTTTGTACGAATGCGAACGTTGTAGACGGAGCCGACAGGCGACATCTATAACGTTCGCTTTCATGCAAAAAAAAGCCCTTTGGCACGTGTTGTATACACGATTTTTTTAAAGTTACCTTTGATTGGTATCTGACAGTGTTGAATTCGGTTTTTTCCAATGCCGTTGCTATGGTTTGGATAGATTTTACTTTATTTTTGTTCGAACTAGTGTTTGAAAGCATTTTTTTCTTAAATTGCCCAAAAGTGTCGTTATTATGCCAACTAAAATTGTGACAAGAATGTTATATAAAGTACTCTGATGTAGAAATCAAGATTTTGAAAATAAAAATTATATTGAAATTAGTATAAAACCCTTCATTGCAAGAAGGACAACTAAACCACCTGCTGGGTAGAAATTTTACAAAGCTGCAAGGTCAGCTTGTCACGGAATTATATTACGTTCATTTCTTATGCACAACGTGCTTCGTAATCTACCTCGCCTATTATGAAGTTATTATTGATGCTCTTATGCTAACTAACCTAACCAACGGAAATTAAAAAAAAAACATTTTTCTTATTTTGAAAAAAGTGGGGAGGGAAAAATTAACCCCCACTATTATTGCTGCTTCTAAAAATTAAGTTTTGAATCTGATCCTACCTTTACTTAGGAGCAACTAAGCTCAAACAGAAATTTTTTATCATCTCCCGTTTATTAAAGAGAGAGGCATGAATTTTCAGTTTTTAAAAATTCATAGAAGACGCCAGAGATTACGAGCTGAAACCAAATTGTAACTCATCTTCAGCTCTATGAGCTTAAAAAAATTGAATGAATAAAGAGAAATGTGGTAGTAATTTACTACTTGCCAGTACGCTAACATTTTCAACGTACCGATAATCAAGAAAGATACGAGGATCGTTCGAAATGTACGTGGCCTAACAAAGAAAACACAAGTTTTATGGGCAAAAAATCATTTTATTTTTTAATATAGTGTCCTGCTCGCTCAACGCACTTATTCCAACGATGCTCCAAAGCAGCAATGCCGTCTTTGTAGGTTGATGAACCCAAGTTCTCAAAATAGCTGTTTACAGCAGCGATTGCCTCGGAATTAGATGAAAATCTTTTACCGCCAAGCCATTTTTTCAAGTTTGGAAATAGATAAAACTCGCTGGGAGCCAAATCTGGCGAATGTGGCACTAATTTGAATCCCAATTCATGAATTTTGGCCATGGCGATTGCAGACGTGTGTATAGGTGCGTTATCTTGATGGAAAACCACTTTCTTTTTCGCCAAATGAGGCCGTTTCTCTTTGATTTTGTCGCTCAATTGCTGCAACAAATTGGCATAATACTCGCCATTTATGTTTTTCCCTTTCCCAAGTACTCGACGAAGACAATTCCATGAGAATCCTAATACAGTTGCCATAACCTTTCCTCCTGACAAAATCGTTTTTGCCTTCTTCGGTGGCGGAGAACCTTTGTGTGTCTATTGTTTGGCCTGTTTCTTGGTTTCGGGAGTGTAATGATGGACCCAGGTTTTGAAACGGCGCAAAAAGTCCTTCGGATTGCGGCGAAAACGTGCCAAAAGGTTGCGAGAAACAATCGAACGATTCAGTTTTAGCTCCGGTGTGAGCAAACGCGGCACCCAACTCGGTGGTATTTTTTGATTCCTAATTCTTTAGTTAAAATTCTGTGCACACGGACATTTGAGATGCCCACTATGTCTGTTATCTCGCGCACTCTTACTCGACAGTCATCCAATGCGATACGGAGGACTTTTTCAATCATATCCACTGCGGGGTTCGTCTTTTGTGCTCACACGACCACGCTTAAACTCGGCAACCCAGTTTTATTCCATTATTTACGAAATCACTCGAGACGGTCACTTTGGCGCACTGTTAAACACAAACTAATTGACAGATCGCTCTATACTTAACCTAAGAAAGGATGGTTCTTAAAAATGGTAATGCAAATTCCGCCGAATTAGCGCCATCTCTGTGTTGGGCCACGTACATTTCGAACGATCCTCGTAACCCTTAAAATAATAGTTTGGCTTAGAACAAAAAAATGGATATTTTCTTATTTTTAGGGGGAAAAGGGTGTAGGAAACGGGCCCCACGACTCGCGGGTTGGTTCCGTGGGATTCACGTTACCCCGGATGTTACGCCACTGATAACAGCTTTCTTGTGCTGATAATTTTAAATCCAACGTTTTTATTTATAAGTTTTCAGTACATTATTCTGCGATTTTGTTTGGGTTTTATGTAAATAATGTTAATCCACAAAATTTAAATCCCACAGAAAAGAATAAACATGATCATTAAAAAGGCGCTTTTGTAAATCCGCAATAGAACAAAGGCAGCAATATCTGAAAGACGTGAGAGAAATCCATGCTCGTGTAGAAAATTCAAAGACAAATGCGTACGAGAAAATAGATTCCGGCTAAATCCGCAGAGAGAGTTATTTATGAATTACTTTGGTTAAACTTAGCGTTGGAGTTAAATCGAACGAAGGGTTTTAGCTTCAGCTGTGGGTAAACTTGCACTTTCTATGATAATGTACTATTATTGATCTAAGAACAAAGTTTAAGATTAAACTACTACAACAGTAACATTTTTACTTTTTAACGAAATACAGGGCCCAAGGGTGCAGACCGAGAAATGTGGTCTAGATTTCGGGAGCAGTTGGGAATGTATTTATGGCAGTTCCATATCCAGCGACATCACCATAGATTTACCGGAAGTACAGGCGGAAACGAGTCCTTATTGTCGATGCGGATGCGTGGTCCATCTCGGCCCCACGAAACCGAAACGCATTATAGCAGCGTCTTCCCAGAGCTGTCCTGGACGACTCTTCTGGCTCATACAGGTTTGCTTTTACTTTCAATCTTGCGATTCGAGGTAGCACAATAAAGTAACATTCCACAGGCAGATGAGGATTACACAATTCAATTTAGAGTTGAGCAATTTCGATTACCTTGCGGTTCGCAATGGTTGAAAGTTCGAGATGGAAGTTCTCTATCAGCCAATTTGCTCGCTGATTTATCAGGAGCTCCCGATTCCGTTCCGTCGGCGGTTAACTCTTCAGGGTCCAATTTACTCCTTGAATTTTTTTCTAATGAAGCCGCATCTGCAGCCGGCCACGTGTGTGGCGGAGGATTTTTAGCACAAGCCATACAAATTAGTGAGCGAAGTTTGATGTTACAAGAGAAACTAAATTATTCACTGCGAACTTTTTTACAGAGCCTATAAAACCTAACATAACGGGTATGCCGATAGCGCAAGGAATTGGAATCATTCCCACGGCGGCTTTAAAGTTAACGGCAGTTCACATAGCCGCACTTTTTTTCTTGAGCGGCCTTTCGGTGGCGACTGCCTTGTTAGGGGCGCAGTATTTGTGTCGTTACAGAAAATATCATATAGCTCAAGCTGAAGATCAAGATTCTTTAGCGGATCCTTCAGGTGGGTACAAGTAAGATTAATTGATAAATAAAATAATTAGCAACTTCAAAATCAACAGGTATTTATTTGTTGTAGTCGTATACGTATAGCAATCTGTTTTTTTTATTCCAAAACTTCTAATAATGGTGAATTTAAGAGATCAATTTGCCATTCTATAAAGATACAGTTTCTAAATGTTTGTGAAAGTCAAATGCTTGCATCTAAACATAAAATGAACACTAGAAACTGAACAAAATAGACTTTTAAAGCTGTTGGGCAACCGCCACTAAACTTCCTCGTCTAGGCTCACTGCATTCGTTGTTACTCTCCAATATAAAAGTTTCGAATATTTTGAAAACTGTTAAAATTGTAATCTCAAAAATTTCAAATATTCAGAACATTTCGAAAATTTCAAAAATTATGATAATTTCATATTTCAAAAAACTGGAAAATTTTCAGCTATGAAAATGAAAAATTTTTTTAAATTTTTTTAACCTTAGAATATTTTGAAAATTTGCAAAATGCAAAATTATTTAAAACGTGAACATTATTAAAATATTTAAAAAATTTTAATGTTTAGCAATTTTTGAAAATAATGGAGTAGGTATTACTTGAAACTTGAAAGTTTTAAAACATTTTAAAAACGTAAAATTATATCACCAGAAACATTAAAAACTTTGAAGTTTCTATTCTAAAATTTTGTAATTTGGAAAGTATCGTAATTTGCATCAGAAATTTACAAATTTTTAAAATTTAGCTTTTCTAAAATAAAAATAAACGTAAAATAATTTATAAGTAAAAAGTTTTAAATTATTTAAAAATTTTGAAAATGTTTAAATGGTCTTTTTTAATTTTGAAAATTGTATAAAATTTTTAATTAAACTATTTTATAAATTTTCGAATTTTGATTGCTGGTAGATAATTTAGCAATTTTCGATAATTTTAAAAATTGTGCCCAGCAGCCTGCTGGGCCTGATTACGAATTACGACGAAATTTTTAACATCTAAAAATTTTGTAATGTTCGAAATTTTTGAAAGTTATCTGAAACTTGTAAATTTTTGTGATTTTTGATTATTTAAAATTATTGAAAATTTTCAAATTATGAAATTTAAAACTAAAAATTTTGTTGAAAACCTGTATTTTTGTATTATTTCAAAAATTTAGAAATTTTTAAATATATTAAAAATGTTGATTTTTGTCAAATTCGAAATGATTCTTAAAATAACATAAGAAAAATAAAATATATAAAAATGTTTCAAATTATTTAAACGTTGGAAATTTTAAATTTTGAATATTTTTAAATTAAAAAAAATCAAACCTAAAATTATTAAAAAATTTTGAAATCTCAACATTTTTAAGTTTTAATGTTTTGAAAATTTAATATTGTTTTAAATTTTGATTTATTGACTATTTTGAAGTAAATACGAAATTTCGTACATAATATTTAATGGAATATTTCGAAAATAAAATTTTTTGAAAATTTAGGAAAATGTTTAATTTTTTGATAATTTAGAAAATTATTAAATTTTTTAATGTTTCGAGAAATTTAGATAATTAGTCATACTAATAATTTATGAAAATTCTGGTGAAGTATTTCAAAAATCCTTTGAAAATTTGGTCGAGTTTTCTGTAAATATTAATGCAATTTTGTAAATTTTGAAAATTATATTTTTTGAAAAAACGGTAGAAATGTTTTAATGTTTCTTTTTTTGTAAATTATATAAATTCTATCAATCTTTTCAAATATAAACAAAAATTTTGTTATGAGAAAATGGCTGAATTTGCATAAAATTTCGGTAATAGAAAATTTTGGATAATGTTTTTGAAAATCATATCGATTGCAAATTCGAAATATCTAAATTTTTTAAAATGCAAAATATCGATGGTGGTGGTAGGAAAATCTAGCTTGCGCGGATCAGCTATTCAACATGCGTAGAACACGTTCTTAAGCTTTTTTTTTCGAGCGCGTATATTTTAAAGATAATACTGCCCCTCCCATTTTTGGTGGACTAATCTTGCTACTTTGCGGTATCACCTCATTGCGATTACTAATTTTTTAAATCTAACTTTTGTGACAGACACTATAGCGAAATTTGAGGTTTCAATATTTTCGGGTCTCTAAAACATAAATTTTCGTCAAAAATTTCTATTTTCGAAGTTTTGATGATAGCAATACCGTTCTCTTGTTATAGTCCGCATAGCGAGGAAAGTAAAATAAGATAATCAGACATTTACAAAATAAATTGTCCCCACTGTAGTTCGGTTTCTATAGTCCAGACAAGGGAAGATCCACATAAATTCAATTACGCTAAACACTTATTAGAACGCAATCATTCAATGACAATAAACTGGGAAGCACTTGAAATTCACAAACATTTAAAAACCACGCCGTTATTGAGCGAGCCATTAATAGAAGTTTTGGAATAGAAATAAACTCATCGGCAGGCATAGATAATCAAGATCAAGTCATCAGGTTCTATTGTTCCCATACCAACACCAACTGTTTACTATTAATTTGCTTTTGATGATGACGTGTGAACACGGTGAAATATGCATAAAGTTAAAATTAACGAATACCTGTTGAAGGAAGTTTCTTTAAATTAAAAGTATGTTTAATTTATTAAAGTGTTTACTTGAAAAATTGTTTAGCATCATGTGGGAGTTTGCGCATAGGAACGAGAGCTTCATCCAGTACAACTTTATTGTCTGAAGTGATATCTTTAACACGTTTAAGACCCATAAAACCTCGTCATAAACACAACCGATTAAGGGAATCCATGGATTGCGAACAGAATGAAGAGGAACGAGAAGCTACGCTTGCGTAAGCATAGATTTTACAAATTTTATCAATTTTGTTTTAATACACGATAGCTCAATAGCATTAAAAACATGGAAGGGTATTAGTGTATTCGTGCTTGAATTAAAATCGGTGTAGTTTTAATTATGAACAGCTTGTTTTCCTGTTCCAATAATAAACTTGCTGGAAAACCTTTCGGTATGACAAAAACAAAACTCTTTTCCGTTGAACTGTTTTTAATTAATAATTTTTAGAGAAGCGTCAGATATAATTTAATTGGAATTTGAGATATTTTCCATAATTGAAATAAAACAGGAAAAGTCTAGATCAACAGTTTTCATTCGGCTTAATGAAAATTTTAAACAACTAAAATTTGACTGTATAATTACGTTTTATTAAAGCTTTAATTTATAGCTTTGCTTTGTTGTGTAATCAAACTTGTTCAACATTTCAATTTTAATTGTAGTATTTGTTTTAATTGAATTTGTAATATCCAGTACGTAAATAAGCCAGTATATTTCGCAGTTAAACATGTTTTTTTTTTATTTTAATGCACTAAATTGGTAAGAAATTTGTATTTGCATAAAGGATAACGTAATAATCCTAATTACAAGCAAATTTCTTCAATTTTTCTCTCATGATATACTATTGACGATTTATTTTGAAATACAAAATTTTATCCGGACAAAATTTAAGCAAGCTGCTTATTTTCATTCAAGAGATAGTTTTAAAAATAATATTAATTTTTCGTATATTATTCGTGCGTTAATCCAATCATACACCACTCGTGAAAAATAATCGGGTTAAATTACACAAACTTCCTGCATAGCAACTCGTGTTTCTTCTTCTTTAGAAAATTATACTCGTCGCAATAATAATAGCGCTCGGTATATGATTAATGTTGTCATGCAACAAGTTTTTGTAATTTAACAAATGTGGTATAATTGTTGACTAAAACACCGGTAGTTATAAATACTCGCTTAAAAAAATTTAAGAAATAGTGGAAAAATTATTCTAACACAGAAAGAAGCAAAACCTGCTATTACGAATTCATAAGCCACACCTTTTCCAATGTTTGCTTTTTAAATCAATCAACATTTTTGATGTTTCGTGGAATTTTCATGCTAATTATTGGATTTTCTATCGCTTTTCACATGGTGACTAACTTCCTATTGATAATCGCCGACCATTTTCATCAGTTTTGATGGATGCTTAATTGGTTTCTAGCCATTGTTAATTATTTTTTAACAACACGAGTTGCATAATTTATGTATACAGGGTCCTCCAAAATGACTGAACAAGAAATACATATAAAACACTCTTGTCACTTATCATATTTACAAAAGTATTTTTGTATAAACTCCTTTAATTTTTTTTGCACTTAAAAATTAAGTTGTGAATCTTATTCTACTATCATCATTTCATCTCATCTGCTTATCTATATCCGTTGTTGGCCTCTCCACACATTTTCTATTGGTTCCTGGTCTGGGCCTTTTGCATCGAATTGTGGTCAGCTGTTCGCTTTATATAATTTAAATGGCGGTCTTCCTCAATGTGATTTTCCTATTTTCAGTCTTTATTAGAGCATTTTATTTGTCCATCGGTTTTCCAGCTCATTGCCATTTAAATATGTTTTCTATTATATCTTCCTTTACCGGTGGGAACCACCAAACCCCACCCGGGATTCTACTATAACTCTTGAATAATTTACCTTAAACGGCACGTTTTTGTTCTCTATACCGGGTGTTAATAAAACATGGCCCACCTCCTCCGATTTATTTATTCAGATGAAAATAAATTTTAGTATGTTTTATAGAGCACGAGCAAAACATACAAAAAATTTCATTTTCGGTTTTGCCGGAAATAACATCAACTTTCTTATTCGTAATAAAACACCCTGTATAGTTTTGGATATTTGGAATTAAGATGAAATTCTGAGTCTGTCTATGCTATTTAAGTAAAGTTTTAACATCCCCAAATATTTTTTTAGTCCTTATATTGCGTTTTTTATGGTCTATAAAACATACTAAATTTCATTATTTTTTTTTATGAAAAAACCAGAAAAGAGAAGGCCGCTATGATACATTAACACCCGGTAAAGTGTGTAGTAAATGCGGACTCTTTCGACCGGTCTCAACTTGAGAGGAATACAGCTATATCCGTAATTTATTTTTTTAAATCTAATATATAAAATTCTCGTGTCACGGGGTGCGTAATTGAACTACTCCGAAACGGCTCGACCGATTTTCGTGAATCTTGGCGAGCATATCGGCTAGGGTGGAGAATCGGACAACATCTATTTTTCATCCCCCTAAATGTTAAGGGTGGTCCACCCTTAAATTTTTTTTTTATTTTTTTGGACAAAATTTTTTGTTTTTATTTTTTATGATACATCATACAAAAATACATACAACCCTAAATTTTCACCCCTCTATGATCAACCCTTATTTTTTATTTATTAATTAAAAACTTTAATTTTTTTTATTTTTATTTTGTCATGACTTAGAATAAAAAAATTCATTTTTCACCCTTCTACAATCAACCCCTATTTTTATTTGTTAATTATAAACTTTAATTTTTTTGAGAATTTTTTTTTTAATTTGTCATGACTTAGAATAAAAAATTTCATATTACTCTCAATTTTCACTCTTATACGATCAACCCCTATTTTTCCATCCCGATTTTTATTTTTTTCATTCTATCCAAAGATCCGCAATAGGGTTGCAAGATGGCAATCGAATATTATAATTGTAGTACAGCCATTTTTTTTGGTTTTATTAGTGTATCAATCGTAGCAGTGACTGTTATACCTATTATTTTAATTTTCTCATGTTAATTTTACTGTCATCGTAAATTTATCATTAATTTCCAGTGCAATAATTATTTATTTACAATTTATTAATCTGACAAAGACAGTTTTAACTCTCAGTTAATTAAGTGATCTCATGTAAATAAACACGTGTTGTAAGCTCCCGCCAACAACGGCCATTACCGTACCTGTATATATTGTACTTAACATTTTTTGGAAATAGTTTTAATTCAAAACGAAAACGTGTACGTGGTTAATAAATATACCCGTTTTATTATTGTGAAAGGTACCTAAGTCAAATAATAAGCAAATGAATACAATATTAAGTCACTGTTTTCCACCAATACACTGATAGAAGGATTTATTAACTATTAATAATTTATTTAAAGACAATTATTTAATTTATTAAATTTAAATTATTATTTATATGGGAAGAAAGTACATTTATTAATTCCCAATTAGATTGGCATTCGCTATGACGATCAATAAGTCACAAGGCCAGACATTGTCTGTATGTGGCTTAGATTTGGAAACACCATGCTTTTCCCACGGACAACTATATGTGGCATGTTCTCGCGTGGGAAAACCATCCAGTTTGTTTGTGTTGGCTAAAGACGGACTAACCAAGAATATTGTACACTCTATTGCGCTGAGAGATTAATTTTTTTTTTCAACTGCCATAATTGATAGTAAAAATATGAATAATTATTTTTGATGTTTAGATAGCTATCAAGAATTGTAATTTAAAATATATTCGTTACTTTAATATCATAGAGAAATTAGCGTACCGAGGCTCAAACCCAAGCGTAGATAATCCCTAGCTCTACAAACCTTTTCGTTTGGTTTCCCGAAATAAATGCTACCAAAAAACATATATAACTTTCGCTTCACTTTTTTGGGTTCATAGAGGTCGAAAACTTGTATTTCCGTCAAAATCTTCATTTCGTGAATTTTTATGAATTTCCCTATACTGGAATAGGATTGTAAAAATATAGCGATATGTATTTTCCCAGGAGTTATGAAGTTCTTCTATTCCCTACTTTATCACGTAGTGCTTCATTAGTGCATTTTAGTGCTTTACGTATGAATTACGGCAATTAACACATAAACATCATAGCCACACTAACAAAACACCATTAAACGTTTCTCGTGGTTTCATTTGCACTTCCTCTCATTAATCTCATCTCATAATGATTGACGGCAAGTGGCAATTATTACCCTCACAGAATATTTTCTTAATTTGTGACATCAAGAAGTATTTTAAAAATCAATCTACGTTTTTTTTGACGTGAAAACATTTTTGACGTCATAAAGTCAAATTTTGACGTCAAAAGTAAATCTTAGACTTTCAATTAATTTTTTAATGTTAAAAAATTTAATATTGACGTGAAATATTAATTAATGATGTCAAACATTAATTATTGACGTCAAATATTAATTGTTGGCGTCAAAATAACATAACGAAATATTTTTTTGAATTGTGAACGTTTAAAATATTCGTTTACATCACAAAATGATGTTTTTACGTCAAAAGATATGCTGTATTCATTAATGATTGAAATGGTGTTTTGTTCTTACTTTAAAAACGTAACTTTCGGGTTTCAAAACATGTACGATGTCAAAAAATTACCTTAGACGTCCGAAAACAGTGAAAACGTGAAAAAAAATTTGACGTCAGAAAGCCAAATTTTGACATCAAAAGTAAATCTGACTTTAAATTAATTTTTTTGGGTCCAAAAATTAATTACTGACGTCAAATATTAATTATTGACGCCAAAATAACATAACAAAACATTCTTTTGAATTGTTGACGTCTAAAATATTCTTTTACATCATAAAATGGTGTTTTTTCGTCAAAACGTCTGCTGTATTTAATAATGATTAGAATGGTGGTTTTATTCTTACTTTGAAAAAGTAATTTTCGGGCGTCAAAAAATGCATGATGTTAAAAAATTATTTTAGACGGCCGAAAATGGTTTTTGACGTCAAAAAATTAGTTATTGACTTCAAATATTAGTAATAATTAACATTTGACGTCAATCATTATCACAATTTTTTTTTATTTGTGACGTCAAAAATAATTTTTTTAAATGTGTTTTGACATCAAAAAATCTGCTGTATTTTTAGACCTCAAGAAATAGCATAAGCTAATTATTATTCTTTGGCTGAAATAGGCGTGACAAAATCCAGAATTGACATTATTGCTGGCTCTTGTCAAATGTTAATGACTTATTTATTACAAACAGGAAGGAAGAAGAATCACTGAGCGCAAGCAGTACCGTCACTTTGACTCAGCAAGAAACCGCTACCACTGGAATTGTTCACACAACCAGTGAACTGGACGACACTATAACGTCCAGCTTGCCAAGTTCTCCACATCCACATGAAGAATATTTGCGACGTTCTGCAAGCATATCCAGTAAGGATCGTTCAATGGAAAAAGACGGTCTCAGTTTAGCTTCTAGAAGATTTAGTAATGTCAGTACTGCAACATTGACGAATGTGAGAACACCAGCCAAGACTTGTTCCAAAAGCGATCCGGTGCGATATTGAAAAAACTCTTGAATGTGCACATTTTCACCGTACACAATTCACAATTTTTTACTTTTGCACGTTTGTATGTTTTACACCAGAGCACTTTTGGAACGCACGTGTTATTTCAACTTCTCTAACTTTTAGTAAAGTAATATTGTTTTAGGGATATTATTCTCCCGCTGCCAGCATGGTAAGCAGGGCAACAATTCGTCAAACAAACGAAAAAGAGAGTAAAGACAAGCGAAACCGCGAGAGACTTCTCGCAGGTCCGCTTGGGTCAGAATTTTCCATAGCAATGCCCGATGGTGATTTAGAGATGGATTACTACGACTACAACGTAGTTAATGCTGGTGCAGCTCCTGGCTCGTATTTGGGCATGGATCCTGCATTCTTGGTATGGATTCCACCGTTAGATGATTCTGGTGAAATTTTGAAAGACATCGACGAAGCAATTCCATCATACGACGATATAACCCAAAAGCAATATGTCGATCCAGGAAGTAATAAAGAATCTCCAGAGGAGGAGCTGCTTCTTCCTAAACGAAGAAGATCCCTCAGTGAAGGCACTCCGAAGTCTTCACCATTAATTAGTCAACGAAAAAAAAGAGTTCATCCAATTATCGAAGGTAATTATAGAGAAATAGACATGGAAAGAACTCCGTTAGTCAAAGACGATCCAGCAAATGTAGTATCAATTCAGTTGAACGAATTTCCGAACGGTAAGTTAGGTCTGAGTTTGCCTAACATCGGAGAAACAGGCGAAAAGGAAACAAAAGTGGAGAAATCACCAATAGATGATAATCTTTTAAATGAAATTAAATTTGCTGATGATGATGATGAAGAGGAATGTATCATGACTGATAATCAGTGCAATATTGAACTATCATATCAAGATTCCAATATTTTATCTTCCAGTTAAGGTATAGGAATGATGAAAAAATCTTGTTAGATTTTATTTATTGTGTCAGTCGGTGAACAATTTGTTATATAAGAAGTATTATTACTGTTTCATAATCGTTAATTTTTATCCCAAAATCAAAATATTAAAATAATGGAGACTGTTTTGTGAGGCATTATTAGGTATCGGCTCCTGCATAGGGGGTAGAGACAAAATTAGAATACAGAAATTGGAAAGTATTATATTTAAATATTTTTGTGCGTATTCTAGTGGCTTGAGATATGGCCCTTAAACGATAAGGGTAGAATTTTCATAAAGAGATGCACATTTTAATTATTTAAGCATATTATCAATCACTTTTGAGGCTCATATTCTCCTAACATTATAAATTCCACATTATTCATTAGAAGGGGTTAAAGCTACTCTGTAG
The DNA here is from genome assembly GCA_958336395.1 of Ctenicera cuprea. NCBI lineage: Eukaryota > Metazoa > Arthropoda > Insecta > Coleoptera > Elateridae > Ctenicera > Ctenicera cuprea. The sequence continues at coordinate 2,829,836 of OY284490.1, forward strand.
CGTTTAGGTCAGGCGACTTTACTGGCCGTTTATTTTCATAAAGTCATCAATGTCGCAATCTCTTAAAATTGTTGAGTTCCATTTTTACAACGACAATGGGAAGTTCTGATGAAAATTACAATCGTGGAGGATTCGTCAGAAACGGAACAATATTTTGTTTGGAGAATTATTTATCCACAAACACGTGAAGCCAATGGAAAACATAATAGCCGTTAAAAGAAGGGGGATCAAGTCGGTTGGCGTTAAGTTTTGTATACATGAAGATATGCCTGGACTTTTTCCATACACTTTATGTTACATAACCATACCATAAACCGTCATTTTCTTATTAAGTACTGAATAATAAAACGCTACAACGTAACAGAATTTACTCCATTACAGGAGATGCTGGAAATGTCTGCCACCTTCTTGGAAACTTAAATTTCTGCGTTTCATAACATGTTATAGAATATGTAAAGCGTTATTGTAAGAGTTCATGTAAATTATTAACCTTTTTTCTGAAAACAAAAATTTTGGCCGGATCGTTTATAACCTGGACTTTTCTCATGAGATGACACGTACGTTCCTGGTGCACGCCGAATGGCGTGGGTTTCGTTTCCCTAACTAAATTAGGGGCCAAGCCATCAAGAAAATAAGAAAGCAGTTTGTCGCCCTCTAGCAGCCATACGGACGACAACAATCACAGACCGTTGAACAGCCCGAGCCGAAGACAACCGTTCTCCTACTTTAATTCTGAATATCAAACAAGAGTCGTTTTATTCAACTCCCTCGCTTCTTGGAGCAAAATTTTATTTCTGGGGGCACCTTTTGGCAAAATTAATTTGAAAATCGAAACGTGGAAAGGGTTTGATATTTTGGCCTTCCGCGGCCAACTAACCGCCGACAGATTTTTAGCTTTTATTGAGGAACCAGAGATATTCGGTTAAGGACTATCGGTGCATAATCCCAAACCTGAGTAATTACTTTTAAAATAACCCTGCTGTAGTTCATCATCGTGCAGTTCCTCCAATAAAGCGTTGACGTTACCTAAATATGCAAATTTTGTATCTAAAAGTTGGTTTCATGGAATGTTTTATTATTACCTTCAAAACAGATCCGCTTAATCTCCTTCCACTAAGGGCTACCCAAACTCTATATTTTCAGCGTGCAAAGACGTCTGAATAAACTGACTCAGCTGTCAAATCCGCGTGTATTTTATGCGCCCAAACATACCCAACTGTAAACAATATTTAACGCCGGCCAAATTGACCTCTCTTTTTTTAACACTCGTTACAAGATAGAAATATATTTATTACTTTCTAATTTATCTAATCTATTTTTATCCCTATTTCCCCAGAAAAAAATTATGTGGGAACCTGTATTAGTACTTAGGGCTTAAGATCAAAAAAGAAAAATATCTCAGGATAAGTAGGCATGAGACTGATATGGAAATCAACAGAATTATTGCCAATATGTTACTTTTTAAAATGCTTAATTAGGTTTAACGCAAACAACTCTAACTTTAAAGCTGCATTGACAAACTTTACATAAAAATATAATTTGTTAGTTTCTAGAAATTATCCACAAGCGTATGGAATAATATTAATGTATAAAATATACAAGTAAATTGCTGTAGCCGTAAGCGATGTAAATGTAAGCAAACTGTAAATATTAAGTATAAATGTTTGTTAATTTATGGCTGGGCAAGGGCACAGAAGAGCTTTAATCATTTTAGTACACATTTTTTGGTTTCTGAGCCCTATCCCCATTCCTACTAATTTATTTCTATCCATTTGTTAGGTAATTACATGCAATATAGACACGTTTTACGAAAAATGCATTGTAAACGGTAAATATGACCAATTTGGAATAGAAACGGGGTTTTTGAATTAATTTGATTTGATCCTATTGATCATCACACGCTCAGCTTTGAAAACGAATGTAGAAGTATTCATTTATAAGAAAAAATAATTACATCTAAATTTAAAGGTTTTTCACTATTGTGACATAACAAATCAAAATGTTAGACTTTTATGCACGAACTACTTGCTAAATTTACGAAAAATTTTCAACGAAAGTCAAGCGAAAAGAGGACAGAACAGAAAACAGGACATGTTACGTATATCCATAGGATGTTGAAGATTGAACATCCTAACGATGGCCATAGACGGATATCCATTAGAAATCCACTACACATCCATAGCATGTCCATGCACATACGTACATAAAATTTTCATTTTATGGATATCTTGTGGCATATGGGATAATGTGAATCAAAATTATATTTAGAAGAAGTCAATTCCGTAGTTCGAATAATAAGAAGGTTAACAATAGTGCTGAAATAATTTGATACACCGTGTATGGTACGAGTGAAAAGACAAAAGAGGCCACTTACTTTGTTCTGCCTCGCACATGGTACGTGTTGAGACGGGCTACTATTCAACGGAACGAACGCGCAGCCTTTCCTCTATTCTGTTCCTCTGTGTTGGTATCAACCAAAAATGTTGGTTTAATTGCACTTTCGTGCTGAAACAAAAAAAATGTAGGGATAATATATTTTTATTAATTTTATGCGGCGTTAGACACTGACTAATGCGCAAAAATAAGCATTGTCTAAACGCTGAATTTGCGATGCAACATTCAATATGATCAAGTTAGTGAAAGAATTAATTAAAAGCTTCTATTGCCAGATTGTTTAGAATCTGTTTTGTACGCCAATTTAGGTAAAATGTGTCTTGTCTAAATGTCATAAATCAAAGATGTAACAGTTATTTCAATACACCCAACAGCATCAATAATTTACCTAAGCTTATCAGTTAATTACAATAACAAGGAGATAAACAAGGTTCATTATATATATGTAATCTGTTACTTATACAGTATAATTATACATAATTAACCTTAACATTCACCTACTCCAATTTGGAAAATACAGCAACCTTCCACAGAAGTAACTAAATACCAGATACGTATTTCGACAGCAAAACTATCATCATCAGTGATAAACTGACACCTTTTATCCAATTTAATTATTTGTTTTTAAAACATATCTTACATCTTTGATTAGACTATCTTGTTGCTAGAATAAATAAATCTTTGGTTAATTCCAGTTTGACAAGCTTTTTATGTTAATAATGTCGTACATAAATTATATCTATAGCACCTTATTATCAAAAATGCACTTTTATACAGTACGTAATGCAAAAAATGAAATTTTGTACAATTATATTAAACTTGTGTTGTATGTACTATTTCTGTCTTTTTATTTTTATTTCGCAATGTGTAAATTGTAAAAATTTTGATGTAAACAAAAACTGAAATACAGTAAATTTTAACTTTAAACATAAAGCATTGATTTTTTTACTGTAACGTTCTTAGCATCGGAGCGGACTTCCTTAAAGGAAACCACGTACAAAAAAGTTGGCGAAGAAAGTCGCTGTAGAACGCGTTTTAGCATTGTTACGTTTTAAAGTAACAGAAAAGTGGTAAACTATAATAGAATTATCGTAAAACTTGCAAAACAGTTTTCTCTTGTAATTAATTTTTTTCTGTGCATAATAAAAGTGAATATTTTTGGAGACAAACGAAATTTCCACGTTTTAATTAAAATCCATTGCATAAAACCTTCTTTTTCAATAAATTCTCAGCCGCAACTCAGCAAGCTCTAAAACCAGGGCTCACGAAGGCAACTAGCCACAATGCAGAATCCTAGTGAAATTAGTTACCTACTTTTTTAGCTTAGCACTTTTCCGTATAGAGGTCGCTAGTTTAATAATAAAAATATTTTTTTAACACTAGTACGCGCGCTCTCTTAAAAGATGGCGACTGCCTAGCATCCAAAAGTAGCAATATTTCAGCAGATTTTTAATTCAGAGGAATTACGAAGTTAGTGACCTGTTATTATTCGATTTTCGATTAGTGAGAGCATGAACGCGTCTGTCAGTTCTAAAAATGCATTAATTTTAAGGGCCGGTCATTACCTACAGGCATATGAAAAGGGCTATATTAGGTTTATCACATGATTTATGTGCTTGATGCCTAAAATAAATACATATACATCATGTCGACTAATCCGTAAGCAAATACGAGACCGATGTTAATATGTGATACCAAGGGATGCGGATAAAAGGACAAAGTAATTTAAAAAAATGTTATGCCATTAATCTGCAGTTTTGTATTACACCACACGGAGCAGTTAGAGAACAAGAATAATGAGACGTACAGAATTATCCCCTGAAAACAGAACATTCGTGTTTAAAATATAATTTTAGGAAGTTGCTTTTAACAACGGAAGATTTTTTAAAATACTAATTTTCTTAAACTTGTCCTGTAAATCGGTTTTTTTTATTAAATTTCCAGATGTGGTAGATTTATTCCCTGACGCAGGTGATTAGCCTTAGCAGCAGAAACAGGCCGACCTTAAGTAAAGTAAATATATAAAATAAATAACAATTAATAACTTCAGGTACCTATTTATTTCTTTTGGCCTAATACGTATTTAAACATGTTTGTATATACACTGTGTCCATAAAGTAACCCTTCCCCCCCCCCCCCCCAACTAACTTTTGAACGACTTGATATTTTGCCACAAAATGTGGTGTGCTGTAATGGGAAATTAAATACTATTTTCCAGACCATATTAAAATTTTGTATCATCATTTTTTAAATGGAAAGGGGGGTCGAGTGACACCTCATTGGAAAAGTCGTTTAGTTCTGCGTCTGATCCTAGAGTTTCAAAGAAAAATATTCAGCCATAACAAAATGACAATGTTTGAAGATAAAGAAGTCTATTTAAAAAAAATAAGAGGTAAAGCTTAAATTAATTAAATTAAGTGTTAGAAATGTTTACCATTCACTTCTTGGCACATAAAAAGTCGGTTATGAAATCCCTGCCTTACATTTTCATAAGTTTCTGGAGTGATAATTCTGCAAACTTCTGTAATGCGTTGCTCCAGTTCTTCAATTGTTTCTGGACGGGTTCTGTACACTATCGATTTCAGATATTCCCATAGAAAAAAATCTAAGAAAGTTAAATCTGGGGAGTGAGCCGGCTATTCTACAGGCCACCGCCTACCAATCCATCTTCCAAGAAAATGTCCGTTGAGAAAGTCAGAACCAGGCCTATAATAATGAGGCGGCGCACCGTCTTGTTGGAACATAACGTTTTCAATATTATTTCAAGCCACCTGAGATATTTCTGGGAAAATTTAGTCCTGCAAATGAAAAAGTGGACTACTGGATAAGAAAATCAAAAAAATTTTGAATTGAGTGAGTCTATTGGTTTACAATCCGCCATTTTGTTATAGCTCAATATTTTTCTTTGAAATTCTAGGATCAAACGCAGAACTAAAAGACCTTTCAAATGAGGTGTCACTCGACCCTGGATTAAAAAAATCGAAACAATTTTGAATTGAGTGAGTCCATTTGTTTAAAATCCGCCATTTTGTTACGGCTGAATATTTTTCTTTGAAACTCTAGGATCAGACGCAGAATTAAAAGACCTTTCAAATAAGGTATCACTCGACCCCCCTTTCTATTAAAAAAAAATTTCAAAATGGCGCCCAATCGCCATTTTGGATGATACAAAATTTTAATATGGTTTGAAAAATAGTATTTCATTTCCCATTACAGCACACAAAAGTTTGTAGAACAATATCGAGTCGTTCAAAAGTTAGTTGGGGGGGGTGTTACTTTATGGACACAGTGTATATAATTTAACCTGAGCCATCTCTGTTTGTAGATGAATTGGTTTCTTATTACAAAATTTACAATGACGTTGAATTGCATACAATAATGGTTATAATATTCAACTTATTGATACACTAATTAAAGAGAAAACTTATAAATTAGCTGTTCAGAAAATTTATCCAACTACTTTATCAGATAAAATGAAATACGCTTCAATTCCATATTTTGGCAATAAATCAGAAAAAGGCCAAAATTATAAACAAAACAAATAATTGTAAAATAACTTTTAAAACAACAAAAAACATTTTAAACACTTTGTTTAATGCTAAAGAAAAACAGACAATTTACTAAAATCAGACATATACAAACAATTAGAAATTTTGATATTAGGTACAAGGAACACGTACGTTGTTACAAATATAAACACCCACATAAATCCAATTACGCTAAACACTTACTAGAACACAATCATTCAATTACATCTAACAACACGATAATATTTTTACACTTTTGTGATGATAAACGTAAGATGGATATACTAAAAGCATTTGAAATTCACAAACATTTAAAATCTGTACCTTTAATGAATGAACAAATTGGTCTCTTAAATTTACCGTTATTGGACGTTTCGGAAAGTCATCTGGACGCAGATACAGAAAACCAAGATCAAGTTATAAAGATTTATTGTTCCTATAGCAACACCAACTGTTTACTTTTAATCTTACCTTTGATAATGACGTGTAAACACGTTGAAATACGTATAAAGCTAAAATAGAAAACCTGTTGAAGTTAATAATTGTTTTATTTACAATAAAGTAATATACTACTTATAATAATAGCCTTAGGACAAGCGATGTATTTGGGGAAGTACTAACGAAGTTTAAAATTTTTTTTTCTAAAGCAAGTGAGGTAACCAGGGAAGTACATGCCTAAAGCCTAAATTCAATAAAGCTCTCTTAGAACAATACTGTATTAGTGTATTAGATCCCCCCGTGGGAATTGAGCGCCTATGAGTAATGGAAAGTACAAGTTTGAATTGCAAGGTGTATATTTTTCTGAAGAAGTATATCTTTCTCTTGGATATGTTACCATAACTCATCGTTTTGTTAACTAGTAATTATAATATACAGGGTGGGGTGAAGTATGGAATATTGATCGTACAATCGTAAATGTTGACATTAAAAAATGTTTTTAATAAATAATGAGTATCTGTATATAAAATACTTAATCACTTTAACAATATCTATTTATTTAAACCTTATACGTATTTCGGCATGTTTACATAAAGTTGGTTAACACACTTTTTTCCAACTTTTCGTATAATCAGATTTTTGGCAACATTGCAAATTTTTTGTTATTCGCTATATGTTTTTTCTCTCTTTTCAACCACCTAACATTTTTACACTCTCATATGACAACATTTTTGAGCTAAAGTGTAGTGTTATTGGGGGGTTGACAAGGATGGAGCTAAAAGTTGCGGAAAATGTTTACAACTTATAGGTAAATGCAATTCTTAGGAATAGTTTCTTTCACAGGTGCGGCACAACTAAATTTTAATAATATTACGAACTGTAAACATAAAAAATTTGAGGATAATTATTTTAAACTAAATGCACTTATGTGTCACTCTTACGACTTTCTGCTTTTCCAAGTTTTGAAGCTCATTACGTTTATAATGTAAGTGCAATGCGCTACGCATCTAATGGAACATTTCACAAAATGAGAGAACGCGTGTTCAGTTACCTGAACAAAAAGCGCAGAGTATTAGAAATTTCCTTTATTTCTATTTGTGCCATCCATTTCAAACCTGTCTGCTGCACACGGAACATATGAACATGAACTTTGCCCCAACGACGTCTTTTGCCGTTATTTAGAGGAGAAGAGGAAAAGATACACGTTCAAGTTCCAAAAGTAGTTGGATAATTGAAAATTTCTCCGAGAAAATGTATAAATAACAAAAATTTTACTAGACGTTTGCCAGTTTAAACTATTTTTTTTCTCCTTTGTGCGAATACCTTCTATATGATAGAATTTTTAGAAATTACCTGAATGTTTCCTTCGAATCTAATTTTCTCGAAAGTAGTTGGTTGTAGTATGTTAAAATATATAGGGTGTAAGAAAATAATCGAGTTATGACACTTTAAAGTTAGAAATGTGTACCCTTTACAAACAAATTCAATTTTAAAGTATCTGGTGTATAATACATGGGTTTGAATAATATTTAACAGAAAAAGTTTGTTTAATCTGTGTAAATACGGCTCGTGTAAATTTTGTTAGTGAGAAGTCGGCAATTGTCAATGTTGTATAACTTGGCAACGCCGCGCCACAACAAAATTTCTAAAACAAAATACATTCAAAAAGGCATATAAAAGTCGAATAAAAATATGCACAAGTATACACAGTGTTATATTAAAAAAACATAAGTTTAGTATATTAGTCGTATATGGAACCCCCTGTATAATTGATAATAAGTTTAAAATGCGGTTGTCTTGCTACCCAACAAGTTTTATTTAAAAAAAATTCTGTATTTCAAATAGTTAAGGAGATATCGACCACAGCGGTTTTATTGACTCACCGTGTATAATGTATACAGCAAGGTGTAGAAGCTATGTTGCAAATTGTTGCCGTGTATAAGCAACACACTTTATAGGCAGGCGCAGGCAGCGACAGACGTTATTACAAAGCAGTTGTCTTTTTGCTATTGCATTTTGCGTTTATATAGGGTGTATCAAAAACAGGTACAAATATTTGAACCAATATGAAATTATCCCAAGTAGAATCTAGTAGTGTCACTCATTTTTTAGAAATAATTTTATATTTCATTTATTAAAAAATAAATACTGCATAAATACTGCATGTTAACTCTAAAAGGTTATTTTTTAATTAAATTGTAATTTGAAGTAGATGTGGCAAAAATGTTTAAACTTACCTTGCTCTTGATATTGATACAGTGCTGCGATAGGCTATGAGATTTGAAAAAAGGCTAAATTTGAGTATTTTGGCATTTTTCTGATTGGTGCAAAATACAGAAAACATTGAAATTTTTATTAAGTTGAAAAATTTCAAAAATATCTTTGTTGGAAATGGTTTAATAGTAAAACTTAAAAAAACTTAAAAATTTTCGATATTAAGATTTCAGTTTTTTTTTAATTTTAGAAATATCTAAATAATTGAACATTCTTAAATTTTTTGAAAATTTTAAGCTTCGTTAATTTTTTGAACATCTTGAAAGTATTGAAAATTTTAAATAACTGAAAATTTTATAAATTTTGATAGTTTGATAGTTCCGTTACGTAATAGACACTTTATTTCACTGATTTGAGTTAAGGTAATGAACTCCATTATTTCACTCGCTATAACAATTGACAGTTTTATGGACATTTAGAATATTTTCATAATTTTCGAAAAAATTGTAATAAATTTTATACCATCTGTTTTTAAAAATTTTGGAAAATTTTAGCACAATGAAGTTGTTTTAAAACTATAAATTTGAAAATATAAATAATTTTTAAAAATTATGATGGAAATCTTGGAGATTTTTGGAAATGATAAAAAATTTTGAAAATGTAAAATTTAGAATATGTAAAATATTTTGGTTTTATACATTTTAGAAAATTTTGAGACTTTTCAAATGTAATGGAAAAACTAAAATTCTTCAAAAACTTTTATATATGTATACATTTGTCGTTTGTTTATCTTGCAATAAGTGTACCTGATGAAAAATGTTGCCAGTGACAAAAATAAATGTTTATCGTAATTTTACTTGAAATATTTATTATGCAACTGTATGATATTCTTACATGGCTGTATAGAGAATAAAAAGCACTAACTGGTCATGCCATAGAAAGTATAGGTTGCCATTAAAAAAAATGTCGATGACGTCATAGCTAAAACATATGACAATTGAAAAAAAAATAAAGAACGCCAAATTGTGGCAAAAAACTTGATAGGAAACTTTTGTTAGAAACTTTTTTTCGTAAAGTTATTATTTAAGGCCGTAGCATCGATGTTCCTTACTTTTTATTCACCCTATATAAAAATTATAAAAAATTTCATAGTAATCCAAATTTTCCCAAAATTTTAGTCTTATTTATTTTTGCAAACAACATCCGTAGCAACCTCATAATCGATTTTATAATTTAGTGTTTCGTTTTTTAGATAACAATAACTAACAACAATGAAGCATTTCCCTTTTCATTTTGTATGCAACAATAATTTAAAAAAGTTGTCACCTAATTTTTGTTTACTTTCTATATCAGTAAAAATATTAGCTGTTATAGTTTATTCATCTCTTTTCCACCACCTTTTTCTAATTATAGAAAAACTATTTACTTTACATTATGCATGCCGCCCAATATACCTACTAGAACTAAATCCCTTATATTACTAAAAATTTCATATAGAAATATGTTTCGCTTCATAGTGACGAATATTGCAACATTTTTGGTTGTTTATGAAGGAATTTCTTCCGTTAACTCATAAGGGCTATCACTATCGATTTTCTGCCACCCTTAAAGTCAACAATGCAAGAAGTTTGAACGCGTATACACTTTCTGCTTCATAAAACAGTATTTTATGTACTTTTGCGGCATTTTCCGCAACATATGCTACCGCATGAGATACTTCACGTTGCTGCTTATTCAACTGCGTTTTAGTTTGTGGGCCATTTAGCACAGCATCAGTCCAAAGCAAAGAAGTGAGCCGGATTAAAACTCGACAAATGTGGGGTAAAAGAGGGAAAAATAAGCCCTACAAACCTAAGGTCCCTTTGTACATTTAGAAATCACAAAAGTGATTTGGTAATATTACATTACATGCAAATGTGGTTAATACGTACAGGTGAGAGTGTTAGGTGTGAACTGAATACGGTAAATGTATTGTCGACATTAGTTATCGATTTCGATGTTTACCTCCAGGTCGGTGAACTTTAACTGCTGGTAGTAATTAGAATTACGTAATAATTGAAACTAAACTACAGTTGTTCATGTCATTCGTAAAGCAGCTTATTTTCTCTTATAATAAATCCGAAACTGTCTCAACTTTTTGCGACGGGCTATGCTCTTACATCTCGACACAGTTATTTGTTATTTTCTTTGCAGTATTAGGAGCAAGAGCAAATGTTTATGTTATACAGTCATACAAGGCTACGCAGCACTTAATTTCAAAAGCTTGCAGGGGGCGTAGCTCACGGGCGCAGCTAGATTATATATTAAATTCGGATTCCTTCTACCTGTCTCAACATCTAGTGGTAAAGCGCCCCTGTTACTAGAATCCACATATTAACTAATTTATTGTATAAGGCGCATATTCTATTGTACTGCGAACCGCTGGAGTTTAAAATAAGCAAATTTGTGTTAATACTATTTGTTTGCATTATTCGAATATAATAAAATAAGTTGGTTGCTATTTCAAAAGCAAAGTCGGAGGAAGAAGCATGAAAGCTGAGCTCCGGCTGTTTATATAGAAAAAGATGGCGCTCATTTGAAGCTTGCGGGGGCGTAGCCCATGGATTAAGTTAGTCTATATAATAAATCTAGATCCCTTTTACCTGTCTCAACATCTAGCGGCAAAGGACACCTGTTACAAAAACCCACATATTAACAAGTCCATTGTATAAGGCGCATAGTCTTTTGTACCGCGTACCGCTACAGTTGCCAATGAAAATAAGCAAATTTGTGGTTGTACTATTTGTTTGCATTATTGGAATATCATCTACTGTTGGCTGTCATTTTGAAAGCATAGTAGAAGGAGGAAGCATGCAAGCTGAACTCCCGGCTGTTTATGTAAACAAAACTGGCGCATCACTTGATTTCAAAAGCTTGCGTGGGGCGTATACCACGGGTTCAGCTAGTCTGTATATTAAATCCGGACGTCTTCTACCTGTCTACATTTAGTAGTGAAAGACCCCTGCTACTAGAACCCATATATTTACGCATTCATTGTATAAGGCGCATATTCTTTTATACCGCGAACCGCTACAGTTTTCAACGAAAATAAGCAAATTTGTGTGTATACTATTTGCTTGCATTATTAGAATATAATCTACTGTTGGCTGGCATTTTAGAAGCAGAGTTGGTGGAGGAAGCATGCAAGTTCAGCTCCTGGCTGTTTAAGTAAAAAGTTGCCGCAGCATTTGATTTCAAAAGCTTGCATGAGGCGTAGCCCACGAGTTCAGCTAGTTTATATATTAAATCCGGAACCCTTTTACCCATCTCAACATTTAGTAGTGAAGGGCCCCTGCTGCTAGCACCCATATATTTACACGTCCATTGTATAAGGCGTATATTCTTGTGTACTGCGGACAGCTACTGTTTTCAATGAAGTTTTATTTATACTATTTCTTTGCATTATTAGAATATAATCTACTGTTAGTGGTTATTTCGAAAGCAAAGTCGGAGAAGGCTGTTTATGTAAAAAGGTTAACACAGCACTTCATTTTAAACGCTTGCGTGGGGCGTAGTCTACGGGTTCAGCTAGTCTATATATCAAATCCGGATCTCTTTCACCTGTCTCAACATCTAGCAGTAAAGGGCGCCTGCTACTAGCACCCACATATTTACACGTCCATTGTTTAACGCGCATATTCTTGTGTACTGCGGACCGCTACAGTTTTCAATGGAGAAATACAAATTTTTGTTTATACTATTTGTTTGCATTATTGGAATATAATCTACTGTTGGCTGTCATTTCTGAAGCAAAGTTGGTAGAGGAAGCATGCAGACAGAGCTCTCGTCTTTTTATATAAAAAAGCTGGCGCAGCACTTAATTTCAACAGCTTCCGTAGAGTTTTTCTGGATACCAAGCTAAAATTTATTTTAAATTAATTAAGACAGATTGCTTTTCCAAACGTGTTCTAGTTTGATTCCGGAGCAGGGCGATTCTGTATGTCAATGTATGTTTGTGTATGTTGTATGAACCCTGGCTGTTATAAGTTTGGCAAAGAAATTGCGGGTTATTTAATTCCTTAACTAATATCAAAATTTAATAGTTTTCTAATGCAGTTATATGTATGTAGGTACACTAAAATAAGTATTAAATGTGATTGGGTCATAATTCATATTCTTTGCAATCACGTTTTGGTAGTAAAATGATCAAACTGGAGATGTCTGCAGATACGATGCAAGTTATGACAGTTATGGCACATGAAAAGCGTTATTAAATGAAATTACCAAAGTTTACTGCAAAACTTTGTTTACACCTAAGTCAGACTACACACTATAAATTTAGCATTTAATAATCATAAACTGTGTTAATGCGAAGGGTCAAACCGTTAAGCCAAACTGCCGTTCCCTGCTACAAGATACGGCTATGCACACAAAACCTCTGGCTTTGTAAACAGACTACTTAGTCATTATTTCACGGTTGGCAACATCCCCGTCACGCGCATAATGGGCCTAAAGTTAATGATTTCCAATTCTACTTTCGAATACAAGCCGTCGGCATTAGGTAAGACTTACGTGAAGTGGCTCCTGAATGAAGGTGAGCTTTTGAGCATTTTGTATTAGATACACGTACTCGTACGGGTCCGTAATTAGATCCGCTACATTAGAAGTCGCAGCATCTGAAGTCAGTTTGGCCATCTCTAACAATGCAACCCTTGGTGGGCCGAGTTGTTCAACATATTTTATTACCTTTTTCAGATTCACCCCAAAAATTCGTAGGTTTTTTTTCGGCAATTTTCTGCTTATTTTACGTCCGAGTGCGCTCGGTGCCAGGTGGACTTTGGACCACAATAGAAAACGCGCGCGATGCCCTTTTATTGGTTGTTCGATTTGTAAAAGATCGGGCCTATCGTTTTCTGTTGTGTTATGATGATGTATAACTCGGACCGGCCACCAATTTCTCTTCCTAAGTATTCATATTCGGCTATTTAGTTTCCACAAAAAGCAAATTATATCCAACAGTAATAAATTACATGCACATGCCGTATTCGCTCAACCAAACGTAATCTTACACGTGTAGAAAGCTCGATCAACCGAAAGCGTATTTTCTTTTGCTTCTTTATTCATTCAGTGCCGCGCGATCTCTAGAAAGCCAGGTCTGGTAAGTTGGTGCAAATAAAGAAAACAAATAACTGACATATTTCAGATTTTACGGTATTAAAAGCTGCATAAAAAATTATATCACATTTCAGAAGCAATTTTTGTTTTGCCTTATTTTCTCGGAAGCGTATCAAATTTTTAATCAGTGCAACACAAAAAGTTTTCAAACTTATTAATCCGGCAAATAATTTTTCTCCTGTTAAATAAAATATTTCTGATATTCAAGTTACGAGGATTATTTGCATTGTGCCAACGACTTTTGTACAAACTTTGTTGAAGTATTTTTTGCAGATTTAATACTTATGCAAATATTTTTAAAAAAGTTGTTAAGAATTTTGTTATAACTTTGATAGAAATAGGTACACGTAGACCAGGTTTTATTTTTAAATCTTTGTTTTTGAAAGTGTTTTAAGTTTCCTATACTTTTAGCATAGGGCAGTATTGACGTCATGAATATTTTAAGTTTAGAAATTTTGATGGAAATATCTGTTTTGGACGTTAAAAAAGAATTTTAAAAAAATGGTTTACAAAACTCCTGTTTGTGGGTTACGCTTCATAATTCCCGAACGGATGGTCCGATTTTGATGACCTTATGGAAATATCAAAAGTTAGCCGACATATTTTGTCGACTTTAAAACAATTTGAAACCAATGGTTATGTCAAAGTGCGGCCGACTTATTTTTGAGTCAACTCGCGTATAACTGATAAGTACTAAAACATCGTTTTGGCTGCTCTTCTGTAGCTAGAAAGAAAAACATTCAATTTGTCTTAGCGCTTTCCATCAAAATCATTTTTTATAATTCTACCAAAGAACATAATTTTCTATCAGTAGTGCTTTTTTTGTATCGTTAATGGTTGACGAGACAAACCCTGCAATCCCATGGAAAATGATCCACCTTGTATATGCAAGAAATGAAAAATTTTAATACCTATTAGTACTTTTGAATGTGATCTGTACCGAAACATACCTTGCAAAAGTTTAACTTGGCGAAATAGTATTGGCAAAACTTCTGAATTACGGTCATATATTTCTTACATTGCTTAATTTCGCCCGATCTTGCTTTCTTGACCTTTCTTTACCATAAACTCATTTTAATATTGAACACTGCTGCTTTTTTTTATTCTTCATCATAATATAAATCTTCTAGTGTTATTTACAATTGGAAAGCTTTTATACCTGCACGCTATTCTAAACTTCCCAGCTCAAGAAAACTGTTTACAAAACAATTCACAATTTGGTGAGATTGCTCATAAGCAACGCCAAGAAGCAAAAAGCCGTGGTTAGCGTCTAGCCATGTGCAACAAAGTGGTTAAACTTTTTGCCTCTTGTTTGGTGTATTGCTTTTGGCGACACAAACAAATTAACATTAGTCTTATGAAAAAAAAAAGTTGGATAAGTCTTAACGTCTATCAAAAAACATGTCTAACTTTCCGTTTAAAAAATAACTTATTTTAACGTTGAATTTTTGATTTTGAGTGTTATGACATTCCGAAACTCATCGAAACCGGACCATCCGTTCGTGAGTTATAAAGCGTAATTAACACTCACACTTACAAACCCACCCATACACCTGACAGACATTATTTAAAAACGAAAACCACTACTTTGAGTTCCTAAAGGTTCAAACCATGTATCATTTTTAATCAAGGTTTTTGTTTCGGGACTAGTTTTCCGGGATTTTTTCCGGGTTTTTTTTCGGGTCTTTTTTTCGAGGCTTTGTTTTCCTGGGAATTTTTTTCAAGGGGTTTTTTCTTTCGGAAATATTTTTTCGTAGATTTTTTTGGCAAGCAAGACGTTAATCGAAATGTAGAGCTAAATACTTAGTTTCTGTTTCCACTGGTCCTTACCAACGATGTACCTGTTAGATCCCTTGATAGAGGCAGATGCTTAGACAGTAACGTTAGAACGTAACTTTGCCCGATTTATATAGTTAAAGCTAACGATGCACTGCACTTTCGTGCTTTGGGCTTGGTAATTTATTAAAATCATTATCAAAAGGAGCAACCATGGTGTTGTCTGTTTCTGGGAGTTCGAGATACAGGAGAGGTCCAAGTACACTACCTTGTGGGACACCAAATTTTATAGTATAAGTCGTACGATAAATATTGTATTTTACTAAGAAGTTACTGTTAAGTTTTTACGGATTAGTAATAAGTAGTTTAGTAATGATAAAGTAAACTTGTGAGCCAAACCTTCTCGAAAACGTGAGAATATTTTCAGATATTCTACATATATTTCGTTTCTATGGATATTTATAAATTTACGTTTTCATAAATGATCCCCAAGCGCCAAACATTGCTGTTCCAAATTTAAATTACTGCGTGGACGAAATAAAATTTCTGTCATAACTGATCAGTAACCAAATTTATGATTTATTGTACTTTATACAATACATATTGACAAAACATTCTATTCCCAATTAGAAACTTTTAACATCGTTTAGAATTATTGTGTCCGGTCGTTAATAGTTATTTCAGCAGCACGTGGCCTGCGGATAAATGCATGCAAGGGACAGCAAATTACGGGGCTCCCATTGGCGAACAGAGCTTTTCATACGCGCGACAGGAAGTGTAGGTCGCGTGGCCGCGGTCTCCAAATTTTGAGAACAATTACTCCATTATTAGTCTTACAGGGAACTTCACACCCCTTACTGTTAACCCGTGACTCGCAACATTGACTTTATAGTCATTTATCACTTGGCAATCAATAAATTAGGTAACAAATGTGTCCCGTCCATGCAATTGCAACCGCATATAAACTTTCATCAACATACGGCACCGTGAATCGGCACTTTAGGTAATTAAATTCAGCACTAACTGTTTGTCTTGCTAAGTTCTTGATTTTTGTTGTTCAAGCCAAGTATTAATTCAGGTTACGAATCTTAAACTGACATATAAATACTGCTATGCTCATAATTTCTTAATTTAAGAAGAATAATTTAAGTCATTAGTGTACATTTGTGTGTCAGTGCTTACAACAATACGCTTTGTGATTATGATAAAATCCGAAAGCTTTTATAAACTGAGTAGTAGAGAGCCCTTTTATGATCACAAGCTTCTTGTACGAAATAAATTATTTTCCATTAAAATGTTGGAAATTTACAAAGAACTGATAAAACACTTACATTTTCCAGAAACTAAAGGTACTTAATTTACTTATTTTTTCGTTCTTTTTCTATCAGTATCTGAAAATAAAAGTGCTGAAGTACAAAGCGATATTTCATTAAATACGTGACTGCTGTTTATTCACACACAGCCAACAAAACCAACTAATATAATGAATGAATTGCAATATTGAAGTTCAAAGATGTTAAGAGGGGTGGACACACAGATGACACTCGAAGCTGTTGGATCTTCCCTTTGTTATGGAAATGTTATTACCAATGAACAAATCATCGAATATGTTCCGCTCTTACAACCATTGCCGCGCAAAGAATCCACTAGGGTTGTATATTTATTTTAAAATTTACGTAAACATAGAAACGCTTAATTTTTGTATATGAAAAGTGTTGCGCAAAAATTTCTGTGCTGTTTCTACACACATTATACTGGAAAACCGTGTTTAATAAAATGTATGGAAAAATTCAATAAATTAAAACAATTTTAAAAGTATTAGAAATTAAAAAACTTTGTTTAAAAATATATTCAAAATAAAAAAAATTCTGAAAATTCAAGAATTTTAATGATTTTCTAAATATTTTCAAAAATTTACAAACGTTATCCAACCACTTCAACGCATGAAAACTATAAAAATTTAAAACAATGTTATTTTGCAAAATTTTAGACAATTTCGTCAACTTCTTAATTTTAACAAAACTTAAAATTTCAAGAAACGTTAAAAAAAAATTTGAAAATAATTAAGATTTACAAAATTGGTAAATATTAACTTTCCAAATTTTAAAATTGTTTGAAATTTTCTAATTTTTACATAGTTTCATAGTTTTTAAAAATTCTTAACATATTCAAAATTTTCGAATTTTCTGAATTTTCATAAATATACAGACATTTTTTTAAATTTTGAAAATTTTCTTTATAATACTACTGAAGATTTTGTTCAATGTTTTTTTTAAACAAATATTAAAAAAACTTGACCGGAAAACTGTGTTTAATAAAAGTTCCATGCTTCTAGTAAGTATGGGAAAAATCAATAAATTTTAAAATTTGAAAAAATTTCCAATAAAATTTGCAATATTTTTAACTTTATCAATTATTTTAAAAATATTACACAATAAAAAACTTTCGAATTTCTTAATTTTTAATTTTAAGAAATATTTGGCATTATTTCAAAAATTTGCAAATTTCTCAAAACATGTAAAACTTTTAAAAATGATTCAAGACTATCATAATTTTAAGAATTTTCAAACTTCCAAAACTTGACACAATTTACAACAGTTTTCACAATTCATAAAACATTTTAAAATTCTAAAATTTTTTGTGTTCTAATTCTTCAAAATTTGTGATAATTTCGAAAATCTTAAAAATTTCAAATATTTAAATAAAATTTACTTCCAACAAATTTTTTTAAACTTGAAACTGTTTTAATTTTAAAAATTTTCGAAACAGTTTATCAAATATCAAAAAAAAATTGAAATTTTTTCAATTCCAAAAAAATTAAAAATTTTGAAATTTTAAATATCTTATTTTTAAAAAATTGTCAAAAATGTAATAAATTTCAAAATTTCGATATAATAAAGTCATTTCAATTAAAAAAAACAGTACTTTCGCACCAATTACAATTTGCTTAAAGTTTACTGAACTTCCTCGAAATATGCAAGTCAACAGCTTCAATCTCATCAAATGCTTTATAATGTAAGATGTATGCAGTCTAAGAATAGACCAGTCAGTTGTTTTTAGCTTCATCATGTTTATCTGTCAACATTGGTTCTAGACACAAATATTGTTATTGTTTGCGATTTATGTTCTCACTAAAGCGGTAGTAATGAGGCAAAACCAAGGTGTACCTTGACAAAGACGTTCAATATTTACCTACAAAGAATTTGCCTTGTATTTATTAAACCTATGCTGCTTCGTAATCCGCGTAATTCACATAAACGTTGTTAAAATTATCAAACGTTCAATGCACGAATAGAATTTTTAAAGAGACGCTAATAGGTGGGGTAAATATTGTTAATAATGTTTTAATAATTTTAAATTTCTTTGACATTAACGTTACTATTTTTACTATTCTTGATATATCATACAATGAAAGCCCGCGTAATGCAAAATTAAAACTTGAATGGCCTCCAAGATCGCCAGACTTAGCGCCAAATGATTTTTTCTTATAATGACCCAAAATTTAGCTGAACGAAAATTCATGCAGCAAAACTAGCCGCAAGCCACAAGTTGCTAGTGGACGTAACTTCTCCTTTTGTCTTCATGCATGAAAAAGTAATAAATGGTGCTTGAAAAAGGCCTACGGTTACAAGTTTTCAGGGTAAGTGGTCGCCTAAGATTTAGTGCTATAAAAAAGTTGCAAATCCCCAAGTGAGTTAAAAAGTGTACTAATTTATTTAGGGAAGAAAATTCGGCAATAAGTTTATACTAGTGGAAAACGTTGATTTTTAGAGCGTGAATAAATTTAGCTATATTAATGAAAACTGATGACGAAATAATTTAAATTAATTCACGAGACAATAGTTACAAAAGTGCTTTTCAGTACTGGTGGTTGATTCTTTGTGTTCGTGACGCGAACGTTTGTCATACCTACTATTGATTGATTATCATCTTTGATTTATTCTTGATGGATAATTTCGAAAACAATCTGTCATTACCACCGTATATTATTTTCCATTTTTACACGATATAGCGTCGACACATAATGTGCCACGAGTAGGTATTGTTCTTGAAATATAGACTACAATTGCATTGTTCTAGGCACGTTATTAGAGAATAAAGGCATTGTAGTTATACCGTAATTGCGTTAGTCCAATTAAATTTCCAGGAGAACAAGCACGTCATTATGCTTAAATTAAAAAAAAAAAGATTATTTATATTTTTGTATATGAATAAAAGTAATAATAATAACAACCATGAGTACATGTTAAAAATATATAAATGAAATAATTACCTGCTAGTTGCTTGGGTGTTTATTCAGATTATCTCTACTTAAAGGCACTGGACGGATAGTACCCCGAGCGATAGTCAGAGTACTAACGTTAAAGCTACGAAAGTCGACAACGTAAATTCTGAATTAGTGTAATATATTTAGTAGTGATATTTCGAATGAAAATAATTGAGCCATTCGATTATCGCAATATCTCGAAAAATGTCTAGAGGTTACAGAAAATCATTCGAATGATCAATATTACAATGTACTTTCGGTTTAGACCGCGACGTCATTTAGCGATCACACTCAGCATAATCAGATAAAGACCGACTTGTAGCTTGTCTGCTTTTACAAAAAATTGTTCTAAAAATTGTTCGTGGGCACTGCTTGCCTAAACAGGACCGTGCTCTTAGAATGTTAGAACCTCGGAGCGGACAAGGATTTGATCTTAATGTATTTTGTTTGCCAGGACAATAATACTTAATCGGCTTATGCCTGCTAACTGTTTGCGAACCCATACAGACATTGAATCTTGCATCTTCCAAGTGATTAAAGCACTAAATTCAAATTCGGGATGCGGAGGTACTTCTTTCATCCAGTCATACACGACGGCGGAGTTTGACTGATTGACTGTCACCGTTGGGCGAAGACAGATCCGGTGAAGCGCAATCGTAGGTCGATGATGCTTACGAGCCCTTAGAGGATAAACGTCTACTGGAGTTCAAACTTTACTGAGTCTAAAACTATCCTTTTTGTTAATGTTGTTAGGTTGTTTCTCAATTTCAATGGCTTCACGAATGATAGGAGAGAAGTAATGAGGTACTCTGGCGAGTACTTAAGCGCTCTCAAAGTCCACCTTATGTTCAGATTATGCGATGCGCTTGTGTTCGCAATCACCTTTGTGCTTTCGCAATCTCAACTCAATAGAACGAGCAGTTGGTTTGATGAAGTTTGAACCACAGGAGCAAAGTCTTTTGCGAATCTGAAACTGTTTCTCAGATTTTCTAGGCTGTACCTTCTAAGAACATGCCCTATTTTATCAGTAATGCCCTTACTGTAATGTAGAAAAGCTAAGGCTTACGGAGGTGCCAGTTCCTCCTTATCACTGAGCTGTTTCACACCGCGGATTGCTCTGTGTGTACTCTGCATCTAAGATTCAGCTGCCAAAACTTTGGTTTCAAAGTCTTCCATGTATATGTTGTGCTTATTAAACCTCGTAATTAAGAAGTTTATTCCACAACATTTAAAATTTTTATTTTTCACAACTGCACCGTATTTCCGCATTTTCATTCTGTTTAACTCAGGGGCGGTTAAACCCGAAACTTATCAATGAAATTAAGCTCGCCGAAATACCAGAAATTCCGTTCTAATTTGTTTAAAAATTATTATCACCAGGGTAGCTACATATTTCTTTTCACAAAAAAGATAAAGCCGTTTACGATGTTATGATTGCATTAGAGCGACAGCAGTCAGCTTATGACAGGTCCGTACCACCGTGGCTAAGCCGTGATTGCAGAAATCTGTGAAGTGCGAGTTGCAAACGAGAACTTGAGTGGTGTACCGTTCCGGAAGGATATTATTTTTCTTTGATTTTGTATATAATTATTGTAGATACAAACACTTTATTTATTTATTTAAATGGGGGAGGAAAGAACGTAAAGTTAAAACAGGTTTGCTGGATATCAGTTTTTTTTCAGAAAAATAGTTTTAGAAATTTGGATGCAGAGCAGATTCTGATAGACATAGAGGGTACTTAGACTAATTGAATGATTGCTTAGTAAGCTTTATATGTAGTTTTAAAATGACGGCCACTAAGATTATTTAAAAATTTTGTTTACTCAAAAATGTGTCACCAGATACGCAAAAACTTCTGGTACTATAATAACTGTAGGGTCACACAATCTCACCATACAGGATGTCCGAAATTGTGTAGCACAACAGGGCCACCTCTGTTATTATTGGGTTAAATTGGCAATGTTCTGTCGCTTTTTTGTACTGATTCATGTCCTTAATAATAATTTTTATTTAATACTTTTCCCATAAGATTAGATAAATTACGCAAATATAACATTTTGGAAAAAAAAGTATTTAAATGGCTAAAACTGCAATCAAAGACATAGCCATGCGATGCTATTCAATTTAAGACACACTGTACACCGAAGTTTTTAAAACCATCAAACCTTCGAAGAATATTTCAAAAAATTGTTTTGCGACAAATGAAAAAATGAAAACGAATATTTTGTGGCTGATTAAGTTACGCATGCGCTACAATTTGGATAGGTCTCAACGCGCTAATTTTGCTGTGGCGTCTTCTGTGAATTTTTTAAATATATGCTATTTCATTTAATAAACGGTGCACGATAAAACATTTCTGTATTAGCCAAGCTGCTCATCATTAATTGTAGAATAAGATCCTAAATTTACTTATTCGGTGCATTATTATTTAGAGGGGCGGGGGGCGGTCTCTTTCTCCTTTCTACACTTTCTAGCTTACAAATTTTAATCTATTTTTTGGTGTTCTGTAGTCCTGCTCAATTTTTTTATGGAAATATTAAGAAACTGATTTGTTTTTGACTTAATTTCGTGTTGAGGAACTTGGAAAATATTTTCGACTCTTAACCTATGCTTTGTATTCTTATAGCAGTGCCAACAAGTGAGTTTTTTATGCATCCGATCAAGTCTGCAGTCAGGAATATTTGATACGTCTGAATTCACAGATGGTCATAAAAAAATGATCATCTCGAGATTATAATTCTTTCCGTGACCTTGTATGTGCGATGGTGGTGTAATGGTCAGCATAGTTGCCTTCCAAGCAGTTGATCCGGGTTCGATTCTCGGCCATCGCATCTAATTTTTAATTTTTTTTTTGTTATTCAATAATCATCAAAGTTTTATAAATGTATTTTGATGACATTGATATTATTCCGATCGTGCAACGAACAAGATATAATGCAGTCAAAACGCGTCAAGCTATAACCACGAGATCCGTTTTTTTTTAAAGAAAAAAAATCAATTTATGATGTTTTTGGAAAACGATTCATCAGCGAAAAATTGGGCGAGAGAGGAAAAACTAACCTAAGTCTTCCTAAGTAATTAAGTTGTAAATCTTATTCTACTATCACTCATCGACTCATGAGCAATTTAGCTGATGCGGAAATGTTTTATCGTTCTAAAAAATTTCCAAAATTTTTTACTAAGTAACATTGCGTCTTTGTAGAGCTATTACGAGTTACGACATCGATATTTATTTATATTTGTCAACTCGTCGTTTAGTAATGAGGCGTTAGTCAAAAATAAAACAAAATTGTAGTGGCCGCCATTCTAAAAATAGAATCTTCGGTAAAACAGCGTTGCATTTGCCGTAAAGTCTTCTATCAGATTCTGTTTTCAGATTTTAAAAATGCTACCGACGAAACATGGGTAATTTCCGCTTCCGGTTTTGTATTGCGTTAAAGTTGCTTGTTTTGATGAATTTTTGATAAAAATTATTGTTGTACCCACGTACCTATAGATGGCATTAGCGATACTTCACGAGGAGGAAACGCATGATGTAAAGTAATGTCACCACATCGCTCATTTTTTGTGATTTCTAAATTGTTACTGCTTTCAGTAGAGGAATTAAAAGAAACTAGCTGAACCCGTGCACTATGATCCACGCAAGCTTTTAAAATCACGAAGTGCCGCGCCACCTTACGTGCCTGTAACATATACATCCGTCCCAAATACTGAGAACAAAATAATAAATAAGACTCGTGGAGATGTAAGAGAATAAACTGTCATCTCGTAAAATTGAGACAGTTCCAGATTAAATATTACAGATATTATCACAAATCTATTTATAGGACAATGTTTTTCCTCGCTGTGTTTGCGAGAGGCGTCGGGCATAATTAGACAAGTCACACTAACTGAAAATCGTCTTCGTGACGTGTGGAGGCGGTGCTTGGATAACAACCCCTCCTAGTCCGCGGTAGTTATCCTAGGTAGATATTAAAAAAAGATAATTAAACTATCCGGTTATTAAAATATCTTAAAATATTTCATGAGGTTACAGGAAATCAATCGAATCGGAATGATTTTACGATTTTAAAATTTTCAGTTTTTCCATTTCGGAATCTGGCGTTGAAGATACCCATTACATTCGTTCGTATGTAATTAGCCTTTACGTCCCACTGCTGGGCACCGGCACGCCTCTCTGCCGCGTACTCTCCTTAGCGCTAAGGTGGAGTACGGGGGACCTACAGTTTAACGTCGAATCCGAACGACTAAATACCTGAGAAAGTTTCAAGCATTAAGACCCTACGGCTGCCTACACCGGATTGAAAAATGTGAATGGGTTGTGGCATAGATTTTTATTGCTGCGTAGCTGCGGCGGAGAATCGAACCCCAGACCTTTAGTGTTAGAGATCACGCGCCCAAGCTCTAAACTACCGCCACTTTGTCTATTACATCAGTCAGCTGCAAATGCCTAATGCGAATACATTGGAAGAGATACGATGACACTACAAGCCACCAAGCCACCATTTGATACATACGTCGTATGATGCGCAAAATTCACTTTGTGATGGTGTAAATGTGCATATTCAGACAGAATTTATGCGCAAGCACAGAGAGCAGCGAGCTAAGAATGATTTGATTTGAACATTTGAATAATGCTTTTGTCACTGGTTTTATTTAAAAAAATATTTACTTTATAAAACAGAAAAATGTATCTACTTCAGTGGGATATAAAAATATTACACAAAAAACAGGTCGAAGTTAACGATAAAATGTAATAAAATTAAAAATATTATTCGAAGCCGAAAGCTTACGCTGTTTATGTCAAGCGGCTCGAGGAAACAAGATGAGAACGAAAATTAATTATAAATAAGAGCATTAGAGAAGCAAACGGAAATCAATTTTACTATTCTTTTCCGCTTAGGTACATCCGAATGAATCGTTCGATTATTAATACCATTCGAAAGGTGATCATTCGGTTATGAAAATAATTCTATTATACGCATTTTTAATCCAAGGTATAGCGGAAGCGTAACTCGGACGGCTACGTTTGGCTACGAGAAATATCGTGATTTTAGGCGGTGGCGCCTCCACCGCATATCACGAAGGGGTTTTTAATAAACTTGACTTGCCTGATTCTAACCAACACGAAATTCAACTAATATTTAAACATATACGAATTTATTTTAATACTAATAGGCAAAGATGTTCATACAATAATAAAAAAAATGTGCTCAGGGCGGTAGTAAAGGCGAATTCGTTACCATGTTGATCGAAATTGAATTACTGGTTAGGGTATTTAAAATAAAATAAAAAATAGAGGGATAAAATTGTTAATATAATAATAATAATTAAAAAAGAGGAGAACATGGGTACAAGGGGTAAGATTTACATAAAATATATTGTGGTACAGTATGTAACGCTTGTATTATTAAAAAAACATTTTATCTGTAAATCAGATTAAATTGTGATTGTTTTCAAAGTTTGTTTTTAGTTTGTAAATTTTTAATTTAACGAAAGTAAAATGCTTTTTTCCGTTTTTGATGTTAAATTGGACTGAATTTGAATTCATATCAATTCCAATTTTTCACGGAAATGTGCACAACTGAGACATAAACGCAAGTCAGCGTTGAAAAGGTAATGTGTGGTGAGATATAACAATTTAACATACATGCTTTTAGTCAATAATTTTAGCATTTTAGGTATTTGCCTGTCATCTTTTAAACCGTTCGAATGTAGGATGTGTAAAAGGAAAACTGTGTTTTTGGATCTGTAGAACATTTTACATTAAATGTCACTTTCACTAATCTTAATCGCATTTGACAGCAAACGTGCGACGTAAAACGAGAATAAAAGGGATTTCAACATACACATTTTCTATAATCCGGGATTTTCTAACAATATGTGTTGTAATATATTCATTTTAAAAGCAATTTTCTACACATATTACCCCATTTCTATCGGATTATGAGCCATATTGTTTAGCTATTGTATATCTGTAAGTTGCACCTTGCTCTTTTCATGGGGCAGGATTTGTTTTGATACTTTACTCTGATATTCGGTTACATGACGTGATCTTATTATTCTGATATTCCCTTATTAGATCGATCGGCTGCCCTATGAATAATCAAGAAGGACAGCGTGCACTAGAGGCACCACTTTAATGCATTAGTAAAAGTTTTACCACAAAGAAATTCATTGCCTGATTTATATTTAATATTCTCGACGAACACTCAGACTAAAAGCCAAGAGCTATTTTACTAAACTACTTCCGTTTTAAAATGCGCAAATGTATTTTTATAACTTTAAAGTTTCCTTAATTTAGCTTCCATTTAGTTTTTTGTTAACTTTTACTTAAATTCTCCGTTATCAACCGCAACTAAAATACCGGAAATGAAGTTTTTGTTTCATAATTTAATTAATATAGCATCAAGAAGAATTTTCAAGCAAAACTAACACTTGTAGCTAAGCAACCAATTGTCGTAATTATTTGCCCGATTGCGTTTCAATTCAGTTGGGATATAACTGTTGAATAAACTATTGGTTTTTTTGTTTGAATTATATTTTCTAGTATATATTAAATTATTAAATATATTATTATGTTTTAATATAATTTTGTTTATATACGGGGAAGTCAATAAGGCGTGGTGTTTATCTTCGTTAGTACGTAAAATACAGAAAAAATCTACAAGTAAAATTTGTAAGGGACAAAGAGGACCACATTATAAATTAGTTTCAATACAGAGGTGGTCCCATCTGCAAGGGTGCCATACCAAAAGTTATGTTTTTTTTTTAAATAGAACACCCTGTCTAATTTTACATTTTATTATTCACTTCTAATTACTTTTCTGAATATGTTTTGTTTTTGAAATTCTGTTGCGGCGTTGCAAATTTATTAAATTTTTTTTGCACACCTCACTAGTCAAGTCTGCACGACCCGCTTCTCCACAGACTAAACATAAACAAACTGTGTCTGTCAAATGATTGTCAAGACAATGTGCTACAACCCAGGTATTTTAAAGTTGAATTTGGTTGTTAAAATAGCCCAAAAACGTTTCATTTTAATGGGTTGTAACAAAATTATTTTGGGGCCTTAAAACAAATTTTAGTCAGTTCAGTAACCTGTAAAGTTTAAAGCAAAACTAGTTTGATAACCCGCTTCTTCTGAGCACACATTCAAAAATTTTATTAAATCTGGGAGTAGTACTCTTTCCAGATCTCATTTCCTTTAAAACGCGCTTCTCGCTCAGAAAATAAATTAATTTGTTATTTAAAGTTCAACGAATTAGCTAGTAAATAATGGAATAATCAGAGTTCTTTTGTAATACTTCTCAAAGAACCTGTTAAATAATTAGAAATTATTTAAATCGACAGCAAATCTAACTGCTCGTGCTTTATTTACTGCAAACTTGAATATTGGAGCAATCAGAGTTCGTTTGTAATACTTTCAAGAAACCTGTTGGCTATTTTGAATGGTATTCAAGTCAAAATTTAGGTTTGACTAACCATGCTAAATATAATACGAATACGAGCTTTGAGAAATTACTGTCAGTCTGTATTAATATTTAAAAACCAAAGACTGGGTTTGTTTTAAAATTAAATTATAGAAAATATCATTGTTCATTGTAAATAATACGTAAAGCAAACGTCAATATACCTAAGTGGCAGCTATGGCAGTTGAAACTTGTTAAACTGCTCTGAATAAAAATTTGAAAGTATTTTAGTACAAATTTCAAGTTTTCATAATATTCAATTAGAATTTGTATGTTTTGAGTACACCTGTACAAAAATTTAACAAAAAACCTGCTCACATACCCGTTTCGTCAAAAACTGTTTAAACTCTGTGTATATAAACAAAGCGCAATAATTTTTATGAAAATATGTGAAAAAGAATTTGAAAATTCGTTAGAAATTATTGAAAATTAAAAAGGAACATTTTTAAATTTTTATAATTTTGAAAATTTTGAAAATTTTGAAATATAAAAAATGTTTTAAATTTTTAAAGATTTTAAAAATACAAAAAATTTGAAATGTTGTTAATTGCGAGAAACTTTGAGTTGTTAAAAGTTAAAAAAAATGTAATCAATGTTTTAAAAACTTTGACCACTTTTGGAAAATTAAATAATTTTCAAAATTTTAAAAATGTTCGAAAATGAGTATCTTAAAATTGAATTGTTTGTTAATTTAGAAAAATTTGTTGCAAGAAATTTGAAAAATCTTTAAAAGTTATTTAAATTATAAAGAAATTTTGTGAATGTTATAAATTTTAGAAAATTGCAAATATTTGTCATTTTGAAAAGTTTTCAAGTTCTTTTTTGAGCGCTTCTATTTTAAATTAGAGTACCCTTTCCTCCTTTTTTGTTGAACCAAGCTTATTTTCGTGCTGTTGTCATTACAGTGGAATTACCATTAAGCCAAACTTGGGTTTCCTGCGTTAAGGCGTCTGGACAGACGGACAGACACATAAACACACACACAGACACCTATGCAACGTTCGCTTTATCGGTTTCCTAAGGCCCTAAAACCCGATTAGTTTTCAAAATGATTACAATTACAATGTTTCCCATAAAAGTACCTTTCTTTTAGACATAACTCGTGTATCGGCGAAAAAGCTCAAAGCGAAAAAACTTCACTGAGCGAACGCATTTGCTCCAAATCCAACCTGACGTTCACAATACCTTCCTTTATAGCTATACTATATAGGTAAAAATTACCAACCACCGCGGATGACTCTCCATGTAAAAAAATTTGAAAATTTCATTAGTGCTGTACGAATTCAAAATATCATAATTTTTCTAAACTGAAACAGATCTCCAAGCCCCTTTACGTTCTGTAGTTAATATTGCCAATTTGGAAAGTTGTTAAGCTGATTCAAATAATCATGACAGAGTAAAGCTGGGTGCTATCTCTAATGGAATTTGCTATTTGTCATGGCGAGAGACCTCTGGGAACGGAAGAAAAAGCTTTTCATGAAACTTTTTATGTTTACTTAACGCAGAGCGAAAGCGCCCAAAAAGAAGGTTACTAAATCAGTACAAACGCGAAAGTAAACGTCAAGTTTTCTTCTAATTCTTATTAATAATCAAGCGGTTCTTGCGGGTTTTAGCAAAGGTTAATTTGTAAATTGCTTTAACTTTCTCAAGTTAAGAACTGAAAACTCAATCAAGTATACCTTTAACAAAATAAAAGTCAACTTTGATAATAATTAAACAAATGGTCACATTAGATCCCAGTAATTTCAAAAGGCTCTAGAACTAATACATTAACCAACTTCCATTTATTTTAGTTTCAAAAATCCTCAAACTATATTACTCAAAATTAGAGCCTCGCAGAGAAGCATAAAACTCCTCCCATATATAATGATTAAAAGGCTTTGTTATGATCCGACCAATGGTAGGACTGACTTAAAGGGTTGCACCCCCTTGAATCAGTAGCAATTATTTTTAAACACGTCCGTTATAATAACATTACAAATGTTGAAGGGCAATTCAGTAGATATTCAACTGTGCTCTCATTGTATTTGATAGGCCATTATGAATATATGAATATGAAATGAATTAAAGTATTTTTTGTCCGATTAAAAGGTTTATTGCTTAAAACCACAAGCATTATCATACCTGAATGAAAAAAGTAGGGTTTGAGAACAACTAAATGATAATATGCATGTTAAAAGGTTTGTGCTACATAGATTTTGAAAATATTCAATATTATTGACAAATTGCGACTGCGCAGTAGCTCATTTTTTCAGTTTAAAGTTGTTTTTCTAAATAGGTAAATAAATTTAGGCGTCTTTAATACAACAAAAGAGTAACATTTTCTAAGATTTAAGGCATGCACACATGAGAAAAAATTAATTGTTTATAAAAAAATTAAAAACTTTTAAGTTAGGTACTCAAATCGTTTGTGAAAATAATTCGAAAATATTAAAAGGGAGGATTGTAACCCAGAGAGGAAGCGAAGTGGAAGGTTCATTTACTGTCTTTAAAAAGTGTGTGGCAGGGCGGGTGCGTTGTCTGCAAATAAAAGAAAAAGTTAAATCGCTTTAGCACTAACAACTAGTTCTTTATTGAAACTAGCGGAACTCGTGGTCTATGCCCCACGCTATTTTTGATAACTTATTTTCAAAATGTAATCAATAAGCTGTGTCCAGTTGCAAGACATGTATCGAATTCGTCCGTCCTCCATATTGTATATATTTTCAAATACGCAAAGTCTGCGACTAAACTGAACAGGCCTAACTACTAAGTAATCATGCCAATGTTTATTATTTTGTAGTTACATTTTCACCCACCATGGTCGACAGCAATTGGCGCCGTTCATTGTGTTTTCAATTTTAATTTGCGCATTTGAAACTCTTCTAACTGTAGAACGAATGTCTGTCCTTGATTCCTAATAATGGTTATTGTGTATGGTGAGTACGGTAAGGTAAGGTTAGTCGTATCTAAACTTTAAATGTTACTGCGGTACCCAAGGATGATTGAATAATTGTAGGCAATAAAATAACAATTTCAGATGTCTGCCTTCTTGAAAACTCAGCTGCAATGCAATTTATAAACCTGAGTTGAGTTAAATATGATTATCGTTGTGCGCGGTTTATATAATCTGACCCATATCTCGCTAAAGTCGTTTTTGGTACTAAACTGTCCAGGATTCTGTCGCAAGTAAAAGTGTAACCCGATAGAAGGGTTACGTAAGCCCAACATGAGTGCCACCCGCGAAGTCTCATGTGAATTATATTTCAGTCATACACACAAACAGTAGATATCAAATGTTGCTTATCTTTATTGAAAACTATAGCAAGCAGCTGTACAAAAAAATATTCGCCTTATATAATGGACGCGTAAATATATAGCAGAAGGGCTCTCGCCACTAAACGTTTAGACGAGTAGAAGGGATCCGAATTTAGAAATAGATAGATAAAAAGACGTTTACGGATTTGGACGTTTATATAATATTTCTTTTAATAAATTGCCTAAAAATTGTGTGTAAAGATAGGCGTGGGGCGTAACCACGGGTTCTACTACTTTTTAAAATTAAATTTTTGAATTCTTTTAATAGTATTCTTAAATCCGAGCGTTTGATATTGAAAGCTACTAATAATGGGTGCATCCTATTGTTCGTTAAAAGTACACGCTCTGTAGAGAGAAATTAATTTACGATCTACCGAACAACTTTCCTATTGATTTTTGGTACGTAAAGTTAATAGGCTAGATGCGATCAAAAATTTCCAACATGAGAAGATTTGTTTTGCTGCATCGATTTACTTTTCTAAAAATCCTAATCTAATCCAATGTCAATATAATAAATGTCAGTTTTAATTAAAACGTGCAAGTTTGAATTTGAATATCAATATCAATCAATGTCAATAAATCCAAACACGGCAAAAATTTGTTTATGAATCGGTTTTTGATTTACCTTTATAGTATAAATATGGGATAAGGATAACATAGTTTGGGTTATGTTTTTGCATTCCTAGCGTAAGATATTTCATAGGATGCTCTTATGCTGCCAGATGTAGTAACTAAACAGACAGAAATTTGTTAGTTAATTAATTTCAGTAAAAAAGATTTTAAATTGTGGCTCAACCTGCCTATCGAAAAGTAGGACAGATATCAAAAAATTTTGTTATGTTTTTTCTGTAGAGCGGAAAATTTTCTATCATGGGAGATAAGGAAGTATATTTGTAAATTTAATAAATTGAACCATTTCTGATGTTAAATTCATCAGGATTAATTAATTTGGTTAATTCATTGTTTACTGCAACCACACTGCTTAATCTATGGAACATCAAAACAACACAACAGGAACCAAGCATATTTGACAACTTTACATAACTGTTTAGGCTTCTCCCATTGTTTTGTTTTTATGAGCTGCAAAATAGCAATATCCCTAGAATTATTGAAAATAAAGACATAAAGCCTTATATCACTGAACTCGCAAAAAACAGTTCTATCGATATATCAAAAAATGTACAGGGTGTTCCATTTAAATTAAAAAAGTTGATATCATTTCCGGCTAAACCGGAAGTCTTTTTAAACCGCCAATACGTTCATTGTATCCGCCGTATATCGGAACCTTCATGTAAACATTTTTGTCAAAATCGCGGTTGCCGTATTAAAGATATTTGCATTGTTCCGTACTTTTGCCCAACCCTGTATATTATCTACACATTATTATTTGAAAAACTCGAACACTACGGTATCCGAGGCATACCGTTGAAGTTATTGAAATCATATTTAAAAGACCGACAACAAATTGTTGAAGTAATGCATAATACTGGTAAGTCGACTACGTCAGTGTTATCTAAACCATATCAGATTATGTGTGGGGTGCCTCAAGGGTCTGTTCTTAGCCCCTTACTATTTTCAATATTTGTGAATGATCTACCGTATAATTTTCAGCACTTGAAAAACAAAGTAGTGATGTACGCCGACGATACAAGTTTCATTGTTAGTGGAGGAAACCCTGATCAATTAAAAAACTCTTTAAATGAAACGTTACTTCATGCTCAACGCTGGTTTTTGAGTAACAAACTTCAACTGAACATACAAAAAACAAATATAATTAACTTTAATCCTAATAAGTCAGATTTCGATAATTTTCAGTTTCAAAATACAAAAATCGAAATTGTTAAATCGTGCAGGATTCTTGGCCTTGAAATTGATGATGGTTTGAAATGGGCATCGCACTGCAGTTCCTTAATATCTAAATTAAATAAGTCGAACTTTGCTCTTCGTAGATTAAAATCTATGTGTAACAAGGGCATTTTAAGAATAGCGTATTTTGCTCTTTTTGAATCGCACCTGCGATATGGGCTTATCTTTTGGGGTAACTCGCCATATCTAAGTGGCGTATTGCGCAAACAGAAAAAAGCAATTAGAACATTGGCTGGTCTAGGTAGCCGTGAATCGTGTCGTCGATACTTCATACAACTTAAAATTCCAACTGTAGTAAATTTATTTATTTATGAAAGTATAGTATTTGTTTATCAAAATAATCATCTTTTTCATTTAAATTCCGACTTTCATAGTTATAGAACTAGAGGTAGTGGAGATATAAGACTGCCATTTTCAAATTGTAATACTTTTTATAAATCTTATATAATTACTGCAATCAAATTGTATACTCATCTCTCACTAGAAATAAACACAAATATTACGTGAAGCGTATTCAAGCCTAAAGTTAAAGAGTTGCTAGCGGGCCGTGCGTATTACACTTTGGACGAGTTTGAATTGCGAGCAATATTAAACGTTTTGAATATTTTAATTTTAACTTATTTTGTATTTTATATATCTTAATTACTGATTGTTAATTTAATGTATCTACCGTTTTGTTTTTTCTCTTATTATTATTGTGTTTGTATTGATATTTGGCTAATATACTACTACTACTACCACATTGTAAAAAACGTTTAACACGTTTAGGCGAATTTTTTCGTTTATTTTTTAAAGAGTATTCTAACAATTAGAAAATTAAACAGTTGAATGTTTTTGTTATCTTGAAAACTTTGTTACTCCTTGAATAATTATCCTAAAATTATGATATTTTTTAATGTGTAGCTTTTTTCATCCTGTTTATCGTAAATAGACTACATCTATTTTTTGAAGCTGTAGAACATAGAAACAAATAATACAGGCTTATTCAAAAGTAAGGAATAAAATTCGTATTTTAGTAGCGCGTTGGTTTAAAAAAAATGCTCGTACACTTAAATTGATTTAAATAGGTATATTTGATATTTATGTGATATCTTTTGTTTTCCAACGTTAACTTCCGCACCCCCAGCCACCTCGATATATTTTTTTAAATAGCGACCTATACTTTGTGTAGATTCGTTGGAAAGCTTGCAAAAAACTGCATTCAAATCTACTATCATAAATGAACTGGGATGGTTGGTTTTTTAAGTTACAGCGATTAAAAGAAAAAATAAATATTTGCCATAAGTTTATTGTTTATTAGCTGTTACTTGTATGCTGTAACCGAAAATGTAATGTAATTTGAATTTATGTTGTTCGTTATATAAGTATTCACTCCCCTCCCCGCGACTGATAAAATTGGAAGTTTCTTTTGAAGTAAATAAAATAACAATAACAAAAATATTGACACATTTGTTTTCATCACACGTTGTGCATATGTTATAAATTTAATATACTTAAGAAACTCATAATTATAAAAATTATATAAATCTCTAAAAGCGGAGCCGTTTAACCTTTTAAAATATAAAACATGGCATTGGTACAGATTCGCGTCCTTAACAAGCACGATGGAAACTTGAAACTTCATTCTTCAAACTAATTAGTTCTCGAAACTCTTTATGGGCGAGCATATGCAAGTTGATCGAGTTTATAAAACTGCGTTCCAGTTACCCACTAAAAACTTTTTTAATCACCCTCACGTGTATCTACCAGAACCTCAGCAAACAGCCTTTAAAATTTATTTGCAGCGTATCAGTGTTGTACCGACAATAAAATAGAGGAGCCAATGTTTGAGTAGCAACGAGATTAGCTAGTGTGTAATTTATTTACTCGGCGGCTTAGCAGGGTTGTAGGGCCTGGTTGGGCAGACCAAGGCGGGGCCCTTAACAATGCGACAACAACCCGCCAAGGGTGAATTTGGCGTGTAATAAAAGAGGGGGCATATAAATTCGAACTTTTAAGTCTCATTCAATCAGTAGGGTGTTCGCAATTTGTGTGTTCAGTGAGTGCCAAAAACATGTCGAGGTCGTTTCTTGTCGATTCCTTAATCAATAATGGGCCCAAAGACTTCGCGAGCAATACGAAACATTTTTTATCGGAACCTACGAGACCGCCGTTTCCATATCCGTCAAGTTACATAAGCAGCTATTTGTTTTCTTTAAGTCTCGCGCAACAACAGCACCAACAGCAGATTCAGTTAAGCAATGGTTTGGTTAATCCAATTTTTGGCCACCATAAAGCTCCTATACGACCCATTGCTTCGTTACCAAGACTTCCGGCGATTAAACGGTGTGCGTCATCTCCTGAGGGTTACGCTGATTTACCTCCCGCAAGAATACCGCCACCCAGAACTACACCGAATTATGTGAGTCCCCGTGTTTCCCCAGCGCCGACGCCTGAAAGTAGAAGCTCCACCCCGACGCCTCCACCAAAATCATCATCGCACCAAGAAATTTCGTGCAAGGATTTGACCAGCAAGCGGATCAGGACGGCTTTTACCAGCACCCAGTTGTTGGAGTTGGAGCGGGAATTTTCCGCCAATATGTATTTGTCAAGATTAAGACGTATAGAAATAGCCACCTGTTTGCGGCTATCAGAAAAGCAAGTCAAGATTTGGTTTCAAAATCGACGTGTTAAGTACAAGAAGGAAGAACTACCGAGCGTTGTTAGTGGAACGCCAATTAGTGGAAAGTGTTGTTGCCTTAGGACGTGTACGAGCTCAAGAAAACCGAAAGCTTCCACGTCCTCCTGTGAAGATATGGACATTGATGTAACGCATACGGATGACGAATTAGATCATAATTAATTAGGAAGAGTTAAGATTGTAATGGGGTAGATATATTTTTTGATAAACTGTATTTTAGTAAATTTACAAATTTTACACAATTCGATTAAATAAGTTGTATATACGGACATAATAACATGCGTTCAAAAAATAATGCTCAAGTTAGCGGTTCTATCAATAAAAATAAAAAAAAAGTGGGAACTTGACCTTTTTTTTGAACACGTGTTAGGTTAGGTTATCAGATGATTATAATTTTGTATATAAAATATTGTATTTTCTTACGATGCCAAAGTTTAATAAAAGAATATTTTTAATACTTTAAGCTTTTAATCTCTATCAGCTTTGTCAAATAAACTTTAAGGTAAAACGTAAAAAAAAAGTACACTTAAAATCTTCCTCGCATAACAAAAATTTTAAAAATGCCCAACATTGAAGACGTACACCTACGTATTAACAAAGGCATTAACAATATAAAATAACCTGACAAATACGTCGAGTATTATTCCAAAGAAACGAAACGTATGGTAAAAAGTAAAAACCTAAAAGGCGGTATGGTCTAAAAGGTGCCCATTCAAGTTGTCAAAAAAGAAGTCAGGTAAGTTGCAAATGCCAAAGAAATTTGAAATGTATTAGCAGTGATAGTGTAAAATCTATTATGTGGGTGCTGCCCATTGTGCAGGTAGAAACCCGATAGAATCATGAATGAACTACAAAATTTTAAAAGCTATTTCGTACTTGAGTGGTTTGGTTATTTTATTTGTTAGGTGAGAAGCTATAAATCAAGTAAAGAATTTTATAACTGCATATAAAGAAATTCTTTTAAATAAAAATTAGCACTATTTACAGAAATAATTTCACGAAACATAAACCAGCAACCGTTTTTTTTTTTTTTTTAAATTTAATTGGATAATTTGTAATTCAGGAATAGCGCAAACACAATTTGAGCGCAATTTTATGTAATTTGCAGGTAATAATATCCTTGATTTTTATTAATATTGCTAACGATATATTTAGATTAGACGAAATTATTTACATAATTATATTTTACTAACAAAACTTTACTATTGACAACTCCGATGGTTTTTTTCGGCTGTTTCTTTCCGGGAGCAGCTCTTAATCCCGACACCTACTCATCAGTAAAACCAGGCCCGTAAACAAATTTTAAAAACGATAATTTCCTGTAAAATCTTCAGGAACAACATCAACCAAAAATTTTTTATCATAGCTCCAGAAAACATTAAAAAAAACAGTAAGAAAAAGTTAATAACACTGATGTGGTTGTATAATGTTTTTTATGAGTGAAATATGATTATTATTCTATTATTTAAGTCGATACAAAAAATTTATTAGCAAAACACGGGCGTTAAAGTGTGTCGTGATATAACAGCCCGTCGCTGTTATAGTGAGACAGTTAGGGATTTGATATACCAATTCTGCTTTCGGTTACTTAAAAAAAATGGTCAGCTAGAAGATTACTAGGTACAGAACTTTAAAAACCTCCTAATGCCGAAGCGCACTAATCTTCGGCTCTCTCAGCTTTCGAGTGCCTGTGTGCGCGATCGATCTTTGCATTAGTAATTCCCTTCCGCCTGCGCTCACACTTAGTCACTCCAACGCCGTGGTGGGAAGCTACTCAGCGGCGATTCAGTATAAGTCCTGTCTGCCACATTGGGTTTTATTTAACTATAATCTAGTTATACAACTCTCACTTTAAGGTTTCAATTTGGATTCAAATTAATTACATTTTAATTGAATAACGGTTTAAATATCTATCTTCCGCATTGTTTAAATTGTGTGAAAAAGCTTTTGCCATGTTTGGATTTATTGACTTGAAATTTACTTTCAAGCGGAATCTGCAAGTTTTAAATCGAACTGAAATTAATTTGAATTAGGGTTTGAAGCAACAACATCGATGCAGCAGGAAACATCTAATCTCATGTTGTGATTTATCTACTTGAATTTTAATTTAAAGCTAAAGTCTAAAGGATAAAGTTTAGGTTTTATATCGGACTGAAATTAATTACTTTAGATTAAGAATTTAATATCAAAATTGATTTACCGAAAACAACTTTTTGTTTCAAGAGTTAATTCATTTTTTTTGAACTTTGCACCAATCAAATTATTTTACTTTTACTAATAAAGGATATTTTCAAAAAAATGGTTTACCTACAGGAGGTCCCATTTCACCTCTTTTAGCTAATATATTTATGGAAAATCTAGAAGATCAAATATTTGAATCAAACCATTATAAGAAAGTTATATTTTGGTTTCGTTATGTTGATGGCATTTTAGCATGTTTTGATAGTTCATTTGAGTTAATTAATGAATTCTTAATTTTTATTTACAGGTTGCACCCAAAAATAACATTTACACTAGAAACCGAACAAAATAGGTCTATTAACTTTTTAGATTTAAACATAAAAATTAATTTCACTAATAAACTTGAAATACTCTGTTTATAGAAAACGTACACAAACAGACATTACAATACCACACCTAAAATCCGGCATTTTACAAATTAAATTGTTCGCATTGTAATTCGGTTTATATAGACCAGACAATTAGAAATTTTGATATTAGGTAGAAAGAACACGTACGTTGTTACAAATACAAACACCCGCATAAATCTAATTACGCTAAACACTTACTAGAACAAAATCATTTAATGACATCTAATAACATTATAAAATGTTTACACTTTTGTGATGATAAACATAAATTAGAAATACTAGAAGCTTCTGAAAGCTTTTGACACATGGCGGTTGCCCGACAGTTTTTTTATGTAATCTCCAGTCAACGGAATGCGATCATTAAAACTTAAAAACTGATTTGAGTATAATTAAAAGTTATATCGGCTACATTTTCTCTTAAAACGAGGCACGTAATTGTGAGTTATCTAAAACGTAAACGATTAAAAATTCTAGTAATTGAAAATGTTTCTAATTTGCAAACAAAAAAATGCCAGGCGTATTTTAGCATGGATTCAGTTTTATTCACTTTATGTACGGAAAGATAACGAGAAATTTTATGATTGCATTACATCCCTTTTGGAACATCGAATGGCAGAATTTTTACAGCGTCATTTTGCTGTTTAATGCAAGTTTTTACAGCTTCGGTGGTTTTTGGTGCTATGATGGAAACAGAGGTTATTGTTCTGTGTAATTAAAGTACAACTGACAAAAACTAAATTTCAACGTTACCCCTTTTATCTCCTTTTAAAATTCCATTAACATGTTTTTGTTGCTTTATACCAGAAACAAATAATTAGTAGGCCGTTAATACTTTGAATTTATTAAACAGGGGTGATTTAAAATTTTGAGCTTTAAATGTGTAATTACTTAGTAATAAAAAACTTATTATCAGCATTTCTGATATCTAAGGTAATTTAATTACAGCAAAAGCGTTCATCAGCGAAGCTTTTTTTGATTTGGGCTTACTGGCCTATAAACGAGTTATGTCTAAAAGGAAGGTACTTATATGGCAAAACATTTTAGCCCAAACATTTTGACTAATAAGCAGGTTTTAGGGCCGTCGTAGACCAATAAAGCGGACGCTGCAGAAGTGTCTGTGTGTCTGCATACACTTTACAGTCCAGACGCCCTAATTTAAAATACCCAAATTTGCTCAATGATTGGTAATTGCGGCCAGATA
Source organism: Ctenicera cuprea (assembly GCA_958336395.1). Lineage (NCBI taxonomy): Eukaryota > Metazoa > Arthropoda > Insecta > Coleoptera > Elateridae > Ctenicera > Ctenicera cuprea. Next base: position 2,868,713 of record OY284490.1, read on the forward strand.
AAACTGCAAAAATGAGGTTGGTACACCAAAAAAAAGGTGGAGAAGAGTGCTCCACTTTAAAACAGATGCGCACGAAAAAAAACTAGAGATTCGTACTTTACGCATGTCAAATAGCTGATCTGCGCAACCGCAATGTGTCTGCTACCCCCCACTGCCCATCTTAAGAAATTTTCGAAATATATTTGAATTTTTAAATATTTCAATAAATATGAGGAAGGTCTCGTGGCGGCTGCCCTTTAGTTTTTTTTTCAAAATGTTAGCCAACCTGTAGATATTTTAAAGATTAATTTGGTTGTAATATAATGTTTCCTGGCAACGGTTCAAAAATGTCTAATTTAAATGGGTCATAACTCCCTGTTTTTAAATAGATCACCCTGTATATATTTAGATAGTTTAATGGAGCTTTCTGCGCTCTATACATTTTATTGAACAATGGATATGCCTAAAATCAACGGTTTTCAAGAATTCCAAGGAAAAAAAACAGGTAATTTTTACTACACTATATTATAGATTTCGTGTACATTTTGACGGAAATACATGTTTTGGGTCTCCAGGAACCCCAAAAGTAATTTTTTAAAAATATTTGTGGGTGGGTGAGTATGTGTGTGGTGCATCATAACCCCCGGACGGATGATCCGAGTTTGATGCGCTTTGGAATCTTAAACCGGAAGCGGAAATTAAATATGTTTTATTAGTAGAATTTCACTCAAAAAAAGAATATTTTAAATCTAAACGCGAAATCCGGTAGAAAACTTTAGGTCAAATTCAATGATTTTTTTTGCAAACTTTCTAGCTTTAAAATGGCGACCGCTACGAGTTTTAAAAAATTTAATACTCCAGAACGAGTTGGCAGATTGTGATAAAATTTGGTACTAAAATAGCTCTAGAAGAGCACAATATTTTTATGTACAAAAAGGTTTTAAAACATGAAAACTACAAGGTCAAGCTGGAGACAGCTCGTTAATTTCTCTGCGAGGTCTTCTATGAATTTTAGAAAATTTTGAATTTACCGCCTATTTACTCAAAAGTGAGTTATATTCGTATTAAAAATTTCCTAAAAATATGCATTGTTATGAGCTACGAGATCTTTTCAAAGTAAAATTGTAAACGAAAAAATCAACCTTTTGACATTTTCCAAAAACTACTGCTCTAGTTAGAACTGACCAAACGATGACTTTTAAACTTTGTAGTCTTATAGAACTAAATATAAGCTATAAAATGGTTCGTGGTTTAGTTTGGTAACTTCTCTGTGATGCCTTCTGAATATTTTTGAGAATCAAATATTCACGTCTCTCTGTATTTTATAAATGGGAGACATTGAAAAAATTCCGCTTAAGGTGAATTGCTCATGACTAGCAGTGGAATAAGATTCATAACGTAATTTTGAGGTGCAGCAATATTTAGGGGGTGGGAGTAAGTTTTCCTTTCTCGCCAAGATTTTTGCAAAAGACTTTGTCCTTCCTTTTTTGTTTTTCTTTATACGCAAGGAATCCTTTTCCCAAACATCTAATATGTATTTTTTCCCCAATAATAAGATTGGAACCGGCAGGTCGGATGCTCATTAGTCAGGTGGTAGTTACGGCTTAGCTCGTTTTGACTGCACGTCACATTTTTTTCTTTTTTGTTGCACGACCGGTATCTTTCGGTATCTGTACGACGCGCATTTGCAGAGTAATATCAATGTGCGTTTATTTTCCACTGCCGCTACTGTGGGGCTACAATGTTGGGGATAAAACTTTTCAACATAGGAAAGGTATAAGTTTCTCAAGTCACGGGAGAAAACACCACTGTGTTTTTGCCTTATATTTTACATTTATATTTCAGTTATGCTATAAAGTTAATAGTAAAACTTTACTGTCTTCCTGCTCTAAACGTTAAACCGTTAAATTGTACTAAAAACTACAAAACTAGTTAGCTAGAGTATCTTGTTTCATGTAGCAAAAAGTTTATAACACGCGACAAATTTAATATTTTAATCAATCTAAATTTCTTACCATTTGAGATTTGAGTACCCGTCGGCATATTCAAAGAAATTTCTTGAATGGTAAACAATTGTAGCGTGAAAGGGTTAAGTGTAGATGCAATTCCTTTGAGTAAGAAGCCGAAAGAAAAAAAAAAGATGCAATCAAACATTGCATTCCGTTTCCAGTTGTTAGAGTTCCGCTTGCTCTGTTTTCAACTAAAATGTTAAGTGGTTCTTCAAGAAGTGCCTCCCCAAGGCTGCTGAATAACTCGGAGTGCTAGGGAATAATACAACTGCAGAGATAATTGTGAAAACGTAAAAGTTTAAAGTCTGCACTTATACGAAATGGCATAGTGTTGCATGAGGAAAGCTAAATAGCTTTCTTCTGCTACAGTCACTTGCTACAGAATTTATTTAGCTTCTGAAGTGAAGCTCGACTTTTCCTTAAATTACAATTAACACGAATTTGTTATTTAATTTCGCGTTGGTTATAATAAGATATGCCACTTTCTGGTTCTTAGATTGCCTTTAAAGTGGTTAAATCGATGTTCTACTTCATATGATTTAGCACAATACCAATATTTGTCTAAATTTAAATTTAAATTCACACTGAAAGTTAAATAAGTACAATAAAAATTTCAAAATGTACTCCGTTGAAGTTCGTGTTAATATAAATAAAAAAATAATTAATAACTTCATCAACACGTATTTATGTCATTATCAAAAGCATATTAAAAGTAAACAGCTGGTGTTGCTATATAGGAGCAATAAAACTTGATGACTCTTATTCCAAAACGTCCAATGATGGTGAATTTAAGAAATCAATTTGCTCGTTCATTATAGGTACAGACTTTAAATTTTTGTAAATTTCAAATGCTTCTAGTATATCTAATTTACGTTTATCATCACAAAAGTGTAAAAATTTTGTGTTATTACTAGATGTCACTAAGTATTTATGTTTTAATTAGTGTTTAGCGTAATTGTACTGTAAGGTGCTTATATTTGTAACAATGTACGTGTTCTTTGTAGCTCGTATCAAAATTTCTTAATTTCTGGCCTATATAAACCGAATTACAGTGGGAGCAATTTAGTTCGTAAATGCCTATTTAAGTATTTAACATGTTTTTACTTTGTATTTATTTGTTTTTTATAATGTTTTCAGATTTTCGTGACCATTATTATTGATATAAAGAAATGTAAATGTTTTCGTGGTTTTTCAATCATAATTGGCGAGCATATCTTCCTTGATCGAGATTCGAACCCGCGACTTCTCGCTATGTAGGCTAGTGCTTTATCACCTGAGCTACCGAAAACAGAATAAAGAAATTTTTTACAGGATTTTTAACTATGACCGGAAAATTTAGGTTGAAGTTAAGTGTGAAGTTAAATTTGAATCCAATAATTATTCATTTTTACGACTTAGTTTGAAATCGTTTGTACTGCAAGAATTATTTTATTTTAAGTCATTAACATTTCGTTTTTTGCGCAAACTGCTACGTTAACCTCTTCTTCTCCAATTAAGTTTGTTTTTGAGTGCGTACCCCAGATATGGGTCTAGAGTAAGAATGGTTTCCTTTCCAAGCCCTATGCTCTAACCCGCCCCGCGCTTAGGTAAGTAAGAATTTTTCATTTGAACTTCGCCGAATTTACTTGTCCTACTTGTCATATTCTAACTGTAACAAGTTAGCAATATTTCCAGAGAACCCGTCAAATAGTTTTGAAAGTTATTTGAAGTCGTTCACCCTGTCCGGGCTTCATTTTACTGCTAATTTGAATATTGTAGCAATCGAAGTTTGTTGGTTATAAAATACAGAAATAAGAATACTGGGACTGTTTAAAACAATGCTTAGGCGTGTATCTGAAGATACCTCAGTGATATAATTAACGATGGGAATCAAGAGACGTACCGGAACCCCGCAAGTTCCGTATAAAGTCATTTTATTTCATTTTACCGTTTCCGAGTGGCTTATTGCAAATTTAGCAATTTTATTATTATTATTTAATTTAAAATTGGTAAAAGTTTGTTCGCTTTACTAGATTCACTGTTTTTTATTCAAAGTCTGTGTTAAACGATGCGAATTTAATATTGGTAAATCCAATCCGTGTTTATTGTTTTATGATAATTAGACGAGGAATGACCTCTCCCCATCCGCCTCCATATGAGACAGTCGTGGTGCACTTATTTAAATTTAAACAAAAAATTGTAACATATTAGCCTAAATCAGTAAAGCATAAATATAAAATTTCAAAATTTTAGTGCAATTGAGGCGGAAGTTATCGACAAAAAAAGTGACTAAACTCTTCCATCTTCAAGAGGCTGTAACTCCGTAACGAATCGTTTCCGGCCTCATGTTTGTAAAAATCTGTTTTTATTGTTTTTTGGTCTGCTATTCCCTGGAATCTATTTCTCATTTCGAAAGTTCTTGTTTACTAAACTTGAAAAAATTTAAATTAGCGCTAATGTATTTCTCGACAACAAATGTTTAAAAAAACGATTTTTTAAATCCTCAAATTTTAAGCCTAAGTTTATAAGACTCGCTTTTATAATTCAAGACTTATTTTTCTCCAGGAATATAGTAAAGTAGCCCGCTACTTTTCGCTGAATTAGGTCAATCTCAGCGTTTGGTTTATTTGGAAGACCTGTGAAAATGTTGTACTGATCAGATCTTCCCAAAATATTCTACAAGCTTTTCCGACAGTATCGTACTCTTCTGTAAAAAATAGGTAAATCTCAACGACTGGCGTTGAAAAAGGTAGTGGCGAGCAGATCATTCAGCAATAGGTGTCGAATAAGTTCACGATAGCATTTTATTAGCAGTAAACTCTCCGAATCCGTCTTGTACACGTTTAATATCACGGAAGAAGCGAAACGTGAGATAAAAGACCACCGCACTCCTGCAAACAAGAGTCTCTGAGAGTTAATTTGATGTGCTTCTCTTCCTTTAATCGATATAGTCATTCAGAATTTGATACGCCCGTACATGCCAAATTTTCCGTGTCTTTATAGAGGAAGTGAATGTATCTAAAAAAAATTAAATTTATAAAATACCAAGAAAATTTTCAGCAAGGTGAAAATAATAATTTTTATTAAAAAGTTTAAGCGTTACTTCGTTAAAATTCATATCAAATAAAATATAAAATAATTAATAACTGCAACAGACAGTTCTAGCTAAGAGTGGGGACAAATTGTTCCTAAGTCCGAGGTATATGCGTTCATAAATAAAAGTTTTAAACTTATCCATAATTAATTTTTTCTTAAAAAAATTGTTTTTGGTTGTAGCCATAGCAAAAATGTTTATGACTTTGACTTCTCATATAAGATCTCGTGTCCGGTCCTTACGCGCGTTCAATGGCGCCGAGCCGGTCCCGTTCCTCTTACCCAATTTTGGACCGAGCCGCGGGAAAGGAAAAATAAGTTTGGCGTTACTATAAAGCAGACTACAAAAAATCGCTCCTCATTCACTGAAAAAAATGTATTAGTTTCTCCAACAAAAATAACTTTGCTACCTTGTATTTGTAACAGTTGCAATATTTTTTGTAATAAAAGCATACATTTTTGCTGTTATTACAAACCAAAACCAATAGCTGCAAACTCGCATTAGTTACATAGACAAATATTATTTGCAACGGTATTTCTGTTAATACAACAAATAAATTTGCTTAGACCAACAAAGTATGAGGCGCGCGCCGTTCAAAACAAAACTATAACAGGTGGGACAAAACAATGCATTCTGTTTGTAAGCTTATAAGAATTTTGGGCGATCATAAAAGAAGAGTTAAACACTAGGTGTGGACCAAATTCTATTTTTTTATTTTATACAACAACTGAACAGCACATGTGAACTTTCGATACATTTATTTTTTGTAACAAAAATTTGAAATTTGGTAATTGTTTAATTTTTTTTTGTGGCCATCAACAATACAATTCCACATCGATATCTCAAATTCAGCCAATGGAAAGCTTTTAAACAGAATTCTTTTTTTTGTCACACCCGGTATTTACAAACATATAAATATTCATTTAAAAATATATTTATGTACAAATAACACATATATGTCAAAAAAACATATATATTTGTAAAATAGTATTGTCTTTAACAACCGTGTTTACTTCTTATCGGTGCATTCCTATTGAGCACGCATTCAGTTAGCACTTTTTTAACAATAGACTGAAATGGCACATGTGTATATGCAGGTGTATACGGTTGTACTGCTTTTTACTGCATAAATAGTTGAGGTTCGAATCTAGGTTGGGTCCAAATTTTTTTTTTATTTTATACTGCTTTGTTTTTAAAAATGTTGCTTTTTACTGTTTACGCAAGGTTTAGGTTAATAACAGTTATATTTTAAAAGGTAAAATACGAAAAAGTTGCATTCACTCACTGCTTGACGGCATACTAACTGCGCAACTTCGACCGTGCATGTATGTTAGTGTGTTTTGACTAACATTCATAAGTTAATGACGAAGCGAATAATTGGGTTCTAAAAACAACCATATTGATAGCAGGTAGCAAATATATTTGCTAAGGTTGCAATTTCTTAACGGCTTTTTCATTTCATGGTAAGAAGCGAACAGAGTTAGTCGGTGATTTGTGCGTATTTAAGTTTTTTAGTTCAACATGAGTGTTAGTGATTTATTGCAAGAATGAAAGTTCGAGGACTTGATTCCAGTTTTTGAAGGTACGTACGAGTAAATTCGCAGTACATAGTTACAGATTTTATTTCAACAACCAGCACTAATATTGAATAAATGGTGTAAAACTGATTACAAGTTGAAGCCATCTTAAACCTATAAAGAAAACACACGATTTTCTTTTAATGATGATTTATTTCCACAGTTGATTAAAATGCGAAATTTATCACGTATTAAATTTTCAATACAGGTGCAAGTAGGTAAAGTACGACGTAAAAGCATTCCTCAAATTATTTAGCTGAAGAGTTAATGTTACATAATAGCTCACACAAATAACAGTAAAAATATTAGAATCACATTAAAGAAACATTGATTTTTGTTAGCTGTCTCAGATTTGTTATCAATTGTGTTATTTATGACTTATGTGAACAGATAATTATATTGCATGGTTTCAGGATAACAGTAGAAACATTTCAAGACATTTCAAGTAGCATAGTCCAAATGTTCCCAACAGAAATCAGGGTAAGGTTGTTTCAAAAAATGAGTAAAGTTCTCCAAATAAATTATATTTATTTTTATAGGAGATCTATTTTGCTATAAATATAAAAAATATTCGAGGAAAAATTCACAAAACAGGTACAGGAAAATTGTTCAGGAAGTATTATAATATGCGCAGACAGTTTAAAAAAACGGGATTACTAGCCATTAATAAAGAATCCCCTGATGTTAATTTTGATGGTGGTGATAATGGGGGTATGTTATGTTTAATGAGAAGGGAGGTATTGCATTTTAAGTGCCGACTTTGATTATAGATGAAGAACAAAACGATGCTCTCACGTGGCTACGGAATAGTACTGACCCCTGGTCTCAAGCCCAAAATTTTTGGAATGCTACATTTTGTTTGCGTAACAAGCATTTAAACAAATGAAGAAGGTTCGTTGCAATCTTACATGGGTTTGTATCCGGCCCTGAAGCACAGGCTGGGGTATACTTTGCTGGAACAGGATTGTAACAAATTATACCCGGACAGCGAACTAAAATTATATTCCAATTGGCCAACATTTTCCGAAAACATAGATGCGCGAAAACATTAAAGATAAAACGATCAGCCAAAAACTGGCTGAAATTCAAAACGATACTAGGAGAGGGCAATGACAATGCATTTAGTATTAATCTTATCGATTTAGCCCATTTTTAAAATTTATATAGATGGGAAAACCAACAGAATATTATTTCTTCTTCCATAGTTAATGAAGCCTGTGACAATTAAGAAGAAAGTCGGTGGGTATTGGAAACCCTCGAAACTAGAAGTGCAAGAAGGTTTTATTATTCATCTAAAGGTAACTTTATCATGCCTGACTTTTAGAATTATAAAATTTTTAATTTACCCAGTTCAAAAATCATTAAATGTTTACTATTTATTATTATATTTGGCAAGTTTGTTTACGTTATGCTATTTAATTCCCCTTTACAAGTGATCAAAAAGTAATTCAATCGCGGGCGGTTTTGTTAAAAATATTGTTCGTCCTAGATTGAGTCATACTTTGGTATCTTGGAAAAGTGACATTTAAATGTGTGCACTATTAGCACTATTAGACATACGTTTTTTTTCGAAGTCTACCTGTGATTGGATTTCTTTTTGATGGCTTATTTTTCTCTGCTTGGGTATGGTTTAAAAAAGAAATTAATGTAAAACTTTATATTTTTAAACATTTTTATATGTTTTTATGTTCTGTTTCTGTTCCCAGTTAATGCATATTTTTTATATTGTATGTTTATTCACTTAATAAAAAATGTATGTCGATATTAGGTTCTTATTTCTAAAAAAAAAACACCCTGTATTTTTATAACAAATATATTAGCTTGTGAAACAAATGTATTTACTTCCTGTAGCGAAATCATATTTGCTACAACAAAATAAAAATTAGTTACATAAACGAAACAAATTTGTTCAGAAAGGCAATGTATTGCTTATTATAAACAATATGTTTTAGTTGTTCCAACAAATAAAATTGCTGCTGAAGCATAAACAAATTAGTTGCAGTTGCTAATATTTTTGTAATCAAAACAAACCTATTTACTTCCTGTAGCAAAATCATATTTGCTACAACAAAATAAAAATTAGTTACATAAACGAAACAAATTTGTTCAGAAAGTCAATGTATTGCTTACTATAAACAATATGTTTTAGTTGTTCCAACAAATAAAATTGCTGCTGAAGCATAAACAAATTAGTTGCACTTGCTAATATTTTTGTAATCAAAGCAAATATAAAACCAGCAAAAATTATTAGTTTTGACAGCAAATATTTTAACTGGGGCTATTTTCACTAAAATTTTTTGCTGTCGTAGCTAATTTTTGGTTACCTCGACAAATATTTTTTTTCCGTGTTGCATAGCCCGAGCCGAACACTAGCATTCTTCCGGCTCAGATTTCGATATCGAATAAAAACCGATTTACCCTACTCCCGCCCACTCTTCTGCCGATGCGATTTTGTACAAACCAAAGATTCAATTTTTTTACAATTTTACAGCCCTACTCCGAACCTCCGACCAGGTGGGAAGTACCCGAGCTAAAAAATGTTTAATAAATCCTGAAGATGGTCGAGTCCGAAACGGACTCCCCGGAGCAAAGCTCGAGGCTCTGAGGAGCTTTTGTTCGAAATCGGTTAGAAAATCGAAGCGCCAGTGTAGGAATGTGATCAAATTTTCTAAAAAAAGCTGTCGGGGAACCGCCACAGGACCGTCCTCGCATTTATGTAAATTTTTGAAAATTTTGAGTGTATTTAGAAAATAATATAAAACTGAGAATATTTTTTAAATTGTCGAAAAAATTTCGAATATATTTTATAACAGATGTTTCTTAAAAATGTAACAATTTTGTTTATTTTTTTTCAACATTTTGGAAATAATTTGTTAACTATGAAATTTTTCTAACAATTATGAAATTGAAAAGAAAATGTTTTTTCTAATTTTAAAGATTTTTAAAAGTTTAAAAATTTTAAAATATTTACTGCGTAAAGTTTCCGAAAAGTTAAGCATGAAAATTATATCTTTACAAAGCTGTAAATTTGGGGATGTAAACAGTTAGGCTTGAATATTTTAATATTAACATAGACAGAAAAATGTGTAATTCTATGGTCGAATTATAACAAATTACTGTTTAAAATTAATTTTTTAGACAATCATTTACGTGTAACAGAACATAGCATGTTTACTAGCTAAATAAAGAATATATAAAAAAATGGAAACGAACGTTAATAGCCGTTGTAAATGTGAATAATGGCAGAAATATTAGTTTGCAGAAGGTACAAGGAAGGTGCAGTCACGAAAGTGAGCTAATTTCCACAAAAGTGTTACATCACGTCGAGGCAATTACAAAAGTAATGGCTGTGTCTCCGTTTTCAGCAGGTGAACATACAGCTTGCTTATTGGAAATTTAACAGAAATGAATATAAATGTGCTCATTTACACGATAATTTTCACATTGTCGTGCATGTTTGCAACTTCGCTACTCTACTACAATTAGTGCGATTTAATGAAGCGTTTATTGCCATTCATGAAAATGACAGTAGGGATTAAAAACACATTCACAATTCTCACTAGTGCTCGCATGAGAATTTAATTAAAATTAAAATTCATGAATTTTTTTACCTTCCTTGCTACACGAAGTATAGCTATAGAGGAAGGTATTGTGATCGTCAGGTTGGATTCGGAGCATATGCGTTCATTCGGCGAATTTTTTTTTCGTCTTGAATTATCTGGCCGATATAAGATTGCTAATTGCAATAGAATGACACTACAAGAACATGAGGTTGGTCAGCCAAGATTAAAGAAAGGAGGGAAGAGGCGTTGTATTTAAAAATAGACGCGCTGGAAAAAGAACCTTAAATGCATGTCAAATAGCCGATCTGCGCAAACGCGATCTCCCTATCGCCCCCAGTGCCCCCACCATCAATTCATGTTAAATGGCAATAGAAACCAATTTCTATTGAGAAAACATCACTGAGAGTTTTTCTTTTGGTCGTTTAACTGAACAGTTTAATTGAGTGATAGCAAAAATACGTCTATAGGACGTAAAATATCGATTTTAACATTGGTTGCATTTAGAAAACACAAAATATAATAAAAACGAGCAATTGTATTAAAAAGTGGGGGGAGAATGACGGATGCCTACTTTAAAATAAATGCGCTCGGAAGATAACCTTAGATTCGTATTCTACACATGTCGAATAGTCGATCTGCGCCAGCCTGATCTTCCTACCACCCCTCACCCCCCAACGAAATTTCGATATTGAATGAATGTAAGAATTTAGGCTTGTTAAATGACAATAGAAACAATTTCCCATTGAGAAAGCACTTCTTAGAGGTTTACTTTTAGGCGTTTGCTTGAACGGTTTAATTGTATAATTGGCAAAATAAAACGAATATAACCAAATAATGAAATCGATTTTAGATTTCAGCGAATAAATATTGTTTACAATTAACAAATACTCCTAATAACATTTTTAACCAAATAAAATAAACCCAACTTCAACGGTCAAATAGTTGTAAAAACAGCTTTTATTTATTAAACAAATTAGTAAAAGTTGTAATACCCATCTTTGATATATTATTATTAAAAAGGAAGAGTATAAATTAGCTATTCAAATACTGTACCCAAATAGTTCATACGATACAATTAAATACGCTTCGATTCCATATTTTGACGATAAATCAGAAGTAATTGCTAAAGGTTTAAAAAAACAAAGAAATGCAAAATAATTTTTAAAAATACTAAAAATATTTCAAACACTTTGTCTAATTTTTAGAAAAAAAAACAGATCTTTATTTATTAAAATTGGGCATTTACAAATTAAATTGCTCCTACTGTAATTCGGTTTATATAGGCCAGACCGTTAGAAATTTTGATATTAGGTACAAAAAACGCATACGTTGTTACAAATACAAACACCCACATAAATCCAATTACACTAAACACTTATTAAAACACGGTCATTTAACGACATTTTCTAACACTAAAATTGTGACACTTTTGTGATGATAAACGTAAATTAGATATACTGGAAGCATATGAAATTCGCAAACATTTAAAAACTGTACCGTTAATAAATGAGCAAAATGATTTCATAATTTGGTCATTATGGGAAGTTTTAGAATTAGAAATCAAATCATTTGCACACACTGATAACCAAGATCAAATCATCAATTCCTATTGTTCCTATAGCAACAGCAACTGTTTACTTTTAATCGTACATTTGATAATGACGTGTAGAGACGTTCTTTATTTTATAACGCAAATTAACAATACTTGTAGAATGAATTCGCACACGAAATGAATTGATTTTCAAAACTTCTCTTCTGGGATACGCTCCGCAACTTTCAGTGGAGTTTTCGTCAATCATTCACTACATTTGGAGTTAACTCCAGTCTGATTGGCACATTTATCTGCAATATCTAGGGCGAATCGGTCAGACAAAAACAACTCCAACCATTCGCATCGTTTATCCAAATCTCCAAGTCACGTCTTCGCATTCAAGTTGAAATTTTCAGCTTCAGCAGATCTACATAACAAATTAAAGGGCATTTCCGGGTTTCTATTTTGGTACCGAAATACAATGAATAAAGCATTTAAAATGTCAGTTGCCAAATGGCTGTTAGGTTCGTACGGTTTTCATTGCATTCGGTAAAACTTTTGATGTGGGAAGCGACTACTTCAACGAATTTTTAATTTATGAATACAAAAGAGTGCGGGCTTTATTACCAAGTAAAATGCAGACACGCCTCTAATGTGCTTTAGCTGCTATTCAGAACCTTTTTCGATTACATTTTCGTTTATTATCGGCGAAGGGTGGATGTTAATATAAACGTCACAAAAAAATGACAGCGCCAGATCAATTTTCATCCTTGCTCCAACTTCTTTATATTCTAATCCTGATATTCAAATTCTAACATAAGATACTATAGTTCATAATAAACCATCAATAAATCCTATTGGAAGCCGTGGGCCACGCCCACCGTTATTTTTAAAATTATATGTAACGTAAAGGCGCGCGCATCGACGTCCTAGTCTATATCTATCTATCGATATATTAAATTCGGATCCCTTCCACCTGTCTTAGCTTTTACTGCTGCCGACCCTCCGGAGCAACAGCTAGATCTGCACCCATCGATTACGTAGCTGCTAGACCACTACAGTTACAGGTATTAATTAGCCAATGGATTTGCAGAGTACGCTTGGCCGACTGTGCAGCGAGCGCAAGTAAATTTGCGAGGCGGAAATACTGCGAGCGGACGCGTGCAAATCTCCCTTTTATAAAAGTAAAAGCAGTAATTGGGCAAAGAAATAATTATTAAAATAAACAGGCTAGAAATCTGTATATATTACATTCCTTACGGAAACACTTTCACAGGAATAGCATTTATAACTTCTTATTATTCCAGTAAGAACAGTCAAAATGAATTTTCAGTAGAGAAGTAAAATAGGTACCGCTGCTTCAACTAACATACGCTGGCCCAATCACAAAAAAAGCACGCAGGTGTTTTATTAAATTGCGGTGTGTATTCGATTAGTATTTTATAATAACAAAAATATTATAGCTGCCTACTAGATTCAGCAGAATAGACAGTTGCGTAAGTACTTTAATTAGAATTTACGTTGACTTTCATAAGTTGTGTTGTGTAGAACGTTAATATTTCATAATAGTAAAATAAATCGGACAAGTCTGTTTATTTCTATTTTGCTGGTTTAGGATGATCCCTTATAAACACATATAAACACCGCACATGTTTCAGAAACTCACAGGAGCCGCGGGTGGGCTAGTGATTAGAGTCTTAAAGATTAGAGCAAGATTCCCATCGCTACTAAGTTCGAATCCTCTGCATGTCGGACTAAGTTAAACTCGGCGTGTCCATTGACATTGTATATGGTGTATCTGTTAGGTTGCATGTCTTTTCGGGGTGGGGCACGTTAATAGCGCCGAGTACACTGAGTCCGGGTAAGGGGGTGGAACGGGAATCATAGACTTGTGCTGCCGCACAGTCCCATGCTTTTTTGAATAAAACAACACAGAGAAAATAAACATTTTTAAAATGCTTTGTTGCTTACACTTATTAAGTTAATATTGCTGTAAGAACAGTGGCGTAACTTCAGAAAATTGCACAAGTTTAGGGTTCCATTTGCCATATGCAGGTTCTGTGGAGAAGAGGAGAAATTTTTCCTCCATCTTCTCCCCCATTGTGCCAGACTTATGGTACCGAGGCACCGACACCTTGGCATTCCGTTTCCGGAGCCAACGGAATTACAGGATATTTCCATCAGCAGGGAGCCTTTGGCTTAGGTACTGTAGCAGCCCTTGGTTTTAGATATTGTTCAAATGTATTTAGTAACTTAGCGACTTGCGTTGCTATTTATGTCGCTATGTTTAGTTATCAAGATAATCTTGTTAAAGTAAATACACATTAAAATTCTTCCTGCAAACTAGTGTTTTATTTACAACTACGAACTTAACATTACATAACACTACATTATCGGTCTGTATGAGGAGAATCCTTCATGCATCATCAGCGGTGGATGTACAATGGGCCAATTAGGCCTGCGTGCTGCGGCATTCCGCACCGCAAGAGAAAGAAGAAGATGGTGTTCAATTTCGGTTTATGGAAACAACGTCTCTAAAACGACCCTGAACACATTTGCAGAGAAAAACAATAATTGATTAAAAAGTATCAAATAATTCGATTGTTGCCAACTGTTAGATAGTTGAAAACTATTCGAATGAAACGAATGCATTTAGTACTTTTACTAATTAAGAATAAAGTTGTTTCTTTCAATTCCAAAACAGTTTTCTCGTAGATTTGTTACTAAGTTGTGCTGTACATTTCGTTAACATTTATTGTTTGTATTGTAGTGTTTCTATATGTGAACTATTTACTTTAATATAAAACAAATGTTTCAGTTAAAATAAGGCAGTAGTTGTTTTACATCTCAGCACAGCTTATTTATTATTTTTTTAAAAGAAGTTACCAAAGAAAGCATAGGCCGTAGTCCACGGCTTTGGCGTTAACATTAATTATAATACAAATCAATCATCCTACACAGTTTTATGGAGCAATTTAATAAATACTTGAAAGGAGTGGTTTTAATTTGGCTTTGCAAATTATTTCACAAATTGCGTTAATAAATATTATACAATTATAATCACTACTCACAAATCTATTGTTTAATAACAATTGCGCCAATTATTGTAGCAGTATTAAACAGCTTGTCAATTATATAACAGCGAGTCTGTTATTGACACAGCATGCAGCGTTTGATAATATACTGTTAAAAGAAGGGATAGATCGATGACAACCACCCTCAGCAAGTAAAATTACGTTGTTAACATATACTTAGGTCGTTACGAGGGCTCCGTTAATCTTATCTAAAATCAACAAAGTAATTAAGTAACTTTATATATAATAACCATAATTACTTGAAAAGTACACATTTCATATGATACGAGCAAGCTGGTGCGAGTTTACCCCCTGTAACTTGATACTATCCCATAGAATTCCAGACGTGTCCCTTTAAACATAATGCAGAAAAGGGTGCACAATTTTATTGTTCCGTCGCGTAAGTACTTTTACAGTCTTTTACTGCAAAGGTCACTTAAGACCAATTTATTTCGCTATTAAAGCTGTTTGTTTTGATATTACATCCGAAGTGGGTGTTAAAATTAAGTGTGAAGCGTTGCGCGCGACAATTAAAAAGTAAGCCCTTGTGTTCAGTTTTGCAATAACATTTTGCTTCAGAAATATGAAAACGTCTTGCTTACATAGGTAAAATTGCAGCGCGTTAATTGTGTTTATACACTTGTAACCGGTCTTATCGAAAATCGAATCTCATAACGTGACCCACTTCGGAGGGAGCAGTCTTTCAAAGATAACTAACTCAACGTGAGCCTTCAGACAGAAAATATTGATACTATCAAGAATGGCGCGTTTTGTTTCAGCTTGTGAAAACACTTTGGTTTATGGATACTTGTATGGCGCTATGGGACAATATAATGTATATGTTTATGTATATTGACAAGGATCTTCAATTCTGGCGTATATGAAGGTTTTATGCGAACATATGTCTTTGTTTAAGGTCAAAGATGCTGGTACTTTAAAACTTTTTCATACTTTTTGAATCTGATGTCTATTGCAGTGGTAGAAAGAGTTATGAAACTTTTACATTTATATCTCCCCCGCATTATAATTATTTTTTGATGGCAACTTTTCATATAAATTTTTGGAAAATTCTCAAACTTGGACACATAGAGATTACTCTATTAGAAAATTGTTAATTCAGGAAATACTTGTATTTTTCTAGAATATAAAAAGATGTAAACAATAAATACAGTAGACCAACAGTAAAAAGCGATTCAAAAATTAGACTCTTGAATATTTGTTGCTAATTTAATTGTTGCATTGGTATGCTATAATCCCCAAACACAAATTTAAAAAAATGGTATTAATATATATTAAATTCGTAACTGTCGCACCATAACACGACAACGAGTTCGAAACAGTTTTATTTACTACTTCGAGCAAGTGTTACAATTCAATTTTTAGCTAATTACACTCCTGGTAGTTAGGTGACCCGTTGTATATCGTTTCTATACCTGTTCATGTATGGTCTATGGAAGTATACAATATATTATCAATATTATTATTATTATGTGAAATTAACGTGTTTTTCTTTAACAATCGATAAATTTTCATTACAAAGAAATTCTCTATTTCATCAAAATTTTTGTGGTAGTTTCTGGGATTGCCATGCGTCACGTAAATACACACGTGTAATCTTCTTTCAAATAAAACTGTTTTGAGTTTTTAGAGATCAAAAACACGCATTGCCTTCCAAATTGATTGTTTTTACGGCTACAAGTGGAAAATAAAAAATTCATTTTTCTTAATAATTCTCAAGTAGAAAATTATTTTAGATATAATCTATAAAAGCATCTGAATAACATCCCTACAAAATATTTTTATGGACATCTACAAAGGATGTCCTATGGACATATATTAGAGATGTCCATAGTTCAAACGGACTACGTATGGACGTCCATACAGTGTCCTCGGGACCTAAAATAAATGTCGTATAGACATCCACAACCTCCATATAATGCGTTTGGTCATCCTTGTGAAATATAAAATATTAATGTGTAAATTAAATAATTAATAACTTCAACAAATATTTGATTATTTTAACTTGACACCTTCAACGTGTTTACACATCATCATTAAATGTAAAACTAATATTAAGCAGTTGCTAATGCTACATGAACAATATAACTTCACGACTTGATCTTAGTTACCTATGTCTGCAGATAAATTAATGCTAAAACGTACAACAATGGGGAATTTAGAAGATCAATTTGCTCATTCATTAAAGATATAGTCTTTACATGTTGTGAATTACAAATGCTTCCATCTACATTCTAAATACAGTCCGCTCTACCCGCCTTAAGTATTAGTGGTGAGGGGCCCTCACTACGAAAACCCACGTATTTATGCGTTAGATATTGAAAATTACATTACAAGCGATTTTGGCTTATTAATTTGTAAAACAAAATCCGAGTTATTTTTGTTTATCGTGTAAGAATGATGTTACGCTCACGTTTTCAAATAAAAAGAGTGGGAATTAATAAACAGAGACTAAATTTCACCCAAATTTTGAGAGCTTAAGTTACAATACAATTAAACGCGCTAGGCTGCTGCGTTTACACTATCGGCTCGCATTTTATAATAACTAGCTGTAGGCGTTACGGTTTCTTTTGGAATCTTTAAGAAAAAGCAAGACTGGTTAATATGTAAAATTAAGCAATTGCTATATAATTCATAAAACTGGGTCTTCGATCTGTGGCCGCTACACTACCAACTTCCTTAGCTTATTTATTAATTAAAAAAAAAAGGGAAGCGTAGCCCACGGGTTCGGCTAGTTATGTATGATTTACGTTTATCAAAAAAACAGTTGTATGTGTTCTTTGCACTTAATATCACAATTTCTAGGTGTCTGGCCTATATAAACCGAATTACAATGCGAACAATTTAATTTGTAAACGCCTGGTTGTAGTAAATTATTTGTTTTTTCTTTAGCATTAGGCAAAGTATTTAAAATGTTTTTTGTTGTCTGAAAAATTTCTATACATATATTTGTTTTGTTTATAATTTTAGATATACAATCAAAACGTATTTAGTTAAATCTCTTTTCTGTTATTCGTAAACCAAGACCTAAAATATAAATATTAATTGTTTTACAGCGTTTTAACAATACATACTTATCTGGCAAAGTTTAATTAAAAATGAGTCGAAAAAATTCACAGACACCACCCGAGAGGAGAACAAAAACGTAACAGGGATAAAAAATATATATTTTTATTGCATTTGTATTATGTGAAGTACAATAGCTGGACGATTTCAATGGCTCTCCACAAATTGAAATAGACTGTATAAGAGTTGTTCGAGAAATGTATAAAATGTATTTTATCGAGTGCGGTTAGAAACCTGTCAAATGCACGTCAAACGATATCATCATTGTCAATACGAATCCCTAGCGAAACGCGCGCTACTCGCCCAACAATGTATCTCGCACCCCTAAGGGCTTGCCATTCGAGTCCAAAACGTGTTAAATAGCTACGAACACTTTGGTCAAATTAGAAATTCAAATTGTTAGAAATATAGCATATAAGCACACATCGGGTGTTAATGAAAGCTGGCGCATCACCATTGTTTCATTTTATTTATTGTAAGATAAACAAATGAAATTTCAGTATTTTTTATAGATTTTTTTACAAACAAACAACTTTCAATTTTGATTTCTTTTTTATTTTTTTGGAACATCCTGTATATTTTTGCATATTCATAGTAAAGAGTCAGTTTACGCCAATTAACTGAAGTTTTGACATTTCAAAAAATATTATTTGTAATTTTTGTTTACTCTAAAAGAGGCCCACTCAAATAGATTGTAATCAAGATACATAGGTCAAAAAGAATAAAATTTTCAACTTAGGATGTGAAATAACCGTTTCAAATTTGCGAAGGGTTATTTTTCAAAAAAATTTAATGTTTTTAAACTGAAGGGTGGTGGTACACGCGCTTTTCTAAGTAAAGACTTTTTCAAGGATTTGAATTATACCCCATAACGATTTTACCTTCCTCGCATGCAAAAGTATTGCTATAGCGGAAGGTATTGTGATCATCATGTAGGATTTAGAACAAATGCGATCATTTAGCGAAGTTGTTTTCGCTTTGGGCTTACTGGCGTACGAGTTATGCCTAAAAGAAAGGTACGTTAATAGCAAACATTTTCAACCTAAACATTTTGACCGATAAGCAGGTTTTAGGGCCTTGGAAAACCGATAAGCAGACGCTGCAGATGTGTCTGTCTGTGTGTTTGTATATACTTTACAGTTCAGACGCTTTCACACAGAAAAACCAAATTTGACTCAAAGATTGATAATTCTTATAAAATGACACCGCTAGAAAACGAGGTTGGTCCGCCAAAAGAAAAGAAGGGAGAAAAGGGGTCTACGTCAGAATGGACGCGCTCAATAGTCGTTTACCTAAACAGTTTAAATTGAGTGATTGCAAAAATCAGGCAGAGAAGTATAAGACACAAAAAAACGATTTTGAGATTTTAATAAAAAAACATTGGTTGCAACTACGAAGCAAAAAAAAATTCAAAGGTGACTTGAAATTTGCAAATGAATTAATGCAAAATGTCAAACGTCATTTCAAGCAAAAAAAATTCGATTTTGAATAAATTTTGAGCAGTCGTAGATAAAACTTTGTATGTCACACGTGGGATAATGCATTATTATGGCACTAGTTTGATTACACTTCCAAACTTGTGTTATAATAACGCTTCTATCCCACTAGTAACATAAATAACTATAAAATTTGTCAAAATAGTCAAGTTTTTTTAAAATATTTTAATGATTTTTAAAGTTTCTTCTTTAAAATTTCCATAAATTTTCATAATTTTCAAAAATTTACGAATGCCATTGCATTGGCGTAGTTACGCCACTGTGCGCGCATTTAGTGCCTGTCTTACATCTCGTAACAGCTTATTTATTATATTATTGTATTTAAAGAATTATCCCCAAAAAACAAATAAAAGCCCACGGTTTCATCTAAATGTAGTAGTATTTAAGAAGTGTTTAAAAAGCCTCTGAAGCTCTTTAACGATATAAACTTATTTTCAACTTACTTACCTATAGTCAATAAATAATATTTGTGTAGTCAGGTAAAGCTAACTAAATTTTAATGTAGCTCAAATGTCTTACACAAGCATCTAATTTGATTAATATGCCAAGCAAAATATTACATGCTCATACTATCCAACACATGTTTTTCTTAGAGCTTTCGGTACCTCTGTTAAATTCAAAGACGTATACGTAAATGTTGGTTTAGGTCCTTTCTATATTTAAACTTTGGAATGGAGTACACGATCTACTCTCGGTGGGGTTTTAGACTTCTTGAATAAACTCAATTTACAATTTGTGGACCTTTGTTTTATGCACACCATTTTTTTGGCTTTGAAAGCTTCGTGCACGTCTGCTCTTTTGCTTTTCCAGGCATTCTTGTTAACTGATATTGTTTCAAGTTTAGGGAAAATTAACTATACTACGGTTAAACTCTATTGGAGTAGGTCATCCGTAAATTGAGCGATGTGGTTCGCAATTTGCATATTTAGGAGGTTATTAAGACATAGCAATAATAGCAGTGATCACAGGATACATCCCCAAGGTATGACTCCTATTATACTGCCCGCATTCACGTTTGACCGGAATAGTTCCACCTTAACTAGATATGGTTTATAGTTTGGTTTATAGACCATTCGAAAATGTATTTCATGTATTATTTATCACATTAAATTTAAAAAAATATATTCATGTAGGAGTATTAATAATTTAAGTAAAATAGAGTAATAAACTTTAGATGTTGAAATACGTAGCATTAAAAAAAACAGACGTTAACGCTAGATTTCTATAGGATATTTAGATCAAACGGAAACTTCTTTCACGCGAAGTTCAATAACCGACGTGGTTAGTGAAATCCACTGAGCAGATGCATTTGTTAATGCAGAATTTTTTTGGGAAAAAAGTGCGGAGTCACTATAACAAAAAAAGTCTGCTTCCGGAGGCTTGCATTATTACCCACATGTTTATTGCAACGTTTTTTGGTATTTTACTGTGTAAAATCTTTTCTTAAAGTTTGTACAAACCATTTACGCATCTTGTACACCACAGGATATCCATCAAATGTCCATATTTGGTACATTTTATGTCTGTATGTCCATGAACATGAATGACCTTTTTATTTAATCTTGAACATCCGATGGATGTTCTTAAGATGTCCTTTTATGTTCTACGTCAGCGTTTTCAGCCATAACTTGCATACTCATTACCGCTGGTATTTCGAGACTTACTTGCTTGAATTATGTTTTGTGGTGTTGGCAAGCCTTCCATCTTCAGGGTTTTAAAATATATCCGATCCAGCAATGTCCACTAAATGTCTAGTATTATCGCGCTACAGGTCATATTATGGACAACCTAAGGATGTCCAGAGTCGTACCCCTAATATAAACAACTTTTCATTGAGAAAACACCACGTAGGTGTTTATTTTTGGTGGTTTACCTGAACAGTTTAATTGAGTAATCACCCAATGGTATATAGCAAGTAAAAAATTCGATTTTGTGATGTCAATGGATAAACATTGGTTGCAACTAGAAAACTCAAAATATCATAAAACCGGGCGACTGCATCAAAAAATGGAGTAGACGGTATGTCAAAATAGACGCGCTTTGAAAAGAACCTTAGATTCGTATTCTACACATGTCGAATGGCCGACCTGCGCAAGACCGATCATCCTACCACCCTCCAGTATTCCCCCACCAACCATTTTTTGACTATTACCAAAGTATGAAATCGATTTTAAAATTTTTTGTACCAACTTAAAATTCTGTAAATTTACAAAGCTTTTAATAATTACATAAATTATTTTTTTTAAATAAGAACATTTTTAAAATTTCCAAACAATTTCGAGATTCTAAAACAGTTCAAAATTTGGAAATTGAAAGTTTTGACCATTTTAATATTTTTCTTAATTTTAAACAAAATGTATGAAAATTATTGAAAACTGAACATTTATAATTTTTTTTCGATCGCAATTACTGTTTTCTAACCGAATCTTGCTAGGCTGGCTCGGCTGAACTGTGTTAAACGTTTTAATAAGTTTTGCAATTTGATTGTGAGTTTGCTACAATTGCATTTGTATATATATAAAAAATTGAAAAATTATATTTACATATTTTGTTTAACTAAATTTATTATAACCAAATTTATTAATAATTAGCATTAATGTTAAATTAATACCCGCCCTTTGAGAGTGCCGCCCGGTCCAACTGTTTCACCGGCCCTGTTCTAAAGTCGGCCCTGGCAGTAACTCCAGCGGCTCCTTTTTTAAATTCCATAAATTGAATTGTATTGGTGAAGGAACAATTATAATATTTATAGGTGAATATAAGCCAAAAACAAAGTCTAATTATAACAAAATTAAGGTAAAATCACACAGTGACAAGGCCGTAACCAAATAAAAGTCCGTGATTTTAGTTCCGAAACGTCAAAAAATTTCATTAAAATTGAATATAGGCGTACTCAAATCCAATAAGTTATACGCGAAGCATGTTGATCGATTTTGCAAGGTTAATACAACTACAACTGCAATATTTGAGATACATCGTTTCGTTCAATGTTACTTTATTATTGAGCTAAGCCAGAGAGGTTCTGCACTGTATCTTAAGATGGAGGAAGAAATGTTATTAGATAAAGAATTTTATGAATATGTCATTTTATTCTATTTATTAAAATGACATATTCTTAAATTGCGTAGTACTTTTACAACTAGTGACATTCTATGCTTATAAACCCTGTTTTATTTTATTTTACTATTACACAAGCATCAATTGCAGATGATCAAATAAATAATACGTAACTAAACGATCTCGCATAAGGTCAAACATATCATAGTCGTGTTTCTGCAATAATCACGCAGGTAATTCGTTTAAAATTACACAAAATCTAAAACTGTATATTTGCAATAATTACGCGGAAATTTACTATTAACTTATTGCCTCATACTTTCAATACTGACTAAATAGCGATTTATGCAAGGAATATGTTTTGAAACGAACTGAAACGTATAGGTACACGAATTATTCTACAACTAGATCTCCTGGGACAATATTATAACAAATTGAAATGAACTGTACCTACCCATTTTGAAATAGTATAATGCGCCTTTGTAATCGTGTAGATCTCACGACTTGACAATATGTCACTTAAGTACCTGTCAGCAAACGATTACCCTCAATAGAATATTTATGCACCCAAACAAAGCCGTTACAAGGGCCGTATAACTTTCATTATAGCCTTTAGTTTTCAATTTAAAAATCACTCAGTCATGTAATTACACATTTGATGTCTTAAATTGGACGTAATCTAGTGTAATTTATCAAGTAACGTCACGAGCTTTTGTATGTCGGGCAGGTATTCGAGCACAAAAACGCGAAAGCTGCCATGAGCTTGGAAAAAGGGATACGGGGAGAGTCCTAAAGTGTGAATTATACATTCATAACGGTTTCCATTCTGAATTCATACACAAAAATTGCAATAGGGAAGAATTTTTCAGGAATATTCTAAATATGTTTTTGTAAGGAAATGCGACACGTTTTCATACAATATTCATTTTTAGTTTGCCTCATCTGGAGGATGCGTTTGATGTAAGGACTCTTCAGGTCTAACGCGGTTCCTAATCTAATGAATATGTAATGAAGCTCAAGATGCCGCGTAGGTCACACTAAAAATGTTAATGCAATTATCAAGAAAATAGTTCGAAGCTGCACCCAGTGACATTTCATTCGTACATGAAAAAAAGAAATTGAAATTTAAATAAAACTTGTACAAGAAGTTTAATGTTAAGTCGAAGCGACGTAATGATCATTAACTGGTCTCTAACTATTTCGCGTTCAATGTTTCCTCTTTTTCAAATGTAATACGGGGGCAGTGTAATAAACAATTTTTGTGCGAACTTAAAAATCAAATTTTTAGACAGTAGTTTTTGTTTGCCTCTACCTTTTAATACAACTTATGGCGCTGTGTTTAAGCAAAATTTCATGACTCCCGTCCTACTTCCTTACCCGGGCTCAGCGCACGTAGCGCTATTCACCTATCTAACATGCGCCACCCCTAAAAGACATGCAACCCAACATACACGCCATGCACGTTACAGAAGCTGAAAGTTAACGTAGACCTGGCTGACAATTTCAAGAAAATATATTCAAGTCGTTGCAAGTGTTTAAATAAGCTAACTGTTTTAAAAATGGTCGTGAGACTATTTGTGACACTCCAGGAAATTAAAGAACAACCACAACAAGAGTAGTTTCTGCTGTCATTGGACGTGTTGAGGCTATGGCCATTGTAAATTCCCGAACAACTTTTTTTACCTACTTATATAAATAGCAAAAATATAATAAAACCTGTACCTTTTGACTCAGGCTGTATAAGGTTAGGTATTCCATGTCGCTTGCACGATAATATACAATATAAATATTAAATAGACTGGAATTTTAAATCAAAGCCACAACAAAATGGTATAACACAATTTTCCTAAAATCTCTGCTTTAATTTATTTTTGAATTTGAAGCGGAAGGCTGGTTTAAACCCTTTGATTCAGCCCAGGCGTTACATGACGGCAGCTGCTGGCTGGTCCGCAATACCAAGCATTTTAATGAAGGGACGCCGTCAACACCACTCCTATCACAAAGTTTTTATCGCTTAATGTGACATAAAAAATCGAGTTAATTTATTGTGCCAGTTTAATACCTCCTCATCAGTTAGGAAGGTCGTACATCACCAGGACGTGCTTGCGGAATTGCGGTATTAAATTAGGATCTACTCTGTTTAAGCACTGGTCCATTTCCGTAGACTATATTTCAATTTTTTATTGTCGTGCCAACTTAATGTTAAATGGTATCGAAACAAAGAGATAAAAACGTGCAAGCTCAGTTAAATATAACACCTAATTTATATTATTGCCGCATAGCACTAAAGGCATTTTTTTTTACGAAATAAGTATTAACAACGCAAACATTTACTAACAAGAATCGACTGGGACGTCGATGACATACAATAGCTTTCATCCAGAATAAGTAGAATTGTTTTGAGTTTCTTTGCATATCTGAAGTTTTTGCCACGATTTAGTTTTTAAAAATAATTATATCTTGGAATTGCTATTTTCTGTAAAGGGTTGTTTCAGACTTTTTATGTTTATGTTTTTATGGTTAGGAGTGCGTTCTCACTTAAAGGATAGCAAGCGTTTTTAATCACTAATTTCTGTAATAAGGGGTGCGATACGTATTAGCAATCACACCGCATTTATCAAAATCTAAACAACTGCTATTATACCTAATTTTGACTTATTAAACACAAATAAGTAAAAAACTTTTAAAAATACTTTAATTTTTTTTAAGTATAAGAAAGTCTATGCAAAGTACTTTTCTCATGTTTTACTTTCCCATGCTTTCAGTATAGCGAAGTATATTAATTTCATACAAATTTTATAATCTGAGATTTTGACGGAAATACATGTTTTGCGCCACTAGTCTGTCAATGGGTGGGTGTGCGCTCCATATCTTCTAAACGGGTGGTTCGATTTCAATGAGCTTTAGAATTTATGAGAATGTATCAAAAATTCACCGACAAAATAAGGTTTTATAAATAACTAGCGAAACCCGTGGGCTATGCCCCACCTGTTTTTAAATAGAAAGCTGCTTAAGTTAATAGTGTGGCGGGTCGTAGTCCTAGTTTTATGAATATTATATAGAGATTGCTTTAATTTTATATAAATCGATTTTGTCAAATTTGTTCGCCAAACGTGGTAGGGTGGTTAAAACTTAACCCCTCTTAAATATTGCTGCACCTAAAACTTAAGTACTGAATCTTATTCTACTATTATAAAATAAAACTTCAAGCCTTTCTTCATAAATTTAATATATAGATCGTGCTATATGTACATTTCGATTACGATGTAATCATCTACAGTAGCAAATGCTTCTTCTACTATTGCTCATGAGCAACTTAACTTAAAAACAAAAATTGTTTATTCGTTTTCCGTTTATTTAAAAACATTTACGTTTTTCACAACTTCATAGAAGGCGTCAAAGAGAAATTATTAGACTGGGATACAAATTTGAAACAATTTCACAGTTTTTATTTGTATACAAATTCTCTTACATGATAACATTGTGTTTATCTACGGCTATTTACGCTTGGCTTGCATAATCTGAGCTGCAATCGTATTCCAATCGAGTTAAGACAGGTCAAAGGAATCCGGATTTAGTATATAGAAACAATTACAGCAATCGCTGTATAATTCATAAAACTAGCATTCGCGGTCCGCTACACTACCTACTGAATTAGCTTTTTATTATTATAAAACAGACACAAAACATCATGGTGCGTAGCCCACGGGTTTTGCTAGTCTTTATATTAACCACTACTGAAAACCAGATCTTTACCCGCTGCTACTTCTTATCACCTCTTATTAATAAACCCCGGAGGAGTAGACGTAGATGGGTGGAGCGTAGCCCACGGGTCCAGTTATTCTAGTGTAATTATATAGAAATCTAGTTTTGCAATGACGTACAATAATCATTTGGTAATTGTTAAAGATATTATTCTCACGGCCGGTCGTTTTGTTAATATACACTCATCAGTGACCGAGTAATTTAAAAAAAAAAGTATCTTCATTGTTACGCCAGAACCATGTATTATCGTGTGTCAATATATTTATCAGCCATGATGTATTGTCAGCATTAACTTTGCTGTAATAGTTAGCAACTCAGCTGATACTCACTTACATATTATTTGGCTAAGAAGTATTTTAGAAATGGAGTTTAATTTCTGCCTTTTCATAATTGAGCTACTTTTTTGTTACAATTCAGTAAGTATTTCTATTAAACACATTTTTGCTTTTGTTATTGCTATCAAAAGACTTAATATCATTTTGTAGATTTATGGGCGCAGTACTGTATGGGTGAAAAAGTTTGAAAATTGTGATCCAAATGCGACTAATTATGAAGCTATGGTCTATTTTAAATTTAAAGCTATTAACCAAACACAATATGCCGATGGAACTTTTATCATAAAGACTCCCTATGATAATACTTTGAGAGTTAGTACATATAAGTATTATAAATATTGTTTTTCTGTATTACGGTAAATTTATCAACCACTCGCTTTTGGTGAATACATTAGTACACAGGGTGATTCATAACCTATGTAATATACTTTCAGGGTGGATATAAAAATTTGAAAACAATAAAAAAGTTCTGACATAAATCCGGAAACAATTTGTTGCAGAGTTACATCCTCCTGAAGAACATTCGCAGTAGTTGTACTACATTTTTTAAATTCTTATTTGGCGTACTATTTCTACTAATTTTACATTCCTCACTATACACTATACCGTAAGCGGGACCTTCCTATCGATTTTTTGTTATTGTAAAAATTTTTGAAAATATGACTTAAAAATTGGTATGAACATGTTTAATATCAATATCAACGTGCACAAGAGACTTATTGGACGATAGCTACTTGGATTCGTTTCCTCTTTTCCGGGTTTTAAGAAGATTATTATTTGTGCGTGTTTCCATGTTTTTTGAAAATTAAAAACAAAATTGTTAACAAAGTTACGACTTTTGTAGTGCAAGGTTCAATTAGAATGTTGAAAATGTGGCCGTTTCCGGAAGCTTTACTATTTGGCAGTTGGTCTATACATCTTCATAAAATTGTTTCGTGTAGTACTTTTAAACCCCGTGACCATTCCGAGTCTAGGCTTGAATCAATGAAGCAGCTGGCCAAGTAAACAACACGTAACTAAACGAGCTCGCATAAGGTCAAACATATAGTCAAACAATAATCACATAGCAGCAACAACTTGATATTTACAGAAATTTTGCGGGAATTTATTATTAATTTCTTGCCTCATACTTCCACTACTAAATACTAGACTAAAAATTCGGACACTGGCTTATTATATTTTGCATTAATTGTGCCATATTGTACCAGAAACGTTTAAAACATAGACATTACAATAAATATTATATGCTGCTACATAATAATAGCACCGCATTTAATCCTGTAGCCATCTAGCGGCTGATTTTAGTAGTTTAAAAAATCGTAAAGGTTTTATTTCCCTAATTATTTTGGTTTAGCATTACATAATACTTTCTTAAAATATACGTACAGCCAAAACTAACTAAAATTTCAAACTCAATGGGTTGTATTCATGCAGACACCGTCACTCTACGTCTTTTTCAGTTCAATGCCAGCATAGAGATGTTTACTGGAATAAAGTACGTTTACTTGTTTTCTATACATGATGGAAAAGCATGCGATGCGCTACATAAGTACTTTGGTGAATTTATGTATGACGTAGAACGAAAGGGAGGTTTGATACCAGGATTGTGCCCCTTACCAGTGGTATATATTTTTTTGATTGTTATTTATTTTTTAAGTTATTGTACTCTTGCATACACTATAAAAATGATGTTTTCAAAGTTATTTCTCGCTTTTCTGTTGAAAGAGTTAAAACATTATTTTTTATTTTGAAATGAGAATTTAGCCTTTTACCCTCTCATAACTTCTTTATATTTACAATAAAAACAAGTGAATTACTAAGTGAAATTTAAATAACATTGTTTTATAAAAAAAAAGGGAGATTTAATTTCAACCGCGACGCGTTTCATTCTTATTAGAACTCTTCAGGCGGCCACAATCCTAGCCATAGTCAAAATTTAAAAATTCAGCAGCAATACATTATTTTAATTAGTATATTGCAGCATGAACAACCGAGTCCAAATTTAATAAAAAATTTAGATCACTGGTTATCTTAGTTGTAACAAAAACTTATTAATTGTCACCATCACGTATCCATGGATACTTTTAATAGATACGTGAATTTTTCCCTTCGTCACTTTACGAAGCACAGCTAGAGGCAGGTATAAAAATTTCGGAAGTTGAGATTTTTACTCTACTTCTACAAAAACGCACTCGCAAAATAAGCTCTGATTCGTATTCTACGCATGTCGACTAACCAATCTTCGCAAGCGCTTCAGTTCCCCCACTATCAATTCTTTTTTCTCAACAATTTACAAATTTTGACTTCTAAATCGGTATTGAAAAAAAAAACTATCAAAAGAAATCAATTTTAGATGTTAATTACATGGTTTGCAATTATAAATTTTAAAACGAAATCCGATTGAAAATTTTAGGGTAAATTCAACGTTTTTTTCCGAACTTTCTAGCTTTAAAATAGCGGCTGCTACAAATTTTCGAAAAATTTACAAAATCTTCAAAAAAATATTGCACAAAAACTGGCCATAAGATTTTTTTTTAATTTTCTAAAGTTATAGAGCTATGGAATAGTACAACATAGTTCGTATCCCAGCTCGTAAACTTTATTCTGGCGTCTTGTTTGAATTTTTGAAGATTTGAGTTTTAACGCCTATTTACTCAAAAACGAGTATCCAGTTCGGAATAAAATTTATTATGAAAAATGCTCAAAAAGTACATAATGTTACAAGCTACTAGAATTTTTGGAACTAAAAAAATTGTGAAATGAAAATAATATCAAAGTTGCGATTTTTTCAAAAACACGTTTTTTTTAAAAAGTTTCTAGACTTATAGACCTATAGATAAGCTACTATTTTAGTTTGTAACAATGTTTCTTTATACGTACAATTATTGCATTTAAATTTTTTTCTTCTTACTTGATATTGCTAACATTACATGTTTTTAGGGTAGATACCAGTGGCATAACTTACGTATCGACTATGAAAGAGTTACCACTCTTGCCAATTTTCCCTTTGGAAGTTTACGTATCACAAATACTCTGAACAAAAGGAATAATAATATTTACTTTTGTTATATAATGGAGTTCGAACATCGTGTTTTCTAACACTTGTTTAAACTCTTTCTTTATACTTACATGGACCTACTTCTGCTTGATGTACAGGACGATTTAAAAAAAGTAAATTTGAAAATTCAAAATAAACAATATTTTACTTGATAATTTTCATAATTCTTTAAACTTAAATCTGGAAATAACGCCCAAAGCAACGCCAATTTACTAAAATTAGGCTTAAACCACAGATGAAGAAAAGTTTTCCAGCGAATGCTTTTAAAGACAATATTTAGAAAAATTGCTAGGCAAAAGAATAAACTCTCTAAAAGAATGGTCTTTAGAATTTTAGTTTCAATTGAAAACACAGAAAATTAAATAGATACGTATGTATTCGTTTTTGTATACCCTTTAAGTCTGTATGTACTGCAATGTTGCAACACTACCTAAGTTTTGGAACACTGTAAATAAATAAATACATACAGTTATTATCATTAATAATAAAAATGATCACTCTTTATACTTTAGTCTTTTACTTTCTTGCAGTTTTTTTAATGCAACTTAGGTTAACAATGTCAGTAATTGCACATACATATATGTACCAATAAACGAACGAAGTTCATCCAACAAACACACGGAATAAGAGAGAAGTATGTCCTACTACAGTTGCAGGTAGAAGGGGTGTGCATAAATTTAAACTCTTGATAGATTACAGTGAGTACAAGGAAATTCAGTACTTTTTTCAAAACTCGTACAAAGGTAAGAAGACCGATTTGCCACTGTTAACATTTATACCAAAAAATGTTTTAAATAAAATGTTATTCCGGAAATTGTTATCAACAGGCCGAACCATTTAAGTGTCGCCTCACTATTATTTTCTGAACTATAGAAAAATCTAATTTCTTTCTTAACAAAATTTGTTGATAAATAACTGCTGTATAATCTTAAATTATTACCAGTTATTCTGAGTATTTAGTTATGCCTGCACAACGCATTATTTGTTATTTTAAATGGAACACCCTTAAAGATTGGTAATTGTAACAGAAAGACATTGCAAGAAAATGAGGTTGGTCCGCCAAAGAACAGAAAGGGCAGAAAAGGAGTGTTCTATGTTGAAATAGACTCGGTCGAAAAAAAAACCTTAAGTTTGTATTATACGCATGTCGAATAGTCGATCTGCGCAAACGAGATCTTTCTATCACCCCCTCCCCCATTACCCTGCCATCGATTTTTTGTTTATTTAAAAATTCAGATTTTGGCCTTCAAAATCGGTATGAGCATGTTAAATTAAATGACAATAAAAACAATCTTTCAGTGAGAAACCACATCTGGGAATAATAAGTCAAATCATTTTTACTCTTTTGTCCCTCTAGGTTTGTTTATGTCTTAGATACTTTATCAAATTTGCGACTGTCTATATTTTAAAATTATTACAGCATTATTTACGCAGAGATTTGAATATTTCCCTGGGAAATTCAGCAAATTAGAGAATTACCCACCTATGCAGAATCAGGGATTTACCCAAATAATTTACCGTAGTTTATGAGGTAAATTACCATTTATTTTGTTATGGTAACTTAGGAGGTAAGTTACCCGCAGTATTTACGCGGTAAGTTTCTCTCAGTTATTCAAAAATAAGAGAAATACCGTATACTGCAGAACCAAGGGTGTAAAATAGTAATTTACTAAATTAATTAGCGTATTTTATATGGTAAATTACCATTTTCTTATTACCGTAAATTACGAGATAAGTTATCCGCGCTGTTTACGCGGTAATTTCTCCTCAGATATTCAGCAAATTTTAAATTACTCATTCATGCAAACACGGGATGTAAAATGATACCGAATTAATGCCCGCATTTTATATAGTAAGTTACGAAAATTACCTTTTTTTATTACCGTAAATTACGAGATAAATAATTATTCGCGGTGTTTACGATGCTATTTATTAATTTTTCCAAGATATTAAGCGAAGTGGAAAATTATGCACATATGCAGAACCAGGGAAGTAAAAAGATAAATTACCAAATTAATTACCGTATTTTATAGGATAAACTACCATCTTTTTTGTTGTAGTAAATTACGACGTAAATTATTCGCGGTTATTTACGCGGTAATTTATTAGTTTTCTCCCAGATATTTATAAATTAGAGAATTACCCATTACTGCAGGACCAAGGGTGTAAAATAATAATTTACTAAAATTAACCACCATCTTGCATATGGTAAATTACCATTTTCTTATTACCGTAAATTACGAACTAAATTACTCGTGCTATTTACGCGGTAATTTATTAATTTCCCCTCAGATATTCAGCAATTGTCAGAATTACTTATTTATGCAAACACGAGATGTAAAATGGTAACATACCGAATTAATGACCGCGTTTTATATAGTAAGATACGAAAATTACCATTTTTTATCGTAAATTATGAGAATAATAATTATCCGCGGCATTTACGCTGAGATACATTAATTTCTCCAAGATATTCAGCGAATTTAAAAATTATTCACATATGCAGAACCAGGGATGTAAACAGATAAATTACCGAATTAATTACAGTATTTTATAGGATAAACTACCATCTTTTTTGTTGCCGTAAATTACAACCTAAATTACACGCGGTATTTACACGGTAATTCTTTAATTTCCCCCCAGATATTCAGCGGACTGGAAAATTACGTAATTATGCAGTACTAGGAATGTAAAATGGTAATTTAAAGATAAATAGTAAAAAAATGTACAATAATTTTCCTTAGTGATAAATATTACCGTAAATTACGGGATTATTTTAAATTACTTGTAATTTATCATAGATTTTAAATGGCGATCCTTCGTGAATTACGAATTTTACATAATGATGCGGTAAAGTGAAATATGCACACGGTTGCGCTTGTAATTTTACATATATTAAAATATATAATTTTTTTATTCTTTAAATTATTTTAACTAACTTAAGAAGTAGAATTACTTCTACGTATTTTACATCAATAAAGGTTCTCACTTTACGTAATAATTGTAAGAATATAGTATTTATAGTTGCATGGCAAACTGCTAGAAACCTTTATTTCGAATACTACCAATACTGCCGATATGTTGTCGAAATGTAAAACAAACTAGTTAATCGCTACGGAAAGACCACGGAATTATATTATCGTAACGTACAAAGTAAGCTCAATTGGATTATAAAATGCCTACTGTGATACAGACAGTGTTACTCAACTTCTAGCAGCCTCAAGGGAGTAAACTCCGCAACACCGTGCGAGTTTCTAGATTTCAAATTCGTTCACAATAATTTTATTCAAATTCACAATATTAAAATGTTTATTCAGTTGTCTTGTTCGAATCTCCTAGCAAAAACCTATCGTATTTGATTATAAGAAAATTTAGAAGCTCATGCATATTTCAGTTTGTATTTTGCATGTAGTTCATAAGGCTAGGACAAAAATTGATAGCAACACTGACAATCGATTTTAATCGATTATTTTACAATCTATTATTGATTTTTAATTAACGCGAGAAATTTTTTAACCAATGTATAAAAATGGATTTTTACAGTTAGAATCGATTCTTCACATTTTAATTAGGACTGGAACAAAAATCGATAGCTAAATTGACAATCGAGTTGAAAGTTGAAAATTCGGCATTACAGCAGTAGACGTAGCA
This sequence comes from Ctenicera cuprea, assembly GCA_958336395.1. Taxonomy (NCBI): domain Eukaryota; kingdom Metazoa; phylum Arthropoda; class Insecta; order Coleoptera; family Elateridae; genus Ctenicera; species Ctenicera cuprea. Next base: position 2,901,965 of record OY284490.1, read on the forward strand.
AAATGGCAGGCTGCTAATCTATATACTAATTACAGATCCCTTCCAGCTGTATCATCTATTACTGCCGCCGGATTCTTACTGCTAGAAGCCGCATCTATATGCATCAACTATGTAAGGTGCATATTCGCATGTACCGCTATGCTGTCGACCAGTACAGTTTCCGACGCCATCGGCAGTAGCAAAATTGTTTTAGGCGCTACAGTCGGATGATTCGGGCGCGAAGCGACCTCCTTCGGTACATTTGCAATCCAATTTTCATGTCGGACGCATCGCATAAGCAGCCTTAAAACTAGATTTAATATTTCCAATCCCGGTGAAATATTATAAGGATAAAATTTAAAAATGCATGTCTTTATCAGATACAGGAATTGAATGATCCGTTGAAATTTTTCTTATAACCAAGTGTCGAAATCGAATTTTATCAGCGATTGTTTTTTAAAATTGATTATTAAGATCGATTTATAGAAGCAATTTGTAAAATCGCATATTATGATGGATTTATTAGTAGATAACGATGTTTAAATTCGATTATTGAAATCGATTATTAAATGTTTTCGATTATTCAAATAGAATCGAGTTTTACAAATTTAAAATGTATTTAGATATTTCTAACAATTTTGTTGTTGGATTTCGAGAGTAGCATCTTGGAAAAGGAAGATTGTAGTTTGCTGGTAAGCTGATGTGATGTTTTTTTTTCAATTATAAGAAGCGTGTATGTAAAAAAGCACAATTTTTCCAGTGTTTCATACGCATTAAGGGAACCTTCTGGTCCTTCATATCATTATGATAATTATGAAAAACCAACTTCTATAATGACCTTGACATAGCATACACTGACTTCCCTCACATAGGTAGTAGAAGTAAGAATCGAATAGAGTCCGAAACAAAAGATAGTAGCATAATTTACTTTTTAGTCGACCTTAACAAAAAATTGAATTTTTAGTACTCAAATGCGGCCAAAAAGTAACCGTTTTTTGGCCGCTTTCATTATTATCCGTTTATGGGTGGCGCCATCTGTCGATAATTTTCCACCTTACATCATGATACCGACATTATCGACAATGTCATAATATCTCTAAATAAAACAGAGTAAACAAGCTGTCAATCTTGCTGTAAACTGTAATAAGTACGTGTTGGTAGTCAAATTTTCTAATAATTATTGTCTATAAATTATATCAATAAATCATAAATAAAAGTCTAACAAATTTGTAATAAAATATAAACGTTTCTGAAGGAGTCACAAATTATTATTATTATTTCATTATTCGTATGAACAATTTGTGTGCTTTTTGATGTTGCTGCAGCAGTAAATTTATCTTGATTATTTTAAGTAAAAATCTAACAAATTTGTAGAAAAATATAAACGTTTCGGAAGGAGTCACAAATATGTACAATTGTTCAGTTGTTATAAATAATTATATCAATAAAACATAAATAAAAATCTAACAAATTTGTAAATTTTATAATGAAGGTCGCCTAAAAAATATTGTGTGCACCACCGCCAAAAAGTGTTATTTCGTCCTCGTCTGCTTTCTGGCCTCGGCTTCGCCTCGGCCATTAAACTCAGACACGGCCGAAAAAGATCCACTTTTTGGCCTTGGTACACAAATAACTATTAGCAGAAGAAACATTATGACATGTTTGCTCTGCAGAGTTTGTTTTGGTAATAAAATGAGCCGCCGGGAACTGATTGCGTTCCAATAATAATAGCCAACAGTGTAAACCCAATTTTCTTATTTGCAACAAAAACTGTACTGGTCTGACACATACTAGTACATACGAATATGCGCCTTATGTAATATGCGCGTAATAATAGAATAATAATAAAAGCTTCTAATAGCGGCTACACGTCGAGATAGGTGGCAAACAAATTAAGATATATAGATATGTCGTCAACCTTTAAATTTTAGGTAATTCAAAAATCATTCCAAATAGGCGCATAATTGATTTAGCAGTGACATACAACAATACGTCACTAATTTCTGAGCCTTTAACATCGAACGAGTTTGAAAACATTATTTTGAAGGTCATTTTGTAAAAATACAGTAATCAGTAGCCGAGTGATCCGGAAAATGTGCTTTTTATTGTAATTCTGGGAAAATACAACAGGATTTCCATAATTTGATATTACCTTGCTATTTCTTTGCCATAACTCTAGCCACATCATTTAATAACTGTACCCATATACCATTTGGTGGTGATCAAGTATTTCAGCAATGGAGTTTTATTTCTGGATTTTAATATTTCTACTACTTTTGTGGAGAAATTTGGTAAGTAACTTCGTTAATTTTTTGATAATACCCTTCTTCTTGTTATTGATTCGAAAATACCTGTTAAAATCCGAAATTTTGCTTCTGAAACGAAACACAATGTACTGTTTCCTCGATCATGTTTGAAAAAACTATACATTTTCCAGGTTTATGGGCGGAGTAGTGTATGGGTGAAGAAAATTGAAAATTGTGATCCAAATTCGAATTATGATGGGATGATCAATTTTACATTCAAAACTATTGACCACACACAATACATGGATGGAACCTTTATCGCAAAGAGTGCCTTGGATAATACACTGAGAGTTAATATAGTTTAGTATTATAAAACATTGCCTTTCTATATAGGGTGTAAACTTTTACTCTGCTTACCATTGGGATCTCGGAAATGGTACGAGATAGATGGTCCGTTAAATAAGGAAAAGTTGCCTATTTAAGGGCCTTGTTATTGCCATATTTTTTCTTCTTTTCTTCTTTTGCTAGTAGCGCTTTTATTTATAAACATTAACAATTCATTTTTGTAGTGGTAGTGCAACACATATCAATAAATTGAATGGTATAATCAATATTTTTCTATAGCCCCCCATATTTGAGAGGCGATGGTCTACTTTTTTTTTATGCCCGCTATATAAATTTTTTATTCTATTTTCAACGATGTACAACAATCTTGTAAAAAAACTGGTGCTGAGAATTAAAATAATTAACAAACATTTTCCTTAAGTATATAAAATGGTGGAGTGGCGGTAGCTCAGAGGTTGGGCGCTCAGCCTCTAACGCTAAAGATTTAGGGTTCGATTCCCCGCCGAAGCCATGCAGCAATAAAAATCAATGCCGCAACCCGCCACTAACATTCACCAATCCAGTGTAGGCAGCCGTAGGGTCTTAATGCCTGAAACCTTCTCTGATATTTGGTCGTTCGGATTCGACGTTAAACGTAGGTCTCCCGTACTCCACCTCAGCGCTAAGGAGAGTATATGGCAGAGTGCCGGAGCCCAGCAGTGGGACGTAAAGAAACTACACATATTCATTCAAAAGGAAATAAACATTTTCGAAACCAAATGTACACACTTAGTGTAATTGTAACATTTAGTAGCAAAAGGCAATTAGATGTCGATACGTTTACGAAACTATGCTCAATTAGAGTACTACAAACTTCAAACATGTTTTGCTATTTTTTCGAAACCAGCAAACGAAACGTAAGAAATTATGTATAGATCCAAACAGTATCGGAACATAACGCTAACAACGGTGTCTATTGCAAAAATGATAGCAGACACATTAACTTGGAAACGTTTGCCAAAATGTTCCCGAAAATGATATTTGGGACAATTTTTGTTTTTAAATAACGCCATACTTTTGATGTTGTAAATCGACAGCATTTTTTCTTTTTTTTTTTCAGTCATATAGAACTATAATATTTATTTTTAAATAGTGATAACCTCACATAACACTTTATATGTAATATATTCTTTGACGTTTTCGCGGTTTCTCAAACTGTCAATGTTACAATTCACTTTCGGCTTAGACCGCCTCGTCATTTGGGTATTATACACAGCATAATCAGATAAGGATCGGCCTGTAGATTTGTCCGCCTTTACAAGGGAGGCAGAGCCCACGAACAACTATGGCTCAAACTTTTAGAGCAAATGCTTGGAAAAGCAGACAGGCTATAGGTCGGTTCTTACCTGATTATGCTGGGTGTAGCCCTTGACAAGGCGATCTAAGCAGAAAGTAAATTGTAATATTGACTTTATATGTAGTTATGGTTACTTCGGTTGATTTATTCCATTGTTTTCCAGTCCAATGGTACCTTAGAGATGTTTACTGGAATAAATTACGTTTATTTGCTATCTGTAAATGAAAGAAAGTCATGCGATGAGTTACATAAGTACTTTGGTGAATTTATGTATGATTTAGAACGAAAGGGAGGTTTGATACCAGGAATGTGCCCCATACCAGAGGTATACATTTTATTATCTGGTTACTAAACAAGTAACTAATTTTATTAGTTATTAAACAATTTCGTAATTTCAAAAATTATCAGAATATTCGAAATATTTTCAAAAATTTGAATGAACGCGAGGAAGGTCTTGTGGCGGATGCTAGACACTTTTTAACGCTTATAGTTAGAAGAAACACGTATAAATGGTAAAAGAAATTACAATTTGGATTATATTAACGCTTGAAAATTGCTTTTTTCTTTCTGTGCACGACATACTTTGATCCTAACCAAATTACAACGTGGTTTCAAAACATGTCAAATGCAAAGAAAATTTTAGAAATTTAAAGCATACGTATTGTATATTTAAACATTTAAATTAAATTCAATTTGTTCTAAAAAAACACGGATTTGTCTTAAAACTTAAAATTTGCTATGCGGGTTTTATTATTCTTTTAACAGGTACATTTATATTTTTTTTCTTACTTGCTAATATTACTTATGTTTATAGGGTAGGTACCAGTGGCATAAGTTTCGTATGAACTATGAAAAAATCACCACTCTTGCCAATTTTCCCTTTGGACATTTACGTATCACGAATATTAAGTACAAAAGGAATAATGATGTTTACATGTGTTATCAAATGGAATTCGAACACCGTATGTTGTAATACTTGTTTAAATTCTTCCTTTATGATTATTTGGACCTAAATCTATTGCACCGTGATATACAAAGTGATTGTGAATAAATTAAATTTGAGACACAAAAAACAATTATATTTGCTTGATAATTTTCATAAGTTTGCCTATAAATATAATATAAATATGGAACCGGCGTTCAAAGTAACGCTAATTTTGCCAAAATTGGGCTAGAAAAATGAATGAACGAATTATTTCCGAATAAAAATATAAAAGTTCAAAAATACAAATTCTCGCGGGAACATTTTTTCAAATTTTTGTTTCAACTTCAAACAATAGAAAATATTATAAAAATTACAAATATTTTTTTTTCTTATTTTGTATGCATTGTAATTGCACGAACCTAATTTTTGGAAAACTGCAAATAAATGTTTGTTGATAAATAAAATTATAATTTTTAATTCAAAACAGTTTTATAATTTCTTGTTACCTTTCCTTGCTGTTTTTTTTTACCCCAAACTAGGATCAAAAGATGGCTAATCAAACAAACATGAATAAAAAACGCATTGGTAATATCATTTTTTCCAAACTTTATCCATAAGTGAAAAAAAAATATATGGCAATTATCACTGTTTGAGAACCGCCGACACTGCTATGACTTAAAACATGCAACAAATACAGGTTTAATCAAATTAATCATACAGTATATTAATAATATTGTATTATACTTTTGTTTAAATACAGGGTGTATTTTCCACCACGCTTTAGCACGAAAACAGTCTTCTGTAGTAAGCAATATTCGTTGCGGTACTGTAACATAATCTACGATACCTCATTACCGAAAGAGATGTGCTGTTTCAACTAACATACTGTAATGAGGCATTATTTATTTTGGATTTATTTAACTGAAATGTAGTTTATTTGTAAATGAATTTTACCGCAGCATTTAATTTGATTTAAATAATCTATGAGTTATTTTATTGCAATGTATTTTACCGGGGCGTGCAATTCAATTTTACGCGTGATTTCAAAGCGGCCGCCGCGCCGTTAAGTAAAGCGAAATCCCCCGGGCATAAAATAAGTTCAACATTTAGATTTAGAGTAATTTTTAAATATATCAGTCCCCCACTATGCACGTTCTCTACTAAAGCAGATTTTATATCGCAGCAAGCATAGTTTAGTTCAACAGTTCATTTTCTCAACTACAAGTGTCAACTCCAGGTCGACAGTGAAACACCAATACAACCAGCCGAGGGAAACGATTCTGGAAGGTATACTGAGTTAGTAATACTTGAACCATGGTGATTTACAAAAGTGTAAACATTTTACTGTTACTAGATGTCATTAAATGATTGTGTTCTAGTAAGTGTTTAGTGTAATTGGATTTATGTGGGTGTTTGTATTTGTAACAACGCACGTGTTCTTTATACCTAATATCAAAATTTCTAATTGTCTGGCCTATATAAACCGAATTACAATGCGAACAATTTAATTTGTAAATGCCTGATTTTAGTAAATAGTTTTATATTATTTAAATATTAAATATTATTTAAGGAAACTTACTATAAATTATATTTTAATTAAATATTAGCAAGTGACTGCAGCTAGTGTTAAAAACAAATGTAAAATAGAATTTTACTTATAATAAAAGTACTATAAACTTAAAAACTAAGTTTTTTATATGTTTTCTGAACCTCCAGTCAACAACTCAATACATTTTTTTTGTCATGCTACAGTTCGGGTTTTTCACAAAACCAGAGAAAATTTTTTACTCTAAAAATACCACAGAGCATAATAGAAATAGTAATTAAATGTTAACGTACTGCAGCTTTTAAACTTGTACTCCTCTAGATATCTGTATAGAATCCAACAAAGCCAACCTTTTTTTACAAGAATATTAAGTACGCAAACAAGCAAACGGCTTTGTGAAATTTTTGAAGTTTGTAGTACAAAAACCTCAACGCTGTTGTTGACGCCTCCTTTATTAAGAATAAGTTTTAATTGCTTTTGTTAGTTCTGTATGACTTATTCAGTTTTTTTTTAAATTCGAGCAATTCAATTTATATTTAACTAAAATAAAATTATGAAAAACAGTTCATTTGGACTTGACTATAATTTAACAATAAATAATTATTTGTTAATAAGTTGAGCTTTACCTCGTTGAAGTTAGTAAAGACTCTGTTAATTTAAGAGAATGAAAATTGTGTTTGTATGTCACGTACTGTCAAATGTTTTAATGCGTTGTTATGTATTAATGTGGGTTAATCTTTCTTGATAAAGGTGCAAATTAGCACCGAAACGTTGAAGTTAGTGTATTGTTTTTGATAGTAATTTAACTTATTTAATTACTTTTACAAGCCAAGACTTTTGATTCTTAAAATAATCAATAATTTCTTCAACAGGTATTTATTTATTTCAGCCTTTTGTGTATTTCAACCTGTTTACACGACATTATTAAAACTAAACCATTGGGGTTGCTATGGAAATGGAACAATAGTACTTGACAATCTTGGTTATCTATTGCTGCAGATGACTTGATTTATATTCCAAAATTTAAAATAATTGCGGATTTAGGACATTAATTTGCTTAAACATTAAAGGCACAGTTTTTAAATGTTTGAGAATTTTCAAATGCTTTTAGTACATGAAATTTATGTTTATCATCACAAAAGTGTAAGAAAGTTATGGTGTTATTAGATGTCGTTAAATGATTTGTGTTCTAATAAGTGTGTAGCGTAATGGGATTACTGTGGGTGTTTGTGACTGTAATAACGTATGTGTTCCTTAAACCTAATATCAAAATTTTCTATCGTCTAGCTGATACAAACCAAATTACAATGGGGGCACTTTAATTTGTAAATGCATAATTTTAGTAAATTATATGATTTTTCTTAAGCATTAGACAAAGTGTTTAAAATATTTTTAATTGTTTTAACAGTTGCTTTCCATTTATTTGTTAAACGAATAAACAAATTGATCTATTACATTTTGCCATTATTAGAAATATTAGAATACAAATCAAGTCATTTTCAGTCATACACAACCAAAATCAAATCATCAAGTTCCATTGCTCGTATATTAAATATAAATTTTTTTTACAATTTATAGTTTTTAAAATTTCCTGCTATTTTCAAATAGTTTTGAAATTTTCAAAAATATTTCAAATTTTTATTACTACAATATACAGAGTGCACCGATACTCGCAGACACGGACCGCGGGGCGGTATTGTACCATAAACACTGAACAAAAACTTCCTCTACGATTTTTGATTTGACCAATATTTTTGGAGTTATTAAAGTTTTTAAAAATCTGAAAATAATCCAAAAATGAACTTTCAAACTTAAATTTAAGTGTTTGACTACGTACTGAAAACAAATCCATAATACATTGCAACAACAAAAGACGACAATTGACAGGAAAAGTTACAAATGTTGTTTAAAGTGCATAAAAAGCTCAAATTTACGTGTTTAATTAAGCAGTGGCACGCTATTGGCTGTTGGAAACAGCACGCCATTATTTATTTGTTTAATAGTTTGTCATTTGTTTAAATCTAGTTCCTAATTTTGAAATCGGTCCAAAGTGCGAAAAAAATGATGGCGTATAAACTTACCGCTCGTTCTGCTTGTTTATTAGAAGCCATTAACATTAGCATATCATAATACCCTTGGTTCGCATAATTCGCGGTCATTCTGTCGCAGTTTAGAACTAAATTCAAACAAATGACAAACTATGTAACAAATAAATAATGACGTGCTGTTTTCAACAGCCAATAGCGTGCCACTGCTTAATTGAACACGTAAATTAGAGTTTTTCAGACACTTTAAACAACATTTGTAACTTTTCCTGTCAATCATTGTTTTGAACTATCTCCTGTTGTTGTAATGTGTTATGCATTTGTTTTCAGTACTTGGTCAAACACTTAAATTAGCTTAAAAAAGCTTCTAGTTGGTAGTATTAAAATAAAAAGGTTTTACAGTTACTTCAAAGTGTTTTCAAAAAATTTTCTTGCTAATTTAATAAGCTTTGTGGCTCGCTCTCCATAATAATAAAATTATAGGTAAAAGAAAAGGAAAACGGAAAGAACTTCGTTTGTGATACTTTATATCCATTAAAGATTTCTGAAGTACCTAATTAGATAACTTTATTAAGAAAACCGGGTGAATCTCGGCTGAAGCCAGTAATCAACTTAGCACGGCTTCATTAAAACCTCTTGTTCGGCAACTGACAGCAACCGCAAGTTAGATTACCGTTATTATCGTATGAGTATATGTAAATTTCGACCCTTAATGGCTACCTGTGTCGAATTAGACACATAAATAAATCAATCTCGTGCCCTCGAAACAATTCCAGATAACAGCACTACTTTTGTAGACGCAATTAAAACGAACATATCTCACAATTATCCTTCGATTGTTTTCTGTAGCAAAACACCTCCGATAATTACCATGAAGGAAGTAAATCACGGGGCAAAAAATATTAGGCGTGCAATGTGCGGCATGTCTGTGTCCCCGGACCCTTTAGACGTGAAGTGGAAGTAGTACACCAACGAGCTCACGAGTGGTTGTAAACACGAGCCTCATTTGCATTTCATCGCAGTTGGATGAGGGAAAAAACTCGAGCTTTTTAATAGACTACGTTTATTTAATTGCATGCTTTAAATCTGTGTTCAGTTTTTTTAAATAACACAACAAGATAGTGACCTGAAATTAACATTTAGTTTGAAGATGCCCGTTCAATTATGTTTCGGGAAAAAGAATGAATATTCAGGCAGTGGGGTACGAATTCCCCAATCTTGTATAATTGTTAATGTTTTGTTAGAATTAGAAGAAGACGTAACTAGAACATAGCTCATACAAAAGGGGTCAAGTTGTTTGGCGTTATATTTTGAGTACGGGTGGGCATGGTTGAGCGCATACAAATATAGCCCAGTGTAGTAAAAGCAATAAAATTGAGAGTAAAAAAAATTTAAATCGATATTTATCAGCTTCTACAGTACGTTGCTTCTCAGAGGTAACTAGAAATTTTTATTTCGAAGTTAGCAATAACTAGGCGCTGACGCGTTCCTTGAGGCTTTCTCGAACTGTCAATATTACAATTTACTTTCGGCTTAGACCGCGTCGTCATTTGGGAACTAGACCCAGCATAATCAGGTAAGGACCAACCTGTAGCTTGTCTGCCTTTACAAGCATTTGCTCTAAAAGTTTGAGCCATATTTGTCCTTGTTACATCTAAAAGTTGAAAAACATCCATCATAATAAAAATGGGCGAAACAGGTCGTTGGTGCTTTTTACGTTTTAAATATTCTCGCGTCAAAAAGTGATGGAAATTTACATCTAATCTAGCAGGTACAAGCCCGCTGCAGACGTTGGTTACTTACGGGCTGCGCGCACTCCTACGACGCGACGTGAAAGGCGCTAAGATATTTAATGCGCTCACGAAAATAGTTATAACAGCTTCATTTATACAGTTATCAAAAATTTGCAAAAAATGAAAAATATTTATTTTAATTAGAGCTAATTGATAGGCATAGTTAAAACAAGTTGTTGATATTAAAAAATATCGTTTTCTTTCCTTAATTTTCAAAATAGTTGAAAATTCTCAATTCTAATAAAATACTTCAAATAGTCTATCGAACTGATAAAAGTTTACAATGGACGGCGTTTGCGTTTAGGAATAAAAACTTATTCATTTTCAAAATTTTCTAGAGAGCGTCAGAGTAAAATTTGGGAAATTATTAGACAACAAATTTTTTAGTTCATTGCAAGCTCTATCGGCGCAGAAAGTTAAAGAAAAATGGTGTACGCAGTTTTTGAGGAAATTTTTTTTGAAAATGACCAAAACTTTGAACCGTTACTATATTTACAATTTCCATTTTTTTATAAATATCACTTCATTATCCTTATTTTTTTAACCATTTTCTTGGGTTTCTTGAAACCCAAAACGCGTATTTCCGTTAAAATCTGAAATTCGAAAATTTTACATGAAATCATAACTTTCTTTACTTTAGTACAAGTATGGGAAACTAAAAAGCATCCAATTGTTTTAGAATTTTGAACTGCTTCACTTTTGGAGCTCTCATAATCTATTTATCGGGGTGGATTAATCTTTATTTCTTCTCTCTACTTTATAGCTTTCTGTGTAATTTCGCTGTATTGTATCGTGGTTATCCGCACAAGACTGCTTGATCGGCTTATGCCTGTTAGCTGTTGCTACAAACTAACGTTTTGCAAGACGTTGCAGCTTGCACCTTCAGAGTGATCAGAGCACTGAATTCAAAATCGGGATGTGGAGGTATTTAAACCCCTTTGAGCCAGTCGGACAGAACGGCGGAGCTCTGGTTGTGGCAGTCACTGTTGGGCGCAGACAGTGGAGCGTGACTATGAGATCGATGATGCGTACGAGTCCTTAGAGGATGAATTACTGGAGTACAAGCTTTACTGTGTATAAAACCATCCATTCTCTTTATGTTGTTAGGCTGTTTCTCAATTTCAATTGCTTCACGTATGGTACGAGGGAAGTAATGGGGTACTCTGGCGAGTACTCGAGCATTCTCAAAAATGTATCTTATGCCCAGTCAAACCAGTATGTTCAGCAACCGCAGATTTTGTGATGCATCTGTGTTTGCAACCACTTTTGTGCTATCGCAATCTTAACTCAATGAAACGACCAGTTTGTCCGATGTAGTTTGAACCACAAGAGCAAGGGATGTTGTAGATCTCAGCCGAGTTTAAACTTGATATTTGGTCTTTTGCGGATCTGACACCGTTTCCCAGAGTTTCATTAGTCCGAAAGACGTCTTTATGCTCTACCTTCTAAGAACATGCTTTATCTTATCAGTAATGCCCTTACTGTAAAGTAGAAAAGCTAAGCTTTAGATACTATTGTAGATTGAGTTTAGGTGTTCTAGAAATTGTTCTAGTATTTGGAGTCCGTGAGACCAAATGACGAAAGTATCGCCTACATATCTGAACCAGGATTTACGTTTAAGATCAACTGCTTCCAAAGCTTTGGTTTCAAAGTCTTTCATATATATGTTGGCAGTCAACTTGACCCACTTTATTTTGACCATGCGTTAGTTGAAGCAATATTAATTTCGAAACCCATTCTCATACCATAGGTGCAAAATCCGTTGATTAGAACGTGTAAGTAATAATGTACCTACACTAATCAGTGTACATATGCACATGTAGTACCCACAAACAATCTACTCCATCGCGGATGCTGCGGTTTATGAATATGTAACACCTGCTTTAGGTAGACGGGTACACAAACAACAAATTAAACGCTTGAAAGTTATATTATGTGCCTCATAATAATTACGTTGGGCTTCTGGATATATCGTGTAAACAAATATGACCAATTTATGAAAACGTGGTTACTAGGAGAAAAGCTCTGTTTCCATTCCAAATTTACTTTATAACGTGTCATGAGTTAAAAAACTACATTTTATTTAAAAGCGCGTCTAATACATAATTACACGCAACAAAGTTCTACAAAAAAGCCTTAAAAAAGTATGCCGATGAAAATTTCTTGGAGGAAAGCCTCTTAAACAACTACCAAAAAAGCTCTGAGAGTGTAAGCCTCCAAAAGAAAGAACAGACAAAAGAAAGAAAACTTCTTGAAAAAACAACTTATGAGCGCAACTTTTTGCGTAATGATATAAAAACTTATAATGTGTAAAGATAGTGCTTGAAATAGCTGGAAAATAATTTGGAAGTTATGTAATTAAACGCTTGAAATTTATATTATGTGCCTTATAATGATTACGTTGGGCTTCTGGAATTAGTTTCGATTATTGTATTTCTTTTCTACAAAAACAAAGAATTCAATTTAAATATTAACATTCGAAAAATTAATAACATTTGTGTATGAAAATAAATCAGAAATTGATGAAATTTCCCTGAAATCCAATTTGACGGAAAAATTCATATTCTTGGTAATTGTACTAGGGCTATTAACTGAACATTATTCTTATTATTATTAAATGGAAGTCTTCGGACACTAACAGCGAGATGTGCTTATACTGCTTCTAAAATTTTCGGTTTGGCATCTAAAATTCAACGGGTTCGTGACCTTCCTCGATGTTGCACTTCCGATTTAAGGAAGCCATGGTCACGAAAATGTTGAACCGCATTTTTTAAGCTTCTCGCATTGGGTATTAAGCGACTAACTTAACCTTAAGCTCTGGAAGTATTTCCGACTATTTCATTGTTCAAAAGCAACAACACACGCTTTGTTGCTTTTTAATCCGAAGTTTTGCGTATCCGAAACTTTTTTGATTATTAACTATAATTAAATAATAATAATAAAAATAAATAAATAGAAAAGTGGTTCAGTCTAGTGAGTTCTATTACAGGTTAAAATATCTGCACGTATTTCAATAACACACTTGTACAGGGTGTTATTAAAACATGTGCAAAAATCCATAACACGAGATTTAGACTCAGCGTTAGTTTATTTGTAACTCTCGGAAGCTCGTAAGTTTCCTCTTCCTGTCGCCACTTTATAAAGAAAGGGTTCTCACATAAATGCTTAAGCTGTAGCAAACTTTATAAGTCAAAAAGTGTAGTTTTTGTTTCTCCTTAAAGTTCTCCATTTCATAAACTTATCGTTGTTTCAATTAATTATCCTGGAATAATAGAACGGGAGCGGCAAAGGCTTATTGAATTTCCTAAACCCTCTTACCTGTTAATTACTTGCTCGATGCATTATACCGGCTTTTAATGGGTATAACACATGTCGGCTGATCACTCAAACGTGATTTCAACACACAAAGCTGACGACAATGACAAACCATGACAAATCGCCGAGATCACGACACACCCGTGCGATGGATTATGATGAAACACTTGGTGGGCTTGTTCGGGTTCAGGTATGCTTCAGCTTCGCTGAACATACTTTTTTTTATATTGTATTAAGGATCATTTACATATTATCTAAGACCTCTTGTAACGATATAAATCTGAAGTTGGTTATGAAGCTGAGAAAAAGAAGCCTAGTTTCGATTAGACAGCAAAAATTTACAGATTCTATTCTAGGAGAATATTCTGTATTCGATTTAACTTAAGGAATAAAAGGTTTTTGAAAAATGGTTAGTGTAAAATAGTAAAAGTTGTAATACTAAGTTAGATTATGCAAATTTTTTAATCTAATTTTAATGTGTATATTATTCCATTTTCTAACAACAGTTGTATTCTTATAGTAGATAATTTTAGCGGTTATGCAGGGAAGGCTTGAACTTGATTGCCATACGCTGCAATGTGATTTTATAGTAACTATTGGGGCTAGGTCTTTAATGCAATAATTATCTTTGAAACATAAACCAAACTTTTTTCAAGTATAGGAAAGTCTATTTAACGTCGAATCTTTGTAGGTACTACTATTATACAACATATATAATAGTCGTTCCGTGTGTCATTATACGTGTTGTTGGTTATCCCCATTACTTCAAAGATAATTAATTATTCGGTGATTTTCATTGATCAAAGTTTTAACACGTTTAATAATCGCAGGAATAAATTTTGCTGCAGTTGAAGCACTTCTTTCTGGATTTTCATGAACAGTCTCACGGCAAAACTGTTAAAACGGTTAACCCATAAATCGTTCACTTGCTTAATAATATGCATAACACACAATTGCGTGAATCAGTAAATTTCCAATGTCACAATTCCAGTTTTAGTGTTAATTGCCCCCGTACTAAATAGTACATCGTACAAATACATTCTAGCAGATTTTATTGTTTACTGTAGCGATACACGAGCAAATTGGCAAATCTTCAATAACAAATTCTTAAAAAAAGTGCCATTGATGAATAATCCATCAATCTTTAAAAGCCTTGAAAATACTAACACGTGAGCAAAGAAAGCTCAAAAGTCAATGAAGCAGAAAGGACCTACCTATAAATGAATTTAAGCGTTTACATGAATGGGCCCAAAATTACCCGTAAATTCTTGTACATTGCGTATTTGTGCTTTTCTTAAGTCTCTTCTTGCTGAAGAGCCGCTTTTATGAATGAAGTGGTACAATGCAAAAATCATTTACTCAAGTGGAAAAAATAACAATGACCTATTTTGTATTCTTACGCCTCGCAAAAGAAGTCGCTTTTAGTATTGTCACTAAACACGTTGTTAACATGTTGTTGGGTTATACTTTGTTAGTGCGGTTCGACCGTAAATTTGGTCAGTAGAGATTGGTGCAGTGCCTGCCGTGCAGAAAATGTCCCTCATATCAAATTGGTTTGTCCTCAAAAAATAAAAAAATTCGAAATAAAATTATTTAACTTTCAGTTGTTGCAAAGATAACGCTTTACAATCCAGTAGTTACATACAGGGTGAGTCATTTAAGTGTCGCCCCCTACTATTTCCTATAAACTATTCAGAACATCAAATTTTTTTCTGAATAAAAGTTATCTGAGGTCTAATGAAATTATAATTTTCTGAACTGCTATGTGACTCATCTGTAATTTTCTTAAATTTTAATAAAGTATTTTTTAGGCAGTTAATTAGGAAATATTTAATAGATAATATATAACTTTCATACTCTTGCGTTACCAAAATATATCAATAAGTTGAGTATTATAGCCATTACAGTATGCCATTTCTTACAGTAATTAAACAAAAAAAATTATAAATTAGCCATGAAAAAATGTATGCAAATAGTTCATCTAATACAACTAAATATGCTTCTATTTTATATTTCGAGAATAAAATTTAAAAATAAATGTATGTTGAAGTTATTAATTATGCTTTTATTTATATTAATATGAACCTCAACAAAGTTTGAACTTACTAATACCCTGTATACAGTAGCGCTGTGCATTTGTATCTAGTGTTCGAATAATATACCGAGTAATTCGATATATCAATTCGATATTAAAATAAAAATTACTCCAACTATCGAATGAATAATTATGCGAATAAATGTATTCAAACTATCGCAAAAATAGTTATGCGAATAAAATTTACTCGAATTCTCGAATAAATATTTATTATAATAAAAATGTGTTTAAATAAGTTTATTTTATTAAATAAATTGCTATGGTTTTACTAAATTTTATTCGAATGATATTATTCGAGTAAACTCTTATTAGGATAAATGCCAAGTGAACACAAAATATATAAAAGAAATCGTTTAAAGAATTTTCGCGGAAAAATATATTATTATTTTCATGGTGTCTAACAAACAATAATTTTTAATTTTTTTCTTAGTGAAATATGTACAATAAGTTCAAAATGTAAGTTATACAATTTTAAAATATATTAAAATAGTTCAGTTTGTAGTCATCGATCATTACGTTCTCTTCACTGTCGCAATCGAGCAAGCACTAAGCAAATATACTCGAAAATGTCTTAACAGATAAAAAAATCTACAGACCCTTTTTTTTTCACTTGACGTGCTAAGAAATTGGCCGTCGCACCCCCTTTAAAAAAACCTAAAGCCGCCATATTATATTATTGAAAATGGCCACTTTAACTGATTGAGAATTAAGTATTGTTCTGTCCTGAAAATAGAATTACTGTTTTCCTCAAAAAAAAAAATTAAAAGTAGGTAGGTATATACTTGCTTTGTTGGGTGCAGTTTACAGTAAAGTTGTGCTGCTAAAAATTTCAAACAGCTAACAATGATTAAAGATTTAATAAATTGAAAAAAATATTTTACTGTAATAAAATAATTTCTACGTTGAAATTATTTTCTGAAGGAACGCGTTTCCAATACTTATTTTTCCGTATTTCGCTTAGCATACTTCTTATTGCTTTAAATCACTATTTTGCGCCTGTCTTAAATTTTTATAATGTTTAATAATTTACCTAAAGCTAAATCTTAATAGTGAATATTTAAGTCAGAATTTAGTAATTATTAACAAATACCTTTATTTAAATAAATAGATTGTTAACTTTTAAGTTATTCGCATAATTCCATATTTGTTCGTATAACTCGATTTGAATAACCCGCTTCTTATTCGAATCATCCGATAGTTATTCTCATAACTCGATAGTTATTTAAATACTTCGATAGTAGTTCGATCTTTCCAATATTTATTCTTATTATTCGATAGTTATCCGTATACCCTTAGTATATTCGTACCATTATGCCATTTTTCCATCTCAAGTCCTAAATTTCTGATGTTTATGAATAATTTACCTAAATTTTATTAGTAAGTATTGTCAGGATTTAGTAATTATACACAAATATACCTATTTAAATAAATCTATTCTAAATTTGTAAGTTACTTTAATAATTCGCAATTTATTTAGATATCCCGATTCGAATAACTCGCCTTTTACTCAAATAATTCTATAGTTATTTGATCAATTCGGTAGTTATTCAGATAATTAGACATTTATTCGAACATTCCGTATCGAATAACTCGCTTCTTACTCGAACACTTCGATAGTTTTTTTAATAACTCGATAGTTGTTTCAATACTTCGATAGTTTCTTAAATAATTTGATGTTTATTCAAATAACTCGGTTTTTATTGGAATATTGTGATAGTTATTCTAATACCTCTTTAGTTATTCGAATACTGCGACAGTTGTCCGCATAACTCAATGTTTATTCGAAATATTTCGATTCGCAAAACTCGCTTCTTATACGAAAAATTCGATAGTTATTTAAATAATTCGATATTTATTTGAATTCGCCGTTTCGAATAATTTAATATTTTATTCAAACAATTTGATAGTTATTCCAATTTCGATGTATTGAATAACATTCGATGTTTAATTTTATTTCTTTTCCAACGTTCGTGTTAAATTTCTGAATGTTTAATTTACTGAAAAGTAAATATTAATAGTAAAAATTATTATCAAAATTTAGTAGTTATTAAGATATACCCTTATTGAAACAAATTCAATTGTAAGTTATTCGAATAATTTAATACGAAAAACTCGCTTTTTATTCGATTAAATCGGTAGTTTTCTATTAACTTGATGGTCACTCGAATAATTTGATATTTATAATAGATAGTTATTCAAAGTTTGTTATATCAAATAATACTCCATATTTAATTTTATTTCTTACACTCCTATTTTTCATTTTTCTAACGTACGTCTAAAATTTCTGAATGTTTAATCATTTACTGACAATTAAATATTAACAGTGAATATTATTGTCAGAATTTAGTAACTAATAAATACCCTTATTTGAATAAATAGTTTGTTAAATTGTAAGTTGTTCAAATAATTCAGTTCGAATAATTCACTTCTTAATCAAATAATTCGTTAGTTATTCTAACACCTCGATAGCTAGTCGAATAAATCTATATTTGTATCAAATAATATTTGATTTAAAACGTTATTCGTTATTTGATACCCAGTTTGTGATATCGAACACCGCATACAGGTTGATTCAAATTGCGTGTTAACTATGGGGATCTCGCTTATTTGAAGAGATACGACGATGGTTAACATAGTTGTAAGTTGTGGAATTTTGTGCCCAATAATAATCTGAAAAGAAATTGGAGCTATCTTGCTTAGTTTCTAAATAAACTAAAACAACTGAAATTTTGGATTTTCTGTTTTCGGCTATAACTCATTTGTCATTTATATTACATATTTCTAGTTAACCCATTATTCGGACACTTTTTCATGCTGAATCTAAATTTTTAATCAGATTTGATATAACTGTTGCCATTGCTCATTTTCGACTGTCAACTTTTTTTTTCTTATAGTTGGAATTTTAAATTTTATCATATTTGAATAGAGTTTTTAATTCTGATTTCAACGATGTGTCACACTTTGCATTTTGTTTAAGTTTTGAGCATTTTATTACACAAAATAAAAGTTTCATGAGTGCCATGAAAAGACTACGTCATTTAATTTATTTTGAAAAAATTCTAGTAGGCCATGAACTAATGACAGTAAAACAAAACATTACTTTTATTTACTTTGGCCTTTAGATACATTAGGTACGCGAAAATTTCAGGAAACTTTGTTTTGATCGTAGGCAGCAGGTTAAGTTATTTTTTACAAAAACAAACGAATGACACAAGTACTAACACACATTAGAGAGTTTATTTTATACAAGCTTCTGAGCATGTTTTGCAAAGGCGTCAAGTGTTTTGAACATTTATTTAATAATTGTTTGTATTAGTGCAGTTCGAGTGTTATCTATTTATTTAACCTGTTATTCAAATTTGTTATGTTAGTTGCAAACATGAAAACTGCAAATGGAATTTTTAGTAAATTGTGTATGTTAGAAAACTTGTCATCCATTTTTTATAAAAAATAACATAACCTGCTGCCTACACTCGAAACAAAGTTTGGTGAAATTTTTGGGTACCTAATGTATCTAAAGACCAAAATAAATAAAAGTAGTGTTTTGTTTTACTTCCATCGGTTCATGGCCTACTAGAATCTTTTCAAAATAAATTAAATGACGTGGTCTTTTTATGGCACTCTGATAAAATTTTTATTTTCTGTAATAAAATACTCAAAACTTAAACAAAATGCAAAGTGTGACACATCGTTGAAATCAGAATTAAAAACTCTATTCAAATATGATAAAATTTAAAATGCCAAATAGTATCTACAATAAGATAAATAAAGAATAAGTCTAACTACAAATTTTAACATTGTGTTTGCTCTGATTGTGAAAAAACTTTTTTTTTTCGAACCCCGAAGTTTATTTCGAATAACGGTTTTCAATCGAATTTCATAATTTTGTAAATTATTTATGAAGCAAATACTATTAAGATAAGGCAGAATGGTTAATTGGCACTATTTGTCTCACTAAATACATCTACCAACATATTAGTGACATGATGTAAGTCAGCTTTTTATCAAAAGCTCGGACCCATCTCTAGGGACGACATAAATTGACAAGCGTTGATAAATTGCCCTGTATTTATGAAGAACATTTTGTCAATAGGGCTAAATCTCCGCCCATGATTTTCGAGCACACCTTTACAAAACATTTTACGGTGAATTGCGAATGCAATTCATAATATCACAACAAAGCCAAGTATTCCAAGTATTATCTCTCGTGTATTATTACCTATTACTTCTGCATAACCTCTTCGACAGACAAATATTTAATAAAATTCCCTTTCGATTGGATTTTTACAGCAACACGCATTCATTTTCATAAGAGATGAGTTAAGGGAAATTCGGAATTTTTATTGTCAATTCTTTTCTGAACAAAAACAAATTTTACACACGACGCAATGAATAAGTATTAATTAAATCTTTTTGGCGTTAAGGCCTATGTATTTTTAATAAAATGTATTTTTTTGAATTAAATATGTACCAATACAGTTTTAATAAAAAAAAACTAGAAAAGCTCTACTTTAAAATATTCAGACTTCATAATTATTTGCTACAATATTTGATGTGTCCGTGGACATCACTCCGTATTTGCATTACGCAAACAGGGATGCATTTGAATCTCTGCATCGCATCACATGAAACGCCAATCAGTTTGTGCATAGCTTGAATGGAATCCCGTATATGTTGCAGATAAAATGCACTCAATGCTTATTACAAGGTAGATATGGATCTATCGAAATCGATTTCGGCCGGTTATGTAAAGGTTTACAACACCGTTAATAATAAAATGCAATTGGCGTACAAACAGGTAAGTTCGGATTTTGTTCATGCGTGTTTGCTGCTATATACCTAGCGATTCACAAAAAATGCCATCAATGAGCAGTACTCTATTTAGAACACTAAAGTTATGACATTAGTAATAATTTTCGGCTCTAATTTTTCGCGGATTATGTACCAGCTCTCTATTTCTATACATATACAGTGTGTTTTTTACTCAGAATGTCCCAGCTAACATTTCAGTTATATTTAAAGATAAAAATAAGCTTCCAAAAAAAGTTGTGCAAATTTAACTAATAAACCAGAAAAAGAATTCAAGATTCAAGAAAACTTGCAGTTTTTCTAAAAGTATATGGTGCGGTGTATGGCCTAGTAGTATAATATAAATGTGTTAATATTTTATTTGTTTGCGGAAGAAAAAACCGTCTCGTTTTACCAGTAGCTTGGTTTGTGTAGTTCGGCTCCGTTAGACTGCATGCTTTCATCTACGGAATATCTTTCACAAGTTTTAAGAAGAGATGTGAAACAAACCTGTTGTGCGCTAAGACATTAGTGGGAATTTCACAGCTACTAAAAATTACTCATGTTGACAGAACAATTTTCAAGCTATGCGTTCGCGTTTTTTTAACTGTCAAACTGACACTCTTTGTTAATTATTTTCCTTTTTCTTTCAACAGAGAGCTTAGTATCTTTTCAGGATCGAAACGGAGCTAACCTCCAAATACGGTCCAAAACTAAACTCCCAACGCCATCTGTTTTCAGATCGATAAAACGGTCCGATAAGCTAAACCTCTAGTGGCGTAACAACCACCCCCGTAACCCCCGCACCGCGGGGGAGGGGGGGTAGTCCAAGCCTTTTAGGGGCCCAAAGCGATCATGGGCTGACAGAACCAAAAAAGAAAAAATATACTTCAAAACATACAACCATTAAAAGTCAGTAAGCTCGAAAATAAAAAAGCCTAAATAAAAGCATAAAACCCCATGTCAGCGAAATAATTAGATATTTGAATTTAAAAATAATTACTTCAGTTTCGGTTTCAATCGCGAACGTGCGTGTATATTAAAAATTTTAAATATAATAAAATTATGGTTACTAGTAAACGTAGGTATGTCTTATTTTTAATTTGCCTTAAACATAACTGGAGGTGGAGGTTTATTATAAAAGTCTGCGAGAGACTTACGGTTTGCATTACACGCTACTGTGAACCTCTATCGCCATCTGCTGCTGAATCAATAAAATGGCCCTGCACAAACATACTCGTACTACAACCAGCTTCTTCCAGAGCTGCGAAACCAATCACCTTACTCGTTCTCCAAACTCCACAGCACCTGCAGGTGTTACTAGAGCACCGCAGCCCTAGGTAGACGCTGAAAGAATGCAAGTACCAGTTCATTGAATTTATGTTTCTGATGTACGTGGCTCCCGAAATATTAAGCAAATGTGTCTTATTTTTGTTCATATATACCGTGACAGTTTCCTTTAAAATATGCTAGCTTTTGAAATCAAGTACCAAGTAGCCCTACGTGACTGTTAGCATCAACATTCACTCTAAATATTGCTAACAAAATAATAGATAAACTAAAGTGAGATGTAACATTATAGCCTGTCGTCACCACCAAAAGTTGAGACAGTTGCAGAATTAATATATAGACTAGTAGAACCCGTGGGTTACGCCCCCAGCTTTTGAAATAATAACTGAGCAAACGAAGCAGCGTAATAGGCCGAGTATTGAAGTCCAAATTTCCTAAATTTATTTGCAATTAAATTCTTGCTAAAGTCCTAAATGCGTTTGTTATTGTAACTTAAGCTCGCCATAATTGGGTCAACGAAGTGAGGTGTGAACTCGTGGCCTATTTATTGACTGTTGTCTTTACCTGTATATGTCTCAAGGAGTGTTCTATCTTTTAATCATATTGTAGGACATTTTGTTTGTTTGCATTGCACAATGTACCGGTTTGACAGGAAATATGACCCCATATTATGAACGCGTAAATATGTGGGTTCTGAAAATTACTAAAAAATTTGAAAATTTTTAATTTTGAAATTTACCTTGCTAGTGTAGTGGAAATTTACAGTGATTCATATTTGCAAAATTACGCTGTTAAACATATTCATGCTAGAATTGTAAGGGAATGTTTACATCAAGTGCTTCCGCATAAAAAAAAATAGGTGGTGTAATCCAGTGGCCAGCACCATCGCCGGACTTAAGCCCGCTAAAGTATTTGTAGTAAGTAATTCTAAAAACAAAATCCATTCATAAAAACAACATATCTAACTTCAACGAAGTAAGCAGTAGAATAATTAATGAACGTAGAATAAGAAAAAGACGCTTTAGACGTACGTGCTATTAAAAAAAAATTTATCACAAAAATCAAAATGTGTAGCTTAAATTTTGTTTGTAGATTTTTGTTGAGTACAAAAGTTTGCAAGTTTGTCCCAATTTAACGGAGTCCTCTATCTCTTCAAATAAGCGAGAATCCAACGATGTGCAGCCTCTACACGCACAAAAATCACGAACGCAGCACTTTTAATCGACAATGGTAATCTATATCCAAAAAGCAAATAAGATGTCGGTGAACACATCAAATAATATCATCCCCATTAGCACAACCCGCGTTAAGACTCTGTGGCTGTAGTCGACAACCCCCGCGGTCCTTGTTATCGGCGCGTGCCCGACATATGTTTGCTCCACTTCAGAGCCCTTTTGCGTATGTTTGGAGTTTCCCACACGCTCAAGTGCTGCGCTGCTTATAAGCAGAAGTTAGTACAACTCTGGATGAAATGAGGGATGGAAAGCGTACTAATTGTAATTGAATCAGTGCAGCGCTTGCAAAACTTTTAACGAGTAACCCCAATTTGCTGTGTTGGCTAAACGCCAGTAAACAAATTTACGGAAATTATCGAAATTTGTGCCCAGATTTGATATCATTAGGAAGTTCATCCTGTTTGCGTTGAGTTTGGAACCGTTCCATGCCTCGTTATCCTGTTGAAACAGAAAACCTTAAAATAGGTAACTAAAAACGAAATTTTTCACAAATACGTTGTGCTTCTTAAATAATTAGCGACAATTAAGCAAAAACGGCAGTATTTTTCAGGTTTTCCTAACTAAAATTTAGCAACCATACAAAACCATACAATAAAACTTATTTCAACTTCGAAATTTTTAAGTGAAAAAAAGGCTGTCGGGCAACCAACCGCCACGGGACCTTCCTCGCATCTATTGAAATTTTTGAAAATTTTTAAAATAGCTCAAAACTTTTGACGATTTTATGGAAATTTAGAATTTTCCAAATATGTAATATATTTTTTCTTCCGTTAGGTGATAGTCACTTTATTTCACCAATTTGAGTTAGGTAATGAACTCCATTATTTGACTCTGTGCAATAATACGATCATTTGGTCAAAAAGAGCGTAGGAAATCTTTATTTTTCGAACTAGTTTATAAGCGTCATGAAAATGTCAAAAGTTTATAATTTCAAATGCACTTTTGTATATATTCGAACGAAAGTCGAAAAACTATTGTATGCAATACGTAAGGAAAACCGGTGATTATAACACTCGCCTAGCGGCTCGTATTGCAGCTTTCACATTCCCATATTTTTTCATAATATTTTGAAAATTGTTGACTGCATTTCTTAAAAAGTATTCATGTTTTTGGAATAACTAAAAAGTTGCAAAATATTAAAATTTTTTGAATAGTTTGAAAACTGCGAAGAGTTTTGTAATTTTAAAAATTATAAAATGTGGAAAAATTAAAGAAATTTTGAGAATTCTGAAACTTTTGAAAAAGCTTAAAATTTTCAAATTTTTTAAAAAATCAAGAAATGAAAATTAAAAAATTTTCAAAATATTGAAAATTTAAGGACATTTGCAAAATTAAAAAAAAATAAAAAAGAATGAAAATTTTAAAAACATTTAAACGTTTTAAAAATTTAAGAAATTTTGAAAATTTTGGCGCCTTCCCAATAAAAGTTGTTTTTATTGTCATTTAACATGCTCATTGCTCATAACAATATTGAAGCCGAAAATTGTAAATTTTTGAAAAAAAAAATCGATAATAGGAGGCAGTGGGGGCTGATAGAGAAATCACATTTGCACAGACCGACCATTCGACATGTGTAGAATGCTAGCCTAAATATCCTTTCCGAGCGCATCTATAGCGAAATAGAGCACCCCCCCCCCCCCGCGCTTTAATGCAGTAGCCCGATTTTTGATACTTGATACGTCCTATAGACCTTTAATAAGTATCTGTATATAAAATACTTAATTACTTTAACAATATTATAGATTATAGACCTTTGGCTGATTTGGCCGTATTTTGCAATCACTCAATTAAACTGTTCAGGGAAACGACCAAAACGAAATCTTTCAGTGATGTTTTCTCAATGGACAGTGTTGTTCCTATTGTCATTTAACATGCTTGCTTGCTCGTATCGATTTTGAAGCCAATTTTCGTAATTTTTGAAAAAACAAAAAAATCGACGAAAAGAGGCAATGGGCGAAGGGGGGAGATCGGGAGGTAGCCTTTGCGCATATCAGCTATTTGACATGCGTTAAATACGGATTTAAGCGTTTTTTTCCAAAACTAAATTTTGTAAATTTGAGAACGAAAATTTTTTTATTGAACTCTTTAGCTTCCAAATAGCGACCGCTACAATTTTTTGCAAATCTGGACTTTAACGCCCATTTACTCAAAAAGTAGTTGTCTGATCGGGATCAGCTAACTTGTTTGAGAGTCTGTTGTGGGTAGTATACGATGAAGTAAAATTAATTTCGAAAATTCGAAATCCATCGCAAAATTCAAAAAAAAAACATTTTTCAGAAACTGTCCGAAAAAATTGATTTTTCAACTAGAGCTAATTGATAGGAATAGTTAAAATCACGTAACTTCCGGCAAACGCGTTGTTAATTTGAAAAAAGTATCGCTTTTTTCTTAATTTTTAAAATAGTTGAAAATTGTTGCTGATCGTAAAGTGATAAAAGTTCATAACGATCGATTAAATTTTTCAAAAATTCCTGGAAAGCGTCATATTTTGACACGCAAATGTAGCCGATGCAAACTTAAACCTCTCATCTATTTACCACCGATAAAATTTTGTATCGCATCAAAAATAATCGGGTTAAACCTTTCCATTGGCTGCTGAATCGAAAAGGTCGACACAGTGATAGGCCTATATTTATTATGAGTGGAATAATCAGATTTCAAAATGCTTGTATCTCGCAGAGGTAGTAATAAACATGTATATTTTACGACAACCCTGTATAACTAAATACTAAATCTACCACGCGCAGATATTTATTTAAAAATCAATAATTAACAGTTCTGCAGCTTTCCGACGTGTATTTCCATCGATAATTTTAGAATACACTTTTTAATATAACCAAAAACATACTTAACTAGTTTTGACTTTACCCTTGCCAAATGTCCGATATTATTTATTGCACAACTCTGTACTTCTGCAACCGAAAATGGAATTATCCCCAAAGTATCACACTTCGATATAAAATTTTTTCATTAAATTCCGGTCATACCTGTTACATTCATTCAATCATAAAGTCTTTTCAAATTCCTCTTGTTATATTTCAACCAAGGCTTAAAATTTTTTGGGAGAAATCTTAAGACTTTCTCCAAGGCATGTGCAGGAAGCGTAAATAACTGTTAATAAATTCGTTTTAGAATACTACTACAGAAGCGATAATTAATTTCCAGCCTAAGGATATAGAACTCCGATTAATCGCATTAAAGTCATTTTCATTATCCTGTTGTCTGTTCCACGCCAGTAATTCCCACAATTTCTGTGATTGTGGTTTGTGCTTTGCTATGTTTATAGGATCAACTAATAAGCTTGCAACAATAATGATGTGTGTATACAGGGTGAGTTATTTAAGTGACACCGTCCTACTATTTCTTAAACTATTGAGAATATTAAATTTTTTTCTTTATGACAGTTGTTTGGGACTCTATTCTAGGCCCAACTCTAAAATTTTCAACGATGTCACGTAACTGACACAGACGTTATTGATACATTTCTTAAGTAGCAATAAATATGTTTTTAGGCAGTAAGATAGAAATTGTTTCGTGGAAAAATTGTTTTGTGGGATACATATGTCCCATTAGTCTTTGTATAATAAAAACAATGCATTTATTATTGGATGGTGACTCTAGATTTCATTTTATTCTGAAATGCGCAAGTGACCAAACGGTTAGTTCAGAACTGACGGGATAATATAAGCCCAGCATAAAACACTATCGGGGCATGTATAACCGATTATAAATAATAGATATAGAAATAGATATAATTTTAAAAAGTAAACAGTTGATGTTGGTATAAGAACAATAGAACTTGGTGCCTTGATCTTAGTCATCTGTGTTTGCAGATAATTTCTCATTTTAAAACGTCAAATAATGGTGAATTTTAAAAGATCAATTTGCTTATTTATTAATGGTACAATTTTTAAATGTTTGCGAATTTTAAATGCTTAATATTTACTTATTATGCAATGTCACAGTACACTGCAACATCTATAATGTTATTGGTAAACACCTTACTAATTACTTGGTAAGCACTGAAAAATAACAACACCATAACAAAAAGTGTGTTAAATTATATAAAAAAAACAGTTACTAAATTTTCATGGGTGTTTTTTGAACCAGCGTCGTCCCGTTAGTAATAAAAGGGTATAAAAATGTCCAAAACATTACAACAAGAAAAAAATAACAAAATCGTTGTGTATGGTGTTCAACTTTCATGGTCTTACAATATAAAAATATAAATAAAATAGTAATTAATAATTTCTACAGATTTTTATTTCAGCTTTATATTTATTGCAACGCGTGTACACATCATTATTAAAGACAAGATTAAAAAAGCAAACCCCTAGTGTTGCTATAGAAACACCGATGATGGGATTTTAGTTATCTATGCCTGCAGATAACTCGATTTCTTATTCCAAAACTTACAATAATGGCGAATTGAAGAAATCAAATTTATAATTGATAAAATGACTTATTTTCTTTCTTTTCTATTCTTCCTCTATTCGAATATAAATTTTATGTGAAGTCGTTTACAACATTACAGTTGTTATACTAACAGTTTTTTTTTTCAATAATAATGATGGTAAGTGTTTGGAAGTAGGTAATATTTAAAAAAAGTGAGCATATGCAGCGTTTGAATAAAAAATTATGTATAAAAGTTACTTACGCAAGGCAAATAATCAAAAGTAATGAATATAAATGAAGTGTAGCTTTGACAAATTTACAAAATGTGTAACATTTTTTATATAGTTTAATTTTGCATACATTTGACACAAAACTAAAAAGCTGCAAATGATTACACGTCACATCCATCTTCCTCTGTTAACCTTTACACGTTTACATGTTGCTTATGACGTGTTCCATATCAAAAGTCGCCGGAACGCAGGGGACAGTTTGCATACGCAACTTCTCCCCACGTCCTTTACATATGTTCACCCCAAATAAGCACCACCCTCCGATAATAGATTAATCTACCCCAATATTGCCAATATTGCACCACTTTATTACATCATTAATTACACAAATTATCTCCCGAGGGACGTTTGATGGTTGGTTGCTTTGAGCTTAAAAGGCATTCCTGTTTGGCAACAGTTAAACCATTAATTTTACGTTTACATAAAATTTTGATAATTAGCGTTCCATTTTTTGCATAAATCAATTATTGTTGAGTATCTTTAAAAGCTACATCGAATATCAAATAACCGCTCAAAGGATTTCATTACGCCAATAAATGTAAAAAAACAGATACAATGTTTTTGAACCATTAAATTAAATTTAGATCTTTACATTACACAGCATGTCCGAAAATAAGCGTAAAAATAAAAAGATTATTTTCTGTACAAGATTGACAACCAATAAAAATACTTTATACAGTCGAAAGTTCGGTACCAATAAAACACAATAATAATAAGCTGTCACGAGTTGTTAGCGCAATTTCCTATCGATAACAGGGTGTCAATTTTAAAACGTACAATATGTTATATCTCTGGATGTAAAAGAGGTATTAAAAATTTCACGAAACTGTTTCTACTACAACATGGAGGGGAATCATCATGACTCATAAGGTAACCTTCCCCATTCAACCCCTTAGGCTCTAGCTACCCCAACAAAAATATTTCAAATGGTGACACCCACCTTGTGATAGTACCTCATTGAAAAGCTCTTAAAAAATGCTATTCAATAGTGGCAAACATTTTTGTTACAGGGTGACCAAGAAAAGACCATAGTACCCTTGAATTCCTAAAGTGATACGTCTACCGAGGAGGGGGGCACCCGGGTAGTGATAACAATATTATAGATTAAAACTTCATTCATCGCATTAATAATCGGTTAGCTCAGTACCCTGCGTGATAAGCGTCCTACCCTTTTCCGACAGGTTTTTAGGTAGGTCAAATAAGTGCACTGAAGATAATGTTGTAATACAATCAAAAAGTTAACTACTAAAGACTATGTGAAATTTCCACAAGAATACATGCTTTTCCCACAAATAACACGCGTTGATCATGCCTGCTTTTCATGTCAACGTTGCTAACATTCTGAATGCTAAATATTTAATGTGTCTCAGAGCAGCATGTTTACGAGAATGTAGCGTGGTTGTAGTGGCTGAACTCTTAAAGATCCTAATGAGTTAATATCAATTTATGTATTAAGTAATAAATTTTTTCAACAATACAAAAAGAGGTGGCTTTTTAAAATTGAAAATTGGTCAAATTAAACTATGAAAGTGGTTTTGTTCAAAAGTGATAAGAACACAATAGAACACAAAATAAAGTTTGTTACAACTTTACATGAAACTATTTTTGCGCGATCACCTGAATTCATCCTCCTACAAAACCCAAACCTCTGGAGTTTTAATTAAGACAATAAAAAAAGTTGGAACAGCTCCTAACTTGATGTTTTGCACAAATCTTGTTTATAAATAATTTAATCTTGTATTTTCAGAATGAAACAGTTTCGGATACGCTGTATATATTTAAGGTTATACAGATCTGAAAAGGTATCAAAATAACCATAATAAATTGCTTGTGCCGTAATTCTCAATAAAGTATCAAAACTATTCAAGGAACTTCATGTTACAAATGTTTTCAAATTTTATGAGCGTACAACAGACTCTTAGGATTCTCGAAAAAGCTCTCAGATTTGTTCAAAACTTCACTCTCATTAGCAGGTAAACATCAATAATTCTATGTTTTTCTAATTGTACAGACAATCGACACTCGAAACTGCGTTATGTATAAGTACTAGTAATATCCTATGACGTTCAACCATGGTACTCCAAATACAAACACATTTTGATTGACAGAAGACAACATTTCTTATCAGTAAATTCATAAAAATATCTCATTTGCAACATTATTAGCCAGCGAAAGCAAACGTTGAAATACTATCAATGTTATAAATTACTTTCGGCTTAGACCGCATCGTCATTTGCGGATTACACTCAGCATAATCAGGTAAGGACCGACCTGTAGCTTGTTTGCCTTTACAAGCATTTGAGCCCTGCCTGCGGTTCGCAAAAGACCAAATCTTCTTCTTCTTCTTCTTCTCAGCCTCCTCTAGTCCCTTCCAATCTTCTCGGTTTGCTGCTCGTCTTCTCTATGTTAGACCCGCTGTTCTTTTGAGATCGTCCGCCCATCTTTGCTGTGGTCTTCTTCGCTCTCTTTTACCCAACCATGGGCGCCATTGTTCTATTCTGGCGTTCCATCTGTTGTCCGCTTTTCTGGTGTTGTGTCCAGCGAATCTCCATTTTAGTATTGCTACGTGTTTTCTTATGTCTGTTATTTTTGTTTTTGATCTGACCCATGTGTTAGTTTTTCGGTCCCTTAGTAGCATTTGACTTTCCATTGCTCGTTGGGTTTTGCTATCTTGTCCATGTTCTTCTGGGTCAGAGTCCAGGTTTGAGCGCCATAGGTGAGGACTGGTAGAATGCACTCGTTGAATACCCTTGTTCTCAGATGTTGGGATATGTTTTTGTTTCTGAGCACATAGCTTAGTTTGCCGAATGCGGCCCATCCTAGCTTCGTCCTTCTTGTGGCCTCTGTCGTTTGGTTTTGTTTGTTTGGTTTTATAAGTTGTCCTAGGTAGATGTATTCCGATACTTGTTCTAGTGTTATGTTGTTTATTTTGATTTGTAGGATACCTTCTGTGTTCGTCATTACTTTAGTTTTCTCTTTGTTCATATTTAGCCCAACTTCTGTTGATTTTGCGTTCTTGCACCATAGCTTGGAGATCTTCTTCGTTTTCGGCTATCACTAGGATGTCGTCGGTATACCTTAGGTGATTTAAACGGGTTCCGTTGATGTTATTGCCCTTGTGCTCCCATCTTAATTTTTTGAAAATGTCTTCGACGGCTGTAATGAAGAGCCTAGGGGACATCAGATCTCCCTGGCGCACACCTCTTTTGATTGGGATCTCGTTGGTTTCCTCGGCCATTTGTATTTTTATTGTCGTGTTCTTGTTTGGGTTGCTTATTAGCCCGGCATAACGATGGTCTACTCTACTGTTCCATAGGGCTTGGTCTACTGCCCACATTTCTAGTGAGTCGAAAGCCTTTTCGTAGTCCACGAATGCCATGTATAGTGGTAGATGGTATTCTATGGCTTTCTCAAGTAAGATTTTGAGGGTTAGTAAGTGGTCATTTGTGCTGAATCCTTTGCGGAATCCAGCCTGGTGGATTGATTGATATAGTTCTAGTTCTATTGTTCTATGTAGTCAATTTCGTTTTTAGTTGTGGAGTCTGGGCTGGTCCAAGTCCACTTGCGTTGTGGTTTCTTTTTGAAGAAGGAGTTCATTGCATACAGGTTCTGGTTTTCGAGGAAGTTGTATAGGGTGTTTCCTCGTTGGTTCCTTGTGCCGTAACCGAATTGTCTTATCTTTGTTTCGCTGTTCTATATCCTAGTTTGGCGTTGAAGTCGCCAATAACTAGGTAATATTTGATTGGGTTGCTATCGATGGCGTTTCTTATTTCTTCGTAGAATGCTTCTATGTGTTCTTCGTCGTAGGCCGATGTGGGAGAATATACCTGGATTATTTTTAGTTGTTTATTGTTGTTCATTTTGAGTGTTATATATGCAACTCTGTGCGATATCTGTTGGAATAGTGTCATTTGCTCTGCTACAGATTTGTTTATTAGGAAGCCCACTCCTCCTACTTTTGTATCATCTGTGTGTGTATGGTAGAATATGTTTCCTGAGTTCAGTTTTAATAGCTTTTCTTCCTTTCTTCTGACTTCTGCTAGTCCTATTATGTGCCATTTTAAGTTGTTTATTTCTTCCTCTAACTTGTTCAATCTGTCGTTGTCTGCTAGTGTTCTGACGTTATATGTTGCGATTAGGTAAGTGGATTTTGGGTCTTGAAATTCTTTATTTGTGATGATGATGAACTTTTGCCGCTCCCCCCCAGATTCCATGGGGCTGACCAGTTTTGTGGTGTGGGATTCCGGGGTTACCGTATCCACCTAGGGACCTTTTCCGTTAGAATTGAAGTTCATCATGTTAGGGGCTACAGGGTAGCTGGCCGTAAGACGCCATGCTGGCCGGGCAGGTTGGCGGCTTGTTTATGGATATGGAAAGGATAAGCTTGATGTGGTTAGGAATACGTGGTTAGGACATGATTTACCCTGGTATTAGGAAGTGGGGTAAAACATGGCTGGCGTGGGCAAGGGCGCGTCCTTGAGTAGACCTGTCCTCTATCAGGATCATAGAGCAGTGTCTACCGCCTACCACAAAAAGACCAAATATCAACCTTAAAATCAGCCTGTTTAACTGGGCACAAGATGGACTTTGAAAACGCTCGAGTACTCACTAGAATATCTCATTACTTCTCTCGTATCATACCTAAAGCAACTGAAATTAAGAAACAACCTAAAAACATAAGCTGAAAAGATGGTCTTAGATTTAGCTTGAACTCCAGTAGTTCATCCTGTAGGGACTTGTAAGCTTCATCGATCTCACGATCAGACCAGATCCGTCTCCGCCCAACGGTGACAGCCAACCAAATTTTAACGATTTACTAATGAAATGCTATTTTACTTTTAACAACAGTCCAACCCTTTCGCTCGTATTATGTTTACAATACGAAGAAAATATTCTCAAGTCATGGCTCGAATAAAACACTCAATTTTTGGGACCACTCTGTACGTTACTCAGAAAGCAATATACATTAATTTTACTCTAGTAAAATACAAGCTAGGTACAAATAGCCGTATTGTTGGCAAGTAAACACGGAGTCGAGCGTAAAACAAAAATTAAGCTAAACTAAAAGAGGGTGAAGTTAATGCAGTGCTCCGCTAGTACCGCCAATTTTCAAATCAACGTAGTAATTACCCATTTGTTCCAGCACTTTTAATTAAGTTGAATTAAAATTCTTAACAGTTCGGATTAGAAGTAAAATTTGAGCTGTAACACTTGACCCGAGAAAATTTAAATTCCAGACTCGGAATTCCCCGATCAAATATTTACACTTCTTTTATACGTTTAAGATTAAAAGAGGAATAATTTAAATTGCCCTCTTAGCTTGTTATCATTTCGCCCCAACAAAATCTCCATAAAATTGCTCCTTATGTTAATAATTGGTTTTCCACAGTTTGCCCGGGTGCCTGATGCAGAATTTAAATCTAAGCTAATTTAATTATGGAAATTACAATGTTAAGCAATACTGCTTGCGTTCCGATTTAAATGCTGTGCAATTGAATTTAAATTCAATTTTCGCAGGTAATATAAATGTGCGAACTAGTTTCATGTTTTACTACACTCATGGCGCGTAATTCTTACGAATTTCTATTTCTGTACTATTCAACTAAAACTATTCGTGGTAGATTGAAATTTGAGGTATGTGACATTCATAATTAAAATCATTCAATTGCATAACTCTCAACTTCAATTTGAGGACAGATAAGGACGACAGCGAAACTAATTGGATTTTCCTACTGTTGAGAATTAATCCGCTTACTTGTAAAAGCACACAAATTAGAGATCAAATAATTTTCTTGCTGCACAGTCAAGTTGCAATTGGTGCCTCTAGAATTGATTCGTTCCAAACATTTGCTTTAAATATAATTAAGAAAATAATTTGCTGTGATTTCTGAAGCAAACAAATATTCAAGCTCGTAGAATTAATGCCCAGTTTTAAAAATATTGCGTTCTTCTAATTCAATGAAATGGTAATATCTAATTGCATAGAAATATCATAATGTATACAACACAATCCAAAGTTTCATACTTTAGACCATTAAACTTTGCCTTAAAAAAAAGACTCTTTCTTATAAGGAATATTTAAGCAGATTGCTGCAATTATTTCAGCATTTATGGGTATTAACGTAATACGCAACTAACCGTTGCGCAATAATTTTTAGAGAGATGTAAAACCACAAGAGATGCGACATGATGTACCTAAATACGACTTCAACCTGGTCCGAAGTAAGATTGAAAATAATTTATATTCAATAGGTTCATGTCTGTTTGGATCGGATAAAGTAAATATTTACATTAAGTTAGTTCGGATACCGAGCAACAAACTCAGTTTGATCCGCAATTTTAAAACTTATCTAACATTTTAATGTTATTTAAGAACCAAAAGTTATCCAAGAACCTGTGACGCTGTATCTATGTTGCCGTTTAGATTGTACATTGGCTTATACGTACATAGACAAAGACATATTAGAACTGGTACAACCTCGTTGAAGTTCTCGGGCGCTAGATTTTATAATACAGTTTACTCTCCGGCCGAACTTCACTGAGCGAAAGCTTTTCTTTAGTAGAATTGCACTTTGTGGTGAGGGTTTTTCCCCACTATGACTCATTTTTTTGGAAAGACTTTGCCCTAGTTTGACTTCACTTTCTGAGGAAGGTCTGCACGGTTGCCTCGTACCTATATATACATTCAGATATATTCATTCCTCTTCAGTATAGCGTAGCTGGGAGGAAAAGTCACAGATCCAAAATTTGTTATGTATTACTTGTGTCTTTTTTAATATGTTTTCAGAACGTTTGGGTATTCAAACTTCAGAATAATTTTACATTCTATAATTTTGTAACTACAAAAGTGACATTGATTATCGAAAAAATAATTTACAGGACTTTGTATCACCGATAATTACATTGTTTTGAATACCAACTTGCACATTATAAATACAGTTTGGGATTACAAGAAAAATCCGAGGGTAGGCTTGGGGAAGTCTAAGGGAAGTCCAAGGGAAGTTTGGGAAAATACAAGGAAAGGCAAGGAAGTTCAAGAAAAGTAGAGGAAGCTCAATAAAAGTAAGGGAAGCTCAAGGAAAGTCGGGGAAGTTTGAGGGAAGTTCGAGGTAAGACGGGAAAGTCCAAAAAAAGTTCGGGAAAAATCAGGGAAGTCTGAGGGAAATCCGGGGGAAGTCCTGTACTAAGGGGAAGTTGGTGTACAGATTTTAACCACCGGTTTATCTCTCAAAAATAATTATATTTGTATAAGAGTTTGAAAACGCTAAATATTGTTTTGTAGTTTAATGCTCAAAGTTTTTAATCGTACTGAAATTGATTACATCCAAATACGGGTGCAGAAATGTAAACCGATACAGTAGAAAAAACTTTTGCCATATTTGGATTTAATGACTTAAATTTAATTTAAATTTCAAACTTTAAGTTTAAAATCGCACTGAAATTAAATTATATTTGAATTTGGATTTAAATGTCTAAATAGCTGCAAAAAACACATTTATTACCATGTTTGGACTTATTGACTTGCAACTATCTATACTAAATCCGGATCCCGTCCACCTTTCTCAAGTTTTAGTGGTGAGTGGCCCCTTCTACGGGAACTCATATATTTAGACGTTCATTATATAATGCGCATATTTTTTTCTACAGTAGACCGCTACAGTTTTCGCTGCAGATAAACTAATTTGCAATTCTAATATTTATTTGTATTATTGTAACATAATTGGCTGATATCAATAGCGCCATTACAAAAACACACTCTGATAACATTAAATTGAGGCCATTAACGGCGAGAACCCAAGCTCCTTAATTTCGGGCCCGAATGCAAAAGCATTAGAAATGTATGTTGCATTTTATTAAGTTGTGCTACGAGGGACGCTAAGCTATATATTAAATACGGAAATATGTACAAGTTAAAGCAGTAGTTAAACAAACAGATATTGAACAATACATTACAAGAGTCGTTTGCTCTTACATTTGTAAAATAAATACGGGCTCCTCAGGTTTGGCTAGCTAGTCAAATAAGCTGATTTTACTTTGTTCGTTGTGTGCGAAAAAAGTTACGCCCATATTTAAAAATACATTAACAATCACAAGCTACACTTGACCCAAATATTGGGAGCTCAAGTTACAATAATAAACGCACTAGGAACAAATTCCTGCGTTTAACTAGCAGCTCGCTATTAGGCAAGAGCTAAACGTACCTGTGGGCTACGCCCTACGTTTTTTTTTTTGCAATTTTGAAAAACATAAGAACAGCAGCAGCATTCCTCTTAAGCTGAGACAGGTCTAACTGATACAAATTTAACATACAGAATTACAGCAATTTCTCAAGAATTCATAAAACTACGACTTTAATCCGCACTCCGCTACACTAATTACGTAGTTACCTTATTTATTAATCAGGAAAAGACGCAAACAAAACTTGAGGCATAATTCACGGGTTCCGCTAGTATAGATTAAGTCACTACAACATGATGTTCCTCGATGCAGTCTGTGCGCATGTATTATGTAGGATTTGAGATTTCAGATCGAGAGTTACCTCATATAGAATACTAGGATGTGGGTGTAGTATTGAATCGGGTCGAATACGTATTCGATTGGGATTGAATATGAGCACGGATGTAATAAAGGATAGGATCGAATTCGACCAGGTATCAGTTTGGATCCAGTATCAAATCCAATTGGTTGTCAGAATCATTCGGGCTTTTGCACTAAGTATTTTGATCTATTCAGATAGGATAGGTAATAAGTAATCGGTTATCAGATCGGATCGGATCGGTTTAAAAATAAAATACATTAGATGGGAAGTGAATATGATTGTTTACAAAATTTTAACCAGACAGTGAATGAAACCTCCCATCGTGGGATATATTTTCATTAATTTAAATTGGTAGTAGGAAGGTTTACCGGAAATATATTAAAATAAAATCTAACGTCCGAACCTTTGGTATAACGTAAAATCAATTTTATTCATACAAATTTCCCGCCAAATTTTCATTTATCACGGCTGTAAAATTTAATAGGTTATAAATATTTTCTACACGACTTGCTTATTCGATACAGGCGTGAACTTGCAGACAGCTGTTGGCATTTTTTTAACTTTTTCGAATAGAAATTCGTTATCAAGTGTGACGTGTTATTTCGTCATGCCCAGATAAATGTCAAGCCTTTATTTCTAGAATATTGGGTTCAGATAGAGGCAGGTTAATGGGGTGGATTTTAATATTGCAGCACCCCTTTTCAACACGGCGATTCTGCACGCTCATGCGACAACTCGCATACTTAACACGTTTGGAATTTTAATCTTTAAAACATTATTCTAACCTGTTTTATTACGTTAGGGCGCCTTTATTTTCTATTTGGACCCTCTCTTTTATTTGCTTAGTTTGATAAAATTGCTTTTTCATGTTTGAGCGTGTAATTAATTGCAAATTGTATTATTAGAAACCCTCTGGAAATGAACCCGTAATTGAAATTTCAAACAAACTGCATATTTCATTAAATAATAATTTTGTTGTTAGTACTGCGACTTTTACTTCTAATGACACCATTAATTCTTGTAGAATAATTGAACGTTCCAATTTACGAAACTGCGCCTGTAGTGTATAGTTAATTATAAAATATCAATGAGCAATATTTACATTCACACTTCCCTGGTATAAAGGTATTGCGACTATCTACCCACATGCTAATGTCTGACAAAAGTAAATAATTTTCGTACTAAAATTAATTAGTACTTGGTAAATTTTTGGCTTCGTTCAATAATTAACACTTCTTAATGTTTCAGATATATATTTGACAAACAAAATTGTATATTTTCATGTGGTCCGCGTAGAAAACGGGCCGAGAGCTCGCATGTGCTGGTGGGGTTTCGTCGAGGCTTGGTGTAGCCGATGCTTCGCTCTAGACGAGGCTCATAGGGTTGTTTGGCTTCGGACCCTTAGTTAATTTTTAAAAGATTTGACACAAAATTTCCAGATTTCGAAATTTTTGGCATGTAAAAACTGAAAAAAAGGTCTACGTCTTCAGTAGTTAAAAATTATTCGACACTATCGAAACTACGATATTAAAAAAATTATCAAAATATTTCAATATTTTTAAATTTTTAATAATATTTCAGTATCTTTAAAATTTTCAGAATTAATTTACTGCATCGGTGTTAGTTCCGCATGCTACTGTTACAGTGTATTTTTCTTTGTGGTATTCTTTCCACTTCGGTTGACCATTTTCCATTCTTTTATATGTGTAATTTTCTCTTACAGAGTTAGGTATGAGCTACAATGTGTTTCGTCTCCGAGTCCACAATTTTTCTGTGTCGCCTCCTATGAATTTTTGAAAATTAATTGCAAGTCTATTTGAGCTTAAGTGCTCATGGATAAAAGTAGAATAATATTTAGAATTTAATTTTCAGGTGCACTAATACTTTGAAAAACTAGCTTTCTCTCCCCCTCACTAATTTTGGCAAATATATTTGCCAAAATCAATTTATATAGAATTAAAGCAATCTCTGTCCGCTACACTACCAACGTAAGTAGCTGCTTTATTAATATTTAACTATAATTAAATTAAGAATAATGATAATTAATAAAACACTTGGTATTCGTTTTATAAGTTTATTTATTATTTTTAAAAATCGTGGGGCATAGCCCACGGATTTCGCTAGTTTATCAAATTGTCCTTGACATTAATAAAATTTCGTTTAAAACAACTAGATCAAAAACATGTGTGACTTTTGTTCGCGGTTTAAAAACCTTATTTTTCCGATACAATTTTGATATACCGTTAAATTTCAAGCTTCATCAAATCGTCATAATTGGAATAGCCGTGCAGGAACTACGAAAGAATTAACGAACGTGCCAACCCACTCACAAACAAACAATTTCCAGAAACTTTTTTTGAGGTTTATCGTAGGTACCCCAAAACTTCTTTTTTATCGTAATCCTAAAAAATAAAATTTTATTGTAAACAATACCTCCCTATCCTACATTAGAGGTATGAGGAAGTAAAAGAATTATCCTGAAAGTAGTCAGTCATGCTTATAATTACTAGAATTCTTATTAAAGTTACCAATTCGATACCGACATACTTGAACGCAGTAGAATTCGTGGTTCATACTTTATTTAAAATTAATGGTTCTCAAATGCAAATTACGAATCCTCATTGGATAACTACCAACTACTAACGTATGCGTGTATCATCAGATTACAATTCCTAACTGAAATTAGATAATTAATTATTCAAGACCCTTTCAGCACGTCTGTAAAAAAGTGTAAAATAAAGTTGCCTATCATAGTCGATGCCGGTTAAATAAGGTTCACTGCCAATTTAATGAAATCGCACGTCATGCTTTAAATTGCTGCCAAGTTGTTTTCATTAGCGGCCTCGCGCTATTTTGCCGATATACTGCGATTGCTGTACGTTGATATAATTGAAAATTTAATCAATCGTAGCTGTCGTTTTTTGTACCCACAAAGCTGTTAAAAACTTTTCCATGTATTTGATAGTGTTTCGGAAACGTAAAACCAGTATGACAATAAATTAATTTAATTTGGTTTGCGCTTTTACTTAAAAAAATATACAGGTTGATTCTAAATTAAGGGCCAGTTGATTTTTTCATTTAATATTGGTGGTACAAAAAAATGTACCAGTAAAAGTGACGAGTATTTTGGGCATACACAGGGACGCGCCAAGCGTAGTTGCCGCCCGGGTGCCAGCCCTATTTTGCCGCCCCTATATTGTATATTAAACATAAAATTTAAAAAAAAGTATAAACGAAATAAATATACTGACACACATATGTGATGTATTTCTGGATGATAATTTGATTTCTATCAAACTATTACGGCACAAGCAAAACGAGCAAAGCACTTCGGCTGGACTTTCCTATACTTTAAGAGCTTTACAAAAGCATCAAAGTTTTAACCACCGACAATGACTTCAGTCACCGCAGTACAACCATAATTCTAGCGAGAACGACCGCACATAATTTTATTTTTTTATTATTAATTAAATAATTTTCTAATTTTTTGTGAAAAAGGAATGGATTTAGATGATTTTTAGAAAAAAAAATGTTCCTTGAGATAAAAAAAGAACTGAGACGAAAGAGAAAACTGATCAGCCAAAAAATGGGTGGGAGAGAAAAAATTAACCCTACCCCCCCAAATATTGCTGTACCTAAAAAGTAAACTGCAAACTTTATTCTACTATCACTCATGAGCAGTTTAAATTAAACAAAACTTTTTTATCATCCTACGCTTGTTAATACAAAAGGGTAGGAATTTTTTATTTTTAAAAATTCATAGATGGTGTCATAGAGAAATTAAAGGACTGGTACACGAACTAAATTGTAGTTCATCAATAGCTCTATTAGCCTACAAAATTATAAAAAAAAACGATTGTGTGGCCAGTTTTTAAGCAATGTCTGCCACTTCATAATTATTAAGTTTTTGAAAATTTTTGTGCACAGTAACATGTCTGTATAAAGCTGTTGCGACAAAAGAGTTGATCGTAATCTGTCAACTGATTTTTTTGTAATAAGGCGTTGAAATGAAAGTTTAAAAAATCGTAGAGGCCGCCATTTCGGTAAAAAAGCGTTAATATTGTCATGATGTCTTCTTTCAGATTCCGCTTTCAGATTTTAAAAATTCTATTTCTGAATAACATGCTACGAAGAAAACATGGCTGAACTTCCGCTTTCGGCTTTCAATTTTTTTAAAAGCCTATTTCCTCTATGAATTTTTCATATACCCCGCCATTCGAAAGCTCAACAAAATCAGACCATCCGTTTGGGTGTTATAGAGCGCACAGACAAACGTTTTTTAAAAACAACTTTTTTTGGGTTGTTGTAGGTCTAAAACATGTATTTCCGTCAAAATTTCGATTAAAAAAATATTCATAAATAAAATTTTCATGATATTAATACTTCCCTATATACTGAAAGTATAGAAAAGTAAAAATAAAAAAAATAACGCAAACAACAACCAAAACAATTAGTTAAAAGTAAATTGCACTCAGAGATTTTATTGCTAACTTATAGATAATAAGATAATAAAAAGTCGTTAGATACGAATGGTTCAGTGGAGGGACGGACCCACGAGGGAGGGGGAGAAAATGGCAGACGGAACCTGCCCCTCCCAATACTTTCAGCAGTTGGCGAAATCACGCAAAAGTTGGCGAAACTGGCATAACCGCAGAAAAGTTGGAAAAAATTGCGTGAACCAAAAAAATTTGGAAAAATACTTTTAAATTCGAGTTTTTGGCTTCTAATCAAGTTGACTAGGTATTATTTATCATTATATTGGCTCATTCATTCCACATCGTATAACAATTAACAAAAGCTAAACTGCATTCAGTTAGAATCCTAACGAGCCGCAGCCGATGGGAACCGGAACGTATTATATTACGCTAACGTCGCAGCCGCACTTGATACAATTTATGGCACAGTTGACACTGGAAGTGTGGTCCAATAATCAGATTCTTGAAAAATAAGTGTTGTTTTTATAGGAATGAAATCAGTCTGCCCTTTGCGTCTGCAGTCTCTATTCATATTTGGAACGGAGCGGTTTCTAAAATGCAGTGAATATTTTTCAACATATCTGTATTTTTTATGTCGTAATAATTTACATAAAATCCCCGTAAAATATCTGTCCGTGTGTCAAAAAAAAATTTGAATATTTTAACTAATTGCCCACCTCCCCAACGTTGGTTAGGTGCGTCCCTAATTTAGTGCTTCTTTGAATCGTTCGCATCATCATACGGCATATTATTATTAAAATGTGTAATTATTATTTTAATAATGTTTGAACAATTTCGTCGCAATCTATTTTTCAGTATTTTAAACATCTGCGTATTTATTGGCCCAAAAACCAACCAATAACTTGGAATTCGCTTTAATTTATTGTAAAATTTCACCGCCCTAAAATACCTAAAAATGTGTGTTTTTTTATTATGCATAAAATATTGTTTTTGAATTTTATTAAGTACCAATTTTGTATCTGCAATTTTATATTTAACATTTTGGTTTTTTTCTCTCCCTAGGCTCCTGCCGCCCGTGTGCCGTACAACCCTTAAACCACTGCTTGGCGCGGTCCTGTACATACACAACAAAATTGCCGAACTCTGGCTCAGACGGAAGTGACTATATCTTTATTTTTCTAAACGGAACACCCTGTATTTTGTAAGCTAATTCGATTGTATGATAAATTCTGTTTAAAAAATATAATACAACTGTAGGTCTAAAGTTAATAATAAGCGAGATATTTTGATTTAAAGCAACGTATGTAACCAATGGTAATGATTGTAAATACATTGCAATTGATCGTAGGAAGGTGTTGTTAGGAAAATGATAAAAGCGGTAAACACCCGTGTAACATCTGTTGCAATAAAGTTTGTGATTAAAATAAGGCACTTTTCTTATAAGTTGTCAATCAAGGCGATTGTAGCTGTTAACCTAGGTCACCTGACTTAACTCCTATGAATTTTTTGTTTAGAGATTCTTAAAATAGAATAAGCAAAATATCTCGCTTATAATTAGTT
The DNA here is from genome assembly GCA_958336395.1 of Ctenicera cuprea. Lineage (NCBI taxonomy): Eukaryota > Metazoa > Arthropoda > Insecta > Coleoptera > Elateridae > Ctenicera > Ctenicera cuprea. Next base: position 2,944,123 of record OY284490.1, read on the forward strand.
TTAGGCCTACAGTTGGTTTAGAGTTTTTTAAACAGAATTTATCCTTCCATCGAATTGGCTTAATAAATACAGGGTGTTCCGTTTAAAAAACAAAGATTTGTCGTTTCCGGTTAAACCGAAAGTCGGCCAGTTTGTTTTGTATGCCCAAAATACTCGTCACCATAAACTGTATAACTTTTACTCACATATTTTTTTTTTCTACCGTCAATAATAAATGAGCAAATCAACTGGCCCTGAATTTATAATCAACCTGTATAGATTTGATAATTTTAAAAATGTGCAATTAGGTATATAAACAATATTTTAAAAATGTGTACAGAAATAAGAAAAAGGGGAAAAATTAAGTTATTCATAAAAACAGTCGACAATAAAAGCTTGTTTTATTCAGTTTTCGAATTCAGTTTTATTAAAAAAACCAATAGCATTCCGAACAAAAATTACTAAATGTTTAAACAAACTCTGGGTAATAGAAGATTCAGATGAGGACTGAGCAAACATCATAATTCGATTATTAAAGCGTTCCACTTCGGTGGATTCGGTTGGGGACTTCGAGGCACGGGAGTCTCGAGAGGGTTTCACTTTAAACACAATTATAAAATCACAATACATTGTTCCATAGAAAGAAGCCTTCAAATGCAGCCAGCCACTGTTTATTGTTTGTTAAAAACTGCACGAACGTCGTCGCTCACAATACTTCTAAGTGCCGATTGTTGATCGTAAGGTAATCGATACTGCTTTGCATACATACTCATTTAATTTATTATGTATTCAAACAGACTTGTCGTTAATGTCAACAGTTTGCTTTATTAATTAGAATGAATAGGAAGAGTAGATTGATAGGAAAATTATGATGCGACATTTATAATTTATAAAACAAATTGACAAAGACTTATTAATTTATTCCGTAAAAATGAACATGATAGAAATTGAATGTATAACAATAGGTTTAATAATAATAATTGTTTAAGTTAAACAATGAATTTTTAAATCTTATTAACAGCTTGCACCCAAAAATAACATTTGCACTAATAACTGTACAAAATAGGTCTATTAACTTATTAGATTTAAACAAAAAAATTAATTCAAATAATAAATTTGAGTACCTACTCAGTTTATAGAAAACCTACACAAACAGACATTACAATACCACACGATTCTAGTCTTCATAAAACACATAAATCAGCAGCGTATAAGTCCATGATACATAGCACTTTAACGGTTCCTTCAGGTAAAAATAATAGAGAAATTTCGATTATTAAACAAATTCCATACATGCAAAATTTATTCAATTACTTCATCAGATAAAATGAAATAAAATAATTCCATATTTTAGCAATAAACCAGAGAAAATTGTCAAAATTACAAACAAAACAAATAAACGTAAAATAACTCTTAATACAACAAAACACATTTAAGCACTTTGTCTAACGCTAAAGAAGAAACAGATAATTTACTAAAATCAGGCATTTACAAATTAAATTGCTCGCATTGTAATTCGGTTTGTATAGGCCAGACAATTAGAACTTTTGATATTATGTACAAGGAACACGTATGCTGTTACAAATACAAACAACCACGTAAATCCATTTACGCTAAACGTTTATTAGAACACAATCATTCAATGACATCTAATAACAGTATAAAATTTTTACATTTTTGTGATGATAAGCGTATCTTGGATATACTAGAAGCATCTGAAATTTATAAACATTTAAAATCTGCATCTTTAATGAATGAACAAATTGATCTCTTAAATTCACCGTTATTAAACGTTTTGGATTGAGAAATCAAGTCATCTGGACGCAGATATAGAAAAACAAGATCAAGTTATAAAGATTTATTGTTCCTATAGCAACAGCAACGGTTTACTTTTAATCTTGCCTCTAAAAACGGCATGTCAACATGTGGAAATGCGTATAAGGCTAAAATAAAACATTTGTTGAAATTAAGAATTGCTTTCTTTACAATAACATAATAATTTAAGCTGGCCCTTTTTTGCAGAAATGTCTTTGAGTTTTGGAATGTTAACAATTTAACACTTAAATTTAAGGATAAAAGTAATATCTGATTTTTATTAAAATATAATTGACCTGGTGACCTAAATATTACTTTTACAAAAAAATTTATTTTAAAACTAATATTTACGCCACCAGAACCATAATTCCAACTTTTGTAGGACCCTGTATATTACGTAACAAAATAAATACAAAATTCAAACCGTGTTTATAAGAAAAATAAACGAAGCACTTTGCCTAACATAAAATTGTTACTATTGTTTTCAAAAATATTTATTATATCGACGGTTTACGTACGTGTCAGCAGTTGCTAGCAGATAGCACCACTTCTACCAACTTCTAACGGAAGTGTATTGCGTATCGGGAATATTAAAACCGGTAGCACGGTCAGCTTCATACTGTGCAATAACAATTTATTTATGAGAAAATGGAAAGAAGATTCTTTGGAATTTTAAAACCAAAGATCAAAGAAAAAAAGCGTCGCCTAAAAATTGAGAATGAAGTTAAGGAGGGGGTAAGGGGTGGAGCAGTCTGAAACAATAGATTTAGATTCTATTCGAGTGTAACTTAGTTTAAGCACAAATGTTTCATCGTCCCTCGTTTATTAAATAAAGGAGAATGATTTTTCGATTTTCAAGTTTTTACAGAAGACATCATATAAATGGACTTATTAGCATGGACTTAACCGAATCGCAGTTCATTTTCAGCTCTATAGACCTAGGAAATTTAAAACAAATCATGTCTTTTGTTTTTCAGCAATATTATTATAAAAATTACCAAAACATCAAAAGTATTTCTACTTCACAGTTTCATTTTTTCAACATTTCGCATACTAGTTCCAAATTTTAGAAATTTTAAACAATGAAAATTTGAAGATTTCATAATAGTGGAAATATAAATTTGAATTTTTTTAAATTTTCAAACTTCACTTATAAATTTTTCAAAAATTCTTGTACGGAATCCAAATTTTGAAGAAAAAATGTTGAACCTGAAAACTTTGCAAATTTCTCATATTTAGAAACAAAATTTTTAAAATTACGAATTTTCAAACGTTACTGATTCAGATTTTCCAACTATTTTCAAAAAATTCAACATTAAAAATTTTGAGATTTTAATAAATTTTCATCATTTTTAGTAGTTTAAAAATATTCAGTAATACTTCCGAAATTACTAAATTTTTAAAATCATCAAAACGTTACAAAATATTAAAGTTTTCACAAATCTGCAGTATGTGTCAAATTTTCAAAATTTCACAGTTATCATTTTTTTTTTCTCGTGCAGAATCCAAATTTTGGAGAAAAAGTTATGAATCTGAAAAATTTGGAAAATTCTGATATTGGAAATTTCAAAAATCGCGGAATCGCTTTTGCGCGTATCAGCCAGTTGACATGTGTAGAATACTAATCTAAAGTTCTTTCTCGAGCGCGTCTATATTGAAGTAGAGCCCCTGCTCCCCATTTTAATGCAGTTACCCGCTTTTATGATATTTTGAGTTTTCTAAATGCAACCAATCTAAAATCGATTTTTCACGTCCTATAATCTCTGCCGATGGCCGTATTTTTGGTGTAAACGACCAAAAACAAATCCCCCAGTTGTGTTTGCACAGATCGGTTATTTGACATGCGTAGAATACGAATTTGGTGTTCTTCTTCGAATGCGTCTATTTGGAAATAGAGCACCCTCCCCCGTTTGTTTGGCGAACCAACCTCATTTTCTTGCGGTGTTATCCTATTACAATTAGCAATCTTTGAGCCAAATTATTTTCTGCAATAAAGCGTCTAGACTGAAAGGTGTATACAAACACACTGTACAATACCACCTCCCCCAAACACGTGGTTTGCACTTTTTCATGACTGTAAGACAATCATAAAATTCTGTAGACAACCTATTTGATCCTATAACCAAATCACAACATAGTTATAATCTTATGGTCCGAAAATCACCCTGTATATATGAATGCATATGTGTAGCAATTTTTACTGTTTAAGACGTATGAGAGCACTTATATGGTTAGTTTGTAGAATTGTAGGTGATATTTGGTAAAAGTAGACGATTTCGGAAACATTTAGTTATTTTTACTGTTTAACAGGAGGGGATTAGGATTGCACCAGGGGTGGTTTTATGAGCTACATATGTAAATTGTATTACTATTTATAAAATGCTCGTAAAAGGGTTGCTTGCATATGATACAGTTAACCCGATTAAATGCTTAGCAAGTATAACGGCAATCATTATAATTGCCATCTTGTTTTTGATGCTTCTGAACCAATGCGCATTACTTCTAAAAAGTAAAAATTATTTAAAAAAAATTTAAACCATCTAACGTGCTTACTTACGTCGCCGCCCACATTATTGAAGTATCGCCTTTAGTTATAAATAGTGACCGGATTTCTAGTTTAGTATTTAGTTGGTGTTTAAATTATGCGGCAATCATTAAGCAATTTCGGCATAATTCCTTTAAATATATAGTTGGCGCGTATATAAAATTGTAAACAAATTATCTACAATCTTAAAATGGCAACACATCCATATGTTTGACTTTATGCTAGCTAGCTTGTGTAGATAGTTATTACTTATTTGGTCAGCTGCAATTAATGCTTGTGTAATAGTTTTAAAAGTACTTCACGAAACAGAGATTTTATGAAACTGTGAAAATATTTTTTTTAATTGAAATGTAAAATAGCAACAACGAATTGATGAAAACAGAACGTGTAAATTTATTAATACAACGAAAAAAATTTACGAAAGATAAGTTTGGACTATTAACATTCATAAAAGACGGAAAACCACTGCTGAGTAAAAAACTTAAGAATTGCAGTACACAACATTAACTTTTTTAGAATTCTCAGCCGACACACTAGTTTTCTTGTCCGACAAAATATTTTTAAACACTGAAAATGACCTTTTAACGTCGCAACTCGTTAATGGAACAAAACTGTAAAAGTTGGCCGGTGAACAACTCACAGGATTATTTGTCGATTTTAGTATATTTGCAATTTCTAATAATTGTCAGTAACCAAGATTGCGAGGCAATCCTTGTTCAATATATTGCGACAACCTGATGCCAAATTCTCCGCCGAATGCCAAATTGTCAATAATAGAATGAAAGTGGTCAATTGATTCTAAAAGCGAGACATTTTTGCCTTCCAATGATTTTACACAACTCCAGGAAAATTATAAAAACGATCATAAAAAGCACATACATGTTGAAGTTTATAAAGCCCTGCTTATTCATTTCTTTTGGAACGCTCTTTTCTCGCAAAGCCAGGTAGTTTACACATTAACGTTTAGTAAATATCGTAGTTTTAAAAACCTTGCAAAATCGTGCAACATTTTTCACGTATTATTTAATGGACTTGAGTACGCCCATGGTTTTTCTTTATTAATTGAATTTTAACGAAATTGTTTGCTATTCTGCGACTAACAAAACTGTTTTTGCTTATGAATGTTATAAATGGGTTTTATACTTAAACAAAAGGTGTTATTTAACTTGCTAATGAAGAACCGAGATGGTTCTTATAAAATGTATCAAGAGCCCTTATAAACTTTGAACTTTATTCATTGTAAGAATTTCAACTCGTACACCGAAAGCAATAAAATCGACTAACAATTTGCATAAATTTTAAATGGCAAATCGTATAAAAATCCGAAATACCAATTGCCATCGCAAACACGTAATTTTAGGGGAGCATCAAATATTAAAGTAAGCAATCTTTTCCATAGGCGCAAACATTCCGGCACAAAAATTACCCCACAGCGTAGTACAAATCGGGGAGGAAGATCGTAGCACGGTTGAATGTTCCCGCTTTACAGCTCGAATTCAATATCCGTTTCTAAATTTTTCGAGCCGCCATTGTGCTTTAGATTGGATTACTGGATTACGCGTTTGTCCCACCGCAAAACAGACGGCTAAACGACCTCAACTGTCGCCTCCAGCGTTGAATCCTCAGTCCTTCTCAGCGTGAGATCCGTAAACACTCAAATTAAATTTAAAAGGTTTTTTTAAAGAGCAGTTCCCTTATTTTCTTGTTATACGCCATTTACTCCATTTTTCCTTGATACACCTGCGTTTTCTAATAATTTGCACAACGCCAACTAAAACGTTCTGCATTGAATCAAGAAAAAATTTAATATAAAGGTACACCGATAGAGAAAATAACAGTAAACTTTATTTCTTTCCAAGGTTTTAAAAGAAACAAAAAGAGTTAAACTTAATTTTTTTTTAATTATTTTGTGTGAGATATGTAGTGTTAAAATATTTATTCATTTCCTGAACAGGAGTGCCCTACTTAAATGAAAACTTGTTTTTTTTTAATTTGACTGTAACACACACGTTACATTGAACCAATCACAAATTTTCCCTTTCATAAAACGAACCAATCGCGTTTGTTTTATACCGAATAAACTGCATGGTGCTATTTAAATAAGTGATTAAACCCACGTTAGCTTCGGATAATCGCTCTTAAGTCTTAAATTAACGCGTTTAAAACTGATGTGCACTGACTTTTGGGTATATTTATTATTATTTTTTACAGTTTTTCATTGTTTCGGCCAGAAGTAAGTATCATAGTTAATTATAACATAATATATGAATTAAAAACAATTTTCTTAGTCGTTCACAAGCAAAAACCAAAATACGAGAAACGTCGACGGTAGCTCATGATAACGACGTCAACCAACTTGAATCGCGAGTGTTCAAATCATGACTGACCCAAATTTTAGTGTACACCTATAATAAAAATAATAACATGCTAATAGGCATTAAAAAATGTAAATATATATTTACATTAATATTGTATCTTCTTTGAAAGGTTATATGAACTAACATCTTAGACCAAAATAATGTAGTATACACCCTAAAAAATTTTATGAAATACTACTTAACGATTTTTTTCCAAAACGATCCATTGTGCAACAACACTTCACAGAAAGTCAAAATAAAAAATTTAATTTGCAAAAGGACGCCACTACAAAACATATGAAAACAAACAAACAATACCATGTTAAGAGCGCCGATTACTGAAAACATCCGAACATTTCCGACTAGTTTAGTGTTACCAAAAATGCGTCCAAATTAATGTGATATTGTGGTATAGTCATGATGAATATGACTCGTGATACGATTTTTCTTCGATAAAATTGTGGTGTAAGTTAACTCGCGCTAGTTAAGATTTAGGTAAATCCCATCTTATTATTAACATCTTAACTAGCACTCGTGAACTTACATCACAGTTTTATCGAAAAATCGCAATCACTCGTATTATTTATGAGAAAAACCGAAAATTTCAACATTTTCATTGAAACTTTGCATTTTCATTATAAAATTTAGTGTTGCTAGCTATCTAAATATTTTATCGTTACTTTGTGTTATAGAAATGTGTAATATTTCGAGTTTATTGTATATTCATAAAATTATCATCCCGATTTTTAAAACAAACCATGTTTACTACTAGCAGTTTAATCGCGCTTATTTAGAACCTCACAATTTTCCTTTCCAATTTTGTAAAGTTAATAATTCCAGCTTTCCTTGTAGGGTAAACAGCTGTAAACTGTGCCCTGGGGTTGTTGTGCAGTCTGGTTTATTTTCGATCTATACTAGGTTAGAAAGATCGCTGAATGATAAGCTTGATGCCCTGAATCTTTAGCGTATGTTTCTGAAAGTGTACTAGCCGGTTTCACGTTCTGCAGTCCTTGTAGAGATATTTATAAACTAGATACAAAAGCATTTTCAATTTTACGAATGGCACATTTCTTATCAAAAATATAATCATAAGTATAATTTTTTTGCACCGTTATGATTTTCTATTCAAATCTAGCACGGTAGTAAATCAATTTGTATGCACCTCGGTTTATGTTTATATTTTAAATCTATCATAGGAAATAGTAGAATAGGGAATAATATGACACCGAAGTGACCTCCGGGGTTTAAAACGTGCCAACTTTACAAATTTTAATAATTTAAACGTGGTTCAGTAAATCCAATTACACGAACAATTTTTTATGCATGCTTCGATTCTTTTACGTCAAAAACCGATTTTATCATCACTTCGCATAGATCATTTTCTTTGAGTGAAAGATGCCGAATAGCAGCATTCATTTCCGATTAAATAAACAGAAGACAATCCTTTTTTTTTAACAATAATACAACGTTGAGTGGCGGTGTCTCCCACAACGCAACGAAACACAATAAACTGAAGAAAGGGGCAATAGTACAATGCAAACGCAATGTAACCATTATAATGTGATAGATAACCAACCAGTCTGCACAATGGCGACTGCAAAGATGGGGCTACTGCAGTTTAGCAAGGCAATAATAGTCGGCAAACATCACCGATGATGCAGAGTGACAGCACAGGGTGCAGGGTAAAGCACACACACACACATACGCACGTATATACAACCGGGGTCAGGACCCTTTACAAAAGCGGCTTTCATCCTGTAGTTGCAGACTCAACACTAACAAGTCTATTGTAATGACAGATAATTTTAGATAATTAAGATAATGTGCGTTACATAGTCAACCATAACGTATTTTCAGACAAACTTGTTTACTTCCACATGAAAGAGGTAAGTAAGGGCATATATTATACTGCATTAGGTTGAAGTTCAGCTTGTACGAAGATGACAACTATTTGGTATCTTTTTAAGTATAATTTAGAGTTATTAAAACATCAAAAATGAAAAAGAAAAAATAAATAAATATCTTGAATTGATTGTATGTCAGGCACGTGGTGAAACATTATTAATAAATATTTAACTATTAAAAATTAATAGGATAATAATAAAATAAAAGCCCTTGGTATTTGTTTCACAATCTGTTGATTTTTATTTACTCCGACTGGAGTTTCAACCATCTCGGTTATCTTTAAGAGTTTACAAATAAAACTAAAAGCTAAAAATGCACAAAACTAACCATTTCTAAAATTCTGTCGTCGCCGCCCTGTATTTTAAGTATTAACACAAGCGTTGTAGTTGACCGTAGGTCAAGGAGTGGTGAATTACCTAAATCGGTGTGGTCCTTCACTGTATTTTCATTATTTTTTAATGCTTTTTTGATTTCTAGATATTCTAATTTATTTAAACGGTTGCGTTTGTTTTCTATGTGTAAACGCAATTTTGAGAAATGCCAGTTGATTTATGATTGTATTTAATTGATCCAATGCGTTCTTTGATTCTCGTGTTAAAATTGCGACCTGTTTGTCCTATATATTTTGCATCACAATTAGAACAGTCTATTTGATAGATACCATTTTTCAAATATTTTCTATTTTGTCTTTATTGTTCACTAGATGTTTATGAAGTTTGTTGGGATTGTGCATAGCTATTTTCATATTTAATTTTTGACCTTGTTAGAAACTTTATAGCTAACTCTACCTATCAGTGGCGGTCCATCCTATTAGGCAGGGCAGGCAGTGCCTACCCATAGCTTTACAAATAAAAAATCAAATTCTAAATTTCAATAAAAAAAGGCTGCTTTTACATACAGTTAATATTTTTACTTTTTAACACCACACCACATTAAAAATTGCACGCCAAACAAAAAGTGGGAGTTATTGTATTAATCAGCATGTAATCAAATTTTACTTACAGTTAAAGCAAAATAGCAGAATAGTTCTTAAACAAAACAACCGCAAATAAACAAATAAGCGTTGCCTTTAAACACCGTTTTGCATACGCGAGGCAAAGCTTATTGGACCGAATGATTCCAGCTACGACACAATCAACCAATCTATTATTTTTAATACGTTTGCATGTAGATTGATAAAATAATGCAATAATCAGATGGAAAGAAATAGTAGGGACTTCAGAACGCAATAAGCATAGAAACGGCACGGCCTATGTAGTTTTTACTGTAATTGCGTCGCTCAGCGGCTATCAGAAGTAGCGTGCAGTTATTATGTGATTATTATTTATTTTATATATAATATTCAAATTTGCAGTAAATATGAAAAATTTGGTTGATCAGTTTTTAAAAGGAAAATTCAATTGAAACTTTTACGAAAAACAAATAGAAATAAAAAATCATGGGCGATGTACTCAAAAAGTACTAGGGCTGTTACGAACAGAAATCCAGATCGTATAATACTGAATGGTATGTAGACTGCCTAACTGCTAGGGACATTAAAAATAAGCTATTATGCTGGAAAATTTTAAATTTCTTCTAGTACTTTTTATTTATAATTTCATACTGTCCTTGACCGAATGTACCTGAATGTACCAGTGCCAATTTGTAATCATTATTTACTCGTACTTTACGGATCTTGTAACAAACAAATGTTTTTTTTTCTGATTTATTTACAGGGTGAATTAATGGTATGCAATACCGATGCCACAGCCTTAAATAAAAATTTTACAAAAATAAGTTTTAAATAAAAGTTGTTTAGTAGACAGTTTCGCATTATTATAACGCAATTTTATATAAACAGGGTGTTTACTTTTCCAGGGACAATAAGCAACTTTGTTATTTTAAATAAAACACCCTGTATTTGATTACATTTTTGAATCCGAAATTTAATTCTCTATAAGATAGTGTAACATATGCCTTTACCTAAAATGTAGGGTTGTTGAGATGCCTACGATTCTGTTTCGAATTAATAGGCCAATTTTAAAATATTAATAACCGATTAACGAAAGGTTTCTTAATGCGTTTGTTCACAGTGTGTATGCATTGGACCTATTACACCAAATGCACCGCTGAAAAGTTTTTGTTTTGTACGGCATGTTTTATTTTAAGTTATTTTGCACAAACTTCAAACGGCATGGCAATTTTTTAACTAGAACATCCTGTATTTTGTTACATTATTTCTAAAATTTAATTTTTTTCTAATTGCCTAAACCACATCCTACGGCTAAAACAATTAGTTTCGATATTTCACACTTTTAATTTACCCTGGATACTATAATCTACTTCAGGTTTTAATATTTGTACCTATTCTCGGTACACCCTGTATAACGTGCATATTTTTAAGTAAATATCTGTAGTAAAGAATTATCTAAGAGCTTCTCTTTCCACACACTTTTGCACAACGTAGCTTAATAACAGTTTTATTAAAATAATATTTAGTCTTTTTAAAATGGCAATACCATTACCATTCTAAGCTGGTAGATAATTCGTTTAAAGGTTTAGGTATGCGTAAACTATACATTTAAAGACATTATGGCATAAATTATTAATAAATAACTGTTGCCTCATAATATAAATACTGACGAAATACTAGACTAAAAATCCGGACTATAGTTATTGACATTTGAAGTGTTGCAAAATGGACGTTAAATTACACAATAATCATCTGCTTTAACATACTTTTTATTGTGTTAATTTTAATCTGTGCACAAAAAACAATGGGTAAACGTTTTTAGTATTTAAAATATCAGGGCCGGCGGGTGGTCTAGTGGTTAAAGTCCCAGGCTTTGAAACTAGACTTCCAATGGCAGTTGGTTCGAGTCCACTGCTGGTCGGTAATTTTTCTGAATAAGTTAAATCCGACGAGTCCATGGATGGTGTATGTAGGTGTGTACGTTGGGTTGCATGTCTTTCAGGGGTGGGGCATGTTAGACCGGTGAATAGCACTTAGTGTGCTGAGCCCGGGTAAGGGGGTGGGATAAGAATCATGGGGTCGTGCTCACGCACGGCTTCATGATTCTTAATAAAAAAAAAAAAAAAAAATATCAATTTTGTAATATTAAAAAAAAATTCGTAAGGCCCATATGAATCGATTATTCGATCGCTTTATTAAATTTCCAGATTTTCATCATCAAAATTGAATTTGAACGGCTTACGAATTTACGAATAAATTGTCTAAAAAATTCAATAATATTCCTAAACTTAAAACTTGATAAAACTGTAGACTAAAGGCAATCAGTGTTGCCACTTCGCTGGTGCAGTTATTCAAACAAAAATTAGTAGAAATACTAATTTAAATGGGTAATGCTCAGAGATACAATTTTAAAACTTAAGTGCAACTACCGCGAAAGTATCGACACAAAGTGATTAGACTGTTACATCTTCAGGAGGCTAAAATCCGTAAGGAAGCGTGTCCCACATGTTATAAATAGAGTTGGGCAAATGCATATTTGCATCTTTTTTCCTATTGATCATAAAATGTTAATTTTTCGTATATACACGTTTCGTGATGTTTAGAGTCATAAAAAGTGAGTTTTATTTTGCATATTTGGCATATATTACAACTTTACGGCATACGGCATATATTTGTGCATATTCTAGCAAAAAAAAAATTTTTTTCAAGTAAATTATCAAATAAAATATTTGCAGTTCTTAGAAGAAATTGCACAATTTCTTCTAGTGAAACCACATGAACCCTAGACTTGCACTTTCTAAATTTTCAAGTAGGAGTAGAGGAAATAAAGGATTAACTGACAAAGGTTGTATTATTTGGGTAGGTCTTATTCCTTAGGTACAAATTTTTTTGAAAATAATATTTGGAAAGGTTTCTTATACTTATTCTTAGAAATAGTTAATTATAATTTTAGTGCTTGACTAGTTCATTTGTTGCCTTGACAGAGAGCTGTAAAGTGTAATTGTCCAGTCTATACCCTGAAAATGCCTAAAGTTGCTAGTTCAAAAAACGATTTTATTAAGAAGTGGTTGAAGCCGTATACATGTTTTAAATACGATGGAAGTGTTGTGTTGTGCGTCATCTATGAAAAAGAGGTATTTATCCGTTTATTTTAATTTTGAATTAAAAAAAAACTGTTTACTCTGTTTAAAGTTAAAAAACTTCAAACAATCCAAAACAGGGAGTTAAAAATTTAATACTCATTTGTTATTTTATTTTGTAAATAAGCAAACAATTTAAGAATAAAATTAGAAAGTTTTTTTTGTGATATTGCAAAGGATGTGGTACAGGCCACAAGGCACATTCAATTATTTTCCTTTGTGTAAGCTGTAGTAAATTATACTTAAATATTGTTTTTACAGATAAACGTTAATAAAAAGTTTCAACTTGATCAGCACGTAGCCACCGGTCCGCATCAAAAAAGAAAAAATAATACAAACGAGCCAAAACAACAATTATTGCTGAACTGCTTAAATAAGAATGTCAACAATTTCAACGACGATTTGTGTAGAATGATTGATGGTTTTATGCTACATTCCATTAAATAACATGTACGTTCCCGAATTTAGAAATTTCTTAGAAAAATATACAAAACAAAACGTCGTTTCCCGGAGAACAACTTCCAGAACGTGCATTCCAAAATTATACGAAGAAAATCTTCAAAAAATAAGAAACGTTGTTTGGAATAATTGTATTTGGTTTAGTGTTGAGGAAACCACCGATGCTAAAGGAAGATATATAGCGAATTTTATTGTAGGTGTTTTAAACAGCAGTCCTTCTTCCAGTTATTTAATTGCTGTTAAACAACTAGAAAAAAAAACAATTTGACAATTTCACGTTTTGTCAATGAAACCCTTTCGTTACTTTATTTGCCAAATCAAATACCACCAGAAAGGATTTTATACATGGTGACTGATGGTGCCGCATACATGCGGTAAAAGCAGGTCAAAATTTAAAAATCTTTTTCCCAAATTTAATTCATGTAACTTGTTTGGCCCATGCGATGAATAGGGTGACCGAAGTGGTTAGAACTGAGTTTCCTTTAGTCAATAAATTAATTAATAACGGAAAAAAGGTATTTTTAAAATCACCACTTCGCGTCGAAGTTTACAAAGACTTGCTTAAAGATGTGCCCCCTTACCTCCACAACCAATTCTCACCAGGTGGGGAAGGTGGATAGAAGCCGCTCTATTTTATTGTGAAAATTACAGTGAATTTAAAAATGTTGTTAACACTTTTGATTCAACTTCTGCTCAGTCTATAGCAGATTGTCAAGATATTTTAAAGTGTCCGGAATTGCAACCTCAGTTGTCCTACATAAAGGCTCATTTTTCGGAAATTCCTAGCATCATTAATAAATTAGAAACACAAATCTGAAACACTGAGTCTTTAGAATTAATGGCAAATTTCATTCAATTTTGAATAAAAATAAAAATAAAATATGCAAAAAAGTTAGTAGCAAAATGGACGATTTAATTCAGAAAAACAGCGGACTTTCAACTCTGAATTCCATAAAAAATATTTTAAATGGAGATTTCTTAAGCAATGGCCACAATGACGAATGTTTTGCAGTTAAAAATTCACATTTATTTAAATATTGTCCAGTAACTTCTTGTGATGTAGAAATAAGTTTTTCCAGCTCCAAAAATATATTGGAAGATAAGCGGCAAAATTTTCTCGTTGACACCATTGAAAAGCACATGATTGATTATTTATTGTAATAAATAGGTTGCGTATTTTTGTACATATATGCAAATAAAAAATGCAGTTTTAACTGAAAATAATAATGCGTTTCTATATTATGTAAGCCCTTTTGATTTTTTGAATGTTGAGTGTTTGTAACTAAAAATAATGAAAATCATTAATTGTATTTATTTTTTCTTTCAACGAAAAATTACATTTGACGCAAAACGTGCTTTAACTCATATAATAATTACTAGTATTAAACTGCAGATTCAAATAAACATCAGATTTTCATATTAGCCACTAAATAAACAAACTAATTTTTTAGTGCATATCGCAAAAGGTTACTGCATATTCTTGCATATATTGAAGGTTTTATGCGACATATGTTGGTGCATATATGCACTATCTTTACAGCATATTTGCCCAACTGTAGTTATAAAATAAGTTATTTAATACATGTCTAAAAGGTTTCCATTAACACCAACGTTGTTTTAAAACAGACAATTAAAGGAATGCCACTGACAACGTATTTCACATTTCTTATCGATAGCACGCCTTGATACCTTCAAATTTTCCACCATTTCATTAACAACTCCTGCTAAATATAAATATTGGATGATGATAAGTGATAACGAACAGTACCGCCTACTTCGCGCTCCATTTTGTATTCATTTGCGTAACAGATGAGTAATTATTAATAAATTGCGTGCGAGACATTATACTTACTACTAATTAATAATAAAATAACAATGTCGTTTTCTTTCAGCTTGTATTATTCCATTTAATGGAACCGGTTTCGATCTGTTCTCAAACAATCTTCAGTGTAACAAGCAACAGTTTCTTTCCGAAACCGGTTCCATTAAATTAAATAAATAAGCTGGGAGAAAAAAACATTATTCTGTTATTTCATTATTAAGATAAGTAATGTAAAACGCAAATAAAATTTTCCTACCTTGTTGTTGTCTTCGGCCATTTGCAGTAAGTCGAGTAGAACCGTGGTGTTGATGATAACAAACTCAATAAAGTCAAGTCTTCCGCACTAAAACTTAACACTAATATGAATACACAACTACACATTGCAAACAGTTAATTATATTTTAACACAAACCGATTCTCACCACCCTAAATACAATCTCACACTAATAACAAATTAAGGGCTTGCGGCTTTCACGCCACATGCACTGAGAATTAGTAGGAAAGGACCAATCGAGGCTTTAGTATCTTATCTATCGAACCGGTTGTGGTTATAAAACTTGTTAAAACACGTCTTGCAACTGTTTACGTAAAACAATTTAGTTTATCTTCTTTTAAAGTTGTGATAACAAAAATTATTCAACACATTATTTACATCAGGTTCTAGTTGTTATTATACAACAATTAGTTTTGAAGATAATTGTCTTCTCAAATTTTAACGGATTTTTTGAAAAACAAAACTTCGGTACAAACTAATAGGTCCTGAAAATTTTGTTATTTCAAACAAATTAAATTTCTCGTGATATAATGTCATAATATACAAGGTGTTTTATATGAAAAATTTGCGACATTGTTGTATGAAGTTTGTGCAAAATTACACTTAAAACCAAACCACCCCGTTTTATTTAAAATAACAAAGTTGTTTATTGTAACTTGAAAAGTAAACACCCTGTTTTTACAAAGTTATTATTTAAGGCTGTGGCATCGATATTTCATGCTTTTAATTTACCCTGGATACTATAATCTACTGCAGGTTTTAATATTTGTCCCTATTCTAGGTACACCCTGTGTAACGTGCATATTTTTAAGTAAATGTCTGTAGTAAAGAATTGTCTAAGAGCTTCTTTTTCCACACACTTTTGCACAAAGTAACTTAATAACACTTTTATTAAAATAATATTTAAGCTAGAATGGCAATATTTTTCCTAGATTGAAATAAGGAAAATATATTAGCTTCTCGCGCGGTTACCCACGCAGGAGCTTTAAATGACAAAAAAGTAATATCGAGCTGCTGTATGAATGAGGCACAATATTATAAAGCTCAGCACCGCCAGTTGTTACGTTTCCTCTTTATACAAGGCGTTTAATAATTTAACCGCTTGCAAGCTGATTTTTTGACAATTGAAGTTAATTTTTGGTATATAAATAAAATTTAAGAAAGTTGTAATTGTACAGTAAAAAAAAGACCTCTATTTGTAAAATTCAAACATGTAATGTTCCATAATTTGGAGGAGGGAAGGGGAAGGATGTGTCTAATTCATAAAAAGGTTCTGTTTCCAGATTTCAAGAAAAACACAATTTTTCGGAAGATAAGCCAAAATTTCCAAATACCCTGTGTACAAACCACACAAGCATTTGTTTGTTAAAAAACCCTTGAGGTACGGAAACTAATTATACAAAAATTTGCCACAAAATTGTTTAAGTACTGCAGAATATTAACACAACTTTTGTAAAAAAATCAAAACTAAAAAGGAGAGTAAGAACTGTTGCTGTACAAGAAGTTTCTTATCATTTATTATTGTATTATTATTACTACTTATTATTTATTGCGTTTTTGTCACATTGGATTAAATTACAATTTAGGTAATAACCAGTGTCCGGATTTCTAGTCTAGTATTTAGTCAGTATTTAAATTATAGGTCAACCAATTAATAATAAATTCTGGCATAATTCTTTTAAATATATAGTTGGCGCATATTTGCAATTTTAAACGAACTATTTACGGGCTTAATATCGCAACACGCCCGCATGTTTGACCGGAAGAGCTTGTTTAGATATGTATTATTCTGTTAGCCAGCTGGTTTATTATCTTAAGCTATTTTATAACGGAGTTTATAAGCGTCTGGGGTTTTAAAAGTAATACACGAACAATTTATGAAACTTTCAAAAATATTTGTGAGTGCAGAATCTCTGGCTTAGCTCAACAATAAAGTAAGCCTGGTTTATGGCAATAACCTTCTAGAATTTAATAGCATTTTCTATCAATCTCGGCAGTTCTCAAAAAAGAATTTATTTCTTTTAATATTTTAATTAAAAACAATTAACCGATTTTTGGAAAACGAATGGTACCACTGTATTCTACTTACGATAATGTTTTATTGGTTGGAATATTTGTACCTATTTGTGATACACCCTGTATATTACCTACGACTATATGTTGGTGGAGGTAAAATATTAAAATGTATTTGTACTTCCCAAAGCAAATTATACACAGGAAGTGCATTAAATTAAATTTTGCCTTATTCTTCATAGTCTTCGAAAACAGCTATTCCTTTTCTTTTCTTTTCTTTTGAGGAAGTAGCTGAAGTCCACCATGAAATTAAAAGTTCCCTCTTCATTTTTAATATTTAATGTAAACATGAAAAACTTTTCTTGAATATTCAGCAATGTTTTAAAACAAACGGAAATTTTTCGTGAATACAATTAGTCTCGCGACCCTTTCCTAATCGTGTAAAGTCAAGTAATACAAACGAAAGGGAAATTCTCCAATTTGATTAACACCGCTCGCAAATCTTTTCATTAAGTTAACGATAATGAACCAAATCTGCGTTCAAGATTGTAAATACGCTTTAATTTACTTCATTCGTCCAGTTAGACAGAAAGCAAGTTTCATTTGCACTTTGGAATTTAAGTAGTCTAGTTCTGTAAGAGAGAACTTCTCGCCAAAGGCGAAAAGCTCGAGTCATTTTAGAACAGTGGGATCTTAAAGGGATCAATTCGTCTGCATACCAGATTGGTTTGCGGTTAGCTCTGCTTGCCAAATACCTCTTAGAATTTACGACTCCATTCAATACAAATAAGTGGCATTCTTAAGGTTTTCAAATTTCCCTAGAGTTTTTGCTACTCTTCGTTAAACGAATCGCTGGAAATATAATTTTTATGAAAACAAATTGGAGTAAATTTATTCTACTAAGTTGACATTTCTGAAGGTTCTGTATAGACTTAAATTGAAGTCGTGCAACTAACTTCATTCGTTTAGTACTTTAGTAGAAATCAAAAGAAAAATGAATGTAGAGCAATTAAATGGAAAAGTAAACCATATCGCCAATTTCCAGACTTTAAGTTTAGTATTTAGCCAGTATTGAAAGTATGAGGTAATAAATTAATAATAATAATAAATCTCGCATAATTTCTGTAAAGATATAGTTGTCGCTTCTATGCAATTTTAAACAAATTATTCAGATGATATTCACAGAAACACCTCTATATGTTTAACCTTATGCGAGCTCGCTTAGTTACTTATTATTTATTTGGTCAACTGCAATTGATGCGTGTACAATTGCCAGTGAAACAGTACTACACAAAACAATTTTATGAATATCTCATTTTAACCTATCTACTTTCTTCATCGAGTACTATTTCTTCCTCCATCTTAAGATACGGAGTGCAGAACCTCTCTGACTTGGCTCACTAATAAAGTAAAATTAAACGAAATTACGTATCTCAAATATTATATAAAATTATAACATAATTCACGTATATTACAAAGGATTTGAGTACGCCCGTGGTTTTTCCTTACTTATTAAATTTTCGGTGGCGTAGCGAGGATATGTATCTTCGGAAAGCTATAAACTGATTCGTAAATTTTAAAAATAATTTACATCAAAATTGCAAAAGCAGCGATTCGATTATTTTAATCTGCTCCCACTAGCGTCCTCTACCATACAAAGACAAATATCAAGGTATCATAAAACATGTTATAGCCTATAGGATGTCCCAGCAGAAACTGTCCAGACTTATAACGTCTTTGCGGTGTATAAATTTCGCCATTATGAAATTTTCTTTTTCAACATGTTTTTATTATGCTTGAATAACAATTTTACGAAATAAAAATAGATTTTTGTGAAACTCCTTAATAATCACCAAGTAAAAATAAAAAATATATACATAGTAAATACGTTAATAACCAGTTTTAATTAATTTGGCTAAAATCCATTCATTAAAATAATGTATAATGCCAGTATTATGGTATAAACTACTTCGTAATGCACATTTTGAACATAATTACATTGATTTGTCAGGTAGCCTATGACAGGTTCTCCTAATTCTGATAAACTATGTGGTAAAAAGTCAGCAATTGTTAGCAACTCTAAAATTTTATTTAAAAAACGTTGGGTTTAAAATAAAAAATGGCGAAAGGTGGCTGATACTTATCTATACTTTTTACGTTTTGAATATCTTCGCGCCAATAAGTGATTGAAATTTACATCTGGTCATCTACAAGCCGCCTGTTCGAAACCCAAAGCGTTGGCACGGCACAACATTCACGTAAAGGCGCTAGCTACATACTGATAGATCAAAAATAATTATAACAACTTTATTTGAAGAGTTATCAAGAATATAATAAGGCTCAAAATACATTTTTTACTACAGCTAATTGATAGGCGTAGTTAAAATTACGTAGCTTCTAGAGAACGTCCTGTTGCGTTTAGAAAGTATTGTTTTTTTTTAATTTATAAAATGGTAAAAAATTATTTTTTATTCTGATAAACCATCAGCTATCAAACTGTTTATAACGATTAGCGTTTGCGTTTTTGAATAAATCATTAGTCTACTTTAATTTTTCAAAAATTCTTAGAGGAAGTGAGAGTAGAATTTGGGAGATTACTAAATAATAAATTTGTAGTTCACTGCAAGCTCTATCGGCTCAAAAATATTTAAAAAAATCGTACCTATTGACAGTTTTTATAAAAAAATTTTTTGAAAATTTTCAAAACTTTGAAGCAGCGCAATTGCGATCGCTTTTGCATTTTCAAAACTAATTTAACTTCATCGTATATTACCCACAAAGGGCTCTTAAACAAGTTGCAGCTGATGCCGGTCAGACGACTACTTTTTGAGTAAATGGGGGTCGAAATTTAAAAAAAATTGTGCCGGCCGCCATTTTAAAGGCAGGGAGTTTGGTAAAAAATATTTCGATTTGCCTTACATTCTTCTCTCAGATTCTATGCTTAAATTTCCAAAATTTAGTTTTGGAAAAAATCGCTACCAAAGAAACAAGTTTAACTTTTGTTTCCGGCTTCGAATTTTTTTGAAAAGCTTAACTTGATTTAAGATTTCATCAAAATCGGTTCAGTAGTTTCGTCTGTAGAGGCGTCACACACACACACACACACACACACACCCACCAACTCACAGACAGAAAGACATTTTTTAAATACAACTTAATTGGGTTCCTTGAGCCCCAAAACGTGTATTTCCGTTGAAATCTAGATTTTGAAAATTTTCATGAAATCAATACTCCCCTATACCGAAGGTATGGGAAAGTAATTAATGCATAACTATTTTGCAACTACAAAACCGCCATACAATCAAAAAATGTTGTTGTCAAACTAAAACAAAATTAGATTAAATCTATGGTAACGGGGTGAATTTGTTTAAATACTTGGCTCCCTACTTTTACACAGTAAAAATGCTTTTTAAATAATAACTCGAGAACAAATCAACCGATTTTAATTTTCTTTGCGGAAAAATACTACATTTTTCTACAATTTTCGGCACAACCTTTTGTTTGTTTTTTCGGGGCAGTTTGCAATTGAAACTTGTATAAATTTATGTCTACTACGATTCTTGCAATTAGGAGCCGACCAACCCCCGGCCTTATTATAATCAAATTATTCCGATTGCAAAATGCGCGTAATATGAAACGTTTTTTGAAATGTGTCGGTAGACTCCAAAATGGCGGATAAATTTTAAGATTGCGATGACCTATCTTTCACAGCAAATTTAATTTCTACGGACCTTGCTTATCTATCATCAATACCTGAAAAATGTGTTTCCCGTGACACCAAAAAGCTCCCAATAAAAAGCTTTTAATATTACGGGTGTAAGCTTTCCAAATGAACAGCCTGTAGACTGTAATTTACTGTGGGTTTTAATATTTGCATTTACTTACTTTTGATACACCCTGTACTAGAGCCCATTATAAATCTTTGCTTACAATAAGCTCGTAAGATGTAACGAACGCGCCCTTATTAAATAACCGTGCAGTTTGAAACAAATTACAAAAGATGGTTAATAACTAGAGCAAACACATAAATAAAACAGGATATATGTTAACAATGTATTTCATATTTGCCTCCGAGCGGTAATATTTATAACGTTTTGGATGATGGGTATTTCGCCCTAAGCCGGGCTTTATTGTGTTATAGGTCGTCTATGAAATATTAGCAAACAAGGATTAGTGCAGCAGAACTGAGGAGATATCAAACATCGTTATGACGAAACTTGCTAATCACATGCTTCACTTAGCCGGATGGTTTAACCCTCAACAATTCGATATTGATATCGGTTTGCAATCGTGCCCAAGAGAACGCTTATCGTCTTTAACAGAAGATCGTTTACAAATATTTTTTTTTAAATTTTAGTGCAAAATTTACTGCTAGCTTTACGTACAATCATTTATTTTGTATTACGTCCTTATAAATGGTGATTAATTAATTTCATTAAATTTACTATTTTATACTTTTTCTGAAATTTTTATAATGTAAAAGTGTGAAAGTGTTATATCTTCATAACAAGAACAAAATTTATCTAACTAATTTCTGCCTATATTTAAATAGAATTTTTAATTCTGCTTTCGAAGAACACCCATTTTAAATTGCAATTTATAAACAATAAATTTAAAAAAAAACACGAAAAACTATGCAAACTTTAATATTTGGTATACAAAATCCTATAAGGTAAAAGATCATTTCATTCCGCATTTAAAGGTGTGTTCCTTATAAAAAATAAAAATTGTTGATAAAGACCGGCCTTTTAGCCGCAGAAGAGTAAAAACATTTCGTTAAAATTTAATAAGTAACAAAAGGCATGGGCGTACTCAAATTCATTAAGTTATACGGGAAACATATTGAACAAGAGAAGTAATTTTTCGGATGAAAATTTAGAAAAAGTTGTTGTTATGTACTGTAATTATTTTTCAGCGGTGATGTGATGTTGATAGTCCAAACTTTTCTTTCGTAGAAACTCTCTAGTTGTATTATTGAATTTACACGTACTATTTTAATTAATTCGTGGTTCCTATTTTACATTTCAATTGAAAATAGTATATTAAAGTATAAGTGGATAAAAACGTCTTTAAAACACGCGCGATTTTTCGAGCACGACGGCGCAGCCGGAGTGCTCGAAATAGAGCAAGTGTTTTAAAGACCAGTTATCCACGAATACTTTACGCTATTTTTTTTTATTGGTGCACTTTGAAATCATAAATACTGGTATTATTACTACAAAAAATGGAAATAAGAACTAATAATGTAAAATGGTTGAATTCGTGATGCGACATCAGTATACCTTTCGTTGTCATGGAAATGAGAAAAACAGAAATTAATTTGCAATTTGTCATCAAAGATTAATTGTTGTCACCGCACTGCTTAAAAATGAATTCTAATATCGATTTTTTAAATAGTAAAGCAGAATCGCGGTTAATACCGCAAAAATCTAATGATATGCGTATAAAAAAGAATATGACAAGTTCATCAAATGGATGGAAGAGCAAAAGGTAACAGATATAAATGAACGAGTTGTGCTTGCTTACCTTCAGAAATTTGTTAGTAATATTTTATTTGACGTTACAAGGTACTCCTGTCAGATCAATAATCAAAAAATTGTCATTTAGACTTCACGTTTCTCGAGTTGTTGATGTTGCCATGGTAACTTTAAAAAACGCGCGTTTTTGAAAGTTCGATTTAAACACGCTGAGGCGTGCTTTAAATAGGTAAAATGGGGCACCAATAAAAAAAAACATATTTTTGCAGTTTCATAAAATTGTTTTGTAAAGTACTTTCAAAACTCATGACTATTCCTACTCTACGTTTATGAACCCTGTTTTATTTCATTTTATTATTACATAAGCTTCCAGTTGACCAAATAAATAATAACTACCTGCACAAGCTAAATTGAGGTCAAACCTATGGATGTGTTACCATTCTAAGCTGGTAGATAATTCGTTTAAAAGTTTAAGTATGCGTAAACTATACATTTAGTGAAATTATGGCATAAATTATTAATAAATAATTGATTGCCTCATAATATAAATACTCACAATATACTAGACTAAAAATCCAGAGTATAGTTATTGACATTTAAAGTGTTGCAAAATGGACATTAAATTACACAATAATCATCTGTTTTAACATACTTTTTATTGTGTTAATTTTAATCTGTGCACAATAAACAATGGGTAAACGTTTTTAGTATTTAAAATATCAATTTTGTAATTTTGAATTTGAACGGCTGATGAATTTACGAATAAATTGTCTAAAAAATTGAATAATATTCCTAAACTTAAAACTTGATAAAACTGTAGACTAAAGGCAATCAGTGTTGCCACTTCGCTGGTGCAGTTATTCAAACAAAAATTAGTAGAAATACTAATTTAAATGGGTAATGCTCAGAGATACAATTTTAAAACTTAAGTGCAACTACCGCGAAAGTATCGACACAAAGTGATTAGACTGTTACATCTTCAGGAGGCTAAAATCCGTAAGGAAGCGTGTCACGCATGTTATAAAATAAGTTATTTAATACATGTCTAAAAGGTTTCCATTAACATCAATGTTGTTTTAAAACAGACAATTAAAGGAATGCCACTGACAACGTATTTCACATTTTTTATCCTTAGCACGCCTTGATACCTTCAAATTTTCCACCATTTCATCAACAACTCGTGCTAAATATAAATATTGGATGATGATAAACGATAACGAACAGTACCGCCTACTTCGCGCTCCATTTTGTATTCACTTGCGTAACAGATGAGTAATTATTAATAAATTGAGTGCCAACAGTGCGAGACATTATACTTACTACTAATTAATAACAAAACAACAATGTCGTTTGCTTGCAGCTTGTATTATTTGATTTAATGGAACCGATTTCGGTCCGTTTTCAGACCATCTCCAGTCGAACAAGCTACAGTTTCTTTCCGAAACCGGTTCCATAAAATTAAATAAACAAGCTGGGAGAAAAGAATTATTCTGCCATTTCATTATTAAGATAAGTAATATAACACGAAAATAAAATATCTTACCTTGTTGTCTCCGGCCATCTGCAGCAAGTTGAGTAGAACTGTAGCGTTGATGGTAACAAACTCAAGAAAGTCAAGTCTTCCGCACTAAAACTTAACACTAATAACATTACACAAGTACACATTGCAAACAGTTAATTATATTTTAACACAAACCAATTCTCACCACCCTAAATGCAATCTCACACTAATAACAAACCAAGGACTTGCGGCTTTCACGCCACATGCACTGAGAATTAATAGTAAAGCACCAATCCAGGCTTAGAATCTTATCTATTAAACCAGGTGTGGTTAACTTGTACAAACACGTCTTGCAACTGTTTACGTAAAACGATTTAGTTTATCTTCTTTTAAAGTTGCGATAACAAAAATTATTCAACACATTATTAACATCTGGTTCTAGCTGTTATTAAATTATTTTGAAAATTTTTAATCGTTTGCTGTTTATATAATTCTTGTAATATTTGTTAACATAAATTCTGTGTCAAATAGTTGTTACTAAATAGCGGAGTTTTAGTAAAATAAATAGTTTTAGTAAATTAAGGTCTATTAGTATTAAGTATTACAAAAGAAAACTAGATTTTTCTATACAATCATTAATACTTACTGTATTTGCAAAAGTGTAAATTTTATAATTATAAAGTTATACATTTCACCGTCTGTATATTTCCAAGAAAGCAAATTATACAGGTTAATTATAAATTTAGGGCCATTTGATTTGCTTCTCTTATTATTGGAAATAGAAAAAAAATGTATAAGTATAAAAGTTATACAGTTTATGGTAACTACTATTTTGGGCATACAAAACAAAATTGCCGATTTCCGGTTTAAGCGGAAGCGGCTAAATTTTTATATATTTTAAATGCAACACCCTGTATTTTTCAGGCTAATTCGATTGTTGGATAAAGTCTGCTTAAAAATTATATACAACTATAGACCTAAAGCTAATAATAAGCGAGATATTTTGATTTAAAGCAACGTATGTAACCAATCATAATGATTCTTAATCAAGTGATCTTAGAAGACTGTTAGTAAGTAAATGACAAAATCAATCAAACGTAACTTAACCTAACCTCGCGTGTACCGCCCAGACCGGCAACATTGTTTTCACGCTACTGGCGATGTAAGTAGGCCTTACATCCATAGCAACAGGGATCGTAAGTGGCTGATAACATTCGTGTACTAGTTACCCTTGACGACGGAACTTAATAGTGTCACTTACATTCCTAGGAAAATAATGTTGATTTTAACTGTTCGTTGATATGGTAACAAACACAGACAACTTAGAATAATGGGGCTTTTAAAAATTAATTCCGATGACAGCTGTCAAAACGAACTTTTAAAAATATGATTAAATTTCTACCTGTAGGCCTACTTACATTGCCGGTAGCGTGAAAAATTTAATAAGTAACACGGAATGTATCGACTAGTAACATCCTCGGCAGGCGACAAGCTTCGGCTTCGCCTCAGCTCGTATTCGCCTACCTCGGATGTTATTACGTCCTTACATTCCTTGATACTTAAATAACTATTAAACAAAAACTCATATTGTCTCTATTTGTTGTGTAAAATCAAACCTGTTCTTAACCATAACTTCGCTTACAGCCCACCTAACCTAACCTAACTTAAACTAACCTAACCTCGCGTATACCGCTTAGACCGACAACATTGTTTTAAAGACCCCTCCCCCCGCATTCTGTTTTTTTTTGTTCCCTATCTTCATTCTTGCCGTCTCTCTTTTTCCTTTTTCTCCCTCTTCCTTCTTTCCCTCTCTAGGTCCCCAATAACTCTCACGCTAATCCTTCCTCCATTTTCTTTCCTTTCCTCCCGTTTGCCTTTTTTCTTCCCCTTCCCCTTTCGCCCAATTTCTCATCTCTCCAGCAATCTCTCCATCCTCTTCACTCTCCTACGTCCCCTTCACCCCTTCTCCCATTTATATCTCTCCCTTTCTTTCTGTATGTTTGTGCGTGTGCCTACTGTCACTCTAGGCGGTGTGCGCGAGGTTATGCTTAAGAACAGATATGTTTTATTATGTTTCAACTGTATTGTAGTTACTTATTTTGTTTGTACGAACCCAATTTTAAATGGCAGAAACTTATAATTTTTTTGTATGCTTCAACTTCATTGTAGCAATCTATTTTGTTTTGCATCCAACTTTTTTTAGTAGATACTTTCCATTTGTTGTGTAAAAGCATTTTTTTGTACGTTTTAACTTTATTGTAGTAATCTAATTTGTTTGTACAAATTAACTATTTTTTGTAGAGACTCGAAATTTATTGTGTAAAAGCATCTTTCGTGTCTTTATTGTAGCGATAATTTTTTTTGTAAAAGTCAAAATTTTATTGTATAACAGCATTTGTTGATTGTATGAAATAAACTTAAGCCCCTGGTTATTGCAGGGTAGTCAAAACCAGTGATAGGCATAATCGAACGATTTTTATAATCGAATGATTACCATTTGAATAGATTTAATAATCGAATAATTCATTCGGATAGCATCAATCGGATGTACCTATACCTATACGGTAGAAAGTAGTAAAAATGCTTTTCGCTTGCTTCTGGAATGCTCTTTTCTCGGGTTGCTCGGCAAAAATTGCTTTTACTTTCGGCTTCGAATCGAATTTTTACTTTCATCACACTCCATCGCTAATTCCGGCCTGTTTTCAGTTTAGTTTCAATCTATTCATATACGCAAGTTAAACTTTAAAGCAACGCTAATTTCTTGCAGTATTTTAAAATTTTATCGCTAATTACGGTCTCTATTTAAGTAATGTTCATATAAACCGCAAAAGTGGATGCATTTTTATGTTTTATAAATACGTAGCGCGCCGTCTTTATTTTTATGCGTTTGCGTTTCAGGAATTATATATTCATTAGTGCAATCACAAACTTATTTGTGGGCACTATGATTCCATGGATCGTGTGTATATACAAACCTTGACTATACTCCTAAAAACATCGTATCATGTATTAGCCTTAGGAATTAGGTGGCTACTGTGCGGGGTATCGCTTCAACGCCCGCTTCCGAAATGGACAAAACAGAATATTTTAAAGTCCTAAAATCTTTCGAATAATTTTCTACCTTCTCTCGAATTATTTTGATAATCGAACAGTTCGATTATTTTCATTCGAAATATCCCGTCACCGATAAAGTTGTGCAATTTAAAAAAAAACTGTCATCAACAACTGCTTTAAGTTGGTTATTCAAAGATCAATTATATTAATTGGTATATTGTTAAGAAAACCATTCCAAACCGGGAAAGTAATTTCCAAACAAAAACATTTTAATAAAATTAACATTTACATTTTTGTTACTCCTCAGGAACTGAAGCGTTATTAGCGCAGTCTCTGCAAGCAACATTTATGGTACAACAACCTAAAAACCTGTACAATATTAATCCCATCCAAAGAAAACAAAAGAAATCAGGAAACGTGTGTATACTAACCAAGTTGCGTCGAACTACCCCTTGTGAGGGATCCAAAGTTCGTCGAGATACCTCGGGGAAGGAAAGAGCGGCACCGTGGCTAATTCACTTAGAGGGCTCGGGGTATCCGAAAAACTTCCACCATCCATCAGAACTAACAGCCATTTTCACGGTGGGAAGGGTCGCTTCAGTTAACGTGTAAAACTCTCAGATCTCAAGAGCCCTCTTGGTTTGCTTTAAAAGTTATTTCACACATTATTTGAATTGTTAGCAGTTGTCGTTACACGCAAGACTTTTCACATGTACGTACTTGTGTGTGTGTGTGTGTGTGTCACCGCTCATTGTTATTTATGTCTAGGGACCTTTAAAACAACTTTTTTAGGTGACAGGGAATTTCGTTGTTAAGCTGGTTGTTACTACAATAAAATTTACCTTTACCTACCTATCAAATATAAATGGCATTAAATGCTACCACAAATTTCATATAACAAAGGATTCATTTATATTATTTGTTTTTGCAAAATAATTCCTTTGAAAATATTTGCTTACTTTCATAACAAAACAACACAAAACAGAACAAAATTCTACTTCGGTAATGAACTTCTCTCATGTTTTATTAAAGAAGCCAAGTAAGGTACAAGCTGAAAGCTGAACGAACAATAGAATGTTTATCTTGTTAATATCGATGAAAGATTTAGACAATACATTCAGAATAATGTTTCATAATTTTATTGTGTGGGTGTTTTATGGGGTCGAGATAAAAATCGTGCACTTTTCATATTTATTTTCGTATAAAATTTCCATGAAAATAATGAAAATGTGGAAAACGTGTGTATTTTGAAATAAAATAAATACCTGCGAGTTCCTGACAAAATTATATGTAGGTGGTTTCTATAATTTTGAATAAACACAGAAAATATGCGGTGTTCAAAATTTTATCGTCCACTGGAACCTGCACATGAGTCAATACAGTGCGTATGTTTATGTACATAGGACGCATGCATGGGCTCTATCCAGTTTGTGCGTAACAGTCATGTTCTAGATGGAAGGGACCTACAGCTTAAGGTAGGTTAGGTGCTATTCTGCTTTTAGCCTATTTACAGCTTTGTTTACGCATTGCATTGCAACCATCAGCAGGCATTAAATTCCCTCCTCTTAATTTTGTATCTTATTTATTATATACATATGTACAGGGTATATCAAAAGTAGGTACAAATATTAAAACCCACAGTGGATTACAGCTTATGCAAACTTGAAAAAAACATATATTTTGTAAAGGGTCCCTTAAGGTATTTGTAAATAATAATTTAAAATTTGACGCAAAATCGTTTTTATCTACTAGACTCAGTAGGCTATAGCCTAGGCCCTCAGTATTAAAAAAGGCCCAAGAGAATATCCCTTGAAAATAATTTATTTTTATGCTAAGTAAATATTCTGTGAAATATTTTTTACGCCGCCTTATTCCCTAGTAAATACCCACGCACTGTGACAATTATCAAATATCAGACATAAATTTTGAATTGTTTTGAATGCATGATTTATTTTATATACACCAAAACAATACCTACCAGATTATGACAGCCAAAAGCTGTAAATTTAAAAAAAAATAATGAATACGACCCCAAAGCCGGAACAGCTATAAGAAATGCACATAACTTGCACTTTTTGAAAATGCAAGTCTGACAAACCAAAGAAATTTTTCTATTTTCAATGCTTTCAGTACAGAGAAGATTTCATAAAAGTTTGACGGAAGCTGATAGAAAACTTTAACGCAAATCCAACCCTTATTTTCTAAACTTTCAAAATTTTAACTTTAACGCCTTTCTTATTTAAAACACGATTTGGCAGATCTGGATCAAATTTCTTACTTTAGCAGCTTATATGGAACAAATGCTGCTATATAAAAATATTTTTGTACAAATGCAAACTATGAAGTGAAAATTATTTTCAAATTTTTGAAATTTAAAAACAAATACTACTTTAAAAATTGAACTGAAAACACAAACTGTGGGATAATAACACTTTAAAAACACAGCCCCTTTCTACACAAGTAACTAAATACCAGATACGTATATTTCGACAGCAAAGCTATTATCATTAGCGATAAACTGACACTTTCAACGTGGTTTAAAACGGTTTTTTTTAAATTTATGTAGGATTACGGAGTTGTGGATGAGCTACAATTTGTGTTCCAGTCCGCTTATTTCTTGACGCTTTCTATGATTCTTTTAAACCGAAAGATTATTCCCTTTTATTTTGAAACGAGGGACGATAAAACATTTCTTTTTAAAGCTGAGTTGCTCATAAAAGTCAAGTATCTTTTGTCTAAAAAAGTTAAAAATTCGATTAATATTTAAATACAAAACGTGAAACACAACAACACATCTGTACAGACATAGACTAATAGAATATAGCGCACGCTACGCTAGTCGAGCCGGTACAGTGGCAGCACCGGTGCGATCTTACAAACATTGTGTGCAAAACATTCATACCAAACTACGAACAGACCTCTGATAAGTGTTAATATGTATTCTCGGTATTGTGTATTATGCAGTATTAGTTTACTTCATTTAATAATAAAAAAACAATCGAAATAATTTTTAATAAATGATTGGTATCACTAGATTTTACAAGGGCTAATCTATTATTGGTTTGAATATTTGTACCTATTTTTTATACACTCTGTATAAGCAACCCTAATCGTTCATATTTTGGTGACCCCGACGTTCATCGACATATTCTCGCAATTTTCAACGTTTTCCCGACATTTTTGCGTTGTAATTTATTACAATTTGTAGTGATTCTTTACGATTTATTAACAAACTTTCAGCACTTGCGCAGATTTACCCGCTGCCTTTTTGTACGTTTTACCGTCCATTTTTGATTGAATCTGAACTATCCAAACTACTACAAATATGTCTACTTAATTACCTGCTGCTTAACCTTATCTCATTCTTGAACGGTAGAAATTTTATGGTACGCAGAAACTCCGACTACTCTACAGTGGAAAAAATCAGTACGCGGAAAATTTATCGAAAGCAATCTATCAATCGCAATTTATCGAAATTGGTAAATTTACCGAAATTAATTTATTATTAATTATATAAGCCTGTGAAATTTTTAGCTTGGCCGCTGTGTATTTGTAATGGTATATTGGTTGCGTATGCATTAGGCGTTACTAGCTGTTTGGGGCCCAACTCTTCCTTTTTCGTAAGAAATAATTTGTTTTATACATTTCCGCTTTAAGTTAGAAATCAGTTTTTGTTGTACAAATCAACCTTTTTTTATAATTCAACAAATTTGACAATTTACCATCCGATAAATTGCTGTTTAGAAATTAAAACGAGCATCCTACGGGAATCAATTGTAGAACCTACCTTCTTTAATCTAGTCTAGAGTGAATTCCAATTAAAGTGAAACATGGCAGTTTAACATGTAAAAACTGAATTAGTTGCATATTATGTCCTTGCCGACGCGACGTTCTAAATGTAAAGATAGCATTTTTTTAACATTACATAATAGCAATTAAATCGAATATTTAATTCAAATACTGCTTTAAATAAATTATTTATTAATAATCAAGCACGTAGCAGAAAGCTAGAAAATCTGCGTTGTGAAAGTTAGATTATGAGTTTAAAGTTAATACAAAGTTCAGCGTATATTATTTCTTTACCAAGTTAGAAAACAAAGGTCTTCGATAGTATCACCTTGGTACACCTGCGGCTCTCTATCATCGCTACAAACTCCCCAAGGAGCATAAGCAGTAGTAGTTCACCATTTACACAATGAAAAATAATTACTAAAACCCGTGTACACTTGTCTAGGAAACATTAAACCTGCTGGAGTTCGATCTGACAGCTATCAACACCGGGCTGATTACAGTAGCCCTCTACATATACATTGTAAAACAAAAGCATACGTAGCTTTAACAAGACGGTTAGCATCCTAACTGTCAGGTTTTCCACCGTCAAAGACAAATTATTGTACTTGAGAGATAACTAGTTTGGAAATTATTGTTTGTCATTATTTGAGGTTTCTGACTGTCAATAAAATAAAATGTCATTTATCTTCTAAAAATGTAGAATGGAAACCTGACAAATAAAGGCCAGAGAAGAGACGTTGAGCCGATTTTGGAGTTTGTTGAAGAAATCGTAAAGAATCGCGTAAAATTGTAGTAAAACACAACGGAAAAATGTCAAGAATATATCGACGATCGTGGAAGCCGCCAAAATCACAGATTTTTATATAAGTTTCCTAGACACACGACTAATAAAGTGAAACCAGGCGGCCATTTTGTAAGAGGTCAAAATGTCAACTTAAAATGCAATGTAGCGCGTTTCCATAAACACAGCTACAAAAAAAGTACTGCATTTAACATTTGATTGCATATTACCAACTAAGATTAATTTAGTTAGCTGGTGATGCTTGTTGATTTACTGTTTCAATAACGTATTTTGCATTCGGTGCAATTCTAGCGAGGCATATCAAAATGTACATCAAACTGCCTCATATCTAGGGCGTAAAATATTGCTGCTTCTATTTATTTATTTAAACGTTTTTTGTTTGAGTTTGGTGAGTTGCTTCCAACTACAAATAAACCTAAAATGACCTGACTCCGGAATAGAACTAGAATTATCATACTCATAAACGTGCACTGGCTTAGTTATGGTTGCACTGTAATATACAGGGTGTTGCATGACTTTCTGTGCTAACCTCAAGAAGTAAAAAATGCCTATTAAACACGGGTGAGGAAACCTTTCCTTACGAAGTTACACCCTTCCGAAAATGGAATAGTCTAATCACGCTTTAATTAATATCTCCGGCCTAAATTGAGATATTTGATTCAAATTTCGCATAATATTGTACCAATGACGATTTACATTTTTTCGTGTTTTTGTTTAATTTCATCAACCAGGGCCGTAACTGTGAAGAAGAGGGTTTCGCGATGTATCTCTCTGTACTTTGAGTTTTCCCCATACATCTACGCCCCTGCTACATAAATTTGTATAAAAACAATTGAAAACGTCAAATATTAATCACGAAATATTCATGCTTAATGTACATCAAATATCTGAATTTTTGGCAGACATATTATTTGAAGCGCGATTCGACAGTTTCATTTTCGGGATAAGATAACTCCGTAGGAAAGCGTTTCCTGACTCATATTTGTACCTTAAATACCCTTAGGAATGTGCCTCTTAATTTTTTACAGAAATTCGTGCAACACCCTGTACAACAAACGTGCGCAAAATACAGCGTAAAAATAACAATTCGTTCATTGGTTCTGCTATATTTTTGACTAATTTTTAACAAGTTTAAAGTTTTTTCACTCTTATCCAATATCGCAAAACACCTACTTTGCGTGTTTGTTTCGAAGTTTATCATCAAGATCTATGTTCTACAAATCCACATTTTTGCTGGCGACAAAAACCAGATATGCCTCAGTGTTACAGCATGTTGAGGGTTCAATGAAAATGGAATGAAATGCTTTTCCGATAATGCTTTCGTGTGAAACAAATGGAAAAAATTAGATTGATATTGATTACACTCCTATCATTTACATCAAGGCTGCTACTAAATTAGTGTAATTCTATATTCTCACAGAATTCTTTTTTTGTAGCTTACGGAAATCCAATCTCAAATTTTAGCAACATTTTATTTTCAGGAAAACTTATTTCCTACAAATACCTAATACAATAATCAATAATAACAAGATTTTACAAAGTCGCGTCGCGTCGGTCGAAATATAACTCAGCCCTCTTCTCGGCATCTGAAGATACAATTCCAACCGAAACTGAAATTTTTCAATAACGCGGCGAGAGAACAAACCGCGGTTTCCCAACAAACTTCTATTCAACTTGCAGAAAACGGTCCAAAGTACAAGAACTTGTTAAAAACTGTTAGAGTGTGTTATATCTTTTCTACTTTCCCAAGTGAAGGGTGTCATAATGTACGCCTACTAAAGGAAGTTAGCTGCAGGCATCAGCTGCAACGACAGCATCAGAACGAGGAGCTGAACCAATCCACTTTTAGATTTCCGCGTCTGTAGCTGAAACCAAGCTAATGAAGGGTCAGACACGCTTCACACACGTGCTCGTATATAAATGAACAATTAGAGCTCATACAAATATTTATAATTTAATATCTGATACGCGCTTAAACTTAAAGAACCTCCCTACAACCGGATGCAACTCGATGCTTATCGTGCTCCAAATCATCCCTACGCAAAAGCAACGCTAAACTCTACTTGTGAAGTACCATAATTAAAGAGCCCTTAGTTCAAATTACACACCGGTCATTTCATAACGTTAGGGATGATCTCATTATTATGGATTATGGGAAACGTGTTTGCTTTAGAATTTTAGATAAAAAAAATAAAATAGCTCGAGCATCTAAAAATCAAAATTATGCAATTTACACCTAGGAACATTGTTGAAAAAAATTGAGTTCCAAATAGAAATTTATTAGCGCGGCGTTTATGTGACGATCACAGTTTGGTGATGAGCGAAGGGCAACTTTAGTTCATTATCAGTAATCCCCGCTGTCTTGAAAACGTCGCAGACACTAGACAGAGGCCAGTTGTAAATATAAGATAATCATATTAAAAAATGTATTAATCATGAAATATTGCATGAATGCAGCGATACTTTCAAAGTGTGCCACATACTTGTACAGTGATTGGAAAAGATTGTTACAAACTTCGGGAGGATGTAGAGAGAACGAAGTGGAGTAACATTCGATAGGCAAGTCATGTCCGGCGACGCCTCGTTTGGGCGACCACGGTACAAAAACGGCAGACACATACAGGGTGTAAGCAGTGCCATCACGCCGCTGTCCACGCAGCTTCGTAGTCCGACATATTTTCCGTAACCAGCGGCGCGGCTTCACTGATCAAAAAGGGAAAAGAACGATGAGACTTTCCTAAAGAGTGGCGCAATTGCACTGTTTAGACCCTGTCTGTTTTGGCCAAAACGAAGCGTCACGTCGTCGGACATGAGTTGCCTGTCGAATGTTACTGTCAATCCGGACGAGCTAGTGCCATTGTTGTAAACAAAAGATTACCGAAATTTTAATTACGGTGATCTAAGACCGAATAATTATTTGGGGTTTTTCGGAAAAAAAGTTACAAAAATAGAAACCTGAAAACATAAAAGCAGAGAAAGCAGTGGCTGCCACTTACATTGACATGAATGACATAAATTCTGCTCTTGACTATCTTTAACTCGTAAATCCAAATATAAATTAGGTAATACAAATGTGTCAGCAAAACATACAGGTCTGTCTGCCTTGTACGTTAGTAAGCAACAGACGACTTGCGTTTCTTACAACGGTCCCTACGCTTGCAAATGTTTGTATTTTGCATCTGTATCGGCTTGTCAAAGCATACTGAACAATAATTAATAATAATGTGCCATGTGTATTAGGTATGGGTATTGCGGAAATCATAAAATCACACCATACACCAGTCTTTAGAATGGTACGTTTTTGGTATAAACTCAGCATAAAGCGCACTCTTGTGGCAACTATATCAAATATGGGCAACTAATTTATTATGACAATCAACTAAAATTTGCTACAACCCCAGCAGCACTGTTGGATGGCAGCATTATCTGACGTTTTAATTTATGACGTCAAAACTTTAGTTTTTGACTTCAAATATTGTTTTTTGACGTCAATGAATACATGTTTGACGTCAAAAAAAGCATCGACTGTCAATCTCTAAAATTAATTAATTATGGCTGACGGATAACGTTTATGTTCATTTATTCTTTAATTGTAGATTGTTTAAGCAATTTTCAGATTTCCCTATTTAAGCGACGTTGTAGCTCCAATAATAATAAAGATAGCAATGGTAGACGTCTCCAGATCCTGTATCCTGTATAATATTTTTAAAATAACATAGGTTACATTAAATTATTTTACAGAATATAATACTTACTACCGAAACAGGAGAACGCCCGATTGATCCACAATAGGACTTAAACTTGTCGAGCTTGTCAAGTGCAACGGATTCGCACTTTTCAGACTTACCTCATCGTTGCCAACTTTTTACTAGCAATTATTGGCCTCACATATTTTGAACCAATAAAATCACTGATTTTTCTTTTATGCTCTTGGTCGATCAAATGTCTTGCCGAATACCACTCGTGGCTGATTTTTCTTCGGCAATGTTTGCTTGATCGCACGTCTGCGTGTGCTTCAAGAAAATATGCACTCGTGCTACACACTCGTGCACATTTTCGCCGCAACAAGCAGTCGTGATCTCGACAGCAAAGATTGCCGTGAAAATCAGTGTCACTAGTAGCATTATAAGTGTATTTTGATTTAGGTAGAACATTGCAGTTTAGCATGGAAAATATGAAATAGTTGTATATTATGTCCCTAGGAGAATTTTATGAATTTTAGGTCTTTCTTAACTAACTTATCTTGATCTTATTATAAAATTAACAAAGCTGGAAACAAAGTGGAAAAATAATTCTTAAAAGATCCATCCATTTATTTTAGTAACTAAAATTAAATAACAGTATTCAAGCCAGCAGCGTACAATAGAATAAAAATCTACAAATAATTTCTTAATCGCAAACACTTTGCAAACAACAAATTATAAAATTATACAGTACACAATATTCACACGTATCACAGCATAAACGCATATTATTATAAAGGAAATAGCAGTTTTGATTGTAAGAACAGTCGTCGGAAAATATGAACTTTATACAATAAGCCTATACTATACATAACTGCATGTATTATTTAAACTCTATTATACACAATGGTTGAAACTGCACAATTCGATGTACAGAGCTCGTACGTATTCGCATAAGAGCTTTGTTGATAAAGAATTTCTACAGCAGATAATTATACTATAGCAGTAATATAATTGTTTATATGGTTTATACATGACGAAACACGATTACACACAAATATAATTTGTATAATGTACACAGAGGTAGGCATAATAATCCCTTGCTCTTGCTTGATAGATTAAATTCAGAATTAAAACATGTTTAGTTAATTAGCAAAGGAAACTTTGTTAAAATGCACGGTTTGGAAAACAGTAATATCCACGTATTGGCAACAATTTTATTATTATTTATCAGAAAAGAATTATTTTTCAGATATCAACGGTCTCCTGTTAGTATAACGTTTTCCTATAATTACAGCTATCAAAAATATAAATTTTATCAAAGGGAGAGTTTTTAAGAAAATTAAAAGGACACGTCTACCCTACGGCGCGGCGCTTGGTGTTGCGCATAAAAGAGATAATACCCTTGATTAACTTCATTATGAGAATAAAGATGTTTTTAATTAACTTTTATCCTAAATCAAGCAAAGCAGTGCTTAATGAGTTAGTAAAAATTTTGTAAAATTTAACGATATTCTTTTATAAATGTAACATGGTTTTAAAATATTATTTTTATTGCTCAGGGTCGGGGTACTAACCGCCTTGTTAAAACAACGACAGTCCGACTGTGCTGCACCTACGGCGCTGCCATTGTCGCTAAAAACATCCCAGTAAGCATAAGCAGTAGCATTGCACCATACAATAAAAAATAATTACAAATTAATTTAATTTTTTTTTGAAATTTGACCCTTGCTGTGGTTTGGTCCGACGCGTGCACGCATTTTCAAATGGAGCTACCGGGCTGCTTACAGAAAATCCTAACCATATAGCGCAGGATATCCATAAGATGTCCATTCTTAGTACATTTTAGGTCCGTATTTTCATGGATATAGTATAAATGTGTATTAGATATCTCACGAATATCAATCTATGGACATCAAATGGATGGATGTATGGTTCAAGATTGAATATCAATCTTGAGCCTACATTGGAAATGTCATTTTGATTTTTACAGTAACGTTTTCAATTGTAACTTGCCGAATCATTACTGACATGACCCCGTAACAGTCTGTTTAGACCTTGACGATTGCGTGGTGTTAGGTGGCGTTTGCTAGCTTGTTTTGGTGAGGCAACCGTATTTTGGGTGTTTCTTTTTCTGGGGACATTTAATAGTTAGTGGTTACACCTTGTAAGTTTAGTTGCAGTGACGAAAGGCAACTTAAAAATTGGCAATGACAAATTTAGGCAAAATCTAAGATTTTAAAATATTTAAATATAATATATCCGTGTAATGTCCATTAACTGTCCAGTAGTATCAAGCTACAGACCAAGTTATAGACAACCTATCGATGCACAAAGTTGTTGTAAACGGACATTCCGTGTATGTCCAATGAACGTCTATTGTGTGATTATGGATGTCCAGTGGACATCCACAATGTCCGCGTGGAGTATCCATAGATGTTCTAGTGCTATACGAGTACAACATGAAATATTAAAACACGACTTGCGCAGCTTTAATAAAAAGGCGTTTAGTACCCCGACTGTCGGAGTAGTTTCCAACGTCTATTTTTAATGTAAACCATGGTGGTTGCATCGAATAAAAGCAAATTAATAAAATTTATTTAAGCTTCCACTACTAATCAAAATTCTATGCGCCTAAATAAGTGTGCAGGTATTACTAATGGAAGAATAAAGCAGGGAATTTTAGTTGTTTACGTACCTACCTACCTCTTATATTATTAAAGCCTGGACCGCGCATATAAGCTGTCATCTAAGAACAGCTTATTTACTAAAATTAATTAAAACCTATTGATCTCGTACAGATGACATTTAGACACATCTATTGACATTTAATATTACAATAGGAAATCTATATAAGAACCGTTTTGATTTTTTTCGCGCTACTGCTATAATATTAACACTTTATTAGCGCTACTCGAAGATATAATCGCTAATTATAGTCTATAGTTTGCCACAACGCAAAAAACACATTGGTTTCTTGATATTTTAAATATACCCTACATTCACCTTATAGTCATGCCAACATTAATAACATGGTGTTCCCAAATCAACCCTGTGTTCTTAAGCAAATTTTAATATAAGAGTATTTCCATACAAAGTATAGTTTGATTGATGGCTATAAATGCACAATCGGTTGGTAAGACGAAGAATTTGGAACATTACAAACTATAAATTGCTATTATTTTACAACAAAAATTTCTTTTATGCAGGGTTGGTCAACAAGGCCGCGGAGATCGAAATCTCATTTTCTATTTAAAATACAGAAAAAAATTTCAAATTAAAGTTGTAGAGCGGATTTTATTGGTGAGCCAGATATCACAGGATATCCTACAGTCATCCATTTTAGGTCCAATATACATGCGCATGTCCATTGACTTACAACGAACGTTCATAGGATATCCAGATTCGGATGTCTATAAGACATACGAATACTATAGGATTTCATTTGTGGTCCAGTGGTGCATCTTAAGGCTGAGACAACAATCGATAGAAAGGCTGAAAATCGGTTATATTACAATCGATTACTGATTTTCCAAAGATATCGAAAAATTGTTTAATTTCTTAATCGATTTTTTAATTAGAATCAATTTTTCATGTTTTAATAAAAAAACTAATGCTTACTAAAACCGATTGTTTTTTAATCGACTGTTACTTTATTTTTTTTTACTTGATTAATAATAACAGATGTTTTGCATGCAATCGATTTCAACTTCGCATTTGATTTCAATGCCGTACTTTTTTAATTCATTGTAGGCCATTTTTTATAATCAATCATTAAAGTTAATTTTTAACCGATAAGTGTAATCGATTATTACGATCGATTCTTAGAATCGATTATTAAAATCCGTTTTAAAATTATATTGATTCTTCTCTTCATTACGATTTTTAATTCCAAATCAATTTTGTCGTATTACCGAAATATGATTCTATAATTTCAAAAAGTTTCAGCCCTAATCGATGTATAATATTTTTAATTTATTTTCAGTACACAGTAAACCTTAATAAAAATTTACAAATGCAACTTAGCAGAGAAATGTAGAACATATGCATATAAAAGTTATTAAATGTTTTAATTTGACAGCAATCGCGGTAAAACGTAGTTGTTTCTACCCGTAGTACATTCGTAGTTAATGAATTTTTACTACCTGGCAATCTCTGTGACGGAAATTCTAAAAAATAATATCCATAGAGGATGTTTTATGTACATCGGAGGATATATTGCAAACAAGCACTGCGGCTGTACTACGGACGTTTATTAAGGATGTCCTAAGGATGTCTATAGTTATGACAAATAGACGACGTATAGACGTCCATAAGATGTCTTTAGAATCTTAAATAAATGGCATTTGGACATCCATAGCATCCATCAAAGATGCCAATAAAATTGCCATCTCTAAATTATTAAATAAAAAAAAT
The DNA here is from genome assembly GCA_958336395.1 of Ctenicera cuprea. Classification (NCBI taxonomy): domain Eukaryota; kingdom Metazoa; phylum Arthropoda; class Insecta; order Coleoptera; family Elateridae; genus Ctenicera; species Ctenicera cuprea. The sequence continues at coordinate 2,984,109 of OY284490.1, forward strand.
AAACGGCCAGGCAACACTATATGTTTTATAAAATGTTATGGATGTCCGTAAGACATCCATTTAAGATCTTAAAAACATCATAATGGCCATCCATTGCATGAAAAATTTACATAAGGTTCCCTATGGACATCCTTGAATTATTGATCAAAAATGTTGTATGACTAGGCAACCCCGAAACGTAATTTTAAAAGCCATATTAATCCAGAAATTCAATTAAAGAAAAAAACAATACCTTGCAAAAATATACAAAGTTTACTAAAAAATGTTATGAATCTCCATAACACCTCCCTTTAAGATCCTGACTGCGTCCTATGGACATCCATAACATCCATGAAAGATGTCCATAAGATATACTATAGACATCCTTAAATTGTTTATTATAAAAGTTGTATGACCAGGCAACTCCACGGCGATATTTTAAACACAAAATTAATTCAATAAGGCAATTAAAAGAAGAACAATAAAATTCCGAAATATACATGGTTATGGATGTTTGTAGTACATCCATTTAAGATCCTAAGGACGTCATACAGAAATTTAGAACATACATGAAGGATGTACATAAGATGTTCTATAGACGTCCTCTAACTGTTGATTACAGAAGTTGTATGACCAGGCAACTCCACAACGATATTTTAAAAACAAAATTAATTTAGAAAAGCAATTAAATGAAGAAAAATAATATGAAAATTACACATAATTATGGTACATCTATTTAAGATTCTAAAGACATCTTGTAGGCATCCATAGCATGTCCATAAGATGTCCTGTGGATATCAGTAGATTGTTGAAAAGAATTTGTACAACCAGGCAACTCCGTAACGAAATTTTAAAAACGGAACCAATTCGGAAAGCAATTAAAAGGCAAACAATAATATGCTAAAATATACAGAGTGTTCTATAAAATGGAATAGTACGGAACTCTCTGTATAATTGACAATAACTTTAACAAGTGATCCTCTTGGCCCCCTACAACTTTTATTTGAAATATTTTCTTATTAATTTTAAATAATAGAGGAAATATCAACCACTACGCTGTTGACACACCCCATACATATATAATATAATACGTAGAGAAATCGCATCATTTAAACTTTATTTCAGCCAGGTTTCCTGGTTAATTATGCCGTTCAGGCAATACAAAATTAATTATAGCAAAGTTGTACCCGAAATATGTATCTCAGTAAATCCACATTGCTGCATAAATTAAACCGCAGGTACATAAAGGACATCAATTATTTTGCTTAAGTTTCCCACTATGCGAATCTGGGGAAATTACAGGCGTTACCCCTGGCACCTCCAAGTACGCAGCCTATTAAAGAAAATTTATGGATAAAAGCAAAATAATTTTGATCCATTAAGTAATAAAGTTGTTTTTCAGAACGGGGGTAACTCAAAACATTTCGTAATAAATTTAACCAATTAATTAAACGTTCAAATTCGTTTGAAGTAAGCACGAACTTTATTTATTTATTAATACCTCTTTTTTAATTATAAATGAGGCGATTAGCTACGTACAATTTACGAATTTATAAATAGATATTTCTACATTTTTGCGGTTTAGATATAAATGTTAAAAAAATGTTAAATTGTTCCCAGTCACTAATATAAGTTTATGGACAGATGCAACGCTACTGTTGGACCGAATTAGGTGTAAATACAAGAACCCGTGTTGCGAACCCTTGTGTTGTTAATAATATAAATAAAGCTGCATATATGACACGTACGCTTATAACTCATTAAATAGCAGCTCTATTGAACCTGCAATACTTTAAATACAAACTGGCTTCTTCTACAAGCGTAAATTCATAATTTCTAAATCAAAGTGCACCGTTTTGTGGTAAAATTTTGTAATAAAACTCTTCAAATAATACAGCCATCAATATTCAGAGCAATGCAGGTAAATGCATCAGGTCCCAAATTCGATAATTAATTTTCCAATATAGCTAAAGTTTAATATTATTACGCAAATTGCGCCATACAACTTGTTAAGTCCACTGAAAATAGACACTATATCTATAGTTACAATACAATTATGATTAATTGACATCATTTACTCATTTTTAATTTATAACAAATAATTAAATTTTTACTCGAAGTTCCTGCACGAAACCATTTCTTAAAACACCAGTGCACGAAACGTCGCACTATTCATAATTCGCTATTTTTTTAATTTAATACACAGGTACAATTATTTCTGAATAGCTTTTGAAATGGAATATGTAGATGGCATAGCCATCCGAGCTTAACGTTATGAAAATTTTAATTTATATCTGCGCTTTTGCAGTTTTACGGGGCAAAAGTACACACAATAGTACAGCTTGTTGACTGGAATGCTTTAAAACATAACTTTATTTCAGGTTTCCCACCGACGTTCAACTTTATAAAGTTCTAACAACCCCCAAGCACAAACAACTTCAAATTTTCTCTACTGCGAGGTTATAGAATTCATTATGGGAAAGTGAAGAGTTTCATAAAAATTGTTTAAATGTCCAATACGATCAATAACTATTATAAATGCTTTTTAAACAAACTTAAATTGCGAAATGGAATAAACAAGGTTAAATAAAAAATATGTTTTGGTATAATGGGCTGGTAACACGCGAATCATTATAGAAGAAACACCGCATTGATTAAGAACAGTTTAAAAATATCCTGGTGGCAGTAGTTAGTATGCTAGAAGCAATTTTCTTTTCATTAACTGGCGCCAATTAATTAATTAATTCAAACATTTGTAACCTTTCACTTCATGCAAGACAACTTTATTGCAGTTTTTTTATAAATTAAATACAAGGTTTGTACGTTTTTGATTATTTTATAACAACATAAAAGTATTGAAGTGTAGAGTTGTAGAATATGCGTTTAAGAAGCGAATCGCTTATGTTGTAAACAATTAAAGTTTTTGTAATTTTGTGGAATAAATGTTGCATTTAACTAATTTTATGACGTAGGTGGAAATGGTCGGTTACAAAATAGTTACGTCGGGTTAACAACGAACATATTGAAAATCTAGAATTTTTGAAAATATTTATTTTTAAACTAATTAAACAATTTTATAAAATTTAAATAAAGTTTAGACATTCAGGAAATTTTTTAAAAATTATAAAGCTTTAAAAAAAATTTTCAACTGTTGAATTTTTCAATTTTGGAAATTTTTGAAATTTTTAGTTTTCAAACGATAGTTTAACAATTTTTGAAATAATAGGAAATTGATTTTATGTAATTTTTAAAAACTATAAAATTTTAGAAACTTCAAAAGTTTAGAAATTGTTAAAGTTTTTGATAATTACGAAAATTATAAATATTGTATTGATGTTTGAGAATTTTTGTATAAAAACTTTCATAAACTGTTGAAAAACTTGAAAATTGGAAGTTTGGAAAATTTTCAAAACATTTTCGAAATCGTGGGAAATTAAAAATTATTTTGTGCAATTCTCAAAACTTGGAAATATTAGAGTCTTTCCATAAATTTAAAAATTGTCATAAGTTTTAAAAATTTAGCTAATTTTTGAAAAGTTTTAGTTTTTAAATTTGAAAATTTTGTCAACGGATGAAAAGTAAAAAAAATAGAATTTTGGGAAATTGCTTTTTTTAATCTTTAAACTTGAAAATTATGGAAACTTTGAAGGTTTAAAAATGGTTGACATTTTTAAAAATTATGAAAATTATAATTATTGTGCTAATTTTTAAAAATTTTTAGTTTTCATAATTGAAAAACTGTTTTTTTTTTAAATTAGTTTTCAAACTTGAAAATTTGTAAACTGATGAAAATTTGGAAAGAGGATTTTGAGAAATAATGAAAAGTTTTGAAATTTTGGAAATAGTGGAAAATTTTTTTTCTATTGGTTTACTTGAAAATTTTGAAAATAATAAAATTCTACAAATTATGTATGTATATAAGTTTTGGTTTTTCAAACTTTTGTAAATTTTTTAAACTGCTGAAAAGTTTGAAAAATGGAATTTTGGGAAATTGTAAAAAATTTCAAAATTTTGGTAGGTACATCTTAAATTAAAAAAACAATTTCAATTTTTAAACTAGAAAATATTGGAAACTGTCTACGGTCTCTTGATTTATTATTTTATCCTTTTAATCATCTTTTCACTTCTATTATACGTCCACCTTTTGCTCCGTCATCTTTACACCTTTCGCTTAGATACATACGGTTAGGCAACACACGCTACACCTTACTACCCTTTATTATACTTAATATTTCTGTATTAAATCTACACATCGGTGTGACCTTTGACCTTTGTTTCTATGTCTATCTCACACTACATACACACCACACAAAAAGTCCTGTCTTCAAAAACTAACACACATGTTAAATCCCATAAGAACTGGTTTTCACCACCGCTTTTACTGACTACTATCCGAAACCAAACAGCCCTTTTCAGAGTGAAGTAAGTGCTGCACCAGGTCCCGGTAAGAAAGCGTCTCTAGAACCAGAAGCTCCTTCAAGAGCGACAGCAGCAGCTAACCAGATCTACCAGGAAGCATCACAATGACGTGCAAGCCTCCAGCCCGATCTCTACGCGAAGCTCCACCCTTTCGTTTTTGAATTAATTTGTTGATGTGAAATTTGTAATTTGTTTGTTTTGTAATTGAAAATACAATCATTTGTGTCAAATAAATACCTGTAACGAATAAGTTATTCCTAATAAGTGGTTGTGTTGTTATGTCACTGACGCAGAGGGTAGACAAATTTGCAGAACCCCAATTTACGAATTTACTCCGAATTACTCAGTTTTAAATAAAAACTAGTGTATGTAAAGATCTTAAAAAATTTGGTTACTGCGGGCAGTTAAATCTGTATTTACCTAAGACCTTACATCTAAGTTGTTTTCCACTTATGTGAAGCATTGCGATTTGATCTAATAACAGCTGCCGTTGCCTTCCGTTTCCTAGGCAATGTAATTGTGAATCTTCCCAACATGAGTTGCCCTTGTCATTTCCGTGTTGTGGCGTTTACCCGGTTGTCTATTTTTTTTTTCATTTTTAACAGGTACTGACAACAGTTTTCTTTTACTCTTCATTGGTATAAAATTGCACATTTACTTCAAGTGTGCAATATTGAAAATGAAAAATTGTTTGATACAATATTTTCCTCTTAAGAAAATTTTTCGTTCTGTTTTTGAGTCGGTACTCTGATTCTTTTTGTGAGTTTTATTAAATTTCTTCTTCCCACGTGAGGAACTAGAAAATTATATTTTTTTAAATAAAACCCAGCAATGAGTTACCGATTTCTAAATAAGTATTTCCAATTTTGAGTGAATATTTAATACAGAAATATATAAACCTGACAAGTTGGTGTTTGTTTTCCGAAGCGTTGATTGATCTAAAGGCACAGATCGGGTTTCACGAGGGATTTCTGTATTTGGTTATATTGATTGCGTCAAAGTTCGCGCCCGGTAAACATGTTTTCATGACGTCTGTAGTTTCATTGTTTTTATTTCATTTTCGCGTGGAAGCACTAAGAAGGCAAACAATTTATTTTCTTTCGAAACTACCGTGTGTACTTTTGCCCAGATGTTCTCAAATTTTTAATACCATCTAAAAAACATACTTTTGATGAAAACTGAGCTACTCTCGACATTTAAATCTATTTTAATATCATTTAAATCTGGAAGCAACACACATAAAGCGTCTTACTCGGTAAATCTATCAAATTGATCTATATAATATTTTTTTTTTTCTACCAAAAATACAACAAAAATCTTTGAGCCCGTCAACAGCAGTCAATAATAAGTCCGGGGAACATCCCAGAGTTCAAAATAATTCGGGGTGTTTTGCTATTTGTAGGTTGTAGGTCCGAGCCAGGGGCTCCCAAATAGCTGACAACCCGCCAACGTGATAATAAGAGCTAAGAGCAACCCTATAACCGAGTAAATCACACACAAATGCACTAGAGAGAACACGTACAATGTACGATGGCACCATCGATTGGGCTCAAAGAGAGTCGGTGAATAATCGGGCCACTTGATCCTTAGAATCCAGTAGTTGCCAAGAGCAAACCAAGCAATCAGGAATATTGTGAGTCCTAAGGACGCGACTTTCGATCCTATGGAGCTCGCGTTCAAGGAGCCATCTTCCACACGACGAGTCCGGAGTTGTCTCCACAAAATCCAAGCCATTTTTATACAGCCGACACTGCCGCCTACTACCATATATACAGGAATGTGCGGCTCTCTTGGACAATCTCGCAGAAATTGAATACCTAAGTTCAGAACATTGACACAGGATACGAAATACACGTATTTGCTACTTCTCTATTTACGAAGTAATACCATCAATGCAATGCTATGAACATAATGCTATAAAATCGTGCCAGAAAAAGTGCAAAAAATACAATTACATGCAGGTAATCATCAGTGCATGCTATAATTAATGTGTGCTGTGATAAATCACCAGCTTTAAAACTTAAAAAAAAAACATAATTGTTAAGTCTGTAGCTTATTATTCCAAACGAATATCAAAGCAATTTAATTTTTAAATATAATTAATTACAAAACTAAATTCCATCTTCTGTGATCTCTCCAGTCTTCCTCCTCTAATCCTCTGCTTCGCATAAAAAACTATATTCAACTTCAATTTAGTTTAAAGTTTAACCCAACTTACAGCTACTTTCTGATGTAGTTCAATATCGATCTTGTCTATAAACTTTAACTAATCTAAGATTCTGTTAAACTCGCAATGCAAACAGCTGCATTAATGCAACTTGCAACGTTTACTACCGCTGCACACAGGAACACGAACTAAATTACTCGTAGACGTATTCTACCGAAATTCTGTTCACTAATTTTACGTTGTGTTACATCAAGTCGAATAGTGACAGTGAAAATAAGTTGACAATATTTCCTTCAGGTAAGAAACAGCATGAAATGAAATAAATACAGTGCCGGACTGGCTCTAGGGAAAATACAGAAATTTCCCCGGAGGTTGACTGATCAGAGAGTTTCGAGGGTTTGATCATTTGATTTTTTTTATTTACTTACGTGTTGCTTATTTTTTTTTTCTCACAAAGGTACTTTTTGAATGAAATTTTTACACTTTTGTGATGATAAACGTAAGTTGGATATACTAGAAGCATTTGAAATTCAGAAACATTTAAAATTATTTGCCTTTAACGAATGATCAAATTGATCATTTTGAGTTAACCATTACTGAACGTTTTGAAATGAGAAATCAAGTCATCTGGACGCAGATAGGTACCTATAGAAAACCAAGATCAAATTATGTTTACTGTTTACTTTAAATCTTGCCTCCAAAAATGACATCTCAACACGTCAAAACACGTATAAAGCTAAAATTAAAAAACCTGTTGAAGTTAAAAATTGTTTTATTTACAATAAATTAAAATGAACTTCAACGAAGTAAAGCCTGGAGCTTCTTAATAAATTACCAACATTTACATTAATAATTAACGCGATAAAATCGTACACGTTTTCATATTAAATGCAAGTGCTCAAAATGCATTTCCTACCACCACTTTTATTTTGTTTTACGAGTTATTAATAACCTCCTCGTTAATAACCCTGTATTGTGAAAGCCAATTACATTTCTTAAACAAGATGAAGCGTTGATACTTGCTCTTGTGTTGAAGTGTATCTTTTGGACAGGAAAACGGTCAGATTTCAGAATACAACGCGGCAAGTTGTAAAATATTGAAAAAGATTTGAATAGTGGAAAAAGAAATGGCAATAAAAAACGTCAACAGAAAAAGGGTTATGTAACTATTTGAATTTCAACTGTAGTTGCTTTTTCGGCACATAAATAACAACAGTAATATCCTTGAACAATGTCGCAAAAAGTAGCTAACGTTTAAGAACACAATGATGGCGGTACCATAAAAAGAAAAACACGGAACAATAAAGTAGATAGCTCCACTAAACCATTTCGACGTATACTGTTATAAAGGATAAAATCTGCGATATTGTTGTACCTAAAGTAAAGCTTCAAGACGGGCTGCAGTATTTGTTACGTTTGTAACAGTTCCAAGACCCCGATTATATGAAGTAATAAAGAATCAGTGGGTAAAGTATACTGCAAGCTCTAAAAGACTTGCAAGTTAAACTGTATCAAAAGAAAAGTCTGTGAAATACACATTCGCATTCCTCAACATGTCTCTGCCGTAGGACGCAAAACTAAAATAAAAAATTACTAAAGAAAGTCAAAATTCGGAAAAATGTGGATCTTAAATTATTAGTAAATTATTCACCAAAACAAAAATCTAAACCAATATCTGGTCATGATTTAACAAATAATGAATATATAGGCCGGAGTTCAGTGGTAAGCGCGCGAGCCACCAATGTAGCGGATCCGGGTTCGATTCCCGTTCGGGTCGTTCTCCCTCGCAAGGCAGCAGGAAACCAGCGAGGTAGATTTTTCCCAGAAAAACCTCTCTGGAGAAGCAGTGCATGCACTTCCTGTGGTTCAGAGCCCACGTTAAACTGTAGGTCCCCTATGTCTGTCTGTGCAAATTATCTATCGCCGCGCACCAAACACAGACATAGGAGAGAGGTCGCCAACGCCCGGAAGAAGAAGGGTATACAGGGTGATTCATAAAGGTTTTTATGAACTTTAGGAGGTTGTAGAGGCAACCAAGTGGAGTAACTTTCGAGCCAAGTCGTTTATACAGGGTCCGCCACCTGAAATTCTCTAGGCCGTAACTTTTTTATATAAAGAGGTATCGCGACGAGCGGGCATCATTTTAGGTAATTTGAAACTCTTCCAAAATAGCCACTGAAAATCTAAAAACAATTGCCAGTCATAAAGTTGTTATTTAACAGAACTTATATTGTTAGGATATTTTTTCCCTGCACATTTACAAAGATTATGTTAACATCATTAAGTAGATAATTTTATTACCTTAAATTTTATGTATTGCATTATGATCGAATACATTAATTTTTCTCTTTATACAGGGCGTTCCAAAATTCTTGTCTTCTAAGAAAGAAGCATATTGTACGTTTAGAAATGAGACAAACGGGTCCTATAAACATGTTTCCAAAACTGTTTCTCTGAAGAGTTACAAGCGGTTGAAGATTACTGGTAAGATGCAGCTTTTCCTGAATAACTGTTGATCGCTTTAACTAAAATCAGTTTCGTAGAACTGACTATTTAAAAGTCACGTGACTATTCAAAAAACTTTTAAAAGTAAGAGTAGGTAGGCATGAGACCTTGGAACAACCAGTTTAATTTAATCTTTTCAAGAATGTGTCAATTCCTTTCCCAAAATTTTCAATATCTTGATAATTTTCACAATTTTGAATATTTCTTTAAATTCCAAAAACTTTTTAGTTATTTCAAGAATTTTAAAAGTTTTCTAATTTTCCATAAAATTGTCAACAGTTTTGCAATATTTTTTAAATTTTAAGAAATAATTTAATAGATGCGAAGAAGGTCTCGTGGCGTTTGCCCGACAGGTTTTTGGTGTCTGCCATGATGACCCCATATACTGGAGTAATATAAACCATTACAGATTTTTTTAAATGTTTTTTTTTAAAGTATCCTTTTGTTTGCAACTCTTTTAATAAATCTTTGTTTTTTTGTTTTATTTTGTACAGAAGTTTGATGTAGTAGTATAACTTAAAATATATTATTATAACAAAGAAATTGCTTAAGCGGCCACCATTCCTCAGATTGCTCTCTGTGCCATGTCGTTACTTAAGGAATTGAAAAATGCGGTGTTTATAGGCTAAAATATTTTTCTTGAATAAAATTAAGTACGTCTATTTATCAGACATAAATAAAAACCGACATCCAACATAAAACACAGCAGCACTAATTAAGGTTCACGTGAGGGTTTGATTTTTTTTCGATTTCACCACTCTAATTTATTCAGCCTTTAACATCCTCCTCATTTCCATTTACAGGAACCAGCAATGCAAACTGGATGTTAAGGATTTTCATGTGGGTTAATTATTATTATTCACGACAAGCCATTAATTATTGTTCAAGAGATTTAGCTTTTGTATTGAAACTGTGTCATCATCAGTTTTAATCTCCAAACGGCGGCGAGCTCGATAACAACCTTAAAGATGTCCTTGTAACAATGGACGAAATAACGCCAATATGAAAATCTAGGGCGCAGAGAGAACCTTTCATACAGAGTGAGCATAAAAGGTCAAGAACCACGTGACCACGTAACATAGGCAACCCATTGTACAGAAATAGCTACCCTGCATCAGGAAACTAAATCTGACAGTTGTAGCAATTACCATTGGCGTAGCACGTACAAATTAGGGCACAGAAAACATATTTTCTGCAAAAAATGAATTTGGCACGCCACAATTAAAAAAACTCTGTAAAAACATTTAATAAAGCAAAAGTAAATGATAAGATTTATTTAAGAATAGGTATTATTGTAGAAAAACATATTTTATTTATAAATTACAATAGCTGCTCAAAATGAGTGCACGAACACCAATGAAACATAATGACATTGCAAAGGAAAATCAGCATGGCAGGCAACATTGGAAAATAAAATTCACTACATTTGAATTAGTCAATGGTCACGTGGTTCTTAACCTTAACCTTATGCTCGCTCTGTATAAATCATTATGATGGTTAAATTATCAAGTGTAATATAACAAAACCTCGTGGTTTAGCGGTAGGTTATGATTTTTTTACGACAGGTTTGTTGCTTAGCAATAACACGAAAACGAAGTTACCTTTCGTACTATACCAATCGGTTAAAAAGCAACAAAGTCTGAGTTGTAACAACCTACAAAGGGAAAAATACAAAGTTTGGATTCATTTACAATTAGAAGAAGTATATCAAAAACGTCGCGCAAAAAATGTTGCAAAGCAATAATTGATATCGCTAAATGTATATTTCGCTATAGATGAAAACATAGTAGCTTTTTATTGGTGTAACTAAAATTTGATTAGTTTGGAACTGAAAATCACAACGTTTGATTGGTAAAACGTGACATTAAGACGTATGAGTAAAATAATCATAATAAACTGGAAAGAAAAAACCTCAGAATTGAATGTAGTGGAACAAAGTAAGTACTTAAAATCAACTAACAAATTTATTTCACTTTTAAAAACTTTAGTTGTTTGCCACAACAGCAGCTTCTACTTTGCAGGTTGTAGCTCTTCGTTAGTGCCATTAATCAGCACTCCCTCATAAATTAATAGGAAAACTTGAATACGACCATAAATTTATACAAAGTTTTTTTGCAAGAGCCTAATACCTGTCTTAAATAGAAATAAAAATTTCATAAGTAACGATAATTTATTATTATACAGGGTGTTGGGAAATTTTCTGTACCATAACACAAGAACATATTGTACGTTTAAAAATAAAATAAAATTGCTTTCCTGCAGAATTCAAGGCGGCTACAAACGCTGCTTTTCTTGAATAACTGTTGATTGTTTTGTGCTAGGTGCCTTAAATTTGATATGCAGTCAAGTTTAATAAGTTGCTACATACTGTGTAGTTTTTATTATAATAAGTTTCGCAAAGTCGGTTATTGCAAGGTTACGTGACCATACAACAAAAATCAAAAAGCTGTAGGGCGACCGCCACGGGACCTTCCTCGAATTTATAGAAATGTTTAATAATTTTTAATATATTTCCAAAATTTTACCATTTTAATACATAAATAGAACGATTTTACAAATCTCGAAAAAATTTCTAATACATTTGATACCGAATGTTTTTTAAAAATGTAAAAATTTTGCTTTTTTTTCAAAACTTTTGGAAAGTTTTGATTACTATGAAATTATTGTTAAAACTGTAGAACTAAAAATATTAAAGAACTAGCTGGGCCCGGTCCGCGTTGCTGGTCCTAAGTAAGCCTTTTTTGTTGTATCTGTTCCGAAGTCGACCGATTCATCTGCAGCGTAATCGACTGTTGGATCGTATCTGAACGCTAAACGCTCATATCGAATTGTCACGTTTGGCCGTCTGTTTTCTCGACGTTCCAAATTATTTTCTACGCGAGTTCCAACTGAGCGAGTCGAACTCGACTGCATCCGTTGTTCCGGAGTCATAATGGAACGCGCTTCAGAAATTCTTATTCGACTTGCCTCCAAACGCTGACTATGCTCTTCGCAGTCTCATTGACTCGGCGATCATGTCGTTGGATTGCTATGCGCGTACGCCGACCGATATTTCGACGCCTCACTCTTGGCATTTTTTCCAAAGAAACTATCGCTTTGAATTCAATTATTTTTCGCAAAATATCAATTTTCAATACGGAACGTGATACACAGCACAACTATCAAACTGAACGTCACACAGTGACAGTCATATGTTGATATTGAGACTCAAATGTTTGTGGGGGACGATTTTCGTTCAATTTGATCAAAATGAATTAAAAATCATGAGAATTGTCTGAGTTCAAGTCGGAGCATGACTTTTGCATTGTTCCATTCCGGTTTCTCCATCCAAAAAAAAAGAAGAAAAAAATTTCGATTTTTCCTAATTTTGAGTTTTCCGAGTTTTCCACTTCGATTTTTCCATTTTTCTCTTCGAAAAGCCATTCAAAAACGAAAACATACGAAATCTCATACAAAAATACCATACAAAATCATCTTTTGGATTACCCGAATTTTCCGACTTTTCCGGTGCATTTTCCCAAAATTATATATAAATAAATAAAATAATATAAAAATGCGGTAAATTATAAACGTTAAAAAAATTGAGTTTAAAATGTTTTGAATATTTTTGGAATTTGTGACAACTTTTGAAAAATTTAATAATTTTGAAAGTTTTTGAATATACTTTGACAACTTTTTAAAAACGATTCAAAACTAACGAAATTGAGATGGGCACAAAGCTAGTTGTCCTTAACTGTAGAATAAACAAAATACCGAAGGCAAAGCATACAGAGTCATTAACTAATCGAAGAAGAAAGAAAAAAAAATGAGTCTTTTAATTAAAAATTTTTTAAAATTTTAATGTATTTCAAAACTGAAACATTATCATAATTTTCAACATTTTTGTATAAATTATTGAAATAAAACTAAAAACTTCTTTAATTTTAGAAATTTTCAACATTATTTTTTTTGCAATTTTTACAATTTGTAATACTATTTAATTTTTATAGATTATATAAATTATTAAAAATTGCAATAATATTTGAAAATTTTCGAAAAGTTTTAGTAAATAAGAAATTTTGTAAATTTTTGATAATATTAAAAATTTATGAAAGTTTTGAAATCATTTGGAATTTAAAATTTTTTGAAAGATTACAAAAGATTTGTGTAGGAATATTTTTGAACTTTCGGAAAATTAAATAATATTGAAAGTTTTTAAATAATCTTTGACAATTTCTAAAAAAAAAATAAAAAAAGCGATTTTGTTTTATAAAGTTATGAACATTTTGATAAGTTAAACAAGTGTATTAATTCTTAAAAGCTTTGCGAATGATAAAATTGTTCATGGTTTTAAGAAATTATCAAAACTTTTAAAAATTTTTGGTTGAAAATTTTAAAAAATTCTGACAGCATTGAAAATTTAAAGAAGTGTTGAGTTCTATTGTGATAATTTTAGTAAATTTTGATAATTTGTGAAAATTTTTATATATTTTGAAATTTTGACGAATTTTGAAAATTTTTGAAAATTTAAAAATTTCTTAGTTTTTAGTATTTATTTATTGTAAGCAATACTTATTCGTTGAAATCTAAAATCAATTTCATTATTTGGTTATAGTCTGCGTTGAAGGCGATCAATAGTTATTAAAAAAAAACTGCATCCTAGTCATCTTCAACCTCCTGTAACTCTTCAGGGAAGCAGTTTTGAACACATATTTATAGCACATTTTCGTCATATATTTAAACGTAAAATATACTAGGAAACAAGAGTTTCCGAACACCCTATATATTTAAAGTATCTTTAAAATAACACAAAATCTGAGAGAAATTTCCTTGTTAAATGCATTTTTATTACTAGACTGGCAATTTAGCTTAAACTCCTTGCTAAGCTTTAATCCCCATGTGAAGAACACCAGCAAAAGTAGGTTACGAAGTTTGTGGATTTATTCAAATTCGGCACAGTAAGCAAAATCGCGAACACGAAACTGTAAGTTATAGTTAGCATGTTCCTTTACCGTGAAAGAGCGGAAACGGGATATGTGTTTTCAGCACACAATAATAATACTTCGTCACAAAATTATTCAACTAATCCACTTTCAGGCACCTTCCGCGTTCCGATTTCCATGTAACCACAGCATGTAAAAATGTACTTAAACAGTTATTGTACGTGAAATAAAAAGTATTGCACCCAAATGAATTGGGATTATTTAATAATCAAACTCGTTGCGTTAAGCACGCATAAGCGTGCAAATTTGTAATCTGAGAATCAACCCTTGAAATCTGTTTTAAATACAAGGTTGTGTTTAATTTTTGTTTTGGTATTTTCACATGTACATTGTTTATCACGATTGGGCTTGACGATTGCAGTTAGAATAATGTGATATTAAATAAACATTAGCCACCTGCTGCTATTACTGTTTTGAACACTGAACAGGTACAAGAGTTTTCTTTAAAAAAATTCAACCCTTGAAGCAAATTCCGAACTGAAGTTGCAAACTGTTGTAAGTAGTTTTTTAAAGTAGAATTGAAGCGCTGCAGTCCCGTTCCAGGAAAAAAAGGTGGATTTAAACAGGATTTTTCTTTGGCTTACTTTATACCGTATAAATGCACAAGTTTTGAGTAAAATGTAGATTGTAAGCCAGATTAAGTAGAGTTAGTAAATTTTGCTGCCTGCGTTTCATGTAATTAGTAGGGCTAGGATTTCCATGAATTTGCATGTTTTTCTTGTATGCAGAACTCAGATTTATACGTATTTCGCGACGTGTGAGCCACATACAGTGAATTTTATAAGAGATGGAACATGGCCGATTAACATGCAAAAAGTGAAATAGCTCTATTTTATGTCCCTAGAAGAATTTCATTACTTGCAACCACCCTACATGGAAACATAACATTTTCTTACATTACTCGATGGCAATATACTATTTATTTATAATATATATTTATTTATAAAAATTTAATGCAACCGAAACTTTAAATATGTTATTTAATAATAGCCTAGCAAACAGTGCATTCATATTAAATAAAATACTTTATAACTTCGACATTAATTATTTATTTTACTCTTATACGTATTTAATAAATGAGAAATTGATTTCTTAAACTTACCCCTATTGGACGTTTTGAAATAAAAAATCGATTCATTTGCAAACGTTGATAACCAAGATCAAGCCACAAAGTTCTGCTGCTCCTATAGCAACACTAACTGCTTTAGTTTTTAATATTACCTCTGATAATGGCATGTAAACATGTCGAAATACGTATAAAGTAAAATAAATAATTATTGTTAAAGTTATAAAATATTTTATTTAGTATCAATATGAACTTCAACGAAGTAAAGTTGGCATTACATATAACTGCTTGCAAACTCAATTTTTCTCCGTGGCGCGCAGGTAGAGGATTTGCTATGTAAACGAGAAGTTATGAGTTCAAACATTGATGAGGTCTACTTTTTTTTAAATTATTGTAAAAAACAATAAAGTTGATATTATTTTATTGAAAGTTTGTTATATTATAGCCACGGAGACCTAACCCACGTTTTATTGCATTATAGACAAAGTATTTTAACTTGAAAAATACATGTACAGTATTAGACTCTTTTCTAAACCCTTGCTCAGTCATTTTTGTAGTTAAAAATTCTAGGTATAGCCCCTGTAGAGATCTAGTGGCCATGTGGTTACATTAAACACAAAAGTTCGTATTTCTGATATCTCTATTTATGTCCTTAATCTAGCAACGTAACCATATAATTACGACCTTAGTAAATAGCATTGAAGCATTGCGACACCTACCTTGAATTTTAAAATTTAAAAGAAAATGCAGCATGGTGGATGGTGGTTTAGTTTAGGCTGATGCAACAAGTGGATAAAAAATGATCTGATTACGTGTGTTTTACTGATAACCCTACTAGTGGAAGTTATTCACCTTTCCATTTTCATGATAACCATGTGGTTACATTGCTACTAACAGCAATCGTTTTTTAAAAACAATGTGGACCATCGTCCCATCAGCACCAGACGTTTTTACGGCTCAAAAAGAACAGAACCGAGCCTTAAAAATTGGAAGAAGCGCGTCTGCCACCCTCCAATGTATGTAATTCCCATTTATCATAATAAACAAACAGTGAACAAACGAATTTAAAAAAATTTGATTAAGATAGCGGAGCAAAAGAATCTGAGAAATTCATTACTGAAATAGATCTCCTGCGGAAAATTAAAGAATATAGCTCATATCTGCTACTGCAAAAAGAAAATGTTAAATACCAGCAGCAGCGCTTTTCCCTATAGAACGCACTTCCCATTCAGAAACTGAAGAAAAGTTTACTAGCTTTGCCGCTCTGTTTTTATTACAAATTTGAGTATTGTGAAAACGAAGTTCGTTTGTAATAATTCCGGCGGAACCGTCAATGTCGCTTAATTTTATATTCAATCCGAAAGTTAAATTTTATCGCTCGCCAGTGAATTACAAACTTTTATGCGGTTGTAAAATTTCCGCAAAAACCCGTAAAACCTATTGAATTTTGTATTCAAACTGAAAGTTAGGTTGTACCGCCCGATCGTGAGTTACAAACTTTTATACGTTTATAATATTTTCCCCAAGAACCGTCAAAACCATTTTGATTTAATTAAAAAATCAAAAGATTTACTGCCCATCCGTGAATTACAAACCCGTAAAGTAGTGTAAAAATTTTTTGAAACCGAAAACCGATTTCCCTGACCGTGCTGTGTTGCTTGAACGAAGTTCGCTAGTAGTAATATCCATGACGTTCGAATTTTCAGATTGTTCTTAATTTAGCTTTTGAGTTGATCACTGCTATTTAAAACAGTGCTTAGAGCGTTATTTTGGAAAACCTCAGTGTTGAACTCTCGCAACCCATATACGTACCCGAGTCCCGCAAATGAGGTTCAATCCCCTAGAAAGCGATTTTATTACACGTTGAACGTCCCCGAGTGACTTATTGCAAATTTAGAAGTAGGAACAGTCTGTTGACGTGTTTGGTTTAACTAAGTTTTGTTTGAGCAATGTGTTGAAGAAGGCGAATTCCTTCGCTTTGTCCAAACAGTAATAGTAAAAAAATGTAATCTTTTTTTCCTATTTTAATTTTCTTAAGTTAATTTTTGCCAATAAAACTTTTGTTCACACAATTATTTAGAAAGTAATATACATGCCCATTATGGAATATTATAATGTAGCCTTACTAGAACAGAGCATTTTGCTACTACTTGAATATTTACATCAGTTCCTATGTGTACTTGCCGAAAAGTTTCACCTAAAGCAATAATTGATTACGTTTAAAGGTTGTGTTTATCTACCATGTTCTTGAATAAACTGGTTGCATATTAATGATGTTTTATGGTGAAGTTGTCCATTTAATATTGACCAAGTTTAGGTATTTTTCTGTGAAAACATGGGCAACGAGAGTTTCTGTGGAGCTTTGCAATATTGTACTCGAATTCGCTGTTTTCACTACAACATTTTATATTGCACAGTAAATATTAACAATTTTAATTGCACAAATCCTAGTCTTAGTAATTACAGCCAACAAATTAATAACAACTGATGCAGATTTCATTCAAAGTGTGTGGTGGGATTTTTTTAGCAAGCTCTTGTTTGGTTTAACTCTAGATTTAACATAAAACATAACAATGGTGAAAAACATTCACAGAAAGATTGGTTGTAAAATTATCGACCTCTTTCGCGTTTAGCCATTAAATTTAGAACGGCATCTACCAAGTCTGCAGGAAGAATATCTCCAAACTGATAGAGCTCGTTTATGACATCGGGAAACATAACAATGATCCTAATATAGAGCTTTTATGAGGTAGGTAGCCTTTACGACATTCCACAATATTCTAAAAAGTCCACAAAGCCCGACGAAAGCTTTTAGATAATTTTATTCGTTCTGAAGGCAATAAAAACTGCTTGCTCGTTCCGTTTGGGCGAAAACTAGAATGTGGGATGTGTACGTAATATGGGTAAAAATGTGACACGAAATAGATGCAAATTACTCACATAAATAGTATGTTCCAGAGAAGTTTGTTGTTTTTCAGGCAACAATGTAAAAGCTTGGCAAATCTTCGATTACATAACAAGTTTCATTTATTTGACAGAAGTATCTGATATTTTCTTGATACTTTATTATTCAACGATATCTTCCCTATTTTTAAAACAACTTCCGTATAGATCCTAGTTTTGTAACCAGAGATTTCAGATTGATTATTAAATCATATTAGCAGGGATTCAATAAAGAATCGGAACGAATTCAGTATTGGAGCGGATCGAGTCGGATCCAGAACTGGATCGAAATAGATTCTGAGAGTGAAGGATCGGATCTTCTGGGATAAAACACGTATTCGGATATCGGATCAGACAGGATCCAAAATAAACTACATTCCGATCGGATTCGGATGAGAATTTTTTAATTCCCACCACTACCATCGGGAGCGGTTAATAAGCTCCTGGCCGCCCGCAAATACTTTTACCTTATCAAAAATTGGTTCTGCTTGATACAATATGAAATAAAAATATTTATTCTAGCTATTATTTTAGAAATAGGGCTTTATTAATTCAAGTTACAACACAATGACTTTTAGAGATTTTATATCTGTATCCTAAATTCGAAACGATCTCAACTTCAACCGTCGACGGGCCCCCAATGTTTACGCGCTGCTAGGACCGGAGTAGAAAATTCAAATAAAAAAGATTAAACTTTTTCCAATGCATTCAAATTTGGTATCATTTTAAAGCGTGCCACGTCGACA
This sequence comes from Ctenicera cuprea, assembly GCA_958336395.1. NCBI lineage: Eukaryota > Metazoa > Arthropoda > Insecta > Coleoptera > Elateridae > Ctenicera > Ctenicera cuprea. The sequence goes on from OY284490.1 coordinate 3,002,916, forward strand.
TTCAGAAAATTATGTAGATTTTTGAAATTGTAGTAAAATTTAAAAGCACAGGACCGTAACGCATGTTTCATTTCTTAGATTTTTCGTATTTTTTACACTTTGTAGTTAATAAACATGTACTACAAACGTAAATTTAAAAAAAGCTGATGGGTAAACGCCACAAGATTTGCTTGCATAAGCCAGCTGCGTTCTTTCCTGTTCTATGTTTTTATTTCAAAATTTTGCATTGAAAATTTAGACAATATTAAACAAGTAAATAACGGAAAATTTTTAATTTTAAAATACTTGGAAAATCTTAGAACTTTTAAAATATTAAAAGTTTTAAAACTAATAAATTTTGAAAATTTTGAAAATATGAAAACTTTTGTAATTTTTTTTACGTCCGGCTCGTGGCTTCGCATCACAGGCCCTTAATAAATAAATAAATAAGCAGTTGTCTTAAAAAGGTTATAAATTTATTTAATTATTAATAAAAATGTAAGAAACTAGAAATATTTAATTTTGAAAATGTTGAAAGTTTTTTAAATTTAATATAATTTAAAAAAACTATTACTTAACGTTCTGAAACTATTTAAGGTTTTGAGACTTTCGTAAATTTCAATAATAAAATATTTAGAAAATATAAAAAAAACTGAAAACTTTAAATTTCAACAATTAAAATTAAAATGTTTGAATACTTAAATATAGCAGAAGAAGAAAATTTGAAATTTTTAAAACTGCAAAAGTAGGATGTTGTGAAAACTGTAAATATTTTGAAATTTGATAATATTTAAAATATTAATAGTTGCATAAATCTTTAATTTTCTCATATTTTTTTTAATTTCCGGCAATTTAATAACAAATCAGTTTGGAAATCATTGTTTTTCGAAGGTTTTAAACTTTTGAAAATTTCTTAAAAGTAAAATACAAAAAATGTTTTATATATTTTAAAATTTTCGAAAACCATAATTTTCAAAATTACGGAATTTTGAAAATTTCTAAACGTTTTCATAATATTTCGAAATTTTGAAAATTATGACTTAAAAATTTTAAAAATTATTAATTTTCAGTCACCAAATCTCTAGAGAATAGATCACTAAAGTGGTTTGGACATGTAAAACGCATGGACGAGGAAAGATGGCCGAAAAGGATATTGGAGTGGTCGCCAAGAGGTAAAAGAAGAAGAGGAAGACCCAAAATGGCATGGAAAACATACATAAATAAGGCAATGGACGATAGAGAATTACAAGTGGGAGACTGGTACAACCGAAGGCTATGGAAACAGAAGACGGCAAACTCCTAAGGGGGAAAAGCCAAAGAAGAAGAAAATTTTCTAATTTAACAAAATTTCAATTTTAAAATCTGAAATTTTGAAAATATTACTAATGTGAAAAAATAAAAAATTTTAAACTTTCAACATTTTCAAAGCTTCGGAAACTGACAAGTTTAAAAATTTTGATAAATAATTATCAGAAAAAAGGAAAATTTTGAAAACTGCTAATTTCGGCAGTTCTTAAAATTTTAAAATCTTTGCAATTCAGCAAATATTCAAAATATACGAAGAAAAGGATTGTTTTGGAATTGATAAGTGATGACATTAGCAGCGGGTTAAGAGCATGCATAAAAGTGAGACAGTTCTGGATTCAGTATACATTACTGCCAAAGTTATCCACGAAAAAAGATTAGACTGTTTCATCTTCGGAAGACTGTAGCTCCGTAACCAAGAGTTTTTATAGATAGGTAAGTTGAGTTAAATTGACATAGGAAGAGTTCGTGGTTAAATTTATTGCAGGACTTATACGAACACCCCCACATATTAATATTAATATCCTATCATTCGTTTCAAAATAAATAATTTCAATTTCAAAAGTTTTCTTTCATCAAAGAAAACGTCGCCGCTCAACAAAACTTTTTCATTATAAAATACTAGGTTCAAAGATCTTAATTTAATATTCCGAATAGAAACCATCGTATCAAAACTCGCAGTAAAATGTTTCTCCTTTGATGTATACAAATTTCATTAAGAAGACTTTCTTAGAGTCCCCGGTATAATCTCTTTGATAAGTAGTTGTGCTAGAAAATAAGTCAGTAGAAATTGGTTTTACGTTTACATAAAAGAAAATGAAAACCGAGTAAGTAAATGTGAATCTAAACATTCACAATACAAATTTATTAAGTATTAAAATTTTCATCTTTGAAAGTGATTTTATAAAATTGTTTACGTTGAAAAATTCGTTTTCTAAACGCTTCAAAATGTCAATTCCAGAACTGCTTTACATAAAGTATATTCTGCTAGCAGGTTATTTCTCCGGTATTGCGTGACAAAGCTGCATTTCTATGGAAGTAAAAGTAGTCTTATGAAGACTCATTTTCACTTGAATGAAACTATGAAATCCAAATATGCGGAAGTATTTTGATTGGGAGAAACCATTCATGTGACCTGAAATTGTCCGGAACTTTCTCGTAAAATGTTCTAATTGAACAATTTACGGAACGAGGCAGTTTCCTAAAAGTTAGTTCCATTGGAACACGTAGCCAGTCGTGTGTGAAAGAACCATTTTGCAAATATGAAGACTTGACGTACTTTTTACGAATGCAAAACGCGTGTTTGGATTTTATACATTCAAGACTGGCTGAAAACGAATCTTTTTTGTTCTGAAATATGACGGTTAGGAAATTTTACATTTCATACCCAAACAAACCTATTAGATTTATCACGACGAAAAAACCGAGATTAATCTGATATGACAACATAATATTGTCAAAGGATACTTTCTCCTTTGAGAAGATTCTAAATCCATAAAAGAAAACATAAAAATTGTATCCGTAGGTGCATATGATCACAGTAATATAATACAAGCGACAAACGCAGAAATTCAACAACAAAAATATTGGCAAAGCAATCTTATCCTGTCCATCTTTGGAAAAATTTAAATAAAAATTCTATTCAAGCGGAAAAGGCGCTAAAACTCATAAACTGTGTAGATAACTGTTTAAGTAGAACATGCGGCCCTAATAAACTTTCCAGCAAGAAAAATTGAGTAGAGAGTTGCATGCAACACGCAGTTAAAGACGCACGCTACGCCACTTACCCATGATAAGCATTAACAGAGGCAATGTAGACAGGCAGATGAGAAGAATAGTCACAACCACTGTAATAAAAAATTCTGTTAGCAACAATATTAAATATTAAACAGCACAAACTGAACACGGGCAATATTTCCGTCATCAATCTACGGATACACATACATTATAATAGACAACAAGGGTTCAAATTTAAAAGGGTCATGTAAGCTTTGGATGTCGATCGTACCCAGTAGTCTGGTCTAGAAGCTTCATTAGTTGGGTCTCGCTGGTACTACCCCATACAAGGCGTCCATACATGACCACAGGTCGAATAATAGACAAGTAGATAAGTGTTCCACACTTGATTTTAAGAATGTTGATTGGTAGTGTCATCTGCGAACATGCATGGCCAACGCGGAGTTTTCCAGATGAGGAATATCATACATTGAACAAGAAGGGGCCCAGTATAGATCCTTGGGGCACTCCTGCGTTAGCCATTATTACGTCAGATATTTTAAAGTTTATTGCGACAAAACGAACGGTTTTCTAAAAATGACTTGATAATACATAGGAGGTAGCGAGGCAATTCAATCTTCATAAGCTTATATAAGAGCCCTTTTTTTTTAAGAATTATGAGGCAGTGCGTGAGCACGACTCCATCATTCCCATCACACCCCCTTACCCGGGCTCGCGGGACTTGCGCTATACACCCCTGAAAGACATGCAACCCAACATACACACCACACACACCGTCCATGGACACGCCGGATTTAACTTATTCAGAAAGATTTCCGACGGGCAGAGGATTCGAACCTACTGCCGTTGGGAGTCCAGTTCTAGAGGTTGGGACTCTAACCACTAGACCACCCGCTGGCCCAAGAGCCCTTTAAACCACATCGTATCAAATGCTTTTGATATCGAGAAACATGGCAGTTGAATAATACTTTTGTCCGAGTTTTATTTATATTTAGCCAATGAATTTTACAAAGTGTCGTTCAATGGCGTTACAGCAACTAATACTACAAAGTTGTTCATGAAGCTTTAAAGCTTTCACACTTGATAAAATTACAAACGATTAACTCACCTGTTCTATTTACAATCGTTAGAGCTTTGCAGACAAAGTCGCATGTGCTGGTGGCTTCTAAATTAGCGTCCTTTAGCTGATAGGCCACGGATCCGTAGGTGGTTAAAGAGAGGCCGAGACCCAAGCCCTGCTCTGCCACGCCGTATTTCTGCTCCGAACACAGACGTCGCTGTTCATCTCCTGACACCTGCGGCAGTCCCACCTGTCAGCCATGGGTCAAATCACATCGCCGCTTCAAACTAACTAATTCTAACTAATGCACGCTTGCAAATTTGCAGCTAAGTACACCCAGCCATGATAAACTTAAAGCCGGTAGCCCCGAAACGAAAACTTCAGAAACTTAGTAAGCAGAGATCAAAAGCAAATTTAAGACCGCCACGCTTCACGCCCCAAGTCAATAAGGTTAATAAAGTAAATCACTTATCTTCCTTTTTTTGAATATAAAAAAGTTAATTTGGAGGAGTTGAAGTTTATCTTATAAATAAATTGAACGGGAATGGGAATGGGTAAGCAGAATAAATTATACAGATGAATATTACACTACTGTTTAACGTTATAATGAGATGGGGGATATTAAGCGTATAATTCTCATCGGTTTTGATATTGTTTTCCAATTACATGACTTGTTTTTACAGAATAATAGTAAGTACAATAAAATTGTAACTGTTTAACGAATATACATTACTTTGAATACAAAAATACGATTCCTGTCATTTTCAATGGTTTTATTATTTAACAATAGTATATTATTCAGTAACAACATTATTAATTTCCCATTTCCTATTTCTCTTTATATACATGTTGCTACAAATATTTTAAGAGCTGAACCAAATATTTTATATATTTTCAATTATCCATTCAAATTAAACAATTTTTATGACAATTTTCAATTAAGCTGTAATTTTAGACATTTGTATTTAATCCCATCCTAATGCACATTTTCATACTCTCCACTGCCCCACCATGAGTTGTGTGACAAAATTGGTTGTCAAGAACGTTCAAGTGGAGACTATTCTGCTGTTTACTTGATTTACAATTAAAAAGAAAAGTGACGGTGAAATTGCAGAGAAGACTAACTAAACGAACTGGCTCTCACACGTTATAGCCTACCGTCTGTCTATAAAGTAACCGCCCCCCCCACCCAACTAACTTTTGAACGACTTGATATTTTACCACAACATTTGGTGTGCTTTAAGGGGAAATTAAATACTACTTTTTAGCCGATAACTATAATATTTTGTATCATTCAAAATGGCGGCTGGGCGCTATTTAATTTTTTTTTAATAAAAAGGGGGGTCGAATGACACCTCATTTGAAAGGTCTTTTAATTTTGCGTCTGACCCTAGAGTTTCAAAGAAAAATATTAATCCATAACAAAATGGCGGACTTTAAACATATGGACTTACTCAATTCAAAATTGTTTTGATTTTTTTATACAGTAGTCCACTTTTTCATTTGTAGGACAAAATTTTACCAGAAATATCTCAGGTGGCTGGAAATAGTATTGAAAACGTTATGTTTCAACATTATTATAGGCCTGTTTCTGACTCTATCAACGGACATTTTCTTGGAAGATGGATTGGTAGGCGGCGGCCTGTAGAATAGCCGGCTCGTTCCCCAGATTTAACCTTCTAAAATTTTTTCTATGGGAATATTTGAAATCTAAAGTGTACAGAACCCGTCCAGAAACAAATGAAGAACTGGAGCAACGCAATACAGAAGTTTGCAGAAATATCACTCCAGAAACGTATGAAAATGTAAGGCAGGAATTTCATAACCGACTTTTTATGTGCCAAGAAGTGAATGGTAAACATTTCGAACACTTAATTTAATTTCTTTTTGCTTTAATTGTTAGTTTTTTTTAATATACATTTTTTTTATCTTCAAACATTGTCATTTTGTTATGGCTGAATATTTTTCTTTGAAACTCTAGGATCAGGCGTAGAATAAAAGACCTTTCAAATGAGATGTCACTCAACCCCCCTTTATATTTGAAAAAAATTCAAAATGGCGCACAGCCGCCGTTTTGAATGATAATAGTATTTAATTTCCCATTACAGCACACCAAATTTTGTGGTGAAATATCAAGTCGTTCAAAAGTTAGTTGGGGGGGGGGGGGGGGTTACTTTATAGACACAGTGTATATATTAAATACTGATCTCTTCTGCCTATCGGAACTGTTAGTGGTGTAGGGTCCCTACTACTACAACCCACATATTTACGCAGCCTTTATATAAAGAAAATCTTCCGTTGTACAGTAGACCCCCATAATATTCCCTATAACAGTCACGTGTTTTTTTTCTTGCAAACGGATTGTTCAACCGATTTATATAAATAAGGCATTTTAAAATTATATGCGAAGATTTTCTACTACGTATTTATTACTTCCAAAAACAGTTTGGAAATCTCCGTTAATACAGTCCCTTGGGAATGGGGAAAAGTGCAAAATTCCCTGATTTGTTTAAAGAACCTTTTGCAGGAGATTTTATGGAACTTTTTTCAAAGAATTGCTTTTTCAAATCTTTTTTAAGAGGGTGGTTCCTTCTTAAAATTGTTTTTAAGGCTGTTTTTCGGTGTTACCTCGGGCTTTTCTTTCCGGAAGTAGTACTCATTTACGAGATGGGGTCGCCCTGATTAAAGATATTAAAAAAAAAGGGAGTACTAGCCCACGGGTTCTGTTAGTGAAAATTAAGCCCTAAATTTGTAATGAGAGTAATTAAAACAATTGTTTTATAGAAAATCATTTTGCCTGTTTTTTATTTCACTCTCCTCTCCTCTTCTCACACCGCAGTAACTTAAGCAAGCTCATTCAAACGGCGACAATTTTTTTTTAAATAGGTAATATTTCAATTAGGCATGTGCGAAAATATAGCTTAATAGAAGTTTATTCTATTTTTACGTTCCAGGAATTCGATTTCATCGAAATGTTTTACAAGAACGGTACCGAATATTTCTTAACTAAATAGTTGAACTAACAACCACGTTTTAGAGCCTTAAAGGGTAGATAAAGTAGGTGCTGCAGTGGTGTCTATCTGTGTTTATTTGTCTGTGTTTGTGTCTATTATGCACTTTACAGCCCGTAACCATTAATGCAGAAAAACTAAATTATGCTGAAAATATAAGTAACATCACTGGTATGAATCTCCAAAAATTCGAGATTGGTTCGCTAAAACAAGATAGGCGAAGAAGACAGGTGCTCCATTTTTCATAAACATACAGCTACCGTACAGGAGTGGTGCTAAGACGGAAATTTCCAACAACGATGAATTGGCCGTGCTCGTGCACCTATCAATCGGCCAACACGTTCGCCAGACTTAACACCAACGAATTATTTAATTTTTGGGGGCATTGTTTATGCGAGCGCAGAGTATAAGGCCAAAAAACTATAGCGTCGAATTAAAATAGCAGCAAAAATAATTGTTTTATTGCCACCTATGCATAAGTTTCCATTTAGCTAAGCACAACAGAGTAGTTATATGCATTTTGTGTATCTTACTACTACGCAATTCGGACTGTTCTATTTTTGTTGTCAGCTGGAAATCCCAAGATCTAAAAAGAACATAAATTCGGCGTGCGTAACTGTCTGTCTGTCCGTGACAACTTTATAGCAACATTATTTTATCTTAAAGATCCTATTAAATTTACGATGTTTCATACTTCTCGTGAAGTGGTATGAAAAACAACAAAATAATAAAAAAAACTTGTTACTACAATTTTGCAAAAAAATTAATGAAACTTTATAGATATTATTATTTCAGTACAAATCTATTAGATTAAACCTCAAAATTGAAACGTGGAAAAGCCGCAGTACAACAAATCAAGAGAATATCAAGAACATCACGTTAACACGTTCCATTCAGGACGAAGTAAGATGTACGAGAGACTAAACTCATTGTATACTGCACATAATCTAACAAGCCAAAACAAATAAAAATAAAGTAAACGGATGCCTACAATAAAGAAGGTGTTAGGACAATTTTGTTAATGTGCGTCATATAATACAGGGTGTTCAAATTTTATTGTTGGTAAATTTAAAGCTACGTCTCGCACTAAAAATTAAGAAACACGTATTTTTTTGTTTGTTCAATTTCGAATTTTAATGGGCGAAAACCTCACGAAGCCCCGACTCTCTACTCTTCTAACGTTACCTAACCTTAGCGTCTGTCGGGTAACGGTTTTGCAGAGCGACGCGATAGAACCTTTGCTGTATCTCCGAAACTAGGCATTCTATCTACTTTTGCAGTTTAAGATTTAATTTAACATAAAGCTAACGATCCAACCTAAACATGTTGATCTATTTAAGCATTTACCCTAGCTTAAACTTACCGTCCGTCGGATAACTAATTTGCGGAGCAACGCCGTATCTCCAAAACAGTGCGTCCTAGAGAAAAAGTTCCAAGCTGTTTTTCTCGACACGCCCTACCTTCTACAATTTAAGCCCTAATCATATATAACGCTAATAATCGAATCTAACTCTACCTTATTGTCAGCTGAGTAACGAGCGACACCGTGCATCCTAGCTAAAATGTCCAAAGTGACTTTTTTCGATGCATTTTGTTTACTTCTGCACTTTCAGGTTTAACTTAACATGAAGCTAACGATCCAACCTAACCCTGACGATCTAACCTAGTCAGGACTAGTTACCCTAACTTAAACTTACCGTTCGTCGAGTAACGGTGTTGCAGAGGGACGTGATAAAACCCCTGCCATACATCCGCAATGGTGCGTCCTAGAGACAACGTCCAAATTTGCATTTTTCGATGCTCCTTCTGCTGCAATTTGGACCAAATCTAACCTAACGCTAACAATCTAAGACAACTGTAGCAATCTGATCTAACATAACATAGCCCTAAGAATCTAATCTAGCTTCACCATACGTCGGGTAACGGTTTTGCAGAACGATGCGACATAATCTCCGCTGTACCTCCGAAATGGCGCGTTCTACAGAAAAACTCGAAAATGTTGCTTCCCTCAACGCACCTTACCTTCTGCTGTAATTCGAGCCTTAGTCTAACCTACCGAAACGTAACTTAACCGGGACGACAAAAAGTAATATACCTAGTCTTGAAGATTTAACCTAACCTAATCTTACGTCCTGTTTGGTAACGGTTTAGCGGAGCGACGCGACTAAACATCGGCCCCAAAAAAAAAACGCCGCAGTCAAAAGTTGTTCCCGAGCACGCATCTAGGCTGCAACAAGCAACAAATAATCTAAATACTTTTCATTTTGCCGTCTTAAATAAAACCTCTGCGCAAACTTTTATAGCTCTAAATATAAAGCGGATATAATTTCTTCAATGCCATTTAAACTGCAGCAACAAAGTGCTTCATAGAAAAATGTTCAATAGACTGAAAGTTATTCAGGACACCTGTTATTTAATTATTCAGGTCTAATGATCTGGCCTCTCGGTCCCTTAAGTGTTCAAGTGTGAAGCTTAGCAAAAATTATCTAAAATATTAAATTTTTTTAAATTTTTAATTTTTAATAATTCATAGGAAACAACAGTATTGTAAAATGAAAAATGAAAATTAAGAGACGCGCGATAATTATACATGTATACCGATTTTCAAGTAAAACCTAAATTTACAAAATTGGGAGATATAATAACAAGGCCATCGATCAACGTCTTTCCTGTTTTCGAATTAACTCACATCCGTAACAACAATAACCCAAAATTATATGATTTAGATCTTAGTCTCGAATGTTGATACGACGAAATCTGAGAAATTTGCATGCTAAACGTTCTATTATACTGTAACAAGCCGTGATTAATGGTCAAAGGTTGTCTATGGAATATAGACTGTCAAGGTCGTTGAGGAAATTTGAGCACAGTTATCATGTTATGATGGTCATCATAATTATTCTCCGTTATACAATTATTATGTTATACAAAATATAAGTTTATACGTGATCAACTGTTCGTAATACTTTAATGGTATTTAACTTAATAATTTTTACTTTTCCATTGTTTCGGTACGGGAATGTACTGCAATGTTGAAAATTTTCGATTATGAGGTTTTGATGGAAGAACAAGTTTTGGTACAACAATAGTTTGTCGATCCTTACTTTTTCTTTAGCAACCAGCAACAAAATTAGATATTTTTTTAGTAATTTCCAAATATTTAACACCGAATTCGATGAAAAATGTTACGCAAAACAGAAGGCTTCGTTCCGAACCGTTTAGCTTTAAAATGACGACCGCTAAATTGGTTTGAATGCTTTGTCATTAATTCCTATTTATTGCAGATTGCATTATTGCCTATTGCAGATCGGCATACACAATTTTGAAGTGCGGCGCCCGGCAAGAGTTACTTGTGAACACGTGAAACAAAAGTGCGAAACAGATGTTACAAGGCGCCATTGCTTGCCTCTCAAGGTTAATGCTTAGATGCCAGCGCCTTCCTGCCAACTCTCAGTACTGTTCCAATGTACGTAGCAGTTCTACTGATAAAATTTCCATGCAAATTCAGTACACGGTTGAAGTCGTTTTCCTTCATAAAAATTTTTTTCTTGCGTATAGTTAGATTATACTGACACATTCTTGTTAAACACATTTTTTGACATACAAAATAGCCAGTTCCAAACTTTATTAATAAAAAAAATGCCCAAAACGTCAATTTTCAAGTTAAGCGTTTTTTAACACCTACAACGTGATATCTTGAGAAGTACGTGGCACATCAACTTAATTTAGTTTAAAAGCAGATGCATCAGCGCTGTCTATGATTTTACTTTAATTTAATTAAGAAATTACAAATATGACTTTTGCTTTCGATGTAGTGCACTTTTTACTAAGCGACAAACTTTCTTATTTGTAGATTTTAGTATATACATGCAGCGAACAAAATTAAGAATACACGTTAATAAATATTTTCAAGCAAAAAATAAATGTCATGTAGCCATGATTTTAATGGTGTGAATCTTCTACCAAAACGCCGCGCCCTTGTGCCACATAGTAGGCGTAAACCTTGATAGTGCTTGAAGCTGTATACATATAGAAATAACAATTTTTTTTAATATCAATAAAACACGGAAAAAATAATACATTTGTATTGTATATAATATAAATAATATAAAAATAATGACGAGTAAATAAACAAGTAAAAATTTTTTTACAAGTTTTTTAATCAGGACCCTCGATTGAACTTTTTTAACTATTGTTACAATCTTTACAATTGCATTTACTGCAACATTTTGGTCCCTCTGTTATGCAAAGGTTTATCCATGTTTGTTTGGCTTATTAAATTAATATTCTGAAAATGACTTGAATACCAAATTTGTAACTGAAACCGTATTTGTTTTCTTTTAAATCATAAAATTCAAAAAACACTTGGGTTCACATTTCTTTTTCTTTACAGTGGCCGTAGACATAGACGCGTTGCCACAAGGGGGGCTGGACAGGTACTCATTCTAAAAGTACACGAATCCCCCTACCCCTGAGAGCCCCTCCTGAATTAAAAATATACCTACCTCCGGATATTTGTGAGAATAATACACTAAGGACACAAGATTGCTAAACTTGTTAATTTTTAAAAAACATCTGGTATAAAACATATGCGAAAAGTTTTCGAAAATTTTAAGAGTATTCTAAATATCCATAAAATTTTCAAAATTTTTGAAATATATAAAAACATTTCCATAAATATGAAGGTCCCGTGGCGGTTGTCCCACAGTTTTATTTTAATAACATAGGAAAGTGCAAGCGAAATGTCTCGCCAATATTTTGGATTTCATTATCACTTACATTATAGTTTTCGGAATTAGTGAAATTGAAAATCCTTTGAAAGGTATGCCTTGAAAGAAGTTGTAAAAGTTATTAGCGGAAATTACTAATTTTTTTTGTAGGTTTAAATCTGGATAAATAATAAACAACATTCAAACTAATCAAAAGAGTTGAAAACCATTTTAAAGCATGGATCGGAAATTTGCCGGAACGTTAACGACAATATGCTGGGCGTCCTTCCACGTATACAGCTTTCGTATACAGCTTTCTAATAAAAATCGTTTACAGGCGCACAAACCCTTAAAGTTAAATATTTAGTTAGATACTTTTCCTTTTTGTGGAAATCTGAGCCAACGTGACTGACTATTTGACAACTGTACACTGTTCACTGTACCGTCTACGTAAAATATCTACGTAAAATATACGTCGGAATGATACATTAAATGAAAAAACATGAGAAAATTCTCATAAAAATAAAAATCAAGCTGTTCCGTTTGAGTAGTAAAAATAAAGGTAACTTTAAGCTGTTGTTGTCCATCAGCTTTAAAAACGTCATGAATTTTGCAACTACGTACAATTATAGTTGCGACAGCTAACTGACGTTTAGATGTGCTGTAAAATTTAAAGAATGGTATGTTAGTGCCAAGCGAGTAAAAAGCAGCTACTTCAGGTTTCAATATAAAGCTGTAAATTGAGCAAGGGTCACGGAAGTACAGCTAATGGAAAATTTTAATTATACAGACGTATATTAAAACTTGGAGTTGACGTTAATAGAAAAAATAATATTTTTTTTTATATTAAAGAAAGAGCGTGGAATTGGAATTTTTAAATAAGAAACCGAATAGATCAAATTTAAGCGATCTTCGTCGCCGTTCATACTAAAAAGTAAATATTTATTTGAATTGGTAAGACATATAAATTACGCTCATAAAGGATAATTCCGGAATGCCGAGTAATTTTTCCTGCGGCATTTCCGCTGGCCCGTATGTCAAACGCCTGCGGGCGCGATTTACGTGTTTTAGCGAACGCTTCTTAGATAAAAAGTCTACTCTGATAAATAACTACTTAATGGTGTACTATTTTTCACGAAGAATAACATTTTTTGTTAGATAACGAACGCTTAGTCAACGCGAAACTCGGAAAAAAATTGCTAAGATGTAAGAAATATGACATTTCGATCTTACAATGCAGTAAAAAAAAACTGGGTTTTTAAAAAAGTTTGTAACAATTCAGTCCGCAGACAAGCAAAACCAAAGTTGATATCACCAAAGCTAGTTTTAAGCAGAGAGCGAGATATATTTTATTATTACGCTCGATCATTTTGTTAAAACATTTTATACGATTTTTATCCACACTTACGCAACAGGTAAACATTTTCGCCCAATTTCATTAACGAAAGATTCTAACTAAAAACTATCCGTTAAACAAGCAAAACCGTGCAGTTTTTTTAATCGAAATTTACAGCCGACTGCTATATTTATTTAAATTTGGATTTCGCGTAGAACGGGTTGCCTACCTTTTAAATAAATGTATTAAGGCAACCACAGCGAAACTGTTTTTGCTAATTTACTTTTTATAGAATTAATAGTTAATTGCATATTTACGTAACAAAATTAGCTATTAAGCTCAATCATTTTGTTAAAACATTTTATAAGATCTTTATCCAAACCATCGCAATAGTTGAACATTTCGGTCCAATCTCTCTGAAAAAATATTTTAGAAACTATTCGTAAACAATGCAAAATATTGCAGTTTCTTAATCGATATTTGCAGCTGGTTGGTATATTTATTTAAATTTGGTTTGACGCGTAGAATTCACAAAATATTTAAAATTCCAAAAAAATTCAACTTTTTAAAAGTCTCATAAAAAACAACTTTTAAATTTTATCTCAAATTTTATTAGAATTAGTTCAGTAGCTCCTGAGATTTCACGTCACACACGTACAGACAGACATTTTTTAAACACCACTTTTTTGAATGCCTGGATGTTCAAAACGTGTTTCTGTCAAAATCTGAGAATCGAAAATGTTCGCCATCACAATACAATTCCCATACTGAAATTATAGGACAGTATGACAAAAATAAATATTTAGAAACTTGCCTCTGCATTACTGAGGTTTCTTACATTATTTTATGCTTTACCTTGACAAATAAAGGTGTTTAACAGATTGGACTTTTTTTTTTAAATTAATTATTAAGTAAGAAAGCCAGACTAGCTAAAATAACATTTTTAGTTTAAGGCTAATTACAGTGTCTGTATGTGACATACAAACACGATTATGAAAGTTTCAGCAAACTTTTTAGGATAAATTTGGGCAAAATAAATCTGCAAAATTTGAAAGTATAATATATCCATGTAATATCAGGACATGTTGTGGTCAATCAATGTATGTCCAAAGTTGTTGCAAACGTACATCCAAAGATGTCTAATGGACGTTCACTGTGTTGATTTTGGACGTCCGGTGGACATCCACAACGTCATGGATGTTCTTGTGTAATATGGAATCATTGTGTCTATAGGGCCTATTACAATACTAAATTTGAGCCTAATTTTTTAAATCTTTTTAGAGTTATAAAGTCAGAATTTACAAAAAATTGTAGCAGCTGTCAATATAAAGCTAGAAGGTTCGGGAAAAAAACGTTGGATTTACTCTAAGGTTTTCTATCAGATTTCGTTTTCAAATAATCAATTTCGGTAAAAAAGGCTACCAAAAAAAATGCTTCTAACTTTGGATTTGCTTCAAAAGCTTATTTTCCTGATGATCCATCCGATGCGTTCGGGAGTTACAAAACCTACCCACCCACAGAGGAACGTTTTAAAAAAGTCATTTTTTAGTTCCTGGAGGTTCCAAAAACGCACTGAAAATTTTCATTAAATCAATACTTGCCTGTGCTTAAAGTACCAAAATTATTGCGCATGTCTAGTAAGATTTTAAAACATTTGCCGGTGATTCGCAAATTTAGCCCTACTTAAAACTGAAACGATTCACTTCATAATTCAAACCCACCCCATTATCTCAACCACATAAACTACTATCAGAAATCTTGTTGAAAATTTTCGAACTCTCAGTAATTTATCTGCCAACCCCACTTTGAGAAGAACTGAAAGTTTAAGATAAGGGAAAATGGTTGAATTTACGTTAGAGCTAGTCCTTCAGCAGTAAAATAAATTATGATAAAAACATGTCTTTGATGTGCTTCATGGAGCAGACAAAATAGCTAAAAATTAATGAATTTATATTCCACATTGAACTTTTATTTTTATTTATTATTATTTATTTTATTTATTTATTTATTTTTAAATTTATTTTATTCTATTTATGAATTATTTATTAACAGGTTTCAAAAAAATGCTGTTGATTTTTTAATTAACGTCTGAATACATCAACAAAGTCCTCTCATGCAAACGCTTTAGTTAAATGAAGTTGTCTAAAACGTCTGTTTAGAAGGCTTTAAATAATTAGTGCTGGCCTCGTTTAATCAATCACTTGCGATAATAGCCGAAGAATCACGGAACTGTTGTTGCCGGCACCAGGACAGCATAAAACTGAAAGCAGAAAAATTTTCCGCCCGCGTCAACCGGTTTATCAAACGACACGCTTCATCAGCGGAATAATTCAACATCTCCCGTTGCTCGCTTCAGAAATTTCAGAAGTTTACATAACATTACATCTTCAAAATGGAGTCAGAAAACGATACGGTATTCTCTGCATATAAAAAAGCTTACATCCGTGCTGAAAGCTCTTGAAAGTGTATATATCTGCTTTCACCAGCATGCCCTGATTTCCTTATTTTCTTTCAAGAACACGGGCAGGCATTGTTTTGAAAGTGCACTTGAATTTTAAACTCATGAAAAATTTAGCAAGTCCATTGAGTTTAGTCTAATTAAAAAATGCTGCATTGAATACAAATTAAGGACAATTTAGCTTCTGTTCGCACTAATTAAAACGATTTTATGAATTTTCAGCTAGATATGCTGTAAAACGTTTCGAAGTTTCCAGGCGTAGTTGTTTATTATTCCTGCTGCGCCCAAATAAAGATACTGCCTGAAACGCCAATTTACTTTAAATCCAGAATTATGGAAAACAAAATTACGTTTTCCGCACGTTACTTGATAATTTTTGATGACAAACAAATACGTTGAACGCCACAAATTAAATTTTAGATGTCGGAAATTAATTTTTTAACGTCAAAAATTAACTTTTTGGGATCTAAAAATTATCGAACTCTGATTAAAATTCCTATTATATACTGTAATTCAATATTTGACGTGAAAAATTCATTAATTAACGTCAAACATTTATTTTATCACATCTGCAAATCATCGACAAAATTAAAAATGAAATAGTAAAAAACTTGAAAATTCGAAAATTGCGGGAAATTTTAAAATAGTAAAATTGCAAACATTTTAAAAATTTTGAATAATCAAGAAAATAGTGTTTTAAAAATTAAGAAAAATTTTTAACACTTGAAATTTCAAGTTTTATGAAATTTTTTAAAAGTTTAAAAATTGAAAAATTCCGGAAAAATTGGAATATTTTTAAAATTTTAAAAGGTTAAAACTGAAAAAGTGTTATTTTCAAAAATTGTAAAAAGTTATTATTATTATTATGAGGTTATCTTTTTATTTCAATAATTTTGAAAATATTGATAATTTTTGAAAAGTTTGAAATAATTTGAAATTTTGAAAATTTTGGGAAATATGACAAGAAAGTTTTTTTTGAAAATGTGGACTTTTTTTGGTAGTATTTAATGTTAATTGTATTCCTCTAAATCTAAAATCGATTTCATTATTTGCCCTTTATTTTGGCGATTATCCAATTAAAGTGTTCAGGTAAACGACCAAAAGGAAACCTCCCAGAGGTGCTTTCTTAATGGAACATTGTTCTGATTGTCATTTAACATGTGCATACCGATTTTGAAGCCCAAACTTGTAGATTCTTTCAATATCGAAAATTCGTTGGGCAGACAATGCGGGGTGGTAAGAAGATAGGGCTTGCGTAGATCAGCTGTTAAGGGGCGTACACATCTGAGCACGCACAGGCTGAGCACGCACGAACATGCGTTTGCGTTTAGCTTGTGTGTGCGCGAAAAGAAAATTTTTGCGAACATGTGTGCGTGCTCAGACTATTCCGGATGTGCAGCATTTAGTGGTGAAAATGAACTCGAGCAACGCGGTAGCAAGTGCTGCATTTATTCTAATGTACAGCTTAATTAAGAAAGAAAAAAAAAAGAAGAAATGAGAGGCGTTGTTGGGCAACACGCCTTTATCAAAGCAGATTACAACGTGGTGGCTCTAGTTTGCTACGGGACCTACAAAGCGATGAAAGTAGTGGACAATTCAGAAACTTTATCACAGGACTTTGAATTTCTGAATGTTATTGGTATTCGTTAATTAAATGTAAACATACTTCGTTGCTCCACTCCATATTTAATAGTAATTCGAGTAATTATAGACAATATAACGACAAATTCACAAACACAACTTCTTCGCACAACTTCCACACTGAGCACGCACACACACAAAAATTCCTTTGAGCATGTACAAAAGACCGACAACCTGCGGCTCGCGTTCGCCCGTGCGCGCGAACGGCTAAACACGCATGCATGGCCTGACCAAGGCGTCCACACTAGAGCATTCGTGCGCGCTTAGCCTGTGCGTGCTCAGATGTGTACGCCCCTTTAGACATGTGTAGAATACGAATCTAAGGTTCTTTTCCAAACGCAAGTATTTCGAAGTAGGCACTCACCCCCCCCCCCCCCCTTGTGTTTGAAGCAGTCGAGTGGTTTTATGATAAAATTTGTGTTCAGGAAACCTCCCAGTGGTGTTTTCCTAATAAAAAGTGGTTCCTATTGTCATTTAACATAGTCATACTGATTTTGAAGGCAAAATTCGTAAATTTTTGAAAAAACAGAAAACCTATGGTGGACATGCGTAAAATATGAATTTGAGGTTTTGTCGGGCGCGACTATTTTGACATAGACACATAGAACCTCTCCCCCCCCCTTTTTTGGCAGATTAACCTAATTTTCTTACGATGTCATCCTATTGCAATTACCAGTCTTTGAGCCAAATTTGGGTTTTCTGCGTTAAGGCGTCTGGACTGTACTCTGTAAACAGATAGACAGACACACAGACACCTCTGCAGCGTCCGCTTTATCAGTCTCTCAAGGCCCTAAGACCTGCCTATTAATTAAAAAATTTAAAAAAAAATTTGTAATTTTAATTAAATTATTGTTTGCGTCGATAAATAATTTTTTGACATCAAAAATAAATTTTGGTAGTCGGTATATCATAGAAAGTAAAATAGTAAGTAATATTTTTGCTCTATCTAAAGAAAAATTTCTTCTGTATCAAAAAGTGATAACGTTGAATGGTCAAACTTTGATTTTTTAGCAAGTTACACACGCTTTTATTAGCAAGCTTCAGTACCTTCATGATATTCAAATGATATGGGTTAGGTTTTTACTTTTGGAATCATATTCATAACAGACAACTGAGTGTATGGATGATAAAAGTGGAAGTATTTAGTAACAATTTTAATGTAGCAAAAATTATAATTTATCTTGATCTCTTTTTGTGTCCGCAATATCGTTCGTGCAAGTTTCAAGATTACCCCAGAGATGTTAACCGTTGCTTTTCTCGTTCGCATTAGAACAGGCAGCTTCGAGACATCGCAACGCTTGAGGTAACCCGAGATGTAGATCATCCTTGATATATATGCTCGTATTTTCCGCGGGTTAACGTGAGTTGAATTCACTTGTCATGTCAAATCTGGCAAAATACATTTTGATGTCCCGATAATTGCATATCAGATTTAAATAAAACTAGTTGATGTAATGTTAACATGTCGATTATTAACACTTTTAACTAAAGTTTATATACTTAGTTGTTTACCTTCGGAATTGTTGTATGAAAAATATTTGGTTCACGAGGTAAATATTTAAAATTTGGTAATAATTTTTATCAAATTACCAATGCGGTGCGCAATGGCATAACCTAAATGCAGTTTTATGGGAATCGAACCAGAGTCGCCCGACTCATAACCACGTACCGAGCTAGCTTTAGGGTAAGAAAGGTGAGGCAGGTTTTCATAATGCTATTTTTATTGGGAAATATGCGAAATAAAAATTAAAATCGACGATTCTCGAAATTTAAAATAGAATTTCAAAATTTATACCTACAATATTGTTTTTTTTTATTTTAAAATATGGCGTGCAGCAGAAACCTATCTATCTATGCCTGCAATAATAGAAGAAGCAGCGATGCTACATATCAAAGCGAGAAATAGCGGAAAACGCAAAAGCTTTTCTGTTACAATTTACCTACCTGACTAACAGAGCTGCTGGCACGCCTAGATCCGCCCTCTGACATGCCAGTGCCAGTGCTGCTGTATCCCTGGTTGATCACACCTCTGGATGAAGTCCGGTAAGGAGATGTACTTCGACCCAAAGACCGCGATCCTTAAAAAAAGAAAGGTGAATTAATGCTAGAAGAGATCAAAGATAGAGTGTAATAAAATACGAACAGTTTAAATTTATAGGTATAAAATTCGTATACATCGCATTCAATTTTGTATAGTGAAAGCACCGTAGAAATGTTTCCTCACACAGCATAATCTAAGGTGAGTAATTTAACATTAAAAATACAATAAAAAAGAAATGAAATGATTAAGAACGAAAAAGTAATAGTAAAGGTGGAACTGGACTATATTCTTTTTATACGTGGTGCATTAATTAAATATAAGAGCTCAGTATTGAATTATTATTTTTTTAACGCACCATTTGTTTTAAACAATACAACTGTACAAACTTTTGTAAAAATTTTGTTTTTTTTTTCGATTAAATTATATATTTATAAACTTTTTAAGATTCCTATAGTCAAGTTAGAATAATAAAGAGACGTTTTGTGACATTTCGTTGTATTCGTGAAGTTGGCAGGTTAAAACAGCACTAACAACAGTAAATGCGCTAATCGTTAGTGCTTCGTTAGTGCCCTATAGTGCTTTACACAAAAACAAAGCAAACCACCGCATTTCCGAGTAATTAAAATCACCTGCCAGCTTTACGCTCAACGGGCACAGTTTAGGCACTAACAAAAAACTATTGCCAATCTATAATGCTTCGTTATTGCTCTTTAGTGCTCTAAATAAGTGGCTACCAACTTCACGCCCAGCTGGCACACTTCCAGCACTAACGAAAAAACTGTTGCCAATAGTTAGTGTTTTGTTAGTGCTTTCTAGTGCTCTAAATAAAATATCAGTAAACAAACACATATCTGAGTAATTACAAAAATATAGTTCACTCCCAACTTTACGCCCAGCAGTCATACTTTAAGCTCTAACAAAAAAAACTGTTGCCAATAGTTAGTACTTCGTTGGTGCTTTTTAGTTTATTTCTGTCTGTAGCGGCAGAGTAAAAATGCAGTTGCAATAGTGATCGTGGCATTTGTGATTACCAATAGGGCTTATCTTACTTTCGTGCAGTTTAGTCGCTGCGTACAGTTACGGTACGGAAACCAATTGCACAGGCTATCATTGCAAGTTTAAATTCACAATGCTTGTTTTCTTAGAAATCTAATCTCTTTTGGAAATACGGCAAGTATTAATCTTTAATACGGGAAAGTCCACTCGAAGTTAACACTTTAGCTTTTTTTTTAATTAAGTACACTATAATCATGGAATCAATGAATAATTAAAATTTACTAAGTAAAATGGTGAATTACTATATTTTGTTGACTTTCTACTATTGCACATTCTGTTTTTTTGTTTCTTGAAAAGTTCGTTTTTGTGTTCATTGCACATTGTTGTAATTTATTCCGGGTATTGTTTGTAAATCATGACTTACTTATATAAATATGTTTACTGTTTTCTACAAAATTATGTGACGTAACGGCAAAAAACTTTTATTATGGCCGAAAAGAGCAAAAAAAAAATTCGAGGCAAAAAATCAAAACAAAGAAAAATATTCATAATGCTAAAATGTGTCCAATAATTTACCAAAAAGCATCTTTCAACAGTATTGTTGCATAGCATTAATATTGACGCCTTTACAACGAATATTCCAATTTTCCAAACCATGTTTCAAGTTTTCGAATTTATCTTTTAAAATTTGTTAAGTGAGCTGCCAGTAATACTACTTGTATTGTTATATATGTTGCATGACTTTCTGTACAAACTTAAAAATTACATATTTAGATCATTTTAGCTACAAAATGTGTAAGACACATAGATCTTTTACAGAGTTACAGCATCCAGAACATGGAACAATCAATATCTCGCCCTAAATTGAGATATTTGATTCAAATTTTGTATGGGCATTCTAAAAATAATGATGTACAATTTCAGTGTTTTTAATTCAAATCCATTGGCCAGGGGCGTAGATGTTGGGACTGCTCCAAATACGTTAAGCTTCCCATATTTACGCCCCTACGTGGTGTATTTAGCTGCTAAAATTTACATCTTTATTAGTAAAATGTTCATACAAAATTTGAACTAATATTTCAATTTATGGCGACGATATTAACTAAAGCGTGATTTAGAACTGTCCCATATTCGAGAGCCTATAACTCCGCAAGAAAGGGCTTCCGCAAGACATTTTCTACTTGAAATGGCGTCGGAAATGCGCTCCTTACCTTTCTCTATAAAGTCATGCAACACCATCTATTAAGTTCAGGCATTTACAATAATATAAACTTTTTAAATAGTATTCGGTTTGATTATGACTGCACTGTACAATTACAAAAACATTTTGAACGAAATTTAAAGTCTATTCCAAGAAAAAAGGAAGAAAAATTTCCACCCGTTTGTACATTTATTTTTAGCTTATTTATAAAATAAAAGCGTATCAAAATTTAAAATGACATGAGATATTTTGTGAAGATAATGACTACCACTGTCAGAAAAAAAAACATGATTTGGGAATAATTTCGTCTCCCACAATTAATATTTGAATATTTCATACCACCACCCAGAGCACGACGGAACAAGCTTGTCCTGACCTATATTTACTTTGAAAATATATCAATATTTATTTTATTCATTTTATCTCAGCAGATTGCTTTTGGAAGTTCAAACTGTTCGTAAATGTTGAAGTGATAAGGTAGATAAAATGTTCATTAACACATACGTTTTTATATAAAAGGGATCAACCTACGTCATGTTAAGACCCTCAGATAGAGAAGTAATAGAAATTTATATCGTATTGGGTTGTGGCCAGTGGTAGATATCCCTTAGCCCCGCAATTTACGATACGCTTGGGTTTCGGTCGCATTGGAAACGGATTATCTTATGAAAAAATAGAAAAAAAAGTAATCGAGATAGAGGGATCAAGCAATAGACGACACCTACCGGAAGGATTATCCGCACTTGAGCGACGTTCACTGACGAGCGGTTCCTGGAACGTGAGAGTTAGGCTCCCTCGGGGACTTCTACCAGCCTCTGCCATTTCCGCTGCTAGATTGTTACGTGCGATGCTTCCTCTTGGACTGCGGTTGTGACTGTTCTCGGGCCCGATGCTGCCGCGAGGGCTACGATCTCCTTGATACTCGCTAGTGATGCTGCCCCTTGGACTGTTTCGTATGCACAGACTTTCTGGCGCTATGCTTCCCCGAGGGCTGCGGCTGGGATCCGCGGCTATGCTATGACGGGAACTTCTGATATTCGCCTCTTCGCTCGGACTAATTTTTGCGTTCCACGTTGTCGATTCAGAAGGCGTAAGACTAGGTCGCGGACTTCTATTCACGTCGGGAACTAAACTATTTCGCGGGCTACGGTTAAAATCTGGTGCCAAACTTATCCTAGAGCTGTACGCATTATTGTCAGGAACGAGGCTGTGTCTGGGACTCCGGCTCGAGTCCGGAACTAAACTGTTCCTTGGGCTCTTATTTACATTTTCAGGCACTAAGCTGTTTCTGGGGCTCCTGTTGTATGTGTCTGGAACGAGACTGTTCCGGGGACTGAGGGCTGCTTCCGGAATTAAGCTATTGCGGGGACTTCTCGAATAATTGTCCCCAGGTGCTGCTAGACTGTGCCGCGGACTTCTTGATATCGCGCAATCCGGTACTAAACTATTTCTTGGGCTTAACGCAGATTCCGGTACTAAGCTATGTCTAGGACTTCTAAAGGAAGAATTCTCGAGAGCCAGACAGTCTCGAGAATCGAAGGATATGTCTGGAACAATGCTTGGTCTTGGGCTACGGTTTATGTCAGGCCCCAATATACTTCTGGAAACGCTTTCGCTGTCGACCGGGGACACGGCAATGCTTGCCCGACGACCCGGACTTGTGCCTGCGGAACGAGATCCTCGAATGGAGGGTGACGACGCCGCGCTGCGGGACGCTCTCCGTCGCCGTGAAGATGAGCTCCGATGCAGCATTCTTGTATTTTTTATGACATGTTAGTCCTTCCAGTTTGATGATATCTTGGCCATTTAGGAGACTTGCCTGAAATTAAATAAATTATCAAATTAATTCTGAGTAATTTATGCTAAGGTAAAACACTTAAATTAATGGTGTATTTGTATGTAAGTTAAGTGTTCAATTTATTTTCCACTAACATCATAGGTGCTTCTATAAAACGCCAAGTAATGAATGTTGTATTGAGGAAATAGAGCTATTTATTTTACTAAGTACTAAAATTGGGCTATTAGGAACACGCCTAAATAAACACGCAATTTTATACTTTACACTAGCCTTCTCGCAAATATATTTCGTTTAACTGGGGTTTATGTTATATCTTAATTTGCTGGCGTGACGGTTATTAATGGACGCAAACGTTTAACAATCCAACGCAAAATAGTGTAATTTTTTATGTTCTAAAACTTTTATCAAGGAAAATTTTTTTAATATTTTATTCGTAAATTTGAGAGTAAAGTGTATTAGTTACTTCTTCAACTAAATTCATTTTTCTACAAATATCTATTTTATTTTTTAGCTTTACTTTAAATGTTAATGTATTCAATCACTTTCAGGGGCGTTTAGTGAAAAATAGCAGCCTTGTTTAGACGTCTTAATCTATTTTAGTTAAAACTTTGTGGAAAACAAAAATTAAATCGGTTATAAATTTAAGAAAAATTTCCTCTAAAATTAAATTAAACATCATTTATAAAAGTTTCAGCGGAAAAGTCGTATTGATTTGTGTTGGAAATCATCAAGATACCTTTTATTTTGTTATTACTGTTGAATTTTACATAATAGACAGGGTGCCTGTACACACTTTATAGTCCAGACGCCTTAACGCAGAAAACCTAAATTTGGGTCTAAGATTTGTAATTGCTATATGATGACACTGCCATAAAATGAGGTTGGTTCGCCAAAAAAAGGGAAAAGAAGGAGTACTTCAAGATAGACGCGTTTGAAAAAGAACTTTACATTCGTATTCTACGTATGTCGAATAGTCGATTTGCGTAAATCCGATTTCTCTATGACCACCCATTGGCCGCCACTATAAATATTTTGTTTCTTCAAACATTTACGAATTTCGACTTCAAAAACGGGATGATTAAATGACAATAGGAACAACTATCCATAGGGAAAACACCACTGGGAGGTTTCCTTTTGGTCGTCTACAGTTTAATGACATCAGCGCCAAAACCGACGGCTATCACCAATAAATTACGAAATCGATTTTGAGATTTCAAATGTTTGCAACTAGAAAGCACAAAATGTCATAAAACCACTTGATTGTTTTAAAAAATAGGAAGGAGGGGGAAGGGTGCCTATTTTAACATTTTTAAATTTTCAAAGTTTTTCAAATTATTCTAAAATTGTCAAAATTTCAAAATTTAATATGTTTAAAAAATTTTTTTAAATTTTCAATAATTGAAAAATTTCATTAAACCTATAAAATTTGTTGTTTTTCGGTATTCAAATATTCAAAAATTTCTGAAACCCAAAATATTTTACATTTTTGTTAATTTTTAATAATTTAAAAAAAAATTTTAACATTTAAAAATTTTCGTAATTTTCAACTGAAATTTTAAACTGTTTTAACAATTTCTGGAAATTTTTCAAAATTTTCATAAATTTTTACAATTTTTAAAGGGTTTTAAAATTTCCCGCAATTTTTCACAACTCAAAATTTCGTAAAATTTCAAAATTTGAATTAAATTCTGTTTTATTTTAATTTTTAATTGAAAAAACTAAAATAATTTTTGAAAGATGGACGAATTCTACTTGGTTTAATATTAAATATTTGTAACAATTTTTTATACACCCTGTATAATATTACCAGCTTAAGGGACGAAGGTATGCTTCCATTAATAAACCAAAGAAAACAATGACCGTTTAGTTCTTTAGCTCTTTTAGCTAAATTAAAAACTACTGCCTTGTTATATGTAATTTTCCAAGCAAAACATTCACTGCGCATTTACAGCCACCATTTCCGCAAATTTAGGTTTGTGGGAATATTCACAAATCACATTCAGTTCCGCAGTTGTATTTCATTCTACCTAAGCTGAGTTCCTTCTGCTCATAAATTTACAGGAAAATAAAGCTTACATTTAACCGATGTTCAGGTGGAAACTCGATCTTATAACTGCAAGAGTGCAAATAGGAACTTACATTCACACTTACAGATCCAATTCTAAAAATAAATTAATTTATATGTAAACACGTAATTGATAAATAATAAAGGTTTGGTAATATTACATGAATAAACTACAGGAATTATGGTGCAAAATTTATATGTCCCAATCTTTGTACCAAATTTAGTAAAACAGCTGCGACGAACACGGGTTTGAATTTTAAACATATTTTTAAAATTGACAATTTTACAATATATTGGTTGCTTTTTAAAATAATTTTTATTGTATACATGAGTAAATGCTACTTGTAATGCTCTCTGGGACGTTTCAATTTTTAATTCTTATTAACTTGAGCCGAATTCGGAGTTAGGTCCTAAACTAATACGAAATATTGATAAAGTACTTCATAACTAACCAAATGTTGTGGCTATAAGAGTATCTATAAATTAAATTCGTAACTGGCTCACCACAACAAGAGGACTAAATCTGCATCACGGAAAAATGTATTACTATTATTACTACTAAAACAACGGCGGGCTCTTGTATGTCGGTTCAGTTTATTGATTGTTAAGTTTATGTTGCTGTCGCGTATGTTGGTATAATTTAGTAATTTATAGCGGGTCGGAAATGTGCATTTATAGCGCTGAGAACAAAGTAATACATACCAGACGAATTCCACCATACATGAAGCTACAAATTGAGAGCGAATAGGTTTCGCTTATTATTAAAAAGTGTTTACTACAAAACTGTTTACTAAAAATTCTAGATGTGTTTCTAGAGCAAGGGCGTAACCCACGGATTCTGCTATTATTTACACATTGTTAAAATTCTGAAGTTAAAAATTTTTAAACTTTTGAAAACTTGTGAGCATTTTTTTAGTATTAAAAAAAAAATTACGGAATTTCGACTTCCAACTTCGCATGAACAATTTCATTACGGCAAATTTTGGAAAAGTTTGATTTTAATGTATTACCCGAACAGGTTGAATGTGTAAAAGTAACAATAGATTGCTTTCGCTTATTATATAAAGTTAGGAGATGGGAATGAATTTACGTATAATACCACATCTATCGTAGAAACTAAATATTGAATCTATGGAATCAAAACAATGAAGAAAAAGATTGTGTGGAGTTATGAGAAAGGCCTTTGGTTTTCGTCCGACAACTAGGTGTGCGCTTCGTAACTCCCGAAAAAATCTGAAAACATTTTTACCGAACACGAATTTTCTAAGTTTGAAAACGGAATCTGATAAAAGATCTTAAAAGCAAATTCAATCTATTTTAAAAATTTTAAGAATGCTTTTTGAATTTCGAAAATTTTTGCTAATGTCGGTTATTTTTAAAATTTTTAAAAAATTTGAAATTTACGAGAGGAAAATCTAGAAGATCTTTAAAATTTGAGAGAGGAAAATCTAGAAGATCAAATATTCGAATCAAATTAGTCATAATTTAATTAAAAATAAAAAAAACTTTAGGAAGTATATAGACATTTACGAAAACTTTAGGTAATTTTAATAAATTTATGGATACTTTAGGAAATTTATGGAAACTTTGGAAAATGTATATAAATTAATAGAAAATTTAGTAAATTTATATAAATTTGTGAAAACTTTAAGAAATTTATACAAACTTTAGGAAATTTGTAGAAAGTAATGAAAACATGATATTTGAGGTTCGTCGCAGGAACTTATTGTTGGTTATGTTATTTAACTTCCATTTAAGATTAAAAGGCGCTCAGGTACGAAGGTACCTGCTGTTATCATGCAAGACAGCTTAATTGTCATTAGTATCGGTTTAAGATTAAGAGCTATTACGGAGATGAAACGTCCACTACCCTATAATTTTATTATAGTCGTTAGTGGCGCGTAAAACGTTAATACTAAAATACTTTTGAAAACATAAAGTGCTTCGCTTATTTTATTTTTATGATTATGTAGTTTATTAACTCCAAACTATTTATCTTATATTGTAGAGTTTCAAAATCTGAGCAAGGGCGTTTTGTCACGATTTTCGCAACTTACCATTTAAGTAAATACAGATTTTTAAATAACTGTTAGGATTGGAACTTTGCGACAGCAATTATTTTTGAAAATGTCAAAATGTCTGTAGTATACAAAAAAGATCAGGCAAAGTGCTTGGCTAAGTCGATTACAAAACAATTTCTTGATTGAATGCTTTTATGGATTTTTTTATAAAATTCATTTGAAGTTAAAAAATTTCATAGTTGTCGTAGTAACCAAATAACGGAACGTGTAAAAAATTCAACATGAACATGCGCTGACATTGAACAATAAATTTTAACTAAGACTATTTTTAATAGATCAATATTTACGAAATGACATACCTTATGTTTGCGTTGCTTTTCATTCACCCTGTCTAATAAATTAGCAAAATTTTATTTAACGTCATTCAACTCATTAACAGTATTATGATTTTCTATTTGAGTTATTCAAAAACTTAGCTTTAAACTATCCAGTTTTATGGGTATAGCAGCTTTCCATCTTCCCTACATTTTATGCATTAATCATTCGTGCCATATTAGAAATCGCGAAACTCAAGGGAGACGAGTTTCCCCATTTAATCCCTGTTTGGGACACGTACACTGTACATTGCTCTGCAGCCATCAGAAATGCGATACAAATTGATGCGTGATATCCGGAACCGCGGAGTTGCCCAATAATTCCTTTCCCACGAGATCTCTAATGACGCCCACATTCGTCTACTTCTCCTGACACCATTAATTATTTCGTGCCCACAGCGTCCTTCACTGTTTCGCTAAAAGGCTTTTGTACTTAAAATTGTTGTGCTCCTCGGTTTATTTACTCGTACCTCATCGATAATTTCTGTGTGAAAATTGCTTCTTCCAAACCTGCATTGTTTATTCCGTTCTGGTTACGCCAAATATCGAAATTTTCCTTTCTTTTAAATTTGCAGAAGACCGTGAATTCTGCAGAATGTTGTGCGAATTCAAGAAAACATTAACGAAAGGAAAGTTTTCTTCATGCCAGCAGTCATTAACGTTGTTTTGCGAACGTGCCCAGTTTTAGTGTAGGGTTAAATGGGACCACACTCCTTCTCGGACAAGCGTAAAAGATTCATTGGATGTGGCTTTTGAACGGCACCTTAAAAAATCGAATTAAGAAAAGAATCCGCAATGAAACTGGTGCAAAAAGAGTAGTTGTCAGTAGTAATATAACATGATCACATGTATTTATGAAACGGATAAAGTCATAAACTTTCTAGAATGCTTGTTGCTTGGTAATTTCTCGAGCAAAATGACATTTATTGTCGAGGGTAATTATTTTGCTGCAATAAGCTAGACAGTGTGAATCTTATAATTTCAATAAAGCACCTGTTATATTTATATCAAGAATAAAGAACTGGTTTGTAAGTTGAGTGACATTAGTTACTACTACTATAAGAGTTGTGTTGATGCAAAAACTTTCAAAAACTTCACATAAAATACTGCCGAAGCACCGCGTCTTGACTTCTTCATACTTGTTAAGTACCGTACTTCGTCGAGACCCAGGATGACTGCCTATAAAAATAACTATCCGGTTAACAGTACCTGGGCCATTCAGTTCTAGTGACTTTAATAGAACAGCGCCGAACAGTTATAGTGACATTTGCAGGTTGATGCCAAACAATTCTTTTTAATTTTTGTTCTAACGTAAAGTGTTATTTGTTTTAATTTAAACTTTACAGCGTACCCCCACCTTACATGTCAAGACCTGGGCAGTCGGCTCAACTCGGCCGGTATTATAGATTCAATACGTAACGACCTCTTTGAAGTTAGAACAAAAGTCACTAGAACTGTCTAGCAACGACCTACACAAGTCACTTGAGTTGTCTGGCGTAAACCTCAAAAAATCACTAAAAAAGTCACTAGAACTGTCTGTCCCAGGTGACAATATACCTACTAAAATGATCGAAAAGCGAAACTCGTTTGCCAAATAATTGGGCGGGTAGGAGGAAGAGAAGGTTTTTTAGGCTAACGCGTGAGACTCGGCCTAGGTTTATCTAGGTCCGGCCTAGATCCGCCTAAAACCAGATTTAAAAAAGTATAATTAGAAATTATTCTGCTGTCCCTGCTAGCTGAATCTATCTAAGCCCGACTTAATTGTTTAAGCGCAGCTTAGATTTGGCTAGATCTATCCTAAGTTTGCCTAGGGCCGCTTAGGTTTGCTCTGCTTAGGTCTGTCTAGGCCCTGTTCAGGCCTTCCCAGGTGCGACCTAAGTTCGTCTAGGACCGGCATTTAAAAAGGTTTTGGATCTAGTTCTACCGTCACTCATAAGTAATTGTGCTTAAACGAAAAGATCAAATAGTAAAACTAATCTGACAAACAAATGGGCGAGTAGAACAGGAATAAACTTGCCTCGATACGCCTGGGTCTACTTCGATTCGTGTTAGATCTGCTTAGCGTCGGGATATGTTTACCTACGTCCGGCTTAGATCTGCCTAAGTTTGTCTAGGTGCAGTTTATGCTATTGTCATAGATTAATAACTATTTTAGTTATTAATCTATGCTATTGTTTATGCCCATTTACCGCTAATGGTTAATAATAAAGCGATATTAGTTATCATTTCTCTAGGAGTGTAAAACATGGTAACATGCGTTTGGCCTAGTTTTGTCTAGGACCGGCCTTCTTCTGCCTAGGACCGGCATAATTCTGTCTCGGCTCGGCGTAATTCTGCCTAGGCCCCACCTAGGTTTGTCTAGGCCTGGAGTAAGTCTGGTCTAAGTCCGGCCTAAGTTCGCCTAGGTTTGCCCTAAGCCTGTATCTATAAAATAGGTTTCGTGACAATGTCACTGGAAAAGCAAAGCAGAAGAGAGGAGATAAGTCTTTGTAGGTACACTTGGGTGTTCCTAGGTCCCCCTTATTTTGCTTCGGTCTTGCTAAGATTTGCCTATGCGTATTCTAGCATTGACAAGGTTTAATATAGGTCTCCCTAGTTGCGGTCTAAGTCCGCTTGCGACCGGCATTAAAAAACAAATTTAAAATTTAAATCTACTGTCACTGATACGCAATTGAAGCAATAGGAGGGAGCGGTAAGCTTTTCTAAGCACATCTGGGTCTGTCTATTTGCGGCTTAGGTCCGCCTAGGATCGACTTTAAAAAAATAGATTTAGAATTGTGCCAAACAATTAAGCGTGTAGAGAGGAGGAGCGAGAAGCCTTTCTACGTACACTTAAGCCTGCCTCGGTCAAGCCTGAGTCTGCTTTAGTCCGGCTGAGATATGCCTAGGGCCATTCTAGGTTTTTCAAGGCCCGGATAAGTCTGCTCAATTTTACTGTCACTAACAAGCAATTATATTTAAAAGCGATAGTTTCTTTATTGTTGTTGATTCCGTATGGAAGCATGAAATTATAATTTTAAAAATTTTTAGAACGCATCACAGGGAAATTAGAAAGTTAGTAAAATTTGTACTAGGCAGATGTGTCAACCTTAGCAGAGTTAATATTTAATATTATATTTTCATAAGATCGTCTTTGTCAATTCCTTACAAATTAGTCTAATTAAAATTATTTTCCGCTCTCTAGTTTTCAGTCATAATTAAAATGTTAGCACTGCATTTTCTCAAAGCAGAAAAACTCAAACTGCTTGCACAGAAAATGTGAGAAACCTATAATATGAAGAATGGTTGTGTATT
This sequence comes from Ctenicera cuprea, assembly GCA_958336395.1. Classification (NCBI taxonomy): domain Eukaryota; kingdom Metazoa; phylum Arthropoda; class Insecta; order Coleoptera; family Elateridae; genus Ctenicera; species Ctenicera cuprea. Next base: position 3,033,942 of record OY284490.1, read on the forward strand.
CTGCTCGTTGCAAACACAAAAGCTTTACGTAGTCCTCGCATCATGTATAGAATATCCTTGAATATTGTAATATTGCAACTTAAAATAGAACTACACAAAAAACCTTAAGAATTTAACTTTCAAAAAGTTATGTGGGCGTTCAAATCCGGTCTTATCAAAATCCGGCTTAAATAGAATTTTTAGAACAGAACAGCGAACAATGTGTTCTATTTTCGGTGGGATTTTGCAATTTATGTTTTTCTTTAAGAAAGGAAATTTATTTATATTTGTACACCGGAGATGACAAACAAACCGCTTTGCGGAATGTTTAATAACAAATTTCAAAATGTATGTTTTATATTTGGAATCGCTTTCCAGAAATATTTTAGATTTAATTTCCCTGAAGATCTATATACGACCTTCTACATTGTTTGCTGGTCTTTACCACACACAAATCAAAACGCACTTGGGTAAATAAATTTAGATGGCGCAATTCCCATTTCGTGTTCAATTAAAACGCTGAACTGAACATAAATCAGCAAAATGCGTACGAGAGGTTATGCAGACTTATTAGAACTTCAGTAATGAGAAGTTGGCAAACAACAGATGGTCCGTTTTATCTTCTAAAAGCAGGCGCGCATACAGAAAACGAACAAAAAATCATCCTATGTCCCCAGCTTACCATCTCCACTTTCAGAACAAAAGTTTTGCAAAATATTTAATAAGAGACTTGTTATTTTATAAATTACGTTCTGCGATTTAAAGTTTCTCAAACGTCATTTCATCAATTTTCGACGAATTTGGAAAAGTTTGTATTGAATGCTAGAGGTTTCCGTTTCAATAAGAAAATGTTGAAAACAAACAGGGGAGCGAGCACACAATAAAAAAGATTGCGGTGTGGGTATATTTTCCTTTGTAAAAAATTTAATCGTTAAGACAAGACTCATCAATCGTTTAAATAAAATTGAACTCTTCAACTTCAATTTCACGGCATCAGACAACAAGTTCGGTTAAAACATAGTTTTCTATTTTTTTCAGTTAAAATTTTCCCTAAAATTAGGTAAAAATCTGAGAACAAAAAAGCAACTCAAAAAAATTACAAATCCTAAATTAATTAAATTTGTCTTTAAAGCTTTCCTGCAGAAATATCATAAATTCCAATCAAAAATTATTTTTACAAGACGAATATAATCCAAGCTACAGCAACTATGAAGTTAATGCCCCAAGAGGACCCTAGATTACGTTAATTGAAAGACCCGCTTTGACCCTAAGTCCCTTGACCATGGACACTATAGCAGAGCTCTAACGAGGACAGAGGCTAAAGTTTCAGCTGAAGTTTGCTTGCGGTCAAGCACAGCACGATCGCTATAGAAATTTCAATGTCTATTGAAACTGTTTACAAATAAATGCCAGCTCTTGTCGTGCTTTTCTTGGTTTACAAATCACAAATCTTAAAAATGGTAGTTAAAATAAAAAAGAAAATTTACATTTTATTAAATGTTGTTTTTATGTTGTACTCTTTACATTTCATTATATTAAGCTTTCTAGTTTTATGGAATAAACGTTGTATACGTCTAAGAATGTGTTAATAAATTAAATGGCCGACTGCAAAACTGTGAAGGTTCATTGGGGAGGGTGATACACGTTTCGTGCAAGAGTAGAGAACGAAGAGTAAAACAAAGGTTGAAGTCAGTTAAAAATTAAAATCCGGGAATGGTGTTCGCAATGCGTTTATTTGGTAAGAAAGTACCGATTGACTTAAAATGTGTTGCTTTAGGTTTATTTAATTGTATAGTGATAACTACTACGCTACGCTACTCGTTTTTTGGTAACTTTAATGTTTCCTCCGCTAAGTCAATCTCAGAATTGAGCGCCGCTTTCAATACCATGAAACAACCGAAAATCCCGGTAAGTAAAACCGGAAAGACAACCCCGTAAAAAAATTTGAGACAAAAAACCCCCGTTAAATCTTCATGAAAAAAAAATCCTATTAGAAAACTTTAAAAGAAAAGCGGAAAACAGTTAGTTAAACTTATCACTTTCAAAGTATGAAAACGTACGTCTCAACAATAAAGAATGCGTCTATGTGGTGTCTATGTAATGATAGTATAAATTAAAGCAATGTGTAAGAATGACTTCACCGAATGTCCGAAACTGTTTGCTGGGCCAGCTGGCCTGTTCGCGTTATAAAAGCTATCAGCAGATTATATTACAATTATACCCATAAATATTCTTTTATAAACGTGTCTGAAATAGGATTATTTTGTTAAACACCCCAGACGCGGTTTGTATTACTTAAGTACGGTCGATAAACACAATTTATTGCCAAATAACGTTCTTATAGAGTTCCTGTACCCCAAGGACCTAGAAAGACTCAATCGTGGAAGCTCTCCTACATTTGTTACTTCCGGAAAAATAAAAGTAATTAATTTTGCGATTGGGCTCCACTTTGGTTGGTCTAGGAGAGGCTGGACATACTCATTGAACCGCGGTACCACATCTTTCGCATTTGCCTTGCCTCTGGGTACATACCAGTACCATGGAGATAAGTAAAGGCGGTGTTCATACTTATAACCAAGCCCACAACGTACGACTTCTCCAAATTCTTTAGATCTATTAATGTAACCTTTTTCCTTTGCAGAACGGAAGGTTGGTTGATATCAACATAAGAGATAATTGCACCATTAGCAATCCTTGAAATTTAAAGTGCTCTTGGAATCTAACTAGTAAGGTAAGACTAGTTAACATTATTCGCAAATTGCAGTGTTGATTTTGGTGTATTTAAATATTTTATCTAACACTAACACCTTATACTGTTTCTATGGTGCATTTGAATTCGTTTGTTACGTTAACTATAAAATACATCGTTCCTTATAAAATACGTCGTCAATGGTAACGTATTTTATAGCTATTTAAAATACGCTGCACCAAATTTTTCAATGTCAATGTTGTCCTTGACCTTCAAAGTCGTTTTTAACATTTCACTTCATTAATCTTTTTTACCGTTTTCCATTGCTTGAAAGCCACGTACACCTCCTCACATGCATCTTTTGATTTTGCAGGTAATAATTTTGCCCGCAATTCTTTGCCTTTTTCTAATATTTCGGTAGGAACACTTTCACACATGTTAACGAAATAATTTTTTGTTTTCAATACTTTGTTGACTCGTTACCATAGCACACATAACATTCCATAGACAGACCTATCTAATAACTCAAACAAAATTGAGTTGAAAATGACTAAAACTAAAAGACTAATAAATTTATGATATTCTATTAGTGTTAGATAAAATCTTGAAGACAACACGTGTTTTATAGTTTAAAAATTTCGGTCTATTAAATCCTCGTTCCCTACGGTCCCTCAGATTTAAACACCGACCTCGAATTTTAAACCGTCTATAAAACACTTGTTGTCTTAATAGCTATAATAATAATAACAGTGTAAGAGTTAGACAGTTGGCTTATACAATTGTTGTATGTTAATACAAATTTATTATTTTTTGCTGTTGTTGGTGAAAATTGACTAGGCCCGCCAATACAGCTAAGTGTGTCTTTAAGATCTAACAAATACGGTCTAGACCTGGTTAATTGAAATAGTATTCGCCAATGATCCCAGAACGTACATGTCTGGATGTCCAGGAGAGAATCCCATACGATTGAATTCCTTGTGTGTCCTGTCTTTTGGAGTAGCCTGGATGGTGAGCACAATGACATACCTTAAAAGTGCATTGATCGGGTTAACAGTTAACGGCGTAATAGGTGCCTTATTCATCTGTTCGAATTATGGTGTTACAGCAGGATGCTAAGGACCTTGGGGTTTACGACACGACAATTGACACAGTCCCACAACGGATAAAAAGGACAAAGAAATGGGAAAACGGTCAAAGACAGAAAGTTTAAATACTTCGGACATATCATGCGTAACGAAAAAAACTACAGCTTACATTACAAGTGAATAGAGAAAAAATCAGATAAGACAGAATGATTGCCGACGTTCTCTGAGAATAGGGCACGACAAGGAGAAGAATTATGTTGTATTTTGCAATTGCATTGCGCTGTTAAAGTAAATCGGTTTTAACCCATTCTGCACCTACATTTTTCACAAAATTATAATGAAAATGCTGTTTACTTTATACTGCCTAAGATCATTGTCTTTACTATCTTTCTCTTTATAGATGCCGTCGTAAATTATCTCAAAAATGATTGACGACCTATGGCAAGTGTACAAGCAATTAGATTAATATAGGAATAGTGATTCGCGTATCAAACACACCTGTTTCCACGCTTCTTCCATTTCGAGTCTGCTATTCGTGTTCGTGTCATGCAGTCAAGGGCTAGTTTAATTAAGAGACTTCTTGTGGAAAATCGAAGACACATCTGATGCCGGTAAGCCAGACGTTAAGTGACAAAATTGGTTAATTTTCTCGTCTCATTTTATACGAAACCAGACTGAATCGACTTTGTTTCCACTCAGGGAATTAGAGATTCCCTCGACGAGCTAACTTAATAAATCGATCGGCCTCTAGTTCCACGCTATAAGGTCAAATAAATACGTTTGCTTTAGGTATTTTATTAGGGCAGTGACTTTTCCTTCGTCGTATAATGAAACAAGTCAGATAAGCTGGTGGAATTAAGCTGTCAAAAATTAAAGCTCTCAAATTCATGCTTCCCAAATTCCCATGTTTTACAAAACTTGATAATAATATGGGCTTACATTAAAACTTAATGTTGGTTAAACAAGTTCCAATGAAATGTTTGATTGAACAAAATTTCTTTTGAAATCGTACTGCCTAAAGGTTGTATTTAAATTCAAAGTTTGGGAAAACGTTACACATCTATAATAGAAAAGAGGCTCACTGACTTAAAGGTAAGTAATTAAATTTTTATAGCAATTTATGACGGTGGGTGCTGTAAACGTGAATTGACTAAGCTAACCTTTATAAGCGAGTCTTCATTTAATTTAATCATGAAGGTTGTTATAGAAAACAGAAAATAAAGTAAACTTAATCATTTAAGCTGTAACCTTTAATCGTTCGTAAAAGTAATTGATTTTTTATTCCTATTTTTCCTCTTAATTTCAAGTAACAAATTTCGTTTTTTTTAATGGGCAAGACTTAATAAGTAATTCTGTCGAGACAAGCATTCTCTTTTCTCTACAAGACTAGACTTGCACCAACATAAAACTTTTATTTCAAAATTGGTGTTTCGATAAAATTCAATGAATATACTGTTACTTGTCAATGCTCACCAAGAGTTGAATAAAGCATAAGTGGCTTGTTGACTACTACTTCCGTATAATATTTCTCGGATAATATTCAAAAAAGCTGAGCAATTAAGTAACAAACAGTTTCACTTTTTATAAGATAATTTAAGTGGTTTTAGCTACAACTCGGCATTGTTTTTGTGTCTTTCTAGAAAAAGAAAACGGTATTTACCAAAAATAATTAAAAACTCTCCTTAATCCAACACAGGTCTCGTTTAGCATGCACAAGATCATCCAAAAACCCGCGGAAATTTGATAAATCATATAAGGTGCATATTCGCATTTGCTACTGTGCTGCCGGCCAGTACAGTTTTTAACGTTGAAACGCACGCTACAGTTGTATGATTAAGATGAATAGGACGCGAAGCGAAATGAACTAACGAATGAATGTACAAATAAATGAATATGCGAACGAGCAAATAAACGAACAACAAAATTAACGAACGAACAAATTAACGAACTCAGAAACAAACAAACAAAAAAATTAACAAAAAACGAGAAAACGAACGAACAAACTAACGAGCAAATAAACTAACAAATGAGCAAACAAACAAATAAACAAGAGGGCGAGCAAACGAATGAACGAACGAACAAATGAACAACAAATTAACGAACAAATGAACGAACAAACAAATTAATAGAATATAATAGATTAGAATATGGTTTATTCCAATTAACAAACGAACGAGCAAACAAACGAACAAACTTACGAAAAAACGAACAAATGTACAAACGAACTAATTAAAAAACAAACAAACGAACACACAAATAAGCAAACAAATGAAAGAACGCATAAACAAACGAAAAAAATGACAAACGAACGAGAAAACGAACGAACAAACTAACTAACAAATAAACTAACAAATGAACGAACAAACAAATAAACAAACAAACTAGCAAACGAATGAACAACAAACAAATTAACAAGCGAATGAATTAACCAACAAATAAACAAACCAACGAGCAAACGAATATCCGAACAATCAAATGAATTAATAAACTAATAAATTAACAAACAACCGACTAAACGAACAAATGAATAATCGAATAAACAACCAAACAAATGAACAAGAGGGCCAGCAAACGAATGAACAAACGAACAAATTAACAAACGAATGAACGAACAAACAAATTAATAGAATATAATAGATTAGAATATGCTTTATTCCAATTAACAAACGAACAAGCAAACAAACGAACAAATGTAGGAAAAAATAAACAAACGTACAAACTAATTAAGAAACAAACAAACCAACAAACGAACGAACAAATGAATTATCAAACGAACGAATAAACAAACAGCCGACTAAATAAACGAACGTACAAACAAATAAACAATAAACGAACGTCTAAATGGACGAACAAAAAAGTTGATAAAATAGAATATGTTTTAATCTAACTAACAAACGAAAAAACAACGAATGAACGAACAAAGAACTGAACGAACTAATGAATGACCAGCGTACGTATTCACTGACGCGTCTTGTAAAAAGCAATTTTTTAAAGTTCATCAAAATATCATAATAGCAAATTGTCTTGAAATCAATACTTTCGTATTCTGAAAGTATGAGAAAGTACATTACATCAAGCAAAATCATGAGAGTAGATAATAATCAAACCGAACAACATAGTAAGAAATTAAATTCAAAATGTAAAAACATTTTGGGCAACTGTGTTAAGGCATTCGTACAATCTTTTACTTTTCTTTCTTAGGATATTTTTTTAAGTTAAAACAGGAATTTGCTTCTACGATGCCGGAGCAACGTGCTTGACCACTTCGTTAACTTGAGCTCTTGCACTTACTGAACAGGTCTGTTCCCCGTGGAATATCATGGAAGCCTCCCTTGACATTAGTTAAAGTGCACGTTTGGTGAATGAACATTTTCACAACATTCAAGGCATACCGCACGATGAGCCAACTTTAAACTAAATTGAGAAACTCAAATAATCGAAAATCTTTAGAACCATTTCAGAACTTTAGCAGAGGTCATTTTCAAGCACTTCTACACGAATCAGATAATACGAACTCTAACGACGTCGTTTTACAAAACTTTTGTATTGAAACGACTTTTTTTATTGAATTATTATTTGACGCAAAATAAAGAAATGTTTTTAAAACATAAGTTTTGACTGTTTCAGTGCGTAAACACGGGTTTATTTATTACATCAGTTGGAAATAATAACTGCTTACTGTTTCATTTACAGAACAAAAGTTAAGACTAAGTAGCTCTTAAAGAAGGATTAAATTTATTTTGTCGTAAAAATTTCTTCCCCCAGGACTATTTGAAACTCAGCGAAGATTGGAGAGCGAGATTGGCCTTAATAATTCACTTTTTTAATACAAAATGCTGGCTAGCTTTTTTTTGTGTGTGGGCATAATAACATCAAACTTCTTAATATCCTAATATTTTTGAATTTATTTTCAGCGACAATTTTTGGACTTTATTTCGTAGCAAATTGTTAAATTCCCGCAATGGGATAAAATGCTGTAAAGGAACAGCGGAAATGTTTAAAAAGCAACTTTAGTTACTTACTTTTTGGAAGAACTCGCATCGGTACCAGCTGGAGTTATCAAGATGTGTACTAAAGTACGAGTACCTAATTTGCGTAATGACTCGAGCTTTAAGTTTGAAACTTAAACACGAAATATTCTTAACAGACTCTTACGTCTGTTATAAGGAATTTTTTGAGTGCAGAATTTCTTAACCCATAAAAATAATTTAAATTTATTATAAAATTAACATAGTGGTTGCATTTAAAATAAACACCTTCGACTGTAAAATAAAACAAAATCCATAACTGGCTCTTTCTAAAAAGCTTAAGAAGACCAAAACAATAGTAATAATAATAAAAAGAGCACCGTACGTAACAATTCTACTTTCAATTAATAATATCGTTTGTCATTATTGGATGTGCATGTTATTGTTAATGGTAATAATTGAATTTGTCAGAAAAATAAAATAAACGTAGATTTCGTACTTATTTACAATTCCTATGCTGTGGAAAATATCAGAAATTAAATTATATACAAGTACAGACATTACCGATGAGGTTTACCCAGACATGCATCAAATAATGCTAAAGTGCGAGTGCTTTTAAGCTTTTATCAACATTATACAACTGGGATTAATACTGGAAATGGGTTTTACTTGTAGTTTAAAGCTATTTTATTTTTACCTTCTGTATAGAAATATATTGCTATCGTAAAAGTTTTTGATTTTGTAACTTTCATTGAAATACATGTTTTAGACCCTCGAAAAACAAATAAGTGTTTTTTAAAAATGTTTGTGTGTTTATTGGCTGTGTGTGAAATTCTAAATTTGAGAAACTTACTGAACCTATGGTAAATAAAATTTAGACTGCCTAGGTTGTAACAAGACAACCTAGGAACAACAATTTTAAAAATCATCAAAATTTGTTTTGATGTTTTAGTTTTCCGAAAACGCGCTGGTGGCGTTTCAAGTAGACATTAACACGCCGAGTAATTAGTTCTCAGCGCCGTTCTTTAGAGGAGATCGCCTCTCATCCAACCTCCCTCCAAATTTCGCCGGGTTTATACCGGACCTGTCCAGAATTAACAACTTCTTCAATTTATTCAATTGAATTCAGACCTTTTCTACCATTCAAACAACACGACCAGAACTTAGCCAACAAAGTTAATATTTATTTTTAACTTGGAGAAGAAATTATCGTGTTTAAATTAAACATATTGTTTGACCGAAGTTTATGTTATTTTGCATACTAGGGCGGTTTAGTATTTCTAAAGCGTAAACGTACCAGATTATTTAGTTATTTAATTTCTTGTTTTGATTTGGAAGACGTAAACTATCCCATTCAAATTAACTAATTATTTGCCAGGATTTATTTGATTTTTATTTCCAGGAAGAAGTAATTCTTCCAGATTAGTTTACAATTTTTCAAAATTTGACTTTATTTTTGTAGACCCACGAGTTTATAAAATTTTCCACATATAAATTTATATTTTTATTCTCTACAACAGCGTAAAAGTCCTAAACTGACCGATATCGACCAGAACCAGTGACAACGGGGTTTAAAACATCAATTTTCACTTTGAAGATACCGTAAACCAGTTGAAATGGGTTAAAATTTATTTGCACCGAACCAACCGCCAATTAGAAGTTGCGACCTAACAACTTCTACGCTATACCTCGTGTGATCGACACGAGCTTCTTTAATGTGTCGAATTATAAATCTCCAAGTTAATTAAAACCAGTTAAAAATTATTTTCTTTACGTGCCTAATCAAAAACTGGAAAACACAAGTTCATTTTCCAGATTACCAAACTATCTGAAATTCGAGCCTGAAAATGTCTCACCGCAGCAGCAAACTACATTATTTAAATCTTTATTATTTTATTACAAATAGCAGTGAACTTCAGGTCGAGTAAATAAATTAACTTTTTTAGGCGACCTTAACAAAAAATTGATTTTTTAGTACTCAAAAGCGGCCAAAAAGTAACCGTCTTTTAGCCGCTTTCATTATCATCCGTCGATAATTTTCCACCTTACATCATGATACCGACATTATCAACAATGTCATAATATCTCTGAATAAAACAGAGTAAAGAAGCTGTCAAGCTTGCTGTAAACTGTAATAAATACGTGTTGGTAGTCGAATTTTCTAATAATTATTGTCTAGCAATTATATCAATAAATCATAAATAAAAATCTAACAAATTTGTAATAAAATATAAACGTTTCTGAATGAGTCACAATATATGTACAATTGTTCAGTTGTTATAAATAATTATGTCAATAAATCATAAATAAAAATCTAACACATTTGTAAATTTCATAATGAAGGTCGCCTAAAAACATTTGTGTGCACCACTGCCAAAAAGTGTTATTTCGTCCTCGTCTGCTTTCTGGCCTCGGCTTCGCCTCGGCCATTAAACTCAGACTCGGCCGAAAAAAATCCACTTTTTGGCCTTGGTACACAAATAACTATTGTGTGCGAAAACGTCTTTACTTATTAACAGAGAATAAACCGTCAATCTTATGAAGAAAACGTATACCGATAAATAGTTCGATTGGAGACCCAACCAAGCTTCTCGGCCGACATTGGCATTAAAAGACGTACCGTTTTGGAGGGGTGAATCAGTTCAGTGGCGTACCGTTCCGGGTAGGTCATTTTGTTTAATTGTTGTAATTCAATTTTATAAACAGTATAACACGATTTAATTACATGAAATACACATAAATAAAGGCAATGCCAATTGTACATAACTTTTATCTACACTTTTCTGTTTATTTCCGACGAATTCTGGCTTCTGAGTTATCTACGGTAGTTCTACTTCTCCCGAACTTTAGTTCAGCGCAGGGTTGACCTGCTACAAGGTATACAATTCTCCGTACAACAAAAATTCAGCGTTAAAAGAGTTGTTTTGGACTTCCATAACCGGAAATGAAAGATTTTTTCAAGACATCGTTTTCCCTTGAATAAAAAAAACACTGTTCTAACATTAAATTCGGTAATTCAGTGCGACATGCATGTGACCGTATCATGCCGCGCAGCTAAAATGTCACTGGGTCGATGCGTAAAGCGTTAATAAAAAAAAACTTTTATAAAAGCGATCATGAGAAATTTCTAAAGTATAGGACTATATAAAATTCCACACGAAAGGCTTCGGTATAGGGAAGTATTGATTTTATGAAAACTTTCGAAATCCAGATTTTAACAGAAATACACGTTTTAGGGCTCAAAAATGTCCGTGTATGTGGGTTTGTACGTGACGATTTTAAAGGCGAAAGTACTGGACTTATTTTGATGAAAATTTAAATAAAAAGATCTTTTACACAACTCGGAAATTTAACTGTGACGCATTCTGAATTTTTGAAATTTGGAATTTCCTATAAATTTAAGCAATTTAGCTTAAACGTTTTTTTGTACATCGCCGAAATATTAAAGATTAAATAGTTATTTAAGTATCAAGGAATGTAAGGACGTAATAACATCCGAGGTACGCGAATACGAGCTGAGGCGGAGCCGAAGCTTGTCGCCTGCCGAGGATGTTATTAGTCGATACATTCCGTGTTACTTATTAAATTTTTCACGCTACCGGCAATGTAAGTAGGCCTACAGGTAGAAATTTAATCATATTTTTAAAAGTTCGTTTTGACAGCTGTCATCGGAATTATTTTTTAAAAGCTCCATTATTCTAAGTTGTCTGTGTTTGTTACCATATCAACGAACAGTTAAAATCAACATTATTTTCCTAGAAATGTAAGTGACACTATTAAGTTCCGTCGTCAAGGGTAACTAGTCCACGAATGTTATCAGCCATTTACGATCCCTGTAGCTATGGATGTAAGGCCTACTTACATTGCCGGTAGCGTGAAAAAGAAATTATCGATAGCTATCTAGTATTTAAAAATAAAATTTTGCATAAATCACATTTTAGCCTACCACGCGTTATGAGTATAAAGTAAGAAACAAAAATCTTTTAATTGTATGTAGAACTGAAATTGGATTTAAATAAATATTATATCACACGGCTCGAGTAAATGTAAAGTTAGAGCGAAACCTAGAAAGTTTGTTATTTGTTCTCTTTGCATAGATATAATAACATTCCTCCTGCAAACTGGAAGTGCCTTAATTGGTTGCGAAATGTGCTAAAGCAATTAGAACTCCATAACAATTTTCGTGTCACAACATTTATAAATTAGCTTTAACTATTTTAATAGAGCTCCAAGTTGCGACAACTTAAAAGGACACAAAAAAGTTTATAATCTCAGTCGCCTCGAAAGTGCTCTTTCAGCAACAGTCCATTAACCATATCTTGTCTTCATATTCTCTTCAATTTTAGCCATTAACCCCATTTCAAAAGGATTTGCCATATTCTTCAACAAGAAGAAGGTAATCGACTGTAAAATTGATATAATTTTATACCCCACCAAGAGACCGTGGAATATGCGCTAAAATGTTTATGTGGCACTTAAAATCCCTGATATGAAATGCGATGAAAGCGTTTGCTATTAAAGCCATTCATGGCAGAACTTGAATGACCACTTCAAATTCTAGTTTTATTTCGTGATTTATTATACTTTTCATCTATTTAATTGATTATCGCTTCATTAATTTTCCTTACGCTAGTATTACTTAATAAAATCCTAGTTGAGAATGCAAACACAATACAATGATGTCATCAATTCTATGGAAAACTACAATAGGAACATGATTAATCGAAAAATAATCTTTATACAAACATCAATTACGAAAACGTGAACATTGGTTCAATTAAACATTTATTTTTAATTTGGAAATCAAATTTGTTGACTATTAAGAGTTTGTGGGCAGAAAAATTAATGAAATGATAACACAGCCCAACAAAAAAATACTTTTTCGTTGCCGAAGATGTTTATGTGATTTTAGGGTACTTTGGGGCATTGAATTTAAAAAACAAACTGAATTGGCTTTAGTTTTTCAGATAATTTATAACCTTCAAATTTAGAATTTACCTCAGTAACACTGCACCTTCTTGACGTCTGCCTAGTATCCGACCGTTGTAATTTTTATATTACGCTAAACAGACGCCTATTAAGACGCGTTGTAACAAGTTGCGACATGTCACAACAGTTTGCATGTACGTTACCGCACTCATTTACTTAGTTGTGTAGAGCGAGCCGTGGAAGAAAGACGTGTTTTTATATTACTTAATTTCTGCAAGCATCATATTAATACAATATTTTAAGCGTTCGCGTAGATATGACTTCGTCACGAAGAGCTTGCCCTAACCATCCAGACGTATTCTGCTACGTTTGTGGTGATTATACTTTAGAGAAACAAAGGCAAAATATTACTAATTTTGCAAAACAAGCATATCTTGCTTATTTTGGTTTCCTAATTGGGAAGCAAGACAAACCTTGGGTTCCCCATAACGTTTGTAAAACCTGTCTAGAGTCTCTACGGCAATGGACAAAAGGAGAGAGAAGTAGCTTAACATTTGGTGTCCCTATGGTGTGGACAGAACCGAAAAACCATCACGACGATTGTTATTTTTGTGTTGTGATTGTGAAAGGCTTTAACCGCTACAAGAAACATACGTGGAAATATCCTAATTTGGAGTCAGCCAGGCGACCTTTACCACATAGCGAAACAATTCCTATTCCAGTTTTCACCTCACAGTCCGAACTTCCGTTGTCAGATGTCGAAGTACTGCCGGACTCACAGCCCACCACACAGTCTTCTAGTGAAAGTGAATATGATAGGAGCTTATCAACACCACAACAGTTTTCTCAAGACGAGCTGAATGATTTGGTACGGGATCTAAATCTGTCAAAACAAGCGTCTGAACTGCTAGCATCCAGATTAAAAGAAAAAAACTGTCTAAAACCAGAAATTACACTAACAACTTACAGAACAAGAGAGCAGGCAATTCTCCCGTACTTGAGCGAAAATGAAGAGCTTGTTTATTGTAATGACATTCCAGGACTTCTTTTAGAAATGGGTTTGCCTAAATATCAACCAAAAGAATGGCGGTTTTTCATAGACGCAGTTCTAAAAGAAGCTTAAAATGTGTTCTACTGCACAACGGAAATCGATATGCATCCATTCCAATTGGCCACTCAACGAAACTTAAAGAAGAATATGAAAACATAAAAATGGTTTTGCAGAAGATCCGCTATCAAGACCACCAGTGGTCTGTTTGCGTTGATTTAAAGATGGTGAAGTTCCTGCTTGGACAGCAAAGTGGATACACGAAGTACCCTTGCTTCATCTGTTTATGGGATAGTAGAGCAAAGGAGGATCATTGGACGAAGAAGACGTGGCCACTAAGAGAAAATTTGACTATAGGTACAGCGAACATCGTGAACGAGCCATTGCTTGACAGAGATAATATCATTCTTCCACCACCCCATATAAAGCTAGGACTCATGAAACAATTTGTTAAAGCCTCAGATAAAAACGGGGAATGTTTTAAATACATTTGTACATCGTTCCCTAAACTAAGTATGGAAAACTTAAAGCCAGGAGTTTTTGATGGTGCTCAAATGCGCAAACTCATTAACGCATCATTCGCATTTCATAAAATTTATGACTGATGTTGAAGCTTCTGCCTGGTGCTGTTTTGTCTCAGTTGTTAAGAACTTCTTGGGTAACCATAAAGCAGAGAATTATGAAGAACTAGTGCAAAATATGCTCGTTAATTTTAAGAAATTAGGTGCTAATATGAGCATTAAAGTACACTTTCTCCATAGCCACTTAGACAGATTTCCGAAAAACCTGCGTGATTTTAGTGAGGAACAAGGGGAGCGGTTTCACCAGGACATAAAGACTATGGAGGAAAGGTATCGAGGCAGATGAGATAGACACATGATAGCAGACTATTGCTGGAGCCTTCTACGTGATTGTCCTGAAGACCAACACAAAAGAAAGTCATAAAAACGGCGTTTTACCGAGCATTAGGAGTGATTTATGATATCATTTTTAATTCCTAACATGTTCTTTGCAAACAATGTAATACTTTTTAATATTCTGTTCATTTAATTTTGTATAATTTGAGATTTATTTAATACATTTTTAATTTTGAGTTTTCCTTGTTTTTTTCTTTCACACTTTCTAAAAGGGAGCATTATCTCAAAAACTAGAGCCAAGCTAATAAAACTGATAGCAAATTCGGAATCAGCTGCACAAAGTAACCCTAAAATTGACCTAATACCAATGACAATAAAATCATTGTTGACCAGTGAATAGATGACTAATTTCCCATGATTTCGAATCCATCATAAAAAAGACAATCCACCCACACGCGGATTTTACATGGTGAGTTGTTCTGAAACAATGTAAAAGTTCAGGCGATTGCAAAAGTTGAAAGTACTACACATTGGAAACGATATAAGAGTGAAGGCACGTAAAATGAGAGCTGTAGAGCATTTTAAAGATAAATTAATGGGACAACGTTGATGGATGACATTAATAAGTGCCCTGATGGACACTTTCGTTTCGTTTCGATGTGTCATATTTTTTAATAATTTCCCCGATTTTATTATAGATCTGAAAATGTAAAAATAATTACGGTAAAGTTTATACGACTTTTTAACGCTTTTACTTAAGTACCGTTCAAAAAAATATAGAAAAACAAAGCAAACACTAAAATAATTGAATGAAAATTCCAATAATATTCACTGTGTAGAAAACAAATTTTCGACACCCTCTGTTATCAGTCTTAACAGAAGAAAAAGGCTTCTACATTCAATTCAAAATAGAAATTTTACTTTCCTGATAATATAATCTGGCGTCTGCCTTATCGGCAGAAGTAAACTGACTCGATAAATCAAAAGAAGTCAAAAATACAACATTAAAACGTTATGAATAAAACTAGCTACCTTTACAAAATTCGAATTTTATTTACTCATCTCTGTAGAAAACAGAAGTGACAACATTTCCAGATGTTTCCTCTTACACCCTAAACCTTATCAGCAGCGATAAACTGACGATGGATAAATAAAAGTAAAAAAAAAACATTAAAATTTTTCCCGGTGAAAAACGAAACTTTGATACAATTTACAGATGTAGCCTCTGGCGTCGTTGATAAGCCTTATCAAGAGGAATTAACTGACGATGGGTAAATAAAAGGAAAAAATGCATTGAAACGTTATTAATATTTCCTAATTTTCAGCGTTTTCAAAATTCGAATATTACGATGTAGGAGATAATTTTAGCAACATTTTTTGCAGTCGGTGGTAAAGCTTGACAGCAAAAATACACTGCCCATAAGTTAATAATAGGTACAAAATTCCATTATCTAAAGCATTTAGTGGCGTATTGAAACCGATCTTACCAGAAATCTTAGATAAGTTGAATCTACGTCTTTCTAACTATTACATTTTCTGTGCACTTGCGCACAGATAAGTTTTTCCACATCAAACTTTAACCCGTAATTTATAATTAATTTGAAATGTAATATTAGTTTAGAATTTGACAGGCGTTGTGTGTTCAGGAGCGAATCATGTTGTAAGGTACTTATAGTGCGCTAACAGTGTGACATCTAACGGCAGATCTCAGTTTTATGTAACACAAAAACGTCAATTTTGACAAATCAACGCAGATGATTATTCGATGCTTTAATCGAAAGTTTATCCTTTACCTACATCATTATTTACAATTTCAGGGCAGTATTCGCAATATTATTTTAGGTAAAGCCATTTTGCTTGAATGTTGGATGGATTATTTGATCCTGAATCTTGAGGACACAAATTTATAAAGAATAAAACTTGGAAATCTCAGCCACCAAACCTCTTTTGAAGATATTAACTTTGAACCATATTTGAATTTTATGAAAAAGCAAAGAATACTAGAATATCTTGAAATACGGTTTTGTTCAGTTCCTCTTTATTTTTGCAGTATTTTCAAAGTAGCCCAAAAAACAAGTACAAAAGAAAGGCATTTTACATTTAAAATTTTATTCAAGATTCTACAAGTCCGAAGCCAAAATATACTGTAAACACCAAAAAAGTTTATATTGTGGGTTTTACCGGAACTGAATGAAATATTTTGAAGATCATACTGAAGTAGTAGACAGGGTAGTAGACTCAAGAGCTTGTGAAGCCAAAGCTTCCTCACTTTCTGTGCAAGAGCGACGACGTTTACGAGAACATGTACGCCTCTTCTTCTTTAGACAACAAGACCTTTTCCTGCGCTACTTTAGACAACACGACCTCTTCCTGCGCTTCTTTCCGCAGCTCCTTCTCCTGCTCTTTCTGCCACAGCTACTTCTCCTCCTCTTCCGTGAACAACGGCTTTTACGTTTATGTTTTGGTACTCTGCATGCCTGCTTCTCAAACTTTTTTCTTTTGCAAGCAGACATCCTGCACCAACAGCGAGCTCCTCCAACTGCTATTTTTTTAGCCGGCCAATCACAGTGTCGTGTTCGACATACTCGTAGGAAGTTCAAGAATGGATTTCGCGTCATCTTACCAGGACAGCAGGTTGGTTTGCAACACGAACGGCGCCTTTTCTTGCAGCTACGGCGCCTCTTTTAACAAGAACGTCTGCGTTTTCGATTGCGTTTCTTGCATCTACTGCGACTACGGCTACGGCACATTTTAAACCGGTTTTAAATTTTTCACTAGTTAATTTAGAAGAAAATTCAAACAATTTTTCAGCCACGGACTAATTTTACTGATTATTTTGAAAAAAACATTCGAAACTGTAAATATTTAATTTTACTACGGCGACCTATTGATTTTGTTTTACATTCAACAACGATATCTTTAACGTAATGGGCAAATATTATTTTCTCACGACCTTCTGGATTGAGCGCTAAATGTCTACTACTAGAAGCAAGTCAAGTTGCAAAAGCAAAACAGTTTGGTGGTCACTAAGTGTCTGACTATTATAGTATCCTCTAAAACCATTACTAGTGGATTATACGAGTTTTACGAATCCATGAAAAAAGAATTTGCTGCCATTTGTGTTGTCTGTTTGCACCTACCATCTAACAAAAACATTGAAAGTAGACCAAAACAAAAAGCGAACAGCTTGTTAGTGCACATGTATTGGATACGAGCTTTGTCTGCTCAACAAACATCAATCATCCCCACTCCCAAATGGGGATGATTGCTTACACTAAGTATTACTCAATTTAGAAACTTTTCTGTTTTATGGCTTGGTCCTTATATTAAACAGTTTCGCCTAATGTTTGCTCAGCCCTTGTTTTTTTATTTGTGCCTTCGTTTGAGTTTATAAAGACAGGCTACCTTTGGTATCACCCATTCTCCTTAGGCGTCCTATATCAGTGTTTCTCAAATTGTAGAACGCATACCTCAGGAGTAAGTAAGTAGATGAAAATCCAAATCTACGTATCCGGAAACTTTTTGAAACATTGGGAAAAGGCCATATCAGCATTCGCCCGGAAACGCCTCCTTACGTAGTTTGAACCTTTGCTCCATTTAGGTATTTTAACTTTTGCCTAATGAATTTTCTTTTTTATATTAAATACACAAAACACGTACTCTTGTTAAATGTCATCAAATCCAATCGTGTTCGAGATAATACAATATCTATGTGAAAAATCGATTTTCCATTGTCTGAATTTTTGCTTAAAATACAAACCTTAAGAGGAAGTTTTATTCATAAATGCAATAAGAAAAGTTCCTACAAACATAGGCCCAGAAGAACTTTCTTACAAAGTTGCAGCGTTTCCTCTGCGGGAGCCTGCAAAAGAAGACACAGCTCCAATTGAGACTTACGTCCTTAAGAAAGCGTTTCTAGATCAAATGTTTATCAAACCTTTGCTCTGTTTTGATTTTGCAGAATTAATTTTTAATGTCTTAGTAAACTATTCCTCGAAAACAGTTGGATTTGTACCTTTTTTGTGTATTTTGGTATGAAAAGTTAAAAGTTAAAAAAGCTTAAATATGAAAAGAATACGTTGAAAAGCTGAATCGTGAACTTCGAGTGGACTTTCCCATACTAGATATTTGCAAAAATGTACTTTTTTATAATTATAACGTTGTACATTTCACCGACTGACTGTGAGATTTCTAAGGAAGCAAGCTATACAGGGTCCACTATTGCCAACTTTTTTAGTTTTTAGATACAAAGTTGGTTAAATTAGAAAAAAAGTGTAACTTTTTTTTCTGGTTACGATGCTAAAAACGAAAAAACAATTGCGCATTGCGTGTTCGAGTTATTTATTAAAATAACTTTTTTTTAAATAAAACACTCTGAAATTTTTTATATTTTTGAATTGCACGATTCATTGTCTTTAAAAAAGTATAAGGTCAAGCTATGATTAAATTAACAAACAACGCCATATTTTAACTTTTAATGGTTTAATATCATAATCGTAACAGCCGTGAAACAAAAGCTACTTGTTTTATGGTATAGGTCAAAATATCATTAAATTAATATGTATAAGAGTAATTATTATAGTAACTGTTCAAATTGGGCACTATCATTATCTAGACAGCAGTACATTCTTGAACTACAGTATTCGAAGCCCGACGTAGCATTCCGTGGGCAATGTTTACAATGCATTTGTAATGGATGCGACTAAATCTCTACACTATTGTATCTATCTCAATAAATATCATCCTGTAGATATCCCCAAAGAAAAAATCTAGCGATTCATGTCAGGTGACCGTGGGGGCCAATGTACATCTTAAATGTTAAATAAAATTAGCACAACTGCTAAATGTCAAAATAGTAACAATAAAACAAATAATAAATGGTAGCCAATTTTCCGTTCTAACAGCCTACAAAGTTTTTAAAAATCGTGTGGGCAGTTTCTGAAAAATATTTTTTTGAACATTGTCAAAATGTTGAAGCAGCGCCATTGCCATCGTTTCTGAATTTTCTAAATTAATTTTACTTCATCGTATACTACCCACAAAGAGCTCTCAAACAAGTTGTAGCTGATCCTTGTCAGACAACTACTTTTTAAGTAAATGCGCGTTAAAGTCGAGATGTTCAAAAAGTTGTAGTGGCCACTATTTTAAAGTAAAAAAGTTTTCGATTTGCCTTAAGTTTTTCTCTCAGGAACCGTGCTCAAATTTCCAAAATTCACTTTTGAAAAAAAAACGCTACCAAAAAAACATGTCTAACTT
Source organism: Ctenicera cuprea (assembly GCA_958336395.1). Lineage (NCBI taxonomy): Eukaryota > Metazoa > Arthropoda > Insecta > Coleoptera > Elateridae > Ctenicera > Ctenicera cuprea. The sequence goes on from OY284490.1 coordinate 3,053,753, forward strand.
CCGTTTCGGTTTCGAATTTCTTTAAAAAGCTTAACTAAAACTACAATTTTCGATGTACCTCAAGATTTAAAATTTCATCAAAATCGTTCCAGTACTATCGCCTTTAGAAGCGTCACACACCCACGCACATAACATTCGAGGTAGGTAAATACGAGCCGAGGCGAAGCCGAGGCTTGTGGCCTGCCGAGAATGTTAATAGATAATAGCTGGAAGAAAAAAAGTGTCGAGCAACCGCCACGAGATCTTCCTCGCACTTATGGAGGTTTATAAAAATTTTTAATTTTATTTGCTAATTGTGACAATATATTTTATACCAAATGTTATTCAAAAATTTAAAAATTCTTATTACTATATTACAAACTTGGAAATTTCGAAAATTTTGAAAATTTTGAAATATATTGAATTTTTGAAAATTCGGGAAAATAGTAAATCTTCAAAAAATTTAAAATGTAATTGTTATAAATTTTGAAAATGTGGGAAAATGAAAAATTTTAGAATTTTTTTTAAATTTATTTGAAACTGAAGTTATTTTAAAAATTTGATTAAACTTGAACTTGAAATACCGATATTTTAAAAATTTTCAACTCTTTAAAATTATAATTTCTTAAAAATTGAAATGTTTTGAATATTTTACGAATCCAAAGTTCTTTTCCAAGCGCGTTTATAGTGCCTCCCCACCATCCCAATTTTTTAGTGCAGTCGCCCGTTTTTATGATAATTTGCGTTTTCTAGTTGCAATCAATGTTTATCCATTAAATTCTTAAAATCATTTTTCACGTCCAATAGACCGTTGGCTCATAGCCGTATTTTCCGTTAAACTGTTCAGATACACGACTAAAGGAAAATCTCTTAGGGCTGGTTCCTCAATAGAAAGTCGTTCGTATTGTCATTTAACGTTCTGATATCGGTTTCTTCATTACTTAAATTTAACACACGACGAGAGGGGAGGAATCCCGAAACTATAAATTCAGATCCAACTATCGGTTCCTATTTCCTTTCCGTTATTTTCAAACTTTTGTGGTTTATATGCTTTGTTTTCTATTGATGATGACTGATTAACAGTCGCACAAAAACTTCTTGTGAGATTTAAAGAGGTTTATTATTTTTTTAAATCAAATATACTTTATTTGTTTTGCGATGGACGAAGGTAACTAACAAAAATTAAATCATTTAACAGCATACACTTGGCAATTTGTAATTTCATATTTCCCAGAAATTTCCGGGAATAAAGAAAACAGTTTTTGTTTTTGTTTGCAGAACTTCTCACCCGTGGAATTAAAGTAAAAATAATACTGTACAGGTTTTAACCGCGTTGGCTAAAATTTAAATTAGATTAAAGTTGATATTTGTGTGAAAAGCTGTATTGTAAAAATGTTTGATTAATATTCACGTTAAAATAGAAAATATTTTAATTAACATATAACTTTGGAAAACTAGTTAAAATTTATTTACTCAACAACCACCAATTTTAATGCCACTTACTTAAAATTATATAATCAGTGAGTTCAGCGTTAAAACGTAGCCAATTTTAACACAAAATATAAAATATCTACAACAATTTTAGAAATACTGCCAGTAAAAAATTGCAAATAAAAATATGCACGATCTCTCGGTTCTGCTAGTCAGGGAGGAGCGACCACAATAGGTTACAATATACAAAAGGATTTGCATCTGGATAAAATAAAAATCTGTTATATTATCCGTTCAATACAACAGGCTTCAATCTACTTGAAATTCAGGTACGGCATTCAATTTATGCAGCAGGAAGTAAAATGAGTCCCAGATGACCATGTGTTGGAATCCGAGTTTGCAATGAGGAAGCTATGTTGGCATGTGAACGATGACAAGCCTAATGCAATCGATAGCACAGGAAGACTTCGATCCAATAATAATTCTTGGAAAAGCTGCAGACGTAGTAAGGTATTTTCCGAATAACGATAAGAATTTACTGCCACATTTTCATCAGCTAGGAAGGATAACGTGTGGAGTTTTACTGAACTTTTACAGTGTTTCTTTCATTATTTCTGCATTTATTAAAAGTCTGTATTATTAAACGAATTTCCTTAGCTTTAGTTTGCAGTAAACATGCAGCTCTTCGAGGTACAAAACAAAATTGAAATATAACGCATGGAATTATTCCATTTTTACAAAAGTCCACAAAAAATTTAAATGTCTTGCAGTATGCAAAGTAGGGTGAAGTAGTTGTTGCTAACAAACAAGTCAAGAGTTTCTTTGAACTAAACTGCATTACTTGCGCAAACGTATGCAAATTTAAAATCTCTGCATACATTTTCCTAACAGTTCCAACAGGCCCAAACTTGCAGGAGCGCTAGTCTGTATAGAATATTATGCAAAATTCCGGAATTGCATTCAGTTATACTGGGTGTAACAAAAGTCGGTACAAGTATTGAAACACAAACCATAAAAAACTTTAGTTTGTTGAAGGGATCCTTCAATTGAAAATCTGCCCCAAAATTGTTTGAGTACTGCTGGGTAATAACAAAACTTTGACTTCAAAGACATGTTGTCTGTACAAAAATTAAAACTAAAACGTAGAGTATTAAATGTTGATCCACAAAAAAAATAAATTTTCACATACCGCAAGTTTTAATATATTTTATTTTTATTCAGCACCATAATTTTGATACACCCTTTATAAAGAATAGGTACGTTATGGACGATACTGCTAGAGTCAACATTTTTCTTTGCTCTCAGATTTTGTTAAAAAGGTAGCAAATAAGTTTTATTATTTGATCTAAAAGCAATAAGATTCAACTCCTGTAGAAATAAAATCAAAAAAAATTGGTTTTAACTTTGAATCAACTGCTGAGCAAAAATGAGGAAATATTTTGATAAGCTTATGCACACTTCAGAAGATTTAGAGCTCTTCGCCTCTTATAATTTAATTAAAAATTTATTATTCTGTACAAATAAGCCATAAACTAGAAAAGTTCTCAAACATCCTTTAATATATGTATCCCAATATTTTTTAAGGCAAAGAAAGCAGAAATCGTTATTTGAAAAAAGTGGTTTCCCATTAATAACCCTATCTTAAAGACATTTGGTCAGATGTTGGAGCAGAAGATATGAAGAAAAATTAAGAACGTTCAAATTTTTATGATTTTAACGTTTTCGTATACAGGGTGTTCATTTGAAAACTTCCCACCCGCAATATCTCGGTGCACAAGGCTTTCTGAAAAAATCGCCGAGACACGTCAACAGTATTAGCGAGGGGGACATATTTTTACATAATAGTGACATAAATCGTTTCATCCCCCTACCCCCCAGAGCCGCCCCCTTAAAAATTTTAAATGGCAAGGGGGGTTATGTGATGCCTCATTTGAAAGGTCTTCATATTGCCTACATTTTGGCGTTTTGTTTTTTAAAATCGGTCGATTAGTTTTTGAGATATTAAGGGAAAAGTGTTTGAGTTTATTAAAACAAAAAGGATGGTGTATACTTATTGATAACATTTTTATTTATAATCAGTATTAAAAATATCTCAATAACTGCTCAAAATGCTGTCCATTGTTGGCTAAGCAACAATATAACGGTTGTTCAACGTGTTCCCTGACGTTTTGGAAAACATGTCTTGGAATTGATCGACATTCTTCAATTATTCGTTGACGGAGCTCGGCTATACTTTGCGGTTGAGGCGTATAAACAACCGATTTTAAATGGCCCCACAGAAAAAAATCTAAAGGAGTTAAATCCGGGGACCTAGCTGGCCACTCTATAGTTCCTCTTCGACCTATCCATTTACCGGGAAATGTATTCTGCAACCACTGCCAAACCGGTAAAACATAATGAGGAGGGGCACCGTCCTGCTGAAAGTATAGTTGTTCCTCATCAAGTAGTAAATTACCATCTGCATCACGTTGATTTTCAACTGCTTCAGTTATTAGTGGATTAATAGCATTTTCCAACATGTCCAAATACACTGCAGCATTTTACAAATTTACTAAATATCAATATGCGCCACACTAATTAAGCAGTTTAAACAAACATCAACTATTAATGCCAAACACTTTGACAAGTACTGACAAGAAAAACATCCAATAGTGCATTATGACAACAGCCTACTATGCGTTTTACAAGCTCCTTTCTGTTTTAATAAACTCAAACACTTTTCCCTTGATATCTCAAAAACGAATCGACCGATTTTAAAAAACAAAACGCCAAAATGTAGGCAATACGAAGACCTTTCAAATGAGGTATCACATAACCCCCCTTGCCATTTAAAATTTTAAAGGGGGCGGCTTTGGGGGGTAGGGGGATGAAACGATTTATGTCACTATTATGTAAAAATATGTCCCCCTCGCTAATACTGTTGACGTGTCTCGGCGATTTTTTCAGAAAGCCTTGTGCACCGAGATATTGGGGGTGGGAAGTTTTCAAATGAACACCCTGTATAAATAATTCTTGTAACGAACCTATTTTGCGCTGTTAAAATTATTTTAGTTTAGTTCAGTAACCTTTAGATTTCAACGCAAATTAGTTTGTTCAACCGTTCTCCCTCCATATTACTCTGAGCTTAAACGAGCACCCCGATATTTAGTTAAAGTGGGGGTAGTTCCCTCTCCACGACCTTTTCCGTATACAGGGTGTCTCAGACATGACTCCCCAGGCCTATAACTTTGTTATTTTTAAAAATAACTATAATAAACTATATATATTCGTAAATGGGAGCAAATTCTCTATAAGATGGGGAAAAAAATTTTAGAAAATCTGTACTCATATTATGGCAGCGATATTCAACTTTTTTTTTTCAAATTGCACACTATGCTTTTTTTTCGGTCATTCTGATAGTACTCTTTATTCTCTTTACAACCATGTAAACCAATATGGGTCTTACATAAGGAAATTCTCGAAAAAAATACGATTGAAAGTTGAAGTCTAGGTTTGCCATGGAAACAACTGATTTTTGTAGTTTGTACTCGTCGGCGATGAAAACAATAGCGTATAGCTGTAAAACAATTGCAATTTACGTTGCAAAGAACGACAGTTATTCTTTCTGTATTTGTATGTTCTTGTTTAAAATCATATTAGAAATGAATTACACTAATTCTGAGAAGCTTGATATGATCCTTATTTATGGTTTATGCGAGAAGAATGCAAGAAGAGCAGCAAGGTTGTATGCAGAAAGGTATCCGGAAAGAATACATCCTGATCATAAAACGTTTATTAACTTGGCATCGAACCTTCTTGAGCATGGGTCATTTAAAAAGAACAAGAAAATTCCAAATATAAATAAACGAACCGCTACAGATGATGCTCATGCAGTGGCAGTTTTGGGGTATGTTCAATTACATCCTAATTCTTCGCTTAGCACCGTTGCATCTCAGTGTGACATATCAAGGGCTTCTGTGGGTAGGATTTTGAAAAAGAATGCATACCGACCTTACAAATTTATGCGAGTACATGCACTGCACCAAGGGGATAGTAACCGCCGAATGGAGTTTATCAGTTGGGTTATGGCGAATTATTCAGAAGAACCTGACATTCTTAAAAGGATACTGTGGACGGATGAAAGTAGATTCCACAATAATGGACTGGTGACTACACAGAATTCAAGATACTGGTCAACAGAGCAGCCGTACTGGATCAGACAAAGAAATTTTCAGCACATGTGGGGGATTAACGTTTGGTGTGGCATAATAGGAGAACACTTAATAGGGCCCTATTTCTATGAAGGCACTTTGACCGGTGATCGTTACTTGTTATTTCTTCAAAATACGCTTCCAACACTGCTGGAAAATGTGCCGCTTAATATCAGAAGAAGGTTGCTTTTACAACAAGATGGTGCTCCACCTCACAATAGTCTTGCAGTTCGAGATCACTTAAATTACGTTTATAGAGATCGTTGGTTCGGAACAAACGGACCAGTGCGCTGGCCAGCTCGCTCACCCGATATTACACCATTAGATTATTTCTTGTGGGGATATGTAAAATCTCACGTCTATTCAAGTCCATTTGAAAATTTGGATGAACTGAAAGATAATATTACTACAGTCTGCAGTAATATTCCTCCAGAATTATTAATAAAAGTTACAAGTAGAGAATTTCTACATAGACTTGAATGTTGCGCAACTGAAAACGGAGAGAATTTTGAACAATTTTTGTAATTATAATTAATTTGTCATTAGCATTCAGTTAATTAAGGTAATATTGTATAAAAATAATGAATGGGCATTTTTTTTTACACTACGCTATTGTCTTCATCGCCCGACGAGTACAAATTACAAAAATCAGTTGTTTCCATGGCAAACCTAGACTTCAACTTTCAATCGTATTTTTTTCGAGAATTTCCTTATGTAAGACCCATATTGGTTTACATGGTTGTAAAGAGAATAAAGAGTACTATCAGAATGACCGAAAAAAAGCATAGTGTGCAATTTGAAAAAAAAAAGTTGAATATCGCTGCCATAATATGAGTACAGATTTTCTAAAATTTTTTTCTCCATCTTATAGAGAATTTGCTCCCATTTACGAATATATATAGTTTATTATAGTTATTTTTAAAAATAACAAAGTTATAGGCCTGGGGAGTCATGTCTGAGACACCCTGTATAATGCACTCCACAGTCGTCAAGTCAAAAATGCTTCTCCTAAACTCACAAGAGCTCACTAGCTTTACTGCTCCGATTTTATTAGAAATTGAATATTCTGAAAACGAAGTTCGTCTGTAATAATTTCCGAGGACCCATTAGAGACTTTAAATTTTGAATTCAATCTGAAAGCTAAAACATTACCGCCTGCTTGTGATTTAAAAACTGTTATACGTTTGTAGTATTTTCCGGGATAATCCATCAAGTACTTTAAATACCACATTTAAATTCCGACAAATTCACGAGCCCTTCTGATCTGGTCATATTCCAAACTTAAATATTTTCATTAGACCCCTCAAATACTCTAGAAGGTATTTAAAACTGAGAACCATTTGATCGTGCTGTATTTACTTGCTAGTTTGATATTGTGAAAACCAAGTCCGCTAGTAATAGTATCCAGAAAGTTTAGTAGTCTGAAATTGTTTTCAATTAAGCTTTCAAGCTGATCAATGCTGAGAACATTATTTTAGGAGACCTTAGTTTTAAACTCGGGCACCCATTATACGTACCGGAATCCCGAATTAGTCACACACTCGTAGAAAGTAATTTTATTTCATATTGAACGTCACCGTGTGACTTATTACAAATTTAAAAGTTTTTAAATTGTTTTGTTACTGAAAACTGAAAAGGTCTGCTCGCGTGTCTGGATTCTGTTTTCTTCCAGCCTTGTCATGAACAAGACAAAATAAATTTTGGTATATCTAACTCATATTTATTGTTTTACGATAATTATCCGAGAAATGAGCTTCGGAAAGTAACGACCAGTTTGAATAAAACAGAAATATTCTAATTAAGGTGAACAGCCCATATTGCCGCATTTTTAGTAGAATGCAATCAAATTTTAATAAAACAAAAAATTAGGTCTTTACCTACCCGCACACGCCACAGCTGGGAAGTACTTTAAATTGTTTCGTACTATAATTTTAAATCGATTTAAAATTATTTCGAAACCCTGGAATTCCTAATTTTAAAAAAACCTATTTATTTAATGGCAGTTTATTTGTTTATAATTAAGCTTAACAATCCGACCATAGCGAAACCCTGGATAAATTTCCGTTGCTAGTATTATCTTCCGCACGTGCCAGGCTTATTTGTTGAATTGACATAATATTTTTCTGTATAGTGTGGAACTAGAAATAATTTTTTTTAAATAGCTACTAAGAATTTTATATCTGTTAATTTTAATTAAAATACCTTTTATAATTTGTATATAGTTAAAACACAGTATATTGTTTTGAATTGACAACTTGGTTCGAAACTGCGTACAGTCAGATTTACGCAGACCATGAAAACCCGTACAGTCTGAGCTACGTCGAAATACAGAGTATTTATTTGTTTCTCAAGTGTAGATTTATGCAAACAACAAAATTTCAGTGGCGACTTTGCCGTTTGCTGCATCCGTTTATTTTAAAGGACGTAAACACGTCTCATTCTTCGTATTTTCACACATGTATTATGGTGATTTTCAATATTCTTTCCCGTCTATTTGACAACTTTTTCATAAGTGTCTCCATCATCTTCGAACTTCTATAATATTAGTATAGAAAGTTTTCTGATTTGTTACTAGATAAAATTTGATTATTGTTTATTGTTCTTTTACGATATCTCAAACTTCTTTCGAACTGATCGAAAGGTTTTACTAACTTTTCTATAATTTCCATTGTCTCAGTTGTACCAATCATTTTCCTGAATTTGTTTATTTTAGTTATTAGACAGAAGCCCAGTTCTACTTAAACCAATTATTTCTTTTTGGTTTATTTTAATCCAACAGCAGGAGAAATATAATAATCTTATTAAGTTCTGTAATCAGAAAGCTAGATACCATAGAATTTTGGATGTTTATTCCTCTACAAGTGCTACTCTACAAGAGTATCGACTTAAAACTGTTTATTTTAACCCACAGGCCGTTAAATCTGAAGCTCACTAATTAAGTCAAGTTCAAAGTTTAAACATTAATTTCACAGAAAAGACTAACATGTGTACGTTGTTATGAACAGAAATCTTGTCATGCACGATTCGAATCTAATGATATGGTCAAGTGGAAGTTACAATTAATTTGTTACCTTGTAAAAACATCTGCACAATACGCAATTCCAACAAATTTAAGGAATTTTAGAGCAAAAGCTCGGAAGACATTAAACTTTTCAATATTTATATTTAATAACATTTCGTTTCGTTTCTCTGAATAGATGAATTTGTATCGTGTGCTAACCGTTTTACATTTCAGATTTTGAACTGATAGCGAATAACAGCTCCATACTTCCGCGATTTGACCGGAGGTTGCAGAAATCTGTAAAGTGCGTGTTGCAAACGAGAATTCCAGTGGTGTACCGTTCCGCAGGACTTCTATTTCTCTGTGCTTTAATAACTTTATTTTATCATTGAACCTGATATATTTTAGTACCTATTGGAAAAATAGCGCAATAAGATAAGGTATATAGTTTTAACTTGCAGTCTTCTATTTACTCTCAACGAATCCTGGCTTCTAAGTTACTCAGCGCAGTTTAGTTTTTAAATCGAGGTTAAAAGTCAGTAAGGTGTCAAACGTGACAAATAATTGACTTCCGTTTCTCTTTGTAGTTATTGTCTACACATTTTTAGTGTCTTCAGCTCTCGAAAGTTTCTTCTTCCTGTGAAAGTTATCACTTAAATGTCATCAAATTTGATACAATTTCTCCATATTTCCTGCTTACTAGAACGTGATGTTCCCCGCGTAGCCCTGCACGTACACTCTCTTGTCTTCCAGTTCATCTACCACCAGCCACCATAGCTTAGGAAAGCTCCTGCTGAGTGACACTTCACGTTAAACTGTAGTAGTCGTCTGTGAATGTGTGTCACTTAAAAACCGTTCACACGTGTACGTACAGGAGAGATAAGTAGCCAAAGCCTAATAACAGGCAGGAAGTATAAATTATTTTGTCTTTGCGGAATACTTTGTATTTCCGACACTCACATCCTTTCAATATCATAAAAGTAACGACCAGTAATTTACATAACTCTGCTTTACTTGTAGTTCCTCCGGAAATACCGCAATTCCTGTTCCGTATTACGTTGTTTTGAATTTTTTTGACTACATTTGCAATAGCTGTTATATAATATTTCCGAAATTTATCTTCTTAGTTTCTTCTCTGCGCAATCATAATATTTGTTTAATTTCTAAGCCATTGCAAAAATTCTGCTGTTCTCTTAGTTTTTCTTGCCATCTCGGCACTATTCTATGTTGCAATTTATATATGAAAAGGTACTTTCTCATCAAGTTTATGTTGTTAATGACATCATACAAAGGTGTTTTAAAATAGAAACAATTTTAACTGAGGATAATTTAATTATTCATTTCTCTCCTTTTCTCATGGTCTCAAATATGACGTTATATTTTAAACATTTCAAGTGCACTACTTCAATATTCAATTTTTCACAGAACGAGTTTTGCTGGTAACATGAACTGTCATTTTATTTGTTGTAAATAATCTTGAATTTTGTCAGAAACATATGAAGATGTCAAGCGCAGACATGAGACGTTATTTATCTGCTCCCAAAACAAATATGTTTGCGCTGAAGATATACAACACAATTTGTTAGACTTTTTTTGTATTATTTACGAGAATTCATATCGTCACATTGATGGAATTATTGATCTCGAAACCCAAACCTTACGGAAGGCCACCGTTAAGTCTCAGTGGAAATGGAATTAATAGCATTGCTTGACAACCAATCTTGAGTGCTCTTTCATCTTGGCGAAATTGCGAACTGAGCTAGGGGATGTTCTTCTCAAATTCTCTATGTTCTAAAATCTGGATCGCTTAAAACTTAAAAGGTTCGGCAACCATTCAGATAAATCAAAATTGCATTACTGTAATCAAAAACGTTGGTTTAACCTGCATAGGTACAACGTAATCCTGTATAAATGCACATTCAAGTGGGGTTCAAATGCACCCCCGGTATAAACCTCTACAATAGTGTTGTTAATTGTATAAACAGTCTAACAAATTTTTTATATTTATTTCACTACGCTTGTTGCATGTTTTAATTAATTACACAACTGTTTTTAATAACCATCCGCCTTGCTGTTTGAACTGATTGCAGCTACGATTATTAAACAAAGGCCATACAATAACTACGAACACGGAAGTTATCTATTACTGAAAAAGTCCTTTCAACAAAATATGACCCAGTCCAACACAGCTGACAGGACTGAAAAAGGATACAAATTATGATCTGATGCCACAGTTGGGTTCCATCAAATACAGCAACCCAAGGTTTGTGGTTAGTGTAACATTAATGCAAGAAAAACATATTTTATATAAAATATAGTTTTATTGAATCATAATACTAGTTTTTGTAGCGAAATTTTACAATTTTTTCTGAAGAATAATTAAATTAACTCCCTTTCTCTCAAAAGAGCGTAGTCACTTTCTCTCCCATGTCTGTGATGAGCGTGTTTTAGCGAATCACATAGATGTAGGCGACCTACTGTTTCAATGCGGGCTCCGAACCGCAGGAAGTGCAAGCACTTCTTCTCCTAAGAAAGTTTTCTTGGCAGAATACCCCGCTGGTTTGCCATTGCGTTGCGAGGGAGAACGGTTGTTAACAATAGAAACAGCTGCTATTTATATATAGGGTGAGTCCGGATAACGACACCTTTTGGTTATCTTGTTAAAAATTGCATTTACAAAAGAATTTTATCAATAACAGTTGTACAGAATGTTGCGCTAAATTTTATTGCATATTTAATTTTCTCTTTAAATCATGATTATCGTGTAATTTTCTTCGGACACCCCATGACATTTTTATAAAATTGTATAGCAAAACAACAGGTTCATTTAGAAAACTGAAAACATGTGCAGGTTGCTACTCAAAATAAGGAACCTGCATGTTGTATCTTGCCACTAACAATAAATACAACAATATATAAAATTTCATTGGATTCATTTTTTTGCTTTCGATTTCAATTTGAACCAAAATTCTTTCTTTGAAGTAATGAGACAGTAAATGAAACCTTCTGCAATGTACTGTGCTATTACAACTAAAAATTGGCTACACAAACGAATTTTTCTCAAGTGTTCTATTCTTCTATGACACTGTTTTTTAATTTGTTTTACAATTAAATAAATAGGATAGCTACGGGGATTCTAGCACTGCAACCGCACAAGGTACTGAGCAAAGTACTTCGCCCTGGCTTTTCTATACTTTTATACAGAGGTATTCAAAAGTAAAAAACAAAATTTGTATTTCTGTAGCGCGTTGGTTTAAAAAAAATTCTCTGACACTTAAATTGATTTAACTATAACTGCATCTTTATGTGATGTTTTTTGGGGGTGACATTAGAAGTCATGCCGAAGGAGCACACTTACAACATTTGTTATAAACTGTTGTCTTTGGTTACTTGATTTTAATGTCTTTTTTTTCAATCGCTGTAACTCATTAGAATCGGACCATGCGTTTAATAACGGGTGTCCAGAAAGCCTTTCAGTCAGGGCGGCTATGGATTGTATAACGCATGTCTTTTATTCAGTTATATCTAAGTAATTTATTTGACATAAGTCAAAATCAATTTAAATTAAAAGGTTTTTATTTTGAATTATTTACTTTCTGCATATTTCTTGTTATATAAAATGTTCACGCAAGAACAAAAAACCTTTATTGTGAAATCCTATTTTCGCAATGGTCAACAATTAGAAAACGGAAATTGGAATTATTCCATCAATGCGTGTAAACAAGAATTTCGACAAAGATATCCAAAGACATACGTTATACAATCCATAGCCGCCCAGCAGGACTGAAAGACTATCTGAACACCCGTTAGTTATGGAGCGCGCACACATACACAGGCAGACATTTTTTAAAAATTATTTTTTGGGTTCCTAATGTCTAAAACATGTATTTTCGACAAAGTCTTCTTTTTGAAAATTTTCTGATATCAACACTTCCTTTTTTCTACACTGAAAGTATATGGGAAGTAAATAATTTCTAGTGCGTTTTAGTCGGTTTTACTAGGCTTATGTTAGCCGCGCTACGTTCTCATTGGTCAAAAGATCTAGGCTTATGCCAGGTCGTAGGAGAAGCTCATATTTAACATTTTTAAAGAATTAGCAGGTGAGCATAGTGAATTAATTTTAATATTTATTATTACAAAGTAATAAATGTTGGTTGGCAACCGTGACTAATTAAACTCACATGTTGGAAAAATTTTAAACGACATGTTTGTTAACGGTTAAAAGCGTGAGCTTGTTATATGGCGGCCCCAGTTCAAATCCTGTGGAAAACCTATTTTTTTAATCTGATATCTCACTCTACTGCTTTCACATTTTGCCCCATGCTTACAATTTAATTACATCATTATCTGTGTTTTGTTTAAAAAAGAGGTTACTTGAAATACGTTTTTATTTAAATTTTTATTTAAATTACAATTTTAAATTACAATTTTTATTTAAATTACATACACTAAAAATTTCTGTTACATAGGTAAGTAATAGAACAATTAAAAGTCACAATATATACTGAAATTGTTATCCATTCATTTCTAGGCATAAACGAATTCGTTTCTTTATATTATCAAGACTGTTATATAAATAGATTAAGAAAGCAAAACAAATCTGCCACGGGATTACAATTAGAGCTGCCAGATTACAAGCTCACGCTTTTACCGCTCATCCAACACACCGTTTAAAACTGTTTTTGTTATGTGAGTTAACTGTGTCATGTTTGCCAACTGACATTTAACAAACATGTTTTTAAAATAAAATTAATAAATATTAATAGTTATTTTAGCAACAAGGAAACTAACAACGTGATAACAGGAAGAGTTTATATTACCTTCCGAGAATATTATATCCTTACATTACGTATAGCTTATTATAATTTTCCGACTACCGGCAGCAATTAGTTTAATATAATAAAAATGTATTTCTGAAATACGGAGCCATTTGACATCTTTCTTACTTACACTGCCGGTAGTGGTAAAAATAATTTAGAATACACACTTGCTAATTGTTTAAATATGCTAAATATGAGCAATTACAGTTAAATCATAATCTGCGCTACTATGATAATAGGTCCACGATGTACAAACTAATCATCGACATGCCGCGCTTATTTCATAGGCGACTATTAAGTTTTTATTTAATCGCTTTGTAAAACAATAAATATAACGTTATTAATAGCCTTTGAGAGAAAAATGTTATAATTTAAAAAATTTCAGAATGAATTTGTAGAAAATTATTTGAAAATGACTTGCTGATAGTTGCTTTGAGCACACTAATTATAAACCTAATAAAAAAAAACAAAGTTTGTAGTTTCTTAATTTAAAAGTGCGATATTTTTGTGGGGTTAGATCTCTGCTAACTTAACTAATAAAATGACATTATGTTTTTTAACACTTTGAACAAAACTTTAGTTTAAAAATATTTCTGCTTGTTTAATTTTCAAGATTTAAAAAAATATCCGGTTCAAAGATTCTCCCTTCCCAAATCTGCGAGATTTTACATAATATTATGCTGGCAACTTTTCTTGGAAAAGTTTTGCCCGTAGGAACTATAAATATATAACATTTATTTTTTACTAGATAAAATTTATACCAATATTATGCATTATGATTTTATCACTCAAAAATTTTTACATTATGCGTAAAATAACCATTTAAGTTGCAACTAAAATTATTTTCGAAAACATTGTTCAAATTTATTTTGGCTACATGTCAACGATATACAGGGTATTAAATATGTCAGACAACTTAAGGGCGTATAGTATTCACGAAAACCAGCAGAAAAACCTTAGTAGCCATTTTTAAAACCACCAACCCCTTCTGAGGTACAACGCCCTTTCTGTTCCGATAATTAAGGTGATTTAATAATTTAAAATTTTAAAACAGTCACCCTTTAATTTCAACCGCATGTTATTGGATTCGTCTCATAGCTTGCTTATTTGCGACGCAAATAAAAGCAAATTGTAGTTATAGAGATAAAGACGTAGCGCATGCCGAATGTAGGGCATATTTTATAGTTCGCAAAATGTCAGGGACAGACACTAAGAAAGTAGAGTGCTAAGCCTGCAAAACAGAAATGTAACAAGTCGTAAAAGCTGCTTTGAGACAGTTTCTATGGCAATAATCAATATACAATTTAGCAAAGTTTTCAATGCCATTTATTCTATAGAAGGGTAAGTCTGAAAGAATATTTTCGTTTCTATACAGATTTCATTTAAAAAAAAATTCAATTAATAAGCTCGACTAAATGTGTACTTTAAAAAAGTTCGTATAAAAACATTGAATCTACATAACGACAAAAATATGGCTTCCTTTGAAAACAAAACCGTATTTCGCTTCAAAATAAAATTTAAAAAATCAAATGAACTTGAAATTTCTACTACAAATTTTGAACTCCCTTTGTACCAACGCCAAGAACCCTTTGCCTTCTTTTACAATTTCTTTTTTACCCGGGGTGTTTTAATATTTCATTGGTAATAAATGTTAAGGTATTTATTTATTAGTTATTCATTGTCGTGGCTATTGTTGCTGCTGCTGATAAAGCTCGACGAGACAGCTAGCTGTATGCATGGATTATTGAAAGTTCGGCCAGGCTACTTGAGATTTCCCAACCTGATTAATTGGTAACGTGACTTATGGCATTAATAAGTATTTTATCATCGCAGACCTTAGGTATGGTGCCTCTTGTTGCGATTTATAGCATTGTGACCTTTTCTAGAACGTTGTGTTATTTTTCTACTAATAGGTTCCTAATCTAATCTAGCTGAACTTGCCATATAAAGCACAGCAGAGGATTAATACATTTATTGAATGTTAATCATTCCTCTATGTGAGGTTATACCGGAGAAATAAAAAACTAGCAGCGTGGAAGTGAACTCGTAAATTATGCATTTAGTAGTTTCGTGGAAACGGGAAGCCAGAGGGTACAACCTATTAAAGAAAACTATTAAAATAGCGACATATAATGTAAGAACGCTGTTTGCGGCAGGAAAGTTAGCAAACGCAATAAAGGAAATGAAAAGAACAGATTTAAAGATACTCGGATCTAGTAGTACAAGATGGTGTGGAAATGGAACATTAAAGAATAATGACGATTTTAGAGTTTACTGCTTGGCATCGGAAGATACAAATCAGTACAGCGTAGCAATAATAATAGAAGAACGGATGGAAAAATGTGTTAAGAACTTCGTACATAATTCTAATAAAGTAATGATTTTACAACTGCCTGGAACACCCACAGATGTAAATATAACACAAATCTACGCCTCCGTGGTGGAAAAAGAAGAAGACGTAGATGACATGTATAACCAAATTGACAATCTTCTAAAATATACAGAGGAAAACGACAATCCTAGGCGATTTTAATGCGAAAGTTGGCAAAGTCAGAGTAGATAAGCTGGCGGGAGATTTCGGATTAGGAGTAAGAAATGAGCCAGACGAAGAATTGATACAATTCCGCTAGGAAACAAGCATATTATCTACATAGTTCTTCTTACCACCCCGACGACTATGCAAACAAAGGAATACCCTGCACGGAACCAAATAGACTACGTCATTATAAACCAAAGCTTTCGAAATAGTGCAGTAAGTGCGAAAACCTATCCAGGAGCAGATATAAATAAACTCTGACCACAATGCTGTGGTGGTAAAATAAAGATTAAAGTTAAAAAGAACGCCAAAAATTAAACCAAAACAACAATTGAAAGTCAGAAGTTTGAAACAACTCGAGAAAGCGGAAGAATTAAACAGAAAACTATAGATAAACTTTAAAGAAAACAGTAATACAGACATAAAGAGTATAAACAAACTATAGAAAACGTCGTGAGCTCTCATATTTCGGACATATTATTAGACATGAAAAATACGGAATTCTACAGTATATTATTCAAGGGGAAATTGAGGCAAAACGTGAAAGGGGCAGACAAACAACCTCCTAGATGAGTAACTTTAATAATTGGCTAGGCCTCAACAAGGAACAGTTAATCCATGCAGCAAGAGAAAGGTGGCGATGTGCCAAGATGGTAGTAAACCTCAGTAACTGAGACGGTAGACCAGAGAGAGAAGGGAGAGAATCATTATTTGTCAAAATATTTGCGGCTGCAGCCGACTTACACTGATCTACCGTCAGTATTTACGTGTAGAGACTACGGAAACGGCAGAAAACCTAGGCCACTAATCATTTCAGGATTTGGAAAGCACAGAAGAGGTCAGTTTATAGCTTGATGAGAGCGGATAGGTGACCTACCATCCGTAGCTAAAACTCAGGTAGAACGGTCCGCAGAAGCAGGAAGCCTGAGCCTAGCGCTGTATACGAACAAAGAGATAAAAGAGAAGAACTGGAGAACGAAAGCAGCCTAAGCCAAAACGCAGAAACCCTGAAAGACTAGATCGCAGAGCCAAGCGCCAGACACAGACCAAACTGGTTAGAGAACCTCGGGGATGTAACGAACTTTTTGTAGAAGCTGAAGTTCTTGCAGAAGCGGAGTTGTTCGGTGACGAACGAGTAGTGTGTGTCCCTTTTTTTGACTACAGAACTAAGAAAAGGCAGTCCTAACCTACAAATAATCAAACTTTGTTATTTGGCTGACCACACTTTAGCGTGCATTTACAATGTCACTATCTAACACAAACAATAAGTTAATACTAGCTCTGAGCAAATGTGCCTAAATTAGTTCAATAATTAATCCATAATGACAAGAATAGCTACCAACAAAATCAAGATTGTTACCAAAAAGAAACGATAAGCACTATTATAATACAAGAATAGTCAACATTAACAGAATAAAACTCAATTCCAGCTATTCAAATACCGTGTTTAATAAACAATTAGGCTAAAAGTACAACTTTTGACAGAAAAGTTGAGGATGAACTTCCGGAAACGATTGGACAATCCCAAAAATTGACAAAATTCCTTTACACTTGTCGGACAAGGCGTATTTAGAAGGGCCGCATCCCGGATTTCAGGAATTCGGTGCTCTAATCACTCTGAAGATGCAAGCTACACTGTTTTGCAAAACGTTAGTTTGCATGGGTATGAAACAGCCAACAGGCATAAGCCGATTATGTGTTCTTGTCCTGACAAACAAGATACATTAAGATCAAATCCTTGTCCGCCCCGAGGTTTAAATAAGCTAAGCACACGGCCCTGTTTAGGCAGGCAGGGCCTACGAACAAATATGGCTCAGACTTCTAGAGCAAATGCTTGTAAAAGCAGACAAGCTACAGGTCGGTCCTTACCTGATTATGCTGGGCGTAGTTCCCAAATGACGACGCGGTCTAAGCCGAAAGTAAATTGTAATATTGACAGAATAAAACTCAATTCCAATTATCCAAATACCGTGTTTAATAAACAATTAGGCTAAAAGTACAACTTTTGAGAGCAAAGTTGGGAATGAACTTCCGGAAACGATTGGACAGTCTCAAAAATTGTCAAGGTTCTTTTACACTTGTCGGACAAGGCGTATTTAGAAGGGCCGCATTCCAGATTTCAAGAATTCAGTGCCCTAATCACTCTGAAGATGCAAGCTACAATGTTTTGCAAAACGTTAGTTTCTATGGGTTCAAAAACAGCCAACAGGCATAAGCCGATTATGTGTTCTTGTCCTGACAAACAAGGTACATTAAGATCAAATCTTTGTCCGCCCCAAAGTTCAACAACACGGCCCTGTTTAGGCAAGCAGGGGCCCACGAACAACTATCGCTCAAACTTCTAGAGAAAATGCTTGTAAAGGCAGACAAGCTACAGGTCGGTTCTTACCTGATTTTATTTATCAATTCCAGCTTTACTTCGTTAAAGTCCATATTTAATGAGTATCTGTATATAAAATACTTAATCACTTTAACAGTATCTATTTATTTTAACCTTATATGTATTTCGGCATGTTTACATGCCATTGTCGAAGGTTATATGAAAAAGTAAACAGTTAGTGTTGTTATAGCAATAGAAATTTTTTACTTATCTTGGTAATCGTCTGCAGATGACTTGATTTCTTATTCCAAAATGTCCAGTAGAGGAGAATTTAAGAGATCAATTTGCTCATTCATTAACGGTACAGTTTTTAAAATGTTTGTGAATTTTAAAAGCTTCTAGTATATCTAATTTAAGTTTATCATCACAAAAGTGTAAACATTTTATGGTGTTATTAGATGTCATTGAATGATTTTGTTCTAGTAAGTGTTTAGCGTAATTGGATTTATGAGGGTGTTTGTATTTGTAACAACGCACGTGTTCTTTATACCTAATATCAAAATTTCTTATTGTCTGGCCTATATAAACCGAATTACAATGCGAACAATTTAATTTGTAAATGCCTGATTTTAGCAAATCGTCTGTTTTTGATTTTGCATTAAACAAAGTGTTTAAGATGTTCCTAGTTGTTTTAAAGCTTACTTTATATTTATTTGTTTTGTTTATAATTTTAGCAATTTTTTCTGATTTGTCACCAAATATGGTCCCTTTAGATGAAATTAATTATAATAGAGAAATTTCAATTATTAAACAAATTGCATACAGTAATGGTTATAATACTAAACTTATTGATACATTAATTAAAGAAAAAGATTATAAATTAGCCATTCAAAAAATTTATCCGAATACCCTAACTTCGTTCGATACAATTAAATATGCTTCGATCCCATATTTTTGTGAGAAATCAGAAAAAATTGCTAAAATTGTAAACAAAACAAATAAATATAAAGTAAGCTTTAAAACAACTAGGAACATCTTAAATACTTTGTTTAATGCAAAATCAAAAACAGACGATTTGCTAAAGCCAGGCATTTACAAATTAAATTGTGCGCATTGTAATTCGGTTTATATAGGCCAGACAATTAGAAATTTTGATATTAGCTATAAAGAACACGTGCGTTGTTACAAATACAAACACCCACATAAATCCAATTACGCTAAACACTTACTAGAACACAATCATTCAATGACATCTAATAACACTATAAAATGTTTACACTTTTGTGATGATAAACGTAAATTAGATATACTAGAAGCTTTTGAAATTCACAAACATTTAAAAACTGTAACGTTAATGAATGAGCAAATTGATCTGTTAAATTCTCCTCTACTGGACATTTTGGAATAAGAAATCAAGTCATCTGCAGACGATTACCAAGATAAGTCACAAAGTTCTATTGCTATAACAACACTAACTGTTTACTTTTTCATATAACCTTCGACAATGCCATGTAAACCTGCCGAAATACGTATAAGGTTAAAATAAATAGATACTGTTAAAGTGATTAAGTATTTTATATACAGATACTCTTACCTGATTGATTATGCTGGGTGTAGTTCCCAAATGACGACGCGGTCTAAGCCGAAATTAAATTGTAAAATTGACAAAATTTAATTCATAAAAATTACTACAGCACAACTGCAGTATAATATTATTGCTATTAGGTAACGGATGATCAATAATTTAAGTTTAATTAGTTGTAAAATGGATCAGAAGTAATACTTCTACAAGCATTTTCCTCTTGTAGCGTTGTAAAACTGTTTCGCCTTTTTCTATTCCTCTACTACAACACTTCTTGTTGCTTTCATGATCATATGAAAAATTATCAAAGACATTTATATAACCGAAACAGTATATTGGAATTCATGTAATCATGGTTGTTTTGTATTGAGATAAAGTATCCTTCAAATTTGAGCTTCGATCTTCAGAACCACATTTGTTTTATTGGCTCTTACAGATTTATTGCGTCTGAGAATAACGAGTTAGAACCATCGCTCTTACTGATTCATGGGATACTTAGAAATTCCTGAAGTGAAATTCAATTTTACTGAAACGTCCAACTAGTGCATGTGTTGCACGTGTAATCAAATATTCCGTTTGCAGTCAGAAATGTGCATTCGGCGAATCGCTGGCGTAATTCATTCGTATGACATGTAATCAGTTTAGAGTGTCTTAATCGGATTATTACGCTGAGTATTGCTTTAATAACCATTTGTTAATAGAAAACCGGCCAAAGCTGGGGTAGAGCAGTTCGTATTTGGTTTCGTGTTTTCAGCTTTAAATGTGGTTGCGACAATTAAAGTAGAACATCAAGTCGCAAAAATGAATCCGAAGCAATAAATATCTTTTATGTGAAATTTTTATTGCATATTATATTTCTCTTCTGCTATAAGCATGAAAGTTATCGTTTGAAAGAAACATTAATTCAAGTTGCCAGAAAGGCTAAAATAGCATTAAAAATAAATGAATAAATAAGTAAACATTACATATTTCATAGAAATAGAGCACGCAAAACAAAACTGTGTGAATATCTACTATATACTAAATCCGAAGCCCTTTCCTCTGACTCAACTTGTAGTGCTGGGAGACCCCGGCCACCTAAATCCATATATTTGACAGCTGATTACATAAAGCACAAATTCGCTTGCTCAATAGCCCGCTACGTTTTACTATAAAAACAGGATTCTATAGTGTGCAGTATTCCGCATTGCTGAGAGAGACGCAAAGAACCAATGAGCGCTTTCGTACCACACTCTGCTGCTACAATTTTGAACACAAACACACAGAACGAAACATGCAACTTTTAGCTGTTTATTTAAAAGGCTGAACCATAAGCAACACTTGATTTCAACAGCATGGAAAATGGTAACGGTTAGAAGCCGCGCCCGGTGACGTTAATATACTAATCATTTTTTAATAATAACAAGAATATCAACCTTATTATCCAAGATTTATTGCATCACACGATATTTTGTAACACAGAAGAACGCTTAATCCTTAATCCCTCAGGCTGTCGCAGTCCGAGTGACTGCGATTAAGTTTTTATTTGATCGCTCCGTATAAGAAAATCATGCGTCACATAGATTTAAGGAAAATTAGGTATCCCGTACTACCCCGAGATGTACGTTCCGGGAATCACTGCTTAATAATCTTTAATACACTACGTTTTAAATTAACCGTATCGGGGAGCTCTAACCAGTTTAGCCGAACTTAGCTGCCTCAATGGGCTTTTTCAAATTTTATTAAAGCCCCACAACAACAACAGTATGAACACACACTTTATACAAGCATCAATAATTTATTATTAAGTGTAACACCGTCATTTGCATAGTAATGTAACACTTTTCAACTCAAACCGTGCCTTCTTATTAAACAAACACATTTTTACTACGACTCTTTTTTAACTCCTAGCTACTCCCAACCTTTCTTTGAATATTTACGTTCCCTAATCCTACACGGACCATGTTCATTTTCAACACCCCTACCAAAGTACCATAACGCTTTTGTAGCCGGCCAATTCAACGTTTAACACATTCGTAGACATTTATTCAATAAATTTACAAAACTTAATGTAATGAAATGTAAAAAGTAGAATACACTAACGTAATTTGCATTTCGAACAGAAAACGCATTCTACATATTATAATTTCGTGAAATTAAAACTTACTAAACTAAATACCAAAACTGTTCTCAACCTCGGCAAAACTGATCAATTGTAAAATATCTAGACTGTCCTGGATAATTCAGTATTTAGTCAGTGCTGAAATAAATTCTCGCGTAATTTCTGTAAAATATATAGTCGCTTCTATGCAATTTTAAACGAATTATTTAGGTTATTATAACAGTATCACACTTATATGTTTCACCTTATGCGAGCTGGTTTAGTTACTTATTATTTATTTGGTCATCTGTTTTATTTTACGCTGTTTTATTGCTTCCTCAGCTCAAAATATGGAGTGCAGAACCTCTCTGGCCTAGCTCAATAATAAAGTAAGACTTAACGAAACCATGTATCTCAAATATTGTAATTGCAGTTGTACCAACCCTGCAAAATCGTGCAGCATATTTCAGATATAACTAATAATGGATTTGTGTACGCCCAGGGTTTTTGTTTACTTATTGAATTTCAACGAAATGTTTTGCTGTTTTGGCACCAAAAATCCGAACTTCGGTAACTTCATAAATTTACATAATATTTTGTCTATTTTATTATTTATATATTTTAATCTTCTTTGAATTATAAATTTGTCAACTAGCTGAAAACATTTCTGAAATTTATTTTATGTCAAAGAGACGATATTGAATATTTAGGATTTCATATATTCTTAGTTTATTCAGAGCTTTGCATTTTCATACAAATAGTGACATAAACTTTCCCAGAATGTAATTCCGTCTTTGATACAAATCCTAATAACTACACAAATAGAGATACATACTCAGTTACAAGGAAAGAAAAGTAAATAACAAAAAGCCAGAAGATATTGCAGTGCTGTGTTTTTCAATAAGATTTACATCTAATATTTTATTCTACTATACGTCATGTTATAAAAATGGTAATTTTCTGATAACGGATTAGCCGATAAAATTCCTCTCTAAGGTCAAAGAGAAAATCCCAGCAAAAGCGTTTTTAACAAACTTTACACGCAGGACTTGGCCGTTTTATTGTTGGGAGGTATTAACCGAATCTGCTTGTAAAAACTAGTAGTTCGGCAACATATCTAATTGTCTATTGCGCTTCCAACAAACGCGTGGTTCAAACTACATCGGACAAACTGGTCGTTCCATTGAGTTAAGATTGCTAGAGCACAAAGGCGATTGCAAACACAAACGTATCACACAATCTGCGGTGGCTGAACATACTGGTTTAACTGGCCATAAGCTATACACTTTGAGAATGCTCGAGTACTCGCCAGAGTACCTCATTACTTCCATCGTATCATCCGTGAAGCAATTGAAATTGAGAAACAACTTCACAACATCCTCTAAGGACTCGTAAGCATCATCGACCTCACGATCACGCTCCGCCGCGCCGGGTCCGTTTCAGCCCAACACTCCGCCGTTCTGCCCGACTGGCTCAAAAGGATTTAAATACCTCCGCATCCCGGATTTGAATTCAGTGCGCTAATCACTCTGAAGATGCAAACTGCGAAACGTGAAACAAGCATAAGTTGATTAAGTAAATATTCTTGTCCTAACAAAATCCTTGTCCGTCCCAAGGTTCAAATAATACAACCACACGGTCCTGTTTAGGAAAGCATTATCAAATAATTTTAATAGTGAAAAAAAGCGATAAACTTAACTGGTAACCTAAGTAACTTAACTACGCAATTTTTAGGCTAACGCATTTGACGTGATACTTTTCTACCTCCTCTTCTTAGGTAAATTAAAATTCGCTGTTAAATTCGGCTTCTCTTAATCTTAAACGTTATTTTTCTAATGACTTACCAAAATCAATCTCTTCTCTTATTTTCCACGGTTTGTTGTTTACGACAAATATGATATAACAAATTTACATGCTCTAAAGTTCATTGAATAGCTACTTAAATAGGTTGGCCGAGACAAAGAAAATTGAAGACAATCAACCTATCAAATTGGCAGTTATTAAGAATACAAAACTGCTTCTCAAATCTGTTCCAGCTTGGTAAAATTTGTTTATATCGACGGTACAGCGTAGTTACCCTGGACTATGTGGGATTCCCCGCAATAAAGAGCGGGATCTTACGGTTAAGAAAGTACAATAGAAGTAGCCCCGGCCTAATATGAGTCAACACAGTGCCTGGTTTAACTACGAAATATGTCACCTTATTTGTACATTTTTTTATATGTATTAATCTGTATTATGTATGATTTTTGCTCCAATGTTACTTAGCTATTTAGAGACTAAGCTCAAAGTAACATTGTGCTTATTTAATTGCGTTTGGTGTGTTATCACTAGAAGTTTGTTAATAACCTCACTTTTACGTTTTAGTAAGCGTGTTGAATAATTCAAAATTTAAGTATTTCCTTAATTTGAAATAACTTGAGTTTTGTAACCGGAATGGCAACCTATCGAACTTTTTAAAAACCTGAATCATTATGAGAAAGCAGTCTTGTAAGTGCTAGACTGAGCTAGTCCGAGATAGGTTCAGTATTAACTAACTAAAATAAAAGACAAAAACAAAAAACGGTTATTAAACACATCTACCTCCTAACTTACAATAATTAAATTTTGTTTATTATTTTTAGTACATCCTTGTTCATTCATCGTCAAAGGTAGAATTTTAAACTTGGGCCCTAATAAACTACATTAGAAATATAAAGAACGGCTGTGCTGTTCCTCTTGCAAATAGTATTATTAGCTGTGCAAATATACCTTAGTTCCATTTCCCAGAAGTCTTCTCCTTGGGGAAGCTTTAATCCTACCAGTAATAGCATGCTTATCTCGCAACCACCTAACGAAACAATAGAATTTAGTGCTTGTAATTTGATGGTCGTTAGGAAGGGTAATTCTCTTTCAACATGTATTTCTACTACTAATAAAAACTACTGGAGTAAATTTTCTATGAACTAGAGTTAAAACATTTTGCTACTGTGCTATTGCTGTCAAAGAAAATACCTATTTAAGAGTTCATATACTACTGACAAAATTATAAAGAAGATATATACTAGATAAATACTCTCTTCTTAGGTAAGAAGAAACAATCACTTTGCCTTAAATTGATCAGACTTCAAAAAACTTTTGCTTATCAAGTATTTTTGTATCAGCTCTAGCCACATACACTACAAGATCACAATATTCCCATCTAACTGGTATACTGGTATACAAAGTTGGATAACAGCCGCGGGCGCCCCATAATACTTCTGATAGGTGTTTGAATTCAACACTGTAGTTACAATGGAAATAATATAATTTTAGAGAAAAATAATCGATTATGGGAAAAAGATTCCTCATGATTAAAAAGCACCTTAAACTACGAAAGCGCTGATAGCAGTAAATTGGGGAGGAGAAGGAAACCTAACACCCCTAAATGTAGCTGCTTCTAAAAATTCAGCGCAAAGTATTTCTCACCTATTAGCAACTTGGCTTAGAACAGAAATGCTTTATTGTGTGTTTACTAGATTAAAAAATTTCTATAAACAAAATTTTCAAAAGTTCGAACATTTTAAAATGTTTTGTTATTTTCATTGCCATTCTTTTAAATGTGTTCCATATTTTCAAAATTTATGAAATTTTCCTAAAATTTAATATATTCAAGTATTTACTAAATATTTTCAGCTTTCAATTTTTCTAAATATTGGTTTCTTTGAAATATATACATATTTTCGATTTAATTCTAACTTCCTATTTGTTTGAAAACCAAATCTTTAAATACATGAATATTTTCAAAATTTTTGTAATTATTCTGTAATCTAAAAACCTTGAAATTCGAAAATTGCGGGTTATTTTTAAAGCCTTAAAATCGTAAAATTTTTAAAGATTTAAAAAAATTAGAACAATTTTGAAATAAAAATAAGAAAGTTTTACGATTTTGAACTGAAATTTGGTATTTTTACGTTAAGGCGCCTGAACTGTAAAGTATATACAAACACACAGACAGACACATCTGCAGCGTCCGCTTTATCGGTCGCCCAAGGCCGTAAAACGTGCCTTTTAAATTAGTCAAAATGTTTAGGTTAAAACCGTTTTTGTAAAAGTACCTTTCTTTTGGGCATAACTCTTATATCGGCCCGAAAAGAAAAAAACTTCGCTGAATGAACGTATTTGCTCCAAATCCAAGCTGACGAACACAATACCTACCTTTATAGGCTATACTTCGTATAGCTAGGAAGGTAAAAATGGATTTGCCATCACGTAAAATAACTGCTTAAGAAAGCGTAAGAAATGTGCTTGTGACTAAAACTGTTGCAAGTATCTTAGGACGCTGATAATTATTACCGCCAGTCTGAGGTCAAACTAGCGCGCATTAATCAAGGAATCCATTACTTGTACGTTTCCGTATCTTCTTTCAGATCAAAATAAATGATAGCTGTAACTGACATTTCTACTTGTTTGTCCTTTATTCGCTCGAGGCTGCATTTCAACTTGAACATTTTCACTTTGGAAAGCCACCTGGATCTTTTTCAGACATAAGAGTACAAGAGAAACTAAAGCCTCCTGAGGCTAGAAAAGCTCGCTATTCCGCCCTATAACGACGGATTCGTTGCTGTTTGAAATTGTAATAAAATCACTTTACGTTTCATGGTCACTACACTTGATTTACGATTACTTTTTTATTTGCTGTTTAAGAGGGAACTCACTGAATTTTCAGTACCTATTCTTGAGCTTCTGTAAACGACCAAAAAACCTACGGGATATAAATCAGTTTGTGATAGGTTTCAGCTGGTTTCTTAGCTGTATTGTAGATATTCTTATTGTAAAAATGTTTTTGGTAAAAAGAAAATTTATTCCGCTTTTACGCGCTAACATACTGACTTTTGAAAATAAGAAAATTGCCTAACTAATTCAAGAAATCGTATTTACGAGCAACTAATTTGTGTGTAACTAATTTTTAATCAACATTAGAATATACTCCTATGTTTACATAAACATTATTCGATGAATATTTAGGTTAAATTACATACCTTTGTGCACTCGAATACAGCAGCTACAGCATCACATGGTTATGCAATGGTTATCTACTTAAAGCTGTAGTTGTTGAAACCACCTGTAACAATACAATGACAGTTATACGTTTATAAAATACACAAAAGTTTCAAACTAACTTAATCTTAAAAATATTTAATAACATACAGAGTGCATCAATGAGGTGTGGCTTTTTCCAGAGCGTTCTTGTGGCGGACTGAAAAGAGTGGGGCAAAAATAGTACGTACCAAAGTATTTGTCACCGACCGTTCTTTCAAAAACTTGCATTATTTTTCTTTGGTAGCCATGAATATCTGTCCTGTAAACAAAACGCGACATTGCTTGGCCGGCTAGATCCCCTGACCTGTCAGCGCCAGATTATTTTGAAGGGATTTTGTGTTAATTTTACTTCAACAAACCTCTTACACAAGATTTAAACAAAAACAACTAAACAAATCAGAGCCATTGACAACGGTGTCTTGTTTGTGATAGGATGTTTCGAATAAAAATAATCGAAAAAATGTTGAGTTAGCAAAGTATCACAGAATATCTCGAGAACTTACGGAAAATCATTCGAATGATTTCACGGTCTTGAAATTATGGTACGATATGTATTGGCCGACAAGATCCCCTGACCTGGATAGCACCGGATCATTAATTGGAGTTTTTTAAAACGTCATGTTTATCTTAAAATACCCCGCACACAAGATAGAAAAACCATAATTAAAGAAATTCAGAGCCATTGCAACGGTGTCTCTACGTTTTGTGAAGAAATATTTCGAATTAAAGTAATCATACTGTTGGGTTAACCAAATACCTCAAGATATTTCAAGAGGTTACGAAAAATTATTCGAATTTCATTGCATCGACTTTCTTGTCAATTCTTGTTAGTTTGCAAAGATTTATTGCAATGAGTTAGTATTTGTTTTTCATTTATGAAATTAATGTGAATGGGCGACTTTTAATAAAATATGTTCAAAGCAACGGTGTTTCTAGAGCTTTATTTAAGTTTTTCTTTAAGTAATTTCTTATAGACAGAAAAAAAATAGGTTTGTCTTAAAATGGTTATTGTGGCACTAAGACGCTATTTGCTAAGGATGATAGAAAATATGTCTATCCATTTATCTAGCTATTTATATAGTAAGTACAGATCCCTTCCACCTGTCTTAACTTTTAGTGGTGAGGGTCTTACCACTAGAAGCCACATATTTACGGGTCTATTATATAAGTCGTATAAGCGTTTGTACAGCGGGCCGCTTCAGTTTTTGTAACAATAAGCAAAATTAAAATTCTACGCTTTGTGTGCCTGATTGGGACATAATTTGTTGATAGCTGACATTTCTACATCAGACTCTTTGAGGAGAACACTTATGTTGGGTTACCGACGCAAAAAAATAACCGTTCAGCCAGCCCGATTTACACCAACGAGAAACCCAGAATAGTCAACACACACGGTATGAGCGGCGGGCTGCGGTGGTAAATAGCCGACTACATAGACGGTGTATGATTGGCAGTGAATGTCCGGAGGATTGATTTATTGCAAAAACATTACTATACATTTTAGAAATCTTACTGACATTTAAAAAAACATTTATTAGAAGAACATAATATAGATTATTACAGAGAAAAAAAAATTCTGCTACAGAAAAATTAGTGGAAAATCATCATATAAACTATTTAGAAAGTTGATGCAAGCACAATTCAATTTGGACATGAAAATAATAAAGATTGAAATTATTTAGTTGCATGTTAGCTACGAATATGTGCCAGAAGCATGTTTTCCAGTTGAAGTCCAAACTGAAGGTGGCCTTGAACACCGCCAAATAACGAAATAGGCGTCATGCAGAGCGCTACGGCAACTTGCTCGTCATTTCTCTTGTTAAGGGGCGAATGATAGACGTTTCGTGTTCACCTTAATTGGTTGTCCTTTTTCCCCAAGTTATTAGCAGACAACGTTTATCGATTTTTTCTTTGTAATTCAGTACAGGAAAGTATTGATTTTCAGGAACGGACTGGTTACGAGATATCGGCTCTGAAAAATGACCTTAGCCAGGTTGATAATAGAGTAACGCAATAAAAAGCATATCTTTATATTTAAAAAAATTTTCAAACCAAACCATTTTTTTCTCCAATTTTTAAACTTTCGCGTACTTCAAAAAGATATATCATTATTTCTTAAAAAAAAATAGCTTTCGGGCAACCGCCACGAGACTTTCCTCGCATTCATAACAGTTTGTGTAGCTACTTAGTTTATTTTTTAAATATTTTTGTAATATTTTTATTACTATAAATTTTATTAAAAGTTGTAAAATTAAAAATATTAAAAATATTTAAAAAATTGTAAAACTTAAATATTTTGAAAATTTTTAAAATTAGGGAAAATAAATTTGTGTTTTAACAATTTTTGAAAATTTTGAAAATATTGTATTACGAAAAATTTGAAAAAAATTGAAATTTCGAAAACTGCGGGAACAGTTAAAAACGGTAAAATTGTAAAAAATTTAGATTTTTAAAAACTTGGATAATTTTAAAATTTTGAATATTCAGGAAAGTGGTAAAGAATTTTAAAAATGTTTGTTTAATTTTTCACCTCTTATACCCAAAGGTAAAGATTAAACAAACAAAACAAGAATTTTAACAATTTTAGGTAAAAAATATTTGAAAGTTTTCAAACTTTTTGAAAAAGAAAATTTGTGAAACGTTTGACTAGGAAAATTTAATAATTTTCAAAGGTTTCAAATATTTTTTAATTATTGAAAATTAAAGTTTTATAAAATTTTGAAAAGTTAATAAAGTGTAAAACTTTGCTAATTTCGGAAAAGTTTAAAAATTTACAAAAATGTGGAAAATTTTAAAAACTTTTAATAATTATACAAATAAAATATGTAGATTTTAAAAATTTTAGAAATCTTGAAATATTTAATAGTATTGATAATTTTGGAAAATTTTGAAACTTTTAAAAACTGAATAAATTACAAAAACTTTAAGAATTGTAAAAATCAAAAAAAAACTATTTTTTTTAATTTTGAAATAATTTAAAGTGTTTAAACTGTGAAGGTAAACGACAAAAAGAAAATTTCTGAGTGATGTTTTTTCAAGAGAAAGTTCTTCCTATTGGGATTTAACTTGCCCATTCCGATTTTGAAGCTGAAATTCGTAAATTTTCAAAACAACATAAAATCGATTGTGGGGGGCAATGGGGAGATAGGACAGGATAGAGAGATTGCGTAGGCGCAGATTGGCTATTCGACATACGTAGAATATGAATTTAAGGTTTTATTTTGACATAGAGCATAGTCCCCTCCCTCCGTTTTTTTGCGGTCCAACCTCATTTTATTGCGGTGTCATCCTATTGCAATTAGCAATCTTTGAGCCAAATTAAGTTTTTCTGCGTTAAGGCGTCTGGACTGTAAAGTGTATACAAACACACAGACAGACACATATATAGTGGCACACACACAGAGATTCCTTTGCAGCGGGCCCAAAGCGAAAAAAACTTCGCTAAATAAACGCATTTGCTCCAAATACTACATAACGATCACAGTATTTCCTCTATAGCGAGGAACGTAAAAATTATATATCACAAAATTCTCGGCTCATTAGTAACTGTAACATCAGAATAACCCTGATGTGCTTAGCTTCGTAGCTATAGAAGTAGTGAGTGATCGTTTTCCTTTACATTTAAAATGAAAACAGTAACAAAGACAAGAACATTGGTTTGAGCATTTGGGTGGTAAAATTTTCAAGTAAAACAAACACTCGTAGTTATGCAAAAAGTTATCATAAGTTAAAAACCCGATTATTTTTTAATTCACTTGTGGTATTAGTGGTGATTAATCGATTTGATTTATTTTCTGTTATTTGACAAATTATAAAAAACAAGAAAGTGAAAATAAAAAATTAAATCGAACACCATTTCATTATAGCAAAAGCGAATTTTGTAAATTTGTAACCGATTTATTCGCTTTTCCGGGAAGAAAAATGAAAACTTATTTAAAGAGAACGGATATAAATTTAGAAAATGAAACTCTGTCGCTTGAAAACTCGCTGCTTTAGATATAAATACATCAAAAGAGTGGCAGAATCCTATCTATGAGAAATAAAGTAAGAATAATATATTTTGTATAACATTTATTTAAAATATAAATTTTAGTTGGATTGTGGGCCGTAAATAAATGAAATTAAATTGCTCAGAAAATAGTCGTATTTCAGAGTCTTATTAAATACATTTTACCTTGCAACCTGTTTTCCTTTATTTGTTTTGTAACCATAGGCGCACATAGAATTTTTTCTAGGAAGAGGAGGAGGAAATTGAAAGTAGTTAATTTGATTCTTAGGTTTAAAGCTGTAGACAATTCCTCGGACAATTTCTTATGAAAAGATACCCCCCCCCCTTACAATTTATAAAGAAACACCAAAAAATAAGCAAAAATTTTAGTGTCATTCATTTGTTTTTGTAAAAAATAACCTAACCTGCTGCCTACGCTCAAAACAAAGTTTCCTGAAATTTTCGCATACTTAATGTATCTAAAAGTAAAAGTAAATAAGAGAAGTGTTTTGTTTTACTTCCATCAGTTCATAGCCTACTAGAATTTTCTCAAAATAAATTAAATGACGTGGTCTTTCCATGGCACTCTTACGAAATTTTTATTTTTTGTATCAAAATGCTCAAAACTTAATCAAAATGCAAAGTGTGACACCTCGTTGAAATCAGAATTGAAAACTCTATCCAAATATGAAAAAATTTTAAATACCAACCATAAGAAACAAAAAGTTGACAGTGGAAAATGAACAATGGTAACAGTTACACCAAATCTGATAAACAATTTAAATTCAGCATAAAAAAGTGTTCTAATAATGCGTTAACTAGAAATATGTAGCATAAATGATAAATGCGTTATAGTCAAAAATAAAAAATCCAAAGTTCAGTTTTTTTCAGATATCTGAAAAACCAGAGTGGCTACTTTAAATTTCTTTGCAGATTATTGTTAGGCACAAAATTTGGCAACTTTGCCTCAATTTAACCAACTCTCTATCTCTTCAAATAAGCGAGATCCCCATGGTGGGGCTCGAATTTGAAACAGCCGTATTTTTATTTTAAATATATTACTCTTAAATGTATACAACATTCATTCGTTGAAATCCTAAAATAGGTTTGTTTTATAACTTAGCTATTAACCAATTACAAAGTTGAAAAATCTCATAACTTTTGAGATTTTTATTTAAAAAAATATTACGAGGTTCTTGAACATTAAGAAAACAGTTTATTAATTTTTATGATTTAGAAATTTTTGATAATTTTGATTATACTTCTTAAATATTAAAACAATTTAGAAATTTTGATATATAACCTTAGATATATAAACATTTGAAAATTTGAAGGTCTTATAAATTATGAAAAATTTAGAAAATTCGTTTAATATTTTGGAAATCGTTAAATTTTGAATATTTTTAAAATTAAAATTTTTTTGACCACTTTGAAAGTTTTGGAAAATTCTGAAGATCAGACAATTTATGAAAATTATAAAATGTATGAAACAACTAACTGAAAAATTACAATTTTGAACCTTTGTTTCAAAATCTTTAAGAAAATTTAAGATTATTAAATTATTTAAGAAAGTATTTAAAATTTCAGAACTTTCCATAGAATAATAATTAATTAGTAATTATGAAAAACCAAAAATTTTGAAAAATTTAAAATGTTTGCAGACTAAATATTTTAAAAAATTTTGGAAATTGTGAAATCGCATGGGTAGAAAATTTTAATATTTTTTGATCTCAAGTATTTTGAATGGCATACAAAATGTATCCCTTGAAATTCTAAAATCGGTTTTACAATTTGGGGATTGTCATTTTTTGGCTATTATACAATTACAATGTGGAAAAATTACAAATTGTTTCAGCTATTTTAAAACATTTTATAAATTTTGTTAAATTTCTAACTTTTGAAAATTTTTATTATACTTTTTCAATATTGGAAAATTTTTAAAATACTAAATTTTAATTTTTATAAATTCTTTAAATATTTTGAAAATTTTCAGAAACAGAGACAGCAATTGATGCCGTTTAAAAATTATACGTAAGTATCTTTTAATTTCATATTTATCCGATTAAATCTCAAAATCTATTTTGTGATAGTCGTTTTTTAGCTATTCAATTACAATGCTGAAAAATTACAAAAATTTTCAAAATTTTAATATTTATTAACCTCCAGAAAATGGAACATTGTAATCACGATTTAATAATATGTCTGTCATAAATTGAGATATTCGGTTTAAACTTTCTATGTACATTTTACAACTGCTGATTAACATTTTAATTTATTTTTATTCAAATCCATTAACCAGGGGCGTAGATGTGGGAACTGCTCGTAGTACGTTGAGAAAGTCGTCACCTACATCCCACATCTACCCTCCTGAATACTGAATTTCAACGAAAACAAGCGAAACTATAAACTATCTTCATTACAATATCAATACAAATCTTTATTAAAATATTTCAATTTTGGGCAGAGATATTAATTAAACACTGTACCTTCGACAACAGGAAGCGTTTCCGATCCCATGTTTGTTAGACATTTTCTACTTAAAACGACCTGACTAAGTGCCCATTAAGTTTTTGCAGAAAACTGTACAGCATCCTGTATATATTTAGCCACAACAGTTATTGTAATATCGGTAAAATTGATATAAATGGAAGTCATAAACATAATCATGTTCATTTGTAATCTAAGCGAATCGCTATTAGTGTCATTTTTTCCATAAAATTGATATCCTGCGAAAGTTACGCTTAACGCGTGCACTGTATTAAGAGAAAGTTAGTTACCGACAGGAAAAAAATATAGCCGAAATTGCGGCATAGAAGCAAATGTAGTGAAGAAGTCAAGATAAGGAATAACCTCATATATTACAACCATCCTGTTCCAAGGAACGAGGGCAGGATGTGAAAATCGATTGCAATGTAAAGGCACATATTTCAAGTCGCAAACGAAGCATGAAACGAAAAATAGGTGCACCAATTTGCACGCATCTGTTTATTTGATTTCGAAGCACAATCAGAAAATTTATTCAAAATTAGGTTATCGGAGCTGTTGGTGTTGAACACAAATTTAAAAAATAAAAATAGATTTTTTAATCATTTTCATGACAAATATTGTGACAACGTAACAACGCGCAAAAAAACAATAGCGGAACTCTTTTTCATACAGCTGTAATTAGCATATTTTTGTAATTGTGTTTCATTATGCCTCTTTTTTTAGAAAACCATTAAAATTGCTATAAATATTTTTTTTTAATTGAAAATATAATTAAAAAATCGCACATATCCCATTTTTATACAAAAAGTTTGTTTTCTACCTCTGTTGTTGCTGAAACTTGGATAACAATCAGAATAAGTAGTGAAAATTAATTAGAAGTGTCGACAGTAGACCCAAATAGGTTATTTAATCATTTCCACCCCCGCTCTGTGGTTACCAACTCTGTGCTGAACTGAACCCTTGCTAAATTTGGCCTTAAACTTGAAAAGTATTTTGTCGACATATGCGGGATTCGCAGATGGAGGTTTCTAATTTAAACTGGACTTTGACAACTGTCTGTCAAAGAAACTATTCATTACAGATTTGGTCTTAATAAAATAATTGTTTACTATGTGTACATACATTTTTATCTTCCTCGCTACACCGAGTGTAATTAGAAGAAGGTAAAATAAAGTTTTTGAAATATTTAGAAATTTCAAAAATTTGCATAAATTGCAGATATTATTTTTTTAATTTTTCAAAAATCAAAAATTTGTTCTAAAATTTTTTTGCAAAATTTCAAAATTTTAGTTTTTGTTTAGATTCAAAATTTTTTCATGTAATATTTAAAAGTTACCAATTTTCCATTTTTTTTTCCAAATAAGGCGAAGATTACAGAAATTATATTTTTATATAATATTAAAAATTTCCAAATGTGTTACATTTTTCAAACTTACAAATAAACATGCTTAATGTCAATAAGAACAACGTAAGGTGAAATTTCCTTTTAGTCATTTATCTGAACAGTTTAATTGAGTAATTTACTTTATAAATTGATTTTCGGCTCTGAGCGAATAAGCATTGTTTGTAATCAGAAAATACTAAAAATCTCATCAATGCAAACATTTTCAAAATTTGGAAACTACAAAAACATTTTTTAAATTTTGGATCGGAATATTTGGAAATAGTTCAACAACAAAATTTCGAAATAATTAGAATTTTCAAAAATTTTCAATCAATATGCAAATATGTTAACAATTTTGAAAATGCAAGAAAATTTTGCAAAAATTTGAATCTTTGAAACTATTTTGACAAAAAAATTTCGAAATATTTTATTATAAAAAGTTTCAAAAAAGTTTTTCTCGATTCTTATAAATTTTCAAAAAATATAAAAAAATTGTTTCTTAACTTTTAAGAATTTTCAATTATTATTTAAGTTTTTGAAATTACAAAAATTTGGAAATCTTCATAATTCCTAAAATTCTTCAAAAATTTATTATGTTGGTAATTTCAAAATTTTTTAAAATTTTAAAATACTTCAAATTAAAAATTTTCAGTTTCCAAAATTCTAGATATTGCTATGTAATACCCCACACTTGTGGAAATTAATGATTTACATAAACTGTATCACAAATTGATCTATTTTATTACCTCGACTTGAGTACTCTTTTAAATTCTCAGGGTTCTTTTACTTGTATTAACAACAAAACGTGGCTTCCCTTTTTGATTGCAAGACCTTTGGTTCTATCTTTTTAAATGACGTTAAGCATTCATGCATAATCTTTTACAATAAAATTAATATCAAACAATTTGACATTTAAAATTAAATTAGATAACAAAGCTTTCTTTCTTTCTTTTATTATTTTCAGTCACTTTTTATAACACACGGTACATTATTTTCTGCAGCTCCTCAACTCTATGTAGGTCGTCCTTCTCTTCTTTCTCCTGATGTGGGTCGCATTTCTTTTCTTTACAGTTATTATCTTCTGCTTACGTAGTCTTTCTCTTAATCTTCTTTCTCCAGTTGTAAATTTTTGTTTGACATTATATAAATTTTTCTATTACCTTTTCGTCGTTGAACTAGACTTTATTACACTTTACTTCAAGTAAAACACTGTCTTACAAACAAGCAAAACTTTTAATTAATATTTTATAATTATTTCATACAAATTTTACATTTCTTTTGGAGCGTTACAAATTTACGTCTCCCTCACTTCGATGTTATTTTACCGCTCTGTTTTCTTTTACTATAGTAACCTAAATTCAAACTAAATTTTGAGATCCAAACAACTTGATTAATTTTATCGTATTTCCAAAACAACTTATTCTACACTTATAAAATATAATTTAACAATTAAATAACTTAGTTTTTATCAACTTTTAAAACTTGTAACAATAAACTTTTATTAAATATTATCTCGCTATTGTAAACGTCTCTAATACTATCTTCCTACTTCTTCATTTTTTTACAATTTATGTCCACCGCACGCACTACATTTTGTATTTTACTGTTTCTTAAAGCTTTGTCAATTGAATTGTTCCACTCTTGTACCATTTACATATTTGAACACCTCCACCCAAGATTATACATGTTTTATTAGCATATCAAACTTACATAAATATTTCAATATCTCAAAGTGAAAAACCACGCCAATTTTTTTTTATATTTTTATATAATTCAATTATTTAATTTAAATTAAAAAATTCCTGAACTAGTGAGTCGTCATGCCAAGGTAATCAAATAAAGATTTTAAAATTAATCTTCTTATAAATATTTCGCCAGTGTGGTCATAATATCACAGCAATATTTAAAAGTTTTTACTGATTTTCAACATTTTCAATGCTTTGTAAATTTCGAATATGTTCTAATTTCGCTAGTTTTCAAAACTGTTTACGAATTACAAATAATTTTCAAAATTTTGTAAATTTAAATAAATATAGGTTATAAAAATTTCGAAACATTAAAAAAATTCTTTTTAATTGTTCTGCTGTTGCATGACTTGTCTTAAAAATTTAAAAAACACATTTCTAAGGTCAATTTTAGTAGCAAGTTTCTTTTGAACATGAGTATGGGAACGCTTCCTTGCGGAGTTACAGCCTCCCGAACATGGAACAGTCTATCGCGCTTTAATTAATATCTCTGCCATACATTTTAATCTTTTATTCAAATTTTGTATAAATACTTTACTAATGATGGTTTATACTTTCGCTTGTTTTTGTTTAATTCATTATCCAGAGGCGTAGAGGTGGGGTTGCGAACGCGTCTCTAAACGTATTTTGGGCACTCTCTACATCTACCCATCTGGTTAATGGATTTGTACGAAAAGCATTAAAAATGTGATATTTCGAAAATATTCACAATTTTTAAAATTATCAATAATTTTCAAAACTGCTTAAAAAATTTCAAAGAAATTCATTATTGAAAAAATTTTGAAATTTTCAAAATCAAAAAAAAATAAAAACTTTTAAACAGTTTTGAAAATTCAAGAGCTTTTAAATTTTTTTAGCAGCACGGAAACACGGCGAGTGTTTTTATTTAACTAGACCACTCTAGCTTGATATTCTTGTTAAATGTTTGAATAAAATAATTATTTCAAAAACTGTTTATAAAACAAAGCGGTCGCCTCCGAGTCCGACCGCTAGATAATTATGTTACAAATTAAGACTAAAGGATTCAGTCTCAAATTCACTAGAAAGTAAAATTGTGACCAAACAAATCAAAGTTTTTTAAAATGACAAGAGTCAGCGAGTAAGGAAAGAAGGTCCCGGAGCGGTTGCGGGACAGCTTTTTTAAATTAAATTTTACAAGTTGCTAAAATAAAAATAAACATATACACACAATAGTAAGGAACTGATGCCTGGTTAATGTGTTTCCCGGATATCCAACGATCTAGAAAACCTGGAAACCAATTAAGAATCACCAGATTTGGTTAATTGGGGAAGGAATCTGTGAAAAATTAATATACCTTAGAAAGGCAATTAATTTCAAAGGTTCAATTACGTATAGAATTTGTATAATTTTACGCTTCAAGCATAAACTATTAAAAACAATTTTGTATTAAGTTACTTTACATAATTTTACATATTGTTATTTATTTCCCATTTCTTTTTCTGGTCATGTGAAATTCTCCGGTTTTAAGAGTTTTTCTAATACGCATTTAAAATAAATTTTGCGTATTATTTCCGGTCGCTACGCCTATAATTTTCTTCTTATACATCCCCTTACTCTGTTGCATCGTTCGCCTTATACAACTACAACACGCTCCTCCCGTTTTCGTCTAAATGTTATTAAATTTTTTATTTTTGGAAGGAATATTTTATTACTACATTTTATTACTTGTAATACAAAAATGAGAGCTCCAAGGAGAGTTTACTACAAGGAATTTTATACTTTCTCATATTTTCCGGGTAAAATATAAGTATTGATTTCATGAAAACCTTAAATTTCATGTTTTAAACGGAAACAGCGCTTCATTCGTTTATTGAATATACAGTGTGTCTGTTAACTTTTGAATGACTCTATATTTTGGCACAAAATTTTGTGCGCTTAAATGGGGGGTTGAATTCTGCTTTTTATCATGTATTTTAATTTTGTATCGTGCAAAATGGCGACTAAGCTGCATTTAATCAAATTAATTAAACAGCAATGGGGACGACACCTCATTTAAAAAATAACTTAATTTTGCGTCTAATCTTTGTTTCTGAAAAAAATAGTCATCCAGAACAAAATGACAAGTAATTGAAAATAAAGCAGTTTATTTAAAAAGTAAGAATTAAAACAAAAAAAGTGTTCGAAATATTCACCATTAACTTCTTGGCACATGAAAAGTCTGTTAAGAAATGCCACCCATACTTTTCTTACAGTTCTTCAATTGATCCGGGGGGATTCTGTACACAGTGTACACTAGAGAATTCAGATATTCCCCAAAAAAAATAATCTAAGAAAGTTAAATCAGGAGAGCGTGCCGGCCATTGCACGCGACCCCTCCTACCAATCCATCTTCGCGGTAAATGTTCGTTGAGGAAGTCAGTAATAGTCCTATAAAAGTGAGGCGGTGCTCTTTAGTGTTACAACATAACGTCTTCAAAAGTGTTTCCAGATACCTAAATTAATACTAAATTCCTAATGACAACAAACATCAAGCAAACCAAATAGCCTAGCAGCCTAAAAACCAAAATTATTTTAAAATGAGATATACCGATAGTTTAAGAGCCGTCAATTTTTTCTGAATAAGTATTTCTTTTTGAAACTCTAGGACCAAACGCAAAATTATATAACTTCTTAAGTGAAGTGTCATTCACCCCCCTTTGTTATTTAATTATTTTCTTCAAAACGGCACTTAGCCGCTATTTTGCAAAAACAAAAATTGTTATACAGGGTTTTTCAACGAAAAGTAGCCACCGTCAGCATCTTTCAAAATTATTTTTTGCTTGAAAATCGCCAAGACATGTCAATAAAGACAGCAAGGGGGACATCTTTTTACGTAAAATCCGGACGTCTGTCATCAACCCCTTAGCCGCCACAGCCACCCCCTCTAAAATTTCAAATGGCACCATACCATGTGTGGCACATCGTTGTAAAGGTAATTTAATAAGGAATTCATTCTACTGCTTAATTTTTTTATTCACCTGAAATTGAGACATAAAAAAAATAAAAACTATATTTTGTTTATTTCGGTTAAGCTGCTGAATATAGCAATTACCGTTAAAGTAATAGTTCAAAATGACTTCCGTTAACTTCCATACAATAATACAGACGACTCTGAAAGAGAGAACGAACATTTGCGAGAACTTGCGGTGTCAATTGTCGACATTCTTCTATTATTCTCTGCCTAAGATCTTCAATGTTGGCCGGCTGTGTTGCGTATACTTTGGATTTCAAGTGCCCCCATAAGAAATAATCCAACGGAGACAGGTCGGGTGATCTAGCCGGCCATTCGATGGGACCACGTCTTCCAATCCATCGTCCAGGAAACCGATTGTTCAAAAATTCTCGAACGGGTATCACATAGTGAGGAGGTGCACCATCTTGCTGGAAAACTAGTTCATTTTCAAACAAATGTTCGTCATTTTCCAGTAGTTCTGTTATACGCGGATCAACAGTGGTGTCAAGAAGCTCAAAGTAAATATTGCCACTCAAATTACCGTCAATAAAAAACGGGCCAACGATGTGGTCTCCTAGAATGCCTGCCCAAACGTTAAGTTTCTGTGGATATTGAGTATGGGTTTCCCTATACCAATACGGATTCGTGTCTGACCAATACCTACAGTTATGCCTGTTGACTTCTCCGTTCAAAAAAAAACGTACACTCATCGCTGAAACAGATATTGTACAACAAGTTCACGTTGTTCAATAGATTATTAGACATAATTTCGCAAAACTCTATCTAGTCTTCGATCATTGTCGTCTTCGTTTAGTTCTTGAACAAGTTTGTGCTTTTTTAAAATTCTCCATACACTGATTGTTGAAACCCCCGATACCTGGAAAAGTTGATTTAAAGACTGATTGTTATCCATTGCAACGTGTCCCAAAACAGCAACTTCAACAGGTTCATTAATAATTGGTCTTTCTGGTTGATGTTTTTTGTTTGTCACTGAGCCAGTTCCCATGAACTTTTGCATCAACTTTATAACATACTGATGGCGAATGAATTTATCGGGATGAATTTCATTGAAAGCACGCGCTGCAGCTCGTGCACAGTCGTTATTTTTGAAATAAAAACGCACAATCTCGATTCTTTCGGCAGTGGTGTAAACCATGTTGACACTTTTATAATATTCAAAATGAACTGAATGTTGACTGACAGATGAAGAAAACAAAAGATGAAACCAAAGCATCTGTAGGTACTTAACCGAAAATAAACAAAATATAGTTTTTATTTCTTTTATGTCTCAATTTCAGGTGAATAAAAAAATTAAGCAGTAGAATGAATTCCTTATTAAATTACCTTTCCAACGATGTGCCACACATGGTATGGTGCCATTTGAAATTTTAGAGGGGGTGGCTGTGGCGGCTAAGGGGTTGATGACAGAGACGTTCGGATTTTACGTAAAAATATGTCCCCCTTGCTGTCTTTGTTGACATGTCTTGGCGATTTTCAAGCAAAAAATAATTTTGAAACATACTGAGGGTGGCTACTTTTCGTTGAAACACCCTGTACATATAATCAGAAAAGTATTATTTTACACCCATTGAAGCAGACCAAATTTTGTGCCAAAATATCAAGTAGCTGTTAGCAGGGGGAGGGGAGGTTACCTTATAAACAGACGGTATATAAAGACGCATTAAAATATCATTGAAAAGTTAGCTTTTAAAAAAAATCTGCAAAAACGTTTAATGTTTTATTTTTTGAACGGTCAGGTTAAAATGGCGGCCGATAAGTTTTTTTTTTAATTGTTTACATTGAAACCTATTTACTACCAAATTGGCAGGTCGGTATTAAATTTGGTATCGTAATTGCCAAACTCTACATTGGAGTGTAAAAGTTCCAACTTTACTTTACTTTAATTGCGTAAAAAAAGTTAAAATATGTACGGACTGGTATTCAAAATGCAACATCCAAGTTTTTCAAAAACACCCTGTATATTTTTGTCATTTATCTAAAAATTTAATTTGCAAAGAAATGTGTGCCTTATATAACTGACGCGTAAATATGTGGTTTCTACTATTAATACTAAAAGTTGAGACAGGTGGAGGGGACCCGGATGTAGCATATAAATTCGAAGTCGCTTTGATTATACTATCTTCACGTAACACAATTCTACCAGTAAGTGTTTTTTAAAGATATTTAAGGCAAATGTAATAAAAATAGACAGCAAGCAGCTGATTGTGTAGCAATTCTACAAACAAATGTTGTTAACAGATTTTTCTTAATGTAATAGTTGATAGTACTGTAAGGATCCGCTTAGTTGCAGTATTAGTAACCAACAGACAGACGGAGAGATAAACAGACGTAATTTCACAGTAAAAATTATTATTTAATTCTCATAGGAAGTATTGAAATTCGTTGACTTCAAGCTTAGTTGAATTCATAAATTTCTGTCCTCGTCGAAGTGTAAACAATTCATCACCAATACACGACATATAAGTATTAAGCCAATTTCACTGATTCTATTAGAATGTTGTAAACCTAATGTTTGCCACGTGCTTCTTCAGGAAGCAGATGTAATTATTATTTTGTATTCATTGTTACCACCGTGTATGGTCTAGCTCTTGCTGCAGAGCTAGTGTTAA
The DNA here is from genome assembly GCA_958336395.1 of Ctenicera cuprea. Classification (NCBI taxonomy): domain Eukaryota; kingdom Metazoa; phylum Arthropoda; class Insecta; order Coleoptera; family Elateridae; genus Ctenicera; species Ctenicera cuprea. The sequence goes on from OY284490.1 coordinate 3,095,941, forward strand.
TTTCTTTACCGTAATTTTGCTCTTGCTGCCTATTTATTCTGCCAGCATGAGTAATTATGTATTTGTCCAATTATTGCTTTTACTTGTCATATATTTTCAATCATACTCATGTTTGTATTAACATAACTCGTGATAAACAAATTACTAAGTCGCAACGTTATGGTGAGACAGTTACGAATATAATATAGATACTCGTCCCTGTTAAACAATTACAAGAAAAGTACTCTATAAATGTAATACTCTTATTGACGTTGTACGTGTTATTTTTATGCTGAATTTGTAGCCTTAAAAATAAGTAACAGACAACGATAAAAACAACAATAACGATGTGATTGTCAATGCAAAATACGTTTCCTATTTAGTGCTAATAATTAGCACGTAATTGAAAATGACATTTACAATTATTTTAAATCCCATGTGATTTTGTGAGATTTATCAATTAAATAATTAAATCCAACATTGATAATGCAATTTACTGAATATGTGCATTTAATTAATGGTGATTAATATTAATAGAAATGTCAGAAGTATTAACCTAAAATTTTGATTAACATAATCAATATTTAACCCAGCAACAAAATGCTGTATGAGAAGAGGTCAACTTCTGATTTATAATTTGCGTGTGAGATAAATCAAGCTCTTTAACTTTTTCTAACAATGATTATAATATTCACAAATTCCGAAGAAGTTTAGGGAAAAAGCAAACCGTAAATCACTTCTCTGACAGTAAAAATGCTTTGGCAAATTCCATAAAAAAATAAAAATATTTTTAGTAGCCCTAAGAGAGCGCTTCATCAATGTTCAACTTTAATTTTTAGCACTGCTGGACCTTTGCATGTTCCCTTATCGGTATGTGAAATTTCTTCTCTAATATAAAGTTACGCCAGCCTATTTCGATTTTGACAGGTTAAAAGGGTGCAAGTAATAAATATACAGAGTGTATCAAAAATAGGTACTTTTTTAATATCTGTATGCCCTCCCGTAGTAAATGTTTACGCATCGCCACTGGTTCCTACAAAAATTTACATTTTACCAGGGTATGTGCCATAAAAACAAAAAAAAATAAATTTAGTTTAATTTTATTTAAGCAGCAGTACGAATATAAAATGTACTACATGTCTACATAATTTCACAGCAAAACGTGCAAGCGGAAATACTTTTATGTATGAGAGTGATGTAACAGCGATTGAAGTATACATTCCCAAACACCCACCTCTCGTTGTCAAACATCGTATTTTGCTTATTCTTTGAAGTTATTTTGTAAGGGCCCTACAATTCCTTTCAAAAGATTGTATTTCCTATTCCAACTTGGATACAAAGTCAACGATAAGTATTCACGAATGAAACGTTCTTTAAGTCGAAGCAACAAATAGACACGACAAATTTCAAAGATATTTTAAATTGTATTTTCTACACCCAAAAAAATAGGTTTAAATAATCAGAATAGTAAGGCATATTAGGTAATACTTACTTTTTGGGCATTGCAATTAAATTAATACGGGTAGTAATAAGGTATTTAACAATAACCGTTTAACTAAACAAGATAATATGATGCTTAATCCATTTTAAGTGAACAAGAACAAGACGTAAAAATAATTACCTCGCCGCGCCAGTGTCACCACGGAAATTAGTTACACCGCTACTCGATACAGATTGTCATAGACAACTAATAAGTGCGACAAGGAAAGACAATAATTGGCTGCTCAAATCGGGATTTATGTTCATTTAAAATTAGATTCCAAATTCACCTATTCATTTTATATTTAAAAGTATCCACGGCTACATGAATCCCTACTTTGCCAGCCCCTTCGTCGCACTTATTAGTTGCTCACCTTTACCGTAAACTATTGACAATTTGCAAAATCATTTATTAGTATGACAAATACCTGACTGGTTGCTCTGCCGGTGTAGCAGAAAGACAATTTTTTTTTATAATAAATACTACATTAGTCTGTTTTTGTACAAAAACATTTTCGTGTCCTAACTATGGTTAGGAATCTCATTCAAGGACACGATTATTAACTTTACCGGATATTGAAATATCCGGTATATGATTTAATTTCTTGCATATATATCGTGTGTAAAGAGAAAGCAGCAATTTTTGCCGTTTATACCTGTTATAAATGACAATGAAGGTCTTGATTATTATTATTATTATTTGAGCGATAAATACAAAAAATACCAATGTATTTTAGTATTTTTGCATTGTTAACATATTCTAGTCAACCATTTACAAAGCTCATACATTAAAGAAATACCTCGTAGCGGCACTAGCTGGCCTATTTCGAGATTTCGTCTATACTGTATTCATCCTAGCTCAAAACAAACTTATAAGCGTGATCGCTGCTGCAGCGCGTTGCCATTGGTAATCGAGGCATAAAATCTGGAGTAAAAAAACTCGATGAACATTCACAAGACATCGGTACTACGGAGTTTGATAGATATACAAATGTAACTATTTTTTTTAATTAAACACTTGCCTAAAATTATATTATTTTGTGATTACGTTTAATAAATCACGTATATATTAATAAATTCGTCATCAGTTACGGCCGGTAATCGGTCATAAGTCCGATAGTCGGTCATCATCTGTTATGACCGTTAATCTGCCATAGGTTATAAACAGAATTATGGCTGCTAATTAGTCATGAAGTATGACTCTTAATCGGTATCAGGTATGACCAATTATCAGCCATCATTTGTGGCGATAATTGGTCATGAGTTGGAAACGATAATCGGTCATGAGCTATAGCCGTTAGTGGTTCATCAGTTACGGCCGGTAATCTGCAATGTGTTATGAACGAAATCGGTAATCGGTCATCAGTTGTGGCTGATAGTTAGTCACAAAATATAAACGTTAATTTGTCATCAGTTATGGCTAGTAGTCAGGCTTGAGTTGCGAACGGTAATCGGTCATAAGTTATAGCCGATAGTCGGCCACGTTCGTTATGACCGTGAATCTGCCATGGGTTGTGAAAATAATCGGTCATCAGTTATGGTCAATAATTAGCCGTGAAATATGATCGGTAATCGATACCAGATATTAGCAAGAATCAGTCATCAGTTACGACCGATATTTCGTCAAGAGTCGCAAACGATAATCGATCATGAGTTATAGCCGATAGTCGGTCATCAGTTATAGCCGGTAATCTGCCATATGTTACAAACTTAGTAACTTAGTGTATCAGTTATAGCCAGTAATTGGTCATGAAATAGGACCGGTAATCGGTATGAGATATGACCGGTAATCGGTCATTAGTTAGGGCTGGTAATTAGTCATGATACATAACCAATAATTCGTCATCAGTTATGGTCTGTAATCAGACTTCACGGTCATGAGTTATAGCCGATAGTCGGCTACGTTCGTTATGACCGTTAATCTGCCATGGGTTGTGAAAGTAATCGGTCATCAGTTATGAACAAACTTAGTAATCGTATATCAGTTATAGCCAGTAATTGGTCATGAAATAGGACCGGTAATCGGTATGAGATATGACCGGTAATCGGTCATTAGGTAGGACTGGTCAGTCATAATACATAACCAGTAATTCGTCATCAGTTATGGCCGGTAATCAGACTTGACGGTCATAAGTTATAGCCGATAGTTGGTCATCATTAGTTATGACCCATCTGCAATGGGTTACGAACAGAATAGGTAATCGGTTTATCATTAATCATTTATGGCCGGTAATTGGTAGAGAAATATGCCCCATAATCGATATGAGATAGATGAAAATCTATCATCAGTTGTAGACGGTAATCTACTATGTCTTATAAACGGAATTGGTAATCGGTCATCAGTTGTGGTCAGTAATTGATCATGAAATATGACCCGTCATGAAACAAGAAACATGACAGGTAATCAGTCATCAGCTAAAACCGGTAATCGATCAGGTATTATGAACGGTATCGGTAATAGATCATCAATTGTGGCTGGTAATCGTACATGAAACATGACCGGTAATCCGTTATCAGTTATGCAGCTAATCAGCTAAAAGATATGACCGGTAATCGCTCACGTGTTGTAGCCGATATCGCTTATCAGTTATGGCCGGTAGTCTGCCATCGGTAATTAGTCATCAGTTATGGTGGGTAATTGATCATAAAATATAACCGATAATCGGTCATGAGACATTAACGATAATCAATTATTTGTTATAGCTGGTAATTGGTCACATGTTATGAACAGTATTGGTAATCGGTTATCAGACATGGCTGGTAATCGATCATGGCAGTTATGACCGGTTATCGGTCATGAGTTACTAATGGTAATCGGTCATGTGTTATAGCCGATAATCGATCATTAGTTATGAGCGGCAATCTGCCATGTTTTATTATCAGAATCGGTAATTATTGAAATTATAGTCGGTAACTGGTCATATAATACAACCGGTAAAATCGGTCATATTGCATGACCGGTAATCGGTCAAATATTATGAACTGCATCGGTAATAGTTCACCAATTCTTATAGAAACTATTTTAACAGGTTGGTTTTTAAAAAGACGCGAGAATAGACTATTTTTATACCTTTTTTACTACTAACTTCTTTTGTCACTTCGGTTAAAATAAATCATTTAAAAAAAATTGTACTCAATGTTTCTTCTAGTTAGTTATAGTGCCTGTTCGTGTGCAATATTTTCTGTTTTTATAGCAGATCTTTCTATCTTTTTGTTCAAGATTTATGCTTCATTTGGCCCGCATGTTTTTATGTATTTTACATTGCTTTCCTATTGCAATCGTTTCTGTGTAGTTAGTTCGTTTGTATCGTTAAAACAATAATTATCTTTTGTCTTAGTTTCGTGTGAATAAACTAAAAATTTTCGGCAACCAACTACACTTGTATTCTTATGGCCTTGTCGATAGTAAACAAATGTGTAACAAGTGAGTAGCTAGCGCAGTAGATTGTGTTGATTTTATGTAGTAGTTCTTGAGTCTTTATATCAAATATTTATTAAAACGCAAAATAAATATTTTTCTAAAGCATGAGAAAGTTAAAGTGCTTCATGTATTATTTTTTTATTTAGATGCATAATAAACATGAATATTGGAGTACAGGAAAGCTCGTATAGTAGTATATGGCATAAACGAAGGTTTAAGCTTTCTGTTTTTGTCTCCCTTTTGCGTTGCCTTTTATTCATTAAAATTTCAGCTGGTTGGTTCGCGGAGCGATATAATGCGTGCAAAAACTTTTGAACTCGTGCAATTTACATAGGACACGAACGCTGCAATGTTTCCGCTGCACACAAGTCAGCTACAAAATGGAACCCTACCGCAATCCGTCATTGATATTCCAAGTTGGCAACCAACTGTTTTCCGTTCTGCCCCCGCTGTTAAATCCACAGATCTGCAAGCAGATCTGATAATAAAACAATGAAGCTCCGTCGATGTTTTATTTTGTATCGTGAACCGAATATTTCTATTTTTAATAAGTTCAATAGAGTACCGGAAAATTCAACTAAACGTGAAATTGCGTTCTTTTGGGCGAACACTGCATACAAACAGAAAAGCGAGGGTCAGCGCTTCAAAAATATTTTTGTTCTTGAGTCTATGTTTAGATATTCGATTCTCGCAGACGGGAGGGTCAGAGTGTCATCATCACAAAACTCGAGGTGTCATCGCTATCAAAAAGAGGGCGATCCTGACTTGTTCAATCTGACAACTCCTGCTGCATATCAAATTCTACTCAAACTACAATTTATTACCCTTATTTTTTGGTTGGTAATAAATTTTAAATTAAAATGCTTTTATAAATTAAATAAAACAAAATGTATTAAAGCTAAAATTTATTAATAGAATTTGGTTTGTATATTTATTTTACCTAAAATTGACCAAAAAATAAAAACAAACAGATATAACACAAGTTGTAAAAAACGGGGAGGGGGGGATTACAAAAAATGTATGCATGACGATGAGTGTTTTAGTTTTGCTTAATAAAAACAGATGTTGCTATGCAGGAGGTTTTAGTATTTTTCTTGGGTTATTTTTCAATTTACAAGTGATTCTGATTGAATTATTGCACGAATAATCGATAACATTTTTCAATTTTTTAAATTAACAAATATAGTAAATAAACTGTTTTGCGAGGGGCAAACCGCAAGGGACATTTAATGTACACGTTAGAGAAAATGTCAAGGACTGTCTGATATTTTTTACAGAAAATTACAGTTTTTAATTAAAGATGCAAAATTGCCGAATTATTTTACATCTCTCTGCGATGCTTGTGAAATATATTCCGTAGACCGAAGCAGACCTCGCCTAACCGCGCATGACTGAATTACACAAAACAAGCTACTATTAAAGTGAGATGAATGTAACGAAAGATTCTCAAAAAGTTCCGACTATTACTTTTACATAGAAACTTTCTATCGTGTTTACAATATTTTAGTGTTATGTAATATACTCTTATAACTTGACTACTATCCAATTACTACACTCCCAGAACAGATCTTACAGCCACCGACGGCGCAGCCCGTAAAACGTGCACACAAAAACAATTAAGAAAATGTAATACACAACAATTTTAAATACGAAAGTCTAGGCGAAGGTCTTGATTTATTTTAGTTTTCTTTAAAATGTCATTTTGAATGTGTTTCTTTTATTATTGTTTTTTACTATTACTGTTAAATAATTCACATTGCTGATTATTTATTGATTCGTATTAAAATCAGGCTTGGAATAGAGAAAATATATAGGATACCCACATTCTACTAGTTTGCAAATAAACCGTGATTTTTATTTTTTTAAATTGATTTATTTGATTTAAATAAGATTTTTTTTGTTTTAATTAATTTTTTTTATTTAAAAAACAGTTTTTCAGTTTTCTAAATGTTTTTAATTTGTGGCGCAAAATCTTGACTTGTGCATTTAATATCAATTTGGCGAACCGACGATCAAGTGGCGCGAAACGTTAAATTTGACTGTTTGTTACACTTTGTGTAATTTGAGGAATTGACGACAATCTGGATTCACTAGGCAATAATATTCGTTATTTAACAATTTGGTGAGCGGCAACCTAAACCCTGTTATAACTGGCTAGGTATAATGTAGTGTATTGGCCTAGCCTTGAAGGTGCATGTGAGAGTCAAGTGTTTGCTTTTTGAAAATGTATGGCAATGTGTGTTAGTCTGTTGTACGGTGTACATCGTTATTGTTTAGTGCCGTTTATTGTTTAATAAAGTTTTGTACACCGGAGTTCTGTGTTTCTCTGAGATTGCCTCAAACATAACAATTTCCTACCCCACTTTTCTCGGATCAACGCATAACTGCTGTACAACAAAAATGATTTTTTGTTCGGAACTTAAGATGAGATCATAGAAAACGCTGATAGATCTGCTTTTAAACAAAAAAAATCACATAGATATGCGAAGTACTTCTCGAGATATTACTTATATGTGTTTAAAAACGCTTAATGTTAAAAATTGTCGATTTAGACATTTTTTCATTAATACAAAACTTTGATACCGGTCAAAAAGGTCATAAATGGCCATTTTGTATAGGAAATAAAGTACTCAACAAGAATATGTCGCTATGATCTAGTTTTACGCAGCAAAACAAAATTCATGAAGAAAGTTAATAGTGAAAAGCGTTTAAAAATTATTTAATTTTGTTCTCTAGCGAGGAATGTAAAAATATTTAAGTTCTTACAAATTATAGAACAACTAAAAATAGTATTTAATATACGGGGTGTAAAATTGTTTAAGGCGGGTTGCAAATCTATAGCACATGGAACATTGTCACGAAGGAAGCCGATCGAACCCGAGATTGCTGAAGCCCCGCCTTTTATATCCTCCATCTCGTTTGCTTAACGGTAGACTACCGAATAGTTATGCTTTCTCTTTCGGTTACATACCTTATGTTACATAAAACACTGCCACACTCTGTATATTGTGTTGATAACTTAATAAACTTCAATTTAATACGTGGTTGGATCACGTATAAAACACACGATTACCTAAATCGCTGAAACGTCCAATTTGATTTTTTAAAGTAAACGCAGATGAACTCAATGTGACGTATCAATAAATTTGTGGTTACTGAGGTACAAACTACACGTCCTTTCAACTGAAAATTTTATGAAGCACGATTTCTGCGATGTGGGTTTTCAAATGCGTTTATCTGAGAGACAAGAATGGTTACGGATTTGCTACTGGCACAGATTCTATAGCTACGTCTTTACATTGTCATGTTTAATTTAGCATATCTAAATGCTTCTAACCTTTATATATTTCAATTTTATAAACCGCCCGCATCATTAATTGTGCTTTATAAAAGAAATAACTTCTGCTAATGCGACATATAAATAACTTGCGTGGGTGTAGTAAATTTATCTAAACATATGCTCTATATTTTTTTCAGAACAAAGTTTATGACAAAAATCCAATTTAAATTAATTGTAAAACGTTTTCCTTCTTTTGTATAGAAAAAACTTGTGATCGTAAAAAATCCATATCGTATTTTGACAGTAAAACACGGGTATTGTGAAAAATCGTTAGTGTCGTGGCTTAAACTTCGTGATCGAAATTTCTCGTGAGTTCGAAAGTCTAGGAAACAAATTACTGAAACAATTCCGAAAAAAAAACTCGAGTAAAAAAAGCTCCAAAAAATATCTCTGAAAAAATTTCGGAACGCAAAAATTTCTCGAAGTAGGAGCTGAGAAGAAAACAACTGACTTTATTTAAACCTAGCTTTAATGGGAGAGTTGCTCCCGGAAAAAACTTGATGAAAAACCGAAAAAGCCAAAAAAAGGGCGGAAAATAGACCGAAAAAAGTTTAGGAAAGAAAAAACATCGCAAAATCACCAGATACAACGTACCCCGACGAAATTCCTATAACATAGCCATTAAAACAAATTCTTATAAAAAGTGGAGAAAAAAGTTAGTTAAACAATTAAACATTTCCTCATTGAGTGTGTTAATGGAGATTATCAAACTGTTTAGAACTTTTTTTTATTTTTTTTTTATTATAGATTAGCTGGCTCTGCAAACAAGATGCAATACACGGCTTTGGTACAAGAAAGATACTTATGGCTAGGGTACATCCATTTTATGAGAGGATTAAGTGAGTGCATTCACACCTCTGGCTTACAACATTTGAGTTCTAATATTCCTTAAGGCTAATTAATCTAGTAAATCTTGCGGTAACTTACGTTTAAGCCTAGTGTGTATGTTCTTTTGACCGAGGTTAAATTTAGTTGCACTTGTGCACATCACTATTTTTTTAAAGAAGTTACTAGTTAGTTTGTGGATGTAATCTGTGATTAGTGGAACACTTAATTCTTGGTGTATTTGACTGTTGCGTACGTACCAAGGGCAGTTAATTGCAAGACGTAGCACTTTGTTCTGCATGGTTTGAAGTCTCTTCAATGTTGTTTTGGGTGCGCTGCTCCAAACTGGACAAGCATAAGTTAGTATAGGCCGGAGAATCGCCTTATAAATTAATAGCGAACATTCAGTTCTAAGGCAGGATTTGCGGTTGATCAAGGGGTACAATAGGATGAGTCTTGTGTGGCACTCATTAAGCTTTTTGTTTAGGTGATATCCCCAGTTCAATTTAGTATCAAGGTGGACTCCTAGGTACTTGACTGCAGCGTCTTTCGGATTCCATGGTATATCATCGTTGTTTAATCTAATTGTTGGGAGATGAGTGTAACGCTTGAGTGCGAACATCTTTGCTTGAGATTTGGTTGGATTGATTTTTATTTTCCATTTTCGAAACCAGGCACAAGTTACGTTAACTGCGTTCTGCAGTTTTTCTATTGTTGTTTCGACTGTGGTGTCCTGTGTTAGTATAGCCGTATCATCTGCGAACATGGCTAGTGTTGAGTTGTTTACTGTGGGCAAGTCATGTACGTAAAGGTTAAATAGAGTTGGTCCCAATAGGCTCCCTTGGGGGACCCCTGCCTTTGTTGTTTTTATGTTGGATAGTGTTGCGTTGATCCTGACTCTGAACGTTCTGTTTTTCAGAAAGGAGTCTATAATTTTTATTATGTAATCCGGGATGTTTAGGATGATCATTTTATACAGAAGTCCTTCTAACCAGACTTTGTCAAAGGCCCTTTCTAAGTCTAGGAAAATTGCTGTGGTGTATTTCTTTTCTTCGAACCCCTTCTCAATTGTTTCTGTTAACCTAATAAGTTGGTGAGCTGTTGAGTGTGACTGTCTGAACCCAAACTGATGAGGAGGAATAACTTCGTTTTCAAGTATAAAATCTTGCAGCCGAGTGAGAATCACCTTTTCTAGTAGTTTGGCTAGGGTAGGTAACAAGCTAATGGGTCGGTAGCTGTCTGGGTTGTGCTTGTCCTTTCCAGTTTTGTAGATTGGTAACACATTCGCAGTTCTCCAGGGTAAAGGAAAGTATCCTAGTCTCATACACCCATTACAAATTGAGGTTAGATACGCTACTGCTTTTTTGGATAAATTTTTTAATATTTCGTTGGTAATCAGATCCGGTCCTGGGGATTTGTGTTTAGGGAGTCGTCGTATGTATAGTCTGATTTCTTGTGCAGACACTGGGGTTATTTCAGTAGTCTCCCGTATGTGGAAATCAGCTAAAGTGTTTGCTATTTGGGCCTCAAGGAGGGGGTCATGCTCGTCTTCATTTGGTTTAAAAACCTTCTCTAGGTGCATGGCCAAAATTTCGGATTTTTCTTCTTCGGATGAGTATGTCGTGTTGTTCGCTACTAATGGATAAATGACGTTTGGCTGTCTTAATAGTCTTTTGGTTGCCTTCCATATTGTTGAATCTCCAGGATGTATATCTTCTAGGTAACTGTTGTATCTTGCTATTCGTAGATTATCCAGCTCTTGTTTTACTAGACGGTTTACCTTATTATATAATGTTTTGTTGTAGGGTAGCCGTGTCCTTTGCCATTCTCTTCTGTACCTGTTTTTTGAATTTATTAGCTTTATTATATAATCGGGAGTAAAATTATGTGAAGCAATACTTCTTTGTTTCCTCGGTGTGGTGGATTCTTTTGTGCTTTCTTGTATTATAGTCGTAAATTGTGTTATTGCTTCATCAATTTTCATGGGGGATTGGAGTGGTCCTTTCCAACTTAGTTTTTGGTCTAGCGTTTTTTGGAACATTTTCCAGTCAGTTATGCCATCAACAAGTTTAGGTGTTGGTGGCTTTGTTTGAGGTATGTCATAGAAGGACATGACTACGGGAAGATGATCGGAGTCTAGTTCATTGGCTACCGTTTGATGGATTGGTTTTTGCAGGTTCTTGTGTAGCACAACGTCTAATACGTCAGGCTGATGATCAGTCCTATACGGGTAATAGGTGAATTCATTTGGAGCTGATATAAGTATACAATGGTTCGCCATAATGTTGTGTAGCCTTAAACCCTCAGGATTACTAGTTCGGCATCCCCAAGTGGTGTTTTTTGAGTTTAGATCACCCAAAAGCATCGTGGGCTCGGCACTTCCGAATAATTTTTCTATATCGTGGTCTAATAGTCTTTTGTTGGGTTGTTTGTACGCAGAGATTAGTTTCAGAGAACTATTGTTTCCCATATATAATTGTATTGAAATAGCTTCTAAGTTTTCTATATCAGTGAGGTGAAGTAGATGATGTTTTAGTTTTTTTTTTATTATGATTGCCACTCCCCCTGAGGCTTTATCAGCTGCTCTGTCCTTTCGGTGTACTTGGTATCCTGGGATACGGAAGGCTTCAGTATTAATAAAGTGCGTTTCTGTTACGCAAGCTATGTCTATGTTATAGCGAGTTAAGAAGTCGATGAAAATAGAGCGTTGTGTTTTAAGACCATTGGCATTCCAATTGGTCAAGGTTAATTTAGTGATTGTTTGCTGATTATTTAGATCCATTAATTAGCAAGGTAGGGAGAATAGATGCTAATAATGGCGCTAGTTTTTCTAGGTGAGGAATGAGTAATTCAACGAGTTTTGTTAGTATAGTTGTGACGAGGTCAGTTGTGTTTTGGGAAGCGTCTGCAGTGTTGGCATTAGTTTGAGGTGAGCGTCCTTGGCGTTGACCAAGAGGAGGTGGCTGGTTTACATAGCATTCCTGCTTGGGTGTGGTTGCTTGTGCATAGGACCTATTCTGTGTTCTGTAGCTGTAATTTGTTGACTGCTTTATCTTAAGGAAGTAGCTGCATCCTCTATAGTTTGCAGGGTGTTTTTCCAAGCAATTTACGCATTGTGGGTCTTCATTTGGTTTTTTGGGACAGTTGTCATATGGATGGTTGCCTGTGCATTTCACACATCGTGGTTGGGATTGGCAGTAGTTACGCGTGTGTCCATATAACTGGCATTTTTTACACTGCGGAATTTCTGCAGATTTTCTTCTCGGCTCAACCTCAATTATGCTATGACTAAGTCTTGTTAAACTAAAGATTTCTCTACCTTCTTGAGAATTTTCAAGGTCTACTGCGCATAATGGGATTGGATATCTATTCTTGTTATACAGCCGGGTAATCTTTTTAATGGGGTATTTTAAAGTTTCTAGCTCAGTTTCTATTTCTTTTTCAGTCAATGATACGGGAATATTTCGGATAATTACCGATAGATTATTAATTTCCGGGTCTTTAAAAGTGTGATAATTTAGGTTCATTTCGCTGTAGTGTTTTGTCATGCATCGATAATCTTCTATGCTTGTTAAATTTAGCCTTAATTGGTTGTTTTTGTGAACTGTTGAGAATTCAGTTTTGGTTTTGTCTTTTAATTCAGCAAGTATTTCCTGATATTTAAGTTTATCAGCATTGTGTAAATAAATAGGTGGAATTTTTATTTTCTTTTCAGCAGGTGCAGATGTGGATTGTGACTCTTCTGAAGTATCCATTGCGCTGATTGCCGCAGCGTGTTTTCCTTGAGAAATAATTTTACCAGCATTTTCAATTTGCTTTTCATTTATATAGAATTTATTTTTTGCGATTAAATTTTGTGGTTCGAATAGGTATTTTTTATTTGGCACATAGTCTGTTGGCGAAAGTTCGTCACTGTTTCTTTTATTATTGTTAGTGTTCATAATGGTCTAGAACCCCTCCGCAGGGGTTCTATAGTAATTTAAAAAATTACAGCTGTAATATTTTATATAGAAGGTGCACTATCACTAATATTAGCCGCAGGCGGCTTTGGTGTATAACACGCGATAACTGTTGACACTTGCACTTCCCAGCGAATGGAGTCGAGATAACCCGTCTTTACGCTATGAAAGTCAAATCGCAACTCCTCTGTTTAGAACTAATAATAAATTTTAATATATAAATTATGTAAACTTTGTTAACAAAAGTTGTTTGGTATGAATCAGTATTTCTTTTTCTCTTAATTTTTATCGTAGTTTTCTTAAAAACATTGTTAATTCAAAACTTGTCAGAATGCCCCTCGCAGCTATTCACGAATTTTTTACGCAGTTTCGGTTTCCAAAAGTTTCCCTTTCGTGTAAAATAAGCTTTCAACATACCATACAATTTCATTCTTTCAAAAAGAAAGGTCTATTGTTTCCAATCCCTTTTATTTTAAGTTCTTTTCGCCGCAACTGATTCATTTAAAAAGTGATTACTTTAAAACACCCCACTCACTTTCATTTAAAGAAAAATAAGAAAAAAGTTGGAATAAATGTTAGCTACTTTCCCAAACTTGATGAGAGCACGTTCAGATTTTTTAATATAATTTTCAAGGCGCAGCGCAGCGTTACTGTAAATTACATGACACATTATGTAATAATGTAATACATCTCTGCAAGTTCGCCTCATTAGCGTTAAAAGCATATCCAATTAAACGGTGCATTCTAGTTACTTGCAAGCAGTACTTAAGTAACTGGTCGGATAATGATGCGGTGTATCCATGCTTGCCGCGACGCATAAAGGCTTTCACATTTCCCATTTGCTTCAAGTAAAATCATAAATTGCCAGAAAACACGATAAGTCATGACAGCCTTCCCCGCTCTCGTAAGCAGTGTTTAATCGGAATCTTGGTAGATGTAAGACTTCCGGAGAGATGCGGCAATATTTCACTCAGAGGAGATTAAGGTGAAATTACAAAAGATCTGTATTTACATCACGTTTCGGAGGATTTCGCCCAAGAACCGTTTCTGTAATTAAAGGAATGCATCCTGCAACAAACGAATATGTTGTCCTGGTGCTTTATTTGATGGAAGTGATATGAATATTAAAATTGCTCGTGTTTGTACCAAATATTATTTTATTTAATATCATATTAGTAAAAATTTAACTTTGCTCATTTTATGTAATCCTTACATAAAATATTCATGCATAATTACCACGTTTGTATGCTGGTACCTAAAAACGACTTATTAATTAATTTTGTAACCGCAAAAGGATTACAAAAATTTAATGAAAATCTAGACACATTTTTGTGACAGAATAATCAGCTTGTAGAATTTTAATAAAACGAAACTTTCAAAGACTTCATTTAAAATTAAATAATTTAAACGCTGCTTTTGCGACTTTTAAATTTCAGCAACCTTGAAGAGATATTACCCAGTTACTAGTTAGTGTGCAATCAATAATTTGTTATTTACGGCTGTACAAAATCTAATATATCTTGTCTTACCTCTTATGAAGACGTACGAAGACTATCAGAAGCTGACGTATCCGAAATGAAAAATTGAATTTTATGTCAAAATTTGTAATTCATGAACCGCTACGGTGCAAAAAATATGATTAATAAGCTGCTAGGTTTGCTCAAGCTTTTTAAGAAATTAAATTTTAACGAAGACAAATTTTTAAACACTTTCATCTGGTAATAAAATCAGGGGGTTTCTGACACTCTAATTTAAATTTTACCAATTGGGGGTTGGTTTTACAAACGTTGAGTGCGTCTTGTCAGAGTAATTTTTAATTTAATCAAATTTTTAGTATAATATATTAATAATTACATCTGCAATAAACACAGATATTCTGAAATACCAACTTTTGTATCCTATCTCTTAATGCAAAAAAATATGCGCAAACAATAAGTATTTTTGTATGAACCATTTAAGCGCCAACAGTATGATAATGCTTTTCTCATAGCTCCGGAAAAGCACATGCGTGTGCTAGTGTAGTGGTGGGCAAACTAGCGGTCGCGCCTCAGTTGCGGTTGTTAGAAAATTCGCGTGTGGTTGTTATCTAAACTGTAAGTTCGCGGGTAAAAAACTATTGTGCGCCACTGTCCTAGTATATTAAATTTCTTGTGTGAAAAAATTCATGTTTTGAAGTTTTGAAAAAAGAACCTAATAAAGAACACCAGAGACGATAGGAAATTTATCAGCCAAAAATTGAACAGGATAAATAAAATTAAGCCCCTTAAATATAGCTGCACCTAAGAATTAAGTTCTGAATCGTCAAACTCAATCTAATTCAACCTGGTGGTAGCGCATACCTTCCGTACGACCAACCGGAACTGGCACGTCTCTTAGGAACCACCCCTGTCTGATCACAAGTATATAAAATTTGATCTGGAGTTGCAGCTGATAGAAGTTAAAACAAAGAAATCTCGATCTAAATACATAATACGAGTTTTAGATAACACTTCAGTTGAATCAATCAAACGAGCTCTTGTAAAGCGCGGAGTCGGTCAGTTCGTTATAAGATGGGTTGATTCCGTGGTAAGCAACATATTAATAAGTTCCTCTTTGCAAACGGCATCCAAAAGGATAAGTGTAATCAAGAACTTTCCGCAGGGGGGGAGTTCTGTCTTCTGTACTGTAGCGGCTGGTGGTTAACGGCCTTTTATTGGAAATTAAAGTCGAAGGAAATTGGAGGAAAATAGAATATCTTACCATTTTAATTTAGTGAGACATTTGGGGGAGTTCACCGATAAAAACCAGCAAAGTCATTTAAATATATTAATCAAGCACGCCGAAAAACTACTAACTACCTTCAAAGTGAGTTTTTATAGTTCTTTTCACTAGAACGATTTCACAATTCTTTTCACCAGTACGACTTTACAATTCTTTTCAGGAGTACAACTTCACAATTCCTTTTCACAGACAATAACAAACCGTATACCTTGTTTTGAGCACATGTTTTCATAAAACGACCTCGATCTAATTAATTGGGCGTTTACGAGTAGAAGTAGAGAAATAATTTGTTATTTGGTATAAACAAAAGAAAATTCTGACGATCAACAAGCATTTACACAATGAATTACTTTATTTAGTGTGTTAATCGTTTTGCACTCCAGATCCTAAAACTGATAACAATTGGCAGCTACATACTCTTCGTGGATCGTCACGAATAGTCTCACAGCCATTTTATAAACTGTTAACCTATTCATATACTCGCGACTAACTGCGTATACTTTTCTCAAGCTATGAGCTAAATCTGAGTAAAATTACAATCCATTTGACACCGTTATTGAGAAATCTTGACAGTAAATTGAATTTTCATAAGCTGTTTCATGATTGGGAGCTCAAATTTCCGTCAAATATGCTTCTATGGCAACAGTTATGTATTGCTTCCTGTTTGTAGTGGAGTAGGTCGAGCAACGTGCGTAAAAAATAAATCCATTCATCACTAAATTCACTATGTCGCTGTGTAGATTCCGGTTTTGGCGTGAACTCCTCTCGTAAATTCACTATAACCGTAGGGAAACTGTCTCTGTTTTGGGAAATAAATAAATAAGGTAATCCATTCTATGTTCCGTTGTGAACTGTTATTTTCCCCTTGAATTCCTTCCGGAAGCAATTGTATTTGTGCGAGGAAAGCAATAATACCTTTGAATTATGATTGCGCCCCGAAGATTAAGCTTTAGAAAACCAATATCCCTCTACAAAACTTGAAAAAGTATAGCAAACTTCCGATTGTCTGCAATAAACTATAATTTTCGTCTTCTCCCCAGTGTGTAGTACTAAAGAGGTGAGACATAAAAAACTGTATAAATCGGGACACACTCTGATGAGTTTATACAAGTCGTGTAAAGTTAAAACGAAACTCCTCAGTTGTGTAAAGGGAATTTTCCGCAAACCTGCTGTCGATGTTCCCCCGAGGAAGCTTCGTTATCTCAAAAGACCCGCGGTATCGAAAAGTATGCAAACGGAGCTCCCTTATCAAAACACGCATAGAAAGAAATGAAATCAAATGATCAAAGCTAAACCATCATGTCGCGAAATGTGTATCAAACATACCTTAAGTGCTATCGAATTGACGTCAATTCTTTTGAAGTTGTAAAATCCATAGTCTGAAAAATAAACCCTTGAATATGAGATTCAAATTATATTAAATGTACTGCTTTATTTACTTTTCCTGACTTCCAGTAAATTGTGATCGTAAAAAAGCGACTTTTCTGGAAATAAATGTAATGAACCTGTAAGTCATAAAGACTTACAAACGTGGTTTTTAAAATATGTCTCTGTGTGTGTGTGTCCGGGTTGGCGCGTTAGTGCGCAAATGTGTGCAAGACTGCGTAAGAACGTTTATGTATATGAGCGGAGAGGTGACAGAGAGCGCAGAGGAAGAAGGAAAAAAATGGCAGAGAAGGGGTGACAAACAGGGAGACAAACATCGAAGTCTTAGAAAATACAGGACCGATTTAATAACTTTTCGAATTCTCAGGTATATCAAAAATGTATTCAAAAACCTAGTTTAAAATGACTACAGTTTTGTAAATTTTGTATAGGCCCTCTGAAGGTAACAATAATAAGGGTCACTCGGCTGCTTGAGCAAACGGGGGAGGTCTCAACGGTAAAATTGAACCATAAAAAGAGTTGATAACACATTTTAAAACGGACGCCAAGATCCTTATGAAGTTCTGTATGAAGTTAGACACAACATCAAAATAAACCACAACAATAACAAATACAAATAAGATAATGTATTGTATAAACGCATTAAAAAACAGCGGCCTACGACACTGTAATAATACGTTATTAAATATATTAAATCGTTTGCAAGTCTTGTAACTGCCTAAAGAAAAAAATACCTTAAACGTCCAAATAAATATGAATTAGAAATTTTTAATAAATCACTGAATTGTTTCGATAACCGCTTTGTATTAATGTAAAAATTAATTAAATTGATTTAATGCAACGTCAATTATTATCCTACAAACGTTGCAAACTTTCAAACAATATCAAATCATCATCATCATAATCTATTCTTATGTACCCGAAGGTGCCGAGGTCTTTCACTCCGGGAAGGCTCTTCAATAATTTCATACAACCCCAAGTAAACTTTTTTTTTTAACTTGAAGTGTTTCAAGTTAACTAACACCGTGTGAATAATAGTTATTTAAACAATACAAAAAATAGATAATCAAATTAATTAAATTAATCAAATTAATTAAATAAATTAGAGTGCAAAAGCTTATTAACCAAAAATATTATACAATAAAAAATCTTTGCAAATAGAACAGTAAATAAATATCATAAATTTAATAAATTCATAAAAAATAGGGTTACAGGTAACTAGCAAATACAAAGAATTTAAATATGTACAACTAAATCTAATTTTAACGAAACTCGATTTAGTTGACGGAAAAGCAACATATTTACCAAAGAAAGTAAGATAATGTCCAAGTATTTTCAAAATTTAGCTTTCAACTGGTTCGTATTACAGATTTATAGAGCCTCCCCTGGTCATGAAAACATACCCCGCACGTCCAATATTTTATGTACAGGATTCTAACGTATATGTGTAGAAAACAGCAATTTCGGTAACGGACCCCAATATAAATTTCAGCAAAATAGATAATTAAGTACATAAGAAGAAATGCGCACAAAATATGTACAGACGTGTAAGTGTAGGTGCCCTGCGATTAGACGAATAAAAACTTCCAATTAATAACAGTCGGCTTTAAATTACAGAAGTATGAAATTCAAAAAACCATGCAATGTTCGAATTTTACAAACCCCAAAAAGGTCTCTGAGACAAGATTTGCCGAAAATCCAAAAATATCACGTCTCATAAATCTAAGCAAATTTTACTGATTATTTCATCAAAATATAGATGATTAATTAAAAACTTTCAGAAAAACTACCGAAACCTCAACAATCCAAAAACCTTAATCCTACGCTCTATGGGTCATAACCTGCTTAACTACTTCAGTAAGTACGTTAGAGTTATTCCGATCCTTACGTAAAACTGAAACTGAAAATTTTTAAAAATATGTATAAAACAGTATACATGTTGTAAGTACCGTATCGCCTGTCTTTATTGTAGATAACTATTCAAAAATCTAAATGCAAAATGTAAAATTTTAAAATTCTTAGTAATTTTTAACACTTTTTTTAATTTATAGTTGAAATTACAATCTATTCCTATAAAATCTGGCTGATCATGTTGCAACATTCAGAAAAAGATTTTATTTAACCTGCGAAACGCAACGAAGATGGAATTACCCCTAAGATAGATATTTGCGATTTATTTCCGATGGTCGTTATCGGGATAAAGTAATTACGTGGCTTTTTCGAACTGGAAGGAAACATTTTTCATGGTTAAATAAAGTAGCAGTTTCAACATTAGTATCAATCTCTTAAAGCTACTGCGTTCACCTACTTCTTTTACGTCTAAGTTAATCATAAAAGCAAAGTAAATATTTCGCATTTCTAATTAATTTACAATTTTTAAATGTTCATTTGCAAAACAAGTTTTAATATTATTATACTTATTACCACGTCTAGTTTGCCGTAACCGCATTAAAATTTTCTGCCATGCAAACTAAACTGTTTGTTGTACGAAATTCTAAAATGAATTTTCTCCTCAAATTCAAATAAAATGCACAAGTATTCTCCTGGTGTAAAAGTTAACGTGAAATTTATTCCAGCCAAAAGTTTACATCACCTACGGGCAGAACAAAAAGGGCTATTAAATGTTTAGCAAGTTTGTGTTGCAGCAATATGACAAAAAAGGAAATTTAGAAGCTTCAGGATTTCATTAAATGGGGTAGCGATTTTGCGGTATTTAACAGTGTGTAGCGAAAGATCAAAGTGCTATGTATTTAGCACAAATAATACCTTTTGCGAGAAACTTCGCGCTTTACAAAGTCATTAGACTGAAACTTTGTATTTGAATCCACATCTTATTTCCTAGTTTCGCACTACTTAATGTTTTATGGAAATGCAAACGTTTTACTAAATAACCAGTTATTAGAAGATTTTGCAACTCCTAATATAAAATAAAAAAATAGCTGTGGGGCAACCTTCCTCGGCTTAATTAAACTTTATCAAATTTTAAAAGATTTTAAAAATTTTGTCAATGTTTTGGAAATTTAGAAAATTTTTTAATTCTCGAATTTCAATTAATTTTATAGCAGGCGTTTTTTTAAAAATTTAGCAATTTTTCCTTTTTTATTAAAAGTTTGAAAAACTTTAATTACTAAGTATGTATTTTTTTAATTTTATAAATTTTTTAAACACCTATAAATTTTGAAAATTTTGAAAATATTTGAAAACTTTTGAAAATTATAAAAATTTTTTTTCATTTTAGACAATTTTAATTATTTATTGAAATTTAGATAATTTTAACATTTTGATAATATTTAGAAACAATAAATATATTCAGAATTCTTTTGGAAATTATGATAATATTCCATATCAAATTTTGACAAATTTTTAAAAAAATAAAAAAAAATTTGTGTACCAAAAGTTTTGATAAGTTTAAAAACTTATTAATTTTCAAAATTTTATAAATTATGTACAATTTTGAAAGTACAGAGTGGCTAGGAAAACCCCGGCCACTTTTCTTGCGGCGGTCTAGAGATGGCGCTTTAGTAAAGAAAAATTAAATTAAAATACTGGAAACAACGCAGAATCCAAGACGTTTTAGTTATTAAATACGCCCCATATTAAATCAAAACAACCAAAACGTCTTGGATTCTGCGTTGTTGCCAGTATTTTAATTTAATTTTTCTTTATTAAAGCGCCATCTCTTGACCGCCGCAAGAAAAGTGGCGGGGTTTTCCTAGCCACTCTGTATTTAAACGTTTTTGAAAAGAATCAAAAAGCTAAAAATTTTCGCTAAAAAAATCCACAAACATATTTTAAAATTTTCCAAAATTTTGGAACTTTGAAAAGAATTTAAATTTTGAAACTTTTGATTTTTAAAAATTTTTTAAATGTTGAAAACAAGGGTTTTGAAAATTTGAATTTCTTAAATTTTAGTAATTCTCAAAAACAAATATTTCAAAACTCAAAAATGTTGGACATAATTAAAAATTTGGAAAATTATTGAAAACTTTTGAAGTATTGAAACTTTTTAAATTTTGAAATTGTGGAAAATTTTAACAGTTCAAAAAGTTACATTTTCAAAATTTAAAAAAAATATGTGTAATTTGAATATATTTAAAACATTTTTTAAAAGAATTTAAATTTTGTGTTAAAAAAAAAATTAAATCGATTTATTTAAAAGATTGTCAAAATGTTGAAATTCTTAGGAAATTTGTATAATACTTAATATTTTAGAGCCAATGAAAAATTGTTCCTATTGTCATTTTTAAGTTTGTACATTTTTGAAATATCGTAAAATCGTTGATGGGAGAACAATAGGGAGTGGTAGGAAGACCACGCTTGCAGAGATCAGCTAATCGACATGTGTAAAATACTAATTTAAAGTTACTTTTCCGAGCGCTTCTATATTGTAGTAGAGCACATATTGTTTTAAAGCACTCGCCCGCGTTTATGATTTTTGTGTTTTCTAGTTTCAACCAATGTTTATCCGTTGAAATTTCAAAATCGATTCCGTATTTTGGCGATAGCCGTTTTTTTGGCGATTACTGAATGAAGCTGTTCGGGTAAACGACCAAAGAGTGGTATTTTCTCAATTGGAAGTTGTTTCTGTTGTTAGTGAACATGTTCATGCCAATTTTAAAGCCGAAATTATTAAATTATGATGCGTTTGCGCAGATCGGCAACTCGATATGCGTAGAATACGAATCTAAGTTTCTTTTTCTGGCGCGTCTATTTTGAAGTAGAGCACCTCTATCCTCCGCACTTTTTTACGGACCAACCTCAATTTGTTTAATCCCAGTGGAATTACCAATCTTTGAGCCAAATATGGGTTTTTGCGTTAAGACGTCTGAACTGTAGACTGTATACAGACAGACAGACCGACACCACTTCAGCGTATGCTTTATCGTTCTGTCCTGTGGCCCTAAAAGCTACTTATTTTTTAAATGTTTGGGATAAAAATGTTTGCCATGAAAGTACTTTTCTTTTAGGCATAATTCGTATATCGGCCAGTAAGCTCAAAGCAAAAACAATTTGCTAAATGACCGCATTTGCTCCAAATCCTGCCTGACGATCACAATACCTTCTTCTACTTCGTATATGGAAAAAGGTAAACAGAAACTTTTTAAGACTAACAGGTGGAAAATTAATTTTAAACAAGGTTTATCTAAGAGAGAACTATTTCACGTGTGAGGGGAGCTCAAAACCCTGATTAGCAGACGTGCTCTAAGGTCGGTCTCGTTACTGCTACCAAAATTGTTAATGATAACGATAACACATTTAAGCCGCCCCATTTGAAGCAAATGGTTTGTTATATTTGGCTCGTTATTTTGTTGGCTTCGAAAGCCGATTGTAGTGCTTTATACGTGCATGTTAACGGTCAACATTAAATAATATACGTTAAGTGGCGCAATGAATACGTACATCTATCTACATAAAAATGCCTTCAAGATAGCGATTATAACAATGATTGTCAATATACTTTCTCGTCTGGGAAAAGAAGCCATTTATTTCATGTCAGCTTGTCGTTCCAATAAACTGTGACCTTCAATAGTTCTACATATTTAATTTTTTTAAATAAATAAACCTCGGATATACGTAGGGCATAGAGAACCCGTTATAACGCTGTTTGGAGCTATTAGTTAACAACATGCGTTCAAAACAAGAGGGCACGTTATTTCTATTGTGCATGGCAGAAAAGTTGTTTCTGGTAAATATAGCGGCATGAGCAACACTTTAGAATGCTCTCAACAAGACTTTGATCCACACCCTACGCTGTCCGAATGAGACTGAGAATCTTTAACTGATCATCCAATCGGCGTCGAGGGGGCGTGCTCTTTTACAACGGCGACTTCTACTTAGATAATCCCGAGGACACGCCAGATAAGCTCTTCCTTCTTCTCTCTATGCAAATGCAGCCGCAGTCCGCCTCGCGCTTCTTCATATAGTAGTAGAAAATTACTGACGACATGAATAATAACTTTCTGTGCATTATTGTTTTTATTAGGCCTAGCTACCTACGCAACGGATAAAAAAACTTGTATATAAATCGCAATTATAGATCGAAAACGTGAGCTGATTTTCATAATATGCTAGCCTAGCTTTTCGGTCCGAATATCAACGCCGGAAAATGTGAGCGTAAGCTTTTGGTTCGGGGCAAACCAATACAGGAACTAGAGGCCTGTAATCTGCATTCCGATTGAGCGTAAGCTTCCGATATGGAGAAAATCAGCACAGCAAGCTCTTTCTAGAGACCAGCAATTATGGGAATTCAAGCTTGCTGAATAAGCTTGTTTGCTTCCACCTTTGAGTGCGTTTAAATATATTCCAGTTTTTCTGAGTTTCCCAGCTTGTTATTGTTGTGGATTACTTGCAAGAAAATGTCGTGGAAAGTGGTTCATGTTTCGCAGTTGCTTTCAAAAATGTTGTGATTTTTGGTAGGGGGACGTGCGATTCTTCATTTTGGTGGTTTTGGCTTACTGTTCCTGTTGGAAGATTGTTAATTTTCTCATGCAGTTGACTGATTAATTGATCACCTCGCAGTTGTGCTATTTCGTATAGGTCGTCTGCAAAGTATTTCGTGTGAAAAACTTTTCGTAGGTTACCATTTCTTCGTGAAGGGTTTTAACATTATTCCACTGGTTCGTTATTGCGTTGATTTGATACTCATAGTAAGTTTTTGTTTCGAGTGTATTAATTTTTGCAATAATCTCGGTAAGTGTTATTAAACAGTTGTAATTTGATGCCTTGCTGTTGTATACAACTATAGTCGTAGTCTTTGATGGCTGGGAGCACCTTCGCCCATAGATTCTATAATAAAATTTGATTCCTTTTTTCTGTCTTGTTGGTTTCTTCTCCCTTGAAACCTTGATTTGTTGTGGATTATAACTTTCCTTCAAAATCTTCAATGTTTGTTTCAGCTTCTTGGTACATTGTTTTTTATTTGGCCGCAGTAGTTTTGTTTAATGTAATTATGATCCGCAAGCATTTTTTTCATTAATTAGTCGTTTGTTTTGTGGAAAGTCCCCCAGTATTGTTGAGAGATGGCGTAGCAACCGGCTAGGTATTCTTGCGTTTTTCTGGACACTGCATCCTTTTTCATGTTGATCAGAAATTTTTAGATCGTCTCTGCGTGTTGTTTCTGTTCGTTTGGTATTTGTTCCATCTTGATGGCTTTCTTGTTACGTAGGACCGGCTGGGCTTAATTGGATGCGTACTTTTGTTTGTTTGCAGTACCTACTTGAATTCTACTCGAACTGAGGCAATTTCCCTGCTAACAGTTTCCGCTGGAGCTGGCTCGGTTATCCGGCTCGAATGACCAAAGTGAATCTTGGAACCAATGTGACTAGCTCAAAGATCCAAGTGGGTTTAGGGTTTTTATTTAAAGATTATCCAGTGAGCGCAATGGATAAAATACCATATAGTCCGCCCATTTAACTATAAAGTTACCTATACATATACAAAAATGCTTCGTTTCGGATTTACGCCACCTTAATGTTTTATTTCGGCCCTGTTTACGGGAAACTTTAAACTCTAATTTCTCTGTAACGGTTGATCTGGCAAAAAAAATTTTAGATTTTATTGTATTTGTATGCAAGCTATTTAAAGCTGTAATTAGTTTTAAGGAGAATTTAACATGTATCTACGCCACTAATTCGCAATTAGGTTTTTAAAATTTGTAGTACTATGTCTATTATAAAACCATATTTCCATGCCAAATTTCAAAGGTACAACTTAAACCGTTTTAAAGATATTAAATAAAGTTGTTTCGTCAACTTCTACGGTAAGACGCCATAACTCTGAAACGAATCATTTTTATACGTAGGTTAATTCAATTAGTTGACGTATTTCTGTACCCAGAATTATTAGTGTTATGTGCGAGTACTTTTTGAGAACACACACCGTGTAAGTACATCTTCAGATTAGAGTACTTTCAGTGACCTTGCATGTGCGATGGTGGTGTAATGGTCAGCATAGTTGCCTTCCAAGCAGTTGATCCGAGTTCGATTCTCGGCCATCGCATCAATTTTTTTTTATTATAGAATAATCAATCAATTTTGGGCATACTACAATGCTAAAAATTTAAATATCTACAGAATTATAACTAAATATTTCAATACTTTGTTTATTACGCGGCTTTGAACGATCAATCACGAACTTTAAATTAAAACCTTCAAAACCGACATTATCACAGAGCACACCCGTAATTGAATAAAACTACAGGAAAGTTAGGTATATTACATTATTATTACATGCCGTCTAGTTATTAATACTACCAAAATCGGCCCACGGAGAATTTTACATATTTTTTTATTTTTAATGTGTATTCGTTCAACCGATTATTTTTTTAATTTGATATTGAGTTTCCATTTTGTATTTGGTATTTTTCGTCGCTATTTTCATTTAGGTGTGCTTTTTTATCATGAAGATTTTAATGTCTTAATTTTTTGCAACATATTAAAGCTAGATAGAACCCCCAAAGCAAACAAAGGCACCGAACAAGAGAAAAATAACTGAAATTTAAATTTAATTTCTAAAAAATTACCACTGGTCGTCTACAGCAATATAACATTAAAAATCAAATACTTAGTCAATAAAGTGACAAACAGAATAAAAATTTAAAAAATTTTGATGCGATGGCCGAGAATCGAACTCGGATCAACTGCTTGGAAGGCAACTATGCTGACCATTACACCACCATCGCACATACAAGGTCATGGAAAGAAATCAGAATCGCGCAGACGCGACGTACATAGCCATATCAAATTACACGTACCTCATCCAAGAGAATGTATGCGTTAAGCGCAAAGTTAGTTCATGTACCGTGACAAAAATACTTACGCGATAAGTATTCGTTCAAGATCTTATTCGCGTCGCCCAACCGCTTATTACAGCGACTTTTAAATTTCTATTACATCACAAAAAGTGTATGTTACAAATATATATTAAAATACTGCATTACTTCTACAATATTCATTTATTTTAACCTTATACGCATTTCGAATACAGGGTGTAACAGAAGAGCAGTTCCAAAGAACAGGTAGGAACCAGTGTTAAACGTACAGGTTGTAATAGACACCAGTTGTAAAAAAACCAAAATCGGCATTTGCACCAGAAAGCACCGCCAACATTATTTTGAATGAATTAATCGTGTTAAATCGAATGAAAGTTCCTTATTTGAGAATAAAAACCTGTTTAAAATTATCTTGTGATAGCGTACAGCGCTATTTTGAAAAACAGAACACTCTTCCACACAAGTAACACCGGATACGAATTTCGATAGCTAAGCTATCATCATGAGTAGTAAACTGACTTCTACAGTAGTAGGTTTTAGAACAAAATAACTTTAAGCAACTCGTAAAAAAACCTTGTGGGTGAGTTAGTTTTCTCCTATCATTTTCAATTGTAATATTGACATTTGAAACATTAATAACATTTGTACACGAAAAATTAGAAATTGATGGAATTTCCAAGTTCGGTAAAATTCGCTTCCTTCATAAAAATTGTTTCGGCCTAGAACTAGATCATACCGATATATTCTTATTTAGTACGTTATCTTCTATACAAAATGGCCATTTAGAATTTTTCTGACAGGCACTGAAATTTTTTATTAATAAATAATGCCCAAATAGTAAATTTTCAAATTAACCATTTTTAACAAACATAACGTAATGTCTTGAAAAGTACTTGGAATATCGACTAATGTTTTTGTTTAAAAACGTCGTTGTCTATGATCTTATTTTATTTCCAAATTTAAATTTATTTTCTGCCTAAACAATTACCAATATGACCTTTTGCTTTCGATGTAGTGAAATTTTCACTAAGCCACAAGCTTTTTTATTTGTAGATTTTAATATATTCATGCAGCAAACAAAATTGAGTATAAGCCTTTAGAAATATTTTAAAGCAAAAAATAGATACCATATGGCCATGATAATGATGGTATGCTTTTTTTATCGGTGATGGTATTACCATCACACGATTCCTACCGCAAACTAGAACATGACACAACCGTTTTCATTTGCTGTTAAATCATAGAAATTGAAAAAAAACGCCTTCAGTGAGAACTCTTGAAGAAGATTCACTTACAACTGGAGTGGTCGGCTCACACTTCTTCTTTTGTGTTCCTGGGGGACTACAACATGTATTTCTGTCAAAATGTCAGTGAAAACAGAACATTATAATATATTTATAAACTTTCGGCAACTGTACTATTCAGATATAAGTCTCACCATAAAATTTTAAACATTGATTAGCGTGTCGCCAAGGCGTGAACTGGATCGTTCAATCTGGTCTCAAAAATAAGAGACCAGAATAGAAATGTATCTCATCTCTCAAATTCTAAATGAGTGTTGTTATGTAGCAGCAAAACGTAAGACAATTTTTTGTCTAGAAATCTAGAAAGAGAAATCTCTTGAGCTTGTCTCGATAATATGAGACGGGATGAGAATTTACCATTCGTTGACTGATAATAAGTCAAAAGTACATTATTGACCGTGTACTGTATTGATTTGATTCTTTTCCTATATTATATTTAATTTATATCTTTCCTTCAGCTTTTATAACGTTTTACTGCTGAAATACGACCTGTAGTTCATTGAAATTTCAGTTGAATTTTATATTCCAACCTTTGACAACGATAACAATCAAAAACATATAGAAAACTTACTGAAGACGTTAGCGCTAACCGTTATGAACACCTGTTTAAGGAAATATTGACATTTCTGTTTTCTTTCTGGCAAAAGCTTTTATTGAAAACCAACTCAGAATTCCGTTTAAGTGCTAGCACTTCTACAAAATGAATTGTTAAGCTCGTGCCTGTGCAAAATAAAACAAAACCTATTCAGAACCGCTCGGAACCTAAAATGACTTAGTGTGTTGTCAAGAAACGATTTCAAAAGCAACTTCGATTGAAATGTATCATAGAAATATAAATTCACTTTCAAATAATGCAAAGTGTTTCAGTTTTTTCGATTTTCTCATGAATGCCCTGCAAATTTATTACGTATATAAATGTTATATTTACTTCGCAAACCATTAAGAATTTTCTTTAGAATTCCAAAGCATGGATAAATGTGTCTCATTTAATACAGAAAAAATATTACATTCAGAGCTTTCGAAAATAACGAAGCTACTTAAACGCAGACCTTAAGTGGCTCATCTCGCCCTGCAGATACTGGTTATTCGTTGGAGAGAAGGACTATCAAGAAAAATACGATCGCGCCATAAAACCCGCGGATGAAGTTACTCTAAACAAGTTCACTTTATTCCAACCTTTAACGGAACCTAAACGCATTTGGCATCAAATAAAGAGATCACAACGTTAACGCTCGAATATCAGAGGCGTTGTATTTGGTTACTTGATATGACTTTGACGACTTTCTACCAAATAGAGCGTTCGGTTCGGAAATCACGTTGAATTAGATTTGATCGTAATCGACATGTCATGGAACACCTTGCAAATGAAGATAAAAGAAAATACGCTTTTACCTCCTAATATGCTCGTAGATCGTGCCGCAAACGTCGTTTTAGGTTTTTCCTTACAAAAGGAAAAAGTTACAGGCATAAAAATCTATAAAACTTTTTAACAGCTTTTTTGTCGTTGTTTTCAGTTTGGTTGAACACTTACAAGGTTTGCTTGTTTTGCTTATTTTGCATCATAAATTTTCTTAATGGAATGAACAAATTTTAATGTTTTTTTGGCACGATTACCGAATGCTTAACGGTGGAATGACCAATATTTACTTATTTGCCGGAAACACGAAAAATGAAGAAGAAAACAAAGCAAATAATTAAAACAAACAGACAAAAAATTTAATTAAAGGAGATGTAAAGCCAAACACGCGTTGAAGTGCTTAAAACAATGCAAGATAATAAAATAAACATGTAAACAGTATGGGAGAAAACAAAATAACAAGATTTTCAAAATAAAAATTACGAGGCACGGACTTGCGCCCACAACTGCCTAAGAGATGGATGCAGAGTTGATTTTTTCCAAACCACAGAATAATTTCAAAGCAAGAACAAGAGCAACAGAAAAAAAAACAACAAAAAAAACAGGAAAAACAAGATTGAAATAATTATCGGTGTATTAATATAAGAGAGACTAAAAAGTGAGCGACTTTTGCATGTGGTGCTGTTGGAATAAAATTCAGCCAAACAGAGGAAAGAATGGGCACAAGACTATATAAACATAGCGGGGTCGGGAAATAGTGACTAGAACATAGAAGTGTCGAATAACATTGACATGATTGACGAGTTCTATGTCCTCGACCAAGCGTTACATCCGTACCATACGCGATCTAGTAGCCACTGACAAGCTATCATCAATTGCTGCACTTCTAGCCAATCAGTGTCGAAAGGGGCGTGGTCTTTAACAACGGCGACTACTTGGGCATGTCGGATACCGCTCTATCTTCTCATGCAGTCGCAGTTAGTCTTACTCTCTCACACGACGGAGGAAAAAATTTCCAATTGTAAATTATTTGAGGCAAGAATAAATACGTTGCCTAACCTGTTAAGAAAAGCAATAAATTGTGCATTATGCAGGTAGTACTAAGAAACGGTAACGATTTTGGCCAGTTCAATAACACGTAAAATTGATCTCAAAACTAGTTCGATACCCCTTTTTTCTTTCCTAGTGGGAGCGCGCGTTCCCTAAGTAAGAGTAATTTTTTTCAATGAAAAATACGACTTTTTGCTTTGGATGTAGTACAATTTTTACCAATCAACAAACTTCTTTATTTGTAGATCTTGACATATACATGCAGCACACGAAATTAAGAATACACGTCAAAAAATATTTTAAAGCAAAACATAGATACCATACTGCCATGATTTTGATGGTATGAATTTTTTTATGGGTGCTGGTGCAGATGTAATTATGTAATATAATCAAGTCATGTTCATCTATTGTTTTTCATGTATAAATAAGTAATGTGTAATTTTGTCATATCACGTTTATTTTGAATAAAAACATTTTCTCAATAAATTTTTGACTAGTCTGAACAACATGACAACCATTTTTGCTTTAAAATTTTAGTATTTGATGGAATTTACGTTTTCCTCTTTAGTGATTAGAATTTTGAGTTAATATCAATGTTTATTAAATTAAACAGGCAATGTTTTCAAGCAGATACAACTAAAATCTCTCGTATGTAATTACTTTCAGCTCTATAACAGCCAAATGTTATTAAATGTCAGTGATTAGTCCATTACTTATAAAGATATGTACAGACGGCATCATCATATAAATCATCATACAAATATTACCTGTAAATGTTGGTAAAAATAAAGCTAAAATTCTAACTAACATTCAAAATATTAAAACGGAGTAGAAGGTTAAATACAATTAAATTAAAAACAATTTCACATTATTTCAAAACTAACATTTTAATCAGAATGTTTAAAATACGACACCGTATTTCCATGCTTCTGTGGCGCTGTTACAAAAGCTACTGACTTGTAAGCAGAGGTCCCCGATTCAAATATTGGGTCGGAAAATATTGTTTTAAGTTTGTTGTACACTGTGTCCATAAAGTAACCCCCCCCCCCCCCCCAACTAACTTTTGAACGACTAAACATTTTTCTACAAAATTTAGTGTGCTGCAATGGGAAATTACATACTATTTTTCAGACCATATTGTGACACCTCATTGGAAAGGTTTTTTAGTTCTGCGTCTGATCCCAAAGTTTCAAAGAAAAATATTCAGCCATAACAAAATGACAATGTTTGAAGATAAAGAAGTCTATTTAAAAAAACTAAGAATTAAAGCTTAAATTAATTAAATTAAGTGTTCGAAATGTTTACTATTCACTTCTTGACACAAAATGTTGGTTAGGACATTCCTGCCTTACATTTTCATAAGTTTCTGGAGTGATAATTCTGCAAACTTCTGTAATGCGTTGCTCCAGTTCTTCAATTGTTTCTGGACGGGTTCTGTACACTTTCGATTTCAGATATTCCCATAGGAAAAAATCTAAGAAAGTTAAATCTGGGGAGTGAGCCGGCTATTCTACAGGCCCCCGCATACCAATCCATCTTCCAAGAAAATGTCCGTTGAGAAAGTCAGAAACAGGCCTATAATAATGAGGCAGCTCACCGTCTTGTTGGAACATAACGTTTTCAATATTATTCCAAGCCACCTGAGATATTTCTGGGAAAATTTAGTCCTGCAAATGAAAAAGTGGACTACTGGATAAGAAAATCAAAACAATTTTGAACTGAGTGAGTCCATTGGTTTACAATCCGCCATTTTGTTATGGCTCAATATTTTTCTTTGAAATTCTAGGATCAAACGCAGAACTAAAAGACCTTTCAAATGAGGTGTCACTCGACCCTGGATAAAGAAATCAAAACAATTTTGAATTGAGCGAGTCCATTTGTTTAAAATCTGCCATTTTGTTATGGCTAAATATTTTTCTTTGAAACTCTAGGATCAGACGCAGAATTAAAAGACCTTTCAAATGAGGTGTCACTCGGCCCCCCTTTCTATTTAAAAAAAAACTTTTAAAATGGCGCCCAGTCGCCATTTTGGATGATACAAAATTTTAATATGGTCTGAAAAATAGTATTTAATTTCCCATTACAGCACACCAAATTTTGTAGAAAAATATCAAGTCGTTCAAAAGTTAGTTGGGGGGAGGTTACTTTATGGACACAGTGTATATTTAATTTTGATAGTAGAACTGGTGCAAAAATTAAATAAATAGAAAACATACTGCTGAAAAATATTTCTTCTGCCCAGGATCCCGGAACATCTGCTTACAAGACCGTATTCCTACACATTTCGCTACAAAAATTATAAAACGTTGTAGTTTTCTTTTTGATTAAACAGTACTAATCTAACAGCGCTAATGATGTAAGCCGCGTATGAATATGTACTGATGGGTTGCGGACCAATACGGTATTCTATACACTCTGATGACTGCATCACAAAGCGAAGGCGTTCATTTGCAATCCAAACCCCGCAGCGGACGCAAGCCTGTCAGCAAAATGTGACTAGACACACGAGAACACTTGCACTTGCAATAATCACTTCAAATGTGTTACAAAATGTCCTATAATACTACTAAAATATAAGACAAAATAAAGCAGTAGTTGGACAAATATACAGGTTGATTATAAATTCATGACCGGTTGATCTGCTTATTTTTTTTAAAGCGGATGAAAAAACTGTATAAGTGAAATTTATGCAGTTTCTAGTTACAGGAATTTTAAGGATACGAATCAAAATAGCTGATTTCTAGTTTAAGCGGAAACGACTATATTTTTATTGTTTTAAACGGAACACCCGGGATTTTTAGACTAATTCGATTGTATGATAAATGCTGTTTAATAATAGCTATAAACAAACATGTCATATCTTTCACAATAAAGTTTGTGAATAAATTAAGGCACATTTTTTTAATTTTCCCTTCAAGGCACTTTTGGCTGTCAACCTAGGTCACCTGACCTAACTCTTATGAATTTTTCTTTGAAGATTTTTAAAATATACTAAAGAACTGATGTCTAATTACCATGAATTGCACGTTTGTTTATTTGTTTTGTCATTTTGTTACTAACAGCCTTAAAGATCTTTTGATTTAGAATCATTACGACTTATTACATACGTTACTTTAAATCCAAATATCTCGCTTGTTTTTAACTTTAAACCTACAGTTGCATTATAGTTTTTTGTATACAATTCATCGTACAATCGAATTAGCCTAAAAAATGCAAGGTGGTTTATTTAAAAAATAAAAATATAGTCGTTTCCGCTTAAACCAGAAGTCGGCCAATTATTTTGAGTGCGCAAAATACTCGTCACCATACACTGTATAACTTTTACTTACACATTTATTTTCTATCGTTAATAATAAAATAAGCATATCAACTGGCCCTGAATTTATAATCAACCTGTATATAAACAATTACATTACAAGCGAGCTATGCTCATAAATTTGTAACATTAATGTCAGGTTTACTCCAGCTAATTTGATTTTGTTTATCGTGTGTTGACTGTTAAAATACACCAAGATTTAATAAAACTTGACCCAAATATTGAAAGCTCGAGTCACAATAACAAACAAGCTGTTAACAAACAATTCGTGATTGCTACTTTTACACTGCCAGTTCACTTTTAGGAAGAATTACTGCAAACGCTAAATATTTCATAAAACTAAGACTTCGATCCGGGGCCCGCTAAACTGTCTATTTGGTTATCTTATTTATTCTTAAAAAAAACAAATACATAAATAGAGCCCGGGGCTATTAACTAATGATATCCAAACAAAACCATAAAAATAATTAACTATTTATGTTGCATGTAGAAATACAACCAAAATAATGTTACAGTTAATAATAAAAACTCCAAAATTTTAAGATCAAACTATCTTCTTCAATCCAATCTCTTGCAGTGACAAGCAATCAGTGCAGAATTACATAGATTAGTAATTCAGTGGAATAATGTGCAGACACACATTGGAAAGCCACTTTACACAGCTAAGCTCTGGCGTAAGTAATTGGTAGGAATTCTCTTCAGCAGGCTCAGCTTTATCTACATTTTCGTGAAAATAGCATTAGTTCAATTAAGGACTGAGCGCTACTGAGCTGAGATTGCATTTTCCAATTCGAAACAGTCCTAAAGCTAACTAAATTTACAACTGAATATTTTATGCCAGCTTTAAAACCTTTCAAACATAATGTAACTTTTCTAAATCCGTAAATGAGGAAGTAATGGAAAACTAGATTTAAATCCATTAATGAACTAACACTGACCATTTACATTAAAGGCTAAAATAGTGTGAATCAGGGAATAAAACAGAGTCACCTAACTAGTTATATAA
Organism: Ctenicera cuprea; assembly: GCA_958336395.1. Taxonomy (NCBI): domain Eukaryota; kingdom Metazoa; phylum Arthropoda; class Insecta; order Coleoptera; family Elateridae; genus Ctenicera; species Ctenicera cuprea. The sequence continues at coordinate 3,129,893 of OY284490.1, forward strand.
ATTCCAAGCACATATTTCGTTTTGAGCAGCTGACGTGGCATGTCTGTTGCAGAATAGATTGATGCAGATCCTGATTTTACAATAAAGGAGGAAATTGCAACTGTAATTGATTTGTGGCTTTAGTCTTACTACATCATTTTCTGAACTATTGCGGATTCCTTTAGATAATAGAACCTGTCGGTTTCAGACAGCGACGATATTAAAAGGAAAATTGACTTAATAGCAGTGGTGGCGCGTGAAATGTTATTATGGGAAAGAAACAAAACACAAAATTAAAACCAAAAATCTTATATTTTAATTAACACTTTATAAATGAAATCTATACGCCTTTCGTTGTAATTCACAAAAAAATCACTAAGTCATTAAAATTATCGGTGTTTTTGAATCAGTTTTTTTTCTTTTATTAAACACAGCATAATTCCGTTGCCTGTCCCAAACCAGAATAAAAAGAAGAAGGGGGATAGTAACAACCTCCCTTAAAAAGCTGGGTTTAGCTGGCTGGAAAAACGTAAATAAATATGCGTGAGCTGCGAGATCTCTAGATTTCTAATAAATTACAGGCTAACAAATAAAAAAAAAAGTTCACTAATAAGCGATGTCAGTAGTTCTTCTAGTCAAATATATTATTGTCGTTTTGGAGAATTGTATTCATCCCTGAGGGATAGTCACGAACGACGAGTTATAGTTTACCTTAAACAAATCATAACGCAACCATACCATCATGCTATATACTGAACGATAGTTTTCAAATAATACGAACACATTCTGACAGCTAGAATGCAAAATTTAATACCAGTCAATTCAGAAAAATATCTCGTTTCCAACTTTGTTAATAACGGAATAAAGTGGCGATATATTACAAGTTGATGGCTCTTCTCTAGCTCGAAAAGTCTGGGGTTCGACTCCCCGCCGTAGCAAAAATGCAGCAATAAAAATCCATACTGCAACACACCATTTAGATTCCCCAATCTGATGTAGGCAGCCGTGAGCTCTTAACGCATAAAATATTCTCTAGAAATTAATCGTTTGGATTCGACGTTAATCTGTCGGTTCCCGTACTCCACTTTGGCGTTAAGGGAAAGTACGTGGGCCCAATAGTGGGACGTAAAGGCTGAATATTAGTTTAGTTAAACTTTCAGCATATCTTACCGTATTGTATGTTTTGGCTAATAAATAAATGTAGTATTCTTAAGCATATTGTGCCGTTAAGGTGCATATGAAGTGTATGTTTTGAGTTTTTCGGTATGTCGGTATTTGTCCGCGTATTTAAGATTTTTTGGTGCATATAAATCCGGCCTTTGTTCATGACAACTTCTGACATCCTACACACTAACAGCACACTACTGATTGTTCAATGGTAGGACATTTCATAGCCAATCCATCCATATCCATACATCCATACATATATAAAAGCACTAAGGGTTTTCTTCTCCGGTTCCTCTAGCCTAGCGGCTACCGCTTCACCAATTTGGACCATTTTTTTTTCAATGAAAGGTCTCTATCCTCAGATGGAACATGAAACATTTTTATATTTTTATTTTACGTCGATTGTTCTATAATAATTATTTTAATTTATAATATATATGAAAGTCGGCTAGACGCGCGTCACTTGGGGCGCCATCTACAAAACCGCCGCGTCTTATTATTGGAACTAATGCATCACGTGACTTAGCATTTAGACGGGTCGGCCAACGCGAGTCTGTCAGTGCATTGTGCGCCGGGGTCTCACTAGTTTTATTTTAAAACTCGCAGTTATATTATGATTTTACAATGCCATAATAAAATAAATCCTGAAAATTAATGAGGCCCAAAACACGGAATCTTTTTTATGCTCCAAACATGTTTTTCAATATTTTGTGCAGGACCGACTAAATACGTCTTATTTCACTTCCGAGTTGAAAACATCACAATCCTAAGTATTTCTTTCACAAACAACGGCTTATCCCCGATTCTGCACAATCAAAACTTGCTGAAAGTTGTCTTGGGCAACAGATTGATCACTTCATTCGCAGACAAACACCTAACTGATGACCGTCCACACCACCGAATTTGACAAATGGTCAGATCCTCTAAACGTCAAGCAAACCCCGATACTGTAGAACTGTAGAGTGTAGAGTCTACATCTGTAGTCGTTTCGCGGAGTTCATAATTCATATGTAACCAAGCAATTTTGATAGTAGAATAGTTTTGTTTAGTCAACTACAGAGTTGGAATAGTGAGCGAGATAAAACAATTTTTGCCAATTAAATTTAAGCTAGTAAGCAATTAACAACAGGAAAGTTTTAATAAAATTTGAAAATTCCCCAAAGTCAATTTACTTGACACATACCCAAATATTTACGTTTTCCACGTAATCAGTTGGCGACTTTATTTCGTGCAGCTTAAAATTTAAAAAGGTTTTTCAAACTAATTTGGTGTTTTGGCAAAGTGATTGAAAATTATCGGTTAAATGCCAACCAAAACATAAATTTAAATTAAGATGAAATGTAAACAGCGCATTCAATGTTTAAAGTTTAGACTCGTTCTAGCCATTTCGATCTCGGGCAATTTGCTTAAAAGAAATCCCCTGTCAGGACAAACAATTCGTTTGCAATGCAATAATGCGCGGAAAATTGCTGGAGCCTTGAAATTTATTTGCATCTTTTCAATTTTAAATTGCTTTTCTGTGATTTACAGGATGAATTAATTAACCTGAGAAGTTCAAAAACAAAGCAGGATGTACATTGGTGAAGAAAGTTCAAGTTGTAAACATTGGTTACGCCTCAGAAGTTGTTTCGAGTTAATATTTACTTTCCAGTTGCTTTACTGGCGTTCGCATCGTGCTTAGCGATTTTGGGAAACTAATTTGTGTATAGTAAAGCAAAACTCAATAACGCAGATTTGTCAGGTACAAACATAGAAGATCTCATATAGCTTACATTTATTTCATTTTCGCTTATATTACACCCTTCAAGCAGTAGCAGATTATATTCTTAGTAATAAAAGCAGCAACTTTGTAGATGTGAAGATTAGGACAAATCTTGATTCTTATCTCGGAAAATAAATTATTACTACTACTATTTTAAGTAGCTTTCGCCAAAAAGGGCCAATTTAGAAATAAATTGAGATGAATGACGGTTTGTCCTTTTGTTTTAAGGCCGTTATAAATGGTTATAGTCAGAGATACCGTCGTATTGCGAGGCTGTACGGCGCAGTTTTGATCCTGAATATTTTAATGGCTGTTGTTATATAGCCTTGGTGACCCTGTAAATTTCTTTTTTTACAAAACAACATTTCGTAAAATAATCCCGAAGGATTATATGTGCCTGTTGGTTGTTGCAATACGCTGACATTTTTGCACGATTATTGTTAAAACTAAAATCAATGAAACAGAAATACTATTGGTGGAAAATTCATTTCAAGTTCATAATAATAACTTTAAAGTAAATCAAATGGAAACTTCAATACTCGGTCTTTTAATTGAGTTTAGATTCAATTCAACACATGTTTATAACACCTTTATACGAAAGCGCCTTTACTAGAAGATTTTTGTAATCGGATGAGATACTACTGACAGAACAATTGCCTGAATTGCTTATTGCAACTGTGCGCAAATCCTGCTTTCTTACAGGAAAACACAAGCAAATCGATGAAATAACAAAAGAGAAGACAACAAACTTATGATATCTGATTTAAGTTTAAACTTTCATACGCATAATACCAATTTATCTTTACTCATTATTACACAAAATATTTCATTCGATCTGCATAACTATTAATAAATTTTTTTTCTTGTTCGTAGAGGTAAAGTCACCACGCATTGTATAATTCAGCAGTTTAACATCTGCAATACGATCCGGATGTTTTCAGGAATACCACATTTTTGTCTAGTTTGCGGAAATATTTTGCCAACGAAAATAAAAACTGGGATGAAGACAGACCCACAGAAAAGATATCGGCTCTCGAATGATTTCGTGGCCAACACATCTTGAAATTAGTTCCATGATCTATGGCATTTTGTTGTAAACAATAATTTCCTGCTAAAAGCTCTGAATCAATTTCGGAAGAGGGTGATTGTCGTAAAATAAACGACTAAAAAGAAACACCTTAGATTGTTGTTATTGTTGTTTAATGAGTTTATACCATTTTTTACTAGAAATTGGTACAGTTCTGCAAACACAAAAATGGATGGATGACTCGACGGTAGTAGGGGTATCGCGTTTGTGCAGTTCAGCTATTCGACATGTGTAAAATACGAATCTAAGCGTTTTTTTTAGCGCGTCTAGTACCTCTCTTCACCCCCTTTTTTGGCAAGCTAATCTCGTTAAAATGATCAGTTTTTGATAACATTGAGTTTGTTTTTAATTTAAAATTAAAAAACAAAAATTTTAAAATTTTGAAAATTCGTGCAATGGTCACAATTTTAAAATTTTTCAGATTTATGACTTTCCATAAATATATGTTACATTGAAGATTTTTATTTAACAAAATAAAAGTAAGAATTAAAGTTGTTGTTTCTAGAAAAAACACATGAAACTATTGCACGTCAAAATTATTATAGTTGCATTTATAACAAAAGTATTTTTAAAATGTTTGTTTTTTGTAAATGTAAATAAAAATGATTTTTAGGTAAAAATCGTCTGCGTGCCTACAAAATATTCTCGCGTGTCACCTCTGTCACGCGTGCCGTAGGCTCGCCAGCACTGCTCTAGGAGGAACCTGACGGGATGGTTTGTCTTGGATCAGAAGGCAATTCTCAAACCGTGCAAAGGTGCTACTTATATAAGTTTCTTCGAGGTTTTGAACAAACGTTTACAATTTGCTTATTAACAGTATTTAATAGAATAAAACAGAAGTCGTCATTGCTTAGTTATGCCAGCACAATACAAAAAACATTTACCGGCGAGGCGTATCAATATTATAAGGAACCGGTTTATAGCAACATGCATAATTGTTTATTCAACAGATAAGACAAGCTAGATATTTATTTATTTATTAACGTGGAACGACATCGCACATTACATAAGACTTACAGTTTTAATCCCTCCCGAAAAATCTATTGTATATCGCTTATAAAACTTCATACCATTGCCCACGATTACCCGTCGTTCGTTTTCTTCAAATGTCGGATTTGAACCCGGGTTTTCTAGACTCTATGCGGTATGCTAGACTAACTGCACTATCGAGAGCGACCAATTGTTATTTTATGTTAAAAAAATAAATGTGAACATAGTAGAATGAGAATCAAGGCTGGCCGAGGGCATTAAATTGATGAATCATGTCGTTTATAAATGATACATGCTTTTGTGAAAACCAACTCATTGTGTAGACGTGGTGAGTTCAAGATACATAGAATATTGGACGAAGCAAAAACATTATTCAGAGAAGTAAATCGTCAATTTGCTTTTAGCAAATTCAACAATAGAGTTTCTTGAAATTTTCTTAACAATTAATTAATTTAATATTTGGTTATACTTTTAATTAAATTTCAAAGCCTCATATCATGTTAAAAAACGTGAAACACATTTCCGCACCCTGTATATTTAACCGACTTATGCGCTATGGAATGGCTACTATATCGTAATATAATAGTAAACAGAACACAATTCCTTAAAGTCCATTGGCTTATTTATATATTTTTTGTCATAATTGAACAGTGAACACCATCCGTTCAACTAATTAATACACGAAAACAAAACTCGTTAGCCAAGATTTTTTTTGTACTGTACTGTACAGCGCAGACCTTTTTCAGGTTGCACTAATACCCTAACATTTATTAGATATGACAAAATAATCTCTTTTTCGCCACACATCAGATACAATAAAATTAGGCAATTGGAGAGGCAGGCGGCCATTCAAGCGACGCCGACGTCCGCTAACTAACAATAAAACCGTAGGCGTTGTATCAAAAGAAGAGTAATTAGTACCGTAAAACAAAAGGAGCACTACTCACCCAAACTTGTTGTCAAGCGTCATATAGAATCCCTGAAATCAAAAAACAAAATTGTTGTACTATATTTAGTTTTTCCTGTACAAACTTTATGCAACATTGGGTGAAGCACCTACTTCGCCTTGACATTTTCATATTTCAAAACAGTTACGTTGTATATTTGCAGAAATTGCTTTATAACTAAGTAACTTTATAGCTCATGCCGCCATTACTATTATATCAGACCTCTCTTAACCCGGCACGACATTAGAATATAAGTAGAGCGCAAATTTCAAGCATTTTACTTATGCATTATTATTGTGAGCAGATGAAATCCTTTTGTATCTCCACGATTCATGAAAAATGTAATCATTTGACATCACTTTCATATTGCTTATTTTGCTTATTTTCTCTATTTTGCTTATTTTGCTCCTTAAACTGCTTATATGCGCTAATTTTAGCTTCTATACAGCTTTTTTTATAAAGAATTTAACAGTCAATATTACAATTTACTTTCGGCTTAGACCGCGTCGTCATTTGGGAACTACGCCCAGCATAAACAGGTAAGAACCGACCTGTAGCTTGTCTGTCTTTACAAGCATTTGCACTAGAAGTTTAAGCAATATTTGTTCGTAGACCATGCCTGCCTAAACAGGGACGTGTACTTAAATTATAATACGTACAATAACATAGAGGTGTACAAACGTGTACCCACACATGTACAAGCGGTAGAACTAAGCATATGAAAGAAAACCCTATAAAATCGAAACGAACTGAAATAACTAAATCAGATTACCTTAGGTGTAGGCGCCCTGCGATTAAAAGAATAAAAGTTTTCAACATTTAAGATTCAAGAGGCCATGCAGTGCCAGAAGTTTACAAAATCCTAAAAAAGTCTCTGAGACAAGATTCACCAAAAATTCAAAATTGAAACAATATCTTGCTTCATAAATATAAAGAATTTTTACTGATTAATCCATAGAAATAAATGATTAATTAAAAACTTTCAGACAAATTCCAAAACTTCAACAACCAACAGAAGATTTCAAGAATCGAAGCCACACTAGAAAGTCTAAAATTACTAAGATAAAAGTAACAAAATGTGCAACGGGTTAGCTAACTACCAGGAGGAAAATTAAGCTAAAAATTAAACTGTAACAAAGTATTATTTATTAAAAGAGATCCAATGATGTAAAAAATACATTCCGCTGGGGTCGTAGCTTTCACGACCCCGATTAGCTTAAGTGGCTTTTACATAAACACCATTTAAATATAAATATATATTTAATTCGATACCTTGCACCTGTCTCAACTTTTACTGTTACTAAAAGCGTTACATAAAGCGCATATTCTTTTATACAGCGGGCCGCTACAACTTTCGATAAAGATAAGCAGAATTGAATGTCTACGTTTTGTGTGTACCATAGGAACATAATCTGCTGATAGCTGTCATTCCCACATCAAACTCTATGAGGAGCACACATCTTGGGCTTACGAATCCTTTCCATCGGCTAGAATTTTACTTACGGCTGTATCAAAGACAGCTCAGTACCAAAAACGTCTTTGGAGAGAGGTGTGGGTCAGATCAGACAAACGAAGCCGAGCGCAAATATTTATCTCAAAACAGGTTTACAAATTGAACTGCAGCTAAAATTTACATTTTTTTAACGATTATTCGATGTCGAACGCGCTGGGTAAAGATGTAACTAACAAAAATTAAACATTTTTGTGATCACTTAGTAGTCGCTGACTTTGCGTCTTTAAAATATATAATACTACGGGATGCATTCGGTACATGTCTTGCAGCTCGACACATCTTATTTATTACATTTTAAAAAAATACAAAAGAAGGCGTGGGGCGTAGACCACGGATCCTGCTAGTATGATGTAAGGTTTCTACTAATTTTAAAATCAATAATATTACAGTTTGAAGATTTTTAAATCCATTTGGTATTTGGTGATGCTTTGTTTTACATAACAGTATATTTAGGCAACAAATTTTAATTTCAAATTATTATGTGGTTAAGTAAAACGCAACTCTTAGCGGTCTTTATGGCACTGTAAAGCCAACCAGAGGAATATATTTCACAATCTGATGACACTGTCTACTCGAATGGCGCCTACTAAACCATGCTTTGGGGCGCTTTACGAGTATTTATGGCTTTGTTTATACAAAAAATCAGACGATTTCGAGGGGTTACTTAAATGTACAAAGTGGGTATTTTCACAAAGGTCAAAGTGTGTCCTATCCTGTCCAACTCTGAAACGATGCAGGGCGTTCGATCAAAATCGATGAACTAGGAAAATTAGAAAAACAATTCGTCTGTTGTTTTAAATTTCCCATCAGACGTAACCAATCACTATTTTTATGGCTCACAATTTTTGTTTGCAGGGCATATTCAATTTTGCAGGCAGCTGCGGCCCTAAACAGATTAGTGGGAGTCGAAAAACAACGAACTTTCAGAAATACAGAAGCTGAGGCGCGTGATAGGATACACTTTATTACATTTTCTGGCTCACCTCTGTAAGAAATCCTCTTATCTAGAATGATGTCTATGTACTGTCTTTTTAGAAGCAACATGCATTAGCTTACGCGCGTTATTGGCAATTTCTACTAAGCAAAGAATAACGCAAGACAGGAACATTAGTAACCAAATCACCTGTACATGTATGTCCATGACGGTTTCGAGATTCAATAACAAGGAGGTTGTAATTCACAGAAATCAAGCAAGAAATAGCGCCGTAGAAGAATTTGTTCTTTTTGTCACATCTGTTAGTGTAATTTACCTATGTATGGTTTACGTCAATTCTAGCGGCTGGGAAATGTGTATTTATCGCGCTAAAAAACAACTAATGCCCGAATTCCACAATTTATTGCATGCAAATTGGGAACTAAGCTCGCTTTCGTTTATAACTAAAAAGTGTTTACAACCAAATTATATATGCTGTATTGAGAGGACGCATTAATTATATCATCGCATTTCTGATTTATATGAATAAGGGCAAATTTATATTTGGAATTATATGCAGATGTCTAACATTTTTAGACATTTATCATTCTCAAAAAATTTTAAATTGAGGTTTTTTTTTAATGTATTACGGTTTTCTTTTCGTCTTACCGAGTTGTTACTTAGAGCTTTTTTTAGTTCTTTTCTGGGTCTGTTTTCCGAGCTTTTTTTGTTGTTTTTTTACGGTTGTTATTTCCAGGAGCAACTTTTATTCAAACCATTCGGAGCATCAAGCGCTGGGTATTCAGTTACCAAAAAAATCCCCATGGATTCCGCTGGTTTATAATTACTCTTCCACCAAGACCTGCTTCTAAGCATACTTCTTGCAAGGAACTCGTAAATCTGAAAATCTAAGAACAAAATGGGCAAAAGGATTCTGAGCAGTGCTTTTTCAATCATTGCTTTCCCTGCGAATTTGTTCTGGGGCGATGACAAAAACGTCGTCGTCGTAAACCGAAATTGGTCCCCATAAACAAAAGCAAAGTTAGACGCCACAGATTAATAAAAGGTATAATTTTTTGTGATGTTTATTAGTTCCCAATCTTTATATAGTTCACCGCCCGTCGCTGCTATGTAAAAAATGCGCTGTCAACACTGTGTACTGTTGAAAATGAAATTACTTATTTCAGTAGCGTGATAGTGTAACTAAAGCAATAGTTTTCCAAATTCAAAAATCATTATTTAAAAGATAAAGTTATTTGAAGTATTTGTAACATAAATTAAGAACATGTTTTATAAGAAAATATCAAACTCTGCAAAATCAACAAAGTTTCATAAAAGTAGAGCAGTATGTAGTACACATTTTTTGCAATGTTGCATTTATGTATTGCATTGCCCACTTATTAAGTAGGTAATAAGTCAATTAATTTTAATCCCATTATTACAATCAAAACTATTCGCCACTGACTTTAAATAGTCAACCAATAGGGATTTGAGAAAAATTACGAAGTTGTACAGTTACACAGTTACACAGTTGTACATTTAGTCAAGTTCCAGTTCTATTCAATTGTAATCAATAATTTTTGTAAGGATAAGTTCTAAACTTTTATTGTATTTATTGTTATCGTTGTGTTTAATTTTTGTACCAGTTTTTTAATACATTGTTGTGTTTTGTTATTTTGTTGGTTTGAATTATTTAACAGGTTCTTTTTCAGAACTTATATTGTAAGTGGTGGCTTACAATTACAAGTGTGATATTTAATTAATAAGTTCCTAGGCATCGGTTTTGTAGGATTACGTACAACGCTACTTCAAATAACTGTGGTCTTGTATATTAAATAATCAATCGTAGGCCTCCTGTCTTATAGCCACAAAAGGCTCCTGCACAGTGAAAAAGTCGATTGATTACAGTAGGTGTTACATTAATATTAATCAAATTTTATTTCTCTTATTACTTAATATTGTTCTTATAGACAGCAGAACCGAATGAAATATTACGCAAGTTGTATTCCAGAACCCACTGCATGCCGTACTGGTTCGTTCGCGCTTGGCGATCAGATGTATAACCGGACAGCTCCGCAGTAACCCAAACATCTATTTCAAATTATGAGATCTTATTGTTAGCTAAAACTGTATTGGCATATTGTAAAGGAATATAAGTTCTATGTAATGTGCGCGTAAATACTTGAGTTGTAGTAGTAGGGGCCCCCCAACCACTAAAACTTGCGACAGACGGAAGGGATCCGGTTTTAATTTATAGATATCTTCGCAATCAGCCTTTACGTCCCATGCTGAGCACCGGCACTCTTCTCTGCCACTTACACTCCTTAGCGTTAAGGTGGAGTACGGGGGACCTACAATTTAACGTCGAATCCGAACGACTAAAAACCAGCGAAGGTTTCAGGCATTAAGACCCCACGGCTGCCTACACCGCATTAGAGAATGTGAGTGGCGGGTTGCGGCATAGATTTTTATTGCTGTATGGCTTCGGCGGGGAATCGAACCCCAGACCTTTAGCGTTAGAGGCTAAGCGCCTAACCTCTGAGCTACCACCACTATGTTATCTTATTTGTATATATTTGCAAAGTAGTGCAAACGGACCACTTGGAGGAATATTCCCATTCGTCATAACTGGGCTACTTCTCTATTGCAAGAAAGTATTGCCGATTAGATAAAATGACTCAATAAAATAAAATATATAAAGATTATAAAAGCGAAAAATTCAGAACGTAAAAATAAAACAACGTAAAGTTTATATGATCCATAACATTAATAACGAAACCGTATCGGTATGAACCGAATCTGCGAGGGTGTGAAAATGAAAACCTTTAAAATATAATTAAAATCTTTTAATAATCACTATCGCCTCGGATATAACGTAACAGGAGAATATTTCATTACTGTTTGGAACTTCTCAAAAGCGAGTGCTCCTTTATTAAGATTTCCTCGATGCACCCTCGTTCTCAACTAAATTAAAAATTAACTTCAGCGGTTACATAAATATTAACGCCTCTCGTCTGGGAGATGCGATAGGTTACAGGAACCGCATCTTTTGGATGCTGCGGAAAATTTGATAATAAGGGAAGGTTTTTCTTTTCTAAGAAACCTTAATTTTTTTTAATATTATTCGCAAAATATTAAAGCAGCAGTGACAATTTTTTTAAATATGACGTAAATAAGGTTTTAGTGAAACTTACCACGTAATCGCATATTGGACAGCAGAAACCGCCAAATAAGGGCTGCACTACATTGCTTGTGGCCAAAGCTGCAAAAGGATAAGCGAGTTAATACTGTAAGTTTGTGTTGGTACATATTATGTCTATATTAAGAGCAAATTCGTGTTTAACTTTTAACTTAATTATGCGAGATATTCCATAAAAAAAAAATTGGGTGCGGCACTCTTATATGACACTACTATAATTAAAAATAATTTTAAAATGGGGTCTTTCGAGTCCTTTTGCATATTTTTTGATCATAAATCGTAGAAGAGATGTCAATAATCGCGGTCTAGTTGACACGCTCTTTATATCTCAAATGTATAATATATTACCCGGGAATTCACAGAAATATGTTTTTCTGTGACAAAAGGTTACTACCACTTAATAGCACGTAGTGAGTTTTCGGGTTGTTTTCGAACAGTGAACTTTTAATCGACCGCCAACGAGGCTAATCTTAACGGCTTTAAGCTTCTCCAAACAAAGTTGCCACTCTTGTCGAAAATACAGAGAAGCGTGTCTGATCATCGCGATTTAAACAGGAATGAACAGCAACAGAGTTTGAAAGTTCATTAGTTTTTCCAAGAATACATTTTCTTAATCGCAAAAGCATAGTATATCATATCAAAATAAACAACTCCTCAAATAACTTGGTTTGGGTATAGCTGAATTCTACTAATATTAGGCTTAAAAGCCGATATCTATATATTAAATCCAGATCCCTTCCTCCTGTCTCAAATTTGGTAACGACAGGCCTCCGTTTCTAAAAGCAATAAAAGGCGAATATTCCTATGTACTGGTATGCATCAGGCCAGTACAATCGCACATAAGAAAATTATGATTACACTGTATGGTTAGATGATTGGAGCGCAAAACCAACATAACTTCGCGGCCGACGCATACTGAGCCGGTCAGCGGAATTGCGATATGTACTCAGAAAAATGTTACAACATTTTATACAATATTACTGAAATGAAACATTTCTTAAGATATGTAGAAGTAAAAACAATAATTGAACAAATCGATATTGAATAATTACACTATAAACTCAAGCAATCATCCGGACGATATAAATTGACTAAGAATTAATAGCTTAAAAAACAAAGGGTCTACTTGCTACAATAGTAGTCAAAACAAAAACCCAAATATTGGGAGCTCTCGTTACAATAACAGGCGTAGTGAAAATAAACAATTCGTGGTTACTGCGTTTATACAAACCGTTAGTCGAAATTATTACAAAATATAATGAATTATTTGAACAGATAACCTAATTGAGTTTTGGTAATTTTATATACAGTATGTCTACAGATGACGGTACGGCCAAAGCTCTTTACTATAGCAAAAAGCGTGAACAGAAGCGCCTTTGACAGGTAGCACTCTAATGGTCACTTCGGTGATTTCAACTCGGTAGATCTATTTAGAGAGGTTCAGAGTTTTCTTACTAAACACAAAGTGATGCAATTATAATATCCGTTGAAACAAAAAAATCTATGTGGCCATACTTGTCAATCAACTTTAATCAACTTGCAAGTTTGTAAAAAAAAGTACATTTGCACCTAAATGACTGTTGAGGGCATCGTCGTTATTCGTAAAATCTTCAACGAGAATATTGTACCGGCATAGCAGTATAACTATAACATGTACGAGCTACGTAGTTTCATCTGAAAAAAGTTGGGTCATGTCCCTGGACTCTCAGTGCTTAATAATGACGGTTCATATCGGAATTCCTTGGAGTCTCATCCTGCTGCACGTGCTCGCTGACATTTAAAATAAAGCTCAGGCTACTGAACAAAAAAAGCTACAGCGTTTTATATGCGTGGTATAAAATTTTAATTTCAAAACATTAAAGCTTTAGAAGCAATTCATTTCAATTCCGCAATATGTGTAAATGTAAAGTGCAGTTTGCTGTACAAATGTCAACATGCTAAATTGCAATCATTATTTAATTTGCAAAAGCTTTTAGTTTCTAGTACACAATAAAGGTATAAAAACATTATAGGTCAGGTTAATCGATATACGCTTAAGCACATCGGCTTAAAATAGATGAGATACAAATACCGATGACCTACCCGGATAACCGCAGTCACCTACGACGTAGATACAAATATCCAAAAATTAAATGATGCTTCAGTTTTATACAATGAAAGCTTTCAACTTGCCGTTCCGTGTTAGAAAACTTGGCCAAACACAATGTGTAGCGACGATTCTATTCAGAAAGTGCGTGTAACTTCACGTTCTGTTAAACGCCTTCACTTTTGTCCTATAGAATAGCTGAAATGTTCTCTTTCAGCTTTCGTTATCGTCAACATAAAGAGATAAGAGTAACAAACAACATACAAAGTGATTCATAATCAAAATAGGAAACGACGATATTGCAAACGTAATACTTTCTGTCTCTTGTGCTGAAAGGGTTATTTATTGCCTTTACCCATGTAACTGATAAAAAGTTTTAAACCTTCACACACAATACTCCTTCGAGTCTCGGAATGCTATGGAAGCAAGAACAGGTGTACCTGTACTTGTTCAGCAAGATTTCAACTTAGTACGACCTCTACAGGGAGGCTCAAGGTCTTCTTAATTGCGACCATAACAGACTAGGTCGGTGATTTTATGAGGTGGAACGTTCACGGGCCTTATATAACTCTTAAGCGACAATACCTTCGCTCTGGAATGGTTACGTGCTCACTTATGTGGGGATGATATAAATAAACCCGCGTCTCCTTAACTGTCTGAGAGACCCTAAGGGCTAGAGATTTGCCTAGGCACTATTACTCGGAGGTGTGGAGGCTAGTACAAGGCATGTGAAGGTGTCGTTCAGAAAGGAATGGCGTGTCTAGCGGCATTAATCCAGGCACGGGCTCTCATTACCAACGTTTAGGTACCGGTCCCTGTGATTAGACCGACTACAGACCTACATGGGCAGCGCCGGCGTCTTACCAGTTGGCTTTGTCCAAAAAAAGCAGTCCACAATCTGCTTCTGAACAGCCAACTGGAGCAGAGTCAGCGTAGTTATGGTAACACCTTCAAGATGAATCTATGTTTTTATTACACAAGGCAAAGTTTGATAACAAGACATTTTTAAGTACCTACAGTTAATAAAGCAAAGTAGTTCGAACAAACAAAACACAATTCGTCTAAGGAACCAACGCACGTATACTTCGTAGCGGCTTTCTCGGTAGGTCGTCTGTCCAGGGGAACGTCGGGCAGGTTTTTCGGTTTCTATCTGGGGCTGTGGTAAGAGCTGGAGCTGCTGCGGGGTTCTGGGAAGACGTGAGGTTATTTACTTTGCAGCTCTAAAAGGAGTGCAGTAGAACTTTGCATGTACAAATTTGTGTAGTCAGGTTAAGCGATCCAGCAACAGATGGCTGTACGAGTTTAGGTTTTGGACCGTATTTGAAAGTTAGGTTTCTTTTGATGTTGAAAATGAACTAAACTTTCCGTCAAAAATTCAGCCTTCTTGTCCGTTGTCGGATAGCAAAATAACAAACATTTGCAAGTGTGCTGGCCGCAGCATGAAACGTAAGTCGTTTCTTGTTTACTTTTTCAAAACGGGATAATCATCGTTGCTTATTGAACAAACATTGTAGACGTAGCGGCTGTAGTAAAAACCAGAAATTGTCTGTTGCTTAGTGCTGTACAAAACAGACAGTCCTGCATATTTGCTGTCAGCTTTATAGTCAACTAATTTTCATTTAGTTATGGTTGAATGTGTTTTAAAAGACGGTTAAAAACGAAACTCCTCTCACATTGATTTCTGAACCGAATACAATACCTTCTTCTTTGGTGTATACTTCATATACCAGCGGGGAAAGTAAAAATAAACAAAACACACCGCCTAGACTTTCCCATACGTTAGAAAACGTTGCTTATCAAAACGATTAAGAAAAACAAATCAATTAAATTAGGCCTCTATCAGCGTAAGTTTTAGCAATATTCATAAAATATTTAGAAATATCACTGTCAGCTTTAATTGTAGCTTTCTGAATATATCTAAGATGCATGCTAATCAAGGCCTGCTCTAGTTTGTTATATTTTTGATCGCACGATATGTTTAAAGGTATTTAAATTTATAATAAAATAAATAATCTTAAATGCCACATGCCAAATGTAAATCTTTATGTATGATATAATAATACACAGCCTTGTAAAAACTGTATCGCGCTGAAAAGCGGCCACAAAAATTAACCTTATTACATAACAAACAGAAAGCTACAAAAGATGCTGACGTTAATACGGCTACAGCTTTGCTAAAATCACTTATAAATTTCATTAAAAACTCCTCTGAAATACAAAGCAAGGTGTTTAATTATACGAAGCGCGAATGTGATTTATTTCTAGACGTGCAAGTGCAGTTTCAATTAATTAACCTGGTTACGCTGTATCATACAGTTATTTTATAGCTCTCAAGTTGATTTCGCAGAAGATGGGGTGTTTTAGTTTGTAGTTGAGTTCTAATTTTAGCTAGCAAGTTTCGATAAGGTTAACCGAAGCGGAAAAGTTTTCTATATAAAGTTTTAGTTTGAACAGCTTCTGTGATATTAGATTTCTTGTCTAAGCTGTTAAATGAATGAGAAGCTAAATTCGGTACAAATATATAAAGGATATAAATGGATTTTTATTATTGTTGCATTTCAGTATGTTTTGTAGAGAGTGTGCAACTAAAGTGTTACAAGCTAATGTCGACAAAATTATAAAAGATTGAGCAACAAAATTGATTTTATGATTTTTGATTTTATGGCCGTATTTAAGCTAATAAAAATATAAATTGTTAAAAATAATGAAAATATTAAAAATTAATGGAAAAGTTAGAATTAGAAAATGGGAAAGAAAACAGCAGACTTAATTTTGAAAAATTAACATTTTAAAGTTGCGAAAACTAGAAAATTTTGAAAATTTTTTAGTAGGTATTCAAAATATTAAAAAATTTTTAGTTTTCAAGAAATTGTTTTCAATTTACAAAACATTAAAATTTTAAATAATTTTCAAATATATTTAACATTTTTTTAAATTTTAAAGATTAATAAATTTTCCAAAAATTTTGTATATTATCAAAATTGTCAAAAATTTGCCAAATTTTCAAAACTTTTCAATAGTTTTAAAATATTAACTATTTTTAAATTGAACACATTTCCAAAATTTGGAATTTTTCCAAATTTTTGCTTGTTAAATGTTTCAAAATTTTCAAAATATATAAAATTTGTCATAACATCAAAAATAATCAGAAGTTTCAATATTTTTAAAATATTTCTAATTTTCAAAATAATTTTACAGTTACCAAAATTTTCCTAAAATTTTGAAATGAGTTCAAAATTATATTCTTTGAGGCTTTCGCGGTTTCTCGAACTGTCAATATTACAATTTACTTTCGGCTTAGACCGCGTCGTCATTTGGGAACTACACCCAGCACAATCAGGTAAGGACCGACCTGTAGCTTGTCTGCCTTTACAAGCATTTGCTCTAGAAGTCTGAGCAATATTTGTTCGCTGGCCCTGCCTGCCTAAACAGGGCCGTGTGCTTAGTTTATTTAAACCTTGGGGCGGACAAGGATTTGATGTATTTTGTTTGTCAAGACAATAATACTTGATCGGCTTACGCCTGTTAGCTGTTTGTGAACCCATACAAACTAACGTTTCGCAAGACATTGCAGCTTGCATCTTCAGAGTGAATAGAACACTGAATTCAAATCCGGGAAGCGGAGGTATTTAAACCTCTTTGAGCCAGTCGCGCAGAACGGCGGAGTTCTGGTTGGCTGTCACTGTTGGGCAAAGACGGATCCGGTGGAGCGTGATCGTGAGATCGATGATGCCTGGGCATAAGATGGACTTTGACAATGCTCGGGTACTCGCCAGAGTACCTCATTACTTCCCTCGTATCATACGTGAAGCAATTGAAATTGAGAAACAACCTGACAACATAAACAGGGAGGATGGTTTTAGACTCAGTAAAGCTTTGGGCTCCGGTAGTTTATCCTCTAAGGACTCCTAAGCATCATCGATCTCACGATCACGCTCCACCGGATCCGTCTTTGCCCAACGGTGACAGCCAACCAGAACTCCGCCGTTCTGCTCGACTGGCTCAAAGAGGTTTAAATACCTCCGCTTCCCGGATTTGAATTTAGTGTTCTATTCACTCTGAAGATGCAAGCTGCAATTCTTGCGAAACGTTAGTTTGTATGGGTTCACAAACAGCTAACAGGCATAAGCCGATTAAGTATTATTGTCTTGGCAAACAAAATACATTAAGATCAAATCCTTGTCCGCCCCAAGGTTTAAACAAACTAAGCACACGGCCCTGTTTAGACAGGCAGGGCCTACGAACAAATATTGCTCAGACTTCTAGAGCAAATGCTTGTAAAGGCAGACAAGCTACAGGTCGGTCCTTACCTGATTATGCTGGGTGTAGTTCCCAAATGACGACGCGGTCTAAGCCGAAAGTCAATTGTAATATTGACGAGTTCAAAATTGTTTAGTTCTTAAAAAACATACAGTTTAAAATTTTTTTGAATTTTTTTTAATCGAACAAGATATTCCAAATTTTCATTAAATTGTTAAAATTCACCTAGGAACATAATATAAAACATAAAAATATTAAAATTTCCAATAAATGTACGAAAAGTCCCGTAACGGTTGCGCGACGGCTTTTTTCAAAGTGCATCATCGTATAAAATTTACACAGATAATAAACACAATCGAGAGAAACTATTTTTACTGCAAATTAATCAAACATTTATGAACTTTCGAGGTACCAAAACTGCAGTTTGCAACAGTTACGAAACATATTAATGCAATATCCACACAAAAGTGTTTGTTTAGTCATGTTACGCCACACCACAACGTTATTAAATCCCAAGCATGGAGCTGTGTTTAATATAAACGTATCACATTGCACAATACACCCTATACGTAACAAGCCCCCGCGATTTATAATATCGATCTGGCCACTTTTTTAAACTTAAATCCCAAAAGGACAATTACACGATAAAAATTAATCGCGGGCGGTTTATACATATGGAACTTCGTGTGACAAAGGAATGTCTAAACTAGTTTGCCTGACAGCGAATTAAAACTTTATTTACCCAAACCACCCAACTCAACTTTCAGATTTGACACAGACAAGTTAGATTGCAAACAACCCCGAGTTTGCATTAAACTAGGGATTCAAAATGAACTAAAATTTTAGTTACAACGTTACAAGCAAACTAACCAGACTAGCGTTCTTTTTAAAAGCGGCACCGTCTAGTAAGTTTATTTTAGATAGGGCGTTTCTTATACAGAGTGTTAGTAATTATGCAGTTAAATGAAGTTGTTACATGGAGATATAATAAAACTGGCTGTGTTTATAATTTGAATTCAAAGTTTGCGATAGAGATAACTGGTAACGTATTAACGGTTGAAGTTAATCTATTCAGATTAATCACAACCGCATCTAGTAATGTTTATGTGGTTTTCAAATATCCAATAAATTCCAATTTAGGTGGAACATTATAGTTTATAGCTTTTTTTTTAAGAATCATGAAGCCGTGCGTGAGCACGACCCCATGATTCCCATCCCACCCCCTTACCCGGGCTCAGCACACTAAGTGTTCTTCACCGGTCTAACATGCCCCACTCCTGAAAGACATGCAACCCAACATACACACCTACATACACCATCCATGGACCCGTCGGATTTAACTTATTCGGAAAAATTACCGGCGGGCAGTGGACTCGAACCTACTGCCATTGGGAGCCTAGTTTCAAAGCCTGGGACTTTAACCACTAGACCACCCGCCGCCGGCCCAGTTTATAGCATTAAGAATGCGAAATAGTTAGTTTTATATTATTTTCCTAGGAGAATTTTATTACTTGCAGTCACTCTAATAGACTAGGAGGCAGGGACGGGTCAGAATAAAATAAAAGAATAAAAACTTTGACTATTTAGGTTGATGTAGAATTGGAATATAATTAAACGATCAAACGAACTTACCTGTGAAGTTCAATCAAAAATTTGTTTTCAGCGTCTCGTCCGAATAGATCGCTTTAGTTTAAATAGGTAGTACCCCTCGCGTCATCAGATACTCACTTGCTAGCCCATGCCCATTCATTACGCTTCTTGATTAACGCGAGATTTCTTACCCAGGGCAATAAAAGCTTAACTATTTTGGGCAGGCGGGAGTGAAATATTCGGGCGAGACTCTAAAAAATAACTACGATCGAACTTCACAGGTAAGTTTGTTTGATCGCTTAATACTGCACTCAAATATATTTTCGCAAAGTTTAATAAAATTGTTTCGTGTATTACTTTTATCAACCCTGACCATGCATATGCTACGCTTATCAACTCCGTTATAAAATAGTTCAAGATAATAAACCAGGTGTCCAAATGAATAATACTTATCTTAACAAGCTCCTCGGGGCAAACATTGCTATTTTAAGCCCGTAAATAATTTGTTTAAAATTGAATATATGCACCAACTATATATTTAAATAAATATTGTGCCAGAATTTATTATTAATTGTTTGTCCGATAATTTACATACTAGACTAGAAATCCGAACACTAACAATAATTTAATAAAATGCAGCGATAAATATTAATTTTATTGCAGCGAAAAATATATTTTACTTCTTTAAATAGTAATAAAGAAGAAGAAACACTCGGACTCACATACATATCAACACAACACATCAGTGTCAGTTTACCACTGATGTTGATAGCTTTTGCTGTCGAAATGCGTATCTGGCATTAAGTTACTTGTGTGGAAGAGTGCTGTATTTTTCAAGTAATAATGAAGAACTAATAGTGTATCAAATAGAAAACTTATTTTACATTTTTTTTAACTTTAAGTAATGGATATATTATTTTTATCGCCATCCATCGGATACGGTCTCTGATGTAACATAAAATTTGATTAATGTGGCGCAAGAGTGTAGTATATCTTCGACGGCACACAGAAAATCATTCCACTCAATTATTAACGAGAATTGAAAATGTTTTGCGATCGTTCTGTTGATAACGTAAAAAATTTACTAGCAAGAATTGAACTGTGTTTCTAACCCTATTTGTATTAATTTCTGATAAGAGCTTGTCAGGTTATATTTAATTTTTTCATGAATATGATACGATACGATTTAATAAGTAGGTAGGCAAAATATCATCTAATATTCAAGAAGCTTTCGTCAATGTTTCACTTACTTGCATATTGTAGTTTCGGACACTACGAGATCGATTTTATTTAGTTTAATATTACGCGATTTTACATAAGAATACTTTCACACTTTTTTATACAGTGTATTATTTTGCTTGCTACTAGCGCTATAATAAATTTTTTTGCCTAACAATTGAAACCGGTTAATTTATAGCATAACAGAATTTCCACTATTTTATAATTATATTAAATTCGGATCTCTTATAACTTTCACAACTTTTAGTGGTTTGAGACCCTACTACTACATCTCACATATTCACGCGGCCTTTTTATAAAGACCGTTTTTATTTGTATAGTGGACTGCTATATTATTCCACAGAAATTAGCTTCTTTCATGTAGAATATTTGTTTGACCGCAGACCGTTACACAACTATAAGTAGGCAGTTATGATATCATAAGCAGATCGTTTATGTACGGCCAGATTATTAACTGTATTCGTACCATCAGTGGCGTCTACATTTGCTTTTTTTTAGCGGGCTCAATTTCATTTCACAGAAAAAACGTCCGTGAAAATAATCCCAGACAACATTTCTGGCAAATCGGCGATGGTAAAAATACTAACTTACCATCCTAAACCTAAATTTGTGCAAAAAAATATACCCGGTAAGAAATGATTCTGCAGTAGAATCAATCCCCGGAAAAAACAACAGAAAAAAATTCTGAGAAAACAGATCATAAACAAAACCAGGTCTATTCTCTTGCTGGTGAGTGGTCAGTCACCGTATAATAAAGAAAGAGCTTCCTCTGAAAAAGATACGTGTTTTTTTCTTGCCGATCAAGGCCTAGACGATTTATATGAATAAGGGCGAATTTCATTTTGGAATTGTAAGCAAATATCTAACAAGATTTTTTACTGCATATTTATTAGCTCCAAAAAACGTTTTGAAAATCTCCGTTGAAGCACTTCCTTAAAAATGGGGAAGAGCTCTTAGTTCAAGAAACACCTCCCCCTTTTTTTTAAGAAATTTTTGCAGGGAACTTAATGAGAATTTTTAGGGATTTTAAGAGGGTTGTTTTTCCTTAAATTGTTTTCCGGGGCTGTTTTTCGAGCTATATTTTGGATTTTTCAGGGGCTATGTTTTACAAAAAAGCACGGGGCATAGCCCACAGGTTCCACTAATACTAAATAAAGCTCTAATGCGCTTTGTCTATTTTTGACAAAGAAAATAAAAGGCAGTAGGTTGGGCTTTTACAACTTATAATATTTAAGTATTCTAACAAGATGTATCTTTTTGTCCTAATAAGCTATCGGGCAACCGCCACAAGACGTTCCCGCTGTTTTTTATTATCTACCATTACGTAGCAATAAAAATTTTCAAAATTTTAAAAACCTTAGTAAATTTCAAAAATATTGAAAATTTTCAAGATAAAAAACATGCTAAAACTTGAAAACTTTTTTAGTTTATATTTCTTGCATATTTTGAAAATTTTGCAAAATAAAAAAATTTAAAATATTTCACAAATAGGTATGTAAGTTTTTTAATATCTTTATAATTATGAAAATTTTAAAACCGTCGAAACCTTTTTTGTAAATTTTGGAAATTATAATTTAAACATTTCTCTTTCTTTTCTTTCCGCGAGTAGCGCTCATTCTGAAGAAGCGCGCTAGTTTGATGTTCTAATGCACTTTGTCTATTCTTGGCGAAGAAAATAAAACGCAGTAGGTCGGGCTTTTACAACCCATAATAAGTATGTAAGAATTCTACTTAGATCTTTTCGTCCTAATAAGCTATCGGGCAACCGCCACGAGATCTTCCTGCTGTTTTCTTTCTTATTTTCTGCCAACACATGAATTTTAAAAACCTAAATATTGGAATTGTGTAAGATGTTCGATACGCTAATACATGAACAAAATTTAGTTTTGAAATTATTACATAATTGAAAGTTTTGCTAAATAATGAAATTTTAAATGTTTTAAATGTTTAAATGCACTCTCGTTTTATCTCTTTATTATTAAAAAGGTGCAAAGTAAGCTGTGTCCACAGCAAACTGTTGTTCTCCATTTATAAAGCTACATATTAGTAGTAAAGCAACCTATGATATGCAAAGTGTGTTGCCTACTCTGAAAAGACAAGAGGTTACGTGATAAAATGGACACCCTGTATAAATCCAAAAGTGTTTAATATGGTGTGTTTAAAACGCTTTTTTTCAAGTCTAATCGTTAAACACTAAACAGAGTGGCTACTACAACTGAACTGAGCCTGTACATTAAAAAAGAGACTTTCCTATGTTGAATTTTTGCGACTTAATGTTTTCAACTTTTAATATTCAATTTATTTGCAAAATAAGTTTGACGACAGAATTTTGAACACTTCAAAAGAAAACATAACAACAAACTTGTACATAAAAGCCGAACAGAATATTGATCGGGCGGGTTCATAAAACTTAAAAAGCTCACGAAGTCGATATCGCGAGAAGGTCAACACTAAATTATCCTCAGCTTACTTGTGTACTGGTTGTCCTAACGTACTAACATAATTTGATGTTGTCATATGAGACAATAAGAGTATAATTTTTATTTATTGATGTGGTTTGTTTTATTAAATTAGAGTTGTAAAAGGTGAAGGGCTGAGTTGCGCTGACATTTATTCTCTACAGTACATACGCTGTGTAAATACATATTATTTTTTGTTTCACAACAGGAAACAATTTGATTTCAGGAGTCACGTCTACGTTAGCACTGCCTTTCCACATAGTAGTCAGCTCGCGTAATATTGTATTATAGGTCGTTCACCAAAAAATGATTTTTACTAACATTGATTTAAATCAGGATTCAATTATTTGTTACTTAGAAAACAATTTACAAATCTTTATTATTTTTTTTAAAAGGGAAGTTCTTATTAAATGTGTGGCGGCTCAGCTCGTAGGCGAGGTAATGTGGGCGACGCCCTTCCTCTCAAACACAAAATCGCAAACTGTATTACACATAACAAGCTACATTTTCTTAAACGTTTAATACCGTTTCATTTTTGCTGCAGGAAAACGATGTTTTTATAAAGAATTGTAAGTTGGCAAAACCTTAGATATGTGCATCCCAGGCGAACACCGTTGTTTTTAAAACAAGACGTGCGTATTATTAAACAGCTTCTAATTAACGATGGAGCATAAAGAGATTTTTTTGTGGTGTACCTTTTTTTTCAGTGCGGAAATGTCTCGTACCTACTAGTTAAAAAAACTATTGTGAAGTGTTTTGCACCTTTAAGAAGTTTTAAAAAAAGGTTATTCTGTGCGTGTAAAGTGTAGATTTCTCAGATTAAACTAGTAAAGTTTGAAATAGCCTAAAATTTATGGTATCAGTCGGATAAGAATTTTAGTATAACCGAGTTTTTTGCAGGCGGATATCCGAATATGATATAACCCAAAAATCCACTAATCAAACTCATACAAATCTCTTATGTATTTGTTTAGAATTTCGTATGACGATCTGGATTTATATTTATTTATTGTTAACCCGGATTTCTGATTTTTTATGTCAATTCAGATTTCGGATATTCTATGCCGGTTTATATTTGGGATTTTTGGCTTTGATCCGGATATCGAATTTCGATTTCGAATTCTCCGAGGAATATTTTAAATCATTAGTCTTAGCTTTTCGCTGATTCGGAATTTAAAATTCAAATTTTTACTTTCCTATACTTTCAGTATAGGGAAGTATTGAGTATTGATTTCATGCAAATTTTCAAAATCGAGATTTTGACGGAAATACATGTTTTGGGCTTCCAGGATCCTAAAAAAGTTGTTTTTAATAAATGTCTGTCTGTGGGTGTGTGTGGGTGTGTCTGTCTGTGTGTGGGTAACGCTCATATCTCCGGAACGGCTGGACCGATTTCGATGTGCTTTGGAAGGAGGAGGTATATCAAAAATTCATCGACAAAATAAGCTTTTAAAAAGAATCCGAAACCGGGAGCGGAAGTTAGACATGTTGTTTTGGTAGTTTTTTTTTTCAGAAACGGAATTTTGGAAATTGGAATAGTGAAAATTATAGAAGGCCTTACAACAAATCAAACATTTTTTTACCGAACTCTCTAGCTTCAACATGGCGGCCGCTACGAATTTTTGAAAATTACGACTTTAACGCCCATTTACTCAAAAAACAGTTGTTTGATTGGGATCAACTACATCTTGTTTGGTAGCCCCTTAGGGGTGCTATACCATGAAATATCATTAATTTTGAAAATCGAAAAACGATCTCAATGGCACCACTCCAAAATTTTAGAAATTTTCAAAAAAAAAATCTCAAAAACTGCCCACACGTTTTTGTTTAAACTTTTTAAGATGATAGAGATAGGCATCTGCTACAATTTTGTTTTTTGCTCATTGTTATAATTTCACTGTGACGCCCTCTATGAATTTTTGAAAATTGAAAATTGGTACCCTTTTATTTATTTAACGGGGAGCAATAAAATATTTCTGTTAATGTGAAAGACCTCACCATTAATAGCAAAATCCGAATATCATAATATTTTTTTGATAATTTAATATTTAGGGGGGCTACTATTCCCCCTCCCCCCAAATTTTTTCGATAAAAAATTAAAAATTTGGTTTCTTGTTTTGTTTGCTCTAGGAGAATCTTTTTACAAAAAATCAAAAAATCGAATTTTTTGTCCCTTAATAATCTTTTTGTCCTAGAAGAATTTCACATACTTTCTACAGCAGTTGTATTCTTGTACGTACTAGTCGTTTAATGTTCAGTGTAGGCTAACTTTTTTATTTTAATAGATAGACTCGCAAACCCAAGAACAAAGTTGTAGGGCAAATTCTTCTCGATTGTATTTAAGAAAAAAACTTGAGTTTCCAATTTTAATATGGCGGCCACCATAAAAATAACTTTTTTTAAATGGAAACGTGACATTTTGGCTTTAAAATCAGAAAGGTTTTGAAATTCTAAATACAAATTAATAAGAGTAATTTCTTGCTAAAAATAATACTTCTCGAATTATTAATACATTTTCAAACATCAACACGCTTCTTTACTCGTGCCTCCGGTTCATTTCAGTTCGGTTGTTTCACATGTACTCAGTTGCAGGCGGAGCCAGCGTGGTAATGGTAGGTTTAAGTTACGCTCTTCAGGCTTGAAGTTTTTATAAACGCTGTTTACTTTTACTAGCCGGGTCTAGACAGGTGTACATCAAAAGTGTTGGAAAATATAAAACAATGTTAATTTATAAGTATAGGAAAGTCCAGGCGAAGTGTTTCGCTCATTTTTAAACTTTGTTTTAGAAGATTCGCATTGTACTTTCGAATGTACTTTCTGAAATATTCGCATACCAGTTAACGCGGCTAAAATTTCAATTTTATTTTAATTCTTAAAGTTCTCGGTTTCGATTATCTTCGAAGTTTATATGAATTAAGAACGCAGTTATCTCAATCCCGGATTGTAGATTTTTGTAGATTTATTTAAACATCAATTTTTATCGGCAAAATCCGCAAACGGATTTTCGGGATGACTCTAAATATCGTGTTTTTTAGATAAATCCGGAGAACATTTTTTTCTAGTAAATCCGGAAAAAGGATATTTCGAAGAAGTCCGGATGATAGATTTATAATATAATCCGGATTTTCTTATAAGCAGAGATAAATCCGAATAACGGATTTGACAGATAACAATTTTGCAAGACGGATAATAACAATCTAATAATTTCTAAATAACGGATAAGCTTCGATAACGAATTTTTTTAATAGGTCCGGATTTTCTGGTAAGCAGTTTTTTTGATAAAAGACAGGCATGGCGAATTTTATTGAGATAGTAAAAATCTGTCAAATTCCAGATACCTAACAGATTTTTTAGACAATCCCCGATACCGGATTTTTCAAACGCCGGTTTTTCTGGATAAATCCGGATAACGGATTTAACAAATACGCATGGTGAACTGTATACAGATAGTAAAAATCTAACGAATTTCGGATTAGCGGTATAACGGGTTTTAGAGAAGCCTCAATAAGAAACTTTCAATAAGTCCAGGTTTCCCGGATAATTCTGGTTAACAGATTTTCTCGAGTAAGAAATTTGCATGGCGGATTTTATCGAAATCGTGAAAATTTATCCAATTTTGGATAATCCCCGATACAGGATTTTTTGAACTCTGGATTTTTCAGATTAACCTAGATAGCAAATTTGTAAGAAGTCCAGATTTTCCAGATAAGTCTGGTTAGCAGATTTTTCGGATACAAAATTTGCATGTCAGGTTTTATTGAGATAGTGAAAATTAATCAAACTCAGAACAACGTATACTTCGGATAATCCCAGATACCAGATTTTAAGAACCCCGGATTTTCCAGATAAATCTAGATAGAGACCTTCTAAGTTAACAAATACGCATAGCGGATTGTATACAGATAGCAAAAACCTAACCCATTCCGGATTAGCGGTATAGCGGATTTTCAGATAACAATTTTGTTTTAGAAATCTCGTCAGCAGATTTTTCGAACAAGGAATTCAAACGGTGGATTTTAGCGAGATTGGAAATATACATGGAATTCCGGGTAACGTATTTTTCAAATAATCCCGGATACCGGATTTTTTGGATAAATCCGGATAGCAGATTGTATACAGATAGTAAAAACCTAACAAACTCCGGATTATCGATATAACAGATTTCCAGATAAGCCTCGATAAGAAATTTTTTGTATAAGTCTAAGTCCGGTTTAGAAATTCGCATGGCGGATGTTATAGAGATAGTAAAAATCCATCGAATTCCGGATTATCAGTATAATGGATTATTCGGATACCGGATTTTTATTTTTATTTTATCTGAACAGTGAAAATCTAATAAATTCTAGGTTAAACAGATAACGAGTTTTTCAGGTAAGCCCTTCGGATAAATCTAGATTATCCGCATACCGGATAATTTAAAAACCAAAATCCGGATTTTAAACTGTAACGCATTCATTCAACAGCGCTACGGCGGATATAAAGATAATTTGTAGCAAAAACAAATTTTTCAATACGATTTGGAACCGCATAGGGAAATTAGATAACGCTAGATAATATCACTGATAGTTTTCATATTCAAAAATTTTTAAATGCAGATGCACGCACTTCCGAGACAAATCGAATGTTTTTTACAAATTTTTCCGATTTAAAACATTTGGCTTTCCAGTCTTTGTCATCAAACACGAATAAATAGATTGAAATCAAATTTATTATCGTGATAGTCCTAGGAGCATAAAATGATGAGCCAACAATTTTATCATTTTATCATATTTTATCATATATCATAAATTTACGAAAGCGTATTTCTCAAAACCTACAACATGATTTTTTTTAAATTGTGCCAGCTATTATATCTTAAAGTAGGCTTTTATGTTTTCTCTTGTCCTCTAGGTAGTTTGTAACATCTACAAATTTTTGAATATTGGAAAGTATTTTTTTTATTGAATAAACAGAGAATAATAAAAAATTTGCTTTCAAGCTAAATTGCTCATCAATAACATTAAAATAAAATTAAATTTTTAGGGAGGCTTTTCTTTCCCTCTTACCCCTTTGCTTGCACTGGCGGGTTTTTCTTATGTTAGTTAAAATCAGTTCTCGCAACAACAACAACAAAAAATAGAATTTTCCTTTTTTAGGCTTATATTCTTATAGGCTAAACGGTACCTTAGAAAATGGATACTTATTTTTGTCAGAACTAAACATAATCTAAAATTTAGTCAAATATCCTACAAAGTGAACATATTTTCTACGTCAGAGCACATCACAAAGCATTACCTTACCGATATAGGTACTAGGAACCCACAATCCAGTTAATATTGACTTAATCATGTTCAACTGAGCAAACTGTCATATGTCATGAAATGACAACAACCAGAACACACGATTCTGGGTTAACCGCAAAATTTGACTTCACATGAAGAGCGATCGATCGCTTCGAGGGGTTGTGCATGGAAAGGAAATTTTGTTTGCTCAATCGTGTTTCATAAATTTTAATGTCATCAGTTTTACCGCTTTTAGAAATGTAGCTATACATTTTCAATAAAACAGTCGATTTCATTTAAATAAATTGAAAAGAACTACAAAAATACCGAAATATCGATATTAAATTTCTCAATAAACTAACGTAAATAGTAGAAACATAAGGATAACTGTAAGGTTCGTGTTACGCTTTAGATTTATGCTGTACACACACAGAAACGGGAAATTCGATAAGCAATTTTGAAATGTAATTTAATTTTAAATTGGGATTGTTTGTTTAACTCCAATAAAAGCTCAATGCAATTTTAAGCCAATTAATTCGGAAGAGAAATATGTTCCAGCCTTGCACTGTACAATGACATTTTTTGTGGTCACCCAACAATTCGAACTGAATTTGATTAACCTTCGGGAAAGACCTTTTCGTGTTTAGTTTATGTAGCACTGAAATGGAGTACCCGTACGGTATTTTCAGGGTCAGCAGACTATCCTCTGGTATATCACCGACAAGCGCGATTTTACAGCAACATAATAGGGAAAAGATTCAAAAACCTACTTCGAAAATTTAGCAGCTGTTTTTAAACGACTGGGGGATGCCGGATTGAATGTAAAAATAGAAAAGTATGAGATTTTCAAGTCGGAAATTGTTTATTTGAATCATGTAATAAATTAGCAGGGTATTATTAACTGCACAGAAGAGATAAAAGCAACTGTCCAAGCTGCGCACCCAACAACAACGACTCAGGTAAACGCTTTTGCAGGAATGGTCAATTATCATTCAATATTTGTACCTAAGCTAACACAATCAATGAAACCACTCTATAAATTGTTGAAAAAAAACGCAAAGTTTCATTGGAGTTGAAACTGTAAAAATGCATTCGAAGCAATCAAAAACGAAAACATGTCCGAAAGGATATTGGTACGTTTCAATCCGGAGTTACCTATATTTTAACCATCGACGCATCCCAAAGCGGCGTCGGGGCGGCTTTATGCCATCATTTTCCGAACGGGCAGAATGACCAATCGGGTCGGTAATTTGTTTCACGAACGTTTGCGCCGACTGAGAAAAAATATGCGGTTAAAGACAAAGAAGCATTAGCAAAAATTTGTATTGCGAACAGATTATTAGCAATTTTTGGTGAACACAAATGAATACCACAGATCGCAGCAAATAGGCTGCAGCGCTGGGCCATTTTGTGTCAAGATTTAATTACAAAATTCAATACATCAAGAAGAACGCAAAACGCTGTGGCAGATGATTTTTTAAGGTTGCCTTTACCAAATAGGAAAACGCACGTTGATGGGAAAGTTTCGTATTTCAACATTATTGAAGCTCAAAATGCACCCATAAATAGTGAGAGAATAAAAGCGGAATCAAATCGAGACCATTTAATAAGCGAATCATAAGTTATGCGACTAACCAAACTCAGTGGCTGAGATCGAGTTAAAACCTTTTTTTTAACAGCAAACAAAAGCTATCGGTAACTCAGAGATGTCTCATGTGGGCTTACAAGGTGGTAATTCCGAAAGGGTTAAGAGAGAAATTATTACAAGAATTCCATATAGCAAATCAGGGTGTAGTAAGAATAGAAACGGTAACGCGATTGTACATGTGGTGGCCCAAGTTAGGCGAGGGAATTGGAAAACAAGACCAGATCCGTCGAAGACTGCTTTGATACCGTGGTCAAAATCGTCCAAAGTGGAGGAACGAATACACATTAATTTGCTGGATTTAAAAAACAAAATGTATTTAATAACTTTGGATACTTTTAGTAAACGGGTAGAGCAGCACCAGATAGGCTTGGTGACAACATTGCTGTAATAAAGTAAGCAATGTATTAGTTAGAATGCATGTAGTTTAAGTGGTTTATTTTTTTACACATGTTTTTTATTTGTAAAGCTAGGAATATTCATAAAAACTAGTGATGTGATTTTACCGGTAAAATAAAAAACGGTAAGTAAAATCATTATTTTACCGGTAAAATACCGGTAAAATTAATTTCACGTCAAAAATATGAAGATATAAATCGAAATAAACATTTAGATAAAATAAACTTATACATATAAACATAAAGTTAAACAAACTTAATAAATGTAATTGATGTAACTTTTAATAACAAAAATAAAAAATATTTAATATATATTATTATATTGATTGGTTTAAAGAAATTAATCTTTATTTAGGTTTCCTACCACAAAACATTTCTGACCCTTTCCAAGAAAAATAATATTTTGTTTTGGTGTACGACGAATATCTGCGCCTGCGCACGGCAATTTGAAATGATTTTACCATTTTACCGGTAAAATGTGATTTTACTTTACCGGTAAAATACCATTTTACCATTTTACCGATTGGTAAAATACTGAGACTCACATCACTGATAAAAACTTAAAAGGAAGGTATTGTGGTGTTTCCGGATGCGGTAAAATCAGCAAGAAATCTAGGGAAAGAAATACCCGGAAAACAGTCTTCTGGAAAAAAGTCTCCCGAAAAAAGTCTCTTGGAAAAAAATCCTCGGAAAAAAGTCACAGGAAAGAAGTCCCTAGAATAAAAGTCTCTAGAGAAAAAAGTCTGAAAAATTTTAAAAAGAAAGGCAAAACTCATGATCAGAAATGTTTTTAATGCAAAATAAGATAAACTTGTTTTGTATAGTGTTTATCGTTGGCAGTGAGTTTATTAAAAAGCTTATGTTTTGATTATACCGATAAATTCAGGGCTAGTTGAATTGCTACATTATTATTATTACTACATATAATTAAAAAACTGATGCAGTTTCCGGGCACAAAAGCAAAATTACCGACTTCCGGTTTAACTAAAAAACGGTTCTGTCTTTGGCTGCTAAAAAATAGTTTTTTGGTGACTTTTCCCTGGAAACTTTTTTCCGGAGACTTTTTTCCAAGGGACTTTTTCCATAGGATTTTTTTCCGAGGACTTTTCCTGTAGGTTTTTTTCCGAAGATTTTTCTCCCAGAGACTTTTTCCGGAGACTTTTTTCCGTGGACTTTTTTCCGCGACTTTGTTCCATAGACTTTTTTCCGCCTACCATCAGCAAACCGTCAGTCGGACAGACATAATATTAAAGACACGAGTGTACAACTCAGTTTACTTAGAACCGAGGGTTTTACCTTAAAATTCGCGTTTCATTGTTAAGTTTCTGTACAACAAACATCTTTGAATATTGAATAAAGTATCTTAAATCTGGTGTGTGAGTTTAATTGCCTTACCACTTCGTTACATAACAATAACCCACGAGTTCCGCTAGTATTATATTAATTGGACGTATTTGAGTGATTTAAAAAAAATCCGCCACAGGTAACTTGATTTTAATAGGCTGTCGTCTCCCGAAACAAGCGTTTTTGACACATATTGATATGCCCTTTTTTCCTTGTTTTTGTCCCTAGATTTTACCCATTAATTTTCTCCAACCTGCACAAATCACTCAGTGATAAACAAGACTCAATTACAAATATTCTAGAACTCAACTGTTGTACATGCTTTAATTTACTCTATCCATTGTTACATCGTCTGTATCCGAACTTATCACGTCTGGTTGGTCTCTGATGTAATTTAACTAGTGGTTTCGAACAAACTATGTTTAATAACGTCCCATTGTTGTGCAGTGTTACCGCAGAATTGACTAGTTATCATGGAACAGCTGCATATTGTACCCATTTCCGTTTATTGTGAATTAATCAGAAATTGAGTTCAACATTTCTGGTCGTTTCTGCATAGTAATGTAATACGATACCAATTATTTCGATGCGGTTAGTTTTAGATATTTGCTGACTTCAAGGAATTTACACAATTGAATACAACAGATTTGTAAAATTAGTTTATTTGCTAAACCTTCTTAATTCAAATTGAAATTCTACCTACATCAATAGCATTAGCAGCAGATTTGTGAAAAAACACGCAGGATTTTATTAAACTGAGCTTCAGGGCGCATAAAGAAATTTCTGAAATGAAAAGCTTTCCAATTAGGTTTTTATTTCTAACAGCATCGAAACTTGTTTAAAAGCATAAAAGTTCCATTTAGCGAAAAGAAAATTAATGATGTGTACTGCTGCATCTGCACTCATTCAAAAGCTTTTAAACAGTTCGAAACTCGAGTTGTGTACTGGAAAGTGCTGTGTAATACTGATGGAAGCTTAGTGTAGATTGTTTGAGAGGGCCGGAAATTTCTCATTCCTGCATAAACACAGTCTTCATCGCCTGTGGGGGTTCCACAAAATAAGTAACATTTCCGTGTAATATTACTTATGGTTGAGTTGGCAAATTGGGACAATGCAGATGTTTGGTCAGAATATTGCTAAACTTTAACAAGGTTTGTTTCATGGCGTTTGTGCGTACGCGTAAATGTTGAGCCTCAAATTGCACCTAGCTGTTGCTGTGTCTTTAAGCATGTATTTTAATGTCTGCTTCTAATTAAATTTAGCCAATTTTGCTTCTTGATACAAAGAAAGCGTGTAAGTTTTGTTTTTATTTGGTTTAAAGTACACCCGATCGGCACATTGATTGGGACCGAAGACAATATGTTTACGTACCTTTTCATTAAATAATTCAATATTGTTTCGGCATATTTCACGTAGGTGTTAACAAAATATTTATATAGGTAATTTAGCTAATTGGTTCGCTGTATGGGGCTTTCCAGCAAAATTAAAGTAGATACAAAATGCGTGGAAAATTATATTCTTCTAGATTTTATGTCCACCGGATATTTTGGCTACAAATTTAAACTGTCTTATTATTATTAGCCGTTATTAGTGGCGTTTAGTGCAAAGAAAATTATTTTCACTTATAAGATTAAGCAAAAACATTAATAAATATTCAGAAATTTAAGACGTGTCGTTTTAATCGCAGTGCAACAACAACGTTTTATAATGTTTCTATAGTGTAGTGGGTAAGGATACTGTCTTGTAAGCAGAAGTCCCAGGTTCCTTCCAATCGCGTTTGGTACAATTATTTTAAATACATTATACGAAGTATAGCTGAAGAGAAAGCTATATTGTGATCATCATGTTGAATTAAGAGCAAATGCGTTCATTCAGCGACATTATGTTTGCTTTAGGCTTACTGGCCGATGTACGAGTTATACCTAAAAAAGTTACTTTTATGGCAAACATTTTTAACTTAAACATTTTGGCTAATAAGGAGATTTGAGGATCTTGGCACACCTATGAAGCGGACGCTGCAGAGGTGTCTGTCTGTCTGTGTGTCTGTCTGTGTGCCTGTATACTATTTACAATGCAGACGCCTTAACGCACAAAACCCAAATTTGGCTCAAAGATTCCTAATTGCAATAGAATGACACTGCAAGAAAATGAGGTTAGTCCGCCAAAAAAGGGAGGGGACGGGTACTTTCTTTCAAAATAGACGCGCTCGAAAAATAACCTTAAATTCGTATTCGACGCATGTCAAATAACCAATCTGTACAAACGCGATCTCCCTATCTATCACCCACCATTGCGCCTCGCCATCATATTCTTGTTTATTCAAAAATTAGCTAATTTAAATTACAATAGGAACAACTTTCCACCGAGAAATCTTCACTGAGAGGTTTTCTTTTGGTCGTTTACCTGAAAAGAAAGCCCAATAACCGCAGGTAAGGGTGTCAAGTACAGGGAGGAGTGACCTGCTGTTGCTTTTAAAAACCTTGTAAGTAGCTTCCGTGATAACAACAATTATTTAGATTTATTGTGTTGTATTTATGTCTGAAGAGGGACAGCTAGCGTTGCAAGTGCGACCGACTTGCCGAATGTCCGCGTCGAAGCTCCCTTTTTCAAAAAAGCAGACTTCAGCTTATCTTCCCACTAAATTTTTCCGCATAAGCCTAGCAACGGGAAGAATTATGCTAATTTTTGAGAAATCTTGACCAGCAATCCGAAATCTTCTTGAGTCCTGATATAAACCAAGTATTCCCCTTTAGTTTTTTTTAGTACAAACGACGGAGTAATCCCGTTTTACTGAACCGTTTATTTTATTTTCGTTCAGCAACAGGAGAAATACCCAGCTGTACTTAAACCGTTTATTTTTCTAAATTTTAGTTTATTTTGATTCGACGACGGGACAAATCCCCAGTCGGATTTATTACTCCCCATAATTGCGGCGCCTGATTTTGAAACATTTTGAATGTATATTTTTATACAACTACACCGTAGTAAACAAGTAAAATTATTTATTTTAACCCAGTACACCAGTACCAACTTCACAATTATTTTTACATCAGCCGTATACGTTGTTTCGAACAAACATCGTATAAATGACTTTGACCTAACCAATTGATCAATTAGAAGTTACTATTATTAATTTATTATCTTTTATAAACAACGGGAAAGTTTAACAAACAACAGGTCCTGTTACCAATTCCAGAACTAAAAACAGCAAATTGAGAGCTAAGCCAAGAAGACATCGAATACTTCCCTATTTACATTTGAAACACCGTACGAGCTTCTTGGATAATTAAACTTAATAATTTAGTGTGCTAATAATGTGCAATTCTAGATTTTGAACTGATAACGATTGATAGGTTTATACGTCAAGGCTTCGGCCGAGCTTGCAGGAATCTATAAAGCGCGAGTTGCAAACGAGAACACCAGTGGAGTACCGTTCCAGAAGGATACTATTTTTGTTGCTTTTGTAAATAATTATCGTATATAATACAAAAACATTATTAACTCGTTTAACATCAAACTCGCCCAACGCGGCTGTCCTGAGGTGTAAAATGCAGAAGGATTAACTAAACTTTTAGATGAATTTAATTGTATTTAAATAGAAACAAATAATTTATCAGTCCTAAGACGAATAACAAGCGATTAGAACGACGATAATTACGAAACCTTCTGAGCACAATTGATGCACTGACGGCTGCAGATTGAAATAGACTTTCAGACAAATATTTTGGATGAAAAACATTTCCGGCTTATTTATTTAAATTAACTTCTTTTAAAAATGTATTTTCTTCCTTTCCACGGCGATTTTCCCCTATTAATTACGTTCTTCTTCGGTCTTCTTCGTACGTTTTTTTTCTTAGATTTATGCATGCGTACAAAACGAATCGGAACTGCCACACTTAAGATAATCCGAAGGTTTTATAAGACACCTAGAGTATATTTAAAATTACCATAACGGTCATTTCAGTCAGAAAGTTATGATTAATTCATTCTTCGGTGGAAAACTTAACCCCCCATATTTATTTTACAAAACTGTTTTTAAATATCTAATGATTAACCACTTTCGCGCTGATATAAATTTACTGTGTTCTAAAATGCCATCTCGAAATATATTTTAAAAATGTAATATCGACTAATTAATGAGTAGCTTTTTCAAGTGTTACTTGGCCACGTTAAAATTTTCATAAAGTTTTGTAATGCCATGAAAATTCTGTAAGAATTTCAGAGCGCTGTTCTCGTCAACATATTCTATTTAATCATACGGTCAGTGATTCTTTATAAGCAGTGTCATCCTTAATGTGATGAACGCGAACCCTCATAGCCTCTGTGAAGGAATTCATGCGATGCATTTGACACCGGGTCCAGATTTTCATATGCATAACAGAGTGTATCGGAGACATAAAAAGCTAGCAGGATTGTTCAGTACATGAACAATCCGGATTTAAATAATCTATGAGGTAAAAAAAATTTTATTATCTAATTTAGTGTTCGTATATTTATAACACAGATAATTAATTAAATGAG
Source organism: Ctenicera cuprea (assembly GCA_958336395.1). Classification (NCBI taxonomy): domain Eukaryota; kingdom Metazoa; phylum Arthropoda; class Insecta; order Coleoptera; family Elateridae; genus Ctenicera; species Ctenicera cuprea. The sequence continues at coordinate 3,166,253 of OY284490.1, forward strand.
ACCGGTCCGCTAAAAGTTATCACGTATTGTTTTCCTAAACTTCAAAATTTACAACTGTTGTAGTCGATTGGCAAAACGCCATTTCTCTGTTCCATATTGGTAATTTACTACCTCGTAAACTCCTCGTATCCAAACTACATTCTATGTCGAACATACATGTGGTTGTTCTAGGTATTTAGACGCACAAAACAAGTTATTCGAAATGAAAAGCAAAACATGCCTAGACTCTCTACCATTCCAATGATTCCTGGAATAATCCCGTAGGAGTCAATCCGAAACCACTTGATACACAAAGCAAAAGCAAATACAACAGAAATTAACCGAGCAAACCTTGATTGTGTATATGTTTTTGTTCGCCCTAATTTTATGTTTACTTATCAAGTTGTACCGTTGAAGTTTGTTTAGAGAATTTCTTTGTTCAAAGACCCATCCTGAATCAACGACTATGTCTGTCAAGATAGTTTTTGTTGTCACCACATTATCTATAGTCTGTCCGTAATTTATTTCTAAACTTGTTTATCTAGCATTTAAATTACATTCAAACCTTGTGTAGCAATACTTTTTATTGGAGAGGAAAATTATTTTATTATACTGTGCTTTTGAAACTTAATTACATTGGGTTTCTAATTTCATTGAATAAATGTGTAAAAAGTGTTAAAAGTTTAATTGTCCAACTACAAAACTTAGTGAGTTTCAAACAAGGTCCATACTAGGCCTTAAATTATTTATTGGTATAACAATAAATCAACAAATAGATACATGTTGATAAATATCGCTAAATATCGATAAATAGGTATATCGCTAATTTAATATATCAACAAATCAATATATCGGCGTTATCAATAATTTGTTAACATCAAAACTCGATATCAAATTTTCAACACCTAGTCCCTACATGTGACTAGAGTTGGGGGGGTCAGAAGGGAGATGTTTAACAACAAACCAGTCAGTTATAGAGAAAAAGTTGTAGATAGGTTGTAACAAACTTAATCATTGTGCGTTAAAATTGTTTTGATTCATTTCAGTGAATTTTCGATTTTAACGCACATTAGTTCGTTGACCTCTTCTTCCTCTATTCTATTCTGCGATTAAATGCGCACTACGAGATTTAAGTAAAGTAGTTTCCTCTCCAGGCCCTATTTACCATAAAACGCGCTCCGCACTCTGAAAGTAAAGAATCCTACCCCCGAACTTTACAGAGCTCTTTAGCTCTCTGGCCCCGCTCTTGCTGCAACTTTGTTTGTAATAATTCTGAAGAACCCGTAAAGAATTCTTCCCCCGAACTTCACATAGCTCACTAACTCCCACTCCGGTCTTCTTTTGCGTTAATTCTGTAACACCCGTAAAGGAATTCTTCCCGCAAACTCACTAGCTCCGTTCAGAGTAGCTAAAGAATGTGTTTACTGTTACAATTTTACAATTTTCTTCAACAGTACACTTCACAATTTCTTTTCATTTACAGAAACTGTACCAGCTCTCGGAATGATCAAACTTATTTAACGTGATAATCGTTTGACATTGTACTAAAAACGCGCAGCGCATCGCGGCTGAGTTTTCAGGAACCTGTAAAGTGCGAGTTGCAATTGAGGACTCCAGTGGTGTACCGTTCCAGAGGGTGACTATTTTTCTTTGCCGTTGTAAATGAATATTGTACATAATATAATAGTTCACTTACCCAAATACACTCATATGTTTATGTTTTAGTGTTGTAATAATACGGCAATAAAATACAGTATATAAGTTTCAATACACAGTTTCATATTTATTCCCAACGACTCCTGGCTTCGGAGCTAACCAGGTTAGTTCAACTTCTCCGAAACCAGCAGTTCAAGAAAGTTTACCAGTTACAATGGAAACGACAATGTAACGTATGTTTTATTCAATTGTTTGCTGATAAACTATTAAAACCCTTGTAAAAGTGGTGGTAAAACAGTAGTGATGTGACTACTGTCGATGATATATTAATTATATATATTATATATTTGATTGCTCTTCTTGTGTTGAGAATTGATTAAGCCCATCGATACAGCTAGTTGTTTTCTTAGAATCTAGTAACTGAGCGTGGTTAGTGAGATATCTCGCTCTGATTAGTAAGCTAGTATTAACCAGTGGCCCCGAAAATGTACCTATCGTATAGATTTTTAAGTACGTCGAGTTAGTGCACTGAAGATAATGTTGTACCACACTCAAAGGGTTAACTACTGGAAGCTATATTGATAAAATCTGTGTAGAGGTTTTGGCATTGCACATATATAAGACTACTGTTAATTTATACAGTTGTTATTTCTTGATATTTATTATTGCTTGTTGTTTTTTCTTGATGATCATTGTTAAAAATTAATAAAGATCGTCGATACAACTAAGTATGTTCTTAAAACTTTGCTAGTATGGTAGGACTACTCAAGACCAGTGTCCCCAAAACTTGTTTATACATTGGGATGCTGGGGCCACACCCACAGTCTTATTCCATATGATTGAAGATAAAATGGTGAGCACAAAAACACATATTTAAAGCCCATTGATCGGGTGAATAATCGGTTAACCGGTTTCCTGTCCTTCTCTGACAGATTTTTAGATAGGTCAAGTTAGTGCACTGAAAATAATGTTGTAACATACGCAAACGGTTAACTACTAGAATCTATGTAGAATTTTGAAGGGAGAAACACCTCTTTCATAAATAACATATTTTGATCCTGCTTTGGTAATGTAGTAATGCAAATCTGCTATCTTTATTGTTAATACTGGAAATATTCTGAAAGCTGAATGTTTGATGTGTCTCTGAGAGTAACATATTATGTTTGGGTCTGCGCAAAGTTTTTCGAGCATGCGACCTTGATGCATCGACTAATTTGTTAAGACCTGGGTAAATAAATATTAATTTACGTGTTAACGGTGTGCCTACGTTATACTCTGAAATTGCATCGCTTTGTTACAGGTAATCGGTTTTCGCCATTCTCTATTGGAAATAAAATTACAGAAGAATATAGCGTTGTTGTCATTAAAAATTGAAAACTTTCACGAATAATTTATGTAATGCTGCACGCGTTGCTTCGGTGTAGTATTTGCAAAGAAGCAAAAACTAAGCAACCCCTTTGTGCGTAAAATGAATTTATGTTTTATTTATTCTGTAATTTAAGAAAAACTCACAGCGGAAATGTACTCCGGCAATTTTTCGAAAGGAAACGCCCCATATAAAATAACTTAGGTAGTGAAGCCCGCAGCGTCCTAGATCGAAGACGAAGTAACCCACAAACCTTTGAAAAGCAAACAATGAAGAGCGCGATACAATGAAGGCCCATACTACATTCAAACACGCACATTGTCACAAAAACGAAGTAAAGGATATTGGGAACAAATCTTGGAGAAAGCAAAGTCCGATAAGGGTGATAAAGCGGAACAACATTATTGGAGTAAACAACGATATAGTGAAAAGAAAATTTGGTTTAAAATGCATTCGGCCTTAGTGACAAAAAGCCTCTTTGTTCGGTTCTATTCAGATTATTTCTTGCTTTGTTTTCTTTGTTTTATAAAAGAAATTTCAATCTGTTAAGTATGGTCTTAGATCAAGAACAAAAAGGAAGCAATATTGGCAGCAGTATTTAAGTAAAGGAGAAATTTAATTATTCCAAAAGCTTTGCACAGAATTTCACAACAATCCAGAGGGTACAGTTGAATTTTCTACCTAATTTCAGTTATTCGATACTTATTGATGTATGTAGCGCTACAGAATACAAAATATGCAAATCAGTAATAACGCAAGGATGTTTACGAGGGTCTACTTATAGCCTTAGGCCAAGCGATACCGGGAGATCGAGAAAGGTTGTCCAAAAAAAACTACCTTCTAAGTAGTTATCAATGTTTCTTTCTAGTGTGATATTAGCCATACTGCGCAATACGTTTGTTCCGTCGTTTGTTTATGCTTGTTCCGTTTGTTTACGTTTCTTACTTTCACTTTATATTCTTGGAGGCTGTTATTATTATACAAATAGTATTTTTCAATACTAATTAGGGATTGTTAAACGAAGTTTACAGTAAGTACAGTGTTTCCAATTAATTTAAAACAGTAATAATTGTTTGTAAATTTAAGGTTATGTATTCCGTTGAACACAAGTTTATTATTGAATCTTATTTCCGCAATGGCCAACGCAATGAAAATGATGGTGAATGGAAATATTCAGTAAATTTGTGTGTAGATGAATTCGTTAATCGTTTCCCCGACGTCGACTTTGATTACGATAATCTAAGCAGGCATGTAAAGCGCATCATACATCGTTTCCAAACAATGGGTAGTGTAGATACACAAAAATCTCCTGGAAGACCAACCCTTTTAACTCAGGACACATTAGAGGATATACAGACGCGTATCGAACGCAGCCCTAAAAAACCATTACGACAGTTAGCGCAACAAACAGGTGTGTATTTTGTAAACTATAAATTTTTGCATATAAAATTTATTATAATTTGTAATTGCAGGGTTAAGCTATGGAACGTGTCAAAAGGCAGTAAGACGAAAACTGCATTTACACCCATATAAAATTTCAGTAATGCAAGAATTACTTCGTCCCGATTATGAAAAACGTGTGCAGTTCTGCAATTGGTTTAACCAAAACTTAAATAACGATGAAATGCTGGATTCAAGTTTCTTTTCAGACGAAGCCTGGTTCCATCTCACCGGTTACGTAAATAAACAAAATTACAGGATGTGGTCTGCAGAGGCCCCTGGTGAATTTTTACAAATTCTACTGCATCCGATAAAGATTGGCGTGTGGATTGCCATCCCCAGAAGACGCATAATTGGTCCCATTTTTTTTGAAGATGCCGTAACAGCTCACCGCTACATCGGAATTCTAAACACATTTATAAATCAGCTTCACGATTATGAATTACGTCAGGGATATTTTCAGCAGGATAATGCACCTGCACATACAGCCCTTCGAACAAATCAATATATACAACAATTTTATGACGATCGTATCATTGCATTTCCCCCACCGTCACCCTATTTGACACCCCTGGATTATTTCCTTTTTGGGCATTTAAAGAACACGATATATCAGACCCCCATGCACACACTTGAGCAACTGAAGGATGCTATTACTGCCGCTACTGCAAATATAACTGTGCAACAGCTACAAAATGTTTTTAACAGCATGAAAAGAAGAGTAGGGTGCTGTATCAACAATAATGGGGCTCATTTCGAACATGAACTGTAATTACTAATTACTAATTTTGTTAATTTATTTTTGTAAAATTTAATATTCTAATTAGTTAATAAAACAAATAATGTTCTAACTAATTCCATTATTAACTGTAATTAAAACTGATTGCAAATAACTTCTTATTTTCATAATTATTTTCCTCTTTTGAATCTACCAGAAATTGCTAACTTCATTTCATACATGACAGCACCATGACAGGTGGAGGATGTAAAGATTGATATACTCTCTGTAGAAAGTAGTTTTCTTCGGACAACCTTTCTCGATCTCCCGGTATATTCGGAGAAGTACTCGCCTTCATTAAACGAATTCAAAAAATCTGTTTGCTAAAGCAAGTAAGTCAGATAATGGAATAAGTAAATACCTTAAGCCTAAATTCAAGCTCTCTTAGAATCCGAGCCCTCCCCCCCTGGAAATTTGAAAGCTCGCGCCTATGATTTTATACATCATAATGCACACAAATTGCATAAGTTCAAGTAAATCAGATGTTAGAACGTGCATAATTTTCAAATTTCTGATCATTTTTGGATCTCGAATAAACTTAAATTTGTAGATCGATATCCCAACCAACCCTAACGTAGAATTACTTATCCGATCCGATCCGACTTTGGATCAAATTTGGATGTGGGTGGAACTCGGATTTCGGTTCATAAAGTCGCACTTCTGCTTTTCTATCAAACATAATTAATAGGAAACTAAAATTAATTCTGTTAGTATTTAATAGGAATTGTTCTTGTTGGCGCGCTTATTACTGAAGTTACCAAACCATCGATTTTAATAAATTACTAACGTGCTTTGGTGTCGTCTAAGTTTTTATTACCTTATTATGAGAATACATAAAAATTGTTTTTGGCAGGAAATAACATTTTAAGAACAGGAGCTTTCAGGCATTATTCTGAATGTTTCTCTAACTCCTAAAACATTTTCCGATACAACAAAAGAAGGTTGCAAAAATAGCGAAAGTATTATATTTCTATTGCGATTTTATAGTGTATGAAGAACTCTCTACAAATGTATGATCAGAAAGAATAATTAAATAAATGACCTGCACTAGAGTAACTTTTAAAATATAAATTATCTTACAAATTGTTCCTAGCGTAACCAGGTGGGCACAGTGGCTCGCGCGTTCTTTGGTTTTTACAATCTATTATACGAAACAATATTTTCTGTAAAAAAAAATTGGGGTTACAATTTTCCTTACACCAGCACTGCGCAGTCGCGGCTGCGTATGTTTGCTGTTTGTGACTAGACGACACGTTTGTCCATGCTCACGTCTGCTTGAAAAGTGTGTTGCCTATACAAGACTACTATTTGCGACGTTACTTCTGCACCTGAATCTATCTTAAAATAAACTTTTCCGTGTTTTTTGCCGTTATCTTTATAGTTACGCCACTGAAAATTGCATCAAATAATCTATAAAGCAATAATTAAGAAAGTAACTGTAATGGGCGCTATGAATCTAAAATAAATTATCTTTACTGTACTATATCTATTGGTCCGTTATTACAAAAACTAATGCTCCTAAATGATCAAATTTAAAGGAAAATAAGCAAATATTATTATTGCTATCGGCGTAACAACTGTAAAATCCTTTCTTGAGTTGTAAGTACCTACATACGTTCCAATATTGATTGTTTTCATGCCTTACACGCCAGGATTTTCTGAAGCTACTTTTACTAGCTACTCTAGGGATCTCATTGGTTACGCTTTAGTAGTTTATTCGTTTGAAACGATACCCGTGTTTTGGTTTTGGTCTAGTCTGTCGTATTTCTCGTCTGAAATGTTTCCTTGTTCCCCTTTGTTCAATTACTGCTGTTTTCTCGTACATGTTTGTCTTGTATACTAGTCCGATTTCACAATTCGTTTTTGCTGTGGTTTTACCTTGCTTATAATAATAAAGCCTGAAACTTTTTGTTTTTAGTTGGTGATTGGGGTGTTGTTATCTAGCTGATGTTGTAGAGAAGACGACGGGGCGGGAGTTGTTGCAACTCATTTGGGTCCCCCAAAAGTAAATTTTGATGTTATTTTATCTTAATGCTATATCGGCATCGGTTGCCTAGTAAGCAATTCTATAAAGTGACCACTCTATCATAATCATTTCTTTATAACGTGTCGCTTGGTGATAAATTATTACATAACTGATGGTCTCCTCTAGTGGCGGCTTGTGCTGTGTTGTAATGCTTATTTCCCGTTTTCGTGATCTCTGTGATGACTAGATAGTCTAGTCCCACTTTTTCCATTTCTTCCACAGTTTCTTCTTTTTTTTTTCATTCATGGTCTCGACATTGTACGTTCCTATCTTTGTTATTTTACTTTCTTTTCTTTCTGTGTGTTTTGTCATTGACCTATTCGTTCGTTGACATCTTTATGGCGTCTAGGTCTTTTTTTCTAGCTAGTTTTTTGGCCATGTCGGGGTATTTTCTACTTATTTTACCCCTTTGTCTATTGGGCTTCACTTATATTCGTTGTTCTTGATGGTTATTTTCTGGTACCCTATTTTAGTCTAATTTTTTTCCATACTTTCCTTGCAATACTACGTATCTCGAATTGTATTTTTCTCTCTTCAGCTTTCAGGTCGTTTTCTATGTATACTTTCCCCCCTATTAGCTTATTTTTATTTCTCATTACTTCCAGCTTCTTTTCAAAGGACTCAATTTCTGGAATTATTAGCATCATTCCGCTTCTTCTCTCTATGTTGTATGCTTTGGTTATTTTTGTATCCATCTCTAGTTTGTGTCTCATGAACTCTTGTACTCCTTTTTCTAATTCTCCATTTTATAAAGCTACATGAATTCCCTGTATTCATGTTGTTTGTATTTTCCAGTATTTTGTGTATTATTATTATAGAGATGTTACTAACCCTATCGTCCTAAGAAAATAATCTATGTGATGTTTGACTGAGCTAGACGAAGGTAGCTTTAAAATTAACTAACAAAAAATAGAAACAAAAAACGACAAACGGTTACAATTTTTAGGGCCAGTAGAATTTTCCACCAAGTTCGGACGGAGCTTGCCCAGCAATTTCAAATCAGTATAGTCCGGATTTCTAGTCTAGTATTTTGCCAGTATTTAAATTATGAGGCAATCAATTATTAAGCAACTTGGTCATTATTCCTTTAAATGTATAGTTGGCGCATACCTAAACTTTTAAACGAATTATTATCTACAAGCTTAAAATGGTAACGCATCCATATATTTGACCTTAGTCTAGCCTGTGCAGGTAGTTATTATTTATTTGGTCAACTGGAATTGAAGCTTATGTAATCTTAAAATAAAATAAAACAGAGTTCATAAGCGTAGAATATGAATGGTCAAAACAATTTTATAAAACTGCAAAAATATTTTTTTTAATTGAAATGTAAACTGACAACCAGAAATTAAAGAAAATAGAACGTGTAAATTCATTAATACAACGAGAAAGTTCTACGAAGAAAAGTTTAGACCATCAACATTCATAAAGAACGGAAAACCACCGTTGAATAGAAAACTTAAGAATTGCAGTACACAACAACAACTTTTTCTAAATTCTCATTCGAAAAATTAGTTCTCCTGTCCAATATGTTTCGTGTATAACTTAATGGATTTGAGGATTTGGGTTTTTGTTTACTTATTGAATTTTAACGAAATTTTTTGCTCTTCTGCGACTAAAAGTCTAGTCTTTACAAATCAGCATTAAAAGGAGTTTTTCTATAGACCACAAAAACCTAATACACATGTAACTGTAGTGTGAATAAAATGTCAATAAAAATCTGCGTGCTTTATTACAAGAAACACGTAAGAAATAAAAAAAACTATGTAAAAGTGTGCATGCAACTAATTACATTATAATGTATTCAAAAAAGCTCTCTAGTAAAATGCTTATTAACGGAGCTTTGAATTTGTTTACATTTTTAATAGACATAATAGCATTTTGGAATTTATTACTACAGCAAAGCACGCGCAGGTAGGTATCGAATTATTTTCACATAAACAAATGTCCGCCATTCAAGCGGTAAAATTTATGATAACAGAATAATATTAAAAATGCTGCACTGCAATATGTTACTTTTGTAATTTACACAGTTACAATCTTTTATTAGTGGCTGAATGTTTTAACCTAACCGATTTCTTTATATTTACGAAAAGTAGCATCAACGGCAAGCTAACAAGGTATATTTTCACTGAATGGTGTAAATCTACACAATGAACAATTGGAAATACACGCAAATTACATTACAGCGGCGTTTGTATCGTAAAAGAACAATCGATAACATTTAAACGGTTTTTAAACGAATTACCTATTAACAAGGAAAATTGATTTTGCTTTGTCTACAAATGGCAAAAATATACCTACTATGGGTAATTTTATTGCAGTTAATCGAATTTCGAACGGAGAAAGCAATTAGGGATTTGGACCACGCATTTGGGAAAATTACACGTTTCAAGCGCAGGATGGTAGTGATTAATATAAACCACTTTGTTATAAAAGTTTTCGGATTTAATTATCCTTGCTAATAGCTTGCTAAGCAAAGGTAACAAAGTTTATGAAAGTGTAAGTTATGGAATATTGGAAACTTGCTTAATTACAAAATTTTACTGTTGAATAATATTTTAGGTAAAAGAAATGGTCGAGGAATTTCCACTGGACTGAAGTCCAGAGTGCCCTTGTGTCAACTGTCCCCGTTTTACCCTAAATTATTCATTTTTTATAAATACGTATTTATTAAAGTCACCGGATTTTAGGCTGTTCATCAAAATGGTACTAGGAAAACACAAAAGTTCCCAGATTCTAGAATGTTACTAGAAATGTCACTAAATTCTAGCGAAATTTAATTTCTATTTAAAAGTCAGTAGATTTGACTCGTGATCCTTATTTACAACTTTTACTTTAGCATGATATTAATATGAAATGTATTGTGGTTGCGACGAAATTAAATTACGAAATTTTGACCGAAATACAAGTTTTAACTCTCTCGGAACAAAAACTTGTTTTAAGAATTATATTTAACTCTGTGAATGTGGTGACATCTTAGGAGCTACCACCCAGATGTAACAAAAGTTTATTAGAAATTCGGTTTTTTTTGGTATCATCTGTTTTATATATAAATTTGAAAATATAAATATGAAAGTAGATGCCTCAAGATAAATCGAATAGTATTACTGTAAATATCAAAAAATCACCGTTTTGCCTTTATTTCAAGAGAATTTTTCAGCTTTTATTCCACTTCTTTTATTGTTATAGAAGTTCCCAGTTTTAATTTATTTCGTGGGAACTTATGTACTTCTTTTGTAGTGGCTCCAAAATTTGAAATAGAACGGTTAGCCCTAACTTGCTTGCCTACATGTCTGAGGTTGTTAAAATAAGGTCTTTCGGTTACTGTTTATGTGAAATTGTTGTATTATTTAAATAATTTTCAAAACTTCAAAAATCGACCCAACAATTGCTCTTCGCTAGGAATGTTTCCTAATACAGTTACGTGGAACGCTGTTTTACGTTTTATTGAACCTTTATTAACGTCAAAATCATCTTTACTTAACGTCAAAAAATTATTTTTGGGCATTAAAAAAATATGTAACGAATCCAAAAAATTCTTTTGTTTGCAAAAAATTAATATTTTGACGGCAAAAAAAAAACTTTGACGGCAGAAATTATTTTCTGACGTCAAAAATTAGTCAGTTTTTTGGCGTCAAAATATCATTTTTTTGTTCTAAAAGTTATTCGTTTAACGTGCAAAATAAAATCATCATTGCATTAAATCGGATTGTTTTGTCGCGAGTAAATAATTGCTCGACTTCAAAAAATTATTTATTGACGCACAAAAAATGAATTTTTGGTTTCAAAAAATACTGCTAGTTAACGGCACAGCCGGCGTATTAATTGAAATAAGAATGCGCTTTATGCTAGGTTTATAAAAGTTTATTCCAAAACATGATTGTACGTACGTCCAATCCCAACTACTGTTTCATGTTGTGATTTTATGGCTCAAATCATTTATTGACGTCAAAAAATTATTTATTAACGGCCAAAATACTATAATAGGTTTCCAAAGTTTGAAATAGGACAATGAGCTTGCTTACCAACAAACATTACAAATAAACTCCCAACAATTGTTCTTCGCTTAGAATATCTCCTAACATATAAACGCTGTTTTACTTTTTATTAAACATTTTTTAACGTCAAAACGTCTGATGTCTGAAACTGTTTCTACGCATTAAAATAATTTTTGGAGTTTGAAAAAATATTTATTTACAACAACACATTCAGAGACAGTTTGGATACCACTTTGCAAACGTCTCGATCGCCCCACCTACTGCTTGCAATTTCTTCTGAGGTCTGTGCCAATCCAAGCGATTTAAATAAATTCAAGTTTTGAATAACAGAAAAAATCAACGATGTTCCGCAGACCATGATCGCACAAATCTTTGAAAATGTTGCAAATCGAACTATTATTTTAAAATTAGGAAGTCAACGGTGCCCCACCTAAAGGCGCGTCCACATTAGTAAAAATATACGTTGTATGTTGCATTCGGCACAAATTTGTGTGTGCGTTACAAATTTATGCGAGTGTGGACGTGTTCGCCGCATACGAACGCACCCAAAAATTTTCGCAACATTCAACACACGCGATCCATTCCTTGTCGGTTTTTTTCAAGACATCAAAGAGATTTGCGCCGCAACGTCGTTCTAGTGTGGACGTATTTTTCGCGAACGCAGTGATTTTGGCGAATGTTGTCATTGTGTGTTGGTGTTTAGAAATATAGGAGTTAATTTAAATCCCACTATAATATTTCCACTTTGTTAAAACAACTAACTGTTACCATGTCTGATGCATTGATAATAATGAAAAGAAAATGTGCTGCTTTCATTGTTATGCACCATCTTATCAAGGAAAAAAATGAGAAGAAATTAAAAAGCAGGCGCTATTGGATTAAACATCTGTATCAAAATAAAAAACACAATGGTGGCAGTAGGTTATTGAATGTACTATCGTTGGATCTTTTTAATTTTATTGAAATGCCACTTATCCTTTGGATCCCATAAAACCTTATGTTTTCGGTATTCTTGAATTAAAAGAAGAACATCGTCTTTCTTTAAATTCATATTCATAAAAGAATAGAATAAACGTTCACGTTGTTTCAACGACAACAAACTACACACACGTGTTGATCGCGGACGCACGGCGCATGACGTAAATATTTAAGCAGCGATTGCAGCGAATTTGCGGCGCAAATATTTGGGCCGAATTCTACATTCAACACACAACGTATATTTTTACTAATGTGGACCCGCCTTTAGAATAACTCGTAAATCAGAACTGGTAATTGCGTCTTCGGGTTGTTTCGTAGCGAATAAGACCTTGGATAAAAATCAATTTCCCTTGTCTCGTCTAACTTACTAAATAAGTTTACTGTTATCGCAAACTTTACTTGAATTAGTAGCATTTACACGTTGCGGTGCCTTGTAAATTCGTAGACGAGAGCGTCTCTCTAAATATCGGATTAATGTACACAAAATTGAAGATTAATTGCACACCAAATTAATTTTAAGTCTAAAGTCATCCACATTTTAGAACTAAAAATGTTGTAGTTACTGCTACTGTTCTATATTCACACTCGCATATAATATATATAAAAGTAGCGTGTTCGCAAGAATACGCGACACATAATATATTTTCGAGTAAAAAACCAAGTAATAAGTTCTTATATTCGTTATTTCCGGCGAACAAAATAGAGGAAATTGTCAATCGCTCTGGGGGTCTAAACATCAAACCAAAAGCATCATCGACTTTATTTCTTTTCACATCCAAACAACCTTACATAAGGGAAAAGCAGAAGCGAAAACGATTTTCTTTGTGCAAGGATGAACCCTTAAAGAAATTCTAATTTTAGATAGCAATTTTTTCCTGTCTACTAAGTAAAGAAAAGTCACTTGCCTTATTAATTAACTAAGATAATTATCGGTAAAATAAAACCATATTTAGCTTGCTTAATGCAATATAATGGGTGTCCAGGATAAGGGATTCATGTATGGGAATTTCGTAAACGGTAAGAAATAGAGATTCGTCTAATTGAGAAGAAATATTCAGCATTTCAAGTACTACTATTATCCCTATTCAAATCCCAGAATTTTTGCTTAACTTTCTGTACAAACTGAAAAAACTAAAAATGTCACTTTTTGCTTTTTGTGTACGGTTTACGAGAATACCCAATGCATTGACGTCAAAAAATCTTTAATAAATTTTATTTACATATTGTCGTCATTAAATGATTTTTTGACGTTAATTAAGGATATTTTGACGTCAATAAATATGGTCTTGACGTTAATAAATAATTTTTTTGTCGTCAAAACGTATTTATTGACGTCAAAAAATCATTTACTAGTTTTAATGCTTTTTAATGCCATTAAACGATATTTTGACGTCAAAAAATAATTTATTGACGTCAAACGCGTATTTATTGATGTCGAAAAATCATTTATTGCCGTCAAAATATTATTAGAATCAATAAATGATTTTCTGACGTTAAAAACATATTTATTGACGTCTAAAATTCATTTATAAATTTTAATGACATTTTGGCGGCAATAAATAATTTTTCGACGTCAATAAATACGTTCTTGACGTTATTTATTAACGTCAAAAAATCATTTCCTAGCGTCAAAATGTTATTAAAATAAATAAACAATTTTTTTACGGCAAAAACGTATTTATCGTCGTCAAAAAACTATTTGTTAATTGTAATATCATTTTGGCGGCAATAAATAATTTTTCGACGTCAATAAATACGTTCTTGACATTATTTATTAACGTCAAAAAATCATTTCCTACCGTCAAAATGTTATTAAAATAAATAAATAATTTTTTTACGTCAAAAACGTATTTATCGTCGTCAAAAAACTATTTGTTAATTGTAATATCATTTTGGCGGCAATAAATAATTTTTCGACGTCAATAAATACGTTCTTGACGTTATTTATTAACGCCAAAAAATCATTTTCTACCGTCAAAATGTTATTAAAATAAATAAATAATTTTTGTACGTCAAAAACATATTTATCGTCGTCAAAAAACTATTTGTTAAGTGTAATATCATTTTGGCGGCAATAAATAATTTTTCGACGTCAATAAATACGTTCTTGACGTTATTTATTAACGCCAAAAAATCATTTTCTACCGTCAAAATGTTATTAAAATAAAAAAATAATTTTTTGACGTCAAAAACGTATTTATCGTCGTCAATAAACTCTTTGTTAATTGTAATATCAATTTGGCGGCAATAAATAATTTTTCGACGTCAATAAATACGTTCTTGACGTTATTTATTAACGTCAAAAAATCATTTCCTACCGTCAAAATGTTATTAAAATAAATAAATAATTTTTTGACGTCAAAAACGTATTTATCGTCGTCAAAAAACTATTTGTTAATTGTAATATCATTTTGGCGGCAATAAATAATTTTTCGACGTCAATAAATACGTTCTTGACGTTATTTATTAACGCCAAAAAATCATTTTCTACCGTCAAAATGTTATTAAAATAAATAAATAATTTTTTTACGTCAAAAACGTATTTATCGTCGTCAAAAAACTATTTGTTAATTGTAATATCATTTTGGCGGCAATAAATAATTTTTCGACGTCAATAAATACGTTCTTGACGTTATTTATTAACGCCAAAAAATCATTTTCTACCGTCAAAATGTTATTAAAATAAAAAAATAATTTTTTGACGTCAAAAACGTATTTATCGTCGTCAATAAACTCTTTGTTAATTGTAATATCAATTTGGCGGCAATAAATAATTTTTCGACGTCAATAAATACGTTCTTGACGTTATTTATTAACGTCAAAAAATCATTTCCTACCGTCAAAATGTTATTAAAATAAAAAAAATATTTTTTGACGTCAAAAACGTATTTATCGTCTTCAAAAAACTATTTGTTGATTGTAATATCATTTTGGCGGCAATAAATAATTTTTCGACGTCAATAAATACGTTCTTGATGTCTGCGAAATTAAACCGATATAACGACGTATGTATCCGTCTTAAAATTTTAAGTTTTAAATTTTGTTCCTATTATTTACTTTCAAAATCACGCTAACGTAATTATGATATTCTTTGAATCTCATGACGTATCACAACATGAAGCTGCAATTATTTGCAATGAAATTATTCGAACGAAAACAGTATACATATTAGAAGCAGAAGTCTAGCTACACTAAAGTCAATATGAATTTGTTCCGTAACTAATGCGTGCAAAAACGGATAGATATCACAGTAAGATGTTATCATTGCGTGCTTTCGAGCCATAATTATAAAGTTTAGATTAATACAGCGAAACCGGCAAAACTAAATAAATATGCTTGCCGTCCTCCATAATATAACACTTTATATCCAGAAGGGGTTATTCAACGTCACATTAAAATGTTATATGTGACCATTAAGACAAAAGGGTAGCAATGCTACTTCATATTATGGGCAAAGCTGCTAACACAACTTCAAATACTTTTATTCCTAGTTGTAAATTTATGGCTAATATATTTCTATGTATACAACGACACTTAATACTCTTATTAAACCCTAATCTTAAAATTATTTAATAATATGTTAAGCATTGAGTAGCAACATTTCACCTTTGCACTTGCATATATTTACTTCGAACAGTTCCTGGCAGTGAAGTTGTCTAATATTACCAATTTGCGAAGAGAATTCCAGGCGAATTTAACTGAACGCTGGGAGATTACAACCGACAACACAGTGATTCCGAAATTTGTAAGGAAATAGATAATAGATAATCGCCTTGGATCACGAACTCCCAGCAGAATTATTATCAGAGTTCGTGAAATCCAACTGTTGGTTGTTTAACCAAGATAATAATAATAATAATAATAAATTACGGAAACGTAATAAGAATTAGTCAAATTTAGACATAAACATGCGATATTCAATACTGCATCCCGTTAGTACCAATAGTACATAAGTAAGCATATACTTTCAATAGTTCCACGGAACGTAAAGTTTATGTACAATACAAAACTGACATTCGTGTAAGGGAGTTGTACAATTTCCGTCGAAAACTAAATACATAAATCGCAGAGAAAACGTTACCCTAATAAATCTAGAAAACTTAGTTAAAGTTCAACGAATTTGCCTCTGCAATTTGCTTAACAAGTTGGTTTCATTTCAAAGCATTATTTATTCCTTCAACTGCAAATTAATTATTCTCATAGTACTCATATTTACCAAGTTTCAACTAAAATTAGCTACAAATCAAGAAAAGTTTTTTTTGAACAGCAAATTGATAAGTATTTAAAAAAACTTTAAATTTGATATTAGCTTGAAAATAAATATTTAAAAGTTTTTTTTTTTCAGCTTTACCTCAATCAAAAAACGCTTCCTCGTTTCATCAAAACTTACCAAGCTTCTTTCTTAGTTTATGAACTTCTGCCACATACAACCAAACGCAATAAGATGAAATTGAAAAATTTATATTTATATTTTGTAGAATACAAGGAAAAATTTCGAAAAACTTTTACATTATTCGAGTAAGTGTGGAGTCTCAGAGCACTTTGCCAAATATTTTCTGTTTTTTAAACAACTGAACATAATTTGAAATTGCTAAACAAATATTAAAAATAAAAAATATCGCTGTATGAATTATGTAAATAAGATTTTGTCCATTAACCGCTAAAACTCGATGGCGCAGCTACAGACAGACAGTTTTGAGAGTTACTGCTTCTCTTGAGTGCAGCGGAGCTGGGAGCAAAGTTATAGAAAAAAAAAGTGTCGAGCAAGCGCCACGAAATTTTCCTCGCATTTAAGGAAATTTTACAATGTTTTAAAATATTTCGACAATTTAAAAAATGTTAAAAATCTTTAAATTTTGAAACGATTTGCTTTTGACGTTTTTATTAAACTTTAGAAACTAAAAATTTTTGGAATAATGAAAATATTTAAACATTTACATAATTTTAAAATTTTTGAAAATTTTAATAATTTTTAAAATTTTATTAATTTTAAATTTTAAAAATTCGGATACCGGACTTTTGCCTTATGTCATTTTCGAATATCGGCTTACAAAAAATCCCAGATATTCGATAATTCGAATCCAGTTGCCACCTGAAAATGTTAAATAAAGTATTCTTTGCATGTAAATCTAATTATCGGTTTAAAATAAAAAACCAACACCAGGATCAGAAGAAAAATCCGAAATCTGAATCCGCCTAAAACATCCGATTGGAAATAAAATTCCGAAATACGGACTAATACAAAAAATCCAAAACTCAAATACCGGACTTTTAGCTTACGCCATATCCAAATATCGGTTAAAAAAAATTCACCATAAAAATACTAAATAAAATATTCTTTGCGTGTAAATTCGATACCCGGATCAGAATTAAAAACCGACGTTTGGATGAGAATAAAAATCGGAAATCTAAATCCGCATAAAAACTCCGGGCGGAAATAAAATTCAGAAATCCGGTTTGATATGAAAAAATCCGAATTCGAATAGACAGAAAATTCGGATACCAGAATTTTGGCTTACGTCATATTCGGATATCGGCCTGCAAAAAATTCCGGGTATCCGAAAATTCGAATCCGGTTGCCACCATACAAATATTAAATAAAATATTCTTTACGTGTAAATTCGATACTCAGATCAGAATAAAAATCCGACGTTCGAATGAGAATAAAAATCCAAAGTCTGAATCCGCATAAAAAATCCGGGCGGAAATAAAATTCAGAAATCCGTTTTAATTTGAAAAAATCCGAAATTCGAATAGACAGAAAATTCAGATACCAAAATTTTGGCTTACATCATATATCGGCCTGCTAAAATTCCGGGTATCCGAAAATTCGAATCCGGTTGTCACCTTCAAAATATTAAATAAAATACACGTTGCTTGTAAATTTGATACCCGGATTAGAATAAATTAAAGATGCACATAAAATTCGGATACCCGAACTTACGCCATATCAGAATATCGACCTAAAAATTCGGTATTGAAAAATTTTAAAACACAGATTCCAAATTTCTGACATGATTCACTAATTTTGTGCCGTCGATCACTTTTAATTTTGTTAAGCTGCAAGTCAGTTAAAAACTGTAGCATTAAAAAATAAAAATTATCCATATTAAATACCTTAAAATAATATAAACCGGATTCTCATTTTACAATAATTAAAAATATAAAAAAACGTCGACTCATCAAAATTTGAACTCATAACCTCTAGCAACGAAACAGATTCTCTACCACTGCGCCAGGGTTATGTCAATGCACTAGTGGCTTGATTATTATTAAATTATTTATGTAAAGCTTTATTTGTATTAAAGTTTCAAATACATTGCCATCAAGCAATGTAAAAATGTTATTTTTGCATTAATAGTTATGTGCAAGTAATAAAATTTTCTTAGAGACAAAATGTACAACTGTATCATATTCTGCATGCTAAGCTGGAATGTTCCACCTAAATTTGAATTCATTTTATATTAAAGGAATTATTTGCGGTATATTAAAAAAAATCTAATCATTTGGGATTTAAAAGCGTAACATCCTACCGCTATTGCTACCGTTTCTAGGTAGCTCGGCGTACTTAGTTGGAAGCCGCCTCGGGTTCAAATCCCAACCAAAAAAAATTTTTTAGCACAATTTTTTCAATTATAACCGAAAAGGGCAAGAAAAATGAAAATAATTTAAAATTATTAAATTCTGTCAGTAAATAAAGTAAAATATCTGCTAATTAGAGGATTTACATGCAACGATTAAAGCATCATTCGTTTAACTCCTTACCTATAGCAAAAACACTATTAAAATTAAAATTTTATTCTTAAACTTCAACAATGTTTATTAATAATAATAAACTTCGTTCTCTTACATTAATCAACGAAATAAAAGAGTTTGTTATTCCTTTGACAAGCGCTTTCGCACTATATAGTACTTGCTTAAATGTTAGGTGTAATTACAAACCATTTAGACAATTCTCTTGGCTAGTAGATTAATAGCTTCATTCCCAACATCTAACTTGAAACTTGTAACAAATGGTTAACATTTCAAACTTGTGAATTTCTTAATAAATAACAAGGAGGGTGAACTTGCAGTTATTGGTACTGTCGTCGTGTTCTAGATGATCATTGCGGATTATAAATAGCCAAAACTTTCTTCTACAATAATTACAAGCTTAATTTGATGATGTTATTCATTGTCGTATTTTTTTAATTATAAAAGATGCTCTTTTTATCATACAACTCCTTGACTCCTCAGGCAACACACGTTGCATGTCACACGTTGCTTGCCATTAAAATGTAATTTTATAAATGAAAACAATAGTTTGCTGTGTATAATAACCCTCGTTTGGCTTTTTATTTTATTGGTACCTACTAAAAAGATGTACAGCAAACTATTGTTTTCATTTATGAAGTTTTATTTTAATAGCAATGCAACATATGACCTGCAACGTGTGTTGCCTACTCTAAAGAGAGTTACATCATAAAATGGGGGCCTTTTATAGTTGCGGAAACTCCACGTTTATAATAACTTTGGTAGACTGAAACTAGAATGCAATACCAGTGGAACTTTTCCAGACGATTTTAAATTGGGAAAACAACGGTTTTACAGGCAGCTTATTCTAAAAATATGTAAATCATGCTGAACCTGGAACGTTTTGAATAATATGCAAAGCTCTGCAAATTTAGTAGGAAAACACAGCAAAGATTTTTCACAGTCAGCTGAAGATTTACAAGAGAAATAACCATGTCTAGTATTATATAGCACGCTCTCCTAAAATACAAACTTATTTTAAAGTTGTTGAATACGCTATTTGGCTTTTGTAGAAACCTTAAATAATTTATGAAGAACTATAAAATAAGACTTGTCACTGTAACGATTTTTTTTTTTATTATACCTGCATCATAATCCTTGTAAAACAAACCAAAAAGCGTGCGTAAACCCAACATTAAAACACCCCGGTGTTTTAAAGTTGCTAAGCAACAATGACGTCATCAAGTTTGAAGTAACAAATTACAAACACGCGAAAAAAAAAATTCGAATTCACATAGCAACATAAACAACAAAGAATGCTAACCAATCTCCAGGTAAATGATATGACGTTACGTCATAGACTACTATGTAAGATGAATCAAAATCAAAATGCTGCTTCCTAGCTATATTCTTCTTATTTTCTAGATTATGATGTAGGTATAATAATAAATAGCGTATAATACACGTGTATAAGAGCCTTTAAAGCACTGCTCCGTTAAAAGGCACTCGGCTTCACCTTGTGCTTTTAAACCCGTCGCGCGTGCTTTAAAGGCTTGCTTATATACTATTATGAGATGTTTTTATTACCGAATGCAAAGTTTTTGAAAAATTTCAAAATTTATAAATGGAAAAATTTTATAAACTTTTGTATAGTTTTGTCAGTTCTGAAATTCTTAAAATTCATGGAAATTCTAAAATTTAAAAAATTTTAAAATGTGCAAAAAATATTAAAATTTTGATATTTTTGAAAAATTTAAAATTTTTGAAAATTTGGTGATTCCTTGAAATTTGAAAATGTATGCCATAATTTTGAAAAACTTCGAAAGTTGTCGTTTTTTAAATTTTAAAAATTGTTGGCAATTTTGAAGTTTTTAAAAATGAACGCACTTTTTCATTATAATTATAACCGTATACAATTCTTATTATTAAGAGCCAAATTCAAAACAATTTGTTTACGTTGTTGTTATTGTTACAATGCTGATAGCGCCGCGTCTTTCACAAACGGATTATTACAAATATTCCACTCACATTGTAACAGCCAATGGCAGCCGTTTATTTGCAGGCTGTTCCAATCACACTTAGACTGGTCGCGATAATACTCTTTAAGAAAGCTTCGGTGTTATTGGTGTTGACCAACGATAGCAGCAAGTCAACAGTTTGTTTTAAATTTTTGAATTTAATTACTAGATAACGTAGTACATGCCAAATAAGTAGAATCAATAAGTTTATTTTTTTGTTGGTAAAATATTCTAACAAACCCCACTCGTGAATTAAAAGTTTTCAATAATTTTGTCTTTCATTTACGAACTCAATTGTGTTGATGCACGGCAACATCGCTCTTCCTTCGAACTGTTTCGATGTTTCCTAGCAACAGCACAATTTTGTTGTCTTGTTTGGCTAAGAGTTAAAACAAACCGCTGTCATTGGTAGTTACGATTAGAGTAGAATAGTCAAATATTCAACAGTAATCCCATATGCAAATTAAAAATATTCGATGTTTCTGTCGATAGAGTTTTGACAATCAAATTTTTTTTACAACAGATCCTACACAAACAAATGAACACACTTATTTCCTATTACGTACTAATGTACTAATGGGTTGATAACAGCGCACCTCCCTTAAAAGGATCATCGCGATAATCCAGGGTATGATTGGCCAAGGATCTGAAAATCAACCGCTGTCATTGGTTGTTGTAATGTAAGTAGATTATTCTCAGTACTATAACGTAATCTGTGTCCGGACTTTTAGTCTAGTATTTAGCCAGTATTGAAAGTATGAGGCAATAAATTAATAATAAATTCCCGCATAATTCTTGTAAAGATATAGTTGTCGCTTCCAAATTATTTAATTGATATTCACAAAAACACGACTATGTGTTTGACCTTATGCGGGGTAGTTTAGTTACTTGCTATTTATTTGGTTAGCTGCTTTATTTTTTCGTGCGATTTGATAACGGAGTTCATAAGCGTAGAATATGAATGGTCACGGGTTTTAAAAGTACTATACTATATGGTAAATTCTAATTCAACTAAGAATGATTCATTTTATGTTGGTTAGATTATAAATACCTGCTAGGCTACTAATATAAAAATACAAATAAAATTGATAAAAGTAACTAAAAAGTAATAGTTATTTATGTACCAAGTCAGTAAAGTGATTCTTTATCGAACAAGTCTGAGATTATGAGCCGAGCGAGTGAAGCGAGCGAGGCGAGTAACAGGCGAGTTTGATAAAGACACTTTACTGACGTGGTGCATACAAACTTTTATCGCCAACCGTAAACATGTCTTCTTTCATTATTTTCTATAAATAATTCGCGAAAGAACTTTTATTGTTGGAGCCGTGACACTGACAAACGATTTCTGATTAATGTCAAACCAATGTTAAACCGCTGTTTTGGCTATGTTGATAAATATTAGCGGCAGATAATAGTTATTTATTGTACAAGATGATAAAATTGCACTTTATCTTCGAGAGCGATTTTAGCGTCGAGCCGAGACGCTAATAAGCATCGAGAAGATAATGAAATTTTATCGTCGTGTGGAATACATTTTTTTCTATAGCAATTGTTAAAGAAGACCAAAAAATGAAGAATAATCAATAATAAATTTAATTTAAAAGTGTCAGGAAAAAAACAGTTTCACGAAAAAAATGAGTAGGTGGCTTTAATAACTTTATGGTTGCTATAGAGTTTGTTTATAAAATAAAATACTTTATCTATCCTTGCTGTTAAAGTACTACTTTATCTACCCTTGATGGTAAAGTGCTACTTTTCCCTCTAATTTTAGTTAATAATAGCACGTTTGCTATAGAAAAAAGTATTTGATTTTTACAGTAAGATAAAGTGTTTGTTTACTTCCGAAAATCGCTATGGTAATGCATGGCTCTATTGACGGTTGGCGATAAAAATAATTATAATACTTTTGATACAAGTAGGCTAATAAGAGTTTCTTACGGGAAGAGCCTGTCACTTTTTGTTCCGCCACTGCAATGATCGTAACGAAGAAACGCATCATCGAATTACAATCGAGATTTCCATTTTCTCTGAGAAAAATTTCGTTTTAACAAATCAAACTTCATTACCTTCAAGTAATTTTACTCAACAAACTGTCATTAGATAAAATCGTTCGACAAGCTTGTCTCGTCATATTACTAGGCAACCATTTTTATATGAAGTAAAATGGCATGAGATAAAATAAAAAGCTCTTGTGCAGTTACTACAGACTAATTTTACGTGACCAATCAGAGTGGTAGATCTCCCTGTCAACAACTAACGTAATTAAAAAAAGTGAAAAAATCACTAGTGGATTTCGGTAAGTGAAAAAATCACAACCACGATACAATTACGTTTAGAATATGAACGGTCACGGGTTTTAAAAGTACTACACGAAACAATTTTTTGAATATGTAAATTTTTTTTTATCTAATACAATTTCTTCCTCCATTTCATGATGCTTCATTTCTTCCTCTATCTCAAGATACGGTGTATTCCAAATACTGCAGTTGTAGATGTAATTTCATATATAACCAATTTTTTACTATTTTGCGACTAAAAGTCCGGGACTTTAGACGTGACGCAATTTGTTTGATGGTTTTGTTTACTTATAACAATTTTTAATAATAGATTCAAGATTTTATACATTTTAGAAAAAGCTATCTTATAAAGAAAGCTACAACTTGACGGTAGATAGCTACCTAATTTAATTTCAACGTAGCTTATAAGTTTTTTATGGCAATTTCATTATTTAAAGTTACTAAAATTGTTTCAAAAAACCAACTAACGAAATAAAAGTTTAATAAAAAACGTCTTAGAAATTTAATTTTCTTCGAGTTTCATAAAAGCTTTTTTTGTCGGCCATCCTTGCAAAACCTCATAGCTTAGACGACTCCCCTGGCATAGATTTCTAGAAGTGCCACATCTCTAATTCGGGACGAAGTACAAACTGTGAAAATAATCAGAATTTCATCCGGCGGGACAAATTTTTCTACCTACACCTTTTCCAGCTACTATAAAATCTCGCCGAAAACAAGGTTATAATATAAAGACAACCATTTCGCCCTTTCTAGTTTTTCTTTTCTGTATCACTCCACTAAGCTACTATTATCGACAAATTTGCATGAGGTAGCATTATGCCCAAAAGATTTTATCGCGTGCGGGTTGTAATTATCCATTTGAGTTACAAAAGTAGCGTTTAGATCCTTGAATTAAATTGGAAAATTAGATTTATAATTCCTGCCAACGAAAACGAATACAATTCCGTTGCTAGGTTTCTCATCGAACAGAAGAAAAAGAACCGGTAAGTTTGCCGGAATATTTATCAAAATGTCTAAGCAAACGTAGGTTTCCTTATAAAAATTCAAAATGTTATTCGAGTTTAATCGAACAAAACGAACAATTGCGTGTAGAACGAAGTTTAATAAAAAACCGAGAAACATGGAAAGAAAATTGATAAATTGCACCATCGAAAAACCTGTCGAGATCACATAACTGAACGCATAAACCACTGAAATGATACAATTCTTCACTGTCGAAATGGGTGTGAAAGAGATAACAAATAAAACCATTAAATTTGTTTTAGTAAAGACCGGAAGTAGTGTGTGACAAAAACATTGAATATAACGATTTCATATTGGATTGAGTAAAAAAACAAAACAAAAGTATTTCAACTTATTATTTAAATATCATTAGAATAACACAAAGCGCGAGCGTGGTATACTGGCTGCTGGACAGCTACACAAATTTTCCCGGTTCGATTCCGTGTGCTAGCAAACTCAGCGCAACCGCTCGCAAGATAACAAGCAAACAACAAGGCACGACTTCCTAGTAATGCTTTCTCTGCAACAGAAGTATAATTACACTTTCCGTGGTTCGGAGCCCACATTAAACTGTAGGCTTGCTCTACACGGGCGTCACATGCGCTAACACATGCACAGGTATGCGTAGCATTAAAAAAGTTACAAATTTCGAACATTTTAACAACGTCAAGTTTCTATCTATTCTTAAGTAAACTGAAACACTAAGCGCTTTTCCCGGAGTTTAAAATGCAAGCTTGGGTTAATTGTTTTAAGAAAATTGGAAAAATGACAGTCATATAATATGTTGCTTACTTCTATTTTTGAATAAAGCAATAACTGATTGAGTTAGAACCTACGAAAAACAGGTTCTGATTTCATATCAATGAATTTGCTATTATTATTCTGGCATATGACCAGTACGCACACCGTGCCGCGTTGCCATTTTATAGTGCAAAGCGTCATATTTCAACATGATGGAGCTCCACCTCAGGCTGATCAGCGAGCAAAAACATTACTAATGGATAGGTGTTAGTGGTTTTATTATTGGAAGAAATTGTATTATATGCGTATTACTACCATGCGTGTGTGAGACACTTCCAGTGTATCCATGTTGTAATGCCAATTGGAAGAAGATTTCTTAATGAAACTTGAAGCGAACTTTTAGACAAAGTGCCTTTAGTAGCACGCGGGATGCACCAGCTTATTATTCTCAAGTACAAGTGGGTTGGATAATATTTTCAGGGCAAGTACATTAGTCGAAATGGGCCGGTTTCAAGACCCGCGCGATCACTAAATTTTAATAAATTCATTATTTTTTGTAAGGATATATATAAAAAATTAGTATATGCCATCCCTGTAAATACTTTTGATCTTTAAGAATACCGCACAAATTATTCGCGAAAATTCGATAGTTTTTCCAGAGTGCGCGAATCCATGACACAAAGCCCGTGCTTGCCTGAAAATAGCTAAAATCTTAACCACTTGTTATAAAAGACAATTTATTTATCATTTTAATTACAAAACTGATTATCTTAGGTAAACCAGTGTGCAATACAAAAAACTATACAGTGTTTGCATAATCCCGTTTTGTACTTTCACATTTACTTAATCTACATTACTTTTTTTTTAAATCATAGGGCTGTGCGTGAGCACAATTCCGTGGTTCCCGTTCCACTCTCCTGCCCGGGCTCAGCGGACTTGGCGCTATTCACCGGTCTAAAATGCCCCACCCCGAAAAAACATGCAACCCAACATACACACCATGAACCCTACTGCATGCCGTTGGGAATTTAGCTCCAGAGCCTGAGACTCTAGCCACTCGACTAGAACTGCTAGCCCAATCTACATTACTGAACAGCTCATCAAAATCAAGGGGGACAAAGTGCCAAAAAAATTGTGTGTTTGGAAAAATTATGAATAGAAAAGTGGTTCCGTTTGGTGAGTTCTATTAGAGGTTAAAATATCTGCATAATTTCAATAACACCTTGTATATTGTACACATGTTCATTAATTAAGCAAACGTTTCTGGAAGGTTTGATTGTGGTTGATTCCCTGAACAGGTTAAAATCGCTTCTACAATGTAATAAACTGAATCAGAGTCGGGTGTATGTGATGAAGGTCTTGTAGCGGTTGTCCAACAACTTTTTTACACTTGCTATTCAACAGAAACTTTTTTCTTTGCATTATACAAATGAATTTTGTAACATTACATTTCTACAAAAGCTCAAAAGCTTGCGTTTATTTGATTTAATATTTTGTAGAAATTCACTTCAATGCTAGTATTAAATTTTTATAATAACATTGAATATAGTCCAGCTTTCCTATCACATAGAAAGCAAACACAAAGAGACTTGTTCTTGCATCCGTCAGCGGGAATTTGTAAAATCCTGGAATCATCTGAAGCGTATAAATTGAATAATTCCTCTTTTGTAACAATATTTCAAATGTATATTAGCACGGTGCGAGTGTACGCACAAAATATATAAATTCGGGTAGGAAACTACGGCTAAAATATAAATAAAAATATTTGTTAGCTCACAAAAAAATTATGCTAGTCGGTTTATTTTTTCTACCAAGCTGGAACTGAAACGCAGAAGTTTTCAGTATCCGTACCTCTTTCAATGCAAAACCCTTATTATAAAATATATTTAACTATTAAAAACTAATAGTTTATTAATAAAATAAAACGCTTTCTAATTGTTTCACAATTTGTTCGTTTTTATTTTCTCGACTCGAGTTTCAACCATCACGGTTATCGTCAGGAGTTTACAAATAAAACTAAAACTAAAACCTAAAGATGTACAATACCACCCATTCTGTCGTCGCCGCCCCGATTTTAAGTGTTAACATATGTGTTTTTATGCTTTTTATACTGTAGGTCAAGGAGGGGTGAATTGCCTAAATCGGTGTGGTCGTTAACTATATTTTTATTATTATTTATTGCCTTTTTAATTTCTAAATTTTGCAATTTATTTAAACGGTTGCCCTTGTTTTCTACGTGTAAAATTTTTGTATCTGTATGTTTGAAAAAATGATTGTTTGTAATACAATGTTGAGAAATGCCGGTTGATTTATGATTATATCTAATTGATCTAATGTGTTCTTTAATTCTTGTATTAAAACTGCGGCCAGTTTGTCCTATATATATTGCATCACAATTAGAACAGTCTATTTGACAGATACCATTTTTTGAATATTTTTCTATTGTGTCTTTATTGTTTACTAGATGTTTATGGAGTTTGTTCGGATTGTGCATAGCTACGTCAATATTTAATTTTTTGAGCCTGTTAGAAACTTTATAGCTAACTCTACCTATATAATTGATTTTTGACCATATTGTTTTTTCAATTGTTGTCTTTTGTCCGTTGTTCAAAAGATGTTTTACATTTTCTTTTTGTTTTTTAATTGTGCTAAGTTCTTTATTGAAATTTTCGGTAGACAGTGGGATATGAATGGCTCTGTGTATCATACTATTGAAAGCTGCTTTTTTAATTTTGATTGGTTGTTTAGAATTTGAATGTATGACCATGTCTGTACTTGTGGGTTTTCTGAAAATATTGTACTCTAAATTGTTCCCTACTCTTTTTATGCTTAGATCTAAAAAATTTAGGGTACTGTTCTTTTCTGTTTCTATTGTGAATTTAATATTATTATGAATTTTATTAATGTTATCTAAAAATTGTTGTATTTGTCTGTCTGTACCTAACCACAAGCAAAAGATTTTAACATTGTTACTAAATTTGTTGTTTGATTTGAAAACTCTTTCTTCAAAATTAGCCATAAAAATTTCTGCTGGTAGGGGTGAAAGTGGGGAATCCGTCGGTAGTCCCTCCTCTTGCTTGTAAATTTGGTTGTTAAATTGAAAATAATTTTGTTCTAAGCAGATTGCGAGCATGGTTCTGAGTTCTAATTTTTCAATATTAGTCAAATTACTGTTGTTTATTTTATTGAACGTTATTTCTTTTGCTTCTTTTATTGGAATTGATGTGAAGAGGTTGCTAACATCAAATGAGATTAATTTTGCATTAGTGGGTATCTGAAAATTTTTTATTTTGCCTATTAATTCTAAAGAATTTTATCGAATACTTTGAAAAACACTTTATGTGTATAGGTAATATTCAATTGATTTCTTTACACAGTTTATAAGTGGGTGAGTTAAACTTATTATAAAACTTCCACGAATTGTAGACGTTGTTTAAAAATCATCCCGAGGAACAGACATTTTCGTTTTGATTCCAACAATACATAAAAAAAGTAAACTTTCCTATTTGAACCGTGGTTTTTTACAAGTGCTGTCTTCAGCATTTCTTTAAAAAACGGAGGTTCCTTGCCTACATCCCCTTATGAACTGATTTTATGTTCTCAACCTCCCAAATCACTGAATATGCGTTAAGCATCTCGGAAATTCTTCCGGATTTCCGACGACGACGTCTGAATTTTTTCGTAGAACCTAATGGGTGAAACCTCAGCATTGTTGTTATGTAAAATAAAAATATTTTCGTTCTGAAGACGCTTATAACTCACATTCAAGGACATATAGGCTATCGTATTCTTTTATGATGGTAACTTTTGATTTAACTGAATTTTTTGCAAATAGAGTAACAATGTTTTGTTGTTATTAAACACATGCACGTGCTCCTGCAAGTTTAAACAATATACAGAGAGCGGCAGAAATCGCTGAAGGTTTTAATTTGTAAATATTTGCTTTAAACAATATGTTTCGAAGAAGTTTATTTTACGTTGCCTACAGACTAATGCAAATCACACCAAAAAATTCGTTACTGCATCGCAACATAATAATTGACAACAGTTTAACGTTTGCGACTGCAATACAAGTTTGTATTGTGTAAGAAAGGGGCGTGTTATGGGTTCTATTTTGGATGGCAAACTAACTGGGGAACTAAGAGCTGCTAATACTCAAGAAAATACAGATGTGGGCTGATGTGAACAAACCAAACTGTTGCTACTAGGCTAAGGAGAGTTCGCGCTAACAACTTCCTATTTATCTTAAACATACCTATTTAACATTTTTTGCTGTTACATTTGAGTAAATGGTTTATGATTCACTTCGTCAGTGGTTTCTGCCGCTTTCTGTATAACGTTCTACTCAAACGTCCTTATCTTAATTGTAAACAACTTCACAAACTTTGACTATATACGGCATTTGGTGTCATTTGACACCGTGAAGCTGGCCAAAAAACCTGCATCCCCTGTGCAAAGCCACTTTATGTTTTATTAAACATTTATTGACGACAATAAATAAATTTCAAACCTAAAACATGTTTTTCTGGCGTCAGAAAATGATCTTTTGACGTCAAAAAATTATTCTACGTCAAGTATTTACTTACTTGTGTTGGCACTAATTGATATAATGGAAAAATAGTTTTTAGAAGTAAGAAATTTATATCGCGTTTTATAAACATATAAGTGAATAGCCGTCCCATCTACTAAAACTAACTTGATTTTAACATGAGAACACGTAAACTAATGAGGTAATCTTACTTAAAAGTGAACAGCGAATACTTTTAAGCAACAATAGAAATAATCGAATAAAACAGTTATTATGAATTAAAATTCAAACAGCACCTGAAAAATTAAAGTTTATAGAAATTGTTGTCACCTGTTCTTGTCATTTTTGATAATGTACCATATTTATTACCTCAAATAATTAGATTTTTATAATAACGCATTTAACTAAATAAAGGATTACACCGAAGAGCAAAATTGTCGAAATACCATCAACGTACTTGACATTTTAGTAGTTTGCATACCAATGTGTTATGTGTTCATATTCCTCTTCTTAATGTTCTTGACCGTATACTTTCGTATAAACTAATTAAAACATGAAATACCAATGCCTTCAACCCGGCTCGCCTTTTCTCCAACAACCCTAACGCAAACTGCAATATATAAGGCACATATTGGTATGTACTGCTATGTAGCGGCCCAATAGAGTTTTCGATGCAAATAAGAGAATTGGGTTTACTCTTTATGTTTGGATGATTGGAACATAATCTGTTGTTGGATTTCATTATGAAAACAAACTTCGAACAAGAAGCATGCAAAGTGAGCCGTCGGCGCTTATGTTATGGCCCATATAGTGACGTTAGCGGAGCCGCGGCAGGTGCGTACCACTTGATTTCAACATCTTGCTTCAAGTTTAATTATAATGCGTATTAGCACTTCATATATAGTTTAGTCTACAACTTAGTAAATATTAAACGAGACTGTTCTGTACGTGGCTATTTAGCATTCATATGTATTTTATGAGTATAGACTACAATTCGTTCATTAAATGGGCTAACAATTTTTTTAAACAGTTATCTAAAACAGCGTGGGGTAACGCGAACGGGTTCTGCACGTTTTTGTAAAATCGACAAATACCAGCCTGCCCCCGATTGATAACGCATCTTTGGCAGTATCGTAACAATGACTTCTGCAATGGAAAATAACAGTGTGGATCAGAGAATAGGAAAAGAAGCACAGGGAACTAACGCGAGGGAGGTCTCGTGACGGTTGCCCGACTGTTTTTTAAGAAATCTCTTACTAAGTGATGCCTCTAAACCGGAGAAATCAAAGCAAAACAAGAAAAACCCTTCGAGAGCCGAGACGAGAGAGAAAGTTTCGTTTGACTTGAGAAAACTCTTGACATACGAGACAAAAGACAAGAATTGTATATAGTACTAGGTGGTCAAACCAAAACGGACGTTTTTGTAATGGGTAGTACATGAAGGGGTGGGGTCGGACAAGGTCGCCCGCTCCCTCAACTCGTAGCATACATCTGGGAGTTTAGTTGCAATGGAAAACAGGAGCTTGAAGCATCCCGTGTTTGCCGTAGAGGAATTTATTCGCAGTGGCGAGTCTATCGTGGCTACTCGGCGTACGTTCCGTCGTCGGTTCAACCTTGCGCCACGTGATGAGCTTCCTACGCGTAACACAATTCTGAGGTGGATGAATGATTTTTGCACACACGGTAGTGTGAAGATACAGAAGAAAAGAGGTGGTCGAATGGCGCCTGGAAGAGTGCATTGCAACCGAGGGTCGTCATTTAAATGATATTATTTTTCACACTTAATGTTTTCGATTTTTTCCTTTTGGCAATAATATTTCCTGAGTTTCTCTACACATTTTGCTTATGTTCAGCCCTGTACGATCAAAATTGAAAATTTGACAAGGTTTTAAAATTCGTCCGTTTTGGTTTGACCACCTAGTGTAAACCTAAATATGCAGTTTAGAAATCTGAATATAGTGTTTAAATTAGATGTACATATTGTTTTCATATTTCATATTAATTTGCGTACTGCTATGTGTGTCATACGATGGGGTTAACAAGAGGAAAAATTGTTTTATTTTTGATTTCTCAGAAAATGATATTCTTTAAAAACTTTTGTTTATTTTTAAAATAGGAAATTGCTTTCTACATTGCCATCAATCATACAAGGTGCGAGATAAAAACGTTTTTTTTTCTGAAAACGGTGCCACGAACAAACTCAGGAAATGATTGATATGAGCTTATTATAATGCAAATTAATTATGACTCCATGGCTACAAGCCATTGCCATTAAAACTCTTTTTTTTAGATCAAAATAGTAAATTAAATTACTTTGCGAATTTAAATTTTAAAATCAAACTTAAAAGCTTGCAAACTGGTTCATTTTCTCCGACAAGTTTTTTAAACAGTCGCTCAACACTCTTGCCGCATACCCAAACTCCACCCTCTTGAGGTCCAAACACGTCTTAACAAGCTGATGAGGATTTTCAGAATTCCTAGTTCTCATATTTCGCAAGGTAACAAAACCACGCCTCATCCGAAAAAAAAAGTTTTCTTTAGTGTATCATCATTACTATTTAGCGTGTTTATAAACCATTCAAAATTGCACGCCTTGTGGTGAATCAACTGCCAGCAATTCATGAATTACAGTGAAACGATAAATGCAAATCCTTTTTTAACATTGTCTGATATGTTCTTACAGAAATGTTCATGTTGTTGCAATAAGTGACGTGTTAGGCGTATTTTCCATAATTTCTCTAGCAGCAGCAATGGTTTGTTCACTACGTATTGGTGATCGGCCGCTACCCTGCGTTCCATCAATGCTTCCTGTCTCACGAAAAAGTTTAACACACCGATGCAGCCTGTGTTCAAACAGTTTGTAGAAAACAGCAATTTTTGGAAATTTTACTCTAAATTTTTCCTGGCAGTATTGTACTGAACATGTCCAAAACTCGTCCATCTTACGTCCGTTACGAAAAAAAAATTCAACAGCAATCCCTTCTGCTTTAACTATTTTGCAACTATTGCCGCAAGTAAATTGTGAAAATACTCGTAAATTAGTTTTTTACGTAATTAAAGAATGACTACTAAAAAAAATGTTTTGTAATTTTTTTTTAAATTGTTACAATTTGAAAATTTTAAAAATGTTTGAAAATTTTAAGAACTAAAAATTATCAAGTTTAAATGAAAAAAATGTTTTCCGCAAATATTCAATTAAACTGTTCAGGTAAACGACCAAAACAAAATACGCTATAGTTCCTTTCTCAGTGGGAAGTTGTTCCTATTGTCATTTACCATGTCCATGCCGATTTTGAAGTGACAATTTACAAATTTTTGAAAAACAAGAAATTGATGGTGGGAGTGGTAGAACAATCGCGCTTGGGCAGATCGTTTATTCGAAATGAATAGAATAAAAATCTGACCTCTTTTTTGAGCGCATCTATATTGAAGTAAAGCACCTAACCCCCTTTATTTTTTGCTAGAGTTGTAAGGCAAATAAAAATGTATTTTTAATTAAATTCAAAGAAGTGTTTAAAAACAGTAGCTGCTTCTAAAAACCTACTAAGACCTTCAAGCGTTTCTAGATT
Source organism: Ctenicera cuprea (assembly GCA_958336395.1). Classification (NCBI taxonomy): domain Eukaryota; kingdom Metazoa; phylum Arthropoda; class Insecta; order Coleoptera; family Elateridae; genus Ctenicera; species Ctenicera cuprea. The sequence continues at coordinate 3,199,364 of OY284490.1, forward strand.
CTGAAATAGCACTGTAGCTCTGAAACAAGAATGAAGTGTTGGTATCAGTAAACTAAAAATGAGCGAAGCACTTCGCCTGGACTTTCCTATACTTATAAATTAACATTGTTTTATATTTTCCAACACTTTTGATGTACACCTGCCTAGACCCGGCTAGTAAAAGTAAACAGCGTTTATAAAAACTTCAAGCCTGAAGAGCGTAACTTAAACCTACCATTACCACGCTGGCTCCGCCTGCACCTGAGTACATGTGAAACAACCGAATTGAAATGAACCGCAGGCACGAGTAAGGAAGCGTGTTGATGTTTGAAAATGTATTAATAACTCGAGAAGTATTATTTTTAGCAAGAAATTACTCGTATTAATTTGTATTTAGAATTTCAAAACCTTTCTGATTTTAAAGCTAAAATGCCACGTTTCCATTTAAAAAAAGTTATTTTTTACCGTGGCCGCCATATTAAAATTGGAAACTCAAGTTTTTTTCTTAAATACAATCGAGAAGAATTTGCCCTACAACTTTGCTCTTGGGTTTGCGAGTCTATCTATTAAAATAAAAAAGTTAGTCTACACTGAACATTAAACGACTGGTACAAGAATACAACTGCTGTAGAAACTATGTGAAATTCTTCCAAGGACAAAAAGATTATTAAGGGGCAAAAAATGCGATTTTTTGATTTTTTGTAAAAAGATTCTCCTAGAGCAAACAAAACAAAAAACCAGATTTTTAATTTTTTATCGAAAAAATTTGGGGGGAGGGGAAACAGTAGCCCCCCTAAATATGAAATTATCGAAAATATATTATGATATTCGGATTTTGCTATCAATGATGAGCTATTTTGCTTTAACAGAAATATTTTATTGCCCCCCGTTAAGTAAATAAAAGGGTACCAATTTTCAATTTTCAAAAAATCACAGAGGGCGTCACAGTGAAATTATAGCAATGAGCAAAAAACAAATTGTAGCAGATGCCTGTCTCTATCAGGTAACAAAGTTTAAACAAAAACGTGTGGGCAGTTTTTGAGAAATTTTTTTTTGAAAAATTCCAAAATTTTGGAGTGATTTCATTGCGATCGTTTTTATATTTTCAAAATTAATGATATTTCATGGTATAGTACCCTTGAAGGGCTACCAAACAAAATGTAGTTGATTCCAATCAGATAACTGGTTTTTGAGTAAATGGGCGTTAAAGTCGAAATTTTCAAAAATTCGTAACGGCCGCCATGTTGAAGCTAGAGAGTTCGGTAAAAAAACGTTTGATTTGTTCTAAGGCCTTCTATAATTTCCACTATTCCAATTTCCAAAATTCAGTTTCTGAAAATAATGCTACCAAAAAAACATGTCTAACTTCCGCTTCCGGTTTCGGATTCTTTTTAAAAGCTTATTTTGTCGGTGAATTTTTGATATACCCCCTCATTCCAAAGCACATCAAAATCGGTCCAGCCGTTCCGGAGATATGGAGCGTAACGGACCCACCCACCCACCCACCCACAGACAGACATTTTTTAAAAACCACTTTTTTAGGATCCTGGAAGCCCAAAACATGTATTTCCGTCAAAATCTCGATTTTGAAAATTTGCATGAAATCAATACTTCCCTATACTGAAAGTATAGGAAAGTAAAAAGTATGGAGACTTGTAGCCACTGTAGCGTTGTAAATAACCTTCTTGCTACAAAACCACTACCTGGACTGTTACTTGTGGTTCCAAAAAGTCTGCCTTCGTTATTTTCATTCATTTTCGAATTAAAATAAATAAAAAAAACATTTGCTCTATTTATTGGCGATAACTTCATCCTTGCAGGACAACGCAAGACCCCACGTAGCGAGGTTTGTATCTGAATACTTAGACGAAGTTGCAATTGCACGTATGAACTGGCCATCGTGTTCTCCGGACATTAACCCTATAGACCACAAATAGGACATGATGGACAGGCGCGGCAAAAGTCGGGCAGTTAATGAATTTTTTTAATCTCATAATCGTTATAAAGCTTTAGGAAAAATGCGAAAGGTAAATAAAACAGAAACACAACTAAATATCACGTTACAAGGGTATTTTTAAATGTCAATTTCAAATTAAATTAGTTTATAGGGGATCAAGAAATTTTAAAATTTTACTTTTCTTAAACTGACTTTATCTTTGTTTCTTCGCAATTCCTGTTGGTATCCCTTATTTGATTACTCTTGAATAATATATTCTCTCTTCTCTCGTTATATTATTTATAAAACACACCACTCGGCTGCAATACTATCTCACCATTTATTAATTCAAAATCTTTGACCTTACTTGCACCTTCCTCCACTGTAACTGCAAACCCGTACTGGACTGCTTTTACACTATCTTACTTTTGAATAGTTCCAATATGATTCAAAATACTTCTATTCGTTTTGTCGTACTTTACATAAACCATAATCGTACCAATCTGATTGTGTTCCTCTATCTTTAAGTGGAGACAAACTCCACAGACGTTGAAAAATATAAATGATTTACTAAGGTATTATTAATTAAAAATAAATACTCCAACACCACCTGTTAAATATTTTTTTTATAAAGTGGATATTCACGACCGCTCGTTATTAAGGATAAAATTGTAAATTTAGAAAGACCCAAAGCAAATTGTTTGTGAAAGATTTATGAAAAGCCTAATTCAATCAATGCTGCCTTTACTACTCCCTGTCAGTCACTTACCCTATTCATTCCTTTAGAAGCGAATATTTAAGGCAAAAGTACAGAAACGAGGATTTTAATGAAGAAGTAAAGATGTTTAATGACTTATTGTGTAGTTTTAGTTTGTTATTGATCGTTGCCAAGTAAAGTAGAACGGCTTATTTATTCAATTTTATGGGAAAATCAATGGAATTGGATATTAAAACTGTTTTTAAAATGTGTCAGCTATAATCATATTCCGACTATTTAAACCAATATTAGTGTTTGTTTTGTACAATTTTTCATCACTAGCTACAGTGGAAAGACAAAACTAGCACGAATGCAATCAATATTGCACCTACACTTCCCGTAGTTTATAATTAATGTTAAAATGCATTTTAGTTTAGTTACATTGTTTGATAGTAACAATTTCACCAAATTAATAATCAATAATTGTGAACGAAAATAATTTTCTGGTTTAATAACTTTAACTTATGCAATTTTTTTTATATTATTATTACATTAGCTTCCGTTCCTTTCCCTTAAGTGGAAACACGACAATAGTTTGCCCAATAAAATATTTAGAACTAAATGTACCCACCAAAGCACATCAATAAACCACGCTAATATCACTATTTCTGTTTTGTGATGAAGCGAATCGAATCGTCGCTTTATTTAGTGTTTAACCTTGAAATTGAAATTATTTAATTATTTTTTATTAAAAATTCAAACCATTTTGAATTCTATTCGGAAAAATTATACAAGACAAGTTTTAAAATTTAATTTTTTTAAGAAAAACAATAACGTAAAATTAAGTGGAAAAAATATTCGCACAATGTTGCGTTGATAAAACAATGCAAGAGGGAATAGCATTAATTGCACAAAGTTAAACGCTACATTGAGCTTAAAACATAATTTTTTGATTTTAATGTTTTAAGCCAAGCCGGCATCTTTTTGACCTCTATTCAGTAAATATGCAAAGAAATTGATTGTTTTTCAAATAGTTCGCTTGCTAGGTGTTGTAAATGTTATTTCCAATTTTAGTCAGTTTTCAAACAGTTAATGCTATTAGAATAATTACTATCATGTGAAAATCTGCCAAATTTTAAATTTAAAAAACTTTCTTATTATTTGCATTATTTCGCAAATTGTATCTCATCTGCACAAATTCCTCAGGTCACGTTAATGTAACATCTGCGCATTTAAATTGTCTCTATACTCATACAATATTGTAAGACTTTCAGAGACTTTCGACAAAGTTTCCTAACAACTTTTCAAGTTACACGTCAGAGGACAAAAAAACGAAAACTGAAGGGCGAACTTAACAACATTTAAACTCACCCTAAAATTTGAAGTAGGTAGGTTCGTACAGTAAGTAGTTATTACTTTAGTAAAAGTTCATAAAGTGCGTCAATATTAAATAGTAAAAAGATTACATTAAGGAAAAGTTCATTATATCCGTATGGAAACGGTAGCGCACGTAAATGCTACAATAAATTATTCTTCCAATAAATATGTCACAGTAACGCTGAACTCATAACGAAGAATTGAGCGTGCATCGCTCAAGCGAGCCGCGTCGAAACTGAGCGACGCCACCGGCACCTGACATCGCCGCGACGCCCTATTCGAAAACTCGCGCATTTCAAGACGTTTATTGTCTGTACTATCGGAACGCGCAATATGTGTATTAACGGAAGGTCGTTTCTGACACCAATCAATTTGATTGTAATGTAAAATTACAACTTTTACTTAAAACTTCTATATCTAAAACACTCAGTAGAATTTTCATTAAAATTGTTTGAAACTTTCAGGCATAATTCGTGAATACATTAGGTGGTTTTAAAAAAACATGATAATAACGAGAGAGGGGCAGTAATTGCAAAACTTGTTTCTACCCACCTTCAAACAATAATTTAAATTTCAGTATCAAAGTTCGAAGAAAAATTTACCTTGAGGGCGGAATTTTTAATAACAGGATAAAGTATCTGTTTAAATAGAAGGCTTGTTAGAGACAGTGTTATTCTAAAACATTATTTTTTGGAATTTCAAGTATTTCTTAATGAAAACACTCAAAAATAAAAGCAATATTAAAAAATACAATGCATATTTACATACTTTCCATAACTCAAAATTAATATTTCCACCATTCTGGTTCATGGAGAAAAATGAATTTAGATCAGGCGATCAAGCCGGCCAGGTGTTAATTTTTTAATAAATTCGTTGGTTGAAGCTCAGTTACACAACTTTATATTCACGCGAGTCTACTAAAAAAAATCATAAAACATCCAAAAATACCGCTTTCCACTAAAAGTGTCTTAACGTCTATTTTAACTTTTTTCCTGAATAACTTTAAACCCGTACTACACTGTGATGTGAAACTGAACTATACAGCAACTTTGAAACCATGAAGGCCTTCAAAGGATACGCGTGAATTTAGTCCTGCGTATTTACAGCATCGTTTAATTGAAAATGTGCTTCATCGACTCAATAAACAATCCAACTTGCTTTAATTAATCTAAATTTCAGCCTAGACAAGTAGAGCAGAATCGTAGTTAATCGCGTTGTCTCCTTCTCTATATGCAAACAAAATTTCTTGTAAGGACGGAATTTAAAGTACCTTGCGAAAACTTGTCAAACCATTGTATAAACATGGAATAATACAGTAGTGTATTACGTACGCTGTGATGTACCTCATTTGAAGAAGTTTTATAATTTGATTTTGAAATTGATGTTTCTTATTTGCTGGTTTTGGATATTTTTTTACTACATAGAAAACATTCGCAGCATTACCATCTTTCACCATTATGTTTCGTGCTAGTTTAGTTGTGTCGGTATGGATACATTTTTTATTATACAGGGTGTTAATGAATTGTAGCGACACTTCTAGGGCTTGCCAAACACAACAAAGCAAACAACTTTTGTTAATAAATATGTGGTCAAAAGTGTTTCCTTTCAGGGATAGAGCTTCTCAAAGATTCTTTAAGAAGCGCCTAAATGTAGGCAACTCAATTTACTACCTACTATTTGTTTCCATAACGACGGAAATTAATACAGGATAAGTAAAGCCCTCTTTCCCACTTTTCAAATTCATATTAAATTTTTAATAAATTAATTAACAAAATGTTTCAAAACTAAGCAATAGAAAAAACCAAAATTACAAGTCAAAAATCAACTATTTGAAAAATTCACAATAACTAATTCAAAAATTAACAAAATTATAGTAAATGTTCAAAATGTCGCCCCCCAGTTTCTACACACGAAGCACATCTACAAAGTAAATTCCTGCGCACCGCTCCAAATATACCAGCAGTCTGTTGAACTTCTTCACATGCAGCAACAATTCGCGCCGTAAAAATCACAGAACGAAAAAAACGAATTATAAAAGGCACGGAAAGAAACGAATGCAAGAAAAGTCAAAAAATATCACAAAAATATCGAATTGTGTCAAAATTCACGTTATTTGAATGCATGTATGTCTAGATCGTTTTTTTTTTAAATTCCGTGTGACCTGTGCAAAATAATTGAAAATGCAATTTGGGTTGCCTATTTTCAGGTACTTCTTAAAGAATGTTTAAGAGGCTCTATTTTCTAAAGGAAACACTTTTGACCACACATTTATTAACAAAAGTCGTTTGTTTTGTTGTGTTTTGCAAGCCCTAGACAATTCATTAACACGCTGTATAAAAACGGGGTCGTTGTCAATGGCAAATTGGCTGCCTGGTTGGAACCGCGTCTCAGTGCTGCCACTGCCGACGTTTCGTCCACATTTGCACGCAAAATCCTTAGGACTTTAAAATATGATAATGCAGTTTTGTTTTAAATTTCCTATTAACCTAAGCTGTAGGCTTCCGTGGAGCAGCCTCATTGGTGCTGTTTCCTGTTTCCGCGGCCGTTGTCAATGGCATCTTGGCTTGCAGGTTGCGGCCGTGTCATCAATGATGCTAGTAGCGATGTTTCGTCCACATTCGCATAGGAATTTTTAGGGATTGGCTGCTGCGGTTGTATTCAAAATCATTTATTACCCTTGTAGGCTTCCGCGACCGTTGTCAATAGCATCTTAGCTTCCTGGTTGAAAGCGCGTCATCCATGCCGCTACTGCCGACGTTTTGTCCACGGTTGCACCGGACACCTTCAGGGCTGTGGACTTTGCTGCTTCAGTTGTGTTCCGAATCATTTATTAACTTAAGCTGTAGGCTTCCGCGGCCGTTGTTAACCGCATTTTACCTTCCACAGTGGAGCCGCGTCATCGGTGATGGAACGTATTTACGATTGTAGGATTTGCTGCTACTGTTGTGTTCCAAATTATCTAGTAACCTAAGTTGTAAGCTTTCGCGGTCGTTGTCAATGGCATCTTAGCAACCGTGTTAGAACCGCGTAATCGGTGCCGTTACTGCCTACGTTTCGTCCACGGTTGCATAAAACGTTTTTAGGGCTGTGGAATTTGCTGTTTCAGTTGCGTTCCAAATTATTTATCATCTTAAGATATAAGCTTCTACGGCCGTTGGCAATGGAATTTTATCTTCCGTGTTAAGGCCGCGTCATCAGTGCCACTACTGCCTACGTTTCGTCCACCGTTGCATAGGACGTATTTAAGGCTGTGAACTTTACTATTGCAGTAGTGTTTTAAATTATTTATTAACCTAAGTTATAGGCTTCCACGATCGTTGTCAACAGCATTTTGGCTGCCAGATTAGAGCCGCATCATCGGTGCCGCCACTGCCGACGTTTCGACCACGGTTGCATAGAACGTTTTAAGGCTGTAGACTTTGTTGTTGACGTTTTGGCTCCCGGGTTGGAGCCGCATCATCGGTGCGGCTACTGCCGATGATTTGTCCACGGTTGCATAGTATGTTTTTAAGGCTGTGGATTTTGCTGTTATAGGCTTCCGCGGTCGTTGTCAAAAACATTTTGACTTCCGGGTTGAAGCCGCGTGCTCGGTGCCAATACTGCCGACGATATGTCCACGGTTGCAGAGGACGTCTTAACGACTGTGGACTTTGCTGTTGCAGTTGTGGTCCAAATTATTTATTAACCTAAGTTATAGGCTTCCACGGCCGTTGTCAATAGCATCTTGGATTCCATGTTAAAGCCGCGTCATCGGTGGTGCTACTGCCGTCGATTCGTATACGGTTGCACGGGTCATTTTCTGGGATATGCAATTGTATTCCACAATTGAAAGACACAGGTTTTGTCATTTACAATCCAATAGAGTGCGATTAAGCGACCTAGGAGGCCATGACATAAATCCACTTCGGCCATTCTCCTGATTACCAAACTTGTTACTCAGTTACTGACGGATTGTGACATCATGGAGCACCATCCTGTTGGAACCATGTTTTGTGTCGTATATTCAGCAGCAAATTGAGAAAGAAAATCAGCTATAGTTGTGTCTAGCGCTGACATGTTTGTTGGTTTAGGTTTCGTTCGAATAAATGTAGTTCTACAACCGCGTTGCCACGCTGATCACTGACCACACCACACCACCATCTCTGCAGCTGGTGGCAACTGATGTTGTTTATTAACTTATTTGGCGTATTCAAGCTATCGAACTGAATTACTCTGGGACCAGTAACATCTGTTATCTGTGTAAGCATAACCATTCAGGAAGAATAGACATTTGTATACTGAAAACGTGTAGCCATTTCTTTCAACATCTATTCCCAGAGTTCTACTAAGCCAATTTTAATCGTTTTTTTTTAAATTATAGCTTATTACTTTGTAGATATGCACGAATATCCTAAATCTTTAAAAAATAATAAAGAATCATGCAAATCCCCAATTTAAACGAACACATATCAGCTAACGCTTGCCACTTGCAGCTCTATTTGTTTCTTCCCGGTGTCGGTTTACAGAACTCCGGATTACACGTAGCACACGATAAACATTGTCTACAAAATAAGTGTTGTAAGTAGTAAATTATTTTGCAAGGGGTCACTAGTATATCTCTTAACATTACGTGTTAATAATATTTACATTTCCCTTATGCCAACTTATTTTTATTTCGCATTGTAAAATTATGGGAAAACATAATTATCACATTCCTATAAATTTACTTGCGAGATAGTACATTTTATTAGCCACCATACCATCAATTCTCCTACCCGATAATTATTCCATACCGGAAAAGTTTTCTGGCACATGATACGATACTTATCTATGTTGTGAATAATGAATGTTTGTACTAGTCTAGTGTGTTCCGTAAGCAACTGCCATCTTGTAAATCAATAAACGCGCTCAATTACTGTCGCATTTTGACGAGAAGCCCTTTGTTGAAAATTTGTTATGCAAACATTTGAAGCAGTAAATCAGTTGTCACCTTCTGAGTTTACATACGCACTTCTAAAGCTGCAACAGCAAAGCTTTTCAACAGAAACGTAACGTTTACGTGTTTTATAGTACGGTGTAAACGAAGTCATTTAATCTACTGTCTGCGCATATTTGCAGTGTAATCACGTTGTACAATATTCTTGAGTAGGAAAAAAAGGTAAATAAGTAAAAATATTTCGTGTTTACATGCTTTAAAGCAAACACCTTTATTTAAGGTGCCTCCTGAGAAGACGTAGTGAACACTTAAGGCTAAATCATCCGAAAAACTGGTACAGCTTAAGCCAGCTCCAGGTAACCCGTGCAATCGGCGAATATTCGTTATTGGTATCAGTGGCGATTTGTAAAACGTGAGCGACGCCCTTCTAACACACACGTAAAGCAAACAATATTACGTAAAAGTGTTACTACCCCAAGGGAGCGATGTTTTCTAAAATATTATGAGATGGCAAAAGTTCAAATCTGCGCGTTTCACTTCGGCACCGTTATTTTTGAAAACAAGGCAGGGACTATGTAAAGAAATGAAATAAAACTGCCATGGCATTTGTGTATTTGATATAACAGCTTGTGCCTCTGCGGCCCAAGTTGAGCAGTCCCCTACAAATTTTTTTGTCGATTTTGGTACCAAGTCGGGTGTATCGTTTTATCGCGCATCTAACACGTTAGTCGGGCTTTGTTCTACTATTATGCTATACATGCAGCTTTTTTGTACTTTGGGTTGCCTATAGTAAAAACGACACATTCATATTAGAAGGTAAAAGAAAAACATTATTTAAAGGACCGGCAATATTAAAGACTAAAGACCGGACTTTTAGTTGCAGAAAATGTCGTTAAAATTCAATAAGTAAACAAAAAGCATGGGCGTTCTCAAATCCATTAAGTTATACGTGAAACATATTGGACAAGAAAACTAATTTTTCGGATGAAAATTTAGAAAAGATTGTGTTGTGTACTGCAATTCTTACGTTTTCTATTCAACGGCGATTTTTCGTCCTTTATAAATGTTGATAGTCCAAACTTTTCCTTCGTAAAACTTTCTCGTTGTATTATTGAATTTACACGTTCCATTTTGATCAATTCGTGGTTCCTATTTTACAATTCAAATGAAAAACATATGTTTGCAGTTTCATAAAATTGTTTTGTGAAGTACTTTTAAAACTTATGACCATTCATATTCTACGCTTATGAACCCTGTTTTATTTTATTAAAGTATTACAATTCCAGTTGACCAAATACATAATAACTACCTGCACCAGGTAGATTAAAGTCAAATATATGGTTTAATTCGTTTTTAGGTATGCGGCAACTATACATTTAAAGGAATAATGACAAAATTGCTTAATAATTGATTGCCTCATAATTTAAATACTGACGAAATACTAGAGTAGAAATCCGGACTATATTATGACAATGATTGATTTTTTCGTCAATCCAATATAACGACGCACGAATTTCATTTATAGAACTGTTAACTGAAAGGTTGTATTTTTCTGTTTTTAATTTGTGTCGCCTTCTCGTAGTAAAACATCCTGATCCGCCACTGATATACAGGGTGTTAATAAATTGTAGGGACAAACTTCTAGGGCTTGCAAAACACAACAAAGCAAACAACTTTTGTTAATAAATGTGTGGTCAAAAGTGTTTTTTTTAGAAAATAGAGCCTCTTAAAGATTCCTTAAGAAGTACCTGAAAATAGGCAACCCAAATTGCATTTTCAATTATTTTGCACAGGTCACACGGAATTTCGTGTGTAGAAGCTGGGGGCGACATTTTGAACATTTACTATAATTCTGTTAATTGATGTTAATGAATAGTTATTGTAAATTTTTCAAATAGTTTTGCTTTGTAATTTTGGTTTTTTCTATTGCTTAGTTTTGGAACATTTTGTTAATTAATTTATTTTAAATTTAATTTGAATTTGAAAAGTGGGAAAGAGGGCTTTATTTATACAGTATCAATTTCCGTCTTTATGGAAGCAAATAGTAGGTAGTAAACTGAGTTGCCTACATTTAGGCGCTTCTTAAAGAATCTTTGAGAAGATCTATCCCTGAAAGGAAACACTTTTGACCACACATTTATTAACAAAAGTTGTTTGCTTTGTTGTGTTTTGCAAGCCCTAGAAGTTCGTCCCTACAATTCATTAACACCCTGTATACTTGTTACGCCGTGTAGGCGTTTAACGGTTACAGAACAAATTTGGCCAATTTTAACTGACTGTAAGCCTACGGGTATTCAGTAAACTACAATGAGAACCGAAAATTTCGCAATATCAATATTGAACATCGCCTTTCAAGTTCGTAATAATCTAAAAAGATTAATTTTGGTTTGTTATGTTACCACTCAAGTTTTTAAAGTTTACAAAATAATAAACATTGTTTATTTTTTCCTTTATTTCCACTTCCCAAACCAATCGTTGGTCACACTTTAATCCTTATTAGCCTTTGGTTGCTTTACAAACACAAAAACTTGTGGCAATTTCAAAGTTATAGTTATTTTTGAAAAACGTTTGTTAGAACTCTTAACCAAATCAATTTCTGAAATTTTTAACCACTCGTAGATACCTCGAGTAAGTGAGATTTAAAGACAACTACCGCAGCAAAGATATTCGAGCAAACATTTAACTTTAAATCGACAGCAGAAAGTTAGTAGCGAGCTGAACAAGCCAGCTTATTACATCGGAAAGCTACTGGAATTCTATCAAATGAAACGCAGCAGTATTGCCTGTCCGGAAGATTTACAATGGAGATTCGCAGCTTATTTTAATCGGGAAACATTCATTTCAATTACAGCCGTTCACTGGAAGGTCCAGTAGGTAATTTATTCGATTGAAGCTTGAATATGTATAGTTTCTCTTTCCTACTGACCCACTAGTGTCAAGATAAAATAAGCTAATTTAATTGCGAATTACAGGTAATTCAATTACGACTTGCTTGACGAATGCGCACACAAGTACAATATTTTTTAGTTAATATCTGGAATAATAGATAATTAAAATAAGGGTCCAATAGATTAATATGTTTTCTACGAGTAAAAATGTGAAAACTAAAAAATGTATTTCTGAAGGTATAGGTAGGAACATACAAAAATTTTAATAACAGTTAAGTGTTGCTATAGGAACAATAAATCTTCATAACGTGATCTTGGTTTTCTATATCTGCGTCCAGATGACTTGATTTCTCATTTCAAAACGTCCAATAACATTGAATTTAAAAGAAACCAATTTGTTCATTCCTTAAAGGTACAGATTTTAAATGTTTGCAAACTTCCTAATTTTGTTAAAATAATGTAACGCGTACGTCGACCCCTCCACATCAACGCCCCTGATTAATAAATTTTTACGAAAACAAGTGACAAGTGCACAAGTGTAAATGATAAATAGCAAACTATGCATAGAAAATTTAAATCATCAGGTATGCTGATTTATAGCCGAGATATTAATTAAAGCGTGATTAAACTGTTTAATTTTCGGGGGGCTGTAACTCTGTAAAGAAGTATTTCAGAGCTCGTCTTTACACGAATTTTTCCTAAAATGATTTTTGATCTATTATCTGTCCTTAAAATATCTATCATCTTTTGGAAACACTCTGTATAACTCAATACCCATCGGTTCTACGTAAATTATGGTAGTAAGTTTGGGAAATTTTGAAATCGATACAAAATGGGAAAATACAGTTTTCCCATTTTATATCGACTATACCACTCACATTTCATTGAACCAATCAGAAGTTTTCCCTTTCATAAAACAAACCAATCGCGTTTGTTTTATACTGATGAAACTGCATGATGCTGTTTAAATAGGTGATTAAACCCACAGTAGCTTCGGATAATCGCTCTTAAGTCTCAAATTAACGCGTTCAAAACTGATGTGCACTGACTTTTAGGGATATTTATTATTATTTTATTACAGTTTTTCATTGCTACGGAAAGCAAAGCAATAATTGTCCCTGCCATTCACAAGCAAAAAGGAAAATATGAGAATCGTCGACGGTAGCTGATGATAATGATGTTAATGTCAACCAACATGAATCGCGAGTGTTCAAATCATGACCGACCCAAATTTTTGTGTACACCTATATATACACCTATATATAACAAATATAATAGGTAATAACATGCTAATATGCATTAAAAAACATAAATATATATTCACATTTTAATTGTATCTTGTTTGACAGGTTATATGAACCAAAATCTTAGACTAGGAACGTTAAAATAAAAAGAAATAAATTTACAAAAACACGTCACTACAAAACATTAGAAAAGAAACAAACAATGTTGTGGTTAAGAGCGCCGATTCCCGAAAACACCCGAGCATTTCCGACTCATCAGTGTTACCAAAAATGCGTCAAAATTAATGTGAGTGATATAGTCAAGATGAATACGACTGGTGATACGATTTTTCTTTGATAAAATTGTGGTGTAAGTTTACTCGTGCTAGTTAAGATTTAGGTAATTCCACTCGTGCTACGCGGTCGTAAAATTATCCTTTTAACTAGCACTCGTGAACTTACATCACAATTTTATTAAAAAAAACTGCAATCACTTGTTGTATTATTTATGAATTAACGTGAAACGAGTAATTTTATATCACATCGTCAAAAAAAAAGTGATAAAATAGTATATTACACAACGAGCATGGTGGGCCAGCGGGTGGTCCCAACCTCTAGAACTAGACTCCCAACGGCAATAGGTTCGAATCCTCTACCCGTCGGAAATTTTTCTAAATAAGTTAAACTCGGCGTGTCCATAGACGGTGTGTGTGGTGTGTATGTTGGGTTGCATGTCTTTCGGGGTGGGGCATGTTAGACCGGTGAATAGCGCTAAGTGCGCTGAGCCCGGTTAAGGGGGTGGGGTGGGAATCATAGAGTCGTGCTCACGCACGGCCTCATGATTCTTAAAAAAAACAATGAGTATGGAAAGTGACACTTAACACACGAGTGGGAATGTTGACGCACGAGACCGCAGGCCGAGTGCGGAAATCACACGTGTTGGTTACTTTCCAACGAGTTATGTATAACGTTTTTCCCTCAATCCAAAAATAATTAATTTCGTACCTTTGTCGCAATTTTTTGGGTAATAGATTTAACGAACTGTTTTGTGCTACTTTGACGACGCTAGTAGATTCTATAAAATCATCGCTACTTGAGTCAATCTCCATATTTTTTAAATTGAAATTGCTCAAACTATGATCAGAAATACTTTTATTAATGTGTAATGTGTAAGGGTAACTGTTGTCAATATAATTAACTTTAAAAAAAAAAGAAAACCGACTTCAAATAACACAAAAGTGACATAAGTTAACTAAAAAGCAAAAAATAAATGTTTTTTATACAACAGTTTAATACTTATTTGTTGTTCCGTTTAATGTAATTAAGAAATTGTTGTTTATTATATAATTATTAATTGTTTTATAATTTTGAAGTGGGTGCCAAGTAAAACATAAAAATTATATACCTTGCTGCAATAACAAATTAGATTCGAATTTTTATGTTTTACTTGGCACCGACTTAAAAATTATAAAACAATTAATAATTATATAATAAACAACAATTTCTTAATTACATTAAACGGAACAACAAATAAGTATTAAACTGTTGTATAAAAAACATTTATTTTTTGCTTTTTAGTTAACTTATGTCACTTTTGTGTTTTTATTTGAAGTCGGTTTTCTTTTTTTTTTAAAGTTAATTATTTTACAATTTTAAGTGATGGGTAGACCTAGTAAGGATGCTTCTCAAATGAGGAAACGATTGCTAGTTGAAACGGAAGATGAAATACGGAAACACTAAAAAAGTCCGTTAAAAAAATAGATTTTGAGGAGTATCTTCGAAGTTCAAGCTCCAATACCAATGAAATTATAATGGGACCACCTTGGAACTATACTGAACCCAACACAAAAAAACCATTAAAATCGGTTCATAAACAAAAAAGTTATGCCCGAACATACATAAAAAAAAATATAGGTATATATAAAAAAAACATATATACAGACGAATTGAGAACCTCCTCCTTTTTTTGAAGTCGGTTAAAAATATACATTTGACATTGGAATTTTCGTGACGAGCATCTTGCCAGATACCTCTACAGCTCTACGGCAAATCGCAAGCAACCTGCCAGATATCTCTGCAGTATTCCGGCCAATCACGATGCTTTATAGTGCTTCGCCTTTTATTTTCGTAACGCACTTGTGAGTTAAGAAAATAAAGCACATGTATGAAATCGTTAATTTTCGTACCTACTACCTTAAATAAATATGAACGCTTTCGTGGGGGCGTCGTAGGCAAATATACATTTCCATTGAAATTCGGCATAATTATATGCGTGTAAAACATAATTCTTTAGCGATGTACTCCTAAATTTTTTTCGCATACATTGATCTAGTGCATATCAAATTAAATATAAAACGATATTAACCTTAATCTTATTAATTTACTTCACATGACAGTTAAGGAGTCCGTGCTATTGCGAAATGGGCGAAGGGGTTGTAAAATATGAAGCATTAAAACTAAAATAATCACTTAAAATTATGAAATTACTATGAAGAAACAGACATACAGACGTGCAGGTTTGAATATGAACAAAGAAATTATTATACAACGAATATGCGAAATACGTAATAAGAAGTTAAAATTGTATTATGTACCCCTACCTATTTGTAGAAATTTGTTGTTCCTCGAGGAAGTCCCTGGAGGATCCATTATTTATACACACAACACAACACATACACCTTTAATTTCTGTACAATTTCACAAATAATGTATTTAATGTAAAACGATCCTTATCACATGCTACGAATAACACCGCTGTAATCGGTGAGACGGGTGACAGCTTTAAATTAACCAATCACAGAGCTTTGTTATAAAATGCATTCACACCTGCTAACGAAATATCGACAAGGTCAGATTTAAACTGAACTGAATTGTTATACGTACAAGCAAAAGACAAGTTAAGACATGTTGGTTAAAATACATTTTATACAAACAAAACAATGTGCAGTCTCAGGCAGTGGCGTAGCTAGAATTTTCATATAGCAGGCGCTCAGCATAAAAATAGTAAAAGGCACATTTATTAAAAAAACAAAAACTATAAATATTTAATATTTTTTTTTGTATATCTGAGAAACAATGTAAATATAAAAATATATATAAAATAAACAATTTGAAACTTAAAGAAATGCTAAAAAATATTAAAATTGGTAACATAAAAAAACATTTACGTTTATTCAAAGAATATATTAGTATTTATGCCCAAAAGATAGCTCGATTAGCTAAAATCTTACGCTTGAATTACTTGCAAAATTGTAAATAACATTTCTTCATAATCAATATTGAGTATAACTTGCAATATAAGTTCTTTTGGTGTTTTAAAACGTTTTTTAGGCGTCAAAAAGCATTTATCGCAGTCAAAAATGTTTGTTTGACTTTCGTGAATTCAGTAAATAATATTGGACGTCCATGATTGGTTTTTGACATCAAAACATTATTTTTCTTTGACGTCAAAATACTAATTTTAGACTTCTGGAAATGTTTTTTTGACACCAAAAACCAACTATAAACGTCAAATATTATTTACTGAAATCACAAAATTTATTTGTAGTTTTTGATGTCAAAAATCATAATTGACGCTGATAAATGCATTTTGATGTCATTAATAGTTATTTATATCAGTAGTGAGATAAAGGCGTTATTAACACACAAGTTTGAAAGTTGCACAACGAGGTCGTAGACCGAGCCGTGTAATCAAACGAGCGCCATAATAATGCATTATCCCATGTGTGTAACATACAAAATGTTATCTACGACTGCTCAAAATTTGTTAAAAATCGAATTTTTGTGCTTGAAATGATATTTGACATTTCACATTAATTTATTTGGAAATGTCAAGTTACTTTTAACATACTTTTGTTTTAAAAGGAACGAGATAGATTAAATTTGTTCAATACTATGGCAACCAGCCACTTTTCTTATAAACAAAGCTTCAGTTTTGTTCGTGTAAATAAAATGAGTTAGGTAATTAATCCATTACCCAACTCATTTTACACAAGTGCGATAATGAACTCCATTAACGCAAATGAATGACATAATAAGTCCTTATCCAAGCAGTCGTAGATAAAACATTTCATGACACCAAAAAACTTGCATCGCTGGTTATACTCAATATTGAGAAAGAAGAAGCAACATTTCTATGTATAAACTGCATTATTGTGAAAAAACTGTTCAAATAATTGTATCGGTTTCATGAAAATTTTCGAAATCTAGATATTCTGGAAATACAAGTTTTGGAGCCCACCAACTGTCTACGTTTTAATATTATATTTGACAATGGCATGTAAACATGTCGAAATGGGTATAGGATTAAAATAAATAATTAGTTTGGAAGTAGCGCTGACCCGGTTTGCGTTGCTGTTGTTCCGATTGGGAATGAAAGACCAAATCAGTCAAGTAAATGTTGTTTACTCGAAGTGGCTTATTTGCATTGAAAAGTGTAGCGGTCTGCTGTGCAAAGAAATATGACCACTATATAATGGACGCGTAAATATGTGGGTTCTAACAGTGAGAGCCTATTAAGGTAAAGTTTAACATTAATTTTTCCACTTCATTTAGAACCGAATAAATGTTTGAACTACGCTATATTACTTATAGTTTTCAATTTGGTAGATGTACTTCTTCATCAATTTTATTTCAAAATATGATGTTGGAGCTTATTTACACACCTTGACAGTTAAATGTTAGATGATGATTCTTTCATCTTTATGGTTTATTATGGGAGGAATTTACCTGCGTAAAAAATTTTTTAATTTTTATTTTTCATCAAATTAACATAACAATCGCTTTTTACATAAGACCATCTTTTCATATAAATACAAAAAGTTTACTTGTTGGCGAAGTAAGTCATGGACTTGCTCCTTTCTCGTCCGATACGATATAGGTACATTCTATAATTCTTGAATTTATTGCTTACCCACTGATAACTTCTGATTCAGCCTCCTTGTTTTCCTCGCAGTGGTATAGCCACCAGGTCCCTGGTCGGGAGAGTTGAGGGCCATCTAGGCCAATTTTTTTGTCAACGTATATACGAGTATAAGTATAGACATAGTTGCAAGTGGTACTAAAAGATCATTAACTTAATTATTTTTACAAAAATGATATTTAGTAGAATTCATTCTTTTTACCTTATACATAATTCACAGAGTCCGGATTTCTAGTCTAGTATTTAGTCAGTATTTAAATTATGGGGCAATCAATTAATAATAAATTCTGGCATAATTCTAAACATATAGTTGGCGCATATATACAGGTTTAAACGAATTATTTGCGGGATTAAAATAGCAACACACCTTACGTATGTGACCTAAGGAGCTTGTTTAGATAAGTATTATTCATCTGGCCAGCTGGTTTATTATCTCAAGCTACTTTATACCGAAGTTGATAAGCGTAGAATATGCATGGTCAGGGGTTTTAAAAGTAATACACGAAACAATTTTATATAACTTTGCAAACATATTTTCGAGTGCAGAATCTCTGACTTAGCTCAACAATAAAGTAACATTGAACGAAACGATGTATTTTAACTCAAATATTGCAGTTGTAGTTGTCAAA
Source organism: Ctenicera cuprea (assembly GCA_958336395.1). Lineage (NCBI taxonomy): Eukaryota > Metazoa > Arthropoda > Insecta > Coleoptera > Elateridae > Ctenicera > Ctenicera cuprea. The sequence goes on from OY284490.1 coordinate 3,217,929, forward strand.
ACCTTGTAAAATCGTGCAACATGTTTCACGTATAACTGAATAAATTTGAGTACGCCCATTCTTTTTGTTTACTTATTGATTTTTAACGAAACTTTTTACTGTTCTGGAAGTAAAAGTCCGGTCTTTACCTATTCCATATATTGGTTTAAACTTAATTTTCAGTGATACGACTGGGCATGTACTATGCAAGTTCAACTCCCAGAGCTTTATCCTCTGAGCGACCTCCCGCTTGGTGTTTCGATTACCTTTCCTAATTTTATTAATAGTAAATGTTAGTAATTCCTTAAGGGGCAGCGCAAATTGCCCAGAGCTTGATAGACTAACTCCAACGTTGATACATTTATAGAGAGCCTGTATAAAAACTGATAAAGGAAAAAACCCTTTCAAGAAAGTAAACAATGTTGTGTGGGTTTTACTACAATGAAATTGTAAGATTAAGCCATTAAACATTAAAATCTTAATTAAATAAATACCATTTTGTGTACTTTATAAATTATACAATCAAAAAATCAATTACGAAAAAATAGAACATTTTCAGGCAGTTTTGTACGAGTAATGTTGAGGTGTCGACGTTACTACGCAATTTAATAATGAACATTGTACTTCTGACAAAAAAATTACTTAATAAAATTACATTCGGTTTCAGCATGATGAAATTTCCGATAATGACAACTACGGAATGTTACTCCATATAGCAAGTGTTAAACTATTTGCAGCTTTAATTAAAAACGCTGAAGCTGTCTACAGCACAGTCGATACCTTTTATTTTCATTATAAAACTTGTTAATTAAGCACTTAATTGAAACACAGAGTGGTGTAAATAATCACGTCGAAAAAATAAAATAACACTTAAAAATGTTGTAAACACACAGATTGGAAGTATTGATGCAATGTAAAAAGGGCAAAATAAAATACAAGCTAAATCGGAAAATATAAAGTAGGTAGGTATGTAGTAAATATATGCAGACTTAAATGTATTCATATTTCAGCAACATGTGACTTACATATTTGAGTTTGAATAAGCCTAGAGATGCATATTTTTTCAGGTTTTCATAAATGGTTGCAAATATTTTATTATTGGAATGAATTTGCATGGATTTATACGGTGCGATCGAAAATGATTGAACGTGCCGCTTCATACTGATTTGATCTTGTCCGCTTACTACTTAATGTGATCTTGACTAATTCCACTGGCGTGCAATAGTAATTTAAATAGCGCGGGAAATTTAAAAATGGGTGGCGTGTTCTTTATATGAATGTTGGTGCACCATTTTTTTAGCGAAATAATTACTGTTAGGGACTTTTAAAGACTTTTCTTGTTGTAAATTACGATTTATGTTAGTAAATTTTTATATTCCAAAAGTTAACCTATAGGTTAAAAAACAAGACAATTTAATAACGTAATTTAATAACACAGTTTAATTAATAAAAAAAACACATTTTTCTTGATTGTTGCTTACAATAATTACTCAATTTAACAATTTAATAACAGTTTAAATTAATAAAAAACACATTTTTCAATGACACAATTTAAATGAATACAAAAATCAAATTCTTTGTAAGACAGTTGTTACAATAACTGCTCGAAATGCCCTCCATCATTGTCTAAACAAACATTGACCCTGCGCTTCATATTTTCAAAAACGGCTACTAACTGTCTTGGTGTGATTTCATTCACGGCATTTACTATGGCCTCTTGTAACTCCTCAATTGTGTGTAAACGATTTGCATATACAACATTCTTAAGATGGCCAAACATAAAGTAGTCGAGAGGTGTTAAGTCGGGCGATCGCGGTGCCCAACGACCTCTACTTATTATTCGTTCATCAAAGAATTCCCTTAAAAAGTTCAACGTTGCACCTGCTGTGTGAGCTGTTGCACCATCTTGCTGGAAGAACCCATGCTGCAGTTCGTCATCGTGGAGTTGATCAATAAACGGTCTTAAAAGTAGTCGTTGATAATTGTTAGCATTGATGTTTTCATTAAAAAAAATAGGGCCAATTATTCTTCTTCTCGACATTGCAATCCAAACCCCAATTTTAAGGGGATGCAATGAGGTCTCCCGATATACATGGGGATTTTCAGTTGACCACGTACGATAATTTTGCGAGTTTACGTAGCCACTTAAATGAAACCAGGCTTCATCACTGAAAAATGACAGATCCAAAATGTCATCATTGTTGAAGTTTTCATTAAACCATGTACAGTATTGTCGACGCTTTCCAAAATCTGCTGGTAGCAACTCTTGCACCACCGACACTTTGTACGGGTGCATATGAAGTATTTTTTTGCAAGCCTTCTGACACGATCCGTATGAAAGACCTGAAACTAACATAGATAAATCAATTACAAAAACAACATTATGCTCATTACCTGTTTGAGCAGATAAACATCTTAACGATTTGTTGGGACTTGCATCCATTCGTTCCTGAATATCATGTACAGTGTCTTCGGTAAGTACAGATGACCTGCCCGTAGACTTTCCTTTGCAGACGCTGCCTGTTTCGTGGTACCGTTGAATAATACGACGAACGTGTTGACTAAAAATTTCATAGTGAACTGCTTCGTTGGGAAAATGCTCTTGGAACTGATTGAAACAGGAGGGATAAGAGTACTGCCAAACACCATTTTGGTCACGTTCTCCGGATCTAAAGTACGCTTCCAAAATAAATTTATCATGCTCTATTGTAAACACCATATTAACCTAAAATTACACACCTGTTATCACCCTCATTTAAAATAAACTTTGTAATTTTATTGTCTTACCTAATAAAGGGAACGAATACAAACTTTGAGTTTTGAAAAAAACTGTTATAACGTGGGGATTACAAAAACGAGAACAATAACACAAAAGAAAACAATAACTGTTATTATTACGACATTTGACAGGTAAAATGCGCGTACGCTAATGGATTCCAGGGATGTAAGTATTGATAAACAACAGGTTCGCGGACACATCGAAACGCATTTTTGATAATAATGCGACCAGATCGTGGTCACGTGACCTCAATCATTTTCGATCACTCCGTACTTTTTGTGGCTAAAATGTTCAAACTTGTTTTATTCCATTTTAGGTAAAGTATGTTAAGTATGCCAAAACGCTTCATATTAAACAGGAAGGGATTAAGATTGGGCTTGAGTTTTTGTAGCATCCTCTTGAAAAGACTGGTTGGAAATTTTTGGTTTTTTTGGTAAAGTTTTCTATTTAATATTCAGCTAATTTGGAAATTTTTCTGTAAAAACGTTGGCAAAGAGCAGCTTCTGTGATGCTTCACAGTTATGTACGCAAATTCGCTTTTTCTGCACAACAGATAACAAAATTTTATTTTTATTATATCATACAGTGTGTAAAGATCGTGGAAACGTCTTTTCAAGTTAAAGTATCTTAAACTCGTACAAATTTCTTCAAAGATAATCATTGTAGATTGGCTCAGCATTTCAAAAAGATTAATTCAAAAAATGTTTCCACGGACCCATTTAAATTTTTGTTTGTTTGCTATACTAGCATTAGAAAGAAATAAAAATAAATACTTTTACGCCAACACAATTTTTTTTAAGCTAGACTCTATTTTCAAAATAAACATGTGTTGAAACAATTTTCTTTTCTTGGTAACCTGAAGTAATAGCTCGCAGTAGATGCACCATGGAGTGGATTTATTGCATCGTTCATAATTACCTTTAATATTTTTGTAAACGAAATGCAGATACACCTGTGCTGAAACAGAAGCCATCCCGTTTTAATATTAGCTGGCGCTTGACCACATACGTCTGTGTTCAAGTCAAGCACTGTTAAGCTGTATGCTTCGGCCTGCGAAATACCTTTCACAAGCTTCAGAGAGAGATATAAAATAAAGTGGTTGTTCTAACTAGCATAATGCGCTAGAATCTGACCAGTAATCTCGCTATAGTTCGAAATACTGTATTTTTTTGTGTTTTGTGAAAAAAATACCGATTTTTTAAATGTTTTGGAAAGAGATTCTTGGGATTAAAAAAAACTTTTTTTCTACTGACCATGTGTGTTGTTTTTACTGTAAGGGTAAGGTATTTGGTATAGAAAAAATAAAGTAAAGTTTAAATACCTGGTCGTAATGATTAACAGCTTTTTTAATGTTATTAATTAAACAGTAATTACCACACGTCTAACAACGAAAAAAATGGATCAAATTTGCATTATCCTATACCACAATGAATTTATGAATCTGAAAGAAAAAAGATTAAGCTTTTGTACTTGAAAATTTTCAGAGCTAATTGTCTCATAGTTTACCTGTAATCTAAATGTTTGTTGTAAAATAATTAATATCAACTAACGAGTGACATAATTTAACAAAGTAAAAATGTTTAGTTTTCTATTATAAAAGTGGGTACATAATTTTTTCGCATTTCATATTGTAACTGACTATATTTCTATACTCAAAATCGTTCTGTAAAGTGGTACTTTACAGCATAGCAACCATTACAGCATAGCATTGGATTTTGCATAAAAACACTCTTGACAAAAGGAAATTATTTATTTTTTATCTGTGTAAATATTAAAAGTACAATTATTTAAATTTGAAAATGTAACAGAACTTGATTGGACGTTCACTAGAGCAGCTGCTGATTGCGCTTCAGGAAACAAAAACCGTTGAGCTTCACATAAAGAAGATGATGGTTCTGTATCACCAAAAATTTTTTTCAATATTCTCATCTTATTTGAGACGCTTTCTTCTATGTAGCCTTCCGCTAGGCTAGTCGAATGCCACCCCTTATGCCTTTTTAAAGTCTGGATATCTGCTCCACTATCAGCAAGGAAAGTAGCGGATGTCCGTCGTAAGCAATGCCTGGTATAGCTGCCGCTGTCAGGAAGTTTCAAATATTCCGCGATTTTCTTCGGCATTCCAGTAAAACTATTGATGCCTACTGGCTGGACCGAACATTTCCCATTTTTATAAAATAAGAAAAACCTCTCGTGACTAACCTTTTTAGGTCTTAAACTGGCGTACTTTCTATAATATTCAACTCCGTTACATTCAGATGTTATTGTGAAAATAAGTTTTTTCTTGGTTTTTGTGTCATGCAGCGTTACAACCACAATTGAGCCCGTGTCTTCTATATCCTTAGCTTTCAGTGAACATAATTCTGCTCGTCTGCAGGTACCATTAAGACCGAAGATTAAAACTACTTTTACTAACAGAAAAGTATCATCGGGTGCCATATTTCGAAACATCAAAACGTTTTCCATTGTCAAGACTTTCGACTTTTTGGGTTCGTAATCGTCATTTTGACGCTTTAAAAACGCAATTAATTTTTTATATGTTGAAAAATCTACATTTTCGTTAATTTGCAGAGTACTCTTAACCATCGCGTACATCGACCATAAACTGGACCCCTTCAAATTCTTAGCCTACAGTAAAGAATTCAAATAAGTAATAATTTAGAAGCTAGTTTTAGTCGTTTACCTTTTCAAAAAAGTGAGCCAACATTATGTTTTCATCGGCTCCTTCCACTTCTTTCTCCAATCGCAAAATTGGCTGTAAGTTTTTTCGTAACGGTCTTTTGATTTCTGTGGCAACAAACTAGAAGACGCTTCTTTTAGAATAACTTCTTTAGCCGAAAATGCACTTCTTATTTCACATTCTTGTTCAAATTCTTGAAATTCCATCGCTCTTGCAAATATTTTTGTTTGTTTACTTGTCTCTATCGCTTGTTTAGGTTACTATGTTATTGAAACAACCTACCTACTATTATGCTTCTTTTTCAATGCCAGTAATTGTGACAGTTATTAATGTCCCTTTTATTAAAAACTAACAAAATTAAATTTTCACATGAAATGCGAAATGCAATCTCGTTAGAAAAGTGTTTTCACTAAACTTGTATGGCTTTTAAGTTACTCGCTCGCTCGTACTCAAACCAGCCATACTCGTTTGGTAAAACATCACTTTTCTAAACTTGTTGCGTAATATACTATTATTAACTGCCTAGGTATTGCATCATTCTTAAAGAATTATAGATTATAATTAAAATACCAAAAGATATTTGATGGTGTTACTGTACGTTGAATAAAAAGTTAAGCAGTGTCAGAGCAGATAATTTAATTTTGATTTAATAGCTTTTAAAAAAACGTTATTAGGGTGTTACATGAAAAATACATTTCATGGGAGCAATGTGTAATTTAATAAAAAGTAAAAGTTTGTAACAGCTAGGCTTCCGGGTTGGAGCCGCGTCATCGGTGCATGAACTGCCGACGTTTCGTCCTCGGTTCCACGGGACATCTTCAGGGCTGTGGTCACTTTGGGATCTGGAACACAACTGGCGAGACCGGTGCAGGCACCGGGTTTATAACAACGGCCGCGGAAGCCTGCAACTTAGATTAAAAGTTTGTAGCTATTACTTTATTACGACTTTTTGAAAACAGCATTACTTATATTGTATTAGGTATGGGGTCGTTTATTGAACTTGGCAAAAATATTTTTAAGTGCAGTACCTCTGGTTTAGCGTAACAGTAAAGTAACACTGAACGCAACGATACATCTCAAATACTGCAGTTGTAGTTGTAACAACCTTGCAAATTGTGCAATATGTTTCACATATAATTGAATGGATTTGAGTATGCCCATACCTTTTATTTACTTATTGAATTTTACCAAACTTTGTTGCTTTTTTGGGACTAAAATCCGGTCTTCGAAAATAATCATAAAATTTAAAAACAGGTGTTTCTTTATTTGATAATGATTACAACTTGTTGCTCTTACTATTAATAAGATGTACTTAATATAAATATGTTATTTGGCCTTTTATTATTTTAAAAATTACAAACAGCAGGTACAAAAATTTAAATTCTTTAAGAAACAGTCTCAATAAGGACAACCATATTTACATATTTAGCTTATAAGAAATATTTTAAATGTTCATTAAAATTTTAAAAACTTGAAGTCTTGATAAAACTTTGATTTCATTTATATAAGCGATGAAAACCAGGCTACATGTTTCAGGTGAAATCCATTATCAGGCATTCATCTACATATAAAGCTGAAGAAAAAATTACAAAAATATTTTTGGAACTTTTTCCTTCACCTTTATGCTGGGTTTTCAAGCTATTTAAGTTTTCGCAAAAATTTTGAGATTCCTTGACTGTTAAAAAATTAAAGCTTTAGATACCAAAACCGTTTACGTTTCCCTATTTTGAACAGGTTATTAAAACATTATAAAGCATACAGTGGTATGTTAAAAATAGCAGGGTGTTCATAATTTATTGTAGATTTTGCAAATTTTCTTTGTACTTTAAGTTTTTTTTAAATCGCAAATTAAAATTGGTGTGCCGTAAAAACAAAAAGCTTTTTTTATTGTTCCAAGCGCCAAAACAATGACAAATTATTTGTCCACCTAGCTGTGTACTGGGCATCTAGGTTCCCTGATCTCAACCCATAATTTTTTTATGATACTACATGAAAATTGCAGTATATCGTGAACCTCCAACCACCATAGAAGATATGCAAGTTAGAATGGCCTTAAAAGTATCACAACTCAAATTTTAATTCAAAAATCGCATTCATGTGTGGAAAATGGGCTCACTTTGGACATTTACTGGATTAACAGTGGCTAAAATAAATAATAAATATATTCGTTATTGTTTTTGTTATTGTCTTCTTAGATAGTTACTTTTTCAATTTAAATTTGTTGCTTTGTTCCTACCTCTTGTAAATAAATTAGAATTTATAACACTGTTAAGATATGCAGTAGTTAATTATCAATAACTTTTGTACTAAAACGTTTTCTCGATCTTTAATATTCACAGAAATATCAAAGAACAGCAGCAGGGTTTTGACGAACCCTACATGTATGTATGTATGACCTTATGATGGGTTTTACTATAAACATGTAGCCACTTACATGAAAGCAATTTTTTATGAAGAAGACTTAGATTTTGATTTATTTTATTAACCCTTCTACCCCATTTTAAGAAATTAATGGCATTTACATTACCAATCTTAAATGTGTAATATAAAATTACAAAATAAAATAACACTATTTATTAGATACTTAACAAACATTCCTATAACCACAAAAATGTCTTGAATAATCATGCAGCAATAAATCCTGTAGTATTAAGCTTCTGTACATATTGTTTACGACACTCCATGTCCTCAGCTGGGCGATTAAATGGAGTCCAAACGGGTTCACCAATGAAAAACCTCTTTGCCCTGATAAAATTCTATGGAAAAAACATTTATACAAATTAAATATACTCTATATTTATTATTTATAATTTATTTTTATTCATAAAGAAAGAACACTAAATCTAAATCCCTACAATATATTTGTATTTTCTTTAATTATTATTTTTTACACTGTTCCGCATAACCTATAATATAAATATGCGATAATGCATAGGTTAGGTACCTTTGCATCCAAGGTGAATCGGTGATAAATCCCACTTGGGATGATAATCAAATCCCCAGGCACAACTTCAATACGTATCCACTCATCATTTTGGTCTCTCACATCAAAATAACCAGAACCTTCAGTAACTAATCGAATTTCCTCATCTGTATGCAAATGTTCAGTGAAAAAATTCTTTAACTTCTCTTCGTAATTTGGTAAACATTCCTTAGAACATATTATTTCATCTTCGTAAGTATAACCTCGCTTCTTCTTAATTTCTTCTAGTACACCATCAGTTGCGTATGTATTTACATTTAACTGTAAATGCAAGAATATTAATAGATGTACATCAAACACAAAATTCTACTTTAATTACTGGAAAATATTCAACCCCAGTTATTTGAAAGAGATCTTCTAAAGTTATAAATTTTGGTGGATTACGATGATGCTCCAGTCGTTGATCACTAAGTTCTTTATCCATGTACCAAGCACGTACCATTTTGCTGTGGATAGGTTATCACAAAGTATTCCTATACTAAATTAATCTATTTTGCTCATTGCACAGTTATTATTACAGAGGTGAAAGGCTGTCACAAATCACATGACAAAATATTTTTACACGTGCTAGTACGTCTGATAAACAGAGCAGCATTGTGGGTTGCATAACATATTATGCAATCAATACATTGAGGGATTTTACTTGTTTAATTTTCTTAAACAGAGGAGAGAAATAAAGAGCTGTTGTTGGTTTGTTATGTACATTTAATCGAAAATAATGAACAACCGTTTCCAAAATGTTCTTTTATAGGTATTCTAATACTACCATTATTAAGAAAGGAGTGCCCCAGGGATGGTCCAATACTGTCTGTATCTTCTATCTTCTACATAATTCAGAACATCTCGCAAGTAATCCTATTATGAAAATACAACGTCTTTGTAGATGACCCCTACTAGTATACTACGCATAAATACCTATAATATGCTTCCTCACAACGAATTAAAGATCCATCCACTAATTTGTCTGTATTGCTTTCTATGAATTTTTGATAATTTTGGGTTTAAAGTGTATTTACTTAAGAACGAGTTATAAGATCGGGGTGAAATTTGGTATTGTAAATGCCCTAGGGACAATATTACGAACTAGAAGAATGTTTGGGTATACTGAAAGTGTATATGTGCATATTTTAAAATTATTCTGCTGTAAAACTAAACAAAACATCAAACTTCTATTTTGACACGTTTTAAACATTTTATGGTTTTATTACGTTTTAAATAAAATATACCCATAGCTGATGTTGTCATTGCCGACTGTCCTGTATTTGTGCATGAAACCCATGTTGCACGATACTTAAAAGAGAATTTACCAAATTTCAACACCCATATTATCCAAATGAAAACTGGAGATTGGGAGGTAAGTGTTTGCTGTTCCTCTATAACATATTTGTTTTAATATGTAGGATACTGACAGCCTTAGTTAGAAGATGTTAACTTAAAAAATAAGTGGTACTATAGCTATTTTCCAAATATATAGAACGAGTTATAGATGAGAGGTGGAGTAGCATGGATACACGAAAACATCTTCAGTAATCATGCTGCAATAAATCCTATAGTAGTAAGCTTTTCTAAGTATTGTTTACGACACTCCATATCATCAGCGGGCCGATTAAAAGCAGTCCAAACTGGCTCACCAATAGAAAATCTCTTCACTTTTATAAAATTCTATAACAAACACATTAAATATCAAATTTACCTTAAAAAAATGTTTACATTTTAATTTATATTACATAATTTATATGTGGTTTCTAATGCATTCATAAAGAATCTGACCTTTGTGTCCAAGGTGAATCGATGATAAATTCCACTTGGGATGACGATCAGGTCTCCAGGTACCACTTCAATACGTATCCACTCGTCACTGTTGTCTCTCACATCAAAATAAGCCGATCCTTCAGTTACAAATCTAACTTCCTCAACCGTATGCAAATGTTCAGTGAAAAACTTCTTTAACGTCTCCTCATAATTTGGTAAACATTCTTTAGAACATATTAGTTCGTCTTCATAGGTACAACCTCGTTTCTTAATTTCATCTAGTGCTCCATCCTCTGTGTATGTATTTATATTCAACTGTAAATAAGCGGACATTAACGGATACAGATTGCTACAAATATAGATATTCAACTTACAGAAAAATATTCAACCCCAGTTATTTGAAAAAGTTCTTTTAGAGTTATAAATTTTGGTGGATTACGATGATGCTCCAGTCGTTGATCATCAAGGTCTGTATTCATATTCATGTACCAACCACGTACCATTTTGTTGTTTACAAGTTTATATGTATACTATTTGATTACTCAAAGATTTATCTTTTTATCCTCTACATTGATATTGAGAGCTTAGAGGTTATCACATTCGAAAATATTTCCATGCACTTTAAGCATGATCAGACACCTATGTACTGTGGGTTTCATAATAACTCATATTAATATTTATAGTAGGAAATTTCCATAGTTTTGATTGTTACATTGAAATAGGTACTATAATTGTTTTATTATAAAACTTCATATTTTTGTATGTATATTTTGTTCCAGTGAATACTCCCCTGGTTTATAACTTCGTTGTTTTAAGGGATACGATTTTATAGGTTATTACAAAATATTTTACACATTAAATGCGTAATCCAAATAAACAATAAAATTTCGTAAAATTGTTTCTAAATGACGCCATTTAACTATGGCTAGGATAGACCACATTTTTCGTTCTTCTTAGAACTCGTCAGGTGGACAAAATCGTGTGTTGTGCAGATAGATGTATGTATTATCCGTGGTTGTATATAAAGACCGGTAGTGATCACTGATACTTCCTTTGCAAGTTCTATTTACACTCAAATATCAGTTTGTTGCCTTGCAACTTTCCTGGCCGCACATTAGAAGGCATCACCTTTGATGATTACATCTTACACCTATATACTCACATGTTAAAATAATTTAGAACAAAAAGATAATTATACTACAGAAGACAGAAACAATTGTTTTCTTCTACAGGGTATTTTGAAAAACATGGGTCCCTGTTCAGAAGCAGATTTCTTACCTAAAACTAAGACAATGACTTCCTATAAACATGTGTCCGCAACAGCTTAGTTTTCGAGGTGTTAAATTTTAAATTTTTAGCCACCTTTTTACAATTTACGTATCAAAGTGCCAATCTACATTGCCTACTGAAACATAATCGTTTATTGTTTTTTTTCTCATAAAAATCGTAATGCAAGGTATTTAAAAACTTACATAATTGAAAATAGAATTACATTCTCTATAAGAGAGCGATAAAAATAATAAGCTGTGCCATTCAAAACAACAAATGAACATCGCTGCGTGAAACAGTTGTAGGTAGAAAACAGCAGAATATGTCAAAATGTAGAGCCAGTTCTACTGTGCAACATTGGTTTCAAAAATTTTTTTTCTATTAACGCAATTAGAATCAAATGTACAGATAACTGCCTCACCCTGTATAGCAAAATGTCATTTTGAAATAAAAGTAGATTTATAAGATTTGAAACTTTGAGTAAACGTAACGTAAATGGTTGACGACTAGTAATAACAGTACAGTTGCGGCATCGAATCAGCAAATGCATGTCCCAAACATTTACAAGTTTGTTGCGTTTATATTTTACATTTGTAGCTCATCGTACTTGGATTTTTCAAAAAAATACGACAGGAACTATTATTTACTCAAGGCTTATTATAAACATTGCAGGATAAAATCAATAAAATTGCGACGTCACCAAAATGTGCTGCATCAGCTGATTCCGTACCCCAACTATAAGAGGAAGATGCTATAATCTCGTGCTGCAAAATCTAAACTTGCATATTTATAAAAAGCTAAGCTATCAGAGAAAGCGGGGGAAAAATAATAAGCAAAATATAATTATTATGCAATAATGAAACGAGGTATCATAAATGATCGAGTTTCGTTATATTTATATATAATGCAATGTACATAAATTAACACTATTTTAGATCATATACGAATAATGACAATCATTTCCGGAGTCTACAGTACAACTCCGATTAGTTTATAACAAGATTTAAGCACAATAGTATTTTTCAGGTTAAAAAATAAATAACAAGTAAAAATATTGTACAAATATTGTATAAAACATACTAAATATAATAAAAACTTCAAATTACGTCATCTGTATAATATATACAGAGTGTAAAAACTAATTAATTACTGCAACGGTATGTATGTGGTATAGTATTAGAGTAACGGAAATAACTGTCACCGAGGGGTTTGCTACTTAAGATGTGAAACAGCCGAGTGTGTATGAATTGGATACGAACTGTCCACATCCGTAAGCCTTACAAGGACACCAGTATTTGTACTAGCTAATCGGCAAATGAAGTCTAGAAGCTTAACAGATGGCAGCACCGAGTGTAGGCACGCGCGGGGTAATACTGACTATCGCTGCCACATTCACACATCATAACAATATACTCGCTGGTAATCCCAACAGATAAACAACAACTTCAATGTACAATTAATAATACTATCAGTTATTTATGGTACAGATAAGTTCATTAAAGCTTTCTGTGTTATTTTCTTCATATAAAGTCAGAATTATTTACAAACAGAACTGTAGCGTTATGTTCGAGAAGAGAAAGGGATAGTAGCACGGGTTGCACTAATTTGTAGGTAGTGGAACACTACATGGTCATTCAACAATTGACGGGATCGTATCAAGAACGAGGCATTTCATCTGGTCGTCGGTCTGTAGCTGTGCGCAGCATATTGTTAAATTCCATCTCCAACGATTGCCTTGCCTAGAACAGGAACACTCTTGAGTGAAATAATGTTTTTAATTTACCGCTAGAATTTTGTTTGAGATCAAAGAAAGATTGTTTGAAATTTAATTTTTATACATATTTTAAAAAACCAGGTAAATACGTGGCGAGTCATTTTAACCATCACCCCCCTATTATCACCTAAATTATTACATATTTCAACTGTTTTTCTTAATAAAAGTTGTTAATAATTAACTGCTGCAGAACCTAAAATTATTATCAATTATACTGGGTGTTTGGTTAAGCCTGTACAGCATAAATACCTAAATACATTTTTTATGGACATTTTTGTATAGATTACGATAGTGTACAATGCATATTTTAGATAGGAAACTTTTTCCTATTTTCTAAATTTAATGACCTAAAAAATTTATAGTCGCAGGAAAAGTATAGCCTGTAACACGTTTGGAATGGCTATTCTGCACTCGTGGACCGTCCCTCTCACCTTTTGGCTTGAGTGACAAACTTTCTACTCGTGCAGAATATGCCATATTCCAAACTTGTTATAGAATATACTATTCTGTATTTTAAATAATAAAAGAGATATCAACACTATGGCCTTCATGAATCACTTTTATAAACACCAGTTTCCAGAAAATATTTTCAATAATTTAGCAATAATAACAAGTTAAAAGAGAAATGGTTTAATTTATTAATGTTGATGAATATCAAACATCAGCTGATTGTCATCAGTGTATAAATTTTAATATTTCATGGCATAATACATACCTGCGTATTTTGAGTTGGAATTTGCAAAGCAAGAGCCATACTATTTGCATCGAAGCTGTCATCCAAAGCAATTAATGCACCATGAACGCCAGATTCTAGTAAATTATTACTATACTCCTAAAGAAAAATAGAACATCAATACTATCATGGATTATCACATTTTATGATTTAAATACCTTCAACCCAATGTTAGCTACCCATCGAATTAACCTATCATTGCTCCAAACTATAACGTCAGCATTTGCATTCTCTGCATTCTTTCTTCTTTCATCCAACAAATTTCTATCATAATTTAATCTTTTTAAACATGATATGCCATACTGAAGACTAGTCCTGTAACAAACAATAATAAATTGATTAAAAAAGTAGGATATGATTTTTACCACTAAAATGGTTATTTTCTGGGGATGCTACAATTTTTGAGTTTTTTTTCCACTACAGTTTATCCTTATATATTAGTTCTCCCTCTCTGGAAGACTGTTTACTTTTAAAACGAGTTAGTTAATTACTTCGCTCAGAAGGCCAAACCACTTTTTTTTACAAGTCAAATTCAATTTGTGTCTGTCCAGATGCTTTAACAGAGTAAACTCAAATTAGGCTCAAAAGACAGGTAATTGCACTCCAACGGTACCGCAACAAAATGTAGTTGGTCCGTCAAAAACCGAGTGGGTGCTCTTTTTCAGTGTGCACTCGCTCGAAAAAGAACCTTAGATTCGTATTCTTCGCATGTCAAATAGCCGATCTGCGCAAGCGCGATCGTCCTACCACCCCACAGTGCCCCCCGCTAACGACTTTTTGTTATTTCAGAAAGTTACGAAATTCAGCTTCAAATAGGGTAGGTACAAACATGTTAAATGACAATAGGAACAACTTTTCGTTAAGAAAACATCTCTGGAAGGTTTCCTTTCGATCGTTTACCTGAATCGTTTAATTGGAAAATACTAAAAATCAATAAATTTAAAAACATTAAAAAATTTTTAGTTTTTCCAATAATTTTGAAAACTACAAATTTTCAATTTAAGTAATTTTTAACATTTATAAAACTTTTTGAAATTTATTTATATCAGCTTAATATAGTGTCGAGCTATGTTCGTCTAAAGGTTTCGTGCTTCACGAAAACCAGTGCCGTTTGTGAACGGATTGACCAATCAGGTGAGTATTTTGGAAGTTTTAAATGTTTTTCAAAATTAGAAGTTTTGGAAATTTAGAAAAATTGTAAAATTTAAAAAATGTTTGCAAATGTTAAATACACACTTCCAGAAATTTGTAAATTTTTAAATTTTCGAAAATTTTGCAAATTTTTGTAAACATAAAATTTTCGGCAAATGGAAATTTTGTGAAAAATTAAAAAGTTTCTGAAAATTTTAAAATCTTTTGAAAACTGGTTCCAAAAACATGATTTTCGTCGCCAAGGAGCACCAAATTTTATTCTTTGACACGCTGTAACTCCAAAACACGCTTGATTATCGAGATGTTGACGTAGCTGGATAGAGCTCGCCGAGAACTACAATCCTGCATGGGAGAAATCCAAAATGTAAACCTTTTGCAACACCCTATATACAAAAAACAGGTTTTTACAGAGTCGGACTTAAAAATAGTACGTTTCGTTGCTATGGAAATAGAGACGTTCTGCTTCTGCACATAGCTTCGGAACACATCGGCGTATGCCCGGATAAGTATTGACAGCAAGTGACAAACGCCAATGGTGAAAACTTCAAATTTTAAAATCAAGGTGCAAAAATACTAAACTTTGAATTAACTTGCAGGTAGCGCTAAGAAAGATTCTAAAAACATTTCTGAATCTGTTTTAAACCATTGACTATGTATATTCAAACAAAACGAACCTCAAATTCATATGACAATTAGGGAGCTTGTCGCGAATTTTTAAAATTGAGCTTACACAAAGACTTTTTTGTATAAAACTTAATGCAACAAAAAAGTTGCAACACCCCTGCACCTCTTGGCGATTACTTTTACAAGTATCTACACAACACGCACCACCTTTTAGCCAAAAAAACATCATCTATAAAATCAGACCCACAAGTGGTTTAGTATGATGTTGAGTTGAAAACTCCAACTCATATGTGTATACTAATTTTTTTTTAAATTGGAGCAAAGTATTATCGTTATTTGACCTTTTAATTTCACAAATTTTTATTTTCAGTTCAATTAAATATAAAATAAAATTTTAAAAACTTTTAGACTTACCTATGAAAACTATCAACCATTTTCAACTGTCCCCTTAAATCTTTCTTGGTTAAATGATCAAGCATACGCGCATCAACAAGGCATTCCATAAAAGTAGTACGATATTGCGGAAGCCCTAAAGCAGGCAACCATGAGTTTCCAATCCACTCATGGTTCATATCACCAAAAGCCAGTGTAGTCCGTGAGGTTTTAGGTGCAGACGGCGAAGTCAGAGAAACCATTTCTTGAATAGCCAGTCTAAGCTTCAGTCGGTGAAGTGGATTACTAATTCCTATTTCTCTTTGTATCTCTGTATCGCTCAGAGCGCTCATGATGGCACCAGATTTGACATTAGCTCTACACGCCGCCACGTACCATGCAGGCATGCCAACCCACAGTTCGAGCCACGCCACGATGGTGGGTCCGTTCCAAAGAGCAAACGGCGTACCTGCCTTCATAGCTTCGGCCAGTAATTCGTGTCTGTAATCACGCTCCCTTAGAGGATAGAGATTGCGGTAAGTTAATAAGCACACCTCTAGAAAACTATGTTATTCTAAATACTAACATGCAGTAATTTTTAAGTCTAATAAAGCATTAGTAAACTGTTATTAGAAGAAAGTAGGATTTTATATTCATGTATGTCATTTTATATAATTTGGTTTGAAGAAAGTATAGCTTGTGTAGACCTACAGCACCAGAGCATGAAATAAAGTTGGCAGTTTTTCCGTTAAAAATTTACAATTAATACATTATTAACCATTTAAAATATTCACTGTCCACCATAGTGAATAAAATAAATAACAGTGACGTCGACGTAAACTTTCCAAAAGATTCTAAAGTACCATATAGAGGTTGTAGGACTCTTACACAATGAGTTTAAAAAACCATACTAACCTATTATAAAAAGTTTTGAAAAATAAGAAAATTGTCAAAAAAAGCAGGTAAAAAGACTAAAAAAGTGAATACTCAGTGTCAAGAATGCAATTAGGCAAAAAAAACTTACAACAAGGACTTAACTAAATTGTGTACTTTTTTGCCCGTACTTTTCCAGAGTCTAGCAAACCATATATATATACAGGGTGAGTGAATAAGGTCGCCATGGTCGATATCTCCTTTACTATTTAATATACAAAAAAAAATTTTTAATTAAAAATTGTAGGGGACCAAGAGGACCACACTTTCTGAATATGTGTCGTTTATGAAATTGCGTTGCGGGGCGTTACCAATTTATTCCATTTTTTATAAATTTTGTGCAGAACTCACTAATATAATCTGTATGAGCCGTATTTCCACAGATAGGTCTGCTAAAAATGTCAAATTTTTCGAACTTGAATAACTTGACAACGCTGCAATAAAATTTACAAACAAAGCCTATTCAGAACAGCAATTAAAGGCGGAATAATAATATACAAAAAAATGTAAAACTATACAAGATGATCTATTAAAAAAATCATGTTTAGTATGGCACTCTTGTATGAAGCCCCCTGTATAATTATAAATAATTTTACAATTACAATCTTAATTATCTACAACTTTTATTTGAAAAAATTTTCTGCATTTTAAACAGTAAAGAAGATACCAACCACCGCGACCTTATTGACTTTCATTGTATGTACTACTTGTTTTTAGAATATATTTACTAAAAGTCCAAAACAGAATATGGCATTTTATTTCAAAGTGTATGAACGAGCACAAGTTGAAATACTTGCTAGATGCGACTCACATACGGATGCAGGATTCGCAAGCGATTAAGTCTGCGACCCATATGTGGGTCAAGGGATAGTGAACTTGTTAATGTTAGCAACGCACCTCCACCTTTACAGTGTATTACTAAAGCTATAGCTGTCAGCAAAATTAATAATAAATTTTATATTTTTTATACTCCAAAAATAATGTTCTAATAATTCTAAAGACCTCTGTTCTATTTCCCATACCATACCAAAAACAAACTTACACAAATCAAAAGAACAAGTTTTACAAATACTTGGTTAGTCCGAGTGATTTGTATAGCTGCTTAAAATAAGAACAATAACAAAATAACATACACCCACTTCTTCTTCTGTCTTCTGTCGAAGTCGCCTTTTTGGCCTAACTTTCCGGAAATACTGATAGAATCACTAATATCCCCATCAGGTAGACCCATACTTGCTTGATTGATATTTAAAGTGCTGTCTCCTCCCATTACTTCTTTTCCCTTCACCTGTAAAAAATGTAAAAATTTGTTGTGGTGTATTTCGCAACTGTTTCATCAAAAAATACTTAAGTAAAAAAATTAATTTTGTTTGTTCACATTTTGCTAAATGAATTTTACCAATTTCTCATTCTTATTTCCTTAGCAAACAAATCTTATTCGTTAATAAAACTTAAAAATTTTAGCTATTTCCATTCATAATATTTGGCTAAGAAAATGATTAAACAAATAAAACATAAATAAACAAAATTTTCAAACAAAAACAATAAAATCGTATAGTTTTAATTGTTAATTTTTACATAACACAAAATATTTTTCGTTTTTATATAAATTCAATTGTTCAAACAAACCTAAAAAATTTTAACAAAATTTGAACTCTACCTTTTCCTTTTTACTAAAGAATCTACCGAGGGATGATTTGATGCCCTTTTTCTTCTGAGCAGCAGCAGCGGCGGCAGCCACAGCAGCAGCCGATACATCTCTTGGAACTCCAGTAATGGTATTTTTATGAAGACTGTCTTGACTGCTATGACGAGAGGATAGAGGTGATGGTGGTGTGTGGGTCTGGCCTTGCCTAAACACACTACGCACTACTACTCTAGGCTATATCTAGACGAGCATGCAGTTAGAAGCAACATGCAGAGAATGGGTGGGTATTTATAAAAACTTCACCCATGTTTTGGGAAAAAATTAAAATTTTTGTAGTATAAACACGTGACAACTTTATTGTGTTGGTAGTTACACGTATGTGTAACTTTGTTAATAATAAAACAAAATTACCAAAAAAAGTTTATATGTTATAGGGTCAATTTTCTAAGACAAATTCAATGGTCGAAACAAAAATACAAAATCTTTTGATTTTGAGCTACAGTCAAAACGTGAAATTTTAAACATTTTTATTGGGTGTTATGTTATAGCACATTTATTTCTACAAATATTTAAAATGGTTGAAAAATTTATAATAAATTTTTTTGGGTAGATTACAGTGGCGTACTCAGATTTTTTATATTTTCTGGTTATATATTTATGGTTTCCGAGTTATAACACAAACATGCATTTTTAAATATAGGAATCATAGTCGTCTTCATCATTTAAAGGGAATCTTTAACAGCTTTTCAAAAATATATAGTTTGCTATACTTGTTTTTCAACATACTTGAGATATAAGATATATTCTTCAAATTATTGTAACTTAAAAATAAACAGTGAGCCATAAAAGATAATATTTACAAACAAATACCATGTATTGTAACTCATATGAAAAATTTGAGTATGCCGCTGCAATCTATACAAAAAAATCTATTAAAAATCTTCATATCATTTTTTAAATATCTGTAGCAATAAACGAGCTATAACATCCAATTCCTCTTATAGAATTGACGCAATATCATGCAAACGGTTTTTACATAATTATAATATTAACAAAGTTATCCATACAACTACAGGGAGGTCCAATTTCGATGGTATATCCGTTACTAATGGAGCTAGAAAAAAACTGAAACTGCATTATTGAGTCAAATTTTTATAAGGCAATTTAAATGCCGCACAAAAAAAACTACAATGTCTATTTCCGTTTCCAAGATATAGGGTGAAAACGCAAATTTCGGCCGTTTTACAAATTACAACCATTTGTTTATTTTTAAAGATATTGAAAATTCAAAACCACATTCTTTGGGGCAGTTTTTCAAGTAAAATTCAAAATTTAAGTCAGATTTGTTCTGTGAATTTTATTTTAACTGCTGTGACATAAAGCTGTATTTTTTTTAATCAAAACCATAGCTATGGCATTACTGCCATAAGAATGTGTTTCTGGATTTTCAATATCTATAAAAATAAATGAATGGTCGTAATTTGTACAAATGTCGAAATTTTCTATTTCACTCTGTATCTCGGAAACGAAAGAAGATATTGAATTTTTTGTTTGCGGCATTCAAATTCGACTAATAATGCAGTATCAATTTTTTTTCTAGCTCCATTAATAACAGATATTCCCATTTAAAACCATCGAAATTGGACCAGCCTGTACATTGAAAGTGAGACACCCTGTTAGGAAATACGGAAAAAAAAATCGAACAAAGCTGATTTTTGGCAGACACGCTTCTTGTTGAACATACTAAATGTCCTGAATGATCTGATGTGGATTTCGGCCGTTATTTTGTAAAAATGGCGCTCAAACTAAGGTTTTCGCAAATAGTGGCACCTACGTGAAAATGGTTCTTAACTTGTAGAGTGTAAACTGTCCTACAAAAACCTCACAACCCATATAACAGAAAATAGTTGTATGGAGACATTTCCAGCACATATACATACATTTTTTCACAGCTTTTTTTAATACTAATGTTCTTTTTCGCCTTTTCAACGCCAAAGGGTTACTCCAACGACAAAGTGTTGCTGAGTAGTTTTCGTAGGAAATTTTATGCTCTAAAACTTTGCTAAGAACCATTTTTCGTGTAAGAGGGCACCGTTTGCAACATATGCTGAACAAACTTATTTTGTGTGACATTTTCCCAAAATGGCGGCCGAAGCTCACATCGAATCATTCAGGACTTTTACTATGTTCAACAAAAGCCAAATTGAGCGCCTCGGTCAAAAATAAACGTTGTTCGAATATTTTCCGGTACTTGCAGAAAAACCATCTAATTTTCCTGTTCTATAACTGCACTTAGTACACTATACCATCTCAGTATTGCTTAAAAGTTTCATAAATTTACGATTTTCTAATAAATTTTCAAACTTCTGCAAGATTGTTTTTACATTTTATGCTTATGAACACTCAGAATAGGCTTATGTAGCCTCTTTATAGTCATTCTTATATTACACAAAAATGCATGTTGCTAATAACATAGCAAGGTTCTTAGGATCAAATTTTATGAAAAAAATTCCATAAATGTGAATCCAGAAATGCACGGTTACTATTATAAGTTTAAAGTGAAATTAAAATATTTATTTTTAATATTTGTATAGCGACTGCGGGCAAAATCAAATGTGGCACAATGTTATTAATAATT
This sequence comes from Ctenicera cuprea, assembly GCA_958336395.1. Taxonomy (NCBI): domain Eukaryota; kingdom Metazoa; phylum Arthropoda; class Insecta; order Coleoptera; family Elateridae; genus Ctenicera; species Ctenicera cuprea. The sequence goes on from OY284490.1 coordinate 3,239,242, forward strand.
AATAAAGTCATTTATTATGCAGAATTAAAATGAACCACTTTAGATGATAACTTCTAAAAAAGTTGCAGAAAAATTATAAACAAACTAACATCGGAAACTACCCTAATTGATAAAATGAAAAAAAAATGGTGATGCCTTTTGTTTTAACTACATGTCTACATGAAAACTTCGTTGGTTGCTTTGATCCCTAGATCTATACCATGTTATTTATACACATACATTTCTAAAGCGCTCTATTCTGAGCAGCGCTCACCATAGGGATCTAGCTTATTTGTAAAGTTAATAACAATAGTGTTTTGTTTTACTTCCATAGCAATGTTTTGTTCTTGGCCTACTATAAATGTTTTGAATATAAAATAATAAAGTGGTCTTACAATGGCACTCTTATGATTCTTTTTTAAATAAAAAGCCCAGTATTTAAACAAAATGCAAAGTATGATATATCCTTGAAATGAGAATTGAAAATTATATTTAAATATACAAAAATTGAAAAGGTCCCACAATTAAAAAAAGAAAGTTGATAGTTGAAAATTAACAATGGTACCAGCTATCGCAAATCTGACAAAAGAATTTTATTCATGATAAAAAAGTGTCCAAATAATATTTTAGCAAGAAACATGTAAAGCAAAGGACAGATGAGTTTATATAGCCAACAAAAATTCCAAACCTACAGGATTTTTAGTTTTTCCAGAATCTAAGCAAGATAGCTTAAATTTTATCTTAAACTATTAATGTGCAATAAATTTCGCAACTTTGTCCCAATTTAAGCGCCCTCATATTTCTTCAAATAAGCAAGATCTCAATGGTGAGGCATGGAACATGAACTACTTTCATAGACACCCGGTATACAGGGTAACTGTTTGTTCGATTTTATAGGGTCAAACAAAAATCTGCCCAGATAGCACAGGATACCCTATGAACATCCATTTTAGGCCCAATACACATCCGCAGGTCCATGGACATAGAATGGATGTCCAAAGAATATCCAAAATAGGATAGGTAGATAGGATTCCATTTTACGTCCGATAGTAGACATTTAATATTTTTTTAAACAACAGCAATAAAAGTAAAAAAAATTTCAATGCATTCTTTAGCAGAAAAGTGTAACACGTTTGTATATGATTAAAAAAAAACAATTAATGTTGAAACAAAAGTACAACACTTGAATTATTTTAAACACTTTCAGATATCTAAAATGTACGTAAAATTCTCTTTACAAAGAACATTTATCTCAGTACCATTGGATTAAATTTGATTGACATAGTACACACTAGAAAACAAAAGACTTTCAATATGTTGTATTTAAAATAATTATAGGGTTTATTGGTGTACTATTTTTCAATTTCAATTGTTTTTTTAACCTTATCGTAATTATGCAAACAGAAACATTTTTTTTTAATTTTCTATTTATCATTTGTAATAGTTGAGGTATTTGCTTGAACCTGTAAAATTAATCACCCTGTATATTTCAAAATATGACCGTTTAAGAACCAATTGCTATTATCAAAATGTTGTATTTAATTTTTATTAAAAGTAGATTCAAATTGTAACGATCCTTTTATCATTTAGAATCTTAGCAATTTCGATACAAATTGATAACAATTTGATATCCTATCGATATACACAGTGAGTCGACAAGACCGCCATATAATTGAATGAACATAACTTTAAAATTTGGTCCTTTTTGTCCCTTACAACTTTTTAATTGAGGAAATTTTCTGTATTTTAAAAAGTAAAGAAGATATCGACTACCCTGCTGACTCACCCTGTATAAAAAAGTTGTTATTCTTAAATTGTCATATTTTACTCCTTTGCAAATTTTATCCACATGTAAACATCCTTCCAAATATTTTTACATTAAAACAATGAAACAAAGAAAACGGTGCAACTAGGTTTGCAGTGCCATCTAACAGTAAGCAAGCAAATAACCTGTAAGTAGCTGCTCCAGGAGGCAAACCGCTTGCACCCGTCCTTCTATGTAGCAAGCGCACAAAAATCAAGTATTAATAATAATTCACCAGTGTGCATTGAATATATCATGAAAAGTTTCTCAAAGCACAAGTTAGTGGTGCCCCAATTACTTATTTAAAGTTATTCAAATCAATAAATAAACGTATGTGCTAATAGGTACATTATCAGTCACTGACCTGCGCAATTCTTCCTGACTATGAGCCAGAGCCTGCGCAACTCTTTCTAGTCTTAGAGACCGCGCTGTAAGAGGAGACGCTCCACCACCACTACTACTGTCACCCATATGAAGTTCCTCCCTTGACATTTCCGAACTAACTGGTGCAAGTTGCAGCTGCAGAAGAAAATTTAATATATACAGCAACAGTATCAGAAATTGTTAGATAGAAGCATGCAGCTAGTGAAATACGACAGTGGCGTGTGAGTGTGATGTGTGTCGAAGCCTTTAAAAGTAAACCCCTAGAATGGCAAACATAGCGCAATCTGTTAATTTGAAAATATGCAACATGAATAGCACTTAATAATATGTTAATAAAATCATCATACAAAATATTATTTTAAAATATGCATCGCTATGCTAGAGTTGTGTTAGAATTATATTACTACAGCAATGGATTAGTAAGCGCAAGATTATACATTTACAGTTTACATAGTTTTATATTAGCATACCTACTTTTAAAATACTCAGATCTACTAGCAGGCCTGGATTAAGATGCTCTGGAGGTCACAAAACTAATAAGTATGTAACTATATTGATGCCAAACTTACAATTTTTATTAATACTCTCTTGAGTACATTATACAAATGCAGTGACTGGCTGGTCAGTGGCAGCTGGCAATAGTTTCCCAATATGTGATAAGCAAACAGAAACAGTTTGAAAGCTCTTTTCCGAATTCTTTTCTGAATTCCGGGCACTGTTTTTTTGCTAAATATTGACCGATAATGTATGGATAACCGTTGTTAAAATTAAATATCTCACAAAAAACACATTTTTTGTAACAAATCTAGTGTGCGTTTTTTGTTTTGTTTGAATTTTACGCACTGTTGAACAAACAATTGCTTGCTGATTGTTTTTTTTTTTCACAATTTTACAAAATATCCAATTACTTAAAATATTAAAAATTTTCAAATATTTTCAGTATTTAAAATTTTGAAAATTGCAAATTCTTTCAAATTTGGAAAGGATTAAATTTACCAAAGATTGTCAAAAATTTTAAATTTCTATTATTTTGCATTCCAAGTTTTTCAAAAATTCAAAAATGACAAGACTTTTTAGTATTTTCAAGTTCTATAATTTTCAATAATATTTCAGTCGTCCAAATTTCCCAAACATTTTGTAAAAAAGCATAATTGCTTTTGTTTTAATTTTTCAATATTGGCTAAATTGTTTTTTGTTTAAAATTTTCAATACTTTTTTAAATTTTAAATTTTTTCTAAATTTTCAAACATTGAAAGTATTAAATGTTTTCAAATTTCTAAAACTTTTAAAACAATTTTATGGCTTCGAAAATCAGAAATTAAAAAAATTATTAAAAATTTATCAAATTTTAAATATAATTCATATATATTCATACATTATTAGTATGTATTAAAAAAATCAATATAAATTCCTAAAAAACAGTGGATTAAAAATTGCTCTATATAAGGCAGTAAAGTATACAAAAATATAAAAAACTAAATGCATTCTGTAGGAATTCTGTGATCAGTGATTTAATGTTTATGTCATAAAACCAAACGGGAACCGAAAATGTCCGAAGCTGCACGAGACAACCTCCCCATTTACCAACTTTGTTCAGCCATAGCAGATCCTAAAATATGGAACACAAACAACACGTCATCAGCCAGGCAAGTTTAAACCACACGATGCGTTATACCGGCAAAATGTTGCTACCTGGAACCGGCTGGCTAGTCACTGCATTATGCAAAATTGAATGTAAGAATATTCGGCTTTAATACCACTGTTATTAACTCTTCTGCAAATTCCTTTTTTCTTACAGGAAAAACGAAAAAGTTTAAAAACAATATCTTTTTTATAAAGAATTGACTAAAAGTATCTGTAGTAAATTGTCATTACAATAAAAGTTCTGTACAGACAGATAATAATGTAGTTAGTATTATCTTAAACGTTTTATTAGAACTAACTCCAATTTGATAAATTTTAGTATAGCAACTTTTTCGTGAAGATGTCATTACATTTTTTTTAAATAGCATGCCATCACATAAGATGATTTTCTTTGATTTTCAACATCTTAAACATTTAATATGCATGCATAATAAATCTTTTGGAAAAAATGCAAAAACGTCTTTCATATTTTACTATATATCCAGTTATCCCTAAGCAACTCTCTATTTTGCTAAATTACTGGCGATCAGAAACATTCCATAATCACGAGAGCTTGCTCGAGTGAATTTTTTTTTTGCACTTGATTTTTATCACTTAATCAAATTTGAAAACCTACTTATCATTTATTCACTAGAGTCATACTATTCAATGGCAGTTGCCAAAACAATGATTTTCATTGGTTTACTTTATAGGAATGTATTAATCGCGATATAATTTTGTACATCAAAAATATACAGGTTAAAGTTAAAACTTTCTATTAGCTGCTGAAACGACAAATGTGATATAGTGAATGGTCGATATATTATGAGTAATAATAATAATAATTTATTTTAGTGTTAGAAAGAGTAGAATAAACTATTATAAAAACATTCTACACACTTTCTCTCTACAGAACATCAATACATCAATATTTTTAAATTCAACGCATGCTCTGTGTAACTAGTTGATATGGAATTGAATAACACAACAAAATTTTAAAACCTTGTTCAAAATAATAAAAAATAGTAAATTCAGTCGTAAGTCACTACTTATAAATTGTGGAGGAACTTTTTAAAATTATTTTCTAATATATAAATGCATATAATTTCTTGATGCATAAACAAACAACATGCACTAATCTTACCAGTCTCGTGATTATCGTGGTAACTTTTGTAAGAATTAAATTATATTTTTCTCCTGACAACAGCATTGTGCACAGGTCCACGAGTTAAAATGTTCTTTGCATCAGATTTGTTTTATAGGTTTTTTCGTATAATTTCATAGCGGAAAATATCAGAAAGTTGTAAGCAGAAATCTAGGCGTATAGTGGTTATATAATTTAAATAAAACTTACAATGCATTACTGCATTTGAAATAGAAAACGCAAGAACTTAAAATACAAAAAGTGCCGACAATATAAATTCAAAAAAGAAGTAATCCCCAGAATCCTTCTTAATCCGGGCCTGTTGTAAATATTACAATTTACCATTTTAGGGGTTTAATATACAGTCAATGACGGACAAACCTGACTAGTGGGCAGCGACTCAGAAAGGGAGACCGGACTCAAAGATGCACGGTACTGTTGCAGGTGTGCTGGAGACATAGACGCAGGCGCCTACAACATCACACGTCACACACCTAACATTCCATTCACAAAGTGTATTAATGAACATATTATCGTGCACTGGAGGTATTGAACATGCATTAAGGAGTCATAGTCATCATTAAAAACAAGTAAATTACCCATACTTTAAAATATACGGTGGTTATGTAGCGCTTCAGCAGTGTTGAATAATGAAGTAAATCTACAGGGCGAGTCAGTTAAATGAAGCTCTACTTTTATTTTCTAAACTATTGACAATAACAAAAATTTTGTTTAATATGAGTTGTTGATAATTAACTGCTGCACAACCTAAAACTATTACCAGTTATACTGGGTGCTTAGTTATGACTTTACAGCACATTACTTTGTTAAACAGCTTGTATATTATTGCATTTTTATATTCTACATTTAATTCTAAATTAAGGTAGTATGATATTAAAATTAATGGTTTTCGAGCTATTTGTCTTTTTCACAGACTCTTAATACATGATAAAATATTCAGCAGTGTGTTAAAAATAGCAAAATATGCAATATATAAATAAAAACGAAAAACCATCAAAATTTGAATATTTGGTATAAAAAAATTCTGTATCAAATTGAAAAAGAATTTAATGATAGCCTATGAACATCTATTTTAGGTCCAATGCACATCCGCATGTATGTGAATAATATAGAACGGATGTCCATAGGATACCCAAAACTGGCTGTCTATACCACATCCTGCAAACCATCTTACAAGATACCATTTTACGTCCATGTGCAGAACTTTTACTAATTTATTTATTTTTCAACAGTAGTAAATAATAATTGTAAATAAATAAAAGTTGCAAATGTCATTTAGCCTAAAGGTGTAGGATATAATAATATTCCTTTTAAAATAACAAAGTTATGCTGTAAAGGCATAACTAAACACCCAGTATAATTGGTAATAAATTTACGTTAAGCAACAGTTAATTATTAACAACTTCCATTGCAAAAATTGATATTCCCAGCAGTTTAGGAAACAACCGTGGGGTGTCACTTAAACGACTCACCCTGTATAGTTTAAAAAATAAGAATTTATGAATTTTCGGTATCAAATTCTTGCAAGAGAAAAAATGAGTTATTTACAATGGTTTTTACTTTCAAGCTATCATCTCCGTTTCCTCATCTAAAACAATTTTGACTTACCGTATGATACTTATGAAGATAATCTCTCTGTGGAGAGTGATGTGATTTTGGAGTCGATCTTCCACTAACAGGTGGACTTTGGCGTTCAAGACTACGTCCTCTAGCAAGTAGATTCATATGTTCCATGCTGCCTACTCTTGATTCTAATTCTTCTGCTCTAGCCTCTGTATTTTGTTTTTCTTCCTGTATCAGTCGAATTTCATTATTAATGGCATCCAGCTGTTCTTGCAACATCATCGCTAACGTTTGTGCATCTGTATGTCCTGACGGTGACAAAATATCTGCTGTACTGAACAAGCTATCATTGTCATCTCCTTCAGCATCACTAGAAACATCGAAAGCTTGCTGAACGTTTGCCAAAACATGAGCTTGTTGGAGTTTTTCCCATTCCTGTTCTGCCATGGATCGAGCAGTGAATGATACAACTTTATTAGGGTCTTCATCTACAGGAGTCCGTGTTTTGTTCCCTCTTCGTGGTAAGGAATGAGTATCGAAACTGGAATGACTAGTGCTTCTTGTAAAACTATTGGGGTCCGTGGCATTAGGTGATAAGCTTCGTGTTAAAGCATCCGTTTGTTGAATATTAAATGCTATTTCCTGCTGCAACATCTGTCTTTTCACATTGTCTATTTCTAATCTTGATTTAGCTAATTCTTTCATTATTTCTGTCTTTTGTATTTCCAATTCTTCCATTATTTTTCTTGTCTTTTCAAGTTCCTGCGTCAAATTGTTCTTTTCTTCTAAAGCGTGCATTCTTTCTTTAAGATGCACTTGTAGCCTATCGTTGGATTCAGATAGTAATTTATCTACAGTTGCTGACAATCGACTGTTGTGATCCTCATTCATTTTAAGTCTTTGGTTTAGTCTCACAAGCTCAGCATTTTTCTCGTCTAAGTTTGCCTCTAGTCTTTGGATTCGGTCTTCAGCTGATCCATGGCGTTCTTGCGCCTAAAAACAAACCAAAAAAACGATGTAAAACCACACCACACTGCAATAGAACTAGCCTGCACAGAAAACAATCTATGTGTTCATTTTTATTGTTTTAATTTATTCCTAAGCGTGATTTAGTTTCAAATACATTTAAAATTGCTAAAACATGCAAGATGCAATTAGTTTCAATTTGATGGACCAGTTCTAATAATTTGTGGTTTAATAAACCACAATTAATTTGATTAAAAGCATAAGTTGACTATGAGCGTATTATAATTTAGATTTGCACATCTCATTGTTATTGTGTAAAAATATTTTTTTAATAGTTATTACCTATATATTAATTTTATGTGATAATAGCAGAACAAATAACTAATTTATTTAAATTAAATGGGTTTAATGATTATACATGTAATTTGGATTCACCGCAATGACTAATTTATCTGACTACTATCAGTCATGCCAATCTAAAACCAACCCTCCCTATAAGGTCATAGGTTTATGAGAATGGATAATATTAATGATTTTAAATTAATAATTAAGGATAACAATACTCAAGGCTCACTTTCAACTGAGTGTGTGTATTTGTTAACATTTTAACTAGGGATGCACCGAATATTCGGTGGGCCGAACCATTGGCCGAATGATCGGTCATGTTATGCACTATTTTATTTAAAATAGGTACTATTGAAATAAAGTTATAATTCTGGTAGCCAAATGGGAACGTAGGCGGCTTATATGAGGCAAGTAGCGCATTATTTACCAAGAAGTAGTGATGGGCGGCTGGGAAAATTCCCAAATTGGGTTGGGTTTTCCGCAAGGAATTTACTAAAAATTTCCGAATATTCCCAAATTTAAATATGGCGCCACAACATCAAACCAATCTTTGTGTAAAACTGTAAACTATGCAGCGTCGTTTGGGCCAGTGAAGGGATTAAAATTTCTATTATTTTATAACAGTTAAATTTTTTTTTCACTATTATTTATTTCTGTAAACTAAAATTTGTTTTGTGGTTCACAAAATTAATATTTTCTTAATACAATTAACTTTTTTTATTTTAAACAAAACAATTTATTTGTGCGTCGGAAAAAATCTTTTTTTAAAATATTATGCACATTTTTTGTAATTTAAATAATTTGTCAGAAAAATAAAAACTATTCTATGGAAAAAAAAATTATTAATTTAAATCGAAAAAAAAATTAGGAGTTAAAAAAATAACATCATTTTTCATCCCTTAACTGGGCCAATCGGCGCTTCATAGTAAGCACTAAGGACAATTAAACAGTAAAACGTGGAAGTTAAAAAGATAAATTTTAAATTAGGAGCAGAATGCCAAGAAAACAGTTTCACAATATTTTTAAATTTAATTTAAACATACGTTTTTAATTTTACACTGGGTGAGCAAAAGTTACACATTAATGTCTTAAATATTGATTCTAAGAATATTTGCATTAAAAAATAAAAGTTGTTTGTTAAATTTCAGTACATACTCTGTTAATGTTCAAGTTTTTTTAAATTCCGTTATTACATTGCTATGGCAATTAGAAAGTTTACGACCTTCAAAGTTGTTTTGTTCAAAAATTTTATCATCTAATTCTATGAAAAAAATATTGTACCAGAAGGAGAAACAATTATGAAACCAAAAATGTGAAAAAAATACAGTGCTATTTAAAAAACAAAAGTTACTACTACAAAACTAATTATAGATACTCGTATTGATTTCAATTTTTGAAAATTTAATTATTACTTTGATAATTATACTATAATATACAGGATGGTTTTTAAAACATTTAAACAACAATTTTTTTTTAAAAATTTGAGAATATTGAAAATTTTGGAAACTTTTAATTATTTTTAGAAATTATGAAAATTTTTTGAAAGTATCAAAATGTTCAAAGTTCTTGGTAATTATGAAATTTTTGAAAATAACGAAAAGTTTTAGAAATTTTGAACATTTTAACTAATTTTGAAAATTTTCATGAGCAAATTATTTGATTTTTGAAAATTTTTGGAAATCAAAGGGGGGGAGAGATTGCGTTTGCGCAGATCGCCAATATAACATACGTAGAATATTCATCCTTCCCATTTTTTTGAAACAGTTGCCCGGTTTTATGATATTTTGTGTTTTCTAGTTGCAACTCATATTTTTATCCATTGAAATCTCAAAATTGATTTTTAACGCTGCAGCGTCCGTTTTATCAGTCTCCAAAATCCCTAAAACCTGCTTCTTAATCAAAATGTTTGCCATAAAAGTGTATTTCTTTTAGGCCTAACTCGTATACCGGCCAGTAAGCCCAAACCAAAACAAACTTTGCTGAATGATCGGATTTGCTCCAAATCCTACATGACGATCACAGTACCTTCTTCTATAGCTATAGTTTGTATAGCGAGGAAGGTAAAAATTGAACATCAACAAAGTATACCCTGAAATTTAACAAACAACTTCTTAACGTTATTTTTTCATAAAATCAATATTTAAGAAATTGCAGACATTATGAGTTACTTTTTACTCATCCTGTATAGTTTAATTTATTCTTCTTCCTTCTCTTTGAACTTTTCACAATTTACCAAAAGGAAAAAACCAATTTGTAAAATGCTTATTATTATAATGAAATTTAGGGTTATTTGGAATCAAAATGATTGCCTTTGTGCAATACGTTGATTGTAGCAAAAAATAAGAAAAAAAGATATTGGGAATTTTCCAGAGAACAAACCCGATTTTTCCCCCTAAAAAATAAATTTCCGACATTTTCCCATCACTACCTGTAACTAACTATTCGGCACTTAGCTGACTAGTTGGCTAATAATCTGTACTTAGCCGAATAGTTGGCTTAATATTTGGTACTTGGCCGAATATTGACGCAACCACATATTCGTTATTATACCGTAAGAGACTGGGCAAATATTTGGTATTCGGCCAGTGACCAAAATTACTATTCGGTAAATCCCTAATTTTAACCACTCTCTTTTTAGTTAACTAATACATCGAAAGCAGTAAAAGTACATCAAAATTTAAATAATATGCATGTTGATTGTGGCATCACAAATAAGCTTTTTATTTTATTTTCCCATGGAAACTTACGTGACCAATACTATAATACGATGATAATGTGTTCATTAATAATATTAATTTGCTGTTACAGTACTTTAGCTGTGGTGGTAGTATGAATAATATGAAAAAAAAACAATATCGGATAATTAGTGGAGTTACTTCTTTCGTTTTTTTTTCTTCAGACAAGTGAGCAGTAAATTAAAAAAAATAGCAGTAGTAATTTGGTGTTTATTTTGCTGGAAAAATTGCACACCTTACCACAATAAATGTAATAATTTTTTTAAATTGACTACTCGTTTTCACATTTTCACAATTTAAATTAACAAATCTGCACATTTCTCCACTTGCAACCAATTTAAATGTTTATTTTCACACACAACTGAAGCTATAAGTTTGATAAGGATATGCATAACACAAGATACCACCATACCGCCATCCAATGGATCAACTCGCAAGATGTAGATATTGAAGGTGGGGCAACAGTCAGTTAATCAATCCCAAATTATTTATTTAAAGTTCCTTTTTGGCACTTCTCCCTAAACCCGTCTGTGAAAACACAAACTGATAAAATTTTGAAGTGACAGTGTCAACCTTTGAGCAGTAATAAATTATTTAAAAGCATAGAGAGAGATGTTCTAAACGATGAACGCGGGATCATCAATTATTATAAAAATATTTTTGCATTTCTTCAACCATGATCATTTAGTTATTATAATTAATTTTTGTTTTATGGTGCAATTTTCAAACTCTACAAGTGCTTAAATATTCTAAAAGTTCAAACTTGTTTTAATTTTTGGTATGTTAGTAGTGAGAAATAAATGTTCTTTTGCAAAAATCTGTTATTACTCCGTGTAATGCCATAAACAGACATGCATACTGACACAACACTATTCTGTGATATTATAATTAGTTTCAAATATAAGTGCATCATAGATTATACCAAGACATAGACATATAATAAACAAGACAAAAAGTGAGCGTAGAGTTTCGTACCTGCGGTCTCACCTGCGTCAGTGCCTCCATACGCTGCTTCAGTTGCTCCTCCATTTCTGGTAACTTCGAATATTGTGCTAACTTCTGTTCTGCAAGTTCTAATTTTTCCTGTATGGCTGATATTTTTTCTTCTTGTAACTGTTAACAGAGACAAAATAGTACTATTCATGATAACAATATGTACAAATCCTAATCAAAGGTCGGTGTACATAATTAAATATACCCCAGTACATACATATCCACTATAATTGAAAGATTGAAAAAATAAATATGATATTTGTTAAAGTGAACTTTGTTTCACCGCATAAAAATATGAATTAATGCAAATTTTCTTGGTCTTGCCGGTCATAACTTGCAAAGTGTAAAAATATTTTTCTTTATTGGGATTTGATATTAGGATTAGAGAAATTATTCTTAGTATATTTAAAGGAAAAATATCGTTTTAGGAATTGAAAGCGTGAGTTTCAGCTGCCGTCTTTAACATCTTCGGAGCTTAGTTGGTAGAGCACTAGCCTAGATAGCTAGAAGTCTCAAGTTTGATCCCCGAACGAGGTAAATATTTTTCACAACCTTTTCAAATTATGACTGGAAAAGCCACGAAAATTTACACAATTTAAGATAAAAATATGTATTACGAACTAATGAAGTCTTGATTATCAAAAAAATAGCAATAAGAAATTAAGATTTCAGTTTTCTTCTCATATTTGTAATCACATTTACCCTATTCAAATACTTGTGACTTTGTAGCGAACTTATTTTGAGGCATCAAAATTATTTTGGATAAGTTAAATATTTTGTAAAAATTAACTCCTAACTCGTTAACTGCCCTCCCTTCAAAGTATTTCAAAATTAAAAATGGGGTAGTTCCCTCTCCAGGTCATTTTTCTTTTAAAATGCGCTTCACATTCAGAAAATGAACTGTTTCCTACTTGAACTTCAAAGAGCTAACTAGTCCTCTTGATCTGGTCTTATTGCATACTTGAATATTAGAGGCAGTACATTCAATAACGTGCATAACAAATAATTGCATGATATGCTACATTCAATATGTCACTGCGTACATTTCGGTTTTAGCCTGAATTACACTCGTAGTAATGAAAAGAGGACTTTTAAAAGTATTAAGTAAAAAAATATTACCTTAAGTTGTAAACAGTTTCAAATAATTGCAAGTATTTGGAGATATTTGTTACCTTAAGTTGAGCTTCTTTGTGCTGTAATTCCTGTTCTAACTTTTCATTCAGGTCATGTAGGGAAGTGGACTCCCTCTGAGCATTGAGATACCGCTTCTCCAATGTGGCAATGCGTTCCTCTTGATCTTCCTTCTGTGCTACATTTTCCTGCAAGTCCCTTTGAAGTTTTGAGTTAGAATCTTGTGCCTTAAGAAGATCTTTTTGTGCTTTGGCTAGGTTTTCTTCTAATTCTCCTACCCTATTGGTCATTTCTGCTATTCTTCTCTGCCATGTACTGATTTCTCCAGTCTAACAAAAACAAAAGTAGCAGAATTAAAACATCCGGAGAGGTAACAGATATAGGTGTTATGTATTGTTTAAATGAAAGAAGAAACATAAATTCTTACTTGCTGTTCTAAAGCGGTCTGTAGATCAGCTATCCGAGCCGCAGAATCACTCTCCACCTCCATGCCCCCATTGGTAAGACGCTGCTTCGTTGGTGCCTGTACCACCACATAAACATGCGCACATCACAACATCAATTATATTGCATGCAGCCAATAAAAGAGTAATAAATAAAATAAGCTTATATTTAATAAGAGATTAAACAACTCGAAGGAGATTGACAGATAAGTACATAAAATATAAGTATCAGACTTAGGGCCAGGAAGATCTGTACAATAGTTTAAAGTTAATTTGCACAGCAAATAGATGCAAAGTAAAACAAAATTGGTTATAAAATTTGCAAAATGTAATACTATACAGAGAAATTTACTGATTTTTATTTACAGAAATTTTTTTGAACTAAAAATAATTTGTTTTAACAATTTTCCAAATACCAAATGTCTTCATTCGATAAAACCTCAAAGAAAATTCATGTTAATCGTTGCTCTTTAAAGATAAAAAATAAATTTTGTAAAAAATATAATCAACAGACTACCCAGCCCTAGTAGTAAGCCTCCCTCTTTAACAACATTCTCTTCGTAACTGATAGTATACAACTAGGGCTCAACAAGTAAAAGACCATTATTAAACTCGGTAGATTTCTTTTATAATGTGAATGAACATGTTAAAATGCCAACAAGTGGGAATACTTTTTGTAAATACCAAACACGACAAACAAACAAAATTTAACTTAATATTTTATGTATGTATTATTGTAAAATAAATGACATCAACCTGCTATGCAACGCCTTTTATCCTAAACTATGGAAAACCTAATTACATTTTCCTCAAGTCGCTTAACAATTTCTTATGTCACAAATTGACTATAAGACATTGGAAATTAAACAGATAAAAATATTTATCGATTAAATCCTGTCATGGCATTGCAATGGGAATTCATTTATTGACAAAATCCATTTTGTGACCGCAGAAAATCATTCCTTGACGTCTGAAAATCGCTAAAGACAAATTAAAATAAAAAAAGAATGAAAAAATTATTTGTAAACTATCAATAAATTATTTTCAGATTCCAATAAATAGTTTTTTAACGCTAAAAAATAAATTTGAAGTCAATAAATAAATTTTTACGTGAAAAATTTGGATTTGTTACGTAGGGAAATGCTGCCACCCAACGAAATACTCACGATAGTAGTGTGGGCTAGAACCATAGTGTAATATTGACCAATAAGAGAGCTACCTGCCAAAAGAGAGTGCCTTAAGAGATGTGGTCAAACATTCTGTTATTCTGAAGCACGACCTTCGTGATTAGCAAGACATGAAGTATCTATGCCAATGGAAGGGATATTTAGAATGCTATACTGATATACATCAAGTCTATATGCAGACTATGGAACATCGGAAATTCCACTCTTATTGCTCAAATTTTAGCTTCCCTATTTATTTTAGAGCCAAAGTGTTAAAGTAAAAGTCTTAGAAGATTTAATTACTACATTACGTCTAATCAATCTAAAATGAGATTTTACTACGTTCCATAGTCAGCATATATACAAGTTATAACCATGCAAGTTAACTACGGCTGTGGCCGTCTTTTACTTTCCAGATCTTCTACGGTCTATCCAATCTCCCTCCATCAATCCTCAATTTTCCATTGCCCGAGCAATGGATATATTATATTTTATTATTAAAAAATCATAAGTATGCACCAAGCCTGTCCATGTGTAAAACCAGCAGTAAAGTACACTCTTGTGGATAATTCCTTAAATAAAGACAAATAATTTGGTGTGGCGACCGAGCAGGACCTCGTTACTACGACGGTTGCGTCGTTAGATGGCAGAATGTTAATTTAAGGTTGTTGAGGTGTAAATTTTAATTTTCACGTCAAAAATTAATTTTTTGACGTGAATAAAACCATTATAGTATAAAACCACTAGTTGAAAATAGTTAACTATGGTTATGTCAATTTATCTTTTAAGTTTAAATTGTATAAAAAAATATTTATTGATGGACACAATCAGTTTTATTGATTAATAGTTAAATAGTTTTAATTTCTACGTAAAAAAAAGTCATCACTTTTGACGTCGAAAAATAAATGGTAGACGTAATTTTCTGCCGGAGAAAAACCGATTATTGGCGTCAAATTTATTTATTGACGTCACAAAATATTTTTGTTAATTTATGATGTTAACACTTTTTTGCGTCAATAAATGTTTAATAAAAAGTAGAACAGCGTTCCATAATTTGCAGACATCTAAAACTACCACACATCTTGAAATTTAACTCTGTATTTTTAATGTTTCTCAATGATTTTATTAAAATATAAAACAATAATTGCCAGAAGTCGAGTTCCAAACTATAAAATTTAGATATCTCATTCAGTTAGTTAATTTCATAAACAATAAAAGAATAGTATTATTTGAAAAATGTGTCTGTGTTTGAATACTTAACAAAAATAAACAATTCCCACATTTTTTAATTAAAACTTGCTCATATTTTAAATTTAATTCTAATTGCTACATACTGATGAGCCCCATTTACGAACTGACAACTTTTATTATTAAACAGTACTGCATTGTGTATGTTGACTGGTTACAGGGGATGAAATTTCTCTTTTGTTTTTGTTTTAATTTCTACATAAAATACAACCAGAATGATAAATGACTTGATAACCATTTATCTTTATAAAACAGGAAAATTAAAACATTATAAATGTTCATGCTCGATGATAAAAATCCCAACGAAAATGTAAAAGCTGTCAGTTACAATAACTGATTTTTGATATAACTAGAAGTTAATAGCATACATAAATCCTATTTGTTATTACAAATGGAGCAGCAATATATTCGGTTAAAACAAACAGAAGTGCCTCTTGTTACCTTGACATCATTTTTGCAGTTACTGTTAAGAGTCGGGTTCACAGGGCGAGAACCTTAATAAAGCACAACTAAATTTTTCATCAATTTTCTTTTTTAATACACAAGCAGCACTAAATAATGTTTTCCACAATTAGTTTTTTCCAAATTATTTCTAGCTTCTTCTGTCATTTTTTTTCTCCATATGCCTTCATAAAATGAATCAGTTTAAAACAAACAATGCAAATGCTTTGCAGCAAATGCACACACCGGCATATAACTACCTACCTTGTTAGAACTTGTGACTTGGTCCCCGGGTTCAGCTTGGCCATTTTCTTTGGGTTTATCTTCTATTGCAGGTACGTTTGAGGGTGGCCCCCCGAGTTTATATTGTTGCAACTGCACAAAAACAATTATTACGTACAGAAATTTGTCTGAAATAATACAGATAATACAACTCACTTCTTCTTTGGTTGAAGCTAATTCCTCCTCTAAAACTGAATTTCTTTCTAATGCTACCCGCAGTCTTTCTCGAACCTAAAATACAGCAGCAAACATTGCAATTGATATTATAGGTAAGATGTTCATTAGAGCAGTGTACCTTCTCGTCCAGTGCTTTGTGATGCTCGAAAAGGCTTTTGAGCGCTTTGAGAACTTCCACCTCACTAGAGACCCCCGATTGGGCGGCAGCTTGTCTTTTAACCACAGTCATCCTTAATGATCGCTCGTGCCTCGACACCAAACATTCTAAGTGTTCTAGAAGTAACTGCGAAAAAAAAACCTGATGTTAATAAACTTATAATACTGACGTAATAATGGTTGGAAATTTTACTATAAAATTCTTAAATATCACCTAATTGTAAAATTCCGTAAATTTTAAAATTTGCTTGATTCATTTAGTTAGATGCGCAAAAATTTAAAGTTAACTGTTACGTTTAGTATCAATTTGGCGAATTGACGACGATTTGGATTCGTCAAATTCGCTCTTTGCAAAGCGCTTATAGTGCGACGGCGGCGCCAGCTCGTGTGAACGAGTAGAAGCTTTATGTTCACAAATATGACTAGCTTTTTTGTTTAAAAAATAAAATAAAATAATTACCTCAACTGGCCCAAACGGCGCTTCATAGTACAGAATTGTTAACTAAACAGATTCATATTCAATTTTTTTTTATTGGAAATGTTTAGCAAATATAACATGCAAATAATGCATTTTTTATACTTTAAAAATTTTTGATTAACACTGTTTAAAATCACGACACGTCATCAATCAGAAAACAACCATGTTCAGCAGTAGTAGAAATAAATTTAGGATTTTTAAGACATGAAAATAATTTAATGCCAATTTTAGGACAATTCGTGTTTTCCGAATTTTCCGAAGATATTTAGTACAACTGCATTAAAATAGTAGCAGCTGGAAAAACTTGCTTTTTTGCATATGTAGACATTGCTATGCAACGGCGACTTTAAAACTCGTTTATAAACCGCGCATTTAGACAGGAAATTGTTGTGGAGTTACAGATCATGCAAGCTTAACTTTTAGTTCAGGATACCCAACGCTCGAGAACCTACTTTCAGATCGAGCTTAAACGTTCGGTTCGAAGTAAGTCAGCTCCTTCTAGAGCCCCGCAGACACCAACGGAACGACTTCAAGCCCACACGACAGCTCCTTCACCCCGACATAAAACGTTAAGGGCCATCTTTGGGAGTGAAAAGCGACCGTGTCCGTTTAACATCTCCTTGGCATACGTATACTCAAGAGTCAAGCCTGCTATAGCGTGGACCCGAAGAAATAGATCGGCGACCAAGTTTACACCACCTTTTCCCCCTTGCCCTGTCAGACACCGAAACCAAGCTAAATCAGTCCGCTTCTGCCAACGCCATCTCACTACGCCGAAGAAGGAAAGAAACGTCCATCAGGACCTGCCATTCCCCTGCCCGATCTCTACACGTATCCCGACCTTTGGAGCTTCATCCCAAATTTTTAAATAATGACAGCGGCCGCTACTTTGAAGAACACAAGGATAAAAAAAATATTGACAAAACTTCTACTACCACAATGGTAATTTTCAGCAGTGTACTGTGTTAAATGTTCAACTGAGCTAAAATACAAGAACTAGTGAATGTAATACACGAAAAGCAAAAAGTATAATATTAAAAGATGAAAAGTTGTTTCATTAATAAAGTTTGCTGTTCATAAATAACAGTTAACAGCTTTTCTATTTGAAAGTAATAAACTTGTCATAAATAAGGGTTACGGTGCACCAGTTTTTCAAACTTTTCAAAACAAAAATAATAAAGTAACAGCAACCACATATTAACCTCGATAGTGGCGCAGTTTATTCGTACCTAACATACAGGTTGTCGCCGAAATGAGTACCTACTGTAATTTCTACAACATATTCCTGGTATAAAAATATTCACGAGTTGATATCCTGCTTTGTTGATTCTTAATATAGTAATTTTGTTTGAGGATAAAATTAAAAGATGATTGCAAAGAAAGACCAAATTATATAGAACGGCACAAATTAAAATAACATCTCTGTTTTGTAAAGTTCATCTCATATCTATGTTGTGTCGCAAGTCTTTTGCAATTTGAACACGTTTAAGGGTACACTAGAGCTTAAGTATTTCGTATTTCAGTGCGTTACCCTGAACGGTACGTTATCAATTCATTAGGTAAATTTATGCAATGTTTTATCTTCGGACAGGTACGCTTGAATATAAAATGCGTAGTATTTTATAATGAAAGTGAAACTGCTGCCTAAAAATTCTTTTTTATACAGAACTTATATGGACACTGTTATACTAGTACCGTGTGTTCAAAAAGTAATTACATAAGGGTTAATAAATTTTTTGTCTTTGCATGCTTTAGAATTTAACTGTCATCACTCTGTCAGTGTCACTACAAATAACAAATTACAAGCTTAACCTAAAAATTTTAAGTGACATATTTTTTTGTTTAAATTCTAAAGCATGCAAAGACAGAAATTTTATTAGCCATGGCCAACCTGCATGTAATTACTTTTTGAACACACGGTATTTAACTTATATTGCAACTGTTTCACATGGTCGGACTAGGTAAATCGGCGCCCGAGGCAAAATAACAACTTCCTTCAATTTTTCGAATTTCCAAATAAAAATCTTTTTAAGTTTGAGTTAAAAAATATGAAATAAGCTAATATTCTGCGCCCTCTTGAATTTTCACCTGAGGCAAGATCCTCGGTTGCCTCGCCCTGCTTCCGAACCTGCATTTTTATATAGCAAAATATAAACTACTTAAGAGTTTCTGATATGAACAACCTCCTAAACAATACCCGAAAAATTATTTGTCTATAATTTTACTCAATAGCTTTCGCATTGCATCCAGCAAGACTTTATTACCTGCGCCGTTAAATCGAACATTTTCAGACCTCAAGAATTTTTGGTGTTAAAAATTCAGAATTTTACGTGAAAAATTGCTTTTTGGGTATTTATTGTAGTTTGAAAATAATTCATAATGATTAAAGAATGGCATTTTTGTAGAATTACTATTTGATTCTAACTTGTGTAAGCGATTTTCAGATAAAAAATGATTTTCTGACATCAAAACATTATCGACTGACGTCGAAAATTCCGTTTTAATTAATAAATAATAATTATGGTGTTTCTTTTTAATTCCTACATTTAACAAATATGTACGTTTCAGGCCAAAAAAATCAACTTTTGACGTCACAAATTCACGTTTTACACCAAAAAACTATTTGTAGACATTTGACAATGATTTTTGACGACAGAAAACCAACTTTTGACGTCTAAATTATTGTATGGGCCAGAAAATAAATAATTTACGTATAAAAATATTTTTTTCTTACGTTAAAAATTTATTTTGTAGACAAAACATATTTTTTGACGTCAATACATATTTATTAAAAACAAAAAAGTATAACGGCGTTCCAAATTTGGTACATGCTGTGTACTGAAAAAACGTTGACATCACAAATTCGACGTCAAAAGATTAATAGTAGATGTCTCTTTCTGAGTATGTAAATTTTGCAAACGATGTGAATGTGGAGTGTTGATAAGCTTCGCCTATTTCGCGAAGTTCATTTGCACCCACTGAAAGTTGGCGTGTGGAATGCTATTTCACACCGACGACGATTAATCGGTTCAATATTCTTAAAAATCTGTTATTGCTGAGACGTACCGAAACAATATTTTAAACGTTTTCATAAATCAACTGCACAAATATGAACGGAAGTGCACACAGAAAGTGCAATTTCGTCAAAACCATTTTCGCCTTTTTTAGGTATTTTTAATCTATATCAAATCCGTAACTGTCTCACTATAACAAGACGACGGGATCTTGCTTCTCGACAAAATTTATAACAATATTCAATTTATTGACTGCTTTCGGCAATTATTTATAATTGCTGCCACCGCTGTTGCTATAATTTGGTTATCTACGGTTTACTAAAATTGATATATTCTCGTTTGTTTTTTAGAAGTAAGATATAATATTGCCCTAATGTAACTGCATTATGAATTTACATTACAAGCGATTTTAAAATAAATACGCATCTTAGGTTTACGGTGCTGCTATGAGATGAAATGAACCGAGTTGATTATGTTTATCGTATATCGCGACGACTTACGCTAGTCATGTTTCCCCCGAAGCGGAAGTTGCATGGTTTTCGGTGGCATTGTTTTTATTAGAAAAGGTATTTTTAAAATTGAATAACGGTATCTAATAGAAGACCTTAGAGTAAAACGAATGCTTTCTTTTAGAATGTATTAACAATAACATGGCCGATGCTACGAATTTTTGATAATTTTCATTGCAGCGTCATTTTACTCAAACGCGAGTACACAGATAGGGATGCAATTTTGTGCTATAATAGCCCCAGAGCAGCAAAACGTCACTATGTAAAACAATTCTATTATAAATACATCTAAAGTATTGGAAAGTGCAAAAGTACTTCGCTCAGTTTTTGCTAACATTTAAAAAAACAATACCCATCGCGCGCCGCTTGGGTTGCATAATCTAAGTTGCAGCCGTATTCATCTCGAGTTGAGACAAGTCCAAGAGATCAGGATTTACTATACAGAAAAAATTAAAACAATCGCTATATAATTCATAAAACTAGGACTTCTATCCGCGGTCCCCTATACTACCTAGTTAATTAGCTCATTTATTATAAAAAAAACAACAGAAACAAAAACATCGTGGGGCATACTTCGGGTTTCGCTAGTATTTATTAAATATGCTATCGGGATGACAGTAATGACGGCATAACAGCAGCACATGTGTACGAATTGAAAGATTGAAAATGCTTTTCAGTTTTCATGACCAATTCTTGTTGAAAGTTTTGCAAATCATGCTTCACAATTAACGATGGATGAAATGAATGCCATTTTATTCGGACATAAACTTTCTAACCCATTTCATACGCCAATCTTCTCTATAAATAACCAATTGTAATGTTATTTAATAAATCATTAAAAAAAGTAAGCGATGAAATGTTCAAGCGCCTAAAACCTCAATAAACCGAAAACTTAATCCGACAAAAGCCAATGAAAATGCATTTACTTTACAGATTGTCTTTATGCAAGCCATTTTGTCGCCAAATTAGGTTGATATTCGATAGGAGCTGTCGAAAGTGTTTGCGATTGAAGCACGTAAATCGAACCAATAAACCCAACCAAGCGTCCATCAATCCTCATTGAGATTGGAACTGCATGTCCGCTGTACACCGATAAATAACGGTTAAACTTCGCGCCGATTGTAAAATCTCCAAGCGATCGTCAATCGGCCTATTAAACAGTAACTGTAGACAACTAAAGCAACATAAATAAACCGATTTCTACCATTTCAATTCCTGTGGGATTGCAACTTCAGAGTCCGGAAGGACGATTTTTTTTACAAGATGGCAATTCACATCGATTCTCGTTGTACCATGGAATGCCGTTTTATTTATTACCTGAATTATAGAAAACAAGATAGCATTTTTTCCAAGTCCCTAAATAATTTCTGAAATTCCAAAAAATTTCTATATTTAAATTTTGAAGTCAAAAATTGAATTTCAGTAGTCGGAAATTGATGTTTTGAGTTCAAAAATAATTTGTTTACCTTTTAAATGAAATGAAAATCATCCTATTTCGCATAAAAATATTTATCTATTAAATCTCGTAATGGTATTTTTGACTTTAGAAATTCTTTTATTGACTTCAAAAATTCATTGTTTGACGTCAAAAACTCATTTCTTGATGTCTGAAAACCGTTCAGGCAAATTGTAAAAGAACAAAAAAAACGAATTCGTATTATTCAGAGGTTCAAATGTTTTTGACGCCAATAAATGATTTTCTGACGTCAATAAATTTTTGACG
Organism: Ctenicera cuprea; assembly: GCA_958336395.1. NCBI lineage: Eukaryota > Metazoa > Arthropoda > Insecta > Coleoptera > Elateridae > Ctenicera > Ctenicera cuprea. The sequence goes on from OY284490.1 coordinate 3,261,567, forward strand.
TCGAAAAGCGCGGATACGGCCATAGCGATAGCGCCACCTAACGGGCACCTAAAAAAATTATTATTTTTATTTCTGACATTAGCAAGGTAATTTCCAGACTTCAAATAAAACAATTTCTATTAGTCACAAAATCAATTTTGACGTCATAAAATAAATTATTGATGTCACAAACGCAATTTTCAACGTCAAAAAATAAATTTTGCCATATGAAAATGATTTTTACCGTCGAAAAAACAATAATTGCGATTTAGAAATGCCGCCGCCTATTGCCCGACTTAAGGCTGTATGTACTTCAGTATGATTCTGCATTGTAGCACTTGTGTCGTTGTGTGAAGCAGTGGTGGTTTGTCATTTGTTCCTTAGCTTTCGTTTTAAATGACCACTGCTGTTAGGGCGCTACAAATTCTTAGCCCCGGGGGGTGCAAATTTCTTAGGGCGGCCCTGCACTTTTAACACAACTAGATTTCATACGGTCAAATATTTTGATGCGACCGATGCTACTAGATTAGATAACAGCATTTTCGATAAATAATTTATTGTCGTCAAAATTGAGGTTCAGACTTCAATAATTGTTAACGCCAAAATATCACCATTTCGGGTCTGAAAATAATGAATTATGGTTAACAACAACATCGATTTACTATTTATTTCTAAACTGTGTAAGCGATTTTCAGACGTCAAAAAGATGTTGTTTTGACGTCAAAAAAACCGTTTTCTCTATCCATATTTAATTTTTTTTTTATCTTTATAACAAAATAATGTTAAGACGTTATAAAAATTTAATTTTTGACGTCAATTTTAACTGAAAATGATGTTTTGACGCTAAAAAATCAATCATTGCGAAAATTATTTTTTGGAAAATAAATTAGTGATTTCAAAAAATATTTTTAACGTAAAACAATCGTTTAAGCCGTAAAAAAATCATTTGTAGACGCCAAAACATAATTTTTGAGCGGCAACATTTGCTAACGCCAAAAAAATCACTATTTCACGTCTGAAAATAATGAATTATGGTTAACAACATTTCTGCCGATTTACTATTTAATTCTAAATTGCGTAAGCGACTTTCAGGCGTCAACAAAATGTTGTTTTGACGTTCAAACATCCGTTTTATTTATACATAATATAATATATTTGTTTTTAAATTCTTCCATTATTAAAATAATTTTCAGACGTCAAAAAAAATAAATTAGTGACCTAGAAATATTTTCCGAGGTAAAAAAATCATTTTATGCCGTCAAAAAGACATATTTTGACGACTCAATTTGTTTTCTGCCAACAAACTTTATTTAATCAATAAATTTATAATAGAAAACAAAACCGGTGTTACGTAAAGTACTTCTTACTGCTTTGAAGGTTCCGAACCAGCAAAAGCTACTGTTACTCATAGTCCTTGAACTTACAGAAAACTCTTGGGTCGCCAAGTATTATCCTTAAGACATGGACTAGAGTTTGCGCCTACCGACCACGCATATACATACCAATTTTGTCAATACAAAGCTAAATAAATAAAATACACGAAACTGGCGGTGTGTCCAAAAAGTTTACGTAGGAAAAAAGGTACGAAGGCAGAAGCCGTGCGTAAATGTCAATCTTAAATTCACTGTTCTTTCAATAAATCAAATTCATTTATTTAGACCAGTTTGCTTCATTACAGTTTACATGGACGCTGTTTAATCATCAATTTAACCTTATAACGTCATTAGTTCTGTGGATGCGGCAACAGATTTAACCTCGGATTTAACCAAATTATCCTTATAGCGTTTGATACGGTATCTGTGATTATCTCAACAGTTTCGCTGAAATGGAAATCCTAACCCAAATTGTTGCTATGTAGATGAAACCAGTTGCAGGAATGTGGAAACATCACCTTCCAGATTTCCTAGATTTGGAAGTAAATTGTTGGCATAGAGTTTCACTTGAATTTCAGTTAAAATTGAAAAAGGGAAAACTACTTTTAATTTTTTAAGTTTGTTAACAATGTATTTGGTATACCACGTAGTCAATACCAAGAAAATACATTTTCCACACAAAAAAATGAACAGAAGTGCATGTTTAATATTTTCGGGTAATATTAGACCTGAATTTAGAATTTCCGGTTTAAAGCTGAAACTTTATGGAGAAAATCTGCTATCATAGGTACTAGTTCTGGGCGAAAATTACATTTTCAATTAATGAAAACGTCGACATTGCTTAGGCTTCGACACCTTTTTTTTATTTGTTAATCCGGTAGTTAAAACATTAAAGAGGCTTTCTCGTCGAACTTGGAAATCCGTCGCAACAAATTAAGATTTCAGTAATTTAAGCGTTACAGCTTTTAAACTTTTATGGAAGTTTGAATTACAAAAGATTGTCCCTAATGGTTACATTTTGTGTAATCATCTGAAAGAAAATCTCCGGCACCTGCTCTAGGTGCTGTGAGTTCTGAACAGTTGTGGCGAAAATGCATTATTAATTCCCCTCCATGCATGCAATTACAACGTACGATGAACTTGTTACATATTTAGCACGCAGTTGTTTAAATTAAAGCTGCATAGCTAAAAAGGATGCTTGGAACAAAGTGAACGAGCTTCGGAAACAAATTTTGATGGAAACTCTGTAATGGAAAGTTGGGACTAAATTGAGACTTTCGTTCGTCGCTTTTAAAATTCACTTCACGATACAAGAAAATTATTAAAACTTGCAGTGTTCCTACTGTTTCTATGACTTTATTGTATTTCCCTGCACGACAGAGAGTAAAGATGGGAATTTTATATTAGGACAAATATAGCAAAATTTTTTTAGATGCAAGTATTATATGTATAATAATAACCAACATTACGGTTAAGAAAATATGAAAATCGGCAGAATAGATTTTAAAAGTATTCCCAAGTTTAATAAACAATTTCAAATTTTAATAAACTTATAAACACAAGCTTCCATTACTAGCAACCCGTGGCAACAGTCATGTACAATGTGAACAATGAACATATTGCCATCTCCATCTTCTATATCCTTTCTTTATTGCGTAACCCTTATCCAATTTTCTACATTTGCCACTCACTACTAAAAATATCTTCTCCCTTTAAGACTTTAAAATTCATTGTTTCAAAATAAAACCGTATTTTTCAAGCCGTTGGTTTGATATTATAGAAACGAGCCTGTAATGATTTTCTAGACTAATTTGCAAGAATACACAGAGGGTTAGGTTCTTTTTGGCGGCAAAAACTGATTTTGTGACGTCCAAAAATGATTTTTTGACGTTACAAAATTATTTTATTAACATAGGAATTTAATTATTGATAAATATAACGGATTTTTGCCTTTTAAAACAATTTTGTGACATCGTAAAATTGATCATTTGACGCAAAAACATCATTTGTTGGAGTCTAACAATCGGTTACACAATTTGGATTTAAATAGTAAATCGACATAAATGCTATTCTTTAACCATAGTTATATTCAGACGTCAATCAATGGTTTTTCGACGTACTCGAAGAACCACAGAATAAAAATTCCGATCTCTGTACTTTGCAAGGTAGTGAGAGTATAGCCTGCGAGTTATTATGTATTGAATGCAATTTTACCGTTCATTAGGTATTTATTGAGCCCTAAAAATATTTTTGACGTCAGACAATAAACATATGACGCCAAAAGTGTATTTGACGTCATAAAATGACTTTTTGACGTCAGAAAACATTTGCCGACGCCAAAAAATAGTTTTACTCAAAAATTCATTTTACGACGTCAATAATTGTGTAGAATACTAGTCTAAAGTTCTTTCCGAGCCCCCCCCCCCCGCCCCATTTTCTAATGCAGTCGCTTGCAACCAATGTTTATCGATTAAAATCTAAAAATCGACTTTTCTCGTCCTATAGACGTTTGGTTGATAGCCGTGTTTTGGAATTTATTGGAAAGTTATTTCTGCTATATCGGCTATTAGACATGCGTAGAATACGAATTGGAGGTTCTTCTTCGAGCGCGTCTATTTTGACATAGAACACCCCTCTCCTCTCCCCCGGTTTTCGGTGGACCAACTTCATTGTCTTGTGGTGTCATCCTATTGCAATTGTCAATCTTTGAGCCAAATTGCGTGTTTTTGCGTTAAGGCGTCTGGATTGTAAAGTGTATATAGACACCTCTGCAGCGTCCGCTTTAGCGGTCTCTTAAGGCCCTAAAACCTGCTTGTTAGTCAAAGTGTTTAGGTTGAAAATGTACCTATCTTTTAGGCATAACTCGTATATCGGCCAGTAAGCCCAAAGCGAAAAAAACTTTGCTGAATGAAAGCATTTGGTCCATACCCTACACGACGATCACAATACCTTCCTCTAGAGCTATACTTCGTATAGCGAGGAAGGTAAAAGGCAGTGTAAACCCTCGATAACGAAAATGCCAACGTTTAATTAATTATACAGAAAATCCCACAATTTCGTTTATTTTTGGGCTGTATAGCCACGAGTCCTCTCCAGACACCCTTAACACTGCACCACTGCGATAGGGTGTATGAATTGCATCTCCGGGTTGACACGTTATTAATTTCCCGTCCCATCAGCAACGATACTCGGCTAATCGTATATCCACGGCAGGCAGCGCACTTGCACGTCATTTCCCTAATCCCTAAACACGACCGACTGAGTAGCGGCGTAATACGAGATCAAAATTACACTGAGAAAAATGCGTTTCTTTAATCAAGAAAATATGCCATGTTGAATTGTTTCGTTTTATTATTAGAAAGTTTTTTTTAATACAAAACAAGTTCTTCTTAAATGCCAACATTAAATCTATAACCAAAATAAATTTGCTTCTTTATTGAAAACAATAATAATTTTAAATATTCTTAGGTTGAAACAAAACTACCGTCTCTTGACTAAAATAAAATTAACCTAACCCTTTACTTATTTCAAATCAAAATAATCTTATCTTGAATTTAATACGTATATTGTATAGTTAATAAACAAATTTTGTTTATAATTTAATCACGATTTCACGATGGCAACCGAACCGCTACCGGCAGTTGCACTAAAACGTCTTTCAGCACTTTTGACATAATTCGTTCCGCATTATTAATTGATTGTGGATTCGTAACGGTGCATAGTTTTTGTATGTGTGTTGAGATGGCTGATCCCAAAACAAAGGAATTGCTGGAGAGTTGGGGGTTTGAAAAATATGTTGGTGTTTTTGAAGGTAAGTACATATATACGTAAGTAATTTTAAGTAGTTTTCGAAAGCAGACGTATGATTTATAAAACGTATTTTATTGATGTGTAAAACATCAATTAATATTTTTTGTTTTACAAGAATAACCGAATAATATTTAAAATTTAAATACTCGTTCATGATTAGCAATAATCATTTCTGTGTCATATCTCAGTGGTCAATTTTAAATAGCCTACATAACTATGGCGAGGAAATCGAAACTATTGATTTTGCAAAGATACGCATTCTTATTGTAATTTGTTTATCTGATCTGCTTAAAATAACTGCCACGAAGTGAATTTGAGTAGTCATCGAAATTCAATAGTTTTTAACTCTTGTTTTGAGATATAAACCTCTCAATTTATTTGTCGCTCATTTTGGTGGGATTATTGATTAAGGAAAATATTTGAATAATCTATAATAATATGTAGGTTTATGAAAGAATTTTGAAGGATGAAAATACCTAATTAAATATTCAATGTTTTTACGGGAAATACTGCAAGCAGCTAGAAATTTTTGACATAGCAGTGCCAATAATGATGCAGTCGTCAGAAAAATGGAATACTGTTTAGAGATTTGTTGCATTAAAACTATCCGGTTGAAAACCGTGCTTTACACGAACGAAACAATAATCAATAAATCAATATGTAATATATTTAAGGTGAAATTCAACGCCGATAAGTGGGGTTTTACCGATGTATTTTTATAAAGAGATACTTTAATCATACTGTAGGTACATTTAGAACAGAACATCAAGAGTGTCCGATTTACTATATTTGTCCCGTCTAAAAAAACACAAATTATTACTAATACTTTCTCAACTCAAAAATGTTGTATACTTATTTTGACAATGTGACACAGTTTATGTAACGAGGACTTTCTGACATTATTTGTTTTTCAATGTTACCTTAGACATTTGCAAACTTATAACTTAGGTACTTGTTGCTACAGAACAGGAAATAGGCGAGGAAGCTTTGTCGGAATTGACAAATGACATTCTAAAGGATTTCGTTCCAAAATCAGGACCCAGAGTTTTGCTACTAAAAAAAATTAATGAGCATAAAGCTCATAGCAGATTAGAAAAAGACCTGAATGGTGGTTCAGATGCCATGTCAAATTATTCTACTATATCGAATTATTCAGTTTTATCAGTATCAACAAATACAGGATCTACTAATTCAGTCGAAACTGATACAGTTGAAGCGAATAATGAAGATGTAGCCATAAAATCACGAAGTGACTTACATGATGCAGCTACATCTAGTACCGCCGAAAAACGTAAATCGATGTATACGCGCCAACTTCCATTTTACGGAGAAAAACAATTTAAACAGTCATGTAGACCTGTATACCATTTTAATTTACAGGAGTGTTTAGGGGAATCTACAACAGGGAATTATGTGCTTGGCGTCTATGAAGCAGATAAAATATTGCATAAAAAAGCTTGCTTAGTACAATTAATAATTAATGAGATGTTTCTAAGAAGGTAAAATGAAAAAAAATTAATATTTTCTTAATTTATACGTTCAAAATTCTAGCCAACTGATTAACGAAGATTTTGACATCATATCAGACAAGATTATACAAATTTTCCCCACGGAAAATAAGGGAACCTACTACATACCTCCTACTACTATAAAGGAAGGAAATAATGTTAGACATATTAACGCAAAAGGAAAATTGCCTGATAAATACCGAAATGTGAAATCAAAATATAAAGCCGACCCTATACAGAAGCAAGCATTATTGGAAGTATCCTCAGGTTAGTAGTTATTGAATCGTGATGTTATGGTAACGCAACTTTTCTGGATTTGTAGTATTCGTGCATTACAAAACTAATTAATAAAATATTTTTTTATATTCAGATATCGAGGTTTCAGATGACATTCTAGAAAGCGTTACGTGGCTTAAGAATAATTCTGAACCGTGGGATGAAGTTCTTCTTCATTGGGGTGCAACCACGATTTTAAGAAAACGTAGTAATAAAAAAACCGTGGAAGAATTTATCGAAGAATGGCCTATTCTAAAAAAGTCATTTGGACATATATTGGTATCTAATCGAATTAGTTAGAAAATTAAAAATTATAATAATGTTATCTTGTAGATTGAACGAGATTTTTATAACTTGTTTGATTCAGTTTCAAGAACTATACTTTTCGCTTCTTTTGATATTGTTTTTAATAAACTTCTATCGTTGAAGATGAACATAGATAAGACTGGAGAGGAACTGAAGAGTTTGTTAAACTTCGATTTGCACGCCGGTAACAAGATTGATAATTGAAATCATTCTTGTTTTGTTTTTCTCAAATTTCTTATTATTTTATAGATTCTAAATATGCCGTTAAAATCATATTACTATCATATTTGTTACCTCCCTGCAGAAGACTGAAAGTAAACAAAGGATATTGGAAGCCGTCAATAAAAGAATCCCAAGAAAGTATAATACTCCATGTAAAGGTACTATTATAAATCATACGCCTCAAAATATAATTTATAAAATACATAAAATAAGTATAAACAATTTTTTTTTAACTTTTCCAGATACCAGCAGATATTAGCACTGCCATGGAAAACAGGAAGGAAAAATTATTAAAATATGGTACATCTGTACAACCATATGTATTAGTGGTAGGTGCAAATCTGCAAGAAATAACCGACTTTTACGCTGTGGTAGCGAATGTGCAGTACAAACAGGATTCGGTCATAAAAGCGTTCGATACTTGTTTCAAATGTTTCCATGCACTGAATGCTCGATACCCCTTAGAGAGTGAGCATATTTGGTTACTAGTCCAGAAAGGTATTTATAAATTTACCACTATTTGGGACAATCAAAATTATATTCCGCAAGTGGAGACCGTTTTAACAGACCTAGAAATCTTAAAATAAAAATTATTTACATTATTTTTTTTGTAATACTTGTTGATTCCGTTAGATAACTACCTTTCATATATTGTAAATTGAGTAACTATTGTCTGGTATAACTATAAACTATATAATGAATAGTTTTATTTGTCCTTGTTGTGAAGAAACTTTTAGTGATCACAATAATTTGTTTTCACATGTGAAGTTTAATCATATTTCTTTAACTGATAAGGTCTATATTTGTCGACAAAGTTCTTGTGCTAGGTCCTTTCAGAACATTTATTCCTTTAAGAAACATTTAGTTTCCAAACATGTTTCTAATAATGTAACTCATTCAGAAGAAAATTTTGCAAAAAACTACGGAAATAAGTTTACCGAAGCAGAATTAGAAGCAGTAAACAATGAAAACTTAATTAATTTAAATAAGAATGATACTAATTTGTGCGATTCCGCGTCGTTAAAATCATTTTCTGATTCTGTTGAATCTTCAGCCTTACAGCTCATTTCCAAATTATATAGTAAATATTCTCTGCCAAGGAATATTGTACAAGACATGGTAAATGATATCACTGAAATGATAAATGTCCCTCTAAAATTAATAACAAATAAAGTTGATGAAAATTCCTTTGAAAACTGTACAAAACTGTTAGAAATCTTGGCAGATCCATTTCATAAATTGAAAACGGAACACGAAAGATTTAAGTATTTGGAAACTTTATCTGTATTAATTAAACCAGAGTCTATAGTGGTAGGTGAAATGATAGATGATAAGCGGTGTGACTCGCGTGTAGCATTAGATTTTATAAATTGCTGTACTCAGTATATACCAATTTCGAAAACTTTACAAACGCTTCTGCAATTGCCTAATATTTACGAAGATATTATTTCTTATGTAAATGAACTAAATAATGATATTAGTATAAAGAAAAATATTATTCAAGGGGAATTATGGCAAAGTATAAGAATAAAATATGCTTCAACTGATGTATTTCCTCTAGTGTTGTACTTTGATGATTTCGAAATTAATAATCCACTTGGAAGTCACAGTGGAGTTCACAAAATTGGAGCTGTATATTTTTCTTTAGCATGTTTGCCACCTGAATTTTCTTCTGCCCTAGAAAATATTTTTCTTTTACAACTACATTATTCCGCAGATAGAAAATGTTTCGGAAATGCCAATATTTTTAAAAATATTATAACAGACTTGATTAAATTAGAAACCGATGGAATTCAAATTATGACTGCATCAGGAGAGAGACGTCTCTATTTTGTTATGGTTTTATTACTAGGTGATAACTTGGGCATGAATTCATTATTAGGGTATAATGTAAGCTTTAATGCCAATAATTTTTGTCGTTTTTGCAGAGCAGAGAAAAATACAACATCATTTCAAATTTACGAAGATAGCGTACAATTACGCAATGTTACGAACTACGATCAAGATTTACAAACCTTAAAAACGGGTATTAAACAAAAATGTATATGGAATGATATACCTAGTTATCATTTAACAACTAATTTATCATGTGATATTATGCATGACCTTTTAGAAGGTGTTTGCCGTTACGATATGGGTAGCATAATATACAACTACGTATATAATGAAACATACTTTTCCTTAGATATTTTGAATAATAGAATTAAATTTTTTAACTATAAAAATATTTCTAACAGAATTCCACCGATCTTAAAAAGGCAAGTCGATAAGAAACATGTCATAATGTCAGCTTCAGAAATGCGTCAGTTGGTAGAAAATTTTTGTTTACTAATTGGCGATTACGTTCCAATTGATAATTTGGTTTGGAGTTTATATCAATCCTTACGAGAAATATTAAGTTTAGTTTTTAGTAAATCTGTTACTGACGAGTATTCTGATCTACTAAGAACTGTAATTGCTGAACACAATTCACTATATATACAACTTTTCGGTGAATTGAAACCTAAGCATCATTTTCTGATACACTATCCAAATTTAATGAAAAGTCTAGGTCCCTTAGTAAATGTATCTTCAATGCGCTTTGAAGGAAGGCATAAGCAATTTAAATCAAATGCAAGTGTAGTAAAATCTAGACGAAATATTTTATATACCCTTGCATTAAAAAATCAACTTTCATTTTGTTATCGTGTCTTAACCGAGCAAGGATTTACACCAAAAATTTTATTTGGACCTACAGTATTACAAAGTATTAATAATGACTGTAATGAGTTGCATTATTTTGAACAATATGGAGTAAAAGATTGTATTTTTGTTTCTTGGGTAGAAATATATTGTATAAAATATAAACCAGAAACCCTAGTTTGCATTGGCATATCTGATTTTTTTAATGTTTTTGGATTAATTAAGTACATAATGGTTAATGATCAAAAAGATGTATATTTTGTTTTAAAAAAATTTAATACTGTTGGTTTTTCTGAACATTTATGTGCTTATGAAGTATGTGAATCTGAAGATTTTTGTTGTTTGCACTACAATAATTTGCCAGATATTTTTCCCTATACTCTTCATATTATAAGTAATGGAAAATATTTTGTGGGAGTTAAATAAAGCTTGTTTAATGTAATAGTTTTTATTATTGTTCTAAGTGATGTAACTAGATTGTGTTGTGTTAAAAAGTAAGAATAAATATGTATTAAATTGCAAAAACTGTATTATTTCAAATACCTTTCCTTTTCTTTCAAGTATAAATAGTTCTTAAGCTAAGATTATATTCGCATTGAAAAAAAACCAAAAACATTTTGGTTCACAACTAGTTATTGCTGTTTTTGAAGTTTTAGAATTTTGAGACAAAACGTTAAATGTTTTGAATTTACCTAAACTTCTTTTTCAAACAAAATAAACCTGTTTTTATTTCAACTTTATTTTTGTTGAATTTATATTGCTAATATTTTGTTATAATGCATACTGCATTTTCAATGAACTATAATTGTGTTTGTTTTGAAGTATATTGTTATTGTGTTTGAAAAAGAATAGCGTTTTGATTAAAGAACCAGAATTAAGAAAATAATTGTTTTACTTCAATATAGGTACGCATTGGCACTATAGAAGAGGAAAGTCCTCTTGACTCAAACCTATTCCTTTTGAATTAAAACAATATTTTTATGAGTGTACCTCCTAACTAATGGTGATGATAATAATCCAGCAAATGGTAACGCTCACCGCCTAAAATAACGACGTCTAATGCAATTTCATTAAAAGAATTAGCTCTTATGCTACTTTTCGAATGTGTGGCGTAAAGGAACGAGACTCGAGGAGTTTTGTGGCTGCTGCATGTTCGGTTTGATGATTATTTCTTATCGTGAGGGAGCCAAGTTATTGGATAGTAATGAGATTTTGTATATGCTTAGGTTATTTTATATCCCCGCTATATTGGTGTCGTAACTAAAGTTTAGATTTAACTTGGGGTTTATTGACTGGAATAACTTTTTGATCAACTATAAAATAATGTTCCTCTAAAATCTTCTTTAACAATAATCAAATAGACACGAGAGAGTATAGCTAAAGAAAGGTATTGTTGAGATTTTGACGGATATGCACGTTTTAGAGTGTGAGAATACTTCAAAAAAACAGGTTTCGGCATGTGTGTGTGTGACTGTAAATACTTTACAGCCCAGACCCCTTAATCCAGAAAATGCAATTAAAATTTAAAATATCGGTGATCACACTAGGATGATACGGCAAAGTTGCGAGATTGCTCCGCCCAAAAATAGGGGTGGTAGAGAGGGATGTTATATTTCAATACAGCGCGCTCTAAAAAGAAGCTCAGATTCATATTCTACGCATGTTGAAAAGCCGATCTGCGCAAGCGCGATTCCTACCACCCTCTGGTCACTCCCACCATCGATTTTTTGATTTTATTAAATTTAGGAATTTGAGCTTCAAAGTCAGTATGAACACGTTAAATGACAAAAAAATAAATGAATAACATGGTGCGAAAATTTAAATCATAATTTAAATCAAACGATTTATTTAAAAAAATCATTGATTTAAATGCATGTGGGGTGTCGTTTTCATGTGAAATTTTCCAATTACTACAATAATGTGCATAAATTAGCAATAAGCTTGAATCGGATAAAATTATATAAAATTAAAGTCATCGCAGTTTCAGAGGTATCTCCCCTTATCATTCGAGATAACACGTCCATGTGACGTCCATATAGTTTACGGGTTATAAGTAGGGATCCATCAAGTATTCGGGCCTAACAACAATTGGCCGAATATTTGGCGACTTTTTAGAGCTTGCCAAATATTCGGATAAGTCGAATATTTTTTCGAGTCAGAATGCACTAAATAAAAACTGAATTGCAAATGTTTCTTAAAATTTGGTAGAGTAATCAAGAGTACGTAAACTACATTGAAACAAAATTATTATTTCGGTAGCTTATCGGGAAAGCTATCCGCATGTAGCGCAACTAGACCACGCATTGATTACCAGTTGGTGTTTGGTACTTGGCCGAATAATTGGTAGAAGTTGGCTAATATTCGGTACTTGGCCGAATATTAGACAAAGCTTTTGGGCACTTTGGCCGAAAAGGTGCTGATTGCTTGTCCGAATATTCGTTATTAAACTATGAGAGACTGTCCGAATATTCGTATTCGGCCAGTGTTATTCGTCATTACGTGGAAGAAACGTCTATTGCTCTGCCATCTTATAATCACTGTTCGCATGTAAAAGATTGATACAAAAATACTTTTGAAAATATAATAAGCAACAATTTTTTAACGTATGAAAAAGTTCAGACGAGGTGGTTCTCCCATTATTAAATTCGGGATAAAATTCTGCATACGATGCTGTTGTACAACTTTTCTCTGCCATAAAAATGTTTGGCCCAAAAATTAAGTCAAACAACACCATCGTATGTGCAATTTTATCTCCGTCAAATAATAGGTGCTTTTGCATATATTTACCATACCAAACTTCATTTTATTATCATAATACACAAAGAACAAAATATGGGGGAACCGGTTCTCTGCTGCAAATAACTCAAAAAAAATCGATTTTAACATAAAAAGTTTGATTCAAATCAAATAAATAGATTCTTTTTGATTTCTGTATAATAATCGCGATTTTCAATATTTTCAACCAAAAAAATGTTTTCCCAATTTTTTAAATCTGTAAAATGCTATATTAATTATGAAAATTTAAAAATAACCATAATTATTTCGATATATCAAAAGTTTCTAAAACTCAAAATTCAAAAAGCTTTACATTTTTCAAATTATAATTTAAAAAATAATTTGCAACAATTTCAAAATTTCTCAAAATCCAGTTCCAATTCAAAGTTTTCTCTAAAATTGTTTAAAAAATAAATAAAAAAATTCAAAATTTCAAGATATTCGAAAGTTTTTGGTACTAATAAGCTAATTTTGAGCCAAAGATCGGGTTTCTAATTCTTCAAACGTATCATCAGCAACCTGAATTATTTGTTTTGCATAAAACCCTATTTGTATGCACCATAATTTACTAATTCCAGACTTACCCGAGTATTGTTTCGTTCAGCCTTAAGTTCCGCAATCTCTTCCTCTCGTTCCAGGAGTTGTTCTCTTGCAGCATTTAGTTCCTTCGTGAGCGTTGCAAATTCCTGAAACAAAGCTGAATTTAGTAGGGGCACACCACTCTAGCATCTATTGCAATAGTTCTGCATTGTTGTTGACTATATTGGAAACCACCAAATCCGCTTAAATATCGAACTACCTACATCAATAACCACCGAAATGGCCATTTTGATGAAACAGTTTGGCGTACAGTACGGAACGGCAGTTTACTTTTAGTGCAAGCCAAATTCAACAAAATTAAATTATATATCGACGTATTTTAAAAATATTTTAGAAATATTTCATTAATTTATTATAAATATCTTTAAGCGTTATAGGTTTGTACTGTAAATATATTTAAAACAAATATCCAAGATATTTCTAATTATTTACGAATTGATCTCTGAGATATTTTTAATTTTTAAAAATTATCTCTGATATTTTTAATTATCTGTTTAGAAGTGTCCTACAGATATTTGAAAACACAATTTGAATTTAAAATATCTTAGAAATTTTTAATGACATTTATTTTCCCAATATCTTGGATATTTTGAAATTAAATTATACAATAAATTTAATTTAAAATACCTTAGATGTTTTAAAATAAAAAAAACTGTTGAATATTTAAGACATTCGGAAATTATTACCATCTATAAGGTTTGTACTACCTCTAAAAGTCGAACTATGTCTAGCAACGTTGCGACTTGCGTAGTTGTATTAGAACCTCATTTAACAATGCATTTACTTATGTGTTACGCGCAACCTGGGCTGTTAAGTAAAAGAGAATAGACTGATGGTATATGTTTTGTGACTGCAACAACCATTTACAACGATCTTGTTTTGCAGGTTATGTGCACCAGCTATGTGTAAACTTAAACAAACATTCTATTTTCATTAGCGCGCAGCGACCGCGTTCAAGCCTGCAGCTGTACACTGTTGTCAGATCTAAGATTAAAACTTAGCGGACGTATAAACTTTAAACATAGCGGCTATTTTCAAATATCTAAGATATTCAACAATTCTTCAATGTTTTAAAATATCCAAGATATTTTAAAATAGACTAATGTTCAAATATCTAAGATGTAATTTTTTTTTAAATGTCTAAGATATTTTATATAAAATTGCTTTAAAATACCTACAATATATTTTATTATATAAAACTTTTTAAAACATCTAAAAGATAAGTAAAATTTCTTAAAAGTATCGTTGAGATAGTCCTAAATTTGAAATATCCCAAACACATTATCAATTGTTTATTAATATCTACCAAATATTTTTAAAACTTTAGGATTTACAGACGTTCTTTCAAGTCAAATATTAATATCAAAGATATTTCTAGTATAATCGACAGAAACAAATTAATTCTAAACGTTTAAGACATTTTTAACGACCTAGAACTTGACTAATTTTATTAACAACGAAAACATTTCAAGAATGTTTTTTATTAATTAATATACAAAAATCTTATAAATATTATTTTTTAATTAAAAATAACTATTGCCAAAATCAAAAAGAAATATCTAAGATATTACTAATACGTTTATTTACAAAATTCTGAATGAAAATTTCAAACAAAAAAGATATTTATGAGATATTTTTAATTTACGTACCATGTAAGTAAAGACACGCCACGGCGATTATTAAATTACACAAGGGTGTTTTAAATTGACTTTAAATTATATCAAAGATATTTTCAAATAGGAGATTCAAAAATATTTCAGAAATATTGTTAAATATTTATGAATATCGAAGATCGCTTGTAATAATTACAAATGTCAAAGTTATTTTCAAATAAATACATTATATGAGATATTTTTAAATTATGTATATGTATTTTGCTTTTATTTTGCAAAAATCGCTGACAATAAAACGTGAAACAGCGTTCTATATTACAGGATCGAGAAAAGGATTTCAAATTTAAATTACTCAGCACTTTTTAATTATGAAAATGTCTCTGATTTTTCACCGAGTCACGTTCCACTTCATGATTTTCAAGAGAATAATTAGTGGAATTAAAACAATTAGCAGCATTTACAAAAATCAAGCCTTTTGTTAGAAAAGACGTTAATGCTGACAGGGCACTTCTAATGCCCGGTTTTGAGATTTTTCTAAGACGCTTTCATCACGAACTTGAAATTTCATTTCGCAGCGCATAAAAAAGAAATGCAACCTGTATGAACTTGACTAAGTGCCAGATTTATCTAATAACAAAAAAAAAACTACTTCATCGCAGCACTGAACATTCCAAGTCGCTGTAATGTTGAAAATCATTTTTGTCACATTTTAAGAGAAACCCGAAAAGGCTTTTACCGTTCGTTTCCAGTTTTCCGCTCGTCTGCGACAGTTTCACGTTTGCACTTCGTAATTTATATCCGCAAGTGGATGCCCTGTCCATAATTTGAACAAAGAGGAAAATTTTGAAATTCTTAAAGCAACTTCGCCGTTTATTCCATTCCTTCCCCTTTAAATTAATTACGGTTCAGGTTTCATCCTGCAGGACTGTGAAGTGATACACAAAGAGGGCGACAAATGAAGACAGAAATGCGAAAGGATACCAAAATAAGCTACAAAATAAAATCTAAATGATAAATGAGGAAAAATAAACACAAATCTTTATTATTAAATTCTCTAATGCGCACAAGCAACCGATTCTTATTCGATTTAAGTTACAACTGCTTTGAAGACTGAAAAGAATTGATATCATTTGTTTTCAGGAAACTATTCCAGGAAAAACCTTTCTTACGTATGCACATATCTGTATAAAATTAGAAAATAAGCAATTATATTTAATATACAATACGTAACAGTTAAAGAATAAGCATGTGCAATTTACTTTCAACATCTTCAATATAGAAAGTATTGATTTCATGAAAATTTTCGAATTCAGGATTTGAAAGAAAACGCACCTTTTGGGGCCCTAGAAACTGATAAAATTGTTTTTTAAAAATTATCTACATATGCATGAGAAAGACAGTCCGATCTGGATGGGGTATATTAACAATGTAGCGACAAATTAAGCTTTTTAAAATGGGCGAAAAAGGTCGCTGGTACTTTCCCATACTTTTTACGTTTTAAATGTTCGCGCGCCAATAACTGAGTAAATAACATTGTTTTTTATAAAAAATTAAAGCAAGAAAAAAAATAGTAACGCCCCCACGGTGATTTGAACTTGCGACAGCCTGTGCAATACAATATCGTGTACCGAATAAGAACAGTTGCTATGCTAACTTCGGATAACCGCATAGAATAGGAGCACGGTAACCGACAGCGCCTTACAGCTGATTAGATGCGCTTCGGACTTCGGACCAAAATCGCTGTAAAAACTTTATTTTATATGAATATGTTAGATGACAATGGGAACAATTTTCCATCGAGAAAGCAGCTCTGGGAAGTTTTATTTTTATTGTTTACTTGAACAGTTGGAAATTGGTAATCGCCGAAAAATGACTATCACCATCACATCTTTAAAATTTCCAAAATTTTCAAAATTAAAAAACTCAAATTACTGTAAAATTATCTACATTTTCAAAATTTCCAAAAACTATCAAAATTTCAAAATATTCAAACGTTTTAAAAACGATCAAAACTTTCCAAACATTGTACAAATGTTTAAATAATAAAAAAAAGTTTCAATTTTTTAAAACTTGATAATTTCAAATTCTTTTATAAAATAACCGACAATAGATTCCCTTGTGCCCAAACGTCTCTGCGGCCAAACGGTTCGCGCCATGACGTCCCTGCGTCTTTTTTTTTAAATTATATTTTCACATTTTTCAAAATTTTTATAAATTTCAAAAAATTACCAAAAAAAATTCATTTATTGATTATATAAATTTGGCCCGGCAAATTTGGCACGGCAACTCAGATTTCGAATGGTTCTGCCTTCCGTCTATGGCGTAAGTATTCAATAAGTGGTCTGCTTTTGTCTTTATAAGTAGAGGTACTTTCGTAAATTTTTCTGTAACATTATCTGACATTTTAGTTACGCCGGCTGTCTTTAGCTCTGCCAGGCCGGGCGAGACTCTGTTAGGCACAGTTGGCCCGGAAAAGGTCCGGTTACTTATTTAAATAAGCCCGTCCCGGACTGGCCCGATAATAAATATGCCTGTAATTTTAGGCCAGAACAACCCCACGGGCCGGGCCGGGGTGCCCACCTCTAGTTGGCGAAATTATTTACAATTTGGGGTATTCTGCTTCAACCCAATTAGTAAAATTGCTAAAGAAAAAATAAACTCAGCTTAAACTCTGACCAACTGAATATCGTTTAATAGCTAATCACCTTTAATTTTCATTGAAAGTAAATAGGGACTTGAAAATTGAAATTTAAAATTAAATTTGTTATTTAAAAACTACATATTCGAGTAGGAATTTATATATGCAGATTACGCTAATGATGACGAGGATGACATTATTTTTGCCGAATTTAATGTAGTACTACAATTTTATTTTAACAGCATCCTGTCATTTTTTTGCTTGTTTATTTAGAAATTTATCAGACATCAAATATGTAAACACAGTCATCATGGAGAACTTTACGGTGTTGGTATGTTTTGTGCTCTCTTTTAACAACTTTGTAAGCAATGTTAATCATTTTTTATATTTTTCATTTTTCGCTACTGCACTATGATTATTTAAAAACAGCAGTTAGGTTTGAATGAGAGGTGGGCAAATGAAGAAATTTTCAGGCCCGGCCCGGCAAATTCAGAAGATGAGCTATACCGGCCCAGCCTGTTCTTTAGGTACATGATTGGTAGGCCGGCCCGTTTTATTATTGTATAAATTTGGCAGGTCAACTCACCGTTCTTAAGTTTTTCTGTAACATTATTTGACATTTTAGTTACGCCGCCCTGCTGGCTAGCTCTGCCAGGCCGGTTAAGCCCTGCTAGCTCGACGAAGCCCTGTTGGGCACAGTTAGCTCGGCAAGGGCCCTGGTAGGAATTTAAATTAGACCGGCCCGTTGGGCCAGGGATCCGGGCCGGGATGCCCACTTCTAGCTTGAATCGCTCTAACAGTGATAATCGATTAAATTTTCTTTTAATTTTCTAAAAGTTATTCAATCACAAATAATCAAGCCATAGATATTCAATTTCCTATTCAAGCTCTAATGGAAATCATTACCATATTTGGATGAATCTTTGATTTCTCGAATCAAGTCGATTCTAAACGCACACACCTACATTTTGTTAATATTTTTAATGTTCAAAATATTAGAAATGTAGGAAATTATATGCTTCTGTAGCCGACTGCAGTAGAGGGACGTTTAAGTTTGATTGTTAAACGATTTGAACTTTGTGATCCAAAATTCGATTACCCCATGAAGTTGTATGGAACGCTTCGCACCGTTGGTGGCAAACAATACATTGATGCAAATGCCTCGTCGCCGGTACCTTTCGATAACGACGTAAAGGTATGCACTGCCTGTTAATTATTAAAAGATGCATGTTCAGTGATAGATTTTCAGTCCAATTATACCGTGGATATGTTTGTTGGAAACCAGTATGTACAGATAATTAAGTTTGAAGAAAAACACTCATGCTCAAGCTTGCACAGGTATTTTGGTGAATTTATTTATGACTTAGAAAGAAGAGCGGGATTGGTACCTGGATTGTGCCCAATACCACAGGTAAAAGCTTCTTTTAATATCTAAAATGTTCCACCTACTCCCTTATTATTTTCCAGGGAAAATATCATGTGCACAACCATCTTCTAAATTTTAATAAAATTACATTACAAAATTTTCCTTTTGGACGTCTGCGTTTTGTGGAAATTGCTACCGATAAAAACAACAAACTCATGTGTCTCGTAACAGAAGCAGAAAATACATTGTAAGAAACATAAAAATAGTAGTAAAGATGTGAAGAATTACAGTGTCGTTGCAATGTTCTTTAAATAGCAGAAAATACATATCGATATACGAAGGTGTAGCAAAATTAGGTACAAATAGTAAAATCCATAGTAAATTACAGCATATACAAATCAGAAAAAAACATTTGCTTGTTAAAGGAACCCTTGACGCACGAGAAAATAAATATTAAAAATTTGACCGAAAATTGTTTGAGTACTGCATAATAACAAACTTGAATACGTAGAAACACCAAAATTGAAAGAGAGAGCAACAAATGTTGATGTGCTTACTTATCACCTGCAAGGTAAGTTGCCACATTTGATTTAAATTATAAATATTCAGTTCAAATGCAGTTACGCATAACTCAGCAGTTCTCAAACAAACCTTTATTTTATCTTATAATTACAAAAACTCAAATATTTTTGCAAAATTTTTAAAAATGAATCGTACCACTGGATTATACTTGGGCTACTCAATATTTGGTTTGAATATTTGTACCTACTTTTGGTACACCCGGTATTCAAGGGACACTAGATAAATAATTGATCTAGCTACGAAGCAGTTCAGTTTTCCCTTCAGGTCGGTACACTTTCTCCATTTTGCTGGCAGAGAGAAAATCCCTGAAAAATAAAAAATAGCCCCCCCCCTCCAGATACAACTATAGCACATTTAACTTTTCTCCTCCTCCATAGAAATTTTTAAAACCCGGCGCCTAAGCTACAAACATTTGTTTCTATCTTATTTCGTGACTACGTATTTTATTTATCTAGCGTCCCTCTATTATTATTATTATTATTACTATTAGGTTGGAAGAAACTATACAGGTCGATTCATATCATGTGAGACACACTTTTCGAATGGATTTCTTACGGAGTTACAGCTTCCTACAGATGGAACGGTCTAATCACTTTTTTGGCGTCAACATTCACACCAGAGCAGAGGTGTCTCATATGGATGGGTCGCGCAATATTTTCTTCTAAATATTTTATAGTAGACAATATTCGAAGCGTCGTACATAAAATCTGATTCCCTACACACGAATAACATACAAAAAAGATATTCGTGTGAAGGTCTCCAAATATTACGGTTTTCAAGATAATTAAATTTTTGCGAAAAATCAAATTGCCATGAAGATCTGAGAATTTCTTCAAGCGAGACAAGAAAATAGTTTGTACAAACTTTAAAAGAAAAATTCTAGACACCAAAACGATAAAATGTGTTCTCCTATAAACATCAATCTTGAAACGCTTCCTTACGGAGTTACAGCTTCTGTAAGCGACAACAGTAACGGTTCTTACTTTATGGAGGTTGTAACTCCGCAACGAAGCGTTTCCGGATCCATGTCAATGGTATCGTTTTTCTTTGTTTTGATGTTTATATACCCTTAAAAATTGTAGGTATCATGAGTAAATACTTGAACCATAATAACAAGAAAAACCTTGAATTATCTTAAAAACTTGAACACTTTTTGCTGTATTTCTGTAAGGAGAATAATTTTGCAATTAAAGATTCAAAAATTGTAAGGATTTAGAAATACTTAGAAGAAAATAGTGCGCGCCTCTTCCCCCCATATATTCATTCTGGTACACTTATTCCAACAAAAATTACTAGAAACGCTAAGCTAAATTACTAGTGCTCACATATAAAAATCAAAATTTTAGGCAAATACTGCGAAAGCTATGAACAAAAAAGTGACTGTTCAATCTTCAGCAGGATATAATGCCGTAAGGAAGCGTTGCCGGACCCATATTAATCAGAATATTTGTTTAGCGGAATTCAGATTCTGAATCCATCCTAAAAGTGTGTCTTCGGTATAAAATCGCCCTGTATATAATTTAAAGTAGTATTCTTTAACTATACTGGCTGATTTAATAAAAACACTTTTATTTCTAACTAAAAATTGGCACAATTTTATAGATTTTTCTTGCTTATTTAAAGTATTCTTAAATAAATTTAAAATGAAATTTGGTATGAAGTTGTGTAGAATATTAATTTTTAATTTTAAATAATTGGAAATTACCTAGAATGATTTCAACGAGAAAAATTCGCAATTTTGGTACACGTTATCGCTTTTTTATCCCAAGAATTGTGGTCCTTTTAGTCACCTAAGACAAAATTATTCGAAACATTTTTCTGTATTTTAAATAGTAAAGAAGATATCGACAGCTGCGGCACTGTTGACTCACCCTGTGTATAGAATAAGCGTGCGCAAGTTTTCCTCATACTTTCAACACAGTATTTATTTTACGAAAATATCCGATTTCGGTATTTTCCAGAAAACACGTTTTGGGGCCCAAAAAACGAATAAATTGTTTTTTTTTAATATTTGCCTGTGTAAGAACATGACTAACTCAGGGTTTAAGGTTCTGCTCGCTAAATCGCCAAAAAACGGATTTTTGGCGAATCCAGTACGTCGTAGATTCGCCAAATTGCTACTAAGCGCAAGTGCAAAATTTTATATTTTCGCACAGTCGATTCATCAAAATGGTAATAAGTTAATTAAAATTTAAGTTAGAATTTTTAGATGGAATAATTTGGGACGGCTAACTTCATCCCTTTTCTACATTATTTGGTTAACGATTTTATTCCGGTCTAGGTGTTCTTTATCAAGCAAATCATTTTCGCAATAGTTTAAATAAAATCGTTTTTCCTAATAAAAAAAAATAGTTGTGTTTAATATCTATCAAAATCCAACTCTATGAGGGGGGCCGTGCCCGTGATGGATTGTCAGCGGTGCATTGTGATCTTACAGTAACTGAGTTGAGGGTTACAGCGTTAACACCAAAATACTTTTGAAAATACGATAAAAAAAAAGTCTGTTTTGAACTAATCGGTTTTGCAATTCTACATTTCAGTTCCATACGCTTCAGTTCTGGCAAAATCGAAAACCCATACATTATTCATACGACAGCAGCTAATACTGAATTAATTACATACCAGTTCCGATATCGGGCGGGTCGGATTATGCTTTGTATTATGTCATTATATTCTTAACTGGTGACACCAAATGAACGGTCACCTCCATTAACAGGGGGTTAGTTATAATTACATTATAGTGCCACTTCACTTACTTCTAAGTGATCAATAATCGGAACAGTTTGATTAATCCAAAAATGCCAAACAAAATACACCCACGCATGCATAAAACCAAGTGTTCGTTAAATCACCAATACTGGAAATCGGTGCAATAACCTCTTCTGGGTTACAAGAGATACAAAATAAATAATAAATAAAACAGAGCAAACACATTCAGATTCGCCAGCCTTCCAAAATTGTTATTCGAATGATATCTTTAGTGCCTTTTGGTATTCTGCGGATACTGGGATAGTTGGGATAAAATACATAAGCGGTGGGGATTCAAGATATGGTTTTCGCTCCGAAAAAAGAGCTTCAGGACGTCCGGCAGAATTTTATGGAAAATCAAATGTGCGAGGGGTTAAAATAATCAGTTTTATTTTTAGCGAAATCTAGACACAAAAGAAGCTGTACAACAAAAAATATACATACATATCAAACGATCCGGAGAATAAAGGTAAGGAAGGCTATAACGAAACAACACCTAAAGAAGCTCTTTTTGGTTTCAAATTGAAACAAATGAAATTTAGTCAGAATTGAATGTTATCCTGACAAAATAAGCTGAAGTATTAACTTCGAGTGGACTTTTCCACACTAGATATTGCTAATACTTGCCGTATTTGCAAAAGTGTAAATTTTTATAATTATAACGTTGTACAGTTCACCGAGTATTAGATTTCTAAGAAAACAAGCAGCGGGAATTTGAACTTGCGATAGCCTGTGCAATTGGTTTCTGTACCGTAAATGTACGCCTAGTAGCAGACTAAACTGCACAAATCAAGGTAAGCGCCGTGCCCTACAGCTAATCAGATGTAGAACCAAATTGAAAATTCTTGCTAATCCTACTAAAGTACTTGAAATAGTCTATCGAATTGATAAAAGTCTATAACGACCGCCGTTTGCGTTTTTAAATAAATAATAAATTAAATACAATTTTTCAAAAATTCCTGGAAGGCGTCAGAGTAAAACTTGGAAGATTAGTAAAAAACAAATCTGTAGTTCACTAGAAGTTCTATCGGCTCAGAAAGTTTAAAAAAAATCGTGTAACAATTTATAATATATTTTTTTGAAAATTTTTTAAATTTTGAAGCAGTGCCATTGAGATCGTTTACGGATTTTCGAAATTAATTTTACTTCATCGTATACTACCCACAAAGGGCTCTCTCAAAGAAGTGTTAGCTAATCCCCATCAGACAACTACTTTTTGAGTAAATGGGCGTTAAAGTCGAGATTTTCAAAAAACTGTAGGAGCCGCCATTTTTAAGCTAAAAACTTCGGTAAAAAAATTATTCAATTTTCCTTATGTTCTTCTCTCAGATCCCATACTCAAATTTCCAAAATTTAGTTTTGGAAAACAGAAGTCTAACTTCCGCTTCCGGTTTCGGATTATTTTGAAAAACTCAACTAGAACTACAACTTTTGATATACCTCTTGTTTAAAATTCCATTAAAATCGTTCCAGTACTTTCGCCTTTAGAGGCGTCACTCATCCACCCACAGACTGACATTTTTTAAAAAACACTTTTTTGGGTTCTTTAAACTCCAAAACGTAAATTTCCGTTAACATCTAGATTTCGAAAATTTTCATGAAATCAATGCTTCGCTCGGTATGCCGAAGGAATGGGAAAGTAAAAATAAAATTGAATAAAGAAGCATAAACTGAAAATAAACTAGAAATAAAAGGTGAAGAAGTACTTCCCTTTAATCTTTTTTGGATGTGCAATAAATATTCTACCTCGTTTTTTAAAATGTTAAACAAAATGAACTTCAATCAGTAAATGGAACCAGCGGCGGACTGCTGACTCTGCAGTCCAACAAAAGTACCGAGTTTAGATTCTGGGTAACTCCGAACTTGATGCCTGTAGCGTTTTAATTAAAGTGTTAGATGAGGGCAATGTGCCCCCAGTTGCAGCCCTCGTAGTGCATTAACAAACGGCAATCAGTTTCTTAAGTGATTACTAAAAATTGGCAAAATCCTTTGCCTTAACGTTCTCATAATTCCAAAACAACTCTGTTTTGCATTTTCTTTTTTATGCAACGAATCTATAATGATAACTATTAATACACGAGTGAGATTACGACACGAGCGGCAGCGGCAGCGTAATTCAAACGAGTGTATTAATAGCCATTATACAAGAGTTGCATACACTATTTTCTCTACGACTAGGTAATTAAAAAAAATATTCATTAAAAAAGTTTTTTGCATAAAAAAACTCAAACTGTTTTGCGATGTTAACTGTCAACAACTCTTGTAACCATGGTTACCAAAAACAATGCTTTGCTGCTATTGGTCAGTTAGGGTCATTTCATAATGAAAATATGTATCGAAATGGGTATCATATAAGTATGGGCAGCGCACACTTAATAAGTAAATCAAAACATGGGAGTAGAAAAAATATTTTAAGTCATCAAGTTCTAGCTCCAACATTATTAGCATAAGCGCAAAGTACACTGTATCGTGAGGCATTTGTTTGTACTGCAGGGGCATCCCTTGATAACTATAAGTTAAATAAAAAAATTTAAATGAAATTTTCCAAGTTTTATGAAATTTTGAAAAGTTAAAAAACGTAACAATTTACAAAATTTTTAAAAAGTAAAATTTTTTTAAAAACTGAAGATATTTGATAATCTAGAAACATTTTAAAGTTTTGAAAATGTTGGAAAAATCTTAACATTTCTTTTGAAATCTTGAAAATTATGAAAATGTTTGAAAATTTAAAAAATTTTGGAAAATTTTCAAAATTTTAGAAGATTTTGAAGACTTGGGAAAATTTTCAAGATTTTTTAAAATTTGAAAATTTTGAATATGTTCCGGAAGCTCCGGTTTCCTATTACTGCAAGGCTACTACTTCGTGTGTGGAATGGATTTTCCTGAGCCAAAAGGTAAATACTGGGACAGTACATTCCGCAGAAAACCTCCTTTCTGATCAAGCTTCAGCCTTCGATCATCTCCAGATCGAGTTCCAGCATCCGGTGAGCCCCCAGATCGACCTCCCGCTTGCGGTCACGCGAACCATTCTCGTAGGCTTCTCCACAACTCGTACGAGCTAACCCACAGATCCAAGACAATAGTCTCCACAGCTTCTTCCACGAGTCAGCCAACACTCACCTCTTTCGAGAGCTCCGAGAATGATGCAGCGGCTACCCCAAGTCGCCAAAAAGCCGCCCTCAGCACCGAAACCCTACAGCAATACACCAGGTTCTAACAAAGCCGCCTCAGCCCACGAAATCTGTCTAAAACGAAGCAACACATACACCAAGAGATGCTAACATCAGGTCCAGCCACTAAGTAGACCACAGCCTTCTGAAGGTCCAGCCAGAGCCCATTGTTCGTTTTATCATTCAAATGACATATTTTGTTTATAATAAAATTGTTAGCAAATGTATTGCAATTATAAAAATAAGTCGTGTCGAACAAGGCAGCGTAAGCACGCCAACTCGCAGTGTTGGAGCGCCGCTCTGGTTATTCGCGACAGCCTAGGCGAGACAAAGCGCGGGCGATCGGGATTAATGAAGAAAAGGTCGGTCGCGCACGTCGGAAGCCTAAAGCTAAGTCATGCCGAAGATTAGCCTTTAATATATAGACAGAATTTGTTGAAAAGACATTTTCGTAATAACATTATGTCCCGTAGCGCCATTAGGATGCCAAATTTACTACGAACCCAGCACCTCATATTTTCCGTTTTCGGACCCATGTGTATAGGAAGATTGATCGTTCTTTGTCCAAAGTTTGATGCATTAGATTTCAAACACCCTGTATACTCTCGTTTTAGAAAAAACGAAAAAAAAAACAAACTCGTTCAAACCACTAAATTAATTCAAAGCAAATTACAATCAAAAAAATTAAATCAGTAATCAAATTTCCGTTTAAAGTTTCCTAAATCGGTAAAAAAATAACAAGGCACCCAATAAACCAACCCCAAACTGTGAACGTCTAGAATTTCTACAAATGGCTTTGGAAAAAGCACGGATCATATACCAACAGTAAAAATGCTGTCGTCCTATCAGTAAACATCAGTCATCTATTTCCCTGTGTGGTTTAGAAGACGATCAATAATAATTCACTACCTACTGGACATAGAAAATTGTAAAGACAAGCGATTTATTTTTTGTCTTGTAAAAAAATAGAAAACACGAGAATAGCAGAAAATATCTATCAATATTTATTTACTATATATAATACGTAGCAAATATAGCCACAATCGAATTAACTTCAATTGGGTCAGCTTTTTAATGCGATTCCCTAAGGGCAACCGCCAGCCACAATATAGACTCCTTGCAGAGAAACCAATCGAAAAAATAAAATAACCCCGTTATTTTTCAATAGAACCAATATAATTCGAAGGAAGCGAAATCCGAACTAACAAAACAAGCGTCTATAAATGGCACTAACGATAAACGATGTTGATTTGATATTAGAAAATTGCAGAAAATAAGGATAGGAATATATTTTCAAAAAAAATTAAATAAAAGCAAGTGAGATATTCTTGGAAGAACTTCCGTGGTAAATTGACTTTTATCCGTATTAAACCAATCAATTTGTTTTCCTTTCATCATATTTTGTCCAATTTGTTGGAAAAAGCGGAACCTACCTATATGGGCAAAAGTTCGTCTGTTAAGAATCGAATAGCACAGTATATTCTGATTATTTTTTAATCCGCCATCTTTTGTTGTACGCTCGACTTTTACATAGAAGCAATGAAAGCAAACGATTGAAATTGTTATTTTTATTTTCATGTGCAAATCAGTATACGGAAGTAATGATTTCATGAAAATATTCGATTTCGAGATTTTGACGGAAATACACGTTTAAGACCTCCAGCAACCCAAAAAAGTGATTTTAAAACAACGTCTGTCTGTATGTATGTATGTGGGTGTGCCTCATAACTCTCAAACGGATGGTGTGATTTCGATGAGCTTTGGATTGTGGAGGTATTGGTACAAGTCAAGAGTCGTAATGCCTTAAAATTCTAAAAACAATATGATAAATTATTAAATTTTCATTTTTTCATACAATTAATTATAACTAAACTTCAGTAACGTCAATTATAAATGGGTGTAAAGGTAATTGTTAGTTCGTGGAAATTGCACACTTTTTAGGAATTCAATCGGGGTGAATTTTGGTATTTGGTTGCTATTATGCAATTTTTAGAATGTCGTGAAAGAGCGAGCCAGACCGAGGTTGTGGTTCAGAGAGAGGGAGAGAGCTAGGAAGCGAAGTTCAATTTGTAGTTGCATCAGAACACGCCCTCCAAGGCGTTATTCTGCTAAGCGACGCCGGTTAATGTTTGTGAATTTGCCATACGACAAAGGCCAAACAGGACTATAAAAGAGCTGCATTTTCAACGGAGAGCTCAAGATCGAAATAGAGCAAACTTTCAAATACCGCCCAGAAACAAAACTCCTTCCGCCATCTGTTGCAGGATCGACGAAATAGTCCTTGAACTAACGACCGCCTATATCGCTCAAGCGGTTCTACACGGCATAAAAACTAAACTCTTACAGCCATCTGTTGCCGGTTCTACACAGACTCACTCGTACTGCACCCAGCTCCTTCTAGAGCTGCAAAACAAATCATCTCACTCATTCTCCGAACCCCGCAGCACCCCCAGCTCTTACCAGAGCATCGCAGCCCCCAGATAAACGCCGAAAGAACTGTCCCTTCTGCCCGATGAACGCTGATTTCCTCTACTTTTAAGAATAACCATTTTTAAAGTTCCGTTCGCTCAATATTTTGTTAAAATGTTGAATAACAAAACTTTGAATTTATAATAAATCTTACATTAATTATCATAAAGTGTTCAAGTTAACATTTACTAAAATTCTTGAAGTGGAAATACCGCTCACAAGATTTTTTTTAAATTGTGTTGGATCATAGAGAAACATACTATAAGTAGAACATGCAAACGTATAGGAAAGTACAGTGTCTCCGTAATTTTTTTTATTAATCAAATGCTCTTATTTGTATAACAAATGCAACTTGATCCTATTACGTTTAGGATAATGTAATTTATAAGGTGTAGTATCAATTAAAATATAACTCGCAGAAGGTTTTCAAAAGCAATATTAACAATTTGGCTTTGCTGACTCATTCCACTTTTTAACGGCAATTAAAACAACTAAAATTTATTTCAATAATTTAACTTTCTATGTACATCAATTTATACAATTTCATAAAAAAAACACTTCAATAATTCTCAATTTGAGAAGTAGAGCACGTTTAGAAAAGTCCTTTTACACATTTTCTTACTTCCGATGATTTAGGCACTTTTCGCGTATTTCCATTTTCTCTCAGCATAATAACGATTCCCATCTAACGCCCACATAGCCATCAAATATTAAAATATTTGCGAATAATATTTCTTTGGGAACTTTAAGCTTTTTTGCTTTAAACACCTCCGTCCTGATGCCTACGCACAAAAGGGATCTAAAGAATATATAAAACCTAACGGAATTATTCTGTTATAATTATAAACAACCAACACATTGGTCCATACTTCACATTTTACAGGAAATATTGACATTAACGCTATAATTAAAATGTTATGTTTGCGATTAGTTTCACGTTGATATGATTATGTATTCGAACGCATCTGCGTTCCCCGCAGCTTATCAAGTTCCAAACAGACAAGCAACAGTTGCCTAATTGTAAAGGTTTCAGGATGGCTTTGTGAATGGGTGGTGAACCTCTTATCCACAATTAACGTCAATTCCATTTTGCCAATTAGCTCATCTTCTGTATCTGGGGGGTATTTTAAATGAACGCGGAATTTACAACTCAAGCTACATGCTACGTTTTATACCATCCTCTTTCCACTTTTGGGGTGACTATTAAAATCTTAACTAACTCTCAAACACTGCATCTTGACTGCCTATATTAAAGCGTCGCAAACAAGACCCTCTTCAGAACTAATATTACATCGGAATTAATTACATCCTGAAAATTTGATACTTAATATTATGAATAGTTTCCACTTCTTTGTATGTACACACAAGTAGAAATCCTCTTTTTGGAAGATTACAGAAGCACGGAATACGAATTGGATCAAAATGAAAAGGAAATATCTTAAGGCCATGGCAAAGTAGGGTAACTTCAGTTTTCAGCTTGAAAAGCAAGGTAACTTCACTAGTACTACATGAAGTAATTTGAAAATGTTGGTAATTTGATAATTTTTTCCAAAGCAACGCAGAGGAGGTATTAAAATAATTAAAGAGCGTTTGAACACCTGCATAAAAGAGCGGAATTTATACGTAAAAGCTTTTCGCAGATAAAAACAAGCAATAAACTTCAAGAGGGTTGTTTATTAAATACTGCCCGCCCTTTATTGAATAATTGGCGATGACAGGGTTTTTATTTATGACAGCTTTTAAGGAAACATGCATGTGAATTTCCCTATACAATACAGTATCTATCTCATGCTGGTTTTATGAGTTTCGAATTGCTTCACGATGCAATTATATTTTGGGTACATGTGTATGGAGCGCCAAGTGAAAATTTGCTGTGCATTTCACGGTATTTAAGGCAATTTGTCCCAATATTTATTATATATACTGCTGTGATATTTGACCACGCTGGCGATATATTTATAAAAAGATCAATTTTAAAATATTTATTTGATTACCTCGGCATGACGACTAGTTCAGGAATTCTTTAATTTAAATTAGATAATTGGATTGAATAACAATTTAATAAATTGGCGTGGTTTCACTTTGAGATATTGAAATATTTATGTAAGTTTGATATGCTAATAAAACATGTATAATCTTGGGGGGAGGAGTTCAAATATGTAAATGTGTTAAAACAGTAAATGGTACGAGGGTGCAACAAATAATTTGACAAAGCTTTAAGAAACATTAAATTACAAAATGTAGTGAGTGCGAAGGACATAAAGTGTAAAAAATGAAGAAGTAAGAAGATGGTTTCAAAGACTTTTATAGTAGCGAGATAGTATTTAATAAGGGTTTATTGCTACAAGTTTTAAAAGTTATTAAAACAAAGTTGTTTAATTGTTAAATTATATTTTATAAGTGTAGAATAAGTTGGTTTGGAAATAAGATAAAAAGAAATTTAATTACTTTTAAAAGTGATCAAGTTGTTTTTTTGTGTCAAAATTTAGACAGTGTTTTTCTTGAAGTCAAGTGTAATAAAGCATAGTTCGACGACGAAGAAGGTATTAGAAAATTTTATATATAAAACAATTGTTTTGACGTTGAAAGCTGAGACGACAAGTTGCTAGGATAATGTGATTCTTCGATTAAAAGAAATGACATGGATAAAATATTAATAAATTTCAATCATAATTGACAACTCAGAAAGAAGATTAAGAGAAAAACTACGTAAGCAGAAGATAATTACTATAAAGAAGAGAAATGCAACCTACATAAAGAGAAAGAGCGACAGCAGAAATAGGGTACTGTGTTAAAAAGAAAAGCGAGTGAAAATAAAAGAAAGAATAATATCTAAAAACATAAATAAAGCTGTTATATAAAATATTTTTTTTGTCAAAATTGTTTGGTACGTCATTTAAAAAAAAAGAACCAAAATCTTGCAATAGAAAAGGGAAACCACGTTTTGTTGTTAATACAAGTGAAAGAACCCTGAGAATTTAAAAGAGTACTCAAGTCGAAGTAATAAAATAGATCAATTTGCAATAAAGTTTATTTAAATCATTAATTTCCAAAAGTGTGGGGTATTGCATAGCAATACACACATTTAGCTAAATGCTTTTTATTTTAATAAATCATTCTAAATTTAAATAAATTCTTAAACATTTGGTGTAAATATTCCAATATTTAATAAACATGATTCACTCCCATTTCATGAGCGATGGCTCTTGAACTAGTAGAAGGATTTTCAGCCACTCTCTCCAAAACTTCTTCCTCAAAATCCACCAAAATTCGCCTGGTTCTGGTAGCTCCACAGTTGTGTTTGTTGACAACGAATGTACCTTCCTCCTGCAGCCGACGTGAAACTACACTAAAGGCCTTGTGCGATGGATGATTTCTATTTGGAAAACGTTCTTGGTACAGGCGAGCAGCTTCGCGTGCGATACCCCAAGCAGCTCCATACATGAACATCATGTCATGTTGTTCGGGAAAAGCATAATTCGCCGTAACACAAAAATAAATACGAAACATAGAACGAAAATAACGAAGAAAATAATTATCAAAAAAATCACAGAACGAAAAAAAAAAACGAATTATAAAAGGCACAGAAAGAAACGAATGCAAGAAAAGTAAAAAATATCACAAAAATATCGAATTGTGTCAAAATTGACGTTATTTGAATGCATGTATGTCTAGATCGGTTTTTTTTCAAAATTCCGTGTGACCTGTGCAAAATAATTGAAAATGCAATTTGGTTGCCTATTTTCAGGTACTTCTTATAAAATCTTTGAGAAGCTCTATCCCTGAAAGGAAACACTTTTGATCACACATTTATTAACAAAAGTTGTTCGCTTTGTTGTGTTTTTCAAGCTCTAGAAGTTTGTCCCTACAATTCATTAACATCCTGTATATTAATCTACTTTAATACTAAATTGTTGTAAATAAAATATGTAAAAATAACTTCTATATAGGTTTGATAAAATGTTCTTAGTATAATAAAAATTCCACAGTTGAAGTTACCCAAAATAATACTTTTAAAAAGGATTTTAAGGGTATCTCGTCAAAAATGAAATATTTAAGAAAATCACCATAGAATTGAATAAGGTACGAGACTGCGGTATACATGTGGGTAGCAGCATTTTTAAATGACACTTCCGTTACTTTAAGTAAATTGTGAAATTAACAAAAAATTTAAGAAAATATACTACAGCTTTCAAAATTTTTATTTGTTTAACAACTGTTTTAATATTTACTTAACACAAAATCCAGTATGCCTATATACGTTTCCTAACGTTAGTAAGTTAATAATCCATACATATATAAAAGCTCAAAGGGTTTTTTTCTCCGGTTCCTCCAGCGGCTACCGCTTCACCAATTTGGACCATTTTTTTTCAATGAAAGGTCCTCTATCCTCAGATGGAACATGAAACATTTTTGTATTTTTATTCTACGTCGATTTTTCAATAATAATTATTTTAATATATATGAAAGTCTGCTAGACGCGCTTCACTTGAGGCGACATCTACACTAACGTCGCGTTTCATTATTGGAACTAATGCATCATGTGACTTAGCATTTCGGCGGTTCTGTCAACGCTCAGTCTGTCAGTGCATTGTGCGCTGGGGTAACACTAGTTCGTACTAAAATCAATTACGCAGTTTTATCGTACTGCAGATTAGTCTGGTAAGTGTCGGCGCAAGTTGATATATCAGATACCGCAATTCCAAGCAATACAGACTACCAACAGCGATAATACCAAATAGAAGAACATTTACTTTTCTTACAATTATGAAAAATACAACTCTACAATAAACACTGCAGTAGCAATCAACAATCCAACTAGCAAAATAATGAAAAAACTACTTAAATGCGTAATACCGAGTTTGGTAACTGAGTTCTCTGTTACATAGATTGCTTGGCTTTGAGCTTCGCGTATAATTTTTTCATAGAATCCATGTTCGTATATCTTTCTGACAAGTTGATTCAAAGATGGCGTGAAATAGTGACCTTGCCTGGAATAATATGCCATTTCCAGAGTAGGAAATTTTGCATCTAAAGCATCAACTTCAAACCCTCCATCTACGCCTAATATTTCGATGGTTTTATTGGACATGAGCGCACTAAGATTACGGTGTGATACAATTTTGTTTAGAGCATCTGAAAAATTAAGGGTAGGTGTGAGTATAAACCGTTTCTGTAATTTATCGTACAATTTATCACCATATGCAGCACTAAAATTCAGCTTACTCAATTACTCATAGCTCCTTGTATCAACAATAATAGTTCCGAGTCTGCAAGTTCTTCCATTGTTGTAATGCCTTGGTCATAACGCGGTCTTGTTAAAACCTTGATTAATTGGCATTAAACGTATTGCGTATATGTAGGCAATAAATTGAATAAAATAACGCAAGAAATTTTATCGCATTTGTTTTTGGTCTAAGGTTATCAGAACCACACAATGTAATTGCTAAAATGGTTAGGTAACTTCTCCAAAATTGCTGAAACTCAGTTCGCTCGTTAATGTATTTTGCTATTAACCACCAAATACCAACCACCACAAATAAAGGCATTCCAATACCAAACCAGACGTCTACCTCGTAAATATTAGCAATTATTCCTAGACCATAGATTGTGTTAGCTTTAGGAACGGCCGGCCCAGAGAAGTTTATCATGAAATAATATTTCGCTCAGGTCGTAGTCAACCAGTATTGCTTGCGTTCTTGTTAAGGCAACCGACAAGAGTATATCTTCACTATGGTTGTGGTGAGCATCCTTTTCCCTTTCCTTTTGAACTGGAAGTACATTCACGTTATTTGTATTCAAAATTTTACCAACAAGAATAATTATACGACACATAAGAGCACTGCCCACTGACTCTTTAAACGTAACTTTAGTTATACCATTAGTCATTTTAATTGGACAACCATTTAGATTTTTATAGTTTCGTTAAATCTACTGCTAATGTTAATATCACAAAGTTGGACAAAAACTACACTTACTTCATGCCCACACCCATTTTCGTCTGCAAATGGGTCAGACGTGTAAAGTTGCGGAGGTGAGTTTTTTCGGTACACAATTTTAAAAAAAAACTTCCGCTTTCGGTTCGGATTGTTTTCAAAGCTTACTGTGACGATGAATTTTTGAGAAATCCCTACACTTCAAAGCGCTTCAAAATCGATCCATCAGCATCCGCTCGGATGTTATGATGCGCGCACACATGCATCCGACCTACCCACAAACAAAATTTTGTTAAAACCCATTTATTAAGTCAATACTTCCTTATACTAAAACTAAAGGAAAGTAGAACTGGTATGACACAAGAGAGAAATGGTAAAAAAAGACGAAAAACGAGGAAAATTATAAGTCGGTAGTGAATTTCTGAAATGTTAGACGTTTTAACCGATTTCGTACGGTAATTTTGCAGAAACATTAGGAGGCTTCAAAGCTATACCAAATACACTTCTGCCAATTTAGGGAGATTCAAGTAGCTTGTAAATCATCCAAATTGACTTTAATGTAATTTCCGAGCTTAATAACCTTTCAATCATTTTCAAGTAATTTTACATAATACCATTTGTCTCGCTCGATTCAAAATGACTATTTTAGAGGCTTTGCGGTAATTCAGTAATAATTTTGACCTTTAAGATAACCACGGTTGATAACAATCAAAATTGTTTACATTTCAGCAATTCCGTACCTATATAAGGTTAAGCATCCCCATTCTAAATGACGTTCCTGTCGTTCCTATAAACACACCCAGCAAAAGTATTTGTTATATTGAAATACCTGACAAATTATTCGAATTGACATCTGCTTTCGTCAGGTTCCGACATTTCACAGAAGTATATCATGATCTGTCTTGTCTGCATTTTCCATTACATCAATTCCCATTTTCATCACATTTTTCTAACAAAATCTATTTTTATTTCGCATATTACATAAAACATACTACAAACTGCCATATGGTTACAAATTTCATACGCCATTTTTTGTCGATTATTATCAGAAAATTTAGTACATATTATGACCAAGAAGCTAGCTGGTCTAGACGCTGCAGTTTATCAAGCTGCTACGTCTTATTTCTAAGGATAAAACACTTGTAAGGGTTGATTTCTTAAGCCGCATATTTGTCAATGCAGGATTTACAGCTTTTTGAGAGTAAATTTAGGTATTCATTTATCTTTTTATTTGGTGCCGTAGAAGTCAATCCGCTTATCTCAAATATCCCCCTCGATCGCCCGACCTAGTATCTTACATTTCTTACTGACTGAATCACTTAAAGGTAAACTACGTCAAAATAAATTGCCTAATTGGACAGAACAAAGAAATCGATGTTTCAGCTTCTGTTTCTAATTTTTTTTTGTGGAAAATATTGCTTGAGATAAGACGGCGCCCAGAAAAATAAGTTCGAGTCAAAAAAAAAAGGGAAAGCCAGGTAAGACTCGTGAATATTAAAACTGTTTTAACATTCAACTTTAGAATCTTATTGTACTATCGCTGACACATCAGTAATTTGATCCAATCAATAAATTCCGTCCTCGGCCGACTTCAAATCACATTCAACCATAACCCAATAAAGATTATTTGACACTAAAACTGACACCAAATATCTCTTGTACATCACTAAGCAACATACGACTTTTGTGTCCTGTTACAGTCGCTACGTCTATAAATGTTTTTCCACTAAGCAACCATGGTTTGTGAGCAACGATGATTTCTCCGCTTTGCAAAATATTAGGGTCTAAAAACGTTTGTATCGATTAACATTAAACACTAAACAAGAGGCGACTTCCGTTTCCTGCTGTGGTCGCCGCGGTTGCAAATTTTTGTTATTTTGCTTAGGGACGTCGGATTATGTTTGTGATTTTGCCATGCAACGGCGGTCAAAAAGGAGTATAAAAGAGCTGCATTTTTGACGGAGACAAGTTTTTTTTTTTCAAGGTCAAAAGGAACCTAACCTCCAAATACAGTTTAAAAACTAAACACCTACAGCTATGTGTTGCTGAATCGATCAAACGTTCAACAATTTTCATTTAGAAAATTTTTGTTCCATGCTACATAGTAACGGCAGTGGAAGAGAGTTTTCCATCTTTTTCGCAAATCTTATACAAACCGAACAATACGATTTTGTTCGATTAAAAGTTCAAATTGCTTCGGCCATTTTTATAGATGCAACTTTATGATCCTTTTATGATAACTGATCGAATTTACGACATTTTAAAATGAATGAAGCACATTTTATTGGGCCATCTTACAGTCGTTCAAATTTATACCAAATACAAAAGGCTGAATTCAAGAATCACGCAAGTTTTAGGTTTAAAACAAAAATAAATTTCGAACAATGCATTACGAAGCAATCAGCGTTGAGGAAATACAACTACCATGTAATAGAATATTTTTGAATAAAACAGAAATCTCGTATTCCTGTTTCTTACACTTGTGCCACAGAGGCGCTTAAATCTTTGCTCGTAATAATCTCTTTCTTCCAACAATACGTACTACAACTAACCCCCACGCCCTACATAACCTTTTTATTCCTTTGTCTGAAAGCCGTTACACTTAATAACCCCGCCGAAAGCACACACTGTTAGATGCAATGGAGACTACAAATGCGACCTTTTTTTATGAGAAAAGTAATTGAATTATACGCCAAATTAAAATTTAGGGGAGAGAAAAACAGCGTTCTCATTGCACAAGTTGCAAAGGAAAATATAAAAAAATTGCTTAATACAAATTCTCAGCGAGATAAACCTGGGACTGGAATATCGTTGTAACTAAACCTTCGTTTACGCCAAAGTGGCACTAAAAGAATCAAATATTCGGCAACACTAAGACAGTAAGAATTGTTTAAATTCTGCTAGGTAAAAAAAATTTCATCATGAATTTACAAGTATTGTTGGTAGATAAAAAAAACAACAACTAATGGGGTTGGTATTTAGCATTAGTAACAGTAACGCCGTCCATAAAAAAAATTAAATAGCTGATATTTTACACATCCAAATCATACAAAGTAAACATTTTTTTAAACAAATCTTAAAATACCGTCACATTTGTAACAAATTTTCAATTACGCTGTCGTTTCAAGAAATAATTTTGGAAATACTATTATTCCGTAAAGAAAACGTTGCGCGGTATCCGCAACTGACAAATTTGTAGTGTTATTTAGGCAGACACTATAGAGACAAATTCCAAATTGCCTAACCAGAATGTAAATTTTATATTGAATTTGGCAGCAGCTTGTCATATACATAGAGCAATATAAAAATTTGGGACTCTAAAACGGAATTTCCATGTAGATCATATACAACTACCTATCCATCTATACATAAAATAAATAAATCAACCTGTCTTAACTTTTAGTGATGAGGGGCCCTCACTACTACACGCCACCTCTTTGCGCGTCCATTACATAAGGCGTTTATTCGTATATCTAACAAAACAGTGCAGTTTTTAACGCAAAGAGGAAAATACGCTTTCCGCTGATCGTTTAGATAAGTTGTATTTCGAACGCAGTCCAACTAGCCGTCATATACAAACCACACATGGAGGCAGGCAGAAGCATGAACACTGCATTTGACGCAAGCCGGTCGCCGACGCACGTTTAAAAATGTCTTATAAAACGTCAAAAAATATTACTGTAATATAAGAAACTCCTTACGATACGTACAAGTAAAATCAGTAATTGAGAAAATAGATATATCTTTGTTTATAAATTTTCAAAATAAATACAGCTGTCTCGACAGAATAAACCGATTGCATTTTGTCAACGTGTGTTGACGTAGTTAGCTCATGTTTAATAGATAATAAACAGGCTAGAATTAATAACCACAGTATTGGCACTGAATCACTGCAACCAATGCTTGATAATAGCGTCAGCAAAAATAGCTCCGGCCAAAAATAGCGCCCTCATAAATGTCGCTGGCAAAAATATCGCCGTCCAAAATAACGCCAATCAAAAATGTAGCCGACAAAAATAGCGCCGGCAAAAATGGTGCGGGCCAAATACGTCGCCGGCAAAAATACCGCCTTAAGAAACGTCACCGTACAAATACTTTTTGATAAAAGTTTGGTTTAATTTGTGGAAACCTTAAATAAAAGTTTCATCAAAATGCAAATTATTTGGAGGCGCCATTTTTTTCCAACGAAATTTTTGACGGCACTATTTTTGCCAGCGCTATTTTCTCGGCGCTATTTTTTGACAAAATTTGTGACTCGCGCTGTTTTTGCGGCACTATTTTTGTCGGCTACATTTTTGATTGGCGTTATTTTTGACGGCGA
The DNA here is from genome assembly GCA_958336395.1 of Ctenicera cuprea. Lineage (NCBI taxonomy): Eukaryota > Metazoa > Arthropoda > Insecta > Coleoptera > Elateridae > Ctenicera > Ctenicera cuprea. The sequence continues at coordinate 3,299,941 of OY284490.1, forward strand.
TATTTTTGCCAGCGACATTTATGAGGGCGCTATTTTTTCCGGCGACATTTTTGACCGGAGCTATTTTTGCTGACGCTTTTATTGAGTACGCTATTTTGACCCTCAAGCATTGGTTGCAGTGATTCAGTGCAGCAATTGATGGCAACAATTTGTTGCAGTAAAAAAATTGCAAGCCATTTAGAAAAAACAATCGTCGTGTAATTTAGTATTGAACAACGTTAACTATAAAAGTGTCAGTACGTATTTCCTGCATTGACAAGTTAACGTAACTCATGCTACCAACAGCATGACTAGTAATGGTAGTTAACAAAGTACAGGAATCTTACTAGACGTGTGCCGCAACGCATGCTTTGAACAAAATAAAGTCAATTCTAAATCATGTAATTTGTTGCGGCAACAAAATGCGCAAGTTATTTTACCCAAATCTGCAAGGAATTGCGTTGAACAAAATCGCGCTTAACAGAGAACAAGTAATTTTTAAAACACAAAAAAATTGCCAACTTAAATTTGAAAGAAAAATAAAAAATGTAAAAGGTAAAACAAACACACAAAAAAACATAAATTCCCAATCATCTGCCTCACTACTTTCCGTTATATTTGAATGAATTTTTTACAGAAATACACAACGAACCAAATATGCATGCCATTTTTGACAATTAAAAATTGCCGCGAGAACCAATTTAAATTCCGTTTCGTGCACTGTAATGTAAAGCAAAAACCCCAAGAGCTTTACAAAACCGTGCGCGTAGGTTTCTATTATTTTCTTTCGTTCTTGGATTTTCGTTTAAGTAAAATTATTTGCCTGTCTAAAGCTTCGAAACATTACAAGCAGAAAATTCGGGATGTTAACAACCAAATACTATGGAAAAATAACTTTAGCTTAACTTTTTATGAGCGGATTATGCGAATACCTACGTTTTACATTCTTTTTATGCCTGCTTCCATTATGAAAGGGTTTTTATAATTTTATAACGGATGTTTATACGTTTTCTTATGTTTACAGCTACTGTGAAAAGGGTTTAGCATAGCAAAACTTCAGAAAATACTTTAAAAGCTACGATATGACTCATGTCATGCTTGAGCAGCTCGTTTACGCAAAGCGTTAAAAAATATCGTCCACAAGTATTAGATACAGACAGATATATAAAAAAATACCTTATAAGCAAACATTAATATATTAATACTTACATAAGCAGACAGAACTTGCAAAATAGGTGTACATAAATTTTTTGAATAGCTAAAATAGCTTCAAGGCTTCTCCGTCATCTGTCTCTGTTTTGGACAATTCGTTCATTTCCCTATATCTGGAACCCCTTGACCGATTTTTATAAGATTTAGCGTGTGGAAGTTTTTTAATTGCAGGTAGTTCTTCGTAAGGTCGTTAATCGGAACCAGAACCGGTAACGGAAATTAGACTTGTTTCTTTGGTATAGATTTTCTTAAAACATGTTTTTGACATTTTGAATACATGGCGTTGTAGTGCATCTAAAGACAAATCAAATGCTTTTATCCAAATGCTGTATCTTCAAAATGAAGCCCCTACAAATTTTTGAAAATTTTAGCTTTAACGACCGACTTCTCAAAAACAACATATCCAATCAATACAAATTGTCATATCATTTGATAGCTCTTAATAAGTATAATCAAATGATGTAAAAATATTTTTGGAAATATAAAATATTAAAAAGGCGCTTAAAATTTGGAACATTTAAAAAAAATTATTCCTCAAAAACTTCACAGACAATTTTTTTAAAACTTTCTGAGCCGATAGAGCTTGCAATGAACTACAAATTTATTTGTTTAGTAATCTCCCAAATTTTACTCTAACGCCCTCCAGGAATTTTTGAAAATTTTAAAATTGACGCGATTTCCGGACATTACGTGATTTTAACTACGCCTATCAATTAGCTCTAATAAAAAAACATGTTTCATTCTTTGCATATTGTTGATAACGATAAATAAAGTTGTTATAACCATTTTTAATATGAGGTCGTGAGCGCATTAGCCTATCGTTTTTACATAGTCGGCGAGCCATACGTAACCAACGCCTTGGGTTTAGAGCGGGCGACATGAACAGGCTGGAGATGACTAGATGTGAATTTCAATCACTTGTTGACGCAAAAATATTTAAAACGTAAAAAGTATGGGAAAGTACTAGCGACCTGTTTCGCCCATTTTTTAATATCATCATAGATTTCATAGTGTTCGGGGGGTAGCATTTATTTACAGAACTCTAGTTTTCCTGAACAACACCATATATGCTTCGCAGTACCGTTATGTCAAAAGCTCGTAGAAGAGCCTAGACGGATTTGCTTCTAGCCTAAGAAATGTTTCCAACGTTTCTCTATAAATTTATCCTATAACCGTTACCGCATCACCATTATTGTGTCCAAAATAACGCAACACAATGCAACAACAGAACATCTCGCTTAAAGTTAATATTTACATATAAAAATCGTCATTGATTTTTTGCTGTTCCCTGTGCGTGTGCATGTTTAACTGCAAACAAAAAATCTATACATATTACAGTAATTTTTTCCAATTTAAATCTACAGTTGCGTACGACGAAACCGTATCATACTTAAACACATATGAACGACATATACAACTTGCACATTAATGGTTTATGAATGTATTCTAAATTTGTATTTTGCCACATATCGTAAACCTATTAAAATAATTATTTATTCATAGCTGTACCTAAAAACCACAATTGTGTACTGTCAATAATTAAACACAGCGAGATTTAATATCAGCGTTTGTTTGCAAAATTACAGATTGTTTTGGCAAACTATTTAACATAAAATTTACATAATCAAAATTGTATAATCGTTTTCACTTATTTATTAAATTATTACAAAACATTTATGGTACATTCAATGCTGAAAGTATGCCTCAGTCACATTTAGTTCTGAGCATTTCAACACTCGGTTAAAAAATAGTTTTGAAAAAATAAAAGCATTTCGGCACTTTTATTTGTCCAAAACATTAATTTTCTAACTACTTTAAATTGATATTTCTGTAACAATTCAGAATTCTTCTGGTAGCTTGTACAATCTTCCAAAATCAGGGACGGTAATAGTTTATACGTTTCCTAACAATTTATTGTAAGGCACTTTAATCTATAACAAAAAAACGGCCACTGGTACCGACTAGGATGACAATACCTGTTATCCGATAATTACCCGGGCATCGGGTAATTATCGGGTATTGGGAAATTATAGGGTACCAGTTAATTATCGGGTAACGGGTAATCATTGGGTAACCAGTAATTATTGGGTATCGGATAACGAGTAATTACCGAGTAATTGATAAAATGATAATAATCAGGTACCAGGTAATAATCGGGTAGCGAGTAATTATCGGGTAATAATCGATTATCAGGTGATAATCGTGTACCGGGTAATAAACCGGGTAACAAAAAATTATCGGGAAACCGTTAATTATCGAGTATCTAGTAATTTTTGGGTACCGGGTAATAATCGGGTAGCGGTTAACTATCGGGTACCGGGTAATAATCGGTTAACGAGTAACAGGTAATTGATTATTCTACCCGGGTAGAATGTTATCGGATACTGCTTGGATACCCGTCGTCATTTCTAGTACCAACCACGGGTACCGATTTGTTCGGGTTTTTGTTGAAAATTGATCTTCCAAAAATGCTTCAAGTAGCGTAAGGCTTCTAGTTTTTTTAATGAAAATTATGAAATTATAGATTTTGACGGAAATACATGTTTTTAACCTATAGGAACCTAAAGTCTGACCTGTGAGTGGCTTTGTTTGTATGTGTGCATGTATGGATGGATGTGCGGTTAATATCTAACGGAGCAATGGACGGATTTCGATGAGTTTTAAAATTGAGAGGAGGGGAGGAGGGTGTATATCAAAATTTCTCCGAGAGCTTCTCAATAAATTTAAAACTGAAAGTTCTACATGTTTTTATCTTTAACCCGGAAAACGAATTTTCTTAATCTGAAAACGTAATCTGATAAATCTGATCTGATAAAAGACCTTAGGAAAAGATAATGCATTGTTTAAAATTTTTTTAGCAAAAAAATGGCGGCCGCTGCGATTACTTTTACATTGGACTTTAATGCCTTATTACTCATAACAGACTTGACAGATGGGGATCAAATTATTGTAGTTGTAGCTCTAGGGGAACACAATATCACTATGTATGAGATTTTTTAAACGAATTAAAACTAGAGCAAAAATATTTCAAAAGTTTGGAACTATTCGCGAAAATTGTTAAAAAACTGGCAACAGGCCAGGAGAAGCGCTTTGTTCATTTTTTTGTCAAACTTTCTGTTTATTGAAATCGTTCGACAAATACAATTGATATCGTCTTAACAATGATACAGACAAACTGCTTTACAGAATAAATTGTGTTAGTGCATTCTTAAACTATAAACAGGTGTTAAGAGTATTAGTGAAGGTCATTATACTGATAAAGCGCCACTGAAATATTGATTACGTAATAGCTATTATACATTATTTCTAGTTTTCAATTTTTCAACAGTTTTCCATAATTTGTACAAACTTAACAATATTAGATATAAACGAATGCCTTATTAAAAAAAAGCTCCTGGCTAATAATTAAATTACAAGTACATAGTTGCAATTCAATTTTCGTTCAAGCTAAATAATCCCTAGTAGGATATCTCTCGACCCTTTCTCCTAAATGATACATCAATAACAGCATTCTAATCTAATTCTGTCATTCGAAGAATAGCTAGTAGTCGGCGTATTTCGAAGTAAGCAATTCACTAAAGAAAGAAGACACATTAGAGATTGATCATCTGAAAAAGTTCAGAATATTGTCTGCTACGTATGCCTCTAAATCTTGTTTTCTCTAAATGATATGATGGAAAAACCACAAAATAGAATGTAATTGCCTTCCTGGAAGTATTTATTTTAAATTTGAAGTATATTTGACACACTTGGCTATTTTTAATATAGCGTTTGCTATAATTACCATTACCTAATTGCCACCTCTATGATTGAAGTGTATTTTATTTAAAACAAATATATATAAAAATAATAACACCAAAGTTGAACCAACTTATCACAGAGAATACGGTTTATAAACAGATTATTTCAAAGAATAAAGAAAAACGAGCAAGCACCTTGCCTAGATTTTCCTACACGTTAGAAATTTCACTTATCATATTTTTCAAAGTATCAACGTTTTATGCGCTAGTAGTGACTATCGAGTGCACTACCCCAAACCAGCAAGTACGGACTGTATACACGTAGATTCAATAGCAATTCTTAACAAGGAACAAATTTATTTCTTAAAGGTTAGCTTGCGTGAGTTATAAGTTCTATTAAACGTAAAATGCCTATTCTAAAGAAAATATGCAAAACATGATTACTCATTTTATCTGCGTTTAACACCTTCCTGGGCTTTTAAGCTTTAACCAGGAATTACCAGACACACTTCTGAGAAGTAATAAAGAATTATCTTGTTGCAAACTATTAAAACGAACAACAATAATTCATCTAACGATCTATCGTATATCTCGCATCCGGAACATTATAGCTGAGGGCACTTTCAGCTGCACGTTGTATTATAAGTAACCAAATTTATCGAAATTTTTTAAGGGAACAAAAATACGTTTATTAAACAAAGATGCACGAATTTTCGATCTTCGAAAGCATTACAGACAAACTAGCGGACTGGAACACGTACTGAATTAAAGCTCATCCCTAGCTCTATTAGTCTACAAAATTTTAAAAAAATGTGACCAGTTCTTGCCAATATTTTTTAGAAAACTTTCAAAACTTTGTAGATTTTTCACTTCGCAGCGTTTAGATTTTCGAAAATGTTGGGCACAGTAGCATTGTTTTTCTATAGGACTATTACGATAGCAAATTTGAACCCGATTTGTCAACTGGTTTTAGACTAATAAGGCGCTAATGTTAAAAGTTTCAAAAAGCGGGCGCCTTTCTGAAGCTAATAAATTTAGAAAAAGGCGTTGTATTTGGCTTAAAGTCTTTTCTTAAAGTCTTCAGAAAAAATTTTACCAAAAAAAATACAAATGTAACTTCCGCGTATCTAGTAAAACTATATAGAAATCTGCAAAAACTACAAATGGGGTGGGGGCGGGTGGGATATAAAACAGAAGCCGCCGTTGCTTAGTTACGCCGGCACAATACAAACGGCCAATTACAGACGTGACGAATTACATATTTTAGAAACGGAAGTCGTTGTTGTAAGCAACGGTACTAATATATTTGAATTTATATAATTGATGACAATGGTAATAAAACTTGCTTCATTAAAAACCTAAAAAAACGGAAACAGATGTATTTTGTAACTCCCAGTTTGCCGGGAAAATTGAAGTAAAATGTGTTAGAAAATACGGGTTATTTACGACAATTTAAAAAAGGGTATGAAAGGCATCGAGCACATTGGGAAGGAAAAAATTAGGTGTGAAATGAAGCATACGTTTTGGTGGTCACTGTTTTAAATAACGGTACAAGAATGTTCGAAGGCATAAAATGAGCCAAAAAATGTCAAAAATTTTGTAAGGTTATGTTATTAAAATGTTGTAAAAACTTTAGATCAATTTGGTTAAGTACTACATTTAACATTGTATTTGCATGTGATGACACCTTAACAATTTGCGGCTTTGTTATTATACTAAATCCTCTAAATTTTACATAACAATTTCTGTATAACAAACCAACACACAAAAGCATAAAGTCAGATGGAACTAAAATGGCATTTATTCTAAGAAAACACAACACAACCTCTGCAAGTTATTTCCAGCGTTTATTCTCGTAAACAAATGTGGAACTGCACACACAATAGGGTTAGTAATCTAGCGTTACTATATATAAAACAATAGAGAACAGAAAATCACAGCTAGAACCTCACGCTGAATTTCAGAATACAACTGAAATTTATAATAGGTATTTTCGAAAAAAGTAATAACCATAATAAAGGGGTTGTTAATATTTTCCAATGAGACGCACTACATTTCTATACGTCTATAAAGCCCTCACTGCACAAAGGCTCCGTATATTTAATCTCCGTAGTTATACGCAGCCGAATTTCTCTAATTAATAACGGGGCCCGTTTCATTCCGTTTCTATTATTTTCTGGAAGTGACGTGACATAATACGGAACAGGTCGTAATACCCTAAACCCTACAAGAGATTAATTTTTTAATAGAAAATTTGGAACAAAAAGCGTCACTGCATCCCCTCGTTTTATTGCTGGAAAAAGTTGGATTCGCAGCTCGAACAGCGGGACAGTTGTATCTTGAATGACAGAAACGCAGGACGATGAACCACTACATCTTTATTTTGCCAGCAGGAGGCAGACTGTAAAACCGAATATCAGGCTGAAAGGGAGTGAAATTGATGCACGGACGCTGTTAGCGCGAGATGAGTAACTCGGAAACGTGTGAGTAGGGAATACTCAATGAGAACCTGCCTATTCCACGTATATGAGGGAACACTTCAATTGGAAATATATAAAATGCATTTTACGATTGTATTTGATACCTGCCTGGCAACAATTTCCATATCGACAACTTCAATTCGATTCTATATCAAAAAACGGTTGAAAAATAAAATTGTATATGTTTCTTCTAAAATACAGAGGTATTCAAAATTTACACACCAGCTCTTAAGGATCCCACGAAAAAAAATGAAAGTAAAAAATGCACAAATTAAAAAAACCCCTTTTTCGGTTGAATAAAAAATAAAAATCTTTTACGATTTTATTTATTGTATTTGTTGCCTTCCCAATACGGCACAAGAATATTAAAATTTTTGGACAAAAATGTTATGGACCCATCGATGAACCAAGGATAGATGAAGCACGTTTTAAATCAACACGATGGAGCGTCGACAAACCCAACATTTCAAGTTCGAGCGGTATTGAATCGCAGGTTTTCCAACAAATGGATCTGACGTGGTGAACGTATGCCGTGGCCACCCCGGTCTCCTGATCTTGCTCCAAGTAATATTTTACGAACAAATTTATTTTACTGAGCCTGACAGGAAGAACGCAGACGCGGTAATTACTCGCATTCATGCGGAAAGAGTAGAACTAACTCACGATGTTCTGAACATCATTAAAAATCACTTCAAAAAATAGTTTTATGTCAGAAATCTATAAACTATTCAAATTGAAGCTCTCCGAAATTTCGCATATTTTCAAAAAACATATTTGTCAAAAACGAGTCACGGATACTACGAGTAACATGTGTGAGCTAATAGATAGCCGGAATTGAGCTTAGATTTGGTTTTTGTTTTAATTTCCCTAATTTCTCTAAGAATTTTTTTAATTTAAAAATCGGTGGCTTTGTATTCAATAAACCTTACTATTGCATATAATCCGCATTGAGCACAGAACCCATGGGTTACGCCCCCTGATTTTTTTTTGTGACTTCATACCCGGCGCTCGCCGCTCCATGACTGATTTGGTCTCGTGCTCTGGACTGAGAGCTGCTTCCGAAAAAAACGCGTGAAAACAAAAACGAAAAACAGAAGCGGAAAAAAAGAAACAAAAACCACGGAAAAACCGAAAAAAAAAGTAAGACAAAAAAAAACCGCAAATGCACTTTGTGGGTCCATATCGCCCGTGAGGGACACAACGTCCACTTTACACATTGGCCGCAACGTCTTTCGTGCCCACAACGACTACAAGGGACACCACTCCCACTCAATGTCTGGTAGTAACAACGCTGACCAGTTCAAGTCACATTTTACGCATTCTTAGCGACAGTCGATAGACGATACAATTACCATCGCGAAAAGTGACCGTTACGGGAATCCGAACTGGTGGGTGTTATAATTATCTGACATCGAATCCACGGTGGACGTTATGACAACTTTCGTGGTCGTTGCATAGCTAAATAAATAAACATTGACGGTCGTTGCGTTGGAAAACAAACACGAAACGGAAGTTGGTTGTTGTTTTGTTTTACATATCAATAGAAACAAACTTTATAGACGGAGCGATCTCAATATTTTACAAAGCGGTAGTCGTCGTAGGCTAGCGATCAGATATTTGCAGACGTGTGGCGACTGTAGTAGGAAACGACAGTCGCCTGTTACTTAGTGACATACAAGGTAGGTGGCATGTTTGCTGCGTTTGTATTAACTAACTTTTAACTGAACATGGAAGAATGAGAGACGAAGATGGTCGAGAACAGAATTTATGGAGCATGTCAATGTCTATGAAACGACAATCCCCCAATGATGTACCTAGGCAAATTTGTAAATGCTGCAAAGGGAGCAGGTGCGTCACTATTCCAGAGTGAACGTTTCATTACCAGAGTGTTACGACCCCACCTAGAAGTGAGTAATCGACCCACCTTGTAAAACCACCAAGGCAGACCCTCATGGTTCCAATTAAAGAGAACCTTTCCATAGAAAGGTAAGTGTACGACACTGGAATCACCGAAGTGACCGCCAGCATTCGCGTCTCTCACCTAAGACTATAAAACCTTTATAAAAGTACTTCTCAGAGTCGGTCAGAGTTTTATTAACGCAAGTTAATAAAAATATTACAGATTAGAAGAAAATAAGCGATGAATTCTAATATATATGAAAGAAGAGATTTGGTTTCAATTATGGCTAGAATAGACCACTACACGTTTCATTCTTATTTGAACTCATCAGCTGGACATAATTCCAACCATAATTCAAACCAAAAGCAAACAAGCAGATATATGCCAGAAAGTATAACATTAAAGGGGAATTACACTAGTGAAACCAAATCTCTTCTTTCTTATTTCTTGCCACACGGGCGTTTCTGTGCTTTGTGCTTAGAGGCCGGTGCGATCGCAGATACCTGCTTAGCAGGTTCCGATCGCAACTTTGCCGGTTTGTTGCTTTGCAACTTTTCCTCGCCGCACATAATAGAGGGCGTTACTAGTGTAATTCCCCTTTAATGTTAATTCTAATATATGCTTCCAAAAAATAATTTGTGCTGAAATTGACGATCAACGATAATAATAAAAAGATCATCCAAAATTATTTAAATTCAAAAACAAAGCGCATTTCCCATTTCCTCTCCCACTCACTGAAAATAGGGGTGCAATTATTAAACCTCTAGGCTATTAGACATTTGCTCATTTCCCCTTTCCTAAGCAAATCAACAAACGGAAATAGGTTTCTAAATACCTTCTCAAATTTAATTAATCGGCAAAGGAAAGATGGTCGTTTCGTTTTATGTAATAGAAAAGGTAACAATCTTGTTTCATACGAGTATGTCGTTGTTTTTGACAGAAATATTTACTCTAGACAAAAAGGTTGTGCTTGTAAGAAACCGTACCTTACAGAATGTCGAGACATAAATTATAATTATGACTACTTGGCGCACGCAGTAGCAACAGCACTCACAAAAAGCATCTATAGGCTTTGTGTTCCCTTCGGAAGTTACCCCCGAAACGAATGGAATAAAAGCTCCTGCTGCAACAAAATATGTCAGAATTGCTTGAATCAACTAGACCTAAGTAATTTTGATTTTAATATCAGTAGCAATTACGTATTTCAATACAATTGCAGCACTCGGTTGTATCATTTATTATTTATTGGCTGATATTAAACAACCACTTATTTTCTGTCCATAATAGTGAGAAATACTGAAAACTGTATTGAATTTTGTGCCTCCGAATAATCCTACAAAACAGAGGTGTGGGAAATCAAAACGAAAAGCGGCAGGTGACCGGATGCTTTTCGGAAGAATCTTGGAAATAATACAAAAGCCACGTGAATTATTGATGGATTGAAAATTATTTCTTGATATTTACAGAAATCATAAAACGTCGGAGTTTTTTGAAGAGGTAAAAGTATATAGAATAAATGTAATATTTTTCGAAATTCTAACAAGTCCTGTCATCTTCACGATACCGCAACACAAAAATCTTAGAGAAAGAGCTCCGAACACATCAAACGTTTCATTATTAATATTTAATTACCGTCAAATTTGACTAATTATATAAGCAGTGGTTAATTTTTAATTTATCAAAACAAACCGGCCGTTAAAATCATTGGTAAATAAAATATTCAAACATTTACTTCAAGGCAAAAGAATCCCAAATAACTGAAGAAACTTTTAATTAATTTCAAGAACTTTACGCTAATTAAACAATAAGCTACTTCAAAGCGATATTATACGATTTCCGATTCATTCACGTAACTAATTAGTTTCAGGCGAATTTAACTATAAACAACAAAGTGAAACAACTAAAGACTTTCTAGTTATTTGAAAGTTGTTTTTACTACCGGAGAGACTTAATTTTAAGAGCATTATTTTTCTATGGACAAAATTACACAGTTTTTCGCACTTTATCACTGTCAACGCGCAGTACAACTGTTGTAATGTGTAGGCAGCAACAATTATGTTACAAACATTTTTGGCACAAACAAATATTTTCATTCATAAGACAAGAAATTTGTGTCAACACATTTTTACTTACGCCCTAAAATTAGAACTATTTTATTTTAAGATAATTTTTCCTTGTTACGCTACAATTACCGTAGCGTGGCTTTGATTCTCTCCATTTAACTTCTTGCTAAAATTCCTCCAAGCCATACATCACAATCAATTAGGAAAGTTATTTATAACCCAGCAATACAAACAAATATTACAAAAAATACAACTTCGAGAAATTTAAATTTATAATTAAGAACGATAATGTGAAAGATTTTAATAGTTGCAATATTTTACATCTACCCAACTTTAAATGCGAACTCATTCTACCATTATTTGCCCCAGTTGCATTTAAACGTTAAAATTACGATGACTGCAAGATAGTAAGTAGGTAGATACCGCCAGGAGGAATATGCAAAGTATTTCGCTTGCAGCTCGGTTTTATTAAAATTTAATAGACCCTGTACTATACTACACACGGCAATGTAGAAACCTCCAAGCTGAACATTCGGTGGTTTACGTAAAGTATGTGAATACATCAAGGAATACGGAAATTTTCCACAATCTTGAGCTCACAAAGTCAAAGGATCAGTTACTGACAAACACCTTTTGTTGTTGGGTGACAAGTTAAATATAAGATCTCGTTTCTTCTTTTTAAGGAACATGAAACAAGAGAAAACGCGTGGAAAATACTATTATTAGCTTCGTTTTAGTGATGTGACATAAAAAGCAAACACTTCGCTCAATTTACGTTCTCGGAAAAGTAGGTGAAAAATAAAGTTGGAGAGATAAACTGATTGTGAAAACGATACGAAACCAACGCTTTCGAAAACGCAATTTAAATTTAATCTATTGGAGCTTCGTCCACCAATTAATAGCAAAAAACATTTGTTTGTAAACATGGAATAATCTTATTTGAATTTTCTTCCATATATATTTACTTTACCGTAACTGGGACACACATACAACATTATATAATGGATCAAATGGAAATAAATTAGCTTACCCTTTTAAAGGGCTACTTTATCTCACGCTAATGGATGATTAATTAAGGTGTCGGGTCACGTACCCCAATTTGTGAAAAAACGAAAATCAGGGACAATATCAGGAAACACTTTAGTAAAAATTTAAATAATTTAAATAAATAAGTGCTAAAGCATGGGTTTAATATTCTTAGTTTTTAGAAATTATATATAAATAAATATTTTAAATTAACAATTGTGAACACCAAACTCGTATATAATATCTGTTATTTACTGCTAGTAATAATAACAGCGATAGAAGTCCCTAGAAACATCTATATAGTGTACGGCGAGGTATGAAGTAGCAAAGCTACAAATCCAAGCAAAAATGGCGAGAACCGGCTAAGTCGGTATCAAACCGCCAGGTGGCCTCATACCTCGCCGTACATTATATGTGTCTCTAGGGACATCTATCACCGTTATTGTTGGCACGACTTAAGTGCTTTTGGTGCTTGCATTTACAAATACAAACTATACCTAACTGAGGAGTCCTATGTTATTAAATGTTAGGCATCCCTTTACTTATTAAACTTCCAATAATATTTAACTAACTCCTAGCCATCTAAATAAAATTATCATGTAAGGTTTTATTTTGCTCACCTCTTCTGTTCCTAATTATTATGAAGTGCCACTTGCAAAAGTTCAGCAAAATTTCCAACATATTTGAGAATGAGCGTCATGGAGCCAAGAAGGTTTTAATTTAATTAGAAGGGAAAACGGTTCGTCCATTTCAATTTAACATTTGTACTTAACAACCGGACAATTAAGTGTCATTTACTGTTACTTAAATACAATAAAGGGGGAGGGTTAGTAAATAAAGTGACATTTTGTACTAAAATATAACCCAATAATAATAAAGGCAATTTGGACTGGGAGTAGTTATTAAGTTAATTTGCTCGAGGCAAGTGGCGTGGCCATTTATTCGACTGCAAATGAAATTATTAACTGCGTAAGGGTTGTCAAACACAGAATCTGGCTAATGCCCTTCGTTATATAAACGACGAAATACAGAACTAATTTAAATCCAAATTGAAAAAACTCCAACGACGAGATGAATTTCCAAACTGTCAGTGTAAAGTAAGCGGAAAATGATCTGAATGATTGATTTTCTATTTCTAGTCAACTTTTGATTCACCATTTGTAGAATTAAAATAAAAAGTTAGGCTGCAGATAAACTTTATATATAGCCCGAGTCGCATCAAGATGAAATATATCCATCACGAAACACTGGAACAATTTAAAATCTACAATACTGATACAATTTCGATCCTCGTTCTACGTTTTGAAAAAGCACACATATTCTTCCCAATTTATCAATTGTACAACTGCAAGCGTAAAAATGTCAAGATAAAAATACATACAAATTGTGAAGTAGTGCACTAGAAATAGGCAACTGATGAGTGCGATAGGGAAAAGTGGGAATTCACGTATCCACGAATACTTATTAATATAATTTTAAAAATTCACGTATCCGTTTTAAGCTTATAATTTCCATGGATACATGAATCCCCACTTGGTCTGCCAATGATCTCCCTTCCTTGTCGCACTCATTCGTTCTCCATGTTTCCGGTATAATAGTAACAATCTGTATACCCACATCTGTTAAGAAGATGCCATCTAAAACCGTCAGCAGTTTTATCAAATCGTTGACGAGAAAAACTGGAGTACCGAGAAATGTCGTTAATGTTAAATCAGGTTGTACACCATCACAGATTATTCTTGGAAGGAAAGTAAAATCCCAAAACGAAAACTAATTCGGGATAATCGTTAAGATCAACTAAGACGAGACATTTTCCCAACACACCTTCGTTTATTAGAAAGCTTACAACCAGGGTTCCCACTAACTATCAAGAATTAGAATCCATGACTTTTCCAGGATATCCATGACCAAAAATCATACTTACCCATGACTTTCGACAAAAAAAATCAATAAAATCAGAGACGCAAAAATAAGCACGTTTATGCGTTTTTTATCAATTCACAAGACAGTATGTGGCGGTCTCACTTGCACCTAATCATAAGCCACGTTCCTTGGAACTTAACAAGGATAAGAAAAGTACCTCAATGATATTTTAAAAGCCTTTAGCAGCAATTGTTTTATAAGCGGCAGTTTTAAAAATTCAATCGGAAAATTTTAATTTTTAAAAAATTATGTTAACACTACTGCAGGAAAATAAGGTTTTTTTTTACTGTAAATCATGGGAAAAATCATGACTTTTGCCAATGTTTGCATAAAATCCATGACTTCCAGGTTAAAATTTTAATTACCTGACTTTTCCATGACTTCCAGGTTATCCAGGGTCAGTGGGAACCCTGACAACTGAATGGGAGACTTGTAGTGAAAATGGGAACAAAGTACATAACATTAACTAAGGACTAACATAAATATGTATTGAAAATTTCGGCATTTTAGAGATTCGGATAAAGATGAAGCTTTCGGTAGTAGAAAGAAAATGGATAAAAACTGTATGTGATAGGATTTTTGGCTTTGTATGCATGTACCCTCTTTCTACAGTTAACGCTGTTTAGGAATTTTCTGAATGAAAGGTAAATTACTCTATGTGACTGAGGCCGTGCCTGGGCTTTTAATAAACTGCCGAATTTCACAGGGATTAGCCGGCCAGCAACATTTAACCGGTATACGCATATACCGTCGTGCAGCGTAGTTTTCAGGCACTTTAAATTTGATCGGTAAATAACAGCGTCGTGAGGTATAGGTTAGTCGCCAGTTTGAATCCCGTGCAAATTACATTTTTTTATTTTTATTTCACTAATTTTGGAAAAAGGTGTACATAGGTTGTCATTATTTTTTTTGGGGTCATGCGGTATGCTACTTTTCATGTTTCTAGAGATTTTACCGATACTGGCAGTTGCGTTTCGGTGCACGTTCCTGCAGAAAAGTTTGAAATTGTTCATTTAAATAATAACAATTCTTTTTTTTGACTGCAAAAAATTTGGTAGATGATGCATATTTTGCATTCCAAAATACAAAGTGTGAAAACAAAAAGTTATACAGTTAAACCTATATTTAGAAGGAAAAAAAATAGTTAACACATACTTGGATTGGTAGTGGTAATGCAAGTTGCTGTGCCACATTCAACACATGGGATCACGGAGTAAACGGAACATACCTAAAACAGAAGAAGAATAATTAGTAACATATAATCATAGAATATTAGGTCTTTTTAAGGCTAATTTAATTACCTTGTTACATTTTACCAGGGTATATTTGGTTTAAAAAAAAAATCATGATTTAAAACAAAATTTTAAAACAAGTCAAGTACGTAACTTCTACAGACACTACATGACGCTCGGATGCAAGGGATTATTGATTTAAATGGTTTACCTCATTTAAGTTTTGCTTTAATCTTTTAATCCGAATCTACTAAATGACACTATTTCAAGGATATGCTAATTCTAGCAGATTCTGTTTTTTGTATATAATTAAAGTTGCACGTATGTCAATGAATTTGTTATTACAATTTATACTTTTTTTTAGAATGGGGGACCTACAGTTTAACGTCGGATCCGAACGACTAATACCAGAGAGAAGGTTTTAGACATTCAGACCCCACGGCTGCCTATACCGGATTGGGGAGTGTTAGTGGCGAGTTGCGGCCTAGATATTAATTACTGCATGGCTTCGGCGGGGAATCGAACCCCAGACATTTAGCGTCAGATGCTAAGCGCTCAACCTAAGGCTTAGAGGTTGAGCGCTTAGCCGAGTGGCGGTAGCTTAGAGTCTAAGCTACCGCCACTCGGCTATTCCATCTTAGCGCTAAGGGAAAGTACGTAGCAAAAAAGAGTGCCGGAGTCCAGCAGTGGAACATTAAGGCTGACTGCGATAATATTTCTAACAATCGCTAAAACATGCTTTGTGTGGGGCGAAGAGTAAAGCGAAGAGATTCGAAAAAAACAAATTATAACAATATTGTCAAACGGCATGCTTACTTATTATGGTTCATAATGTTAGTACTAAAAAGAACTTAACTTAATATCATAAAATGTTCTTATAAACAACTTCCTTTGGAAAAGCCATAGTTGGTAGAAGATGAGTACCACAAATTCATAAATTTCAGAGTAGGTTCAATTTAAAAATGTTGATTTTAATAAACTGATTTAAAAAAAAATATTTAAAGCAAGATTTTAAAACCGGTAGATTAAGTGCATTACTAGTACATTTTGAGCATGTTTGCTAGCGTAGTAATGTATACCTGCTAGATTGCAATGTTAATACTGTTTGTATTTTGAATGTTAAATGTTTGATGTGTTTAAAGGTAACATTAAATTGCAATTAATAAGATTTCTGTGGCTTGGGTTAAACGCCTGGAAGAAAGCCACACAAATTCAGATTTTGAAGAAACTTCTCTTTGTACCAAATCCGCGCACTAAATAGGGTGATTTCCAAAAACTACAAAAAAAGTAGGTAGTTTAGAACAATTGACTGCTGCAATGTAGAATTATATGAAGTACGCAACTTTTCAATTGTTTATTATTACCCATACATTAACCTTTTTCGTCTGGCTCACTACATTTTTTAAATTGTATTAGAACCATTCAAACTGTTAAACTTCTTGGGCACGTAACACTTTACAACATAATACTTACTGCGAGAAATAAATAACTGCAAAAAGAGATCTGCAATTTCAAGGAACGAAATACAACAAAGTGAAATTTTAAAGTTCTTTTATGATTTCTTACGACAATTTTGAAGTTTTATTGCGAACCTTAATATTTTTTATGTCTAAAGGGGTTCTGTAACGTTTGCGTTCCTCCCATTCACCGGCATCGACGCTAAACAGATTACAGAGAGGCAAGCAGATAGAGCTTGGGGATTTCAACAAAGGCTAAAAAAAGCTCTGATAACGAAATATCAAGGAGTTCTCATTTGAAAAAACCTAAGCGAAGACCGCGATAATGCACGCTCGCCAACCTCACCACTCGATCAGATTATTTGTGTCGCGTCGTAAAACACGAACCTCTACACTTAGCCAGGTGCCATTCAAGAATTTCCTGCTGGAAAACCCATCACACACGCATTACGCTCTTTCCGCTTCGGGTTTATGTGCTTGCTCTTAGTTTCGAATGCTCATTTAGAATTTAAGGTGGTGTATGAGTTTTATTTTTTAGCCTTTCACCTACGATACGCAGCAACTAAATGTGAACACGCCATTAATCTCGAATTTAACACAATAAAACCTTTAACTGCTGTACTCTTAAAAGCATCATCGTTTGATTAAATTTTACATTTATCGAATATAATTGCGAAGTTTAGAAACTGAAATTAACTACATATTAGGCTACTACGTTATAGGAATATGTTCGTTAAATAGGAACATTTAATGAAACTAGTTTGATACACTACAAATATGGGCGAAGCACTACGCCTGAATTCCGTGTACTTTATAATTAATTACCTTATTTATTTTCAAAAATATCGTTATGTATTAGCTGTAGCAATTATTACACACGACTAGAACATTTTTTACATGTTTAGATTTTGACGCATCGCACCGTTTGCCTAAACTTGGAAGCCCCGTAGTTGTTCTGCGCAAACGCGATGTACCTATCCTCCCCATAGCCCCCACCGTAGAAGATTTTGTTTATTCAAAAATTTAAGAATTTCGGCTTCAACATCGGCATGAGCATGTTAAATGACAATAGGAAGAACTTTCCATTGAGAGAACATCGCTGAGAGGTTTAATTTTTGTCGCTTACCTGAACAATTTAATTGAATGATTACAGAAATACGGCCAAAGGTCTATAGGACGTGAAAAATCTATTTTAAGATCTTAATGCATAAACATTTGTTGTAACTAGAAAATACAAAATAGAACAGCAGACGTCTGCATTAAAAAATTGAGGGGGGGGGGCTAGTTCAATATAGACGCGCTCCACAAAAAACTTTAGATTAGTATGCTACACATGACGAATGGCCGATCTGCGCAAACGCGATTTCCTTATCATCCCAACTGACTCCTACCAAAAATGTTGGTTGGCGTCAAAAACATTTATAAGTCAACAAAAATCGCCAAAAATGAATTTTTGACGTCACTGATTTTGTTGGCGTCTAGATATAATTTTTCGACGTCAAACTTTCAGTTTACGACCTTAAAATGTGATTTTTTTTACATCAGTAAACACATTTATTTACGTTTGAAAATAATTTTTGTACAAGAATAGTAATTATGTTGAAATTATATTTAATTCTAAATTGTGTATGCAATATCCAGACTTAAACAATAATATTACGTTACAATATAAATTTTAAATGTCAAAAAATTATTAAGTAACGCATAAATATTATTTATTGGCGTCAAAAATCCGTCTCATTATTTTTAATTATATAGTCTTGTTAATTGATACCTTAAAAAATGATTTTCAGGCGTTAAAAAAATTTTTGGCCTCATAAAATCAATTGTTGCGTCAAAAAATTAATGTTATCTGCATAAAAATTGTTTTGTTATGTCAAATAATCAATTAATGACGCCAAAAATTAATGTTTTGCGTCAGAAAATTAATTGTTAACGTCGAACAATTTTTGTTGACGCCAAAAACCATTTTTAAGTAAAAGAATCATTTCGCTACTGCGTCTGAAAACCGTTCAAGAAATTTAAAATAAAATAATAAACGATTTTTGACATCAGTAAATACATTTTTGACGTTAAAATAGCAAATTTTAATGTAAAAAACGTATTGATCGACGTAAAAAAAATTTTACGCCAAAAAATCAATTTTTGACGTCAGAAATAGATTAAACAAAATAAATGTTAGCCGTATAAAAATGGTTTTGTGCTGTCAAAAGTCTATTATTGGCGCCAATAATTATTTTTTGATGTATAATAAACATAAAATAAATGCTTTTACCTAAATGTTTGTCGAATTCAAAAGATTATTTTGACGTCAACAAACATTTTGTGACAACAAAAATTGGTTACCTTAGTCAAAAAAAAAAAATTGGCAAAAAATAAAACTTGTCACCAATTGTCAGTAATGAGAGCGTGGTTGGTCTTACCATAAGCAGCAAGTTTTTTGGTATACTCACTCCTAAATACTTTAGTTTTTTAGGTTGCGATTTTCATAATTTCATGAAGATAAACGTACTTTCAATGTAATGTCTGTCACTAACAGTTTCCTAACACTTTGAAAACTCACAATCGCAAATATTAACGAGTTTGTCTTTGAACACTTTACCCACAAACAAAGTAAATTTTTTAACAATGATTTGCTTTTAAAATATTTTCAGCTTTACTGAAGCGAATAATAAAATTATAACGGTTTGGTGAAAGAACAACCAATTTCATTCGCTTAATTTGGTACTCGACTGCTTCTGAGGCAGATAAATGTGCAAGTTAAATAATTCCAGATCATTAGCATAAATTAAGCAATTCAGCTGAAATGGCGAGACAACCGAGAAAACAAAAATGAAATAACATTATAATTATATTATCTAATCAATAAATGTCGATGGTAATTGGAATAGAAGTAAATATATAAAAATTTGCTTTGAAAAAATATTAAAACTAATAAACTGAAATTATTCAGTTAAAAATCTCGTTAAATTTTCGATATAATTAAACTAGTGTTTGCACCGTTTACCATTTTCAAGCTGACGACACCAAACATTTTGGCTCCTTAACTTGTGCCGTATTAAACCCAATTCAAATTCAAACACATCTACCGAACTGTTTGCATATGAAAACTGCTAGATAAACTCGATCGCATACGTGAGCCGTTAGTTAAATTTAAAGGTCGAAGTAAGCATTTACTTAAACCAATTTTGGTGCTATGCGAGTTTAAAAATATACACTACTGTGGATTCCAAATACACGTCGCTTTTAATTTAAAGCGAGTGGTGATGCCGCAATATTTGATATGCACCAGTAAAGTGCACTTTATTCTTTAAATTAGAAACTCGTTTAAGTAAAGTGTATTATAAATTATTAAAGAAGTTGAAACTTCAGCTGTGATGTATTAAAAGTTTAATTTAAAATATTCCGCATCTTCAAGTTATGCATTAAGTTTCTCGGCATTTGTATTTTACACGAGTGGGCGGGCGAGAAGAGTAGTTTTAAATTTTACAAATTAAAAAGTTGTCAAGTTTTTTTGCCATATCTTGTAGGTTATAATTAACCGCAAATTCCGTAAAGAATTACTATTAAACAAAATAACGGGTGAATTTTATAAAAAGTAGATCCATATTATCCCTACTATGAATATTTTTTATACTTTTTGTTTTCATAATAAGATTTCATCAAAAGACATCTTTAGTTAAGCTAAATACGGTCCTGACTCAAAGATCGCTAAGTCGGCGCTAAATAACATTATCTAACAACTAATATAAACGAATTAAGTAATTTTCGATTCCGCGATTTTGACAGAAAATAGTTTTGGATCTCCGGAAACTAAAAATAGTGGCCTCATATCTCCTGAACAGTGGAAGTATAAAAAAAATCATAAACAAAATCAGCGTTTGAAAAACAGCTACCATAGTGGCAACAATTTTAAAATTTGCGAAGAATTATTTTTCTGTGTCAATTCCTCAGAAAAACGCAGGTAGCGCTACAAGTGGGACCTATCTTCAAATGCCTGCGTCAAAGCCCCTTCTTGAAATAATTCCACTTAAACCTGCCCTTCCACCAAATTGCTTTAGTAGAAAACCGGAATCCTTATTCATAAAAGAATGGAATTATTCTTCTTGGGAGATCCTGATCAGAAAACCAAATTCCTCTTAAGGTCTTAATTAAAACCAAGTATTTGCTGTAGTTTATTTTTATTCAACGAGAGAAATCTCCAGTTTTATTAAACAGTGTATTTTCCTGTATGTAATTTATTTTGGTTCGACGACGGTAGAAATCCCCAGTAGTAATGTAAAATGACGGTCATTTAAACATTGTGACATCTATGGTCACATTCTGTCATTATTACAACTTTTGTGTTAATTGTGTTACTTGTTGCAGGTGTTTGTAACAAAACCACTTCCAAATATGTCAGTGATATGAGTATAGGAGTCAATGTTGAAACAGTCGAACTGTTTTGTTAAATTTTCTTTTTAATTTTATTTTTTGCTGGATCTGGACACATATCACATGTAACTAAATGTTGTACCATTGTCGCATGCTTTGATACATTTTTCGGGCACACGTGCACTCATATAGTGGGTTTATTCCACTATTTCCCCAGCAGCTCCGTACTGCTGCGGTTCGGTCGAGTTAGCAGAGATCTGTAGAGTGCGAGATGCAAACAAGAACTCCAGTAGACTACCGTTTCAAAGAGATATTATTTGTTTTGCTTTGCAAATAATTGTTGTACATAATATAGAAAATTTATTTATTCATTTGGCCCCATAGTATTGTAATAATAAGATAATAAAACACTCAAATAAATTTTAACTTGCGGTTTTCTATTTATTTTTAATGAATCCTAGCTTGTGAGGTACTTAGGGTAGTTCAACTTCTATTGGACCATCAGTGCAAGGGAAAGTTGACTCGTTACAATTTGACAGCATTTTGTTAGAAACTGACTTTTGTAAATTTACAAGCGAAATCTGAAAGGGAAGAACTAACGCTTTTTTCCTAGCTCGAAAATGGCGGCCGATACGACTTTCCTGAAAATTTTGTAAAGTCATAGAGCAGGTTATTAGTTTAAACTGCTAATTCTCTATGTAGCTTTATATGAATTTTAGAAAATCGAAAATTCATGTCCAATTACAATTAAAATTACAATTACAAATATGTTATTTAATAACAACGGAGGACAACTAACTCAACCTAAAACACCCACCACACATACACAAATCACCACATGCACACAACCGTCTGCGCAGGCCCGAACCGTCCACATACCTCTACACATGCGCCAGTGCAGACACGCGCCATCGCTAACCTGCGCAAACTACTCTGCCCAGACACGCCCACAACCTGAGCAGAGACGACTTTTGAGCCAGACACGCCACAGTGTAACTACCACCGTTGCCAAATTATCGGATAATAATTTTTTTCCGTCTGCTAGTGTTCTTTAACTCCGAATAATTATTAAAAAAAATAAATCGTTTATTTTTTGTTTTCTAGCTATGGTGAGTGCAGCCATAAGTTCCCGGTACGAGTGGTGCGATCTCATAGTCACTGTTGGCTTTGTACGTAAAACGTTAATACAAAAACACCTTTGAAAACATGATAAATTGACAAGTAACGTATAGGAACGTCTAATTTCTTGCTAAGGCTTATCACCGACACCAAAGGGCAGACCACTACAGTTTCAGATCTCTTCAGAAAGATGCCCACTCTGTCACCTTCGCAAAACTTCGTAGAATGTCGAAACCGGGTACCCTTGGACTAGAAAAAAATAGATTCCGCTGGACCGCCGGCGCTGGCTTATCTGCGTTCTTTTAATACCATTTTTGAATATTTTTTTTTAATTAAACGAACACATTGATTACTATGTTCAGTTACCCGAATTTGTTATTACCTAGATTGCCACTATGAACTTAATTTTCTATAATTTTTTGAGAAAACATCTGGAATGAAATAGTCAGCGAAGCAATTACACCGTATTTTGTTAGAAAGCAGAAGGGAATAGGTTGGAAGAAAATGATTACTGGTCTATTTTCTAAATCAACTTTTGTTGAAATAAGGTTTTCGAGTTGTTTGCTGAAATTTCCAACAAAATATCAATTTTATAATAGATATATAAATAAAAAATATTACTTTTCCCGTATCTACTACCTACACCAAATACGAAATTTGTTATACATTATTTATTAGATGTCGGAATACCAAAATACTTAGTTTTTCCAATAAAGTTAATAATGCAAAATTGAAAACTCAACAAGCTTTCGTGGCTTGTTTTATAAAATATTACTTCAAAATAATAAATTACTTCGGATATTGAGTAAAAGAATTTTGTAATCACGCTCGGCGTCTCAAAAGCTTTTGTAAAAATTCGTGTGCCAACGGTCGTCTTTTAACGAAAGAAAAACAAAAAAAAATGAGATACTTTTCAAACACTGCGGCACAAAGTCAGCTTCCTCTGGCCATTCAGGGTCTTTTAAAAAAGGCTGCGCTCTTTGAGAGCACAACGGAATTAAAAGACTGCACCCCGTTCGCATCTACTTAATTAAATTGAGCAGAAAATGTTTAGTATGCACTTTTAGTGAAATAGAAAAATTAAAAGAAACCAAGTCGGCTATGCTTTAATAGCAAAACTACCAAGAAGAAATCGTTGAGATTGTTTTGTAAAATAATTAGGAGGTTAGAGAAAAACGAATAAAAGCGACTCCCAGACAGAAATAATGATAAAAACGAATCATTAGGGAGAGATTTACAGAAATCAAAGCTTCGTTATTTCAGCAGAAAAATTCAAGACGTTTTGCTTGTTTAAAATCACTACAACTAAAGAAATACGGTAGAACTTCTTGAAAATTGAGGTATCTGCTATACGTCAAGCTTGTAAGGCTCACTGAGTATGATTTCGTAAATCAGTCCTTAGAAACTGATTGCTCATTCTAAACGTCGACCGACCAAGTTGAGAAACGGAATTTCAATTTCGTGTAATGTAGGTACAATTATTACAGAAATGCATCACCCGAAGCGTAAAGCGAACAGCGATCACAATTAACTCTACTAATAAGGCGGACATTACTTGCATGCACAACATTGAATTTACGTGAACAACTATGAGATACGCGACGCGACGCGTGTAAAGTTTGGATTGTTATGCACCTGGGCAATGCCAAAATATGCACTTAAATTTGCTAAATATGCACCGATTCGGTAAAATATGCAGATGTGCCTGTGTGTACACTAAGGGACAAATTATATGATCATGCGAGATTTAGTATGAGTTGAGTGTGTATGCAACCAATACTGCATCATAAGCGTGCTAAATTTACATCAGTACAACCGTTTTAAAAGTAAAAATTTGGTTCAACCTTCCTGAAAGCGTCCTTCCCTAATAAACTATCAATAAGTTGCAATGCTGTTTTCCAGTACGAAAGTGGCAAATTTTCAGCATTACATGCTGAGCGACCAAATATTGAAATATAATTAATTCATACAAAATGTAATCGTAAATAAGTGTGGTAGAAATTTTCCGAGCTGAGATGCTGCACTCCAAAATTTTTTATTTATATTATTGTAATCACTAATCAATGTATAAAACTGTATTTGCCAGTTACGCAACGTAGCATTAGTAGGGCGATAAAAACACGCTCTGGGTGCCGACCAATAAGCGGGGCAGGCGCCTGTTGCTCTAAGCAAGCTCCGAAAACTTGGACATGTATAAAAGAGTTTCAAAATTAATAATAACGTGCTCTATGTATTAACTTTTATGCCTTTAATCTTTATATCAAATCCAGGTCTCTTCCACCTGTCTCACGTTGTAGTGGTGAGGGGCTCCCGCTACGCGTACATTATATAAGGCACATAGTCCTTTGTACAGAGGCCCGCTACAGTGTCGACACAAATAAGCAAATTTGGATTGATACTGTTTCTTTCTAGGAACATAATCGGCTGATAACTGGCTTGGAGTTGAACAACTTAACATCGCACTCGAACTAAACCTTTATTATATCCTGTACTTTTCTGTCTCGACCACGCACTCTTATTTTCCCCTTCCGACTAAGTTGTGACAGCACCATCACCCGCCTCCCTTACATTTTTCCATTTAAAACAATCACGACACGGAGCACATCCTATTCGCCAAAAACACCAACACACGCATTAATAGTTTCCCACCGGGTGTAATGAAGGTTTAGTGAGAGTGCGATGTTGAGTTGACCAACTTCAACTTGCACGTGGATTTAAATGTTATGTAAACAGACTTTATAAATCAGCAAAAAAATTTCTGTTTAACTGCCTTAGCAGCGACAGAGGGGGCGATTCATCCGATAATAAATATAGAGTAAATTTTTAAAAATTGAGAGATATCGAAAAACTTTAAATACAAAAATTTTCAGTTTAGTGGGACCTTTCCAATGAGCTATTACTTGACCCTTCGTCCTATTCAAGATTTTTGATTTTTTAAATGTTTCCGCTATTTTAAGGAGGAGAGGGGGTCCTAACATTTAATTTTTTGTTCTCATGTGGTACATCGCTGGAAAGCTAATTTAATGGACTTTAACGATCAGTAACAATTTTCTAGGTACAACAGTTCATGTGCGGTTAGGAAAAGGTATATGTAGTGGCCGTTTTTTTTATATAAACGTACTTCAAACGTGTTTTGCTCATTTTCAAGTACATTCATAGTAATACGTAATATCCAACAAATTTCTTTTAACAACACAATGCATCCTAAACACATATTCGCTTATAAAATAAATATCTGGACAAATATTCTAATCGTAAAAATTGCATGCATACGACCAATAGCAAAATAACCCGTTTTAAAGCGATGACATTTATCACAAGACAAATTGTACGAGGCACGCCATATGAACACTAGTTCGTGTACATCACAAAAAGTTATGATAATGTCTGTCTCAGAACTATTACAAGACTACCACAGCACTTCGTGACTTACATGACACATGCAATGTAGCTAGCTTCTTACATATTTTGAAAATATGCGGAACATAAACTTTACGCTTTATCGTTATTACAGTCTTTAGAACATCATCATAAGCTTAAATTTGTTAAAAATTATTGCTTACCATAATTTACGTATCCAATTAATAACCAAATAAAATAATAAAATTTAAAAAAATATCCAAATTACTGTGAATTAAGCCAAAATCAAAACAGCAAAAATTTGATGTTTAAGAAAGCATCGTTTACGCTTTATGAAAAAAAAAATCATCGCCATATTACCAATTTTATTGTCTACAAATTTATTCTCTGGAGACATTTACTGCATAAAGTGGGTCGCCATGTATAGGATTAAGTTAACGACCAGCGATTCGTATTTTTAAAGGATATATCTGTCATACTTAGGTCAGGATGGCGTGTTTCTGCAAATATTTAGAAAAAAAAAATGAGTACTTGCCTGCAAACTCCAAAGTCATAACGGGGATATATTTATGTTTAACTTGCAATTATAACAAATTGTTCATGGTATTTTAAGATATATATATATATTTTTTTGGTGTTTAAATATTTATAATTACAGTGTAAATATAACTTTCATGTCAGAATAGTTGAAAAGTGACTACTAATCGTATACGAAAAAGCTGCCGGACAAGCGCCACGAGACCTTCCTCGCATTTCAACCTACTTTAAAGTACAAATTCGCACATTGGAAAAAACACAAAATCAATCTTTGTCAAAACTGAACAAAAATGCTGAAAAGCTAAAAATGATGGCATTTTTGGCAATTATTCAATTAATCTGTTCAGGTAAACGACCAAAACGAAACACCCAATAGGTCTCTTTTTAATGAGAGGTTATTCGTATCGTCATTTAAGATGTTTATACTGATTTTTGAGTCAAAATTTCTAATTTTTTGAAAAAACAAAGAATCGATGGTAGGTGGTAGAAAAATCACGCTTACGCAGATCGCGTATTTGACATGCGTACAATACAAATCTGAGTTCCTGTCTCGATTGTGTGTATATTGAAGTACAACACGCCTTCCCCCCTTTTTGACGGACCTATCTCGCTACTTTGTGCTCTGTCATCCCAGTATGATTACCAATGTTTTAAACCTAAATTGAGTTTTGTGGGTTAAGACGTCTTGGCGGCAAAGTGTATAAACACACACGCACGGACACCATGGCGAAACCTGGTTTTCGGTATTGACGGACCCTAAAACGTGCATATCTGTCAAAATTTCAACTTCCGAAATTTTGACGATGACAATACCTTCCTGTAGCTATACTCCGTATAGCGAGGAAGGTGAAAAGTGACTCGAGAAATTTATATTTAACGAAACAATTCTTAACATGGTCGATTTTAATGCAGTTTTCCAACAATTTTCTTGTCCGTTTCCGAGAGTTAAAACCTGTTTTCGGTTTGACTAGTCAAAACTATTAGTTAGATGTTCTGTTTAGACAACACCAAAAAATCTGAAAACCCTCAAAAATTCCAAAAACAATTTAAAATTTTCTAAAGTGTATGTGTTTTTAACACTTCAGCATTTCCAAATATTTTTTCACGAAAAAACTTTTTTTTAATATGTGTCCGTTGAAAAGTCGTTTTGACAACCCAAAACTACTTTCGAGCGAAAACAGGTTTTGACCGTAACATCACCACTAATTAAATTTAACATTATTTTCAAACTCTTTTACCCTAAGAGCTTTCTTGTGTGATGAAGTTCCTTCGAGACTCGTTAATACCTTATTCATCAATCCCATCACCACTCTAATTGCTTATCATTTCTAATCCCGCAGACTCTTAAAGTCAAATTGAATTATTCAATTTCTACATATGAGCCGTATAGCCACGAAAAATTTAATTTTCGTTTTTATTTCCTAAAAATTCGGTAAATTTATATATAACGCGCTTTTTATTATCAATTTAATTTTTATTATTACATTTCTTACATTTTCCTCTGGTGTATTTCTTCAACCGTGGGGTTCATTGCTTGTGCTAGCTATTAAGCTCTTGGTTACTGTGATAATCATAAATTTATATCCTAAATGCAATTTTAAGCAGGCGACGGCGCGAATTCCGAGATGAAATCTCCACCCCGACACTAAGTAATTTTGCCGTCTCCCCATTCGCGACTACAATAAATGCAAGTTCAGGAACGCGATTTCGTTCTTCTTTTGCATTATGTAATACCCCAGTAGCGTGAAATTAGTCGGGTAAATTCCACTATACCTATGGTTCTGCTTATTACAAATTGACGACGACGTTTCATACAGACTCTTGAAAATTACAACATAGAGGGGACAGAGTTTATGCATTAACAGATTCAGGAATATTTTATAATTTTGACATGGCATTAAACGCAAACATTGCAACATTGCCGCAGGGTTAAAATGTGAAAGGGGATCTACTTTGTCAGTCGATTTCGGTTTCATTTGAATCGAACCGGAGATTTATTACAATTTTAGGTCGTTTATATTAGGGTAAAATACGAGTGCATTAAGTTTAACAGCCAAGGTCTAACAGGAACTGCGGGTTGGTGAAATTTTGGTTTTGGGTAACGACTTTAATATATCCAAATGGGATTTTGCCCTCACCGGCTGAAATTTATGCTAAATTTTAAAATTCGAAATTAGCACAGCATAAAATTTTACAGTAACCATTTTATTGCATCTTCATAAAATGTAACCCGGCGGTTAATAAAGCTTTTCGCAGGAAAACAACAAAAGTTTATAGGAAAAGATAAAGTAAATTTTTGTGTGAAACTTCTTTGCCAGCGGGTGCAACACGCGATCGCGAGATAACGTACTATAACGGAAATGGCTGTAACGTAATGTAACGTCAACCAACTTCTCAAGTTTCTAGCATCCGTCAGACGGTCAGTACGCAGATGATAGCAAAGTCGGTTGTGCGCGTATAGGTGGCCCAAAGAAGGAATAACGAATACTTTGTCGGTAACACTCTCAAAGCTCTAGGTTGATAATTAAAAGACGTACCGACTTGGAATTTTTTTAAACATGTCGCCCATTAATTTCCCTTTATTTTGGTATATAATATATAAGGTGTGAATAAATACATGTATACGTTATAAAAAAATTTGCTGTTTTATTTTACGAACTTGAAAAACAAATTTCGTTAATTTTACGTACAATCTAAGGAACATTTCGTCTCATACAATGTATGGTCGCGTTTCAACACTAACTTCGCTATGGTCGTTACCATGGCTTGTCCATACTGTGAAAACTCAAAGCATGGGTGCGAGAAGGAAGTACTAATACAGTCTGTGGGGCGTTGGAAGAGTAAGAATTGTACGTATAATGTTATCTTGCTGTAACATGAGATCATTCACGCGATGCGAATATTTGTTTAAGAAACGTTATCGTGCAGAACAACAATTAAATACTGCAATAACCATTCAGCTGTAAAAAATACTAAAAATGCTACCACATAAAATAATGTGAAGTTAAGAACCACAAACGGACAAGATGGTGACAAAGAAATCATAATGTTCTTCCGCGTTCACTTGCGAGTTTTTACAATTTTTACATCTACAATCCCTGCAACATTTCGCAATTTATGCTAGTGCAGGTGCCATCTTTGCAGTAAAAAGCTAATAATTGCCTTAAGGTCTTAAGGGAAAAACGCATTCAGTGAGAACACGAAAAGAAGTTTCACTTAGAACTTGCGTATTCGGTCGACACGCATTTCTTTTTTATATTTAATAACAGCCTATGTGTCGTAACAAATTCGGCGTTAATTCAAATTCATATATTACATAACCCCAGCCAACGTCACAAATGCAAACAAGATAATTTAAGGATGTTACCTAAGAGGAACTCTAAATTTGCATCGTAACCTCTAGGTATCATGCATAAGATCTCTTTGGAGTAATCAAATTGACTAGTTAAATGTTGTCGTATTGCGGGGTACATTTGAATTGCAGACGAGGAGGCCTCTTAATCGACTTTACAATTAATGCAGATTCGCACGTTTCTAATCTGGAGTTCGCTCTAGATTCTAAACTAAAATTTCAGGCTCATACAAATACTAATCAGCAGTCACATGCTTTGCAGTGGTGCTGCTGCGGCTTGCCACATCAACATATGAGTCTTGCACCTAATCCGTTCAAACGTTAATTAATTCACAGAAGTGAGACGCGACACGAGATCATCAATTGCTATGAGGGGAGGAAACGGGATTCTATTCTCGTATTCCTCGGTTTGTTATGACTTCGGCGCAACGGTGTTCGAATTCAGTCAGAAGGAAATAGGCGTAGGAGGATATAATTCTGTTGGCTCTATGTGTATGGTACGTCCGGATATCTACCTATCCACGAGATTGGAACGATGTACATTGTAAATTTAATTAAGAATTAGAATCAACCTGAAAACGTGAACAACGAGGTTTAACTTCGAATGTAAACTTCATCGAGAAGTTTGTTGGGAAATGTTACTGCATAGATTAGAGATCAAAAACAGGGCGGGATTCGATTTAAATGTTGTTTTTCCTCTTATAACTTACGTAAATTTTCAGTGGTTTTCCTATATAGGTAACAGGAATTACTCGGCTGCTTAAGCGAATAGGGGTGAGTTTCAGTAAAAAAAATTGATAAAACAGCCGCCAAGATTCTTACCATAAACACCCGATGACGCATTCCTACAGCTCCACCGGATCTAAATGTAGGTAAATTCATAGAATACAACACCGAAATAAACAACCACAGGATTAGCTCTAAGAAATGTATTAAATAAGCAAAAGTAATTTGTATATTAGCCTCTAACGCTAAAGATCTAGGCAGCGGTTCTCACAAACTTTCGTATTTCGCGCCCCCCTTTTTTACCTTGAATAATTCTGCGCCCCCCGCATAATATAAGATAGATCAGAATACCCAATACGCAGAAACGTATTTAAATCAATTTGGCAATATTGGCAACGCTGCCGATGTGGTACAGCATTATCACCTGATCTGCAGTTACCGGAATGTTCGCGGCAGCTACCGACGCCCCCCCTGTACAGCTTTGGCGCCCCCCAGTTTGAGAAGCGCTGGTCTAGGGTTCGATTCCCCGCCGAAGCAATGCAGCAATAAAAATCTATGCCGCAACCCGCCACTCACCTTCCCCAATCCGATGTAGGTAGCTGTGGGGTCTTAATGCCTGAAACCTTTTTCACTGATATTTAGTCGTTCGGATTCAACGCTAAACTGTAGGTCCCCCGTACTCCACCTTAGCGCTAAGGAGAGTACGTGGCAGAGAAGAGTACGTGACGTAAAGGCTGATTGCGAAATTGTATATGTAACCAATACATTACATAAAGTTCCTCTATAATCAATATATGATACATAATATAGCACAGAACATCATAATTTACTTAAAACTATGTTTTGAGGTATAAACTGAGTAAATTCACTTTTATGTCAAATGAAATAATATTTCAAAAAAAGTTATTCAACACAGTGTGAAAAATGGTTGTATTAACAAGGCAAAATCGTAAGTGAATGAATTTTATTTAAATAAATTAAAGTTCAAGGTTTATTACCTCTAAAATTATATAATAAACAAATTTCCGGTTAATTTGCAAAAACTAACTAAATTATTAAACTCGGTTACAGATAACTAATAAAAATTAACAGAATTCTATTATTTACACGAAACGTAGATAAAATATCTATCTGACCTTTTACCATTCATTAAACATTTATTGACCCCTAAACATATTTTTGACGGCAGAATAAATATATGACGCCAAAAATGTATTTGTAAACATTTGTCAGCGACAAAAAAAATTTAAGTCAAAAAACGCGATTAGAGGTCAAAATTGACATCTGAAAATAAATATTTGACGTAAAAACGTTTGTGACGATATAAAATGACGACAAAACATTTTTGACGTAAAAAAGCATTTATTAATACAAAAATATTTGACGTGCAAAATGATGATTTGACCTTATAGAATGGCGTTTTGACGTCACGAAATATTTATTGACGTCGAAAACCATTTATCAAACAAAAAACCCTTTTAGTGAAATATTTATTTTCTGACGTCCATAATTGGTTTCTTAAAGTCAAAAATTCATTTTCAGGCGTCCAAAATTTATATTTTGGCGTTAAAAATCGATTTTTTTTTGACGTCCAAAATTAGTTTGTTGATGCCTGTAGATTAATTTAATAACGCAGGAATTAGAAAAAAGTTATTTAATCGTTAATAAAAAATAAAACGGATTTTTGACGTTAATAAGTTTTGAACAAAAAAACTTGATTCTTGGGCGTCAGAAGTCAGTAAATAATTTTATGACATAAATAAATGGTTTTTGACGTCAAAATACCAAAATTCATGCTTGACGTCAAAAAAACATTTTTTGACGTCGGTGTGTAACCGATTTTCAGACGCCACTTGATTTATTAGCGTAAAAAAATCAAGTTTTGAAGTCAAATCATTATTTATCAAATCTGTTTTATTTATTAAAAATTAAACAGCTTTTTTTTTATTTCTAAGTTAATAAAACCTACCGCTCAACTTTTGAAGTGAATCAATCCTTATAACATGAATTACTACGGCTTATTTAACTTTGCATTTGTTTGTTTTTAAGAACTATAGCTTGTTGATAATACGTTTTTGCAAACACATCTATTCAATTTTCTCGTTTCTACCTTTTTATAAATTAGTGATCCAGTTCAAAAGTTGAGGCACTGTAAGAAAGAATCAAAAGAAATGCGAGGAAAAGTCCCGTGGCGGTTGCCCGACAGCTTTTCATGCCCTTCCCTAGTCCATTTTTTTATGATCACCCTTTATACAATTTTCTGTATTTTAAAATAAATTTAAAACTAAAACGGTTTACTTTCTAACTGCCACTGCCTTCATGTCCAAATTTGTCCTTTAATGGCTGTAAAAACTGTTATTTCCCTAATAAGTAAAAACATTTGCAGTGTAAAAATTTCCAATTAAATCTACACCGTTAGAAATATACACAAATTTTCCTTGTAATAGAAAAACAGTCTTGTGAGTCAACTTGAACTCTGGAAAAATATTAATTAAGACAAAAGGGTAACGTCCCCATCAGTCAACAAAGGAAACGGGTATAAACGCCAATGAAATCTTTTAGCTCTGAGCACACATTTCTCCATCGAGTGGTATATGTATGTAACTCGAGATCGGGACTTAATTTAGTTCGTTAACGTTATCGATAGCCTTTTAGCTCCAACAAGACAGCAAGTACGAGCAAAGTTACATCATACCATCATACATACTTCAGCACTCGGGATGTAATTTAAAACTTGACAACGTTGCAAATTTACGGATGCACAAAATAAATGAAGTAACTTTAAACCGCTTTGTTAGTCGAAAATTAGATCGTTCCTTACCAGAAGAAGCAAGATAGCAACGCAGTATATTATTGGAAATGATGCAACGGATGAGATGAAAGAGCGTGTTCGGTTGGATATTGGAAATAACGCAGGAGTACGACGTCTTTAGACCTCCATAAACGGATATATGACTGTTATCACCCAGAAATTGCATTTCGACTCTCAATATCCTGCCTTCGATGGATGATCGGTAGCTCTGCACTTTGGTACTTTCAACAAGTCGACGACGTGTAATTTAACTTGCTACTGACGCAAATTTATAAACTTGAGAATGAAATGAACCGAAAACTTGGATTTCCTCAGACGTTATTATCCGCTATTGCAAAAGTAATTCTGGATCGATTTCATTAATCACATTGCTTAAAAATTAATCCACCTCGTAAAGTTAGTTTCTGCTACTGACAGTATTTTCAAACCCTCAAGCTTTCTGTATGATTAAAAATTTAAAGGCTCCCCTGCTACCTACACTGCACGAGTTCGGGAAAATTTGCGGGTTTAGTATTTAATTAAATTTTTGCTTTCCACTGCGAAAATTGCGGAAGTGGACGCACAAAGATTGTAAAACGCTGTAAAAGGATCGAATGTTAAATGTAGCCTGAAATCCATACTGCCATGTGTGTAAAACGCGCTCTGCGTTCATTATTGCAGTAAACTAAAGGAGAAATGCAAAATGGATGTCACTAAAAATAAAATGCGTTCTCGAAATAGACGCATGCATTATGAATTTAATAACGATCATATCATGCATTTAAACTTGAATTGTTATCCGCAATATAAATTTTATGCATTAGCAGGAAGTTTTTACTAAAATGCCAAGAAAACAGTGCTAAAGTTTAAGCAGAGAAACGAAGATAAACACACAACGCGTGCTAAAACAACATACCGTAAAACTTCAGAACTAACTCATTTAAAAATTTATTGCTGCGGAAAGTTGGTGTTAAAAAGCAGTTTTCTAATTAATTACTGAACAAGTTCAGACACTTTAAGAGTTGAGTAAATTAAAACTAAACTAGCCAATTACGTAAAGGTTAAATCAACACCTGAGACAGGAAAAATTACTAGCAAAATGCGCAATCTCAATTGTGGGTTGTTATTCAAAGTACTTCAGTTTTCCTCAATTCTCAAAAGTAAATGTTTGTCGTGGTAACAAAGGAAATGTGTGAAGAACCGTCAGAGTATTGACGTTGTTGAGCAATTCATTGTATAAACTCTTAGTTATCCTTGTTTACAACAATGAAACTTTAAATTATAGCTTACTTAGTAAACAAAACTTCTTAAATGTTGGCATGATTTATCGAATTTAAATGTCCTCGACCCGCCATGCCGCCGCTCACATCCTCACTCTACGAGATGCTCAAAATAATGAGAAACTTCAATCCACTCCCATTCACATCACCATCAAATGGGGTGTGGTCGTTTAACACGAGTAATTTTACTTCCGTTATTCTCATACAGGTCGGATACCGCATTCTGTCTGTCTATGTCTCTGCACAACAGCCACGGTCGCCTCACCCTTTCTTAATGCTGTGAGCATCAAATCGCTCGTACTAACAAATGTTAAACAAACCTGCCAAGAAACCGCCATAGGACCTCCCCGCATAAATCGTTGAATTTGTTTAAAATATATTCAAATATATGAAATTTTTTTTGAAATCTTGAATTTGTTATAAAAAATATCAAAATTGTAAGCTTCAACAAACTTAGAAACTTGTTAAAAATTCAAAAAATAAACTGAAAAATTGAATTTCTTCTAGCAATTTTTTAATATTTGACGATTTATAAAAGAATGATATATTTAAAATGTGAAAATTTTGAAAATATATCAAAAGTTTTAAAAATATTTTAAAAATTTCGAAAATATTTCGAATTTTTGAATTTTATGGTTTAAAAAAAACTGAAAAATTGGATTTCTTTAACAATCTTTCAAATTTTAATCACATTTAAAAGTTTTGTAATTTTTTGATAATATTTTGATTAAGAAATTTTGTAATTTTTTGTAGAATATTTGAAAATTTTTAAAAAACTTTTGTTTTTTTTTCTAATTTTGAAACTACTAGCTTTAAAATATCGTTTCAAGGTCCATCAGAGCAGTCCAAAAAATGCCACCCTCCAGTCCTACTAGAGCTGCACCATGTGAAAGTTTTAAATTTTATGAAGTTATAAAATTTTTGTATTTTTCTTATTTAAAAAAAATTCTAAATGCTGGGATAATGCCTGGTACTAACAAATTTTTTAAAAATCTGTAGCCATGGGGCCTTCCTCGCATTTTTTGAATTAATAATTTTTTTTAACACTTTTGAAATATGTATTAAAAAAACAAATTTGAAAATTTCAAAAAATTTCAAAGTTGTAACTTTTGTAAATATTTAAAAAATTTTAAGTTGCTGAAAAAAAACTAGAAAATTAGAATTTTTTAGAAATTTCCCAATGTTTATAATTTTTAAAAGTTTAAAAAAGTTATTTTTAATTTTAAAAAATTCTAAAAATAAATTGAAAGTAGAAATAATTTTGAAAATATAGTGGAATTTTGAAAATGTCTTAGTAATATTTTAAATATTTTAATTCAAAATTTTGTATTTTTGAAATATTAGAATTTAGAAAATTCTGCTTAGAAATTATTTAAAATTTCTTTAAATTTCGAAAATTAATGGAAATTATGCAAATCTTGAAAATCTAAAAACCATAATTTAAAAATCTACCACAATTAAAAAACATAATATTTTGACATTTGAAAATCATTTTCATCATTGAGAAATTTTTGAAAATTGTGAAAATTCATTAAAATTTTAAAGTTTTTATAAAATTTTTGAAATCTGTAAATTCTGAACATTCTGTTTTCTAATTGAACGAGTTCAGACACTTTAAGACTCAAGTAAATTAAAACTAAACCAGCCAATTAGGTACAGGTTAAAACAATTACTCAAGACAGGAAAAATTACAAGCAAAATGCGCAATCTCAATTGTTGGTTGTTATTCATCACGCTCCAGTTTTCCTCATTTCCCAAAAGTAAGTTTGTCGCGATAACAAAGGAAATTTGTGATTGGTCGTCATAGTATTGACGTTGTTGACGAATCCATTTTAAAATCTTAATTATCCTTGTTTACAATCACGAAACTTTAAAATATAGTTTACTTAGTAAACAAAACTCGAGATTTTCCGCAGTTTTTATTTTTACCACGATGGTAGTATAACTTTCAAAAGGTATTAAAGCGAGGTTGAGTAGTTTCGGGATAGTTTCGGTTGTGTTACATCGAAACGCTTTCTAGGGGTATTTTAACATTAATTTTAAACGCTTCGTACAGACATTTTCCAGAAAAGACAAACTATTTTTTCCATGCATAGTTAACTCTGGAGATGATGTCTTGCGAAACGTTAGTTCGAGTGGGTTCAAAAACGGCAAATAGGCGTAAACAAAGTTTGCCACCTAGTTTGGTTCCAGTTTCAAGATATCTATCTATCCAGCTTGTTTAAATATTTAAAAATTTCGAAAATAATTTGAAAAGTTGAAAAATTTATATATTTCTGAGATTTTATAAATCTTAGTAATGTTTCAGAATTTTGAAACATTTTTAAAATGTTATTAACAAAATTAATTTTTTTTAATAGGTATTTTAAAATTTAAAAAATTTTAGTTAATGACAATTTTTTCAAAACATTGAAAATGTTTAAAATTTATAAAAATTATTGCAAATTTTGTATATTTTTATCATTTTGAAAAATTCAATTTTAAGAATTTCTAATAATTATGAAATTTCGCTTCAAAATTGATCACGGCGATTCAAACAAAAGCCAGTCGCATTTATATTGCTAGTCGCAAAAATAGTTATAATTTTTTAATTTTGACTGTCGATTACATGATATTTTATTACCATTCGGCATGGTTATACAAATTATTTATTATTTATTTAATTTTCAATATTGTAAATATCAGCAAATCTGACAGATACTAAATAGTACTAGTCCATCAATATACGTTACATTATGTATATATGTACGTTTCAAGTTATTTCAAAATATGAATTTTTTATTAGGGAAAGGATCGCATTCGTCGCGGAGTAAAAGCGTGTTGAATAAAGGCCGTCGATATTTCAGTATTGTTATGCACATGGCAACAGTAGAACGTCAAATAGATCCGCCGAATATGCTCGTACATTTCCCATACATACATCAAATAAAATACAGCATTCGGGTCAGGTAGGAAGATATTTGGATGAAAAACACTCAAGCGTCCGTGTGAGCTCCATTCCCTATTTCGAGGTGAAAAGCAAAAGGCGCGAGCCCCCCGAGTCCCATTCTTGTCCCCGACGGCATCGCATCCGTCCAAATCACCATACTTTTATTGAAAAATAAAATCAATTTCAACTTTTCGAAAGTTTTCCTACGGGCGCCAATTACCGCATCCAACTCGACAGCAGATGAAGTTTAGCGCGTAAATATAAGTTTACGAACGGAGGGATTTTAGGCATCCATGAATTATTTATTCGTTATACACCACTTTAGCTAAAGTGATTATTGTCGGTGTGGTAGAGAACGCTAATGTGCATAAGTTTAGAATAAAGCTACCGCAAAATGTCTCGCACTAGACCGACAAA
The DNA here is from genome assembly GCA_958336395.1 of Ctenicera cuprea. Lineage (NCBI taxonomy): Eukaryota > Metazoa > Arthropoda > Insecta > Coleoptera > Elateridae > Ctenicera > Ctenicera cuprea. Next base: position 3,337,838 of record OY284490.1, read on the forward strand.
GTTTAAATTGCAGTGAGTGTTCCACTTTCAGAGAACAAAACTATGTGCTATTCAAACACAATGGTTTTGCGAGTTTTAATCAAAAACGGGTCCACTAATTATATATGAGAATCGGTAAAGACGGAAGCTTTTCCCCAAACTTACTCTTCGCGAATAGGGGCAGATTGAAACTTGGCAACCCCCCATTAGTCATCTCGGGTTAGGAAACAATAATTCATTGTCGATAACTGACGAGCACAATTACGTTCATGTATGGCAACAAACAACCAGCTTTCATGCATTTCATTAATTATACAGTTCGCGTTTGCAAACTATTCTCCCTATGGAAATCCGCGCGTCAAATGGTGCAACAAAAGTTGAAATTACAAAAGCTTTTTTGGTGACAATTTTACGGAAAAATTAATTAAATAGGCACACACAAAAAGATATACAGACAGACACAACATTCCCAGGGATCAATGGTAGACTAGATACAGATGCAAAAAAAGTTCTGAAGAAAAGATTTAAACGGAAGAGACCTAATGGTCATATTATTGAATTTCTGATTTTTGCTAATAAAAATTATATTTTTCAAAAAGCTGTCGGCCAACCGTCACAGGACTTTTCTCGTATTTACTGAAATTTTTGAATATTTTTCATATTTGGAAAATTTTAAACATTTTGAAGTCTTAAAATTTGATACCTTATTGACAATTTTTAAAAATTTGAAAGTATTTCAACTTTTTAAAAATTTCAATATTTTCAAAATTTTTGAAAATTGCAACATCTTAAAAAATAAAATTTAAATAAAATTTCACTATAGGTAATCCAAATATGGAACATTTCAAAATTGTGAAATTTTTAAAATACTTCAAATTTTCAAAATTATCTCGTTTCTGAAAATAAAGTATTAGAAATTTTGAAAATGTTTTGAAAATATTCACAAATTTTGAATATCTTTGCAAATTTTGAAAATAGTTTTTGGAATTTTAATAACTTTAAAATTTTCAAAATGCAAAACAACATTTGTAGAATTAAAAAGAAATTGCAATGCAAAAAATGTAAATATATAAAAATTTCAAAAACCATTGATATTGTTAACATTTTAAATTTACAGAACTGTTTTGATAATTTATAAACGGGTTTGGAATTTTTTTAAATTTGAAAATTATCATAATTTAGAAAAATAAGAACAGTTTTTAAGTTTTCAAAATTTTGAAAATATTTATTTATATTTAAAAATCTTGAAATTTAGAAAATTTTTGGAAATTTAATAATTTAGAAAATTTGAAACTATTTTGTATAGGTATTTAAAATAAATTAAATATCGTTTTAAAAAATTGAGAAATTTTGAAAATATGATATTTTTAAATCATGGAAATTCACGAAATTTAAATTACATGTTTAGAACATTTATAAAATCATTTTGAAGTTTCTCAACAATCAAATTTTTGTAAATTACGAAAATATCAAAATTATGAAACAATTTTTACTATTTTTGTAAATTTTGAACTATTTAAAAAATTACAAAAATATTTTGAAAATATTGTAACTTCAAACAAATTTTAAAGTTATGGGGAAATTTAAAAAGTCTGGAATATTTTTGATTTTTAAATTTCTTGGAAATATTGGAAGTTTTCAAAATTTCAAAATGTTGAGAAAATTTATAAACCGTTTTGAAATTTTTGAAACCTTTGAATATATATATAAAAACTTGGAAATAGTTGCAAAATTTGAATTTCTTGACAATATATTGAAAATTTCAAAATTATCAATATCTGATAATTTTTAAAAAGACATTATCTCGGAAATTTTTAGTTTTGAATTTTTTTAAGTTTTTGGAAATTTTGAAAACTAAAATATTTTCAAAATTAAGGAATTTTCTATATTTATTCGTTGAAATCTAAAATCGATGTTATAATTAGGTCCATTTTAGTCAATTGTCAATTAATATGTTTAGGTAAACGACCAAAAGGAAACATCCCAGAATTGTTGTTTCTACGGAAACTTGTTCCTATTGTCATTTAACATGCTCATAACTATTTTGAAGTAAGAATTCGTAAATATTGAAATTTAACACTCCCTTCCACGCCCATTTTTTGTGGCGGACCAATCTCGCTACTTTGGGGATTCAACCCAGTGTGATTATTTATCTTTTAAACATAAGTTTTATAGATTAAGGCATCTGGGCTATAAAGAGTATACAGATAGCATGGAGAAACCTGGGTTTTCGGTATTGTCAAATCCTAAAAACATGCATTTACGTCAAAATCTCAACAAAAACGATTAAGTTATAGCGAAGAAGGTAAAAATTGAAATTAAATTCTTAGTAACTTTAAATTACCATACAAAAATCGTACGTAAAACCGTAACAACTCAGAAATTTCAAACAAAACACAATAACCAAAACCAGCGCTCAAATATGCACGGCACGAGATAAAAATAGATTAACTGAGTCATGAGGAAATTTCTTTAAAATATGGGAAGCCTCGCTTCACAGCCGCATTCCAGGGGTCGATTTTGCTCAGGCCGGGCAATTAACAGGCTCGATTGCACCTTCAAATTTTCCATTTCCAGTCAATTCACCTATGAAAATGTGTAGCACGTCTGGCTAGTGCACGTAACTTCCTCGGTGGAACAAGCACACAAATCAATCAGAAGATTCTTAGTTCGGGACGTAAAATTGTGCCTACCGCTACCACCGTACATTAGTGTCACAAAATGCAAGGAAAATTTTAAGGCAGAATGAAATATTGTACGATTCAGCTTGAAACGGCCGAATAACTGGAAAAAGATGTGACGGCAAAGTGAAAACTTGCTACTAGAAAATGTTCAGTATTTATAAGTGAATTTACTAAACGACGAATTGGGTATAATTTTTCGTCTTTATGAAATTCATATTTAAAATGGAATATTTAAATGGTCTATATTTTGATATTGTTATTCCTATTACATTTATCTCCGACTCACATTTCATTGAACTAATCATAAAATTCCCCTTTTCTGCATTATCAATATTTTTAATAATATTAAAATTGTTGAAAATTTCCGAGCAAAAATGTCAAAAACAATTTCTAAAATTTTCATTACATTTTCAACATTTTATAGTTTTAAATCACATTTCTAATTAATGATTATGTGTATATAAAATACTTAATTACTTTAGTAATATTTATTTATTTGAACCTTATCCGTATTTCGGCATGTTTACATGCCATTGTCAGAGGTTATATATTATATATATTGCTGTGATATTATGACCACACTGGCGAATTATGTATAAAAAGAATTTTAAAATATTTATTTGATTACCTCGGCATGACGACTAGTTCAGGAATTCTTTAATTTAAATTAGATAATTGGATTGAATAAAAATATAAACAATTGGCGTGGTTTCACTTTGAGATATTGAAATATTTATGTAAGTTTGATATGCTAATAAAACATGTATAATATTGGGGGGAGGAGTTCAAATATGTAAATGTGTTAAAACAGTAAATGGTACGAGGGTGCAACAAATAATTTGACAAAGCTTTAAGAAACATTAAATTACAAAATATAGTGAGTGCGGTGGACATAAGGTGTAAAAAATGAAGGAGTAAGAAGATGGTTTCAGAGACGTTTATTATAGTAGCGAGATAGTATTTAATAACGGTTTATTGTTACAAGTTTTAAAAGTTTTTTAAAACAAAGTTATTTAATTGTTAAATTACATTTTATAAGTGTAGAATAAGTTGGTTTGGAAATAAGATAAAAAGAAATTTAATTACTTTTAAAAGTAATCAAGTTGTTTTTTTTGTCAAAATTTAGTTCTTTGATTTAGGTTACTATAGAAACAGAGCTTAAACAAAAATATCGAAGTGAGAGCAGACGTAAATTTGTAACGCTCCTAAAGAAATGTTAAATACTGTGTAAAATAATTTCATAATATTAATTAAAAGTTTTGCCTGTTTATAAGACAGTGTTTTTCTTGAAGTCAAGTGTAATAAAGCATAGTTCGACGACGAAGAAGGTAATAGAAAATTTTATATATAAAACAATTGTTTTGACATTGAAAGCTGCGACAAGTTGCTAGGATAATGTGATTCTTCGATTAAAAGAAATGACATGGATAAAATATTAATAAATTTCAATCATAATTGACAACTCAGAAAGAAGATTAAGAGAAAGACTACGTAAGCAGAAGATAATTACTATAAAGAAGAGAAATGCAACCTAAATAAGGAGAAAGAGCTGCAGCAGAAATTAAGGTACTGTGTTAAAAAGAAAAGTGAGTGAAAATAAAAGAAAGAATAATATCTAAAAACATAAATAAAGCTTTGTTATATAATTTAATTGTAATTGTCAAAATTGTTTGGTATTAAATGTAAAAGATTATACATGAATGTTTAACGTCATTTTAAAAAGAAAGAAAGAAAGAAAAGAAAGTCTTGCAATTTAAAAGGGAAGCCATGTTTTGTTGTTAATACAAGTAAAAGAATCCTGAGAATTTAAAAGAGTACTCAAGTCGAAGTAATAAAATAGATCAATTTGTAATAAAGTTTATTTAAATCATTAATTTCCACAAGTGTGGGGTATTACATAGCAATCTATAACCTGACAATGGCATGTAAACATGCCGAAATAAGTATAAGTATAAATAAATATTGTTAAAGTAATTAAGTATTTTATGAAGAGATAATCATTAAAAATGAACTTTAACGAAGTAAAGCTATTTTATTTAATAATTTTTTTAAATTTATAAATAAACATTTCTAATTTTTTATTTTTTTTTTGAAATTTCGTTTTTCTAAACGTTCAAACCGTCTAACATGTATAATATTTTTAGCCATTTTCTAAATTTGCAAAGCTGTAAAAAATGTTTTCATATTTTTAGTTTTCTAGAATTACACGATTTCAGATTTTACAAATGTTAAAAATTATCATTAATTTTGATCAAATTGTTTCCATATTTTTTTAATTTTTGAAAACAAAAAGTTTAATTTTGTTTATATATTGAAAAAAATTTAAAAAAAATTTAATTTCTAAACATTTTTAAACAGTTTCTAGAATTTTAAAAACATTAAAAAATTACCAAACTTTTATCCATTTTTTTCTTCTTCTTCTTCTTCGCTGATCCTTATGCCCTTTCAGGCGTCGGATGTGGGTTCCTTGTCCTGCATCCATTTCCTCCATTCTTTTCTGTCTCTTGCTAGAGTTCTCATTTCCTCTACCGTTTTTCCTCTTTCCATTCCTATTTCTCGGATTTGATCCATCCATTTTCTTCTTGGTCTTCCCCTTAGCTTTTTCCTTGGTTTTCCAGTCTCCATTACTTTTCTTGTGATTCTGTCCGGATCCATTCTCACTATATGTGCATACCAGTTTAATTGTTTCTTTTTTATTTTTTCCATTATTGGCTCCTGTTCTGTTATTTCTCTAATCCTGTCATTTCTTACCCTGTCCCATTTAGTTTTCCCATTTTTGTTCAAGAATTTCTAAATAAAAAAATTTGATACATTTCAAATATACTATAAAATGTTTAAAACATTGTCTAATAAAATTGTCAAAAACAAAAAAAAATTTTAAATTGTATTTTTTTAAAAATGAAAATTTTTTGTAATTATTTTTTATTTCGAAGAGTTGATTATTAAGTGTACAAAATTGTTAACCTTTTTCTAAGTTTTCAAAAATGTAAGATATTTCAAAATTAAAAATTTTTGAACGTTTTCAATATACTTATTACAAAATTTTTTACATTTTGGAACATTTTCTCAATTTAAATAAAATTGTCCAAAACTAAAAAAATGCAATAGTTTAAGATTTAAACAAGTTTTCAATAATTTTTGAGATATTGTAATATTTTTCAAAAATTTCATTAAATGTGAGGAAGCGATGCGGTTGCCCAACAGCTTTTTGTAACTTTAAATCCTGAATTAAAACTCGTTGTTACTTTCAATTAGATATTGAACTGTTGGTAACTCGGAAAATCGTAGAATGAAAAAAACCTATCAGAATTATACACTGTGTCCATAAAGTAACCCCCCCCCCAAACTAACTTTTGAACGACTTAATATTTTACTACAAAATTTGGTGTGCTTTAATGGGAAATTAAATACTATTTTTTAGCTCATAATTCAATAATGTATCATTTAAAATGGCGGCTGGGTGCCATTTTGAAATTTTTTTTTAAATAGAGAGGGGGGTCGAGTGACACCTCATTTGAAAGGTCTTTTAGTTCTACGTCTGATCCTAGAGTTTCAAAGAAAAATATTTAGCCATAACAAAATGACAAACGTTTGAAGTAAAGAAGTCTATTAAAAACAACTAAGAATTAAAGCAAAAACAAATCAAATTAAGTGTTCGAAATGTTCACCATTCACTTCTTGGCACATAAAAAGTCGGTTATGACATTCCTGCCTTACATTTTCATAAGTTTCTGGAGTGTCATTTCTGTAAAAAAACGCATTACAGAAGTTTGCAGAAATATCACTCCAGAATCTGATGAAAATGTAAGGCAGGAATGTCATAACCGACTTTTTATGTGCCAAGAAGTGAATGGTGAACATTTCGAACACTTAATTTCATTTGTTTTTGCTTTAATTCTTAGTTTTTTTTAATAGACTTCTTTACTTCAAACGTTTGTCATTTTGTTATGGCTAAATATTTTTCTTTGAAACTCTAGGATCAGACGCAGAACTAAAAGACCTTTCAAATGAGGTGTCACTCGACCCCCCTTTCTATTTAAAAAAAAATTCAAAATGGCGCCCAGCCGCCATTTTGAATGATACATTATTTAATTATGAGCTAAAAAATAGTATTTAATTTCCCATTAAAGCACACCAAATTTTGTAGTAAAATATTAAGTCGTTCAAAAGTTAGTTAGGGGGGGGGGGTTACTTTATGGACACAGTGTATACAAAAACGTATTTCTCTGGATTGTATGGCCTACAAAAGTGTATTACTACTTGAAATACCTAAAAAAGTTTCTATGCTTTTTTAGTGTGCTTCGCACGAACTTTGTTCTAGCTGACAAACGTTGCGGTTTAAATATTAATGTAAAATTTTACACGAACTGAAGTGTCGAGTTTGTATTGTAACGTTATTAGCGATGGATCCATCTGACAGGAAGCAGTTGTTGTTTTCATCCCAACGAAACGGTGCGAGCTGGTTTGTGAAATGTAAAATCCATTTTAATATCAGTATAGGTTTAAAGTGGAAATTGTGGCACTTTGTTATTTAAATTACCAGAGTTTGACCAATTATTTAAATTTAGTTTTACTATGCGAATATATTTAAATGCCAAGACGCAATTCGAACCCATGTTCATGGTTTTGAATTGAAATCTGAAAATGTGTAGCTTAGTAGCAACCTATTAATGAAGTTTCGTCGTTGTATAGTTTTCCATTTGGGCTGCATGTAATCGAAAAGTTGGCTCTGATTAACGAGCTATCACTAGCATAGCAATTATAAGTTTTGGAAATTGAGAAACTCAAATGAAGGTACCATATCTGCATGAAATTTATAAATCGTTTATGGAGAAACATCAGAGGTAAAATTTTGTTTTCAATTTCACCTCTGTAAGCTAAGATATTTATGGAAAATCTAGAAGATCAAATACTTGAGTCAAACCATTCTGAGAAAGTTGTATTTTGGTTTCGTTATGTTGATGACATTTTAGAATGTTTTGATAGTTCATTTGAGTTTATCAATGAATTTTTAATTTTTCTTCACAGCTTGCACCCAAACATAACATTTACACTAGAAACTGAACAAAATAAGTCTGTTTACTTTTTAGATTTAAACATAGATATTAATTCAAATAATGAACTTGAATATTTTGTTCATAGAAAACCTACAGAAACAAACATTACAATACCACACGATGCTTGCCATCATAAAATACATAAATTAGCAGCGTATAGGTCCATGCTACATAAGGGCTGTAACTGTTCCTTTACATGAAATTAATTATAATAGCGAAATTTCGATTATTAAACAAATTGCATACAACAATGGTTACAATACTTACGACTTATTGATACACTAATTAAAGAGAAAAATTATAACTAAACTAAACTAACTAAACTAAACTATTCAGAAAACTTATCCAACTACTTCATCAAATAAACTTTTCGTTTTTGAATACAATATAACAATATAATAAATGATAATTACAATTTTGTGTTATATTGTATTCAAAAAACGAGATACAATTCCACATTTTGGCAATAAATCAGGAAAAATTGACAAAATTATAAACAATACAAATAAATGTGAAATAACTTTTAAAATCATTTTAAACACTTTGTTTGACGCTAAAGAAAAAACAGACAATTTACTAAAATCAGGCATTTACAAATTAAACTGCTCGCACTGTAATTCGGATTATATAGGACAAACAATTAGAAATTTTGAATGAAAGGACACGTACGTTCTAATAACACTATAAAATGTTTACACTTTTGTGATGACAAACGTAAGTTGGATATACTAAAAGCATTTGAAATTCATAAACATTTAAAATCCGTACCTTTAATGAATGAGCAAATTGATCTAAATTTACCGTTATTGGACGTTTTGGGATAAGAAAACAAGTCAGCTGGACGCAGATATAGAAAATCAAGATCAAATTATAAAGATTTATTGTTCCTATAGCAACACCAACTGTTTACTTTTAACCTTGCCTCCGAAAATGACATGTAAACATGTACAAATACATATAAGGCTAAAATAAAAAACCTGTTGAAGGAAGTTAGGAATTGTTTTATTTAGAATTTTTTTTATTTTAACGAATAAATTTTCCGAATAAGATTTTCAAATTCCGACAAATATTGTCGGTTTGCTGACAGCAACAAAGTGTTTGGAGCTTTATGTTCATTAATTTAAATTTCATGGCTGTTTTTTTCGCAACAAATTGTGAAGGAAAAAGGAGAACGTGCTCTATCTTCCCCAAAGAACATAAAATATTGCTGCGGTACAGTAATACTTTTTCGTTCAACTACGAAATAATGTGACAACGAAGTTTAAAAAAGTTGAAAGATCTTGATTAGTTTGAACAAAAGAATAAGCCTCCGGTGCTGATTCCTTGGGATGAAATTAGCTGATACCGTTAAAAGCGAGGCGGTTTTGTTTCTCGTTTTCGTTCGTTTGTCAAATCAAGCAATTCGTTTTTCGGTAGTCCGTAAAATCTTTACTTTTTCCACATACTTATTTTCTTTTAATTGAGTGTGATGCTGAAATGAGGCTACACGACGAGGCATTAATTTTTGATCTTAACGCAACGAATTGCTACAATTAAATAGGAAAGAAGCTCAGTTTTGAAGGAAGCTGTAGTTTTTGTAGAATTTTTTTCCCGAAGCTTATTTACGGAGGAGTCTCTTAAATTTTTTTTTGGTGCTGCTTTTTCAAGGTTTTATTCGTTTTTTTTTTCGGGGTTTTATTGTTTTTTTTTGAATATTCTTTCCGCAAATTTGTTTACCCATTTTCCAGCTTTCCAGATTTGCAAGGCCTTTACAACATATAAGTAACCAATTGCGCCTTAGGCAACCAATGTATGTATTAAATTCGGATCTCTTTACCCTGTCTGAACTTTTGATGACGATCCACTATTCTTACATGTCAACACAGTTTATTTATTATTATTTTTGCCGGTACCGCTGTTTATGTAACAGTCACATAGGGTGACTCGGCATTTAATTTCATAAGTTTGCGTATTTTAAATAAAATTATGAATAAAAGCGTGGGGCGTAGCCTACAGGTTTTGCTAGTATTATTTATTTTACTTAGGTGTAGGAGGAGGCTTTTGTTTAGTTGTATACGTGTTCATTTACGTTTAAACTGTCTGATTTTGCATCATATTATTTTATATGCAGAAAAAGGTTAATATTCTATTTGCAGTATAACCATGTATAATACGTATATTTTACATGTAATATTCTACATGCCTAACCCTGTCGAGCACTCTCATTGGTTAAAAAGAATCTGTGTGATAACGTCATCTTCATCAGGCATTTTCTATCCAATTTTATATAAAGTGAAATATTTATAAATAATACAATGAGTAATTGCGATTTTTCGATAAAATTATGGTGCAAGTTCATAAGTGCTGGTGAAGATGGTAATTCCACGAGCGCGTAACGCGAGTGGAATCTTAACTAACATAAGTTAACTTACACCACAATTTTATCAAAGAAAACCCGCATTCGTCTTGACTTTATAACTCACATTATTTGTGACGCATTTTTGCTAACACTGAGTTGGTCGGAAATACTCGGGTGTTTTCGGAAATCCGCGCTCTTAACATGGTATTGTTTGCTTGTTTTCAAACATTTTGTAGTGGCGTCCTTCTACAAATTTAATTTTTTAGTTTGACGTTCTTGTTTACTGTTGCTGTAAAGTGTTGTAAAAATGGATCGTTTTGGAGAAAAATAGTTAAGTGGTATTTCATAACATTTTTGAGGTTACGTACATTATTTTGGACTAAGGTTTCGGTTCACGTAACCTGTCAAACAAGATACAATTTTAATGTAAATATATATTTACACGTTTTGATGCATCTTAGCATGTTGTTATTACAGTTATTATAGGTGTACACTAAAATTTGAGTCGGTCATGATTTGTACTATGATTTGAACATTCGCGATTCATGTTGGTTGACATCGTTACCATCGGCTACCGTCGACGTTTCTCGTATTTTACTTTTTGCTTGTGGACGACAGAGACAACTAATATTTTTCATTCACGACTTTTGTTACAATTAAATATGAGACTTCTGGCCGAAGCAACGAAAAACTATTTTAAATAAAAATAAAAATCAGTGCACTTCAGTTTTGAATCCGTTAATTTAAGACATAAGAGCGATTATCCAAAGTATGGGTGAAATCACTTATTTAAACAGCACCTTGCAGTTTAATCAGTATTTAAAAAAACGCGACTAGTTCATTTTACGGAAATTTTTATGAGTTCTAGAAACGGTAAATTTTCAAAGAAGTTTTGAAAATTTTTACAATTTTCGGACGTAGTTATCTTCTTTCATGATACCTGGAATTTTGTAATTACAAATAATGTTATCCGCTGAAAGCTGAAAACTATTTTCCAAAACAAATTATAATGTTTGTTTTTTCGGAAATTGCTTAATTAAACTATTTAGGTCAACAACCAAATAAAACCCCCAAGAGAAGGTTGTTCTTATGCTCATTTAATTAACATGTTCATACTGAATTTCAAGTCAAAATTCGTAAAGTTTTTGTAAAAATAAAAAATTTATGGTGGGGTGAATGAGGGTGGGTGGTAGGAAGACCGCGTTGAGCAGATCAGCGATTCGACATGCGTAGAATACGAATCTGAGCTCCTTTATCGCGCGCTTCCATATTGAAATATATAACACCCCCTTTTTTGTGCGGACCAAGCTCGTTTTGTTGCGATTGGATCCAGTACGATTACCAATCTATTAATCCTCCATTGAGTTTTCTGTGTCAACTCGCTTGGGCTGCAAAGTGTACACACAGGCAGATACACACACAGACACCATTGTAAAACCGTTTTTTTCGTATTCTCCGACCCTAACACGTGAATTTCCGTCAAAATACTCCATACAGCGAGGCAGAAAAAATAAGTTTCCTAACATTACTTTAAAAAAAACCATCCCATATAAATTGTATGTATCGTCCTTAAGATTCGTTATCCACTTCACGTACGTTTACAAGATTTCGTAATTTGGACATAGCAGTCACGATCTCAGTGCGGAAGTTTCATCAGGATTCTTCACGACTTGTCTATTAATTTGAGAACTTGAAATTCTCTTTCGAAGTGTGCAACTTTTCTGCGAGATTCTGAACGCAAAGCATTTAGATTTCTTCAGCAAATATTCTTTTAACATGAAAGTAGCAGCTTGTTATTCGAAAATTGTCGGGATGAATTCGAATTGCAATTTTCAACTCTGGTAAAAGCTCTTCAACGCTAAGACTGAAAGCAAAACGCTTTATTTTTGTACCAAGAGAGCCTCATTAAAATTTTCCGTTCATTTCACCACCTATTTAAACTTTTATTTCCACTGGATTTTCAGCAAATATGTTAAGGTAAAATAACTACCGCAAATTTTTAATTACACCAAATGCTTTGGTTGTTTTTAGGTTCACTTTAGATTTTACCAAAAATGCTGAATTTTAAAACTTTTTAATTACCTATATGAGAGTTTATCTCTTCTAGTAAAAATTGTAAAGTAAACGGTGCCTAGGGATCATTAAAAGTTTCAAGTCTCTGAAACTGTTTTTTTGGGAAAAGGTTACTTGGAATTTAAAAAAATAGAGAACCAAGAGAAAATTTGTCAGTCAAAAATTGACTAGCCCACCTAAATGTTAAATTATTACAAAATTAAAATTAGACTTCCATTCCACTATTAACGATGACATTACAGTTTAAACAGAAATGTTTTATCGTCCTTTGTTTATCAAATAAAAGGCCATTAATTTCAAATTCATAGAGGCCGTTACAGAGAAATTATAGCAATGAAACCAATACTAAATTGTAGCCCATCTCCAGCTCTATAAGCCCACCAAGTTTAAAATTATTCGTATAAAATTTGTTGCTGGTCATATTTTCACAAGTAAGTATTTTTGTATTATTTCGAATTTAAAAATTTGTTATTGTTAAAAAGATAAAAAAAGATTGTATTTTTCAAGAAGATTTTTTGGATTCAAAGAAAACCAAAACAGAAGGGCAAATCTGTCCGCCAACATGAGAGAGGGAGAAATTATCTCCACTAAATAGTGCCGTACCTGAAAATTAAGCTATGAATCTTATTCCATCACTTATGAGCAAGCTTAAACAGAAATGTTTTATTATTTCCCGTTTATTACTTAAAGAGACATGAATTTTTGATTCTCTATTTTTGGTTTGCACATTTTGCAAATTTCGAAAATACCGTTTATCAAACTTGAATTTTTGATTTTTTATTTAAATTTTATCATATTGAAAATTACGTAAATTTCGAATATATCGAGAATTATTAAACTATTGAAAACATTAAAAATGTTTCATTATCGAAAATTATTAAAGCATTGCAATTGTTGTAAAAAATTTAAATACTTTATTTAAAAACTATAAATTATGAAAATTTCAAAACTTTTAAAAACAAAAATTTTTAGCATCTTTGGAAAATTTTAAATGTTAAGTTTAAACATTTTGTAGAATTCTGAACACAAAATATTTAAAATAATGAAAAAATTGAAATTTGCAGAAAATCTTAATCGTTTTTATTTGAATACTATCAATTTTGAAATATGCGAAATACCACATAATGAACCAAAGCTGCTTTTTTACTGCGTCTATAATGAAGTAGAGTACCCCTCCCCACTGCTCTCGTATTTTTTTTGAGAATCAACCCCATTTTCTTACGAGTTTTTACGAGTGTGATTACTAATCTTGTGCGCCTAATTCGGAATTTCAGTGTTAAGGCGTCTGGGCTATAAAGACACGTTTTATCGGTCTCCCAAGCCGCTAGAACTAATTTATTAGTCGAAACGTTTAGGTGAAAAATATTTCCCTGAAATCTACCTCTATTGTAGCCATAACTTGTATATCAGAGAGCAAGCCCAAAGCAAAAAAACTTTTATAAATGTGAAATACGAATACACAACCTTCCTATAGCTATACTCCGTATAGCGAGGAACCCACACAAATGTCGTGTCTCCGGATTTTGAGCAATAAATTTCTGAAAATTTCAAATATTGTGAAAATCTTAATTCATTCCGACCTGTCAACTCGGTTTTGAGTAATACGGCGGCGTTCAAGTCAAAATGTTTACATAATCAAAACCGCAGTCATTTTGAAGCTAGAATGTTTGGGAAAAAAGCCACGAATTTGCGCTGAGGTCTATCAGATTCCGTTTTAAATTTAAAATATTCAATTCCTAAAAATAATTCTTCCAAAAAATCGTGTCTAACTTCCGTTTCCGGTTGCGTCTTTTTTTTTCAAGTTTTTTATTTCACATCAAGTTTGAATATACCCCTATATTCCTAAGTTTATCGGAGCATCCGTGTGGGAGTAATGAGCCACACACACCCATCCACCCACAGACATTTTTCCTATACTGAAAGTATAAGAAAGGAAAAAATGTCAACAAAATTGTTAAACTGCAAAGGTCCAAAAAAAGTCCACGATTTAATTAAATAAACACGCTGAAAGCTCACCTGAAACGAGAAGTAACCCAGCTGAAAAAAATCTGTTGAGAAAGTCCTTTTCACAGAATAGCCACTTCTCTAAATTCAATGGTGTAATATACAAAGGGTAAACTGTACTCGATATTCAAGGCGAAAACTTCAGCCCTATTGACTTTTCCTTTTCTTTGGTCGTTTTTCCCTTCTCATAAAATTTGGTTACATATCGTACAACTAATTTAACCAATTCTTAAAATAATATTTCCAGTTAACATGATGTTGTGATTTTATAGAAATTTTATTATTATTTCGGAAAACGTAACGATATAAACTTCTTATGCATGGTTAGTGCTACTTTGTCTCGTATTAATACAACTGTCAATTTGCAAACCGTACCATATTTATTTTCAGCCCTTTGTCTTACTGAGTAAAAGATTTTAGCGTAATAAACTGTTTTTTTTTTTTCCGAAATCCGGTTGAGTGCAGCTATTTCGAATGAAGCACTACTGCAGGTGCAAGTGTAAACTTTTCAATTCTCCCCTAATTTTACCAACGTATTCGCTTTTCGTTGGCGTTAATGAAGAGAGAGTGGGGGAGAGAGAAATGAATAGGAAGATAACCCCACAATAATACTATACCGGAAACCGACTCACAGTCAGGAGTTAGTCCCGGGTATCCGGGAACATTACTACTTCCCTCCTGCAGTAAATTAACAGCCAGTCATTTACAAAAAACTGATGATGTACAGCAAACGAGGGTGCAAAACTAACTAATGCCAATGGCAATAATTAACTTCCCCCGTAACGTTTGTAAGGTAATGTTGAACCTACATTTTCAAAAAAAAACTGCACTAATGAAAAAATCTTTTGGGCTATGTCAATAAACTAAACGGTAATAGCTAATTATTCAACAATTAATTCTTTTAACGACGTTTTTAGTTAGCATCTTGCTGAGTACTATCTCATACCGTTATCTTGATTAAAGCAATATTGTGCATATCCCTCGGTTGGTATGCAGCATCCTTCTGTAACACGAGCGTATTGATTAGTTAAACCACACGATGTAGGTACTCCATATCTATTTGACATTAATATGACTACCTCTCCCTGGTTTATTCAATAGATATCTCCTTAATAGACATCTAAATCAGATGATTAAATCTAACGCATGTAACCTAATATAAGGGCCGCAAATTAAACCCTTAGATAACAAGTTGGCCTACCATAAATACTAAACCGTATTGGTAGTATGTGTGACCCTTAGAACTTCCCATACTTCAACGCTTTAGCCCTTACCGTTACAACAACACAACATTACACCGCCCCACTGGCAACGTTATTAGCAAATTGTGGCTCAGGATGCGTCCGTCGCTAAAACTGCAATAAGAGGGTTGCAAGCAGCCCCTTCTTGCATCAATGTTAGGTATTTTTACGTTGGTACCTCAAAAACAGATGGCTGTGCAATCGAGGACAAGTATTAAATTTGTTTCTTATAGTCCATTAAATAGATTTTTTGTTGATTCTCAAATGCTTAACCTCGATTGCAAAGCCATCGGCTGCCTAACCTAGGTAACAACATACAATACCTATCATCGATTGCAGCCCCCCCCCCAACATGCACTGCAACCCTCCTATAGCTATTAGAATGCAAACATAGTTAAACGATGGAAATTTTAGTTCTTCCGTCCATAAAGCAATGTGTTTTTTTATTTTTTTACGTAATATCGCGGCTTGAGATTAAAGAATACCAAAGACCTATTCAATCAAAAAATGGGGGAGAAAATTATAGTCGCTAAAATATTACCATATCTAAACAATACAATCTTATTGTACTGCAACTGATGAGATGTTTAGCTTAAACGCGGAATTTTATTAATCAAAGCATTGTAAATTTCCAATTAAAAAAAAATCATAGAAAGAGACAAAAATTAGAGCATTGCATTGGTGGAAAACTTAGAGCCAATTGCATAGCTCAAAGAATAATAAAATGAGCGAAGTGCTTCGCTTAGACCTTGTTAGAGTTAAGAAATTGTGTCTTATTTTGTTTTCAAAAGTATTTTTGTATCAACATTTACAAGCCGACAACAGTGACACGCACTACCACTCCTAGCAGTAGCAAACTGCAGACACATTAAAACCGCGGGCATGGTCAGCTGCATACCGTACTGTAAAGTAACTGTAAGTAGCCAACTTATTTTCTTTGAAAAAAAAATCAAAAACCAAAGATGAAAGTCACCAGCTAAAAATTGGATGAAAAAGCAAAATTGATTTCGCTCAATATTGCTACCTAAAAATTAACTTGTGAATCGTATTCTACTATCACTCAAGCAAACTTTTGAAATCAAGTGCCTTACGTGACTGTCACGTAAACATCGGTAACGGCAAAAATAATAATAAATAAGTTGTGCCGAGATGTAAGAGCATAGTACGCCGTCACCAAAAGTTGAAATTATTAAAATTTCTAAATTTTTTGAAAATAAAAAAAAATTAGTTATTTAATTTTTGAAAACTGTGAAAATTTAGGAATTTGGTTAATTATAAAATTATATTTGTTGATAATTTTGGAAATATAATCTAAAGTTTTCACTATTTTTTGAAAATTGTATAAATCTTGAAAATGTAATGAATTCAAAGTTTTAAATTTTAAAAAAAATTTCAAACTACTATTCAATTTATTTGTAAGTTCTAAGTTCTTCGTTGAAGACCATATTTATTGAGTATAAATAAAAGACTGTTTACTTCAACAATATTCAATATTGTTAAAGTAAAAAATATTTTATTTATAATGTTGTTTAGTTATTTGAAATTTTAAAAACTTTAAAAATATTTTCAATTAAAAACTGAGTTTCTATAAAGCTCCTACAGCTAATTTGATCCCGATATTTAGACTCGTTTATGAACAACAAGGCGCTAAAATCAAAATTTAACAAAAGTCATTTTGAACCTTGAAAGTTCAGGAAAAAAGCAGTACACATGCCCTGTTTCCGAAAAAAATGCCACTTAAACTAATACATGTCTAACTTCTATGGCGGCTTATCCATTCGGATGTTATGAGGCGCACACACCCACACACAGACTTTTTTTGAGTTCCTACAGGTCCAATCACTTCTGTACTTCTGTCAAAATCCCGAAATTGATCATTTTCATAAAATCACTACTTTCCTATAATGCAGGGTAACGTATAGGAAAGTAAAAACAAAATTTTGCGGCCATTTTCTGAAAACTAAGTTCCTTGCGCACTAAAACGTGTTTCCATTAAAATTTCATATTTCCCACACGGCCGTAAAAAAAAATATAAAAAAAACCTACCACATTCGAACTTAAATTTAACGTGGAATTTTTCGCCATTCTCCAAACAATTCCACTCAAATCAGAAGTAAATAATAAGAGTTCGTGTTCTCCACACCTCTTGAGATTGTACAAACGAATGAACCTTTCCGGCGAATGGTGTAGAGAACAAACTTTGTTCCTCCTCAAACACTCCGGCCGGAGAACCAACATTTTATGTTCACACTGAAACAACTCCAAGCGCCCACGCAATCAATGGGTGCTTGACTGACAAATAACATACTGTCACAATATCAGGAACTTCACATGTTTTATCCTGAGAAAAATTACCAGCAGCGTTCTTTCACGCAATAAAAATCAAAGAACTATGTAAGTGGATTTTCGCACGAAATAGGTTTCAGCCTTCAAAGCAAAGCTCCATCCTGAAGTTTATTTATTGGGAAGTATTTTAATGACAATTGAAGCGATTCGGGAAAGAATTTATTTTAGCGCGGTATTACTTACCTCTGACACTAATTACTTTTATAGTAGATTTATTGGATTACTTTCGTCATACACTTTTTAATTGCTAATTTAAAAGATCAATATTGCTTTTATGTGAATTATGGCTTTGGTTGGCAATTTTCTTCCACTGAAATAGCACCAAATATAAAACGAAAACAAAAATGCTTCAAATTTCCTGTATAAGCAACCTATGCTTACGTGGTAAAATTTTTCCGAATACGACAAACCTTAAAATTCTTTTTATTTGACAGTAAGCAATTTCGGTGAAAATTCTTGCTAGAGTGGCACGGAAAGTTCTTGACAAACGAAAGGACAGGAAAATAGGTTTTAAGTAAGGCCTTACATTTCATTCCTTTATACGCAAGCATCAAAAGAATCTCTCCGTATGCTCTACTGAATTTTAATAACATGGGAAGCTAATCGAAGGATGCTCGAAAAAATTACCTACCTCTTTGCTCTACATCATTTTTTATTTCGTTGCCTCAACCTCAACACATTATTATTAAAATAAGTATTTTGATAAAATAGTAAATTTACTTAACAACTTACCACTACTTAACCAAAAATGCTTAATTGTAGGTTGTGAAAGCACCATTTTGCACATACCTGAAAAAAGAAAACAATATTAAGTACGAATGTGGTAAACATGTTAAAATACGTATTATGTTAAAATAAATGTCTGTTGCTGTAATTAATTATTGTTTTATGTATATTACTCATGTTGTAATTCGGCAATTCTTGTATATGAAT
Source organism: Ctenicera cuprea (assembly GCA_958336395.1). Taxonomy (NCBI): domain Eukaryota; kingdom Metazoa; phylum Arthropoda; class Insecta; order Coleoptera; family Elateridae; genus Ctenicera; species Ctenicera cuprea. The sequence continues at coordinate 3,356,493 of OY284490.1, forward strand.
AATAAATAACATCGGTTTTTCTTTAATATTTATAAAAATATGTCATTGAACTAAGAAAATGCGGGTGTATACTAATCAATACCTTAAATGTTCCCCGACTTTTCCAGGTTTTCCAAGAGTTTAAAAAATATTGTTCAAATCTAGGTATTGAAGAATATTAGTAATAATGAGTAAACGCCAAAAATATTATTTTGAAAAAAATCATTTTTTTTTCTGAAATGTTCTCAATATTTTTCATAAATTTTAATTATTACAAAAAATTGCAAAATTTCAAAACTTTACAAAACTATCAAATATTTTCATAATTATTTTCAAATATTTCAATTTTTATATACAGAGTGGCTAGGAAAACCCCGGCCACTTTTCTTAAGGCGGTCAAGAGATGGCGCTTTAGCAAGGAAAAATTAAATTAAAATTCTGGCAACAACGCAGAATCCAAGACGTTTTAGTTATTAAATATTAAATCAAAACAACTAAAACGTCTTGGATTCTACGTTGTTGCCAGTATTTTAATTTAATTTTTCTTTACTAAAGCGCCATCTCCTGACCGCCGCAAGTAAAGTGGCCGGGGTTTTCCTAGCCACTCTGTATTTATATGAATATTTCATAAATTTCCAAATTTACAAAAAAAAGTGTAAAATTTCAAACATTTTCAAAATTATTCACATTCTTCATTCTTCTGACTATTCCATGACTTTTCAAGGGTTTTTAAAAGCCCCCGACTTTTCCCTGATTTCCAGGTTTTTCAGAAAAGTATACCCTGATTATATTTGCAGAATTCAAGGTCAAGTCTCATATAAAAATGCTGCTACCAACAACTATACAGTAATATTAAACAATATTCAATACTAAAGTGTTTTCTTATAAAAAAAATCTCTGACATATGCAAACATCCAGTTACAGATTTTTTCAAAAGCTAGTTCTCCCCATGAAGTTATAATATATCCCCAACTTTTAAATTTTATCAGAACCGTACCATCCGTTCAAGAGATACGAGAGAGATATTTTTGGATTCCTTCACCGACTTTGCGGGTTTATGCGCAAAAATTTAGGTAATTTTTATGCAGATGGTGGCGAATTTGACTTTTTTCCTTCGATGAAAAAATTATTAGAAACTGTGCCAAAATAGGCATAAAACGAAAAACTATGCGTGAAATCTAAATTGTAGTCATAAAAAAACCTAAAACAGATAGTAATACGCATAAGCAATATTTAGTTCCGGTTCCAAAATGTGGCTAAATAAAACGGAATTTGCCAGCACAGCTGGTGTAGATAGCAGATAATGGCGATGTAAACAAACCTTCACCAATTTTAATAAAACTATTTCCAATCTTTTAAATTTGCAAAGGGTCACTCGGGGACGGTAAAAAAGAAATAAAACTACTTTATACAAAACTAGTGACTTATTTGCGGGAATCCGGTACGTTTTCTGAGTTCCAGAACTCATCAGTGAGGTGTCTCAAAGTACCGCCCTAAGTGTTGTTTTAAAGAACGATGAGAAATCGAAAGCTCAATTTAAAAGAATTCCAGGATTCTTAATCTTGCTTTCTGACTAGTACCACTAGCAAACGTCGATTTCTACAATATTCAAACTAGCAATAAAATCCAGCACGGTCGGTTTCAGATAAATTTCAAATTATTTATTCAAAAATATTACTTATTACAGTTTGCAATATGACCAGATCATGAGGACTAGTAAATTTGGCGAAATTTGAATGTAAATTCTGAGTGCGGAGCGGGGTTTTACAGGGCGTAGAGCATGAAAAGAGACCTACTCCTACTACTAATAAAATTTCTGGGCGCGCCCTCCGATGTAAAATGCATCGGAGGAGGTAGAAGATAGCGGACTAGTTTGTGCTAAAATTGAAAGATTACCGACCTAAAACAAAATAATTTTTGCAGCCCAAACTAAGTTCGTTACAACTTTTAACCGTATTTTTACTAGCGCCATCTATTCTAGAAGGAAATTTTCAGATCTGTGTGTAATTTGAATTCTATCCAAGCATAATTCATTTATACGCATCACGATTTAAAACACTGACATCTATACGCCGTGAATGATAATATTCGCTAGCTACCCGCCCTTAAACTGATCATACTGCTACATCAAAAATATCAAAATGCATCATACACGTCCAAGAAAACAAATGGTTTGCCTATATAAAAGGAAAACAACTATTAAATCATGATATGTCTAGTTTACAAACTTTCTTTTTCGATTTGTAACATTTTTCCAATCCGTTTCCATAACGATATAGGAGAAAGTTTGCACCGAGGTTTACGCTCTTATTCTCAGGATCCCCATAAATTCAAACAAAACGTCAGCGCACGTACTCAAAAACCAGAGGAGATCGACAGGCAATACTTTATTTTGTAATATGTATTTAAGTAGCACGTGATCGTATATTCTGGGCACGATTTCGCAAAATCTCTACAGCATACGTAAGGGTTTAAAGATAAACTTTGAACAAGCAAACTACCAATCAATCGACTGTAGCCGAGGTTCCCAAAAAAAAATACTGAAATAAAATTCATCAAGACCGGTCGTGCATTCGTAGTCGAAATAGATTCGAGAGCGGAAAAGTAAATGATCGGTCATCGCATAGCGGTCGGATTTAAACCCCAGAAAGAATATTGCGAGGATTGCCAAAAAATTCCAGCCGCAGCTGGACCAACCCTCACGTACGTGGATTGGAACGAGTAAGTATTTACAACTTGTAGAATTGTTTCGCCAACTAAATCAACAACTGTTGCAAAAACGGAAACTGCTTTGCTAACTCTTGGAAATACTTTTTGTCTTTCAGTACTCTGTCCAATAACGCACGATCTGACGCGCTAATTTTGAGAAGACGGAACACAATTCTATTTTGTCAAAACTTTCGAAAAGCCTTGTGCGGGTTTCTGTGATGGGAAAATTAGCCGGCATCAATTTAAAGTAACGTATATTGAGTTCAACTAGGCGTTTACGCTTCGCAAAAGCAAGGGAAATATGCAAATGCCTTTTGCACCCTAAAAATTGATTGTTTTAATTTTAAAAGGGGTTATTTTTCAAGCAGAATATTTTACTACAACATGATTTACATTTTACGCTGCAACTTTTTATATAAATTTTGAAAAATTTATACGCAACGTTAAAATGAGGAATTAGTTTACACTTATAGCCTTATTTGCTTTGTTTATGAACTATGAATTATGCATAGCGACGAACAAAAGAATTCAGTAAAAATAGCTTCAGCTTCACATTATAGTATAGGCTGATTTAAGATAAGATTTGATGATCTCAATTTAGCTTTAAGTCAGTCAGTAGTTACATACAGTGAATTAAATTTAGGTGGAACATTACAATTTAGCCTGAAAATTATAAAACAGTTGTATATTATGTCCCTAGTAGAATTTTATTACTTCCAGTCACCCTAAATAGAAATTTTCTTACATAGTCGGATGTAAATTTATTTGAAACTTTAATACAAATCAAAATGTAAATAAATTATTTAATAACAGTCAAGTTTCACAATTTTTGCACATTTTAAAAAATGTTTTAATTTGCAAAACATTGTTTAAAACTTCGAAATTTAAAAACAATTACAAAAAGATTTAAAATTACAAAACTTTAAACTAACCACTTTCAAAAAATTCAAATTTTAATAATTTAAAAAAATTTACAAACATTTTCTAAATTTTAATAAAATTATTAAACTCGTAAAAAAATACAAACTTTTCACATAAAACATTTTTTGGAAACTAAAAATGTTAATAGTTTCTGAAAATTTATGAAAATTTTAGAAATTGTACTTGTACCAACACTGGCATTTTCAAAAGTATTTATAATTCAACATTTTACGCGCCAACAGTGACTACTGCCACTTTTGCGAGAGCGTACGGTATTTCGGGGACATTATAGCAGCGGGCACGCGCGGTCCGCTGCATGCTGTACTGTAAACTAGATATTCCCTCACCTGTGTCAGACACTTGTCTTTCGCCATAGACGGCAATGGCAGGTTCGAATCTAGACAGTCTGTCAAATCTAGTAACTTTTAGAGACAACTTCAAAGATGGACGTTAAGGGGATGATCGGAGACTCCCGCGCTAACAGCTTTTCAGGATTTCGCCAAAGTGACCATTTTGACCAGTTCATTTGTGAAACTTTAAAGAGAACAGCTGACTTGATAGCAGATCAGCTCGCAAAATCTCACTTTTGATAGTACAGGCGGAGTTAGTAAAACCGCAAAACACGGAAATGAACTAGCTTGCGTTCTCAATTATTGTGTGTAATTTTTCGACTTTTCTTTTTAAGTATTTTGAAAATGTACACAAAAGAAAAACATTCGTATGCGTCTAAAACATGTATTTCCGTCAAAAGTACGAAATCCGAAAATTAATGAAATCAATACTGAATGCGCAGGAAATAAAAAATCAATATTCTCTTTACGATTTGAGGTGCTTCACTCAATAATGGTCCCTAGTTTGACCAATTCTCCACAAAAAAATTAAAGCTTTAAAAATAATTGGTACAAAATTACAAGAAGTTGTGTTAATGCTTCTTACTACGAGGAAGCAAGAAATTATAAAGAAAAATTTGTTTTACGACAGACTCAGTAAGACGCAGTAACTCACAGCTTAGTTAATTTCAGCCCACTGAACACAGTAAATTATGAGCAACTGTAGACACAATCTGGCATCATAAGATTTACTTTTATAATTAAAAATAATTTCTAAAAAACCTATTTTTGAAATTCTGCTGCTTTATAAATATAGATCTTATTTTAAAAAAAGCACAATAGTTGTGTTTTATTCCCACATTTAATATCCGGCACAGACATTTGCCTGGCTTCCTCTCGCAGCCTGTCCTTGGAAAAAAAGGATTCTTTACCTTGTGGCTTTATTCCAATTACACAATTACGCGCGCAACATAAATAAAGCTGTTGGGAAATCGCCCAATTTTGACAATTTTATGGACATTTAGAATATTCCTAAAATTTTCAAAAACATTTCTAATATATTTTATATCGGTTGTTTTTTAAAAATTTAAGTTTGATAACTTTGAAACTTTATTAAAAATTATAAAATTGAAAATATCGAAAGTTTTTAAGACGTTCAAGAAATTATGAAATCTTGAAGATTTCCGAAAATTATAAAAAGTTTTGAAAATCTTAAATATTTTGGGCGTTAAAAAAAGTTTAAGAACTTTTGAAATTTTTGAAAATTTTGCAACTTTTGAACATTTAATAATTTTTAAGATTTTAAATAATTTATGAAAATTTACAAACTATACGAGAAAATTTATTTTTTAAATTATTGAAATTAAAAAAAAAGAAATTTAGTAAGTATTATAAAATTTTGAAAACTGGAAAGCTAAAAAAACTAAAAAATTTTGTAAATTTTTGAGTATTAGAAATTTTTTTAAATTTTTCAAGCTTTTTAAAAGTTTTGGAAATTTTTTAATTTATAAAAATTATAGCCTTTCAAAAATTTGAAATTTTAAAACGCAGGAAGATGGGGCTTGTGCAGATCAGCTAGTCGACATGTGTAGAATACGAATCGAAGGTTTTTTTCGGGAGACAACCCTCCCCACCATTCTTTGAGGCAGTCTAGTGGTTTTATGACATTTTGTGTTTTTTATTTGCAACTTTTTTTGGAGATTACTTAATTAATCTGTACAGATAAACGGCGAAAAGGAAACCGATGGTGGGAGCTAGTGGGGGTGATAGGGAAATCGCGTTTGCGCAGATCGTCCATTCGACATGTGCAGAATATTAATCAAAACTTTTTTTCCGAAAGCGTCTATATGGAAGTAGCCACTCCCCCTCGGGGAGGGGGGATTTATTAATGCAGTCGCACGCTTTTATATTTTGTGTTTTATCTCAAAATCTCAAAATTAATCTTACACGTTCTATAGACCTTTGCCTGATAGCCTTATTTTTGCAATCACTCAAATACACTATTCAGGTAAACGACCAAATGGAAAACTCTGTGATTTTTTTCTCAATGGAAAGTTGTTCCTATCGTCATTTAACATGCTCTTACCGATTTTCGATAAAAGGGCACAATGGGGGGTAGGGGTGATAAAGAGATCGTGTTTGCGTAAATCGGCTAATCGACATGCGTAGAATAAGAATTTAAGGTTCCTTTTCCAGCGAGTTTATTTTGACATAGAGCTCGCCTCCCCCTCCTCCCCCTTTTTTGGCGGACCAACCACATTTTTGTGCTGTGTTATCCTATTGCAATTAGCCATCTTTGAGCCAAATTTGCCTTTATGCGTTAAGGCGTCTGGACAGTAAAGTTTATACAGAGACAAACAGATAGACACAGCCACACGCACACAGACAGACACACAGACACCTCTGCAGCGTCCGTATTATCGGTCTGCCAAGGCACTAAAACCTGCTTATTAGTCAAACTGTTTAGGTTAAAAATGTTTGCGATAAAAGTACCTTTCTTTTAGGCATAGCTCGTATATCGGCCAGTAAACTCAAGGAAAAAAACCTGACGATCACAATACCTTTCTCTACAGCTATAGTTCGTAGAGCGAGGAAGGTAATAATAATTATTCTGGCCTTTTTATCTGCAAACGTAAAAATACATTTTAGCAAACCGTCAATACTGCATTTTCTTCGCATTAAAATAAGCGTGACATATTTCACTTTGGTGTTTTTTAAATAACCAAGATATGCCATTTCCATAGTAAGCAACCAGTAAATCTGGTGGTACGAAGTTTCCGCCCGGAAGGCCAATCGCTTACGATCGTTTTAAATCAACCCTAAACTGCACATAGAGGGTGGCCACGGCCCGCTTATCCTTTGGATCAAGGAGGGCTCAGCAGTTTAAATGGGCCTACTAGTTTCAAACTAGCCACAAAGAGGAAGTGAACTTAGGGCGTAAAGGCATTGTGCATAAGTAATCCTTTTAAACATTATTTCCTGCCACGCAAAGGGACTTTTTCGAAAGTGTTCGTGCCACAGAGGAAACTTAAGGCAGCATGAAATCGCGGGCATCTAACCTGATACTACGAATGATGTATAAAGCAGGCGTAGCTTTTTTTATGTCGCCTAGGATCTGAATTTTTCATTTCCTCGTAAAAACGTTTGTTGATGAAACTTGCGAACGAAACGATTTCAAAAACAGGAAGCATCTTAATGGAAATTTCAGATACTTGGCCACCTTATGAATTTAATAAAAACGTTTCATCGCAATCATCAATGTATTCATTCAATTTAAATGTAAAACTGGCAGTTTTTTCTTTAGTTTGCTTTACTACCATAGAAGCAGCATCTATATTTCATGTAGTCGTCGATTTGATTTGAAAGTAAAATTACATGTTTTTGGTTTATTTGTAAATTTGGCATGAATAACAAACAGCTTTGCACCCTATATTGTTCAGACAACGCAGGGATTCATACAGGGGTTAAAAACAGTTTTGAAAAGCGATTCGCTTCAAATGTAAAATGCCAATTTTTTTCCATCTCTACCGATTGTGTAAACAAAAAACAAAGAAAACGTCCTTGCTTACCAGCTTAATTGGTTTTTTTAATGGGACGTTCGGTAAGTACTTTGAAATTTAGTCAAGAAGCTGTTTCCCGGAAATTTAATTGTTTAAGAGGCGGATTCAATCAGGGACAGGAGTGATTAATTGAACAATTTGCAGTGCACGATTAAAGTTGAAAACTTTTTATATCAAAACTTCCATCGGTCAGAACGACCTTAGCCCTGACCAAACTTAATAAAAAGCTCATGAAGAACGCTTGAAGGTTGTTTCATAGACCTATGTTCCGTTCTTAATAGGTTTTTCAAAAATTAACAAAGCACTTCGCCTGGACTTTTGAAATTTTAACGTATACATATTGTTTGCAACTAGAATACCATAATAATAGCATACTAAATATCTTAAAATTAAAAAAGGTTCTAAAAGCTTTAAATGTTGTAATTCTGTACATTTTAAAAATCTTGAAAATTAATGGAAAGCTGAAAAATTGGAAAATGTATTTTCAGAAGTACCTATTGAAAATGTTGAAAATTATAAACGTCTGGAATACTTTGAAAAGTTCAAAATCTACAAAATTTTAAATATTTAGTAATTTTACAAATTTCGAAAATTACGAATATTTCAAAATATCAAAATTTATGATTTGAAACTTATCTAAATATTAAATTTTTTTAGATTCCAAATTTTCCAGACGTTCACTATTTTCAAACTCTTCAATACAGTTCTAAAGATTTTCAAATTTTTGAATTTCTTACAAATTTTCAGACATTTTCATATTAAATAATAAAATATTTTCGAAGTTTTATTTAATTTCAGATTTTTGTGATTTTCAATTTTGAGTTATTTTAAAAACTGAAAATTTGTGGAAAATATTAAATCAATAAAATTAGATAATTTTAATTTTTTTTATTTATTCAAGTTCTAGCTTTACTTCGTTGAAGTTCATATTAAGTATTAATAAAACACTTTAGTACTTCTATAATATTTATTTACTTTAACTTTGTAAGTATTTCGACATGTTTACATGTTAATATCAAAGGTAGGATTAAAAAAAAGTGAAAACGTTCAAATTCATACAAATTTCAGAATTTTCAATAATTTTATAATTACAAAATGTTCAATATTTTCTAACTTACGAAAGTTTCAGTTTCAATATATTTCAAAACAGAAAATTTATGGAAAGTTTTAACCCTTGAAAATTTGAACATGCTCCGAGTTTTAAATTTTCAAATAATTAAAAACAAATTGCGAATGTTCAAAATTTGTTTAACATTTTAAAATTTAAAAACAATTTCCAGACATTTTCACAATTTTCAATATTTTCGAAATTAAAATGTTTCAGTTTTCGATTATTTTCATACTGAAAATATTGAATGTAAAAAATTAGAAAAATTTAATTTTTTAACAATTAAAAAAAAATAGGAAATGTTCAAAGTTTGTAAAAAAATTTCAGGCATTTTTACAAATTTCAAAACCTGCTGAAATTACAAGTTTTTTAACATTCAATAGTTTCGCAATTTTCAGTTTTAGAATAAAATAACTATGGATAATTTTGAAACTGAAAAATCAAAATTAATTAAATTTGCAAAAACCTTTGTTAAACAATCAAAATTTTAAATAATTCTAAAGAAATTACAAATAACCTAAATTTTAAAGAAATTTTAAAACTTAAAAATTGAATACGTTTTGAAAATTTAGAAACCGTAATAAAAGTTTAACTCAGAAAGCAAGGCTTACGCGAGGATGGTCTCGTGGCGGTTTCTCGATTTGACAGTTTTATTTAAAGCAAATAAAGTAATAGTCATTAAAGTAATTCAACGCTGCTAACTGTGCATTCTCCCCGCACACCGCGCCGGACGGAAATGTTACGCCGCTCCTAATACGGGGGAGCTAAAATGTTCTACAACTGTTAACACGCCAAGAGTCGGCTCACTTATACACTTTGCCTGCGGGCATGTCTTCCATTGCTTTTAGAAACCGGAACCTTATCTGTAGGATTAAAAAATCAATTTTTTATTTTTAAAATTTTTTTTTGAAGTTAAAGAATCCAAAAACGGAAAATCAAATTCGTTAGCTAAATAACGTGATAGAAGCAAATGAAATTAACCTCACTAAGGATGTTGCTGCACCTAAAAATTTGAATCTTATTCTACTATCACTCATTCGATTTTCAAAAATTCATAAATGGCGCCAGAGAAATTCGCGGACAGGAGCTCGAAACAAATTGTGGCTCATCCACAGCTTAGAATTTCAAGCAGAATATTAAAAAAAATCGCAGTGTCAGCTTTTGAGCAATACTTTCCAATATATTATATATGAAATTATCTTCTCAGTTTTCCCGCGCTTACAAATTTGCGTACACAGTAATATTGTGTTTTCCTAGAGCTACTACAATACTAAATCTGATCTTGATCTGTCAAACTCCTTATGTAGCATTGAGACGTCAACGTTTTCAAAAAAAATCGTAGCCGTTATTTTGAAGCTAGACAGTTCGGAAAAAAACCTTCGGTTTAACCTAAGCTCTCCCATACCAGATACGTACCAAATGTTCTTGAAATCAATACTTCCCTATACTGAAAGTACAGAAAATATAAATTCCAGCAGTATGTAAAGAATGATATCAGACTGAAATAAAACTGTATGAAAAGATGGTGTGCGTAGACTACAAGAATCAGAGCTATTAAAACGAATAGATGTGTCGATAAAGTTGCACCCTAAGGACGAAGGGGAAAAGTACAAGATGCATCTGCGACGAGAAAACAGGGATTTAATGACTTAGGGAAGAGAAACTCAGTTAGCCTGACCTTTTGGAAACATGCTACAGATGGAAGAAAGAATGGAAATTCTAACATACATTTAATTTTCTTAAATAAAATATAGCTAATGATCTATGCAAAACTTTTATCACACAGGTAAAGAAATATAGAAAAGATTTACATCATTGCAGTGGGTGTAGACACTAAACTAACATGCAATCAACAAAAATCAACTTTGGAGTGGCAGTGAAATTTAAAACGTATGTCATATCATAACCCGCACGCATCTGTCATTATTATTGTCTATAAAATTCTACTGCCACGAAATAATTTTCCACGCATTTTTTTATTAACTTCACCCACTTTTTCGTTAACAAACTGCTTTTTTTAAATTAATAGAGTTTATTTACTAAATTGGGCAGATTATTGCAATGGTTATTTCTCAAGAACAGGAAAGATTCATGGTCGAATCTTACTTTCAAAATGGACACCGGGTTGACGGTGGTGCATGGCATTCACGAATAGTTACATTTAAAAAAAATTTCAAAGCAAAAAAACTATTTCTTTTAAATAAAATACATTAATGTTCCGCCAAAAATACATATTTAAGTAGAAAAACACAGAAGACCAACATATTTTGATTTAGTTAAACGTTTTTTTAGGTTGACAAAATCAAACAGTCCCAAAGTCAACGTAAAATCTACAAGTAATTCTAAGGGGCTGTTCTCTCCAAAATAAATATTTGCGAACCACACAAACCGCGGCCGAGAAATCATTTACAAGTTCTATAACAACCCCTGCGTAGTTCTGCATTGCAAATCTTTCTCTTTTACATACAAAATGAGATTCCGGAGTTTGAATACATTTGGTGGATTCGCTTAAATTAACAAACTTAAAGAAACTTAATAAACAGAATTACAGTTAACCGTAATTTAAATTTACGTTCTTCAGAGCATGTGCTTAAGGACTACAACGAAACGTTTTCTTTCATCTTGCCGCGACATAATAAGATGATTTTCATATCTGAAATGAAACAAGGATAATAACAAACCGTTTGAATTTTCAATTTTCCGCCAGAACAACGCTTTATAAAAAGCGGCATCACAATAGGTGCAATCATGAGGAAAATTTCGGCACGAAACTTCCAATTTACGTAAATATTCGCGCCGGCTGTCAACCAAAAGAAATGTTGGCTCATAAATTCCACATGCATCTTTTACCCATCTAGCCATCTCTAACGTACCGTTATGAAATATGAAGATAAATCAAGTGACGAGTTGCCGGAATATATTTCAAAAAAAAACATTTGGATGCAAAATAAATGAACTTGAGGTAAAATACATAAAAGCAAGAATTATTTAACTAGAAGAGAAATTCCGCAAAACTAAATTAAACAAGTACATTTATGTGTATTATCCTAAAGAAGACCTGTATTGTATATAGCGTGCACAGTGTAACCTTTTTTCTTTCTTCCCGTGCATATGATAAATTTAAATATTACCTGCCTGCTCAGTTCAAGCACTTACAAGATGCTTTCTCAGCACGATTCAAGTTCGAACGAGTACTTAGATAGCCGCTCCGATTATACCAAATCCCTTCATAGGTGAAGTACGAAATTTTTGAATAACCTTCATAGATTCAATTTAAGATACAAAAGTTAAATTATTACAAATCTATTACATTGAAACCGTACCTGAATATAAATACAATAATGGTTTTAAGTCCAGTTCCCTAAAATAGCTAGATGAAATAGGAACAAACGTAATTGGTAACAAATTATACTTAATTCGTACATAAGTGAGGCACACTTAACAACGCGCAAAATTTTTTATTAGTTTACTCAAAAGAACCACTTGACTAGCCCTTAAAATGTACATACTTTTAGCTAAACTTGTATAGCTGAGATGCACCCTCGTTCGTGCAAACAACCATGCAGTTATTCATTGGTAAATTTATTTTATTTCACCATTCCAGCTACACTCAGCATAAAATTTTATAATAAACAGGGGTTCCGCAAATACTGAACCGTGTAACTTCGAAGCAATAATTAACAATTACTTACCTTTGCTTATTCCGGAACCATATAGCAAGTAAAACGACTAAAACAGGCTATCTTCTCGATGTTTGTGTACTACAGCAAGCTTATAACGTTATTTTATTAACAATACATTTTATGACAAGTGCTCAAAAATATGTACTCGTAACTAGGACAAATTTCGTATAAAATATAAATATATATAAATGTTCGGACACGTAGATAAATTAACGTCCAATTGATCAACTCGTTACATTATCTTTAAGCAAAGCTCTTAACATGTTTTCAATGCTATCCTGGCTGTCTGGGTTATGAGGACGACCATTCACTACCTTACGGAAGGCCATTTAAGGCCACCTGATTAATAATACAGTTTAGAAATTCTCTCACATTATGGGTCGGCAACATTTTACAAGTTCCAACTTTAAAAATGTTAGTTACTTCTTGGTGCGTTTCTATTTTGATGGTCAAAAGTGATTAAACTTAATAGGATGGTTCTGGTAGTTCATTAGCCTTTATTATCTTTGAACCACGCTCATAGCATGTTTCTAAAATTATGATGCGATTGTTGACACTATCCTGGCTTTGTGGCTGATAATAACGACCAAAAAATGCATCTAATTTGTTACACTGTTCACAAATTCTCTCCCACTGTCACTCTGTAAAATTTGAGGAACTTCAAATTCCAATAATATTTCTAAAAGTTCTGTTGACACTTCTTCGGCGCGTTTAGATTTTAATTGTCTTAAATAACTAGGTAAGGTGGTCTTGGTAGTTCAATAGCCATTATCATGTTTGAACTACGCGCTTAGTATGTTTTCAACATGCTCTTGCAATTTTTCAACAGTATGCTGACTTTGTGGATGATGAGAACAACCTTTCACTATCTTACAGGAGGTTCATCTTGAGGCCACCGAATTACATTGTTCATAAATTCTCCCCCATTATCACTCTGCAAAATTTGAGGAGCTTTATATTCCAAAAATATTTTTAAAAGTTCTCATTGTCTCAAGTGATTAGGTATACGAGTCTGCTAACTTTTCGCAGTATTTCTCATACCATACGATTTCTCGATTATCAAAATAATCACCTGTTATTATTTGTTAGTGGATAATGTACATGCTAATTTCTTTTTTTTGAATTCAGTAGTTTGACCCATTATTTTCCTATTATTTTTAATATTACTAAATTCCAAAGTGTTTTCTATTTATCTGTAACCAATTATCAAGAACCTACCGACAACAATATTTTACGTTTCAGCTTTAATTGGAGAACATATTTTTGGGTTTATTAGTAGAAAGTTACTTAAGTTATTTATTTTTTTATCAATTTGCTGCCACAGGGAACTTTTCTTCTGAATCAACCTAATAGAAAAAATTACATTTACCCTACCCTTCTATTTAAATACACCTAAACAAATTAATTGTTCAAGAATTACCTTACTTGAACTCGTTACTGGGTACAATAAGCTCGTTACAGAAACACTCCTAAATACCACAAAACATACAAAATCATTTAATGTACAGCATTAATTAAGAGTTGCTGACAAAGCAGCGCTTTCAACGTCAAAAATACTTCAGAACATCACTGTATACAAAACAATGAGGGTGAACAAAACCTAAACTTCTCACTAGCGAAATTGGACGCTCGCCAACTATTTACGACCCAGAGGAAGGGTTACATAGTAGCATCAAATAATTGACTCGGTCCGTATAGGCACAATTCATGTAATCTTTACGCAGATAAAGTATTCTGGTCGCGAACTCGTTTATAATGTAGAAAGACAGTGCTCGGTTCGCATAAAACTGATCAAAATAAATAAACGAAGCACTTTCTTGAAAAGGCGACGGAAAGCATTTACATTAAAAATGAGCATAGCGACCTGAGTGTGGTGTTCGTCTTGGCGAAAAGTGAGGTTTAGCTAGATTAAAACGAAATATAATTATAATTTTAAATCTAAACGACTAATTCTAGGTTTAAAGAATAAAGAATGGCGGGATAATGGGTTGAAACTTATAACGTTAAAAAGATTAGGAGATTTTAAGCACCTAACGAGCAGAAAACGGTTTAAGGTAAGTTTGCTGCAACGCTATTTTTTCTTGTGCTAAAGATGATATCGTCATAGAACGGGTTAATTTATAACAAAATTAGTTATAAACTGAAACATGTATTTAAATATCAACATTTATAAAATAAAGCACATATAGCTGATAACTATTTCAGCCGATATCCCTTTCTCACACATACACCGGGTGCCCCAATAGTGTGGAATTCTTTAGTAGCTCTTAAATATTTAAGATAGGAAAAAACTCACTTTACGTTACATAATATTTAGTAACTTCAAACCACTTTAGACTCATTTATTGTAATATAATTCCAATAATAGGTAGGATGCTTAAGATAAATAGATTATGAACCCAAAATGTGTTGTTGCGAAGTGAACTTGGTTTAGCATTAATTAATGTAACCCAGGCTCCACCAGTTCGACGCGAATGAGCATTAATAGATATTTCAAGACTTATCTGTGACTACAACAAATATCAGCATTAGTAACTAGTTTATATACTTACAATAGATAAACGGTAAAACTTATATTAACAAAGAGTCACATAAAGAGTAGCAACGGCGACGAAACACATTCCGCTAATTTGTGTCCAGCACTATTTTAGAGGGTGTGTAATTCTTTCATAGCTCTGTTAATATTGAAGATAAAGAAAAATTGTACATAGGTATAAAGTTGTTGGTAGTTAGCTACTGCTTAACCTAAAAACATTACCAATTATGATGAGCGTTTAGTTTAGTTAAAATTTTTAAAACAAGCTGCTTTGCTTTTGAAAACATCAAACTGTAAAAATGTTTCAATCTCTTTGCGACAAAGGTCGCGTCAAAATTTAATATGCTTGTTCAATGCACACTACTAACTTCAAAGATTTCATATTGCAAACGCGCGTTTTCCCGCTGAGAGTCATACGTAACACCATGATACAGTTTCATGCATAAGGCAGTAAGAAAAGAATAAAAGTTGTACCTGTACAAACTGACGTATACATTCATTGCCGTGATCTCGAAGGAACGCCTGCAGAGTCTCTATCCCTTGGGCAGACAGTCGCAAACCATTTCCATTGTTGTTGTTATTGTTGTTGGCGTTGTTGTTGTTATTATTATTATTGTTGTTGTTGTTAATATTGCCGAGAGTAAACATTGTCGGTGATTGTCAGTGAATGCAATAGAAGAAGAAGTTCAAGTCATCGCTCTGTCCATTGTTTCGCAGTTAGTGGGATACACTTCATTAAATCTATTTTTACGTCCCACGAAGGTTTTATTGATTGTTTATTGAAGCCGGCCGGAATATAATTAAACGAATTTACGACGCCCCTTTAATTAAACCATCTTAAATAGTTGATTAAATAGTCGCAAGGTTTACTACAACAGCTACATTTCTATCTAAATTATTTATTACGTGCATTCATGCAACAATACAATAAAGGTCGTAAACTTAAAACAAAACGCAAAAGGAAAATTAATTATATTTACACCAATCAAGCTTGCAAGAAGCAAATTATACTCAATAATGCGAAATTGAAATAACCTAATAGAAACTGACAATGAAACCAATTAGAGTGACAGTTAATTCCATTTAGGTAAGTTATAATTAATTCCATATACAATTAAATTGCAAAAATTAATAAGGATCATCAAGTTAATTATATCGATTACTTTTATAAAAATGTGTCGCTGGCTAGAGTATATTTACGAAACAATGCAAGAATGTTAGCTGAAATTCATGGAAGGAATTTTAACAGCAATTTTAGTGTACGACAGCAATTTTGATTTACCGCATGAATTTTTCATTTTCGCTAAATCTAAAGCGAGCGCTTCACGTGCTTGAGGGAATACCATAATTAAATTTCACAAAATACAAGACAACAACAAATTGAATAATTGAGCAGTCAAATAACTTCTTTTGATCAACAACCCACGCACATTGTTTGAAAGCCATCCCAAAGCTTTTCTTAGCACAAAGCTCTATAAGCCGAAACTAAAACAAATTTAAGATTTAAATTACGTAATTCATCTTGATGAAAACAATGTAATCGAAACCGAGTCTACATCAAACTTAATTCGTCAACTTCCTCATATTTTCTTTGGATGGCTTTACAACAATCATAATGGTTGACTCAATTTAATAACTTAATAGTCAGTAGTAATGTAACAAGAGCCCATTTAATTATCACTTAAAGTTAGCCGTTTCCGGTTACTATAAAAACCATTGACGAATTATGTTGACATATTTGACATAAAAATGTCAACATGACGAGAACATTCTTTTAGCAGCTTTGAAGAAAAAACAATTTATTTGATAAATAAATGGAGTTTTTTAACATTCGTTTTTGTTTTAAATTTTATTTACTTAACTTTTTTTTTATGGTAACTAATGGTGACAGATTATTACCAATACGAAACTGGCGATAATACTCCGTTGCTAGAAGTGACAGTTTATAATCATTTAAATGTTATATGATTGGCTGTGCCCGCATCGGTTGTTAATCGTTCAATACATATCAGATGACCACGAGCACGAGAACATTATCAATTTCAAACTTTCTTTGGGTATCATACACATAAAAATGCATATTACGAAGGAGAACGGTGTCAATTTGGACTTCCGGTTTAACCGGAAGTGATAGCATTTTTTTTTAAATAAAACAGCCCTGTATGTCTTTGCATATTTGGATAGACCTTTAAATTTCCTTTACAGCTATGTATAACACTTACCCATTAACTTTTAATTTTGGTCGGCAGAAAGCGTTTTTCAAGAAGTTAAATGCCCAATAATGATATCCATAAATAATTTTGTTTTAAAAACAAAAGAACAATGAACTTTAAGTGTTTTTTTCTATTAATTTCTTTAAACATTTTACTGTGGCAAGAAGATATTCTGAAAATTTTTGAAAAATTCTCAATTTTTAAACGGTCATAACTTATTTTTTTTAAATTCCCTTTCTTAAGTTTTATTGCACTTTTTAAATTGTCATTTTATTAGCTTCAATTCGATACCAATAACATACCTTATTATTTTTAAAATAGCAAAAAAATTATTGTATTAATCACGGATATTAAAATTAGCTAGATGCCCGCTGGCTTAAAAATTTTGAAAATTTTTGGAATTAATCAGAAATTTTATGAAAATTATTTTCGAAAATTTTTAAACAGTTAAAAATTTGAAAATTTTTCAAAATTAGGAAAAAACCTTTCTTAAAAGTGGGGTTTCGGTTTTAACGGTGGCTAAGATAGAGCACGATGCGTTGCGTTTTTAGTGGAACTTATCAGGCGGCCACAATCCTAACCATAGTAGCCCCACATAGAGGACATTTTATTTGTACGTTCCTATTGAAGATTTTGTTTGTATCTCTATCACGTTACGCGTCGCGGTCAAGCCTAGCCATAGTTGAAACAAAAATCCTACTTGTGCTTAGAGGTCAGGCAACTACCACAAGGCCTTCCCCGAATTTATTAAAATGTTTAAAACATCTAAAATATTTCTTCAAATTCATCCAAATTCACCGAAATTTTTGGTGAGTTTTAAAAATTTTGATTATTTTAAAAAAGTGAAATTAGGTTTTTTGTGTATTTTCTAATGGCAAACAGTATTTTTTCGTTGAAATCTAAAATAGATTTTATAATTTAGTAATAGGGAGATCCACGCTTGTGCAGATCGGCTATTCGACATGCGTAGAATAGGAATCAAAAATTCGTTTTCAATCGCGGTTATATTGAAGTAAGTGTAAGGATTCAAATCCACTTGACTGAGTCGCTGACCGCTAGTTAAGCGCCAGCTCCTCCCAACAATTTCACTTAAAATAAATCAATTTTTCACATTTTACAAAACACGAAAAAGTGACACTTAATCAATTTTATTTAAAACTAAAAACAGTAATTTCCAAACATAACACTGCGTACTCGCTGAACCCGTGACCTTCGTCTCACGCCGTTTTGGTAACGTCGAGATGTAAGCCATTTCGGCGCGTGCCGCGTCGCCCTACGTGACAGTTACATAAACATTCACTTTAAGTAATATACAAGCTGTCTCAAGATGTACGTAAGAGTCCCTTCGTGTTATGGTGAGACAGTTAAGGATTTAATATAGATTATGTATATGATTTCTAATCAATTAATATTAGCATGGTGCTTTCGAATTCTTTATTCGAATAAAATAAATTTAGAATATTGCAGACTTACGCAAATAAATTAACCGTATCCGAATGTAAACTTAAACGGTCAAACAGGAATTTCTACAAGGAAACTTTTACCAGCCAGTGTTCTTAATTGAATACACTTTGGTAACTTCCTAAAACAACCATAAAATCCTCACGAGGCTAATATCAGCCCAATAAAAAAACGTATCGATTACACACAACTACAACCACCAATATGTTCAAACAAAAGTATAAAAATAACATGTTTTGCGAATACATTGTACACAATGAAACGTAAGGTGCCAGGAAAAAACCTTTCTCTACAATTCAGGTAAGCTAATGGTCAATGAATCCTCTGTCAATTTTTGCTGTCGCTTTTGCCCAAATTAAATGTGACGTTGACGCAAAGAAGCTTACAGTTTGACAGTTATATCAAAGTCGGTATAAAAGGCAAAAAGTGAAAGCTTAATAAACAAAATTTATCTTACATTATTCAAGCAGGGTTCATAGGAGACACCATAATGTAGTAAGAAAACTCTGAATTCCTAAAGCAACTACGTTTATTCACCTTGTATAATACATCCGGGACTTGACGCTGTACATACCAGCGAAAGCAATGATAAATATTAAATTGTCTTCAGTGTTACAACAGAGCATGTGCATTTTCTAATTCGCCAACAAAATTTGTTCAAATTCATGAGATTATGAATAAGGATGAGGGCAACAATTTCCGTATCGACACGGAAATTTTATTTACGCTGATCCAAGAGAGAGAGAGAGAAAGAGAGAGATAGAGATCAATTTGAGATTCTTAAAAAGAAAAATACAAAAATATGGTCCTGAAAAATAAGGCATACGAAGAAGTGGCTGCCACAGACATTAATATGAAATATAAATACTGCCCTCGACCGTCTTACCTCACATTGTTCCATTTCCAAATAAAAGTTGGTTAATACAAACTAGAAGTGTAAGCAAACATGCAGGTCTGCCTGCCGTGCATGTCACTAAGTAACAGGCGACTTCTGTTTCCTGCTAAGGTCGTCACGTCTGCAAATTGTTTATTTTGCTATGCGACTACGGGCAATGCTTGTTTATTTTGCTATGCAACGACGGCCAAAAAAAACGTATAAAAGCGCTGAATTATAGACCAAAGGACAGTTCGTTTTTAGGATCCAAACAGAGCTATCCTCTAAATACGGTTCAAAAACTAAAACTCGCAAAAACATCTGCTGCTGTGTCGAGCGCAAGCTAATCGTCCTACTTGGTCAGGTTTTCAGGATTAAAAGCGGTCCAAAAACTCTTTAAAATAAACTGCTGCTGAATCCAGCGCAAGCTAATGGTCCTACTTGATTTTCAGGATTGAAAACGGTCCGAAAACTATGACCATTAAAAATAAAGTACTGCTAGATCGAGTCCTACTGCACCCAGCTCCTTCCAGATCTGCAAAACAAATAACGCCCACTCCTTCTCCCTACCATGCAAAACCCTGAACTCGTCCCAGAGCACCGCAACCCTAGATAGAAGCCGCAAGACCTACCCGTTTCCTGTCCGACGCACACCAGACATACTGTCACGATTCAGATTGCAAAGAATTGATGAAATTCATATTTTGGAAATATTCGCTGTAAAATTCTTTATGGTTAAAAAAAACGTTTGTACATGTTGGTTGCAAGGACAAGCGGATAAAAAGCCCACGTGTGGGGATGCATGAAAACTAATCCATGTGATGGGTAGGGTTTTAGCAAACAAGCGCGAGTCTTAATTCAGAGAGTTTCAGCCAACGTTTTAACTCGAGTCTGCTTCGTGACTTCATCGTACTCCTGGAGCGGTACCATTTGTGGGTTACCTTTCCCGAGGTTTTTATGTAAGTATGTTTCGTTGTTAGTCGTATTTCAGTGCATATGTATTTAATTGTAATTTTTAGCATTGTCAATAAATCTTTTTATTGTTTATGTATTAAATTCTAATATCTTGTGAAATTGTCTTTATATTTAATTAGGTTTGTGATTAGACATGAGCACGATCTGGGGTTCTTTTAATAAACTCGAGACAATACGACCCTCAACTTCCATTGAAACTGTATAATACCTAAATGTCTCATATCCCCTCCTCTATTACACCAACACCTATCGCTAAAAAATACCTAACAAGCATTAAAAATTTCAAATGATGCAATGACTATTACAATAATTAGAGTACACGCTTTTGTTTAAAGAGAATTGTCAGAAATAATAATTTATGATGGTGTAAACTGTAAATCATTATAAAAGTTTCATGAAATTCGCTTAGAATTCCATTTGCCATTTGAACATTAAAATAAGTAAGACAATAAAACTTGCTGGTAGCTATTACGCTTTAAATTATATTTCATTACATTTATCATTTTGAATTTACGCTTCGCTTCCGTTTTTAGGTTGGTTATACAAGGTTTTCCTTTATGTAGGTAACAAAAAAAATGGATTCGCTATTAAGCCTGAAGGAATCACAATAACTTTCCGTACCGTTTCCGTTTTCGTAGCGTGATGGTTTAGTTCTTTAATTTCATTTATAACTAATAGTACAGATTACAGAAACGTAGCAACTCAGTGTGAAACGGCCGATTGCATGGCAAATTTTTTGATTATTGTTTAGCGAAGCCAGAAACGTTTCGTATTCAGATTTTAAATAAAAATAAATACTTTTTGCGGAGTTATTTTATTTCGACTAGAGCATGATGATTTATTTCGCACGTGGAAAAGTGGAGAATGTTTAGTTTTAGTAGGAACTGGTAAAAACATGGAAAAAAACTAAATAAGCGGTTCATTTTGACAATTTTCGATTATTTATTTACACCATCATCGCATTAATAATATCAGGTGACCACGAAAACATGTAGCAACCGGTCAATTTCCCAATTTTTAAATTAATAAGTTCAAATGTTTTTTTGATATTATACGCATAAAAATGCATATTATGGCGTAAAACGGTGTGAATTTGGACTTCCAGTTTAACCGGAAGTGATAGCAGTTTTTATTTCAATTTTTAATAGTGCACCCTGTATATTTTTGCGTATGTGAATAGACCTTTAAATTTCCTTTATAGCTATGTATAATACTTACCCATTAACTATGTTTTTTTTTTTAATTTCAATGTCTAATAATGATATATTCATAATTAATTTATTTCAAGTTGGCTTTGAAAAGAAAAAAAAATAATGAACTTTAAGTGTTTATTTTTCTAAATTAATTTCAAAAAAACTCAATTTTTAAACAGTCCTAAATTATTTTTGTAATCCCCTACTTGAGTTTTAGTGCACTTTTTAAATTGCAATTTTATTTGTTTTAATTTAACACCAATAACATACCTTACTATTGTATTAATAACGGATATTAAAAATAGCTAGTAGCCCTCTGCGGTCAAATTAAAAGTTAATGGGTAAGTATTACACACATGACTGTAAAGGAAATTTAAAGATCTATCTAAATATGAAAATATTCCCATAAAAAAATGAAAATTGCTATCACTTCCGGTTAAAACAGAAGTCCAAATCAACACCGTCTTACGTCGTAATATGAATTTTTGTGTATATTATCCAATAAAGTATACGTTAAAATGTTAGACTTTTCCAAAATACACCTAATTTAACGTCAATGAATTCCTATCAAATTAATCACGTTAACAGTAAACATTTGCCCACGTTGTTTGTGTCATGGACGCAGAAAAGTGTTGGAACGAAGCAATTTTTTGTTTTCTGCGTTTTCAATGGTTTATTCTATCTCGGACATTATTGCTACTTTACACCTGTATAACGTTCAGTTACAGCTTTCAATAATCCGAAAACCTCAAAATTAAGTGGACAGAAATCAATAACATTCTCCGCATTTCTCAGGAAAACCGTGAGTTTTTCCGTTTCTGAGTTTATAAAATTGTAACGTTGTGGGTAACTTACGTAGATGTAGTAAAAATTCGGCAAAAGCAACTTCAATTTTGATGAAAAATATGATTTTTGATGAAAAATATGAATTTTGATGAAAAATATGAATTTTGAACGCTTCTGGCTTTAGCAAGCAATTACCACAATAGCCTTTATTGAATAATCACATTTGAAATTCGTTATGATAAAGATAATTAAATAATATGAAAAATGGCAAACCTAAATAGATCTAGCGAATTATCAAAACTATTTAAAAAATACAATTTTAATATTTAGCAAGCACAAAACGAGAAAGCTATAAATAAATAAATCAACTATAATATTTTTACACCATAAATAAATAAATTCTTAGGGTTTGTCGTATACAGGGTGAATTTTTCAAGATGCACACGTTGGTATCTTGGAAACAGCAAGAGCTACCAATTTAGTTAATTGTGGAAAGAAGTGTAACTTTTTATACTGATTAAGATTAAACACAAAATTTTTGAATATTCTGAAAGAAGATTAAATTCTAAATACAAAAATTAGTTAGCATGCATTAGAACTTTTTTATTCAGAATTAAATGTTTTTTCTCTTTCAGAAAATAGAAAAATATACAGGGTGTTTAATTTTAAACAAAAATACTTTATGGAATAACTCAAAACAGAGACGTACAATTGTGTTTGTAAACGGCAACTTAATCACCATAAAATATTACAGGTATAAAAATATACGTAACGGGCGTCCAGAAAGTCTTTCAGTCCTGGGCGGCTATGGATTGTATAACGTACGTCTTTGGATATCTTTGTCGAAATTCTTGTTTACGCACGCATTGATGGAATAATTCCAATTTCCGTTTTCTAATTGTTGACCATTGCGAAAATAAGATTTCACAATAAAGGTTTTTTTTTCTTGCGTAAACATTTTATAACAAGAAATATGCAGAAAGTACATAATTCAAAATAAAAACCTTTTAATTTAAATTGACTTTGACTTATGTCAAAAAAATTACTTAGTTATGACTGAATGAAAGACACGCGTTATACAATCCATAGCCGCCCTAACTGAAACACTTTCTGGACACCCGTTATATACTGTATACGACTCAACGTCTGAGGTTATGTCGCGTTTGTTTGCTATTACTAGTATTGAACCAGAGATCCACGGCTTACAAAGCTAAAACATTAGTAATTTACTTTCTAAGATTCCCAATTAATTATGAGCAAAATAAGATTATTTTTTACAAATGTAATGAAAATACGATACAATAATAATAAAACCTGCTGTTATAAATATCAATCGTCAATTTATTATTATAATTATTATGATTATATTTATTATTATAAGTGCATTGAAAATGACATCCACATTTTTATAGCTGTATAAAATTTGTTTGTAAAAAAATCAAGCTGACTTAACAATTTTCGACATTTTGCTAATAAACGTGCCAGAAACACATTTGAAAAAAACGTTTTAATTACTTAACTGAAAGAAATTTTAGTATGTAAAGCTAAATTTTTGAGTGCTATACACCTAACTTTTAATTGTTACTTCCGGTGTAACCAGACATGTACATAATTCAGTAGTATCATAAACAGCTAATTTTCATTTTAATTTAAAATACATTTTAAACAGCAAATATGTATCTAATAATTATTTCAGACTTAAAAAATTTCAATTTCGTCTCAACTTATCAATTAATTACCTTACTCGCGTGCGAAATTTGTTCGCTTATTTTTCGTATTTTGTTATTTCTATTTATTCTACATCCCAAGTGCAAATTTAACATAACTTCTGCAGTATCTATAACAAAAACTATTTCCACACGCCACCGGACATAATCAACACCACAAAACAATGCTTCTAATTTGCATTTCAAAAAAATGAAAAAAAAAAACATTTAATCGTCAAAACAATCCTTCTACAGTACTACAAAAAAATTTTTCCACTCAAAAAAATATATCTACAATATACAACACTCTACACTACATAAATACTTTTGGAAGACGAAGACGCTATACCACAAAAGTCCTGAAACACTTATGATACAAATTATTTATTTACTACACGTTTATATCGCCCACCCAAATCGTGAGCATAATTCGATTTCCGAACGCAACCGATAGTTTCAGGAAAGCAGCCACATGCATCTGCAGCTTTCAGGCGTCGTTCCGATACGCACCGGTAACGGTGACGGACTGAAAGCGTCTCGACGCCTCCCCTCCAGCAGAACGCTCCCCCACTTCCATGATACAAGTTTACTTCTTTAGGCTAATTTCACAGGATAATGACTTCACATTACTGTTATGCTACTACGCTAAATGCCGGGTACGAATCCTTAAAGGCGAGTGCCTGAAATCCGAGCAGCACCAAATTCCATAGAGACGGGACCAAAGTTTCTGTTCTTGACTGGAGAGATGAACTATGTGTCGCAGCCACAGTGTCGTGCTTGGCACAAGTTATGAAGCCCTGCCATGTTATTTCAACCGTGATTTTACGGTTGCTCTGGGGAAGTATGAAATATCATTCAAGAATTATATTATTTTGCCCGGTTCTTTACGAGGGATGTGAATATTAGACTAAATGTCACTTCTGCAGGCACCCTTCAACTTATTAGTATTGCGCTCCATTTCTGTCTCGGTAAACTTGAATGATTCTCCATCCTTCGATTTATATGTCACTGAAATAAAGATTGGCAATATTCGCAGAAACTGGCTGTCGACATACCACGATCTATAACCCTTCAAGTCCCTTTCACATCGCTACTTTTATAATCACGATTCCGAGTTCGTTCTATTGGAGATTTTGATAACAGAAGCTAAAAATTTCCTACCAGATCCTTCCACCTTAAATTTATTATCAATGGTTAATCCATGGTTATTGCCCAACATTCAATGTGTATTGTTTTCATAAGTAATACAACTAGTGATTCGTATATTTCTATTGTTCACCAGTACCCACTGGGGTTACTACAAATCACGGACAATATTTAGTCGTGGACCCCTTTTACGATTTTGTAGCAGTTTGAAATATACAGGCCATTTCATTTATACAACAAAAGTTGGTTGCCATGGCAAACAAATAACTAAACGTACACAAAATTGAATATGAATACAGTCTACGCTGAAATTCAACAAACAACTTTTATTAAGGTTTTTTTATGCAATCTAGAATCCGTCTTTACGAAGTTACAAAAATTTATTCGCTACTGTTTACTCTGTGTACAAAAAAGCTTCGTTACAAGGTTACAGCCTCCCGAATATGGATCAGTACAATCACTCATTTGTTGATAACTTTGGCAGTAGCTGCATTACAATTTGGAAAATTTACATGTTGGCACTATCCATTAGTTTAACATTTCCACTAATTTTTGGTTGAAGTGCACCAGCCCACGTAGCACACGATATCCTAAGGACATCCAGATTAGGTCCAACATACACCGCGCGTTCGAGATCATAAAACGGAAGTCCATCACATATTCAGAATTGTATGTCCATAAGACATCCTACAAAGACGTCCTATACGATTCAATTTGAAGTCCATGCACGCGGACGTTTAATATATTTTTATTTGTTTTTTTTACAGCAGTAAATAATATATCTAAATAAAATATTACAAATATTATTTAGCATAAAAATGAACACCCTTATATAAAAATTATAACAAAATGTGGTTGTTCATGACCGAGCACATAGAAACTACACAGTATCTGCGCAATCGAAAAATAGCTATCTACTGTTTGGCAATATTCGTGCTGGGAAATCGCCTATTCGTCTGCAATGTATTCTAACTGTCGAGTTTTAACCCGAAATTACAGAATAATCTTTAACAAATACTGCTAAAATGTAAAAATTAATTCAGATGTAATCTATAAAATTGTCTAAATAACATTCATACATGATGATTTATGTACATATGTATAGGATGTCTTATGGACATCAATTCAGGATGTCTTAGTGACGTCCATTGTTGTAACATTCAAAAGATGTTCTCAGGATCTAAAATAGATCCACAGCATCCATAAAACGTCCTATAGATAGTGTTACATATGCGATAGTTGCGTAATATTTATTTCCAGTGTTTTTTAATATTTTTAATCTTTAGACTTTTTATGTAATTGCCTTAAAGATCTTATTCTACTGGTCATACAAATAAAGCTGTCGGACAACCGCCCCGGAACCTTCCTCGCCTTAAAACATTAAATTTTTTTTTGAAAACTTGAAATATTTAAAAAGTTTAAATGTTTTGGAAAATGTTTAAAAATAGTAATAAAGTTTAAAAACTGGCTGACTAAGTCTTGACAAATGGCAAAAGCATTTTGTGAGATATTTTCCAATTCCAGGTAGTATTAGCTGATTTTTAATTCTCCAACTAAGGTTCAATAATCAACAAGAATTTATTTAGGAAGACGATCATATAAATACAGAACCCTTAATTGCTTGAATTACAATAAAAATAATACAAGAGCAGCCACAAATTTACTTTCGCCCTTCTTCTTAATCTGTAAATTGTAACACGCTAAATAATTTCAGTACAAATTTATAACACAATTTTTTCATAGCGTATAGCTCCATGTAGACCATTTAAAAATCGTTACGTCTTGAATGCCAAGCAACAGGTTCGCTTTTGCAGAAAAATACAACCTTAAATGTAAAATAGTCCACATCATGAAAAAGTGCTAACAAAGTTAACAAAAATGTCATTTCTGAGCAGATTATATTAAATTATCCAGCAACTTGTCAGCTCCAATATTACAACAGCACTGATACCAGAAGAAGTATTTAAATTTATTTTAATCCATTACCGGCTTTGAACATTTAGCTACTACGCAGAAAGTTTTAAGTGCTTCATTACAAAGTTTTAACTGCCGATTTGGATAAAGTACTTATCCACTAATTAAAATGCACCTATTTGCGGAAATTTCAACTTGACAAAAATAAAGAGTTTTAAAATATCTCCTTGCGAGAGTTATCCTCGCAAGCAACATTAGGTTCCAGGGACCTGAGTTTCATAATCGCGTATTTTATAAATTACGAAACCTCAAGAAATAGAACCCAAGCCGTGCCGAACCTACGACGACAACCTTGCACACGAAAAAATGATAATGATATAAGAATATGTACATGGAACGTGCGAACGCTACATAAACCTGGAGCCCTTTAAATGCTAATAGATACCTCGACAAATATAGGGCAAACCTAACAGCAATACAGAAAATGGGGTAAAAAGGCAAAAAAACGTCGAAGGCACTACACTACACCTTATTGCGGAGTTTAGCCTGCAATGCGGTGGGTCAGGGCCACCGATCATCGCTCCCCATACCCAGCCGTCTCGTGCTCTTTATCAAGTACGGGGTTGTGGTAAGCACTACGCCTTAAACGGCTGCTTTACTTCCCTCACTCCGTAAGGAGTTTGGTTCCCAATTTTTAAAAAGCGACTGAGTAGGCCGCCCGCCAGGCCAAGCGCCACTCTGGTGCCCTCGGGAAATGAGGTGGACGGAAAAAATAATACTGGAAGGACGCACACATACCACGTTCATCAGTTGCCGTGAAAAAGACCATATATTTGGTACCGCCTACATTGTAACCAAGCAAATTCAGCACCTAGTAATAGGATTTAAGGCCATAAATGAAAGATTATGCAGACTTAAAAGAAGATTTTTCAACTTTGGAATTATTAAAGCCCACGCACTCGCCGAAGACAAGCCAAATGAAAAAAAAAGAAGAATTTCTACGAGATGATGGACAAACACACAGGGATTGTACCGCAAGTGACATAAAAATGATTGTAGAAGATATGAACGCGAAAATTGGCAAAGAGGCTATATTATATCTACTATCCAACTATAGGAATACACAGCTTTATAAGGAAAGTACGAGCAAGAATCTCAAACCTAAAGAAAGAGCACACGTCAAAAGAAATATGACATGGAATTGCTAAAGGATAACAATAAAGTAAGCGATTTTACGGAAAAGGAGAATCGAAAAAGTGGGAGAATTCACCGAAATTTCCTTAAAGGACAACGTATTTCACATTTCAACATTGTTTTGAACAGTATCACTAAGAGTCTAGACGTAGTCTTTGAGGTGATTTACACAAATTTCGCACCAAAAATAATTTTAAATATAAAAATCAAATCTTAGGTCTGGCCTGCACGATCGCCAGATCTCGACCTTGTCGATTTCTGATCAGAAGTAACCTTAAAGAAAAAGTTTGATAATTTGGTCAATGGTGCCATGAAAAATTTGTTTGTTCAAAAACACCATAAGCAATGAATCCCCTTGTATAAATATAAAGCTATTTTAAATGCGTGACTTTCTAAAGAAACTATCATCATTGCAAAACTGTACTGCTTTTGAAAACCCATCTACTAAACTGCGAATTTAAATACACGCAAAAAAGTCACTTAACAAAAACACCTTTACTTGTCTACTTGCCGTAAAGTGCTTATTAATTATAAATCGGTTTTTGCTTTAAAATCAATCAATGTTCTAAAAGCATCATGTCGGAAGATGTCAGGTATTAAAAGCGTCCTAGCATGAAGTATTAAGGAAGACGTTACCTTTTAGCTACACCTTTATACCAGAAAGTTAGAGGATTACATTTAAGTTTAAAAAAACTCGTTGTAGCTACTTGAAATGTAATTGTAAACTTTGCGCGACCGAATTTAAATGCTTAATGCTTCTGTTCAATGCAAAGTTGCGACTTAACGTATCAAAGGTAAGGTTTCTACACTATGGAAAGAAATGCTGAATTTAGGGGCGCCTACTCGTTTCTACGGACTGGTATAATAATGTATTATTGGAATACATTACATTTACAAGGTACATCAAATCACGATGTTATATTAAAAGTTACGGCATAGAAAGCTAGAGGTTTGTAAATAGGATTTTAACCATGAAATTTGGTTAGGATTGAAGTAGGGGAGAACAACGTTGATTGGTCCAGATTTTGCTGGGCGCATTTGCCATATCTCATGTACTTGAAATCAACACTATCAGTAGCATCATGAATCTAATATCGGTAATCTTGTTTAGTACTAACGGGTGTCCAGAAAGTCTTTCAGTCAGGGAATTAAATTGCCGCGGTATTTTGACCGTGCAAAGGTAGCATAATAATTAGTTTTTTATTGAAAGCTGGAATGAATGATTGGACGCGAGAATAGCTGTCTCTATTATATCCATAGGGCGGCTATGGATTTTATAACGCATGTCTTTTATTCAGTCATATCTAAGTAATTTATTTGACATATGTCAAAGTCAATTTAAATAAAAAGGTTGTTATTTTGAATTATTTTCTTTCTGCATATTTCTTGTTATAAAATGTTTACGCAAGAACAAAAAATCTTTATTGTGAAATCTTATTTTCGCAATGGTCAACAATTAGAAAACGGAAATTTGAATTATTCCATCAATGCGTGCGTAAACAAGAATTTCGACAAAGATATCCAAAGACATACGTTATACAATCCATAGCCGCCCAGGACTGAAAGATTTTCTGGACACCCGTTAGTTTGGAAGACCTCGGTAGAAGTTATTAGGGGATTTAAGGTTTCGAAAAATATTATACATAATATCTGTGATTTGGTTATTGCATTGCAGTAGAGTAGGAAAGTGCTACATAA
Organism: Ctenicera cuprea; assembly: GCA_958336395.1. NCBI lineage: Eukaryota > Metazoa > Arthropoda > Insecta > Coleoptera > Elateridae > Ctenicera > Ctenicera cuprea. The sequence continues at coordinate 3,386,478 of OY284490.1, forward strand.
ATAAACTATACATCGTTTTGTTTTACTTAATGTGGTCTTTAAGCTGGTGTATACAAAACTAATTAAAATTAACACCTTTAAGATAATTAATGTTACTTTCATTATACAGTCAAAGTTCTATAACAGAAAATACTAAGGGATCTACGCACGTACACTAGGTAGCGGCTTTTTAGGTCGTATGTCTATCTAATTTAATTTTCGAACCGTATTTGGAGGACGTTAGCACTCCGTTGATAATGCAGCCCTTTTATACCCCGTTTTTGACCGTGTCGTCGCATAGCAAACTAACAAACATTAACCGTCCAGTCTCCCCTATGTTATTGTAAATATACATGAAAATAGTGTGAGCCAACCCACCTCGTCATGGAGTTGATTGTCAACAAACATGACAAACACAGCACCTTCCTCTATAGCTATACTTCGTATTGCAAGGATTTACGGTTATAATTTAAAATTCCGGGTGAACAATTTTAAAAATTTGAATTTTTAAAAATTTGGAATGTTTGTGGAAATCATGAAATCCAAAATTTTGAAACACTCAAATAAATCTGAAAATTTTACGATCTCAAAATATTTTAAAAATTTTAGAATGTTTTGAGAACTAAAAACTAAAAAATGAGAAAAAATTCCCAAAATGATCGCATTTCCTCTATAGCTATACTTTGCTTAGCGAGAAATATTTAAGAAAAGAATTTTTAGGAATTGAACCCGGGGTTCTCAAATTCATAAAGCGGCGCTCTTCCTCAAAACCATTCCCATCACACACGGGATTTGTTCTTATTTTATGGATATTAACCCATTTTACCATATTTTAAACATTTTAAAAAATCTATAAAAAAATTAAATAAACTTTTAGCAAAATAGTTGGTTTGTAAGCTTTCATCAAAATAAAAGAAGATGTAAAAGCTGCCCCTTCTTTGTTTACCTAAAATGAAATAAAATTTTAACGCGTTACAAGATTATCACAGAAAGTTTCAAGAATATTATTAAAAAAACAATTATTATTGAATCTTTCATAAACAATTCGAAGAGCGCAGATTCGTATTGAAGTGGAATCCCTATAAAGGGTCTGTTTTTCCACATTATTTATTGATAGCAAAGATGAGCGAGCCAACATAGGATATAAAGTGCTTGTCAGGTTGGCTGCTATTTGACCTTTTTCTGTCTCCTGGAGGTTGTAACGTAAAAGTTCACGGTGCTACTACCTATTTACATAACCATTCGTCACATATTTGCCCCCTACATGAAACTTTTCACTAAAACGATCCGACATTTTCCTGACGTTTGATTACAAACGATTTAGTAACAATTAAATATGACATCATTGATGTGTATACAAACTATTGCAATGTCACAGTTCACTTTATTTTTTTTTTTAAGGTTCAGTTCTAACGTATAACGTATATTATATTTAACCTGACCATTTTTCCCAACTATGAAATTCGTTCCAAACAACGAAACATTAGCTTGACCTGTAATTTTTCATTTTTATATGAATATACGAAATGGTGTCCGGCCGTGGTAGAAAGGGAGTTATACAATTAATCTAAAAAACAAATTTGACAAGTAAGTGTCGCTCATAATTCATCACCAAAAGATTGATTATTCTATCCTCATCGCCATCATTAACAATGCATTATTCTTCAGGACGAAAGTGCACTTGACGTACAAATTCGACATGAAAACATGTTAAATGTCTTTTTAATCATTTTGTGACTTACAATCAATACGTGCTGCGAATTGTTGAAAAAATTAAGTTAGATCACTAAAATGTAGTTTTCTCCGTGTAACATACAGCAGCAAAATATAGAAATCGAATATTTTTAAAAGAGTGATTGCAGGTTCGGAAAACGCATTGCATCCACTGCCTCGTTAGTCTTCATTAACTAATGGTACTCGGTAGAACCTCAATTAAATTCGAATTCGCTGGAAGTTCGGCAAGATTATCTACGTATTACAGTACAAATGTTTCAGAGTTGCAGCTTAATGCTCGAGCAGAGCTAATCCAATTGCAAAGCCTTTTACAAAAACTTCTTCATTTTTTAAATGTCTAGAGAATAAGAAAATGGGGCAAGCAATTCAAGTGAAGTAAGAAATCGTTTTTTAAACCGCCATAAAGACATGAAATAATGCACATTTGTTGCTAAAAAGCTTTTCGGTTACCATGAAATCGTGATAGGTTATTCCTTGCACCGCAAGCTTGAGCTTTCCGCATTATAAGTTAACCATTGGTGCATTTAGTGCATTTCTTGTAGTAGAAGATAAATGTTTTATGTATAATAGGAAATTTCCTAAAACTGCCGTTTTATAAAAAGCTCACTTGAACCACAGTCCATTGTTTAAAAAAAGATTTGGCCTAACATTATGAACATGATTGTATACACTACAGTCAAGATTAACTTCATAATAGCTTCCTTAATTACAGAGACGTAACTAGGGTATAACTGCAGGGTGGGCCAAGTCAAAAGTCAAGTACATTTTTGGTGGGCCACTACAAAAAAGCAGTCGGGCAACCGCCACGGCACCCCGAAATATTTAATAAAATTATTAAATGGCACGAAGGTCCATGGAGGAGGAGGAGGCTTCCTCGTAATTATTGAAATTATTAAAAATGTTTAAAATATTTCGTAAATGTTTAGATATTTACATGCAATTATCATAAAATTGTCAAAAATTAAAATAAATAATTTTCAAAATTTTTCTAAAAATTCAATAAATGCAAGGAATGTGGCGTAGGAGGACCTACGCATTTATTAAAAATTATTAAAATGTTTAAAATATTTCGAAAGAAATTTAGATATTTAGCCGCTCTTTTCATAAAATTGCAAAATATGTATAAAACAAATTCAAACTTTTCGAAATATTAAAACAATTTAATAAATGCGAGAAAAATGGTGGGCGGAGGACCTCCGCGCATTTATTGAAATTTTTGTAAAATATTTTCAAAGTTTTTAGATATTTTCATAAAATTGTACAAAAAGTAAAAAAATTCAAAAATTTTCGAAATGCTTAGAAACATTTAATTAATGGCAAGAAGTTCTCATGGTGGAATGGACCTTCATCGCATTTATTAAAATTTTTGAAATTGTTTAAAATATTTCGATAACGTTTAGATGTTTAGCTGGTATTTTCATAAAATTGTCAAAAAAGTACAAAAAAATCACATTCTTCGAAATATTTAAAAAAATCAACAAATGCGAGGAAGCTCCCATGGTGGGTGGGAATTATTTCGATAATTTTTTGCAATTTTGATGCAATTTTCATAAAATTTAAAATTGTCAAACATGTAAAAATATTTCAAAACTTCGATTTTTTTTTAAATTCGATAAATGCGAAGAAGGTCCCATGGCGTAGGAGGGAACCTTCCTCGCATTTTTAAAAATTTTTGAAAACGTTTTAAAATATTTCGATAAGCCATTTTCACAATATTGCCAATAATTCAATATTATCGATATATTTAAAAAAAATTCAATAAATGCCAGGAACATCCCAAGGTGTGAGGGAGGGGGTTCTTGCATTTACTGAAATTTTTAGGAATGTTAAAAATATTTCAAAAATTTGTAGATATTTGCAAGCAATTTTTATAAAAGCATGTAAAAAAATTCAAAAATTGAGTTATGAGAATAATGGTTTTAGTGACATAAATATTGATTTTACAAAACAAAAACTTCAGATAAAAGTTTTTTATTATGTTATCTACCTTTCTGCATACTTCAAAAAAAATTTTAATCAATGCTGTCAGCTCTGTGACGTGATCGCCCTTTATTTAAACAGCACTATCCCCAGTTTTTGCATTCATTCAATATAGAATGTTTCTGTTATATTTAAAAAAATAACGGTCGCATCACAGAGGTTTACTAAAATTTGTTTTTGAAGTACATATGTAGAAAGGTAGATAAAAATGTAATAAAAAAAACTTTTATTCAAAGTGTGTGTTTTTGTAAAAACAAACCCTGTATATTTTTATTATTGAATTAGATTGATTTAAAATAATAGTACCGTCTATAAAACAAAGTCAGCTCCCTTTAAAGTATCTCGGATACACACTGGATTACAATTCCCTTTAGTACCGACTAAGATATTTTTATTTCGAACAAGCTTCCAACTCGATTTTCCACAAACGATTGAAAATCGCCTGAGGCACGCTACTTTCCTACGGATTAATACTAACAAACCCACTTCAATTACTGTGAAGTTCAAAAATACCCACCTCTAGGGATGACCGGCTATAAAACATATAGAAACTTTCAGGGTTTTCACCCTAGCCACACGACAATAATATTTATTGATCTCGCTCGAGATTAGAAAAGTCTTGGATGTAATTAATTCCACTAAAATGCTTTAGACGTCTACAGCCCCAATCATTCTCCATAGGGTAGATCTCTTTGGAGAATAAGACCTGGAACCTTGATCAGATACTAAAGTTAAGCCATTGAGCTTTGAGACAGTCGAATTATCGAAGATTACGTGATAAAGTAATCAGCCGGCAGGAAATATCGTTAATAACAGTTTGCAACATCAAATAAACGTATGGTGGTTGGTTGCCCTTATTAATACATAAATTAAAGGTCTCGACAAAGCTGTTAGCTTAATATTAGTAATATGAAGCTGTACAAAGCTGGTAGAGGTAATTTTTATTAACAACCAACACAGGCAGCGGCGGTACGATATTAGAGTGTAATAGTTACGTACAGCAGCATCTCATTACCTTCACAACCAAGATTATGGAGACTGATGTTATTAGCGTTATGAAAGAAACAATCATTTCTCTTATACAATCGAGACAGTATTTTGGGTTTGCGTACTACATCACATTTATGTTATTACTTTCCTATACTTTCAGTATAGGGAAGTATTGATTTCATGCAGATTTTCAAAATCGAGATTTTGACGGAAACACATGTTTTGGGCTTCCAGGATCCTAAAAAAGTGGTTTTTAAAAAATGTCTGTCTGTGGGTGTGTGGGTAACGCTCATATCTCCGGAACGGCTGGACCGATTTCGATGTGCTTTGGAATGAGGAGGTATATCAAAAATTCATCGACAAAATAAGCTTTTAATAATTAACTTTAAAAAAAAAAGGGAACCGACTTCAAATAAAAACACAAAAGTGACATAAGTTAACTAAAAAGCAAAAAATAAATGTTTTTTATACAACAGTTTAATACTTATTTGTTGTTCCGTTTAATGTAATTAAGAAATTGTTGTTTATTATATAATTATTAATTGTTTTATAATTTTTAAGTCGGTGCCAAGTAAATCATAAAAATTCGAATCTAATTTGTTATTGCAGCAAGGTATATAATTTTTATGTTTTACTTGGCACCGACTTCAAAATTATAAAACAATTAATAATTATATAATAAACAATAATTTCTTAATTACATTAAACGGAACAACAAATAAGTATTAAACTGTTGTATAAAAAACATTTATTTTTTGCTTTTTAGTTAACTTATGTCACTTTTGTGTTTTTATTTGAAGTCGGTTCCCTTTTTTTTTAAAAGTTAATTATTTTACAATTTTAAGTGATGGGTAGACCTAGTAAAGATGCTTCTCGAATGAGGAAATGACGGCTAGTTGAAACGGAAGATGAAATACGGAAACACTAAAAAGTCGGTTAAAAAATAGATTTTGAGGAGTATCTTCGAAGTTCAAGCTCCAATACCAATGAAATTATAATGGGACCACCTTGGAACTATACTGAACCCATCACAAATCATTAAAATCGGTTCATAAACAAAAAAGTTATGCCCGAACATACATAAAAAAAAAATAAAAAAAAAATATATATATACAGACGAATTGAGAACCTCCTCCTTTTTTTGAAGTCGGTTAAAAAGGATCCGAGACCGGAAGCGGAAGTTAGACATGTTTTTTTGGTAGTTTTTTTTTTCAGAAACTGAATTTTGGAAATTGGAATAGTGGAAATTATAGAAGGCCTTAGAACAAATCAAACATTTTTTTACCGAACTCTCTAGCTTCAACATGGCGGCCGCTACGAATTTTTGAAAATTACTACTTTAACGCCCATTTACTCAAAAACCAGTTGTTTGATTGGGATCAACTACATCTTGTTTGGTAGCCCCTTAGGGGTACTATACCATGAAATATCATTAATTTTGAAAATCGAAAAACGATCTCAATGGCACGACTCCAAAATTTTTGAAATTTTCAAAAAAAGAATCTCAAAAACTGCCCACACGTTTTTGTTTAAACTTTTTAAGCTGATAGAGATAGGCATCTGCTACAATTTTGTTTTTTGCTCATTGTTATAATTTCACTGTGACGCCCTCTATGAATTGTTGAAAATTGGTACCCTTTTATTTATTTAACGGGGGGCAATAAAATATTTCTGTTAATGTGAAATAGCTCACCATTGATCGCAAAATCCGAATATAATAATATTTTTTCGATAATTTCATATTTAGGGGGGCTACTGTCCCCCCCCCCTAATTTTTTCGATAAAAAATTAAAAATCTGGTTTTTTGTTTTGTTTGCTCTAGGAGAATCTTTTTGCAACAAATCAAAAAATCGAATTTTTTGCCCCTTAATAATCTTTATGTCCTTTAAAGAATTTCACATACTTTCTACAGCAGTTGTATTCTTGTACTAGTCGTTTAATGTTCAGTGTAGGCTAACTTTTTTATTTCAATAGATAGACTCGCAAACCCAAAAGCAAAGTTGTAGGGCAAATTCTTCTGGATTGTATTTAAGAAAAAAAGTTGAGTTTCCAATTTTAGTATGGCGGTCATGGTAAAAAATAACTTTTTTTTAAATGGAAACGTGGCATTTTGGCTTTAAAATCAGAAAGGTTTTGAAATTCTAAATACAAATTAATAAGAGTAATTTCTTGCTAAAAATAATATTTCTCGAGTTATTAATATATTTTCAAATGTCAATTTCCGCGCTTCCGTTGATTTCAGTCCGAATATTTTACCCAACCTTATGCTTGCAGTGCAGCGGTCGGTCTTTCTTCAACCGCTTCAAGATGTTACAACTTATAAGAACTATTTACTTTAACTAGTCGTGTCTAGACAGGTGTATATCGAAAGTGTTGGAAAATATAAAACAATGTTAATTTATAAGTATAGGAAAGTGCAGGCGAAGTGTTTCGCTCATTTTTTTTAGGTTCGATTTCGCTTCTAGTCCTGATCCAGTTTGTGAAATTTTATCAGTATAGGAACAAACATGAATACGAACGTATAGAATGAAAAAAGTTAAAGATGTTGCAGTTTGCATAAAAGACGAAGCAAAAAGACCACTCTATTCTATAACAAATATAAAATAAAACTATTATGATTTTTTTTTCGCTTCGGGAATTTCACTGTACTGAGTTGAGTTACATCACTATACGCGTAAGCTTCTATAGAGATAACATCAATAAAGAAATTTTAACCTTAGAAAAATGTGTCGTTACGGAGGTTTTGAAAAAATATATCTACAGTGTGACACAAAAGTCATTTGCCAATGATATCTTCATTTATGAACTAGAAGAAATGCGGAAAGTGTTGTTCCATGAACCATAATATGCTGCTCTCTAAAACTATTTAAAGTCATCGAGTCCGTCATAAAAACGTGCTGTTAAACATAGCACCAGAGGAAAAAAATTGGCCAGGCAATCTAAAAATCCATCATAAATGTTTACGATTTTAAAAAATTCTATATAAACAAAGAGAACAACTTAACTGTATGGCGGTTTATCAACTTGCAACGAACTTATTTTGGGTCGTTAAAATTATTTTTTGGTCAGCGCAATAATCTGTAAAATTCACCTCAAAACTAGTTCGATCACCCCTCTCCTTTCGTAATATTCTGAGCTTTAGCCAGCACCCCAAGATTTAGTAAGAATAGGAGTAGTTCCCTCTCCAGACCATGTTTTCCTTTAATCCCGCTCCGCGGCTAGAACAGAAAATTCTTCGCCTGAACTTCAAAGAGTTCACTAGGTCTCCTGTTCCGATCTTATTGCGAACTTGAACATTGGAGAAATCATAGTTCATTGGTAATAATTCCGGAGAACCCGTCACAAATATTTTGAATTTTTATTTAAATCGAAAGGTAAACTTTACCGACCGCCCTTGCTGGTTTTACTACAAATTTAAATAATAGAGCACTCAGTTCCTTCGCAATATGTATTATTTTGATGGTTCATGTAATATCTGGCGGCTTTAATCTTGAATGCGTATAGCAGGCGTTGTAAGTCGTCTTCTGACTCCGCGATGAGGGCGTCGTCGTCTGCGTAGTAAATTATATTGACTCGGTTGTTTAAACTAGACGATTTCCGATATCTTTTTCTTTTACTGCGTCTATGATCTTGTCCATTACGATATTCTTTTGTTAAATTGTTGTTAGTTCTTATTTTGGTGAAATTGTTAAATGTTGAGATCTTCGATTATTCTTATATGGACTAGGAGGGTGTCTCTTTCTTACAATATTTGTAGAGCGCCATTTTGATTTGTATATAATTAAAAGCTGCTCTGTTAACAAGCCATAAACATTATGAGATCTCAACGCACACTGAATGTTACATTCAAAACTTGGATGAATTCGAAGTCAGCTGTTACCGTTGGCACGCCGAAGTTGCGGTTTTATTTTTTACTTGTACGGTAACTACTCTACAGTAACGCCATAACACTTTTCAAATCATCAAAACGATAAAACTAACGCTTTCGACTTCCACTGCTAGTATTTCTACTAAGGATGTTTTGGGGCTACTGCAGTTATATTGAGGGTCAACGGTTATTATCTCAATAAAGCTTTATTTCCTGCTGGTGTTAGTGTTGTTCTGCCACCAGGCAATTAACAAGAACGAAGCATGTTACACCATCAAATCGAGGGAACAGATACTCTTCCACAAAAGAGAAAAATAAGTGATTGAACCTTAGGCTAGATTACATTTTAATGGAATACACATATAGAAAATCCTACTCAAAGATCGGTCACTCGGATTAAGTGCTTAATGTAGACCGTGCACTGCAATAGAACGGGAAAGTTGCGGTCGAGAAAACCGGAGGATTCCGGGCGGTGGTGGTTCACGGAGCGAAACCTTGTAATGGCACTGGCTACATATACGTTTAATCAAACCGCTATAATAGGGTTATATTTTCCAACAAGACACTTATAGAACTCATATTGTGTGTTGAGAAGTTACACTAATGCGTTTTGTTTTAGACACTTTAAGTCTCTTGCAGTAATAGTTGACCCCCATTAAAATGTCACCTCGCAGCTTGATTAACAAACACGCAAAGCCAAAATTCTACACCAAACATGTAAAATCAAGTACATTATTTTTGATGTTTTTTTGTTTGCGTAAAGGATTTCATGAAAATCCTTTAGAGCTTTACGTGCTCTGTTGAATAAATTCCGTGTTCTCGTTTAGGTTTGCAGCTTAATATAAAAACAACCAGCTTTAGTATATGCAAACTTCATAAGCCCCGAATTACCCGTGCAGTTTGATGCTGTTATATTTAAATGTATTTAGAAATAGAAGGGCTTTATTTGCAAATTACGTGTAGGAACAAAACAAACCCTCAAACGATTTGCATATACCTACAACGATTCGTTTTCGCATAGGAGCGCAGGGCCGGTATATTTTATGACCACTTTTATTGCCACGTTATTGTCAAATAAGACCACTTGAAATTCCCGCTCCCTAATTCAAATGTTCATTTGCAGTGATTAAAGACGACCATTTGTTTTAGTGAGACGATGATCACCTGTGTTAGTTCTACAAGTTCGGAAGCGTATGCTCCAGGGAGAGATTTCCAACTAAATGGTTGTATTTATCGTCGATTTGTTGCATATGTAAATGGGGGTGTTATTCCTCAAAGTCGCAACTTCGGTTACTCTTCGTCCGCTGTCAAAGTTAAGATGGAGTGTAATGGATGGGGTGGCTCATGGAGGCAGGCCAAGGTGCGATGCTTTATCTAGGTGGAAACTTTGCATAAAGCTGACACAAATTGAAAGTTCTAGACGGCGAACTAAAATTGGCCCCACTAAAATCTTGACTGTGGGCTGCCTCATAAGTGGGGTGATGTCTTATTAGAAACCGCACTGGGGAAACGTATCCATATCTGTAATGTTATTAGACAAGTTCTTTTAAGAGATTAAAGGAGTTGTGCGCGCTTTCGAAGAGATAACCGCTGCTCTTTGCAAGAAGAAAGTTTTCCGCATAGCAACGGATTGCTCGTAACATACCAGACATAAACTTTGAAAACTATATTAATGATAAAAACGTAATATTCTAGTCCAATTTAAAATAGGCAATAAAATCAAATTAACTGCATCGATGTACAAACAATATTCAAATTGTTTTAACCCGAAAATTTTGTGAAAACAATATACACTGTGTCTAAAGTAACCCCCCCCCCCCCCAACTAACTTTTGAACGACTTGATATTTGGCCAACAGATGTAGACCCATAGTTTTATGTTGTTTGTTTGTTATTTTTAAAACTAATTACATAAGTAGTAATTAATTCGGAGTGTAGTCACTGAACTACTTCTCCCTTCATTTGCAATTCAGTAAACTAATTTACTTATTGCTCTGTTGTTATTGTAAATATCTTGTATAATGATAAAAAAAATAATGGGAAATTAAAGAACTCTTTTTCAGTCCATATTAAAATTTGGTATCATCCAAAATGAGGACTGGGCGCCATTTTGAATTTTTTTTAATGGAAAGCAGGGTCGAGTAACACCTCGTTGGAAAGGTCTTTTAGTTCTGCGTCTGATCCTAGAGTTTCAAAGAAAAATATTCAGCCACAACAAAATGACAAACGTTTGAAGATAAAAAAGTCTATTTAAAAAAACTAAGAATTAAAGCAAAAAGAAATTAAATTAAGTGTTCGAAATGTATGAAATTCCTGTCTTACATTTTCATAAGTTTCTGGAGTGATATTTCTGAAAACTTCTGTAATGCGTTGCTCCCATTGTTCAATTGTTTCTGGACGGGTTCTGTACACATTCGATTTCAGATATTCACATAGAAAAAAATCTAAGGAAGTCAAATCTGGAGAGCGAGCCGGCTATTCTACAGGCCCCCGCCAACTAATCCATCTTCCAAGAAAATGTCCGTTGAGAAAGTCAGAAACAGGTCTATAATAATGAGGCGGCGCACCGTCTTGTTGGAACATAACGTTTTCAATATTATTTCCAGCCATCTAAGATATTTCTAGGAAAATTGTGTCCTGCAAATGAAAAAGGAAACGAGTGGATAACAAAATCATAACAATTTTGAATTGAGTAAGTCCATTTGTTTAAAATCCGCCATTTTGTTATGGCTGAATATATTTCTTTGAAACTCTAGGATCAGACGCAGAACTAAAAGACCTTTCAAATGAGGTGTCACTCGACCCCCATTTCTATTTTAAAAAAATTTCAAAATGGCGCCCAGTCGCCATTTTGAATGATACATTATTTAATTATGAGCTAAAAAATAGTATTTAATTTCCCATTAAAGCACGCCAAATGTAGTAAAATATCAAGTCGTTCAATAGTTAGGGGGGGGGGAAGGTTACTTTATAGACAGACTGTATAGTCGAAACCTTTCTCACCCTTCTGACTTTTTCGTTAAAACAACAAAGTTCCCGTTCTTAATTTTTAAAACAGCAGCATGACAGCGTACAACAGAGATACAAAGCTTTTAAACCCCTGACGTCAACAACCCTACTGCAATTTATTACAATAGGTACGTACACAGATCTAATGTATTTGTAACCCCAGGGCAAAGATTTAGTAAATGAGCCAATATTAACATAACCTAGAGGTATTGGCATAAGCTTGTGAGTATGGTAATGGATTAGGGAAGATACCGAGCTTAGAATTTGAGGCAGGACAACAGGTAGGGGATGCAAAACTGTTTGATTATATTGAATTCATTTTAACATTGAGTTTTGTATCAAGTTATATAACTTATTCTAGCAGTTTAGTTTTTATGATGTTTCTTAACTGTTGCATGTATTCTGCCACAAAGTAAAATTTAATAAGTCTAGTTTTTATTTAAATTTTCATTTATAGACGTCATCACACTCATTTGGAAAATACTATTTTGATAGACCACTCTGTTCTTTGCACTGCAAGACCTCGTTCTACAACTGCTATTAAATGTGAAAACCAAAAAGTTTAAATACATTTAAACTCGAATATTTCGTAATTTTCAAAATATGGAAATAGAAAATATTAAAAATCGTAAACAGTTGCGAAATTTTAACATAGCTCTCCAAAATTATTTTTTAAATATGTCATTATACTTCATTTTATAACAATTTGTATTTTTTGATAAAATTTAAAATCAAGACGTTGCAGTCTTTATTCCATACTTTTAGTGTACCCTGTATTTTTGCTCTACGTATATTTGCTTTCTAAGTAAATAGTTAAAACTTTAGATTTTACGTTTGTGGTTTTAGCACTAAAAATCTGTTTGCTATGAATAGTTTCACGTATTTCTTACATCTAGCAAGTGAAGCCATCTAATGAAATCAGCATTTTATTAAATAAATGGCTTGCATCAGTAAGTCTTCATCCAGTTAAGTGATCTTTGTATTAAGCGTTTAATTCTCCCAAGAATTTTTGTACGCTATAAAGGTACATTTCTACTGCTAAGCAGTCATCATCAGTAGAATAACAATATAGATGCAACACAACAAATCAGGGTTTTTCCGTATTATCAGACCCTAAAACGTGCAATTTCGTCAAAATCTCAACTTCCGAAATTTTGATGAACACGATACCTTCCCTGGCTATACTCCATATAGCGAGGAAGGTAAAAATAAGTAATACCTATAGTTTCCTACTCTCCCTGGTGAAATTCAGGCTGATCGCGGCTTTTGTAGCAGCCTTCGTTTATTGAATAAAAAGGTAGTAATTTTCAAATTTTCAAAAAGCGCCAAATAATAATGACCGTGGGAGAGAATCATCATAGCCCGCCTTGCTCCCTTCGCGATTATGAATTCTTTAAAAATTCGGATGTCAGTTTTGTGAAATAAATTTTTTGTTGAAACTTAAAAAAACTTTAAATTGCATAGTTTCTGTAATTTCTGTAGTTTCTTGTAACTTTATAAATCATTTTAAATTTGGTTGCTTAATAGATACCAAAAATGCAATGAAAACACTTGTTACAACGCCCCCACTTAAAAAAATAGTTACGCTTTAATATTAGCATTTCAACAAATTACCTAGTTACAATCAAAACAGTCACTGCAATAAATCTCAAATTCAAACTTATCTGTTCAACTTTCCACGTTCCGTCCGACGAGCATTAAAGCGCCAGAAACCAATTACGCGAAAACTAAATTATAGCCCATATCGGGGCGAGACCATCGGAAACAGCAAAACGTCGGTTCCCTAAGGAACACCTAATCCCCTGACCAATTTATACATCACACATTTGCGGCTTTTTTTGCCAAACGGAACAACTGCCCAAAAAGTGTTCAGTGTCTTTTTTACAATTTATTTTCCTGGCACTCAACAGCGTATGAAAGCACCACTTGATGACACAAACAACGTAAGCGCCAGGCACAAAAATCCCAACCTGTCCTACAGTTTTTATAAAATGCAATGAGTGCACGAGTAGCTTACAGATTAAATGATTAAATAAAAACATTAAAAAAAAAACAGTAAAACAGGAAACATTCAACACAAAATAGAATTAATACGAAGTCCCAGAATCTGTGGGCAACGACCCCTGTGTGTTTGTAACTCCCAATGCTTCCTCCGCTAAGTCAGTCTAGGAACTCTATGGAACGCCATATTGCTATTTATTTGAAAGTTAAAAGCAAGATTGCTAGTAATATATAGTCGAGTATTTTGTTTACATTTAGAACAACATGGTTGGTTTATGAAACAAAATTTAAGGTACAGGTTGTTTTAAATATTGCAATAGCTCTTCAAATTTTCAATGGAGTACATTGAAAGTTGCAACAAATAATGAATTCTTACTATATGCGACTGTTGTGGTAAACAATCTACAATAAAACAACAATCTACATTTGTTGTAAACCACACAATACACGACCATTGTTGCAAATAATCGAACTGAAATCAAATTAGACTGTTGCTGTGAACGATATTATTTAAAACAATATTACAATGCTGTTATAAATATTCGTAATTGAAGCAACTACAGAATAAAAACGATACGCGACTAGCTGCTGCTGCAAATAAACAATTATCGCAATATGCGAGTGTTGTAGCAATTCGAATTAATACAATGTGCGACTATCGCTGTAAATGTAGAATTGAAGCAACCAACTACCTACCGAATTAAAACGACATACGACTATTGCTGCAAATAATACATTACCGTAATAGATGTCTCTTGTTGTAAATCGAATTAATGCAATGCCAGATTGTTGTAAATTATGATTTGAAGCAATACCAAAGCACTGGCGAAACGCGAATTCAAACGACACCCGACTATTGCAGTAAATATCAAGTGATTTTACGCAATATGCGGATATTGTTGCAAATCGAATTAATACAATGTGCGGCTATTGCTGAAAATAATGATTTCAAGCAACACCGTACTGTTGGTTTAAATGCAGAGCAAATAAGGAATTTATACAATGCCCCATTTAATACAATTTTCGAATTCGAGCAACACCCGACTATCGTTCGAAATAAAGTCAGCAGTTGGCCAACCTGTGTCGCATTAAATAGCGTTAGTGATTTTACTTTTAAACTGGGGAGTTGCCTGAACCACAAAATCACTAGGACGCTAGATAGTAGACAGCAAGGGTTTATTACTTGGCTATACTCGAGGATATAAACCCTTGCGGTCTACTATCTAGCGTCCTAGTGATTTTGTGGTTCAGGCAACTCCCCAGTTTAAAAGTAAAATCACTAACGCTATTTAATGCGACACAGGTTGGCCAACTGCTGACTTTATTTCGAACGATAGTCGGGTGTTGCTCGAATTCGACAATTGTATTAAATGGGGCATTGTATAAATTCCTTATTTGCTCTGCATTTAAACCAACAGTACGGTGTTGCTTGAAATCATTATTTTCAGCAATAGCCGCACATTGTATTAATTCGATTTGCAACAATATCCGCATATTGCGTAAAATCACTTGATATTTACTGCAATAGTCGGGTGTCGTTTGAATTCGCGTTTCGCCAGTGCTTTGGTATTGCTTCAAATCATTATTTACAACAATCTGGCATTGCATTAATTCGATTTACAACAACAGACATCTATTACGGTAATGTATTATTTGCAGCAATAGTCGTATGTCGTTTTAATTCGGTAGGTAGTTGGTTGCTTCAATTCTACATTTACAGCGATAGTCGCACATTGTATTAATTCGAATTGCTACAACACTCGCATATTGCGATAATTGTTTATTTGCAGCAGCAGCTAGTAGCGTATCGTTTTTATTCTGTAGTTGCTTCAATTACGAATATTTATAACAGCATTGTAATATTGTTTTAAATAATATCGTTCACAGCAACAGTCTAATTTGATTTCAGTTCGATTATTTGCAACAATGGTCGTGTATTGTGTGGTTTACAACAAATGTAGATTGTTGTTTTATTGTAGATTGTTTACCACAACAGTCGCATATAGTAAGAATTCATTATTTGTTGCAACTTTCAATGTACTCCATTGAAAATTTGAAGAGCTATTGCAATATTTAAAACAATTAACCTGAAACTTTGTTTTATAACACAAACACCTATGTTAGATTTATATTTGAAATTTTATAACTACATGATGTATTATAACATAAAGTTTATTTGTACTAAACAGAGAAAACGGTCTTATTAATAAAATAAATGTAAATTTTACAATAGCTTACAAATGTTCGGAACAAATAACTCGTAGATTGTTTTAAATATAACGATACCAGCTCTGGCGTTAAAAACAACACATTAAGAATTGCTACATATGCTCATTTTCCCCAATATGTGCATAATGTCGGAATTAAGGAAATAGAACATTGTTCCACTATTGCTTTATTACGGTATGTTTTGGCAAACTTTCGGTTACAGCACCTAGTTATTTATATGGAAGCAGGTGAAACAAGTGTCGAATTAGAGCAATAGCCCAACATTGCTATAATTTAATATTTACGACAATAGTCGTATATTGTAAAAATTCAATATTTGCAGCAATTACTAACGTGATGATTTAAAAACTTGAAAGGGTTTTGCAATATTTAAAGCAATACCGTAGAAACTTTGTTTTGTAAATACTACTATATTGTTTTAATTGTAAATGAATTAAACCAACTAGATGTTGCTCACAATTTTGTTTTAAACTTTTGAATAAATAGTAATATGGCGTTCCATAGAACTCAGAGGTGCTCCCGGAGATAAAATCTCGGAAAAAACGGAAAAAAAACAAAGCCCGTAACAACGCCATAAACAAATTTTAAGAAAGAAAAACCCCCGTAAATTCATAGACCCATAAAAAAATCCTTTAAACAGCGAGAAAGATGCTAGGTAAACTTATCACTTTTCCTCATTTCCAAGAAAGTGTCTAAGAGAGACGTTTAAATGTTTTTGGATCTAATAATACAGCCCAAAAAGAATTTGTTATTTCAATTTAAATACCGAATATTTTTTGTAATTAAAAATTATCCTCTTAAAAATTCTTGGAAATTTAAACTCTTGAAACTTTTTCAAATTATCAAAAAATATAAAAACTGGAAAATTCTTGAATATACCTACATTTATTTAAACATTTTTGGAAATCCTGAAAATTTTATAATTTTCCATCGTAATACCACATAAGCTTTAAAATTACCAGTTAATTACCAATAGTTTGTTGCAGATCACCAAAAAGCGAATTTGACAAGGAATAATTTGCAAATTTGCACGATCGATCTGCACGAAATTTAAGTTATTTAGCCGAAAAAATTCAAAAGCTTGAGTGGTATTTGACAAGATTGTTTTATGAATACACAATTAAACCAATGGCGGACTTTGCTTATCGTTGCATATTAGCGTAACCATGAAGTAACTAGAGCGTAACTAGGCGTTGTCGAGGTAATCAACTGTAAATAACATACACAAAAAATTATTAAAAATGACAGTCTAATTTTCATTTAGCTAGGTTAATGCTGCATTCCGATTGGCTGTAATGTGCATGAATAAAATAATATTCGAAATTTTGATAACACCAACATTTTTTTTAAATATTTTTACATTTTAAAACATTTTATAAAAAAAAATATTGAAAATCTTTCAACGATTTTTATATTTCATTTTGTGCCGAATATATTTTTTTTGAAATTAAATAATCTGCTTTGTCTTAAAAATTCTTGGAAAGATGGAAAATTAAAATTTTTTTAAATTATAAAAAAAATCAAAATATTTAGGACAAATTATGGAAATTCTGGAATTTCTACAAATTTTTTTGAATATTTTAGAAATCTTTGAATATTTTGAAAGTTTTAAATATTTAGTAATTTTTAAATATACTAAAAAAACAATTTGAATATTAATACAATTTGTGCCAGCAATTGCGGTTATATAAATGCTTGGCTTTGGTTTTTGACTACATTTTTAAATTACAAAATATTTTAAAATTTTAGAATATTTTTGATAATTTTTTAGAAAACCTGAATTTTATTCAAAATTGTGATAATTAAGAACATGTTTAAAAATTTTAAAATTTATGAAAGTTAAAGTTTTTGATTTTTAGCATTTTCTAATTGCAAGCAGTTCTTATTCGGTAAAATCATATTTCATAATTTGTTGATAGTCAACCAAAAGAAACTTTCCAGAGATGTTTTCTTAATGGAAAGTTGTTCCAATTGTCCGATTTTGAAGCCGAAATTCGTACATTTTGAAATATGAAAAATCGTTGGTGGGGCGGTCAATTTGGGCTGTTCCCTATTCCGGAGGCTATACTATAGTAAGGAAACGTTTCCGGACTCAAGGTTATTTTTTGTTGTTGTTTTGATATAAAATTTGATTAGTGATATACCAATCTATTATGAGAGTCTCGAAAGGGAGCGCATGTTCCGCCGTAAACTGCGAAGGAAAGGGAAGAATCCTAACCTTAGTTTTTTTACATTTCCCAAAGATCCAAAAAGGTAATAAATTCTGATAAATATTAATACATTAAAGTTTAACTTTCTCGTCGTTTTAGATCAAAACAGGGGGTTGTAAACTGTAGACGTGAAGATTTACGTGAAAAGGAGGTGAAATATTTGAATAAAAACAGCACTTTGTGTACACTGCATTTGAAGATTCGCAGTTATAAATGTTACTAAATCATATTACTGGCATTATCTTTGTATTATTCAAAAACCATTATATAATGTGACTCGTAATTTTTCTGTTTTGCTTATTAAAAATATGGTAACAACAAACTGGATTGGAATTTAAAACCCGCCATAATTTAAACGATAGTTTAACTTGTCGACCGCTTGGAGCTCTACTAGTTCCAGCTTACCAGGCCTTATATGGGCGCTTTCGCTACTGTGTAAATAAGTATACTGTGATCATACTATAATATCGCATCTTAAAGAGCCGCTCAAATCTTCATGGCAAGTTGATTTTCCACAAAAAATTAATTATCTCGAAAACCGTTGGATTTAGGGAGAGGGACTTTCGACAAAAGCACCTATTTTATGTATATTTGCATAGAAAATAAGATTTAATACACAAAACTTTAAAGACGACACGGCAAGTGCTCACAAATATAGTTTCAAACCTATTTCATGCAATTACTGCCAAAGTTGCCACAAAAAATTGGTTATGTGGTTCCACCTTCTGAAGGCTGTAGCTCCGTAACCAAGCGTTCTTGTATATAGGCAAGTTGGGTTAAATCGACACACTTTGGACTGAAAAATCTGTAGTTCGAGACATTTTAAGTACACCCTGTATAGCTTGCAGTGCGATAGAATTAAAACAAAAAATACTCGTTTCTCTCCGTTCTCCTGAATTTCGCTTATTCTATTCACCTAGCGGCTGCTAAAGAACGTCCAATTCCCATTTTCTGTCCAGAATTTTAAAACGTGAAGTATAAAATCGACAAGTCAACTTAATAGATTGGTTCCAAATACGTGTAGTGAAACCACAATGATATGGTGGTTTGATTTAAGGAAATTTATAGAAAAAAAAGCATTCTCATTGTGTCGGTTTGTACTGCTTCATTATGGCTTTTTAGTGCTTGCGTTAACAAATAATTCTCAAGCTTGATACTACCTTACCTATGACACAACATGAAAACTTAAGTCCATAACTGGAAATTTCTTGTTCCCAAATCTGCACTATTGTACGAAATCCCAAAGTTTCCACATGCAACCACCAACCCCCAATTTCCCTTCATTTTAGTCTCACCGCCAAACCAATCGTCCTTTGTGCCCTAGTTAGACTACTTAAGCAAAAGACCTTCTGTGGGGACAAAACAGGACTTCTGAAGCGACCTGGGTACTTACATGGTTAACAACACGTAGTATGAGTCCCGGATGAGTTGAGCACGAGCTTAGAGGGCGTTGACATTTATACACCGTGGTGCGTCGTCCCGGAACCCCCCAGTTTTCCCTTATCAACGTAATTACGAATTTGATGTACTGCAAAAATTTTAACGACCACCCGACTTTTCTTCATTAATTCGAAACTCTGCTCCCTGAACACAAAATGAGCTAATAAATTAATATCTCGTTTGACGTAGCAAAGCTTCTCCGGTTCTCAACTAAGGCTACTTCAACCATTCGGAGGTAAGACCAAATTTGTCGGGAGGGATCATTCGAATATTGTATTTCGATTTATTAATACAAAGAAACAGAAGGCACAGCCACAATACAAAGCAATTTTCCGCTCGAAATACAGAGTTGACAGAATTAGGCATTCTCTGCCACTGACGTGCTTTTATACAACGGAAAAAAACGTGACGCTAGAATTTTTACTATTTTTTGTTTGTTCTGTATGAAATGTTACCATTCGAAATGTAAACCGATAAAAAAAGCTACTATGTTAGTGATCATTTGACAAGCAACGGCTTAGTGAGATCCGAGAAACGGTATGCAATATTTGTTTTCTTTTTCTCGAAAATTTTCTAATGTAAACCTATATTAGTATACGAACAGATAGAGAAATCAAGCATTCCTTAAAAAAAAAAAAGCTAAAAATTAAACAAAACCTTATTCACACAATAAATGTTAGACTGTTTTTCTGATCTTAGTGAGCTATTCCCTGTTAAACTGCTGTCAGGCTCATACAGGGTGTCCCAGATATGGCGGAGGAGCTCTTAACTGTGAATTCTTTTCCTTAAATAGACTCGATTTGTCCATGAAAAATGTTTCCAACTAGAACTTGAAAAATTTTGTAATTTTTAATATATCCTAATTTCAAGCAATATTTATCCGTTAAAATCTAAAATCGATGTTATAATGTGGTGATTTTTTCAATTAAGATCGCCGCTATTGTCATTTAACATGTTCATGCCGATTTTGAAGTCATAAAGTTGTGAACTTTAGTAGCAACAAAAAAATCGATGGTGGGGGTGACCTGGGAGGGAGGGATTGCGCTTGCGCAGATTGCTTACGTAGAATATGAATCTGAACTTCTTTTTCGAGCGTGTCTATATTGAAGTGGAGCCCCCCCCTCATTTTATAAAATGCTTTAAGCTAGTAGCTATATAGTAGTCAATTTGTGGTTTTGTAAAATTTGGAAATTTACGCTCTTTTATTCAAAAAACGAATAATAATAATAAAAATCGAGTTACAGCTAAAACGATCGTTAGTACCAGTATATTAAAATTATTTTATAACTGCATTAACTTTTAGGGAAAGGAGAGTAGACTGCCCCTCCCCCCGGTTTTTATGCAAACCAATTATGTTTTAGTTTTCCGGTGTTTGGTATTCGCCAAACCCAATCTAACTTTTTCTTATTATAAATTCTATGTCGTAAGAAGGAGCTTTTTCGGGATTTAAGTACAAATGTATTCTAAAGGCGTTCCAAGTAAAAAGATATTTGGGTAAAAAGGTTTTTTTAAAAGTTGAAACCTAAATTTTCTTTATGGAGAAACTCCAGGTGAACTGGACAAATCTTTTAATTCAAATTTTTAGTTGCACAGACTCATTAACATCACACCAAACTCACAACACATTTATGAATCAGTGTACATCTTTCACGTGTCAGAATGGAACCGGCCAACAACGGATTGCGAAGCAAGTACCCTTCCCGCTACTCCATTCGTGCCTCCTTGTACAGTTTTGAAAACTTTCAGTAGTTATTGGAAGAGAAAATTAATTTAGATTCAAGATTTTAACAAAAAAAAACACCTTTTAACGCTTTTTTCCCTCGACCCTAATTTTGTGATCTTATAGTAGCTGTTACGGCTAGAACATTGAGAGAAAAATGCTTCTGAAATAATGTAGCGTAAAGTATAGAAAAGTCCTTCGGCAATCTTTGCTTTTATAGTGATATATTTCAGATCTACTATTAGACAAATATCACTTAAGCCATAGTGAATATCCGAAGTCAATAAATTCGCTTTTCGTTGATATAGAAGAAAACGATAACAACGCAAATAAATAAAATAACCACAACGTTGTAGATTTTACTCGTAGTCGTTGGAAGATAAACGTGGACACAGGCGGAAATTAATCTTGTACCTTTTGACAAAAACAAATCGAGTTTAAACAGAGGCTCTGCAAAAATTTAAGTGTGAAAAATGGAAGTCGCCAGCGTAGTGTGTTACCAGCACAGAAACATAAACATGATGTGGGCGCAACTGTCAAAACATCTTTCCAGTTTTACTAGGCGTTATTCCAATTTAAGCGTGTAGGTAATATCTGCATCATTATTCATTTATAAGAAAAATAATAACTAAAAATATAAAATATTAATTATTTTGATAATTTCAAAAAAGTGCATACTTGTTTGTATTCTTCTTAAATTCAATTATCTTGGCATTATTGTTAATTTCCTTATTATTACAGCTACAGATTTGGTTAAATTAGGAAAGAAGTGTAACTTTTTAAGCTGATTAAAACGCCGGAGCCACTTAAAGAAAAAAAAACAATTAAGCGTCTTATTCAACGGGGCCTTCGATGGGCTGCTTAAAATAGAACACTCTGTATATTTTTGCCTATTCTGAAAGAAAATTTAATTTCTAATGCAACATTTCCAACACAACAGTAACCTAAAGTGGAAAATAAAACAGTTATTGCTGAAATACTTTTATAGCTAGCACCAAACAGCAGGAATAACTTTTTCATTATTCACTTTAGGTTACCACCGGATTAGAACTTCTTTATTCAAAATTTAATTATCTGTCAGAATATTTAACATTATACAAAAGGTTAGAAAACGCTATTTTATGAAATAACTTAAAAAGGCGTCGTTTTGTTTGGGCCGTTAATATTATTTTTGGTCAATTTAATAACCCGTAAATTTTAACTCAAAACTAGTTGGTTAAGCCCTCTCCCTCTATAGCATTGCGAGATTGAACGCACAACCCGGAATTTAGTAAGAATAGGAATAGTTCCCTTGCCAGATCATTTTCCCTTTAAAACGTGCTCCGCGGCCAGAAAGTGGAGAATTCTTCATCTTAACTCCAAGAAGCCCATTAAGTCTCCTGCTCCGGTTTTATTGCAAACTTGAACATTGAAGAAATCGCAGTTCGTTTGTAATAATTTCAAAGAACCTCTCGAAAAGTTTTACGCCCGCTCGTACTGAATATATTGGAAATTTAATTAATGGAGGGATCACAGTGCGTCTGCAATATTTCACCGAGATTCCTTCAGAAACCTTAAATTGCTATTCAAACCGAAAGTTAAACTTAACTCCCCGATCGAACTGAATACACTGCAAATTCGAATGATGGGGCGATCGCAGTTCGTTTGCAACATTGCACCGAGATTCTGTCAGAAAGTTTGAATTGTTATTCAAACCGAAAGTTAAACTTTACCACCCACTCCTACTGCAAACTTGAATAATGGAACGATCACAGTTCGTTTGCAACATTTCACCGAGATTTCGTCAAAAACAGAAAGTTAACCTTTGTCAACCACCCTAGTTGATATTATTGAATATTTGAATAATAGAGCGTTCATAGTTCGTTTTATAATATTATTCAGAAATCAAAAACTGACTTTGATTCTAAAGTAAACTATAGAGAATATCACTGTTCCTTGGAAACAACACTTAGAATAACTAGCAATAGACGCTAGCTCTAGAAACTGCAATTCATAAAATAGATCCAGAATAAATATTTAAAACCCGTATCAATCATTTTAGTTTCATTTAGAATTTAAAAGTTTATACAAACCCATGATAAAATAAAAAAAGGTCTATTCGCCTATCTGGTTTGCTGCTTGCGGCCTTGTGATCAACAAAGCAAAGTTGATTTTGCAAAACTAAGTGTTGGTCGTTTTTTTTTAGACGAAAAAATGTCGCAAGTTTAATTAATAACAAAGTTAACAAGTTCTTAGACGACGAAAAACATGTATAGTTATTTTCTTTCAGCTTATATCAAGCCAATGCAAAATAACTCCAACAAAAAAAAATTTGCGAAACACTTCGCCTGGACTTTCCTATACATTTAAATACATTGTTTTATATTTTCCAACACTTTCGATATACACCTGTCTAGACACGACTAGTTAAAGTAAATAGTTCTTATAAGTTGTAACATCTTGAAGCGGTTGAAGAAAGACCGACCGCTGCGCTGCAAGCATAAGGTTGGGTAAAATATTCGGACTGAATCAACGGAAGCGCGGAAATTGATATTTGAAAATATATTAATAACTCGAGAAGTATTATTTTTAGCAAGAAATTACTCTTATTAATTTGTATTTAGAATTTCAAAACCTTTCTGATTTTAAAGCCAAAATGCCACGTTTCCATTTAAAAAAAGTTATTTTTTACCGTGGCCGCCATATTAAAATTGGAAACTCAAATTTTTTTCTTAAATACAATCGAGAAGAATTTGCCCTACAACTTTAATCTTGGGTTTGCGAGTCTATCTAATAAAATAAAAAAGTTAGCCTACACTGAACATTAAACGACTAGTACAAGAATACAACTGCTGTAGAAAGTATGTGAAATTCTTCTAAGGACAAAAAGATTATTAAGGGGCAAAAAATTCAATTTTTTTATTTTTCGCAAAAAGATTCTCCTAGAGCAAGCAAAAGAAGAAAGCAATTTTTTAATTTTGTAGCGAAAATTTTGGGGGAAAAGGGGGAACAGTAGCCCCCCTAAATATTAGTATCAAAAAAATATTATGATATTCGGATTTTGCTATTAATGGTGAGGTCTTTCACATTAACAGAAATATTTTATTGCCCCCCGTTAAATAAATGAAAGGGTACCAATTTTCAATTTTCAAAAATTCATGGAGGGCGTCACACTGAAATTATATCAATGCGCAAAAAAACAAATTGTAGAAGATTTCCAGCTCTATCAGCTTAAAAAGTTTAAACAAGAACGTGTGGGCAGTTTTTGAGAAATATTTTTTTGAAAAATTCCAAAATTTTGGAGTGGTGTCATTGCGATCGTTTTCATATTTTCAAAATTAATTATATTTCATGGTATAGTACCCTTGAAGGGCTACCAAACAAGATGTAGTTGATTCCAATCAGATAACTGATTTTTGAGTAAATGGGCGTTAAAGTCGAAATGTTCAAAAATTCGTAGCGGCCGCCATTTTAAAGCTAGAGAGTTCGGTAAAAAACCGTTTGATTTGTCCTAAGGCCTTCTTTAATCTCCACTATTCAAATTTCCAAAATTCAGTTTCTGAAAAAAATGCTACCAAAAAAACATGTCTAACTTCCGCTTCCGGTTTCGGTGTTTTTTTAAAAGCTTATTTTGTCGGTGAATTTTTGATATACCTCCTCATTCCAAAGCACATCAAAATCGGTCCAGCCGTTCCGGAGATATGGAGCGTAACGGACCCACCCACCCACACACAGACATTTTTTTTAAAATACTTTTTTGGGGTACATGGACTATTTCCGTTAAAATTTCAACTTTGAAATATTGCATGAAATCAATACTTCCCTATACTGAAAGTATAGGAAAGTAATAAAAAATCCATATCAAGTGAAAAATCTCTCCAAAACTATAAAAGTACAAAGGTACCAATGTTATGATTTGTTAATTGTGAATGTGAAACCCTCATTTTCATTTTGCCAGTCAACAAAATCGCGTCACAAAGTTAAATTCGAGAATGAGAAACATAAAGCGGCAATGCCATTAAATACGCAGTAGAAGAATACCTACGCAAAAGAAACTTCAGTTACGGTAAGGACAATTGTTACTGTTATTATTATTACCCATAGTTTCACGAACCGAAAATCTGTGGTAAAATTCAATAGCGGTGCTTTTACCGGTTTTCGGCATCCTCTAAAGCTTCTACATTGATTTTTAAATTTACTGCTTTTTGCTGATCACCTGAAAATGAGAATAGAGATCTAGCGTTCTGTGGTATATTGATTGAAGGTTTTCTAAGGACTAAATATACAGGGTATCCTTGTCAAAATAATTTAACTACATTTAAATATGTGATTCCCTTAGCAATTTTGTAACAAAACTAAGTAAAAAATTTGAAATATTTTAAGACAACGTTTTCAATTGTTGGTGAGTGATCACTTTGGCTTTCACTTAATTCTATTGTGTATTTTTAAGGTGAGAGTGTTTCTGATTCTGCTAAGATGTGTTGCAAACTCAAGTTCTTGAAATTATATCCTGCTCTACCTTCAAAACAGATGTTGCCGCGCACTAAAGTTAACAACTTTACAACTGGTGACGCTATGTCATAATTTCAAAGTACTTAGGATGTTGAAAATTAAGAATTATTTAGCTTTTTCGGAACGCAAAAGCTTCCAAACAAGACAGCGGATGCAAGAAATTCTCATAAATCTATTTGACAACACCGCACAGAAAACACAACCATTTTAAGATTTCGAGAAGCTTACACCGTAAAATTTTGTAACTGTGTTAACTGCAGTTTGTAGTGTGCATGTCTTTATGTCTGAAAATCGTACTGCAATTTTAAATTAAATAAAAGAACAAAAATTCGTCAATTATAAATAAATTATTTTCATAAATGAATTTTTGACATCGGAATATGCTGCCATCTAACGGGATACTTATGCTAGTATTGGACTAGAATTAAACTGTAGCCTTGCCAATAGGGCAGCTGCCTGCTAAAAAAGGACGCAGTAGAGATGTGGTATGCAGTAACCTGATATAAAAAAAATAATTTTTATAAACAAATTATTTTTATATCAAGTCTGTGGTATTTGACCAAATTATTTGGTACTTTAGCTAATCTGAAATATCGGGATTTAAGCGAAAGAAACCTGCAATTTTCTGGCTCAGAAAGAATTGTAATGTACGATGATTTCCACGAAACATTTCTATACATGAACTAGGAGAAATTTATACTTAGTCAAAATTAATTCAAAATTGGTGGTCAGAACAGCTTTAGGTGCAAAATTTGCATTACAATCAAATTTCGTTTTGTAAGTGGATTCTATAGCAGTTACTCAACTATAACTGTCAGATCAGATTTAGAGCAAAATATACATTTCAGTTGCGTTTCTGAAATGAGTTCGGCCCAAGCAGTAATAAAACAAGATGATGTTAAATGCCAAAATCTGAGCGAAGTGCTTCTCCTGGACTTGCCTATACTTTAGGTATTGATACCAATCATATACATAAAAGTAACTTATTATTAATGTGTTACGCCCCAACACAGACTATAATAACATTACCACTGTACCGAGTAGATTGCAGAACAGTAATATTCTTCTTCTTTAAAAGAATTCAATTTAAAAAATTGAAAATTTACCATCGCTTTATCGGTTCTTCCTATATTTCTTGTTTCGACAGGTTTGTCGGTTAAAATTTCTCTCGAAATTCTTCTAATTTCCATTCTTCGTGTATGTTCTAGTCACATTTCTTTTCTTTCTACGATTTGAATGTTTTCACTCTCTGAGAAAGAATACTTGGGATTAAACAATACTAAAAACGGAAGAACTCATTCTCCCATCAGAAATTAAGTGAGAGGAGCATAATTACTCCCCCCACCAATATTGCTATGCTTTAATATAGTTGAGAACTTTATTCTACTATCACTTGTGAGCAATTTATCGTAAACAGAAATTTGTTATCGGCCCCCGGTCCCCTATTCGTTTTAACAGGCGTAGCTCTGTAATTCAGCCACGCGCCCTTGCACTTGTATACTTCAGTCAACGCTTGGATCTCTGACACGCTTTAAAGAGAAATATAACGTAAGCTAGTAGTACGCTGAACGTTTTTCAAAGTTTTTTGTGAGGAAAATAAATTCGTTTTTAATTACTTATTTAGAAACATATTCCTTGGGATTAAAGAAAACCAAAAACGTAAAGACAAATTCTTCCACCAAAAATTGGGTGAGAGGGAAACTAAAATATCGGGATGATAGCACATGGGCTAAGGTTTAACAGAAAAAGTTTGTTTAATCTTGGGAAACACAGCTCGTGCAGATTTTATTAGTGAGGTCTGAAAAAGTCAAATTTTTCGAAAAAAAGTGGAATAACTTGACAATGTCGCAACGGAATTTAGAAACGTAGGTAATTAAAAGTCGAATAAGAATATGTATAAATATACAGGGTGTTCTATTAAAACAACTGTAAGTTTGGTATGCCACTCTTATCTGGACCCCCCCCCCCTAAACTAATTTCAAATTGTGGTCCTTTTAGTCCCCTAAAACATATATCGGAAGCATTTTTTTTGTATTTTAAACAGTAAAGAAGATATCGACCACCGGAGCGTCGTTGACTCTGTCCCTGTATCTGCAAAGATTTGTCTTCTCTCAAGATCTCTGACGTTCTTCCAGATTGAATTACGCAAACGTGATATCATCGCAAATTTAATAACAACAATTTAATAAAAATGACAAATACAAAAACCTCAGGACGCTTCCAGTTTTCAACTTTTAACAATACCGCCCGTTGTAAACTTTTAGTAAAAGCCAAATAATGCCTAGAAAATTAAATTTTGGTTGGGAGCGAAACACCACTAGGAGTAGCGTATCCCTGACAGTTGACTGACGGTTGCGCTACAAAACATTTTTTTATTTTATATAACATGCAAATGGTGTTCTCTGCATATTCCGTGATATCAGAGAGACATCTACATTTAGATGAGAAGTGACGCAAAGTTCTGACGCGAAATTTTCGCCTGGAAGCTGAAATAAATGATTCTGAAGTATCTAAACAAACTCTAAAAGAAAATAACACCCTCAGGATCGTAGGGCAACAGTGGAATTTAAACTTTATTCTTAAGTTTTGATTGCTTTTCTTTAAACTGACCTTACAAAGAAACGACGCTGCGCTTCTTATTCGCATAGAATCTGCGGTGAAATAATAAACGAACGTACCTGAAACAAACAAAAAAACGAGTATAAAAACATGTTTAAGCTGAATAGGTGTAATTAATGTAATTGGGATAGAGACTATGGCCTAGGCCTTATGGTGAATGAATTTTCCGCATTGAGTTGACGTCGCAATGAAATAGAATTGGAGCACGAAGTCGACAAGTACTTGCAGTAACAAGCGCTTCCTGATTTGACAAAATAACGAGTGAAATTTGCATGCACAAAGAACTGTTGTAAAAACTCTACATCAGCATTCGTGGCACAGCGTTTCGTTTTTTAATGAGCTTTAAATATACACCACGAAAACAAATACAATTACACTTTTAAAGCACCAAATAAAATTTCGCCAGCGGAGCTAGGAAATAAGTGGATTTGAAATATGGAATATCAAACAAAATAGGGCAATTTATTTTTAAAAATGTTTAGCTTGTGCTAAACTCACATGTGCGTTTGTAAAGTGCAATGGTGAATATTGTAATATGAGCATTTGTTGCTTTGTAATTAACACTTCTATTTAAATCACAATTCTGATTTGCTGATAATAAATGGTAGTAATTTAGTTTGCAATCAATTCAGTTTACAATTTTATACAAAAGCTGTAAAAAGTTCGTTTAATTATAAATGTGTAAAGCAGCACATACACAGTGGGTTTCTTTGTTTTGAATAAAAACTTTTCATGGTGTTAATTTTTTTCGTGTTCTTTATTATAACAACCAGGGTTGTAACTTTACACGTAGAAAATTATTTTCTACATTACACGTAGAAAAGTGTGTAGAATACGTCGAATATGTAGAATAATATGTAGAATATGTATGTTAAATATTTACCTTTTTTTACATATTATACATGTAAAGTATGTAGAATATGTAAAATATGTACAGGTAGATTCCAGAAAAACATCTGGATAAAATTATTGTGATAACTTTACTATGTAGATTTTTTTCAAATAACTACGTCTGAGGCGGAAGTACCACTCGCCCCCACCATAACTCCGGCACTGGTCGCAATTATTTTACGTTTTTAGTTTTTTACTATTTTTTACACTTATTAAGTTGTATACGAGAAAGGTCGCTGCGCGGTAGGCGCGTTCACCTTTCATTCAAGAGGCCTGTGTTCGATTCCCTGGCCCGGCCGGTTGTATTGCATCAGGTTTTTACGTGGTCTTCCTGAACCACAAAGTAAATACTGGGACAGTACTATCCGCGGAAATCACCCCTTATCCAAATTCCTTGCTCCAACCCATCCTCGCCATGTTTTCTCGGCTGAAGAAGGGCTTAGGACTCGAGTGCGAAGTCTAAAAGACCTCCATAGCGGCAGCACCTTCGCGTAGAATACACCGACAATGAGATTTCTTTTTTTTACGTTTAAACTGTCTGCTTTTGCATCTGTATTATTCTACATGTAAAATAACCATGTATAATAAGTATATTGTACATGAAATATTCTACATGCCCAACCCTGATAACAACTATCGACGTATTTCTCCGCCTAAAGCTCATCACCGACCCCAGAAGCTGCTACTACATCTGTAAATTTTGCCGAACCTTTCTCGTCGACAGAGTAGTGATCTTTAACATGCATAAATCTATCCCTAGATTACCCCGAGTTTTACAAATCTCCCGTAAGATTAATTTTACCAACCTCGTTGGAAATCGATCCCAGGCCTCCTCGGCCTAAGGTCGAATATACAAGCACAATCACTGCGTCACCAACGGTGGCCAGTATCGTCAGGATCGCGATAAACACAACGGCTTTTATTTTTTAATTGTACAGAAAACAGAATAAGCATGTATTATACCGCTCTTAACTTTTTGATGTTTAAGAATTAGGCGAATTTCGGATGACAACTTTTTCCTATTAAAACCTGTAATGAAATAATGTCATTTACGTCGATTTATTATTTAATTCTAAATTAAATAAGCGGGTTTCAGACATCAAAAAATGATATTTTGACGTTAAAAAAATCAAATGTATAATGCCAAAAATCCGTTTATTCAGTAATATTAAATAGTGCTTTTTGATTCCTACATTCAAAAAATGATTTCAACTTTGACGGAAAATAAATTTTTGTTGTTCAACAATAGTCCAGTCATTACGTCGAAACACTCCACTAGATGTGGAAATAACTACAGAATAATTTTTTTGTCTAAACTCTTTATTTTGGCATCAAAAGCCCTGCCAAGCCCTGCAGCCCTTTTTAGATTTAAAAAAATAAGTGCAAAAAATTAATTTTTTTCAAAATAGCTGGTTTCCCGTGTAAAACTGTATAAGAATTCCCACAAAACTTTAAAAATTTATGGCCTTGCTTACACGATTTCCGAGATATGGCCTCTCAAAATTAACCCTTTTTCGCGATTTTTGGCTCAAACAAGAACGCACTTTTCAGATTTTATGATTATCCTATACGAAAAAGTTGTGCATAGATGACTGAAAGCGGATTCAATTCTCTGTAAATTAAAAAAAAACATTTCTCTAGAAGTTATGACCTCCCCAATTTTATCATTTTGATACTTTTTCGATGTAATTTTTTCGAAGATCTCGCTTCCAGTGCACTTAATGTCAAAAGTCGTTAGAAAACGAATAACAGTATATAAAATGCCCTACAAAAACTTAAAAAAAACATAATGTCCTAGCTTAAATAGCCTCTTCAAATGTACCCTTTTTTTTTCAAAAAAAAAACAAACCTAAACAGTAAGTTTTTTGGTCAAAAACATACAAACAAAACAACAAACTTCAAGAGGCCGTACCTCAGTAACTATTTCAGTTAGGACATTCTTTTGTTTTTTTACTTTTGTAAGAAATTTTATATATTTTCTTTCCAGTGGTAAAAATTTTTTACGCGAGTTGCTATTACGAGCCATTTCGAAAAAACTTCGAGTATGTCAAAAAAAGCATCATAATGGTCAACTTTGGGAAGTCATAACTTCGGACGTATTAAGGTAAGAGAAATGTTGCTTTTTTTAGATTTCAGAGAATTGAGTCTGCTTTCACTCATCTGTGGACCACTTTTTTGTAGGATAAATCAGGAAATAAACAATTTCATAAAATCTGAAAAGTACGTTTTTCTGGCCAGAAATCGCAAAGATCAGCTTTGAGTGAACATATCTCGGCAACTGTTTGAGCTAGGGAACATAATTTGTTTTTAGTTTTGCATGGAGTTTTATACGGGGTGTCCAAAATAAGGAGTGCATGCATTGGGATCTCGTAAACGGTAAGAGATAGAGATTCGGTTACATGAGAAGAATTGTTCAGCATCTCCAGTACTACTAACATCCACGTTCAATTCCTACAATTTTTACTTCATTTTCAGTACACACTGGAAAAAACTAAAATTTTCAGTTTTCGTTTTTTTGTATATAATTTGGTTATTATCAAAGATAGCGCAAAGAGCTATTGAAATTATTGAAACACTTTTTTACACAGATTTCGAATCTTAAATTAAAATTTTCACAAGTCGTTCAGTTTTCAAAATATAGACATTAACTTCGCTATTTTAAATATGCGTCAAAGGCGCGGCCATTTCATCATTGAATAGAGCTCTTTTTTTTCCTTTTCTTTGATATCAGGTTTGATTGGTCTATTTTCACAAATAACGGAATTATAAGCAAAATACTGTTTTTATAGTAGACTATAAAAAACAGTATTTGGCTTATAAGCCTATAGGCTGTGAAAAACTGTTTTCTTGTAGTAGGCTGAAAATTAACAAAAATAAAGAAAACAAAAAACAAAAAGCTGCATTTGTTTCCATTGAGGTTTGATCAGTTTATCTTCCCAAATAATAAAGTTATAAGTTATAAGTGAGAAATTGTTTTCTCATGGTAAACTGTAAAAAATGGAAAAAAAAACACCTGAATGTTTCAGGAAATAAAAATATTAATAAGTTTTAAATACTCTTGCTAAGTAATAAAACACGAAAAGGGAGATAAATTTAGAGTGACAATAAACTCGTGTTAAGATTGCCAAAATAAATTAAATAGTACTCATCTCTGATTATCATACGATCATACTTTTTAATAGTTTTATTCTCTGAAACATTCAGGTGTTTCTTTTTCGTTTTTTCACAGCCTACTATAAGTAAACAATTTCTCGCTTATAACTTTATTATTTGGGGAGATAAACTGATCAAACCTCAATGGAAACAAATGTTTTTTTTCGTTTTCTTGTTGTTTTGTTAATAGTAAGCCTACTCAAGAAAACAGTTTTTCACAGCCTACTGTTTAAGAAAGGTTTCTTGCTTATAACTCCGCTATTTGTAAAAATAAACCCATTAAACCTTATATCAGAAAATTGAGGAAAAAAAGCTTTATTCAGTGATGACATGGCCGCCTTTGACGCATATTTAAAAAAGCGAAGCTAATGTCAATATCTTGACAAGTGAAACGACCTATAAAAATTATAATATGAGATTCGAATTCTGTGCAAAAAAGTGTCTTAATAATGTCAAAATCTATTTGCGCTATCTTTGATAATAATCAAATTATACACAAAAAACGAAAACTGAAAATTTTAGTATTTTCAGTGTGCTGAAAATTAAGCAAAAATTCTAGGATTTGAATGTGGATCATAGTAGTACTTGAGATGCTGAACAATTCGTTTCATTTAACCGAATCTCTATCTCTTACCGTTTACGAGATCCCCATGCACTCCTTATCTTGGACACCCTGTATACTTTTATTTGTCTAATAACTACTGTTCTTAGAGCCTTAATTTTGATACTATAATAAAGGGCCTAAGCAAAAACAATTCACTCCTGAGTTATTTCCACATCTTTGTACCTGATGACTGGTTCAAAAAATGTTCGACGTTGTTTAAAAATGCAAGTACGTGTGTTTGTTTTGAATGCGGTAAAATAATTACGATAATTTATATGTAATAGACAATATTAAAAAAAACAACTTCAAGAAAATAAAACATCAAATACTATATCCCAGGAATTTGCACTATCGGCAATACTTGTGCACAATCTAAACAAATCGGAATATTTAAACAAAATTACCCAGCAATAAATCCCAAATACCTGTAATTTCGGTATGACTTATTCATACAATTTTATTGCGAGGCATGACTCATATATCTTTCACTTGCTCCCCAAAAGCTAGATTTTTTAAATAAAAACGTCTAAAACTGGACAATCTTATTTAAAAGGAAAATGTTTAGAAATTTAGTATGATTAACAGTTTACATATTAATCATACTATTCTTGCGTAATAATACGGATTATTCTGCGCATAATATATTGACAAATCATTAAAATGTTCGCAAACTACTCGCTTGTTTATTACAAAGTTTTAAAAATAAAATAAATTGACAATTGCATATATTATTCCTATAATCATATATCACCCGTAAACTAAAAAACAATTGTGAATACCAACAATTACTTGCTATGCTACAACTTTTCGTAGCTTAATAACTAATTCAAATTAAAAAATTATATTTATACGAATTTACCAGTAATCCTGAACACATATTAAACATTACTTTATTTATATATTTATTGATAACACAAATTTACAAGAGCGAAAATTTAAAACCGATTTTTTTTTAAATTTTATAAACAGCCTTGTTTACATCTCCAGCACAAACAAGTTTACTAATTTTTTTAACATTTCAGTTATTTTAAAGCAGATTATAATTGTACCCATAACATTATATTGTTAATAACATTTTTTATATAATCTCGGCTTTGTAATTTCAGAAAAATAAAAAATGTTGAACAGAACTCTCAGCGGCATCTACATGCTTCAGCAGCAAGTACAACACAGATCTGCCAAGCCGAGATACAAACCCGCACTCTGATTCCGCAAGCTAGTAAAGATGCCGCTAGCATATGAACTTGAATATTTTAAAGATCGACTACTGTGCATTGAGTAAAGCGAGATACCATTAAGTTGCAAAAAAATTTACTTCTTGAAATTTCAATTTCGATTTATAATGAACAAGACCTTTATTTAGTATCGAACAAATGCTAAGAGAAATCCTAAATTCGTACGAACACCAATTATTTCCATATAGGTTCAAACTTTTGGAATTGACATTACATACTGTTCAAAACAACTTGAAATTCTCTGCAAAATATATTTGAATTATTCAATTTTCAAGGAAAATAAGAAAAACAAGTCTGTTTACAATCACGAACTGCCAACCCAAATATGGAACTTGAGCCTACCTAAACCTAAAATTACATCTAAAAGGTAGTTACTAATAACCTTATACATCACTAAATAAGTACACAAATAGGAAAAAATTAGCGAAACACTTCTTTCTAACTTTCTTATAGTTACAAAATTACCCATTTATATTCAAAAATATTTTATATAATAAAAAAATAATAATAATAAAGTTTGAAGACAAAAATGCTCTTAGCATGCAGCGCGGCGCTGTGGCTACGGTACAGTGCTACGATATAGAAAAAAATATACAAAATTTTTTAATCACCAAAAATTTTAAATTCAAAAGGTGCAATAATTTTTAAAAAAACTAATATTTCCAGATACTTGCAAAATGTGCAAAAATTTATTAAGATGTTTAAACACTTTCAACAGATTCATAATTTTCAAAAATTATTATTAAATTGTCAACAATGTTAAATAATTCTAGAAATTTTCAAGATTTTCGAAATATTTTGAATTTTTCGAACATTCAATGCGAGCAAAGTCCCATGGCGGTTGCCCGACGTTTTTTATTTTGTCACAATAGCTCAAGTTTATGCCGATCTGACAACTAACTTAATCCAAAATATTCGAAAAATCGTAGCAGTGGCTATCTTAAAGCTTAAGTTTTCAGGTAAAACAGGTTTCGATTGATCTTAGCGCCCTCTATCACGCGCACACCCTGCTATCAAATTACAGTTACCACTCCAGTTTTGAAGAAAAACACACAAATCTCAAACAAGTTTCGCCTCGTCATTAAATTCGGTCCAGTAGAACTGCAATTTTGACTGTTACACAAACACACATTGAGACAGACAATTTTTAATTAAATCTGTTACAACACATTCCTGTACTGGAAAATATGGAAAAGTAAATACGAGTTGCCTATAATAACTTCTATATAATATTGCATATTTCATTTAAGTGTAAAATGCAACTCGAAGTTTACAACGTCAGTTATTTTTAATTGCTAGAGGTAGTAATTATAATTTAATTGCATTTCTACCTTCAACCCGTACAACTTCTGTGCGTTCTAGTAAATATGGAAACAAAGTAAGATGTATGGTTTAATTACAAACACGACGATTTGTTTAGAAAACGTATGATTTACCTATAAGTTCACATGTGGCGACGAAATTTGTATTTTACGACAACGTTTAGCAGAATGGAGTTGTCTAGCTTACTGTTAGCGTTAATTAAAACAAGCCTTTATGATAGTAATGAATGTTGTGTAACACAATGACTGTACAGTTTCACAAGTTTCTGTGTTCCACTTCCTAGACAATTAAATAGCGTGACAATTTAATTCAGGGATCAAAAAGTTTTTAAAAACAATAAATTACCAGATATGTATCCTACAATGACAATTCAAAAACCTGAAAGAATAAGTTAATCTACATACCTATTATTAAACTTGCACGTGAATGTTCTACTCGTGAATAAAGATATTTAGACAAAACGTTTTATATTTTATATTTTTATATTTAAAGTCAAAATGCTTACAACTCCATCTCAAAAAAGCTGTCGAGCAACCGCTAAGGAACCTTTCTCGCATTTATGGAAGTTTTTCGAAAATTTTAAATTAATTTTGAAAAATTTTGACAATTTTATAAAATTTAGAATTATTTTTTAAATACTCAAAAAAAAACTCGAGCATATTTTATATCAGATATTCTCTAGAGTTTAAAAATTTTCTCCTAATCTTAATTTTTGGAAAATTTTGATCACTATGAAATTTTGTTGAAAATTGCAAAATTTAAAATAATGAAAATGTTTAGAAACTTTATTAATTTTGAAACTTTGAAGATTTATGGAAATGATGAAAATCTTTGAAAGTGTGAAAGCTTAGGGCAAACCGAATACTTTTATACCGTACTCTTTAGCTTCAAAGTGGCGGCCGCTACATTTTTTGAACTCACGACTTTAACCCCCCCAGTTGCTCAAAAAGTAGTTGTCTGATGGGGATCAGCTACAACTTGTTTGAGAGCCCTTTGTGGGTGGTATACGATGAAACAAAATTAATTAATTTAGAAAATCTGAAAACGATTGCAATGTCGTTTCTTAATAATTTTAAAAATTAAAAAAAAAACTGTCCACACGATTATTTTTATACTTTGTCGGCTGCCAGCAACGAAGATTGGCTACAATTTAGTTTGTAGCTAAAAGCTATAATTTCACTGTGGCACTTTCTGTGAATTTTTAAAAATCGAAAAGCAATACCTTATTTTTTATTAAACGGGGTCTAATAATACATTTCATCTTAAAGAGAATTGCTCATCGTGACTAGTAAAACAAAATTGAGATTGGTTTTTAGATACTTTTATACGTGGTGGCGGTACTGTAGAAAATGTAAATGCAAAATATTTAAAATTTTACAAATAATATTTCTCAAACACTTTTTTTTTTCAAATTCATGTATCTTGCAGAGCCGAACTTGGGCTACAATTTGTTTGTTGTTTTTTTGGCTTAATAACAACATTCCACTGTGGCAACCAATATGAATTTTTGAAAATCACAAATTGGTACCCTTTTATTTATGAAACGGTACACAATAAATAACTTCTGCTTAAAAAATTACTCATCTTGACTAGTGGAACCAAAATCGAATGTTAGTTTTTCGAAAACTTTATACAATTGTTATGGTGGGGCTGGCTACATCTATAATGGGGTCCCCTATAATTTTTTGGCTGACGAATTTATGATTTGGTTGGCTACTGTCAAATGTCAATTCCAAATACTTGCAATTTTTAAAAATACTTCCCATTCACAAACATTTTTGGACTTGGACAAACTATGATCCGAGCATGATTGCTGATCCCCAGCATCATTTTGCTGACGTCACGAACTGACCGCCAAGTATGGATGAAATGGAGAGTTGCCTGTATAGCTTGATTTCTTAGAAATCTAACAGACGGTGAAATGTAAAACGTTATAATTATGTAATTTACACTACTTTTGCAAATACGGTAAATATTAATATCTAGTATGAGAAAGTCCACTCGAAGTCCACACTTCAGCTTTTATGTATTTTTTTACCACTGGACATGGCGGTAAATTTCAAAATATTCAAAATTCCAAAGGTATGTCTGTAAACAGCTTTAAAATGCTGTTTACCAATGATGTGTTTGAACCACATTTTCTGATGTATTTTTCTTGAATTTTAGCGGTAGGTTTTGGAGGTAACAACGTTATTTTGTTAATTTGTAATGACCACCTTTTATAGTGCATTGTTAGATTATTATAACATGCGGTAACTTTTGTTAATTTTACTTTAATAGTATTATAATAGTGCTTCATTAGGGTATGTACCTGTAGAAGAACATGAAATAAATAAATAAATCCCGACTATTTTTTGCAGTTATTAAATGTCATTGGCAACACCAAATATCAGAAATCTAGCAACTTTTAGCACTAGAAACAATGAAATGTTTTAAATTTAAATTAAAATACATGCGTGAACAGAAACTCTGGAAAATCTTGAATATGCAGCGTTGTATATAGCGTAATTAAAAAAACGTTTAACATCAACACGGTCTAGTACTTATAAACAACACATTTTCAAAAGTACGAATACAATTTCATAACACATAAAACATCTCGTGCAACACTCATTTTGTATTGCACCGCAGGCACAGTTGCAACGAACTACAAAACCCTGCCTGAAATGGATATGATGCGACGGTGAGGAAATGAACACAGCTTCCGGATTTCAGCATTTATTTTTTCCCAATTAATAAACCTCGCTCCGGGTGATTGGATGTATTTTCATTCAAAAAATATCTTGTAAGCACAGCAACGTAAATTGCAAACCGAGCAAAAAGCGCAGTTTTGTGGCAATTAGATCCTACAGGGGGCAATAATTTGGTGACCGGGCGACCGATTAGGAAATCGCCACTACGCCAGCTGCACCGTTAGATAGCAGCATTTTCCGACCTGATTTTTTGGCGTTAATAATTATATTTTTTAAATAATTATGATTTAAAAATAGCGTTTATGTCGAGTTTATTATTTACATCTAATGGTGTAAGCGATTTTCAGACTTCTGTTTCGACGTCAAAATTGTTTATCGCTATCACAAATACAGTTTTATTTATAAACAATTATAAAGTCAAACAAATTATTTATCAGAGTCAAAAATCCTGATCTATTTATTAACTATTAACCAGTTTTTGTCTTCATTAAAAAAGTAAATTTTAAACGTCAAAAAATCAATTTTTGACGTCTCAAAATCAATTTTTTAACTCAAAAAATTAACTTTAATAGTCTACAAATAATTTTTTACGTCGATAATTGTTTTAAAACTAGCGTTTATCTCCAATTTATTATTTAATTCAAATTGGGTAAGCGACATTTAGACGTCTTTTGGACATCAACAATTAATTTTTTGACGTCAAAAATTCCCGCTTTATTTATTAACAATTAATCTGTTTCCTCTTTATATACAAAATAATCATAACCTCAAAACAATCAACTTTTGACGTAACAAAATCATTTTTTAAACCAAAATATAAATCTAAAACCCCTAAAAATGTTTTTTGACGTCCATGTATGTTTTGTAAAAATGGGCTGGTAATTTCGAATATTTTTTGCGTTTTAAATATTCTCGCGCGAATAAGTCAAGTGAAATTTACATCTACACGCGGTACTAAGAGATTCGATCGGCACTGGAGATAACCTACTCACGTACGGCGCCAGATATTGCGCTACGGAATCCGGACTAAATACAACTAATTTAAAATTATGAATTCTGTTATCAATGAAAAATATTGTTGATTGTTGGCTTATTCAAACGTAATAGAAAAAAATAGTACAATTAGTCATAAATAATCAACTAAACGCAATAGTTCTGGTGATGCAATAGAAAAGACAAAGGCATGTAAAAATTTTAAATTTGAATTTAGAAATCTAATGTGGTGGTCGCAAAAAAATTGATTAAAATATGGGACCAATG
Organism: Ctenicera cuprea; assembly: GCA_958336395.1. Lineage (NCBI taxonomy): Eukaryota > Metazoa > Arthropoda > Insecta > Coleoptera > Elateridae > Ctenicera > Ctenicera cuprea. The sequence continues at coordinate 3,425,906 of OY284490.1, forward strand.
TGATCTCAGTGTACCTGCTTCAGGTGGGCGTCTGATGAAAAAAAAACTGAATTAAGTGAATGTTTTGTAAATCAACTAAAAAAGTAATAAAATCTTTCAAATGAATCGACTGAAAGTCCTGACGGTATAACATTTACTTCAAAAATGTAATCCATTTCGTTACAATTTACTAAATCAAATTTCATGAAACCATCACAAGTCGATTAAATAAACCCATGTCCATTTTCAAACTGTTAATTAAAACGACAAGAACCAAATGGACGAAATAGTTTCCTCGCGTATCCATCCTACCAATTTTGCAACTGTCAAGACGCAAAACAAAAACAGTAATACGTGAGAAACTCGCCACATTGATAGAAGCAGAAAACGAACGCCGTAACGAGAAGGTGCAAGACAACCACATCTTTTACTCCTAATACCGTCAAAGGGAAGATTGATGTCTGAGGCCCCAACAGTGGTCTCTACCTAAACATAGACATCCGCTAAGGCGCGAGTCTTCCCCGTTTTCATAGCAAAGGCACTCTGGGTACATCCGCTTAACTTAGACCGCAGTGTTAAATGGGGGAGATTTGCGCAAGAAATTTTAGTTCGAATTTATATAAAAAGCGTACTTTGTTCTGAAAATGAGAGATTGAAAGTACTCAAAAAGCATTACAGATTTCCCTATCTTACTACCATAAGAGTAATGCCATAACAATTACATTTTCTCAGACGACTAAAATAAAAGGTTTTTATACCAGTATTTTTGAATGAAGTACGTTGAACCTGATCGATATTTCTGAACGTAATAGGGAAACTGACAGGGTACAAATTTGAATGCGTTTTTCGAGAACACCAACAAAATAATCAATCAACACAGACAAATGGTTTCGGGGCACAATATACGTATGGTATGTATCTCTTTGCACTCTTTCGACAACTTACACTGTTTAAAACTGTTCTGACCTCCATTTAATTTGTGCGTAATGGCCGTGTTGTAGATAAAGGGGACCTACAGCTTTAGATAGATTTCGGACCGCCAGAGCTCTATTATTGTCCGTAGCGCTTCCAATTCCAAAAATCCTTTGATCGCAATGTATAGGCCGCAAACTTTGTCACAGCTTGGACGGTTGCATTGAGACGCAAATAAATCTGATGGTTCATTCCCGGTATCGAAACGAGGACACCTCGCTCAGATCCACACACTTAAATCACTAAGCTGCAACGGGTTCTCTAGGAACATTTAACCTCAAAAATCGATCTGCAAACAATAACGTAACTACAATGTGTACCCCCGCGCTGATATTGCCGGGCCCCCGTTGAGAAAACTATTAATAAGGAAAAAAAAATGATGTCGAAGTTTGGGGCTCCCAAAACGCCTCAGAATGCTTAGTTCTCCCCCGCGGTTGCAAGACTCGCGGACCCATAGTTACGCCACTGTCTGAAAACATTAGCCTATTTTATAGATAGTCAGTAACTTCGCGTAGACTTTCCTGTATTTGCGAAACTTTACTTTTTCCATGTTCAAAAGTATTTAGACACAACGTTGTAGCCCCACAGCAGTGGTGATGAAACAAACCCACATTGAAATTACTGCGCAAAAGGCAAATGCAATACGTCGTGTAGACACCGGTCGTGCAACAAAGAAGACCTAATAGAATGTGCAGTCACCAGCCACTGCTCACTGCTTGCGGCTGCTTCAGTATGTCGTTTGTTCGGTTCGCATTACCTAAAGCAGCCAGCTGTTCGCGCGAGCTGCTTATGCATGTGTTATTTAGCAACCATGTTTAAGAGGAAAAAAAGTGACTTCTTTATTTTTTAGGAGAAAGACTCCTTGGGATTAAAGAAACTATAAAAGAAAGGAGAATATCGTTCGCCCAAATTTGAGTGAGAGGGAAAAACTAACTCATCTAATTTTTTGCTGGACCTAGAAATTAAAGTGAGACTCTTATTCTCCACCACTTGTGAGCAATTTAGCTTAAACAAAACATTTTTTTATCGTCCCCCGTTTATGAAATAAAGGGGCTTTAAGTTTTGAATTTTTAAAAATTATACACGTTACAAAAATTAGCAGAGTGGGACAGGAACCAAATGGAAGCGCATCCCTAGCTCAATAAGCATTCGGGTAAAATCAACAATTTCCTACGAGTTTGGAACTTAACCGCAAGTTAAACTTAAACATTGAAAATAGGAAAATCACGATTTTTTAGTAAATTTTAATCGCAAGTTTTTACCCTTGGCCATTTTAAATCTGCCAAAAAGGCAACTTACTTCAAAATATGTAAATGTCCATTGTTCGCGCCACTTTTTTAATTTGAAAACCACCGGGATCTCTTCTCCCGATAATACTAAAACGCAACCTACAAAGACGTGCACATAAAAACCAAGATACATACGAAATTCCTGTAGTTTATAAACTAATTTTACACAAAACCATCACCATTATCGCAACATCTACAATTATGTTATATATCCGACAACTGCATTTTTAACGACCACCTCATAAAACTTCAAGTCGGCTTAATCTAAATTAAAATCTCTACTATATTACCTATAAAGACGAAAACGACAAACACATCTTACTAAATTTGTACAAAGAAACGCAACAAAACTAGCATAAATAAATAAATTTAACAAAACTTAGTGTATGTAACTTGTAGGTAACTATTGCCTATAGCAGCTTCAGTAATTGTCCAGCTCTGAGCAGGACGATCCCAGTTCGATTCCCGAGACAGAAAAACTTAAGCACGTACTGATTGCCTTATTGGAACTTTGTGTTGGAGCAGTTGTAGTCTTAATCGTATCTCTACTTCAAAAATGTAGACAGAAAACAAATTCACAGACTGCGCACAGAAATGTGTACACATGCAATGTACCCTCATAATCTAAAACCAGCTGTAGTCAAGTTTGCTGGGTATACTTTGCGACCTGAACGTAAATCTTCTACTGGCAACAGGAAAGCTTGCCGTGTGGTTCGAAATCCACCTAACCTTGTAGGTTCCGTCTGTCTAGAATAATACTGCTACGAAAAAATAAAAAAGCCTAAAGCAACATCAGTTGTAGAAAGAAACATACATTTATTGAAACGTTTAATGACAATTTTCGAAAAATTTTCAAATTTATTTTATAACGGATGTTTTTTGAAAATTTAACAATTTTGAGTTTTTCACAAATCTTTCAATAATTTTGATAACTATAAAATTTTAAAAATTTATAGTTCTGAATTTTAAAAAAAATATTAAAATTTTTGAATACGTACTATATTCAATTTGTAAATATTAAAACATTTTTAAAAGATTTAATATTTCAAAAACCTCTAAATTCTTAAAAAAATTTAATAGTTCTAATTATTTTTGGAAATTTATAAAGAGGAAAATATGTAAGATTTTAGCCTATTTTAGTAAATTTTAAAAGTATTTAGAATAAATAACTTTAAAAAAAAAAGAAAACCGACTTCAAATAAAAACACAAAAGTGACATAAGTTAACTAAAAAGCAAAAAATAAATGTTTTTTATACAACAGTTTAATACTTATTTGTTGTTCCGTTTAATGTAATTAAGAAATTGTTGTTTATTATATAATTATTAATTGTTTTATAATTTTTAAGTCGGTGCCAAGTAAAACAAAAAATTCGAATCTAATGTTATATCTATGTTATAATTGGCACCGACTTAAAAATTATAAACCAATTAATAATTATATAATAAACAACAATTTCTTAATTACATTAAACGGAACAACAAATAAATATTAAACTGTTGTATAAAAAACATTTATTTTTTGCTTTTTAGTTAACTTATGTCACTTTTGTGTTTTTATTTGAAGTCGGTTTTCTTTTTTTTTTAAAGTTATTTATTTTACAATTTTAAGTGATGGGCAGACTTAGTAAGGGTGCTTCTGGAATGAGGAAACGTTTGCTAGTTGAAACGGAAGATGAAATACGGAAACACTAAAAAAGTCCGTTAAAAAAATAGATTTTGAGAAGTATCTTCGAAGTTCAAGCTCCAATACCAATGAAATTATAATGGGACCACCTTGGAACTATACTGAACGCAACACCAAAAAATCATTAAAATCGGTTCATAAACCAAAAAGTTATGCCCGAACATACATAAAAAAAAATAAAAAAATAAAAAAAAAATAAAAAACATATATACAGACGAATTGAGAACCTCCTCCTTTTTTTGAAGTCGGTTAAAAATACAAAAAGTTTTGATAATTAAGAAATTTTTAAAAAATTTATGAAATTTTGAAAATTTAGAAAAAGTTTTGAACATTTTGAAAATTTTTAAAATTTGGTTATTTGGTAAATGACGAAAATTTAAAAAAAATTAAGAAGAAAAATTTTAGTACCATGAAAGTGAAAATATTAAAATTTTTAGTTTTTAGTATTTGTTGATTGCAAACAATATTTATTCGTTGTAATAGTCCTTTTTTGACGATTATCTAATTAAACTGTTCAGATAAACCACCAAAAGGAAACCTCCCAAAGGTGCTTTCTAAATGAAGCCGAGATTCGAAAACTAAAAACGATGCAAATCAGAATTGCCAATTGAAGAACAATTAATCCAGAAAATAGGGTACGCCAACAGACAAATAGCAAAACCAATAAAAAAACTCCGCTTATCTAATAAAACAAAGGAAATGTTATGATACAATCGTTATAGTCCATTTATTTCCAACATAAAAATAATTACAATTTCAAATTATTAATACATTTTTTTTTTAAATTTAAATGTCAGTAATGATCTGAACGCAGCTACCTCCACGGAAACTGAAATTTTAATATCGAAGTTGATATTGATTTTTGTTCGGCTTAACTATGCCAATTTTACAGCCAACGTGGAAGATTAAATTACAATATTATGCAAAGAATTAGATTGTGTCTAAGAATGTTCCTTGAATTTTTTTATAACGGTCCAATTAAATTTCGTACTTCCTGACATTATATTTTCTATGCAATTGGAAGAAAAATTCATTAAAATTAAATCATGAACATGAAAACGGTATTCAACTGCTAATTCCGTAGAGGTGTTACGTACAAATATCATATTTACCGTACTAAATGTCAGAAACAATGTCAGTAGCAATGTGGCGAATAAAAAAAAAAGGTCTACATTAAATCCAGATCCCTTCCACCTGTCGCAAACTTTTAGTGGTGAGCGGGTCCCACAACGAAAACCCACGCATTTACGAGGGCATTATATTTTACTTATTAGAGTGGCGCGCTATAATATTCCTCAAAAATTGGCTCGTATGATGTCTACTATTTCTTTGGATTATTGGAATATAATCTGCTCTTGTCATTTCGAACACAAACACAGAGAATGAAACGTGCGGCCCCGGCTGTTTATTTAAAAGGTTGAAGCAGAACTTAATTTCAACGGTTTGTGAAGAGTTGGTGTTAAGCGCGGTGACTTTAATATTATAATAATATTTCACTAATAACAAGAACATCAACCTTATTACAGAATATTTATTGCATTATATAATATTTAGTAACACAGAAGAACGCTTAAAGTTCACAAGGTCACGGGCTATCGCAGTCTGAGATACCATGTCGTCAGCAGCACGAAATAAACCAAACATTACCTTCTCCAAAATGCAGTCGCACCAATAACATGCGACCGAAATGAAAACTTTTGATTATGGGTGGCCGTTTACAGTTTACGGTGAAAACATTCCTACAAAAAGCCAAGAACCAATTCGCTGGGAAAAACATTAATGGAGTAAACACATTTCGACAAACATCGTCTGAAAAAAGGCTCCGTTATAGACACTACCCGGGGCAAACAAATTTTTCGGAGAATATTTTTTGGACACTGTACGAATGTTTTTGTTAAAAAAATTCCGTAACTGTTCCGAGCTTTTTTTTTCGCGCTTTCCTAACTTTATTTTCGTTTTCTTTTCCACAAGACTTGCTTTCCGAGAACAACGTTTATTCCCGAGACTGAGGAGCATTATCAAGGAGCGTAGCTTATGGGTTCTGCTAGCATACATTATTATGAAGGTCTTGCATTATTTTCTGTACAAAATAAAGGAGCAGATTCCTGAGGTTATTTGATGTGAAAAATATCTAATAAACATAAGCCCGGAAATGTGCCTTGCGGAGTTACAGCGTCCCGAAGAGGGATTAGCCTACTCTCGCCATAAATTGATAGATTTGCTTCAAATTTGGTATGGATATTGTACTAATAATTAACAAAATTTTTGTTCGTTTCTGTTTAAATCCATTAACCAGGGGCGTATATGTGGGGTGGGTACGCGACGTTTCTCTTAACGTAATTTAAGCATATCCACATTGTACGCTCCTGAAGAATAGATTTCAACGAAATGCAGTAAAAATGTAAATCATCAATATTGAAATATTAATGCAAATTCTAAATCAAATATCTCAATTTTTGGCAAAGATATTAATTAACGCGCAATTAGATAGTTCCATCTTCGAGAAGCTGTAACTAAGCAACTGTTTCTAGGAGCTGCTATTTTGCAGCAGTTAATCATGAAGAAAACGGAATTTAAGTCCTTTTTGTTAAAGCTGCCAAAACAATCATGGGACCAATGTTTATTGGACATTTTTTGCTTAAACATTACTTCAAGAATGTGCTTCTAAGTTTGTACAAAAAGTCATGCAACACCCTGTATACGATGAAATTCAACTTTATGGTACTATGAAAAAGTTAGTTCGTCAGAGCCGTTATGTGCATCAAGTGTTGCCTATACGCGCGACATTAAATGTGCCAAACATTGCACATCTAATTACTGGAATAACATCTTGAAATTATTATTATGAGCAATAAAACGGTAAACATTTAGTAGTAATAACACATTCTGAATCATCATTCTCCATATAAAAAGCTTAGCAACCCTGGACAATCTCCCCACGCAACTTTCCGTTTGATATTACCAAATACATTATGAGTGTGTTCCAGTTCTCGACAGCAACGTAACGAGCAGGACTGCCATGGGCAAGGGCAAATAAGCCATTGCCAATTATAGACCACGCCATCCACGATTCAGCCTTGAAATATAGGGCGAAGACATGAGGAACAGCAGTTAGCGTGGGTCGATATCCAGCGAAGAGCGCTGACCCCATACCATTTCGTCAAAGCGAGAGGTGGGTCAATACCAAATTCACGAACGTTGGAACTAACTACAGTCGCTCCACAAACTTCAAAACTCACAACGGCTACAGCATTATTGGAAGGAAAGAAAGGGGAAGCAATGATTCTCGGGAAGAATTCGGGTAAAATGAGATCGAGTCCACCTCTGCCTAAACTCCTACGTTAAAATTGAAAAAAACGATTCCGCTCAAATTACACTTTGCACATACGGTGTGGGTGGTGCAAAATGGCAATAAAACAACCTTCTATTCGCCTGGCGTATGAGTATTGTTAATATTATTAACTTTAAAAATACCAGCATCACATCATCAAGGATGTATTCAATCTGCACAAAATATCTACTGAATTAACTAATGTTGCAAAGTAGTATGCGAAACGTGATATAAAAAAATATGAAAACATTTTAAATCATTTTAGACACTACGAGTTATTTGCAAAATATTAAATATTTAAAGATTTTTAAAACTCAACTAGCGAAAAATAATTAAAATTGTTACTTAGCATCCTCAAAACCAGTCTAATTAAAAGAATGAGCTAAATCTTTACAATGAATTTATCTAGGACACTCGTCCTGTGGAAAATAAATACATACCTAGCTAATATAGCAAATAAAGTCATTTCATTTCCATTTACATATTTATTACTGACATCTTCCTCAATTTACTGTTTTCCAAATGTGAGAATTACGTCTCGGTTTTAGATTTTAATACAAATACTAGTTTTCGCTTTAAGTTAGGAAAATACTAATTCTAAATTGCCATAGTTCCGTTTATTTTGTATTAGTGTACAAATTCTGCAGCAACTCTAGGGTTGTCCTCTCTTTTAGAAATTGTTTTAGACACACAAATTAAAATATGCTAGCGGAACCCGTGAGCTATGCCCCATTACGTTATTGTTTCTTATGGTTTTTAATAATAAATAAGCTAATTAAGTAGGTAGCGGAGGGGACCGCAGATCAAAGTTCTAGTTTTATGAATTATTTAGTAATTGCATCTTTCTATATATTAAATCCGCATCCCTTGGACCTGTCTCAACTCGACAGAAATACGTCTGCAGCTGAAATTATGCAAACCAAGCGGCATGCGATGGATATAATTTTTTCTGATGTTATCAAAAACTGGGCAAAGTACATTTCTGGGCTTACCAATACTTTAAATATTGCTGTTACCCCACCAGTCTCACTACTGTAACAAAAGCATAGTTTGCACAATAATCGTATTATAAGAACATACACATAAACATAAAAATAATAGCATAAACTTTTCGTATATCAGATTTTTTTTTAATAACAGCAATTAAACATGAGACAACAAAGTCGTTCAACAAAAATTGGGTTAAGAAGAGGAAAATTAACAACCCTTATTTTTGCGACACCTAACAATAACGTTGTAAAACCTTATGCTACTATCACTCGAGAAATTTAGCTTAAAAAATTTTTTAGAGTCCTCCGTTTACGAAATTAGCGAACTGGAACAGAAACGAAATTGTAGCTTATGCCTATCTGCATGAGCCCAGAAAATTTAAAAGAATCGACCAGTTTTTCAAGCAATATTTGTTTGAAAATTTTTAACGCCACAACTTTTTATTTATAAGAGTTCTTTAGATACTGACATTGTGCTACCCTAGTGCTATTATAGTACCAAATTGCATCACTATCTGTCAACTCGTTTTTGCGTAATAAGGCGTGTTAAAGTCAAAATTTTCAAAAATTGTCGGACGGCATATTGATGCTAGTAGTAGTAGGTTCGAAAAAAAGACATTGGCAAGTTTTTGCCAATATTGTCACGTTGGGGGTTGTAGCGTGTGTGACATAATGTCTAGGTATATTATAAGAACAACCGAAATTCAACAGAGATATATTTAGTTAATGATTTACATTATTATTTAATACTAAACTAAAATTACTTACATGAGTTACAATACAGTTTGTTAATCTGGGGCACAAGCCCCCAATATGCGAGAGGTATTGTGAGTCTTAGTTATTGTAGATGGCAGAGACTCATGCTGAGTCTAAACTGGGTTTGGTTGTTGGTCGTTGGTAACTGCCCTCGTACCAGTAAGCTGAATCCTTTTATACTCTGTGTTACAGAGTGGTTTTATTATTAATCAATATAATGTGGTGCACTGCAGATATAATGCATCGAGGCCCAGACTAATTTATAAATAGACTAATCAATATTATGTGTAATTGTTTTCACCAAAGTGCAACAAAGAAGGAATGCATACAACCCTAGATGTCTAAAAATAGATAATCCATACTCCTCGATTGTACCGCATTGCGACATATTTTAATATATATAATTATTTTTGATAATTAATATTAAGTATTCTAAATAAGACTAAATAAGACTAAGTCATATTATGACACATCTCCCCCTGCAAACCAAGCGAAATCCATCTCTTGAGATGGTGAAGCTTAATTTACACAAGGATTACTAAAATCTACATAGAGAATGTTAAAATGGTTAATACAGTCATATAAGATACATCATACTTAAAATGGTATACACACAATACAATACATGAAATTTCATAAGCAGTTGTGTATTTGCAGCATTACACGAAACTTTGGTTTAATAAAACACTTCACTAGTTTACTTATTTGACGCACACTGTAGTGGCTTGAAACAGCACTGTTTAGTGACTGTGTTGCCTATGCAACCCGTCGTTTCATTTGTGCGTACGATCACCTAACGATGACTTCGACCGGTGCTGTTGTGTGTGTGATGTGGTTCAGTAGTTTTCTACCATTTGTGATTCTAGTGAGTTTTCTACCAGATTGTGATTCTAGTTCCATGGTTTCCTTTCAGATGGCGTACAAATCGATAAGTCTACAACTTATAAATTGCAAATAAATACCATATTTTTACTAATACAATTTACACGAATATTTGTAACATTATAAATCAACTTTAAAATTGTAATGTTGATAAATAATATTTATATCCATTCTGTTTAGAACTTGTATGTCTTTACAGTATATTTATCAAGGTATTAGGTATAAATTGTGATGGTTCAACGCGCATATTCGAGATTTTGCAGAATTTGCAAAATTTTGAAAAGCTCGCTCTGCGATGCCCTTGTTCTTCAGTCGAATTTTTGATCTCGGCGCTAGTTTTTCGTTGGTTTGTGGTTTGTGTTTTTTTTTGTTCTTCGTTTTCGTTTTGTGTTGTATTGAGATGGACGGCGATATTCCTCCAGTGCAACGAATTCTAAACATCGTTCCTCCCTTGGGACCTGGTTTGTTGTCGCCTGTTCGTGAGTATAATTTGTTTGTTATAAAATTATAATGTATTATAATTATTTTTCATTTCGTTTTTTCAGAAGTGTATCAGGGTAATTTCCTGGATACCGTTTGGGTCCGGAGGGGTTACCCTCTGACACTTGTGCAATCGGTGGTACAAACCGAATTAGGGGTTGAAACCGTTTATGTGGTAATTCCAGATGGGGTCGGCTACGAACTCTTTGGCATGAATGTGCCTGTGGGTTTTGTCGATGTAGTCGTGGTTGCAGAGGGTGACTTCCTGCGGGTCACGTGTGAGTATTTTGCCCTTGGTGTAGCCGAAGATGATGACGAGGATTTCGAAATTGTAGAGGAAAGTGATGATAGTGGTATAGAGCAAGGTGATGAGGATGATGAAGACGGGGACGGCGCTTAGGACGACCCTCTGTTTCCGATGTTTGCGTATAGTTTTCTTCCTTCCCCCTTCTTCTAACGTTTTACTACCACTGACTAAAACGTTTGAAAACTGCTGGTTGCAGCACGTGAGTATTGTCACTTTGTTAAAAATGTCAGTGTATAGTTTAGTTCGTTGTTTTACCTATGATTTATAGTGAAATTACAAGTTAAAAGCTTTACCTAAAGAGTGAGTTACAACTTTTTACTATATCAAAACGCTTAACAATTTAAATATTAATAAATTTAAAAGAATTTATGAAGTTTGTAACCTGTTTTCTTAAATTCTAATTTCATGTAAAACGTGTTCAAACATTTTGTAATTTTGTAGTGAAACTTGAAACATTGGATAATTGTTATACCTAAATTTAATTCGTTTTTTACTGATGTAACTAAATTGTATAATAATGAATTATACGTATGAACATGTCGTACAAGTTTGAGGTTATGTTACAAAAATCTTCTAATATACGTACAAACTTAAACTTAAATAATTTTTAGTTTTCAAGTGAAATTAGCTAAAAGAATATAATGTTAGAATTTAATTTAATAATTAATTAATTAATTAATTTAATAATCTTGTTTATGAGAAATTTTTCTCACAAAACTCGACAAAAGTTTTTGATGAGTTGCTTTTTTCTATTTTCACTTTATACCATTTGGAATAAAAGCTATAAGCCACGCAAAAGTGTCTTGTTTATTTTCATAAAACATGAGGTTATCCAACAATTCTAGGAAAAACGTCATATTTTGTTGTCGCATTTTTTGTTTTTAGGGTGGATTTTACAATGTTTTCATTGTAAAACATTTCTTAGTTACTGCAAGTATTAAATTTATTATGCAAAAAAAGTAAGTTCTTTTGAACTGAAACCGTTTTCTACGCGTTTCCAGTGCACAAAATCGTTAAAATTTTGCCATTTGGAATAAAAAATAACTTAGTTCTTAGTTTATACAAATGCATCGTTATTTTTTAATTGTGTCGATGAATAATTTTTAATTCGGCGATCGATTTGATCACAGGAACTAATTTCATCTCCCTGTATGTCTTAATTTTGAAAATTTTATTTTTGATAAATTAAATTTAAAGGTTGTTTTTGATTATATGAAGATTTTGAATTTCATATTTTTGTCAATTATCACTGATTCGTAGAGAAATGTTACAAATTTTTGCTGTTCTTTCACATTCATAAAGCAATTATCATATATTTTTGATTAAAAAATGTTTGATTTAGATCCAGAACAGTTTAATATGCCTAAGATTTTAATCATTAGAAAAAAAAATTAACTGTAAAATTATAAATTTTATAATTATACAAACTTTTTAAATAATTGAAACTGCATTTTTGTTGTCTCTATGGTTATTGCTAAGTGTTCTAAATTTTTCCTATTATCAACATAAGTTCAAATTTAAATTTTTTCTCTATCAAATTTTCATATTGATTCGCAGAGAAACAAATTTAACGAAAATTCGACAGCGTTGTGAAAACGATTATTGCAAATTTTAAAATTCAAATGTAAATTTTTTTTTCTTCATCGAACTTCCTATGAAAATGTATGAAACTTAAAATTGTAGTTATTTCATATAATACACTTTATTTGTTTTGTTCGCAAGATTTTTAACACGAAAAAATAATAATTTGTTTCTGAAATATGAAATATGTAACCTTTTTTATGAAATTTAATTTTTCTTGACTTCAAATTTATGTTTTTATGTTTTTTCGTACAGGTTCCAATTTATATGGACTGATTCATTCAATTCCATTACATTACTGTGATTTCCTCAGAAAGCAACTTATTAAGAATTCCAATTATTTGATGGTTCTAAAACACAACTTTCCATTTAGTTTTGAAAAAGTCTAATTCATCTTGCATTTTGGTCCACATTTTTACAGGTAAGCTGTATATCATTTTTCAACTTATTAGCTTATGACTTCATGAAATGCCTTGCAATGTACTCACGCCGGAAATTGATAAGGACTTTAATTGCTTTAATTGTTGGAGATCAGATAACAATGTGGTTCTTATGCAGCCTGCAAAAGTGCTGTACTGAAAAATGCAAATGCTTGCACAGGTGGGTCCTATTTTTAGCAATGAGCATTTTCATTGATGCACTTTGCATTCCAACTACCTGATTTGTTTTACACTTTTTTATTTTAATACATTGTAGCATGTACTTATCTCAAGTATGCTTTATTTTATTTTTCTGTTACAATTCCTATAATTTTTCTTTAATCTTTTTTGAATTCCTTTATAATTTAACAACAATTCGTGTTTTGTCTTTTTCCTTAATTTTCTTTTGTCTTACACACTCAACTAGGTGTGTCATCCTTATTTGGGATGATTTAAATGATGAGTAAAAATCGTTGAACTGAGATATTTGTACAGAACTACAGAATCGTATAAACCAAATTCGTTCTATCCCCTAACGAGTTTTGTCAACAGAATTTCGATTATTACAACCAATGTGCAATATCTCATATCCCGGGGTTACTTGTAACCAAGTCTTTCTATTTTTATTTTTAACTCTGTTTCTATCTCAGGGTTAAAATGATGCCAAATTGGTGCAGATGATAACTTACTTTTTAAAGTATCAAATGCTTTTTGCTGCTCTGATAACAATTCTAACTGTTTTACATGATTGGTTATATTTTGTTAATTATTTTACCAATTACTGAAAGTAGGTATTAAACAAAAACTAATTTTGTAATTATTACTTGATCATTGTGTTAATGCTTTACCAACAATTATTATTTGTTCACTATATATTTTTTTCTCAAAATTTACCTAAACTTGCAAGTACAATTTTAATTAATTTTTAATTTTGATTTTGATCTTAATATCTGTTGGTTTTGTCTTTCATTTCTGGCTGTTTATATGTTTTGAGTTATTTTCGAATTAAAATTTAAGATGATCGAATTTAATATTTTAAACTAAATTCATTGATTTATTTTGAACAATCAAGTTTTTCATTTAATTATTACCTATAATAAAAATTATTCTGATGAATTATGTTTTAAACATTAAACAATTAAGTAAATCAAATATTTTTTCTTAATGCAAGACAATTACTAATATCATATTTCGTGAATAAAACCAATGTAATTTAAATTTGTGATTGTATGCTAATTTACGATTTTCTTACAGGCAATATGAATTCGTAGTTTATCATATCATTTGGTTACTTTTGTCCGAAAAGGAGAAGTTTGGCTAGTTCCTTCCTCTTTTTTGACCTCGATCAGGTTCGTTTATGAATTGGAGTATTTTGAATTCTGCATTCCCTATCAAATGTAAGTTCTATAAATTGTTAATTTCTTATCTTTTCATTATAACGATTCTTTTAATATTTAACAATAGTTTCCATTTTATACTTGTTCAGGAAAAATGTGATATATTTTTTGTCACTTGTAGACCTAAGTATTCCCATTAATTTTCTATATATTTCCTTTCGCTTAACTCTTTATTTTATATTTCTTTGGTGCATTATCTTTAATTTATTTTATCTATAACCTCTTATACCCGTAGGTGTTGAGGACTTCTTTCCTTATTATTTAATTTCGTTCCCTAACTTTGTCCAAGTATAAACAAAATTTGGTCTAAGTTATAAATTGGTTAACTGGCAACGGCTTCACATAAAAATTTCAATGTAGCTTCCTCACCCTCATAATAACAACATGCGCGCTTCAATAATAACAAGCCGTTTAAACCCTTCTTTTATTTATCTTTAAAATACATCTCTTCTCTTTACGTTTCGAACCATAAAAAATCCTTATACAGGAGTTTGACGATTTTAAAAAATAAGTGAAAAGGAATAGACACTAACTACACGATATGTCCGTTGCTAAATCAAGTTAGCCGACACGAGGGATTTATTTATTGTATTGTATCAATATTTTTCATATATTTTTTTTTTGAACATATCATACCGGCCCGGATTTTTAGTGTCTCTTTTCAAGAATTATTAGGCCTCCATAATACATTCTTGTGCAACCATAATTTCAATCAATTTTTTCCACTATGCACCGTGTATCAGGGCGTCCCATGTAAATTTTAAAAGAGGTGGACCTTTAATTCCAACTGAATGAAAATATACTACCTGATTACACACAAAAGTTAACCATTATTATCCTATCTTTATTATAACTTAATTTGAGAATACCTAAGGCTATTATCAACGGAGAAGCTAAAACACGGCTGATAATCCATACAATACGGAGGCTACGATAAATTCTGTCTCATAATATTTGAGTAGAATTATCACTTTTCACTGGGACTTACCAAGACTTATCGAAATTTACATATATTTCGAATATTAAAATACATTACGTTACATTATTTTTCTTCTTGGCATTAGGAGCTTTTTTTTTAATTTAATTATACAATCATTTTCTTAAAATTCTTTGCTTTACCTACTATAACGAGTAGAATATATGCTCCTTATTAACATTATTATTTCATTTATTTTGCATTTGTTACTATAATAGTAATTCAACTTTTATTTTTCATTATATTTTGTTTAGAGTGTACGGGTATTAAGTTTTTACCGATTTGTACCTCTTTATAATCTTTTGTATTTTATAATTTTACATTTTCCTTACAAATTTTTCAATTTACCAACTGTACTATTATTTATTATTTTTCTCTAAGGCAAAAACATGTCGCCTAATCTCATATTATATGTTTCAGGTTTGCAATGTCAATCTTATGAAGATTGGAAGTATTGTCATCGAGTTTCATCAAGTTCCAATATTTCTTTGTACTGGAATATTTTATATGATTCATATACATCTTTATTCAAAAATCTACTTTTTTACGTAAGTGTGTCTACTCAATTTTAATTGAATTAACAAGCTAATATCTTGTTTATAATTTTTTAATTCGAAGTATTCATTGTTAATAATTGTTAACAATTTTTCAATTATATTTTAGTCAATATAAACTTAAACGTATCAACATTTTTATAGATTCTCTTAAAATAAATGGAAATGGAACAAAATTATGAATTATTCCTCAAAACTTTTATTATAAAGTCATGCTTTATTTTGACTTTAAGTGGTTGAATATATTTGTTTTTTTTTTTTCGTAAAAATTCCTTATATAACCCTATCTCAGGATTATTTTCCCAAATTTTTGTATTGTTTACTCAATTCTATAATAAATTTTTTCATAATTTTTTTCAATGTTACCAATCAAAATGGTTTTAAGTAAATTAATTTTTTCTCATTAGTTGATCTTATATCGTTTAAAGATTTGTAATAGTATTATTTAAATTCATTTACCCAAAATGCTGGTATTGATAATTTTTATGCAAATTTATGCAAACAAATTTAATGTTTCTTCTTTTAAAATTACTGTAAAATTTTGAAAATTAATTTTATTTTTCTGTTTCAGCAGAAACTTCATTCTATCATACTTAATTTTCCCAATTATTTCCCAAAATTAAAGATTTTGGAGAGGACTTGACTACTACGTCTGTTACTATTCGATGTACGATTTTTCAGCTTCGAAGAAGTCGAAAATCAATTCTGATTTGCGAATGTGGTCCTTAACTAACAAGAAAAATTTTGTTGTTGTAGTTTCTCCTATATTTTCTACATTATTTTTCGTACGGGTTTTTCAGTTACACCTGTATTTAGGCTTCTTTTTTATTCGTTATTAATGTAATCCAAAATTGTTAAAACTTATTTAATTTATTTATATTTATATTTTTATTGTATAGGTAGCCTTTTTTATATATTCGAATTTATTTTGAACAACGAGGCTTAACAATGTTATTGTCCATTTATGTTCTTTGATTTATTTTTTTGTTGATAAAATTTGGAAAACTTTTGTTTCCTAACTTGTGGAATTTTTATATTAATATTTATTTTTATTTTGCATGTTTTTGCATTGTGACCTATGTTACCAGATCTAAAACACTAGACCGATGTGTTTCTACAGTGCGTAAAGGATTTTGATTGATATTTCCTCCCCTGGCACAGAAATTTACGCCAAAACGATTAAAATTTGGACTTTGATTTAGCCTTTTATTAAAAATTTCAGTATTGTTGTAATTTACTGATTCATTTTGATACGGTACTAATTTAGTAACCAATAAAGGAGATTTGGTTATTTGTAATTTTAATAATTCTTGACGTTGTATAGCATTACTTATTTTAAAAACCAATTTTTCTCAATTTTTTCTAATGTCATATTTTCTTCTGTTAATAAAAGATATTGATACTGCAATGACGGCCTCAATCCTAATTCGAAATATTTTATTATGTCCGTTTCAGACATATTTTCATTGAAATTATAGCAAAAATCTAATATTTTATAAAAATACTTATTAATGTTTTCAAATCGCCTCGTTTTCTATATTCTAATTTTAATTCTTGGTGAACTATATTTCTTGAAAGATTTTTTTTTTGAAAATGGGTTTTAACATTTTCCCAAGTAAAATCTTTATGAACAGGGTTTACTCTGAATTGTTCGTACCAAATTGCTGCCGGTCCTACTAAAAATGAATTATATTTTGGATTATTCCATGAATTTACCGTTGTAATTTTGTCATAATTGTTTAAAAATTTTGTTGGAATTTTATTTTTAATTGAGTTAGATTTTTCAGGACTTAAAAATTTTTGAAACATTAATTTGCATGGAGTCTTGAAAGTTTGAGCAAATGTAACATCTGCTATTTTAAGTAATGTTATAAAAACAATTGAATTTGGAATTATTTATGAAACTTATTTGAAGCTATATTTTTCAAAGTTTTGTGAATTTTGTAATTTAATGAGTAAATTTAAATTTTGTAGTTATATTCCAATATTTTCTTTATTTGTTTGCTGTAGTGTTTATATTTTCAATTTTAGAATTTAATTTTTTGAAAAATCATCGGATTTGTTTGATTTGTAATTTTACTAATTTTTTGAATACAATTTAATTTTATTAGATGTACTTTTTTCAAGAATTTTATACGAATTTATTAATACAAGAGTACAGGTATAAATTTTATAATTTTGACATATAATTGTAAATTTATATTTATGAAATGAAAAAATCTTATGAAATTTTGCAATTCTTTCTTTTTATTCTGTGGTAACATTTCTTGTTAGTTCTAAACTATTACGTTTTAATTTAAAATTCGAGGAATAATTTGAAATAAAACCTAACTTTGTTTGGTTTTAAATGAAAGTTTAACAAACTATTCATTCTGGTAATTTATTATTATTATTTAATTTTTTACTTTTAAACTGTTTGTCATGTTTTAAATTTTCTCTGTATGTTCTTCCCTAGACATTTTATTCGAGATCGCAATCCATAATTAAACATGTACTGTTCATAATAAATTTATTTTAATTTTACCTCTAGCTTGCGAAGAATAATTAAACAAATATTTAACAATCAACGCCAGTTAATGATATAAAGGCACCTCTTATCATGCTAAGATGTCCTTAAATAATCAACCTTAATCGATTTAATAACAAATCCTATTTAACATTGTAATTCTAACCAAGCTAGCACATTTTTCATTATGCACCCAACTTGAAACTAAGAGTACATATTAATCAAAAGCTGATGTGGGAAATGGTTAGACTATAAATCTAAATCCAAAACTCAGTGATCCTTTTCTTTCGATTAATAGCCACAAGTCAAGTTATATTCTAAATACACAAAAAAAAAATTTATGGATTGTAATTATGCCCGGCGCCTCCACCAAGTTGTCACGTTGGGGGTTGTAGCGTGTGTGACATAATGTCTAGGTATATTATAAGAACAACCGAAATTCAACAGAGATATATTTAGTTAATGATTTACATTATTATTTAATACTAAACTAAAATTACTTACATGAGTTACAATACAGTTTGTTAATCTGGGGCACAAGCCCCCAATATGCGAGAGGTATTGTGAGTCTTAGTTATTGTAGATGGCAGAGACTCATGCTGAGTCTAAACTGGGTTTGGTTGTTGGTCGTTGGTAACTGCCCTCGTACCAGTAAGCTGAATCCTTTTATACTCTGTGTTACAGAGTGGTTTTATTATTAATCAATATAATGTGGTGCACTGCAGATATAATGCATCGAGGCCCAGACTAATTTATAAATAGACTAATCAATATTATGTGTAATTGTTTTCACCAAAGTGCAACAAAGAAGGAATGCATACAACCCTAGATGTCTAAAAATAGATAATCCATACTCCTCGATTGTACCGCATTGCGACATATTTTAATATATATAATTATTTTTGATAATTAATATTAAGTATTCTAAATAAGACTAAATAAGACTAAGTCATATTATGACAATATGTTTTGAGAAAACGTAGTGAAAATAAAACTGAAACACAAATTTAGTTTCAAAACGGCGGCATCTGTTGAGTTTTAAAGAATTGAAGAACTGCTAGTATATTTTTCATCACCAATAGGCTTGTGCAACATGTGGGCCATACTCAAACATACAAGATATCTTTGTCTCTTTAGTAAAAGTATAATGAAATATCCCACGTATTCTGTATGGGGTTTAGCGCCCCTCTCCCTTCTACCCAGTTTTCTTATACGACGCCCCTGCAAGAAATACAAAAACTAATAATCAAAATTCAGTTTTGTCCGGTGTAAGGCGGCTATGGTTTGGTTCACCTATAAACGGTTTTTCAGTAAAGTTGAACTGTATGCGAAATGCATGAGAATTTATATTTTTCCAGATTTTATGTATCTAGAATACTCTGACTAAGAATTTATACTGTACTATTGTTGTGAGCTGTTATAAATGCCGTTTAAGCAAAAAATAATAATTTTTTCATTTAACCTAAATAAATATTAATACATTCAAGGTGTGTTCTTTTAATCTGAGACTAACAATAATACTTTGTTTACCGGGGTTCTAATCCTGCGTAGAAAAAACATTTAAAATTTTTTTTTGTTTATTTAATTTTTACACCAGTTCTACAAATTGTACAAAGAACACAATTTGTACAGTAAATTGTAATTTTAATACGAGGCAATCAAATAATTAAATTAATACCTTCATTTTATTATTATAACATAATTACACATTAAAATGTCAGTTATGGAAAAACAGTTTAAAAATTAAATAAGTAACACAAAAAATTTTAAAAAGTTTGGCCTACTCAAGATTAGAATTCTGGTTTTCTGCATGAAATACAGCTGCCTTCAGCATGTCGCCACGGAAACATGACGAAGCATTATTGTTAGTCTCGGATTAAGAAAACACGTCTTGAATTTTTTAGATTCTTACTTAATTTTAAACGTAAAAAATTATTATATTTTGACTATACGGCACTAGTAACAGCTAATAACAATGATACAGTTTAAATTCTTTGCCAAAATGTCCTGGAAACCTAAAATATAGAAAAATATGGAAAAATATAATTTCCCACGCATTTTACAAATAGCTCACCTTTCCTGGGAAACTCTGTATATCTAGTTCCAGCTTCTAAAAACACTTGTTCGCTGTAAACGCTTGCTGTAAGCGCTGATAAATGATTTTTCACCTGGTTTAATAAATTCTAAAACATTCGTTATATTAACTGTTCTCCCAAGAGATATGGTTACATCGCACAATTTACAAACCGCAATTTCTTTTTCATATATTCAAGTGGAATTCTTCACAAAGTAGTTGGAATATGGACTGTATTCTTGCTACATTTCATACCAAAGTTGCAGCTAATATTTCCACTGTTGTAATTCTGATTTTTTCCAAAATAATGTTGAAGTGTGGTGGTTTTATTTTATTATTAGGTATTAGAAGACTACTAGAACTAGCAATTTTTTTAAAAAATATGTTCAACATTTTATAAATGACTTAATAAACAATTCAACAACACCAACACCACAAAGCTTCACTGTTACCGTATAAAATACAAATAATCATGTGTTCACGTCCATTCAAATTCTAGTATGGTCAACCCATAACTACTAAAACTAGGCGAAGCACTTCTCCTTAACTTTCGCACACTTCCCAGTTTACATCGTAGCATAGCGTTCTACTCCTAGCAATTACTTCCAGACCTAAACTATTCCTAAAAGTTTACTAACAGTATGATGTTACCTAAATTGCAGTGTAAGATTTTGTCGAGATTTTGTTGTGTAAGTATTTGCTCGATTTTCAAATGAACAGGCCAGTTCGTCCTCAAACCTAAGACAATTAACGTAAATAAACAATCAGTATCGATAGTTTCGTAGAAAAAAATAGTTACAGAATTGGGGAAGACTAGCCCTCTAAACTAAATATTTCTACAGGTCGTAACTCACAAAATCTGGTTGGCGACAGGTTTGAAAAAAAGCGATATATTAAAAAAATTAAACAACGTTTAATTTTTATTTAAATCGATATCCTTAATTTCGCCCATTTTTATGCTTTAATACGAAACTACTGTGTATGCTTTCTCCCTCACCTCACATTACCAAAATTCCGTGAAACTATTCTACACCATACCCTGTATATAGACTACAGTGCGACCTCGATAATCCGGACCTTCATTATACCGGATTCTTCAATAATCCGGCCAAGCATTTCAATTGCATTGTGTATTTTATAATCCGGATTTGATAGTACTCGGTAATCCGGACCTGCGTTTATAGACGTCTCCGTCATCGATCGTGAGGGATTCCCCTAACTTCTTAAATTCGGCTGGATCTGATATATGGGGTTTCACATAAGCAGTGTGTGCCTTCGTTTTAACTGCTACGTATCGCGTCTGAGGATTAATAATTGCTTAGCTGTTGGTTGTTACGTAGTTGTCTGCACATAAGTGTTATTTTATGTGCTACATAAGTATATAAACATTTTTTATACATACACATATTAAAATGCCTTCTAAAAGAAAACATACTACGTTGTCAATAAAACAAAAATCCGATATAATAGAAAGACTAGTCCGTGGTGAAAGTGGAAAAGTGTTGGCAAATGAATACGGGGTAGGAACATCAACAATTTCCGATATAAAAAAGAACAAAGACAAAATCAAAAGGTATGATTTATTTTAAAGATCATTTTGTACTTTTACTATGTATATGTGTCACTTCTTTTAGATTTATTGGCAAATGTGATTCCGGTCCCGGCGCCAGAAAAACCTTACGAAAAGCCGAATATCCAGAAATGGAAACTCGTTTGTATGCATGGTTTAGTACACAACGATCAAGGCATGTCCCAATTTCCTATGAAATTTTATCTGCCAAAGCAAAACAGATTTATACCGAAACCTATGGAAATGATAATTTTAGCGCTAGCAGGGGCTGGATTTCTAACTTCAGAAAAAGGCATGGTCTGCGTGTTTTAAAAGTGTGTGGCGAAAAACTATCCAATGATCAAAGTGCCGTCAATCCTTTCAGAACTGAATTTGCAGAGAAGATAAAACAATTAAACCTCGCACCTACTCAAATATACAATGCAGATGAATCTGCTCTGTATTGGAAAATGTTGCCTGAAAAAACGCTGGTTCGTTCTCAGGAGAAGACCGCACCAGGTCGAAAAATAAGCAAAGAACGCTTTACATTTCTAGCATGTTCCAATGCTGATGGTTCACAAAAATTAAAGCTGTTAGTGATAGGAAAGGCAAAAAATCCAAGGGCATTTAAAAATGTGAACATACCTGTTGAATACAAATCATCTGCCAATGCATGGATGACTACAGCAATTTTTTTAGACTGGTTTCATTCCTCATTTATTCGTCAAGTTAGAAGTCATTTAAGAAGTCTCAATTTGCCTGAACGAGCCCTGTTAATCGTCGATAACGCCTCGAGCCATGGAACTATAGAAGAGCTGACTAGTGAGGATGGACAATTTACAACATTATTTCTTCCACCAAATTGTACAGCACTTTTGCAACCTATGGATCAAAATGCCATCAGACTGACGAAATTATTTTATCGGAAAAGTCTTTTAGCCCATATTTTATCTAATAACGAAGAGAACGTTGTTAAGTTATTAAAAACCATTAACTTGAAGGACGCTGTATGTCTACTATGCAATGCTTGGGAAAAAGTCTACCCCGAAGTCTTGCAGAAGTGCTGGCACAAAATTATGGCTCGTGGGGCAAATAACGACCCAGACACTGAATATGATGCTGAAGATCTAATTCCTCTGAGTCAATTGCGGCGCAATCTACTTTCCTTGGATGAAGAGATGACAGGTAAATAACGTACATTTGTTAAGCGCGAAATTTTTCGTTGAGTATTTTTTTTGTTAATCCATAAATATTTATCAGATGTTTCAGATATGCTCAATGTTCTCACTGAGCAAAATCTCACGAACGTGGAAATACGTAACTGGCTTGCAAATGATGAAGATTTGTTACCACTGGAAGACATAGATGCTACAGACGAAGGTCATGATAGTAGTGACAATGAAGGTCCAGAGTTAAATAATACAAACCAGACTGTTAAGAATGACGAGGCAGTTAAAAGTTTCAATGTGTGCATAAAGTGGGCAGAAGAAACTAATATTCCACTACATGATGTTCTTGTACTTCAAAGATTAAAAGAAACGGCTTTTATAATGAACCAGCAAAGGATCAAGCAAACAAAAATTACAAAGTACTTCAAAAAATAATATATAATTTAATAAGTATGCTTCTGTTTTAAATAATTTTTGTTTATGTTTCATTTTCTACTTGATTTGTATTAAATGTTTCTCTTTTCAATAAAAAAACTGACTCGCTTCAGTAATCCGAATTATTTACTTATCCGGATCACCGCGGTTTTAATTAGTCCGGATTATCGAGGTCGCACTTTGTCTTTCAAAATCTAAAACGAAATTAAAGTAATTTAAGTTGGCCAGACATAGGGATTACCTGCCGCCCGTTGAGTAATTAACTTCTAAATTTTAACTACATGGCTGACCGTAGATAGGCAAGTTTACTACTACGTAACTTAATTATCTACATTCCTCCTACACAACGTTCACAAAAACAAATGCAACTCGATTAAGGCGTCTGGATTAAGGTATCCTTTTTACCTTCCTCGCTACGCGAAGTATAGCTATAGAGGAAGGTATTGTGATCGTCATCTAGGATTTGGAGCAATTGCGCTTTGGACTTACTGGTCGAGTTATGCCTAAAAAATAGGTAATTTTATGGCAAACATTTTCAACCTAAAGATTTTGACTAATATGCAGATTTTAGGGCCTTGGCAAACAGATAAAGCGGACACTGCAGCGGTATCTGTGTGTCTGTCTGTATACACTTTACAGTTCAACGCCTTAACGCAGAAAACCCAAATTTGGCTTAAAGATTGGTGCTTGCAGTGGGATGAAACCGCAAGAAAATCAGGTTGGACTACCAAAAAAACGGGGGAATGGGAGAAGTTTTAAATTCCAAAAAAACGCGCTTGAAAAATAAACATTGAAATGTATGCTACGCATGTTGAGAAGCCGATCTGCGCAAAACGCCATCTCCGTATCACCCCCTACCTGTGTCCATCGGTTTTTTGTGTTTTCAAAACCATAAGAATTTCGGCTTCAAAATCGGTTTAGACAAGTTAAATAACAATGGAAACAACTTTCGATTGAGAAAACACCACTGGAAGGTTTCCTTTTGGTCGTTTACCTGAACAGATTAATTAAATAATCGCCTCAAAAATAACAAATTATGAAACTGACTCTGAGATTTCAGGGAATAAACATTGGTTGCTACTAGAAAACACAAAATACATCTCTCATAACCGATCTGCACAAGCCCGATGTTCCTACCCCCCCTTCGCAACGATTTTTCGATTTTCAGCTTTAAAACTTTAAATAAATGTAAAAAAACTTGATTTTTTTTAAATTTCAATGTTTTTCAATATTTTCAAAAATTTTCAGAATATATAATATTTTCATAACTTTCATTAAATTTCAAAATTTTCAACAATTTTAACAATTTTCATAATAATCAACATTGTTCAAAATTTTTAAAATTTCGTAAAATTTTTAAAATTCTATAAGATTTACATAAATATTTATTTAAAAAATTAACATTTATTTCTATAATTTTATAACAATTGCCAAACAAATTTTACCAAAAACTGTCCAAAACTTCGAAAAATATCAAAATTTTTAAAAATTGTCAAAATTTTGAAACATTTCAACAATTTTTAACAGTTTACAAAATCTTCAAAATTGAAAACAAAAATTTTTTTTAAATCCAAACATTTCATTTCAAAATGGCAAAAAAAGATTTCTTTTTTTTTCTAATTTTTTTTAATTCAAAAATATTTTTTCAAGACACATTTAATATTAAAAACAAATAAATTTCAAAATTTACAGATGTTCAAAATTTTCAAATTTTGAAACATTTTAACAAAAATTAATAAAAAATATAATCTGTTTAGAAATGTTTGAAATTTTCAATATTTTCAAAAAGAATAATCCAAGGATAGTCTTGGGGAAGTCCTGGGAAACGCCGGGAAGTCCAAGGGAAATCGGGGGGTCTAAAGGAAGTCAGGGAAGTTCAAGGGAAGTCGAGGAAAGTCCGTGGGAAGTTCGGGGAAGTCCGAAGAAAGTCCGAGGAAAGTCCGTGGGAAGTCCAAAAAAAGTCCCGGCGAAGTCCTTTACTAAGGGAAGTCAGTGTACAAAGTTTAGCCTGCGGTTTACCCCTCGCCGAAAACAAAAACTTTCAGTTTTTTTCAGTTCTTTCAGAAACTAAGCAAGATAGCTTCAATTTCTGTGGGCACTAAATTTCACAAATAAGCGAGATCCCCATAGTTAACACGCAATTTGATTCAACACATTAAAAATTCTTAAAAATTTCAATAAATGCGAGGGAAGGTCCCGTGGCGGTTGCCCGGCAGGTTTTTTTAACATTACCTTGACCCATTCAACATGCTAAGTAAAATGTTCTAATTATCGAGCAAGTTAATTACCAGAAATAGTACCAACAAATTGTAAAACTAACTCCTAGAATACTGTAACGTAATTGCATTAATATGAAACCTAGAAACATTAAATTATGCAACATTTCCATTCGAATCGCATAACAAAATGAAAATGTTAAGAATAAAGAAATGCATGAATTAAATTTTTGTGGTAGTCGTAGTAGAAAGAAAGCATTGAACGAAACGAACCGTAGTACGAGATACGAGTGGCAAAAGTCGACCTGCGTACGGCCTTGCAAGGACCCGGCGCCTGCGTCACTGACCCCACAAAAAATCAGGTAACTTGAAAAACCTGTCTGGCATATCCGCGAACATTCCACACATACATATAATATGCAGGAGGATGGTAATTAGACATTCCTAACAATTCGCGTCCAGCAACAAAATCAAAATATCTTCAGGCGTTCAATAAATCGACCGAGTGAAAACTACATTATTAAAAATGTCAATACGTTCCAAATTTATTGCGACTAAAAATAGTACCCTGTGCCTATGAATCATTTTATACTTTGCGAAATTAATTGCTCGCAGTGTGATAACTAAAATGTGAAAGGTGAAATAAGCGCTTTACGAGCTTTGACCGTTACAAATTCCATTAAACAAAAGCGGAAAGCAATTTCTAATATCAGAACAGTTATAAGACGAGCATTATAAAATTAAATAATAATGTCAGTTCATTGCTTGAATTTGAATCCGCACAAACAAATAACAGGATGATTCCGAAGAAATTGAAGATGTTTTATGGGAAAAACCAAACGGTAGGCATTTTAAAAACATCCGTGTTTACCACGAAGTTAGAATGCTTTTAGAATGTTATTTTTAAGACATAATTAGACGCCAGTACATAAATTTACTAGAATTAAGGCAATCTTTAGTAGTAGATAGGGCTAAAATTAGTTGAACTAGTCCACTAGAAATAGTTTGATTTAAAATAGTATACGCGCGTTAAACGGCGCTCGCTTCTTTCTATGTTTCTTCTAAATAAAATTCTTTAAATATTGAAAAGTGTATAAAACCATCTCATCTTTTTACAGCTTGAAATGAAACACGTCGTCCCCTGGATTTTTCTTTTATATTTTCACATATGCAGTAATTGAAAACTACAGTTAAAAAGCAACACGTTTTTCCTGAGAACAAAAATTGATTAACTGTCTTGGAATTAAAGAACATCATAAACTAAAAAAAAACGTCATCCACACATAAATATTACTCATAACTCCCGAATAAGACAAAAAAAATCCGAAACCGGAAGAGAAAGTTAGACATGTTTTTTGGTAGCATTTTACCCGAAAATAAAAATGTTTTAAATCTGAAAGCGAAATCTAGCAGAAGATCTTAATCGTAAGCGTAAATCCAGTGACTTTTTGCTAGCTTTAAAATGGCAAGCACTACGATTTTTTTGAAATTTTAACTTTACCGCTTTTTATTACTCAAAAAACGAGTTAGCAGCTCGGGAAAAATTGGTATTGTAATAGCTCTAGGGGGGCACAATGTTAGTACTTGAAAAAAGAAAACTATAAAGTAAAACATTTTTTCAAAATGTTGGAAATTTTCAAAAAAATGTTAGACAAAAACTGCCCACATGATTTTTTTTTATTATTTGTATTGAACTAAAGCTGGAAAGAACTACAATTTGGTTCGTTTTCCAGCCCGCTAGTTGCTTTGTGACGCCTGAATTTTCAAAAATTTTGACTTTATCAAAAACGAGTTATCAGATTGGGATGAAATTTCAAATTTGATATTAAAAATGCCCTAGGGGTACACAATGTTACAAGCTACGAGAACTTTTGGGCCTACTAACATTGTGAAATGAAGAAACAAATCAAACTCATTACATTTTCAAAAAAATATTGCTCTAAAAGTGACCAAATTTTGTATGCTCTTAAAGCTAGCTACAACGTTGTTCGTGTCCAAGTCCGCTAATGTCTTTGTGACGCCTTCTATACATTTTTGTAAACCCAAAATTCATGTCTCTCTTTATTTAATAATTGGGAAACGTTAAATATTTCTTTTTAAGCTGAATTGCTCATTGAGTGATAGTAAAATAAGATTCACAACATAATTGTTAGGTGCGACAATATTTGAGGTGATTAATTTTTCCCTCCCAAATTTTTGGCAGACGAATTTGTCTTTCCGTTTTTGTTTATTTTTTTACCCCAACGTATTTCCTTCCCAAAAATCAAACATCCATATTTTCCATAAAAACACAAGATTGCAACCGGTAGGACGGATGGTCATCGGTCAGTTGGTACTTATAACTTAGCTTGTTTTGAAAGCACGTCTTTTTCGTTGCACGATCGGTATCTTCCGTTACCTGTACGACGCGGCGTGCTCCATTTGCGCTTTGCGGTTATTTTCTACTGCCACTAAAGTGTATCGCCCATTCTTGCTTCTAGTTTCTGCTGTATTAAGTTGGTTACATTTCATTCAAACAGCTTATATAATAAGTCTCTGACGCCTATAAGAATGTAAGTGTAACTAGAAGTAAAAAATTTCACCACCTCCCCCGAAATGAACACAAAAACAAGCACTTTTTTGATTTTTGCTGACAGCGATTAAAGAACACCAAAACTACAAAAAATATCCGTCAGTCAAAAAATGGGAAAAGGAAAACAATTGACCCCTAAATACTACCAACATGCGTTAAAACAAAGGTCAATTGGGCTTTGTATGCCACCGTTTTTCAGATTCCGTACAGTATAGCACATGCACCCTGCTTTTTTTTAATGCATGTTATATCTCAACCTTAATTTAAGAATCTTGCTTTACTGTCAAAGATAAGCAATTTAGCTTAAATGTGATGAAATAAAGTAATTGATTTTAAACATTCCTAAAAGGCGGTATCGGAAGAAAAACCTGTTTTGACCTAGAGAATAATAGATAAACTTTGGCAAAATTTTGAAATATTTCTAATAATTTCAAAATTTTTAACAATTTTTTTTCTCGACATATTTCTTCGAAAACATCATTACGGGCTCACGGTTTATTACGGCACCAAATTAATGCCGGTTATGCAAATTATTAAGTGTAAACTACGTTTTTCGTAGAGGTGAATAACTTTATTGTATTGTTACACTTCATTGTACATTTCAATTTATTGAATAAAATGTCTAGAAATGTGTCGAAATTTAATTGGTTGACTACGAAACAGTTATGGTCCATCGGACGTCTGGAATGTAAAAACACCCTTCGGGACAAAAGGATTGAGTTGCCGGTATACAAAGAACAAGGTTGTATTCGTTGTATTAAATTTTTTACTAAGAAACTGTTGATACCTCTAGAAAGGTGGCAGTAAAAACAAAGTTGTGGTAACCGGAGTTGTGACTACAGTTAATGGTTTGTTATTTAAGCAAATGTTGATATTTTTGTTGTACTTCTTGCTTTTGCTTTTTGTTATGTTGTTAGGCACAAATGAGGGTACATAAAATCCGTCGAGGTTCATTGACCCGGTCATTTGAAATAATATTAAGCAGTGATCCTGAAAGGCCATGGGCTTGCAAAGAACGCCCATTTCTCACAAACCTACGTGACTCATTTTTTCGAGTGGGGCGTATCCCGAATGACATGAACGCGATTGCCATTGATAGGCTTAACAATCAGTTTGCCGGTATCCGGCGTGCTAACCGTCCAATTCTTTTCTTGCGGGTTTTTACGCACGTCAAGTAAGTGCACTGAACATATTGCTGCAACAAACTCCAAGAGTTAACTACTAGAGGCTGCGTGGGATTTCCACTCCTACCCAGAAGCTATATACTTGGATCGTGTTTTGTCGTTGTTTCACGTGATATATCAGGAATTTTGTGATCTACAGTATATATTAAATCCGGATCCCTAACACTTTTCTCATCTTTCCGCGACGACGAGCTCCCTACGCCCTTAAACACATAAGGCGCACATTCGTATTTACATGTATCGGCCCAGTATAGTCTTCTACATATATATAATATAATAAGAAAATTGAGTTTACACTACTTGTCTGT
The DNA here is from genome assembly GCA_958336395.1 of Ctenicera cuprea. NCBI lineage: Eukaryota > Metazoa > Arthropoda > Insecta > Coleoptera > Elateridae > Ctenicera > Ctenicera cuprea. The sequence goes on from OY284490.1 coordinate 3,455,516, forward strand.
ATTGTTAGAACATAATCTGTTGCTGGCTGTCATTGTGAAAACAAATTCCGAGGAGGAAGCATGCAAACCAAGCGGCCGCCACCTATGTTTATGTAAAAACGACATAGGCTGACCTAAGCGGCGTTGCAGCATGTAGCGCGACACTTGATTTCAACAGCTTGCGTAAAGTTATTGTTAAAGATTGCGTTCATTATCGTTGGAACTTATACGGTTTCATACACCTTTAAACAACAGTTATTCTTACTATAATGCACGTTAGCGAATTCATACATATTTTAGTCTACAACTTTGCAAATCTTAAACAGTTAATGTTCTGAACGTGACTATTTAGCAATCGTTTGTATTTTTCGTGTATGGTAAAAACCGTCGCGTCTGCGATGAGTCGAAAGAGTCCTTGATAGAAGTTAGGGGAATCGCATGGTAACACCCCAGAGTATATCATTATATCTATTCTAATAAACTTGCTAGCAATTTGTTGAATTAAAAAAGCGTGGGGCATAGCCCACATGTTTTGCTGTAGAATAGAATTGAGTAGGCCTGTACGAAGGTTTTCGAGAATGTGACCTGACCGATCTATTCAAAACTCCGCTTAGTTAATATTAACTTACAAGTTTACGTTAAGGGTCGCTCTGCTGAAGTAAAACTGTTTTTACAATCCTACAAAATCGTTAATGTCATTTTTTTAAATTAAGAGCGGCTGCCATTTTGAAGTTACAGAGCTAAGCAAAACATCTTTCTATTTGTTTCCATATGTTCCATCGATTTACAAAATTCGATTAAAAAAATTCTACCCAAAAAACATGTCTAATGTTCGCGTCTGGTTTCGGCTTTAATTTTATATTTTCTCGAAAAAAAATTTAACACCTTTCAAGTTTCATCAAAATTTGATTATGATGAAACGAACGATCGATCGAACAAATAAACGAATTTTGGGGATATTTAAGATCATAAGCACTCACCCGGCACCCACCCACACACGATTATATTTTCTTCGGCTACAGCAGACGTCGTTCGCGGGCCAATTTTTTTAAAAGCAATTTCACTGCGTGAACATTACTTCATGAAATGAACAATCAACACGAAGTAACTTTGAAATTATTTCGATGCCATCAATTATCTGATGATTTTTTCAAGTTCCGAGGTTTCCGATTTCACTTAAGTTTCAGATCAATTTAAACCGATTAAACATGCTTTCAAGTAATTTTAGGTCATTCAACTGATGCCACTTAATTGTGCATTATTTGAGTAGATTTAAGTGTTTTCTTGAGAAGCACTTCAACAGTTGTTCTTCTGTATGTTTTCGGAAAAACTCTTCAATTAAGAATTATATTTTAATATAAATATTTCATTTAAAAACAACTAACAAGGGATGTGAAGTCTGTAAATTTGGCACTTGGAACTAGTGCCCTTATTTCGTTTTCAACACAGATAATACGGTGTGTAAAACGGTGTGTTTTTAGCGATCAAGCCTTGAAAATCGTTAGTGGAATTAGCCAAATCGCATTTTAGCACACTTTGGTGTTCAAAGGGGTTGTTCCTGTGGCAATAAATAACTTTGGAGACTAAAGCTTTAGAAAACATATGTTCCACCACCCCCACATTAAAAAAAAGCTGTCAGGCAACCGCCACGGAAGAACCTTTCTCACATTTATCGAAATTACTGATAATTTGTATAATATTTCGACAGTTTTTTATATATATTTTGTACCAAATGTTTTTTAAAAATTTGTTCTTTTATTCAAGATTTTTCGAAAATTTTCATTACCATAACAATTTATTTTTTAATTAGAAAATTGCAAATACTGAGATTTTTGAAAGATTTTTGGGTTTTGGAAAATTTTTGAAAATTTGAATTATTTTAGACATTGATAATTTAAAAAATGTTATAATATTCGAAATTTTGGAAAACTTTAAAAACTGTACAATAATTTTAAAAATTTTGAATTTTTGAATAGGAAAAATTTTGAAATTTCCAAAAATTTCGGAAAACGGTAAACAACTTTTAAAATTTGTGAAAAAAATTTTGAATCAACTTGTCAAATGTTATGATATTTTGTATGTTCTAGTTGCAACTAACATTTGTTACTTAAAATTTCAAAATCTATTTCATAATTTGGTGACAGCCGTATTTTTGCCGATTACTTAATTAAACTGTTCAGGTAAACGACCGAAAGAAAACCTCCCAGTGGTTTTTTCTCAATGGATAATTCTTCCTATTGTCATTTAACATGCTCATGCCGATTTTCAAACCGAAATTCGTAAAACTGATGTTGGGGGCGCAGTGGGTGGTGATAGGGAAATCGCGTTTGCGCAGATCGGCCATTTGACATGTGTAGAATACTAATCCAAAGTTCTTTTTCAAATGCGATTCTATATTGCAGTATAGCCCTCCTCTCCCTCACCCCCTATTTTTAAAGCAGGAGCCCGTTTGTATGATATTTTGTGTTTTCTAGTTGCAACCCATGTTTATCCATTAAAATTTAAAAATCGATTTTTCACGACTTGTAGGCCTTTTAATTGATAACCGTAGTTTTGCAATCACTCAATTATACTGTTCAGGTAAACGGCCAAAAGGCAACCTCTCAGTGGTGTTTTCTCAATGGAGAGTTGTTCCTATTGTGATTTAACATGCTCATACCGATTTGAAAGCCGAAATTATTAAGTTTTAAAAAAACAAAAATTCGATGATGTGGCCCAATGGGGGGTTATACAGAGATCGCGTTTGCTAAGATCAGCTATTCGACATGCGTATACTACGAATTTAAAGTTCTTCAAGCACGTCTATTTTGACATAGGACACTCATACCCTCCTGCCCTATTTTTGGGCGTACCAACCTCATTTTCTCGTGGTGTCATCCTATTGCAATTACCAATCTTTCAGCCAAATTGTTTTTTTGCGTTAAGGCGTCTGGACTGTAAAGTGCATACAGACGTCCGCTTTCTCGGTCTCCCAGGGCCCTATAACCTGCATATTAGTCCAAATGTTTAAGCTGTGTTTGCCATACAATTACATTTCTTTTAGGCATAACTCGTATATCGGCCAGTAAATCCAAAGCAAAAAAAACTTCGCTGAATGAACGCATTTGCTCAAAATCCAACAAGACAATCACAATACCTTCCTCTATAGCTATATTTCGTATAGCGAGGAAGGTAAAAATCAAGTTAATGTTTAGTGAGGTTTCTTAACAAATTTAAGGATAAATTGATAAATATAAGTTCGTAATTTCAAATACACAAGAAAACACATAAACTTCTTCAATTTTGTCTTTCAAAACTTTTAAAAACAACAAAAGCGTCGTAGCCTAGCCTTTTTGTGCTTTATTTTGACACGACATGTGAAAATCCAACTGCTTTAGTCTCAAAAGTTAGAAAATCCAATACTGGCATCGGGAACAAGTAGCTAAGTTATGCAAAGTTATTCACGGCACCTATTGAGGATAAAGCCGGTATCAAAACAGAGTGACGTGTTGTACGTACTCAGTTCTAAAACCTATTTTACTATTTACGGTCATTTTGTCAAGAGCGCACTAAAATAACAGCCTGTGCGGCAAAATTTAAATGTATTATTAAGGAAGGCTAGAGCTTTGGGAATAAACCAGCACAGACCCTTTTCGATTCAATAAGATAATCTCGAAAGTTGTGTAGTTAAACTTTAATGTATTGTAAGGATAGCATTCAATATGGGAAATAATGAAGCACCACATATTCAGGAAATTATGGTACAATACAAGTTTTCAATAGCAATGAAATATTATTCAGGAAAAAAATGGTAAAATACTACCTCACAGCAGAAACATTTAAAAAATTGAAAAAGATAACACAAACAAATAGTAATTTGAAATATTTATTTAATTTTAATTTCGATAATAATACATTCTCAAGGAACGGCACGGCATTCGGGTTTTAAATTCCCAGACCTTACTTTAAAAATTATTTAACATTTCTATGCATAACTAGAAATAGTAAGGTCGCAGATACTTTTAGGTTCCTTTGTACTCTCATTCCTTTGAAGAACGTGCTTCACAATTTCTTATATTGAGTGTGTGTGTGGAAGTGTACTTCCTTTAACGTTGCCAACATATTGACAAAAGATTTTTGGATCTAGTTCCTTCTAATTTTGTGCCTTTGAATATTTTAAGGGCTTTGATCAGTACACGACTGAAAACTGCTACTTGCCTTTGCATCCAACTTGTGTAGTATAACTTCGTATTTACTCAGTTAGTGGAGCATAATCTACACAGCAAACATAAACATTTAAATTAACTTACGGTGATCGCGGTAGGTCTGTGGGTTAACAGCTTGCAGTCCTATCCGATCGACCCGAGTTCGGGCCTGACTGCAGCAGGATTTTTTAAATTTAGAGCGGCGAGGTCAGGCGCGGTAGTTAAGTTGGGTTTTTCGGGGTGAGACATGTTAGACACGTAAATAGCACAAGTGTACTAAACCGGGATAAGTGAGGAGGGAGGAATCGTGGAGCTGCGACCGCAACTCTTACAAATAAATAAATAACCAACAACAATACAAATGTTGAGTCACTCAAAACCACATTTTTACTTGGCCACCACGACATCTATGCACGTCATCTAACTGCAATACTAGCATATAATAATCGTGATTATTTTCATATTCGTTTTGGTAGACCGGCGCTAACAAGGTAACACCATATGACAAACAACAAAAATATATGGTTACACTACAACCCAGTAATTTTCTTAAATTTATGGTGCAGTCGCATATTACTCCAGCATAAATGTACGAAAACTAAAATAGTACATCAGTTTTCTTCCAACTAAGGTCTCGATAGAGTGGTAATAGCTCAGTGGTTAAGCGCTTAGTCTCTAGCGCTAAAGGTCTAGGGTTCGATTCCGTGCCGATGCCATGCAGCAATAAAACTATGCCGCAACCCGCCACTCACATTCCCCAATCCGGTGTAGGCAGCCGTGGGGTCTTGATGCTTCTCAGGTATTTAGTCGTTCGGATTCGACGTTAAACTGTAGGTCCCCCGTACTCCACCTTAGCGCTAAGGAGAGTACGTGGCAGAGAAGAGTGCCGGTGCCAAGCAGTGAGACGTAAAGGCTGATTGCGCTCGGTTATTGAATTATTGTATACCTTCCCCGCCATACGGAGTATAGATAGAGGCAGGTACTGTATTCATCAAAAGTTCGGAAGGTGAGATTTTAAATACTACGAAAATTAAAATTTTTAAATATTTTAAAAATTTTTAAATTTCTCAAATTTTCATAAACGTTCAAAATGTTCTTACTTAGATTTTCAGTTTCAATTTTCCAGATTTATCAAGTTTTGGAATTTCAATTGCCAAGATTTTTCAAAAATTTTTAAAAATTTCACAAATGTTCAAAATTTTTAAAAATTTTCAACACATTTTCCAAAATATTTGCTTTTCAAAAAATATCGAAAATTTTCAAAAATATTCAAAATCTTCTTAAATTTTCATTTTTCAATTCATTTCATGAATAAAGCTTTTTGTAAACATTTAACAAACTGCGTTGACATTTTTGAGTTTTCTGTTTTGCGGAACCATTTTGTAATTCGGTTAGAATCAAAGTAGGAGGGTCTACAAAGTTTTACCGCAATACATAACGGTTGTCTGAATATCCATAAAATAAAAGCAAATCATGTGTGGCGAGAGTGGTCTTGCTGTAGATCACACGCTCACCAACGCAGGGGTACCGGGTTCAACTCCCATAAAATTCTTTTTTAAAGTTATTTTTATTTTTTATCATGTTCCCACAACACTTCTATTAATTACAACGTGAAACACCCTGCATGTCTAGAAAGTAGTGTGGATCGGCAAATTCAAACTTACCAACTGCTTCTATAACATTCGGCAACAGATTTAGAGTTACGATCGCTTACCTGGAAAAAAAATCAGAATGTTATTGACAAAGGAATTAGCATAAACTCGCTAAAACGTTACAATTTTTTTCGTAACTATTTACTTTAGCTTATGCTAAATTGTGGTCAAAACTCGCTAATTCTGAACTGAACATTTAAAACAGTAGATACAAGAATAAAATTTATTTTAAGAAAATTGCAGCTATTCACTTTTGGCTCTTTGGAATAAGGATCATCGAACGATAATCATCCAATTTATTGAGTAGAAATCAAAAATTACTGTCGTTAAAGTTTATTACACACATTACAGGCACATATGGCGATAATCGGCTAAGTACTTATTTTATTAGAATAATGTGCTTTTTATAAAGGTTTTTTTTTGTTTATTAACCAAATTTATTTGTGTAACATTGGTCAATATAGTATATATCTCAGTAATGGTTAAGTTCACCAATTTACTTCATAAACTTTGGTATATTAAAAACGCTAATAAACGTTAAATTAAACGAAGTGTTAAATTAGCTGCCTTCTCTTGATGCCATATTATTGTATTTACAAGTAATGTGTTATCACACTTGTGGAAGGAAACAGTAAATCTGAAACCTTTCAGAACTTTTCCAACGAAAAGCAAGCTTCACCTGAAAGGAGTTTTGCACAAAAACTTGTTACAAATGAAAAAATTTTGCTGTCTATTCGTATAAAAGAACGTGCTTACCTATTTACACGACATGCACATAGTTTCCATGAAATTAAATTACACATTTTCCTTACAAAACTTATCTCGATGCAAGTCATCTACCATACATAATACCTGTTCATTTTTGATTATATAAATTTTAAAGAAAATGAGATCTTAGTTAAATTTTCAAAAAGTGACAAAAAATGTTTTTCACCAGTAATATATCACAAATTGAAAAATAACCGGACACAAAAATACGAAAACTTGTTGCATATCAACGATTGGTGGTTGTGCTAGCTATCGCGCTGAGAATAATTCTGTTACGCAAAAGAAACACGAATGGCTATACAGGAAGTTTGGGTGGGTAATTTTCACCGGTTATTCTACAATTCACGAGTGGTATTAGATCCGCTTGTTTTAACAATACGTCAAACTATCAGATTAGTTTTATTTTTAAAGACTAATAAGTCAAACAAATTACCGCGTTACTTAAATTTATTTATAATAAAATTCTGTACGAACTTATTTTTGAAAATTTTTGATAATTTAGAAATAATTTAAAATTTAAAAATGTTTAAAAATACGAAAATTTTGGAAAATAATAAAAATTTAAAAAGTTTTAAAAACTTTAAATTTTGTGAAAATTACGTAAGTTTTAAAAAATTTGAAAAATATTTAAAACATTTCTAAATTTATAAAAATGATAATTTGTGGTAAGTTGAAAATTATAAATACTCAGATTGCGAGAAACTTCAAAAAACTAAACATTGTAAAAATTTTCGAAAATTTAAGGTTTTGAAAAATTTTGAAAATATGACAATTTTGGAAAATCGTAAAAATGTTTAAAACATTTCAAATGTTCAAAAAATTTTAAAAATGGTATTCGAACATCCATAGGCGAGGAAGTACAAGAGCAATCATTGTCAAACGCAATAATTTCAGTGAAGCATATCCTGAAAGTTTTTATATTTTGGGAACGAAAACGAATGAATGGCTAATAATAACCATAATCTTTATTTTTTTTCTTCTGTGGAATACAAATAACCCAATCATACAAATAAGCCAATCCATTGTGATTCCAAAAACTGCTTATATTAGGCTATTTTCATTTAGGAAACTTGAGTATTGTAAAAAAAAAACTTTACTCTTGAAAAATTATAAAATACAGCCATCCAAAGCGTAACTCTAAAATACGAAATTAGAAGAATTCATCGAAAACTTTGTCTGGAAAATATGCTTCAGATGTAAAAAAAAACAACTTGGGATATGGACAGATTAGTTAAACGTAAGGAAGTTTTCATTGCCAGATGTTCCACTTGTGCTACGATAGTCGAGTCTTTTTATTGAAGTTTATCCACGACCGACTACAGAATCAGGCCGGAACATAATGTTGTAAGATTTTTTGTGACATAACAAGTCCATCGCTCAACTGTAATATACACGTTGAGTTTGCTTAACAACTTATTCTAATTTACACAATGAACTTGTACTGTAACTGGTAAAAGGACGAGCAAAAAAAAATTAGCAAAACAGGTCGGTGGTGCTTTCCCATACTTATTACGTTTTAAATGTTCGCGCGCCAATAACTGTGTAAATAACATTATTTTTACAAAAATTAAAGCAAGAAAAAAAAATTAAATGCTAAAAACAATAGTAACGCCCCAGCGGTGATTTGAACTTGCGACAGCCAATTAGATGGGCTTCGGACTTCGAACCAAAATCGCTGCAAATGGTTTATTTGAATAGATACTTAGATACTTTATCAATTTGAAAATTTTCGAAAATTCCTGAAGGGTGTCAGAGTACAATTTGGGAGATTAGTAAAAAACAAATTTGTAGTTCACTATAAGCTCTATCGACACTAAATTTAAAAAAATGGCGTGGGCAGTTTTGAGAAATAATTTTTTGAAAATGTCCAAAATTGTGATCCGTTGGTTTATTTACAATTATCATATTTCCACAATAATTTTTACATCACTTCATTACACTTATTAGGGGCTACCAAATAATATGAAAATTTGTATTGATTGGGTATTTTGTTTTTAAATAATCGGGCATTAAGGTTTAAATTTTCAAAAATTCGTAGCGGTCTTAATTTTGAAGATATAGCATTTGGAAAAAAGGCATTTGGTTTGTCTTTAGATGCACTGCAACGTATTCAAAATTTAAAAACGAAAGGTGTTTAGAATATAATCTATACCAAAAAACAGGTCTAATTTCCGTTTCCGGTTCCGATAAACGAACTTACAAAAAACTACCTGCAACTAAAAAATGTATAACTTACTTCAGTAGAAGTATGGGAAAGTAAAAAGCAAAGCAGTAAACTAATTAATAGAGATAACACTAAATTACGAAACAGTTGTTTAAAGCAGGAAAATAGCACCATAAAAATTAAACGACAACCTTTAACCATCAGAAACAATTAGAAATTCAGTTTAATATCGCTCTTCCTCATCTCGGCTGTCATATAACCACACGGAAAACTCTTGCAACTGACAGTACCTACTTTATGGCAAGTTATACAGGAACGGTGCCAGCACACATTTCGTATCTTAGCAAAGTACAAAAGGAAGAGGAAACACACCGCTACAGCAGCTATTCGCTGTGTCTTATCGGCAGAAAGCAAATACAGATACGCGTACGCGCGGTCCACAAATTAACTCTCACCTTTCGCGAAAATTTAAGGGAATATTTACTGAACCTATTTACAATTCACAGACCGAACACAGATAAGCTAATTGAACTTGGAACATTCTAATGTACCTACCTACTTGGAAAAGTTCCAAAATAAAAAACAGCTAAAAATAAATAATCTCATATTTCCGAGAGAAAAAAAACATGAAACTTAATATGCGTCTAACTTTTGCTTTAGAGAAGAATAACATATAACAAAAGCTTTTAACAGAAACATAATCTGAACGCGTGCAATTTTGTAAACGATTTAATTGTAGAGTTTTTATTCTTCCTAATGCACTTTTTTTTTCAATTTAAACCCTTCAATCCGCACTACCTTCAATACCAAAAAAAATCGTATCACATTTTAATAATAATAAAATAAGTACTTTTTATCACAACTTTACGCGCCAACGGTTACTATAAGATCGCACCACACTTGGCGATGTAGATAGAGCACATGAGGCAATAAATAAACAGAGTATCCGCATAGTAGCCATTATAAAACCATAATAAAATGTGTAAATACTACAGAACTCACCGGGAGTCTCGCACGGGAAAGACTACAGTTGGACAATTAAATTTTTTTGTTTATTTTTTTTTGAGAAACAAATAATTTTTTGGAAAAACATTCATTGGGATTTAAAAACACCAATGAAAATTTTAATAATTTGAGAAAATTTAGAAATCTATAATTTTCACCTCTGGGACGTTTCCTTTTGGTCGTGTACCTGAACAGTTTCATTAGATAATCGCCAAAAAACGACTATCCCCAACTTATAATACCGCTTTTCGATTTCAACGAAGAAATATTGTTTGCAATTAGAAAATAGCAACAAAATTTCAATTTTTTATTATTTTCAAAAATTTACAAAAATTGTCAATTATTTCAGAAAAACTTAACTTTGCAAAAATTTCTAATAACCTACAAAATTTAAAATTTTTAAACAAAACTAAACATTTTGAAATTGTGTTTTGGAAATTTAAAAAAAAATTATTTATTTTTAAAATTTTTAGTGTTTACATTTTTGACAATTTAATAAAACTGGAAAATTTTTTAAATTTTTGTAACAATTTTCCATTGAGAAAACACCTATGGGAAGTATCCTTTTAGTTGTTTACCTAACTTTTTAAAGCTTATTTTCCAGTTCAATGTTTGATATACCACCTCATTTTAAGGTTCATTCAAATCGGTCCATCCGTTCGGGAGGTACGAGGAAACGAACGCAGACTCGCATACTACCACAAACCCATTCACGGGCTTATTTTTTAGTTCCTAGAGATTCTCAATCTATATTTCCATCAAAATACTGCAAACGTCGAGAAGTAAATATGCATTTAACATAAATTACATCTTTTGCTTTCAATACGCTCCAATCGCAGTACATTACACATCCCAACATATATTTTAAATTGCATATGCTGCAGCAACCCCAATGCAATGCATCATGCGGAAGGGTTCATCTTTCTGTCATATAAATCTAATCAAGCGTCTTGTACTTACAGTAGCAATAACTCGAACAGAAGATCCAAAGAGACAGGGAGAACGTAATTCGCGGAAAGGAATCGAAACTAACTTACAGAGTTCTGCGTTTCCAACGTAAGTACTTGAGCTAGTTTGCTAACTTTGTTGTGGCATTGCATAGACACAATGGCAAAAAATTTCAATTTTTAATTTGCTAATTTACTCGAGCTTCAAATAAAATCTTTTTAAATTTATTGTTGTCAGCGTAATAATAATGCTTGGTTAGAAGAAAACAAAACAATGTTCAAATCAATAACCTTAATGATACCAATACAATTTTTAAATAATTATTAGCAAAGAAATTAAATAATTAATAACTTCAATTTTAATAATTTCTACGTGTTTACATGTCATTATCATAGGTAAACTAAAAGTAAACAGTTGGTGTTGCTATAGGAGCAGTATAACGTGATGGCTTGATCTTGGTTATCTATGTCTAAACAAAACTTCCAATAATGGCGAATTTAAGGGGTCAATTTGCTCATTCACTAACGGTACAGTTCTTAAATTTTTGTGAATTTTAAATTTCAGTATATCATAAAAGTGTAAACATTTTATAGTTTTGATAGGTGTCATTGCATGATTGTGTTCTAATAAGTGTTTAGCATAATTGAATTTATGTGGGCCTTTGTATTTATAACAACGGACGTATTCTTTGTAGCGAATAGCAACAATTATAATTGTCTGGCCTATATAAACCGAATTACAATGGGAACAATTTAATTCACAAATGCCCGATTTTAGTAGATCAACTTTTAAAATATTTTTAAATGTTTAAAAAAAATTACTTTACATTTATTTTTGTTGTTAATACTTTTACAAAATGTCTGCAATTTATAGCCAAAATAGAGAATAAACGTATACAATATGTCAATTATCAGGTAATAAAATTCGCATGCTAATATCATCGTTGTTTAATAGTTATTTAAGTATCAAGGAATGTAAGGACGTAATAACATCCTAGGTAGGCGAATACGAGCTGAGGCGGAGCCGAAGCTTGTCGCCTGCCGAGGATGTTATTAGTCGATACATTTCGTGTTACTTATTAAATTTTTCACGCTACCGGCAATGTAAGTAGGCCTACAGGTAGAAATTTAATCATATTTTTAAAAGTTCGTTTTGACAGCTGTCATCGGAATTATTTTTTAAAAGCCCCATTATTCTAAGTTGTCTGTGCTTGTTACCATATCAACGAACAGTTAAAATCAACATTATTTTCCTAGGGATGTAAGTGACACTATTAAGTTCCGTCGTCAAGGGTAACTAGTACACGAATGTTATCAGCCATTTACGACCCCTGTAGCTATGGATGTAAGGCCTACTTACATTGCCGGTAGCGTGAAAAAATATTTACGCAATACAATCACTCAATTGTAAACTTTCAGTATTCGGTCCCAACACATAGTTTAAATAATTTCCAACTTTCACTTTCGTGTGTACTTCCTGAAATTGTACATCCAAACATTCAACTTCAATCAACGTCCCTTAACCTCAATTCCCCGAAGCTATATAAGTTATCCTACTGTGCCTCATTTTTTCTCAACTACACTTTTGCGACAAAATTCTCCTTACGGTTCGTTGAAAATGCGCAACGCACTGAAATATTTATCGAAACGTCCACGATTCTCAATTCTAAATGTGACCTAAATCGTAGGCTAGAAAACCATACGCAGAGGAAAACATTTTGGATTTTCGTACTCTGGCACTGATGTAAACATATAAACATCCACTACTTACCATAAAGTCCACTCATTTTTCTAAAATGTATTTTTAAATTTGTAAATCAATAGAAATAAGCTACAATTTGGATTTTAGCCCAACGCCTTAATTTGTACATAATGGCCTTCTCTGGATTTTTTAAATTTAGAAATTTCTGGCTTTATAATACAGGAGACGATAAAAAATCGGTATTTTGACGGAAATGCATGGTTTATGCTTCCAAGAACAAAAAAATGGGGCGTGTGCGCCTTATAACTCCCAAACAGATGGCCCGATTTCGATAAGCTTGGGAATGGAGGGTACAGTAAAAATATTGAAAAAATTTTAATCTTTTAAAAAATCGGAAGCGCAAGATAGGCATTACATGTTTATTTGGTAGCATTACATCAGAAATTTAGTTTTCAAAATCTAAAAGCGGAAAGGCAAATCTAACTATTTTTCCGAATTTTCTAGCTTCCAAATCGCGGCCGCTACGATTTTTTTTGAATATTTTCACTTCAGCGTCCTATTATTCACAATGGAGTTGACAGATCGGGATCTAATTATTTATCGTAATAACGCTATAGAAGCACTATGATGTACGAAAATATTAAAGCTATGAAGTGAAAAATATTTTCAAAAAAGTTGAAATTAAAAAAATATGTATCTACAATTCTGATACGTGTTCCAGTCCGCTAGTTTGCCTGTGACAATTTCTGTGAATTTTACAAAATCGAAAATTCCTACCGCTACATTTAGTAAACGTAGGACGATAAAAACCTTTCTGTTTAGGCTAAATTCCTTATCACTTATTTTTAGGTACAGCAATATTTGCGAGGTAAATTTACCCCCTCCCATCCAATCTTGGCGGATGAATATTTTCTTCTGCTTTTGGTTTTCTTATCACAAAGAGGAATTATTTGAAACAAATTTTTAAAAAATGAATTTTTTCTTATAAATTAATTTACAAAAACCTTCGGTTGTAACTTACTCAGGTATACTGAGCAGGTCACTAATGCCCAAGGAAATTCCGATTTCGGTTGTAACGGTATGCCGGACCAGCGGAGCTAATGCTCCCAGTAATAAGGGAATTTAACATATCAAAGCTACGATCCACACTAAGTTGGTGCCAAGACCAGCTAAATTAGTATGAAAGACCGCCAGGTGGTCCTCTGTGTGCGTATAAGAAATACATCGTAATAAATTACAAGTAGGAACAACCTAAGCCTAAGACGCGTTTCGTTCTTGTTAGGACTCATCAGTAAAGTACAGTTCCTTTCTTGTAAATGCGTTTGGTATATGCACACGGAGGGCCACCTGGCGGTTTTGGATATGAGCTGAGCTGGTTCAGGCTCCAACTTAGTGTGGATCGAGCTTCGCCGTGCTATAGATGTCCGTTGTGTAATCTTAAACCGTTGAGGTTATTGTTGGCACACCTCAAGTATTCTCAGTGCTAGGATTTACGGACAGAAACTATACCTGACTGACGAGCCCTAAAACAAGGACGAAACTCGTCTCAGATCGTTCCTGCCTGTAAATGAGAGCTTTATTTTCTACAAATAGCCACCTCATCTTACTTTTCCAACGGGTTCATATCATAATCTACAAAAACAGTTAATTATACATGGCTGTTCATTTACCATGCAACCCATACATTGGTCAATCTACGCAGCAGCTAAACATATTGAAAGCAGTAAACGCAAGCGCAAGTACTTCCAGTACATCCTCTATCATATATTCTTTGAGGCTATAGTTTGAGGCCAGAGTACCTCATTACTTCCCTCATATCATACGTGAAACAATTGAAATTGAGAAACAACCTAACAACATAAAAAGGGAAGATGATTTTAGACTCAGTAAAGCTTGGACTCCAGTAGTTTATCCTCTAAGGACTCATAAGCATCATCGATCTCACGATCACGCTCCACCGGATCCGTCTTTGCCCAACGGTGACAGCCAACCAGAACTCCGCCGTTCTGCCCGACTGGCTAAAAGAGGTTTAAATACCTCCGCTTCTCGGATTTGAATTCAGTGTTTTTATTCACTTTGAAGATGCAAGGTGCGATGTCTTGCGAAATGTTAGTTTGTATGGGTTCACAAACAGCTAACAGGCATGAGCCGATTAAGTATTATTGTCCTGGCAAACAAAATACATTACGATCAAATCCTTGTCCGCCCCAAGGTTTAAATAAGCTAAGTACACGGCCCTGTTTAGGCAGGCAGGGCTTACGAACAAATATAGCTCAGACTTCTAGAACAAATGCTTGTAAAGGCAGACAAGCTACAGGTCGGTCCTTACCTGATTATGCTGCGTGTAGTTCCCAAATGACGACGCGGTCTAAGCCGAAAGTAAATTGTAATATTGACAATCCTCTATCATATGACAATTAAGCCATATTTTCATATTTGTTGTATTGCAAGCTGCGTTGCATTTCAATGGGGCAACCCTGTATAAGCAACAGGCTCTGACCATGAAAAGACTTGGCAAAGAAAAACATTTAACAATAATTTTTAGTGTTTATAATCGTAATATACATAACACCATGATATGCACATTGTGATGCGTATTTATTTATCCACAATTTTCAGTTATCACACTGCGTTAATTACACGAACACGTAGCCTTGTTCACACAAGGCCTTCCACGCGATCACGCCACTTCATTCATTCCAATAGAGCGCGTGCTTTTTGTAAAGCTCTGTAGACGTATTTTACACCATGTGCGTGATCTTACTACAATGGTTCATTGCTTCCACTGCAGAAGGCTAATAACAGTTGTGGGCGAGTATGGAACCTGTATATTACGGTTGATTGAATGCATCTCAACTGTAGCGTGTCGTTCGTTATGGTATGCGTTTGATATTACAACATCGGTAGTATACGTGATACAGTTTTGAGTTTCAAGTAAAGATCAGATAATAAATCATCAAAGCATGTGTTGTAAACCGTGCTGATAACAAAAGTTGTCAAATTCATTCCCGCATCGTAAGATAAAATTAATGTTCTCTATCGGAGAGTTGGTGGAAACCATATCTTCGTTAACCTACAAACGATTTCCTAGAATAACTGGTAAATAATTGGACTTAATATAGAATTCACATCCTGCTATCGAACATGCGGTAGCTAATGTCTGACCCGACCCGTCTTGAGATAGAATAATAGCATTAGCGGCTACTTCCTACATAAATAGTTTTAAGCAGCTTGAGAACAAGTGGGGTTTGCAGCTTTATGCTCTAACAAACAAACAACGCTTGTTGGGCAAAAAGCTAAACCTGGTTCGGCTAAAACACTAAGGACTCGCTGATCATGTACTAAAATACAACATAGCTAAAATTCATGAGAACGGTGCAGATATTGATTGGCTATTAATAAAAGCTTATTACCTACAAGTTCAAGAGAAACTGTTTTGGATTCTCTTATTATAACCAACGAAGTCAATTCTAAAAGAGAAATATGAATCGAATTACTTTAATTTATTGTCAATATCAGCGAGTAGATAGGTTAATAACTCTACGGTACCTAATGAATAACAATCTCTCGGAATAACTGCAAAATGATTATAGGGAAAAAATGAGCAAAGTACTTCGCCAGGACTTTCCTATACTTTAGATATTGTGTTACGCCCCAACAATGACTACAAAGAGAGAATAGTAAACCAAAGGTCGACAGCTGTGTGTGTGTACTTCGGCCACGCGCCGAAAGACTTCAGTCAACAGATAGGCGTCAAAAGTAAGCTGATAGTACACTATAGTTATTTAAGTATCAAGGAATGTAAGGACGTAATAACATCCGAGGTAGGCGAATACGAGCTGAGGCGGAGCCGAAGCTTGTCGCCTGCCGAGGTTGTTATTAGTCGATACATTCCGTGTTACTTATTAAATTTTTCACGCTACCGGCAATGTAAGTAGGCCTACAGTTACAAATTTAATCGTATTTTTAGAAGTTCGTTTTGACAGCTGTCATCGGAATTATTTTTTAAAAGCCCCATTATTCTAAGTTGTCTGTGCTTGTTACCATATCAACGAACAGTTAAAATCAACATTATTTTCCTAGGGATGTAAGTGACACTATTAAGTTCCGTCGTCAAGGGTATCTAGTACACGAATGTTATCAGCCATTTACGATCCCTGTAGCTATGGATGTAAGGCCTACTTACATTGCCGGTAGCGTGAAAAATTTATTATTTAGTTTTTTGTGAAGAAAATCGATTATTTGTTATTTTGGAATGAGATGGCTTGGAATTAAAGAAACCCAAAAACGAAGGACAAATTCATCCAACAAAAAATGAGAAGGAGGAAGAAAATTAACTCCCCCCCCCTCCTATTGCCTTTTCTAAAAATTAAGTTGAGAACTTTATTCTACTATCACTCTTGAGCAATTTAGCATAAACAGACATTTTTATCGGCCTCCTTTATTAAATAAGGGGGTAGATGATATTTTCGATTTTCAAAAATTCATAGTTGTTACAAAAAAGCAAGAGGACTGAGACACAAACCAAATTGTAGCTGATCCATAGCTCTAAGTCTTAATAATTTAAAAAAAAATTGTATGGCCAGCTGTTAGCAGAATGTTTTTGAAAAGGCCAAAATTTCGATATTTTTTTCGTTTCACAGTTTTAGTAGCTTGTAACATTGTGTAACATAAAGGCATTATCTATATCAAATTTCATCCTGATCTGATTTTTTACATATTACAATTAATTTTTGAATTATTTTATTTGAAATGGATAATTCCTATTTTTAATTCCACATTACAAAATTAATCAGGTAAAACATAAAAAGTTAACTGTTATGTTGATGGGGGCAAAAATATTATTTCAAATAAACACACCAAAATAGTATATTATGCAACAAGTTTAGAAAAGTGATTTTACTAAACGAGTATGGCTGGTTTGAGTACGAACGAGCGAAGCGAGCGAGTAACTTAAAAAGCCATACAAGTTTAGTGAAAACACTTTTCTAACGAGATTGCGTATACTATTTTTTCGCATTTCATGTGAAAATTTAATTTTGTTAGTTTTTAATAAAAGTGACATTAATAACTGTCACAGTTACTGGCATTGAAAATAAAAAAAAAATAGTAGGTAGGTTGTTTCAATAAAATAGTAACCTAAACAATCGATAGAGACAAGTAAACAAACAAAAATATTTGCAAGAGCGATGGAATTTCAAGAATTTGAACAAGAATGTGAAATAACAAGTGAATTTTCGGCTAAAGAACTTATTTTAAAAGCAGCGAAAGAAGCGTCTTCTAGTTTGTTGCAACAAAAATCAAAAGACCGTTACGAAAAAACTTACAGCCAATTTTGCGATTGGGGAAAGAAGAAAGAAGTGGAAGGAGCCGATGAAAACATAATGTTGGCTTACTTTTTTGAAAAGGTAAATGACTAAAACTAGCTTCTAAATTATTACTTATTTGAATTCTTTATTGTAGGAAGAAGAATTTGAAGGCGTCCAGTTTATGGTCGATGTAGTCGATGGTTAAGAGTACTCTGCAAATTAACGAAAATGTGGATATTTCAACATATAAAAAATTAATTGCGTTTTTAAAGCGTCAAAATGACAATTACGAACCCAAAAAGTCGAAAGTCTTGACAATGGAAAACGTTTTGACGTTTCTAAATATGGCACCCGATGATACTTTTCTATTAGTAAAAGTAGTTTTAATCTTCGGTCTTAATGGTGCCTGCAGACGAGCAGAATTATGTTCACTGAAAGCTAAGGATATAGAAGACACGGGCTCAATTGTGGTTGTAACGCTGCATGACACAAAAACCAAGAAAAAACGCATTTTCACAATAACATCCGAATGTAACGGAGTTGAATATTATAGAAAGTACGCCAGTTTAAGACCTAAAAAGGTTAGTCACGAGAGGTTTTTCTTATTTTATAAAAATGGGAAATGTTCGGTCCAGCCAGCAGGCATCAATAGTTTTGCTGGAATGCCGAAGAAAATCGTGGAATTTTTGAAACTTCCTGACAGCGGCAGCTATACCAGCCATTGCTTACGATGAACATCCGCCACCCTCCTTGCTGATAGTGGAGCAGATATCCAGACTTTAAAAGGGCATGTGGGGGTGGCATTCGACTAGCGTAGCGGAAGGCTACATAGAAGAAAGCGTCTCAAATAAGATCAGAATATCGAAAACTTTTTTACAGTTCTGAACTAAACTTAAATATGTATTACCCACATTGCAAAAGTATTAAATATTCAAGTTAAAACTATAGACAATAACCTTACACGCCAGCTAATATTCACATTCTGAAAAGACATAAAATATTCAGTTAAACTGTCAGTCAGAAATGGACGAAGGTTCTCTCACTTTGGCAATATGTGTGGGCTATGAGAAAGGTGTTACATTGTTAAAAATACCCTTCTGCTACTGAAAATAACTGCCATTTTACTGAAACATTAAAGGATCAATGCTATATATATATATATATATATAGTGCTCAGAAAGGAACATTAAGGGCGGCTTTGAAGACAAAGTTACTCCTCTTTGAATGGTTTTTATATTTTGGTTACTATTACAAAACCAAGATTTAATAACCCATATATAAAGTAATTTTAAGACATTCAAGTGATCTGAGCAAATTAAATTTAAATAATTTTACTACCACTGTTGAAAATTTTCTTTCTCTTTTTGGAAAACAATTCTTTAAAATGACAATTCTATTAAAACAAGCATATTGTTTTATTTAACATCGTCCTCGTTTGCTATTACTTTTTGATCGCTCTGTACATAAAAGGGGGGAAATCAAAATTGCTCGTATTTTAAAACTGAATTTAAAAAGCAACAGAAATTTTTAAGTTTTACATCGGCACACCCTAAGGTAAAGCCAAAAATAGTGTTAGCCAACTAATAAATGTCTAAAACAGTAGAAGTTCACGTGATAACATCATACGTGTCGATTGGTGTAATGTTTTGTGTTGCTAAAGAACATGTGTGCAAGTGTAATTCATGGCCGAAGGGGAATCACCGGCGAGTGCAAATCCGCTATCGTAGGGAAAAGCATCTGGCTGAACCAATCACAGTGTCAGCAGTATTAGCGTCTAGCCCCTTGGAATTTTAGTTTTGTTTTGATTTTGACGTTTGTCTATATTAATTAATGAAAAAAATTAATATTTATTTTTAATAATTTAAAAATTTTAAAACATTTCTTAAAATTTTATAATAAAATTACTAAAATTAACTAAAAATATCAACCTTTGAAAAATTTACAATTTTCAAAAATTTTCAAAACTTTCTACAATTTTTAATTTTTTTTTTAATTTTCAAGTTCCCACAATTTTTTTATATTTGCAAAAAATTTACAATAGTATATTATAATACAAGTGTACAGGCTGTTTCAAATTCGAGCCCCACCATGGGGATCTCGCTTATTTGAAGAGATAGAGAGTTGGTTAAATTGAGGCAAAGTTGCCAAATTTTATGCCAAACAATAATCTGCAAAGAAATTTAAAGTAGCCATTCTGGTTTTTCAGATATCTGAAAAAAACTGAAATTTTGGATTTTTTATTTTTGACTATAACGCATTTATCATTTCTGCTACATATTTCTAGTTAACGCATTATTAGAACCCTTTTTTATGCTGAATTTGAATTGTTTATCAGATTTGGTGTAACTGTTACCATTGTTCATTTTCGACTGTCAACTTTTTTTTTCTTATGGTTGGTATTTAAAATTTTTTCATATTTGGGTAGAGTTCTCAATTATGATTTCAACGATGTGTCACACTTTGCATTTTGTTTAAGTTTTGAGCATTTTATTACAAAAAATAAAAATTTCATAAGAGTGCCATGGAAAGACCACGTCATTTAATTTATTTTGAGAAAATTCTAGTAGGCTATGAACTGATGGAAGTAAAACAAAACACTTCTCTTATTTACTTTTACTTTTAGATACATTGAGTATGCGAAAATTACAGGAAATTTTGTTTTGAGCGTAGGCAGCAGGTTAGGTTATTTTTTACACAAACAAATGAATGACACAGTTACTAACATACACAATTTACTAAAAATTCCACTTGCAGTTTTTATGTTAGCAACTGACATAACAAATTTGAATAACAGGTTAAATAAACACAACAGATAACACTACAACTACACTAATACGAACAATTATTAAATGAACGTTCAAAACATTTTAAACCTTTGTAAAACATGCTCAGAAGCTCGTCTAAAATGAACACTCTAATATGCGTGTTAGTAACTGTGTCATTCATTTGTTTTTGTAAAAAATAACCTGACCTGCTGCCTACGCTCAAAACAAAGTTTCCTGAAATTTTCGCATACTTAATGTATCTAAAAGTAAAAGTAAATAAGAGAAGTGTTTCCATCAGTTCATAGCCTACGAATTTTCTCAAAATAAATTAAATGACGTGGTCTTTCCATGGCACTCTTATGAAATTTTTATTTTTTGTAATATAATGCTCAAAACTTAAACAAAATGCAAAGTGTGACACATCGTTGAAATCATAATTGAAAACTCTACCCAAATATGAAAAAATTTTAAATACCAACCATAAGAAAAAAAAAGTTGACAGTCGAAAATGAACAATGGTAACAGTTACACCAAATCTGATAAACAATTCAAATTCAGCATGAAAAGGTGTTCTAATAATATATTAACTAGAAATATGTAGCATAAATGATAAATGCGTTATAGTCAAAAATATAAAATCCAAAATTTCAGTTTTTTTCAGATATCTGAAAAAACAGAATGGCTACTTTAAATTTCTTTGCAGATTATTGTTTGGCATAAAATTTGGCAACTTTGCCTCAATTTAACCAACTCTCTATCTCTTCAAATAAGCGAGATCCCCATGGTGGGGCTGGAATTTGAAACAGCCTGTATAAGCAAGCCTTTAAAGGACGCGCGACGGGTTTAAAAGCACGAGGCGAAGCCGAGTGCCTTTTAACGGAGCAGTGCTTTAAAGGCTTTTATACACGTGTATTATACGCTATTTTTTATTATACCTGCATCATAATCTAGAAAATAAGAAGAATATAGCTAGGAAGCAGCATTTTGATTTTGATTCATCTTACATAGTAGTCTATGACGTGACGTCATATCATTTACCTGGAGATTGGTTAGCATTCTTTGTTGTTTATGTTGCTATGTGAATTCGAATTATTTTTTTTTTCGCGTGTTTGTAATTTATTGCTTCAAAGTTGATGACGTCATTGTTGCTCAGCAACTTTAAAACACCGGGGTGTTTTAATGTTGGGTTTACGCACGCTTGGTTTGTTTTACACGGATTATGATGCAGGTATAATAAAAAATTATGATTTAACATTTTTATAATTTCTAAAAAAAATTCCGTTTTGAATATTTTTATTATGACTAAAAATAATTCTACAATTTTCAAAAACTTCAAAATTAAAAAAAAGCAAAATTATTATATCTTTGAAAACATCTAGATTTTTCCCATAACATACGATAACGAAATACTAATCAGCTCAAAATTGTTCACCAAACCCAGATCATCTTATAATTTCCTGTAGGTGGATAAGTCTTGTTTCCTTTCTTAAACAACAGAATTTTCGCACCAATGTTTAAGATTATAATAAACACGCTGAGGTACAGATTACGGCCGATTTTCACGAGTAGTCGTAAACTATTAGCAGAAGCGGTAACCATTCTGGATCCTCATAACCATTAACCGTACGTGTTTATGAGCGTCAGGGTGAGGCCTTCTGGGCTTTTCATCGAGTCACACATACATACGTAAGCTGCCTTTCATTTTGTATACCTTTCAGGCGCAGAACCAACAGGGAACGAAATTCTCAAATTAATTTTACCTTCGCACAATCATATTTTTACGTTGTTGCGTATGGAAACTAGGGAAATATCAGAAGGTGATGTTTTAAGGGTCTCCGTGGATAAGTGGAAGTAAAAATTTTTACGGTGGCCGGAAAGGCAGTTGAATGGAAGAGGGTTTTGATCTTTACACTTGGGGTTTTCTCTTGGGCCTTTTCGAACTCTTTTCATCTATTTTTCCTTTGCGATTTGGTCGTTATTTATTTTTGATAAATACCTAAAGAATAATTCTATGTTACTATGTTTACATTATTACCTTCCTCGCTATACGGAGTATAGCTATAGAGGAACGTATTGTGATCGTCAGGTTGTATTTGGAGCAAATACGTTCATTCAGCGAAGTTTTTTTTCGCTTTAAGCTTACTGAGTTATGACTAAAAGAAAGGTATATTTATGCCAAACATTTCTAACCTAAACATTTTGACTAATAAGCAGATTTTAGGCTCTTGGGAGGCGGTAAAGCGGACGCTGCAGATATGTCTGTGTGTGTTTGTCTTTGTCTGTCTGAATGTCTGTACGCACTTTACAGTCAAGATGGCTTAACGCAGAAAAACCAAATCTGACTCAAAAATTGCAATCAAACGACACCGCAAAAACATGAGGTGGTCCGCCAACAAAAAGGGGAGGAGAGGAGAAGTGCTCTATGTCAATATAGAGGCGCTCGAAAAACAACCGTAAACTCGTATTCTAAGCATGACAAATAGCCAATCTGCGCAAACGCGATCTCCTTATCACCTCCATCCACCCATTTACTCCAGAGAAGACTCCATAAAAGACTGACAAATAATGAAACTGATTTTAATTTCAACGAATAAAGAAATTTTATAAATTTTCAAAATTTTACAAAACTTAAATTACGTATCATTTTCAAAAATTATTAAAATAACTAAAAATATTTCCCAAAGTTCTTCAAAATGTTCAAATTATACTAATTTTCGGAAATTTTCATAATAAACATTTAATAAAAACTGCATAAAACTTTAATTTTCAATAGGTAAAAGAAAATTTTTTTCAGAAATTTTCTAAATTTTCAAACATTTAAAAACCTTAAAAATTATTACATTTTCCATAAGTTGTCAAAATTTTTAAAAATTTTCATTTTCAAATATTTCAAACATTACTGAACTTTAAAATTTAACAATCTTCCAAAAGAATTTTTTCAATTTTATCGATTTTACAATTTACCGCTATTTATGAACTTTCATGTTTTTAAAATAACAAAAACAGTTAATGAAAATTTTATATTTTTAAATTTTTTGAATTTTTTATAAATTTGCAAATTTGTGGCGGTTGCCCGACAGCTTTATTGATATTGTGTCCTACAAATTTATTTAACGACTAAAGCTAATTGTGCATGTATGTAATTGGATGACGTCTGAAATACGAGAAGTGAACTAATTCACTGCTAATGTTTAATGAAATAGATCTCAAAACATTGAAACTTTCAAGAGCAGACGAACAGGGTTATTTTAAGCTATCCCAAGTGGGAGAAGAAATCATCCATTATAAATCAGTTACATAACAGATATGACCTAAAGTTGTCCGATAGTCACTTTTTATGTGCCCTGCACTAATGTCATTTCTGTATGCAACACGTGCACTCCTCTGCAGGAAGGTAGGTTGGCTTGGCATCCGTGTCCTAGATTAATCCCTGTGATCCCAAATATGTGCGCCTGGGTGTTCCGCCATGTTACATCATATCACCCCAGAAGCCCTCGATTTACAATGCACATTCCGCGCGGTAATAACATTGCCGCCACTCAACAGAAGGTTAACACAGCCTGCCTAAGAATTGCTTATCAGACGCCAAAGGAATTTTTGTATTAGATTGTCTCTAATACCGAGGTATCTCGGGAACACTTGGAATCTTCTGCTTTGCTACAAAAGTCAATTATGCAAATTTGTTTTTATTGTTACGACAATTGTGAGGTGCGAACCTGTTGCGTCTTTTTGTTCGTTTCTCCCGTTCAGATGGAGGGTTGCAATGTTTGAGCGGACTGTTGTTTTTGATATTTATATAGAAATTGTTTATTGTTGATTTAGGTACGCAGTACGTATCGCAATCGGAAATAAGGGGGGGGGAGTGTAATAATTATGATAGAAGGAAAAGTGACCGTCGGAGCTGTTTTGCTTTGGGGTACTTTGACAAGGTATCACACTATGCTAAATATTAATGCAAATTCTAATCAAAGACATCGTAATGTTGCAAGCTGTGCACTGCATCCACTATTTCAAGCTGTTGCCGACACCCTCAGCGCAATTTAAATAAAGCTTTAGTTTAAAAGCAAATTATATATAACTCTTAGCCCTTCACTTCAAAAGCCGAAGAAACTTAATTTCCGTAACAACTTTCAAACGTGTTTAATAATTGAATGGGCGAAAAACGCCTTCTTTGAGAAAATAGCAAAAAAAAGTTATTAGAAAAAGGTGTTCAAAATCCAATTCTAATGCCAAGCGCGAACAAAAATAATAAATTAAAAATACGTTTTTTTTTATTTTTTTTTTTTAAAGAATCATGAGGCCGTGCGTGAGCACGACTCCATGATTCCCATACCACCCCCTTACCCGGGCTCGGCGCACTTCAGCGCTATTCACCGGTCTAACATGACCCCCCCTGAAAGACATGCAACCCAGCATACACACCACAGACACCATCCATGGACCCGCCGATTTAACTTATTCAGAAACATTTCCGACGAGCAGTGGACTCGAACCTACTGCCGTTGAGAGTCTAGTTTCAAAGCCTGGGACTTTAACCACTAGACCACCCGCTGGCCCAAAAACAGTGTTAAATCGCCAAATAATCATTTTTGAAGTGAAACTTCTTTGCCGGCAGGAGTAACCACGAGGATGCGAGACGAAAGTGATGAATCAACCATAAGTAATAAGCCAGAAGTAATGCGACGCAAGTGTAGTCATACACAACAACAACTCTAAATGAGTGTTATGTGTTGTTTTGCTTATATAGCCAGCCTAAGTACAGCACATTTATTGAGATCTATGATTTATAATATATTTGATTGAGATTGCACCATTTTCAATTAAAATATTGACATATGAAACATTAATAACATTTGTACATATGAAAATAAATTAGACATTTATTAAATTTACATGAAAATTAGGTAAACGGACAAATCGCCTCCTACATATAACGTAATATCTCGAGAAGTACTTAGCATATCGACTTGATTTTTATTTGTTTTAACGCAGATGCATTAGCGCTGCCTATGATCTCATTTTAATTTCCAAAAAAAATTAGGAATATGACATTTTACTTTCGATGTAGTGAACTTTTCACTAACCGACAAACTTTTTATTTGTAGATTTTAAGATATACATGCAGAGAACAAAATTAAGAAATACACTTTGAGAAATATTTTAAAGCAAAAAATATATACAGCCGTGACGGATATTATAAATTTTTAAAGTGAAACTGCTTTGTTGGTTCGTGAAGACAGATGTACGGTCGCCATTCGAAGGCCTTGTACGATTCCCACGTATATAACAAAAAAAATATTGCTCGTTGCTCATTATCTATCTATCTATCTAACAACAATTATTTGCTATAAATTAACGGTTTACTTTTATTCAGAAATAAGAGTTTAGTTGTTCAAGTTGTAATCAAATACAAATTTTGTTTTAGCACGCTTTGAGAAACTAACTAAAAAAATCCTGCTTGTTGTAATCATTTGTTTCTAATAGCCACGCAGTTTCTTAATATTATTTCTGTGTCAGCTTTTTAGGCATACTGGCACAAAAATAATATTAAAAAACTGCAATAGCTATTAGAAACAAATCATTGCAACAAGCAGGTACCTAACGAAAAACTATTTTTTGAATTAGTAATTCCAAGTGTGGTAAAAACAAAAATTTGTGTTCGATTATGACATAAACAAATGACCTTCACTGGAATCAATTTATTCGAAAAAAAAAACACAATTTGGTGATTTAACATTAAAAATATTTTTTTAAAAACGCTATTTGTAATTTATCATAATTTTTGTTGCAAACTTTGAACATGGCACTATATTTGGATTTTGAACACTTTTTTCTAATAACTTAACAAATAAGAGAATTTTTCGTCAAACCATTTAATTCTTTTGAATTTCACGCCAAACCTTAAGTCAGGTGACCTATCTCTAAATCAATTTTTAGTTCATCTGAGATGCAGAAGCGATCCCAAAAAAAGTGTTTGGAAAATTCTGATCATAAAACTTTTCCCCATATGTTGCAAACATTTTGGCGGTCACTGTATGAAGAAATTGACGAACGAAAATATAGGAAAGTAAAAAGTAATCCAGAAATCACTCAAAGATACAAAATAATACATATTAATCAAACTAACGACGGAACATGATTTGATCGCGAGACTTTCTAAATCTCTTTTACAGAATGTTTATTGAAACATGAAAAATACAATATCACTCCACAGCAACACATTTCAAAACGCGCTCATATTGCTACAAAAATAATTGTAACCGTACCAAGCACAAAATATGGTACAACTTGACAAAATAAATCTACCGTCATCAATTAAAAGGTCTTTCCTCGCACTGTCCATTTCCTGCAGCTTTTACAGTTTGATGTTATCTTGCTTGGACAATGTTAGGGGTTCTGCGTTAATTGACTGTAAGAGGATTATGTGTCCCACATAACAGAAGCAGTTTATTTAATTATACCTCGTTTATCGGTTTGGTCCTTTCAAAAACAGCTTTTATTAACTGTCGATGAAAACGCCCGTGTTCCTAAAAAATTCAGTGCGCTATTTAAAGACTGACTAACGATGATAAAACAGTTTTATTAATTTTAATATTAAACTAAAGCTGGGATATCCATTACGCAAGATATTATGACATCATACAAATTGAAAATTGCTGCTGCTCAGTGGAACATTAAAATAATATATAAAACTATAATTTTTTTACGATACATTGTGTAAGTCATAAATGGTTCGAGATTAAATGAGTTTCTAAACTTCTTCGTGTCATTTAACCTGCATTTATAATTGGTTTGATATCGTTATCTCCTGCTATTTATCTGCAGTCAATAAACGAACATATACCAGACCCATTCATAAACTGTACTGCAGTATAAGTGAATCATAACTGGTGTGTATTTACTAAACTAATGATTAGATAGACCAGCATACCAAGTGAAGCCACTACTAACAAAAATAATAATTCGGTATTTTCCCTAAAGAATCAAATTTTAAGAAAACTCGTCAGTTGTATCATTACGATACCCTTCAAATTCTGGACGTATTGCCGCTACAGGGTGTCCCAATAGTGCGAATTTTTTTTACATAGCCTTTATTATTCATTTTAGAGAGAAAAAAAGTAAATACAAAAGATGTGCGTCTTGGTTAGCTGCATAGCCTAAAATTATTGCCAACTATACAGAGTGTTCGAGTATTGCTGGACTGTACTCACTTCCTTATTTTAAATGAAACATCCTGTATAACATTTTTGGATATGCTGCTTTATAACCTTTCTAACAGTGTACACTTTATTATACCTAAACCTAGCCGTTTAGAAAATATTTGGTGCTCAAAATTATATTGCGCAAAACATTTATTGGAATTGATTATTATGTTGTGTATTATGTATAATTGTGTAGTAATTACAAGGCGTTCAATAAAACCATATAGTTTCTAATGATTGCAATTTCAATAAACCAGGAATATGTAACAATAAACGTTACACTGCGTTTACTCTTGTCAGTTTGCTTAAATTTCTATTGATTTTTCTGAAATTTCAATTTTTTTCTAAGTTTGTCTTGAAACTTTCAATAAATCCAATACAATTTCAAAAGAATATGTTGAACAAACTCACACACTTGCCCAACCTATAAATATTTGTGCTACTGATAAAAAGAGTCAACATGTTATCATAGCATACTTAACGCCTTGAAATATCTCACTGTTGTAATTCGGAATGCCAGTTTTGACAAGATAGCAGTTTACAATAGTTTTCATTATGCTTCCGTCGCGTATCATTCTTTGGGCATCCCTTTAACGTAATATACAGAGTAATCCACAAAAAAATGCGCTCGAGCAAGCTTTGACCAACATTTTTTTTTTGCTAAATTCAGAAACCAATTAGAAATGTCCATGTCGCTCTTAATATTATTGTAATTTCCTAAATATATCCACGCACGCTGGTCAAGGCCCGTTCCAATGTATTTTTTGGGGAATCGTTGGATCCAGTTTTTTACCATATTACGAATATTTTTACATAGTTGGATATAGTTTTTTCCGCTCTGTAAATAAATTTTATCAACAAAGTGTTTGTTTCACGTAAATTATATTACAAAAAATCAAGTAATTTAGAAATACAGATATCATAGGAGGCATTGACGCCTAATTTTTTTCCACACCTGTTGATTTTAGGATCGGTTAACAAAATTGACAGAGCGTGTGTCTGTATGACCTTTACAGCGCAGACGACTTAACACAGAAAACCCAAATTATGCTCAAAAAATTGGTAATTGCACTGGGATGATACCGCAACAAAGCGAGGTTGGTCCGTCAAAAAAAGGAGGATGTCGAATAGCCGATCTGCGATCTCTCTACCCCAAATGCCTTCCTCCATAGATTTTCCGTTATTACAGAAATGTAGGAATTTCGGCTTCAAAACAGGTATAAGTGTGATAAATGACAATAAGAACAACTTTCCAATCAGAAAACCACCTCAGGAAGTTTTCCTTTTGGTCGCTTGCCAGAACTGTTTAACTGGCTAATTGCCAAAAAAATATTGTTCCGATTTATCGCCAAAATATGAAATTGAAGCGTATTGAATTGTATCACATGAAGTATTTGAATACATTTTCTGAATAGCTAACTTATAAATCTTTCTCTATAATTAATACGAGGGGTTAATCATTTACGTATTCAGGTGTACACTAGCAGAGCATTCGAATACATATTCATCTGCATTCGCATCTTCCTGTGTATTCAACCATATTCGCGTGAATTCCTAGTGTACTCGCGTATTCATCGTGCATTCTCTTGTATTTGTGCCACCTTGGTTAATCCAATCATAACTTTTCCGGCCGATTTTATCAGATTAGACTAGACTAGTTCTGAAGAAATTGAGCATAGTCAGACCTTACATCAGCTGCAATTGTGAGTAGAGGGAGTAGAGTGAGCAACAATGCAGTGAACACTCGAGTGAACAACAAACAGTAAAAACCGAGTTAAAAGCATTAAAACCGTAATATGCGAAGTATGCATAAATTGTAAATAAAATGTCGGACTATGAAAATGTTAGAGATAAGGCGAGCTACCGGCAAGCTTTCTGTAAAAGGAAATCATTATTAATATATTTTGTTTTATGTAATTGGATTAGTGTACAACTCGAGGTATAGCACCCTTATCTGAGGACAGTTGCGAGCGTCATCTTAATAAAGCCAATAATAATGATTCAGAAAATGACTTCTGGAAGCGTCTCCAATATTATTTAAAGTGCACGTTTCCAAGGTATGTGATCAATTTAATGACATTTTGCGGATTTGATACACCCGTATCGATAAAGGAATAGAAAATCACGACATCGAAGCCATGGAAGGGTTTGGCAGAAAAGATATGGAGTCTTTCCTTCAGGAAAATGCATCTCGGTCGGACTTTTATGGGATTTATCACCAAAATATAATTAATTTCAAAATTTTGCCAGGTCATATAAAACTTACTAGTGTTACCCCAGCGCACAATGCACTGACAGACTGAGCGTTGGCTGAGCCGGCGAATTGCTAAGTCATGTGATGCATTAGTTCCAATAATGAGACGCGGCGTTAGTGTAGATGTTGCCTCAAGTGAAGCGCGTCTAGCAGACTTTCATATATAAATTAAAATAATTATTATTGAAAAATCGACGTAGAATAAAAATATAACAATGTTTCATGTTCTACTGAGGATAGAGACCTTTCATTTAAAAAAAATGGTCCAAATTGGTGAAGCGGTAGCCGCTGGAGGAACCGGAGAGAAATACCCTTTCAGCTTTTATATATGTATGGATATTTGGTATGAAAAACTATTTGCTACATAATTCATTTGATTCATTGCCCAAGTCTGTTGCAACAGCGTCAAAAACGCTATTGAATCTGCCAAAAAATCTGCTGAAGAAATGTTTCTTCAGTTAAAAGTGAAGATATTTGAAAGTGACTTTATATCGCAAATAAATACATGTGATAATCATGATTCAGAGGTCTCTGATGTAGGCTTGGAGGAGATTGATGATGACCAAGCCCACAACGAAGACTGTGATTTTCCCGACAGGGAAAGCAGCAGTGATAACTTAAAATTAAATACACCTAATGATATCGCTAATGTTTTTCGACAAGTTTTTCATACACATTTTTGTGTTTGTTTTATTTGTTTTTTATTTATTTTTTTTGTAAGATCTATAATTTATTTTTTGTTTAATAAATATATAATACACATTGTGACAACTTTAAGTTGTATTAGCAAGGTCAAAGTTTTATTTATTTCTTTGCAGAATGTATAATTTATTTTTTGTTCAATAAATATATATATATATATATAAAATATTGTTACAACTATATTGTACTACAGCATTTACCTGTACCTAATAAATATTAATACATAAATGTTTATCGTGATTGTAACTTTATTGCAGTAATTTCTGCTCTCGTATTTAGGCGTACTCTATCCAATATTTGTATGTATTCTCTTGTATTCCCATATATTCACGAGTATTCATAGGTATTCTTGAGTACACAAACGAATTCTTTGCTGTGTATGTACTTAGTCAGGTATTCGGTCGTACTCATTATGTACTTGCTGTATTCATGTGAAATCTGTATTCGGTGTACACTCATTTTTGAAATGATTAACCCCTCGAATTAATATATCAATAAGTTAAGTATTATAACCGTATAAGGCGAAAATAAAAAACCTGTTGAGGTTAAAAATTGTTTTAATTACAATAAATTAAAATGAACTTCAACGAAGTAAAGCTCGAACTTATAAATAAATATTATAACCATTACTGTGTGCAATTTGTTTTATAATAGAAATTTCGCTTTTATACCTAATTTTATCTAAAAGAATGGTTACAGCGCTGTGTATCATCGACCTGTATGCTGCTAGGTTATGTTTTATAATTGCACGAATCGTGTGGTATTGTAATGTCTATTTGTGTAGGCTTTTTAATTTTAAAGGAATATTAATTAATTTTTATGTTGAACTTTAAAAAAGTGTAAGGAGAAGAAACCTAGTGCTGCTACCTGAAGGGTCGGTCGTTTTCTTGTTGGGTATTCAGTATTTTTTTGTGTTCTAAGATATTTTATTTACTAAAAATAAAGTACTTAATCAGAAATTGTTGGTGTTTTATTGAGTTAAATAAATATTTTAATAGTATTGCAATCTAAACATTGTATTGTTTTTTAATTTTATACTTTAAAGCAACCACTTGTTACAAAAGCTAAGAGGCCTATTGTGTTTAGTTTCTAGTGCAAATATTATGTTTGGATGTACATTTTGCACAAATTTTACACTAGCTAAAAACAAATTAATAATTCATTAATTAACTCAAATGAACTATCAACACATGCTAAAATGTCAACAACATAACGAAACCAAAATATAACTTTCTCGGACTGATTTGATTCAAATATGTGATTTTTCATAAATTTATTTGTGTTATCATGGGTAAACCATCTTTACGGAAACAATAAAATTTGCTGTAATAGTATATTACGCAACAACTTTAGGAAAGTGATGTTTTACTAAACGAGTATGGCTGGTTTGAGCGAGCGAAGCGAGCGAGTAACTTAAAAAGACATACAAGTTTAGTGAAAACACTTTTCTAACGTGATTGCATTTCATGTGAAAATTTAATTTTGTTAGTTTTTAATAAAAGTGACATTAATAAATGTCACAATTACTGACCTTGAAAATAAAAAAATAGTAGCTAGGTTGTTTCAATAACATAGTAACGTAATTACAGCCAATTTTGCGATTGGAGAAATCCGTTGCTATGCTGTAATGGTTGCTGTGCTGTAAAGTAGCACTTTACAGAACGATGTTGAGTATAGAAATATAGTCAGTTACAATATGAAATGCGAAAAAATAATAAAACATCCCCAAAGTTGAATCAAGTCCACTCGCTGTGACTAGATCATTCTGAACTTCTAAAATACTTCGTAATACTTTACCGCTAATGTCCGGGTTTGACAGTACTGTTCGGTATAAATTAGGAAACCAAATATTTAAGAAACCGTCAAACAATCACATGATTTTTGTTAGCATTCTTTAGCAATACGAGTTATCGAGATCTCTGTGCCGTTCTAAAAACGCACTACATAACTCCAGCACTAATAGCTTGTTTTAAATCTATATTCAAATATTATGTTTTATTAATTTACTGTTCTTCCCCACGACGAAAGAACAAGAAAGTAAAAGCTGCATAACCGCCTTAACTGAATCGCACTATTGGAAAACAGTTAACCGCAACGTCTAACCACAACAAGGAAATCCCACCTTTATTTGGAACATCCTAATAGAACCGGCTAGGAAATCGGCTAGACTTGACAGATTTACCACTAAAGCGACATATATGTTTCTATTCATAGAACTAAATTAAAGACAAAGATTTTGGCAAAAGAAAGTATTTAAAATAAATCAATTAACAGCCAACAGTAAATATACAAAATGTAATAAGAATTCATGAAAGTGAAAATGTGTTAGCTGATTCGAATTGTTTTTATAAACAAACAACATTCTATTTTGATAGTCACCAAACTTTCAGCTAATATTTGATTATGTTACACACACAGATAAGGATACAAACGTCAAGCTGTAGACAGGCAAAATAAACCGATTTTCATTATTTTACTGGAAAATAGGCAACTTTCGAGTGCGACAAGGATGTGATAGGCAAATAACAAAACGCGAGAAGGAAGATAATTGGCAGCCCACGTAGGGATTCACGTATTCATGGATACTTTTAATAAATTTTAAAGTATCATGAGTAGGTTAATTTTTTAGTTGAAAACTATCCATGGATACGCAAATCCCCACTTGGCATGACCCTTCTCTGTCATATTTAATAAATACCTGTCCCTTACTGCTCACACTCATTAGTTGCCTATACGTATTTCCTGTAAAATAGTGACAATCTGTATCTAAAATTGGTTTAGAAAAAAACATCGACATTAGCAAACATACAATTTAAAAAATTTTGATTTTCTCCTTTTTTTCTTATTAAATTAAAATCTGCGGTAATTTTTAGTTGATTTTTTCGATCTGTTATTGTTATATACGGGGTTAATTCAAAAAGTTTCCTCCCGTAATATTAAGAGAATCGAAAGAAGTATCGAGATCGATTTTTAGCTTTTTAGGTGTCAAGGACGACACATTTTTCAGGTATCCATGATGGATAGCAATTCACCCCCTCACCCAAAGCCTACTCAACTTTAAAATCTTAAATAGCTTAAATGTGACATCAAATTAGAGCCCTAGAAAAATGTTCTTTAGCACAAAGAAAATTAAAATTGGTTGATTTGTTCTCGAGTTATTATCTAAAAAGTATTTTTATACTGTAAAAAAGTGGGAGCCATGTATTTAAACAAATGCACACCGTTATCATAGATTTCAGCCAATTTCGGTATAGTTGGAAAACAATTGTAATTGCCCATCGGTTATGTAGTTGCACAGTAGTTATTCATTACCTTAGAGATGGTTTTCACTTAAGATGAAAGAGTAGAATTATTTTTCATTTACGGAGCCGAGAATTAATGTGCCTGGTGAACAGCGGCTGCTTTCAACCAAAGGCACCCAGATAGATATGTCTCGCACACAAATGTTTTGAAACTTGTGAGATATTTTGTGAAAATTGAGTCTGTTGGAAATGAGAAACGTGCACAACCTAAAATGTTGAACGGAGAAGCGCATACTGAAGAGTTGCGACAGTTTGCAGCCAATCCTGCTAACTCATTACGCCAGGTTTCCGCTCCGACAGAAAATTCCCTCAGTCCGGTCCATAAAGTAATGAAATTACACAAACTTTATGCATACAAAATGCAGATCTACCAACAATTACATGTAGGTAATAAACAATACTGTCGCTACTGGAGTGATGTAAATCCTCATATTTCTAGAGAGGATATACGCAGTGGCCAGAAAAGATAAATGCGTGGAACGGTATCTTGGGGGGCACTGTTATTGGACTTATATTCGTAGAAATAAATTTAAATGGGTAAGTTTACTGTTTAGTGGCCAGCTAGATCTCCAGATCTTACCCCTCCTCTTTACGTATTACCCGTCCGGCATTGATTAAATGACAGATTTTCTGATTAGTGAGTTGGCAGAAGAGGAGCAATAGAGTGGACAGCAAGATCTCCAGATCTTACATCACTAGATTTTTTTTGTGGGGACACAACAACAAGGATGTGTAGGGCAGAAACATTTTAAGCGGCTAGAGTTGAATTTGAAAACGCACTTTAGCATTGTTTGACAAATAACGGCAAACATTGTGAACATTGACTGTAGTCTTGAAGATGCCTTGCATTTTGTAGCTAAAATAATTTATAAAATCTATGATAACGGCGTGCATTTGTTTAAATACTTGACTCACATTTTTTTACACAATAAAAATACTATTTTGATTCATAACTCGAGAACGATTCAACCGATTTCAATTTTCTTTGCACCAAAAGACTGAAGTTTTCTGGTGCTTTAATTTGATGCCACATACAGGATAGGATGATATTTAAGATTTTAAAGTTGAGCAGGCTATGCGTGAGGAGGTGAATTGCTATCCATCATCGATACCTGAAAACGTGTCCCCCTTGGCACCTAAAAAGTTCCCACAAACCGCATTTGAATATATTTCCGGATTCTCTTAATATGACGGGTGGAAACTTTTCCAATAAACAGTCTGTATACATTTTTAACAAAACCGCGTCTAATTTTATACGCTGCACTAAAAAACATATCTATCTACTAACTAGCACCATATGTAAATCTAAAATTACAACTCCCATTTAATGAAACGCAAAAAACATTAAATGAACGACACATCTGGAAGTCTGCAAACCACTGAAATAGTCGTTATACGAGAATACATTAAACGGAAGTGCGGCTATTTAAACTACGGAAACTTGTTGAAAAGAGCTGAATTTTCATTGTCTATCAGCTGTAGCACCCATTGTACGTTTATTTTTATCATAATTTGTAATCAATTGGTTCATTTAACACATACGAATACAATAAAACAATTGCACACGCAAGCTATAAAACTAAACGAGATTTATGTATGTATAAAATAGAACTTCAAAACACAAATAAAGTTTGAAATGCAAATGCAACCCGACACTACTTTAAAGTTATTAAATCTATAACATATTTTTCAATATTTCTGATGGCTTCATATAGATTGCAAGCGCAGCAACTCATCTATCATGCAAATAGTATTTACTTTCATATTGGAAGTTGAAACTACCCCACTAAAGGCACTGCATGGTACCACCAAGGCTTCAAAGTACACAAAATTTAAAAAAAAAAAGCTTCCTGCAAGTTTTCGCGACAAGACACGAATCATCAAACACAATATTCCGAAAATACTCATACACCATGAACTTCTAGCGGTAGTCGATAAGCACAGATTACAAGATATAAAATTCCTTTTTTTTGTGGGTACCTACGTCTTTTTGTATTTGCATATTAAGCAAGTGTTTAAAATCCAACTAATGCCTATACTCGTACTTACTCGTAAATTCACAATATGCGTATTTATACAATTAACAATGGACATACTTGTTTGAAATAATCTCGCGCCAATAAGTGACTGAACAACCTTGTTTAAAAAAAATTAAACATAGAAAAATAACTTAATAAAGGTAACGCCCCATGGGGGATTTGAAGTTGCGATAGCCTGTACAATAGAATGCCGTATCAGCGCTCCCCAATACTGTGCTACTACGACTGCTGACGAGAAATGCTAGAATATAAAACGTAGACATAGTAAGCGGCGATAACTGCGACCAAACCGCGTGGGGGCACGGTAACGTGATACGGCCATGTTTTATTTAGACATTGGGGTTCGGACTTCGAAACCGTTATAAAAGGTTTATTTGAAGAGTTATCAAAAATATGCAAAAATGAAAAATATATTTTTTAACTAGAGCTAATTGATAGGCGCAGTTAAAATCACGTAACTTCCAGAAAACGTGTTGTTGATATTAAAAAATATCAAATTTTCCGAGAGGTAAATCACAACCACACATTGTCATCATCATCATCATCATCATCTGACTTTCCAAAGACTTCCTGGTAATTCGTTCGATTTCCCCTGAATTACTCGGATTTCCTTAGAATTCGTTAGATTTCCTTGGAATTTCCTGATTTCTTGCAGTAGTTACCTCGGACACAATGTTTTATAAATATTGCTTTACATAAGAAACAAACAAGTTACAACCAACTACATACTTAAGTTAAACAAATAAAACAGAATTCTCTATTTAAACATTGTTTGTTAATTTATTACTTTATTATTACCAAAATTTGGAAAACGTACCATTTTTTACAATTTTCATACTTCCAACAATATTTTTGCATCACATGATTATACTTATTAAGGGCTATTAAATAACATCATAATTTGTATCGATTGGATATTTTGAGCAATCGGGCATTAAAGCTTCAATTTTTAAAAATTCGTAGCGGCCTTCGTTTAGAAGATACATTATTCAGAAAAAAAAACGTTTGATTTGCCATTAGATGAACTACAACGCCATGTTCTCGAAATTTCAAAGAAGTTTCCACAAAAGATCTATACCAAAAAATGTCTAATTTCCGTTTCGGTTAAAAAGAAAAACCTTACAAACGTTAGCTGTAAACTGCAACTAAAAAATCTCCACAAACCAAATTTGATAAAAATCCACCTACAAACATTTTAATAAACCACGAAAATGTGCATATGATTTTATAGCTTCCCATACAACTAATAGAGAAATATGAGAAAGTAAAAAACGAATACGTGTTCCGGCCGTAGCGCAGTTAGTGCGTGGTTCTGGGTGGCACAATTCCAGTTCGAGTCCGGATGAGGTCATCTTAAACTTATCAGGTTTGAGCCTGTAGTTCAAAAACTACCCTAGAAATGCGTCCACCTATTTCTAATTTCGCTGTTATTTCGAGGTGATTCCAATATTACACAGATAGTTTGAGGGTTTTCGAATTACAGTTACTTCGATGTAACTCCAGCTGTGAGGTAGCAATTCCAATTCGATGCAATTTGAGCTATTTTAAAGTAATTCGAGATACTTCTATAGCTACTGCACACCTACTTCGGGGAGTAATAGGTAATACACCCCTCGTCATTAAGCTGTAGGTCCCCTCTATCTAGAACACTGCTCTTACACACAAACCAGTTAAAAGCCCTAAAAATAACACAAGCATAAATACTCAAAAAACTAATAGTTTATTTCTCATAGGTAGGTTTAGTTGCTTAGAAATGTTTTCAAATTTTTTCAAAAATGGTGCCAGGTCCAAAGAGAAATGTTATAGGAATGTGGTTTTTCCTTAGTTCAATATTTCTCTTAACCCCAAGAACCTACTATTTACTACGTACAACTATACAAAAAATAAGATTATTTTTGACAGTTCATTTTTCAAAAAACTTTCGATACTTTAATTCGGAACTTTCTGCCTATTTTATTTTATGTCGTGCGCAACAGATACATCGTATAGCAAAAAAAAACAAAACAATGAATGAAAACCTAAACAATATAGTTGCCCACAATAAGCTGTTTATAATTTACATGAATTACACCTACTGGTTACTAATTATTATCTTTCCCTTCTAGGCAAGCATGTAAATCAACGTCAAAAAGACCATTGTACACGACAGGAAGAACAACTTCCATATACAGTTAATAGGAAATGCATAAGCAAAATAAATAAAACCTACGTCGATCGTTTATTAACACAAGGTCTTTCCCATTGCGCCCCTGAGTACTAATGTCGGTTCTACATTTGTCGGAACGAAAAAATATCAGCATATTCTTACAATTTATTGTAAATAAAACAATTCTTAACTTCAACAGGTTTTGTATTTTAGCTTTATACGTATTTCAACGTGTCATTATCAAAGGCAAGATTAAAAGTAAACAGTTGGTGTTGCTATAGGAACAATAAATCTTCATAACTTGATCTTGGTTTTCTATATCTGCATCCAGATGACTTGATTTCTCATTCCAAAACGTCTAATAATTATTCTTAAAATAATTACGATTACGGTTCGGAAAATTTTGCGTTTCTTTCTGGGTTTCGCTTTCGTTTCGATTACGGTACACGTCCATGCCATCCACCCACAGACAGACTTTTTTAAAAACAACTTTCTTGGGTTCCTGGAGGTCCAAAACATGTTTTTCCGTCAAAATCTCAATTTCGAAATGTGTGAATCGACCTTTAACATGTTATGCTTCAGGTCATATGACAAAATTCTAAAATGTAAAATTTAGAAAAGAAATGTTTTACAGGTGAAACTGGAAGCTCGGGAGAAAAACGCGAGACGATTTGAACCGTATATCAAATTTCAAGCAATTACTTTTCAAAAGCGACATGACAAGTTTCTGAACATGTGCAGTGATAAAGATCGAATAAAGGCCCGAAGTAGTCTACGGAAGTTTTTCCAAGCTTGTTGTTGTAACCCGAGTTGTAACCCAGTTTTTGCTTTTTTGTTTTGTAAAGTTTGGGCTCAAGAGTGCATCGTTCAAATGCAATTTAGCGCATCGAAATCGCCATTAACTGATGATGGCCACTTAATTAACTCTTGAATTAATAACCTTCTCCATACGCAAATAAACATTTTAAAAAGCCTTCGATATTGCACATCCTCCTTAAAACATCCGACTACTTCTCTTAACCTTAGTCATTACGCAACGCCTTTCAGTTATAAAAAAAATTTGCAAAAACAATACGTATCCTTCCTAAAATTATGCCTTTCTCAACATTGTAGCAAAAAAATAAACAACAAAGCAATAAAATTACGTTGGAGGTATTATGGAAATAAAAATTAAGTGCAAGTATGCGGAAGTTAGCAAGTTAAAAGATGAGTAATTAATTACTAAGACATTGATCATTAAAATTTATAATAGAGTTAAAAGAGAAGTATTTTTTGGGAACCTTCCAGGATTCTTCTACTGTAGTAGATACGAAATCGTTGCTAACGGAAAGTGGTACATATAAAATACATGAAAATATGTACAGAACGATCCAAAAAATACTTAATCGCAGTCGGCTATGAAACAAGAACGGTATATCGATAATTAGTTCGCAAATCATGGAAAGTCGCGCAACTATAATAATATATATACTATTTTCAAACTAATCGTCGCGTCGGCATGCAGTTCTTGTTTCATAGTCGACTAAGATTGACTCTTTTTTTTATCGCTCTGCAAAATTAGTTCATGAATGCCCCTAAAAAGTCTGGAATTTAACCACAATTGATGTCGATTAAACTCAACTTAGCTATACACTGTGTCTATAAAGTACCGACCCCCCCACCGCTCCCAACTAACTTTTGAACGACTTTATATTTTTCTACAAAATTTGGTGTGGTGTAATGGGAAATTAAATACTATTTTTCAGACCATATTAAAATTTTGTATCATCCAAAATGACGACTGTGCGCCATTTTGAATTTTTTTTTCAAACGGAAAGGGGGTCGAGTGACACCTCAATGGAAAGGTCTTTTAGTCTTTTAGGTCTGCGTCTGCATCTAGAGTTTCAAATTAAAATATTCAGCCATAAGAAAATGACAATGTTTGAAGATAACGAAGTCTATTTATATATAAAAAAACTAAGAATTAAAGGAAAAAGAAATTAAATTAAGTGTTCGAAATGTTTACGATTCACTTCTTGGCACATAAAAAGTCGGTTATAAAATTCCTGCCTTACATTTTCAAAAGTTTTCATATTTCTGCAAACTTCTGTAATGCGTTGCTCCAGTTCTTCAATTGTTTCTGGACGGGTTCTGTACACTTTCGATTTCAGATATTCCCATAGTAAAAAATCTAAGGAAGTTAAATCTGGGGAGTGAGCCGGCTATTCTACAGGCCCCCGCCTACCAATCCATCTTCCAAGAAAATGTCCGTTGAGAAAGTCAGAAACAGGCCTATAATGAGGCGGCGCACCGTCCTGTTGGAACATAACGTTTTCAGTATTATTTCAAGCCACCTGAGATATTTCTAGGAAAATTTAGTCCTGCAAAGGAAAAAGTGGACTACTGGATAAGAAAATCACAACAATTTTGAATTGAGTGAGTCCATTGGTTTAAAATCCGCCATTTTGTTATGGCTGAATATTTTTCTTTGAAACTCTAGGATCAGACGCAAAATTAAAGGACCTTTCAAATGAGGTGTCACTCGACCCCCCATTCTATTAAAAACATTTTTTCAAAATGTGGCCCAGTCGCCATTTTAAATGACACAAAATTTAATTTTTGGCTAAAAAATAGTATTTAACTTCCCATTAAAGCACACCGAATATTGTGGTAAAATATCAAGTCGTTCAAAAGTTAGTTGGGGGGGGGGGGAGGGTTTACTTTATAGACAGATGGTATACAAAAACGCTTTGTTACAGAGCTATAGTCTACCAAAATAGTCTAATCACTTTGGAAATAAATGCATTAAGAATTTAATATTTTATTTGTAACTACTAACTAATTAGTTCAGCATTTCTCCCAATTTTTGTTTGCATAACTGCAGCAGGAGCGTATCACATGCGGAGCAAGTAATATTTACTTCTAAACATTTTAGATCTTTACAAATTTTTGAAGTTTGTTCATAAAACCTTATTCTCCATTGAAAAACGCAGAAAAAAACTTTTGTTGAGAGTCCAATACAACTATTTTGGAGATTATTAAATTTCTGTGGAATATCAAGTTGCCACGAAGATTTCGTTAAGATGCGCAAATAGTTTGTATTAAACTGATCCCTCTTCGTGGCTGTAACGTGAAAAGAACGCTTTTAATGGTTCATCTTTATAGCGACTTTTTTTTTAAATCGATGTGCAGAATTTATCCCAAGTTTGTGGAAACTACATGTGAATCTTAAGACCTTTATAGCAACTTGATTTTCAACAAGAATTAAATTATTTCGAAAATCGTTGGAACTAGGGACTTTCAACAAGTGTATCTTTTTACCTTCCTCGCTATACGAAGGAAGGTATTGGATTGTAATCGTCATGTAGGTTTGTTTCTGTAATCAGCCTTTACGTCCCACTGCTGGGCACCGGCACTCTTCTCTGCCACGTACTCTCCTTAGCGCTAAGGTGGAGTAAAAGGAAACTACAGTTTAACGTCGAATCCGAACGACTAAATTCCAGAGAAGGTTCCAGGCATTAAGACTCCACGGCTGCCTACACCGGATTGGGGAATTTGAGTGGCGGGTTGCGGCACAAATTTTTATTGCTGCAATCGAACCCTGGACCTTCAGCGTTAGAGACTGAGCGCCCAACCTCTAAGCTACTGCCACTCGTCATGTAGGATTTCGAGTAAATACGTTCATTCAGCGAAGTTTTTCCGTTTTGGGTTTACCTACTGGCCGATATACGAGTTATGCCTAAGAGAAAGTTAATTTTATGGCAATACTTTTAAACTAAATATTTTGACTAATAAGCAGGTTTTAGGACCTTGGGAGATCGATACAGCGAACCCTGCACAGGTGTCTCTGTGCGTCTGTCCGCGTGTCTGTCTGCGTGTCTGTATACACTTTACAGTGCAGCGCTTTAACGCAGAAAAACCAAACTTTGCTCGAAGATTGCTGATTGCAATAGGATGACACCGCAAGAAATGAGGTTTATCCGCCAAAAAGGGGGGGTGGAAAGGTGCTTTATGTCAAAGTAAACGCGCTCGAAACAAAACCTTAAATTCGTATTCAACGCATGTCAAAAAAATTTTTTAAGCTCAAAATTTGTAGCATTTTAAAAATTTTGCAAAATATTAATTTTCAAAAATTACAATTTTAATAATAAAATAAAAGAAAAATTTATACTTTTTTTAAAATTTTAAGATTCTTAAAAGTTTTCAGAAATTTTAGAATTTTCAAAATTTCATATAACTAATATTCAATAATTTAAAAAAATGTCTTCACAAACTTTCTAAATTTTGAAACATTATTTGAAAACTTTCATAATTATTAAATTTTCCAAACGTAGCAAAATTTTCAAAAATTGTAGTTTCTAAAATTTTCCAAATTTTGAAACACTGAAATTTCAATATTTTCAAACATTTTTAATTTTTAATGTCTAAAAATGTTTAAAAATGTTCAGAACCTCAAATATCTACATTTTTCAAAATTTTCAGTTTTCAAAAATGTACAAAATTTCAACATTTTTGATATTTTAAAAAAATTATCAGTATTTTGAATTTTATAATTTATAATAGCATTGACGAACATAGCAGAAAAAAAAAATTACTTTTAAAAAAACATCCGGTATAAAATTTCAAACATTTAATACTATAATTGCCATGCATAGTTAGTATAGGCAAGTTTAATTGAATAGACATAATTTGGTTAGAGAAATTCATGGTTAAATTTTTTCCAGATCTGTATAGAAAAAGTTAAAAAATGTAATGAAGGTATATGAAAGACAATAAAT
Source organism: Ctenicera cuprea (assembly GCA_958336395.1). Lineage (NCBI taxonomy): Eukaryota > Metazoa > Arthropoda > Insecta > Coleoptera > Elateridae > Ctenicera > Ctenicera cuprea. Next base: position 3,498,393 of record OY284490.1, read on the forward strand.
ATTGCAGCGAAGAGAAAAAAATCAAATATAGCTGGTGCATTATTACTAATATTAGTTTTCACTAAGTGATTTCGTTCCTATATCCTTCATAGCTGTTTGTAGCTCCTGTTCGTGGGTTTACTTTGTTTTCGTATAACCAGTTCTTATTTCTTTTTCAGTTTGACTCTGCTACCACAATTGCTTTTCCAATTCATCAATACGGCAACAAAAACAGTACAAAGCGTAAATAAAATTCTACAGGTTTTTATTATAGCCTTGCGTTTGATAATTACGTGTGAACACGTTGAAATGCGCTAAAATACAAACCTATTGAAGTTATTAATTATTTTATTTGCAATATATCAATATGAACTTGAACGAATCAAACTCGAACTTATAAATAGAAGAATAAAGCTCAATTAAAAGCCGACAATACTTTGAAATATCCTCAAAACGAAATTAAGATGTAAAACAACATCGCGTATTTAATTTTTCAAAAAAGATTTCCTAGGAGTAAAAAACACCACTTGTCAGTCAAAAGTGGAGGGTTAGGAGATTTAGCCCCCTAAATGTTAGTTCATTTAAAATTAGCTAAACCAAGAATGTTTTATCGTATTTTGTTAATCAATTAAGCGGGCATTATTTAACAAACTTCAAAAATTCATAGAAGACGTCACACAATAATCGGGGCCGGCGGGTGGTCTAGTGGTTAAAGTCCCAGGCTTTGAAACTAGACTCCCAATGGCAGTTGGTTCGAGTCCACTGCCTGTCGGAAATTTTTCTGAATAAGTTAAATCCGACAGGTCCATGGATGGTGTATGTAGGTGTGTATGTTGGGTTGCATGTCTTCAGGAGTGGGGCATGTTAAACCGGTGAATAGCACTTAGTGTGCTGAGCCCGGGTAAGGGGGTGGGATGGGAATCATGGAGTCGTGCTCACACACGGCTTCATGATTCTTTATAAAAAAAACAATAATTGGATTAGGACAAAAAGAGTTGTAGCTCAGTTCTAACTATTTCTAGCCGAGGTGTCAAACATTACATTCAACTTTTCTTTTTAATTTTAAACAAAAAACTAACTCTGCAGACTAAACGTTATTAGTTGCAGCAAGTAATTAGGGGTACACTAAAGAAATAAAAATACGATTTAAATCAAAAAAATTCGATTTAAATCAAATAAATAGATTTATTTGATTTCTTGATACATTTGTATGCCGATATTTTAAGATGTAATTCCTTGGCTGATTATAAGCGAAACAGTTTCAATAAATAAATATATATGGCTTAAAACACTTCGTTTTCATTTCGAGATACAGGGTGATTATTTTTTTAAGTTTTTTTCTATTTGCTTTCCACTTTTTGTGTAATTGGCTCAATTTTGGTACACAGCCAACTTTTTGTTATGTCAATGAAAGAACATTACCAGCACGCGTAACAATATACAGGGTAATATTTTTTTCGGGCAACGATACCTTTTACCTTCGCGAACATGAAAATGTCATTATTTTCATTATTTCTGTATTGTATTGTGTTTTGAAATAAAAATTCGTACCTAGTCAATTTTTCCTGATACTAACTGCAAAAATGCGTGAAATACTACGTGGTATTTTTCTAATCGCAATGTAGTTAACATTACCGAACCATTTTTAAAGACGCCACTGAATATATTGCACTAGATAATCAACCTTCCTGTTTCATTCTGAAACTCCTTGGTTTTTTCAATGTTTTTGATATCTCCCTCCGTTCAGAAGTTATTCGAAAAAATACCCAATTAAGCATATTGATTTAAAAGACTCGAAAAGTGTATGCCCCATTGGACATTTTTGTCAAATAACTTCTAAACGGTACAGCATATCAAAAAAATGCAAGAGGCCAAAAAGTTTTAAAATAAAGCGAGAAACGTTTATAGAACGACAGAGATATTAAGTGTCGCCGTAAAAAAAATTTGGGTGGGTAAAAGGGTACGTAACCCGAAAAAAATATCACCCTGTACATTGTTCCGAATGTTGGTAATGTTTTTTGATAGATATTACAAAAAGTTGGCTGTGTGCCAAATTTGAGCCAATTATCACAAAAAGTGTGAAATAAATAAAAACTAAAAAAAAATTAAACTTTATTACCCTCCATTTCGGAAACAAAGTGTTTTAGAACATATGTTTATAGGAACTTTTTCACTTAAAATCAACTAAGGAATCACATCTTGAAATATCAGCATGCAATTAAGAAACACCCTGTATAAAAGCACGATATTTTTCACCGTGTCCCCAACATGCTGAGTATATGCAAATTATTTTATTATTTTAAATTTCAGTGCCTACTTAGCGAGAAAAAATTACAAGATTAGAACAACCACTTCTACGCGAACGTTATCATAACTGTTTTTTTTATAGCTTGGTTTTGCAACATCGGATACGTTAATTGGGCAGTTTGGGACAATTGTTCCGCTGATTTCGAAATATAGTAGGTATGTCGGAATATTGTAATTTTGCTTAAGTTATTTAAAAATCGACAGAGCAGTTTGTTAATCCCTCCCTAGGTACAATTCCTGGCTACGCCACTGAAAATTGGTCTAGTAGTTCCTGCGAATACACATATACAGCGCGACATCCAGACAGACATTTTTTTTTAAACTACTTTTTTGGTTTCTGGAGATTCCAACCTGTAGTTACATATTTCTCTTCCCACATAAAAATATAGAAAAGTAAAAAGGGGCTTTAGTAATAATTTCTACAAAAACTGCGGTCCCTATTGTAACTTTGCAATTCTGTTTTAATCCTAAAACCTCGTCATTTAAATTTTAATATTACATTATTTAAGATTTTAAAAGGTTTAGGAAATCTGCCAATACCAAACCGTAAATTTAAAGATAGGAAAAGACGAAAAGCAAGATTGGATCGATAACGAGCACTTCTGATAAGAAGAACAGATAAGGGAATAATAGGAAATGGTAGTAAATTTATGTACAGGTACATAATTTCGGTGGGTACCTACAATTTGTAAATCTAGGTTACAACTGTACAAACACGAGGATGGAGTAAGGGCAAGGGCAGGGAACGGTGGGCGGAGTGACGGATCCATTGATGACATTTATCTAGTTACTGGCGAGGAAGTTCTTTTAAAAGGGTAAAATTAATCACACAATATATTAAAGGGTTAAAAAGCGGAGTTTCCTCGTGGAAAATGGCGTTGGAGGTTTGCCGGGGGGGAATCAATAAAGCTCCAAATCGGGTACATCACACAAACCAGCAGCGACCGAAGTCGGGGCCTCGGCGGCACAGTAGAGTGTGCTGTGGCACCGCTCGATGCGCGGCGGATGTCACTTCACTTACCTGGGGTAGGTTGGCGGCGATCTGTCTCTGAAGAGAATCCCGCTCTTTCTCCACGTCGGCCAATTTTATTTCCGTGTCCGAAAGACGCTCCTGGGTCTCCCTCAAACTGTCCATCAACTTGTCCCTTTCATCCAGCATCGACACCATGAGTTGCTCGAAGTTCGCATCTTCGCCAGAGAACTGCGAGCTTCTCTGGCTGATGCTGTCTTCCGAAATGGTCGGCATCACATCACACATCATATTCCACATGGCTAACGAATTATAATCTCACTCACTACCCCGAAAATGCTCACATACAAGCTGAATCAATTCTAACCCTCCAGCTACAGTTTTTAAATTAACTAAACCGTCCTAAAAGACATTCATACAGACATGACGGATGGCACAAACACATTTTCAGTTTAATACTATTTACAGTTAATGGCATTATAGTTCGCTAGACACAGTGACACACCTACAAATTCCAACCCGCACAATCCTATCTCAACAAACTTCTAGCTAGCCAGCCATTTTGAAACAGATGTCAAATTAGATGCGGCTTTTGGTCGGTATTACAGAATTCCATGTACGATTCTTGAACTTTACCTAATTTTGTTCATAAATTACCTTCTCTTATTAAATTAATCATTATAATAAACTAAAATTATTAAACGCCTTTAACTAAAATTCAATTTTAAAAATACTTCAAGCTCGGTGACAATTTAAAAACAAAAAAATATGCAATTACATGAACTAATAAATATAGCCAAGACGCAAACTACATCAAACGATTTGACTGTATGTTTCTTTTGCTTTTATTATAGAATGGCGTCATAGGCGTCGACTACGCGAGGGCCGTGAGGTTGAATTACCACCGAAAAAATCTCAATATAATTTAAATTTTCCGTATTGGGTGTTCTCCACTGATGCAATATGTGTTCAAAATATTAAAGAAACACAAATTATATCTAATATTAATGATTTACTTACAACTGCTGCATGCAAGGTAAAGTTGATTATTTTTTAAGCCTGTCTACTGCACAATAGTCTTTCTTAGAACATTATGTTAACATATGTGATATTTCAATGTAAATTCAGAAATAGAAAAATTCATAACCTACAAATGTTGTCAACTAACTTTTTAAAAGAAAGTAGACATCTTTGATTTATTGTTTTCCTTTCGCATAACTCAAATTACCACAAGTTACTGTTGCTGATTCTGATACAATCACTCAAGATACATTCACAGAATTGAACATTTTGGGCTAACCTCTATAATGGCTATGAAATTCGGGTAGTTGCTTTGCTGTGTAACACTATCAAATATTATAAATACTTTGGCTGTAAAACTATTAGTTAACGAAAAGGGCTAACGACGCGGAATACAGACCTTGATGTGATGGTGTTGCAACGTCAGCATCTCATCTGCCGAAGTCCTCCTAACGTACCCAATCAACATCAACGTATGTGGACAACACGGATAGTCAACAAAAAAGGAAGTTAAAGTTATCAAAAATATAAAATAGAATTTTATTTTGTTATCTAGGTTGGCAGCAGATGGCTCTGTAATCGTGGTAAAATATTAAATTTGTTAACATTTGAATTTAACTTTGATTTTAAAAACTTTCATTCTAAACTCGTATTGAATAGATGTTTTAAAGGAGAGACTGATAATAAATAAATTTAATACTTGACCTTGATTTCAGAACCATCTGTTGTCAAACCTAGGTAACAGCATAAAATACCCAACATCGATTACACCACCTTTAACATACAGTTTGTGGATGAAGTCTGAAACAAATTCAATATCTCCCGCAATATTATATTTCAGTGAAAACGCTCGGACACTTAAACTTCAGTTTTATTCCAGCCACATTTTAAGCATATTGCTGTTGCTAAAGGGTCACGTGATACAGCGCAGTGACTTGATCCTTATTTTTTTAAAGTAACAGTATGCCGAGTGGCGGCTTATTTAAAAGCTCTTTTCAAGCGGAAATCAGAGCACTGTTTTTTTGCCCAATATTGACCGATAATGTTTGAATAACCATTGAATATCTCACGAAAAACACTTTTTTTGGGACAAATCGTTTGTTTGCTCGTTAATTAATATGAGTAAATTAAAACAAAACTAAAAATCACACACTAGATTTGTCCCAAAAAAGATGTTTTTCGTGAGATATAATTATTTTTCAAAATTGTTGAAACTACAGAAGCACACTATTTTGTTATTAACATACTGCAAGCACAACGTCCTAAAACACACCCTAGGCGAAATTACGTGATAAAGTTATCAGAATTGTACTTAGATAGAAACAATATAATAATAAATACATATATTAAGTTTTCTTTGAACTCACTCACGCGCATTAACATTTTTATAGCGATTCCCACAACTAACATGACATAATCGTTTTAGTTTTCTGTTAAATCATACAATTTAAAATTTACCTTCAGTGAGGACACGCTAAGAAGTTTTTTACTTAAGAGTGCTCGACACACTTTTTTTTAAATACATTTTCACATTGTCTTAGCACTTATATTCATGTATGCTCTATGTTTAGTTTCTAGAATTAATATCTTACACTCTAGCTTTTATCAAATTAATTCGCTTCTTAGCATTACTCCCTGAGCATTTTTAAACGTCGGCGCTTATGTCTACTATATACTCATCATTGACAGCTGTCAAAACTCTGCATCTCCCCCACCTTTCAGTCCATCATCATGGTTGACGATAGTGGTGGTCTCGTTGTAATTTTTTATCAATTTTCTAATTTTATTTGTTTAATATGTTCAAGAAGCGTACTCTGACGAATACCCTAAAACCCCTGCAATGTCAAAGAATAAAAAAAACGGTAAAAAACAACACGCAAGAAGCCTTGGAGGTTAGTAAAATTACCAATCATATTATGCAATACTAACAACAATATCATTTTAGATGTAACAATAAACGATTTTGCTAATTCAGCCATATGTAAGAATCGTCCGAAAAAGTCCAATAGTAACGTAACGACGATTATAAAACAATTGGAAAGTGACAAAGCATGGGACGAAAAGGAAGAGTTTGATGGAGATTTCGACCTTGTACAGGAAGAAAACGAGGATGGAACCATATCTGTGGTGATAAAAAAGGAGCCCCGAAGACGACTAAGAAGCTCGCAAGAATGTTGTGGCAATGCTAGCAACGAGGGCTATAATTACCCCATCGATATCTGGTTTTTAATATCCGAATACATCAGGCCAGAGGATGTTGGGAGATTTGCAGGCATATGTAAAACCTCCTTTGCGGTGATCTGTACGGCTAAGTTTTGGTTTAGTTTATATAAAAGGTATTATCAGAGTGTGCCCACATTACCAGAGCGTTTACAACCCGAGTGCATGTTACGTTTATATGGATTACGAACTTCTGTGATCCGATCACTGAATTATATGTACCCCCCCTTTATCAATAGACTTAAAGCAGTTACAACGTTTGAAAAGCACCCTGATGTGTTGTTACGACGTCAGTGTGTATTGATGTGGCATCAAAAACAGAGCAAGGACTGGCTGTACTGCTTCAAATTAAAAGAACACCTAAATGTTACACTGCCGCATTCACGAAGAAGCGAGACGCGACATCAACCTGACATACTAGAAATGCTCGAAGATGTGTCTGCAAACCCCGACGAAAATTGTCGGATACTGCAAGTTACATGCCTGCATTTTATTGCTGCCCCTCTTGTATTGGGTCTTACCTTAACATCCGTGTCCCTTACTTTATCACAGGGATTTCGCCACTATCGGTTACAGTTGGGGTTCGGTTCTGGGGTGCATACCTCTTCATATAATGCTTTAGGTGGCAGCAGCAATACTACAATCATTTTAGATCCTGTGATCAATGTAAAGGTGCTGGATTGGTGGCACCCTGTTTATCCCCACAATGACAACATTGAGTATTTACTGAACCAGGAATAACTACACATATTCTCCACATGGCTGGTCAAAGAATACACTGGCATGCTTGCATTACTCTGATTATTTTGTGCAGCTTTGTGATGTATCTTGCCATGCATTCCTGTTAAAAATTTCGAAACTAAATTGTTACTTTTTCTGACACATTTTGTGTTTTATTATTTTTATTAAATCATTTATTTCTTGATCTGTTAAAAACGTTAAAAAGTTCGTGTATTTTTATTAAAAATTTAAACAATAATACTAAATTCTTGTATTATTTACAAATTTTATAAAAAAAGATTTAAAGTAATTGCATATAATAATCTGATATATGTATTAGTGTAGGCGTCTTCAATTGCATTGACATACAGGGTTGATTTCAATAATTACAATTACATGCTTACTGTTTGATTAACACTACCTCAAACTTTTATGTTAATACAACAAATTTTGTGCAAAGTATATTCATATTGTTAATAGACAAGGAAATGAAGAAACAAACCCCTCAAATTTGGGGGAAAGTTAAATCGGAACTAAGCTTTGGGAATGAATTACACACATATAATAAAGCAAAATTAAAACGAAAGCTCTGGAGCCAAAAAGGTAGGGGAACACTTTTACTGATTCTTAAATGAGGGTGAAAAAAAAACGGAAAATACAGCGCCACCTGCTGGGGTGCTACCCCACATTTTTGGCTGCAGAGTTTTTTTTTGATTCAGTTTTTTAATAAGGAATTATCCCCAAAATTTTGCACCTGTCTACATTTCCCTAAATCTCAAGTGTCTTATTCCCTGGGGTATAAGCATAAATGGTTTGATTTTACTTAAATTTGTTTCAAAAACCTCTCGATACGAAGTTTAAATTTGTCATAGCTATTACGTAGTGTTAAATATCCAGTGAGCAAGTAATTAAAATAAATCACTATATGAAAAACGGTTGGTATTTATATAAGCCTTATTTTTAATGAGTATTAAAATGTAAATTTCACCATATTTTTTTTAAATATGCTAGATACTGTACAGATCCTAATTCCACTGGCTAAAGTGGTATGTAGTATCAAATAAATTATCTTTTTATGTAAATTTTCTCAAAAAGTTATATGATGTTTGGTAAAAAAATACCAGGGTGGCCACTTTTCTGGAAAACATGGAAAACCGGGAAAAGTCAGGGAATTTAGATTTTTTTTATTTTGGTCAGGGAAATCAGGGAATTTTACCAATTTCAACGTAAAGTCAGGGAATTTCACGAAATAGTCAGGGAAAATTCTGTAAAATGCAATTATTTTAATATTTTAATTTTTTGTCTGCAAAACGAAAATTTTGTTACCTGCTATATGTTTATAAAATTTATATTTGTTTCATTTGGTTTTTCTTTAAAGTTTAGATGTTGTATTTTGTTACGCTTGTTGAAAAATTTCCATTTGCTATAAAGTAATTTAAGTTTACTTTGCTAATTTTTATGTTGGGTTACAATTTTGTTTAAAAAAAGCAGTTCAAATTGAAAACAGTTTTGGTACCAATAAAATGAGTCAGGGAAAACTGAAGTTTATCAGTCAGGGAAGTCAGGGAAAAGTCAGGGAATTTGAAAAGCAGTTTTAAGTGGCCACCCTGATTATACTGGTGGGTAGGTCTTAGTGTAAAATCGGAGTTGGTTTCTGATTTAATTTACATTTATCTGTGATGGTTTAATTTATTGCATGTTTTATAGAAATAAGAAAAAGTACGAATGTACAGGAGTACTAAATTAAGTTTATGTGTCATTATTATAATTCGGTTCCTTTCTAACAGTCTGCCAGTGGCTATTGTATTAATTGGATGAGAAAGCATTTTATGTATTGTGTTGATTCCTAAAATTAAACTTAAGTGTTAACAATATTTTCATATTATTTCAGAAATATATACTATTTTCTATGTTGGTTTTATTCTTGTATTTGAAGTCTATTTCATGCAGTAATATGGTTGGGGTGCGAATCAGCAAATGCACTTCACAACATTTTTCAATTTATTGTGTCTTATATTTTACATTTTTAGCTTATCTCGGTTGGATTTGTAATGTGAATAAGACATGAACTATTATTTACTTGAGGATTACGATACACAATAGTACATAAGCATTGCGGAATAAACGCAATAAAATTGAGAAGTCGTCATATGTATAAGATGAGTTTTGGCTGACTTCCCCAACTATACCGGGTAACCACGAGAACCTATAACAACCGGCCATTTTCTCAATTTTTAAAATATTAATATCAAAATTTTTTCGGTAATATACATATAAAACAGACCTATTACATTCCAAGTTCAGAATTTAACATTTATAAAAGGTTTTAAATACGTACATAATTGCTGCTGTTTTTATATTTAATAATTCTATTTGGACATTGTAGAATGCAAATTAGGGATGGTTGAGGGCATAAAATTAGCGAATCATGTCATAACATTATGAATACCAATGATAGTTTTTCAATAGGATGGCTCTAGGACGCTTAAGGGCGGTATTTTCACTGATTACAATAGGCATTTTTATCGTGTAACCCCATACCTCTTCAGAACAGGCAATAACGTTGCATGTCATGCGTTGCTGTACTATAAAAACATAACTTTATAAGTAAGAACAACAGTTTGCTGTGGGTATAGCCCGCTGTACATCATTTTGACAATAAAAAGTCAATGGAGGTTATTTTCATCCACAGCAAACTGTATTTTAATAGTAACAACTTGCTGCAATGTGTGTTGCCTACTCTGAAGAATTAAGGGGTTACACAATAAAATAGACACCCTGTATATTCAAGGATGCTCAAATATTTTCTTGCAATAGCAATTATTTATTGATCACAGAAAAATATAATAAACGAAATAATTAAAAAATAAACCAAATTTGTAATGTATTTTTGCATTATTTGGTAATTTCAGAAAGGAGACATGTCTGTTTTTCCTATAAAATGAGCAATGGCATTTTATTGTCTTATAGGCAAAACAAATCGTTTACTACAAAAAATACATCCTAGCTACCCATATAAAATATTGTAAGACTGAAACTTTCATTTTATACAAGATACTTTATCTAAATTCTCATGGAGAACCTATTTTTCAACAGTTGGATCACTATTTATCAACTGAAAAATAATCTGCTTAAAAATAGAGAAAACTTGTTGCATAGCAAATTTTTAAAAGTAGGTAACCTAAAAATGAGTAATTTGCTTACATTTACTCGCGATACAATCTTGTATTGCAAAAAAATGTCTTGAGCGAAATAAACACGATTTCTTATGCAGTAAGATTGGGTAACTTACCCCGATTACTTTATCAAATTCACGAGTGGTATATGAGTGGATAAGCAAATAAAGCAAACGATCAGTTAACAATATATCAGAATCGGCTTTTTAACTTAGGAATTAAAAACATAGATAGTAATTTTGGATAATTTTATAGATTTCAGCAATATTCAAGTTTGCTTTAAACACGTTTTCCTCATGGGAGTTTGGCGTCCCTGATTCAGCTCTGATGAGTGCATGAGCACCCTGCAGTCGGTGCCTAAGACAACAGGCACGCAGTGTCTACTAGGCACAGTTCTGAAGTGTATATGTAGGATAGCAAAAAAAACTTATCTGAACATTATAAAAATCAATCAATCAATCATACCCAGAGATACGTTATGTTTCGCAATTTTTCAAGCGAAAGCGCTATACAGAATCTTAATAGCGATCTGTTAAATAAATACTTACCAGTTATACTCATGGTAGCTCTAAATGCTCTATATATTAAATAGGGCGTCCTTTCATTTTACTCAGCTCTCTCACTGCTGGCGGCATAATGCGCGAGTTGACGCTCAGTCACGAAACCGCTTTCGCGGAGAGATGTAGCGCAGACCAAGCGGCGCGGGACGCGCCATCGTGTCTTAGATATATTATTTAAACAAAAAGGGGTTCCACTAGTCTTAACAGTTTAATGTCGCATACCTATAGAAGAAAGTTGTAAGATACATTTGTAATGCTGGAGCGCGACGTCATTGGACGCCGCATATTCTGAACCTGCAAATGTTAACAATTAGCTTGATTCGCATACACTTCTTCTCGATTTTCACCACCCTTCGAGGGTTTTTGTCGACTCAACAATCTCCTTCCACTTTTAGCTTAAACTAGCAAAACAAAACTACCACTTATATAATTTCAGAACTGAGACCGTAATACCGACAAACAAACGATTATCAACCTTCACAGATTGTTTAGTTCAACAAAGGTTTTTTAATACAATGTTGTGATTTTAACAAACAATTTAGTATTTATAACGACCAAACTCACTATGCTCAAAATAATTTCCAATTAGCGCAATATATTTAATACGCAAATTTGTTTGAGGTTTAAATTTTCATTTTAATAAAACCCTTTGTCAATGTTAACAAACTGTTTAAAATTGTCAATCGATTGTGCAATTCGCCGTAAGTGTAAATGAAAAATTTTCGAATAATTGTGATAAAATTCTACAAATAATTGCCAAACTATTGTTAAAATGTTTACCTCTTAACGCTTTTACACCGCGAAGAAGGTTTTAAACTGTGATAATTTTAATAATGTGATTTTCCATAAATCCTTTTTATAATTAATATGGCAAGTAGTACGTTACTGTTTTTTATCTACGAAGCTAAACACTATTTTTAAATGTAAAAGAAGGAGGAGTAAGAAAATTATTATTAAAGACTTACTTATTTTTATATTCTTGTAAAAAGATTTGCTTTAAAATGAAAACAAGTCTGTGATATTAAATAATTTTACCCTGAAAGAATTTTTCCTTCGAAAAATAGAAACATCCCACTAAAGCGCAAATCAAACCCACTAAAATAAATTCCAGAGAATGTGAAACTTATTCTTTAACAATTTGTAAAACGGTATTAAAATATTTTTGAAAATATTTTGTATGTTTGTATAAATTCGGTATTATAATAAGTGATTCTATTTCCAGTTGAAAAAATCATCATCAAAAATTTTTTCAGGATTGTTGCAGGATTATTTTACTTTCCCATACCTTCGATACAGGGAAAGTATTGATTTCATGAAAATTATCGAAATCTAAATATTAACTGAAATGCACGTTTTGGGGCTCAAGAAACCCAAAAACGTGGTTTTTAAAAATTTTCTGTCTATGGGTGGATGCGTGGGTGTATGACCCCTCTAAAGGCGAAGGTACTGGACCGATTTTAATGAAATTTTAAATCAAGAGGTATATAAAAAATTGTAGTTCTAGAGAACACTCGGTTTTTGTATGTCAAAAAAAAGGGGGTGAGGGGAAAGGTGCTCCATGTCAAAATAGACGCGCTCGAAAAAGAACCTTAAATCGTATTTCACGCATGTCGAATAGCCGATCGACGCAAACGCGTGCTCAGTATCGCCTCCCATTGCTTCCCTATTATTGATTGTTGTTTTTTTCAAAAAATTACGAATTTCGGCTTCACAATCGGTATGAGCATGTTAAATGACACTAGAAACAACAACAACTATCCATTAAGAAAACATCACTAAGAAATTTTCTTTCGGTCGTTTAACTGAACAGATTAATTGAGTAATTGCAGAAATACGCCAAAGGTTATAGGGCCTAGGAGGGGTGTTCTATTTCAAACCAGATGCGGTTGAAAAAACTTTATACTAGTATTCTACACATGTCGAATGACCGATCTGCACAAACGCGATTTCTGTATCACCTCCATTTTTAAATTTTTTAATCTTTTCAAAAATTTTCAATTTTTACGATTTACAAATTTTCAATACTTTTTAGAATGTCGGAAAATTTTAAATATTTTCATTTCTAATTTTTTTTTAAACTTCTTAGTTATCAAAATTGTCCTAAAATTTTGTAGAAACGTACAAAATTTAATTAAAAAAAACATCTGCTGTAAAGCATATTTTAAAAATATTCTAAATTTCCTTCAAATTGTCAAAAATTTCCATAAATGCGAGGAAGGTCCCGTGGCGGTTGCCCGACTGCTTGTAGAGCCTAATATGGGTATATAATTTGGCTTTTGCTGAATACCATATTGCCATTATGGCACCCTCTATGAATTTTTGAAAATCAGGAATTGGTACCGCTTTATTTATTAAACAGGCAACAGTATATAACTTCTGCCTAAGAATAATTATCCATTTTGACTAGTAGAACCAAAACCTAACGTTAGTTTTTAGAAAATTTTCTATTTGATAGGGTTAGACGCATCCCCTCTAGTTTTTCGTCTGACGAATTTAGGATTTGGTTGGCTACTGTAGAAAATGTAAATTCCAAATATTTGTTGTTAGTATTCGAGCAGGTATGATTACTAAGCGTGCATAATTTTTGCTGACGTCATGTAGTGACTGAGCTGTAATAAAGGTTAAAGTATGGATGGAATAGAGCATTGCCTATATAGCTTGTTTTCTTAGAAATCTAACAGTCGCTGAACTGTACAACGTTATAATTATAAAATTTACGCTTTTGCAAAGACGGCAACTATTAATATGTAGTATGGAAAAATTCACTCAAAGTGAACACTTCAGTCTTTTTTACAAGATTCAATTGACATTTTAACAATCTCTGGAACAATTTAAGTTCTTAAGAGTTATTAATCTCGGAGATCAGTTTAATTTTTATAGCCCGTGTGATCATCAAAACTGTAACGCTTAAAGTATCAAACAATTTTAATGAGTGTTAATTTTCTAAACGCCATTTCAAAGCTAAATTGTTGCAGAGGTTATTGTCCCTTTTACGTTTATTATTTTACGGCATTTTCCTTGTATTCGTGTTTTCTAACATTTACATGTCCATACCCTTTTGTGGATGTTTATTTCATTATGAATATGAATAACCAATTTCTATGTATGCTAAAAAAAAACTTGCCTGAAATCGAATACATTGCGAATTCACTCATAAACCGCACATTCAAGTTGTTCATTTCTCTGCAATGAAATAAGACAGCCTAATGTATTTCAATACAGACCAACAGAATAAATAATGAATTCTGAAATTTGTATCCTAAAATACGTCACTTTTTCTTAGAGGCTTTATATTTTTGATTATTAAATTTGGGGCTTCCTACTAGACAACTATTTAAGGTTTCTGAATGTTTCTCTTATTTCAAGTTCTTTAGTACCAAGGACAAGTTATTTATAATTCTTCAACTTTAATTTTTAAATTAATTTAAAAGATTAAAAGCGTAGATATTGACTACAAATGAAATACTTTTTACTTCAACAATATTTATTTATTTTTTCCTTATACGTATTTCGACATGCTTACATGCCATTAACCAAATTCTACAGTATCACTAGAAGTGTCACTAGATTCCTGGGAGATTCTTTATCATTAGATTCTAGGAAAGTTCTTTGTTGTCAGATTCGAGGGGTATTTTTGTCACCATATTTGTTGGTAGCATTGGTGGTTCTAGAACCAGATATCTATCTCCGGTAGATTGGCCAGCCAGGTCTTCAGATTTAAACCCCGTAAACTTCTAAGGTAGAATTATGTTAAAATTATTATCTATTGTTGCCGAAATGAGAAAGATTTATCAATACATCCAACAGACGAACAGAGAATTTTCTTTAACTTTTTATTTATTTATTTTTACTTTCATATGAATAAGGAAGTATTACTTTCATGAGAATTTTCGAAATCGCAATACATGTTTTGGGCCTCCAGCAACTCAAAAAAGTGATTTATAAAAAATATAACTCTCAAACAGATTAGATGGTTCGATTTCAATCAGTTTTAGACTGTGAGAGCGTATTAAAAATTCATAGAGAATATAATCTTCAAAAAGTTCAAAGCCGGAAGCGGAAGTTAAACATGTTTTTTTTTTCAGAAAACTGATTTCTTAAATTTGACAGTAGAATTTCTGGTAGAGAATCTTAGGAAAAATCTAACGGTTTTTACAAACTATTCACCTTAAAACGGAAACCGCTACGAATTATCTATTTACTAAAAAAGCGAGTTAACGAATCAGAGAAAATTGGTATTGTAGCAGCTCTAGGGGAACATAGTATTACTAAGCACAAGAATTTTTTAAACCATGAAAACTGTATCAAAAATAGTTTTTTTTGCTTAAACTGTTTGTTATCTCATGAAAGCTAGAAAGGGGCTACTACAATTTAGTTTTAATAAGAATACGCACGGGGTGTGCAGGATGATGAAAAAACCTTCATCTGTTTTGTTCAATTTAGGCTAACTCATTATCTGGTTAACGAAAACGATTATGAAAATTGATTGTATCTGTACTTCACCGATTAACCAGTTACTTCAATTTCGACCACTGCTCATATTACTTCAGATGCAAATTTTATAATCCCAAACACGCAGTGCGTTTTCGTATTTACTTGACGTACTTTACGTAGGTACGGAAGGCATTACATATTAGATCCCGCTCAATATTTAACTGCTCCAGGGTTAACTTAGGATTACATTGTAATTGTTAATTCGAAAGGATCTCACCTCGAGAGTATCCAGAATTAAGATTACTTAAGTTTTAGATTCCTTAGTTTGTTTGACGAATAAAAATACTGTTCATGATTGCGTATTCAACAAATGTTCGCCTTAGACAAAAAAAAAAAATAAAAAATATAATTTCCGGCGTACTCACCCTAATAAAATGCGGTGCGGACGCCTGTGTTGGTTTTGGTGAGAATGTTATATTTTCTCTGTGTCAATTTCTGTAAATGTTTGTAATTTTGTTTAATAAACTGGAGTTGATAAAACATTTTTGTGTAAACTATATTACTCGTTATTAGGGGCCGGCGGGTGGTCTAGTGGTTAAAGTCCCAGGCTTTGAAACTAGACTCTCAATGGCAGCTGGTTCGAATCCACTGCTCGGCGGTAATTTTTCTGAACAAGTTAAATCCGACGGGTCCATGGATGGTGTATGTAGGTGTGTATGTTGGGTTGCATGTCTTCAGGGGTGGGGTGCATGATAGACCGGTGAAAGAGCGCAAGTCCGCTGAGCCCGGGTAAGGGGGTGGGATAGGAATCATGGGGTCGTGCTCACGCACGGCTTCATGATTCTTTAAAAAAAAAAAAAAAAAAAAAAACTCGTTATTAATGGTAAAATAAAAATCTAAATTAAAATTTTAGGTAACCTAATATTTACGCCAACTAAGCTTTTCCGCTTCAATATGTTGGGTAACGAATGAAAGGATTTCTTTTACATCACACAACAATTTATAGAAAATTCCCAGAGAAAACTTTTTGGCTACTTACTACAAGTACCACTAATAGGTCGCTTACTTCGTCCACCCACTTGGCTTAGTGGGTCTGAAAAACATTACTATAGTAACGATTGGCGCAATAACGTTCATGCAAAAGTACTTTAAAACTATCCTAAATAACAATATCTAAAGAATAGAAAAGGCAAGGCGATGCGATTTGCTCATTTTTTTCTTAGGAAATTAGTTACAATAAAGCAAGAAAACGTTTCAACAGATGAATTGTTTTACTAGAACAAGTTTTGTCGAAGAGATCAAAAGTTCAAACTGTTTAAATGGCGATAACGTACTTATTCATTTACTTATAAATTACAGCTATAAAGGGTCTATAAAAGTTAAACCTTTCCTATAACTTAAAGTCAGCTGATCTATATTGTCGACAAGCCTACTAATAAAAGTCACTTTGTTAAGTTTTCCTTGCAAATTGATTTTAAAATTCTTCATGTTGTTTGAAGTTCGGTAGAGTTGACTTTCATACTTTTTACCTCAAATAAAAGTACGCTTAATCATATTAATCAAAATGGAACAAAAATTTTATTAAAAAATAGTTATAGTGATTGTGGAAAGTTTATAGACTCTACAGCCCACGTTTTCAGCTCCAGTTACCCTAAATGCCGGGTGAGTGGTTGTGGAACTATCCTAAAACAAATTATCCTGGCAGATGTCCAAACGCAGCTAATCTATTAGATAGCTTGAACACGCAAACCTCATTGTTGATTATTTTTGTTTGTTAAAGTAGGCTCTGCAAATTCAAATTTTTTTTATCACACCCGAACAGATTCGATATTTCACTACGAAATGAAAGGGAAAAGCCTGAAATGTTTCACATACGCAAGGGAAATTGTGCATAATATAATAAACAACGATTATGAAGCTGTATAAGCGTAATTTATGCTTCATGCACTGATTAATACAAGTACAAACGGTCATTATTAATTATATGCTTTGCTATCGGCTCTGGGATTATGACGAATTGATGTCGAGTAAACTAAATCATAAAACCACCATTATCTACTTATTAGGTACCAAAACATATGTTGGTATGAAAATAACAGCAAACATATTAATATTTTTATTGCCACTCATACTAGGCCCAGCTTAATTAAAACTATCAAACATCGGTTTTATCTACAATTAACGACATCTCTTCAGAATTTTCTTACCAGAACGTATTCGGGTCAATGTCAACAATAATGTTAACGTTTACAGCAAAATTTCTAATATAACGTGGAAATATTTTGAAAATTGTTGCTTATAACATGTTTCAAAAAGTTTTTAATTAACGTTTTATGAGCCAACACTAACCTGAGATAATGCGTTTATCGTCCGCGGTACGTCAGGCGCAGCGAAACGCAAACGGCATAGCTGCAACTACAGCGGAAGCGCTCCGGCATTTAAAATCCGATTTTTGTGAGCTAAAAATCGACTATGTTTTTATTTTGTTTAGATAAATATTCTTTAGGATTTTGGTAAACCAGAGACAAAAAAGCAAACTCCTTACTATGTGAAAGAATTTCAGTACAAATGAAAACTGCGAGGTGGAAACTGTTTACAAAGTTTTGAAAGATTTCAAAAACATATTGCTCAAATATTGGCTACACGATTTTTTGAAATTCTCATGGAGCTATAGACAAGCAACAAATGGGTTCGTGTTCCAGTCCGTTTATTTCTCTGTGGCGCCTTCTTTATTTAATAATGATAATAATTTTTTTTCTCGTAATAAAACTTGCTAGTGTTAGTATAGAGTGTGCTAGTAGGAACAGCAAGGTGCAGACGCAATGCCGCAAATAGAAGTCGTGTGTAGGCAACACACAACACACGACAGATGGAAGCAAGACTAACGATGGTAAAAAGCAGTTGTTGTCTTTTTACTTTTGCAGTATAAATATTACATTTTGCAACTTGACCAATATTGATCGGCGTGGCTTAGCTGCACTTAGAGCTATTTGTTAAATTTGTGCGTCTGAATTTTGTATTTTGTATTTTTTTATGAAATATTTTTAATAATTCTAAAAGTTTATAAAAAATTTAATTTTTTTAAATTTAAAAAAATTTAATTTTTTTTAAATTTTATGATATTAAAGATTCGAAAATTAACAAAATTTTTAAAATTTTTGAATTATATTTTATCTTGAAGATATTGAAAATTTTTTTTATTTGTCGAAATGTTGATATTATCGGTAATTTTCAAAATTATTAGAAATTTTTGATTATTTTAAAAATGATTTGAAAATTTGAAAATTTTGAATTTGTTTGTAAAATTTTGAATTAAAAATTTCTAACAATTGAAACTGAAAATTGTGAAACATTTGAAAATATTTTGAATTTAAAACATAATTCGATAATATTCAAAATATTAAAAATAGCTACATATTTAAAATTTTTTATCAATTTTTCAAAAACCTGTTGTTTTTCGTATTATCTGATCTAAACCCCTCCGTCAGTTTCAATATTTTCAAAACTTTAAAACTTTCGTAAATGTGGTAATTTTAAATCTGAAAAAATTAAAATATTTTAATAATTTTCTATATTAAAGATTTGGAAAATCGTCAAAATTGCAAAATTTTGATAGCTTCTTAAAAAATTTTATTCGTTTGAATATTTTGAACATTTTGAAAATATTGAAAATTATGAATATTTTCAAATTGTTTTTAAATTGTCAAAATGTTGAAAATAGTTGCATTTTTAAAAATTAGAATTGTCAAAATGTTCATAATAATTAGCACATTTGAACTTGAAAAATTTATGACAATTGTGAAAATCTTGTAAAACTGGAAAATTAAAAAGATATTGAAAATTTTTTAACGACTACTTTTTAATAACGTTTGTCGTTGCTCGCGTCTGCCTGAAATGCGTGTTGCCTACACATGACTACTATTAGCGACATTAATTCTGCACCATGCTGTACACTGTACAGTAACAGCACTGGTTGGTAAATTTACCACTGGACCGAAGGGTATGAAGCTCGGTTTCTATTCAAGATGCTTGGGTAGGTGCATTTAGTAATGTGCTATCTATTGGAAGACATGTAAAACTGTGAGTCCTGTCACCTATGTGATGATTTTTGAAAAATATGGATGTGCAAACACATTTTTCGTTTTTGAACTGGAATACATCATCACTATGTGATTTCCCGCCGTTTTATCATGCATGGGAAAAATCTGTTCCGGCAGCAGTCTTGACGAAGTCCTATGCAAATCAGGACGAAACGTCGGCGATTCACTCCAGAAATTAGTGCCAGTTTACCAATGATGATGATAGTTTTGTTGTCGAAACACGTATCTGGTATTTAGTTACTTGTGCAGAAGGATGCTGTATTATTCATTTGTTGTTGTTCCACAGTTACAGTGTTCTTAATTTAAATGTAAGATTGTTCTTCTAAAAATAAACTTGCATTAAGCAGATGGTTTAAGATAAATTTCTTCCTGTGGGGTATAATTCTGTGTATGTAAAATGTAATGATTGCTGGACTTAAAATTACTTGCTGTTAAGCAAATTTGCTCGTCTGACGACTATTTTTTTGACAATTTTACTTGCGTTGGTAAGCAATAAACCTTAGCACCCAGTATAATTTTACATACCGCTTATTCGTCTTTTAATTGCTTTTATGAATTGTTTTGTTTTTGATTTCTCTTGCAGCGTTGACAAGTTATTTAATTTTTTTTCAAAAATTTTGGCATTTACAAACTGCTCATAAAATGTGGAAAAAAAACCTATTGAAAAATATTGCTATCAATAAACTCAAGCTTTTTAAATAAACGGAATCACTGGTTGTATTACTTGTGGAGAATATAAGAATCTACCTATTTGTTGTCAAAATACCATTAAATTTGACAATTCGATATATTATGTGAGAAAGAATCTATTTATATACCAACAAGCAAATCGTGTTTATTTTGTATCAGAAATTGTTTTGTAAATGTACAAAATGTATTCGCGGATTAATTTAAATATACTACTCATTTGGTTTATTTGTTAGTATTGAAATAAAATTAATTTGACAGTTCTGTATATTTATTATTCCTGAAACAGTTCAAACGCTCATGAATTTGACCTGAGAAAATTACCCAAACTTCCTGCATAGCAACTTTTCATAATATTGTGCTCGTTTTCTTTATAATTGTTTTAAATTTGTTTTTGCGCACTTATTTTGTGTTTAAAGAAAACTCAAGTATTCAAATAACCCAAATTTTAAAGAATTTCACAATTTTTAATTTTGCATATTATTTACCGTTTCAGCGTCAAACATACTATATTGTAAATTTCGTTAGAATTTAACGGCAACCTAGTTTAAATGTAATGAAATACATTTCTGCAAATATGATAAGACGCATTCCGACCAGAACTAGGACGCGTCAAAATATTATTTCGTTGTATTATCCAAGAAGAAGTCCTTCTCCGTGATATTCATCCTTGTGCAAAGACACACCGTTTCCATACAAATTTTAGGGATGAAAGGAGTATTTGCATTGTTTTGCATTTATTAATCCTAAGAGGATTGGTCGTAGCGTCTCTCATTTCACAGATTCAATTATTCGTTAATTAGTTACTTTAATATGCTGTAAAGGACAGACGTTACCTTTGTAAGAATTTAACGAGGAAAATTGCATTTTACGCGATCCTCGATTCTATTAAAAATGTGATAATCCATTAGAAATTAAAATCCGTCGTGAATGATTCAACAAACTTCAGCAGTGGGTTTATTTGAGCATAAAAATAAAATCGAATAGAGTAAAATAAAGTTTTCATGGAGGTGTTTTCAACAAGCAGAAGCTAACTCCAAGTGAAAACTTGATTTAGACTTGCCGACTTACTACAAACGTATAATATTTTCTTTTATTATTTGTTTATTCTATCAAATGTTACTTCCTGAAACATTTTTTGTTTAATCAAAAATTTAATGAAATATAACGACCGTCACTTTTGTACGATATACATATATCTAAAATATTTTTTTATTCGTCACATTTTAACGCTAATCGGCAGTTTTAAAATACTTTCTATCATATGGATTTATTGAAAAACGCCATTCGTATGTTCCACTTGGTGCTTTTTTAGGACGATTGATCACAAAACACAAGCACTTCAAATTTATAGCAACAGATACACCGGTATTAGCGACGCGATGGGTTGTAGCTTTTAAAAAACAATTTCGTGAAAATTGTGTTTCCGAACAACCATATTTATATATTGTATTGGTTTTCTATAAATCATTAAAAAAAAGTATAGAGCTTGATTTTTTTAGAATTAGATTTTTTGCATGTCATAATTAAAAAATGTTCTAGCCTTAACAATTACTGCATAAGTTCAGAATACTATGGACATGATCGCATGCGTTATCTACTCAATTGTTACGTTTCTAGTTGGCTATCAGAATACAAGTGTAGTTATAATCCAAAAGCTCCCCCCTCTTCCATGTAATTTTGTAAGTTTGAAATTTTGAAAAATTCTTATAAATTTTTGTTTCGTTTCGAAATGTAGCTCTTCTTCTAGGACTATTATGATACTAAGAAAATCTGAACAGGCGTTATAGATCGTCACAATTTTGAGAACGAAAAGAATGGGCGCCTAATTCATGGGAGCCGCGGCCCCCATGACCATAAGAATGTGGGGAACAGGTGCCCACACGTAGTAACGAAAAACATATTTTAAATTTGTAATTTAAACTTACTGTGCATTTAGAAGTCGCGATTTGCGTAAATCCCTATTGGCCATTTTAATTTCCGAAATAATTTTAAACAAATAAAATTTTAGATATTATTGTTTAATAAATATTAATTGGTCCTCTGTAACGCAAGTGTTTGCGGAAGAGACTTACGTTTTATAAGAACTTTTCAGTCTGGGAATCCAAGAGAAAAAATGGCTTAAAAAATTCCCAGCAAAAAAGGTACGGTAAAAGAACGCAAAAAATCTCTAGGAAAGAGAAGGCCCAGAATAAATTCCCAAAAAATTACACAAAAATCCCCAGACAAAATTCTCTTAAAAAAAAGGAAGAAAAGGAGTAAAATGCTTTTAAAGAAAGTTTTGGTAAGAAACGGTAAAGAAACCCAAGAAATAGAACCCCGGAAAAATCATTTAAAAAAACAAGGCCCAGAGAAATATTTCCAAAAACTTACACGAAAAAATCCAGACAAAATTCTTTTTTGAACAAAAGGGGGAAGAAAATTTCTCGAAAGAAAGTTCCGGTAAAAAAACGTAAAGAAACCCCGGAAATACAGCCCTGAAAAGAATCATTTAAAGAAACAAGACCCAGAGAAATATTTCCAATAAATTCCACAAAATTCCCAATAACAAATTCTCGTTTAAAAAAAGTGTGAGAAAAAGTTCCTTAAAAGAATAGTGTCGGTAAGAAACCGTATAGAAATCCCGGAAACACAGCCCTGGAAAAAAAATCGTTTATTAAAATAAGCCGCAGACAAAAATTTTTAAAACATTTTACAAAAATCCTCAGAAAAAATCTCTTTGAGAAAAATAGTGGGAAAGAAAATTCCCTGAAGGAATGTTCCGGTAAAATACGAAAGAAAAAAACGGAAATACAGTTCCAGAAAAAATCGTTTGAAAAAACAAGCCCCAGAAAAAGATTCCACAAAGAAATCCCAGAAAAAATAAACTCGTTAAATAAATAATGGAGATGAAAATTCCCTGAAGGAAAGTTCCGGTTACAAACCGTACAAAAACTTGGAAAATAGGCCCCTAAAAGAGTCAGTAAGAAAGAAAACCCCCCAAAAAAAAATTTCAGTAAAACTCCCTAGGAAAAATTTCTTTGAAAAAAAAAATGAAGAAAAGTCCCTAAAGAAAAATTCCGTTAAAAGATCTGGACATAAGCCCCTAAAAAATCACTAAAAAAGAGCTCCAGCAAAAAATATCAAAAAATTCTACAAAAATCCTCAAAAATCTTTCCCTTGAAAAAAAAATCGGGGAAGAAAAAATTATTTAAATTGAGCACATCTATCCATAAAAATGCTTTCACGGGAGATTTTTGATATGTTTTTTGAAAAAGTAAATTTGCAGTAAGAAAACATTGATAAATTTTTTGCACATAATTTCAAAACGAAATGTGATTTTATTCATGGAAGGAAAACCACGAGCTTTTGTTTAGGGGATGCGTTTTAAGATTTTTCGGGAATGTTTTCATCCAGTTTGTTTCAAATGTTAAAAAATAGTGACCAACACTGAAGAAAGCTCTTCGCCCGAATTTTCCTGTATTTTGGAAATTTTTACTTATATCATATATTCCAAAGTATTTTTGTATTAACGTTGTATGTGCTAACAGTGACAATAATATCGCAACACTATTACCACTGTACCGGGAGCATAACAGTTGCATAATAACCATATTATATAAATATATCGCATAGTATTAAAATAGTGTAAAGAGATTTTATGTGAAAACATTAAATAGTATACGCCTTTTGAAAATTATTATATGTTTCAGTTGCTAGCTATAAACAGGGAAAGTGCTAAAGCAGAGCCCGTCTCATTTTAACAGTAGTTTGGTCTGTGTAATTCATGCACCGTTCGACTCTATGCTTCGGTCTACGGAATATCGTTAACAACCTTCCGGGCAGAAAAAATATTGTAATACAATAAAAAAGAGCTTCGTCTGGACTTTCCTACAATTTAAAAATTGTTGTTCATCATATTTTCGGAAGTATTTTTGTCTTAACGTTTTATCTGTTAACAGTGACTATAAGATCGTATCACTATTACCACTTTACTGGGAGCGTAGCTGCATAGTAGCCGTATTATAAGAATATACTACATGATACTAAAATAGTGTACACACTAACGGAAACCATTTTTGTTTTGGTATCGCTGATTCATAAAATGTGTTTCTAAAAGTTTTAAATCGAACATGTTTTCGAAAAAAAAATATTTGTAGTGGAGCTATAAAATATATTAAAAATATTTTGAGCTGTTGAGAATTTATGCCATGACTATAGCAAATGCTTCTTTCATTTCATTCAGTTATTAAATGTGAAAAGTTGTTTTTTGTTTGTTTTGTTTAAAACTTCCGGGTTACACAAAAAATACATCAGTATTGGCATTTCTAGTATGGGTTTGTGTGCCAGAAAACGGATAATACGTTTTATTTGTTCCTTTAATATTTTCTGGACTACGTTATTCACAGTAATTCTCGTCTGTTATTCTTTCAGATGTTCGCTACAAAGCAGAAAATTTCGTTTTATGTGCAGAGACGTTCATTCTCGTTATTTCTTGCTGCTCTAAATAAGTTTAGACCTACACTTCCTGTTTTAGTAATGCAACTGTTTAGTTTAAATTTTTATTTCAGTTGTATCGAAATTGTAACACCGAAAGTGTTATGTAGTGAGAAATTAGTAATTCGAATGTAATTTCTATACGTAAACTGTTTTAGACAAATAACGCTGTTAATATGCAAAAGTTAAATAGTGAACATTTCAGTTAACTTCGCCATGTTGATTTTACCCTAAGAAAAGGGATGTATGAATATCTGTATTAATGTTAATGACTTACTTTAATACAAGTTGTCGGGGACCTGAAAACAAGGTTGTATTTCTTCAGAGTTAAATAGCAACTACTAGAAAATATTGTTTGAGTTTCAAAAAACGAACTGCAAAAAAAGATTTTTAAAGGTATGTTTTTTTTTTGAAAAATTGCTATAATTTGAAATGTGCAAACAAGCTTGTAAATTTACTGAAACATTCATACAGGGAGCGTCAGAAATATGGAGACGTCAATCTACTAAATATTGTAAATATTGGTTTTATCAAAATGCATCTTGTACAATTTTGGTAAATTATAGACTACGTCTAGTCTAGTCAAATTAGACTTTGTAGGGGAAATAAGCTCGAGGGTGGCCACTCCCTAAATTCCAAAAACCACCTCCCAGCGGTGGCCAAGAACAGGGTTTCGCAACTATCTTAAAAGGTGCATCGGATGAAAAATATTATATTGGGTAAGACTTTAAGGAATAAAATTTCGAAAAAATGTCCAGATGCAGTTTTGTCGTAAAAGCTGTAAGTCCGCGGCCCGTCGAAATATCAGCGGATATAGCCCACCGCATAAAAAAAGTTCCGGCAAGTGCAATTTTTTTTTCTTTGACACGCTTTAACTATGCAACCAGTCTTTTTAGCAATATGGAAGCATTTGCACGGCTGGATAGAGTTCGTTGAGATCTACAACTCTGTATTCAAGAAATCCAAGTCGTAAACTTTTTGAAACACCATATATACCGAAAATTAGATTTAAAAATCGTACGTTTCGGCCTTATGGAAATGGTGTCGATCAGTTTTTGCAAACAGGTTACAGAGATGAATTATTATTTCCTTGACTCTACAAATCAAATTTTTTTTATTTTATCAGCAATTCCTTATCTTGGAGCAACAGTTGTACTACGGAATAAATTACTTTTACTAGGTCTTGTAGTCAATTATGATTTCAAATTGCAAATTTTCTAAACTTTCTAAATATGCATAGGTACCATCTACATTATTATTCTGGAAATAAGAAAGAAAAAAATACCGAAAATGTTAATCTCGGAGGAAAAATTGTTCAACAAATAAATATTAAATAATACCCCCAAACGTTATAAGGTGGTACCGTATTGTACTTACCATTAAAAAAAATTACTTGCTCTTACTTGCTCAAATAGTTTCACGTCCGAAACATATATTTCCGTCACAATGTTAAAGTCGCCTTTTGGAAACCGTCAGTCTGAGAAAGTAATTAAATAGAATAATAAATAATGTTAATAAATTGATGTAAAACAAATAAAAGCTCTTTTTACGGAACTGAACCTCTTCTAAGTAACACGGTTGTTGCATGCTATACTCGAAACGTTAAGTTCAGGAACTGCAAGATCGAATTTCTCAATTATGAGAGCTAGACTTGAGAGAATTTAAGGATTAGAGCTTAATTTGCTTGCTGTAGTAGTTAGTCAAGACGTACTGTTTAGACTCCTATTGCTTTAAAACAGATAGCAGTTACTGCAATCTGCTTACAGAATGATTAAAATAGATTTGTTAATTACGAGGAAATAAAAGCCGAAGTGTTCACTTTGAGTGCAGTTCCTCATACTGGATATTAATAATTACCGTATTAGCAAATGTGTAAATTTATAATTATAACGTTGTACATTTCACCGACTGTTTTCTAAGAAAACAAATTGTATAGGCAACATTCCATTCCATCCTGATTCAACTTTATTACAGCCCAGTCCGATCATACATATTCGGATCCTAACTTGTTCGCTCTCTATCTCTTTCTTTCGGAGAACTGTCACGGTAAGTTTCCACAAGACAGTTCGCTCTCTTTCAAAGAACTGTCACGGGAAACTAACAAGCGGCAGTTCCCTCTCTTTCTCTTTCTTTTCGAAAACTGTCACGGGAAATTGACACACGACAGTTTGCTCTCTTTCTCTCTCTTTATGAGAAATGTGACGGGAAATTGATATGCGGCAGTTCGCTCTTTCTCTCTTTCTTTCCGAGAACTATCACGAAGAATTGACATGGGACAGTTCACTCATTTTGTTGTGTTTCCGAGTGAATTGTCACGCGATAGTTTGCTCTCTTTCTTTATCTTTCCGAAAACTGTCACGGGGCATTGACACGATAGTTTGCTCTCTTTCTTTATCTTTCCGAAAACTGTTACGGGGTATTGACACTGAGTTCGTTTTCTTACTCATTCTTACCAAAAACTGTGACGGGAAATTGACACGCGACAGTTCGCTCTTTTTGTCTTTCTTTCCGAGAACTCTCACGGAGAATTGCACAAGGCAATTCGTTGATTGTTTTGCTTCTTTCTTTTTCTTTCCGAGAACTGCCACGGGGAATTGATACAGAGCAGAAATCTTCGTCTCGTTTTTGCCTTTCTTTCCGTAGTTTGCTATGAGGAAATGATACGGGGGCAATTTTCTTTCTTTTTTTTTTGCTACTATATCTGTCATTATTTCGTTTATTTGCTATACTTGTCTTACTCATTGAAAATTAGATTTAGTAATACCGTAAAGTTTACACCAGAACGTGTTAGTCTTTCTTAATCAGATATTTCTACCATAGACTGTTTGCTACCGTTTGCTACCGTTTACTACTGTTTGCTATCGTATTTTGCCCGTTGCCGTTTACTATTGTAGATATTTTTATTTGTTTGGCTTGTAATAACTTGTGCCGTAGTGTAATAGTTATTTTGTGAATAACCTATGTCGTTAACCTTCAGGTTTTATTAAAAATCTAAATGGTTCAATGCTAAAGTAGTTTTCTTAATAACATTACTTGAACACAAATAGTTTTGGTAAGTAAAACTGGTTAGACCCCTGGATACCGTCACTTTCCCTGCAGTTGCTCAGGTCTGCAACTAGGTACGAGGGAACCGTGCAGACCGACTGGGGAAGAGCCTTTCCTGGAAAGACAAGTCCAACTAGTAAATAGCCAGAAGAACCAAAAAGTGCAGTTTTACTGTTGAGAGAAGACCCCCTCACCCAGTGAAATCCGACCAGAAGGTAAATCCGAGAATTTCAGCGAGGTTGTACTTATAAGACACAATTCCACCCGCAAGAAAAACCACGTACAGAACGAGCGTCACAAGATTCTGTCCTCGGGATACTTTGGCTAAGCATTCAATGTATATTATTGTTATTAGTGCCGTTAAGTTAAAAAAGGCAGTTTTGATTTTTGAAATTAAGCAAAAATCAAAATAAATATTAATAAACTCAAGCGTGTTCTTTAATCCCAAAGTAAGAACAGTCTATTGTAATGTTTTCGTAGCAAAGCGGTTAAAGTTGCTGTTTTCTAAGTAGACCTCCCGGGTTCCAATCCTGTGTGGGACGAACTTTTTTTATTTATTTTTACTTATTTTATTTCCACACTAGTTCTACAATCAAATAGTAAAAAAATACGTTTTGTACGGTAAATTATAAATTTAATACTACAGGTGACAAACTAATTAAACTGATGTTTTTTTTTATTATATAATTGAACATTAAAACTTCAGTTATCAAAAGATGAAAACGGTTCCAAAATGAGATAAATAAAAAAAAAGTTTGTCCTACCCAGATTTGGAACCCTGGACTTCTGCTTAGAATACACCAGCCTGAGCTTCTTCACTACGAGACATTAGAGTACGTTGTTGTTACTTAGGGATTGAAAAGATGCGCTTTAAATTTAAAAATATTTATTTAGGTTTTTGCTTGATTTTAAACGTAAAAACTCTATTTGTACAAAACGGCACTAATAACCAAAATGCAGTTAAATATTTTTAGCCAAAATTATAAAATCTAAAAAAATTTAATTTGCGATGCATTTTTCATGGGAAACGGTGTATATCAAAGTGTCAACTTAATTGTACATATTTTGATAAGTAGCAATTAAAACCAATGAGTAGTTTGCTTAAATTTTATCGCAATACAAATTTGTACGTCAAAAAGAATGGAATTGAATTTTGTCTATTAGTTGCTGAAACGTCAAATGCGACATAGTGATTGGTCGGTGTAATATGAGCGAAATAATCAATATTATAAAAATTCTGCTATTATCATTAGGTTATAAGAATTATCGCAGCGGTAGGAAAAATGGTTTATTTTTTTATCGTCCAGTGTGCTGTATTTTCAACCATTTCCGTTTTAATTTATTAAACAACCTCCATAATTAAATTATTTAAGGGCTGTGAATGAGAGCTTTTTATGTACTTTACGAAGTTCTATATTAATTATTCTAATGCAGCAAAAACTGTTTAACACCAGCCTTTATTGCAGAGAACCTTCTTGATAATGCGGTAAATTCTAGTATAATCTGAACAAAAATGCCTTATAAATATTAGAAAACTGTCAAAATAATTTGTAAAGAAAATTAAAGCATAAGCACATTGTAAACTTACTGAAATTTTGACAGTTTACGAATTTACTATTTTTGTTAATAGTATCGAGTCTTGTTGATTAGTGTTTACACATTGTCCAACCACCTATAAAATGACTATAATTAAAGGTACCGGGGTCGATGCCCTTCGTCCGCAAAACAATTTGTAAATTTGTGACTGACTTAAGCTGCGTTTGGGGAGAATAATGATCTGCAGTTTCAAAGCAATATTTGAATGCTTTTCTAAAACAGTATTGAATGTGTTAGTAAATTAAAATTACATGATGGGTATGTAGACCTAAACCAATACGTGTAGGTAATCTTTATAAAATACAGCTTAATTATACGTCCATCAGTAAATTCAGCCCACGTGCATACCAATTTCCGTCGGATTTACGAAACGCCACAGACTCGAATTGATTTTAAATTTCAGTTGCACCCTTCAGCTAACCATTTACTAGCAATTTGTCGACGTTGTTCATTGTAAATTGGAAATGCTTAGAATGAGCAAACCATTTTCGACTTCTCCTAAGTTGGGTCAATTTTTGAAATAAGTTTTAAGTGTTTAAATTATATTACTTTAAATTATAAAAAAAACTCAAAATTCACCATTTAACGGTTAAATTAGTTAATTTTTGTGTTGGTACCAATAAACCTTCCACACCTAGACAGTGAATGTTAGTAGTAAAACAATTTTGTTTGCTGCAGGTTTCATAAAATGAAAGGTAGCAATAAGTTTTTAAATAACTTCAGATGTTTACGAAACTGACCTAACTTAACGTTATTCCCCGAAGTTGTTCTTAGTTTCTTTAAAACAGGAACAGCAATCCATCAATTAATTTCTAGACAAAGTATCTGCTAGTAGGACAATTCATTAATTACAAAGTTTTTAAAATATTTTCCAACTGCCAACAAAAGTATTTATTTTATAACTATTTATACTTCAATTAATGGTAGACTGTAATTTTGTGTGGTCGTCATAGACGGTGCTTTCTGTACGATGGTTCATGTTTCAAAAAAAGATTAACATGCCAATATGAATGTCATGAAGGTGTTAAACTGCTTAACACGATTTTAAACATTTGAAGTTATTAACTTACTTGGATTTGTTTTGATGGTTGCATTAACAAAAATTGACGTAGGTTACTTTGACTGCCACAATATTAAATAATTACTTTTAAAATTTTAATTATTTATTTGTTTTTAAATTGGCAAGCTCACCTTTCCTTTTAACGAGAGATTTAACATTATGTGAATAGTGGATTTTAAAGGGTTGGAAAGCATGTACCTTTTTCCAGGAGGGGGGGGGGGGCCTAACACCTTATCACAACACATCTGTCTTGGGATATCTAAGACCCCACTCCCTGCAGGGCAGGTAAATCTACTTTAGTTTCCGGTTGTGTGTTGGGTTAAAAATTGGCCCAAGCACATCATTAGGGGATGGGCCAGCCCAATGAATGCAGATGAAGGTGTCAAGTAGTGATGAGCGTAATCAAATGATTTTCATAATCGAATTTGACTGCAGTTCGAATAAATTTAGTAATCAAATGATTCATTTAAATAGATTATTCGAATGTACCTATGACGTTAAAAGTAAAAAAAACGCTCTCTGCTTGCTTCTCGAACGCCCTTATGAATGAATTTTTTTTCGTCGTCTTTATTTGGACAGAAACAGGGTAAACCTTCGAGTTCAAATAGTTCCAATGCTTGTACTAATATCCTAATCAAAATCATTCTTGTCTGGTTGTCCCCTGTATCTGCTCGACAAAGATACCAGTCATTTATTAAGACTTCGCAAAATATTTCTAAATTTAGAAACTGCAGCTTACTAATGTAATGACTATCGCTTCAATACTCGCCCCCGAAGCAGACAAAACCAAACATTTTAAAAATTGTAGAATCATTTAAATGATTTTGTAACCTTTCGAGATATTACGATAAGTTGATGGTTCGATTATTTTCTTTCGAAATACTCCATCGGAAGTGTCAGGTCTAGGCAGAAATTGATGCGGCTTCCAGGAACCGTTGTAAAATATTAATGCTGGAAGTGTCGGTGTTTAAACTTCCAACACCTAGTAGTCGAGTGTCAATCCAGAGGGTACTCAAACCGAAGTTAATAAAGTTATCACTCATCACTAACAGACTCGGATTGGCTTCCGACCTATCTGCTAATAGGTGCGTTCCTGATCGGCCTTGCACAATCTTAGTAGTCTATGTTCTGCTTCTAATCCACCACACAGTCAGAAGCCAAAATTTCCCAGTTTATTTTAATGTGGCTGCACTTATCATAATCTTAAACCGCCACAGTCGCCACTAAGAGATTAAAGTACGCTAAATTACTGCGCTTGCTCAAAACGCATCGAGAATAAGCTGTGAGCCCTAAAGTGTCCTTTGTCCTTTGTCTGCAGAGGTCTACAACCGCTATCAATAATCCTTTCCATAGCCAGAGCGAAATCCTCAGTTCTCTTGCAAGGTTACCCTGGCAACCTTGGTAGCATTTATGGTAGCTGGTAAGACTTCTCGGAACCACCGAAGCAGCTCCACCTAGTTTATGCTACTTGCAACCTAAGATAAGATCGGTAACCGGTTTCCTCCTAGCGACCGGTATCTGAGCAGTGTCGGGAATAAGAGGATCGACACCTTGATTACGGGTGTGAGAAGGTGAAACGTAACTTCACACCTAGGGTGCAGATCTCCGACAGACACGCTATTTTTTTTAAGCGACACCTTCACCTGCCTATCGGTAGCCTCCAATCGCCCATTGGGAATATTTATAGACACGGCTACGAACACAGAGCATAAATTACAGTACATGCTTAATCAATTTGTTACAGTGGCGAAAAATTAATACACGATGGTGTCAACAATAAAAAACTAAATTTTTGACAATATTAAAGATGTAAGTTAGAAATAGAGAGGAAGATGATTAAACAAGTTATCTTTTTTAAATATCTAGAAGTTCTTATCACCAGTGATCAAAATATGAACCCAGAGGTGAAACATGTCATACTGGGGTCAAGAATATCTGACTGTCTCTGAGATGTTACATGGAGAAACAAATACATGTCAGTAGAAAGCAAGGTAAAAATATATAAAGCAATACTAAGACCCATAATGACTTACTAAAACCGGCGCATAAACCACTAAAACCAAGCAACGTCTGAGAACAGCCTAACTGAGCACCTTAAGAACAATAACCGGAAAATCAAAGTTAGCCCATATACGTCATGAAGATGTGAGACAACAACGCAACATAGCTGATATACTGAAATTTACAAAACATTGGAAAAAGGAAAAAAGTAGCGACGTCGGAAGAGCTGAAAACAACCGACTAATCAGAATAACGCGCGACTTAAAACCAGGTGGAAAGCGTAATCCGGGGCGACCTCTTTGAATCTCATTATCCGAAGAAGCACCTTAACAAACGTGAAAAAACAATGCCAGAGTACTGTCGCTAAGATGTGCTTAGGGCTGGTATACGCTCCATCTAGTCCTACTTGGTCCCAATTAAGAAAGCCGTGAAACTCTCCAAAGAAAGTTATGTTAACATCACACAAAGTGTTCGCGTAGTCATGGTTCTTTATGACACCCACCAAATTTCCGTAGTGCGTTGGAATAGGAATTTTTATGTAGAGATGGGAAAATACAAAAATTCTCAAGGCAAGCCCGATCTAGCCCAGCAAATTGAGAGTATGGGCTAGCCCGGCATGGTCTGTTCTTTAGGTACATGATTGGAGGCCCGACAAATCAAAAATTCCACCAAATTTAATCCGACAAATTAAGCCTGGCAAATATGGCGTCAACTCATATTTTGAATGCTTTGCGTTTACTGTCTCCTTTGGCCGACCGAACTTTTCCAGAATCTGGGTATTTCCTTGTCGTCACTCGGCTGCAGTTTTACACGCTAACAATATTTACTTTAGTATTAGTCTGTATTTACTTGAAAATGCACCAAATGAATTAAGAATGGACTATTTGGTAATAATTTTTTTCTATTTTCTCTAGACTACGGATTATGAACGTGAAGTAAAACCTTGATAGCTACTCTAACGTTCCTAAAAATTATTTTGTATAAAACCAATAAAAAAAATAGAGCAGATTGCGTAATGGGCTTTCTCAAACCTTTAAAAATTGGAAATAATTCTGAATTTTATATAAAACAATATGCAAAAATTGTCAAACACAATTTAATTAAAAATTAGTGATAGGGTGTAAAGTGATTGTTTCAAATCATTTATTCGCAAACTCTACGCTTTGTCATAATTTCTCCATGGAAAATTTCTGTTAAATTAGTTTGCATGATTTATATCTTAAAATAAGATAATGTAGCTTTGATCATACACAGCGGCCTCTTTAGATCAAGACAAATGAAATTTTCACCAATAAAAAAATATTAAAAAGGTTATTTATCATCAGTCGAAAGAGCATGGCTCATTAGTTGGAATTTAAAACCCATTTTGAAATTCGGCTTATTTTACGGCTTTTTCGCGCCCTAAAGTTTTAAGCAGTGATAATTATACCATTGCGTATTAAGGTATAAATCAAACAATTCAATTTTCGATGACATTCATGTCCGTAAATTCTAACTTATTTAAGTTTAAAACTATTTAATTTGATGATAAATAAATCAACATCTTTGTACTCGTATCAAATTTACATTAAAATATTTGATCATCTAATCGTTATGGGTTTTGTGTGGCAGTTATAAAGCCACATTTACGCTGTAAAACGAATCTTAGCAGCTTTAAACTCATTAGCAAATCGGCGTCAACCGGGACATTATTTTTTACAGCGGTGACTTCGGTTTCATTACTCCATGCACATGCCGGATACCGCTCTTTCTATCTTTGCATAATTGTAGTCCGTCTCGCTGTCTCGCATAGGCGTGCAAGAAATCTTACCAAGTCTAAATGATTTGTGACCAAAATAATGACTTCGCCCTATCTGTTAGAAAAAGCAATAAAGAATTTTTGTTTGTGCAGACGTTGCTATGCAACAGCCGCCTAAAGCTTTCGGTTCAGAAACCAACGCTTAAGAATCTGATTCCGGATTGAGCAATAACTAACATTTCAGAGCAAAACAGCCCATAATGTTTCTCCTAGACTGTGTTTCTTAATCGAGCATTAATTTTCGGTCCGGGACAAACCACCATGCCAGGCTCTCCTTCCAGAGTTGGTCTCAGACTGAGCGTAAAGTTTCGGTCCGGAGCAAACCAGCATCTAGAGCTTTACAGCACCCAGCACTAGCACATTGCCAGAACCACACCACGTCTCAAAACTGGCGGGCGGTAGAAAGCGTCATCAACACACATTTTCCAACGCCATCCCAACAAGACGTAGAACCATCCCCAATACCGCCGGTACTGATATCCACAAGACTCGCAGACCATTGAGTGTATCTAACACAGACAGCCACGATCTCTCAGCGTCCGCTTAAAAGAGCGTGTGATTTGTCATATTAAATTTCTTTATTTTTTTATTTTTCTTGTCGCTGTTGGCCTTGCTTTTGCGAGAGAAATGAATTGCCCCGATGCATTTGTCAATGTGTCACCTTTTGAAAAACATGTTAAACTGTAGGTCTTTATGTCATACCTTTGGCGTCGGTGCTCAGCCATAGTAGCAGAAATAAACTAAAGGTAAATAACAAAAAAAGATGACTTATACTTTAATTTGTTTTCACGGAACTGCTACACTATAAAATTTATGATTTTTTATTAACAGTATTTTAGCCCCGATATCTATCTTACATTAAAGAACGGTTAAAGCTTCAATTTGCGAGAATTTGAGTAAAACATTTCACCTACATATTCAGCTATCAATTTATTTATGATGTTTTCTAGAACGAAAATACAGTCGACATTGTATGTATTTGCAATTTTACTAACAAATAGAATAGACGGTTTTGACTGATTGATCTCTACTAAAAACTGACATGATTGAAAAGGAGTGAGTAAAGCGAAGACGCGTGTGAAATTGAAAGAAATATTTTATCAGGTCTAAACGTGGCAAGCAAAACTGTTGCGCGAAAATCCAGAAAGCGGGAAAGACTCGAACTCAAAGAAAATTCCCGCCCATCCGTAAGAAATCTTTAAGGCATCCAATAATCAGCTTCTAAACGAATTGATTGTAGACCATGCTTTTCAACTAAAATGAAATTTTTCGAGTGTAAGCACATTTTAGTTTTTTTAAAGCCATGGAACTATAAATTTCTAGATGTATTTTATATTATACAGCGTGTGTAAAAATTACTGTCAACGTTGATTTTTGCTAATTACTCACATAAAAGTAAGCATGGAAAAAAGTCTTAACAAACGTGAATCCACAAATCACGGTTTTCGGAGATATAACCATTTTTCAATCCGAAGAAATTCCATGATAACCAAAAAAATCGATAATGTCCATAAGTACTGCTGGCAATCTTGTCGAAAGACGATCAGGTTTTCACATGTTAAACCTCGAAGACGACTTTTCACAAATTATTCTGTATTACACAAACTCGCTTGGAAAAAGCGGATGTGAATGCTGCGAGGCTCGTCTTTTGTGTAACAGAACCTTTGACACTAAATCAGGCCGTGGTGTGCATTTTAGGTCTGCCCACCTAACTAACGTCCGCTGGAGCGACGAAGAGGTAACGCTCATTGCCAGCGACAAAGCCGAAGGTGAAGACCCCTTCAGGTTTATGAAACAGTTCCTCGTGGAACGATTCTTACAACGTACTCTTGAATCCAGCCAGGGTAAAAGGAGAAAACCGGCTTACACTTTGAAGGTGAAAAAATACATTGCTAGATTAGGTAAAATATACGAAATCCTGCAACCTGTCGTGCTTTCTCTTCAAAACAATGGTGTGCGCTCCGAGCACGTTGTCGTGTCGTCGGAGACAGTGATTACGATCAGATCGGGTTTAGAGGTGCTGCTTGTGATGTCGTGCTAGCGTGATTGACAGATGTCTTCTTCATGTCTCTAACCAGAAAGACACAACCTGAACAACGTGGTATCAATCGTTTTTAACCACCCTGAGAACTGATACATCGGAGTAGGAGAGAGTAGGAGAAAGTTGCAAAGGCAGGAGTATGCAAAGCTCCAAAGGCATTGCCGTAATTAGAAATCTGCAGCTGACCGTATTTTAGAAGCTCGGGTTGGCGGTAAAGGGGGACTTCCAGTCCTTGCTGAAAATTTCCGGAAGTTTTAGCGTGGTATTTGTAAAGCACCCAATCTTCCGCTACGGAATCGTCATCCACCACAACCGCAGATCACTAATAACGCGGTATTGGCGCCCATCTCCGCTTTATAAGTTGGACGCACAAGGCTAAACTGTAATATAAGCCCTGGACCCGATAGAATCAAGCCACGTTAGTGGAACTCTGTTCCGGCTAAAGTTGTCGCTCTTGTGTTCAACAGCTTTATCCTACAGGGCCATATATCCTGTAAAACAACTCCCCTCTCGTGCTCCTACCGTGCTCGAACAGACTCGTAAGCAGATCAAACGGTGCATATAGCGGCACCTGGCATATCAAAAGGTGTTGCTACAGTATTAAGATTTGCCACTGTAGATGTCTGCGATAGGCACGGATTTACTCCTCCTCTGCTACTTCTATGAGAAATCTTTAAAATCCTTGAAGTCCAAGGTGGGCACACGCTTTTGGAAACAAAATGTGCAGTCAAGCAGGCGAACTCCCCAGTGCAGATTTTCTTTAACTTGGTTGTTGATCGGGCTTTAAAAAAAGTGGTTTCCTGAGGTGGGTTTTTACATTAGGATCCATAGCGTGAATGCACTTTGCATTTGCAGACGACGTTGTGCTTTTGTCGTCCACGGCTCTGAGAGTTGCAGTAAAATGCATGAGTCTGAGCTCTTGTTGAACCTAAACAAAAGTCCCTGGGCGGAAAAAGAGGATAAAAGTGGTCACCGATCCACATTCCTTACAGACGTTGGCACTTTCCCCAGGCGAATCCAGATTTAGAGTTATCTGGGCATCAAATTCGAAGAAACGTGTGTTATCAAGACTCGGGTGTCCTTGGATGTTCGTGGGATATTCAAGGAGGCTTGGTATCGAGGTAAGAGCGGCCGTTCAATTCTGGCTTCATCTTCCAAAGGACGTCTCCGTCGACAAATTTCCACCACTGCTCCACTCAATCAGATGGAATTGGCCTTCCAATGCTCAAGTAATTCATTTCCTTGCTTAGGCTTAGATGGTTCTAGTCCATGCGTAATGCGTCTTCTGCCGCCCACGTTCGTGCATGCGCAATGACCGATATAGTGGATTCTCGGATCCTCTGGTGTAGAGAACGTATTGCGGAGCCAATCGTCTCTTAAAACACTGTTAGCAAGGATGCTGCACTGAGCCGTTGATGGCAGCGCACTACAAGAGTCGGAGGGGATGCCTTTGAACATGAATTAGTAACGGTGCGTGACTCGTACAATCCTATCGCGCGACTGGGTGCATTATGTTTATCATTTCCTCGCGTACTCGGAGTACAAGGGGCCGGTAACACTTAGATAACATGTGCAGACCAAGGTGTCATGTGGCCGAAACCTTTACACATGTGATCCAAAGACGTCACCAAACTCATGGAGGCCGTCTCAAGCGTCACGATCGGATTGTTGAAGATCTGACGACTGGTCTCAAGCAGAAGAGCAGAGAAGCTGAAACGTTTGGGTTGAGCGGCCATTCGCTAAAAAGGTCGGTGCCCGGCGCCCCGATATCGTCGCCGTAGGTATGCGATCGGATTGAAGCGCAGGTGGCTGCAGCGTCCCAATTACTTGATAAGGCATACAGACGAAAGATCGCTTGTTACCGGGATGAAGCTCTAATTTATCACGTTGTTGGGCTTGACCGTGAAACTGCTGAACAAGATCACCATTCTTGTTCTACAAGGCTTGTGGACAAACTGGGCCAGGTTTAACATGACGACAGGTCGCATATGAATCAGCTCACATCGAATATGCGGCTAGTCATTTTGACTAAACCCGCAGCTGGATCATCCTTGTTTAACGCAAGCTTACTCTTCCTTCATAAACCCCTGTTAATCCAGGTCGTCTGGTAGAAAACAATTAAGTTTCTTTCTTAGACCAGTTATGAGGATGTAAAGATGATGAAGTGTCGGTTCTGGTGAGGTTCGCTCTTGGATGTTTCTCGTGCCATAACCGCCAAACCGTCTGAATGATACCGCTACGTAAAAATAACCGGGGGAGAGGTGTCGGCTCTTTACTGTGATTTTGTATCAATTATGTTCCGACATGAGTTTCGTTTTTCATTTGGCATCAAATATTTGTTTTTCTATTCTTAATCACCTTACTTTTTTTTATTACATTTTCTCTTTTTCTCTGGGTTGCTTAATTGCAGTTTTATTTTCCATGTTGGAAATGATGTTTGCTAGTACAGAACTACAACTACAACAAATAATTTACTAATTGGAGCATGTACTGTTAATATTATTTTTTAACATATTTAGTTCAAGTTTAAAACCTAATAAATACATTGGGGGAACAGCCCTGTCCTATCCCCTATTCTTTGGTTAACATATTTTGTCGAATTCTAGAGGTTTTGAATCTCCAACTAGTTTTTCCATAATATCTCAAAATCAATCCTTTTTTCTCTTTTAATTATGTTTTCCATGGTGTTTAATGATATTCGTAATAGGTGAGTTAATTTAACTCAGGTACTTGACAAAGTTGGTGTTTATTGCGAGTTTTTTATAATGAAGACACCCACCGCATTTTGTAACTTTTTTGCAAAGTATAAATAAAGAAAATTTGCTTTGCATTTTGTGTGGTGTTTCCGAATCCTGTTGCGGCTCGCATAATAGTATGTGGGCTTGTGGGGTACTTAGCTATTTCTGCACTCCAGATTTCTACGTATCTGCGCTAAAACTGGCTAACCCCAAAACGTTTTGTCTAAGAACATAATCATTACAAGGGCATTTCCCGCGGGATGTAATTGTTCTTAGTATGAAAATTTGTTGAAGCTTTTATTAAATTTAGATGATGTATAAATAAACCTTTTAGGGATCAAAAGATGCTATTTACAGCAACATTATTTTCCGAATTATCTTTGCAGTGTATTGTGAAGAAACCTAGGCGTATTATATTGCCTGCAAAAACTAAACTTTCTCTTTTAGCGTTTTGTAGAAACTGAGTGTAGTTAAATTAAAATAAAGGAGTTTGATAGGGCTCTTAAGATAATTGTATTAATGTATTTCTTTTATGGCAGGCACAATTAGAAAATTTAATTTTCCCCTTTTGTACATATTTAATTACGCAACAGCCGGCATGCAGGTTATCCGAGTGGGCATAGGTAACACTTGTAAATTAGACAAGGTTATTTCATCACATAATATTTAATTCTCTTATTTAAACCAGAAACGAAATTTTGAGAAACCTAGCGCATTTAGCAAATGTAGGTCGGTTATTAAGACGTGTTTGCAGATTCCTTTTGTATTTTGTCTTCTAATGAAGTTATGTAACACACTACTAACTCTTAGAGAAGTAGGTAAGAAGAGCCCGACTAGTTCAAAGTGACAAGCTACATGTTTTAGTTTCTAAACAAGTGTCGTGTGTAGAGAGTTAAATGTGAATTAAGGAAAGCATAAAAATGTACTTGAACTATCATGTACTTTTGTATTCCTTGCACCACTGGCACTTTGAAGGGTATTCAATTTATCCATAGTGTAAGAAGAACCCAGATATAATAATCACAACACCTTTAATTTTAAAAAAGAAACTCTCCAAATCGCCACTTCTCTTGCGGTACTTCTACGTCTTGTCGTTCGTCTCAAGACCGTCTCCCACCGCCAGCTTGAGTCTGCCCCCGGCCAGTCTTACTCACATGTTTGGGGTAGTTATTACATTCGACCATCCTGACAACCCAAGCGTCCCCGATCGGAAAATACGATAAAGCCGAACACAACGTTATGACGTAGGTGCATGTGCATGTCGTATGTCTTACAAGTTTTAGTAGCATAGTCTCAATTAAATCTGATTTATTTTGGTCTATTGCCAGCAACTCGGACGGGTCTCAAAAGCAACTAAGCTAAGCCTGTCGCCAGCAACTTGTGCATGTATAACGAAAGTCTAAGTGAAGTTTGTCTGCCGCCAGTAATTCAGCTGTGTCTCGCGAAAACTCACCTGAGAATTAACAGCGAACTTTAATGGGTTTCATATGCTCCACACATACCACACTGCAACAAGACCTGTAGATAACAATTTAAAAATCATCGATTTATTTTGTTGTCTTAGTTTCCCAAAGACGCTTCAAGTAGACGTCAATACGTCGAGTGAGCGCGCCACAACGCCGTTCTTGGGAGAACCTTGCCTCCCATTCAACCTCACTTCAAATTTTGACGGGTTAAAACCCAAAGACTTTTTTTTTAGAATTTATTCAATTTATTACAGACCTCTTCTACCACCTAGTAAATTCTTATTTAAAGAATCGGACCTGAATTTACCTAACGATTATTGTCAGACTTTTATGTTTAGTTTTAACTTCCTACTCCACCACCACCAGTTGCTTCTTAAACAAAGCCGCATTCTTGCAAGGATGCAGGATATGCAAGCCCCAGCCTTGGTCTCTACGCTAACGGTAATCCGGAACCAGACGTTTGTGAGCGGCCGTTTGGGCGCAACAATGTTTTGGCGCAGAGACGTTTGGGCGCATAGACGTTTAAGCGCAAGCATAATTTATTGTAAGTTATTTTATAGAACATTTAATATTTATTGTATTTAAATTGTGGAACTATCCAATTTGGAATACAAATTGTTAAATGTTAAATAGGGTACAGTGAAACATTTTCAATTTTTTTGAAATTCAAAAATTATTTTGTGTCAGATAAGTTGCTAATTTTGGTAATTATATTTATGTAAAAATTCTGTGAATAATTAATTTAATGGTTATTAAAATTAATTTTAAAAAAAATCAAATTACTTTAATTATTACGCGGAAATGTCTCTGCGCTAAAACGGTTAGCGCCGAAAAGTCTTTGCGCCCAAACTTCTCTGCGGCCAAACGGTCTCGCGTCCAAACGTCACTGCGCTCAAACGTTCTTGCGCCCAAACGGCCACGTCAAAACGGCCGCGCAAATTGGCCGCGCCCAAACGTCCTAGACCGAACCACAACCTTCTCAAGTTCTTCTTGTTCTTTAAATTAATTTGTTTTTGTAAAACTTGTATTTTCGTATAATTATTAATTGTTTGTTAGTATTGAATGTTAATTAAATATAATTTTATCTGTCAATTAAATACCATAAACTTTTAAAGTGTTGTAAATATCATGGTGTATTTAGCTTATATCCTCCTAGTGATATTGAAAAAACAAATTTCTGCCAGCTTATTTCGCTGCTAGAAAGAGGAAAGGAATGCGTTTGAAATACTAAAAAATCTGGTTAAAAAGAGTCGTTTAAATTTTTAACTAAACACCAGCTGTTAAATTTGTTTGTGGTTCTATGGTAGCCAAAGAATAAACCTTCTTGCTTACATTTTTCTTGCAAATTGTGACAAACTGACTTTTGTTTAATTTTTAACCACCAACTTTAATTTTCATCAAAAACTCTAAATCAGTTCTTTTACATTTTACAATGTTTACTATCGAAATTCTCTGCTTACAACTAAGACGAAATGTTACTCTCTCTGCGCTCTTAGGCGCGACCATGCGCTTAATTATTTATATCTACACATCTTCAGCTAATACGCCTAGAGATTTGGCACTTAATTACACTACATAGTTTTACATTGTTGCCTTGTTTATAAATACTTTAATCGAGGATTGTGTTTAGTAAGTCTAGCTAGTTTGACACGTTCCGGTATTGATTTCATAAACAAATTTGTTTTCGAGATTTGACGAAAATATATGTTTTGGACACACAGGAACTCCAAAAAGGTTTTTGTAAATGCTGGTTGATCTGTGGTTAGGCAGGTGGGTACGTTTGTTTGGTTTTTCACATTTCCAGAACGTATTTTCAATCTAAAAATTGCGTTTAACAAAACCTCGTTTTTTTTTAATTATTTAACTTCAAAACTGGCAACCAATATGGCATACATTATACATTGAGGAAAATAAAGAAGCGGATGCCCTGGCTATCGCTGGGTCTAGAAATTCCCCAATGGGCCTTCGGAATTTCCCCTAAATACGTAAGGCACGA
This sequence comes from Ctenicera cuprea, assembly GCA_958336395.1. Lineage (NCBI taxonomy): Eukaryota > Metazoa > Arthropoda > Insecta > Coleoptera > Elateridae > Ctenicera > Ctenicera cuprea. The sequence goes on from OY284490.1 coordinate 3,540,783, forward strand.
AATATGTAGCTGGACGTTGTCACAGCTCCAATGATCTTACAGTGTTCTTTTTGCTCCTCTTGAGTAAATTTTTTGGGGCGATGCCCAACACTTCTCTTATTCACCTCGTTGGTTATTTCATACGCCCGGTAAATTTTTCTTACAGTGTCTGTTAAAACATTAAATTGCCGTCCTATTTGGACTGCCGAACTACCATCGTTCATTGCTCTGATAATAAGAGTACGTACCTCGTTGAAGATTTTGGTGTTTTGTCTTCTTTCAGCATTCATTATGATTTATTAATAATGTGAAATTGATTGACAAATAAAGAAACGCTTCTGTCAAAAAGGGAATTGTTTGACAAACACAGCACTCTGTTTAATAAAGATAGGAAATAGTTTTGAGAAATAGTGAAATACAATTGACAAAAGAGGAAAACCAAAAGAAAAACACTGTAAATCAAAGACCAAGACAGGCTAAACTGCTTATTGAGGGTCCTACACCTAGAATGGCGAAAATTCTTCTGGGCTGTAACAGAATATAAATCAAAATAATAACAAGCCTACTGACTGGCCTCGGTCACCTGCGGAAACATCCCCACACATAGCCCGCAGTGCAAAAGTCCGGGAGGAAACCTCCGAACACATCACTGTGAGTGCGCCGCTTTTGCAGCCCTTGGGTATGCGCACCTTGCCTCCTCCTCTTTACCTCCAAGTGAAATACAGAAATTATCATTGAACAGGATCTGGTCCTTTGCTGAAGCGACCAATCTGTTCAATGAAACCTAGATCTTCTGAAGGGCACAAGTACGGGAAGACGTTTTGTCCTCTAACCCTTTGGTATAATCATTATCATCATCATCAATATCATCATCATCATTATCATCATCCATGGATATGAGAATCCCCACTTGGCCCCGTTCATTATTTCCCTTATTTGTCGCACTTATTAGTTGTCTATATTTCCTGGAAAATAATGACAATCTGTACACTAAAAATTCACTCATTGCGTATTTATAAGGTACTTCTTTTAAACATTAAAGAAGAGAGTGATATCTGTGACGATTCCGCTGTCAAGTGTTGCTTGCGAGCGTAGATTTTCATTTTTACGTCGTTTAAAAATTTATGTATTAAGAAAATTGTTTCACATCAGCAAAGTCACTGATGACGCACAAAAATCGCAGAATAATTTTGCACTAGGTAAGTTATTTTATTATTCATAGTAAGTTAAGGTGCGGCTCACTGTTTTTTCTTCGGCCCAGCAGCGGCCGGAAGATTATGGCTATGTGCCTCTACATTTTTAGTGTTTTCACTTATTAAACATTACTATTGACTTTTTCAACAGTTGCGAGTGCATTAAAAATAACCAGGCAGAAAATTACGAAAACGTTTGCAGATCTATTCTACGTTACTTAATTATTTGGCTGCATTTAATTGGTTACAGTATAAGTAATATCCAACTTATTAACACTTGAGAAAAAAAGGTATACATATAACAAGATATGTCGTTTATAATAACCAATTTATCTTCTAATCTACACCTCCACATACTTCATAACAACATTTCGTTGTTGACCTAAGACATAACACCAAACACGAATCTCCAGAAAGTCAACAAAAACCTAATATTAATCGACCCAAAGTCAGTTCTACGAGTATGTAGCAATTTCTTCTTAAATTAGATGTTTTATCAAAAAAACATAAATAAAAAAAATTACTTTAAGTATGTGTGAGCAAGCGTGATACTGAAAGTACAACAAAAATGCATCAATATTCCGATTAGCTACTAAAAATAGATTAATAATTAATTATTATATTTGTACGAGTAGGTGATATAAGCAGGTGATAACATGAGGTTTGCATTGGGGCTGCGCTGATTGTTAAGAGGGCGGAACGCGCGTCGCGGCGCAAGCGGGGCAAAGCGTCTACTATAAAAGATGTTGGGACTCCCGCCGTGGACCTCACTATCAAAGTACTATACAGCATCCAAAGTTACCCAACCCCTGCACAAACCAACAGGTGATCTTTGGTAAGTCCAACTTATATATGTTATATGTATCGTATTTAGCACTTGATTGCATTTTATACTTTGCTATTTTCTGAAAGTTTAGGGAAAGTTTTCTAGTTATCGCGCGTAATTTAAAGTTGTTTTTAGAAAGTTTGGAACAATTTTAAACGCTTTTGTGCATCCCTTAAAAATTTCATTATTTTAAATAGATGGATACATAAATTGTTTCCTTAAAAAATAACTGTTTAGAAACTGTTTTCATTAATATAGCTACGTTAAATTTTAACATTTCTGTTTTTTTTTTATTATTTGCAAGTTTTTTTGAATTTTTTGGTGTAATTTTTTGACCCAAGTCTGATGATAATTTAAAATAAATCGAAACGTTACAAATTAAGTAAGTGTTTTTAGACTTCATAATGTTGCAATAAATTTTTTTCCATAATTTGAATTTAGAGAATAAATTTGACAACTTTAAAATTTTCTCATATTTACCTAAAAAGGAAAACCGCACAGAAAATCGCGCAACAACTTTTAAAATGGCCAGCTATAATAATTAAATTTAAAAAATGTGACGCTGTTACAGTAAGTCTTTATTACGAAATGATAATTTTTTCGGAATATACGTTTAATTAAATTTAGCATACTTTTTTATCTCTTACTTCTGATTGGTAGCAAAAGTTATAAAAATTAAAACAAAATTACTGCTTGTGTTAATCAAACATTTGCGCTTCAATACAATTATCTGTTTACTTTTAGCAACAAAAAACTACCAGAAAATGTAAATAAAAATTGTTTAAAATTATTTTTTCCGCACAGTTTGCGAGATATTCGCGCCCCGTTCTTATTGTCGTAATAAGATGGGTAATAACAATTTAATCTGCAGCTACACTCAGTGTTTTGTGTTAGAGTTGCATAAAAAGTAAAAATTTAACTTTTTGTACGATAAATGTTTCCTAAATTAAAAATTTTTGTTCCACTTTGAGTACAGTTTTAAGTAAAAATAAACTTTTGCTTTTTACATTGTGAATAATGTAATTTAGCCAGTAAAAAAATTTCGCGGTACATGGAAAGTTGTCGTAAGTTTTACATTCTTGCGATTAAATAATTCAACCTGCAGTAATTAAAACCAGCTTTACTTTTTTCGTTGAACAAAGCGGTGTAACGAGATACGGAAATTTTTTAGATACACTACCGTTATAAATTATTTATGTTCAAATATTAACTAAATAATAAAAAGAAACATGAAACCGTTCGCACCCTATACAAAGTGTTTCTAAAAGGTTTGGTCTAACTTTGGGCGTATGTTTCTTACCTAAACTTAGTGTACCTGTTTTTTTCTGTTTTCCAAAATTTCGATTTTTAAGGATGCTACAGCCTCCTAAAAACTGTTTTTTTTTGTAAATACTTCAAAACACCCTCGACCAATTAAAATGACATTTGCTATAATTGTATTATTCGTCAATTTCCGTATTTTGGTTGCAATTTGATTTTTAAAATTTCACCGGAGACGTGCATATGAGTAATGGGTAACACTTTTTCTAAAATAAATACGCACGTCACTGCTTTTTCTGTATTTTTGACACGGTTTTTGAAATCTACATTTAAAAACGCAAAAAATGTTGCTTTTGATATTTTTACTTACGCCTTTTTGAAGTTATTCGCACTTAAGTGCAAATAGACAAGATTTTTATTTATTGTTAGAAAATAATTTTGTTTTGTTTGCATTTGACAAAGCATACGGAGACGCTCTGAGCCGTGTATTGCTACTCAAGGAGGCCATTTTGAGCACCTTTTTTGATTTGATACATTAACTAAAAATTTAATGTCTATCTGTTTTAATTAATAATAATAATAATAAAGTTTTATTTAAATTATGTAAATTTACCGTTTTCTGTTTTAAAAATTTAAAAAATTTTGGTAATGTTGAAAGTTTTGTAAATTTTTGACAATTCATAACTTCTTAAAAAATTAAATATTTTGAATATTTTAAGAAATTTTTAATTTTTACAACTTTTAAAATTATGGTGGATTTTAAAAATTTAAAAAAATTTTTTGTTAAATTTTTTCCTTAATATATTTTTTTGAAAATTTTAAGTTTAAGAAAATTTTTTAAAAATGTGAAATTTTGTTTGTTTTTAGTGTTTGTTAATTTTAGCAATATTTATTCGTTGAAATCTAAAATCATTTTCATTATTTGGTGACAGTTTGTTATTTTGGCAATTATCCAACTGAAATGTTCAGGTAAACGACTTAAAAGAACCTCCCTGAGATGTTTCTCAATGAAAAATTGTTCCTATTGTTATTTAACATATTCATTGCCGAAAATCGTACATTTTTTAAATATCGCAAATTTGTTGGGGGGTGGTAGGAAGATCGGATTTGCGCATGTCGGCTATTTGACATGAAGTAGGCACCCCCTCCCATGTTTTGAAGCAGTCGAGTGGTTTCATGATGTTTTGTGTTTTCTAGGTGCAACTAATGTAAATCCCTTAAAATCTCACAATTGATTTCATAATTTGGTGGTAGCCGCTTTCTAGCGATTACTTAATTAATCTGTTCAGGTAAACGACCTAAAGGAAACCCCCCCAGTGGTTTTTTCCCAACGGAAAATTGTTCATATTATTGCTTAAATATCGATTTTGAAGTCAAAATCCCTAAATTTTTCAAAACACCTAACATCGATGGAGGGGTGATAGAGAGATCGTCTTTGCGCAGATCAGCTATTTGACATGCGTAGAATACGAATTTAAATTTTTTCTGTGCGCGTCTATTTTGTCATAGAACACCCGTCCTTTCCCTCCCTTTTTTTGGCGGACCAACCTCATTTCTTGCCACCTTATTGCAATTAGCAATGTTTGAGCCAAGTTTGTTTTTTGCGTTAAGGTACATGTACAGACACGTAGACAGAAAAATATATAGCGTAAAAGCACCTTTCTTTCAGACATAACTCGTATATTCGCCAGTAATCACAAAAGCGAAAATTAATGAAAAAAATATGTTTTCTGTTGTCTTATTCGCAGTTTATTTTGAGAAACTTTGAATATAAAAACATTTTCTTTGACAGAATTCTCAAACGAAATAAATATTTAATATGTTTTTAAAAGCTGCTCAATAATTAATAAAAACAAATTCTGAAATAATAACGTACCCCATTATATTTGTACCATTTAAATTTTATGTACATTTTAGGCCAAAATAAGTATGCCCAACTTTGAACTTTTCTACAAATGTAAATAAATGTAAATTCCTTATTTAATTTATATTCGCAATTAACCAATTATTCGTGGATTTTAAAACAGAGTATTGTAAATTCAGCTAGAAAAATTAGTCCTAAAAGTCAGTTTAATAGCTTAAGTACGTTGTAAAAATAATAACCGATTTGATGATATTCTTACCGAACGTGTTTTCATATAACAATTTTGTAGTTAAACATCTGCAAAATTACAAATTTTTAAATTAACCTTGACACTGAGCAGAAAGCATAAAGAAAATCATTTGCTTGAATGCCCAAGTCTTATTTATTCAGGCTTCCGAGTATTTATTTACCACCTGTGTTTGTTGGGAAAACTGTTTGCTTCTGGGACAGTTTAAATTATTTATTAATCAACAAACGCCACATGCGTCTATAACTCGTGTCTTTTTAACATTCAATCTTCCCTTTTTTATGGTATGTTTGTTACCTATGATACAAACTTTAGAGTTATCTTAAAATACAGTGTGGTCCAACACTTGTAAAGCCCTAATTTAGTTCTGAAACGAATTAAGATAACCAAGAGTATTGTTCATAAAGATTTTTACGTAACGTTTGACCTACCTCTCTGAATACTTGAAAACAAAATTTATCCAACTCTGTAAGCGCGGTGACGTGATCGTCATGTATTTAACAGCAATGTGGCAAGTTTTCGTGCTCTTTTAATAGAGAACTTTTTTCTCTTTTTACGATTTAAAAATTGTATTCTCTTACATTATAAAATTTTCCGAGAAAAAAGCGAAAAACTTCTTCATATTAGCAGGCCCCGAGTTCAAGCAACTTACCACAATCATAATAGTGTGCTTTGAAATCCATTTGCTATATTTTAACGATCAAAAAGAACAAAAAAAAACAAAATGGTTGGCTGCTTTTGAATTCAATGCCTGCTAATATGAGAAACTTATTTGCGGTTTTCTCAAACTTTTGGTTATGTACGGGTATACAAATTTTGTTCCATTAAAAATATTTAAAAAATCTCTTTCGAATGAATAAAAAACATAGGTAAAGTACTATTACAAAAAATATATTGCGTCACAAGGCTTACAGAATTATTTTAAAAATGTTGGAAATAGGCCGAAGGTAGATAAAAATGTAATAAAAAACTTTCATACAAAGTATTGTTTTGTTAAACCAATATCTACGCCACCAGAACCATTTTTACAAACTTTTGATAGACCGTGTATAATAAACCTGTACTACTTATAGACTTTGTTGACAGCACTAGCATTTTTTAATTGTTATTATTGCTAAGAGATAACAAATGAATTTCAAAGCACACTGCTGCGATTATAGTAGACGGTTGGATGATTTCAAAGCCAGCTAATATAAAAAAGTTTTTCGCGTTTATATTGCGACAAACCGAGGAAGAAATTAAAGTTGATGTTAATAAAAAAAATTAATTAAAAAAAATAATTAACTTAAGTGAGTCGAATCAACTCAGCAAACGAATTCGTCAACATTTTCCGATCTATTAAAATAATTTTCGGAAGTGACTTCCTTTCACCAAATATTATTATGCAAATCAAATTATTTTACAAACAATTTGTGTGACCACGAATTAACGTCAATTAAAGTCCCCGACTGACGCCGCGTCGGGATCTCAGAACGGACGCTATTTCTTCCGCATTTAAAGCAGCGCCTTATAACTTCCAACAGGTTTTAAATTACGAAACTTTATTCCTTTAAATTTTAAACGTTCATAAACATTAATATGGTAATGTGAAAACACAAAGTTTACAGTCATGTTATCTCTCTTAGAATATCTAATTATTAAATTTGGTCTCTTAGACGTATATAAATGAACTTGGAAACTTAGGGAACTTTGTAAGTTTAATCTTGCATTTAAGCAAACCCAAGTCATATCAGAGCGTTTCCTTAGTATTATTTTGCCTAATCAATTACCTTAATTAAAACTAGGGTAATTAAGTAGAAAAGTATTTTTAGTTAACATCTTCAAAAGTTTGGGACAATGCGTGATGGAATTCTTCTGCTAGACATTTGTTTGTTGTCAGCGCGTTAAATGCATATTTACATACAATCCGCTACACTAAAAGTAGCCATAACTACCAAATTATACCAACATAATTGACAGAAATGTAAAATTGCATTGTAAACAATCAATAAACTGAGCCGACACGCAAGGAACCGCCGGCGTGTTATAGTGACAAATCTTTCGAGATTTAAGATTTAGTCGTATTGTTATGGTAAGACAGATACGGATTTAATACAGATGCAAGTATAGATAATTTGGAGTAGATATTCTGAAGAAAAGACTGTTCTTTTGGTATTTTTCAAAGTGCATTTGATAAAATGAAAAATGAACATATAACCCTCATATAACAACTGAGTCATATACAGAAAAAAAAATGTAGTATTCGAATACAAAATATTCCAATAGAATAATTTATTTGATATGAATACCGAAACGAATATTTAATTTAACAATACAATATTCTACAAGCCCGTAAGCGAAGCACTTTGCCTGAGCGGGGAAACGTGGGAAACTTTAAATTTATATGTTTTTTACGAAACAGAAGCCGTCGTTGCGTAGCAGCGTATAATTTATTTATTAAATCCGTATCTCTTCTATCTGTCTCAAAGTTTTAGTAGTGAGGAGCCCCTACTACCAGAACCCACATATTTACGCGGCCATTACATAAGGCGCATACTTCTTTGTACAGTAGACTGCTACAGTTTCCAACGTAGATAAGCAAGTTTAAGTTTACCATAGATGCTCGGGGTATTGGAGGCGAGTCCGCTCATAAATTGCATTTACTTACAAAACAGATTCGTTGACCGGCAGAAGCATCCGCAAGCCTCGCTTTATACCGCGGCGTCGGTTTCCATTTACTTTTCATAAAGTTGTGCAGTCTATACGACTAATATATCAATATAGAAATAACAATATTCAATTAGTACTAAAGTACCGCCCTACTAAACTGCGTAATATATGTAACGCAAAAAGCAGATACTTTTATCCACAAAAAGAGTGATGAACGCGCACGTTTGTTAATAGCCGCGAACAAATTCGCTGGGTAACACATTGATTGAGAAAACAACTGGCGACAAAAATCGTATGGAAAACGCTCCGGTAAAAACATCCTCCACAACATTTTTAAAATCTCCGGTAAGGCACTTTCCTGGAAATGAAGAAAACTGCTAAGTTTAACCAACTTTTTTCCCGTTTTTTTTTAAATAATGTTCTCTGGGTCGATGATGGGATTCTTTCCGGGAGATTTTTTTCCTGGAAATTTACAGGGGATTTTTTTTCATATATTTTTCCTGAGCTGTTTTTTTTCTGTTTTTGTCCGGGTCTGCTTTTCCGGCCTTTGTTTTTACAAAATTGTTTTTTCGGGGCTGCTTTCACTCTCGAAACCGAGTCAACATTTGGAACAGCAAACGTCAGGTATAAAATGTTCAAAACAAAATCAGACGGGAGGCGGCATAGCACACGGGTTCTGCTAGTGTAATATTAAATCTGCATAATCGCTGTTATTTTTCTATTAAATAATTCTATATAAACATCGTAGAATGCGCACCGAGGATGGTCAGGGATATAAAATTCGTAATTCATGTAACAGATTTTTAATCATTACTACAAAAGTTTTCACCTCATCGTACTGTTTTTGTACATGAAGGGTCTAATGTTAAATTAGCAACTTAACGGCGTAGGAAAGTACTCGCTTGTGGCTTAATTGATGCCTAAATATTTTATCAAAGATCTAACCCTAACTCTCCCATATTTGTTGAAATAACATCCAATTTAACGTCTTAATATGTCATCAACTTGTCATTTCCAATGAATTTAGTTCTAACGAGACGAAGATCAATTTACCTTGTTTAATCCCGTAGATCTGAGGTCCCTAATACAATTACCCGATGAAGACCTTTGGAGACTAATACAACCATGTTTAATCACTTGCATAAATTTTGCAGGGCAAACTTGAAATTACTTAGGTGAAATTAAATAATTTACTAAGACCTTGAACTTGTCGAAATGCCCAGAGATGAGTTTCCGGTCTAAAATTATTTTGATAAGTATAATAAATTGTGGATAATTATCTTCCAGAAAATGAGATTTTTGGGAATTTTTTGTTAATCTAAAAAATAATGCTTAATGCACAAACGTTTAAATGGATTCCATTTTTCAAGCTTGTCCGTTAATTTGAGAGCAAGCATTAAGATTGTTATCCTTTCATCACTTAAAATGTCACTTCCAATATAAGAACAACAAAAGAAGACAGATTTTTTCATCATATTTAGAAAAACGAAGCAAAGCCTGTGCTATTATTCTTGTTGATCTTAATTGCTAGGAACATAATTGAATGAAAGTAAAACATTTCTTTCCTGATTAAGATGTTTCTTGAAATTTTTTAGCTCGACTGTATGACACAGCTTAATTTCCGTGACAAACAACCAAACACGACAATTTTGTCGTAAAAAACGACTTGTAGTGTTTAATAAGCGAAAAAAACTGGAGTAGCAAGTTAAGATCGCACACGCCAAAAATGACGATTATTTCCGACAAGTTTCGCCGTCACTAAAAACAATTAAAATACATCCTAATTAATTATGTGTGATATGTATATAGTCATTACAAATATAAAACTTGGGCGCGATTTTCGTGTGATAAATTTGGGTTGATAAATAACTCGTGCCAGTTAGTTTAAGATAACTCCACTCTGACTTCGGGTTCAGGAAATTATTGTTTTAACTAGCACTGCTTGTCTAAAAATCTGAATCACTAGTTATAATACTTGTGAAAAATTATTAATTTGTTTCGTGATCAGATAAATTCAAAAGTGTTATACCTCGGAAAAAGCTTTTATTAGTTCTACAAACAGTTTATCGAAATAACATATTTTCAATATTCGATTACTATTTGAAGCATATAGAAAAATGCGACATCGGTGTTAAACCTAAGCATCATAAATGAAACTTGAACAAATACACATAAATATTATAATAGTTGTATAACCATAGGCGGGTTACGTGTTGAGGACGCTAGCTATTTCACGTTGTTACCTAGAATCGGCAGCAGATGGCTCTGTAACCGAGGTTAAGTACTAAATTTGTCGGATTTAAATTTGATTTTGGAACTGAAAACATGAAATTGTTTCAAACTCCTAATTTAAAGTAAAGATTAGAAGACACAAATTTAATATTTAACCTTGATTGTAGAGCCATTTGTTGCCGAACCTAGGTAACAGCATAAAATACATAACAACGATTGCAGCGCCTCTAATGTGCAACCCTCCTATTAATACACATTGAGTGAAAAAACGTACGCATAAAAAAATCATTTTTATTTATTTTTTATTTTAATATATACGCACTACAAGTTCCAACCCCAAATTAACACGTATGAACGGACACAAACACGGTACCGGGATTCGAACCATGAACAAATTCGTCGTCAACTAAATGCTTATAAATTTATAACTCCAATAGAAAACGTTTCAGCAACAGAAAAGAACTTCTTGATTTCCTATTTTTTGACACCAGAACCTTAAATAAATTGGTTATTGTTCTTGAACTATTATTGAGTTATCAAATTCGGTTATGAAACAAGAACGGTATGTCGAAAATTACTTTAAAAATCGTGACGCCATAAATTATAGTTGCCTGGATTTTTATAATTTTGCGAAGCAATCATCGACATGCCGTTCTTGTTTTATAGCCGACTGCGATTAAGTTTTGTTTTATCATTCTGTACCATTAATAAGTGCGTCAACATAAACATCGAAGAATGCTGGTTGAAATTTGTGTTAAGTTCTAGAAAGAAATAAAGTGAGAAAATTTAACAGCTGGTTTTAAAACTAAGTCTACCCTAGTTTTCTGTGGCAAATCAAAAGTTTGAAAAATGATAAATAAATAAAGAAAAACAAATTTAAAGTTACACGAACTATACCGTTGTTCCAATAAAAAAACTTTTTTTTTACATTTAAACTTTTAAACGAAACGAACATACAAGATGTATCTAAACGGTTTTGTTAAAATTTACAGGCGTGCTCTTTACGACAAAATAATGAAAACAGTTTGTATAAATATGCATCAGGAAATGCTGCTTAACTAAATTTCTACTCCCCCCCCCCCGCAAAGATAGAGCACTTCTATCACTGTTTTGGTGACAACTTTTAACACGAGTTTCCATAATAACCTTTTACACCGATGTTTCGGGGAAGAAGATTCATGAACAGCCAGACTAAGGGGAGGCACAAGAGTTTCGTGGCTTCTCCACAACGTTAATTACAATTTTAATTTTGGTTTTAAATTCTTAATAGAAAAAAAAACTGAAATACCGAAACAATTTACAACCACAGAAACAAAAAAGTTATCTCATACTTTACATATGAAGATTTTAAACTCACGAAGTTGTTTTTATTGTGTAATGTTCAGTCGCAACAAACTTGCCATTAGTTTAAAAAAAAACTCTGGAAATCTTCTGAAAATCCAGAAAATCATAAATATCCTAACTTAAATTTACCACCCCCTCCTAAAAATAGATCTTACCTCTGACCATAAATAACTTATTCGTTTACAGCAATTATTTTATACTATTTTATACTTATTTAGCGGAACCCGTGGTCTACGCTCCACGCTTTCTATTATATTTTTTTAAATGTAATAAATAAACTGTGTGGCGTCTCGCATATTCTCAAATACGCAAAGTCAGCAACTGAAGTGAACATACGTAACTACTAAGTAATCATGCAAATGTTTATTTGTTTAGAGTAACATCCCATGGTGATCGACAACAAATAATTTTAAAATAATTACATGCTTACATTTCCTTCAAATTGGCCCCGTTCATTAGTTTGTTTAATTTAAATTTTTGCTCTTCTAACTGTAGAAATCAATTTTTGTCGTCGTGTCGTTGGTTGATTCCTATTATTGGTAATTGTGTGGTTAGGATAGGTTAGTATTGTATGAAATTTTGTTTTTTTTTAAATTGTAACCGGTAGTTCAGTACCCGAGAGTTATAAAATAACTGTAGGTAATAAAACAACATTTCCAGATGTCTGCCTTCTTAATATCTCAGCTGCAATGCAATTTGTAAACCTGTTTTGAGTTATTTGTGATTCTCTTCGCGGGCGGCATTGTTTGCATATCGACAGGTTATGGTCCAATCGTACCCACAAACCGTAGACATTAAATTTTGCGTAAAGCGTTGTCTCCGTTTAGTAATTCTTAGACTGCGTATTTGTAAATCGTCAAAACTATAAACAATAACAAAATGATAAAGTAAACTCAAATTAGCTGTATTTAAAAAATCCCGTAAATGTTCAAATTTATTTGTCCAATTTCAGTTTTGACCTGTACGTATTTTCGGATGTAATGTTAGAAATCACTTAGTACTTGCCAAATTGTTGGGTTAAGAATTTACAGCTAAACTCTGTAGCTTTTGATTAATAGTTTTAAAACAATCCCTGGGAACTCGATGTGAGGTTCACGGAGCGCCGCTTTGAATCTCCCACACAAGCGTGGCGTAAGTGAGCGCAGGCGGAAGGGGATTAGTAAAAATAAATCAAAGATTGGCCGCGTATGCAGGCACCCAAAAGCTGAGACAGCCGAAGATCAGTGCTTGAAATATATAGATAAATGAGAAACAGTTACTCTGAGAAATTTAACAAACCGCTCTAAACAGCAAAAGGGAAAAAAGAAGCTAAATAAATTCTATAGGCTTAAAAAATTTCAAACCTTTAACCTTATGCTTATCTAAATAATCAAGCCCTAGGGATTCCTAAGTGGGTTTGGAATTGTTTCCGAGCCATGTTTATTGAAAACTACGTTAGCTGACCATTCCAAGCTAGCTGCAAGCAGCAAAACTCTAGCACACAATCTAAATTTATTTTTACAGGAAGTAGAAATACTTTGACAACGCAATTTTCCAGCTGTTTATATTTTAGCATATGTTAATACCAATTTAAATATTAACTACTTGAAATAACGGTAATCTATAACAGATATCTGTGTTATGTAAGTACTTAGTACTCCCAAAAAAGTGATTTCAGCTGTTAAAAAAGTATTATGTACATTTATGATAAGAATAAAGGTCATCAAACTCAAATATATTTCACATTAATTGAAATATTTGGGTTATGATACGGCTCATGAACGCAATTTTGATTGAAATGAGAATAAAAGTAAATATTTGTGCATTCTGATATCACTAAACCTTAATACCAACGCAAAGAAACAAGTAATTATCAATTATTTTTTTTAGAATTGTATCGTTTTACCAATTTTTTCCGTGTAATTTAGCTTTGTTACGGAGTTACAGCCGCTTAAAAATAAAACAGGCTTACTGACTCTGTTGTGGATAACGTTAGCGGTTATTGCATTTAAATTTCCTTTTTCTTATTATAGGTCAGTGGCTTGTTTAATACCCGCAATTAGTGCGGGTTCTGTGTGCTCTGTTTGCACGTATGCTGGGCAGGACACTGGCCTTACCCGTCAAAAGCGGAAGAAGTTACACTAAGTGATTTTACGATTGTTAGTATGACAAACGGAACCGACGGCTTAACGTGCCCTCCGAAGCACGGTTGGTTGCAGATATACCAATACTAATATAGATTGGTCAGTGGTCTCCCATCCGAGTAGGAACCAGAGCACTAGCGTCTAGTCGGTCAATTAACAACCGTTCCTGCACGGTCGGACTTGCGCCGTTAGTACGGCGTTAATCAGAGGGTGAATGCAACTTTGTCTTCGTATTTTTTCTTTAAAAATATAACTGCTTTTAACCTAAACCTCACGTAAACAGCAAAAAGCAACAACATTGTTTTAAAAAAGCTTTTTGCTGTTTGCGCGAGGTTTAGGTTAAGAGTAGTTTTATATTTCACAAAATAATACCAAGACAAAGTTGCATTCACTCATTGACGGCATACTAACTACGCTAGTACCAGAGCGGACAGTGCTTAACTTGGAATACCGTGTGACCGTTATCCGCAATTCTCCGCCCTGCAATTATTTCACAGTGAATAGAACACTGAGTGTTCTATTCACTCTGAAGATGCAACCTGCAATGTCTTACAGGCATAAGCCGATTAAGTATTATTGTTCTGGCAAACAAAATACATTACGATCAAATCCTTTTCCGCCCCAAGGTTTAAAGCACACGGCCTTGCTTAGGCAAGCAGGTCCTACGAACAAATATTGCTCAAACTTCTAGAGCAAATGCTTGTAAAGACAGACAAGCTACAGGTTGGTCCTTACCTGGTTATGCTGGGTGTAGTTCCCAAATGACGAGATTTAAGCCGAAAATAAATTGTAATATTGACATTATCCTTTTTTTCAAAGTAACATCTTAAAATCACACTGAAGAGCACCCCAACCCCTAAACATGAATTTAATTTAATAACTTTAACTTAAAAATATATAAAATGACAAGAATCATCCCTCTTCTTAAAATAACATTTCTAAACCACCCTTACGTATACCCCTAAAACTTAAAAATTATAGAAATGACGAAAATCGTTTTTTTCTACAAGTTAAAATTTCACAACCACTCACGTGTGCACCTCAAACTGAAAACAGCAAAGAAAACAGCGGGCTTTTACTACATAGAAAGGTCTCGTAGTGGTTGCCCCATACCTTTTTTAATTTTAATTTAGTTATTTGTAATAATTTTCACAATATTCGCTTTTTTTCTGAAAAATTTATTAGACTGGGTAGAGACACTCTGTATGTGGTGCAATTAGGTAGGCTGAATCGACATAATTTAATCTAAGGAATTTGTTGTTAAACTTTTGCCGCACCTTTTAGAGAACTACAATTGATAGCTCCTTCAAATTTTTGCAAGAGTTCATTAGATTCAGTATTTTTTTACGACCTCATAACTTATTCTTGGTGCTTAAACTATTTTTCAAGTTCGTAAAATTATTAAAAGTTGTTAAATAAAATAAATACGCTGTGGTCTATATTAATATCTTCAACTGTAGCAATACCAATGTTTTTAATTTTTTTACTTATTAAATACACCTAAATTTGAACAGTAATCCGCAACCAAATGAGATACATAATATTTCCGGAAGTTATTATTGTGTAACACCCCTTAATCTGGCATACACAATGTGAAATGGTTTCCAATTAAACTACAACACGAATAGATAATATTTGTCGAGTTAATCAATAATTACCTGAACCAACACATAATTAAAATCAATTTAGTTTAACCAAGTCAACATTTTCTTATTGATGGAATCTCCAGTAAAGCTGATTTAATAATAACTTAACTAAAGACCGGATTTATATGCATTTACAATTTTACATATTTATGCTAGCTTATCGTTGGTTCTTTTTAAATTGTCTTTGCGTTTCACACAATTCTAAATCAAATGATATTACTTTTATTTTGCATATAAATGCATATTTTAACAGCAAGTGCATATTTCATAGTAAATGCATATTTAATGATTTTCCTTATTGTCTCCTCTTTTTTAAATAGATTTTTTACGAAATTTTCAAAAATTGTACAATTTTTCAAATACTTGATACAAAAATTCAAAAACTAGAAAAATAAAATTGTAGAAATCTTGTACATTGTTGGCAATTTTGAAAACTTTGAAATTTTGGAAATATTTAAAATTTTTAAATATTTCTAATATTGTTTAAACTGTTGAAATATAATGATTAGTAGTATTTTCTAATTGCAGACAATTCGTTAAAATCTATTTTATAATTTAGTGATGAATATGCGTTAAACACAAATACTTAAAAATTCATAGAAGGCGTCACATACAAATAAGCGTACTGAGACAGGAACCAAGTTGCAGCTCATTTCTAGCTCTATAGTCCTTTAAAATTAAAAAAAAACCTGCTATTTTTGAGCAATATTTTTAAGAAAATTTCCAAAATTTTGACTCCATTTTTCACTTTTAACTTTTGCTTTTTTGAACATGTTTGTGCGCAGCAACATTGTTCATCTCCAAAGGGCTATCACGATAAAAAATTTGAATCCGTTCCGACACAAAGTCAAAATTTTCGACACAAAGTAAAGCAGTTGCTATTTTGAAGCTAGAAAGTTAAAATAAATTGTTAGGTTTGCCCTTTATCCTCTATAAAATTTGCGTTTCAGATTTAGAAAATTCGTTTTTCGAAAAAATACTACCACAAACACCATGTCCAACTTCCGCTTCAGGTTTGTAACACCCCTTTTTGTGTTCCTGGAGACCCAACACATGTTTTTCCATCAAAATCTCGATTAATAAAATCTGCAAGCATTCAAAACTTCGCTATACTGAAAGTATAGAGGAGAAAAAAGTGGGTTTCTTGTGATAAACGAAATAGCCAAAGTTTTATGTGAGTTTGAACCAGCTAACTGTAACAATAGGCGTAAAAGAGTTACCAAAGTGTAAGTATGAACGATGGTTTTTCGAAATACAAACACAATCCTACCGAGAAAAACCAAAATTTTACAACACATTTGAATTCAAAAAACATTTTTTCTAAAAGACGTTTAATAGTCAAATGTTAATATTAAAATGCTACCTACATAACCTAATCTATTACAGTATACAGGGTAAATCAAAAATAGGTTTAAATATTCAAACCAACACTAAATGAGGCCAAGTAGAATCTAGTGGTACCTTTCATTTTAAAAAATCTTTTTTTTTAAATAAAATAATATAAAATTTTGTTTGAGAACTACTGAGATTGATAGAATAGAACTCTATAAGGTTATTATTATTATTACATAAATTTTAATATAAATTCAACGTGGCAAAAGCGTAAAAACTTACCTTGGAAGTGATGACAAACTTTTTGTACGCCAACATTTCTTATTCTCCGTTTCAGCTTTGTTTTTTCTACCGATAACACGTCTTTGAACTGGAAGCTTTGTTATTATCCCACAGTACTCAAACAATTTCGGGGCCAATTTTCAATAAATTATTTTCTTGTATCTTAAGGGTCCGTTAAACAAGCAGATGTTTTTTCTGGTAATTATTATTATTGATTTACGGCATCTTATTATTTTTTTAAATACCTAATTAAATTTATATTTTTCTTAATATTGTGCATATTTTGAATTTTTACGATTTGGCCTGTATATAAATCCAGCCTTTAATAATAACTTGTAATAAGTTTACTAAAAATAGAATTCTAGGGAAGAAACCACCTCGCTTATTTTAATTTTTATGTTTGTTACAAGAGTTTTCTGTTTAAGGAGCAGGTGAAAATTTCGTTTCCTCTCAAAGTTTCAGCTTAAATCAGTTATCACGTGTATGATTGATTGAGAACGTGTAATCGGAAGCACTTAAGGGTAAATTGAATTTTTAGTAATATTCCGCTGAATGTCTTTGGTGCGCTTTTACTAAAAGGTTTTTAGAAATCCATTTGCTCTACTAACCTGAAAAATTAATCTTGATCAGTAATCACTTCAAAAATATTTTTAAAATTTGAATGTAACACGTTATTGTACAAAAAATATAAAAAATATAAAAGTTTTGTGTTACTAAACAATTTTAAAAATTTTTGTTTTAGTCCTCATCTTTTCTTCACCTTTTAGAACAATTTAATACTGACTACTACTGTTTTGCAACGTCCACTCGTTGCCATTTAATTCTTGACTTTTTACAGACCGCTGGCGTTTTAATGGAATTCCTTAAACTACTTTCTCCTTCTAATGAAAAACACAGTCAATAAAAGCTTTAGGTCCGTTTAAAGTTTATTTCAGGATAATGCTTTCATTATCTAAGCTTTACGTTATAAGATTCACATTTGTTGTGCAACTTATTTTATAATTAGACCATAATTACAAATTAATTGCAAGTTGTTCATTTAAAGCTACTGTTATTGCTTCTCTTTACGTTATAAAGATAATTTCGTATTATGAACATTTTTAGGTTCATGAAAATTTTGTTATTATTGCACCTACGACTGCCACGAGTGAAAGAAAACGAATAAAACATTTTGTTGTTTTGTTTAAGGTTTTGTATAGTACCGCTACAGTCGGGTACTAGGCGCCTTGCTAAAGCTACTCCATGCCAGTCGGAAGGTGTGCACTTTGCTGCGCCTGCGACGCTGCAGTTATTGCTAAAAACATCCGAGGAAGCATAAGCAGCATGTACACCATGTTAACAAAAAAAAACATTTACTAATTAATTAAATTCAATTTTACAATTCCGTTTTATTCGCATTTTTTAACTGAGCCACCGGGATGCTTGCAGCAAATGAGTATTTCCGTTAAAATCTAGTTATCGAAATTTTTTATAAAAACAATACTTCCTGATACCAAAGGTATGGTAAAATAAAAGTGGATAGTACCCGGACTGTCCACCGTATGTTCTTAAATGCAAAATGTCAGAAATTTAAAATATCAGTGCGGTTTAGTATCTTATATAAAAAAGACGAGTGTCGCCATCTGGTTTCTGCTAAATTAAATGAACAGATGGACACTTCATTACTTTCTAGATTTTTAAATATTTTTAAACATTTATAAATTAAATTATATTGTGATTGTGAACATTTTAATAATTTTGAACAATTTAAAGATTAATGACAATTGCGAAATGTTATGAAAGTTTTGAAAATCTTTGACAGCAGGAAATCTTTTGTTTATTAATCATTTTATTAAAAATTGAAAATTTGTGAAAAAAATTGTATTTTTTAAATAATTTAGGACATTTTTGAAAACATCGACAATAATAATAAATGTTGTGTTTTAAAAAATTGTCTGCGCATTAAAATTTGTTGTAATTGGAAAAAATTGAGAATAATTTTGAAGATCTTTAAAATTTTCATGAATTGAAAATTTCAAAATTTGTGGAAACTAATTTTTGAAAATTCTATGAAATTTTTGAAATTGTGAAAAAAAATAAAAAAATTTTGAAAATGGTTGATAATATTGAAAATTTTTGGTAATACTAAAAATTTTTAAAATTCTGACATTTTTGGAAGTGTGAAATTGTGAAAATAATTTAAACATTTTGAAAATGTTAGCAATTTCGAACATTTTTGAAATTTTTCAAAAATATTAGAAGTTTTAATTAAATTTTTAACATTTAAAAAATTGTTGGAATTGTGAAAATCTTTAAAAAATTGTGTAAATTTTAGTGTATTGAAAATTTTAAAATTGTTTGAATATTTATGAAAATTTTAAAAATTCGACCAATTTTTAAATTTTGGAAATTTTTGAGCTGTTCGAATATTTTAGAATTTATATCATTTTTTTGAAAAAGCTTATACATAGTTGCGAGAGGGCCACTGGGGCGGTGAATTGGAAAATCGCCGTTGCTTAGATCGGCTATTTGAAATGTGTCGTAGAATACGAATCTCTGTTCTTTTTTGCCGCATCTATATTAAAGCAAAGCACTGCTTCATCTATTATATAAAACAGTGGCCTGGTTTTATGACATTTTGTATATTTTAGGTAAAATCAATGTTTTTATTCGTGGAAATCTCAAAATCGATATAGAATTTCCTATACACCTTTAGAATCTTTGAGCTAAATTTGGATTTTCTGCGTTAACGCGTCTGTACTGTAGGGTGTATTAAAATTATAATTTTGTTAGCCATTAAGACTATGTATACAATAACATGGTGAAATTTTGACATTAAATTACAATAAAATTCAGGCTTTAGGCAATTCTTTTTGCGATTATTAAAGCAATACGTTTTCTTTTTGAGTAAAACTTTTACATTTGTAATAATTTTTCATTGTCTGTTATTATTATCTGGAATTCAATTACTTACATGGGCATTAGGAAACAAATCAGAGATAAAATAAACTCGAAACATTATTTGAAAAATTCAACGTTCTTTTAGGATGATACAAAAGAAATATACGTTTACCGTTCATATAGAGACAACATAGGTAATCAGTTTTACTGAAACAACAGAGAACGCCTGCCTTTGTTCGTTTTATTTCTTATGATACTTTAATAAATTTAGTTATATGCGTACATCCTACCATGATGTTCAAAGTTCGTTTGTATGAAGACATTTTCTATTACAGCAATACGTAATCTAAACTTTTTTTGTTTATGGCGGCCTACATTTAGTCGAACATAAAAATAACACAAAAATTGCTACGATACCTAAAACTTTACATGCTAAATTAATATTTGTTATGATAAATAAAAATTATATTGCGTTAAATACAATTTTTTGTGATAAATACATTTTTTATATCAAAAAAATAATTTTTTTCTGAGTAATATAAATATTTATGAGAAATAAAAATGATAATTGTTAATATATTTGTAAACAATATAAATCCTTCTGATAAATCAATTTTTATTTTGTAATTTTAAACGATAGACACGGCGAAGGCAGCATGACGATTTACTTTGCCAAGTTTGGCAACGTTGTAATACCACACATGGCCAGCAGGCCCGAACCCGGCTTCTGTGTCTGCCAAAACTTTAAGAATTAACGGGTATAGGTACATACTTTATAATTTTTATGCAAGAAGGCGGCGTCGGGCCTGCTGACCACAGCAGTCTTAGCAATGTTGGCAAACGTAGCAAAATAAAAGATCAACTTGTCATCGCGCCAACTGCTATTTAAAATTGTAACTTATAACTAATATAGTTTTACTGATGTAATTAACGTAATCGACTTTGGGAATAGACGCACTAAATTCAACTTATAAATTCATTTCTCAAAAAATTTTTTTAATTCTTAGAAAAATGTTACCAAACGAATTTTTATTTTTCGTTATTATTTGTATTGATATTAAATAAAATGTTTTATCATTTCAACAAAATTTATTTATTTTAATGTTATACGTCTTTCGACATGTTCACATACCATTATCAAAGGTAATATGAAAAAGTAAACAGTTGGTGTTGCCATAGGAACAATCAAACATGGTCATCAGTCTTTGCAGATGATTTGATTTCTGAAAGCTGGAACTTATTAAGAAAAATGTTTATTTCTCGTAACCATTTTTATCACTTACAAATATTTTTATTTACCCTATAGGTTTTTAAATAAAAAATGTATTTACAAACAATTTTTAATTATCACAAAAAAAACATAAAAAAAAATATTTATTAGTTTCTTCCCATGACTTGATGCTTGACACAAACAGTACCTCATAGTAAAAAGAATAAATCAAAAATGAATAAATATAACAATAAAAAAGAAACTGTCGGGCAACCTCCGCAGGGCCTTTCTCGCATTTAATGATATTTTTGAAAATTTTTGACAATTTATGAAAAAGCTTTAAATACTAGAAAAAATTTCTATATATTTTTTACCGGAAGTTTTTAAAAAACCTCACATTTTTTTAAATGTATAAAATATATTTTTAATTTTTTTAAATTTTGTTAATTTTGAAATAATTAATAATATTGAAAATTTTTGAAAGTATTTGAAAAATTTTGAGAATTATACAAAATTTTGAAAGTATACAAAAGTTTTCTCTGATTTTTGTTACTTTCTAAAATTTTAAAGTATTGAAGGTGTTTAACATTTTGAAAATATTTAGAAATTATTAATATACATGTATAAAATTTTGAAATTTTTGGAAATATTAAAATATTCAATATTTTCCAAGTTTTTAAGTTTTTGAAAAATTAAAAAAATGTTTGAAACGTGACAAATTTTTGATATTTTCTAAATTTTTATGTATGAATGTTTGAAATCATTAAAAATATTTAAAATTGAGTATTTGAATATTTTCAAAAATTCTAAAACTATTGAAAATTTTAAAACAATTAAGTTATTGCAAGTTTTAAAATTTTAGAAATTTTTCACATTTTGAAAATATGTAGAAATAATAAAAACATTTTGAAAATTTTTGATTTTGAAAATATTTATTATTTTTAGTTTCTCCAGGTCTGAGTTATTCCGTCAAAATAATCGATTTTTCTCACGACCGCAATACTGGAATTATGAGAAAGTAAAATCCGTTTGCGTCATGAGCTGTTCAAATTAATTGATGTGTGTGAAGTATTCTATCCATGCCTCGCGTATTCATAATTATTCAGTTAAATTTAAACGATTCAATTTCAAAAATGTCAGTGGTATATTTAAAATAAACTAAAATCATAAAACTGTTTCAAAGGAGTTTTCCATCAAGCCCGCTTAATTTGCAATTTAAACTGTGGTACACTTTGATCATACTGTAACGTGCTCAGTATTAATAAACCGACTACAACAACGCAGCGACTGCAACGCAACGTTAGTATTAATTTCTTCAGAACATCCAGTACCGCTTGGGGGTTTTCCTTAAATTTGGGTTACTGAAAATAGAGGCACAAACAGAAAAGAGGGATTAACCGAACTTCTTTGATCTGACGTCGTTTTCTCTTGGTAAGTTTGCTTGGGGGACCATTACACCGAAGAAAAGCCCTTTGTATCATTTAATAATTTCCTTTTCTTGTTCGAAAACATTTCAGAGCAATTTAAAGTTAAAGTGGAAGACAAATGAGCATCATTTCATCCACGTGAATGTGTTGCAAAAATGAAGATTATACCTCAAAAAATTATATAAAAATCAAGAGAACCTTTTCTTTACCACAAAGTGAAATGCGATTTAAAGCAAAAAAAACTAATTTACACAGAGGTTCAGGAATTGATTTAAAATTCATAGTTAAACCCTTTGGATTACCTTTTTAGTATTTTAAAATTTATGGACGTCCGTTCGCGAATTATTCGACGTTTTATTGTTTTAACATATCTGAACTCGAGGCCACCTGGGTACCAAATTTTTCACGGTGCAAACATGTTACTTTAAAATTAATTATTCGCGCGCAAGTGTTCAGCCAGAGTAGGATTTAATTTGAACGAATATATTCGAAGGCTTCCTCATTAAATGCGTTTCAACGACTTCGAGTACGACTTAGGACGCCTCTGTGGGATGGGAAAGGCAACAAACAAACTTTAAGCTCTATAGCTGAAGAGTGCACTTTGTGCATTTGCATATTGTACGCTTAAAGTTTTAAATGGTTTATATATTAAACAGTTAAGCTTTTATATAGTTTCCTTATATTTTAGTAATCCAATTGGTTTAGTTTTACACGAAAGTGGCTCGTTTTCTTTTAAATAATGTTGAACTACATTTTATAACAAAAATTATTAGCAATAATGTAGGCTTATAATTGGTATTTTTCTAACCCTTTTCAGAATTTTCATTACTATCAAACAATGCGTGCACCGTTGACCGTATACGCTTATTTCAACATGTCCATACATATTCAACACATCATTCAAATCGGGTTAGCCATTTCCGTGATAGGGAAAGAAAGAAAATTGTAAAAATACCATTATGGGCAATACTATATTTATATATAATAAAAGCTTTTCAGTTCAATTTCAACTCAACATTTTTTTACATTTTTGTAATTTTCAAATTTTTTTACCAATTTCAAAAAATGTTTGTAAAAGTTTTCAAAATTTAGATTTAAAAAAAGCTTTAAATTTTCAATATTTAAAAAAAATTTATTATGACCTTCACGACTTTGAGCTTTGACAGACACAGAAGCCGGCGCCGCGCCTGCTGACCACGTGTAATTTTATAACAACATTGTCAAACGTGAGGCCATCATCACACTATCTGTCGTTAAAAATTATAACATTAAAAATATATTTATCAGAAATTTTTAAATAATTCTGTAATTTGATACTGTAAATGCTGTGACGTCATCATCTAAATAATCTCAACAATTTTTATTCTACAGGTTTGTTGCACACCGTATAATCATTGAAAACTGAATTAATATTATACAGGGTACTGCAAAAATATGAAATAAATAATGATGTCGTCAAAAAATTTCTCAAACAAAAGCTTTTAGGCAATTATTGGCCACATTTTAAAACTGTTTCTTTTAGCACTGCAAACGCTGGGACGTCATCATCTGAATGATCTGAAAGTAAAATTATACCCCGAATTACACAGTACGGTGGTTATATATAAATTTTATAACGTTAAGCAACAGATGGCGCGATGATGGCGTGCTGTTTTATTTTGCTACGTTTGGCAACGTTGTTAAAATGACACGTGGTCAGCAGGCCCGGCGCCTGCTGACCTTCTTGGCGAAAATGATAAAAAAACAGTTTGAGCATGTAAGTTATCAAATTTACCTAAAAGTGTGTACTTGAATATAACTTTCACTACTTCAAGCTAATAATTAATGGAACAATGATTGTAAAAGCATAAGTAACGATAAAATATTTTAAATAAAAGTTTGCGACATACATCTAACTAATCTCAACAATCTTTATTCCATACGTTTGCCGCACTCCATATAATCATTAAAAACTGAGTTGATATGATACAGGATACGGCAAAAATACTGAAAAATGGTCGTCGAGGCGTAAAAAATTATGTCAAATAATGTCTGAAACAAATGTTTTTTTGCAATTATTGGCCACATTTTAATTTTTTTTATTTTTTTTCTTTTAACACTGCAAACGCTCTGATGTCATCATCTGAATAATCTAAAATTAAGATTATACCCCGTGTTATACAGTATGGTGGTTTCACATATATTTTATAACCGTAAGCGACAGATGGTAGGATGCCGTTTTACTTTGCTACATTTGGCAACGCTGTTAAGATCACACGTGGTCAGCAGGTCCGGCGCTGGCTTCTATGATCGTCAAAACTTGAATTGGTAAAGGTCATACGTGTACACCCTTTCAGGTGAAATTGAAAAACATACAGTTTGAGCATGTACGTAATTAAGTCCACCCAAAAGCATGTACTTGTGTATGACCTTCACAGCTTCATGCTAATAAATAATGAAACAATGATCGTAGAAGCATAAATAACGTTAAAATATTTTAAATAAATGTTTAAGACGTCATCATCTAAATAAACTCAACAACCTTTATTCCATCGGTTTGCCGCACCCCGTATAATCAGTGAAAACTGAACTGATATTATACAGGGTACGTCAAAAAATGTCTTCAACAGAAGTTTTTTGAGAATAACTGACCACATTTTTGAATTCTTAAAGTTTTTTCTTTTAATGCAGCCAACGCTGCGACGTCATCAGCGAAGAATTTTAACAATCTTTATTCCATCATTATATCGGATTGTATCGACTGACGGATTGTATAATCATGAAAAACTAGAAAAGTCAGAAGCTATAGGCGTACATTTGAATAAAAATTCGTGCTAAAGTTTGTTTAAAACTAAAATCAAACAAAATTTTCTAATTTCATCAAAACGTTTCACACTAAAGAAAAATAGAATTTTTTTTTAATATAGCCTTGTCGTTTCTCCATAAGTCGAATATTGGAAAATATATTTATTTCTTAATTTTCCTTAAAATACTGCTTAAGTATACACTTGCTAAAATTCTATCTAAATTATCTCTCAACCGTTCACAAGAATAAGATCTTGGTTATACATTTTTCTAATCTTTCCATGAGAAGAGTTTCCTGCAAAATCTATTCATTTGTATTACAACTTAATCCAGCTGACCTAAAAAAACCGAAGCGTTTCTTAAGCGTGTAGATGTACTAATTGAAAGGGTGGAAGCATCACTTAGAAAAGCTTTCGCAAGATAAACTTTTTTCATTTGCCTGTCAATGTGGAATAAATTTAAAAAATAGGTTAATATAACTAGGCAATTATAGCAGAGAGAATTAAACAAACAAGCATTAGGTTTTAAAAATAAGAGGGTTTTTGTTGTGGGTTTTGCACAGAGCAACGTTGATTCTTTTCAGGTTTAATTGATTATTCCAGGAATTTTTGTTTTAACACAAAGAGAAATAAAAGTCTTTGGCAAGGCGCTAATAGAGTTTTGAGGTTTATTTTGTTTTATTATCGTTTCACCCAACACACTAGTTTATGTTCAAGTGTTCTGTTATCGCAGCAGCGCTGCGCTGCGCTCTCTAAATAACGTTTTTTTAATTGCACATTGATGGACGTTTCTTTGTATTTTTTTACATTAAATTTTACCAGAATTGCTTGCAGCTTTTGTTTTTAGGCTACACCAGGCACGTAACTAGATATATTTGGTAGGGTTGGCCACTGCTGGACCAAAGAAAAAATAGGTGGGCAGTGCCTTGCGGCTTACCTTACCATGAATGTCAACGTAACTTACTTAAGTGCCAAATTATCCCGTGGTTTTTGGGTGTCGCGTTAAATTTGTTATTAACTTTGCTTATGTGGAACAATTTTTGCTCTAGTAATCTTCCTAAAAAAATACCTCAAAGCTGCGCAGTTGGTACAAAAACATGACGTTTTTATTTATTATTTATAAAGCGTTATCAAAAAAATTGATAACATATGATTAATTTTATTAATATGAATTTTAAGACTACCAAAAACCTTTTTTAAAGGATCATGGGGCTGTGCGTGAGCACAACTCCATGATTCTCTTCCCACCCCTTACCAAGGCTCAGCGCATTTAGCGCTATTCACCGGTCTAACATGCCCCACTCCGAAAAGACAGGCAACCCAACATACACATCCCATACAACAACGTCCATAAAAACGACGGGCTTAACTTATTCAAAATAATTTCCGGCGTGCAGAGGATTTGAACCTAGTATCATTGAAAATCTAGCTAGAGCCTGAGACTCGAACCACTACACCACCCGCTGGCCCTATTACAGAACTGGACTTGGCTATACTTTAGAAATTGTTATATATCATATTTTACGTGAGAATTTTTGTATCAACGCCAGCGACTATAATAATGTGTTTCTCGTCAACGTGAAAGGTCACCTGCGTATCGTAGTGTATTTACAAACTAAATTTTGTGGAAAAACAACATTTTACTTGTTTTGAAAAAAAATTGCTTGGGATTAAACAAAATCAGAGACGATATAGCAGAATCAATCAAATGTTTCGGTGGGAAAGAAAACATTTTAATCCCCTTAAATATTGCTTCAGTTAAAGTATAATAGTGATTCTTATTCTACTATCACTCATGAGCAATTTAGCTTAAACAGAAAGATTTTAACGTCGTTCGTTATGATGCGGGGCACCTTGCATTGCCCCAAATCCGCGCCTTTAGTATTTATATTTTAAAGCTCGTTTTGTGATATTATTAGACCAATAAAAACTGCTTATCACAAACAATTTTTAAAAGACTGACTATAAATAGATCATATTTAATTTTGTTTAACCTACAAATTAGATATGCAATTTAAAAAATAACGTGTTTACAGATTTGATCGATCTAGTAAATTTCTTGTGACATTTTCCAAATAGAGTCCTGGGGCATCAGTAAATCTACTCAAATGACGAAATCGCATATCAATTTTCTGTTGATTTCTGTTACGTAATCAAAACCAATGTTGCCAGACGGAAAATAAGAAATTCACCAGGTGTCGCTTTAAAAAGTGGTCAGATTTCGCGCCTCGAAAGGTTGTCGGATTTCACCAGATTTTTTTAAATTGTTATTACATTTCAGAAATTTGCTTTTACATTTTTTTAGAATTTCTAAACTGCTTAAACATTTTGAAGCGGCAAAAAACTTACAAGTTGTGATAATTTTTTGATAATTTTTAATAATTTTTAAAAGTTATGAAAATTTTGTTAATTTTTCAAAAATTTTGAATTATTTTTATATTTTAAAGATTTTTGGAAATAACGAACATTTTAAATAATTTAAAATAACTTGGATTTTGTGAATTTTTAAATATATTGCAAATCATTTAAAACAACGAGAAAAAATTAAAGATTAAAAAAAATGAAAATTAAAAAAAAAGGATTTAGTTTTATGAATTTTGTAAAGTTAAAGTGTAATTTTTTTAAAATTTTAATGAATATTTAAAAATTTTGAACGTTTTGAGTAATTTTGGAAAATTCAGAAATTTTTTGAATGTGGTAGAAATATTTTACAATTTGAAGAAATTTCATGTTGAATGTTTGTAAAAATTTGGAATGATTAAAAAGTATTAAACATTTTAAAAATTTTTGAAAACTGATAATTTTAAAAAATTATAAAATATGTCGAATTTTTCAAAACAATAAGTAATAAAGAAAATTTTTAAACACTTCACAAAAATTGAGTTTAAGAAAGTTTTAAAAATATTTAGAAATTTTTTGCTTTTAGTATTTGTTAATTGCAAACAATGTTTATTTGTTGAGATCTAAAATCGATTTCATTATTTGGTTATAGTCTTTATTTTGGCGATTATACAATTAATCTATTCAGGTAAACGACCTAAAACAAACCTGGCAGAAGTGCTTTCTCAATGGACTAGTGCACCTATTGTCGTTTAACATGTTCGTACCGATTTTGAAGCCAGATATCGTAAGTTTGTGAAAAACGAAAAATCGATCGTGAGGCAATGGGGTGGGGGGAGATCACGTTTGCATAGATCGACATGCGTGGAACACTAATTTTAAGTTCTTTTTAGAGTGCGTCTATTTTGACATAGAGCACCCCTCTATTACCCCTCTGTTTTAGGCGGACCAACCTCATTTTCTTGCGGTGTCAGCCTATTGCGATGTATAAACGCATTTGCTCTAAATCCTGCATGACGATCACAATACCGTTCTCTATAGTTATATTTCGTAAAGCGAGGAAGGTAGAAATATGAAAAATTTTCAATCTCACTAGGAATTTTACTAAATAATCAAAAAATCACCAATTTCGTGTTAAAAATAAGAATTTTTCACCAAATCCTTTCAAAAATCACTAGAAGTAGTGAAATTTTAACAAGTTTTGCAACAGTGAGTCTTCAATTTCTAGTCTAATTAAGTTTACATTTTACGTATCTTCTATGTATACTTTTGTAAATAAGCTTAACAAATTTTGCTATATTACGAATTACATTATTGCATCAGCACTTTGCAACGTGTTTTAATCCTAATTTACAAAAAATTCTCAGCAATTCTTATCTAAATCATTCCATTGCAAGATATCTGCATTCGAAGCTATTTTTTTTACAAATGAGAGTTTTATGTTCGTATTCCCAAAACATTACCTGAAAAACAAATCGCAACTTCTGTCTCAGGAGGCTACTGATTGGGATTCTCACAGACGACGAGGTCGAATTTAAGGTTAAGAAATGAAAGCTTGCGGTGAAGGTAATAACGAGAATCAAAGCAATCAGCCTGAATCCTAGAGAACCTGTCAAATTATCGTAATTGCTGAAAAAAAGCAGAATCTAGCAGAGTCCGATCACATACACATTGCATCAGCACTCTAAATAAGGCGTATTTTAATGACTTTGAATGTGCTTTGGCGTTTAATTAACAACGAAATTCCTACATTACTTCTAAAATCTATAAAAAATATCAAGTTAAATAACTTTTCAAATCGTAAACAAGAAAATGTAGTAAAACATACAAGATTTTTTGCAGTTTCTTTGTTCTTGTTGCTAAAAAAACGCAAAATATAGAATGATGTATAGTGAGTTCAAGCTCCAATTTGCTGAGGTAATTTGTTGAAATAACTCCGAAAATGAGCAGAGCTGACTGGTTATATGTATACTCTGGAATGGTGAAGTGGTTTTACCCTCGAGTCCAATATCTTCCTACAAAGCGACAGTCTCAAAAAAGCTCTGACAACGTTAAAAAAAATGAAAGAAGTAGTTCACCTGGAATTTTCCTCCCACAGTTGTTATACGATCAAAATACTAATAATAATAACTAGCGGCAACACTATAAGTAGTGTGTCATTAATCGACTCGGAACGCCTACTGTAATAAAGTGTAAAATAAAAGTAAAAAATTGATATTTTAATTTTTTTGGAAATTAAAAGCGCGCAGGTCAAAAAAACAAATAATTGTGATGCTTGAAATATTTGCAGAATTTGAAATTTTAACTAATTTTTTAAGTTTATTAACAATTTGATAATATTATTTTTCTCCTTGGAATATTATTGCTTTTTTACGCCGAGCTGTTAATTATATTTGGTTAAACGGGCGTTAATGAGAAATTTTCAAAAATTGCCATTTTAAAGCTGGGAAACACGAAAAATGATGTTCGGTGTCTCCTTGAGATACCGTTTCGTCTCACTTCCTCTTTCAATGTCTAATGTTTTTTTGATGCAATTTTGTAAAGGTTTTTTGATATTTCCTTTCATCAACATCTGATCGGAAATGCGAGCAAACTCACAGAAAATCATTTCCAAAAAAGCATTTTTTTTTTGGGTTCCAATCAATCAATTTCTGTCAATCAAAATACCTACAGTTTAACGTGGGCTCCGAACCACAGGAAGTGCATGCACTTCTTCTCCAGAGAAGTTTTCCTAGGGAAGAATCCATCTCGCTGGTTTCCCGTTGCCTTGCGAGGGAGAACGACCGGGCTGGGAATCGAACCCGGATCCGCTGCATTGGTACCGCTTACCACTGAGCTACGGCCGCTTTAATTATGTTTACCTTCCCATAAAATTCTAATATAGAATTATATAGTAATCTTGAAAATGACAATCTGACAACTTATTTATTGAGTATCTGTATATAAAATACTTAATTACTTTAACAATGTCTATTTATTTTAACCTTATACGTATTTCGGCATGTTTACATGCCATTGTCAAAAGTTATATGAAAAAGTAAACAGTTAGTGTTGTTATAGCAATAGAACTTTGTGACTTATCTTGGTAATCGTCTGCAGATGACTTGATTTCTCATTCCAAAACGACCAGTAGAGGAGAATTTAAGAGATCAATTTGCTCATTTATTAACGGTACAGTTTTTAAATGTTTGTGAATTTCAAAAGCTTCTAGTATATCTAATTTACGTTTATCATCACAAAAGTGTAAACATTTTATGGTGTTATTAGATGTCATTGAATGATTTTGTTCTAGTAAGTGTTTAGCGTAATTGGATTTATGTGGGTGTTTGTATTTGTAACAACGTACGTGTTCTTTATACCTAATATCAAAATTTCTAATTGTCTGGCCTATATAAACCGAATTACAATGCGAACAATTTAATTTGTAAATGCCTGATTTTAGTAAATCGTCTGTTTTTGATTTTGCATTAAATAAAGTGTTTAAGATGTTCCTAGTTGTTTTAAAGCTTACTTTATATTTATTTGTTTTGTTTATAATTTTAGCAATTTTTTCTGATTTGTCACCAAAATATGGGATTGAAGCATATTTATTGCTTTGGCCAGTTTTGAGATTATTTTTGTAATTGTCCAAAATTTTGAAATTTTTTTTCTTTCTAATTTTTATTTCAAAATAGTTTTAAATTTGCTGTACATTGTGTAAATACTTCGTGTTATTATAGAAAAATGTTTATTACCATCCGACAAACTCATTTCTCAGTGACTAGACGTTACAGCAAAACTTCACAAAAATTCATAAACGGCGTCACAGAAAAGTTAGGAGATTGGAACACCAACAAAATGGTAGCTTATTCTTAGTTCTATAACTTTACAAACTGAACAAAATCACAAGGTCAGTTTTCAGGAATATTTCGATAATGTTCAAATTTTGAATAATTTCTACTTAAATTGGTATCACGATTTTGCTTCAATTTTTGTAGGGTTGTTCGCCTTGCATGAATTTAAAAAGATCGTGTTTAACGCTTATTTTCGCCAAAATTACTTATTAGACCGGCATAAACTTTAGTTTCTGTAATAGCCTTAAGGGTACACAATGTTACATTTACGAGCGTTTACAAAAAACATTTGAAACATTTTTAAAAATTTTGGCAATCTTTAAAAATTTTAAAAATTTTAAAAAAAAATAAAATTGCGTTTTAAGACTCCGCCCAACGGTGATAGCCAACCAGAACTCCGCCGTTCTGCCTGACTGGCTCAAAGAGGTTTAAATACCTCCACTTCCCGGATTTGAATTCAGTGTGTTTATTCACTCTGAAGATGCAAGCTGCCAATGTCTTGCGAAACGTTAGAGTTTGTATGGGTTCACAAGCAGCTAGCAGGCATAAGCCGATTAATTATTTCCAAATGACGAAGCGGTCTAAACTAAAAGTACATTGTAACATTGACAAGGAACAAATTTTCAAAATTTAAAACATTTTCAAAGAAAGTGTTTCTCAAAAATTGACAACGCGATTTTTTTAATGGTATAGGGTCATAGAACAACAATTTTGTCGGTGTCGCAATTTCTATAAATTTTTGAAAAGTTTTGGTTTAAATCGTTATAACTCAAAAATGACCACTGTTAGATCGGTTTAAACTGCGGATTTTAGAATAATGGTGATAAATATTCAAAATATTTGATATTTCAAAATAAAATTTCAAAAATTGATAGGATTTTTTTTTAAATTTTGAGCTACAAATTAGTCTGTGTTTCAGTCCGCTAATATCTCTGTGACGTCTCAGGGATTTTTCAAAAATATTTGCTTTAACGCCCATTGACTTAAAATTGATCAACGTCACATCAATATTAACGTGAGATTGTATACCATACAGCCATAAGTGTACAAAATGTTACCAACTACGAGCAGTGTGATTAGAAAGTGAAATCAATTTCAAGATTTTTGACATTCTCAAAGAAATATTCCTCAAAAACTGGCCAAACCATTGTTTCCGTATTCTGTATGTATTCTGGTGCATAGAAGTAAAGATGAACTACAACTTAGCTGGTGTCTCAATCCGTTAATTAAATTCAAAACTAGTTTCAATTTTATCAACTTTAACTTGTCTCTGTAGAAAAGCTCAAGCAGTAATTGAAAACGCCCGTTCTTTTCATTCCTATCCGGTATCTAGATAGATAAAAGACATTTATTCCGATATCCCGTCTCTCTGGGCTTTGCAAATATCAGCAAATCCCATAATTTAAATTGGATAATTGGAAGTTGTCGTTCGATACGAAAGAATTGTTGCTTAAGAACAGTTTCGTTTATTGACATTTATTTTAATTTTAGGAGAGAATACGATATTTTCAATTGGAAAACGTAAAACTCAATTATTCACGAATAAATTTAACGGTTGCGTTTACATTTTTGCTTCAAAGTACGTCAAATTAATTTCAGGTTCTACCTATATTTTATTTAAAAAAATGAGAAGTCGAGAGGTAAATCATGAAATATAGGGCTAAAACGGAGTACGAGTATCTTGCCTACAATGTTAATTGTTGTACAGGGTTAGGCAGCACTAATGTCATACCCATTTATTTTAAAATGAAAACAGTAATTAAAACGATGTTTGAAGAAAACTTATTTGAGACGCTATTTTTAACAATATTCGGCGATAAAGTAGAGGCAAAAGATCTGGTTTTATTTCACCAAAGGTACCGAGTTCGAATCTCAGTAAGTCCCGGTGTTTTTTTTTATTAAAGTGTTAGATGGGGGGGGAGGATTAATACAGCAATGTATGATTGACATAAAAATATATTTCCTTTTGCTTCTCACTTATTAATTCCTTTTAAATTACTTTATACCTACTTTTTGTGTCAATAATTTAAGAAAAAAATTTTTTTTAATCTTACATAATTGGTTATGTTTGTATTTATTCGAGAAAATCGCTGAAATGTCTGACAGCAGCAGGCTATGCATTTAGCATTTCAAATATTGTATAACTTTAATGGTGTGTTGCGGAGGTAAAATAAATAAAAAGTAAATTAGAAGAAATGTCTCAAACAAATTACCAAGTAAAGAAACAAAAACCTAAGTAAGTGCCCCTTAGAGTCTCTTTTATGTGAGGTATAAAAATTAAATGCCTTTAGAAAAAGAATGAAATTTTTTTGTTATTTTATAAAAAATATATACCCAAAAAAGATACAAATATTAAAACCAATAATAGATTAGCCTAAGTGAAATACAGTGAAATGATTCATTTTTGTAAAAAGTGTTCGATGTTTTTTAATAAAAAATAAAATTTAACAATTTTGGTTTTGGTTTTTCTACTAATAACATGTTTAAAAACTTAAAGTTTTGTTATTATTCAAATTTTCAACCATATTTGACGTACCCTTTACGTAGCTTAATTTAAAAAAAATATATATGGCACTATTGCTGCTAAAAATAAAATAATAACATTTGTTTGAATTTGTATGAAGGGTCCATGTTTTCGTAAGTGGCGTTCATTAATAGAAAGAAAAAAAAACAATCTTTTAAATATATCTCTCTAGTGGCGAGACTGGGTTTTTTGTTCTTCCTTTTAAATACTTGTTTGGCTGTGGAAGGTTGCAGGAAATAACGTCGTAAATAACAGTATTCATACAAGGCGAGTAGAAAATCAAGTATCTTGCTGTAACTACGTAAGTATTAATTTATGAAAAAATAGTTTTAATAAAGGTTCTTTGATAAATGTCAGCGCATAATTAGCAATATTTTTTTTACATTTACAGCGGATAAACATTGTTTGCAACTACAAAATTTTCTATATCATTAAATCAGATAACTACATCAAAAAGAAAAGGGGAGAGGAGTGCTCTATTTCTATCACGATCACCAAATTATAAAATCGATTATAGATTTTAACCAACAATGTTGTTTGCAGTTAGAAAATACTAAAAATCAAAAAGTTTTAAAACTTTTTAAATTCTTTAAATTTTTGTAACTCTTTTAAATTCACAAAAAAGTTGCAAAATTATGTATCAAAAATTTTCAAAATTTTCCAAAATTTGAAAATGTTATTAAAAGTATCAAACATTTTGACCAATTCAATTCCCTAAATTGTGAAAAATGTCAAAAACGTAAAATATTTGAAAATTTAAAGATTTTAAAAATTCTCAAAATTTTCGAATGATTAAAAATAGTCAAAAATGTCAATAATTGCGAGGAAGGTCCCATATTTCCTAGTTGCCATAGCAACCGAATAATGGAACATATATAAAACTGAAATATCAACAAAGTATGCGCTGAAATTTGACTAAAACTTTTATAAAGACTATCTTTTATAGAATCAATATTTACGAAGTTACTGATATTATGCGTTACTTTTTACGCGCCCTGTATAATGAAACACTTTCCTATGTCGCAAAAATATGCTATGATATTGGAAGTTTTGCCTCGCCCTGCGTTACTTACGTTTACATAAACTGTCGCAGCTTCAAGATGTACTTTACGAAAAGCTTTATTTATTCTCAAACATGAATACTCTCACGTAATAAAACGTTTGCGTATATTTACAAATTTCTAAATTGTATTAATAAAATTGCCACAGTATCAAATTTCTGATTTATTTAAAAAAAAAAAGAAATTTTTAAATTTAAATTACTACAAATAAAAAAATAATTTAGGGCAAGTTCAAGTTAAGAATTCGTTTATTCCTTACGTAGCAGCTACCTATACCTTTTAAGACGTTGGCCTGGAAAAGACTTTCCAAAAACCACCGTTTGAAGTAGTGAAAACCTATTAAGCTGAACACCCCCTGGGGACTTTTCGCGTCAGGTTCAGGAAACCGCAGGGTTGTAAATGACAAAATAAGATAAACTTCGTAAGGGGTCACCACCGAAAAATATATCTTATTAGATCAAAATTAAGTTAACCCAGAACGCAGAAAACATTTTAAGTTATTTTTTAATAAAGTTCTACTTCCTTTAGGTACTTCAACGTAACTTTTTTTACACGTAATTTTAAAAAGTAAATATATAGGGTGTATCAAAGATAGGTACAAATATTCAAATCAATAGTCGATTAGCCCAAGTAGCAAATAAAATAGAATTTTGTTTGAGAACTGCTGAGATTGATAGAAAATGTATTTAAACTGTACAAGGTTATTAGGTACATAAATTGTTATGCAAGTTTTTGATACATCCTGTATATATTTTGTTTTTTGGAGTAAATAAAAATGGCCTCCGTTAAATAACGCTGCTGTAAACGTCTAGATAAAATTTCAGGTTGACTGCCTTTCTGAATATTCAACTACAATCTGACTGAATTTCAGCTTTACATAAATCCTTAGGCTTTGATGTTAAATCCTATTTAGTCAATAGCATTAGCGTGAAAAAATAAAAACTTACACAGAAACCCGAGTCTGAAAAAGATCGAATTTAGACATTTTTTTCGGTTAAGCCACAAAATTCTCTAGATCGGGTTAGAAAATTGGACACGAAATCATTCGTGGTTAACCTTATATTCTGATTTATTCTTTTAAGAAAATTAATAGCCACGTTCTTCTGCTTCTGAGCTATGTATTTAAAAAATAATTTAATGTAAATGATTAGACTGGTTGAATGATTATACAATAGCTACAGTTGCGTAGCTAGAATATATTGCAATGTACAGAATATTGCGATAATATAAACAAATATTTATACAGAGCGTCTATAAATTTAATTTCGGCTTAGACCGCGTTGTCATTTGGGAACTATACACCTAAAATACTCGTACTACATCATTACATTATATTAGCGGAACCCGTGGGCTATGCCCATTGCTTTCTAAAACTATTAAATAAACTACCAAAGTTGCTAGTGTAGCGGATCGTGGATCGAAATCCTGGTTTTATAAATTTTATGTAGAGATCGCTTCAATTCTATAAAAATTGATTTTCATAAATTTGTTCTCCAAACATAGGGAAGGAGGGAGGAAAAGTAAGTAACCCCCGCCCTTTCTAAATATTGCTGCACCTAAAAATTACGTTTTGAATTATATTCTATTATTACTCATAAGTAATTTAGTCTAAACAGAAGTTATTTTATTGTCCTCCGCTTACTAAAGAGAGGAGCATGAGTTTGTGTAATTTCCAAAATTCAGAGTAGGCGTCACACAGAAATGGAGCTTGAAATGCGTTACTTATATTTGTTTGTTTTATAAAATGTCTGTGCGAAGACCTTCGTTGTGTATGTTGGCCGTTGGCTATGAGAAACCTTTGGATAGTTCAGAAACAACGCGTTTTCTTTTTAATTTTCATTTCAAATTTGTACCGACGTACCAATTTCCACCAACTTTGCCGAAAATTTTTTAATTACAAGTGGAAAGTGATTGCCGAAAACTAGCTGATCTATGCTGGAAAATGCTGTAGTAATTTTCAAAGTTGCCCCTACGCGCACAGAGCATCGGTACGAAAACATCTATTCCGGTGTACTTTACCCACCGCGATTTCTACTAAACATTTAGAAATTATTCTTAATACATGTGGCTAGAGGCTGCTTTAAGCAGAATCAGCGCTTTTATTGTAAGAAATGCTGTAGGAATTTTCCAAGTCGAAATTTGGAATTTAAAAAAATATTTCCGGACTTTGATACGGTAATTTTATTGTGGTCGACATAAAACGTCCAACGTATAGAAAGCATTTTAACTCGATTATTCTACTAAGCAAACACCTCACAATTGTATGCTTGTTGTATTAAAAATTTTTTTTATCGTAAATTGGTTCCGTTACGCTGGAACAAATAACACCACACCACGTGTGAGCAAACTTGTTCTAATATAAAAATCGAACAGCTCCTAAATAATGACCAAGTTGCGTGAACATATACTCTTTTAATAGAATGAGAATAATAAATGTATAAGCGTGCGATAATAAAAGTTGAAAGCAATACTTAAACACATGTGCTTGTATTTTCAACGAGGACTGCTCAGATTGATGATAAGTAAAGACCGGATACATATGCATTTGCATATTACTATGCAGCTAATTGCGGATTCTGTTCAACAAAAAGAAACCCCCGAAATTTTGTGGTAAACGAAATAACCCAAATTTCATGTGGCGTTTATTCAACTGAATGTAAAATACGCGTAGAAGAGATGCCACAGTATAAGTATGCGCTAGTAATATACTGACACGGTGAACGATGGTTTTTAAAACCCAGTTTCGCGGACAGAAAATAAAATTTTACACAAGATAATTCAAAAACATATCTTAAATACAAACATACCACGAATACGACCTGCGTAATCTAATTTATAATATTATATTTACATTACTGGGTACAATCTAGTTTAATTTATAATATAAATCTAACCAATTCAATTATTTTGCAAACAAGTAAATACAGTTTTTATCTGCATATTGTACTATTTATTCCACTGCGTATTAATTATATGAATTGCATATTTAGACTTTTAAAGTATGTTTAATTTCTGCATATTTAAACTCTTTTAGTGCATAAAAATCCGACCTCTATTGATAAGTTGTTTTGCTTACATTATTACTGCGTTTTTCTCGTATCTTATCAGTTGTATTGCATATTTGAAGTTTAAACGAAGAGTCAAAGTAAACCTTTGTGTATTTTAATTCTAAGGGAAAATATGCTTTCTTTATTTTATAATTTATTTTGAAAATCTTTCTTCATAATTTTTGCTATGAGAATTTGTCGGTAATCAAAAAACTACGATTTCTAAGAAACTATAATATCGCCTATAGATGTTTAGCTTTGTCCAAATTTAGCCATTTTGAGTTGCTTATTATACGGGATTTCACCGACACACTTTGGGAGGTGGTTCTTAAGTCAATTTAAGAGAAAATGTTCTCATGAAGGTATTTTATATACAGATACTCATTAAATATGGACTTTAACGAAGTAAAGCTGGAATTAATAAATATCATGAAGGTATGTTCTAAGCTGCTTCGTTACAGAGTTTATTGCACCTGTCTCAAGTTTTAGCGGCGAAGAGGCTTCTAGAATATTTACGCGTCCATTATATAAGGCGTATATGCGTTTGCATAGCAGGCCGCTACAGTTTTTGATAAAGATAAGCAAAATTTAATGTTTACGGTTTGTATCTATGATTAAGACATGATCTGTCGAAAGCTGGCATTTCCAAACTCCTTAGGGAACACACATGTTGAGCTCACGGAGCTCTTTCATCGGGCTAGAGTTTTACTTACGCAACTTTTAATCACTCCTTTCAGAGAGCTGTGACTCCGTAAGAAGGCAGTATAAAACATATATTCGAGAAAACTATTTTTCCTAAACTGACCTAATCATCTAATCAACCCCCAAGTTTGTCGTGTAATTTTACTACAACCTGTATATTATTATTCTGATTTACAAAACCTTTTAAGCAACTTGCGAACTGTTACAAGCTTACGTGCAGATTAAATAAACAAAGTTTCTCCCTCTGTAAATCAACGATTTACTGTTAAATTAAATTGTTCATTACATTTTGATAAAGTTTTCTTCTAAAGAAAACTTTAATAATTGACTCCAA
The DNA here is from genome assembly GCA_958336395.1 of Ctenicera cuprea. NCBI lineage: Eukaryota > Metazoa > Arthropoda > Insecta > Coleoptera > Elateridae > Ctenicera > Ctenicera cuprea. Next base: position 3,579,901 of record OY284490.1, read on the forward strand.
AGACACATTAGAAGTATTACAAATTATTAAGTCAAAGAAAACATTAAAGATTTAACTCAAATACAAATTTTGAAAAGGATATTTTGTGATATTCTGTTAAAGCACGTGCAAATTAACTTTGAATGTGTAATACGTTTTTCTAAATGTTGTTATAATAAAACTACGATAATTTACTTTACATTTACTCGATGGAAATTGGAAAAAACACCGCGATTAAGAATTTTTTGGATTACCGACTATAATTTACATAGGGGTTGTGCTTACCACACCACCTCGTACTTGTTAATTAGTGTGAAACGGCCGACCCACCGCATTGCAGGCCAAACTTCTCATTGGAGTGTAGTGCCACCTACTTTACTATATTAAAGTCACCGCGCGCAGTTTCGCATCTTTAACACCACCTCTTCGCAAACTGTGAAATCACGTGCTGCTTCAGTTTTTTAAATAAAAAGCCGAGAGCCGCATGCTTCATATTCTGTGTTTGTGTCTGAAATTACAGCAGTAGATTATATTCAAATAATACAAAGAAAACGTAGACATCATAGAAGCCAATATCTGTGGAATATTATAGCGGTCCACTCTACAAAGGAAAATGGTCTTTATATAATGTCCTCTTAAATGTGTGAATTCTCGGAATAGGAGCCCTTCAGGAATCCGTGGATTTGTTATATAGATAGACTACATTAGACTTGTTCGTCTATTTTCTTAACCGAGCAGTCACCATGGTTAATGTCAACAATACTCGCACAAAAATTAAAATTGATTATTATGGTACATTAATTATTATCATTTACCTTATCTGTTACTACATAATGAACCTGATTAATTTCATAATTTTAAGTGGATTTATCTCAAAAGAAATTCTTATTTAACACGATAATATCTTTATAATGCCGCAAAGAGAAACAGATCAAGTAGTTTACAAAATCTTGCGTTACATCTTAACTTAAACGCAGCTATATAAAAAAAAATCTACATAGTTCAGTATATAGGTAAGAATGTCCTGAACAAGTTTTATTTAACATATTTTTTAAATGAATATTAACGGCAGGAAATCGGTGTCTGTACTCACTCTGTATATAAACGCGCGCGTTTTTAAATAACACATTTTTGCACGTTCGCAATCAGTTTGTCATATAGGTATCTGCAACAAATGTTTGCAACTATTAAAATAAAACAAAACTTTTGGTTGTAATATATTTTGCTGCGCCTGTAACAGGCTATAATAATTATAATAATAATAAAAATAAACTAATGTATTGAATTTTTTTTTAGAACTTTGGTCGTTGTGGCTTCTTATATTTAGGCCATTACTTAGACGAGCATTGTATCTACTATTAAAATTTCCCTAAATTCAGATTTATCACAATTCGTAGAAGAGTGTTACGCTGTTTACAGTTACATAATATTAACAACATAACTTAAGCAAAAGTTAACTTGCCCAAATGTATGGACGGTGTAACAATAAAGCCCATTTTCATTCATTACAGCTTAGTTTATTACCGAGGTAATACACCTCTAGGTGCGTATTTATACCAGTTGGACCTTCCCCCGTGATGGTAAATTTCAACCCTTGTAAACCATAAATTCAAAGATATGCAAGTAAACTGAGTTTTAAAAATCGCTTGCACACATTCCAACTTTATCGTATACATAACCATTTCAGGTACGCAACTCGATAATAGAAAAATGACATTTCATAGAAATACAAAATTGCTTTATCGTTTCCTCCGCTCACTGCAACATTGTAGATATCATACTTCTGTAAACTCGTTTATATTTTCATATTCGTGCGATCAAAGATGATTGTTAAAATAGCGAAAAAATTCGACGAAAGCTTGTAAAATGTTATGACATGCAATATGGTAGAATATTTATTTTTAAATACACTAAAGATTCAATTTAATATTGCATTTTATTGCAATTATTTAATAAAAATTAAATCACTCATAAATCAACGTGCCTAGTTGCAAAACCAATGCCCAGGTGCCCGTGGTGTTCTTATACGGAATGTGCTTCGTATGCTAGAGATTATGAGTTCAAACCGTAATGAGGTCCGATTTTTTATGTTTTTGTAATTACAGAAAGAAAAATGATGTTAAACTTTATACCTAAATAAGTAGAATTTAAATCATTTCGGTGTTAAGACTCAAATTAAATGTTTACTTTTAGCTAGTTTGTAAGATTGCGGTGCAGTTTATGGACTTCAGTTAGTGTATCTACTTAATTTTTTTGGCTGTAAAAAGTGTGGCGCTAACTTTTTGTGTAGCGCCTGATTAATTTTGTTATGTAGTATTAAAAATACGAATTTGTCTACAGTAATTACAAAAATAATTTATTTAACGCTTTATTAACAATAAATTTTCAATTAACTTGCTATCAAAATATGTAAATTAATGTTATTTTTTCATTTCGGTTCACTGCCAGTAATAAAATTTTGCTAGGTACATAATATACAGCTATTTTTATTTTTTTCATGCTAAAGTGCTATATTCCACCTAAATTGGAATTAATTGTATATTTTTAGATTGCAAATCTGTTTTCCAAAAATGTTAATTTTATCAGTTGTTCAAATTTGTAGAGGGTTTAAAGATAATTTTAATGAGGTGGGAATTAAGAAATCCTTATAAACGTTTTGCAGAGACGGGCTAGCTTTAAGCGACTAGAAAAAATTACCAACCAAACTGGAAAATTTAGATTCCAAGTGGAAAGCTAAATCATCTGGATTTTTAATATTTTCCTGCTCAACTTATATAGACAGGTTCTGAAGTTTTGCAGTACGCGGTTAGACTCGGAACGCTTATGTTATAAATAATACAAGTGCAGTTAGAATACAGAAAAGCGTAGATGTTATTAAAGAACTTTGTGATAAATTCTTCAAAATGGTGATCACTGGGATTTCATTTAAATTTTGGCTTTAACGCCTGCTTACTCAAAAATGAGTCAGCAGATCGGTTTAAAATATTGTATTGTAATGTTCCTAAAATGGTGGAAACGCTATGATTGAAAACTGTTTTTTGAAACTGTTATAACTATGAAAATTAAAAATATCAAAGAGTTGTAAAATTTTTGAACATTGTTTTTTTTTCAAATTCATCAAACGGTTTTTTTTTAAATTTTGTAAATCTTTGAGCTAAAGACTGACTACAACTCGATATATTTCCTAATGGTCTAATATGCTGGACCTAATTTACCTGTATCGACCTCTACGAAGTTTTGCTGTGCTTGTCAGGCACAGTTGAATAAACATAAAACTTATTTTTGTAGATGGAGTAACATTATGAAAGCTCTCTAATCTTTGGTGCTCCCTATTGTTACATTATAATTTTCTAAATTTAATTTTTGCTTTTATTAGCGTATCCTTAGGAAGGTTTTCATCATAGGCTTTGGGAATTACGAAAATTATTGAAAATGTAAAACATTCGAAATTACGAAAATTTTTGGAAATGTGAAAAATTTTGAGATCTTAAAAAATATTAAATTTCAAAACTTACCAAAAATTTCAAAAACTTTAAAATGTAAAAATTGTATATCTTTAAAATCGTTAAACGCTTTCTTAAACGGAAAATTTTTGAGAATTTTGACAGTTTTTACAAAATTTAATAGTTTTAAAAGTTTTTAAATAATGTTTAACAATTTAGAATATTTGTGAAAAAATATTACAAACGGGGATAATATCCCTAGACGGGTTATAATGGTTGTTAATTTTAATTGTTTTTTTTAATGAAATAATCATTGAACATAAATTCATGAATTAATTTATTCAAATACTTAAATCAAAATCACAATAAATCCACGTGTTTAAATTTAAAGCGCAAAGTTGTAAAGTTGTAGCAACTTTCCAAACGAGATAATTTACGAAACGTTAAGTCTCGCGAAGTATTTTCATATAAAACCTAATTGTTGTTACTTTATAATTTTCACGCGGCAGTAGCTCTATAGACTTGAAAATCTTAATTTATAAGCAAAGTTTGAAGTTTCATTTAAACCTTCGCCTTATTTTCTTTAAAAGACCTACTTGCTTCAGTTGATATTATAATTTCAATTTCAATTTTCCGAGCGTGCCTGTTGTCTCAATATAAACGGAAATATTACACTGAGTAAACTGGACTGTAAAATAAACATCCCGTCAGACCGTTTACTTGTATTATGCACTGGTATTATAAATATTAATAAGCACATTTAATTTTGACGTTGAATCATTCTGCTAGTATTAATTTTACGTGTTTCTTGGTAAGTTAAATTTGAAGCTACCTTTCAAGTACTGAAATAGCGCAACCCGTGGCCTACATTTAACGGTTTTTTTTGAACACTTAAAAAATAATTAATGCGCTGTGCTGCGATGTTAGACATGTTCTTAACGTGTTCAGCAGTATTTCATATTCTCAAATATGCAAGGAGCTGCGATTATGAACATGCTTTACGTAAATTCGTTTGTTTTCTAGAATAATAAACTCACATATAATGTGCCGTTGTTTTGACCTACATGTATTAAATCTTGTATAAGAAGATAGGATACATTATTGTAAAAAATAAGAGCATAATGCATTAAATTGTAAAATCCATTAGAATACTTGTGAAATAGCTCATTGGCGAGAGTTGGTATTTTCAGTAGAGTAGGTAAGAGTAGGGAGTTCTAGAGTCTTACAAAGTCAGAGCCTTACAAGGTCAGAACATCACAAGGTCACATAAATTACTTTGATTGCGACTGGTTTAACAAGGCCACGCAAATTATTATGATTGCCGTGACCTTGCGCTGTTCTGACCTTGTGAGGCTCTAGAACTGGCCACTCTTTCCTACTCAGTGGTGTAACCTTAAAGGTTTTGTCCCTCCCCCCTCTAAATTAAACAATATTTATTATTCCTACTGCAAATCACAATAATACTGCGTATATTAGCGGTGATACTACTCGTATCTACAGCAGAGAACGAAGAATGTTTCTCTACATTGCCTTGGTTGAAAAATTACTTAAGCAGTTTATTATCGAAGAGCAGGTTAAAATTGTTTATTTTAGATAAAATTGTAGCAAATCCAAAAAAATTTCCACCTAAATTAGATGAAATTGCCTGCTATAAATGTTTTTTTTTATTGCACGATACTACGCTTTTATATTTTTTATCGTTTTAAAAATTATTTTGACCTTTGCTACTGTTTTATTTATACGAAAAAGGTGCGCCTCTAAATTGTTTCATGTTATTATTCGACATATGTCCGAAATTTATATCCCACAAGCATTGTGATGTTACCGTGCGTGTTTATATGGCATCATCGTTAGTAACCGGGTAAAATAGCACATAAACAAACTCGATCGATCTATTATCATGATGAATTACGTGATAATTATTAATATTGGAGTTCTACACAGCACAACCTAATAAAAACCAGTATAAATTTGCAATGCAATTGCATTAAAGCCCAAAATATTTGGTTATAAAGAGAATCCTGAATTTCCTTTCCCCGCAATAGAAAATGTGATCAGTCAATTCGCGTTTGTATAATAAGGTGTTAAAGTTAATAATTTCAAAAAATTGTAGCGGCCGCTGTTTTGAAGCAAACAAGTTCAGAAAAAGCGTTAGACTTCTCCTAAGATCGGCTGTCAAATTCCGTTTTCAAAATTCGTTTTACGGAAAAAATGCATTCAGAAAAGGTAAAAAAATAATATTAACATACTGAAGGTCATCCCAATCGAACCATCCGTTCGGGAGTCATAAGTCGTCACATACATACAGATACAAATATACACAGCCACCCAGGTATAGACATATATGTTTTTTATATCTTTTTTTTAAGTTTTAAGTTTAGTTCCTAGGCATCCAAAACGTGTATTTCCGTCGAATTACCAAATTTGAAAATATTCATTGAATCAATACTTTCTTCTATTGAAAGTATGAGAAAGCAAAAAATTCAAAGCGTTGTGCGTAGTAGGTTAAGTTGTAACTTCGTTGTTATCCGTGCCTAATCTACTTGAGAAGACAAACAGGAATATCTAAGCAACATTCATGAATTATTTAATTTCACCTTGTCCTTCTACTGTTTAAATATTCCTGCTGGAACAGACCTGAAAGTGTATTATGTAAAACGCTATGAAAATGCTCAGGTATACATGAGTTCTCTCTCGGGTTCTGTACAAGCAGTTTCTTCTTGAAATGGTCGTTAAGATTTAAAAATTTGAGATTAGTTTTTTGAGCTAAATCATAGAACAAAGCTTTATTAACGTAACAATAATTAAATTTCGCCAGAAAAAAGGATCGATTGATATTTGGAAAATTAGTTTCAGTTAAAAGATAAATATTATAATTTCAACAAATTAATGAGAAAGTACCCACACGTGCTTTTTGTAATTCCAAAAATGTATTTTCTGTACTTAGCAAAAAAGCAAAAAAAATTAGTACTCAAAATTATAGTCCGTCGCGTCGGACTGAAAGTAAATTTGGGGTTCAAATCTCCGCCAGGGTGTGGGTGCCATCTTGTGCATTGTAGAAGAATGGCTATATGATCTCAGTGGTTCCCAAACATCTGTTTTGCAGCAATGGTTAAAAATTGGTTATAAATAATGAATTTATAAACAGCAAACATTTTTTTTATAGAAACTTTTTCTTTTAAGAAAGCGAATAAAAGCAATGGAAATGTAATCCTGATAATAATCGCAGCATTCGCAGTATAAAACCATTTCCATTTCCTTAAAAAAAGAAAGCAGGAGATGGAATTCTTAATCCTTGTTTAAATTTTAAATATATCTCGAGACACCTTTAAGCACGTGTTGCTTCTGAAACTCTACAACAGTTTGAATTAGCATGGATAACTCGAGAAATGCGATGAGCAGCCCACTTATCAAATGGTGGAGGCGCCGGGCAAAATAACATAAAGCCCTGACAAACTCATAATATCATACGAACACTATTTAATGTATTATGTACTTACACCATTGGATTATTCTCCTAATCTCGTACAAATCCGGTTTATTGTTCTAATCCTTCAGCACGACTGGTTCAAGTTAAACAATATTCCATTACATGCCCTAAATCATTTGCCTTGCGTGGATACCTATTTGCATTCTTGGCTAGAAACGTAACACGTGCGGTACAACAAATAGGTTTAATTCAACAGTTTGCGTTAAGTTTAAACTGACGTCATTGCGACGATGAAACCTTTATCTTTTGTGCAAACTGGACCAAACCTACGGCGGCTTATTCTAGGAAACGCAAGTGCGATTAGTTACGTCTTGAAATAAGAACTATTTTATGGAATGGATTTAAGATGCGGGAAACTTGCGCGAAGGTTTAATTCGTGGGTAGAATATCTAATTTGCTGGAAATTCTAATTGCCCTGATAAGTCCGTGGTTGTACACGTGAAATGTCTCGGAACGATTTTATTATGCTTAATTAGATTTTCAGACGTATTTTAACGATATGTTTGAGTCTATTAATGTTTTTTTCAAATTTTAATAACTAAACATTTGCTTTGTATACGTAAATAAGAAAAAAATTAGGACGTTTGAATTTCAAGAGATTTAATTGAGAAGAAAAATTTAATAAACGGGATTCCGTAAAAAATGTTTGGAGCTATTTTCAGAATAAAGAATACGACATTTGTGATTTGACGAGACGACTGCTTTTATTCGTTACCGAATTAATGTCGCGTTAAGTAGAATTGTAATAAATATTTTGATGAGAAAGATTTAACAGAAAACAAGATTGATATTAAGTTGAAGGTTTTACATACATTATATTACCAGCTAACAGATTACAAAACTACTGTAATAAATAACCAAAAAGCTGTCGAGCAACCGCCACGGGACCTTGATTAATATGAAATTTTTTTAAATTATTAAATTGAATATAACAAATATTTTTAAAAATTTTAAAAATTTTGAAATTTTCAAGATTTTTGGAGATTATGAAAATTTTTGAAAATGTAACATAATTTAAATTTTGAATTTTTTTAAACACATTGAAAATTTTGGAAATATTCAAAATATTGAAAAATTTCGAAAAATTTTGAAAAGGTCTGAAAGTTATGAAAATGTTTTGATAATTTTACAAATTTCGAAATATGTTTGAAATTTTTATTTAACATGCTCATACTGATTTTAACGCCGAAATTTGTAAATTAAAAAAAAAAACAAAAAATTGACAATGGGGGGTCATAGGAAGATCGCGTTTGCGCATATCTTCTTCATCCCTTATTCCTCATATTCTTTCGGTGATTTTTAGATTCTTTGGCCTAGGCCCTAGGTATTACAAATATTTCGTATATTTTCATGGGGTTCATTGTATCAATTTTTTGTTCAACAAATTTTCCATATATCGGTCAACTTTCCAGTATTTACAAAAATTTTGCTTTTATTCGTAATTCTTCAAGCGTTGTTATACTTTAGGTTTTTTGCATGGTTCTGTGCCTTCTTTACTTCTTCTACTGTTTTCATATATTATTTGCACTTGCTGTGTGTTTTCCGCAATTCTACATTTCTTGCAATTGTCATTTACGAATTTTCATAATTTTTAAATAATTTTACAACGGTCTTTATGTTTTTGCGTTTTGCAAAATAACGGTTTTTGTATTTTCCCTTCTTATTCATTTATTAAATTTTCTGTAACAATAGACAAATTTTTTCAATTTCCTTCTCTATTATTACCTTTAATTTCTTCTCTAATTTTCTGCATTTATAGATTTTACAAAGTATTTTTTTATCTTCATCACTTTTGCTTTCAGAAACATTTCTGTTCTGTATCGATTTTTTTAGTCCCCCGACAATTTCTTTGTATTTATGGAAATTTTCCAAAGTGTTTGGTATATGTCCCTCCCCTTTATCATTTTTGTATCTCTTTTGACAGTTTTCTCTAATGTGATGGACATTTTTTCATATAATTTTTGTTAATGGCTTTTCTCAATGATTCCTTATGCAGTTCTTCTGTATTTATGAAATTTTTTCCAAAGTCCACTCCACTCCTTTTTATTGCTACTGAGAATTTTCTACATTATTATAGAAGTTTCTTTCTGTATTTTCTTTTTTCACTACCCATTTTTTGTCCTGCAATTTGTTTGCATGCATAGGAGACTATTTCAAAATATTTTTCCAAGTTACAATCACTTTGACTATTTTTCCTATAATGTTTTATATATTTGTATAATATATATTTTTATACTTCTCTTCGCCGTCATCGCTCTGAATAAACTTGAGTAATTTGCAGGAAACCTAGCCTACAGGCTATAGTTTGTGTAAAAAATAACTCTGTGTTTTTCTAAATTGGAGCTTGTTAGATAGGATATACCTGAAGCATTTAGTTAGTTAGTTAGTTAGACGAAGAAGAGAGTGCAAGATTTAATATTTACTCTTAGACGAATCTCAGAAAAAGCTATTGCCCGCACAGTAAAGTTTATTTGAGCTTTATCCGCATGAAGAAAGCCTTTGACAAAGCGCGCAGATAGACATTTGGAAAGTCCTACGCAATAGAAAGGTGGCAGAAGAATTAATCAAACCAGCGCAAAGTTTTTATAGACTGCAGAAATCACGCGCCGGAAACGAAAGATCTGAAGGAATATATAAGACAAACAAAAAAAGGGGTCCGTTAAAGGGGAATATTAATTTTGTTGCTATTTATCACATATCGATAATATTACTAAAAGGGTAAATAAGAGCTAAAGCAATTCAAAGTTGGTTACTTAAACATGGAACACGTAAAAGTAGCCCAACTTGCATATGCTGATGACTCAGTGCTGATGGCAGACACCGCAGCAATCCTCCAAAGTAATCTGAACATCTGCGACAAAGCTTTGAAAGCGGGAACACTGAAAATTAACAATAGAAAAATGAAAACAATGGTTGCAGCCAGATAATCCCACAAGCAGTGAGGATTCCCTTGGATGCTGCTGTATTAGACCAAATTATCCAAATTACATATCTGGGCTTAGTGCAGATGAGTCCTACCACAATAAAGTAAACAACAAATTGAGTGCGAGTAGTAGACTATTTCATGCCTTAAATAATACATAATTATATAAGAAAAAGCCATAAAAGTGTTACTACCCAGGCTCATGTACATAGCCGTGAAACGTGGGTACTATCAACAAAGCAAAAAATTCACCTACAAACTGCCTAAATAAAGTACTTAAAAAGTTTGAGAAGTGCACAAGAATGAACAGTATGGACATATGGAGAGGATGAACTAGAACAGATTACCCAATAAAGTGTGGGGAAAGTTTACATTAGAGGAGACGAAGAAAACGACCGCGGCCAATATTGGAAGATGTGTTTTATAAACAAGAAGGATGTATAGAAAACAGTCGAAACTTGCTGCTGAAGATCGAACAAGATGAATAAAGATCCCATGTAGCACAAGAACATCCATAGCACGTCCAGTGGATAACCCAACCAAACAATGGACATCCGCTGTATGTCAGTTTGCAACAACTTTGGACATCCATAAGTTCTCCATAACATGTCCTGTAGTGTAATACTACCGGCCAGTTTATGGGCATTACATAAATATATTACCTTTAAAAATCCTGGAGATGCGTTCACAATATTTTTGCTTCAAAATTTGCTATTTCAGCGGAATTCGTAATAGGAAAATTTGGTTCATAATTATATCTTGGAAAATCCACAGAATTTTACATAGCTACCAGATAAAACAATTAGAAAAAAAAATAAGGGTATTTTTGAAGAACTTCCTAATTTTTTATTGATCTGATTTAAATACTTATATAGTGCTTAATTGTTATAAAATAAAAGATTCATCAGATAGTAAAATATATAGCTTCAATAACATAAAATCAAAAGCTGTAGAAAATAAAATTAATACTGGTGCTAAATGATGTAACCCATTTACAGATAATCATTATGAGTGTTGAACAATAAACATTTTATTATTTAATTCCGCAACATTATCGTCATAATTTTCCCGCTTCGCTCTGGAAACAATTTGTTAGGTTGTTTGCTTTTGGACCGTTCGTTAGCTCGTTCCTGAAGCGGGTTCGGAAATCTTGGAGACGCTGAAGGATGGTTAGTGGTTAGTTTTTGGAAGAGCATATGGGGATGGTTTGCCTTATACTCTTTTTCGAGTGCCTTTGCGTAGCAATATAAACAAACATCTAAAGATGGGGGAAAGCACCTAGTCGAAGTTTATTATAAAAATTGTGGTCGCGGTTAACATTCGCCGACTTAAGTAAAATCGGAAGTAAAAGTCGTTAAATTTTTAGCTAATAGAATGCGTTTTGCTTGCCTATAAAACATACTAAAATTTCATTCTTTATCATAAATAAATTAAACGGGCCCCTAAATCATCGGGGCCCTATCGCCTTGCTACCATTGGCGGTATGAGAGCTACGCCACTGCAAGACCATAACCTAAGCACACGAACGAATTAGTTTTTGTTTATTTACAACTACTCCAGTACCTTTACTAGTGTTCATATTATTTTGTGATATAAAACTCCACTATTTAAATTACATGTTGTAAAAGGTCAAACATAAAAACTAGTTTACTTCTGCAATTCAATTCTCAATCATCCGACTTTGTGAGCTCTTACAATTTTTATTTGCTAGAATTCAATGCAAGACAATTGCGCTGCAGGGTAGTAATTGTTCTCTAAGTTTAAAGCCAAGAGATCTGCAATAAACGTGCAATTAAATCAAGTAGTTCTCAAAATGTCCTATTGTGCGGGAAAAATAAGGCTGAATTTTCTTTAAAAAAAATATTGGCGTTTGTAGACAGTTTCTGTTTGTATAAATTTTTATTATTATTGATTGCATACATTACAAATAGAATCACCATTGTTACTGCTCAAGGCATCTCAATCTGAACAGATGGAGTTACGTGAGAGATCAGGAATACAAAGACATGGGTTGTTTGTAGTAGAAGTAAAATTCGATTTCGTGTCTCGTTTACTAAATAAGTATTTAAATATTGAGGATTGTAGGAGATTTTTTTATATTTTCAAGCTGGAAACTACATATAAAAATTCAAGACCTTAATATAGCAATAAAACCTTGTAATTTCTAATATTTACACATATGTACAGCCTGAGTCAAAAGATACAGGTTTTAATATATTTCTGCTGTTTGAGAAGATGGGTAAAAAATAAAACTTGTGCAAACTGACACGTACTATAAACTGACATATTAAAATCTTATCTCCGATAAAAACAATAATCTTAAAACAATATTTTTCTTAAATTGGATGCCCCATTTTTTTATCTTAATGATACGCCCATTTAATTACCAATAAAAACCCAAATTACTTTTTTTTAAATGACATAGTTTTCGAGAAAAAAATTAATTTTATTGATATTGTCATACAGTTTATGCGCTCACGATCAACACGCAAATAAAAAAATCATGGCGCGCGATGAAAAACAGTTAAAAGTGTTTTGTTACATAAATGTCATTTTATTATAATAAAATATTAATAGTAGTATAGTTAGTTAATTAAACTGCCACACTACAATAATTGTGTAAAATATGACATTGACCTAATAAACCTGAATAACACACATGTCAACTTCGTTTGTTTCCCATCGCGCGCCACGATTCCCTTACCTGCGTGTGGACCGTGAGCGCGCGTGGGTTTTGACAACATCTACGAAATTATTTTTTTCTCAAAAGCTATAGCATTTACAAAAAAAAAAGTTATTTAGATTTTTTGTTCGAAATTAAATGATCTTGCCATTAAGATAAAAAAATATACGGCATTCCATTGAAAAAAGTATTATTGTATGAATAATTTTTAACGGAAAAGAGATTTTCATATGTCAATTTATAGTCCGTGTCGGTTCGTACAACATTTATTTGTAACTTTTTTACCTATCTTCTCAAATAACATAAATATATTAAAACTTGTATTTTTTGACTTAGTCTGTATACATAACAGTATTAATCAATTAATTATCACTAATTTGACTATTCAGTGTTATTATGCATCGTTACTCATTATAATCAATTTAACACATAATACTGTTCGTTATCGATTTACATGCTCTACCTACATTTCTAGTCGTACAACTGAATAGTTATAACAACGTATTTTTTACCAAACAATTCATTTTTTGAGTTTAAACTAAAATTCAACATTGTCTATTCATGTTGTTGTAAACATAATTTTCTTACAATGCTGCACGAATAAACAGAAACGCGTATTACGTGCAGGTTAGACACCTTTTTTTTTCTTTAGGAAAGCGTAGTTTTACACGTTTTCGTTGTTCTGCCATAATTAAATTTTCCCCTTCAATTTAATTTAAAAGAAAACAGTAAAATTATCCGTGCATGTTTTAAAAACATTAATATGTGCGGTAGCAAGCAGCTGCCGGTTTCTCGAAAATTCCCTTTGTTGTAACTGATGTAAAATTAGCAGCTCATTAGGAATGGTTTGCAACATCGAACATTTTGCTTGTGAGTTAATCTGTTAATTAATATTGAATTTAAATTAGTGTTAAAATTCTGAAAATTGTTTTTGCCTTTTAATTAATTTAATTAACAGTATTTTCTGCTTTACCTACAAATTGTTCAAGAGGAATATGAAGCGTTAACGTAAACATTTTTGCAGCTACAGATTAAAATGCCAAAGAAAAAAACGTAGTAAATTTAGAGCCAAAAAAAATAAGTTTATCTTAGAGCAGTTCTTTCTGTAGGTGAATGTCATGTCATGAAATAATTATCCTTTAAAACAACTTTCGTTTCAGTATCATACAGAAACACGTTATTAATATTTTATGTTCTAACATTTTACCTAATCACTACGACGCATTTGCCATTTTAACAGCTAATAGAAAAGTTTAAACCCGGATATTTTTAAAGTATAATATTGTATTGCGGATACATTTAAGTAACTACTAATTTGTGTTAAGTATGTGCTAGTTTCAAGAGCCGCCGCAATACTTTACTTGCGTAAACACACAGCTTTCGTTCCTATTCAATTTTCTTTTTTAGAATTTTCAATTATTAGGGGCTGGTCGGTGTTATTTAGGGAAATTGCTTTAAAAAAAGTGATTCTCGTCATCTTTATGTTTCCAAATTATTATGGGTTAAGGGTGTGATTTAGGGTGGTGTAGTGGTGCTATTTTAATATAAGGGACGATTTTCTCCATTTTTATAAATTTTCAATTTATAAGGGTTGGGGTTCATTTAACGGTGGATTTGATAATTTGTTTTAATAATGAGAATGAAATTCCTCGTTCTACAATTTTTTGCTTTTTAGAGGTTGGGGTGCACTTGAAGGTAAATTGGATAATTTGTTTCAATAAAAAGGATGAGTCTTCTCAATGTTTAGAAATTTTCAAATTTAGAAGTTAGAGGTTGTTGATATAACAACGAAAACAATTTTTTTCATTTATATACATTTTTAATTTTTAGGGGTTGGGATGGGATTTTGGGTGGTTTAGAAATTTTGTTTTAATAAAAACTATGATTTTCGCTATTTTTATACATTTTAATTTCTCTAGAGCTAGAGTGCAATTGAAGAAGATTGGGAGATGTTACCTTAATAAAAAAAAGTTTTATTTTTGGGGTTGGTGACACTTGGGGCTGCTTTAGAGTTGTTGCTTCAATAATGGCATTTTCAATTTTTTGGGTTGGGAAATGTATTTAAGGGTAGTTAAGAGATATTGGTTTAATAAAGACGATGATTCTCCTCATCTTTTAAATTATTGAACCTTTTAGAGTTGGTAGTTGAAACTGGTTGGAAGTGTTTTGTTAGAAAAGATGATGCTTTTCCTTATTTAATAAAATTTCCTAATTTTTAGGGGTTGGGGGTTAACTTGGGTGTGTCTTGGAGGTGTTTTTAGGGATATCATACTTGCGTAAATGTGCTATATGACCATAATCATAATCGATCCCGATTATAGTGTAGTACAGCACCCTTCCCCAACCCCTTTATTTTTGGAAAAACACATTTCCTTATACATACGCTATTTTCTAATCAAAAGCACTGTTTATTCGCTGAAAAAATTAAATTTTTGGGGCCTTATACGTACTGTACAGGGTAACGACCAACAGAAAACCTTCCAGAAGTTTTTTCTTTATAAAAAATTGTTCTTATTAGCATTTAACACCTTCATACAGAATTTAAAGATAAAATTCTAACATTTTTGAAATTAGGGCGGTGATACGAAAATCACGCTTGCGTAAATGGGCTATTTGACATGCGTAGAATACGAATCTAAACTTCTCTTTTTAATCCGCTTGTAAAGAAATAGACTATCCTTCCCCTACTGCTTCTGTCCATTTTGGAAGATCAACTTCATCGTCTTTTGCGGTTTCATCTGAGTGGAATTAATAGTCTTTTAATCTAAATTGGTTTTAAGACGTGCTGTAAAGTGCATACCTGCAGACAAACGCATACACACGGAATAGTTGCGCCCCCTTTATCGGTCTCCAAAGGCCGTAAAGGGTGCGCATATCAGTAATGAAATTTAGGTAAAAAAGGGTTTGTCATGAAACTGCCTTTCTTGTAAGCTCGTATAAAAGTAGAGTAAACTTAAAGCGAAAACAACTTCATTAAAAGGTCGCATTTGAATCATGTTCTCGAAACAGATCACATTACCCTCTGTATAGCGAGGAAGGCAGAAATTCAATTAATTTGGCAATTCGATGTATTATGTGACACATACTTCACTCATATACCGCTTGATTATCTAAAAAAACAATCGGGGTAAGTCAATTAAGCTTCCTGCATGTAACAACGTCTTACTTAAAAAAAATTGCCGTAATAAATTTAAGTCAACTTCTCATTTGTTTTTTTAGTTTAAAAATAAAATTAATTTGACAGTTTGATACATTATTCGTGAAATAATTCAATCATACACCACTCGTGAATTGCAAAATAACTATTGAGCCAAGAAGAATTTTCAAGCGAAACTAGCAATCGTTGCTACCCAACAAATTTTTGTAATTTTTTGGCCGGTTATTTTTCATTTAACGCGTGAGCATAATCTATACATTAAATTCGAATCCCTTCTACCCGTCTCACCGTTTCGGGACGAAAAGCCCCCTTACAAGCGGCCAGAGCTTTACAAGCCTTTTATCTATTTCTTCTGTAGTACCGTACCCTATTGTTTGATGCGCGGAGATAGATGTTTTGCACAGACAAACAGGAAACCTACAGTTTAACCACAGGAAGTGCACGCACATCTTCTTCAGGCAGGTTTTTCTGGGGGAAAATCCGCCTCGATGGTTTCTCGTTGCCTTGCGAGGAAGAACAAACCCGGATTCGCTGCATTGGTAGCCTACGCGTTTACCCCTGAGCTACGGCCGCTCTCAATTACACAAGTCACAAATTTATCATATAATAATAAATATAGAAAAAATTTGACGGATATACAATTTTACAGTACTCAAGATGATATATACCAAATTTCAAAAATAAATAATTTATTTCCGCCAAAACGGCTTTTTAAAGCTAATATGACTGGATTGTAAAACTGCAAGGCGACTCTTCAATTTCAATGCATTTCTACAGTAGCAAACACCGCTAAGATAAATCTGTGAAAAAATTTAATCGTAAATCTTATGACAAAATTTTAATATAGAAGTTCATAAAAGAATATTAAAATTGCAACTTTGTAATAAATTCCATTTCACATTTTTAATATAAACGCTCATTAAAAGATTATTCGGCATTCGCCTAACATCTTTGATATCTTTTATCTAATATACAACTACATTAACATTACAGTCGCAGCTGTACGTACAATAAATAGAAATCTTTTGTAAGCTTCGGTAAACTCAATTTACTCTGAAGAACTCAACCCAACAAAGAATTCTTAATTCTTAGGACAGTCGGCTGCTGCAGTATTTGCTCAGGCACAAAAGAACCGCCTTTTACAATATTTTGCGATTGTTGTAAATCAGTGGCGTTACTAGAAAGATAATGGTATGGGACACGGAAAAATTATTTATTATTGTTTAGATCAAAAAGATAAAATGTTTCTAAAATAATACTATAAAACATGTTTATTGTACTTCCTTGATTTCTTTTCAAATTTACAAGCGTTATTTATAGATTTTAAGCAATAGTGCATCGCTTATTATTTATAAGTAAACTGTTAATTAAAAAACAACCTACAAAATATTAAAATGTTTAAGCAAGTTCAAAAAAAAGTATTCACTTTCTTGGGCTCTCGGTGTACACAGACTGTGAGTATTTTACAGCAAACATAAGCAAATATACTGAGTGCGACAAGGAAAGAAAAGGTAACTAACGAGTGCGGTAAGAGACGGGCGAAGTGGGCATTCCCATATCACTGGATACCTTAAAAATAAAAAAAATCCATAATTCATTTTAAATTTTAAAATATCAATGGATACGTAAATCCCTACTTGGGCTGCCCACTATCTCTCTTCGGATATATTATTTCTCAACATGCTTTTAGCTGTCGCAACATTTTTTATGATAGACTGTTCTGTAAAACAGCATTTTAACTGTCAATATTATTATTATACATATATTTAATTAATATAAAAATGAACGAAGTACTTCTCCTGGACCTGCACTAGGAAAAATTGCATTTGTGTTGTAAAGGTGTAAAATATTGCAAGGAATGTAGATGTAATAATTCTAAAAACTCTCAAGTAGCCGAGGATGATGTATTGAAAGAAAAATTTAGAATTTTAATTTCTTGTCTTCTCCGTTTGTAGTTCTCAACTTAACATTTTTGTATTTTGTAGCATTTTACATATTTTTTACAATTGAATGTTAAATAGTTGCTGTTCTGCACGATTACGTTTCTTAAACAAATATTGGCATCACGTGAATGATTCATGTTACAGCAACATTATACGTACAATTCCTACTCTTCCAACGCCCAGCAAACTGTATTAGTACATCCTTCTCGCACTCGCATGCTTTGTTTTTTCACAATATGGACAAGCCTAACGGTAAGGGCTTTAGCGAGGGTAGTTTTGAAACATGACTATACATTGTATGAGACAAAATGTTTAGATTATAACAAAGTTTTGTATGTAACAATAAACGAAACTAATATTGTGAAACAAAAAAGTATCACTATGTAAAACTAGCAAAATTGTGGGTAGATGAGGATTTTTTCCACCTTTAAAATTATGTATCGCAAGGTAGGGCGTGCTATTTGAAATTTCTGGCTGGGGGTGACGGGGTGAAACCTAAAGTTTAATCAATATTGGTTTCAAACTTCCCCCTCCATATCGAAATCGACGTTTTTTTGCTTAAATCAAATTTACTACATCAAAATAGGCTAGTTTTGAAATAAAAGCACTGTACAAAAATTACTTAATGAAGTTTTGGTTAAATATAATATTTTGTATAATTTAACAATTTGTTTTAAAAGAAAGCAGTACCAACAATAATTTGAAGATTTTACAAAATAAAAGTAATGATATAAAGTAAAAAATATTATTACAAAACAATCGTGGAAAAGCGGGATTTGAACCACTGCACTTTCACTACCGTTGCTATGTGTTGCTAGTATGCAACTTTCACTTGCCAACAAAGCTATCAAAAGAAATGAACAGAAGTAATACAAAAATAAGCGCCCTTCATCGCTATGGCATTTAAAATTGACGTGCGCATTTCAGAGATACGAATCTTTCAGTTTTCCCATGTTATTTGTCTATGCTCGGAAAGGCTTGGGACACTTTGTATAATATACCCACGTACATAGGCACTCACCCAGAGGCAGATATTTTTTAAAAACTACATTTTTGAGTTCTTGTCCACAACACGTGTTTCCGTTGAAATCTCGAATCAATAGTTTCCTGTACTGAATCTATGGAAAAGTACAAATGTTGAAAAAAGTGGAAACTTTTTTACGTTTCCCCAGCGAATTTTACTTGGACCAAAGCAACCATGTACAATAGGCGCTGGCATTAGATTAATAAAAATATGTTTTTGTTGAAATATCGGAATTGCGCAATAAAAATGATTTGATTTTAGCAAAACAAATAGCATATTTTACGACAATAACGCAAATATATATTTTTTTAAATATACGTTATTCTGATCCTTCGGTAGCCATTTCAATCTGTTTTCGTTCTATTTACCTAATTGTTATTCAGATGTTTACAAACAAATTTTTCGTACGTTGGCATATCCATTATTTCTCTCTCTGCAAAATATCGATTTGACGTATTTAAACTTTATATTATTACAATATAATTTCCTTGCGGAATATCATTAATTTATTCCCGCTATAGTATAGCTGTAGGGATATTTGTAAGATGGCAGCTGTGAATATTAACGTGTCATTTAATGGTGGCAATGTATTCAGAATTGTAACAATGTGCAGCCTAATAGTTTAATCAGTTTACAATTAAATTATTACCTTCGCTGCTAATTCTGCCCTCTTCAATTATACCGCGTGGAATTTGCCCACAGCTAGTTTGTAGGTGAATCAACAACGCATTTACACAAAGCTTCCATTCAGAAAGGTATCATGTGTATATAATGCGGTAGATAATTAGAATAAGAACTGTAAAGCAATAGTAGTTCAAATGTACCACATTAATGGGTTTTTATTTACGTACATTACGGCATTATTGTAACACCTTTTCTCTTTTTTTCATGGATTTTCAACTACTGCAGCAAGTTCTAAAGGAAAATTCTATACGATTATAAAAAAAATAGCTCCAATTTGAAAAAAAGGGGAATTGTTAATAAATATTTCCAATTAGTTCCTGAATACGCAAAACAATTGGGTTTATAATTCTTGTTATAGTTTTCTGTTTGAATCATAACAAACTGTACCGTAGTATCAAGTTATGATTTCTAAATTGTACAATTGTGCGAACCATTATTTCGGAAGCTCTATCAAATTTAACAAGATTTATTGTCGCTTTTCTTAAATCAGAGACGTTGGACGTGAGCAATCAGATATAATCACCTCTATTTTTCGCCCGAAATGCCTTCGATTTTTCGACAATATTTGCCAAACCTGGCCAATTATTTATCTGCTGAAGTATCCTGTTCGAGTTCGATACAAATACAGAATTTGAGATTCTTTTTGCCCTCTCCCAACAGTAAGAGGGTAAAAGTAAAATTTAGTGAAATTGTTGCTAATTTTTGTGTTCAAATAGAACTCATCTGTCAGTTGTTACATCAAAGTTTCCAAATATTATAACGTAATTTTATTACAATAGCATGAGTGGTCTAATAAATATGTCGCAGGCGTATTGTGCAGTACATCTTTTTGCACAACGAGAGTAGAAGCAACCACATTATTTCAACAATGTGGTTGCATCTCCAGGATCTTCAAGGTTATTTAAAAAAAGCACATTTTTTCATAATGTTGCTCTTATTTTATGACCTATCTGGACCAGGGTCGTAGCCACATCAAAACTCTAGGGGGTGCCCACAAAAATATTGGTGGTGCAAATTGCAGAAAAACGCGCTTAGCAAAACATTTTTAAAACTTTTCCTTAATTGCTTAATATTAAAAAGTGCATAATTTTATATTTAGTATACCTAGATCTAAGGGGTACTCAAATAATTCTAGAGGATGCCCAGCACCCCCTAGCACCCCGTTGGCTACGGCCCAGGCCTAAAGATTTTGCAAAGGGGCAGATTATGCAATGTGTTATGTGTCCCAACGATGCGAAATTCTTTGGTAACACCTTTGTTAATTAAGTAATCAAAAAGATATTACAGTCGTGAGGTATTTGACAATTTTCGGAAATTTCAAATTATATTTGTTTATACAAGGTGCTCCATACCAAACACCCTGTATATTTTTGCATATTATTATTGGCCGCTTATCAAACGAGAAATTTCTTTACTCAAATAAATTAACAATTATAATATTACTAATATTTAATGACCGCTCCGAATATTTTTTGTTTTTCAAATGCCGTTGCGGCATTGCTAAGTTAAATTTGACGTTTGTAGACGTCACTGATAACACCTGCACAAACTGTATATCCACAGATTAAACAAAATTATATGGCTGAATTCTAGTTAATACCATGAACAATTTCCCAGATATTTTAAAGTTGAATTTGGCTCTGAATAAGGTATGGCACTAGAGTAGAAAAAAAGTTTCCACTTATTGGGTTGGTAACTATGAAAAATAAAAATTATTTGTTCCGATCAGGAAACAAAACAGTATCCCACCTCGCCCGCTTTTCCACACAAACATTAAAACATGTTGTTACACTGATATTAACACAACACGTTTAATCTTAACAGTAAAAATATTTTCTTCTTGAATAAACGGTACTAATTATTACTGGCGAAATTCGTTTAAATTGAAATGATTTTTAGAATGCTGTTTTGCTAAGGCTGTGCATAAAAAGGTCTTTGGATTCTAGTCAGTAAAACATCGAAATTATATATTAAAACTTTATTTTCTAGAAAAATGGAACATATTATCTCTAAAATGGCTACTCTTACAAAGAAAAAGAAAGAGACAGAAAATGCTTATTTTCAAACATACTTTTAATGATGTAGCTTTTGTTTAAGCTTAAATAAAGCCAAAAACATTTTGAATATAGGAAATAGGTGCATCACCCCTAAATCACCGTTTTTGTTTGAAATTTTCTACTACTAACTCTGCAAAAACAGTAAATCTCAAGAAAAGTTAAATATCTTGGCAAGCGTGCAGCCAAATTCCAAAAACAAAATATGGTCTTGTAGCAATTTTGATGGTGCATTCGAATATGG
This sequence comes from Ctenicera cuprea, assembly GCA_958336395.1. Classification (NCBI taxonomy): domain Eukaryota; kingdom Metazoa; phylum Arthropoda; class Insecta; order Coleoptera; family Elateridae; genus Ctenicera; species Ctenicera cuprea. The sequence goes on from OY284490.1 coordinate 3,601,525, forward strand.
AGTTGAATATAGGGTGTCCCATTTAAAAAAATTAATCAATAATCTGTGACGCAAAAATGAAACACCCTATAGAAGTGAAAATTTTGAATGATAGATAGTATGACACCCTAAAACTTTTCTATTTGAAAAATTATGGTATCTCTAACGGTTCACTCAATATCGAAGGAGAACGCACTATTGACTCACCCAGTATACTTCAACAAATAATTTATGGAATATGTCCTAAAATTGTTACCAAATTTGATCTCTGAAATTTAAACCGTTTTGTAATACTTGCTTTTACACTGTTTTTCTTTGGCAACTTTGAGGGGCTGTAATTTTTCAGAAATGCATTTTCAGATAACAACACTTTAGACCAATCGCCTTAATTTTCATAGTCAAATTACTACCTATGTTTTTTTGAAGTATTAAACAGACACCCGGTATAGAGTTATCATTTTGTTTCTTCTTAATATTAATAGAGTTAGGAGTATTTATACTTGTAGACTAAAATTTGCAGAGAAAGTATAAAATTTATAAAAATTGTGCTATGAAGCACAATATCTATTGTTGATGTCTTTGAAAAATAGAATTTTCTTAACATTACTGCTTACTACGTATGTAGTTCCAGAGTATACTTGCGATACATGTAAGACTTTTGTACATTAGCAATTTGGTGCTGCTTTATTGGTCGGGGAGAGGTACAAACATACGCTACTGTAATACTACTTATGGAGGCATATCAAAAATTTTGTGTAGGAATAGCAAAATGTCAAATTTTAACAAAATTAAAAATACGGTTAATTGATTCCGCAAGTTGATTTTCAAAATGACCATAAAATACGTCATTTACGTCTCTTTTCTATAGGTCAAGATCTTGCTTAAAAGATGGCGACGGTCATTTTAAGCAATTATTGTAATAATTTAGTATATGAATGTAAAAAAAATATGTGTTGAACACAAAAGTTCCAAATGAAACTTCTTAGCGTGTTCTCACTGAAAGTGTATTTTGAATGGTATGACTTAAGAGAATACCATTCGCGTGGTTACTGCTGACGGCAAAGATCACACACACTTTGCAAGAAAGATATAGGTCAGAGTTTAGGTCACGGTTTCCCAAAACGGCGAGACAAAGCCTACACATGGAAATTTCTCTAATTTTTAATTTATTTTCATATAATAATGTTATTATTTTTCAAATATCAATATTTTAATTGAAAATAATATTTCCTTTGTTTTTGTAGAAAGGAAATACAATTCGAAAGTAATTTAATCTTACACAAATGTATTCGAAAATCATATATCTTGCATGCAATACTTTTCATTTGCTGCGTATATGTATAAGCAAAGACACAAAAAACATTTGTTTCAAGGTGTGTGTTTGTGATGGTACAACTGAACATTCGATCACTTTAGTTTGCGTTCTAGCGTTGATTGAAGTATATAATCAATGGTTCTAGGCAGATCTGCGCAGTAGGTTAGCGGGGCGGTCCGGTGTTTCCGCCTCGCACGTCCGTTCTATCACTTCCGTTCTAGCATTCAAATGTTTACTCCTGACTCCTCTCTAAAAAAAATAGGTGCGATTGTTACGGGTTACGATTGTATTTCCCGAGACACCCTGTATATCAATGATGTTGCGAAATACAAATTAAATTATTTATGAAAATCAAAGCAGTATAGCATTTACCACGGTCACTTTGAGCATTTACTACAAATAGGTAGTAGGTCATCATCAAAGCCCAGATTTAGATTTAATTGCGATAAAAGATCATAATTATATTTTTCATCAAAATATACTAAAATGCCAAAATATGCGCATAATATTTAAAATATGTAAAACACGAGGGATGCCATAAAAGAAGAAAAAATCTGCGCGTTTTTACAAAATAAAGTATTGCGAAGTATTCCCTAATAATGACGGTAAACTTGTAGTAAATTAAAAGCAACAAATTAAAGTAAGTGGGTACGTCTTATTTTTCCGCATAGAGAAACATCGGCGTGTGTTCCATATCATATGAAGTAGTCAGCGTATATTTCATGCACGTTAAATATACAGGACTAAAAATGTCGATACTTTTTACATGCTCCGCATTTAAAATCCTGCTGATTATCTGAAGCGTCTCGTAGTCTGGATTGCATCTGGTTAAAAACGGCTTCTAATTTAGAAATAATTTTCTTCCCCATTACACCTGGAATGTTGAGTAAACTTTGAGTAACCTTATTTATTGTGTCCATAGACTTGGTTGGCGATAGCTGAATGTTTTCCAAATCTTTTATTGACGTAACCAACACGGAAAAATGTGATTTAAGTTGTCGACATTACTACTAAAAATATAAATTTCTGAAATTATAATAATTTTAAACATCAAATTCAAAAATTTTTTAAATTGTTGAATATTTCAAATATGCTTAGAATATGTTACTATGCCATAAAACACGCGCAATATGGAAATACGCGGTAAACATCCTAATTATGCAGTCCTCCAAAAATATTATAATAAAATGTAAAAAATGTCAGCATTTTATGTAACCTAAAGATTGGAATTTTAGTCCCAGAACAGCAAAAAATTTCGTTAAAATTCAATACGTAAACAAAAAGAATGGGCGTACTTAAATCCATTTAGTAATACGTGAAACTTGTTGCACGATTTTGCACAACTTGTTGTGCACAACTGGTTTGTACAACTACAATATTTGAGATACATCGTTTCGTTCAGTGTCACTTTATTGTTGAGCTCAGCCAGAGGTTCTGCGCTCAAAAATATTTTGCAAAGGTTCATAAAATTGTTTCGTGTATTACTTTTAAAACCCGTGACCATTCATATTCTACGCTTATCAACTTCGTTGTCAAATAGCTCGAGATAATAAACCAGCAGGCCAGATGAATAATACGTATCTAAACAAGCTCCTTAAGTAAAACATGTGGGCATGTTGCTATTTTAAACCCGTGAATAATTCGTTTAAAATTGTATATATGCGCCAACTATATATTTAGAATTATGCCAGAATTTATTATTAATTGATTGCCCTATAATTTAAATACTGACTTAATACTAGACTAGAAATCCGCAGACTGGCACTCACTAATTGCACATACATCCGGACCATTTCTCGCACCAGTTAATATATTTACATGCTTAAAAACTCTTGTTAACAATTTTCTACTTTTTATTAGTAGTATGGTTTATTTTCAGTTAAATTTGTTTTTGTTAAAGGGTTTTCACCTAATTAAATTACTCGGGCAATTTAGGCGTATGGGTCGTACCTACTTTGGTTTACTGCCAAAAAATTCTCCGTAACGCCGGCCCTCTTTAATAACGTGTTGGGAAATTAAATATGACTGAAAGTAACCTTAAAAGCATCTTCTCTTTTATCATTTAGTTTTTGTTCACACACTAATTACAATTGTTATTTCCAGAAACGAAGAGCTGAAATTTTACTCGGATGTATGCGCTATAGATGGACAATTTTTAAAACGTTTGAACGTTTTAATAAAGGCATAATTATGTAAAGTGTTTGGAGTTCGCGTTGTTACAAAAACATATGGAAAGCTTAATTAAAATGCCTTTGCGTTTTGTGTTTGCTTTAACCTACACTCGATTATGCCCGTAATTAAATATTTATCTTTGCTCCTTTCCTCGAAAACAAATAGCTTTCTCTTTGGTACTCAATTACTACAGATCTTATCGTGCAGCGTCTTCGTTTGTGTATGAAAACACTGAAATGCGCGACCAAAATTAATACGTCTTGGTAAGACATACAGGGAGATTCCTAACATATGGAACGCACTTTCAGAATGTTTTTAGAATGTGAAAAGATTGAAAACTAAACTTTACGCGCCGTTCCAGAAACCTTTTTTTTGCAGAGTTACAGCCTTCTGAAGCTGGTATAGTCCTAATGACTTTTTGGTCGATAACTTAGTGCTTATACTAATTTTTCTTTAATTAGGTGCGGTCGAGGGGGGGGGGGGTCACGTATTATTTTTTCTAATGACTTTATATCTTTAGAAATATGTTTGAATTTTTCGTCATAAAATCTAATTTTCTATACAAAACATACGCAAAAAAGTTACTTTTGTTGAAATACGCTACATCTAACAGATTTAGAGATAATTCAATTTTGATGAAAAACCAAGTTAACTCGCACCATGAAGGTCCAAATATTTTTTCAAAAACAGACTTTGACAGTAGGTTCTACACATCGAAACAATGGAAAACGTTCCTATAAATATGGATCCAAAAATGCTTCCTTGCGGAGTTACAGCTCTCAAACGCGTAATAATCTTATCAATTTAGGCTGTTGCCTCTTCCGTAGACTGAAGTTTCGTAAGTAGGCGTTTCCGGACCCAGATTTATAATTTCGAGCAATTTCTTTCATTGTCTTTATGTATAAAATTTACTGTCAAAGATTGTGGAAATAGGATATCCATAGGTTGTCTATTTTTATGGGTCATTTTGTATATATGGACATTCTATGGACGTGTGGTAGATTACTAATGGATATTCATTTACGGACATCAGATGGATATTGAATCTTGAACGTCTACTGGCTGTTCTTAACATGTTCTTCTCAGTTATACACTAACGTTTTCAACCGCAACTTGTAGGCAAGTTAAGGCACTTTTTTCGGCGGCACTTTTTTCCGGCGGCGCTTTTTTCCGGCATTCTTTTCCTGCTTTTGGGGAAGTTGGCAATTATTGAACGGTTTTGTTTTGGTAAGTTATCCGATAAAGCTGTTAGTTTAATTTCGTTTTCATTTTTAGGGATTTTAATAGTTAGTGGTTATAGGTTGTGAGTTTTGCCGTAGTTACGCAAGTTAAGTTAATGCGCTTAAGTGCCATTATTCGGTAAATTATTGACAGATAACTGTGCATGAATCATGAGACATGCGGTTTTGTCCTCCTCCACTCTTCACGATTAATTTTTTTTATCGCTTTGTAGAAATGTTTGGATTTTCCAAGATATAATTTTAAAACAAATGTTTATACTGAATATTCTGCTAAAATAGCAAACAAAAAAACATTATGAGAAAGCTGTCAAGAAAAACAAAAACTATAGATAGACAGCCAAAGGACGTCTATTGTGTTGATGTAGGACTTCCGCTGGACGTCCACAATGTCTCTAGGTGGTCGCATGTTTAGAGAAATGTTTTTCTTGCTTTCAGGTTCTGAATCTATACTGAAAATGTTATAAATCGCCCTGTATTAAAGCATTTAATGGGCGTAAAAGTTTTGTTTGGAAAACTTTATAAGTACCTATACTAAAACTAAATTTAGCCGTCCGCTTTGTAAAATCTTTAAGTTTAAAATTAGGCAAATTCTGTAATTTCCCACGCGAAAACAAGGAAATTTTAAGTCTAGGAAACGTGTCAGTTCTAGCTGTACAAATGTTTAATATGCAAAAGGAAGTTCATTCTACTGAATTTCATTATTTAAATGTAACTACGTTTAATGGGCCCAAAATGTGTTAAAATACATCTTCAATAAATAATGCGCAGCAAAATTTAGAATAATGAAAGTAGCCCAATAATACACTTTTATGTTGGTGTAAAACTAATTCCTTTTAATTGCAATAGAAAACTAATTTTCTTTAAGTAACACTTTAAATCCAACCTCGTATTATGCAAATTGCTCATAAAGTGAAACTACAGGTTGTTGCTGAAGCTTTGTTTAATAAAGCTAAACACAAAGAGGAAAACATAACAGCTGTCCTGGTACCATTTCTAATACAAGGAAGCGTTGGCATTATATGAAGAAACTGCAGTTGTTAGTTTAAGTTAATGGGAATACGCTTTGCCAACTTTGGTTAATGTAAGACAATTCCTGCAGTATTGCTTTGTTAAAACGTCCAATATTATAGACAAACAAGCCTTGTATTTTTGAATCAACTGCACAATTGGAAAGGTTTAATTTTTTGCATTTAAACTATTCGTCAACATAATAAAATCGATATTTGTTTGTGAATTATAAGTTATAATGCCTGATCACATGCTTTGTGAATTGTTCTAGCTAGGTTTAGACAAATATGCTGTAGCGAGTAAAATATGTCAAAATTATCCTCGAATAAATGCTTAAAATATACAACTACCTGCTGATATGAGCACCACTATGACTTAAAACCAAATTTTTTATTGTAGTTCTTAAATATCGTAAAATACATAACATGCAAAATTCCAATCTATCTAAAACTAAATCTCGAACTGTCTCACCATAACACGTCGTCTGGTTTTTACATCTCGACAGTTTATTGGCCGTGTTTTGGTAGTAAATTCTACCATCTTCTACTTTATCAGCCGTGTTGATAATAAAATTTTCAAATTTAAGTAGACATTTGTGATGTAATTGTTGCATTAAGTAATTTTATATATTATCAGACATTATCCAACCACTTTTAGCACAATTATTATTAGAGGATCATCGTCATCATCATCGTAATAAGCATTTACGTCCCACTGCTGGGCACCGGCACTCTTCTCTGCCACGTACTCTCCTTAGCGCTAAGGTAGAGTACGGGGGACCTACAGTTTAACGTTGAATCCGAACGACTAAATTCCAGACAAGGTTTCAGGCATTAAGACCCCACGGCTGCCTACACCGGATTATGAAGAAATTGCTACCTACCTTACAAAACGGGATGACAAAGATAAGATCAAAGAATTGCATCTGCATTGCTGCTTAAAGTTAGAAAGTTTTCAGTTTGAAACAATTCCTCTATAAGAAATCCTACAAAATTAAACATTCTTCATAGACAATTATGTTTGAAACGGTATTTTTCCAAAAGAAAACGCATGCATTTGTATGCACCTACCACGTGAAATGCACGAACAAATGCCACATGTTGTAACCATCTAAAAAACATGCAAAATATAATTAACTTTTTAGGAGTCAAACCATGGAAACATGTTTTTATGAAAAGTCGGCTTAATAGAACCAAATATGCAAAAACGCATGCGCTCATAACGGGTTACTGTAAAACTAACGAAACTTTGTTTTTTTTACAATCGCATAGACAAAGAAGTAAATTTAAATACACAACTGAAACACTCTTTGTGAACAAAAGCATATTTTTCGTGAAGCCAAATTTAATAGGCTCCTCTAAATATGAAAGCATTTCTGATCCCCAAGTCGCTGGGTTGAAACTGTCACTGTGGTTAACTCAATTCCTATGTAAACAATTTATTATGTAAACAATTTCAACAAAAACACCCTACAGTTAATTTTATCTAAATTGAAAACCAACATCTCTATCTATTATTTTTTTTTCTAAAATAGACCGATTAGCAGACTCATGTAAATGACTAATTTTCTTCTTTTCGCTTTTGATAACCTGATATTAATTACGTAAGTAATAAAGTTCAAGCTTCGCTTTGTTTATGTTCGTATTAATAACAGTTATTTAAGTAACAAGGAATGTAAAGACGTAATAACATTCAAGGTAGGTAAATACGAGCCGAGGCGACGCCGAGGCTTGTGGCCTGCCGAGAATGTTAATAGTCGATACATTCCGTGTTACTTATTAAATTTTTCACGCTACCGGCAATGTAAGTAGGCCTACAGGTAGAAATTTAATCATATTTTTAAAAGTTCGTTTTGACAGCTGTCATCGGAATGATTTTTTAAAAGCTCCATTATTCTAAGTTGTCTGTGTTTGTTACCATATCAACGAACAGTTAAAATCAACATTATTTTCCTAGGAATGTAAGTGACACTATTAAGTTCCGTCGTCAAGGGTAACTAGTACACGAATGTTATCAGCCATTTACAATCCCTGTAGCTATGGATGTAAGGCCTACTTACATTGCCGGTAGCTTGAAAAAGTAATTTAAGTTAGACACAAGAACAAATAAAATTTATAACTTCCTCAGAAATGACAGTGGTAATTTTATAATTGGAATTATAACATTTTGACCTATCACGGTCTAAGACGCTTTGCCGTCGACCGTTTTGCCGTCGCCGTCGGCTATTGCGCCGTAACCCAACATACAACGTTTCCCAAAAAGTATGCAACAAATTGGAGAGTTTTTTATTATTAGTTTCTTCAAAAATTTTACTCTTTATAAAAGTTATAAATAAATATTTATGATTTTATTATTAACCTAACCTAGCCTAACCTAACCTAAGAAAAAAGAAATCTAAAAATTCAACACTAAGCGCTTAAATACATTTATTAACTAAACAATTAAGTACAATATTACAAAAATGCCCAAATATTTAAGCTAAAGACAATTGTTTAATGGCTTCCCACAAAGAACACTTAATGTTATCAGTGGTTTTTGATATCTGAAGAAATCTATAAAATTATTAACTGGAAGATCTCGTAACAAGAAATTTTTGACGGCGAAACGGCGACGGTGAAACGGTCGTCGGCAAAACGACGGCGGCGAAAAGGCGACGGTGAAACTGCGACAGCAAAACGGCGAAACGGCAACGGCAAAACGGCGACGACGAAATGGTGATTGCAAAACGACAACGGCGAAACGGCGATGGCGAAACGTCCCATTCCAGACCGATCACTACGTCGCATCTGCCCTTTCAGCAGCCAATAGGAAAGTTAAACTCGGCTATTTTTGTACAAAATTTTATCGCGACTATTCCACTGTTCTCATAACGAGCTAATCACGCTCGTTTGTAACTGATAAAATAGCAACATGCTGTTTTCAACTGAGAAAACACGATCTTGGTGTATTCAGTTGAGAAAATTCCAAGGTAGGTTGTAATATTCTAGCGCTTATGCAAACAAAATCCACATTCTTGATCATAGCAACGATACCAAACAATTAAGATAGCAAGGATTGTAGCTTCGTTTTTAACCGCGAAATAATTTCAATTCCAAACAGCATTCGTGATTTTAATAAATTTTGCTTTTTAACGACGTTTTGATAATTTTAAAAAATAAACTCATCTAGTTAAAACGTCTCGTGTCAGTTGTTAAAAAAATATTACTAAGCAACATAAAGCATTTTATACCTACAAAATTATAATCACTTGGTATTACTGCCGATAAAATTCAGAAGTTTTCGTAATTTAACTCAATTTTTTCAATTCACTTGTGTTATAGCTGCTGAATAATAATTATCTTAATCATAATAAAAAGCTGACTGCTTAAAAAAACGTTTTAATGGATTTCTCATAAAAATTCCCAACGGTATTCTTTTGCAACGCCTCCGTGAATATCTGCAATGACAAAATTATTTAAAACCTTGCGATATAGACAATTATAAATAAATCTCCAGACAATACCGTTACTTAAAAAATTATGATAAATTATTTTTAGTTTGATTTGCTTGAGTTTTTCACTGCAAAATCTTTCGCTTATTCTTCTACCCACGCAAAAATCTTTGAAGTGCCAAGAATTTTTTTAGTAATACGAGCATACTTTGGAAATATAAATCTAAACCAGCACCGAGGAGCTTTTTTTAACCTCGGGAAGTTTTTTTTGGCGTTTACTATACTTAGATGGCAGTGATTCTCAATATAAAATCAAAATAATTTTTTAACTGGCTTCATGCTTCACTTTAGATAAAAATTCTCAAGTATTTGTCGCTTCTTTCTTTCATCAGCTAAACATCTCTACAAGAGATATCTTTCTGCTCATGGTGCAATTTTTGTCAATATAAACAAACAATTTAAACTGGTACTAAATGCAAAAAATTAAGAAAAAACATTCAAAATATAAATAGTGAAAATTATTAAGAAACGTTTCATTTTGACGATTAATTATAGTAATTGCCAGAGTGTTAATTTACGGGCGGGGCACAAATATTCACACAACATAAAGAAAAAACAGTTCGTAAATTTAAAATAGCTGTAGGATATTTTAATAAAATACTAAAACAGCTTTTCTCTAACTGCACCAAAATGAGCACATTTTCATTGAACAAAAATTTGCTGATCCTCGGCATTACGTTCGCGTACCCCTCAGAGTTCGCGAGCACAGTTTGAGAAACACTGCACTTAAAAATTGCTACCAAAGAAATGTCTTACTTTCGCGTCCGGTTTCGTTTCTTTAAAGCTGATTTTGTCGGTTAATTTTGTAGTTTATATGTTACATTCCGAAACTCATCGAAATCAAACCATCCGTTCAGGAGTTATTAGGCGTAACCCACCGACAAATAGGCATTTTTTAAAGCACTTTTTTGGGTTCCGAAACGTCCAGAACATGTATTTCCGTATCGAATACAATTTTTTTCATATAATTATTATGTCCCTATACTTAAAGTATATAAAAGTAAAAGATTAAAACGTTACTTGTCAAAGCGCTTGTTTTATAAACAATCTTAATTGCTCCAATATTCGCGACGCACGCTGTAAAATGCTCAGTCATTATATTATTTTTATTTAACCAATTTGTTGGTAATATTAAAACCGGTATTTTTATACGATACACCTCAGTGAGGAACTAATTAAACGGAAACATGAAAATCGTATGGTGAGCAAACTTTTCTAATGTTTGGCCTTATCGATCGCCAGACTTTAATCAAAGTAATTTTTACTTTTGCTGTGACGCTGAAAGAAAACTTTAAAAGTATTGTCCAGTTAAGAGAATTAACAGGTATTTTAGCGAACTTTTTTTACTAATTCTGGCACCTATTTTTTTAAAAACAAAATGGCGATCCTGTTGTACGTAGATTTAATTATGTGTATGAGTAATAAAAATAATCAGATGAATTCCATTATTGAAATATTTTACATTATTAAATTGTTATGGCAGTTTCAAAACTGTGGCTACTTTTGAATACCCCTGTACAATAAAAAGCAATTAAACTTATCACTGTTGTTTCAAGATTAATTTTGTGTTATAGTGTTAAAACCCAGCTTGGGATGTATTCGCTTCGCAATGTTATCATCATGCGGGCGGTTTAAAATTTCACCCTTTTTCGTGGAAACATCCAAATGCAAATGAAATTTTCCTTTCATGAAGCATTATTTTCGTCAAGTGTAAATAAAAAATTAATTTAATTTTACTTTCGCATGAAGCCAGAGGATGTGCCATTCATACCGAGTACCGTGTCTCTGTGCAGCCGTACCTATCTCATTTCAGCGGAAGACAAAGTCGCCATTTGCGCGTTCTCCCTGGCGCTTTGTGTTTATGTATAATTCAATCTGCTCTAACGCCACGGACAATATACATACAGTTGTTATTGCGAGATAACACTTTGTTTTGGACATGTCCTGCAAATCTGTTGCATATTTTAAAAGTATGACAATCGAGTGGGTTGTGGGTCGCAGACAGAGGTATTATTTTACTTAGAAGTCGTCCATAAAGCCCGTAATACATTATTTATTTTTTTTAAGTCTTCTACAGAATTTTTCCGGGATATTGTGCAAAAACACTGCAAAAAAATGAAATATCAATCCCTTGTCCTGCTTCGTGATATATTTAAGAAGCACTTTAGATGAAATATGTCAGATATATAACTGAAATTTACGTGTGCGCTAATGTCTCTGTTGTGTCGGGAATAAATTATTAACGCAATGTTTTGAAGTAGTGTTAAACGAAAAGGCGACAAGAAATTGGTTTTAAGAAAAAATGTGCAGAAATCTATATAAGCTTTTTAATATTGTTTTTTAATTGATTTTTTTTTACTATACACTACTTAAGAGATAATTGCAATTCAATAGAGAGATACCTACGATTAAGTTTAAAAAATGTTGATACTATCTAAACATTGCAGAAATGTTATATTTTACTGAATAATTATTAAATAATAAATAATAAAATAAAATAGGTGCCGCGTAACCACCACGAGATCATTCTGCTATTTATAGAAATTTAAAAAAAAATTATTCATACATCTCGAAAATGTTGCAAATTTTATGGAAATTTAGAATATTTTTAAAATTTTTGAACTAATTCGAATATATTTTATACCGGATGTTTTTTAAAAAATTAAAAATAATGTTCATTTTATTTTTTGATTGCAAATATTGATTACTACGCAATTTTTTTTTAAACCGTAAAATAGAAAATAAATTTGAAAATTTTTGAAATTCTGTTAAATTTTAACAGTTCGAATAAATGAAAATTGTAATCATTTTTAAAATATCTGAAAATTTGAATAATTTGGAAAACAATTTTGAAAATTTTTGAAACTTTGTAAATTAAGGGAAATTGTAACAGATTTGAGTTGAAAATGTCTTAAAATTGGGAAAATTTTTGAAACTTTTAATCACTTTTGGAAAATTTAATAATTTTTAAATTTATTTACATATTTGATTTTTAAAAATTACTTAAAATTAGAAAGTTTTATAAAACTCTGAAAGGAAAGAGTAAATTTTTTGAAAATTTTCGAAAATTTCGATATATTTAAAAATCTTTTAATTTGTTGGGGGGCACTGGGGGGTGGTGAGAAGATCGGGCTTCCGAGATCAGCTAGTCGACACGTGTACAATACGAATCTAAAGTTCTTTTCCGAGCGCATTTTTTAAGCAGTCGAGTGGTTTTGTAATGTTTTGTGTTTTGTAGCTGCAACTAATGTTTATCTCTTAAAATCTCCAAATCCATTTCATAATTTGGTGATTACTCTGGCAATCTGTTCAGGTGACCGACCAAAAATAAACCTCCTAATAGTGTTTTACCAATAAAAAGTTTTTCCTATTATCATTTAACAAGCCCATACCGATTTTAAAGCCAAAATTCGTAAATTATTAAAATAGGGGGGGGTAAGGGTTTTGACACTTGCAGAGTACTAATTTAAAGTTATTTTTCGAGCGCGTCTATATTGAGGCATACAGTGTGTGGATAAAATTCAGAACAAATTCAATATCTCCCGAAATATTATATTTCAGTACGAACGCTCAGACTTCAGTTTTTATTCCAGCAACATTTTAAGCATATCGCTGTTGCTAAAGGCTCACGTGACACGGCGCACTGACTTGATTCTTTTTTTTTTAATGGAACAGTGTGCCGTGTGACGGCTCATTTGAAAGCTCTTTTCGAGAGAACTTCAGGGCACTGTTTTTCTGCCAAATATTAATCGATCAAACCAAATTTTACGCAGACGCAGCTCATAGTCTCTAAAAGAACACTCAAGAAGTTGCGAATATTTGAATGGGTTGACCGTTTTAAAAATAGCTGTGAGAGTGCTTGTTAAATTTCACGCAGGGGAGATGTAAAAAGGATTCAACTGCAACAAGAGTCCTTCCTGCTGTCATTGAATATGTTTGTTGGTTTTTTCTACTATTTAAAAGACAGTTATTCGGCGATTTGCATTGATCAACGTTTTAGCACGTTTAATGGCAGTAGGAATGACTCTTGTAGCACTTGCACGTTCTCTTTCTGGATTGTCACGAACGGTCTCACGGCTATTTTATTAAAAACGTTTAGCCCATTTAAATACTTGCGACCTTTTAAGTGTATTTTCTTGAAACTGTAAGCTAAGTGTGCGTAAAAGTTTAGCACGTTTGATGACTTTGAATTACAATATGCTGTTTCAGGGAAGAGTTGGCATTTACAATAATTCCATGACAAGCTTTATAATTATTTCCTATTTAGAATAGAGTAAGTTCAGTCATTACTAAATTCACTACGTCAGCGTCACTGCGTATCTTTTTTTTTTGGTGTGAACTAGCCTCGTAGATTTACTAACTTACGTGAAAAATATTATGACCAGTTTTCAATAATTTGGGACAACTCGCTCTTCATTTTTATTGCTCGCTATGTGATAATTTAATAAGCGTAAATTTTAAATGATAATTTGACTACAGATAATTGGTAAAAACGTTACTTCTACGTCGTCAATACTTTAAATTCGAAATTTTCTTTTGTGGAAGTTCTCAAGAGATCAACTAAGCTTTTTTGGATGTCAAAATTCCTTTTTATTGAATCGCAAAAGTAACATTTATTAAATCAAATCAACAAAGAATAAACAAGAAATACTTTTTAGAGCCGAATTGATTTTTAATTCATAAGCAAAAAAACATTAAAGCAGTAAAGCGCTGCCAGTTGGCGAAAAGTCGAACCAGTAATCCGAGGAGAGGAGATTCCGATTCGCATTTCTCAAGAAACGACGCGGATAATGCTTTATATTTTATTTATTTCCGTCATGTTGTTCCTGTAAAAGTTTTCGTCTGTCGTTTAACGGATGTTCGTCTCCGAGGATTCTCACGGTTTAAATATTTGAGAGGTGCTTGGAGTTTGCTGCAGCAATTAATGAATTACTTTGCCGTTAAACCTATCAAATGCTTTTAAGAAACCGCAGTTCTTAATGAAATGTGTCATTTTTTCGAAATTAGTGAATTATTCACCTTGCAGTTTGTACTTGCAAAAGTTTAAAAATTTCCAGTAACGTTACGTTTTAGAGTAATGTGAAGAATTTAATATTTAGAAACAAAGTTTTTTTTTGTCATGGCTACGCGAACTGTGTTGTATGTACTACTAGCGTAACTCCGATTACAAAGAGGCGAAAACACCACCAAGAAACCGAATAATTTAAAATTTTTTTAGTACTTCAAATATCTGCTATTTCTGGCACGTTGTTTGGTTTTAGAAATTCGATATTGCCAACCCGTCCTTGAAGCCTCGTTATCCCCTTTTCTCTTTTTGAACTTGTCTGCTGAATTCTCATAACTGAAACAATAAAAAGCATCATGCACAAAAGCTTTTCGTCTTTAAATTAAAATAATATTGTTGTCCAATCTATCATTATTTACTTTAAGTATCATGGGCCTGTGCCTGAGCACAATTTCATGACTCCCGTCGCTCCCCCTTTCTCTGGCTCAGCGCACTTAGCGCTATTCAACGATCTAACGTGCCCCACCCTGAAAAGACATGCAACCTAACATACACATTACACACTACGTCCATGGAAACGCTGGGGTTTCAGAAAATTTTCCGACGTGCAGAAGATTCGAACCTAATGCCGTTGCGAATTAAGCTCTAGAGCCTAAGACTCTAATCACTAGACCACCCGCTGGTCCTCCAATCTTGTTTTAGTAGCTTGAAAATGTATCAACAATAAGTAAAAATGTTCAAACCAATATTGAATTAATTTTTCTTTTCCATTAGTTTTTTAATTAAAATATTAAATAAAATACAATTTTGTTTGAGAACTGCTGAAAGTGATAGTGATACGGATTTAAACTCGACAATGTTATTGCGTAAAATGTAATAAATCCAACGCGGCAAAAACGAAAAACTTACCTTGCAGGTTTTTGCACATCTACATTTCTTGTTCACTGTTTTAGTTTTAGTTTTTCTACCATAAACATATCCTTGAACTCAAGGCAAAATTCCAATAATTATCAGGTCGTACTTTGAGCGTCCATTAAACAAAAAATGTTTTTTTCTGATTTGTACGATGTATATTGTAACATACTGTGGGTTTTAATATTTGTACCTATTTGTGATACATCCTGTATAGTAAACCGCTCTATCACTATAAAGTTTTCTTTGTAAAAGAAAATTCCGAAAAATTATATTGAAGTTGTTGCTGTTTGACGATGTTCTAAATTTTAATTTGTTAGTTGTAGATTTTCGTCAAATAACACGAGCGGTTTCGACGGCGCAATCGATAACTATGGTTTTTCTAATACCAACCTTTACTTGTTATGTTTTCCAACACATCTTACTCACGACGTGCAAAAGAACGAATTAAAGTGATAAAAAAATCGCACGTTTTTGATTGGATTTTAAATCCCAAATGCCATAATACTAAAATTATACTAAACGATAAAATATAAATTTTATCGTAGCCGCCTATGAAAGAAGCGCGGCATGTCGATGATTAGTTTGCAAATCGTGGAGCTATCACCATAATTGCGCGGTTCATTATTTTACATTTTATTAAACATTTTTAAACAAATAGCGAGTGACTATTGAAAATTATTTTTTATATTTACAATTTTTATATCACAAATGTGCATGATAAATGTCGGCTAGCAACCGTGACTCATTTAACTCATGTAATAGAAACAAATATAGGCGACATGTTGGTTTAGCGGTTGAGGTGTGAGCTTATGATGTGGGCGTTTATTAAATAATTTGATCCGTTAATTTCCGAATAAACAAAAACATAGAAATTAGGGTATTATAAAAACCAAATCTTTCTTAACTCTATTACTTATCAAAATTTGCTCAAATTTTGGGTCATTTTATTATTTATAATATTATTCTGAAAATTTTCAGCATTTATAAATTTGTCGTTTTTTGTGGTTTCGGAAATAGCTTTATTTAACGAATTCTCAAATTTTTAAAATTTTGTTTGAGAATCCAATTTTTAAAATAATATCGTAATGTTGTTCTACAATCATAACCTGTATTTCTGTCAAAACTAAAAAGAAGGAAATATAATTCCCATACCAAAACCATGTATGCTGTTAAAATACAAAGTAAAAATAATTCATAATATACAAAAAATTTAAAAATACTTTCAATAAAGCATCATCTATATAGTATTAAATCTGGATACCGTCAGACTCCAGTTAGTAAAAACCAGATGTACGCGTCAATTATATAAGGCGCGTATTCGTATGTACTGGTATGTATCGGACCAGTACGGTTTTCAATGCAAATAAAAAATTAAGATTACACTGTATGTTTTTATGAATGGAACGTCATTTGATGCTACCTCTCATTACGCAGCAGAATAGATCATTGCGATCCTGCAAACAAATGCGTGTGGGTAGCTGACGGGTTTAGATAGTTTAAGTCTAATTATACGCATGTATGAAAGTTTTCTACAATATAATTTCTTAAACCCAGGTTTTGCGTTTTGCTCCTTTTGCAGGTTTCCATGTAGAACCCAAAAATATACATAAGCTGTTAAATTTTAACATGAAATTCGATGAAAGCTGATATTTTATCCATTCAACTACTCTGCCCTGTGAGAGACTTGCATTGTCCCGTTTCAGTAATGTCGGTCCCTCATCAATGCCCGTATCCTGTCATATCCCGGAAACGACCGCAAAGCCAAAATGCAAAGCAAAAAAATTTTGGAGTGTAATTCGCAATATTGGAGGTTATTGATTACGGCGTGGCTGTGACGTTATACTGAACAAAATATGAAATTTCACCTTCTTTTAATTTTTCAACTTGAAAATAAATTTTTTTATTGGATTTATAGCAAGTTGTACAATAATTAGAAAAATTTTAAAGTGTGCGGGAAGCTTTTAACTGTTTTGTAGGTATTAGGTAATTGTATCTTGCGTAATTATACCCACCTCCTGGTTAATTATAAGGAAATCATCTATTTATTCATGTTTCCCTAATAGGGATAACGAACTTATAATTTCTGAGAAACTGTACAGTAAAGCAAAAGATAAATGTTTAAAAATTAGCCAGTTTGGTTACGCCATTAATCCACACAATGTATTTAAAAAATCCGGAACTAGAAACTAAAGTTAAAATATGCTTTGGTAAAATTTTTTCGAAAAAGAAACCTTCTAAACCTGAAGAGTGAACCCGTCTTATTACTCAAACGAGTTGCCGGATCTGGAAAAACTTTAAATATTAGAATCGCCCCTGGAAAACACAATGTTGCTATATGTACGACAATTTATGAAATAATATTAACTGTAAAGAGAAAACCGTATTCCTACTTTCAAAAATTGTCATAAAATACTACTCAAAAACTGGCAACTTTTTTTAAAATTTTGTAGGCTTATAGTGCTAGAAATGAACTCTACTTGGTTTTTGTCCCAGTACGTTAATTTCACTGTGACGCCTTTAATAAATTTTTGAAAAATCGATTTCATATCCCTTTATTTAATAAACGAGGAACAATAAAACACTTCTGTGTGCGCTAAATTGCTAAATCTTAATTTACAATCACTCATGGCATGAGTAATTGTAAAATAGGATTCTAAACTTATTTTTTAGGCCCAGCAATAGTTAGGGAGGGTTAATTTTTGCTTTCCCGCACAACTTTTGCTTTGTTCGCTAGTTTTCTACAATTTAGAGGAACCCTTTTCCAAAAAAAAAATTTTTTAATTATAAAAAACGGTTAGTTAATGTACGGTATGCACCTGACCGTGCCAGTGGCCATAATGTCCTCGCTGTACTTCTGCTAGATAGTAGCGATCCTATTGTCACTGTCGGGCCGTAAAACATATATACAAAAATACTTTTAAAAATTATGAAAAGTAACAATTTCTAAGTATAGAAAAGTATGGGCGAAATGCTTAACTTATTTTAAAATTTTTTGCGTCACTTGGAAAAAGTTAAAGTTAACAACTCATAAAAATAAGAGAATTACTACAGGGGTAAAAGTTAATTTTTTTATTCCCCGTGCAAAACCAACATTAACTGAAAATTAATGGATAGTAAAACATGAATTAGGTGCTCAACCGAGCTAATCAACTGTAAAATCAAATTAATAATTTAAAAGAGCTTTTAAAGTTCATTGAGTGATAAAAAACGCACCCAAATGTTACTTAGATTATTACAAAATTACTTTGTTAATTTGATTTACAATTAGAACTGTGACTTAGACACCCAGCAAATAATTGTGCCACATTTATAGATAAATATGATCAGATTCTTTAAAGACATCACCATCTGTTTAAAATGCAATAAATACATTTTTGCAAAGTCTTACGATAAACCAAATATGGTAAATGCTTTTAAACATTTGAAAATTGATTTTTATATACTTGCACGCACTTATATTTGTAGATATAATTAGTGATGCCCTTGAGGCAAGAAATTTCTATATTTCGTCCTGAATAGTCGAGACTACCGTACCAGTTTTTTTAGTCTTAAATTTCCAAAAAAGCACTAATATAATTTGCGCCCCTTGCGACAATATTACTTTAAGCAGCAAAATGTTCTATATTCGAGTCGGTTTGGGACACACTGTAGAAGGCTCATATTAGTTTGTACAGCGGACCGCTATAGTTTTTATTGTTTGTTTGTATCATTGGAACATAATCTGCTGATAGCTGTTATTACGAAAGCAAACTCCGACAAAGAATTAAATTGTTTTGAATTGGATTACTTTTCTTCAATTACATTAAATTACTGACAATAAATTGGTTTAGTTGAATAAATGGAACATCATTTACTTATTTATGTTACACTTATCTACAGAGTGAGTGTGGATAGCGATTCCTCTCTCCGACTATCTTGTTAAAACTGTTTTCACCAAAAACAAGTTTTAATAAAAGTTGTTCAGAATGTTGTACTGTATTCTAGTAAATATTTTTTTATTGCAAAGATTGCTGGAACTTAAGATATAGATATGATTTTAATACATGGCGAATCAAATTGTGTTGTATTTTGCCAAGAGAGCAAAGATATCTAATAAACGGCAAGCTAGTAGAAAGCCCGCAGAGTCCTCTGATGTAACACCAAAAATTTTTTCCTGTAAATACCTTTCAACATATAATAAGTGTGTGGATTCACGTACAGTTGATATCAAAGCTACTTGGTGCAAATATTGAATGTGACTTTTTCTTCTTTACAATGTCTGTAATTTTTCAAAGTAACCTCATGATTTTTTTTGCAATCAAATAGAGAAAAGTCAATTTTATTAAAACGAAAAAAATATTCAGAATGCAAAATAAGAATCTTGCATATTGTATCTTGAATCTCAGCTAGCCATGGAATAAAAAAATACAGTTTACCATTTTGAATAACTTTTATTGTAAAAGCAGTTTTTAACAAGATAACCAGGAGGTGTATTCTGTATTAATATTTGTTTTGTTTAAGAGAAAATAAATACAAGCTTTTTGCGCAATGCTTAAAAAATGTTATGAAAGCAATGCGGTGTTTCCAATTAAATAAAAACTTAATCGCAGTTGCCTATGTAACAAGCGCGGCATGTCGATGCTTAGTTTGCAAATCGTAGAGATATTGTTATAGTTGCGTGGTTTATTATTTTACCGTAATGTAACATTTGTAAACAATTCGCAAGTGAGCATTGTAAATTATTGTTATTATTTTATATTTTTTTGAAAACGTGCATGATTACTGTCGTTTGGCAAACGTGGCCCATTTCACTCACATAATGGAAAATTTCTAAATGACATGCTGGTTTAGCGGTAAAAGCGTTGGCTTGTAATCTGGAGACCATTGTTTAAATCTCGTGGCAAACCTATTTTTTGGCATCTCTTACTGCTATCCTATCTTGCCTATACCTATTATTTATTTTAATTTTTATCTTTGTTTTATTTAAAATGGAAGTTTATACTTAACTTAAATTTAACAACTTTATTTTTTTATTTATTTAACTTTAATTTAACGTTAAACAATCAAACAGACGTAAGTAACACAATGATTAGAAGTTATAATATTTGTTAAAAATCTTGTCCGTCTGTTTCTAGGCATAAACGACTTCGGTTTTTTCATGTTTTCATAACCTTAAAGAAAATTAGGAATAAAAACAAGTCTGCAACGGGATTTGAACTAAGCCCACCAGATTACAATCCTACGTTTTTACAGCTAAACCAACACACCGTTTAAAATTTTTTCCGTTATGTGAGTTAATTGTGTCAAGCTAACTGACATTTATCATGCACGTTTGTAAAATAAAATTAATAAACGATTAAAAATAATTGACAATGCTAACTTGCTTATTGTTTAAAAATGTTAAATATGAGCAATTACGGTAAAATATATAAACTGCGCAACTATGAAAATAGCTCAACGATTCGCAAACTAATCATCGACATGCCGCGCTTGTTTCATAGGCGACTGCAAAACTTTTATTTGATCGTACAGAACCTCTACTGGCAACAGTTGAGCTTCCGCTGGTTTGGACTCCATCTAAAATTGTAGGTTCCCTCTATCTGCAATACCACTATTACGCAAGCAGGAGAAGCCCTATAAAGCGTTATCTGTAAAAAGGAATAAATGCATAGGTACGTTATGAAAGCAATTGCTATAAAGCATTTGCTGAAACAACCAAATTTATGAATAAATTATTAGTTAACTGGTATAATATTTGCAAATTTAATATAAATTTATATGTATACAGTGATATTCCATGAGTAAATAATAACTACCACTTAACCTATTAGAAACTGTTTCATACTCGTAGTATTTCCGCTATCGTTTAAATTTAATAAACTACGAAGGCCCTTAATTTACCACTTTTAATACCCAGTTTATGTTTATTTCGCAACGTAGGTAATAGTTCAACATCTACTTTAAAAGCAACGTCTCTCTGAAAAATTAAAATTATCAATCGAGATTTTAACAAAATTAAAATACGCTTGTGCTGCTCAAGAATTAATAGAGACGAGAAACTTGGAAATATACGTCTTAATATTTCAAAACTAGTCAAAACTACTTTGCTTGTCTACTTAAACGGTAATTTACTTAATTTTTATATTCATGCAAAAGCTTGTAAAGAGACACTTATGGTTAAATTGTAAGATATTAACAATTTAATAATTATTTTACGTGATTCTTAAAACAGGAGTAATCTACAGGGTGTTCTGAAAAAAGTAACCGTAAATGATACCATAAAATCTAAACGTAAAAATAAGTCGATTTAACTAAACTTACCTATATACGAAATAACTCAGTTTCAGAGTTACGACGTCTTTATAAGTTTTTTTAATATCTTTAATACGGCTACGCTTTTGAAATTTTACACGAAAAAATTGTTTTGCACAAAACAGAGCCATTTTTTAAAAAGTACGTGGAGAGTTGCTCTATTATTCCTTTTTTCTTAAATCTTTTTTGTTTTCTAAAAGTAGTCAACGATTTAAGTAATAAAATACACAAAAACCTGCATTCTTTATATTTTTTGTCAGACCAATCATTACGCACAAATTTGATGTCAACGTGTGTGGATGGGGCTGACATAAAAATTGAAAAAATGTTTAAAAAAATCAAGCGTGCCATAATATGACGTGCCAAACCGATCCGTCATTTAAAAAAAAATATGAGCAGGTTTGCTAAAGTTTTTCGTGCTTCTAATATTTTGCAATTTTTTATTATTTTTCATTTTACAACCGCAATAATTCGTTGGTATTAAAACTTCAAGAATCTATGTATTAAATCCGGAACTGTCTCACTATTCGAATCAGATCTTTACCCGCTATTACTTCTCATCACCTCTCAGTACCAAACCAAATTCTGCGACTTATTTATGGTGACGGTGGTCCACGGGTTTTGCTTGTATTAAATTAATTATAAGTTAAATAAAAATTAAAATTAAACTCGAATGTTTATTGTTAAATCATTCGTAAAACAAATTTAAAACACAATAGCTACCTAAGAACAGAGTTTTCGCACTCTTCCTCTAAACCGTGGCGGGATGGAACGAAAAAAGCGAAATAAATATGGCAGGAAAACGTGGCAGACATTGAATATAGTCAAAATCCGAAAGTAATGGACACAAACACGGGTCCGGAAATAATTCGTTACACATTTCTGAAGATAGACCAGTCTAATAATTTTTTATTTTCCCTTTAGTATAGCGAAGTATTGATTTCATGAAAATGTTCAGAATTGAAATTTTTACGGAAATACGCATTTTGAACCTCCAGGAAAGTGGATTTAAAAAAATGTCTGCCTTTGGGTGGGTGGGTGGGTGGGTATGTATTTATTTATTTATGTATGTGTGTGGTGCATCATAACTCTCGAACGGATAGTCCGATTTTGATGAATTTTAAAATGTGGTGGTATATCAAAAATTCACTGTCAAAATAAGTTTTTTATGAAATCAGAAACCAGAAGCGGAAGTTGGACATATTGTTGGGTAGCATTTTTTCCGGAATAGATTTTTTCATAGCAAATAGAAATCGCAACTTTTAACAAGAATAACTTGCATGTGCATTTTTCTACGGAAAATAAAATTTTACAGCTAAAAATCTAAAAATATTAGAAAAAAAATGTTACGTGCCGTCCTCCCCCTGTAGAATACACCTCTAGTGCTCTTATTCAAATAAAAATTAGTAACAATACTAAGTAAAATGAGTAATCAAAATTTTGCACTTCGAAACTTATCAACAAAAAAGTTATTAAATTTGTCCATCTTCAGGATACTGTAACTCCGTAAAGAAGCGTTTTCGGACCTATGTTTACAGAAACTTTTGTCATTTTTATATTCTAAATCTATTCTGAAAGTGCGTCTCTTATGTTATGAATCGCCCTGTGTACAATGATTTTGGAAAGTACCCAGTTGAAAATCAATGAGGTGTTAAAATCTATTATTATTTCAGACATACAAAAACTGATTAAAGCTACTTGTAAATTGGCACTATTTCCGTTACATACATAGAAAAATACACATGCATCTGGCAGTTTTTTAACATAGAACCTACATCAAAAGACAATTACATTCAAAATTGTATTATTTTCTAAACTTATACTTATAATTCGAAACGTTGTTAAATCTGCAACTGTAGAAATACTACAATAACATCATTATAACGGCCACTATTCGACTGGAATTCTTCAGCTTCGTCGATACCAAACCAAATTGTTCTCGTTTTAGGAAATGTAAAGAAAGGACACAAACGTTTTCATTACTTTAGACCAATATTGACTGTACCAAGCTTTATCTTATTTAATTTTATTCTTTATTTGCATAACCTTATAATATATTCTTTAACTGATAGATTTCCAACTAAAATTTTCAGCAAGATGATTTTCAAGTAATTCAGTTCATTTGCCTTTTTGTTTTCAAGATGTAGTTTGAATGTATGCGATAATAAACTTCATGTCGTCTTGATAATGTTTTCTAATTAAAAAAGGAAATAATACAGAGAAGCCTCAATAATACATATCTCCTTCCTAGGAACTGTTCTGTTATAAATAATGTTCCATAAATTCTAATTTTAGATTGTCATTTTCGTTTACTTTTCTTATAGAACTATATTAAAAGGGACAGAATCTGAAATATCCTGTGCTTTCTGGAAACCTTTATTTTCCACAATGAAAACTTGTGAATACACCGCAGATTCAGTTATCATGTCTTGAAGTAACGCTTTTATTAAAACAGTTTTCTCTTAATTTTAGTGCAATCCTCTATTGACGTAATTTGTAAGAAAACAAAGGAAGGGAAAACTTTTGTGTATAGGACAGCGAGTTTCACATTTCAGTTTTATCATATCGTGGAAGATGGAAGTTATTTAAAATTGTAATTCACTTTGTACTTTAACTTTGCTCTTGTTGCGGAAGTAACTTTCAGATATAGAATTCCCTACTTAAAAATATATTCAAAACAAGCAGACTCGATGGGATAAATCTATAACTATACGTTACACGAGAGTCAATTGTCATAATGCAGATTGCAGTTTGCGTATAGCAATACCAAGTAATTTGTGTAATAATGCAATATGTGCACGTGGTAATGATTACACATTTAGTATGAGTGAATGCGTGATCAGGATGAAGGTTGTTAATAATGCTCTAATGAGTATGGAATAATCCTCTGGAAATGCGGTTTTGGATAAAGTACTTGTAGGGGTGGCCACATAATTATAACGTTGTCAAAATCTACGATGGCGGCTTAAAATTTGCAAAAGCTTTTATTATAAAAACAGGCGAGCAGTTACCCTAATTCCAAAAATGTTTCTTTGTTTCTATTTTAAGAAATCTTTGATATCGTAACGTTCTACATCACCCCTAACACTGACTAAATCATGAGGAAAAGTATAGATACTTACTCAAAGTATCGATAGTTTAGCTAGTATTGAGCATCGATACCAGTATCCCAAAGTATCGAAAGTAACGAAGTATCGAATGCATTATGATTTTCGAAGTATCAAATGTCACAAAGTGCCGCAAGTATCAAAAATATTAAAAATATCAAAGTATCGAAAGTATCAAACATATTGCAGTATCGCAAGTATCGAAACTATCGAAAAAATCCAAGAATTGTAAATATCGAAAGTATTGAAAGTATTATAAGTATCGTAAATATCAAATTTATCAAAAGTATCAAAGCACAGCAAGTATCCAAGTATCGAAAATATTGAATTGGTGCAAGTGTGCAAGTTTGATCTAAAATCACAATTTATTATAAAAGTTAGAAACGTAATTTTTTGCAAAAAGTTATGCCGAAAGTAACGTCAATTTGATCTTGGGAAATAGTTTCGATATTTTTGATACTTTGATGTTTAATATTTTCAATACTTTCGATACTTTTAATACTTTTGATACGTTGATACTTTCGATAAAGATACTTTTGATACTTCGATACTTTCCATACTTTGATATTTTTGATATTTTGATACATTTAATACTTCAACACTTTTGATACTTCAATACTTTCCATACTTTTAATATGCAATTTTAATTTAAGATGCATTTGACTCTTCTAATACTTTTGACAATTTTGATACTTTTAATACTTTTAATACTTTTGATACTTTTGATACTTTTGATACTTTTGATACTTTTGATACTTTTGATACTTTTGCTAATTTTGCTACTTTTGATACTTTTGATACTTTTGATACTTTTGATACTTTTAATACTTTTGATACTTTTGATACTTTTGATACTTTTCATACTTTTGATACTTTTGATACTTTTGATACTTTTGCTAATTTTGCTACTTTTGATACTTTTGATACTTTTGATATTTTTGATATTTTTGATACTTTTAATACTTTTGATACTTTTGATACTTTTGATACTTTTGATACTTTTGATACTTTTGATACTTTTGATACTTTTGATACTTTTGATACTTTTGATACTTTTAATACTTTTGATACTTTGATACTTAAGATAATTTTGATACTTTGATGCTTTTGACATTTTTATACTTTTGTATAGCAATGATACCAAATTGGTACCAATATTAGAAAATCTTATTGCGGTATCGGCCCTAGTCATGAGTAGACCTGTACAATACCGCAGATTTCGTATCAATATTTGATTTCAATTGGTGTCGATATCTATCCATTATTAATAAGTACATATCATCGCATTAATACGGTAGAATATTAGTACAAATCTGTATTTTTATTTTCTGCGTATTAATACGTGTTGATATATCGATACATCGGCCCAGGTCACGTTATTTGAGTTGATTTTGCATATCAATTAAACTCGCTGAAGATGGAACTTCCTCTGATAGTTTTATAAACTTGCTATAGGTATCGCCGTGTTGATACGGTGAAATATTGATATTTTTCTTTTCTGCGTAATGAGCGTAACGAATCGTGTCGACGCGTATCGATATATCGATACTTTTAATACTTTTGATACGTTGATACTTTCGATAAAGATACTTTTGATACTTCGATACTTTCCATACTTTGATATTTTTGATATTTTGATACATTTAATACTTCAACACTTTTGATACTTCAATACTTTCCATACTTTTAATATGCAATTTTAATTTAAGATGCATTTGACTCTTCTAATACTTTTGACAATTTTGATACTTTTAATACTTTTAATACTTTTGATACTTTTGATACTTTTGATACTTTTGATACTTTTGATACTTTTGATACTTTTGCTAATTTTGCTACTTTTGATACTTTTGATACTTTTGATACTTTTGATACTTTTAATACTTTTGATACTTTTGATACTTTTGATACTTTTCATACTTTTGATACTTTTGATACTTTTGATACTTTTGCTAATTTTGCTACTTTTGATACTTTTGATACTTTTGATATTTTTGATATTTTTGATACTTTTAATACTTTTGATACTTTTGATACTTTTGATACTTTTGATACTTTTGATACTTTTGATACTTTTGATACTTTTGATACTTTTGATACTTTTGATACTTTTAATACTTTTGATACTTTGATACTTAAGATAATTTTGATACTTTGATGCTTTTGACATTTTTATACTTTTGTATAGCAATGATACCAAATTGGTACCAATATTAGAAAATCTTATTGCGGTATCGGCCCTAGTCATGAGTAGACCTGTACAATACCGCAGATTTCGTATCAATATTTGATTTCAATTGGTGTCGATATCTATCCATTATTAATAAGTACATATCATCGCATTAATACGGTAGAATATTAGTACAAATCTGTATTTTTATTTTCTGCGTATTAATACGTGTTGATATATCGATACATCGGCCCAGGTCACGTTATTTGAGTTGATTTTGCATATCAATTAAACTCGCTGAAGATGGAACTTCCTCTGATAGTTTTATAAACTTGCTATAGGTATCGCCGTGTTGATACGGTGAAATATTGATATTTTTCTTTTCTGCGTAATGAGCGTAACGAATCGTGTCGACGCGTATCGATATATCGATACATAGACCCAGGTATAATCATGAGCTCATCACTGATGTACGACTGAGAGCTTAGAATGCGTCGTATAAAGTTTGCACTATAGTTCTGAATTATACAAGGTCAAACTTGAAAACGTATTTTTTCTTTGAGTTTGTGTAAGATTTGATTTTTTCTTGTATACATTCTTAGTCTAAAAAGTTTATAGTTTTTGCGTATAATTAATGCAATTTTTCTTTGTTTTAGGTGAGTACCTCTCGAATATTCTTGTTTTCAAATTGGCTGAAGAAAAGTTGTCTTGGTAAGATTTAGTTTTAGTTTCACTACAAGCAATGTCGTCATTCAATACCAGATCCGGAAAGTCTTATCTACGTAGAAACTTATTTTTCACTTTCTGCACATTTCAAAATTTAAGTAGGTACTGATCTACTGATACAGCGAACTGTTTCTTAAACTGCGGTTCGTTAGAAACTGGAGTTACGTAGTATTAAAAAATAAGAATTATTCATTTTGAGTAAAATAATATAAACCTGATTTACAGTACTTAAATAAATCAAAAAAGCAGACCTGATCAACGTTTGAACTCATAACCTTCCGTATACAAAGCAGATTATCTACCAGTGCGCCTTGCGAACACTGTTTCGCAACCGGTTATATCAATGCACTTGTGGCTTGACTATTATAAAATAATTTATTTAAAGCGTTATTAATAATAACCTTCCAAATAAATATATGTACATAATATACAACTATTTCATATTTTTCATGCTGAACTGCAATGTTCCACCTAAATTTAAATTTACTGTAAATAAATATAATAGTTTTCCTTAACTATTTTGAGCATTGGTTATTTTGTCATAGCATACCCTTTTAGGACTATTACAGTACTAAATTTTACACAAATGTTAACGCATAATTTTCTAGCGACTTAAAGCTATACGTTTGGGGGGAAACGCATTTAATTTTTCTGAAAGCTTTTCATCAATGCCTGTTTTTGTACTAGAGATTTCAACGCATCACTTTGTCATACAGCAAATCTTTTTAAATCAATTTACCAAACCGCATATTCTTACGCTTACACGGATGTGGGTATTTATTTTTATTACAGGCGTGAAACTACCATGTGCAGCAGCAATAATTGAGTTTGCAACACACAATTATTGACCTTATTAGGTCTCGAGTTTAAATTTTATTTTGTGATAACTAACGTTTTCAATTTCAAATCTTGTTCTTTAAATCAAGAACTTTAGAGCTGAATTTAATTGTTCTCAAAACTAATTTCTTTTAAAACAACATCCCAAACCCAGCAATTTTTGATTTTTTTAAGTCTAGAGATAAATTTATTTTGTTTCAATATTTTGATTCAAATGAAACTAAATAAATAAAGCATATATAAAAATATTATTTTTTAATTCTTAGGTTTTCATCATGAAAATCGCTCTTGTATCTTGTAAACCACCTACAAAGAAGATTTGTGAAATATCAAAAAAGTTCAATGTACGAATCCATAAGAAATTCAAAAATATTCAATAACCTTCGGTCAAAATTATTCAAATTGCAGCAATGGTCTTGGTGTTCAGTTTGTGATATTAGAATAAAAGGGCTTTTCCCATACCTCACACGCTCAATATGCATCACATATTGATGTAAAATGCGTTGTAAATTCAAGAACAAACGACCTGTTTACTAACTTAACATAATTGAAAACTGAAACAGTACTTTAGTAGGGTTAAGAACAAATAATAAAATTTGGAGTAAAATACAACGTAAGACATTAAGTTCAATATGGCTTTGGAAAACATTGAATAATTAGATTTGCTTGATTTTTAATATTCTTGCATTGTACGCTTACTTTCTGTTGCAAAATGATAAAATCTAAACTAATGTTCTTGATTCTTCCTAGTTTCTGTAGCACTGCTACTTTAAATTTTAAAATTATCTTACACCAGCTGACGCAAAAAAAACAATATTTTTAAATAGGTTTTGTGAATTATGCGCTTCTAAAACACTTTACCGACTTGAAGAAAAAGTTAAAATAAACATCTTGCAGGCACTTTATGGAAAATATTCCTATTTTCACAAAACCATCTGACAGCCTTTCTAAAACTCGCAAAACTTTATTTTATAATGTTTTAATTACATCACACATTTTACTTTTTTGTATTAAATATCATGTAAATGTAGGCCAAAAGGGCTTTATGCGTTTATTTAAATTTCTTACATAATAATTTCGAGCCGTATTTTCTGGTATAACAGCAAGGTTTTTATCACTCTGTTTAACATTGCGTTTGGGTTATTAAATTACTGATCCTCTCCAGATACACACTCTTTAGTCGAGGTATGAATACTTCCCCAAAATTAACTAATTTAAAAATTTTTTCTCATCAATTTCTCGCACATTTCCTGTGGATGGAAAGGTAATGAACATCCTACAAAATGTTGTTAATCGAATTACTTTATTCGATTTATCTTTCTGTTCAAAGCGGTTTCATGTTTTTTTTTATATTTTAGTTGACTTATGCGAAATTATACATTTTGATGTAGAACAGCACAACGATGTAATTTAATCAGCTTTCTCTGGATTATTTAGGCAAGCCAAGCTAATAAATAGTTTAATACTATATGAATCTCTCATCGATTCTGAACTGAGAGAGAACAGAAATTGGGGAAAAACTTACTCATCCATATAATTTAATGCTTGCATTTTTGCACAGTTTTCAATTTGCGTTTAAATTTCTTCGCTTACAAACAACATTTATTTTATGCCGCTAGTTTCTATATATTAAATCCAGATCTCTGCCGCCTGTTGCAACGTCTAGTGATAGAAGGAGTGCCATACTATTCCAACAAACGTATTTACGCGACCCTTATATAAAGACCATTTTCCTGTGTACAGTGAACCGCTATAATAACATACCACAGAATGTATGATCTATTATTGGAATAAAATCTGCTGCTGTCATTTTGAACACACAAGACAAGCACATAGAATAAAGCATAAATATACCGGCTGTTTATTTAAAAGGGTGAAGCAACAGCTTGGCAAAACGTGGTGTTAATGGTACGAAGCAGCGCGCGGTAACTTTAATATAATAATCATATTTCACTAAGAACAAGAAAATCAATCTTATAATCGAAGTTTGCATTACACAATAATTCGTAACAGGGAAGGACGCTTCATGCTCATGTCAGCACTATCAGTTAAGGTCCCGGCCCGTGACGGCGCCACGAGATAGTCAAACATTACCACTTTAAAAATGCGGCCACACTTATACCATGTGACTAAAAAAAAGCTATTGCTTATGGAGACCATTTACGGTGAACACTTCCCTGAACATCAAAAACGTTCGAGAACATATTCACTGAAATAAACATTAATAGAGAAGACACCCGCCGCCGATAAAATAGTTTCTCGAAGAAAACAACCACCAGAAAAACATCCCCTAAACAAACGCACGTGTATTTTCTTGCTGGTGATCACTGCGTAATTTCAGAATTAGAAAATGTTTTATTATCTTTCAAGAAAATTTAAAATGCACAAAATGTTCAAAACTACAAAAAAAAGTTTTCTTTATTTTTTAAATTTTTTTCAAAATGATAATAATTATTAAACTTTCAAATTTTTATGTTTAAAAAAATATTAAATGTACACATTTGTAATTTCAAAAAATTGTCAAATATTTTCAAAAGCCTCAAATTTTCAAAATTGTTTATTAAAATTAAAAACATTTTAAAAATATTTGAAAATATAAATTATTAACATTTTGAAATATTTCTTTTATAGGTATTGGGAACCGGAAGGCGGTAAATGCTGATAGCACCGGTCGAAGAAAAATAAGACAACTTTTAGAAAAAATGAAAATATTAAAAAATTTAAAAAAAATTAACATTTTCAAAATTATTGAAAATTTGTAATATTTACAAAATTTCTATAATTTTAAAGTTTTTTAAATATTTTTATCATTTAGTATTTTCAAAATTTATAAAATTTAAAAAAATTTTCCATATATTTTTAAACTTATCGTTAAATTTTAAAAAAACATCCTCGCTCTCCACATTTAAGAGGGGAGCGTAGCGCACGAATTTTACTAGTAAATATTAAAGAAAATGAAAACCGAAAAATAGTTTAAATTATTTAAACACTTATAAGTATGATATTTTTAAGTACATATGGATATCGTAAGGGCTATTCTATTAAATTGCTAAAAGAGAGAGAACCTTAATATAAAATCTGCTAAACAAAAAAATAAAACCCTTGTAAATTTGCCTTAAGGCCGAGGTGACTTGGGATCGATTACCAACAAGGTATACGCAATTGTTAATGTGCCATCTTTCGAAGGAGATCTAGAATTTGTAGGTCCCGCGAGAGAGATTTTCGGTAGCTGCGTAGAAAACTATACTAAAACAAAGGTTTCATAGATTTTTGAGGTGTATTACATTAAACATCTTTAAAAACATTATCTTTTGGCGAAGCGGTAAAAATGCTGCCACAAAAATAAAACATTTCGTTGCAGGATAGGGAGATATAGTAATAACCTGAAAACCCTTATTATTTTTTGATTTATTAGTTCAGCCTTAATATTCACTCCACTTCAAAATTGTAGGTAGTGCTAATGCAGTTTTTGACATCATATATATTAAAATCCGGATCCCTTTCTTCTGTCTCAACTTTTAGTAGTCAAAGACCCCCGCCACTAGAACCCACATATGACTGCGTACGTTATATAAAGTGGAAATTTCTTTGTACAGCAGAGCGTTACAGCTTTTAATGCAGATAAACAAATTTAAGAAGATACCGTTTATTTATATAATTAAAACATAATCTGTTAATACCTGGAATTACGAAAACAAACATAGACGAGGGCCGCGAAGCGGCAAAAATTTTGCATAACGTGGTTCTTCAAGATTTCCTTCTACTATTAATTTATGGGGTTTTATGCAACTTTAGGCTACAGTTACCACTATTTATTATAATGCCCATTAACATGCATATTTTAGTACACGAATTTGAAAATATTCAGCACGACGCGCACATCTTTCTCCTGCAGATGCCGGTGCTCACTGTTTATTAAAAAATAAGTTATAAAATAAAGCGTGGGCGTCGCTCAAGGGTTCTCTATTACCCCCCAGTCCCCTACAAAAATGAAAAAATTCATAATTAACAATTTTTTTCAAATTTACAAATAGATTTAACCTAAAATTGTTCAAATTTTTAAATTTCTCGAAAATTTAAATCTTTTACAAAATAGTAAAAATTTTTGTGAATTCGAAAACATTTTCAAATTTTGGAACTTTTGGAAATTATGAATAAATTTTTAAAAATAGTTAAAGCAGAAAGAAAGAAATGTTAAGAAAATGCAATTCTGATACAATTTTTAAAACTTTTTTCATGATTGGCATAAATTACAAAATATTGAAAAATTTTGGAATTCCCAGAAATGTCAAAATTTTAAAAAATTGTTAATATTTTTGTAAAATATTTTAATTTTCGAAATTTGTAAAAATTGTTAAAATAGAAAGAAAGAAATGTTAAGAAAATGCAATTCTGATACAATTTTTAAAACTTTTTTCATGATTGGCATAAATTACAAAATATTGAAAAATTTTGGAATTCCCAGAAATGTCAAAATTTTTAAAAATTGTTAATATTTTTGTAAAATATTTTAATTTTCGAAATTTACAAAAAATGTCAAAATTATTAAAAATGCATCTATCTATCTTACAGACCACTTAGTACCAGATCATTTAAATAATGATTATGGCAAAATACCTACTTAAGTTTTATAAGTATGTACAGGATGTTAATGAATTGTAGGGACAAACTTCTAGGGCTTGCAAAAACACAACAAAGCAAAAACTTTTGTTAATAAATGTGTGGTCAAAAGTGTTTCCTTTAGAAAATAGACACTCTTAAAGATTCTTTAAGAAGTACCTGAAAATAGGCAACCCAAATTGCATTTTCAATTAGTTTGCACAGATGACACGGAATTTTGACAAAAAAAAACGATCTAGACATACATGCATTCAAATAACGTCAATTTTGACACAATTCGATATTTTTGTGATATTTTTTGTTAATTTTTGAATTAGTAAATTTGTCAAATAATTGATTTTTGCTTTGTAATTTTGTTTTTTTCTATTGCTTAGTTTTGAAACATTTTGTTAATTAATTTATTTTTAATTTAATTTGAATTTAAAAAGTGGGAAAGAGGGCTTTATTTATCCTGTATTAATTTCCGTCGTTATGGAAACAAATAGTAGGCAGTAAATTGAGTTGCCTACATTTAGGCGCTTCTTAAAGAATCTTTGAGAAGCTCTATCCCTGAAAGGAAACACTTTTGACCACACATTTATTAACAAAAGTTGTTTGCTTTGTTGTGTTTTGCAAGCCCTAGAAGTTTGTCCCTACAATTCATTAACACCCTGTATATTTTTAAATAACAAAAAAATGTAGATACTTTTCTCTACATGGGGCGCAATTGCAAATTTGGTGTCGGGCCCAAAAATCCTATCTACTTTCATAATACTTGAATCAGAAGACAGGAAATTAAGTAGCGACTGTATGCGAGGAAGGTTTCATGAAGAGTGATAAAATGGACACCCTGTAGATACAGTTTTCTAATTAAAATCGGAATTGCCCGTACTAGAAAAAGAATATAGCTACGTATTGAGCAAATATATTTCATAAAATTATAATGGAAGTAGATATCAGAACGACCGTGAACTTTTTACTTTTTTATTACACAGAAGAAAATCAAATCGTATTGCGTTTGCCCAAAGCTGTTTTCCTATATAGGATGAACCAAAAGTCAATTTACCGATTTGGTTTAAATAGCAAACATAATTAATTAATCCGACGAATCTGCAGCTCCATAGCAGACACATGTCATGTTTGTATTGACCACGAAGGCCGCCATTTTGAAAACTATCGCTAGTATTAGTACTTTTTTCCTCTTACTTCAGTGACAATAAATTATTTTCCACATACTTGCTTGTTTGTTATTTAAACCAAATCGGTAAATTGACTTTTGGCCCACTCTGTATAATTAAAAATTATAATCATATTTACTGGCGCCATATTTCTTATAATTTTTAAAATTATTCATTTATTCTCAACTTCAACACCGTTTTACCACATTTTTTCGAAAAAGCTTCGTGTTGGAACAGTTTCGAATTAATGACAGTCGGATCCTCACCGTAACGAATTGGACATGCCATTAAACACCCTAAAAAATACGTGCCTATGTGGATGTATGAATTTTTACGACTCTAATGAATTGACGCTGACACTGACCCTGCGACACGAGAGTAACTTAACCCCCTTAATCAAAACGAATGACTATCATTTCGTCCGCCTAATGCTGTCGGCTGATTATTATTGCATAACAACCTCTCAACATCGCGCACTAAATGCGGTCCTTTGAGTTAAACTTCAGTACTATGTTTAGTTATTCCAACCATAATTTGATAGTTTTGGTTTGGAAGTCATATAACAGTAATATTAATTAAGCTGACCCAAATTCTGACCACAAATTTACTAGATTAGGACATCATAAAGGGTGTTTGTTCTGTGATGAATAATTAAAATTACGCCGAGTAAGTTAGTAAATTTAAAATGTTTGGCAATTAACGGGCATTGATTTTAAAGACTAAAATAATTTACGGAACAATGCAACGCCTACCAAGTTTTCATCGCTAATAGGGTTTTAACCCTTTACGTAGCTTGTCATTATTGTGCATCTTAATCCGTATTAGGAGCGAAAGTGAAAATGTGGTTTTGAACGAAAGTTCGATCCTGAAATTGCTTTTATGCAAATTGTATGGTTGGAGCAACGGGTAAAGTATCAGCTCTAACTGATTCTTTTAAGAGATTTTTCTTAAGTTTTTTTAGGTCATTTTGAAACTCAAACTGTTTGGAATTTTAAACATGTGTAGAAATTTTGATAAAACAGTTATTTGAGGATGAATTTGACACTTAGGTATATCATGTAGAAATAATCCACTTTCATACCACTCATAGAAAAGTAATCAGGGTAAGTTACTCAAACTTCCTGCGTAGCAAACCGTGTTTATTTTGCTTAAAAAATTGTTTTGGCGAATAAAAATTAACAAAATACTAAACTAAATACACTACTCATTTTTTAATATCTTCATTTTAAAATAAAATCAATTAGACAGTTCGATATATTATTTGTGGAAATGCGACGCTCATTCTATGTAGCAGATGAGATTGTACGTCGGCTTATACGTACCACTTCGTTGAAATGCTCGGGAGCCAGATTTTATAATAGAGTTTACTATCCGGACGGGCTTCACTGAGCAAGGGCTTTTCTCTAGTATAATTGTACTTTGCAGAGAAGATTTTTTCCCACTATGATTTCTCTCTTTTGGGGAATCAGTTCCTTCGTACCTAGTTGAATACTTGGGTAACTACAGTGAAGGTGGCGGTTTCCAGCTATAATACAAGCCAAGCAAAGCTAAATATACACAAAAACAAATACGGTACTAATCAATAGCAGACGCTAGCAGGCAAAATACATTAGTAAACAGTAGCATACGGTAGCAATTAAGAGACAGTAGGCAACGGCAGCATACGGTAGCAAACGGTAGTTAACGGTATCAAACGGTAGCAACTAACTAAGCAACAATGAAACGTTCTGGTACAAACAATACTGACTCTAAATTTCAATGGGTAAGACAGGTACAGCGGACTAACGGGATTAAAACGGATATAGTATAAAAGCGAGAGACAACAAAGAAGAACTGTTCTGTGTCAATTCCCCGTAACAGTCATCAGAAAGAACGAGAAAGAAAGATCTGCCAGTGTCAATTTCCCGTGACAAATCTCAGAAATAAATAGAGAGAGACAGAAGAAGAACCATTCCATGTCAATTCCCGGAACAATCTTCAAAAACGCCACTGACAGACGGATGCTAGAAGCTTGAAGATGACCGAAACTGTGTATCCGTTACATTACGTTAGAGTCATATCCGTTATGATGCGTGATCCCATGATCGCATCTTGCAACCCGCCGGCAAAGAAGTTTCACTTCACAAACAACCAGAAGTGAGTAACTAAAATAGGTCAGTCAAAAATAAAATGAGAAGGAAGTTCAATACAACTAAGTAAAAAAACGTAATATTGCAAACTGTAATATCAAAGACAGCTTCTCCTCCACTTCCTAAAAATATTTTTTAAACACAACTTTATCCTTACAAAAACGAAGGAATATTTCTCAAATTTTGAAGAAGAAGTAATCCTCTTAAATCAGAATAACAACGCCATGTTGTTGCTGTTGATCCGTGGTCTACCTACAGGAAGCCACAGTATTATTTATTTATGCAAACATTTATAGCTTGCTTTGCCGACATAAAAGCCTACATTTGTGCGCCTTTAGCTCACCTATTTTGTTTATTTATGTTATTCACTATGTGGTGACCTTGGATCGTAGGTGTATTTATTTATTTATCTACGACTACTTGAGTAAGGACTTATTATATCACTTATTTGGGTTCGGTAATGAAAATTATTATTGCACCTAACTCGTTTTATACACACAAACAAAACTGAAGCTATGTTTATAAAAAAAACTGGCTGGTTGCTACGGTATTGAACAAATCGAATGTATTTCCTTCCTTTAATTTTAAAACAAAAATATTTTAAAAGTGAATTAACATTTGCAAATAAATTAATGCGAAATGGCAAATATCATTTCAAACAAAAAAACTAGAATTTTAACTAATCTTGAGAAGCCGTAGATTAAATTTTGTAAATCACGCGTGGGATAACGCGTTATCCCCACTAGTAACATAAATAACTGTCTCAAATAATCACATTATATAACAGACACCTGTATTAAAAATAATCGCAATCACGATCAGAGCATGACTAAACGTTTCGAATTTTTTCATGGAAATTAATAAGGGTTTAAGATATATTGAAAGCAACAATATGTAAAGGACTTTGCCTAAACTTTTCTATACTTTAAAGATTGTTATGGGCCAGCGGGTTAGTGGTTACAGTCTCAGGCTCAGAGCTAAATACCCAACGGCATGCAGTAGGTTCAAATCTTATGCACGTCGAGTAAGGTAAACCAGACGTTGTTGTGGTGTGTGTGTTGGGTTGCATGTCTTTCAGGGGTGGGGCATGTTAGACCGATGAATAGGGCTAAGTGCGCTGAGCCCGGTTAAGGGATGGCACGGAAATCATGGGGTTGTGCTCACGCACAGCGCCATTATTTTTTAAAAGAGAAATTGTTACTTATCATTTTTGTAAATTATTATTATATATGACTGTAATAAAATCACAGGGTAATGAAAATATTGTCTCCGTAATAACTTTTTTCCTATCTTTACAGGGAAAATTGTCACATTTTACCTTTATTCGCTTAAACTGAAAGCAAGAATATTTAAATTCTTAAGAATGTAGATGAACTTGTACGATTTTGTTATTTCAAAAAAATGTTTATTTGAACATCTTTTTAGCATATGTTGCAATTCTCAATAAAACTCTGTACTAGCGGTAGCGAAGAGTTCAACAACCTGGCATGTTTAATCCAATAGTTATACTTTTCCATGCAGTTTCGTAGCTAGGATTTTTTGGCCTGTTCGCAAAATAAGTGAGAGGCCCCTTCTAGGCAATTTTTTTTTAGAATAAAGATGTTCAGTGCGTCGTCAATTAGTTTTTACAATGTAATACCTTAAATTAAAGCATTTGTGACCGCAAATACGCAACACACTTTAAGAATTCACTGGCCTTTTCTATGGTACCGGTATCCCCAAGGTGCCCCATCACCTTGCGACTACTGGCGGTATGATAGCTACGCTACTGTTTCCAAGTAAAGCGTGCCAAGTCTCCATGTAAAGATTATATCTGCGTACCTGTGGGGATTTGACTGAAAGTTATACAAAGCGATCAAATAAAAACTTAATTAAAGTCGCCTATGAAACAACCGCGGCATGTCGTTGATTAGTTTGCAAATCGTGGAGATATTATTATACCTGCGCGGTTTATTGTTTTACCGCATTTGCTCATATTTAATATAATGAAGCAATTAGCAAGTGAGTATTGTAAATTATTGTTGATAGTTATTATTTTTATTATACAAATGTGCATGATAAATCTCAGACGGTGACCCATTTAACTCGCATAATGGAAAACGTTTTAAACGACATATTGGTTTAGCGGTAAAGGCGTGTGACTTACGCCTGTAATTTATTTTAATTTTTAAATTTCTTTTATTAAAAAGAAGAGGTAACTTGAAATATGATTTTATTTAATTTAAATTTAAAACACTTACAAACAATCAAAGCGACATAAGTAACAATAAATGGTGAAAATGTTGTCTATTCGTTTCTAGGCATAAACGAACTCGTTTTTTTTTCATGTTTCATGTTTTCAAGACCCTCAAATAAAAAAAAATAAGAAAAAAAAACAAATCTGCGGCGGGATTTGAACTAAGGCCGCCAGATTACAAGCGACGTCTTTAGCACTAAACCAACATGTCCTTAATTTTTTTTTTATAATGTGAGTTAAATGGGAGTGGTTTTTGTAACTAATGCAACTACACTCATATGTTATACACTACACTATAAGCAGTTTTCTAACAATATAACATGATTAGCGCCATTTTGGCACAATTTCTGTAACTGAAGTACAGTTAGAAAACAACTTGATAATAAAAGCGCATTTTGTAAGATACAGACTATTTCTTTGAGTATTTTTAACACAACGTAGAAGCGTTGATTAAAATATTTACCTCAATCAACCCGTAGTATGCTCATTCAAGAAATTGCTCAAGAAATATTTTGAAGATATCTCCAAAAAGCAATAACGTCAGATAAATCGCAAAAATGTATTTATTATCCTCTATTTTCTCTATACCCTTTCATATAAAAATACTTGGACCGATCAGTGCACTTACAGCCTTGTAGTAATACGTACTTTCCAAAATGTTAAAAAAAAATTGCTAGATTAAAAGGAATGAAACATATTCATCAACATAAGAATTTTTGTGCGTTTTGTGGAATTTTGTGTTAATA
Organism: Ctenicera cuprea; assembly: GCA_958336395.1. NCBI lineage: Eukaryota > Metazoa > Arthropoda > Insecta > Coleoptera > Elateridae > Ctenicera > Ctenicera cuprea. The sequence goes on from OY284490.1 coordinate 3,640,669, forward strand.
TTTTTTTCCGTTGCGAAAAAAAAACTTTTCTGTCTAAAATTCTTAAATTGGCAGTAAGAAATACTTTTAGTTTCAATTTATCTACTTTGCCGTAACTTTAGTACATTAAAACAAATCTTGTATTGCATTTCCAAGAAGACTTTTTATTAAAAACGTTTTTTCTGCGGAATTTGTAAAACCAACAGCTATACAAGCAAACTGTTTTAAATAATTAAATTAGTTATTTTAACCGTTTCCATGAAAACGAGTTCAAATTTTGTGTCAAATTCCCGGCCTATCAACTTGAATGTATCTAAACAACTGATAGGTAATAGAACTTCGTGACTTCATCTTGGTAGTCTATGTCTGCAGATGACTTGATTTCTTATTCCAAAATGTCCAACAGAGGTGAAATTATGAAATCAATTTACTCGTTCATTAACGGGACTGCTCGTTTCTTTAGTTTCCTATAGTTTCAGTATAGGGAAGTACCGATTTCATGAAAATATTCGAAATCGAGATTTTGACGGAAATACACGTTTTGGACTTCCAGTAACCCAATAAGGTTGTTTTTAAAAAATGTCTGTCTGTGGGTGGGTGCGTGAGCGAGTGGGTACATGGGAGGGTAGGTGGATATGTAGGTAGTGTGTGCGTATGGAAATTTTTTTCATTGTTTTGATGTGTAGAACTTACCTTTTAGACGTTCAAAGTTTAAAGAAATTATTTTCACATCTTATGAAAACAGTTAGACCCTCGTGGTTACTTGATTTTACAGAAACATTGAATTTTCTGGAAAACATGGATTTAGGGACTTTCAACAACAGTACTGTTTTGCTGTATTTTTTCTACAGATTAAGATATTTCACCAAAAACTGCAAAGAGCTAAAATAGAATATATTACGTGACACTCCATATAAAATACCTCAGGTCTGGTGCACTTATTGAAACAAAAATTAGTAAGCTAAATAAGTTATGCTTATATAGCGAGTTCAGCAATTCCGAGCAACAACTAAGAGAGGTGTCGACAGAAATTTATTGGACTATTCCATCGAACCCGCTAAAAACGTGTTCACATTTTTGTCCCTATTGGTATAGCACGTTCGATGACAATATGTTGAAAGTTACAGAGCAGTGTTTTCCCTTGTGGACTGTCCAATCAAGAACACTTTTAAAAGTTGTTACTTATTTATGAATCGTGTCTAAAGTTGGTCACAAAAATAATGCATGGGTTTTAATAGATTTCCTCAAATTTTTCTCTTGTTTTAATCAGTATATTTTTGTAGTTTAAGAGTACATTTCATAAATAGTTCTAAATTTATTCAGGAAATATGCAAAACTTAGTATTACTTAATTATTTTTCGGTAGATAGGATTTTTTTAAGAATCATGAGGCCGTGCGTGAGCACGACTACACGATTCCCATCCCACCCCCTTACCCGAACTCAGCACAATAAGTGCTATACACCGGTCTAACATGCCCCACCCCTGAAAGACATGCAACCCAACATACACACCACACACAACATCCATGGACACGCCGGATTTAACTTATTCAGAAAAATTTCCGACGGGCAAAGGACTCGAACCTATTGCCGTTGAGAGTCTAGTTTTTAAGCCTGGGACTTTAACCACTAGATCACCCGCTGGCCCTCGGTAGACAGGATGGAATGTAACCTGACAAAAAATTACGAAAACTTATTGCACTGCAGCGAGTGTTAGTTTAGTTTGAAAGATCTTTATATCTTTAAGGAAAACCAAATCGAGTTGCTATTGAATAATTTTCCCTGGCTATTTTCCAATTCACGAGCGGTATATGATTGGATTAATTCACGAATAATATGTCAAACAGTCAAATTAATTTCATTATTAAAACTGACAAATAAAACAAGTAAGTACAGTTTGCTTAAATTTATTCGTGATAAATTTTGCATGTTTGGCTATGTAGGAAGTTTGAGTAACTTACACCAATTCATTTTTAAGGTTCACGAGTTGTATATGAGTGGAACATATCAATATGCAGGACTTGCTTGCTCTAAAACAACTGTTGTTCGGACTCTTCTCTTTTAAAAAAGGTATCTGACAGATAATTTTTCTGGATGTTAATGTATTAATAAACGGTTTAAAGAAAAATATTCCAGAGATAACTATATTCAGAAATGGAAAGTAATTTATGCAAACGGCCATCACAGCATAACTAAATCAAACAAGTCCTTTGCGATATTAAGTTTACATACAGATGTGATCTAGTTTTCAATCAATATTTTCATAAAGCTCCTTCTCGTTATAAACGTATCCTTATAATCGCTGTTTTTAGTTTTATAAAACCTTACTGCGAACACATTTATCGAGAGCTATGGAATTATATTTTGCGTTTATTATTACGAGCCCATTATTCAGTTAAAGTCTCCGACGCAGGTTACAAAGGAATTCACTTTAAAAATTTCGTTTTTATAGTTCAAGACTTTCGTTTTCATTTTCTGAGGTAATGGACCAGTGAAATGGCAAGGAAAAACATAGGTTCAGAGAAGATTGCTGTCACATAGGAAATTGCTCACCTACGGCCATTAATTTAACAAAATTGTATTTTGCTGTCTGCTTATTATTTTTAAGCTGTATTTAAATATTTGCGATATCTTTATTTTTGAATAAACTCGGATCACAATTTTTATTCTTCTTAATCAGTTTATTCAAGGTTGTGCGGCCTAATAATTTTGTTAGAGTACAGCTGTAGGTCCTCTCCATCTAAGTACCTTGTTACGCATAAACTAGGAAGACGCTAAAAGAGACCCAAACAACGTCATACGCTAGAAAGACGCACATATGATTTTTTCATAATAATTAAGTTTGAATTTTAAGTAAAAAATTTCAACAATCGGTTTTGACTTTGTTTGCTGAAGTAAGCGACCAAAAGTTGGAAACTGTGAAGTAAATAATATTACTAGATTGTAATCTTGCGGAAAAAACTGTTCTATTTTCAATTATTTTTGCAGACGACCCTTATCTTAGCATCTTTCCTCAGATTTCTATTACACGATCACCCCAACTGACCGACATGCTGCTTTAATAATAAACCCGATGTATATGCTTTTAATTTTTCTTTTTATTATCAAGCGAGTTTGGTATTTCAACGTTTCAACAAACTGCGTTTTAACAAAAATTTTAATTAAAAGACAATTATCATTTAACCAAATATTCTCCGCATTGGTACATTGGCGTTTTTCCGGAGAATTCCGAGATTAATTATGTTTTGACTGAACACTCCCACTCTGGTAGCTGCACAAAATTAATAATAGAACATGAAAATTTGAATAATGCCAACAAAGTTCATTTATTTATAGATATTCTGTTAGTTTGTAAATTATTTCAAACGGTTTCGAGAATTAGTTGCAAACGGAAAATTTACAACTTTTGTATTTAAATCAGAAGGTAAACTGTGGTAGCAAATCGTATATATTATTTCACAATGAGGAATTTAAATATTATTTTTCATTTTTGTATTGTAGCTGTTAAAAACTACACTTATACGGTATACACATGTTTATTGAGATTTTAGTCAGTTTTGTAACGTTTCTCTTTAATATTGTAAAAAAACAGATGAAATTGTTTGACTACGACCGATAGTTTCACATTTACTTCGATTTTGATAATTTTTCTGACTAGCTATTCACAAGGCCGGTCCTAAGCAGTGCAACGTACTTTTGGGCAGGAATAGCTAGAAGGTGGTCACTGAAATTTTGTTGTTCAAAAACTTAAATTTCAGAAAAAAAAACAAACAAATAATTCGTCTCAGCAAATTTCAATTTCAAACCAGATTTTGAATGTAAAGTTTAGTGGCGGCTCGTAGGGCTCTAATAATTTTATTATTTTATGATAGAAGACCAATTATACAACCGAAAATTTAAAAATGTGTGATATGAACAGTAAGCAATATACCAAGACGTGACTTCTAGTGCAGGGGAAATTGAAAGATCTCAAAATCGTTAAAATATCGCTAAAAATCGCATAAAATGTAAAAATTATTCTATAAATTTTATCACATTTAAATAGCCCCTTTTCACGCCACACAATTTTAAATTTCTGACAATTGGGAAGATTCAAAAACATGTAATAATTTCTAAATTTGATTGTTTTAAAAATGATTAAAATAACTTTAAACCCTCTTTAAATGACATTTCATTTCTGGCGCACAATGGATGGGAAGATTCAAAAAACTTATAAAAATTAAAATTAAAATTTTTACAAAATTTGAATGCTTTCGTATAGCAATTACTTTCTAGTGCACCATGGATTGGAAGATCGATTTTTATAGCAAAATCACAACAAAGGCCTCAAGATAATATAAAAATTCATATATGCTTACACTTAGGGTTTCTAAGATCAGTGATAACTCAACTTAGAAAAAAACTCTGATTTCTGAATAATAATACGGAGGAGCAGTGATTTCGCAATAGTTCGAAACCGCAGCAAAGTTGGTAAAGTTTACTGTTGGTATGAATGAAATTCTAAGTGTTTGGCGGGTTTACTGGTAACTATTTAAACAAACTAGGATTGCTCAATTATTTAAGTTTGCAATACATAAATCACGGGCGGTTGGGTTAGCTTTCAGTTTTAATAAAAGTGTTTCGCGGGTTTACAGGAAAATATTACAAACGAACTATGATTGCTCAATTACTTAAGTTTACATTAAATGTAGGATAGGCGGTCAGAGAGGTTTAGCTTTTGGTTTTAATAACAATTTAGTGTTTGACAGGTTCTCCGGAATTATTTTAAGCGAACTTTGATTTCTGCAATGCTTAAGTTTGCAATGAAACCGGGACAGGGGGGCTAGATAGCTCTTTAAAGTTGAGACAGAATATTCCCAATTTTCTGGCCGCGGAGCGCGTTTTAGAGAGAAAATCACCTAAAGAGGGAAGTACTCACTTTTGATTTGTGCGCTCAGAGTCAAAAGAATTCAAAGAGGAAAGTTAACAAAATAATATTGAAGCCAATTTTATAGTTTTATTATTGTGCTGACCAAAAATTATTATAACGGCCCAAAATAAGTTTGTTGCAGTGCGTACCGAGAAGTGCTTTGCACCCAGTCTGCGCTTTGACCGGCCCTAGAAAAATGTATTTATGACAAAAAAAATACCAATAAATAATTACTTATACATCATGCATATTATAATATTTTTTTTTTAATAATTTGCGGTGTGATGTACAGTACCGAGCATGGAACCTTAGAGACGTCGAACCTCGCGCAGTAGTTTAGTGAGGGATGGAGCAAACGGTACACTCCAAAAGTTAAACATTTTTAACTAGTGTGTCCGATTGCCCGAATTATAGCTAAATTGCGGAGCGACATGAAGCGTAAGCGACCGAATAGAGTTGCATGGCTTTTATCAGGTTTGATTGCACGTAGTGTACTTGTGTCCACATTCATTTTTATTTTTATTGATTTACTTCATTACCCCACACTCGCAGATACACCACAATCTATAGTTATCATTCGGCCTCACGCGTAGAACAGTTTAGCAGTCTCAGTCTCAGTTGGAAGGTGAGGCGGTAATGTGACATACAAGAACTGCTCAATATTTTTTAGTTAAACAGGTGGAATAATTGATGTCTTTCTACGCGGCCGCGGCGTTGATTTAGATTTGAGACATTGACATGTAAAATTGAACTATTGCAAATAGCCGAGCCGAGCAAGTATTAATCGATTTTTTTCCAGTTACCCCAAGTCATTAAAACATCTTACAGAAATATTCAAAATTGTACAATGCGATCCTGTAGATAATTCTAACAACCTACACCGCAATAACAATCTAAATGCATTTTTCCGTACGGTACAACTGCATGCTGCAGTCTTAGCGCACGACACTATGTGTATAAGTATTCCTTAGAGGAAAAACGTTATCGTCACACTCTGTCTCTGTATATGCTTGTTTCTTACATATTTTCGTTCATCAGTCAGGCCCGTCATGTGTCACTCATAAAGTGGAAGTTTACATGCTTGTATGAAGGCAATTTTCTTCCGTCATACCATCACACAGGAGTCTCGTGGGTTGTTAAAAAGCAATCTTGTACCCCGTGAGATTATTATATCACCATTTTATTGAAGGATGTAAAAAACTGGGAAGCTGTGAATATTCGATTTAACTAATACATACCCAAACCCGGCTAAAGCTGACGTATATCTGCATATTAAATCTGAAAGACAAATACAGGGTGCGGCAAATTAAGTATTGCAAGCTGATATCTCCAAAACTATACGTCTTACTAACCACAAAAACCCCAAGGCAGGAAAATAATTATTAAAAGTTTTGCCTTAAAATTGTTTGAGTACTGCAGGTTAATAACAAAATTTTGAGTTCAAAGACATGTTATCGGTAGAAAAACCAAACTCGAAAAGGTGAACAGGAAAAGTTGATGTACAAAAAGTTTTTTTATCAGTTATCAGCTAATAACCTTGTAGTGTTTAAATGCATTTTACATCAATCTCAGCAGTTTTCAAACAAAATTTGTACGATTTTATTTTTTAATTTGAATAAATTTAATGATTTTTTTGCAAAATGAATGGATTGATTCCGCTTGGGTTAATCCATTATTGATTTGAATATTTGTACCTACTTTTGACAAACCCAGTACTATATTATTGTCTCAAAAGTCCTTCGGCTTTCCTGTTGGTAACATATTTTTTCGACATTTGATAATACAACCTAAATTACTTATGTTTTTCTTTTTTCGTTTTTTCCAAACAAACAATTATTATCAGAATATAACAAGATTTGGGAGTTGTTGAAGGTTGAATTCTTGACATACATAAAATTATTACATACGTGTAGGAAGTTGAATTCTTATTTTTAGAATACATTTGTGAAAAGTCATTGCAAACACTTATAATGTAATGGTTTCAGTCTCAGACTTCAATTTAAAAATTAATTATTAAATTTTCCTGTGAAATTCAAGTTTAATGACGTTGTGGTTTTGTTTCTGCAAGGGATTTGAACTTAGGATTAACATTAATAAAATTTAAAGTTGGAAAGATCAGTTTAAAAAAAATTATAAATCCTCTTGTACCTTTCAGTTAAGCTTGACATATTTCGGGTTTTCTTCATATGCTGCATACCGTAAACACATATACAATAAATTCTTGAGTCGCCGTTTGCTACCTCTATTTGTTTCATTTTAAATTCTTTGTCGTTTGAGCGTTATTAAATATTATTAACTATTTTAATATTATCCGCACTAAATTTATAATGTTTTCGCAATGAACACAATTCCCACGTTCTTTACATTTATCTAATAATTTGTACTTTTGCCAAATCTATTCTTATCAAAAACACCAAATTACCAAGGCGCATTAGATATTCCAAATTCTTGTACATTATTTTCAACTATTTTTACTCTTTCGTGCTATCGGCAAAGAAAAGTTTGTTTTTACTAAATTTTGCTAATTTCGACGTCAACGAAAAGCACATTTTGTTGAAGATCTGTCTGCAGGTCTCTCTCGAACAGAGAGAAAATCAGCTAAAAAAAAAACTGTCGGGAAACCGCCACGAGACCGTCCTGGAATTTATGGAAATTTTTATTATATTTCGAAAATTGTATGCAACTTTCTCGAGAAAATTTCGTGTATACTTTATAGCGGATGATGTGCCTTAAAAATTTAAAAATTTTGCTTTTTTTAAATTTTTTGGTTATGAATTTTTTTTTAATTATAAAATTGAAAAAAATTAACAAAAATTTTTAAAATTACAAAATTATTGAGGATTTTCAGAAATTATGAAAATGACACTTCTCAGTGATGTTTTCTCAACGGAAAGGTGGCCCTATTATCATTTAACTAGTGTTACACCAGCGCACAATGCACTGACAGACTGAGCGTTGACAGAACCGGCTAAATGCTAAGTCACGTAATGCATTAGTTCCAATAATGAGACGCGGGGTTAATGTAGATGTCGCCTCAAGTGAAGCGCGTCTAGCCGACCTTCATATATATTATAAATTAAAATAATTATTATTAAAAAATCGACGTAGAATAAAAATATAAAAATGTTTCATGTTCCATCTGTGGATAGAGACCTTTCATAAAAAAAAAATGGTCCAAATTGGCGAAGCGGTAGCCGCTGGAGGAACCGGAGAAAAAACCCCTTTGAGCTTTTATATATGTATGGATATGCTCATACCGATTATGAAACCGAAATTAGTGAGTTTTTGAAAACACAAGAAAATGATGAGTGGGATTGTGGGGTGATAGGGGGTCGCGTTTGCGCAGATCGACTATGCGTCATGCGTAGAATACGAATTTGAGGTTCTCTTGCAAGCGCGTTTATTTTGACACAGAACAGCCTTCCCCTTACTCCTTAACTTAATCCTCTAATTACCTGCGACACTCTCTACGATTTTTTGAAGTTTTGAAATTGAGACTATTTCAAAATATGTGGAAACACTAATAACGTAGATTTCTCGGGGCGGGCTCTAGGGCGGGGCAGGTGTGGCAGTTGCCCCGGGCTGCACTTTTAAGAGGCGAAAATTAATTTAACATTGATGTTAGTTTTTAATAAAATAGATTTTTTAGTTATCAAAAATTCAGCTAAGTAAATATATTGTTTCAACTTTACAGCTATACAAATGCAATTATAGCAAAACGCAATCAAATTACAAAATTTATCTTATTGAAAAGAAACTTAAAACGTTTAACGCAGTTCAGCCGAGCGAGCAAAACAAAAGTTCCGATAAGTGAGGGTCGTCGAAAATTAAGTATTGTAGGTGGATTAGGTGTAAAAAATTTTGAATTTCTTAAGTTTCTACGAGAAACAACGCAAAAAGCGGTTAAATCACAACATTTTTGAAAATGACGAGAATAATCCCTCTTATTAAAGCAATATACGCAAAACACCCTCAAGAACACTCCCAACACCTACAAATTAAAAATTTATGAAAATGGCGATTGTAATTGAATTTTACATCACTGCACTCGTCAGAATCGATTCGGCTAATCTTAAATTTAAATCCCTGCAAATATTTAGCCAAATACGGGTGAGTCATTTATGTCTATTATTTCCTAACTATTAAAAATATCAATTTTTTTTCTTAATAACAGTTGTGAATTACTAACTGCTGCATAATCTAAAATAGTACTAATAATACAGGGTGTTTAGTTATGCCTGTACAGTACACAACTTTGTTATTTTAAATAGAACATCCTGTATATTATTGCATTTTTAGATTCTACATTTAATTCTAGATATAAACGTGTTAAACACTATAATCCTAAAATTAGTGGTCTTCGAATTATTTGACTATTCTCAAAAATTTTGACATTCGTAGGCTAATTTTTAAAAAAAGTTAATTAAATCAAAAACAACTAAGTTTAAAATTATAGTACCTCAACACTTTTATATCTAAAATTATATTAAAATTTTAAAAAAGCAGTAATATACAGGGTGTTCTATTTAAAGTAACAAAGTAAAGTGCTGTACAGGCATAACTATATACCCAATATAATTGAAAATAATTTTGAGTTATGCAGCAGTTAAGTATCAACAACTTACATTTAAAAATAATAATATTTTTAATAGTTTAGGCAATAATAAAAAAGTGACTCTTAAATGTCTCACCCTGTATAAATCTTCTAAAAATCAACCGACAATTTTATAGATCCCTCGCTGTCTTGAACGAACATTATAAAACGTATTACAATAAATTGGCCACTTATATACAGTAACAAGTCTAATTACGGCTACTTTTTATACGGAACACTATTTTGTCATTCCACTTGTCACCATATATTTCAATTATGATCTGTATTAGTCTTCGCTAAATTCGGCCCTCTGTACTTTAACTGCTGCACATTGCTGATGCAAACTGAACTGTTACTGGAATCAACCACCATTCGATCTAATTCAATAAAGAGGAAATTGAACGACATCACTGCATGACATCCCTTATCTAATCGACATTTTCACGACAAGAAAATATTGAAACGGTTTGGTTTAAAATGGAATCTTAAACCTTTCATTGCTGAACTAGCTACTAGCTTGAACGAAGTGATATTTTTGTTTCTTGTAGGTAAAGTGCCCACATTTTGATTTATATACACAGCTGTAGTTCTTTATGTTACTGCATTAAAACTTACCAACGCGTTTTTTTAAAACTGATTAAAAAAGTTTTTAATATATTGCGCTCTGCTTTTGTAAAAAAAAAAGGCAAACAAACAACTTTACGAGACACATAAACATGATGAAAAATGTACCTACTCGCACGTGAGCTACGATTTAAGACAAACTAATTTAAAATGCACTCAAAACTTAGTTGAAAAATAAATTAACCTGCTCTCGCAATTTCTGATGTAAGTAAATAACCAGTGCAAAACGAAAAAGAAAAGATAATTTATTGTAAATAAGACAATACATTAAAAAGAACTTCAACGAAGTAAAGCTCGAATTTATAAACAAAGAAAAGAAAATTGCTTATACGCAAGTTTTGTTAATTAAAAATGGATTAAAGTTGCTTCATATGTTAAATAATTCAGAAATTAATCAATAATAATAAAACATTTTCAAATCCGTTATTTGCAGATTCAATTCCTGCTGGCTTCTGCGTGTTTGAAAATGTCTAGATGGGTTAATTGTCTTACCATATAAACCGACAAAAATAAGTAAAATTCAATACTCTATTTGTAAAAATCCCACACAAAGAGACATTGCTGTACCACACGAGTCCTGTCAAATAAATAAATTAGCAGCGTACAGATCTATGATACTCAGCACTTTAACGGTTCCTTCCAATAAAATTTTGTTATAATACAGAAATATCAGTTATTAAACAAATTGCACACAGTAATGGTAATAATACTCAACTATTTAATATATTAATTTCAAAAAAAGATTACAAATTATTCAAAAAAACGTATTTGTTACCGGACAAATCCGAATCCGGATATTCTAGTTTAGACTAGGCCAAACGCGAAGCTCCTACTGTCTTTAAGAAGTGGCGGGGCCTCACTTAGGTGAGAGGCGTGAGCAAAGACACCTTCTGCGGAGTCGGCGTTGTAACGATCACTTCGGTGATTTAAACTTGGTACGTTCGCATCTCTTCAGTGAAGTTTAAAGTTTACTCTAATTGGGAACATGGAGAACTGTGTGAGTAATTTCACAAAGAAAGGTGTTGCTAGCCTTCAGTATGGGTATCTAACACTTTAGCGGCAGCGCGTTCTCTTTAGTAGGATCTCCACTCCCTAGCCCTGGCTATAAATTTGCCTGCGTCACTACGTGACCCCTGGGGGTTACCAAGTTGTCTAAGCGATATACTGGGTGGTTGGAGGCCAGTGATTTATGTAGATGATGGTGAGCTGCATGAAGGAGTGGCGCGGCTGCCGGCATTAGGGGCTTGGACCCTATGGATGAGGTGCACTTTTCCTGCTCATGCTCACTATCTAAGTGTAGATCTATGGGGTTCGTGCTTATGCACACCCGACGCTGTTACGGTACCGGTCACCTTCAAACCGGCTACCGACTAATCTGGGCGATGCGTAGTTGACCAGTACTAAAGATTCTGACTAGCCTGAACTGTTAGGGGTAGCACTTGCTCCGAAAAGTCCAACCAGTGACTTTGACTGGTACCACGGCGACCTAGTCCGAGCCCGCGGGGAATAGCAACCTCCGTTAAGGTCACGGTGTATAGGACTCATGTTGGCAGTGGTAAGCCTATGCAGGCTAGAGCCGTGTTGGTGTGGTTCGACAGCTGAGCTGCGTTTTCAGCTCGGGCACTGATCTGCAGAATCAGTAGAGATTTAGGTAATCTCCCTCCACCAGTGGGGACTCAGGGCTCGCAACTTGATGTCAAAACTGGTAGCTTGTTCTTGTTGAACCGTCGTTAACTTCAGCAGGCGCGCTAATTGAGCGTAACTCAATCCGGCCCGAAGAGGAACGTGGCGGATTAAGGCTTATGCTAGGTGCTGCCACGTTAAACTAAAGAGGTAAGCTGTAATGGCTTCCTCACATCGGTTGTCTCTAAGAACTAATCAAATTTCCTAAGCTAGGTGCGAAATGGCCGATTAATGTAGGAATAACTGATTTTCGAGAGAGAAGTTTTAGTTTGGTCTAAAATTTTCGGGAAAAACTAGAAATATATTACATTACTTAAGATAAACTGGATATGCCTAATTGATCTAGGACAACTCGTTACCGGTGGCATCATTTCTATTTCCTATGCCAAAGTTTCCAATATTTCCTAAATTGTCTTGGCATTTCGGTCTCCAATTAGTAGACAGAACTGAGTTTTTTACAATTGCATCGCAGTGCTTATATCATCATAGAAGATGACCATCATATCTTTATCCGCAGTACTTGTAGGGGCATATGCCTAAATTATTTGAACGATGCACCTTTTTGGGATTTATAGGACAATGTGTATTACTCTATTTGATATAGCTCTCATTTTTGTAATAAGGGGTTTTCGCTTCTTGTTTATTAGTATTACTGCTCCTTCTATATGATCGTTTTCGTCTGCGTTTTTTTTCGAACAGAACGTGACCTGAGTTTAAAGTTGTGCATTTTTTACCTAGTAGTCGCGTTTCGCTTATTCCTGGGACATCCTATTTGGTTTTGCTCAGCTCTTCTTTTAGACCATCCTGATGTTTTCGTCTTCGCATTGTTTTATATTGTATATGTTGCGACATAATGTTTTGTGTATAAGTAACTTGGTTTTATCAGCTTCTTCCCCCCCCCCCGCGCAAATCGCTGTTTTCTCTGTAACACGCTGCTATGATTACACCCCCTTTTTTAATAATCAGTTAACCATAACCATTTTTGTAACAAGATTCGCAATTTAGGTGCAGGCAAATTAATTTTCTCCCTCCCATCCAATTGCTGGCTGCTGAATTTTCTGTTTGGTTTCTAGTTTTCTTTATTTCTAATGCTGTTTTTTTTCTTTAAAATATCAAAAAATATTTGTTTTTCTCACCATGTCCCTGATGTGCTTGCTCTTTACTCTTTGGTTCGTTCCTGATAGAATACTAGCAGTAGTGCGATCTAGTCACTTTACTGCGCGTTGGTACAAATATACGTTTGGAAATATGATAAGTTACAACAATATCTAAACCATAGAAACGTGCTTTGTTCATTTGCATTTTTTTTAGCGGGTGCCAAGCAAATATTTTTTTGATAAACAAAAATAATAAAATTAATTAAGCAACGAGCTTATTTTTGTTTCATGTACATTTTTCACAATTTGTTTTGTGAATCTTTACCGTAAATTTTTCACAACAACATATTAATTAAAACCTGCGATGTTTTTTGCAATTCGCCCCGAGAAAGATTTAAATGGATAACAAACACACAAACTTCAGCAGCTATAAATTCAGAGATTGCACATAGGTATAGGTTATGCATATTCCCTTACGCAAATATAGACGTCATAGAATATACAATAATTCATCTACATATGTGCATTTATACAACCTTCGTTAAATAAATTGCTTTTACAATGCAGCGCTATTACTGTTTAGATTAATTAACCCAAAATAATATTTATTTGAGAAACCAAAATATATGTCAGGTTTACTTTACAGGTTACAACATTCGCATAAATTTAATAAGCGAAAAAGTTGTAAATTTTTTTGAAATAATTCAATAATAATTCCCATATGGGAGGCTTCCAGATTTTAACAGAAACACACGTTTTGACCAATAGAATCCTCTCAAAGTTAACACTTCAACTTTTTCCTTATTTATTTGAAAGCAACTTTATATTATTCCCCTTTGTTGTTCTGTACCTTGCTAAATCTTTATTATTTGGATATTTTCAAATCTTCTACCAAAACTTCCCTTGCAATAGCTTAACTGACTATTTAAAATTGAGTTTCCATTCTAAAAACAATTTTGTTGTCGAAATGGCACTGCAATAAGTTGTGAGATAAGGTCAAATATTTTTAACAACATAGTAAGTTATTCTTATTGCTTAATTTTGCTTTATCTTAAAGTCACTTTCAATATACGAACACTGCTGCCTTTCTTCAACATTCGGAATAATATAAATACTATAGGGTTATTAACATTTAAGAAGCATTTATATCTGTACGCTATTCAAACATCCCAGTTAAAATATTGTTTACAACACAATTCACAGTTTAATAAGATTGCTGATAAGCAACGCTTACAACCAAAAAAGGGCCAGCGGGTGGTTTAGTGGTTAGAGTCCCAACCTCTAGAACTAGACTCCCAACGGCAGTAGGTTCGAATCCTCTGCCAGTCGGAAATTTTTCTGAATAAGAAAAATCCGGCGTGTCCATGGACGGTGTGCGTGGTGTGTATGTTGGGTTGCATGTCTTTCAGGGGCGGGGCATGTTAGACCGGTGTATAGCGGAAGTCTGCTGAGCACGGGTAAGGGGGTGGGATGGGAATCATGGAGTCGTGCTCACGCACGGCCTTATGATTATTTAAAAAAAAACTCAAAGAGCGTTTCTTCGTTCCAACGATCTAGACCAAAGTGGCTAAACTTTTCAGGCCTTGTTTGAGCAATTAGTTTTGGCGGCACAAACAAATTAACATTGGTCTTATAGGAAAGCACAACCATACAATAATTTACTTTAATACTCAATTGTTTTTAATAATTTCTTTATGTTAAGTAGAATGTCTTTAGTATAACTGAAATTATACATTTTAACTTAATTTACAGTTAAATACGGAAAAACTTAATATTTTCAATTGTAAATTTTTGAAAATTACAACATTTATAAAAATTATTGGTTTTTAGTAATTGCGGTTATTATAAACAATATTTTTTTGTTGAAATCTAAAATCGGTTTCATAACTTGATGATAGTCGCTTTTTTGTGGTTATCCAATTGAACTGTTCAGGTAAACGACCAAAAGGAAACTTCCCAGAGGTGCTTTTCTCAATGGAAGTTGTTCTTTCTATCATTTAACATGTTCATACCGATTTTAAAGCCGAATTTCGTACATCTTTGAAATATCAAAAAATCTTTGGGGGGGACATTAAAGAGTGGTAGGAAGATCGGACTTACGCAGATCGGCTATTTGACATGAGTAGAATACGAATCTAGGGTTCTTTTCTGAACGCATTTATTTTGAAGAGCACCTCTCCCCCTTCTCCTAAAGTTTTGATGCATATGTTTATCCATTAAAATCTTAAAATCGTATTTTTCTCGTTCTACACACTTTTGTTCGATAGCCGCTTTTTAGCGATTACAATTAAACTGTTCAGGTACGCGACCAAAAGGAAACCCTCAATGGGGTTTTCTTAATTTTCTCAATAGTTGTTGCTATTGTCATTTAACATGCTCATACCGACGGTGAAACCGAAAATTGTAGATTTTGCAAAAAACAAAGGGGCAATAGGGGTTGATAAAACAATTGCGCTTGCGCAGATGGGCTATTCGACATACGTAAAATACGAATCTAAGGTTCCTTTTCGAGGGCGTCTATTTTGAAGTAAAGCACTCCTCCCCTCCTTCTCTTATTTTCGACGGAACAACCTCAGTTTTTTGCGGTTTCATCTCATTGGAATTACCAGTCTTAGAGCCAAACTTAGGTTTTCTGCGTTAAAGCGTGTGGACTGTAAAGTGTATAGAGATACAAAGGCAGACAGACAGACCGATATCCACACATACGCACACACAGAAACTGCTGCAGCGTCTTCTTTATCGATCTTCCAAGGTCTTAAAACCTGCTCATTAGTCAAAATGTTTAGGTTGCAAATGTTCGCCATTAAAGTACTTTTCTTTTAAGCATAACTCGTATATCGGCCAGTAAACTCAAAGCGAAAAAAAAATTGTTTTATGAACGCATTTGCTCCAATCCAACATGACGATCACAATACCTTCCTCTATAGTCTATAGTTATACATTGTATAGCAAGGAATATCATTATGACAGCCAACCTCACTTGAGAATGGGAATGCACCGAAGATTCGCGTTAAGTTTAAGTAGAAAGGATACGAACACATAACAACCAGAAATGCCAGAAATGCTAAAACAGTTTTTACTTACTGGGTTAAAACGGTTACTGGTAAAAATTTTCTTTTGTATGTCTCAGATGTCTGTGGTTTTGAATGAAAAAATCAAAAAACCAAAACGATTTTCATCATTGCCATAATGCAGATTCAAAAAATATTGTTCTAAGCTACAAGTAAACTGTTTGGGATTTCTGCATTTTAAGCTCCACCCTTATCTTCGTTCTGTAGCGGGAACTTCAAACTCGGACATCAATTTTAGTTAAAAATTTTCGGTTCAAACAACTTTAGTTTCAAACATTGTTAATTAATTTGCAGTTTATCCAAGACAAGCATAGCAAAATTGAATCTAAGCGCTCGCTGTGTTTTCGCAGGTTCAAACAAACATGTAACTTAAATGATGCATTTAAAACAAGGTGCGCAGAATTCGGCAAAGCGTTAAAAGAGTATAACTCAGCTGAAAACGCACAACTGATGTTATAAATAATTTATTACTGACAGTCGTTTAAAATTCCCGTCAAAAAAAGAATTTGTCACATTGAGGTGCTTAGTACGTCCTGGATGCAGATAAATGAAAGGGGCGGCAAAGTGTTGAAAATTTACACCTTTAAACTTACGTTATTTGTAGTTTTACACGTCACCATTTAATCACATATTCTCTAGCAGGTTTAATTTCACAAGTTGAATTTTAATTTTAAATTAAGCATAAATTAACAACGGAATTACCTGCGGAAAGACTTGGACGGATTTAATTTGCATAAAACATCAATGCGTTTAAATCGGCATCTTCATTAAGATCGTTAAAAGAAGCGCCAACATCTTTGAAAGACATTTCCTTTAACAGACATCAGCTTCGTGTCCTTTGTGCTTAGGAAGAATTTCGAGCTGATTAGCTGCGGTTTTGCAATCGAAATTAGGAAGTTCTGCGGCGTGCTTCAAGTCTCATTCGCAATTGCCTTGCTAATCACACTGAAAAACGCGTAACCGTTTAGCATTTAGCAAAGCCTTCCTTAAACGGTTCTATAAAAGAATAATAAAATGAGAGAATTATTTACTAATTTATAATAGGCTTGGGCTTAATACTCGGGTAAAATTATTTCTAGCCCGCAGTTCAGGTTGCTTAAAACACAAAACTAAATTTTAAAAAAATAAATAAATGGTCAGGTTTCTAAATTTTGCATAAATAACTACTTTCTGCCTATTAAAAAAACTATTTCTCATTGCAAATTGCATAACTTAATTAAAGTTTGACGAAGACATTTGAACGCAAAGCTTCAAATTTAAATATCATTCAAAAATGTACCCTTAATTGTTTTAAATTATTTTTAAGTACCCCAATAAAATTATATAGACATACAAAACAAACAGAGTAAAAAACTACAACCAAAACTACAAAATAGTAAAAAAGAAATTTTTTTAAATTTAAAATTTTCCGTTTCCTAAGTTTTCAACAATTCTCGTAATTTTTGGAATAGTAAAAATATTTGAAAAATTTGTAATATTTACAAATTTTTGAAAATGTTTGATATTTTGATAATTATTCAAAATTGTGAGAATTTTGAATATTTACAGTTTTAAAAAAATTATTATACCAAAAAAATATACATTGTATCAATTATATTTAGATTTTAGTTTATTTTAAAATACGCATACACCATTTTGAGAAACACTGAATGAGAAGACATTTAATTACAAAAACGCAATAAAACTTTATAGGTATCTTTCTAATTAATGTGGCAATTAGTTTGGCAATTCCGTTGCAACTTGCATTTAAAGGATTTAAATAATGCAACATTTCGTTGTTTACTATTATGTCTTAAGCAAATTCTAAATTCCAGAATATTTAATTAAATATTCCTCTTTCAAATGTATTCCATTAGTTGTTTCAGTTTGCATTTCAACCGTTTAATATTAATACCCATTTTAATTGCAGTAAAATGAAACTTCCAACGATTGGTAGCAACGGAATTATGTGGCTGGTAATCCTCGTAGCTGGAACTCTCTTACTTGTGTCGACTACTTCGGAAGCTGCTCCACCATTACCAAGGTAGTTGTATCTTTTACTAATTATTACAAAGGTTGTGACGATAATAAAACGTATTTTTAAATACAAAATTTATACGATATACTCGAAGGACAAATAATAAAAATATTTAAAAAACACAAAATTAGGAATTTTTTTAATTTGAATATTTATAAAAATGTTAATTAAAATTTTTTTAGTATTTTAAACAAATTTGTCACAATAGAAAGTTTTTAAATTTTGAGAAATCATGAAATATTAGAAAAAGTAGAAAATTTTAAATTTTGAAAATTGTGAAAACGTTTTCAAAACGTTAACAAATTTCAACATTTCAAAATACCGTAATTATTAGATATGAATTCAAGTTTACAAAATAATCTGAATTTTAAAATATATTTTGAAAATTTTAAATAATTAAAAAATGTTTTAAAAACCATAGATTTTAAAATTTAAAAATTTAAAACTTTCGGAAATGAAAAAAATTATTCATGATGTCGACATAATAATTTTTAACCTTTCAAAAATATTAAAATTTAAAAAAAAATAAAGAAATTAAACATTTTGAAAAATAATTAATTGTGAAAATTTTTAATATAACATTTTTAAAAATGTTGAACGTTTCGAAAATATTTACATTTTAAAAAATTTAAATTTTTGGATAAATTAATAAATTGTGAATTTTTTAATTAAAAATTTTATACAAATTTTAAAATTTTGTAAAATTAGAAAGATTTTCAAAATGCTTTTTGTTCGTTTTTAAAAATTTGAATATTTCGACAATTTTCGAAAATGAATTTATCAGTTTTCAAAAATTTTAATAATTTATTATTGATGTTTCAAAAAGTTTTGATTGTTTTTATGAATTTTAAAATTTTGCAAAATTTTGAATAATATTATAGTTGTTGTAATTTCAAATAATGTTATGTGTATATCAATTTTAACAAATTTGGTCGCCAAACATAGAGAGAAAAGGGGAAGTTAACCCCTCTAAATATTGCTGCACCTAAAAAATAATTTCTATGCCAGAAATTTGTAATCGTTCTCTGCTTACTACAGAGAGAGGCATAAATTAACATTTTCCAAAAATTCATGGTAAGCGTCACACGGAAATTATTGGATTGGGACACGACACAAATGATAGTCCATTCCTAGCTCTATAAATTTACAACGTTTACGAAAAATCATGTTGCCAGTTTTTAAGCAATATTTTTTTGGCAATGTCCAAACTTTAGAAAATATTTTCATTTCACAGTTTTTATTTGTACAGTAACATTGTGTTTTTCTACGGCCGTTGTAGTACCAATATTAATCCCGATCCATCAACTCGTTTGTTAGTAAATAGGCGTTGAAGCCGAAAATTTACAAACACCGTTGTGGCAACCATTTTTAAGCTCGAGTGATCAGAAAAAACTTTAGATTTGTCTTAACGCCCTCTATCGTATTCCGTTCGTACATTTTATAAAATGCCGTTTTAAAACAAATGCTGCCAAAAAACACGTCTAATGTCTGTTTCCGATTCCGGTTCTTTAAATAAAACTTAATAGCTCGACGTATTTTCGTTGTACGTAAGTACACCAAATTTCATTAAAATCGGCCCAACAAACAGCTTCTGAGATTTCGCGTTACACAGACCCGCGTGAATACAAACCGTCATTTTTTTTAAAACCATTCTATTGTGTTACTGGAAGATCAAAACATGTGTTTCCGTCAAAACGTCATATTCGAAAGTTTTCGTGATTAGTATGGGAAAGTACAAAAGCGTACGGATTCAGCTAGTTCTTCTTAGGTAAGAGCTGGTAATGTACACGCAGCAGTTTTTTTACGGAAACATTTACGTTATGACTACTTGAGTTCCCAATATGTAAGTCAATAAAGTGTCGTATATTTGTTTGTTTTGTAAAATGTCGGTAAGAAGACATTTGTTGCGGCGGTTTCCTGCAGCTTTTAATAATAAAATGGCAAAAAATAGCAGTCTCAGTAATAAAAATTGTTTGTCTGCAATTGATGGAAATCATATAATATATGCTGTGTTCATGTTGCCGCAATAAACACATATACCCGACCCTTTAGAATTAAATTAAACCATAAATAACCAAATTATACGAGCAGAAGTGACAAGCAACGTAAACTTTAACTGAAAACAATCAGTAAACTGAGCCCACATGCAAGTGGCCGCATTGTGGTATAGTGATAAATCTTTTAAACATGTAAGATATAGTCGATTGTTATGGTGAGACAGTTACGGATTTACTATGGAAACTTTTAAAACTTTTTTAAAATAATAATTACAAAATTCCACAAATTTCAAAATTTCGGAAATTATCGGAAATGAAAATTTCAAATTTAAGTATATTGAAAACAATTTAATCAGATGCTTCTGAACGTTTGGAAAAATTAAAAAAATTTGATACAAATTTTTGTAAATTTTTCAAAATAAAGTTAATATTCAAATTTTTGAATACGTTTAAATATTGTGTAAATTTTGAGATCTTATGGAAATTTTGAAAATTTTTAAATTTTTAAAAATTTTAAAAAACTTCAAATTTTTAGGAAGTTTAAAATTTAGAAAATACTCTACCAAAATTTTTTTTTAAATGGACTTACAGTGGTATCATTTTTGAAAAATCTTGAATTTATTTGATTTAAATATAAAATAAAATAAAATTTTGTTTGAGAACTGCTGAGATTTATAGAAAATACATTACACTCTACAAGGTTATTACATGAATTGTAATTTAAATCTAACGTGGAAAAACGTTAGAGATTACCTTGCAGGTGACAAGAAACATTTCTCACTCTTGCAGTTTTGGTTTTTCTACTGATAACATGTACCCGAACTCAAAGTTGTGTTATTAATCTGCAGTACTCAAACCATTTTGGGCCAAATTTTCAATAATTGTTTTTTGGTACTTTAAAGACTTTAGCAAAATAACTTTTTTTTGTGGCTTTTAAATACTGTAATCTACCGGGGATTTTAATATTTGTACCTATTTGTGATACACCCTACATAAATGTAAGGCAGAAACCAAACAGTATTTAAGTTAGAGTGTATACGACACAAACTTTTACTTTTATATTGCATTTGTGTTCACTTATTAGATATTTTTGTATTTTTCACTTTTCTCGCTTTTTTGGCTATTTTAAACATATTTCTCTTATTCTGATCGTTTTTTTTGGTAAAATTCGAAATTTAAATGTTATAATTGCCTAAACTTGACTCTTGACGTAATATGCACAAACTATTTTGAGAATTTCGAGAAGTATGTAGTATGCTCTAGGATATTGTATTTCTCGGTACTTTAGAAGAGGTTTGTAATATGTGAAGGTGAAACTTGAAACACTGAAAATATATCCACTGTTTGAGGTGAAGTGCTCTAGAATTTGTGTTCTTGTGATGATATTAGAACAGATTAGATTTGGATTGTTTTTCTTTCATAACATTTTAGACCCAACAATTTAACAAAACTTAAAAAAAAATTCTAAACTGCTCGGTTGTGCAAAACTCTGGGTTTTTTAACTTTACTCACTTGAACTCGGAAAATCTATAGAACGTTTGTGAAGGCAAAATATTGATGAGAAGAAATTTGCTTGCAATTACGGAACATCGGACAAATAAATATAGCGCTTTGCCTGCACTTTCCTTTACTGTACTAATTGTTACTTATCGTGTTTCAAAAGAATTTTGGTATGAACGATTCATGCGCCAAAACCGATTTTAAGACCGCACCGCACCTACCATATACGATAAGGACATCATTGCCAGCGAGAAAAATCTTCAGCCAAATATTTAAAAAGTAGGGGGGAAATTAACCCCCTAAATATTTAACAACTTTATGATTTAAGAGTATTTTAATTAAATCAGAATTCGGTATTTTTTTTAATGTCTGCCTGTGGGTGGGCGTGGGTGCGCTCCATAACTCCCGAACGTATAATCTGATTTCAATGAGCTTCGGAATGTGAGGTATACTAAAAAATCACAGACACAAAAAAACTTCAAAAAAAATCGAAACCGGAAACGCAAGTAAGACATGTGTTTTTAGTAACATACGAATTTCGTACTTCTAAAAACGGGATCTGATAGAAGATTTTAGGGCAAATCCAACCCTTTTTTTTTTCGAAATTTCTAACTTCAAAATAGCGGCTACCACGATTTTTGAAAAAGCTTTTTATTACTCAAAAATGGATAGACGGATCTGGGAAAAGACGTTAAACTCAAATATTTAAAAATTCATAGAAGACGTCACAGAGAAATTTGGAAGCTAAGATACGAACATAATTGTAGCTCAAATTTAATTCTATGAGCTTACAAAATTTAGAAAAATTGTTTTTCCAGTTTTTGGTAATATTATTTTGGAAATTACCGAAATTTTGAAATTTTTTCACTTCGTAGCTATTAACTTTTCGAAAAATTATTATGCACAGGACCATTGTGTTTATATAGGGTTATTAGTCTATTACGATAAAATACTTAAAATCGATCTGTCAACCTGTTTTTTTTCAAAATTTTCAAAAAATTATAGCGAGCGCCATTTTGAAGCTAGCAAGTTCGGAATAAAAACGTTGGATTTGTCCTAAAGTCTTCTTTTTGATCCGTTTTCAAATTTATAAAATTTGGCTTAGGAAAAATATGCTACCGAACACACATGTCTAGCTTTTCTAAAAAGCTTATTTTATCTGTGAATTTTTGAAATACCCCCAGGGTCCAAAGCTTGTCGAAACTAGACAATCCGTTCGGTAGTTGTCATGCACCACACACATACATGCATACATACTGAAAGTGTAAGGAAGTAAAAATTAATATTTAATATTTATTATTTTTTATAATAACATAATGTCCCCCTAGCTAAAATAATTACACTGCCACATTGTATACCAATCTGACAACTCAATTTTTGGTGTATCTCCATATTTTAAATTTTTTTAAAATTAGGCCCTCCGCATTTGTTTGGAAAACTTTTTTTTAAGTCTCTGCCAAAAACATGTTATGTTTTAATTATTTGTTGTAACCAAAAATTCACAAATGCAAACTACCTACTGCACGCTTTTTTATTTTGCTACATATTCATACGTGGCTGCATGAGTTTAAACCAAAACTTTGCCGTGCCAGGAAATTAATTTACAAGTTAGGAATATTTTAAACAAGGACGTATCCTTAAGGGAATTCGGTAAATACATTTTGATACGGAAAAGTTACCAACTGAGTAACAAGGTAGTTACCTTAATAGAGCAGATACTTACAACGCAAGAAGAGCTTATTATGAAAAATCTCAAAGAAGCCTCAAAAACAGTCTTTGTATCGTTATCTCGTTGTTTGGTCTATGTGGGTATTATTTCACAGAGAGAAAAATATAAAACCCCACTCGAGTCATTAATGGCATTTCAACCAAAGCTATTTTCAAATAGCAAAATAAGAGTGGGTTTATCTTATAGTATATAGGGTTAAATGGTTATTTTTAAATTTTAGCAACAACTTAAAATGCGTTATAAGAGTTATTTTGAAAAAACCACAGTAAGCAACACTCAAGTGTAGTTGAGTACTTTCACACTTTTTATTAAAACCTTAATTTACATGAACACCAGTTTATTATTTTAGCAGTTTGCGCAAAAATTTCTGTGCGAGCCGATGATCCAATGACACACCATCAGGACGCTCTACCCTTTGCTAAAACTAAAATAGAAAATTAAAAAAAGAAAATTAATTTTAGTACGAAGTAAAATTTAAAAAAATACTACTGAAATTAAGAAGCGTCCCTTCTCCTCAAACTAAAATTCTGAGTGCGCCCCTGCTATGATGGATAATAAACAACAGTCGTTTTTATTATAAAGCGTAATGAAGAGTTATCATATAAAATTTAAAACAAAAACATCTTTAGTGATATGCCAATCCTGGAAATATTTATGATCATAAAATAGCAATTCAATAGGCAACACGACTATATGAGGCGCCGTTTAGAACATAATTATTCTTCAAATATACACTGTGTCTATAAAGTAACCTCCCCCCCCCCCCCCCCAACTAACTTTTGAACGACTTGATATTTATCAACAAAATTTGGTGTGCTGTAATGGGAAATTAACTACTATTTTTCAGACCATATTAAAATTTTGTATCATCCAAAATGGCGACTGGGCGCCATTTTGAATTATTTTTTTTAAATGGAAAGGGGGATCGAGTGACACCTCATTGGAAAGGTCTTTTAGTTCTGCGTCTGATCTTAGAGGTTCAAAGAAAAATATTTAGCCATAACAAAATGACAATGTTTGAAGATAAAGAAGTCTATTTAAAGAAACTAAGAATTAAAGCAAAAAGAAATTAAATTAAGTGTTCGAAATGTTTACCATTCACTTCTTGGCACATAAAATGTCGGCTATGAAATTCCTGCCTTACATTTTCATAAGTTTCCGGAGTGATATTTCTGCAAACTTCTGTAATGTGTTGCTCCAGTTCTTCAATTGTTTCTGGACGGGTTCTGTACAATTTCGATTTCAGATATTCCCATAAAAAAAATCTAAGAAAGTTAAATCTGGGGAGTGAGCCGGCTATTCTACAGGCCCCCGCCAACTAATCCATCTTCCAAGAAAATGTCCGTTGAGAAAGTCAGAAACAGGCCTATAATAATGAGGCGGCGCACCGTCTCGTTGGAACATAACGTTTTCAATATTATTTCCAGTTCCAGCCACCTAAGTTATTTCTGGAAAAATTTTGTACTGCAAATGAAAAAGTGGACTTCTGGATAAAAAAATCAAAACAATTTTGAATTTGTTTAAAATCCGCCCTTTAATTATTGCTGAATATTTTTCTTTGGAACTCCAGGATCAGACGCAGAACTAAAAGACCTTCCAAATGAGGTGTCACTCGACCCTGGATAAAAAATCAAACAATTTTGAATTGAGTGAGTCCATTTATTTAAAATCCGCCATTTTGTTATGGCTCAGTATTCTTCTTTGAAACTCTAGGATCAGACGCAGAATTAAAAGACCTTTCAAATGAGGTGTCATTCGATCCCCCTTCCTATTAAAAAAAAATTTCAAAATGACGCCCAGTCGCCATTTTGAATGATACAAAATTTAATTTGTGGCTAAAAAATAGTATTTAATTTCCCATTAAAACACACCAAATATTGTGGTAAAATATCAAGTCGTTCAAAAGTTAGTTAGGGATATATATTTTTAAAATGAAAATATTTTTATTTATAATAAACATACAGCCTAAGTCAAAAGATACAGGTTTTAATATATTTCTGCTATTTGAGAAAAACCGATAAAAAATTATTTATAAAAGTTGTGCGAACCGATACGTACTATAAACTGACATATGAAAATCTTATACAGCGTGTCCCATAAAACAATATTCATAAGATAATACTTTTCTTGAATGGAATGCCGCGTGTTTTTCTGTCTTAATGGTAAAACCATTTAATTCTCAACAAAAGATAACTTTTTTTCCGTTAATGTCATAGTTTTCGAGAAAAAAGAATAATTTTAAAGAATTGTTATACAGCTCGCGCGCTCTGGTCCAATTGCAATTAGGGAATCGTAGCGCAATGAAAAACAAGCAACGTTGACAGGTGTGTTATTCAGTTTTATTACATAAACGTCATTCTTTACTTTATCGTTCATACATTGTGTTTATGTATTATGAAATATTAATATTAGTAGTTAGGTAATGTAAAATATGACATTAATGTATTAAAACGGAATAATACACCTGTCAACTTTATTTGTTTTCGATCGCGATCCCCGATTCTCCTTATTTGCGATTGGACCTGGGTGCCCGAGCTGTATAACAATTAACAATATCTTTAAATAATAATTTTCTCGATATTTATGACATTTACAAAGAAAATTATTTAGATGTTTTGTTAGAAATTAAATGGTCTTACTATTAAAAGAAAAAAATATGGGGCATTCTCTTTACGAAAAGTATTGTTTTATAAATAATTAATTTTATGGGACACCCTATATAAGAATTTCATATGTAACTTTTATTAGTAACTTTATACCTTTTTTTTATAAATAGCATAAATATATTATGTTTCTTTTGATTCAGGCTGTGAATTCTAATTTAGGTGGGACATGGCAAATTGACATGGAGAAATTGAAATAGTTCTATATTATCTCCCTAAAGAAAATTTATTACTTGCCATTATCCTACATGGGAAAATAACAGTTTTTTACATCTCCTGGTGGAAATTTATTCAAAATAATAATACAAATAATGCTTTAAATATCACTAGTGCATTGATATAATCGGTTGCGATATCCATTGTCTACTGTCTCCATAGTGCATACGTAGAGGACTTGCTTTGTAATCGAGAGGTTATGTGTTCAAATCTTGATGAGCTTTACTCTTTTTTCAACTTTTTTTAATTACGGTAAAAAGAGAATCAAGGTTTACTTACTCTATTGTATTTAAAACGAAAATAATTATGTTTAAACATAACAAAATTAATCAGGTGAAACATAGAATGGGCTTCAGTTAATTACCTACTTATTTTTTCAGCTGTAAAAAGTTTATTGATAACTTTTTATGGCATCTAGGCTTTCGGGTTAGAGCCGCGTCATCGGTGAATAAACTTATGTTCAGGGCTGTGGTCACTTTGAAATCTGGAACACATCTGTTGTGTTCAGTTGTGTTCCAAATCGCAACGCGATCACAGCCCTGAACATATCCCGTGCAACCAAGGACGAAACGTCGGCTGTTTATTCACCGATGACGCGGCTCTAACTCGAAAGCCTGGGTGCCAATAACAACGGCCGCGGAAGCAACTTAGGTTAACTTTTTATGTTTCACCTAATTAATTTTGTTGTGTAGCAATAAACAATAATAAAATTAGAATTATTCGTTTTAAATAAATTTCCTGTCAAAATTAATTCTTTGGTGTAAACACGTATGTTATACACATTTTTTAAAATACATTTCTTTATAGGAGAAGCTGTTTTCTGAATAATTTTGGAAAACGACGAAAAAATACCCAAAAGAAGAGAACCTAGAATTAAGAGAATTCGAAAAACATTGAAATTGAGGCCGAACCATGAGTTATATCAAAAACGTAAAAAAGACCAACATTATGTAAAATTTTATGTTCTTTAATTTTTGTCCTACACATTTTTTGGTAGGATGCGCGGTAATCGCATATATTTAGAAAAACTAAAAACGTCAGATAGACGCCATTTTTCCTATATGGCGGCCGATGGCGTATAGGTATAAATGTATATTTTTAGTATGTGAATCTAGAGCGTATATAAATAAATAGAAAATAAAAATTATTTTATTTTGAATTAATTTAAGCAAGAGCTCTTTTTTTCGTATCCCGACTCCGTTATTGGTCTTGGTCTCGGTATTGAAGACTAGTCTTGGTATTATTAAATCACTACTGCTAACAAATTCGAATTTCCATTATTCTGTCTGCTTTGTGTACATAGTTATTGGCATTTGCAGCTGGCTTAAAATCTCGCCTCCGAAGCTACAGAACCAAAATTTAAAATGACAAAATCATTCGAATCTCTAGATATTTCAATAATCGAAAAGTTTGTTTATTTTCATTCATTCCCATCACTACTGCTAAACTGGAGCAAGTTAAAGTAAGATTTGAGCTGGAATGTAGGATTAAAAACTCGTTTAAGAAAGGAGCAACAGGGAAGAATACTAATATCGTTTACGTGTTTGAGATCCTTATATATGACTGCGTAGGTAGGACGCTATAATAAAGCAATTTAAAAAGATTTACCTAACCATCTTGTTCGCCTAATTACTTTGATGCGATACAATAACAATTATGGCTTATTCAATGTTAATTGTACATAATTAAATAATTACAGTTGACAGTTGAGTTTGCTCCGCTAAAATGATCAAAAAGATTTGGGGAAAATTTAGTGCGGTAATTCATTCTATAACGCTATTTTATTTTATTGGTGCTTCTATTTAGTTTTCATAGTGGCTGATCATGATGTAAAGATTCAAGTTTATAGAAATTTCATCGGTATTTCGACTTTCGTGTGCACGTCGTTGTAGATAGGGGTTTCCGTATGTCAAAATGTAGAGGAACTCCCGAAAAGCGAGATATCAGTGGTTGATACCGGCACAGACCACCCAGAGGGAGAAAACTAAAAACACCCCTTTTTGGATATTTTCATATTTAGGAAATAATTGTTACGTACTAAAAATCCTTCGTCTTTTGTGGTGAAATAAACATTGTCAAGGGTTAAAGTTGAAACCTGTTTTTTGCAATTGTGTGTAAGATGTGGTTAATTAATGACGGGGAGTAACCATTAAGTTTTGCTATTTCGTAAATTCTTTCTTGATTCGTAATTGCTAAAGAGGTATATAATCTATAAATTAGTTAAATTAATGCAACACGTTTATGTTCAGATGTGTGATAAGAGTCTTGAGTTATATAGCTATCGGTGTTTCTACTCTTTGCTGTAAATATCAAATTAATTGTTGTTGTCTACGGTTCTAATAACTTCAATTCAATAACGAAAGGATTTTTCAGTTTTAATTGTATATTTTATGCAAGGATGCAGATTGTTAAATTGTGTCAAAAAATTATTTTAAATTTTCAATTTTATCAAAAACAGCTACACTGTCGTCAACGTATCTGAGCAAAATTTGAAAAAAAAATAACGTAAATTGTCTTTAGTTGTTTTTCTACGTGGTCCACGAATACATTGGTCATATAGCAAAAAATAGAAAAATTTAATGTTAACTCCCTCTCATTAGTTAACCACACCTTACACAAAGCAATCGCCAAAAATTATTAAAATACAAAAAAGGATGACATAGTTACCTGCTACAGGGGTGCTGTGTTGTATTGTGGTTCAATTATGCTTTAAAAACGTAAACGGCTAAGGCTGTGTTAGAACTGCAGTTAGAAACCGAATTTCTAAAAAGCTCATTTTAAACGACTAGCGAAATATGGCATATCACTGTAAAGCTGTTTTATTGTAGTTTTCACATGCTTTAATCAAGTTCAGTGAGGTAATTCGGCTTGGTGCACACAAGTGGGATTTGTTTTGCATTTCTTGAACAGTTATTAGTGATTTTACACAAGTCATGACCTGCTGTACGACAACATTTTTTTTTCTTTAAAAACATGCACTTCAAAATTTCAATTTAAGTCTACCGCCATAAAGTATTTTTAGCACTGATTTCAAATATCTAAAAATATACAAAGTGTTCCATTTAAAAAGCAAAAGTTATATGCCGTGATTGAAAAATAGTAGGTGGTGTTTAAAATTGGTATACGTTATTTTGTACTACACACTTCACCATTTAAAGCAAAAAAAAGTTTATTTCAATATCTTCATTAATAACAAAGTTACAAACTGTACAGCGATTAACAAACACCCTATATATAAATTAGCTCGCAATCGATTTGAACAAATTAACACATTAGCCTATGACAAGTTTTCCTAGGCAAATGCTAAAAACTAGAACGTGAAACTACTACAGTTGCAGAAAAGGAATTTATATGAATATGTAAACAGCAAAATTTCTTTAACAACTTAAATGCATGGGAACTAAAACAGATTTGTTCGCTTAAACTTTTAACTTACAGTTACAGATTAGCACTGAAGCGAGTTTATAATTACGAATTCTCCTAGATTCTATTTCACAGAGATTTACTATAAGCACGTTTAGCAAGTGGACTTATTAGTTGTTCCAATTTATAATTAACGTCCGCGTCACCCAGTGAAATAAATCCCAACGTGAAATCGCAATTCTCACTTAATTTTTGGTTAGTTACCCTCATCAGGAAGTATATTTAGTTCCTAAAATTGAAACATCACAAACCAAGCAGTTGTTAATTAGAAAATTATGTAATATTAATTTAATACCTTCTACAATTTAAAAGTGTTTTAATATTCGTCAGAAACTCGTGGTTAAACAAACTTTTTAATATAAATCGGACTATAATCTAACAATTCGTCACCAAAAAGTTAGTTTAGACGACTTAAATTACAGTCTAAGCATACGAACTAGAAGTGCGTCGTATACCCTTCCGTTCTAAATTATAAATACGTTTTTTGACGTCCTAAACATACAACTAATCTATCGTTAGTTGTTACCTACGCTCAAATCAAATCAACTACTTCACCTAACTTAAATTGCATTTCTAACTTTTTGTTCTGACTAATTAATGCGGCGAAATCAAGGCGATGCGATGTAAGAGTGAAAATCGAAAAGGTTTTCGTAGAAAATTCGTAGGTTATAATTAGCTTCGAAGAACATAGTTGAGGTTGTAAAATGCATGAGTTTACGTAATTTTTATACAGGGTGTGTATAAATTGGCGAAGGAACTACACGTGGCGATGTTGGTCGAAAATCTTAATACCAAAATATTGTACCATGCTTCCTGGGTATTTTTTCATAGATGTTGTTTTTCAGCCCCAAAGGCGTATTTTAAACATTTCTTCGTTAACTTATTATTGTAAAAAATACATATGGCAGCATTGTAAAACAATAACTATTCAAGAGTGATGCGACTCTAAATTACTTCTGTCTTGATAACGTCAAAGTTTGACAAGTGTCAAAATTTGTAATTGGACTTGCTTTTTCTATCATCGTTGCTTTTCTCGTAGTTATTAGTATTAATTATTATTATTTTCGTTTGCTTGTTTCGTTCACTAACAATGGATTTTACGTTCAATGATCCTCAGTTAGCGTGCATTATAACAAAACACCTGTGGTGTGTGGATCCAATGTTGTCCAACATCTTGGTATTAAGATTTTCGACTCAGAATTTTATAACTAACATGGCCACGTGTAGTTCTTTCACCAATTTATACACACCCTGCTACGATTTGCAATTTATTCACACCTCTATTGATAATGTCATGTATCAATTTGTTAACCCTTTCTTTGTCCTTAATGTGGACTTCAGGATTGTTAAGTTAAATTGCATCGTGAAGCAATTCGAAACTCATAAAACCAGATTGAGATAGATACTCTATTGTATAGGGAAATTTACATGCATGTTTCCTTAAAAGCTGTCATAAATAAAAACCCTGTCATCGCCAATTATTCAATAAAGGGCGGGCAGTATTTAATAAACAACCCTCTTGAAGTTTATTGCTTGTTTTTATCTGCAAAAAGCTTTTACGTATAAATTCCGCTCTTTTATGCAGGTGTTCAAAATACAATAAAAATTGTCAACACCAAATATTTTACCACAAGCAAAGAGGGCTGCAGCTGCAAATTATTTCTTGCGTGCAACCTTCCTTTTAGTGCATTTCTAAGAATCACGGTTACCTCTTCAGGGACATACCAGTAATTACACAATACGTTGTTAGTTTTTTTTTATTTATTAGCTTAAACTTCGAGTACTCGATCGACCCAATTGATTCGAATTTTGAAATTATCGACCATAATGGTAATTGCATCAATTGCATGGCCTCCATAAAATTTGTTACGTAGGTATTGATGGCTGTTTGCCACTGAAAGTGTAATTATGAAATTATATAAATAATTACTATCGTATTAATGCTTCTATCGATGCAATCAAATTACGCAACCAAATACCTACTTTTGATGGTTAAGGCGCTAAATCGATTGGGTTTATTGAACAAAATTCTTGTCCGTAATTAATTTATTTTTGGAATTATCACGCGGATATATTTACGGAGACATACTGTATAATTAAGCTTTGTTATTATTAAATACACTGGAGAATATTTGCATAAATAGATGTTTTTATGTAACTAAATCTTTCATTAAATTGCTTTGCCAATCTCCAAAATCTTGAGACATGTTATTATGATTTGCTACAGATCGGCGAAGCTGTGGGTATTTCCCATTTACTCAGTGCCTTACAATTTTAAGTATTCTCTCACTTTTTGACGTTATACAATGAGCAATTATGCCTAGTTAATAATCATGCTAGGAAATAACTACTAGAATCAACCTTAATGTTCCAAATTATTAGTTCAACAACAAATACGTAACTCTGAAATCATTTGCTAGTCAAATACTTAGGTACCTTAATGAAGCTTCTGTGAAATTTATTTTCCTTTCGCTAGAAGTAAGCGTTTCTTGACGGTTTTACTTGCTAATAACGGGCGAAGCACTTTACCTGGACTTTCCTATACTTCAACAATCTTTAATCTTTCATATTTTGAAAACTATTTTAATCAGCGATGTGTTAATAAAATACTTTATAGCGTCAATAATATTTATTTATTATAACCTGTGTGGATCCAATGTTGTCAAATGTACGCTCGTTTAAAATGGTTCCTGAGGACAGAGGAAGCATTGTCCAACAATTTGGTATTAAGATTTTCAACTCAGAATTTTATGACCAACATCGCCACGTGTAGTTCTTTCACCAATTTATACACACCCTGTATACAGGATGTATTATAACATATAAGACACACTTTTTTTCCGTTCCGGGTTGATCTCAACTGCTTGTCTCAAGAACCGCAGTTTAAAAGTCATATTGTGCCTCCAGTCGTATCTCTTTTGGCCTTACAGTGAAAGTCCCGTACCTTCAAAGAAGCCCGCGACATTGTCAATGGAGATTTTCCTGATTATTTTAGGTTCCAGCTTTGGTACTTTAAAAGTGTTTTACTATGCAGGCCGTTAATACCCCACAGTAGCATAAACTGTGAAGAGGTGTCTCATCATTCACTTCACAGAACGGTTTTCTTCGAATCCTATTGTGTGTAGGTTTTTGTCCATACAACAATGTCCAGTTAGAACTCTTATTGTACGCATTAGTTTCTCCCTACTAAATGTGAGGAGTTTTTCAGCCACTTTCTTGGACGGCTTCCCGGCAAGAGATGTCTCATGACCGGGTTATCTGTCCTGTACTTGCGGTGAGTGTTTCTTCGCCAGCTTCTAGTTTGCTTCCTGATGGTGCTGTAGACAATCCCGCAGGTTGGATGAGGTCTTATTAACTGTTCTGTACCGTCGGCTTGTTTGCTTCCTCATTTCCATGTACTTCTCTGCTGTGTTCCCCCAGTTCCACCAGTTTCTTTTGGCAATTCAGAACCAATTTGGAGTTAAATTGGGAAGTCATCAAAATATAGACTGTTTTTATTTCTGTAGAACCTCTGCATCATCACTTGGGCACAGGTAAGAATAACTATGATTTTGGTCAGGAACACTGTTGCAAAGCGGCCTAGGTTTATGCTATGTGCATTGCCTGGTCCTTCTGTAAATGCCCAGCTCTGAACCACTGTCTGGATCCGTGAGTATACCATACGATATCCCCATTTACTTTGTTGAAAACTTTATCCTCCTTCCACTCGTCCCGTTCTGGTATAATTATTTAGAACTGTTTTCGAAAGTCGAACGAGGATTTCACTTTATCTGACTGCATCTGTAAGACTTAGTTTTCGCTTATTATTTTTAAGACTTTAGTATGATCTCTTGGATAATCAGAGTATCTCCTCATTTGTTTCTAGTCGGTACGCCCCTAGTCTTGCCTCCGCTTCCACCCCTAAGTGGAGCGGAGGTAGATATAGTATGATTCATAACGCGGCTGTTGAGGTAGTAGACATTGCCCGGGTATTCCTACGCAAACCAGTCTCTGAAATTGACTTAGCCCTTTTTTTCATTGAAATAGTTTTGGTTTTGTGCCACCAAACTAAAGAGAGGTATGTTATAGTTGGAACTCTCAGTTTGGTTTCAGCCTCCACGTTTTTCCAAACATTCGCCTGCAGGTCCAGAATACCCTGGTGGTTTTGTTTGTAACATGCTCTAAATGTCGTTTAAATATCAATTTGACGTCTATAAAGACGCCCAAGTGTTTGATCTCCCCCACCATCTGTAATTGTTTGCCAAACAGAAATCGTTTTCCGTTGCTGAAAGCCCTTCTTTGTGTTACTACCAGAAGCGAGGTTTTTTCAGGATCAACCGATAGTCTGCTTCGCACCACCTTTCCACGGTCTTCAGGGCTAATTGCATTCTATTGAATACAGCGTCCTCGAATTTCCTTTGAATAAAAATGGTGATATCATCCGCATATTCTTGTGTGTATATCCCTTTCTCAAGTAGCAGCCGCAGAAGGCCGTCGACTACGAGGCACTACAGCATGGGTGAGCAACCCCCCGTCCCCTGTAGACAGCCGTTACTGACTGACAATTAGTTGCGTCGTTGTGAAAGGTAATTATTATTCTTACCATAAGCATATTTGCAATCCATCGACACAGCGCAGGATGGGTTCCGGGTGCACCGCGACCTGTTGGGTGAGTTCAAAAGAGGTGTTATCAAAAGTATTTTTGATATCCAGGAAGTCCCCAAACCCAAGTTCTTTTGTCTGAAGGGTCTTTTCTGCTCTGCTGGTGCGTGAACAGAAAACTGGCAAGATTTTCTAGATTGATACTACACCAACACCATGCCGGTGTTGATGCAATGGAAATTTAAGCAATGCTTCATCCCTTATATGTCTATAAATCAGTTTTTCCAACGTCTTCAGAAGAAAAAGCGTGAGACTTATAGGTCAATAGGATTTGGCCTAGGCATAGGTGTCTGATTTTGGTATAAATACCACTGTAACCTGCCTTCCAGCATTTTGATATATAGCATAGGGCTAAGCTAGCCCGCAGCATCATGCACAGGCGCAGAGACAGTTCTTTCCAGCCCTTAATAAATAGTGCTGGGTAGCCCAGCCGGAGCTTTAAATGATTTGAATGAATGTATCGTTTATTTCAGTTTTGTCATACATACTTATGATTGGTTTTAAAAGTTTTCAATTTTCTCTCGAGCCCTTCCTTAGAGGTATTTCAAGGTTTACGTTGCTGAATTTATTTTCTTCTTGAATGACACTGCAGCCAAGGAAGTGCGTCCGGAGTAAAATCTCCGGTCTGCGTATATCCACCTTCAGGTTTTTGTAACTGCAAAATAATAAACATTCGTAAAGTAAATTTTAATTCTAGAACATGTAAGATGTATTAGATAAAAATTTGTAGGATTTGTTCGTTTAGAAACTACAGGGGGCGTAAATTGTCAATTTTTATAGCTAAAGATTAAATAACTGAATTTTTAATTGTAGTGGCTACTTGTAAGCTGAATGAGTAATGCTTAGATCAAAAACTCCAAAATTATTTGCTTATTTTAGTACCTAGAACGCGTCATATATATTTTGCGCCATAATTCTAAATCACCCTGTGCGTATCGCTTGTCGGTACTTGAACTTGCCCATCATTTCATTAATGGAATATAAATTTAACTTGCTGTTTTAGTAATATTTAACTTCAGCCTAAAAGGTTACTGCGTTTTTAATTATTTATGAGAGAAATAAATTTAAATTGCTTGGTTTTAAATTAGTTTTATTGGCTAGACTCAAGTTCTTAAATTTTAAAAATGTACTCGGCGCCAGCGATATAAATCGCGTAATCTTATTTAAGCGCATCTCCGTCGGATACTTCTAACATCTTAGAGATCTTAATTTCCCCAAATTTGTTTCGCCGAAATCGAATTGTCCCAAAGGCTTGTAATTTTTCGTTTTCGAATTTGCTGGTTGTAACGCATTTATTAATAACACAGTTCCAGTGGCGTAACAACTAATTTTTGTGGTTACACTTCAAACAGATTCTAATATGCAAGATGCTTGTCATAAATTTTTCTTTAGTTCATTATCAAATTTTCAAATAGACACTAAGAACTTTCACAAAAGTTGCAAATGAATAAAATCAATAATTAAACTCAAATTTATGATTACATCGTGTAACTATTAATTTAATATAATACCAGGGTGTCCAGCATGCCTCGAGTAATAATGTAGACCATTACAATAGCATTGTTGAGTCGTAAACTTCATATCTAATAATGCAGCAGTTTATATTATATAAAGTTCACTAACTTCAAACAAACTTTCACCAGCGGTTAGCATTTCCCATATTCTATATTTATGGATAGAAGCTTAACTTAAACTGATCAAACTCATGTTTAGTAAAGTTGCAAATTGAGTTGATGTATTTTAGATTGTATAGTTAATAACTGTGTTATAGGTTATCTAATTACGTTACTTGCGCTTATAGGTGCATGCGTTCTAAATTTTTTTTAATTAGTCAGTGCATTGAACAGATTTTACATTCCATTAGTATTATAATTAAACACCGGACTTGTAGTCGCAGCATAGCAAAAAATTTTGTGAAAATTCAATAAGTAAACAAAAACCATGGGCGTACTCAAATCCATTATGTTACACGTGAAACATATTGGACTAAAGAACTATTTTTTCGGATGAGAATTTAAAAAAAGTTGTTGGGTACTGCAATACTTAAGTTTTTTATTCAGCGGTGGTTTTCCGTCCTTTATGAATATTGATAGTCCAAACTTGTCTTTCGTAGGACTTTCTCATTGAATAAATGATATTACACGTTCTATTTTTGTTAATTCGTGGTTGCTATATTACATTTTACAATTAAAAAAATATTTTTGCGGTTTCATAACATTGTGTCGTAAAGTACTTTTAAAATTCATGACCATTCATATTCTACGCTTATAAACTCTTTTTTATTTTATTTTAATATTACATAAGCTTCAATTCCAGTTGACCAAATAAATAATAGCTACCTGCACAAGGTAGATTAAGGTCAAACATATGGATGTGTTACCATTCTAATCTTGTAGATAATTCGTTTAAAAGTTTAGGTAAGCGCCAACTATACATTTAAAGGAGTAATGACAAAATTGATTAATAATTGATTGCCTCATAATTTAAATACTGGCAAAACAGTAGACTAGAAATCCGGACTATAATTATAATCTAAGACGAAATGTATATTATCTAATATACTATTTATTTATGCAAGAGCCATATATACTAAATGCAATGTGTTGGTTGTTTCAGTGGCGCACCCACGGGGATTTTTGCTATTTAGTCCCCCCACCCTAAATTAATCAATTTACATTATTTCTACCAAATAGGACAACAAGACTGCATATTATATTAGCAATGCTTCTTAATATATTACATAATATATGTATATGAAGTCTTAGATTATAATGCTAATGTTAAATGTTCAATTAGTGGGATCACTATTTTCACAAAAATTGTAATATTTTTCTTGGTTTTATTATTACAACAAATATATACTATGAACTTGAGCCCTCCCAATCACAGGCCCCAATACAATTGCATTGCCTGTATTGGCGCAGTTACGCCACTGTGTATGTATTAAGTACACACCTCACAAGTTCAAAACAAGGTTTTTGTTAATATTTTTTTTTAATTTACCAAACAAAACGTAGGGCGGAGCCCACGGGTTCTGCTAGTTTTAGATTTAAATAACAAACACTGCTTTCAACGCCCTTACGCTTGTTAATACGCAGGTAGCATTTTTACCAAACATTTTTGATTAAAGAGTTTTTAAAGTTGTAGTATTTATTATTATTATTTATTTAATACGTTATTTTGTGTATCAGTACTAGAAATGAAATTTAACGATTACTTGACTGATTAAACAGTTACATGTAACATTTTGTTTATATGTTAGATTATTCAATTTTCAAAAGCAGCCTCAGTATTTTCTTTCTCTTTCGAACAAATAAAATCATACGATGAATTTGTGTAAAATATTACAATACTTTAGAGTTGATTGCGGTTGCTTGTTTTCACTAGTTGTCTTCTAATGTGAATTTAACCCCCCCACCCCCACCCCCATACACAATGCCAGTCCTAAACTTATATTGTTTTATGAATACTTTAAGATAATAATATTTTTTTTACTGTTTTTTGAGAACATTATTCTATTTTTGGTTATAAAAAATACATTTGTCATAGACATATAATTTAGCCACTTTGAATTTAAGTGACAGTGAGTCACTTATAATATAGAAACTTGTACTTACAACGGGGGCAGATTTTCTGACTGCTCTTGGCCTTTTCTTCCCACGCCAATGTTTTCGTAATTTTAGAATACATTTTGACCAATCTAATTTAAGCTCTCAGTTTAGTCTGAAATATCGAAACAACCATTGTTGAGCTAAAATACACAGAACATTTAATTTTAATTTAAATAAGTTTTCATTTTATAGTTTTAGATTATTATTTGAAAATATTCATAATTGTAGATACTAGGAGAGACCCTAGATGGCGGGCGTACCACATTGACAGATTTAGTCAATGTCGTTTAAGGTTTCTAACGAGTGTTCAGAAAAAGGAGGTCGAGTTAGCTGGCTTTGAATTTTAGTTACATGAAGGCATGTCTTAACTTTCGCCTAGAGGTAGGAATGCTACTTTCACAAAGTAGCTAGCTACGCTACAAATTATATTTTGAAAATTGTAGCTGAACTAGGTTTTTCCTTCACATAGCTACAGATATTTGAAAATATATTAGCTACTTTTGCGCTACTTACAAAAAATTCAAGTGTTTCTACAGAATTTAAAAGAAACCAACATAATGTTACCGTTTTGTTGCGTGCCTATATACTTTTTTTTATTGCACTTTTAAAAGTAAACAATATAATACAGTTCAACTATTACACATTTACAATGTTTGATTACAATTTTAAATTGACTGTCAATAACAATTGATTTTTAAAATTGCTGTCAAGTAATTTTGTTATTTTGGCATGAAATATTTCTGTCGCGTGGCTGGAGAATTTTGAATCTAGGTGAAATAATCAAAGGAAAACAAATCTCGAAAATTTTTAGGAAAAGAGCTAAAGAGTTAACTTCAAGTGGACTTTCCCATACAAGATATTAATACTTAGCGTATTTACAAAAGTGTAACTTTTATAATTATAATGTTGTACAATTCACCGTCTGCGTCTGTCAGATTTGTAAGAAGAAAGCTATATAGGCATCCCATTCCATCCATACTTCGCTGTTACTTAGCGATGGCATGACGCCGGTTTAGTAATAATGGTCGGGTCATAACTTGCCAAGTCCAAAAATTTTGTGTTTCCCGTTTATTAAATAAAAGGGTAGCAATTTTGTATTTGCAAATATTCATAGAAGACGCCACAGTGAAATTATAACTTTCGAAAAAAACTCAAACTGTAGCCAAGAGAAATGTTGACTTAATCAATGAATTTTTGATTTTTATTCACAGCTTGGATCCAAAAATAACAATTATACTAGAAACTGAACAAAATAAATTTATTAACTTTTTAGATTTAAACATAAAAACTAATTCACGTAATAAACTTGAATAATCTGTTTATAGAAAACCTACACAAACAGACATTACAATACCACACGATTGTTGTCATTATAAAACAAAATAAATTAGCAGCATACAGGTCCATGATACATAGCGCTTTAACGGTTCCTTAGGCTGAAATTAGTTTTAATAGAGAAATTTTGATTATTAAACAAACTGCACACAATAATGGTTATAATACTCAACTTGTTGATACACTAATTAAAGAGAAAAATTATAAATTAGCTATTTCGAAAATTTATCTAACTACTTCATCAGATAAAATGAAATACGAGTCAATTCCACATTTTGGCAATAAATCAGAACAAATTGCCAAAATTATAAACAAAACAAATAAATGTAAAATAACTTTAAAAACAACAAAAAAAGTTTTAAACAAGTTTGTTTAATGCTAAAGAAAAAACACAATTTACTAAAATCAGGCATCTACAAATTAAATCGCTGGCACTGTAATGCGGTTTATATAGGACAAACAATTAGAAATTTTTATATTAGGTACAACGAACACGTACGTTGTTATAAGTATAAACATCCCCGTAAATCCAGTTACGCTAAACACTTATTAGTACACAATCATTCAATGACAGCTAATAACACTATAAAGTTTTTGCATTTTTGTGATGATAAGCGTAAATTAAATATATTACAAGTATTTAAAATTCACAAACATTTAAGATCTGTACCTTTAATAAATGAACAAATTGACGTCTTAAATTCACCGTTATTGGACGTTTTGGAATGAGAAATCAAGTCATCTGGACGCAGATATAGAAAACCAAGATTAAGTTATGAAGATTTATTGTTCCTATAGCACCACCAACTGTTTATTTTTAATCTTGCCTTTGATAATGACGTGTAAACACGTTGAAAAACGTATAAGGCTAAAACGCGAAACCTGTTGAATTTAAAAATTGTTTTATTTACAACAACAAAAAATGTAAAGAGAAACGTTAATTTGTTATTTAATGCAATTTTTGACCTAATAATTGTAGTAATATTTAAATGAAAATATTTATTGGAAAAAGCAATATCTACTTTTAATTACAAACATAAATATAAAACATTATATACAATAAAAAATGTTAATTATATACCGTAAGTTCAAATAAAAAGTACATAAAGGTTCGCTATCGATATTAATAATAGAAACGCGGATTGAGCTAGGTCCTACGGCTAGAGGCTCAGGCTCGCTCTGACCGATCGCTTCCGATAAATTCATAACCGCTTATAATTATGTACTAATACATTTGAAATATTTGCATTGAGTCAAGTTTGAGAGACAGTCAGAATATCAATTTTATTTTCATAGACAGTAAAGATTTAATATTAATATGTGCCACTTCAATGCTACTGGATGTATGAGAAACCATTACTTATTTCAAATTTGATTACATATTCAATAAACATTAAATGTCAAAAGTATCAGAAATAAAGACAGATAACAGGTCATGAAGGCAGTGCAACAAAAGGCTAAGAAAAAGATTATTACTACACACAGGCCGAAGACTTATTGGATAACTTTAACGAAAGAAATAATAACCTTCAACACAATAAAATTCTAACAGGCTGTAAACTTTAAAGCAATGTTCTTACGACATATCAAACAACGATTTTAAGTCACCCAGAGTAGCGAGGTTACAAATTTTAGTGTTCACTTTAACAAAAATGTTGCCGTTATTAATAAACACATTTTTATTGCTTCATTGACAACCATCATCCGTTTATGAGTAAGATATTCGCGTATGATTATTTTTGTTCCTTTTAGCACAAAATAATTTAATAATTTGCAATTTTTAAACATTTTGAAAATTTTTGGAAGTTTCGTAAATATTTTGAAATTTGTGAAAATATTTAGAAATTTAAAAATTTTATATTTATGAAAATTATTGAAAAAATTGAAACCGGTATTTTCGGTATTCTCGGACCCTGAACGTTTTCTAATTTTTTTTATTATACAAGTTTTTAATTTTCACATTTTTACAGTTTTCAAAAATTTCAAAATGTTTAGACGTTCAATTATCACAAAATTTTATAAAGGTTTAAAATTTTCATAAAATTTAAATTACTACAAGATTTCAAAAAATTTACAGAATAAAAAAATATTTCTTTAAATGCGAGGAAGGTTCTCGTGGCGGTAAACCGACAACTTTTTACACACGTTGGTTCATAATATTTTTTTTCTAAACTCTCAGGAAACTAACAATTGTAGACTTGTAATTATGACCTAATAGCCAATGCTTTCTGCAAGGTCCTCAACAATATTTAAAAATATGAAAATTAATAAAAATAAAATAATAATTAACAACTGCAACAATACATAGAATGAATGCATTTCCGTTGACCGGTCTCTTAGATGTATTCAGAAAACTACAATTAAGACTGGCATTAACGTTTGTAATTGTTTTCTGAATATAGCTAAGACGTGACGCACACTGGTAAAGGCCTGCTCTAATGTTTTTTTTTGTGGATGGCTCGGTATATTCAGCCGTACTTGCAGAACCTACTGCTGTGTATTAAATAACGTACGTAATTACAGTAAATAATAATGATGTGAACAAAAACAAAAATTCTGTAATTATTGTTATTGGCCCCTTCAGTAAGAAATTATTTTCACTAATTGCATATTTTTCTCGCAGCTCCAACTCTGGGTACTATTCACCCTTATCGCTGGAAGGACAAAATCCGGAATATATCCTACAAACACTGGCTCGACTAAGACAAGCGCTCATTGCTGAAGAGGATTTGGAAAAGTAAGTAAAACCCAACAAAAAACTAGTTTAAATTAATAAAACGACCTGAATTACATTGTGTGTCTGGCTTTAATTTTTTTCTGATGTGTAAGCTTTTATAACGTTCCGCCTTTTCACCGACACGTCTTTGCTTAATTCATTAAATATGTGCAGACGAGACGAGCAACTCGAACGTTGTTGTAAAGGAGTGAAATTTGTTCAAACAAAACTTTCAGTGTATTATGTGGAAAACCGAGCGTTTAAATTTAAGCAAACCGTTTTGGTAATACATTAATTTGTTAAAATCAGTTTCAATTTTAGTTTACGAAACTTCCCACAATTTTCCACATATTTCAGAGGGTTAATCCGTAAACGCAAAACGTTTAATACTATAAACACAATTGATTAATTGAGTTTATTCCATTAGATTTATTACAACCAAAGGACCATTTATTCAATTCAGTATTCGATTAGAATTGTAGTATAAATTATTATTAATGACAACTTGTTTAAATCTCAATTCTAATAAATCTTCTCCTTTTATTTTAGCAAAGCGGTGCGCATTTAGTTGAAAATGATTTCAATTTCGTGTTGCTCACTCTAAGGAAAATTATATCTGAAATTTAATGCTATTTTGTGCTACTTTAGGACAAAGGGGCACAGACGGCCGGATAAGGATATTATGGATCCAATTTTTTGGAGAATAGGCAATTTTGTAAAGGCGTTTTACAGTTTTCTATTTAGGATCAAGTTTAAATGAAGGAGTTAGCTGTAATAACTGGCGGCTCCAATGTACAATCTGTATAGGTGAATAAGCCAATAATGGAGCAACTAGATTTGTTGAAAATGAATACTTTTAGAAAAGATAAGAACGCAATCACAAGAAATTCATTTCTAAGATTAAAGTTAGTCTACGTTTTTGCAACCTTTTGAAATTGTATAATACAGCAATTTTGTTAAAGATACAACTACAAAAAGGAGCTCAACTTAAAAATACTGTAGCGGCGATTTTAATTAACTCGCTTAAATATGAATACAAGATACTGCAAATTTATATTTTGAAATTAAATCAAAATTCAAAGAAACTGTACTTTAGAAAACTACGAATAAATTGCAAAAGCATTAAACGTTGACAAAAGGCTCCAGTAAAATCATAGTTTGTCTAGAAAGGTTTACAGAGCTATTATCCCATGCTTTTAAAAGACTCTGTATACATATTGGTCCTATTTTAATAGGCAACTAACAAGCGCGACAACGAAAGCATATGCAAATTATGAGTGCGAAAAGTAATGGCGATAATGAACGGGCCAAGTGGGGACTCACGTATTCACTGATATTTTTAATTTTAATGTCTTCATAGATACGTACATCCCCACTTGACCGATCTATTATCTTCTTTCTTTGTCCCTCTTATTAGTAGCCTATGTTTCTACTAAATAGTGACAATCTGTATGTTTTTGCTGCATCCTTAGTCGCGTAGTCGCTTTTTATTCTATAGGACTACAAATAATCCAAATTTGAATATACAGTGTGTGGATAAAGTCTATATTTCAGTAAGAACGCTCGGACACTTAAACTTCAGTTTTATCCCAGCTACATTTTAAGCATATTGCTGTTGCTAAAGGGTCACGTGACACGGCGCAGTGACTTGATCTTTATTTTTTTTTAATAGAACAGTTAATGCTGTGTGACGGCTCATTTGAAAGCTCTTTTCAAGGGAAATTCAGAGCACTGTTTTTTTTTGTCAAATATTGTCAAATAATGTCCCCGGTAGACCGCCGGGGACTTGGGGCATGTTCATGAGTGTCGTGTCCATGAGGGGTATTTAGCATTTAAAACATCACGCTTGCCAGGCGGGTTGGTGAGTTTAGGTATGGGATATAGGAAGGATAAAAATAGGTTGTGGGTATGATTATAAGGTTGGGACACGGCTCCCTCCCGATATTGGGATGCGGGGAAGAATCGAGGCTCACGTGGGCAGGGTCGCTTCCCTGAAGTAGACTTATCCTCCGCCGGGATCGTAGAGGAGTGTCTACCCGTTACCCTAAATTTTTATTTTAGGCATGATAAAAGTCAGTTGTGAATCGTGACCTATTTAACACACATAAAAGAAACAAATATTAGACGGTTGTTCGGTTTAGCGGTAAAGGCGAGGACTTTTAATCTGGTGACCCCAGTTCAAATACCGCGACAGTCAATTATTTTATCATGGTCCATGTCTATAATTTATTTTAATTTTTATCTTGTATTTATTTAAAAATACTTTATTTTTAATTTAAAACTAAAAATGTCTTATACTGCTTTGCTAAAACCATATTTACGCACGAACGAAATTAAATAACGTTCAGAAAAGTAAGCAAATAAACGTATTTAAAAATTGAAAACGCCGTTGCGCCATTGTTCTATACAGGCAGCTATTATTCCACAGGTGTTTATTTGTGTTACATTTTAAAACTTAAATTAAAAATTTCCTTTTTAACAATAAATACAAGATAAAAATTAAAATAAATTATAGCCATGAGCCAAGAAAAGATAGTAGTGAGAAATGTCAAAAAATACATTTAAAAAATTTAAAAAAAAACAGGAAATTGTCACGGAATTTGTAGTGGGGTCCCCAGATTGAAAGCCTTTGCTTTTACCGCTAAACCAAACAACCCTTTAATATTTTTTTATGTATGGTAAGTTGCGCAGCTATAAAGATATCTCCACGATTTGCAAACTAATCAACGGCATGCCGCGGTTATTTCATAGGCGAGTGTATTTAAGTTTTTATTTGATCGTTTTGTATAAATATTCATTAAATTATTTTGGTAAAGATTTGTTTTTTCAAACTTAAATTAATTTTAAATTTCATAATTTTCCTACAGACACCTTCGCATTTCAAAATACTTAGAAAATGAACACATTACGAGATGAAAGAATCATCCATCACAATCTGACATTTAAAAACCTGCAGTAATATTTGTGGAAAATCAATCTAAATGTTTGCAATCTGTTTCACGCACTGCTTCTCTCTACTTCTTTTGCTGTATGTCGTATTTATATGAATAAATTCAATATCCTGTTGGGGGATTTCTAAGCCCTTGGGCTCGATTTGTTCCTTGACAATTTTTGATATTCTGACAATTCCTGTACTTAATACTGCTACATC
The DNA here is from genome assembly GCA_958336395.1 of Ctenicera cuprea. Taxonomy (NCBI): domain Eukaryota; kingdom Metazoa; phylum Arthropoda; class Insecta; order Coleoptera; family Elateridae; genus Ctenicera; species Ctenicera cuprea. The sequence goes on from OY284490.1 coordinate 3,685,626, forward strand.
CTTACAAAAGATTTAGACAGAAAAAATATGCTTTTACCTTCCTCGTTGTACGAACTATAGCTATAGAGAAAGGTATTGTCATCGTCATTAGGATTTTGAGCAAATGCGTTTATTCATGCGTTTTTTTCGCTTTGAGTTTACTGGCCAATTAACGAGTTATGCATAAAAGAAAGATACTTTTATAGCAAACATTTGAAACCTTAATATGTTGACTAATAAGCAGGTTTTCAGCGCCTTGCGAGGTCCAGACGCCTTAACGCAGAAAATTCAAATTTGGCAAAAAAATTGGTAATTGCAATAGGATGACACCGCAAAAAAATGAGGTAGGCTCGCCAAAAAAAGTGGGGGAGAGGAGAAGTGCTCTATCTCAAAATAGACACGCTCGAAAAGAAACCTTAAATGCGTATTCTACGCATGTCAAATAGCCGATCTGCGCAAACACGATTTTTCTATCACTCCGCATCCCCCCCCCCCAATCTAATTTTGTTTTATTTTTTCACAAATATACGAATTTCGGCTCCAAAATCGGTATGAGCATGTTAAATGACAATAGAAACATATTAGATAATTGCCAAAACAAATACTATAACCAAATAATTAAATCGATTTTAGATTACAACGAATAAATATTGTTTATAATTAACAAATACTACAACCAAAATAATTACCAATTTTCAAATAATAAAGGCAAAACTTAAATTATTAAGAAAACCTCCAGTATAAAATATATTCGAAATTTTTTCGACAGTTTTAAGAATATTCAAATTTTCCATAAAATGGTTAAATTTTCGAAATAAATGAAAAATTTTCAAAAATTTCCATAAATGTGAGTAAGAAGGTCCCGTAGCAGTTGCCCGACAGTTTTTTTATTTTTAAAAATATATATTTTCAATGTAATATAAAACTTCATTTAATATCCAACATGAAACCACACACTAAAGCCTGAAAACGTAATGGAAATTTAAAAACACAATTAAGCCATTCGTTTACATCCTTTAACCCTTCCAATTTGTCAGTGATGGTTTCATAAAAAATGTGTCTTTCATACATCGTTGTCGTTGTGATTAGTCGTTCACTGTAACATTGTCTTGTGTAACTACAAACGTAATATCTCTTCCGTTGCAGTTATTTCTTTATGGTTGTCCTGTGTCAATATTGTGCTATGTCGTCTTGTTTGCAGACAAAATTAGTGTGTCCAGAGTCCAGTGTAGTGTAAACTCTTGTCAATGTATACGGTTTCCGCGTCCCCTGTTCAATTTAAAAATCTTATTGGCGAATAGACATATTAATATGAAATCAAACCATATAGGCTTTGTGGTTCCACCCAGAAACGTAACATCAAAAGCGTGGATTTCGGAATGGGAAGAGGACACTCTGGAGCACTTGAAGCTCAGTACAGGATGGCACTGGATTCCGCTTTCTCGCCCAATGGTCCCGGAAGGAGGAAGCGATCGGCTGATAATGATTTAATCGAAAAAATATGCAATCTTTACTGGCAGTGATATAGGAATTAAAACTTGCAAATGTTATGGATTTAATACAACAACAAACGATTTTGATTTTATTTTATGTGTAATTTGGTGTTGTTTTTGCGGCATTGGCTGGGGCACAACTTTGTTTAATTCTATGATTTTAATAAATTGTATTTTAAACACGATTTAATAAAGAAAAACTATGAGTTTTAATTATGTATATTTTTTTTTAACTTATAACAGATGATGAAATGGGTTTATAATAGAACCTCAGCTGTTAAAGGCTGGCATTGTACGAATCACCTGACAAACGTTTTCCACTCACTATTGTAAATCTGCCAGATCATTAACGGGACACAAATACTTTAAAGTCTTTATGTATCCGCACAAAAAAAAATCCAAAGGATTTAAGTCAGGAGACCGCGAAGACCATAAAACGGAACATGAGCAGCAGCTCCGTCGTGCACAAACTAGATCCGCTGTTTTTCGTTAAGAAGCACATCTAAAGTTGGAACATATCGTTTACTGGTAGAAAATTGTGGTAAGCCGCACCTCTTAGTCCGTTTGATAAAACTAGTCCCATTAGCCGATCTCCTTAAATGTCCATCCAAACATTGACGGAATATCCATGCTGATTGGATAGATTTAATATGGGCCAGTCAAATTAGGCTCATTTAAGGAGAATAAAAAAAATAATTCTGAAAGTTTATTTGGCAAAAAAACGTTCGTATGGGCAGGTTGAACGTGTACAAAATCCTGAAAAATTGAAGATGAGGAAAATACGCCATCTTGGAAAAGCGGTTTTTTGCATATATCTTGTGAATTATCAAAATTATCAACAAAATGGTCAAAAATGAAAGATTATTAAATTTTCCACAAAAAAAAGTCAAGATTTATTTTTTCCGGTAGTTTCATGGTTTCTTGGTAAATGGTCGGTGAGTGTTAGATAGTTTGGTGATTTCAACTTGGTTCGGACACCTCTCCCCGGAGAGGTCCATGGTTTACTATAACTGGGATCATAAAGAACTAGGTTAATGATTTCACGAGATGAACTAAACCTTAATATGGGTTCCTAACAACTGAGCAGCAGCGCGTTCGCTGTAACGGTATCGAAGCACCCTGGCCGTGGCTATAAATATGCCAGTCACTACGTTTAAGAGACCCTACAGGTTATAAATTTGCCCAGGCGATAGACTGGGTGGTTGGAAGACCATGATATAGACACGTGACGGTGAGCTCCAGAAAAGAGGGGCGTGGTTGCTGCCATTAAGGATCCTGGACCCCCCCCTGTCTTAAATGGCCTGACTCCTTTTAAATTTTATGTAGACTAAGTCTTATCGCAGATCAAAGTTTGAGTTGGTACTATGAACATAAATTATTCATTGAAGAATTACCTAAGTCTCTAACTCTAACTCACCGGTAATGTATTTCAAGACACCATTAACAACTTTACTTTCAACTTTATGAAAGTGTAATGATTGACATAAATTAATACTAACATTTCTTTTTCTGTCTTAGTTCAAAACGTGGACTTGACTTGGGTCTAGGACGTGGTTTCTCCGGTTCCCAAGCTGCAAAGCACTTAATGGGTCTTGCAGCAGCCAACTTCGCTGGTGGACCTGGACGAAGACGTCGAAGCGAAGAAGAAGCATAAATAATATCAGCATGACTTAACCCCGATGATGTTTTGTCTATTCTTTAATACTCATTAAAGTTCCTAATGTCTAATTTAAGCCCTGGTATTTGCAATTTCTATCAAGTTCTTAACTCTCTCTCTCTCTAAATGCTATACCTCTACATATATTGTCAGTGTAGATTGTGGAATTCAAAACATTGTTTTCTGTAATATAGCTAGGTAAAGTTAAAAAAAAATAAACAAAAAGCATTGATCTATCTTTGCTAGCAATTCTAGAGCACTTCTTGTTTTATTCTTATAGTAGTTCTAACATAAATGTATGCATTGTACAGCTGCACTATTTTATTTTATTTAAATAAAGTTTTAAAATGAGTAACATGGGTATATTTGTTTAAGCTTATATTCATACGATAAAATAAATATTATTTATACTAACAACGTTAAAACTTCAAAAAACCATTGAAATCTTAAAGTTTTTTATATAGGGTAGAGAAAAAATAAGAAATATTGCTTCAAGCGTAAATATTAACTTTACAAGAAATAGTTTAAAACCAAACGTTATTTTATTTTTATTTATGTGTATGAAAGCTACTAGTTTTTATATGTGACGTCGACATTTTGTTTAAATAGCAGTACTGTGGAGAATATGGATATGTAGCAGTTTTGTTTCTCTTGAAAAGTTTTTTATGATTACATAATGAAAACTGGTATCAAGCTAAACAAACAAATAAATCAAAGAATTTTAGAAAGCAAATGTTCAAACTATTCACCATTCATCGCCTGACGATTTAAATTTGCAATAGGATACTCACTGAACTGCATTCTCGACTGCATTAGGTGCTATTTATCAATGAATATGAGTTTTCAGATCTAAATTGTCAAAACTGTTTGCATAGACTGCACTCTTTAGATGTCCTGGAAAATAAATCCGGCTGATTCAAATCTGGAGATCGAGCTGGCCACTCAAAATGACCTCTTATTCCTATTTTTTTCGTCCAGATAGTCTCAAACTTGGCAAGATGTAATGTTTTTTTTGAAACCTGATCCTATTATTCGGTGTGTACGTTTATTTTTGCATTTCGAAATAAAACACTTGACCAAATTCAAAACTTAACTAATCCAAATAATAGTCTGCATTTGCTGTGTAATAAGAGGCGAAAGGGTTAGGAATTACATCTATTATAATTTGCGCCCACGCGGTTCTTCTACTTCTTCTTCGGCGGTGCACGCAGACCTAATTGGCCCATTGTGCATTCACCTAGTTCAAGACTTCTCATACAGACCACTATTTAAGCCAAACGCTAGTACTCTGCTGATAGAGATATCCTGTAGTTCATCTAAATTTGGAAGCAGCTTTGGTGTCGAAGCCTCAGTACCATTAGTCTGGAGCAACGTGTGAGAAGATGGAGAGAAGGTTCCCCTTCTACTCCACATAATCTGCACATGGGGTCGTTTACTACTTCTATTGTGTTAAGGTATTTTTTAAAAAGATCATAGCCAGTCAGAAAGCCTACCGCAATCTTGATATGTTAACTACTTAAGCGTAGGTGTTGTTTGCAACGCCAAGGTTAAAGTTCTCGAATAAGAAGCTTTGACTGGCGCAGCCCTAGATGCAAGGTCCAGTTGATTTTGAACTGGAAACAAGCACAGTTCTCAATATCCTGCTTTGCGACAGTCCTGGGAAGTCCTAGGGCCAGTTTTGGGCCAACCCTTGAGAACCCTTCCTTGACCAATTATTAGCGTGAACTTGTCTGCTTGGGGATTCACGCAGTCTTTGACCAGCATCAATTTCGTTATAACAGAACCAAGAGCCTTGAGCTTTGCTTGGCTATCAGTACATATATTCGCAATCAGCCTTTACGTCCCACTGCTGGGCACCGGCACTCGTCTCTGCCACGTACTCTCCTTGGCGCTAAGGTGGAGTACGGGGGACCTACAGTTTAACGTCGAATCCGAACGACTAAATACCAGAGAAGGTTTTAGATACATGTATAAATATGCTTATTAGCGTAACCTCTACATAGGCTCATATTAGCTCAGGTTAATATAGCAAAAATTTCTGATTGGAACACTGTGGCAAACTTGCCAAGAGCAAACAAAAACATTGCCCTAGACTTATCGCTATAAACGCCTGCAACGAAACCTTCTGCCGTCTGTAAACTAGGGTAGGTTCGAGCCCAATCTTCCCTATTTGAGATGAAGATGTTAAAAAGTTTGATAAGAGAATTCAGCTGGAATGCAGTAGCTCCCCGCCCCGATGAGCTGGTTTGACACGTGTATGCCCCAAGAACCCTCCCTCATGTTTCCACTGGCCGTTATACTTCAGCCTGTAAGCTACCTTTCGGGCCTCCACCTAAATCAGAGTATAAAGGGTCCAACTCTTTATCCTCTGTGAATTAATTTATGACCGAAAATAAGAATTGTGCCGATTTACAAATCCTTACTTAACTTATGCAGCGAAGCTGTATCGTGCATTGGCTTCTCATAGCTTCGGTCTCTATTTGTCCCTATCCATGGCCAGTCTTCTTCAGTTTCTGACATGTATCTAATGCAAGAACAAGTTCAAATATTAAGTAATTTAAATGCCGGTCAACATTTACAATACCATCAAAGAAGAAACTGTAACATCGCTTGCTTTCTAGTTATTAAAAAACATTACAATTATAATTAATAATATATTGAATTGATTATGTGGTAGGCACGTGGCGAAACATTATTAATAAATAATTAACTATTTAAAATTAATAGCATATTAATAAAATAAAACACTTGGTAATTGTTTCACAGTTTGTTGGTTTTTATTTACTCGACTCGAGTTTCAACCATCTCGGTTATCTTCAGGGGTTTACAATAAATAATAATAAATAATTATAATTAATAAAGAAAAGTTACAATGGAGTTCTTGTTTACTTACGTAATTTTAAACCTTGCAGGATATGTTTTATTTCCATCTCCTTAGTTCCAACTGAGAGAAGGCATCAATTAAAGGAAAAAAAACATTAGATATCCCCTCTATAATTGGATTTCACAACTTATTTATAAAATATCCATTAATAAATTCAGCTGATCCATTTTACATTAATTTCAGCTTTTGCGTACATAATATGACCTATCATTCATGTCCATCTGGACTACAAATCCTAAATACTGTTTCCTTAACGTAAGTTTTGGAATTATTTCTTGAGCTACTGCAAAAGTCACATCAGCTCCTGTATCTACTAGAGAATGGTTTTTCCTAACTCTGGTAACTACCTTGACTCGGTATTTGCAATTATTTTATACGGAAAAGCCATTGTCAATACAATTACATACGGAAAAACATTAGCGTTATTCGAAAAAACAGTCATTACAATCAGTAATTATACTTGAAGAATCAATATTTTTATTTCAATATTGCTGAATATCTGGTTGTAGTATAAAAAAGTAATTTCTTTTATTCTACCCACACTTTTTCAGCCCTTCGTCTTGTAAATGAGGGCACTTGATACGCATTTGTTGTTCAAAATAAATTTGAACATAAAATCCTAATTTTCCTGTGTACATGTTTTCGTCGTAAATTCTCAATGCCATGCTGTCGTAATAAATTTAAATTACCTAATACAGAGATAAAAGTATAAACGAGATTTCTCTTTTTCCTGATACGATTAACCGAGCACCACGTGTAATACGCTAAACTGTGAGGAACATAATATGATTAGTGAAAACACAATCAGCGTGAACAAACCTTGATATTATACTGCTGATATTGATATTAGCATTCGCACATGCTATTGGGCTAGCTGCAGATGCGACCATTTTATTCGTAAATTATTGCAAAAAATTTCCGCATCCACTAGTATCACAATCATAAGCATCAAGCATTTAAAATTTCTTTTCCGCTTTAGATTAACTGCTATAACCTTTAAGTTTTACATACGAGGGGGTATTGATATCTAGTTAGCCTGGAAAGTTTCTAGTAAAGAAAAGTGAATATGGTTGCTATGGTTACAACTATGATGTTTTATAAATAAGTTGTCAAAGTTTGACATCCATAGGTTGAACGGTGATCAACCTGTGAATTTTTGAAAACAGCATGTTTGTGAAAAAGATAGAATTTGAAAAAATCGAGTTTCGGTCAGTTATTAAGTATTTATTTTTGAAAGTGTTATCGGGCAAAGAAATTTTTGCTGATATAATAGAAACCTTAGGTGATCAGTGTCCTTCATACGCCACTATTAAAAACTGGGTTGCGGAATATAAAAGAGGAAGATCAGATGTGAAAGATGAGCACCGCCCTGGAAGACCAATTTCTTTGACAAAGATGGGATAATTCTGAAAGATTATTTGGAACGGGGTAGAACTATCACGGGAGCATATTATACTGAGTTGCTAACTAAATTACGTAAGAAAATTGTGGAAAAACGCCGCGGAAAACTTGCCAGAAGTGTGCTCTTTTTGCAAGACAACGCTCCTGCTCACAAGTCGTTGATTGCACTGCAAAAAATTGATGAAATTGGTTTTGAATTGGTTGACCACCCGCGCTATTCTCCGGATTTAGCATCGTCAGACTATTATTTGGTCCCAAAACTCAAAAAACATTTGAAAGGTAAAAGATTTTTGACAAATGACGAAGCAATATGTGCCGTTGAGGAGTGGTTTTCAGACCAAGACAAAGATTTATTTTAAATGGCTTAGAATTACTTTATGAACGTTCTTAAAGGAGATTATGTTGAATAAATAAAATTTTGTTTTAAAATATTGTGCCGTTTTATATGGTAGGCTAAGTACTTATCATTACACCCTCGTGGTTGTTGTTCATAGTGAAAAGTTGTTTGATATCACGTTTTCTGTATTGAAAGTATTTAGATATTATTTAAATTATTAATTATGTTGAAGTCTCATAAAAACGCTGCTCCTGACAACTATACAATAATTTTGAACAATATTCAGTTTTATGCTACCATGTTTTCGTAACACGTATTTAAGACTTGTTCAGATGACCTAAGATGTTTCATTTTTTGTAGAAATATTTAAAGATTTGTTTTTTTAGTATTTAAAATGTACATTTTGGTGACTTTCCATTGCATTTTATTAGAAATTAAATTAAGCCGTAGAACTTTAATTATACTAGGGGATTTCTATCAAACACGAAGAAATTATTGCTACATGGTTTGCCAGAAAACAATTGAATATTATAGTAAATTATTGTATAGATCTAACTTCCTATAACACCTATATTAATTTGTATGTGCCGCCAAAACTAATACATCAAACAAGATGCAAAAAGTTCAGCCACTTTGGTGTAGATGACTAAATGATAACGCGCTGTTTTGGTTGCAGCCGCTTATTAGCAATCTGGTCAAATTGTAAAATATTCTGTAAATAAATTTCGTTTAACTAAGACGTTAGAATAGCATGCATGTAAGGCAGCTTTCAAAGTACCTAAATTCAGCTGTTTCCTGTGTGTATTGGTTTGATCACAACACAACTAAAGTCTCGAATATGTAATATCAGGCGTTTTACTAGAGAAAACAGCGTTTATTTGACACAATCACAGGAAATAGCTGTACCTGACCACTTTAATAGGTTTGCACGTAGGTTGTACGTACAGTAGAACTCCAATTATCCGAATCAATTGGGACCGGGTCCCATTCGGATAATCGAAAATTCGGATAATTGGAGTTTTCTCCGAAGAAAGGGTCTATTAATTAACTTCTGTATGTATATTGAAAATGGGAGAAAAAAAAACTACATATATATAAAGAAAAAGAGCAATGTATTAATTAATTAAAAAAATTTACATACATACTTTGATAAATGACAGTTATTGCTTACTAAACATGTCCGTCAAAGTAAGCTGCTTGGCTGCCTTAACCCGTTTTCGGGCAGCCAAGCGATTCGGATAATCAGCGATTCGGATAGTCGGAGTTCGGATAATTGGAGTTCTACTGTATAAGCCAAAGTACAATGCCACCCGCAACACAGACCACGTAACGAAAGAGCGTCACAGCGTAAATTTTTCTTGGCGCTATTGCGACGAGAAAAACTTCCAAACAAAACTACACTCGTTGCTATGCAACAAGTTTTGTAATTTTTTACCAGTTCATATTTTAATTCATTCGTGGTATGACTGTTAAGAAATACGTTTGTAGCTTGTATTAAGTTTCAGTCTTATATTTTGTGTGATATACCTACCAGTACTTTAGACAGGGGACATATGCCATTTTTTGTAGTAAATGTTTTATTTTGCCTATATGACAATATAATGACGGTAACACACTTTATAGGCAAAATGGGCATGTTCCTTTTTTCCATTTAACAATTTATATACAAATATGACAAAAATTTGATTTATTCTTCATTATTTCATTCATTATGTTTTTTGTGACATTAAAATATTTACTGATTTTTAAAATCAAATTCTGCATCTAGCAATTTAAGCACCCCTAAGAATATATAAAATTCGACGCCTATATTCCAACTGCTGTAACGCGCGCGCCATCTAGCCCATGTATAGCCAACATGTTGCGCATTGTCAAATAATATAGAAGTGAACAACCTCTTATAGAGAAAAAATATATATTTAATAGGAAAAAAAGTTCTGTTAAAGAATCATTTTTTTAAATGAAAAGCAAGTTTTCTTGTTAATTAAAGAGAAATTTTAAAAGAAAAGCAAATTCAAAGCAAAATATAATTTAATTAGGCTGAATAAATTTTAAAAAATAGGTTTTCTTTAAAACAGTTTTTTTTTCTTTTGAGAAGTTTTATTGTTCGTTAAAAAATGTAATACATTTGATTTCGGCCCAAACGGGCAGTGCCTCGTAATGCGCGGCTGACTAGGCAACTTTAATGCTATGGTAAATGTTGAAACTAGAAAGTAAGCATATTTTTAAAAATATAAAAAGTTCACACAAAGTGCTTCGCATGGTTTTGTGAAAACTCGTACAATTTAGAACAAAAACCTAACCGATTAGCAAATTTTAGTATTATACCAAAAATTTAAAATAAATAAGATGTAAATGTAGATAAATATGTTGAAGTATTACGAAATTTATGAGCAGTTATTTACGTCCATGTTTACTTCTCGTTACAATTTAGTATTGTTATATTTTAGAAAAGTTATTTATAAAACTGAAATATTCCGACAGGCCGATACAACTCGGCCAGTTCTCCTGTTTACTGCTGATGAGTCTATATTTATATCTAATGTTCGACACCATACGGTTTAATTTTATCATCCCGAAATTTTAGAGTAAAAGAAGTAACAAATGGCCACATTGTGGTATCGGCAAATATGATACATCTCAAGTTTTGTATTTGTTTTTGAGAGTGCAAAGTTCCACCACGCTTTCACAATAGCAATTGTTAAAATAATCAAAATACAATAACAGAACATTGAATTGTATTTTATTATTTTCGGAATTTATTTCTGTAGCAGTTTCTGATAAAACGCACATTTGCTATCATAAACATAATTTTCTACATAAAAGCCATTTAGAGGTTTTCATCAATATCGTTTATTTATTTTATGGCTCAAGTGGCAAAAGCATTTTTCTGCTTTCCCAGACGAATTTAATTGTACGCATTTATCTGTCACAAAGGTCGATTGATATACATCGTTGCTTGAATTAGAACCATGAAAATAAGTTGCTATTTTTATGAGACAATTACAAATATTACTATATTGTGATATTTAGAATAGTTATTTTGATATTACCGCTTTTACGTGACCGAGTAATTATTAATTGTTTATTCTTACAAACACATTCTATATTACAATATACTAGTTTTGAATTTTATAAAGTTTTAACAATAAGGAAAGTGTAGAAAAGTGTGGGGGACGCAAAATTAGCAATTTTGGTCTGAAAGAAACATGTACGTCTCTTTAAGAAAAGATCGGTTATGGAATAAATGCTTTTCATTTTTCCACAGGCTTTTTCTAAGAGTTTTCTTGAACGAAGTCTTCATTTTCTTCTTTTCATTGAACACATTAGATTATTTAAAAATGGGAGAAACTGGTCGCTGGTACTTTCCCATACTTTTTACGTTTTAAATATTCTCGCGTCAAGAAGTGATTGAAATTTACAACTAGTCATCTCCAGCCGATACAAGCCGCCCGCTCCAGACCCATGTCGACTACGTAAAGGCGCCTAGATAGGTAATACGCTCACGACCTCGGGTCCGAAATAGTTATAACAACTTTATTTATAGTTATCAAAAGTATGGAAATAAAAATTTTTTTATTAGTGTCTATTGATAGGCGTAGTTAAAAATCACGTAACTAAATACGTTGTTGATATTAAAATCCATCGTTTCTTTTCCTAATTTTTAAAATACGTGAAAATTCTTGCTGATCCTAATAAAGTATTTCAAATAGCCTATTAAACCTTGCGTTTTTGAATAAATAATTAATCAAATTCAAAAATTTCTGGAGGGCGCATAGTAAAAATTAAGAGATTATTAAAAAAAGCAATTTCGTGTTCATTGCAAGCCCTATCAGTTCAGAAAGTTTTAAAAAAATGATGAAAGCTGTTTTTGTGGAAATTATTTTTGAAAATGTCCAAAATTTTAGCCGCCAGTATATTTACAATTTTAATATTTCCAAGAATAGTTTTACACCATTTGATTATACTTATAAAGGGCTATCAAATACTATGACAATTTGTATTGATTGGATATTTTGTTTTTGATTAATCAGGGAAAAAAATTATTTGGAAAAAAGCATTTGATTTGTGTTTAGATTAGCAACCTTACAAAGAAGTACCTGCAACTAGAAAACTTCCACACTAAATCGGTCGGGGGAGGGGGGGCTCCGGAGATATAGGAAAACGAACGCAATATTTTTTCAAATCCGCCCAACATTCGGAATTTTTTGCGCTAAATAAATACATTACTTAATTTCAAATATTTTGTCAAACTTGGTGGTACATTTAAAATTAAAGTACATTGTAAAAAAGTTATAATTTTGATGGCCAAACAGAAACGCTTTTCTGTGGAACGCCGTTATACTTTTTATTAACAGCAATTTTTGCAAAATAAAAGCAACAATTTAGAAAATTTAAATACATAGCATAGATATTTGTATTTAATTAAAAATGTCTTAAATATCTGTAATTATTTCAAACTATCTTCGATAGTCATTAATATTTCAAAATAGTTCTGAACAATTTTTTACACGCCTATTTGGAAATATCTTAGAGATAATTTAAAATCGTTTTAGAACACTCTCGTGTTATCATTTAATAGTCAACGTGTTTTTATTATGATACTAAAATTTAACATATTTTTTTGTTAATAACTTTCATTGCAAATTTTATTAATACACATATTAGTTAACTCTTATATACTTTTTTATTGTAACAAAGGTCAAGTTTTTTTTAATAACAAAATAATATTTATAAGATATTTGTAAATTAGTTAATTAAAAATATTCTTGAATTGTTTGCTTTGTTAATAAAATTAGTCAAGTAGTATTTTCATGTCGTTAAATATATCTTAAACGTTTACAACTAATTTGTTTCTGTCAATTATACTACAAATGTCTTAGATATTAATATTTTACTGGGAAAAGTCTCTGTAAATTTTTAATTTTTTAAAAATATCTGTAGGATATTAATAAATAATTAAAAATGTGTTTAGGATATTTCAAGTTTAGTTATTTAGGACTATCTCAAACATACTTTTATTTATCTCATAGATATTTTAAATAGTTTTAAAATTAAATATACTGCAAGTATTTTAAAACAAGTTTTATTTGAGGTTAAGTGGAAGAGCAGCTCCCACCCAGTGTGGGAAAGCCAAACCTCAAAATTGTATTTCTAGTTTATTATACATTTTTGTATGCGTATCTTTATCGCCTTGTCGCCATTTTGTACATTTAAGTCGACATTTGATTTTAAAGTAATAGTACTTGTTCACCAATAATAACCCAAATTTTGTAACTTGTTCAAAACTTAGCTCCTACTCCCTACCACTATAAAACCACAAAGCCAAGCATGTAGACTGATCTCCAATTTTGTGAGAATACTCGATCTCACCCGGCCTTGGCGACCAAATCTTGTATAAGTCTAGGTTGGTATCGCATGGCACTCCACTTATTAAACAGAGTGGGTTGCTGATCACTGTTAATTAATCAATAAAGATAAGTAATAATTTTCCTCAAAGTTGTCCCCGATTGTTTTATTTTAAAGGTTTGGTAAATAAACAAAAACGTCTAGGATAGTCTTCTTTTATTTTTTTAATTGTTTAAAACAACATTTGAAAACTGGTTCTCAAAGAACTGCACTAAATGACATGTTAAATACATGATATTAGTAGAGGACAAAATACTATACAAATAACAAAATACAACAAACAGAATAATACACATTGGCTGCAAAACATGTGACTACATTAACGCAATGACTAATTGACTATAAGTCCGTGCGAGGTTCGTACAACACCTTTTTGAAGAAAGACAGAACATCTGTTAATGTTATATGCACTACCCGTACTATTTTGTATGTGTGTCATACGAACTTCACAAGTAAGGCCTATACCTAAGGTAAATATACATAATGCAAGTGTGTCCAATTCCGGAAAATGTAAAGCACAAATACTTATTACTAATATTCATAATAAAATAGCAGTGTGTAACTAATGAAATGATGTGCTGATGAATGACATTTATGCACTCTACTAGAAGCAGTTGCAGTCGGATTCTAATGCTTATTAACTGACATGAACAGAGATTGGCAAAACAGGATCACGTACTGTTCATCCATATGTAAATACGCACATCGAGACAAAGCCATTACATTATTATTATTATATTTATAAATAATATGTACAACAATACGATATCTATCTGCCCATTTCTTTCATTTCTTCTAAGCTACATTTTATTTGCAGATGGACCAACACAGAATCTTCAACTATACAGAATGGTGTTCCTAACAGACTTTCTTACACATTTACAAATAAATATTAAGTCATCATGATCTTATTAGATCATAGAGTAACATTAACATCACTCCTCTAATGATATTTCTAAATAGATTTTTTCTGTTTACGTTCTTCTTTAAAACAACTAGAAAATATTTTTAATATAAACACAACATATTTGTACGAAAATTATAAAATATTGCAAACCTATAACATAATAAAGTTCAAAAATAAAACAAGATAATAATTAAAAGACCTTCGAAACATGAAAGTAAATAATAATTCTCAGAAATATATAAAACAAAGCATCTGCATAAGCTTAAGTTTATAATCTCGTAACACAAAATCAGTTATGGAGAACAGATTAGAAAAGTATAGGTTGATAAAACCACATTTTGTTGCCAAGCATTTTGTTTTAAGATTAAATTTATTAACAGGAAATATAAGAATCAAGATACCCTAGCATTCAACCTCGAAAATTTCACCGCTCAACATATTGTAAAAATAAATCCAAACTTTACATGTTTAAAACATTAACCAGATCTAATTTACACAATTCAAGATGATTAAAATAACATCACAAGCTTTTGCTTCTACAGTTAAATAATTAATTAGCGTAATTTTTGTTGGCCTTTCCGGTTACAAATTAGAGAAGTTGTAAAAAATATTGCGAATGAAAAGGCTAAGAAAAATTACATTAATTAATAATAGCAATTAAAAAAATTTTACTTAATGATTAATCTAAAAAGTTCTTCGATGCAATTTTTTTTTACTCTTCGAATTACTTTAGCTTTTTTATTTAATTGAATAATTAATGACCGAATTAAAATCGCCACAATATTTTAATCACTCTGTAAATGTAACAACAACGGCCACCAATTAATGTGATTTTTTCGAAGTTGAGCTTTTTTCATTTCTGTTCTAACACTGGCCTCGAATTCTATTTGTAGATATTTTATAACTCAATTCAAGCCAAAACCAACAAATTTTAATAAATGTATACAGTAAGCCATTATACAGAGAAGACAAAATTGAGGTCTTGAAAAAATAAAATACTGTATGAAACATATAGTTATTATAAACTATCTGTAATTTTTCACTGTCTAAATTAATAAGCTAAAGGCCGGATTTATATCTACTAACACTGTTGTCAAATATGTTTTCCTAGCTACAATAGGTAAAGCAGACTCTGCAACACTGTTACGGTAGACAGAACTCATATGCACTAACAATATTGCGAGATATGTGCTGCCAAATGTTTTCTCTGCGACAATAAGAGAAAACATATTTGGCAACACTGTTTGTGCAAACAGAATTTATATGCACTAACATTGCTGCCAGATATGTTTTTTTCTGCTACACTAGCAAGAATTTATCTGGCTACACTGTTAGTGCATATAAATGTGGCCGGCCCTAACAGTGTTGTCAGATGTTTCCCTGCTACAATAAAAGTGCAATTAGTGCATGTAATGCGACCCATATAATAATAACAGGGCGTAGTTCTGGCAAAATTTAGAAGTATTGCATCCTTTTTTTTTATAAGGGTTGAATTTTCTTATAACAATTCTACTATGGCTCAATTGTTTAATGTTACAATTAACATAACTCTTGGTGAAGCTTTAATGTTAATGATAAAAACAGCGTCACAGATTTCAGGTTTTACTAGATACATAACTTCTATAAAAAAAAACGATAGGGGAACCAGACATTATTTTGTAGAAGGTCAATGTCAGCTTGTGATGTAATACATATTCAAATAGTATTTCGCAATTCAGCGTTGATCACGATTATTATATACAATTTTTAATTGTAAAACCCAATTGGGAGGTAAGTTGCAAGCATGTCGTAAGTTGGTTACAACGATAAAAAGAGCCAGTTTGCACATTTTTTAAGTTAAGTTTTAAAACCACATTTCTTAAATATGCGATTATTACAAAATAAAGTAAATTTTGTATTAAATATGTAATACATTAAAAACAGCAATTTAATTTGAAATTTTGACCTCCTCAAAAATGGCCGACTGGCTTCACCTATTTGTTTGTTTAACAGCTGTAGTCGTGTATCTGCTAGTAAAAATTTAAAATAAAATTTTGACTTCCTAAAAAATGGCCGACAGGCTTCACCTATTTGTTTATTAAACAGTTGCTGTCGTGTAAAACTAGTAAAATTACATAGAAATCTGTGAACTGCATTGACAGGACAGCCACTAAGAATCAGAGTGCTTACATTCATTTACATCTGTAATAATGACAGAACATCAACGGTGTTGCCAGATGTTTTTTTTTTTTCTATTGTAGCAGGGAAAACAGGGGTCATATCCAAAAACATATTTATTTTTAAAATATTTATCAATAAAATTTTAGCAAATTTTTTAGGTATTATCAAAATTTTAGGATTTTCCAATACAATTTACGTTTTACCAAAACTCTCATTATATGAAACGGGAAAATAATACGACCACATATTGCGCAACATCGGTAGGCAATTTTAGGTAATCCACCTCATCGTAATATAAATTCATTAATCGTTCTCAAATGCGCATGCAGCTTATCGCGTGACTCGGTTCAGATAAATGAAAAGGCGGCATGGCACTTATGATAATGTAGAAACTGTAGAAAGTGAGGATAGTACGTATTAAATGATGCCATAAATGATAAGCAACAATTATGCACCAAGGGTGCTACAGTACAATCATCGGCAGTCTTTTGTGGTTTAGCCATTAGTGCGTTTTAAGTTCGATCCCCCAGGCCCTCTGTCCTGGCTCAAGTTTTTTCGTGGTTTTCCTGAGCCACAGTGAATACTGGGACAGTACTATACACGGAAAATACCTCCCGAATTCATTTCTCCTACCCATCCTAATATCCCTTCACCCCTAAAGAGGAGCTAAGAGTTCTTATGTTCCCTATAGCGGTTCGCCCCTTCACGGAGAATAAACCAACTGTAATTTTTCCCTTCATAGTAACGTCAACGATGTTCATTTTTAATATCAACTAGCAGAACCCGTGGGATATGCCCCGCGGAGTTCGGTTTGGTTAGGTATGAGATCTGGCTTCTGTAACGAGAGTCCGTTGTCGCGTAAATTTGAGACAATTATCGATGTGGTGCTGCATTTAAAATACTTCCGAGTTTAAGTAACTGTCACTTTTTTATGCCCGTGAGGTACGCCCCGCGAAGTTTTGTTTGATTTGGTAGCAGATCTGGCTTCTGTAACGGGGACCCGATGTCGCGTAATTTTAAGACGGTCATCGATGTGGGGTTTAATTAACTCTCACTTTTTTACAACATTTTAGGAACGTGGATGTTATATTCTAAATTTTAGGAATTTAGGAGCAGACATTAATTTCAGGAAATATTAGGATTTTAGAGGTAGTATAACGCCGGAAAACACATCTGACATGGCAGTGCTTATAAATCCCGCCTTTACTAACAGCGTTGCCAGATATGTCTTGTTTCTATTGTAGTAGAGAAAACCAATATGGCAACACTGTTGATGGAGACAAATCCGGCCTATAATTCTATGGAATATAAAAGAAATTAAAGTCGGAAACTACAAAATATGGATCACTTGAACATAATACAGTAAATCTTTCATAAATCATTTCTACCCCATGTTCTTATCAATAGAATTAGCATATTTTGCTGGTTCAGTAGCCATCCTGAATTAATCAAGTTTTATTTGTAATTTAAAACAAAAATAGAGCTTACTACTTTTCCTGATAAGTTTCCTAGTAAGAACTTATCGATAAGATTTGAAGTAGGTATACATCTGTAAGTACCTACTTGCGATTTGTCTATGTGTTTGATAATTTTTATAGGAGACAACAAACTTAAAAACAGCGCCAACAACAAATAATAAACATAAAGAAGCAAGGAATTAGGTGACCTCGAAATTTTAAGTTGATATAATGATATAGTGTTGTTTATCTGGCTTAGATCTAGAATGAATTAATTTCTATTGTTAGAATGAGTAGATGAAAATTACATGTGTGCTATCATTGAGGGTTCACAATTAAGATTTGAATGTACGTAGGTATCATGTTAAACTATTTGGTTACATGGCCAAACATTTATAGAACAGTTTGAGTAAAGTTAAAGCCTAATATGTAATTGGATGTTCTTAAAATATGCTTTATTGATTGGGAATTAGTAACTAGATTGATAATAATTAATTACGAACTGATTACGTACAGTTCAATCATGCACTTAGAACGTCAGTTAACACAGGAGGAAATTTTATAATCCGCTTTGTTTTATGACTTAGCACCTACGATAAAACAAAATCCATTTTAATACTATACTATTAAATGGAATAAGGTACATATCTACTGTTTACGTATTAAAATTTGGTAAGTAGGTGTATCGGCTATCAGATAAACAACTGGCGTTACTTCGATAGAAGATAAAACTAAAATTCAGGTATAAACACACAATTATTTTTAGCTACTTCAGATCTAGACGATTTAAATTTAGAAAAACACTTCCTACTAACGTGTCGAGAAATGCGGTTGCCTTAAAACTGAATTTAACGTTAAACTATTAGGTACAAATTGAAACGTATATAACTTTGTTAATGCAGAAGAACAATTGTTTAAACACTCTACAACTAATTGAACAAATTTTTAAATTCATGATGTCACTCCACTTACAATGATGTTACAGCAATTAAAACTGTTACAGGCAGAATCTTGCGGTAACTAACAAACATTAGGTATAATTTGGATATAATTTATAACAAAAGCAACACATACACAGCAAAATACTAAAGTATATGTAATTGATGATAGTACTTAATGTTAAAGCTTTCACAACAAAAAATATTACATGCTTACTGATTAATATGGCTATTTAGAGGTTCTCAAATTATTAAGACGTTGTGAAGTTTCACGATTATCAACTTCATTAAAAATACATTTTACAGTCTGACTCTTACAGGCAGAAAAATGCTTAAAATAACTACGAACTACTTATAAAAATAATCCAACTTTATTTCTGAACCTATGGCAAATCGTGTGGCCAATTTGGGTCAGCTTAGAATAGTTGTAGCATTTTAGTTTCTCTAATTAGTATTGCCCCGCATTAATTATTCACATTACGTAATAATAAAATATACACATATGTTAATGTGTTCAAATTTTTAACCAAACAGAACTGAAAGTTTTTACTAATTTTCATAAGATCACTTTTTTTACAAAAACAAATTTTGTAGTTTCATCCAATAAAATTTAAAAAAAAAACACTTTTACCTCAATAGTTTAAAAATTATGAAAGGTTTCAACATTATCTTTTCTATACCAACTAATCAGGTTGTTTACATGGAATAACTCATGCATTACATCAAATTAGGATCAATGTTGGAAAATCACATTAAATATTTTTTGCAATAGGTACCTACATACAAAGTAGTAACGAAAACGAAAAAGTGTTTTTTTTTGTTTATTAATTACATTTTTGAAACTATTTTTTTACAAAAAGCAACTTCACAACACCTTGTAATTTACTGTTATGTGTGGATAAACAGATGTGGCAAATAACATGTGTATGGTAGCAACAAATTTCATGATTACTATTGTCTTCTTTATATTGTGTATTCGTAGGTGTGTAGAGGCTGATTATGAATGCAAATTCGCAGCTTTTATCAAGACGAGACCCTCTGCACTTAAACTTAAAAACCTAGACCTAATAATAACATAACTATTTTTACATTATGTACAATTAAATAATATAAAGTAATCTAAAGCATAGACTCACTTCTAATAAACCATATTGCACTCATGTTAAAAAATTGCTCAAAGTAACAACTACAGAGCAGTTAAAATATGTTGCACTGACAATATTTTATTAAAATCTTTGCAAACTTCACTCAATCAATATAGTAAACACCTGTTGTCCAGCAGGTGTATTTTTACGATGGCTCTTAAGGGCCAAGGCAGAAAAAAATATAACTAAAAATGTCTAACAATTTCTAGTTTAAATCTAGCAATTTCTTGGTTGAAAATTAAAAACAAAAATTTCTGTTTTAAAATTAGCAATTTCTACTTTAAAACTAAGATTTTTTAGTTTAAAGCTAGAAATTACTACTTAAAAACTGGCAATTTCTGCTTTAAAAACGGAAATTTGTTTAAAACGGTAATTTGTTTAAAACGGAAAATTTTTACTTAAAAAACAAATTTTTACTTACAAATTGGAAATTTCTACTTTAGAACTAGGAATTTCTACTTTAAAGTTGAAATTTTCTACTCAAACACTGGTAATTGCTACTTAAAAACTGCCATTTTCTACTTTAAAATAGAAATTTCTACTTTAAAACTGCCAATTTTTACTTCACAAACAGAAATTTGTCATTTAAAAAAAGAAATATCTACTTTAAAAACAAATTTCTACTTTAAAAATTAGAAATTTCTACTTTGAAACTACGAATTTCTACTTTAAAGCTAGAAATTTCTATTTAAATTCTGGGAATTTGTACTTTGAAGCTAGAAATTTCTACTTAAAAACTGGCAATATCTACTTTAAAATAGAAATTTCAACTTTTAAAACTAGGAATTTCTAATTTAAAACTAGAAATTTCTACTTTAAAAGCAAATTTCAACTTTAAAAACAGAAATTGTTAATTTAACTCTAGAAACCTGTTTTAATATCAAAAATTTGTAATTTAAAACAGGAAATGTCTGCTTTAAAAACAATTTTCTACATAAAAAATTAGAAAATTCTACTTTAAAACCAGGAATACCTACTTTAAAAACAGTAATTTCTACTTTAAAACAGATTATTTCTACTTCAAAACAAAATTCTACTTTAAACAGAAATGTTTATTTTAAATCTAGAAACTTCTACTTTAAAAATTGAAATCTCTACTTTAAAAGTAGAAAAAAACATTCCTAGTTGTACTTGAATCATTTCTAGTTATATTTTTTCTGCTGTATCCTTCACAAAAGCACGTAAATTTAGTTCTATTTGTTAAAAATAAATCAGAAATTTGAATTCAAAAATTTTAAATTTGAAAAATAAATATATGAACATAAAAATCTGAATATAATTTGTTTTCCATGGCAACTCCATGCATGTTTTGTTTACAAATTGACATAATCAATATACAAAAGTGAAACTAGCATGAAGATTCTCATGAAACGATTTTGCATTATTAAACAACACTGTACCTGTAAACAAAAGTGCAGAAGAGTCGTATCAAGCAAGCAAAGGGCAGATGCTGGAAGAGCCGGTGGTGGCAGTCTCTCGATAGCCAATTCTAAACGGCAAGTCTACTTACACACTCACACGATGGGACGTTCAAAACTCAGCAAACTCCTTAGCACACTTCTCTGTAGACGAAATGCGCAGCGCTTCCTCTTCGTAATCATCAAAATTACTAGTATCCCCGGGACCCTTGCACCTAGGAATAAACGGCGCTTCGATCTTCTTCTGAAAAACAGCAATCCAGTCCGTCGAAGCAAACCATTTGTGCCCCTTGATGTCGTTCACGCCTGCCTTGAGGTTTCCATACCGCTTAGTGAGATCTACTTGAAGCAAGTTACGTAACAGGTCCTTCAGATCAGATCCAAAGTGTGAGGGGAAGCGTACTTTGCCAGAAACAATCTTTTCATATATTTGGATAGGCTGGTCGGCAAAGAACGGAGGATAACCAGCGGCCATTTCGTACACCAGCACACCGAGAGCCCACCAGTCTACGGCTTTGTTGTAACCTTTACTGAGGATGATCTCAGGTGCCAGGTACTCGGGTGTTCCACATAATGTCCAGGTGCGACCCTTCACTCGTTTGGCAAATCCAAAGTCTGTGACCTTAAGATATCCTTGTGAGTCGATGAGTAAATTTTCTGGTTTCAGATCTCGATATATCAGATCTAAGTAGTGGAGGTATTCGAATGCCAACACTATCTGAGCAGCATAAAACCGAGAGTGTGGTTCAGAAAAACGGCCTACCTTTCGCAGGTGCGAGAACATTTCTCCTCCAGGCACATACTCCAGAACCATGTACAGGTTCGAATTATCCTTGAAATGAAACCTTAGACTGACAAGGAACGGAAAACTGATGGCTTGTAAAATACGCTTTTCATTTAATGTGTGCTCGACCTGTTTTAATTTAACAACTTTTTGTTTATCGAGGATCTTCATTGCATAATATTCCTTAGTGGGTTTGTGTTGAACTATCATCACCCTTCCAAAGGAGCCTGTGCCTAGAGTTTTGATCCTTTCAAAATCATCCAGGCCGGCAGTATTTGTTGGGTTCTTTTTCCATTTTTCTTCAAAATCCTCTTTTGCTTGGTCAAGGAATTCCTTGACACTCTCTGCGGAATCTACTTTTTTGTTGGCCGTTGCGGCATTATTGCCCATGGTTTGGACTTTTAAACCTTCCAGGGCTTCAGGTAAATACTATACTCTGCCTGAAGCACTAAGAATATTTTTATTGGACGAGAACGGAGGACACCGAAGTGATCACAACGTCCTGTGTCAACAAAAACCGTACACAGACATGTCTATTTTTGGTTTATTTAATTCACCCACACAGAAAAGAAACTATGGAGTCACAGCCAATATAAACGATTTATAACGAAAACTTAAGAACCAAAATTCGTCTGAAGAGACGAACTATAAAATGGCTTCCAAATGCCCAGGTTTTCACTTCACTTGGAAATTGGTGTATGGCAGGTTGCAGTCAATCATTAAGTAACGGCTACGTCCGAAAGATGGCGCCAGTGGTATCGCTGTTCAATAATATTATTATACACACTGCTCGCTTATCGAACTACACAAACAACAACCGCTTTTTCGCAGGACCGGGGCTAGGACGAGGCGACTAGGCGCTTTTCTGAGGCGATAAATTCTAGAGGGGGCAGAAAGTAGCTTATTTCTAATGTCTTTTAACGCAAAATTAAAAATTATCAATACACAACATAAAATCAAATTTTACAAAGCTATTAAAAAATTAATATATCTAGTTTAACCAATAAAATAAAACACATGGTATTTATTCCACAAATTGTTGCTTTTTATTCACTCGACTCGAGTTTCAAACGTCTCGGTTATCTTCAAGAGTAGTAATGCTACTGGAGTTAATAGGTATTATTTTCTCTACGTACTAAGTGCCAGTGGCGTAGCTGGCATCCTTTTTTAAGCGCTCATTGTTTTGATATCATAAGATAGTTTTTTTGACGTTAAAAAATATTATTTGACGTCAAAAACTGAAAGATCGTCATTATTGACGTTAACAAATAGTATTTGACGTCAATAATTGTTTTTTGGGTCTAAAAATAACTTGTTACAGTTAAGGTTTGCCTTTGATTTTTTGACGCCTGAAAATTGGTACTTTAACGTAAGATAAAGAAAAATTATTTAATTGTTAATAACGTTTTTTTTGACGTCTATAAATATATATTTTTGCGCCGCAAACTAATTCTTTTCATCATAAAATCATTTGTAGGCATCCAAAAATTATTTAACAGAATTTTGAATTAAATAATGAATCGATATAAATGCTATTTTTTACCGTAATTATTATTTTCATCCTTCAATAAACGATTTGTGACGTTAGAAATTGATTTATTGACGTCAAAAAATTAGTTACTTATTTGCTACAAATATTTTTCGTAATTTCGGAATGAAAATTCGATATTCAATTTTCGGACGCACAAAAATTTTTTTTATATCAAAAAATCAATTTTCGACATATGAAATTTAATCTGTAACGTCTAAAATTCAACTTTTTGATATCACAAATTATGTAACGATTTGAAGTTAATTTTGTTTTGGATAATTCAGGGTAAAAAGTAAAACAGCGTTCTTAAAACAGAAATTCACATCAGGAATTGATTTATATTTCGTACCAAATATTGTGTATTTTGATTTTGCAATATATATTTATGAAATGCTGTACTCGGCGAAATTTTATTGATAACGAATAAGCAAAATCTTTGTGTTTGAATTGCATTATTCACAATTTTCGAAATAATTCAAAGAGAAGACTTTAGCAAATACACCCCTATTATTTCAACAATATAAGAACAATAAAACTTTGTAACTTGATCTTGGTTATTTATGTCTGCAAATGACTTCATTTTTTATTCAAAAATGTTCAATAAAGGTGAATTTAAGAGATCAATTTGCTCATTCAGTAATGGTAATTTTTAAATGCTTCCTGTATATCTAATTTACGTATAATGTTAAAATAAATAAATATTGTTGAAGTAATAAAGTGCTTTATTCATACTCAATATAAACATCAACGAAGTAAAGCTA
Source organism: Ctenicera cuprea (assembly GCA_958336395.1). Lineage (NCBI taxonomy): Eukaryota > Metazoa > Arthropoda > Insecta > Coleoptera > Elateridae > Ctenicera > Ctenicera cuprea. The sequence continues at coordinate 3,709,887 of OY284490.1, forward strand.
GTACTTATAAATAAACAAATATTTTCTTTGCATTTTCTGTTGAATCCACGAGGGAAGAGCGCAATTTTGTTATTTTGTCTCTGGCGCTGATTAACTTAGTTCCGGTCCTGCTTTTTCGTACGATTTTTAACATCGCTAAATTTTAAATCTATTAGGGGAAAAACCGATAAGACCTTAACTGATTTTCTCGCTATCCAAAATTTCTGTTTGTAATTTTCGTCCAATATCAAGTAGATTTGGATAAGACTATCAGCTTCCACCATATATTACTTACTTCCTGTACAGTGTACGCAACTACTTCCCCTTTGAGTTATTTATAGCTGAATAATTTAATTACGTGGTCGTCTAGGGTGTTATAAATGTTAATTAAATAATTTGCAATAAAGGTTTCTCTTATACTTCTATGAGATTTTTCAAGGACATTTCAACTGTGATGTGGCGATGTCCATCTGAACCGGTTTTAGTTCAAGATTCACCTTACACGTGACCTTAGTAAGTTATTTTAATACGGAATTTTCCTACAGGTAATATTCCAGAATTCCTTAATAAAATGACATCACCGAAAAACGTTAGTGCAACGACAGGAAGGGACCGAATATCTTAAAGATCGGAATTAACTTGTACCTTGTTAAAAAATTATAACTTCAGCAAAAGAATTATTTATTATGTATTGGTGTGGCCAACTTTGCCATTAGATTAAAAATTTACGCTATTTTTCTACAGTAAATAAAACAAGATAAAGCTAAAAGAATAAGAAATACTTATTGTTACCAGATAAGCGAAAATAAGAAATTATAGTTATACAGGGTGGTCCTAAAATGTTTTTCATAAATTGGTGGGTATTTTCCTTGGTCATAAATAACCAGTGTCGAAACTAGTACGGGCGAGCAAGACACCTGCCCGGGCGTAGCAATTTAGAGGGCACAATGTTAGTATACATCCCGTTCAAAAATATAATCGTACATTTTCTGACCACCTCTAAACCACCTGTCTAGTTTAGCAATTTGTTCATATTTCACCAAAATATCTATAGAATAATATGTCCTAAAATTGTTACCAAATTTGATTGCTGTAACTCAAGCCGTTTTGTAGTATTTGCTATTTTACTGTTTTTTGCACATTTGAGGGACTGTTGTAACTTTTCAGGGGTGCATTTTCGGATAACAACAGTTTGGGCCGATCGCCTTAGTTTTCACGGAGGAATTACCACCACGTTTTTTTTTTTAATTTTTAAACAGACACCCGGTATAGGTTTAAATTGTACATTTTAAATAATTTAAAAATAGAAAACTATTTTAATGATGAAACAAATTATTTGAATAATGCCGCCCCTAAGACGCTGCCGCCCCAAGGCGGCTGCCTTGACGCCTACCCTCTTACGACGCTCCTAAGTCTTTCCCGTTAGTTAAAGGCGAAGCAATGAATTTTGTATAATGAATAATCTAAGTTGTGTTGTAAGATTCCGAGTAGCGTTGGGCAAATGAAGAAAATTTAGGCCCGGCCCGGCCCGGCACGGCCCGGCAAATTTAGAAGATGGGCTAGTCAGGCCCGGCCTGTTCTTTAGGTAGTTCATGATTTGAGGGCCGGACCGCAAATTCAGAAACGGCCCGGCAATTGTGGCACCCAACTCGGATTTTGGATGCCTCTGCCCTCACTCACGTTGCCTGTGGCGTAAGTATTCAGTGAGTAATCTGTTTTTATCTCTACAAGTAGGTACTTTTATATTTTTATCTGTAACATTATTTGGCAATTTACTTATGCCGCCGGCTGTGTTTAGTTATGCCGGGCCGATTAAGCCCTGCTGTCCCAGCGAGGCCCTGTTAGGGAATTAAATACGCCCGAGCTGGCCCGATAATAATTTTTTTTGTAACTTGAGATCCGGCCTGGTTCGTGAGCCGACCGGGGTAAGGCTTCGGGCCGGGATCTCCACGGCTGTTAATGGGTCTAGGTTTCCGGATTAGAGGCTCTTCATCGACACTGCTACTGTCGACGTTTCGTCCACGGGTTCATAGGACATCTTCAGGGCTGTGGACTTGTTGAACAGTTGTGTTGGAGCAGCAGCAGAATCCACAGCCCTGAAGATGTCTCATGTAACTGTGGACGAAACGTCGACAGCAGCAGTGCATGAGTTTTCGTAAGCGAACAAGTGAGATGTACCTTTTTGTGCCACATCCTCGAACACACTGAATGTATTAAAAAAAACATAGTCGGAAGTATTGAGAAGATGGTTGAATAACAGTGTAATAATATTAAGAAAATTGTTTTTCAACAACACAATTTTAAGAAATTTTAAACAAAATAAGTAATTTTTAAAATAGAAAATCTTGAGCCTTCTACTACTATCACCTCCTACCATACAATCCTAGCCCCTAGTATGAGACATCCCTGTTGCACTTATTCAAAAGGAAATTAAAAAATACTAAAATAAACAAAAAAAGCTCAGACACGTAATTTAAAAATTTCACCGCTATAAGTTATCTGTAAAAAAATTATTAGACGTAATGAAGCGATTTCGGATCCACTTTTTTTTAAATTATTTTGGTGCCTATAATGCGTTATATAAATTTTGCATCATAATTTTGAATCGCTCTGTATAAAATACTGCATATTTTCTTCCGTTCCATTTTCTGTATATCAAATCCCTAATTGTCTCACCATAACACGACGACGGACTTTTACATCTCGAAACGGCATATTTATTATTTTGAGCGAATATTTATGTAGCAGGCACGTAGTGCGGCGCGACACACGCCGACGTGTCTTACATCTCGACGTTATCAAAACATCGTAATTATACGGGCAATTATACCTAGCTATTTTTAATGTGATTGCACTGTAAATAGTAAAAATATGGTCTCGATTTCTGCTAAATTACAAAATTTGCTCACTTTTTTTAAGTGAAAAGCAATGAACTATTTTTCTGAAATTTGACGTTGATGTAATTATAATAAGAAATAATTGCAGTTGTAAAATAATTTTGTTATAGGTAAGTACCTACTTAAATATTGCAAAAAATAGTCCTTATATGCTTTAAAAATATTAACGTTCAGTCTAGGTTCTCCCTAATTGATTATTCAGTATTCCCCGTTTCCATTCAACAATAAACCGGGATGCGTTATTGATGTGTAAGTAAATATTAAATACGAAAAAATCAATAAATCAAATAAATCAACGGTGAGATAGGTATCGAATACAAACACAGCTGCGTTGCTTTTCTTTATTCAGATGTGAGAGGAACTATAAAGAACTGTAGTAATATGTATGTAAATTTCAAGTACAAGTAGATATTTAGAGTTACAAATAATATTTTAATAAACCATTTTATTACTTTCACGAGAAAACATCATTTACTAACTAAAAACCAAATTTTAACAAACTATAAATAAGAATTACGCGCTTCTGGTAATAGTATCAGCAATACAGGGTGTTCCGAAAGTCGCAGACACAAACTGTGGGATTATGATTCTACGAACCCTGTACAGTGCATGTTTGTCACAAATCTTTCCTTGTATTATGCTACTGATCTACATAGTATTTTCTTCTTTGTTTCTTGTTTTTAGGATACAATTCATCATCAAAGTTTGGCGTGTCATTTTATCACCCGCTATAATGGAAGTGTTTCTGGACGTGTGTTTATCGAAATTTTTTCTCTTGTTTTCAGAGGCACCTACAATCCATTCCTAAAGGTTAACTTGTCATTTCTGATCGCCTTGCATAATTCATGGTGGTCACGAACCTTTCCTTGTTCCATGTTACTGAGATTTTTCTTATATTTCTGGCACATTATAGCCACTAATGGAGATTAATACAATTCCATGATCTAAATGAAAGTCGAAGTCAAAAATTTTTTGCCGAGCCAGATTTCTCGATTTTCTTCTTTAAGTTTTGGTATTAGATAGGAGAAAGTAACACAGTCTTGAAATATGGTATATAGGTAAATAGTATTATCTAATAGTTAATAGTAATACAATATATTCAGTTTTATTTTACAATAAAAACAATTATAAAAAAGTATTAAATGTTTTTATTATAATTACCTAATTAGCAAATATATAGTGGGTAATAATTATTTACTTTAGCTGACGATAATTTAAACTAAATAGCAATGAGTTGGTTATGTTTGCATAAAAATAATAATTAAACTTAACGTAAAACGAGTTCAAAATTAATTTAATTTATACGTATTGTCGTAGTTTCGCTGTAATTAAAAAAGGCGACAGTTGTGATATGGCGGGAAGATGGATTTTTATACCCATGAATGAACGAGGTTACACGAAGACAGCCGAATAGATTTGGTCCCACTTTAAACATCGTTGTAATAGCTGCAATGTAGACCAATCAAAACGCGAAACCGCGGCTTCCTTTCTCTGTCTCTTTCATATGTTTCTCTTTCATTTTACGTACGTTTGTGGAAGTGATACTGCACGCTCTTCTTTTTTTAAGCTTTTTTGCTAAATTTTTTAAAGTTAAATAAAACGATATCAACAACAATGGCAGACAAAGCTGCAGAAAACGTGTAAGTATTTAATCTATAACGCAGACGAATTACTTTGCGCATAAATGGAGAAAATTGGCTTCTTTGTTTTTGGCGGCATATTGACAAAATGGCGACTTCGCGGCATTTACTAGAAAAACCGGTAAACGTGCGGGTGCTAACGTGTTCCTTTTTTGTTATATCCGGTTTTTTACTCACGGTTGTAAGGAATTACGTTACGTTATCGCGAAAGCTGCCGCGATTGTATAATATTGCGATATAAAAATTTATAATACAGTAGGTATTGTTTACTCGGGCTTAGGGCGCGAAAACCGTAACACAAATTTCATGCTCTATTAAATTTTTGGTAACCGTTTAATGGGTTTTTATTTATTGAAATAAATTTCTTATAGCGGTATATCGCATTAATAAATTGTTTAATTTTTTTGTGGTTTTTAGGGGTAGCTCGCCCCCTTAAGTTAGGTTTAGACCTTGTGTTTGAGTACTTTCGAGTCTTTTAAATCCAAATTGGGTTTGGAAAACGTTTTAGGTCTCTTGAGTAACTTTTTGAATCTCTTTATGAAGGTGGGTTCTTCATTTTTACAAATAATTTTTTTTTAGTGAAGTTGTAGAGGACGTCAAAGAAAAAGAAGCGGTGGATTCTCCCGCCAAAGAAGACAAGAAAGCAAGCGATGAAAAAGCTGAAAAGGAAAATGGAAATCCGTGTGAAAATGAGAATGGTAAAACCGAAGTCGCAGACGATGATGATGATAATGTGGACTCCAAAGGTAATACATCACTACTAATCACCTTGTTCCTTGATAAAAAATAAATATTAATGTTAGTGATTAACTGGTGCATGAAATTTATAAAACATATGCTGAACTTTTAATTAACTATTGTATGGTTTAAATTAATGTTATGGAAATGTGGTGGTACCTAATTTGCTGACCAACTATTGAGTTGCTTGTGGGGCAATTCCAGTTGGTATATTATTATCCAAGAGCTACCAACCACTACCACCCTTAGCAAATTCCCACCCCTATTTTGAGGTGCACGTTACTTTTGATGTGTGGTTGCCATAGTTTTAACAAGAGTGAAGCACTTCTAAGATTAGAGGTGAATGTATTAAGGGGGTTAGTAGTTGGTAGCGGTATACTCTCCCATGTTTATTTACTGCTATTATAAGCTACGAAAGTGGGAATGAGTTGTGGTCAGCAAATTAGATTTTCCTTGGAAACGTTATATTGAATGTCGTTTAATTTTTTTTTTATTTTAACAGACAAAGAGGTACTGTGTCCTGTGAAAAGGAAATCTGGAGGAGGTGACGCTCCAGAAGGCACACCTGCAGAAGGCGTGTCTCCTGAAAAAAAGGCTAAATTGGACGAGGCATCGGCCGATGCAGAATCTAATGGCGAAGCAGAAGTAGCTGCTTAACTTAATTGTATTTGCAAGTTGTTCATAAATTTTTGTATAATGTTAGGAATTTGAAACAGTGCTTGTTGAAGCCCTGGCATTATTCACTTGTCGTTTTAATTATTTGTAACATGACAACTTAAGCGTTAGTTGTAGAATATTGCATTTATTTTGTAGTTTTCGGCACACTACTAACATTCCTGTAAGCAGGAGCTAAAAAGTGACGTGTACTATATTTGATAGCTTATGCTGACACAGTCGTTAACTGTTAAAACTGTGTGCCAATTTGAGGGTGCATTGCGTACTTAAGTTTTACACTTTTAATAATATATCATTTTATGGAAATAGTTCGTGAAGAATCTTTATGTTGTGTATTCTATTAATGTAAGATAATAATAATAAGGCGTTGCTAGGCTCAGCGCTGTAGTAAGTTGCAAAAGTATTGTCGTAAATACATGTATATTGTGAATCTCTTCGGAGCCAGCTCTGCCATTACCTCGTTAACACTCGTTTCCAAATATGTGTTCATATCACTCCGAGCATATTTTATAACGCTTTGTTTTTATACTAAAGAATTAAAATAGTCTGCGTTGTACATTGCCAATTAACAAAACTAAACAGTATTTTGTGTACTATATCTTTTATATCATAAAAGTTAATGCTGTATGGTACAAATTGTAACATTTTATTCACGGTATTGGCAATAAAGAGTTAGTTTCCAGCATATTTTGTAGTTTTACTAACATTTAATTTTATATCGTAATAAAAAATAAAAAACTACTTTTACAAGTAATGTGTTCTCTAACAGGCTTCTCTTTTCTTTACTTCTACATGCAGTTTGTTTTTTATGAGAGATTGTATTTCTTCTTTCATTCTATTTTTGTCTATCTTTATTCCTTTTATTACCACGTTTTTCTTTCTCTTGTTTTTCGTTTCCCCATTCAGCTTCTTTCTTGATCACTTCTTCGTATATTGCTTGAACAATTAATATATTAATTATTTTGAAAATAAGTAGGAAACTATATATTTTTGAATAACTTTAAAAAATGTCCTTTAAATGATGTCCAAGCCAACTATTCACATTTATAAAAATGCATGTTTATGTTCCAACTCAAAAACCATTGCACATATAAAAAATGTGAGTATACCACTGTAAACTACTACAAAAAATCTTCATAGCATTTTGTAATATCTGTAGATATAAAAGATATAACAACCAACAGAAATGTTAAAAATTTCACTTTTTGACTATAACTGAGAATGAAAAGAATATTTTGTATTTTTGTTACTGCAATGGAATTCGTCTTAAAAAAATTCACCAGAATACCATGCAAACTATTTTTTCATAATAAAATATTAACAAAGTTACCCATATAACTACATCGAAAATGAGACACTGTACACCAAAACATCTGCAAGAGTAAATACTTTTTGACGTGTTCGAGGGTTTTTTCGAAAACCTAAAATTATTGAGGTATATAAATTTGTATTTTACTTTATTAACACCTATATAAATTAAACTAAATGCCAAAGCTGCAAATTACCACTAATACCAAAAATTAAACATGAGTCAAAAAGGATTAACTAAAACGCTAAAAGATAGCCGGTTTTTTCATTAGAACTCAATTTAAAAGCTGGAAATTAAATTTTAATTATCCACCATTAAATAAAGATCAATACGTTCTTTGCTATTCAATTTCACCTGCATCGTTCTACAATAAAAGGTTTAAACATAATGATAATGTAGGCAGAAAAGCCACCTATTGATTAAAGACTGATGTTATAAATAAGTAATTTAGTGAGTCACAATCTATAAAGAGTTGAATATGCTTTTTATTCTTGCATAGGTGTAGTGTATTAATGCATTGTATTTTTTTATAATAAATTTATTGTGAGTCGGAGAGATATACACAAAGAGTAGTTCAACATGAATCTGCCAAACTTCAATAGTGTATTCCTAAAATAATTTGACCTACTATTTCTAAAATCAAAAACTGTAAAGCAGATGTTTTATGTTTGACAGATGTCAACTTTGTTTAACAAATGATCATGGGGCACACTTGACTCTGAAGTTTGATAAATAAAACAAACATCAACAACCAAAATGGACTACTTTGGCCAGAAATTCATAGTAAGCAGGCTTCTAATTTGGGAAGGGACATCCCTACCCATATTATAATAGTAATTAATAAGTTTCCATTCTCTTTTTTTGCATCTAACAAGAAGTTAGGTAGTAGCTCTGTTTGCGCTGCAATTATCCTAGTAAGATATTTGTCAGTAGAATCAGATTTTCATTGGTTCGCGTGTCTAAAATGCAGTGATTTTATTGGGTCTAAATATCTGGTGTCAATTGTCAGTAGTAATAACCCAAGGACATTGATAATTGTTCGAAAAAATTTTATAACAGATTTCGAAAGCATGTTGCTTGGAAACAGACCGACGCCGTAGGCGGAGGTCTGTTGCCTATAAGCAACAAGAGAAAGTTGTTATAAAATTTTTGAGCATTTATCAATGTTCGAGGGTTATTCGGATAGAAAATTTTTTGCTAATTATAGAAAAAAATTCAAAGCAAAAATAATTTATTTAAAGGTGCAATTAACGAAAGAACAATTAGAAAAGTTAAATGAAGATCCAGACGTGTTAGTTTCTATAACTGATGAAGATGTATTTCCACGCATGCTGTTAATAATTTGATTATGATGTTTTTCGTCAATAAACAGAATTTTTTGGTATATTTGATTTGATAATTTCATCAATCTTCTTGTTAGTATTACAACCAAATCGTGACATTTTTAAATTAATTAATATTTGAAACGTCAAAATCGAAATAAATCAAAATGTATCCATAGCAACGTAATAGAGTGAAAACAGCCCCTGGAATCTGTTTTCAGTACAATGTTGTTCTGATTAGTTGTGTTCAATCAGATGACCTCAAATTAACTAATTTCATTGGATTTCTACTTGAGCAAAAAATTTTCAAAGTAATTTCATACAATAATTTAAACTTCAGAAAAGTTTTATTTTAAAATTATACAATGCTCAAGTTTCATATTTCACAAATGCCGAAACAGACAAAGAACTAAGTTTAAAATTATAAAGTTATAAGCAACTTAACTATGCAGTGATCTAGAGGTGGGCATGTGAAATAATTTTCAAGCCTGGCCTGACAAATTCAGAGAATGGGCTAGCTTGGCCCGGCCTGTTCTGTAGGTACATGATTTGAGGCTCGGCCCTGAAAATTAAAGAACGGGTTGACCCGACCCAGCCCTTTTTATGATTGTATATATTTAGCCAGCTGTCTTTAGCTCTGTCAGGCCTGTTAAGCTCTGCTGTCCAGCGAGGCCCTGTTAAGCTCAGCTGGCCAGGCAAAGGCCCTGTTAGAGATTTAAATAGGTCCGGCCGGGCCCAATAATCAATTGTTTTGTAATTTTAGGCTCGGCCCGGCCCGTGGGCCGGGCTACAGCTTCGGGCTGCAATGTCCATCTTCAGTAACTATATAGAAGTGTTTTATCGAAACTATTAAATAATTTTAAAAACTAAATTCAAATTCGCGCCCGTATTTGGCGGTTATTAACATGCCTGTTAGCCAACATAATATAAATATTTGTGCGTAATAATTGGTAACATCACAAAATCACGTGATGCATGACATTTATTATTTTGGTGGTTGCCGGCTTATTATCAATAGTGTAATTATTGGTATGTAAACAGCTATTTATAGAAAGAAAGTCACATAAAAGGTTGAAGGTGCAGCGAAAGAACACAGCGTTGTTATTTCGAGCGTAATAATAGAAGCAAAAATGCTTCGTTTAATATTTTCAGTGTTCACAATTGTTGCAGTGGTTAATTCCGAATTTGTTAGGTATGTAAGGTGTAGATATTATACTTAGGTTCTAATTAATTTGACTTTTAATTATTTCCCAGAGTTCCTTTGTATAAGATACAATCAGCTCGTAGATCGTTACAAGAAGTTGGCACCGAAGTCCAGCAAGTCCGTTTGCGATATGTGGGATATGGTGGTCCTACACCCGAGCCACTTTCCAATTACTTGGATGTATTTTTTTAATGATTTATTAGTGATTGTTTATTAATAGTAAATTTTTAGGCGCAATACTATGGCCCCATCACTATTGGAAATCCCCCTCAAAGTTTTAAAGTAGTTTTCGATACTGGTTCGTCTAATCTTTGGGTGCCTTCTAAAAAATGTCACTATACCAATATTGCCTGCCGTAAGAACATGCAATTTTTTTAATAAATAAATAACGCTTGCATTGAAAATTTTTAGTGCTGCACAACAAATATGATTCTACAAAATCGAGTACATACAAGAAGAATGGCACTGATTTTAAAATTCAGTATGGCTCCGGTAGCCTCAGCGGATTTTTATCTACAGATATAGTAAATGTAAGTATTTTATGCATTATGTAATTTTTTTAACATGAAATTTAAAACATTTCTTTATAGGTAGGGGGTTTGAACGTAAAAGATCAAACTTTTGCCGAAGCAATAAGTGAACCAGGTTTAGCCTTTGTAGCAGCCAAATTTGATGGAATTTTGGGAATGGCTTATAGCAGAATATCAGTCGATGGTGTGCCGCCAGTCTTCTATCAAATGATCCAGCAAGGCCTTATTTCACAACCGGTTTTCTCATTTTACTTGAATAGGTAACAAAAATTATTTTTGTTTTAAATCATGCTTTATATCATTTCGTTTTATTATTCTTCAGAGATCCAGCAGCAGCTCAAGGTGGTGAAATAATTCTGGGCGGTTCAGATCCAGCACACTACAAGGGCGAGTTCACATATCTTTCAGTAGATCGGCAAGCATATTGGCAGTTCAAAATGGATTCTGTTAAGGTGGGCTCTAAATCTTTCTGCGCAAATGGATGTGAGGCCATTGCCGACACTGGTACTAGCTTGATTGCTGGACCTGTAGAAGAGGTAGAGGCAATCAATAAAGCCATCGGTGGTACCCCCATTGTTGGTGGGGAATATATAGTGGACTGCAACCTCATTCCAAAATTGCCTCGAATTGATTTTGTGCTTGGAGGAAAAGCATATACCTTAGAAGGTGCTGACTATGTCTTGCGCGTAAGTAATTTTTTAATTTATTTATAAATTCTAGCTTTACTTTGTTGAAGTCCATATTTATTGATTATAGGTATATAAAATACTCAGCAATATTGTTGAAGTAATGAAGTATTTTATATACCTATAAATAATAAATTTTTAATTGTCCATGTTTAATTTTATTTTAAAATTACGTAATGTTTTTGTTGCAGTTAATATAATATTTATACATATTTAAAAACATGAACTTTTCTAAACTTTTATTATAGACAAGTTCTTTTATTATTCATACTAACAAAACGCAAAACATTTTCTTGTTGTTTCTCAACATAAAGGAATATTTTTTACATATGCTGATAACCTTTGGTAGTTTTTCTCAGAAAACAGATAAATTTCATGTGACTAACTAACCTAATGTGATAAAATGAAGCATGTTTTAATAATAATAATTTGAAAAAACTGCTTTAATGTTTTTTTGAAAATAATATTTTTCATTGTGGTTTCATAAGGTAGTTGAAAACGAGGAAAAATTTGAGATTTTATATATTTTAACAATGTTTAAATAAAGTATTTTTTTTCTAATGTGTTAGGATTGCTATTTCTGTGAAACTGTTACCAAAGAATGTGAATGTAGTATGTCTATATAGTAAGGTCCTAAAATGTCCGTCCTCCCCCTCGAAACAAATGCCAAGTTACAAGAAACTTACAAATTGGCCAGTGGTGACATTTTGAAACAAAAATTATTAAATAGCATGGGGGGTCAAGTGACCCCTCATTTGAAAATTCTTTTTGAGTAGAGTATAGTCCTAAATTTTGGTAAATTTTATCAATTCAAAAACAAATGACAGGCTTCAAAACTACATGGTTTTGATATTTAATTAAACACTAAAAAAAAATGTAGTAGGCAAAACAAGATATAAACAATTCAAATAAGCGAAAAGGTATAAGGGCTCTGTGTACTGTCAACTTATTTTGCGATTTTTAAAGAAAATTCATATCTATTATCATAAGGACCCAAAACGTTATGCTATTGCAAATACAATATAGGACTAAAATTTTTTCTTTCCGTTGCCACCCTACTGTACATTCTTCATTTTCTTTTAAACTTATGTAATCATCAAAAATAAAATTAATTGTTCTTAAAATTAATTTGAAATTCTTAACCTCCACTTGCTTTCCAGGTTTCTCAAATGGGAAAAACAATTTGCCTTTCTGGCTTTATGGGAATCGACATTCCACCTCCTAACGGTCCTCTATGGATTCTGGGAGATGTTTTCATAGGAAAATTCTATACCGAGTTTGATTTAGGAAACAATCGTGTTGGTTTCGCTGAAGCTGCTTAATCAATTTGTGATCTGCTTGATTAATTCTGACTTCGTGTTAAAAATAAGTGTTATTTTTTGCCAAATGTTTTTTTTATTAATTTAGATCTGTTTCTTATTTTAAGACTCGCCTAATTATTAAAATTACCATGACTTTTTGGTGTAGAATAGTTGCCATATGAATAAAGTTATACTGTAGGTATGTGATTGTTATTTTTAGGAACATATTTTTACCATTTCTGGTACATAATAATTAAAAATAAACATTGTGTTAAGATTCTATAAATTTTACAATCCTTATCCATTTAAGATTTAAATCTAGAACTAAGCATAATTGGATTTCTAAGAAGGATTTTGATATAAAGATAATTTGAAAGATTGCGAAAGTTTTCGTATCAGATTTTGACGGAAATTTTGGACCTCTAGAAACCCTAAAATGTGGTTTAAATTGGTAAAAATCGTAATGCAAGCTATTAAAAATTAACATTGTTGAAAAGAGAATTAAATTCTCTATAAGATAGTGATAAAAAACATAGCCCGCGAATTTACAATTACAAAACAGAAATTTAGTAAAATCCATCACATAAACAACTTGCAACTTTAAAATTTTTTTTAACAAACCGAAGTTGTTTTTGACAAGTCAAAATAAAAACAAACCAAGGTTGGGCCCCTAATTTCGACCAGGAAATTGTGATTTACATAGTATTAGACAACGTTTTTCGCAGTAAAACAGAGGGTAAATCCCCCCTTTGAAAATTTTCAGTTTTTCAAAATTTCAAGATAACTTAGCCAAATTGGCTATGATCTTTACCAAACTTATATCGTACATGTAGAGCAACATACTAAGTACGGTAGCTGAAAATAATTTCAAGGCAAAATTCAGAAAAACGGCTCGACATTAACCAAACAAAAAAAAATTGATGTTTTTTAACGGGTTGTGGGAAAAATATTTCATCACTACACTTCTAGCCTTACATTGTTCCAAATCATAACTCATTCTTCTTCATGGAGATGAGGGTGTTAGTAGTATTCTGATCTTGTAGTAATTGTTAGTTCGCAATCCGCCTTTACGTCCCACTACTGGACTCCGGCACACTTTTATGCCACATACTTTTCCTTAGCGCTGGGGTGGAGTTCGGGGACCTACAGTTTAACGTCAAATCCAAACTACTAATACCAGAGAAGGTTTTAGGCATAAGACCCCACGGCTGCCTATTTTGAGTGGTAGATTGCAGCATAGCAAGCAACTGTTAGTACTAAAACATTATGAGACAAAATATTATTGAAAATATAAAAAATTTTATTTTTTATGTTTCCAAATTTTCTTGTGTGTGGAATAGTGGTTTTGGTAGTAAACTGATAATATTTTGATATATTAATAATTTATTTTCAAATGCTCTATAATTATTATTACAATTATTTAAAAAACTATGTAGTTGGAAATTTTTACAGTTATCTCATTAACTTACATGATCTACAACACAAATATTGGTATATTATCATCATGAACTATTAGTGTTACATAAATAATATTGCTGTCTATAAAAAGCTAAAATAATATGGAAACTTAAAAAATCAGTGAACTTTAATAAATATTCATTCTTTTGTTTACACAATAAAGTTCTTCCCTGCACAAAAATAAATACACACTAGGAAAAATTGTCTTCTGTTTGATGATGTATATACCTGCTGATAATAAATACCCCACACAAATCACTTTATTCCAAAATCCAACCTTTTAAAACTGTTTATACCACTCGACATTAACTTAGTTTTGAGAGCCAGTTTGACACGACTTCTCTGCAACAGAAAAAAAAGTGAAACTCAATAGCAAATTTTAAACAAAAACTTTCCAAGATAAAAAGTAAAGTAACTACACAATTACACAAGCGATTTGATAAATACATGCTCATATTCGTTTCCTTCAAAGATTGGCCTGCAAAAAAAGTATCACTGGTATTATAGTACGGTCTGTTCTCATTAGGAAAACAAATATATTAATCTTGAGTATTATAATCTATTTAATGATTTTCGATTCATTAGATGTTTCTTCTTGATCGTTTGTATATCTGTGTAGTATTCAAAAGCAAATGGTTGTTGTAAAAAAAAGATATATTAGTTGCAGCTCTGTTAGTGTTTGACATGTACTTATATTAATTTACATTTTTTTTACTGATGGCAAAAATGAACTGTGTATGAAAGGAACTTTGTGAATGTGACATAATTTTTTGTCCCACCGTCATCATTTTTTTAGCAATACGCAATACCAAATATTAGGCCAACTATTCGGCTAAGTACCGAATATTAGCTAACTCAAGCCAATTATTCGGTCATGTGCCGAATACTTAGTGATAATAGTGGGGGTTAATTGCTTTACATAAGCGGATAGCGTCTAGTTTGGCTTCTGACATTATAATTTTGTTTTAATGTATTAAGTGTCCAAAAAGTAATGTTTTTGATATAAGTCAAAATCAATTTAAATTACAACGTTTTTATTTTGAATTATTTATATTCTGTATATTTTTACAAAGCCTTTTTTGTTATAAAATGTTTACACAAGAACAAAAAACATTTATTGTGAAATTATTTAACCATCACAAAACATCAAGATAGTCAACCCATAGCCGCCCAGGACTGAAAGACTTTTTGGACACTCGTTTTGTTTTCATGTAGTACACAAAACGCAGAATATTCGGCAAACTCGAAAAACTATTCGGCTTATCCGAATATTCGGCAAGCACCAAAAAATGGCAGAATACGCGGTGCTTCCCTACAAAATACCAATTACTGTTAACATCAAAAGGGGAGCTGGGTACTAATAATTAACTTACTTATACAAGTGAAGTGTAATAGGAATTGGTTATTTTTAAGTGCAAGGTGTCGATAATAACTAGCGTGAACAACCCCACCATATGCCAAAAATATCTCAACATGGTCTTTCAGGTACTTAACAATTTATCAGTAGGTAGATGAAATTGTAATTTTCTATTACATTTATGTTCAGTCCAAACAATGTTTGCCAGAAGTGCAATCTATTTGGATCAAAATATCTCAAAGGTCAAGTCTTGGTTCCTAAACCTGCAGCTGGCGAGCAAGGTACCGTTCTCTGCTAGATTGACAATGCTCTAAATGGTACACGAGAGCACGTAATTTACATTATTACGGTGATAAATAACAGGCGATCATAATAATTTCCCAAAAGAGTGGTCTTATATTTTTCATGTCTCAACCATGGCCTCCTAAATTAATATCGACTGACGATAATTAAATTTTTAATAATGTCAAACCGTTAGATGTCGCCACATTCCATGCTAAATATGTGAACTTTTAGTGAAATCAAGTATTTCGTGACGTGGCAGGCCGTATTTCGATCTTTGTCGATATTAATACAAATACAATGTACAAACAAAATTAAGACACTTTTTTTGTTCATAGCTAACCCTAGTTAGAAATTTTTTGATCGCAAGTTTGGTTTGCAAGAGTCATTTAAGTTTCACCCCATTATTATTTCCTATAAACTATTGAGAATATGAAAAATTTTTCTAAATAAAAAATGTTGATTATTAACTGCTGCATACAGTGGTGCAACTACCAGGGTTCCACGGAACAAGGGCCCATTCTTTTACAGCTTTTTTCTCTAAAAATTAGCAGGTATCCATTTTTTGTTCAAAGCCAAACGAATTTTTTCAACTGTTCGACGAATATCTCGATTATATTGGTAGGTTGAAAATGTTGGAGCACTGATAAGTAATAAATTAGTCCACACATCTCTTTATATTACATAGCAGTAATGGCTTCTTTAGTGTTCCCTTTCATGATTTAGTTACTTGTTTGAAATTTTACATAATAAGGATGACATTCTATGTAGAGTGTACCGAAACGTAAAAAGAAAACTTAAAGTTGATATTTCAACTAGGCAATAATATGAGTGAGTAAGATGAGTGTTTTCTTCCAAAAGGCCGTGCTGAATACCCGAGCGAGCATGGGGGTGTGTTACCATGACAACCACCTTGCTGTTAGATACGGTTTGGTGGACCATTAAAATCGCTTCAATAACAGCCTTTGAAGTAAAATGAGTTAAAAAAGGTATGTGCATAAATCAGGTGCCACAAAACAAAAACAAAAATTATAAAGTGCAGAAAGAGCAACAAAATTGTTAAAAATTGACACGGGTTTTCAACACAACTAATAAAAGTGAATGTGAGCCAATCCGTTAATACTACGAGTACACAAGCTGATATTGATGACCCTCAACTATCAACTTCAAAATGTAAATTCTATAATACACTATTTTTTATTTTATTAAATGCAGTCAAGTTTTAGTTATTATAGTTTCTACTTTGTATGGACCTCATTAGGTACCTAGTTAGGTTTGCGTTTAAAAAAAATATGTTCCAGCGTTTCTGTTGCAAAAGGGTGTGGGGGGGCAACCTAAGTCTGGAACTTAAGCCCCTTCAACCTTTCGTTACGCCACTGGCTGCATAACCTAAAATTATTATCAATTATACTGCATGTATGCCTGTTGTACAGTACATTACTTTTTTTTATTTTAATGGAACACTCTGTATATTATTATATTTTTACATTCTACATTAAATTATAGACATAAACGTGTTACGGACTTAAAATTAGTGGTTTCTAATTTATTTTTTTTTCACAATTTCAACATGTTTGGAATAATACTGCAAAATTAATATTTTAGATATCAAAAACAATCACTCATCGCTATTTTGCAACACATTATAAAGTATTCAACGTATCTAAAAAATAGCCCATTATTATATAATTTAATGACTATTTTGTAAAATTTTAAATGTTCACCAGCATTTTTTTTTAAATGTCAAATGCATAATTAAATTCTCTTTCTATTTGATATCTATTTTCAATCGATGTCGATGACATCACTGCTTAGTCACACGACATTACAGAAAATTTTTGAATGTTGCATAAAGTAGGTCACAAACAATTTTTATTAAGAAAAAAAATTTGATATTCTCAATAGTATACCTACTTATTTTAATTTGTAATTTACAAAAAAAACAAATCAAAAAATATTTGGCATACATAACCCTATATCAAATTGAAAGAGAATTTAATTGTACATTTGATGGCGTTAAAAAATACTGATGGGGGGTTCCATTTGAAAAACAAACGTTATTGACATTTGAAGTTTTGCAAAATGGACATTAAATTATCAACACCCTATACATAATAATCACAAATTCATACAAAGATGGATAAGTCCACTTGGTTCAACTTTCCAGGAGAAACAATTTTCAGTTTAAGTCAATTTTCTTTTTGTAAACATTTTTGAGTTTGACTATACTCTATACAGGGTGTTCGAAATTATCAGCCACCCATTGCTAACTTAGTTATTATTAGAGCTACGAAGTTGGTTAAATTAACTATTACAGTTTTTTGCCCTCATACTGTAATAAACAAAAACAATTAAACGTCGCATTTACGAGTAATTCATAAAAACATTTTTTAAATGGAACACTGTATATTTTTGAATATCCTGAAAGAAAATTAAATTCCGAGTATAAAATTTCTATGCAGTAGTAACCTAAAGTGGAAATAAAAAAGTTATTGGTGTTTATTTATAAATCTATATCTCTTCAAGTAACGGAGCTACAGCAAAAAATTTCGCAAATGGCGAATATGTCCAATAATTGGAAATCAAAAGAATATATCTAATTTCTGCCTTGTCCATTCAATTTGTCTCAAGAAAATGTTTCGAGAACATGCTCTGGCACTGACGGATACCGAGATACCCCACAATTGCATCGAAAACTCTCCACCCGATACAAGCGTAGTTAAACACCCAGTCAATGTGATAATAATATTAGGTTATAGAGCAGTTAATTACCAACAACCTTTATAAAGAAAAAACATTTGATAGTCTCAATAATAGTTTAAGAAATAAAGTGGGGTGACAAATAAACTCTGTATTAAATAATAACGGGGCATTGCATTTAAGAAAAGTATTATTTTATGAATATTTTTTTTATGGAACATCATCCTCTGTATAAAATTTTCATATGTCAGTTTATAGTACATGTTGGTTCGCACAACTTTTATAAGTAACTTTTTTAACCTATATTCTCAAATAGCAGAAATATTTTAAAACCTGTATCTTTTGACTCAGGCTGTATACATTTTTAGCAAAACAATGCCTCAGTGGGGGCTGAATGCACTATTCCATGTCCTCTACATGGGGTGTCTCTGATATGTACGCACCAGCGAGCAGCGATGGGTTCTTGGGGTCAAAATAAGTCAATTGAAGATTTACATATGTTTATCCACAACTTACATATTATAATGGGCATAATTCTACTTTTGAGAGACGTCTTATGGTATTAATAAAACACATGGGTCTTATAATTAATGCATAAGACACGTAACAAAATCAAACTATATTTAAACTTCCTTGTTAACATTCACATTAAAAGAGAAAATATTGTTGGTTTTTACTCACATTTACATTGATATTATTTGTATTTATGTGGTTTAAGCCGTTTAATTTATCATTATGACAATTTTGATTAGTGACAACTTGCTCCTCTGATCTTTCATTGAATTTAATTCGATGTTTCAAATTGATCAATGTCGGTATTAGTGATCCACATAATTATGCCTCTACAATATTGTAAGTTGTGGATAAAATTTTGTATTGCATTTGTGGATTACCTGCAAATAAAAATTTAAACGCCCGGCCTTGCGGCCTCGTGCCTAAACTTTTTCCGAGTTTTATTTGCCTCATAATCCACTCATACCATAAATAACTATTATTTTATTAAATATTCGATGATTTAAAATCCAAGAACCCATAGTTGCTGGGTGGTACGTACATTGTTTTTGTGATGCTACCAAAGATAAGTAAAAAATGATAGACACAGACAAAGCACCTAAAATCCAAAATAAATGCAACATTAACATAAGCACAACTTTTAAATTTTTTTAAATAGATAATACTGACAAAGAAGCAAAAAATACACATTCATTTTTGATTTATTTTCAAATATTCCTACAAATACAAATGAGCATTCATACTCACAGCAAATATAATAAATGTCCCAGTAAGTTATAAATTAAATTACATGTTAGTACCTAACTGACATCCAAATGAAGTTGGACTAATAGGGCAACCAATAAATCCTTAACTACTCTTCCATTTAATCATCCTCGCTAGAATCTTTCTATCCCTCACTTAAACATTCACATAATTTTATTTAAGTGCAGTAATATACAAATGTTAACGATTTTTAGCGTCCTAGTTAAAAAAAAGTTCTAGCGAGAATATTGGTTAACTCAAGACCTACTTATAGCAATTCCTTGCAGTTCAGTGTGTGATAACTTAGGACTTACAAGTCACCCTGTACAAGTGCTGTAAGCAACAACCACATCTTCATTAGTTTGAATGTTAAAAAATCAGTTCACTCACGTTTTTTGTGGATTCACTGAACTACTAGATGTTACTTTTTTACTATGCCTAACTTTCTTCACGTAAGCTTCAACAAGTTGCTGGATCTTTTTGGGATTGATTTCTCCCGATTTATTGTGACAGATCTGAAATAAGTTTTATTTATCACACGATGTCGATTTTATTATTCAAATACTTACCTTTGGAACTGCTCGTCGCAAGATGTCTTTATATTCTTCTTTTGCAATGCGTTTTTTGTTGTAGTATGGTTTCAGTACGAATTTCACTTCTTCAACTACTCTTTCTTGTCGATTTAGCTTCTTCAAGAACTGCAATCAACTTAATGTAGTTTAGCGGTTTAAGATTTATAAAATACTTCGTTACCTTATCTTTAACCTGCATTTCTACTGCAGAATTTGGAAGTTCATCCAGAATTTTTAAGTTGTCTTCATCTAACTTGACACCAACTTGTTTAGTACCTTAAAAGTGACAGAAATTGTTTGCAAATCCAATTACCACAGAATAGACTATCAATTTCTACATTAGTTTCTGAAAGTTACTACCAATAAAAAAAAAACAATGTGTTTAAAAGGTTAAATTAAATTTCAAAAATTATTCGAGATATTTCAATTTTAAAACCAAGTTTTTTCTTTAGAAACATCGCGGAATTAATATTATGGAAACAGAAATTTAAAAAAAATCAAGTCATATTTTAAAGTTACTGTTAATAATTACAATAAATTAGAGGTGTGACTTTATATACTGCAATTGGATCCGACCCGATGGTGTGAGCGATACCTGGTAGCAGCGTTACCGCCACCAGTGATCGCTGGATGCATAATGCTCAGCTGTTAAATAATAACATCATCATAGTAATCAGTAGCAAGGCAGTTGAGTCTGCTGAATGTAACCAATTTAATTCGAATTTACACTGAAATAATCAATATGGTTCGGATCGGGTAATGATGCAAAATTAAATTATATCTGAGATCTGAAATTATTTAGGTTACAAAACAATCCAGAATTTGGAAGTACCCAAAACTGGAAGTCTTTTTCAATGAAATCAAAGTCGTATATTGGATTATACAATGGATGGAAACGGACCAGATATAAGCTACAAGATATAAACCGGATATGGCTTTGATTGATCGGTTCGGGGTGCATAGATCAGATCTAATATTCAATATATTTCGGATCAAATTCAAAAACAAACTTTTAGAAAAGTCCCACTTTTCCTGATATGCAACGTCGCTTCACTCTTTATGCAACATTTTAATTTGTCATGTTATAAATTGATTTTTTGACATCTAAAAATTGTTTTTTAATGAAGGCATTGAAAAAAACAAACGGATTTTTTGAAACTAATAAATATTTATTTGATCTCCAAATTTGATGTTTTGAGTCAAAGAAATGAATACAGAAATAAATATTAAATCTGTAAACTATAATTTTCAGATGTCATAATTGATTTTTTGATGTCAAAAGTGTATTTATTTAATAGTTATGTCCATAAATAATATTTGAGTAACTAATTGGGTTTTTTACTCTACCATTTATTTTTTGAGTCATTTTATTTTGAAAACTTTTCAAAAATTAATAGTTTATTGCGTGGATTAGAAAAACTAGTTAATTAGTAATAAATTAAATAGAAAATTGAAAAATTATTTTTAATGTATAAATTAAAAGTTAGTAATAAATAAAACTTACACAATTTAGAATAGAATCCACATAAATAAATCTTAGATCTTGAAAATGATTTTTTGACGTCCATAAATAATATTTTACGCCTTTAATTGAGTTTTTACACCAAAGAATCATTTGAAGACGTCTGAAATGTATTTGTTTGACGTAATTTTATTTTGTCACGTTAATAATTGATTTTTACTGAAAATTATTTTTTAATATTCTAATTTTACAAAAATAACTACGTAATAGTAATAAACAAAATAGATTTTTTGAAGTCGATAATTAATTTTTTGAAGTGTAAATATATTTTAACATGAAAAATCGTTGATTAGCTTCGGAAAATGCTGCCATCTAACTGCACAGCTGGCGTAGTAAAATTCAATTTTAAAGTCGGAAATTATTTAGCAACTCGAAGAAACATAATTTTGTTTTCTATAATTCTGACGCTTCATACTACTGCAAATTTGAAATGGTCAAATACCAACATCAAGTTCTAGTTTTACTTCGTTGAACTTCAACTATGTATTAATGTATTTTATTTACGATACATCAAAATCAGTCAATATTTTTTTAAATATTTAAACTTTAAGCATTTGAAATTTGAAACTGAAAAACTACGTCTGAGTTTGAAATACTCGAACACGATTGAAACTTTCTTAATTTTTTTTAAAACTACAATAATAAAATACGTACTGTCGATGCCTTGCCATTACACTTAATTATTTTGGAAAAGCTAAAATTAGGGTTCAATTTAATTTCATAATTAAAACAAAAAAACATTTTTAAAATAAGTTTTTCCGATTTAATTTAATCCCAAGAATGTTGTCGACATTTTCCTACAACTCAAATTGAAGTTGAGATTTCAAGAATAATCTTAAAACCTCAACAAGCTATAACTTTCAAGTCAATATTCTAAATAATTTGACTTGACGTTCTTAATTTGAAATTTAGATAAACATACTCTACAGACACAAATAACTTACCTTTACTAGTATGCTGAGTAGCTTTCTTAGACTTGGTCTTACTTTTACTCTTATTTTTGTTGGTATAAACCGGCGAGGATCCAAACAGTGCATCGAAAGCAGTTTGTGTTTTCGAAGGCGACTTTGTATTTTTAGTGCCTTGAGCTGCTTTTCCAGTACCTATTTTGCCAGTATCCGGTGGAGGTTCAAAAAGATCTTCATAGTCGCTAGAACCAGGGGAATATGGGGAATCAAAATCAAGGTTAGCGTCATTATTCTCATTGCTGCGATTCTTAGATTTCCATGATGCGGATTTTGCATTGGGTAATGGCAGTTTTGAAAGGTTTTTCGAAGGCATAGGTTTAATGGGCGTCAATTTTGCAGGTGTTTTGGATGGGGTAACTTTATTAATGGGACTTGATTTAGTAGTGTTGGGTAAAACAATACGTTGAGGTATGGAGGAAGTCACAGTTGGTGGTGTTATTACTGTTGAATTTAAAATATTTATTCTTGGCACACTCAGATTTGAAGACACGGGTGTAGAAGTTATCAAAGAAGCTACCACGGAAGAGTAAACAGTTGGAGCAAGAGGTTTCGAAACAACCACCGTTGGAAAAACAGAAGCCTGTGATTGTACCATCTGATTGATAACAACTGCAATGGGTCGTTCAGGCGAGCTGCCAAGATTTGTATCAGGTGTGATTGCTCTAACACTACTTTGTGAATCGGCAGGTTGAATGTCTGCGATGGGAATCGGTGGTGTGTGTGATTTTGAAATTGATGTCTGAGCCGTTGGTGTACCACTCTTTTCTAAATCTAAAACTCCTGACCGATCTGCTAGTTCTTCTTGGGTGTCTTCAACACTCTGAGTTACGCTTGATTGCACATTTGGTTGCTTCGGTTCAGGAGTAGGAGTTCTTGATTTTGTTGGATCAAATGGATCGTACGCATCCGGAGAACTGGGAGGAGAATTAGGGGGTTCGGGAGGTGTATTTGGACCCTTGTGCATAACTTCATTGAGTCTGTTCTCTAACTCTTCTTGTGGATCAATTTCCTCTTCCACATCATCTGGCTCATGCAAAGGATTAATAATTTGTCGAAGCTGAGGCTGCTTTGCGTTGAATGAGAATTTTACCTACAAAATAAGTATTTGTATTTATAAAGTATGTTTCCTTGGTTTTAATGAAATGAATCACAGCCTACTAAATTAATCTATCTATGAAGTTTGTATAAAGCCTACCGCATCAGGGATAAAAAAGTTTTTGGAGAATCATAATATTGAGTTGGCAGGCCATATGATATACGGTAAAGCGCTATCAAAAATAGTGCCCAGTAAAAACAGCACCGGTCAAAAATTTTGGCGGCTACATTTTTAACCGACAACATTTTTTTCTGGCGCTATTATTAACACGCTATTGTCGAGGCACTACTTTGATCCCCCAACAATTAGTATAGAGAAGAGACTTCAGCAGATATTTTTCTAGGAGGCCGTGATATGGGAACTGCTATTAAAAATATTTTATAAAATGTTTACCTGTGGTTCAGGAGGTGTCTTTGGCCCCATGCTATTAATATAATTGTTATTGGCCGTTCCTTCAGGACTTGCAGCCTGTTGAGATGAATCTCGACGCATAGCTTTCTGCAGTCCTAATAAATCATTACTATCCGCATTGTCACTATCACTTAATACAATCACGTCTTTAGGTGAAGGAGTCAGCTCCTTAAATGGCGATCTATCCAAGTCAATTATTGCGACTGGTTTTATATTAGTTGCATTTTTAACCCTCCTTTTAACCCGTGCAGTTTTTGTTTGCTTTTCTTTTTCCCTCCGAATTCTCCTTGTAATTAACTCTTCTCCGGCATCACGTCTTCTTTTTGATCTTTCTTCTCGAATTTCGTTATCTTTATTAAAACTTACACTTACAAGTATATTGTTTCCTGAAGCAAAAACTTCTTTTGAAGGTGGAGGGGATCTGTCACTACGTCTGCGTTTCTTTTGCTTGTCATTTGTTTCCTTTCCTTTTTTATCTTGTTTCTTTTTTTTCTCCTTCCTCTTTTTGTTCGAGTCATTGGGTAAAATAACAGTGAGATTCTGAGGTCTCACTGATTGGTTCATCATCCGTGGAGGTGTCCATGAAGGTGTAAAATGCCTTGGTTCTGGACTTCGAGAACGTGATAGAGATGGTGTCCATCCTCTTGAATGTCTGTGCTCCCAATCTCGCTTTCTGGAGGGACTTCTTGATCGACTTTTATCTTTCCTCCTTTTATGTTGTTTGGCTTTGTCAATTGTTTTCCTTGCAGATTTATTACGTCTGTCTCTGTTTGGGGACTGACGTTTTCTTAGTCTTGACCGAGACCTCGGAGATCTCTTCCGACCACGAGATTTTGAACGGGTTAACGATCTTCCTCTTCGTCTTCTTGCTCTATCTTGAGAACGAGATTTTCGACCCCTAGACAAAGATCGTTGAGGTGGTGTACCTGACCTACTGACACAAATGTGATGTAATTTATTACACGAGGGTAGTTCATTCCAAAACTGAAATTTACGCAGTGGCATGGTGAATTTAATGATTCATGCAACTATTTTCAACATCGACTAATATACATCAATAAAATACACCTATGAAGCCGCAAGGACACGAATAGAATAACTGTTCTAAAATTGACAATGTAGGAAGAGGTTTAACTGCAACAATTAAACGTGTTGAAACTTTGATCAATGCAAGTCGCGGACAACGGTCTCTGAAAGTAGTAGTAGTAGAGTAAACCAACACGTTTAATGACAGTAGGAATGATTCTTGTTGCTGTCAAACCACCTTTTCCTTGACTGTCAAAACGATTAGCCCATTCAAATAATTGTGACTTTCTTGAAACTACAAGCTTACTGCATAAAATTCAGTCTGGCGTATTAGCTCAATCGTTATTTTAATATTTTCCCTAGCCCACAATCTCTGTGTCGCTCGACAGACGCCGGTTACGCCAAACGCCATGTTGTTAAGTACAGTAATGTGCATTAAGGTTCGTCGAAGTTAGGTTAATGGCATTGACCGACTATTTTATGTGTGTAAAAAATAATTGCACTAACAGTCACTGCGTAAATTCTGGTGTTGCTGTGAACTACCTTCGTATTATGAAATGATTGCTGGTTATTACTGACCTACTCGAGTAAGACATTGACCTCCTACGAATTTCTCTACCAAATCTCCTGGGTGATGGTGATCTACTTGAATGTGATCCCGACCTTCTACGTTCATCTCTTCCAAATCTTCGAGGTGGTGTTCCAGATCGGCTTGTTGAACGAGATCGTCGTCCTCGTTGAGTTGGATCCCGTCCAAACTTATCCCGTTTCGGTTTAGTTTCAACAATTGTTCTTACATCATAGCGTTCAATTTCTTTTCGTTTCTCTTTACGCTTGTCTTTTTTTGAATCTTTATTGCCTTTATCTTTTTTATCCCTAGATTTGCTTCGTTCTTTATTTTCTTTATCTCGATAATTACGTTCCTTGTTGCTTTTACTCAGCTTTTTAAAAACGGGTTCTGTACCTGCATTCTCATTTTCTTTTTCGTTGTCGTTTTCATTAGGATCAGGAGCTGCCACAGTTTCTTCATTTTCTTTTGGAGTTTCTTCTTCATCTTGGTTTGCACCCTTTAGTTTATCAACGATTTCACCTTCTTCACAGTCTTCAGGTCGAGTGAAATCCAATTCAGACTCTTTAGCATTAATTTCCAAAGCATCTCCATCTGATACAGTTTTTAATTCTTGTTCCTGTTCCTGAGCCTCCTCGAAGTCGTTTTTATCATCATCCGAGATCATTTCGGTTTCTAAGCCTTCCAAGCCTTCTCTAAACGATGATGGTTCTTTTTCATCCAAACATGGCGTATAACTTCGTTCTTCTTCGCTAATGTCCTCGGTCATGTTCCTTATATCTCCAATACCAAATGGTTTTTGTGGATTAAATTTTACAACAATTTCATCTTCTGAATCGCTGTACAATCCTGAATGTACTTTCTTACTTGAACGTGGTTTACTTTCAGAATTCTTATCGAGTGTAATAGTATCTGCTTCAGGATTTGCACTACACTCCACAAGGTCTTGTGCATCGTTTGTTTTCATTTCAGCATCACTTTGTGCAATTAATATATTTAGGTCGTTGTTTTTAGCAAAATTCAAGCTTTCACTTGAATAAATACTGAAATTGGGACAGTCATCTTCATTCTCGTCCTCGGTCTGTTTATGTCCAATATCTTCTTCCTCATCTTCTAATAAAGACGGGTGCCGAAATTCACTTTGATTTGACGATTGTACAGTTTCAGATTGAATTTCACAATTCCATTGTGTCGGAGCAAAGTCAGACTGTTTTGCTTCGGAGTTTAGTTTTGTTTCAACAACCGGTTCACTTGTAGACGTAACAGGTTCCTCTTTTGTATCTTCATCATCATCACTTTCGAAAGCAGCTGCAGGATCATATTTATCAGGATCCGATTTCTCGGTATCGATAATAAGATCTGTATCGCTTTCATTGTCATCATCTGCAGCATTCGAGACATTTCCTGCCATATGAGTCGGAGCAGGAGAGGGATATTTAATTTCTGAATCTTCAACTTTGCTTGTGCTAACAGTCTCAATGTCGCTGTAGATGTCAAGTTCTGAATCACTATTTGCTGCACCTGTATTTTCATCTGACATTTCGTTTGTACTGTTTTCATTTTTATTCTTTCTATCTTTAGAATCATCTGGGTCGTAAGTGCTGCAGATGCGATTTATGGAATAATCTTGTGGACCATCATCTTCCTGGTTTTCCCTAAAGTTATTTTGTACTCCAATATTTGAATATCCAACGGTTGATGTTGGCACTGTGTTTTCGTAATTTGTAAAGCTTGTTCTATCTCTGTACTGGTTTGAGTTGGAAGTGTCCGCATTTCCTAAATTAATAAATTATACAGTTACTGATATTGTGTTTAAAGAAGAAAATTTTTATGAAACACTACAGACATATGTTTACATTAAAATTAAGACTCCCAATTAAGCTATTCAAGACCTTAAAAATTTTCTGACTTTTCCAGCTTGGTTTGCCAGTAGTTTATAAAATATTTCCCAGGTCCAGGTAGCCAAGAATACTCAAAATCAAAACACATATGGAACAAATTGATATAATTTTGTAATAACTATTAAATTCACAGACTATTTTGTTTTCTCCTGACTATTATATGACTTTTCAAGAGTTTTTAAAATCCCTGTCTTTTTCCTGATCTCCAGGTTTTTCAGAAAAGTATACACCTGAAAACCAGTCTGAAAAAAAACTGTTTAAAAAACCGGTTACAATACATTCATTAAACTAGTTTTGAAGTAATCACTATTCAATTCAGTAATTTATTAAATACCCGTCATACCCTATATGTATAATTTTGCTTTATTTATTTATTATCGTTTAAACTTAATTCATCTTATCTATATCGGTATACGCTGATTAATTACTGACTGAAATAGCAATTA
The DNA here is from genome assembly GCA_958336395.1 of Ctenicera cuprea. NCBI lineage: Eukaryota > Metazoa > Arthropoda > Insecta > Coleoptera > Elateridae > Ctenicera > Ctenicera cuprea. Next base: position 3,737,732 of record OY284490.1, read on the forward strand.
CATCAAAACTAGTTTAATGAATGCATTGACACTGGGTTTAATACAGATTTTTGCAACAGTTTTTTCAGACCAGGTGTTTAACCAGACCGGTTTTTAGAGAAAAAAAAAAAAAAAACTTAACAAATGGTTTCCCTAAAAAAATTGACCGATTTGGCGTAACCAGTCAACAGCACTACCTTACATAAATTATTATAATAATTCTTTTTTTACCTCTTCCATTAGTTGTAGTATTTGGAACCATAGGTGTTTGACGGACTCTGACATTATGACCCCCAACATTTACACGGACCTGTTTATTTTTACTCCACTCCAACCCTTTTTCTTTAAAAGGTGATTTACTGTTAACATCAATTTTGAGACTGCCGTCTCTTTTGACCGAAATAATACTGTTTTTAGAATGAAATTTGGTTTGAGTATCAAGAATGCTTCCTAAAACATCGACTGAAGTTGAAGAAGAATTCGATGGTGCAAGAGAGGCAGCAGCTTTGTTTCGTGCAGCTCTCCTTAATACTGCGGCATCTGATATGTTTGGCCTACGACCCACAAGAATATTAACGCCAGATCCTTCAATTTCTAAATCTGATGCGGAAAAGTAATCTAGTTCGTCTCTTTGTCCAAATAAATGCAATGCAGGTATACCGGCTTGGTGTCTGCGATGTCCAATGTCTCCTGGATTTATTTGTACCTTTAAAAATAAAGGGTTTTAGCTTAATGAAACAGTTTTAAATTATTTAATAACATTTCAGTTCTATTAATAAATAAGAATAATTAGTCAAATTCTGTACCTTCATATCAGGCAAGCTTTGGCCTGCCGTTTTCGGCGGACGAATTCCTAGCTGCCTGGCTAAACGATTTTTTACACTTTTGGGTACCAATACTCGTCTGACCTTAAATTTACGTTTAGATTTTTTCTTCTTTTTTTTATAACCGAGTGTTTTTTTCTTGATGGCAATTTTTTTGCCTGTAGTTTCATCTATTTCGTAAATGATCTTATATGAGGACTTTCGCTTTTTATACTTCCTTTTTTTATACTTCTTTGTAGTTTTTCTACGAGTTGTGGTAGAAGTTGTGCATCTGCTTGTACTTGGTGCAGCTCGAGTGGTTTCTTCTGTAGACAATTGGTTTGCAGCTCCAGCATCGTTAGTTTCAGTAGTTTCTCGCTGAGTAACTATTCTAGTTCTTATCCTTTCGGTTTGACGTGTACGAGGTATCAATCTAGCAAATAAAAAAAAATTGAATTACAAATGCAATAATTAATGTTAAAAAATAGTATAAACAGATTTGACACTAACACAGCTTTTCTTATAACTTCACTACATCACTAATTTTAAATTATCACTTTTAACCATATAAGTTACAATCACTTTTTGGCATTGATAGTTTTTGTTACTATGCACTAAATATCATTACAGACGTAAAATAAAAACAAAAAACAATTGATTTTTAAAGATTATTGTGGGTTCTTATCGTAAATGTACACTTTTATTTTGGGAAGTATAAATATTCGTTTTTATATCATTTCTGAAGATTTTTGCTGAAACACTGTTTCTTTACTTTTAAATTTACTGTACTGATCTAAACATCAAGTAACATATTCAAGTATACAAGATGAATCATTTCTGTGACGCCCCACTTTTATACCCTAAACTATTGGAAATATCAAATTGTTTTCTTAATAAAAGTTGTTGATAATTAACTACTGCATAACCTAAAATTATTACCAATTATACTGGATGTTTAGTTATGCCTGTCCAGCATATTACTTTGTTATTTTAAATGTAACACTTTGTACATTACTGTTTTTTTAGATTCTAGATTTAATTCTAAGTATAAAAGTGTCAAGGTAGTATGATTTTAAAACTAGTAATTTTCGAGTTATTTTCCAAAATTTTGACATTCGTGGACTAATATAGCAATCGTTATTTGTGTATCTACTGCGCAAAATGCTGTTTAGGGCACGAGAGGGCACACACTATTTTTTTCTACAACTGAATTTTTATAACATTAAATACACAAATAAATAATTGTTAATTTCATTGCAAAAAAACTTAAATTTCGATTTTAAAAGAACTTTTTTAAGTTGCTGGAAATTTTTGTTTATTTTTTAAATTGCTAATTTATATACGTGTTTTTGTTTAAACCCATAGCCTCCTTACTTGAACCAGTATTTTACAATTTCTTTAAAATTTTTGTAATGCAAGAGTATAAAAGTTTTCTTATCTTATCATTCTTATCCTATCTTTGATAATAACCAAATTATAGACAAAAAACGAAAACTGAAAACATTTTTCTTTCAGTCTACTTAAAATTAAGCAAAAATTTTAAGATTTGAATGTGAATTATAGTAGTACTTGAGATGCTAAATAATTTTTCTCATTCAACAGAACCTCTACCACATACCGTTTACGAGATCACCTGCATAGGGCCCTTATCTTGGTACCCTCTACAACTTATTTTTTGTTAATATCAAATTTTAATACTTAGATATTTTTGGTATTTTATGTATTACGTGTTAAATGCTTCATTTATTTTTTTTTTATTTAATTAGCGTTACGCCACTTTTATTTCCTAAACTTAGGAATATCTAACTTTGTACTTAATAAACAAACGTTGTTAATAATTACATGCTGCATAACCATAAATCCAGACTGGGTAAGGAATCAGAGTTATGGAGACAGAAAGACGAGTACACAAGATTATAGAAAAACACAACATGGAGGTACATGAACAAATGCTTACTACAAAACGTGAGAATGTAGATATGACAACTTTTAAGAAGCAATGTGTGCAAGAAATGTACAATATAAATAACTTTTAAAAAAAAAAGAAAACCGACTTCAAATAAAAACACAAAAGTGACATAAGTTAACTAAAAAGCAAAAAATAAATGTTTTTTATACAACAGTTTAATACTTATTTGTTGTTCTGTTTAATGTAATTAAGAAATTGTTGTTTATTATATAATTATTAATTGTTTTATAATTTTTAAGTCGGTGCCAAGTAAAACATAAAAATTCGAATCTAATTTGTTATTGTAGCAAGGTATATAATTTTTATGTTTTACTGGGCACCGACTTAAAAATTATAAAACAATTAATAATTATATAATAAACAACAATTTCTTAATTACATTAAACAGAACAACAAATAAGTATTAAACTGTTGTATAAAAAACATTTATTTTTTGCTTTTTAGTTAACTTATGTCACTTTTGTGTTTTTATTTGAAGTCGGTTTTCTTTTTTTTTTAAAAGTTATTTATTTTACAATTTTAAGTGATGGGCAGACTTAGTAAGGGTGCTTCTCGAATGAGGAAACGATTGCTAGTTGAAACGGAAGATGAAATACGGAAACACTAAAAAAGTCCGTTAAAAAACTAGATTTTGAGGAGTATCTTCGAAGTTCAAGCTCCAATACCAATGAAATTATAATGGGACCACCTTGGAACTATACTGAACCTAACACCAAAAAATCATTAAAATCGGTTCATAAACAAAAAAGTTATGCCCGAACATACATAAAAAAAAAAAAATAAATAAATAAAAAAAAATAAACATATATACAGACGAATTGAGAACCTCCTCCTTTTTTTGAAGTCGGTTAAAAATAGAAAGTCTCCTTAAAAATGCAGCTAAACAAGCTTATAAAGAACATAAAAATAGCAATACCGAAAAATCTCCAAGGCAGCTAGAAAGGACATTTTAAAGGTAGCAACAGAATATTATGAGAATATATATAGGAGTAATAGAGATCCAACAGAGCAATAAATAGTGGAGGAAAGCAATCAAACAGTCGAGTGTGATGATATAAATGAGGAGTTTTAAAAGGCCTTAAAACGAATGATGACGAACACAGCACTGACACAGGATGGAATAACAAGGGAATATGTCAAAGGTGCTCCACTAAAGATGCAAGAGATAATGAGAACAGTCTTCAAAAATATTCTAAAATCCCAGTGCAATGGAATGAAGCGAGAACTATACTGCTTTTCAAGAAAGGGAAGAAAAATCAAGTTCAAAACTACCAACTCTTTGTAAACTCTTCACAACAATAATAAAATCTTGAATTATTGAAACTTTAGACCAAAACCAAGCAGTCGAACAGGCGGGTTTTAGAGCAGAATTCTCAACTATGAACCATATACAATGAAAATACGAGGGGAAGGCCTTTGCCCAACATTGGGATTAAGGGCTTTATATTATTATTATTATGTATGATAATACTCCGAACATAACTTCTTTTCGGCAATACTGTCTCGTCTCGTAAGGTGTCAGCTATTGGTGGTTTTACTTGTACATATTTTCGTTATTACCAAAACATTTTTTTTATAAATCGGCTAAAACAGCCTTTGCTCCTGCTGTGTCTTCATATTCGTCTTAATTAGTTAATTATTGCACCCTCAATAATATTTTATTAAAGAAGCATGAAAGCATGTACAACTGCTTTTAGTAAGAAAAAGCCAAATTACATTGAATGCATAGATTTAACAATCAAACGCTCTGAAACTTTTTTTATCAAGTCGAGTTATACAAGCACTTAAAATTTTATAGTGTGAAACAGTCAATAGGTACTATTTTGCTTTTTCAATAAACCAGTACCTTATTTCTATTATTAATTCCAAAATTACACAAAAATGGATTCAAAATTACACATTAATTGTTGTTTGTTTATGCCTAACGTATTAATACTTATTACGTCCAACGTATATTACTGTAAATTAATCATCAATAATAAAAATAAGCTCTACATGTGAACAATGTATTATAAAACTGCGTGCAACAAAAGTCTTGTTTTGTAAAATGCAAAAAGTTAATGATTAAATTTCTTACTCAAGTATATGAAATTTATACCAACATTTTTGCTGAATGCAAATAAATACAGAAAATTTAAATAAAAATGCAAGGACAATGTATTATTCATCAAATTTTAATTACTATTATTTCTTCAAATTTTTCTATTTTGGACAATAAAAAAACACTGCCAACAACTATTACTCTAAAGCTAAGCAACACAAGGAAAATTTTTACACAGAAATAAACAAAAATATGAATTCACCTAGGTGCAGCATTATTCCTGCGACGGGTGCCTGGAACAGCACCATCAGCATCCCTCAATAGGAAGTCTAGTTGAAGAATATCTATATTGATCAGCTCGTGACCAGTCTGATCCCTACAAATGGGACAAAACCATTCACCAGCAGGCACCTCTGCGAGCGGTGGTTCGAGACAATCCAAATGGTATGCTAAATCACACCCATCACACAATAGCAAGCGATCCTCATTTATTGACGAACCACAAATTTCACATGGTGTAAAATCAATCTCTTCATCTATTACATCTAATGTATTACTCGAGGGTTCTTGAACCGGTATGCTTCTTACATACTGCCCATTATAATTACTTCGAACCAGAATTAAATCGAACTTTTTACGATCAACAGGGCAGGTATTAACAGTTTTTGCCCACTCCTGAATACAATCGGCACAGAAACTATGGTCACATGCCTCAGGCGAGCCGACTTCTTGAATTTTGAATGATGCAAGGCATATGGGACATTTTTCTGCTTCACTATCGCTACTATCCGAGGAAGAGCCTTTATCTTCTTCTACTTTCATAAGTTTTGAAGAAGATGGTTGAGGTTCAGACTGAGGAATGTCTTCAGACTCCCATTCGCTGCTCTCATCGCTTCCATCGTCTGATTCAAGTTTTGCATTTTTTCTCACTTTTCTGATTATCTGAGAGTCTGAACTGTCCGAGGAATCGATGGCAACCCTCTACAACAAAATATTATTTTAAGCTTCTCACAAGTTATTGAATTGATGTTATTATGCATTAGTGATTTAGCAAAATTGTATTACAAAATTTTAGTATAGTAAATTGATTTGCAGTTGCTACTACTTACAGCAACTCTTTTCCTGGGTCGAATTTCAAGTGAACTGTCACTATCGCTTTCGGTTTCTGATTCTTGAATATAAAGTTTTCGTCGTCTCCTATGTGAAGTTGTTTCTTCAACTGTGCTCTCATCACTTGATGTATCTTCAACAACTAATAACCTATGTTTACGTTTTGTATGTGAATTTGGATTGGTATTTACATCATCGCTCATCTTGAAATCTAGAAAGTCGGAGGTGGATTATAATTAAAATACAATGCCTACCAAAATAAACAGCTATACTCTACACCTGCCGGCACGTACCTACATCAACATTACAATTTCTTCGAACTGTAGCTTTTTACATGAATTTTTCAAACGAAGCTATCAATTTTTGATTAGTTATGCCAAGTTGTTTTTGCTTCTTGACAGTTAATTTCCTAAAAACTTTGTGTAACCAACCGACTACGATTCAGCCATTGCTAAGCTACGAGCTACGTCATTCAATTTTCGTAGCACTCGTAGGAATGTAATAAATCGTAGGTTTTACATGCGTCTGCGCCGGAAGGCTGATATCATTCTGAAGTTAGCAAAACTGCAAAATTTTTACAGATTTTTGATTTTTTTTGCTTATTTTATGTCGCCTTACTTCTGTCGCAAAGGCCAATAACCGACACCAGACAGTAGGACCGCCACATTTCAAAATTTTATCAAAACTCTTTCTTCTACAGATAAAGAATTCTTTCACAGAGCATATTTTGTCATGAGTTTTATTTTGTATTTAAAAATTAATCTTGCTTTATATCACTCAAGATTTTGAGTTTTTCTCAGTTAATTAGCTCAAATGTCCTGCATATCGACTCAAATCGTGCAAATTTGCAAGTCTGTCGGGTTTTTATTGCTTGCCAGATTGGCACTCTTTTCGTGGATCTGCAACAAATTATCGTTAATTAAGAGATAAATTCAAAGCTTATCTGGTATTAGTATTAAAAAATTCTCAATGTTTTTTTGGGACGCCTTCCTCGCTGGGCGATTCCCTGATTAGTGGTACAAATGTACAATGTGAGCATCACTGTGACCAAATGCCTTGTCGCTCTTGTCGTTGTATAAGACTATAAATGTCAATGCACGCGCACGTGGTAGGACGCTTTAGCTCCTTAAATTCAGTCCGTAGTTCTGCATTTATCAGACTTAATTTTGAAATGCCTTGTATATTACGCAGTGCTCTGCAACTTCAGTTGAGTTAGGTAATTCCTACGCAAACGTAGAACCAAAATCGTAGCAAAGAAGACTGACTACGGTCGCGAACTTCCTCTTTTAGCGGTCGTGTGTTAACACGTATTTCATCGGAAAATCGAAATAGCAGAAACTGTCCAATAATGGGTCGTATGCATGCACCAGGGTAAATAATGAACATATTAACTAATTGATTTACAGCAATATTTTTATTCGAACTTCTTTTAAGTTCTTTCATAAAAGAAACAACAATTAACATCATTTCTAGGTTATGTTACCACATGGCATGGTTCACCTGCTACTGTAATATAGAATATTATCTGATGTTATCAGTAATATATGATATTTCTATTTACAAGTAGTTGTAGATGTTCCCTTAACTGTATAACTTTTCTAGTAAGGGTATTGCCCAGTCAGCATTACCGTACCGCAGAAGTGTTCCGACTTGGTTGAAGTTAACTCCGGAAGATGTGAAAGACCACATCTACAAATTGGGAAAAAAAGGTTTAACTCCATCCCAAATTGGTATGTATGGTTTGTTACCATTTTGTAGATTAGTAGTAAGAAATCGTGAAACAATTGATCCAAAATGTTTTTGTTTTTGTGGTAATTGAGAGATAACTGGGATATACTTCATTTAATTATAAGATAGATTGACGTTATTTAACTAATATATTTGTTGCAGGTGTAATATTGAGGGATTCACATGGAGTGGCCCAAGTTAGATTTGTAACTGGTAATAAAATTTTACGAATAATGAAGGCTATGGGACTGGCTCCTGATCTACCTGAAGATTTGTACTACTTGATTAAGAAAGCTGTAGCTATCCGTAAACATTTGGAACGTAACCGTAAAGACAAAGATAGCAAATTTCGCTTGATTTTGGTCGAGTCACGTATTCACCGTCTCGCCAGATATTACAAGACAAAAGGTGTTTTGGCACCTAACTGGAAGTACGAATCAAGCACTGCTTCTGCTCTTGTAGCTTAAATATTATGTTATTTCACAATAAATTTTGATAAATAGAAAGTGTTTTTCTGATTCTTTACTATCGTCCCCACCTTGAAAAACGTTAACATTACTAAATTTTACATCTACTTTGAAACTGGCATTATTTGTATCTATTTAAGTAAATCGTCTAGCATCTAACTTCTCTAAGATGGTGATTATTTCGGTTTAAAGCAGAATAAATTGAAATTATTTTAATAGATGTTTTCAGGAAATGACAAAAGCTTAATTTTACAAACTGCTATTTATTTTTTAGAATTTTGTGAGCAAAAATTCAAGGTTTTTGGTAAATATTTAAATAACCATGTAAAAGATAGCAGAATCTTAAAACTAGGATGAATAATGATTTTTGATAAAAATTTAATAAAGAAGAATATTGGCAGTACTGTTAACTTTGACAAAGTGATTTTGAGGCAAAATTTTGGCCTATAATAAACTTACCAATTTAAGAAATATTAGTTGGCAGAGCTGGGCAAAGCACTGAGCACCGAGCCTTAAGCACTGAACTTCAATGCTTGCAATATCTAAGCACTCTGATAAATAAAAGTAATTGAAATTACCAAGCACTGATGAAAGTAATTAACTTTCGCAATTACCAAATACCAAGCACTACGAAAGTAATTGGAATTTAATTTGGAAAATGCTTAAAGCACTCAAAATTGCTCTAAGCACTCAGAAATGCTTAAAGCACTTGCCAAGTGCTTCCAAGCATTCAAAAATGCTTAGAGTACTCCAGTGTGCTTAAAGCATTAAAAAGTGCTTGCAAGTATTAGAATATTCTTCACTTTGAACTTTACATACGTAGTAGTGGATTAAAAGCTAATTTTTCAATCGCAGAATACAACTACAAGTGAACTTCAAATTGTAATTAAACACTATTGGTACAGTTATATACTTAGTCTGAACTACAGTTTAACTCGATAGTGTTTTAGTTTCAACAAAATAATATTTTGCTGAAAGGTGACAGAATCAGGGGCCCACATACAAAATTTGAATTTTTGTCCTAGGTCAAAAAGGAATCCGTAGAACTCAAACTCGACTTACTCAACACTCAAGTGATAAAAACAAATGTATTTAAAATAACTACTCTGAGTCTGAGATTAGATTGCAAATTGGCAGAAGCCAAATCATAATGATCATATTTCCTGAAAGCACGCACAGAAAATAAAACTTACTTGGAATATGCAGAATTGCAGACGAAGTTCACTCAAAGTATTAACAAAATAAACAATGAGTCGGAGACCAGAGTCAATGACCATAACGATAGGTACACTACACACAAGCTCTCATAAAAGAATGAGCAAATCAGCAAGTGCATCAGAACTGTAACCCATTTTTATCACGATTTTGTCAGTTTAAACTTGTTCAAAGGGCTCGAAATTCTCCAAAAAGTGCTTGCAAGCAATCGACGAGTGCTGGCAAGCACTTTAAGGGAGTGGAATTTTCGAAAGGGCTTGCAAGCACTTTAGAAGTGCTTGCAAGCACATTTCCCTAATTACCAATTACCAAGCACTTTGACAGAATGCTTGAATTACCAAGCACCGAGCACAGATTTTGGAAAAGGCTTGAAGCATTGTGCTTTAAGCACTGAAAGTGCTTCGAGCACTATGCCAAGCCCTTTGTATCCGAGCATTGCCCAGCTCTGTTAGTTTGTAATTATTGTGGCCATAATGTATTTGGTCATTGTAATTTATTGACAAATTATTTGTTACTAACAATTTTTTTTATATAAAACCTGTTAAAGTTGACAGTCGTTTGTGCAACTGGCTGTAAGAATTATGCAGCTGAGCATAATGTAAATTTCATTTTTCAGCTTCCCCCCACATGTTGCAAACGGTTTGCCCTGTATATTATGTTATTGTCTATGTGGGCAGTACAAATTTTAAAATTGTGTGTGCAGCTAATATATAGTGACCTTTATGAAATTCCTAAATGTAACTGTAATAAATTTATTAATTTCATAAAGTAATTTTCTTTTGTATCAAAAAGTCTCTAATTTTCAAAGTAGGCACTTAATTGTCTTCGGTTGTGGTAACATCTGTCTCTGTCTCAGATTGCATCTGTGATGCAGTTGGGTCTAGAACAAAATAAATATTAGGTACTTAATAAAATAATATGAGATAATCTAATAGAATTTTTAACAACTTACCAGCATTCTCTGTATCTGTTACTGCTTCACTAGCTTCAGGTGACATTATAACTTCTGTTGGAGCACTAGCTAGTTCAGATGGTGGAGCTTCAGCTACTTCGGTTGCTGCCTCTTCTTCTGTTGAAGCTTCAAGTACTTCTGCCGCTGTAGCTTCAGCTGCTTCTCCTTCTTGAGTTACAGCTTCGCCTGGTGATATATCTACAATAATTAGCAACATATTAGATTAAGTATAACAACACAGTTTTCCATCGTGATAGTTATAATACTGTTACCTATTTAAAACAAAAATATTTGTATGGCACCTTGTATAGGAGTTTCAATCATTTCTGATGCTGTTTCAGCAGTTTCATCTGGTGTTTCACTTCCAAATGGTCTGGTTTTTCCTTCACTTTCTATGAATGATGGTGGTGGTGTTACAAAACCTGATGGAATAGTGGTAGATGAATCGAGAACTGCACGTTTTAGTAAATTATCCATTATGTGCGACACCATTGTTTCAGTGTCTTCTTCGGGCTCTGGAGGTGCTTCTGTTTCCCCTTTTGTAACCTCTTCTATAGCCTCATATATTCTAAGCAGAATTAAAATAAATATTTTAACGGATCTTAACAAAAGTGTAAGAAACGTACTCAGCTTCTACGGCTTCTTGTTCAAAGCCATCCCGGTATGGGATGTATTCAAAAGAGCCTTCTTCTTCTTCTACTACAGATATTGGTTTTTCTTCTGATACACTTTCACTTTCTTTCAATAATCTCTTCATGATACGTCGAGTGTAATATCCTTTGTATGCTGCCTAAGATGAATTGATATTTAAGATTAATTAATAGTAGTTGTTGAAAATGGTTACCGTTGCTTATACTTCGGAATGTTTCATCATACGCTTTTACCAAGGAAAAAGCAAAACGATCAATAATAGGATATTAAATTTAAAAAAAACAAATGAGTGCCGAACACGCAACTTCTAAGTAATACTTCTTAGTGTGTTCTCGCTGAAAGTGTATTTTAATATGTATGATTAAGCAGAAAACAAAAAAAATGATGTCATGTTCTAGTTAGTTGTAGGAAGCGCTATAAACACGTTATTGCGCATGAGTGAGTTACATTAAAACTTAATGTATGTAGTTATTATTATCTTCTATCAATATTGGTGCAATTCGAATAACTTAATTAAATAATTCCGTCATCTTGACTAACGTGTGTTTTACGACGTTGCGTTCAGTATTATAATAACACCATAGTGTGTTCATGTAGTTTCAAAAAGTTCGGAAAATAATTACATGCCTCTCATTGTGTAACCAAATGTCATTTGAAGTAGTAGCACTTTAAAGGTCTTTTAAAGTTTTAAAGTTTAATTGATAAAAACATTACTCTTTCTTAAGGCGTTTGAAACGATATCGTTTTATATTACGTGCTTTGCCAATCTAAGATGGATATAGGAGCGTTTTAGTTTCTAATAGGTAGGCAAAATTATCAATTAAACTTATGAACAACCATGTGTAAGCGTAACCAACCGTACGATCGGTACACGCAGTGGAGTAGTACTGGGAGCCAGAATAGCAATTCAAACATTAACCTTGAGAGGACAGTAATGGCGCGGGTTAAAATCCGTTTTGAAGTTCCGTTTTATGCGTTTACAATGGACTATTGAAGGTGCTAAAGATACTTCCCAAAGACCACTATAGAGTACGCGAAGACATTCATTTTTCCAGATTACGAAGGTGTGGTCTGTGTGGAGTTTATAAAACTCTTTAAAGTCCGTTCTCAATTTTCGGGCAAGTTCTCTTGAGACACGCCTAAGTTGCTGGCGACAGACGAGATTTCTTTCGATTCTCGTGAGACCCGCCCGAGTTGCTGCCGATCGACCAAATTAAATCAGACTTAATCGAGATTACCTATGCTACTAAGACCTCTGAGGCATACGATATGACCTCCGTAATAACGCTGTTTTCTGTTCTATAGCATTTTCCGATAGAAGACGCTCGGGATGGTCAGGATGGCCGAGTGTAATAAATATCCCGAACATGTGAGGCCGTCAGTGGAGACGGCTGTGGCCGGACAAGGACTTGAGACTTGAACGATGAGACGTACCGCAAGTGAAGTTGCAATCTAGAGTTGTTACTATTACCGTCCTTTTTAATAAACAATTAAAGGTGTTGTGACTATTATTTCTGACTTCCCCTTACATGTACAATGTACCTTGATAAGTGTGGCAGCCCTGTTTGCTTCTTCATACGTAACACCTGTCTTTCGATATAGTCTCATGGTACTGCGTGCTGCTACTCTCCAATCCACCATACCTTTAAGTAAATCTGTTTCTATTTCTTGTCTGTGCTTGAAATTACGATATGCATTCTGTATAATTAATGTTGCGTGTTCAGCTTGCTCGGGCGTGACACCAGCTTCATCTATTATTTTTGTTATGATGTTTGCTTCGTCTACTGTCTCTGTGAATTCATTTTATAATACTCTGAATGGTTAAATATGAAAATTTTATACCGCTAATGTACTGTTGTTGTTGCCGTCGCATTGCTGCTGTTTTATCAACTAAATGTTTTCTGAATGCAACTTGTATAACGGAAGACACTTTGTCAGCTTCTTCTCTATTCATTCCTGCTTTTATCAGTAAATCTACTATCGTTGTGCTTATTTCTGTTAAACTGTCTACAAATCTTGCAGCAACTAATAATAAAATTTTAAATCATAGGGATTAAAACTGATTTGGCATTGTTGTTACCTCGAGCATTTTCTCTTGTGATTAGTAAAGCATCCAAATAATCAGCTATAAATGTATAAATTTCTTCAGGTTGACTACGTAAGACCTATTTAGAAAAAAGGAAATGAAATTTGTTCATAAATGTTTGCAAAAAATGTACTTCACGTGATATATCACTCATTAGTTCTTTTAAACCTTCAGGAATAACATAAATATATTTTGCACAATGCCTTTGTAACGTTACATCCATTTTGGATTTAAATAGGATACCTAAATTGTAAAATTAAAATATGTGACATGTAGGTAAATGTCAGCCTACAAAATTATTTCAATAACAACAAAATCATTTTATTGCCATGTTAATAACGACTTGAAATACCATGTGTTCAAAAAGTAATTACATAAGGGTTGGCCATGGGAAAATAAAATTTCTGTCTTTGCATGCTTTAGAATTTAACTGTCATCACTCTGTCAGTGTCACTACAAATAAGAAATTACAAGCTTAACCTAAAATTTTAAGTAACATCATGTTTTGTTTGTTTAAATTGTAAAGCAGGCAAAGACAGACATTTTATTTTCCATGGCCAACCCTTATGTAATTACTTTTTGAACACATGGTAGTATAAGATAAGATACTTTATTTAACCGCTCTACATATTGAATACATTTATATTATGCAACGACTCTATAATGATAGCTATTAATACACAAGTGAGATTATTTTTGGAAAAATTTAATAATGATCAAAAGGAAAACTTTCATACTCAAATTTACTAAATAACTATTGTTCTACTAGATCGGTCAGAGAAAATAACACTTAAACAATGCCAAATAAACTATTAAAAAAACTGTCAACTAGCAACCACAATTTGTTTTATTATTGTAACTATTAATTTGTTTAAATAAATCCGTAATCATTCCTCAGCTGATTCGATTAGTCATTTTTAGTTTTTCAAATTTTAAATGCCAATATCTCTAAAACCATCAAATCTATGTCACACACAAACTATCACAAAAGATGCGCCTTCAATAAGTAAGGTTGACGTGTCCGAGGATTTTGGTCCTAGATGAACGAAAAATTTTTTACCACCCGCAAAAACGAATACATAGAAAGAGCGTCTTGTTAGCCGATGAAAAACTATTTAAATATTTTAAAAGTCTAGACTGTTCGTAAAACTATGTGCACTGCCCTCGACCAGTGTTCTCTTGGAACAGTTTTGTCAGTTTAAAAGCACAAACAATTGTTAATTTTCCAATTTTAAGAGAACTTATCCACTAAAACATAATTAGTTACTTAGATGGTTTAAATACACTATTCATATTCTAGAGTTACAACTACCACAATGTAAAATGTGAAGCAATTCATAGTAATAATGTTTTTTAAAATCATTCAATTGAAAATTCCATTGATATTGGCTAACTGAACAACTCGTAACTATATTCTTGGCCTGCTTTATGAATATCAAACTTCTTACTATTAAACATTTTCCAAATTTCTCCACACTACTGGCACAGTATATAGCTACTGGTGACATTATGATTTTGTCATACCCTGTATAAAGCTAATATTCTATAGTTTTAAATTTCCCGCCACTTTAAAATGGAAACTATACGAACAAGAAAAATTATCTATCTTTGTTTGACTTACTAACAATAACACAAAGGATTCGGAGGAGGGCTGTGAATTCTTATCTACTTCGACGTGCCCTCAATCTGACAGGTGGTTCCGCTTTGTTGACTTCGATTTTGTGTTTGTATTAAATTAGAATCAGAGGGCAACAGGTTGCTATTTAAATAATATAACTTTCATTTGTATAATATAGTGATGTTGGTGCTCTATTTGACGAATTTAACATCAACAATTAAGGAATAATTAAGTTATCTTTGCATTTAAGGTAAACATACTATAACCTCTTTGTTTCCCCGCCGATATTTAAATATTTTACCTTCTAGATGGATTATGACTATTTAATTAAGTTTCTTGCTTTGGGGGATTCTGGAGTAGGAAAAACAAGTTTTCTTTATCAATATACGGATGGAGTTTTCAATGCGAGGTTTATATCAACAGTTGGTATCGATTTTCGAGAAAAACGATTAGTTCACCAGCATAAGGGACGAAATCACAGAATTAATTTACAATTGTGGGATACTGCTGGACAAGAACGGTAAGATATTTTGAATGATAAGTTTATACTGTTTGTTAACAGAGTTACCATATGATCCTATGTTGTATTAACAATTTTGTTTTAACAGTAATTTAAAGCATCAACGGGAGTCAACTTACCTATCACTTTATTTTTTATCATTTTTAAATTTGTTATTGAACGCCGCTGAAAGTATTTGTAAATGTATTAGGAAATGTACCTAATTAGCAAGTAAAATACACAATGTCCATGAATTTTAATGAATTGTTATCACTAAAGCAACGCAATTTGATACTAAATGCATATTTGAAAGTAATGATATTGAATAAGTTATGTGACACACATTTCACTAAATCCAGGGCATATTAAAGGCATTTTAAAGGTCTTATATAAGTATATGCATGTTTAAATTCGTGCTTTAAATCACTCGAACATATGCATTTGTTAGTAAACTGCAAGAGAAGTTCAAGGAAGGAAACGTTTTAAAGAAATTTTTAGGGTTGTGTATACCCAGTAGTAGGTAACGACGCAGTAAACCACAGAGGTAATCTTTCGTACACTACTGGGAAAATCTCATGGTAATCTGAGGCAATCGTGGAAATCACTGGCAATGTGGAGTAATTAAGGAAATATGAAATGATTTAAAGGCAATCCGAGGTAATCTGTAGGTAGTCTGAGGCAATCAGTCCACATATATACCTTGTGGTACACGTCGAATATACGCCTAAAGAAATTTAGACTTCTCGGAACTGCTAAAAGCGGGGATTTTCAAACTATTAATAATATGCACATTTTTTATGGTTCCATAAAAGTGCGTGATAATGAGTCAATATAACAGTACTACGGAACAATCACGAATTTAACCAAATGAAACAGAGCAAGAGGATATTTCTTGTGTATCTTTTTTCGTCTTTCTCGGGAAGTCCTGGGGAAGTAGGAGAAGTTTTTTACTAAGGGGAAGTATAGTGTAGAAATTTTATCCTGTGATTTATTTACCCCTTGATAACAATTCAGTGTTTCACTTATCACTTCATAATTAATCGTTGTATTAGTCATAAGAGTTTTAAGATATTCAGTGATATGTTACCTTTTACTGATTTAAAATTAGGTTTCCAATATTGTTAACCCAATTTATCTACTAATATATTGCATGGTTACGATGTAGTTTTGTAGTTTAGTAGCAAATATTGCTATAGATTCCGTAGTCTAACAACAGCATTCTATCGTGACGCCATGGGATTCCTGCTTCTGTTTGATCTAACGAACGAAAAATCATTTCTTGAAATTCGTAACTGGATAGAGCAGCTTCGGGTATGGCAACAAAAATTGCAGTTGATGCTAGTTTTTGATGTTTTTTCTTTATGCTTAAATATAATAATTTAATTATTTTAATTTTTTTTGCGTTGACCTCAATTTTTGTTTTGCATTTTATTCTTTTTACAACCTGCATTTATTACTACACTTTTTATAATTTTTAGTTTTTAAATTAGGACAATAAGCAAAACATTCAAATAAATCTATCAGCTTATTTAAACTGGCCGCTATAAGTTAAAAAAAAATTAAAATGTTGGTGGGTTTGTTTGAAAAAATTTATACTGTGCTTTCAAGACAGCATTACTTTGTACCCTGCAGAATAATCATTCTTGTAATATTCTTCCCATTGTATTTATGTATGTTACTATAAAGATATTTTTTCTGTAAATAAAAAAAGTATTAAAATAAATAGTTCTTGTTAGTTATACTTATAGCCTTGGGATATGTAAATAAGTGCTTCAAAGTTGCTTCAGTATTTCTTCTTTGGTTATATGCTAAGTTTAAGTTAAAACAAATAAAATATATAACCATAAATCAATTTCAGATGCATGCCTACTGCGAATCTCCCGATATAGTTCTGTGTGGTAATAAGGCGGACTTGGAAGACAGACGAATTATTTCTGAATGGAGAGCTAAAGAGTTTGCTGATAAACATGGGTAAGTTTTTTTTAGTTTATCTTTCCTTAATTTTTGATGTTAATATACAGGGTGATTCATTTAAGTGTTACCTCACTATTGTTTCCTAAACTACTGAGAGTATCAAATATTTTTCTTAATAAAAGTTGTTGATAATTAGCTGCTGCATTACCTAAAATTATTAACAATAGTACTGGGTGTTTGGTTATGTCTGTATAGCACATTGCTTTGTTATTTTCAATGGAACACCCTGTATATTATTACATTTTTAGATTCTACATTTAATTATAGATATGGAAGTGTTAACGTACTATGATCTTAAAACTGCTAGTTTTGGAGTAATTAAACTCTTTTTAAAAATTCCTACGAAGTAGTCTATTAGGCAACAAAACAAACCAACTTTTTTACTAAGAAAAAATTGGACATCATCAATAGTTTAGGAAATAGTAGGAGGGGGTGACAGTTGGACATTATAAAACAGAGTTTTTTTTTGTTTTCATGGGACACCAATTTTAATTTTCAAATTATTTAAAAAATTTAACATACTGCTGAATTCTTGACAATGCGTTAACAATCTATTTAAAATAGCGATGGGTAAATATTTTTAATATCTAAAATTTCTATTGTAGTTTTAATTCACAAATGGCAAAATTTTTGATAAAAGTCAAATAACTCGAAAATCTCTAGAATCTAAAAATGCAATAGTATACAGGGTGTTCCATTTAAAACAACAAACTTATGTGCTATACAAGCGTAACTAAGCACCCAGTATCATTGCTAATAATTTTAGCTGATGCAGGGTATTAAGGAAAAAATTTGATATTCTTAATAGTTCAGGAAATAATAGTGGGGTGACTCTTAAATGACTCACCCTATATTGGTATATTAATATACAGCCTGAGTCAGAAGATACGCCTTTTTGTTATTTTTATTTAGAAAACTATTTGAGTGGGAACTTAAGGAATTCGCTGTTCTCTACAATGTGGACACCTCAAATTTTTGATTGGACATCAAATGTCAAAAGTACGATGTTCAATTTTTTTTTCAAATGGAACCATGTTATTTTTAGATTTTCTGAAAGTACTCCACATTCTACAAACATTGCAAAAAAGTTTTTGATTTTCTTTTATTTTCAAAGTGACAAAAGCATTTTGTTTTAAATGGGTAGTACGCTGTGCGGTGTCCAGTGAAAATCTGAAAAAGCATAAATCTCGAAACAAAAAACTAAAAGCAAAAATCTCATCATTGAAAACAAAATTTCACAAACAAATTTAGTTTGCCATAATCATATATGAAATAAATGTCATCGTATTGCTACTAATTCCTTAAACTTTTGTTAGTTAATTGAGAATATTCTTTTACAAAAACATCGATTTACTCAGAATAAATACGAGAATAATTTAAAGATATTCAAAATTTAATTTATTGACAATGAATAAACACAAAAAGGATAAACAATTCTAAAACTATAATTATTATTTTATTCACAAAAATCTCTCAAAACGACGTCCTTCTTTCTCAATGCACAGCAGTAAACGCTTGTGAATGGCCCTATTTGTAAGCAACAAAGGCGCTGATCCTTTCCCCCATGTTTTCTCTCATGGTTGGTTCTTCAATGTAAACTCGTTTTGATGTAACCCCACAGCACGTAATCAAGCGGATTAAATCTGGTGACTTAGGTGGCCACCTTTGAGATCCTCCACATTCGATCCATTGGTTTTCGTACCTTTGATTTAAAAAAATATGTGTGTAGGGGCACTATCATGCTATCGCTACATATTTTCTCCAACACCTGCTGGAAGTCTGTTTAAGTGTGCATCAATTTCATTCTTCAGCAAATGCGAGTAAGCCGGAGCATTTATACAGCCTAAATTATTTTCAAAAAAATAGAACCAACAATGTATAACCTTTGATAATGAGATGTAAACATGTCGAAATACGTATAAGGTTAAAATCAATCCGTATTGTTAAAGTAAAAAGTATTTTATTTATACTCGACCAACAATATATGTTTTTCTATTATTCCACACCACAAATTCTACAACAATCGATGTTGATTACGTTTTTCCTGAGCATGGATTAACATTGTCGTAGTAATGCATGCTGTACCTTATTACAGTAGTGTCGTTCCGAAATGTTGCTTCATTCGAAAACAGCACGCCAAAAATAATTGTTGCAAGGTTCATCGTGAAAAATTTACTATGAATCGTATGTGTTCGGATTGTATCGCTTTTAAAAATTTGAATTAGCTTCATGTCAAATTTACGTTAACTTTTATATGCGTCATATTTTTGAAATTTTGTTTGCACCTCCGAATATTTATCTAATATGTTTACTTGTCGTTTACCTCAATGTTCAAATACAAACGCAATAAAACACAGATTTCCTATTTTAAATGCTCAGGCTAGTACAGTTTTACAATTATGTACTTAAAATTTTAAACCTAAATTCCCTGCGTAATCTATTAATTTACTGTTGTTCATATAAAATACATTTTTTGAGATAAACATGCTCAGCTTTTACCAGTCAAGGGCACAAGAGACTTGGAAACTTCATTAGAAGGCCGAGCGATGAGCATCTTGCCACTAAGCGGGAATATTAAATTTTTAGTAGCAAATTTTAAAAATTTCAGCACGTTTTTAATCTGAACCACCAGACAATAAGTTAGGTTATGTATTTATTTGCAATTGTGTTCCTATTTCCTTTTAATTTATTTTTAGATTTTAAAAATATTGGCCATAATTTTAAATTTTCCTCTATTCCCGTTAGTGCTGACTCAGTGTACATTGTCGCTAGTGTAAACATTTATTTTAAAATTTTGTATAAAAGTTGCATAATTCTATTATACGTATATATATATTTTATCTGTTCGCTAAATTTAACAGCACTGTCTCCTACTTTTAAACCTTTAATGATAATACATATTTAACAATTTGATAATCAAATTGATAGTTTACTGATTTTAATAATAACACTGATTTTATTATAAAATTAATCACAATAAATGACGCTTGCATCCGAATGCCCCCCCCCCCCTCTACAAAGCTCGTGCCAAAACGTTTCTGTATCCAAACATCCCTGCATCTAACCGGCCGCGCCCAATCGGTCACGGGCAAACATCCGGTTCCGATAAACGAGGACCTACGAAATAAGTTAAATTCGTACAGTACAATTACTAGTGTTATTACAAGATCTCTTGGCTAACACATGTACATATCGGTTCATCCAGTGATGTGGGGTGAAATTTGTTGGAGAAAATATTCTGCATTGGAAAAGTTGCCCAAGATTTTTACTATAAAATTTTCCGCTTATAAAATGCCCCCATCCGAGTATAGGAAAATACCTTTAATATGTTCACAACAAAGTGCTTCAATTTAGCTTGTTGTGTTGACAAGACGGTCGTTAATATAAACACAAAACTGATTCAATAATCAGGTTCTGATTTAATAATTTCTGGAAAACCCGCAACATTGATTACTACAGGAGTAACACTTGAATTTCTGAATACGTCTTCTGAAACTGTCTCTTTCATTTCTTCTTTTATTGTTATGTTGCTGGCATTTTCCCCGTCTAACTTCATCACAGTTTTTCTTAAACCAGTGGCAATTACACATACATTTCTAGACTTTGGACTTAATTGCTGTTTTTTTTTTACCGTAATCTCTTTTAATAAACTTAGTCGTCTTTTACAGTCTCTGCGAAAAATGGGTGCGTTTGGGGAATTTGTTATTTTTGGCTGTGGGCTTCTTTGTATTTCCATCCGAGGTAAAATTTGCGAAGCATCCCAATTATCTGACGATGTTCCAGCTAAATGAAGATGTTCTGGTAAATGTAAAGTAGGAAAACTATTAAATTGAAGATTGGTCTTATTGTGATATTCCTGAAATTTCATATCTTTGCTAAAATGTACATCGCAGACTCTAAAATTCTGTTTCTTCTCAAAAATAATATTTCGCCCTACAGCCTCAATCCACTTCTTGTAAATCTATTA
Source organism: Ctenicera cuprea (assembly GCA_958336395.1). Classification (NCBI taxonomy): domain Eukaryota; kingdom Metazoa; phylum Arthropoda; class Insecta; order Coleoptera; family Elateridae; genus Ctenicera; species Ctenicera cuprea. Next base: position 3,758,791 of record OY284490.1, read on the forward strand.
ATTTACAATAATTATTTTAACAAAAGTTTGTGAAAACTACATAAAGCTGATGAAGTAGAGAAATAACTTACCTCAGGATTACTTGGAAAATTATGCATTTTCTTCTCCTTATTTGTAAAACTGCAATTTAAAACGCAACACTTGAACACCATAGCTATAAAATAGTCCAACTTCAAGGTAAAATAGCTGTAATCTAAATTGCGTGTAAAGTATTTTCAAATTTCAAAGAACTGCCAATAAGTAATACACTTTCGCATGAATCAAAGATATCGTATTTGAGGTTAAGTTAGTGATTGGTTAGCAGAGTCGCCATGTATCAAAAATTTTATACCCAACGTTATAACCGAAAAATTCCCAAATTTGAACTAAAATTTCCCGGAATATTTTTTCTAAAATAAGGAAACAGTAGGAGAAATAAACTTTATTTTTCTTAATGCAATTAAATAAAAAATGTTCTCCAAAAAGAACATCCATAAACCAAACAACATAATTGAATTAAAATGTAAAACAATACATTTACAAAATATATCGAACATCATTTTCGATAAATGCGTATACGTATGTATGGCAAGCCGTTTTATTTTTAACCGACTTCAAAAAAAGGAGGAGGTTCTCAATTCGTCTGTATATATGTTTTTTTTTATTATTTTTTTTTAATGTATGTTCGGGCATAACTTTTTTGTTTATGAACCGATTTTAATGATTTTTTTGTGATGGGTTCAGTATAGTTCCAAGGTGGTCCCATTATAATTTCATTGGTATTGGAGCTTGAACTTCGAAGATACTCCTCAAAATCTATTTTTTTAACCGACTTTTTAGTGTTTCCGTATTTCATCTTCCGTTTAAACTAGCCGTCATTTCCTCATTCGAGAAGCATCTTTACTAGGTCTACCCATCACTTAAAATTGTAAAATAATTAACTTTAAAAAAAAAAGGGAACCGACTTCAAATAATAACACAAAAGTGACATAAGTTAACTAAAAAGCAAAAAATAAATGTTTTTTATACAACAGTTTAATACTTATTTGTTGTTCCGTTTAATGTAATTAAGAAATTGCTGTTTATTATATAATTATTAATTGTTTTATAATTTTGAAGTCGGTGCCAAGTAAAACATAAAAATTATATACCTTGGTGCAATAACAAATTAGATTCGAATTTTTATGTTTTACTTGGCACCGACTTAAAAATTATAAAACAATTAATAATTATATAATAAACAACAATTTCTTAATTACATTAAACGGAACAACAAATAAGTATTAAACTGTTGTATAAAAAACATTTATTTTTTGCTTTTTAGTTAACTTATGTCACTTTTGTGTTTTTATTTGAAGTCGGTTCCCTTTTTTTTTAAAGTTAATTATTTATTAAGAAATTGTAAATATGTGCCAGCAATTTTACATATAGAAATACAATTTCACATATCACAGTTTCAATGTTACATGAAAAAAATTTCACGTATCAAAAATGATTTACACTTGAGTGAAATACATTTGCGATATGTGAAATACAATTAAAAATCAGCCCATCTTATTTTTAATTCAATTAAAAATATGCCTGTTATATTTTTAATTCAATTGAAAATATGCCAGTCATATTTTTAAAAACAGGATTCACAACCGATTTTACCAAAAAAATAGTGACTTGTCGCTATTTTGCTTTGGTAATAACGTGACCATTTAGTGACCTTGCTTAAGCTTATAAATTAAATGTACTGCATAATGTTTCGCATTATTTTATAAAAGGAGTAATAAACAAAGAAATACTAAACTGCAAAAAAAACACTTTTATTTACAAATGTTTTGTTTAATTTAATAATAGAATTTTATATACAGGGCGAACAAAAAGTTTGGTAGATAGTTCCACATAACTGTAAATCCATTTCATTTATACATGGTGTTTACTTTGCGAGGTACAATAAACAACTTTGTATTTTAAATATAACACTCTGTAGAGAGCGGCCGTAGCTCAGTGGTAAGCGCGCGGGCTACCAATGCAGCGCATCCGGGTTCGACTCCCGGCCCGGTCGTTCTCCCTCGCGAGGCAACGGGAAACCAGCGAGGTGAATTTTTCCCCAGGAAAACCTCTCTGGAGAAGAAGTGCATGCACTTCCTGTGGTTCGGAGCCCACGTTAAACTGTAGGTGTCCTATGTCTGTCTGTGCAAATAATCTATCGCCGCGCACCAAACACAGATATAGGAGAGAGGTAGCCAACGCCCTGAATGGGTATGGCACCATAAGAAGTATATTATTACATTTTTAAATGCTAAATTTAATTCTCTATAAGATGGTATACGGTCATTGAGTAATTCGCGATTTTTTTTAAATTGATAGTTGCCAATCAAATTTAAAATAGTAATAATTGACTAACTAAATGATTATTTAATGCAATTTATACAGCGTGTACGTAGGCCATTGAAATAAATGCACTGTTGTAAAGGTTTTTGAATTATACAGGGTGGTTAAGTGTAATTTTGTACAAACTTCAAATAATAATATTCCATTGTTTTTTAAATAGAACATTGTATATTATGATATCATCTTACGAGACATTTAATTCCTTTGCGAAAACAAAAAGCTTCCATTGGTTTGTATCAAGATTTTGTTTTTCACAAAAATCTCCGAACCTACCAGTTTTAGCTGCAGGACAGTTTATGAAGTTGGACGAGAATTAAATTCCTTGTAAGTTATGTAATGTTATAAAATATAGGGTGTTCTTTTTAAGAAATTGCGATATTGTTTGAAGTTTGTGTAAAATAACTCCTAAAATCAAACACCCTGTATAATTCAAAAAAGGTACAGACGTATTAAATAGAAATTTAAAAATAGTTGAAACAAAGCTTCGCAGACCAACGTTAGTCTATGCAAAGCTTTCAAATTAGCGACTTTAGTGACCAAATGCTAAAATTAGCAACTTTTAGCAACCTATATAGAAAAAAGTTACTTTAATCTAAAAAACTGATCATTTGTGAACCCTGAAAATATGACTGACATTTATTTAATTTAATTAAAAATATCCCTGTCATATGTGAAATTAATTTAAAAATATGTCATATTTTTAATTCAAATGAAAATATGCCTATGTGTAATTCATTTAAAAACATGTCTAACATATTTTTAATTCAATTAAAAATACGCCTGTCATGCTTGACATAATTTTAACAGAATTAAAAATGTCAGAAAACCGAAAACCGCGTAGATGATGCCACCTTCCATGCTAAATATGTGAAGTTTTTGCAAAATCAAGTATTTGGTGATGCAGCAGGCTGTATCTCGACTTCAGTCAATATTAATATAGGAGGCTGTGGTAATAACTAACAAATGGTTTTACTGACATTTATTTCAATTGTTTAAGTTTGTCATGACACCTATTAGCTAGATTTGTTTGTAAAATTTTGTTTTATTTATAAATTCCAGCTTTACTTCGTTAAAGTCCATATTTAATGATTATCTGTATATAAAATCCTTAATTACTTTAACAATATTTATTTATTTTAACCTGTATTTCGGCATATTTACATGCCATTGTCAAAGGTTATATGCAAAAGTAAACAGTTAGTGTTGTTATAGCAATAGAACTTGGTGACTTGATCTCGGTAATCGTCTGCAGACGTATGACAGATGTATGCAAAATCTTTAATATAACGTTATGGTTTCGTTTAAAAAAAAATTAAACATCCTCATTTTGACTTTTGACGTGCAATTAAAAATGTCACTCAAATAGTTTTCTAAAAGTTACACATAAAAACAACAAAAAAAGGTGTATCTGCTGACTCAGGCTGTATGATTAAAACCATCTTACTGCTAACTGAAAAAGTGTGTTAAGTTATGACTGTACAATTTAGGTTACTATATATGGAGACAAGTGCAGCTACTAGTCAAAATGTTGCTAGAGCTATTGAAGCACTTCTCGATAAAGTGATGATTAAAATGGAAACAGCAGTAGACAGGGCGCTGTTACCAGGACGAAGAGGAAGGCCTAGAGACATGGACGAACCAGATTTGTATAATCCCCCAACATCATCATGCTCTTGCTGACATGAGAATTTATGGTACAGCTTCAGGTGTTGCAGTATTATTAAGTATTATTAAACCTATTGTTCTATTGTGCCGTACATAAACTTTATTCAAGTACATTATGGAAATGTGAGATCTATTGTTCTTAGGTGTGTGTTAAAGAGCAAAGCATTTATTATTATCTTGTTCTTGTTGTTATTGTTGTGGGAAAAAATAAAATTTAATTTAATAATCTGCTTTTAAATAGTCTTTTATTCAAAACTGAATCTAAGTTCTGCGATTATCTTATTTTATTTATACGAGTCCTGAGTGGTATCTGACTTTCGGCAATTATTTGTTACACAATCTCGCCAATATTTGATACTCTGTAAGTACACATTAATAAATTGGCGATACGGGCAGTACCTTTACTATAATGTTGGTAATATTTATACAATGTTTGGGGTAGTGAGAGACTCCTCAATAAATCCTTTTCATTACCTAGTAATTGTGGCTTAGACCTCCAGTGTCCGTGTTTATTTATTTTATGTTAAAACTATAGAGATGGGTCTGATCGTTCACTTGAAGTGAGCAAAAACACATATCGTTCAGCTCACTTTAAGGAGTCGTTCAGAGCGAGCCGTTCATTTGAACGACTTGCTCTAAACGACTCTTTGCGTGCGTGCGCCTTGAGGCTTTACTTTGAATATGGCAATGTGCAAAGCAGAGAGATCGCAAGCGGTGCTCAGACGCAATGTGAACGAATCATTCAAATTGAACGACTCTGGGTACAGAATTTTGCTCGTGTCGGATTCGGATTATTTCGGAATGGCACTGAGACGAAGATATGCTATGATTGTGTAATGGCGGACTGAACGATTCATTTGGCAACGCTGAACGACTCGTTCACGGCACAGTAAAGTGAGTCGTTCATTTTGAACGACTCGTTCACGAACGACACATCTCTACAAAACTACATGTTACACTAATAAAAAAATGAACTGAGGTGCAGTGGCATGCTGTGGGTTTAAAATTTGGGTAGGCAATGGCAAATGCAAAAATTATTGAACATTTAAATTAAAACACTAAAAAATATATATTTCAAAAATTATGTTTGTTATTCTTATCAAATATCAACAAACAACAAAACATATATAAATAAATATTTCGAACAAATATAATGTTCGACGAACTGACTCTCTGTACAGTAGATATATAATTAGCTTTCACAGTCTCTTCAGGACCATTGCTTCACGATTTCCCTCCATTTCTTCCTGTCCATAGCCTTTTCTTTTCAATTTCTTATGCCTTTCTCTTTTAAGTCCTTCTTCACTCCTTCTAGCCATCTTCTTTGAGGTCTTCCCCTTCTTGTTTCGCTTCTCTGCGCTTCGTATAGAACTCCTTGTTATTCTTGTTTCTGGTAGTCTTTCTATATGTCCCAGCCATCTCTCTCTTTGTGCTTTGACAACCTGAGTGATCTTCGTGTCTTTATACAGGTCACTTATTTCTTTATTTGTTCTCCTTCTCCATAATTCTCTTTCTTCCTTCCCTTTCTAACTCCTTTGATTTTAACACTGCTTGCAACATACTCACGCACCTGTCCCTCTTCACTAACCGTGCACTTATTTCTTCTGTATTAAGGCCTTCTTCAGTTATAAGGCAGCCCAGGAATACTACCTTTGAAACTCTTTCTATATTCAATCTTTTTTCATCATCGAGATTTATTTCCAGCTTAGCTCTGTTTATTGGTTTCATTTTAACGCTCATCACCATATATTTTGTTTTCTCCATGTGAATTTTCAGGCCTGCCACGTTAGCTGCTGTCTATAAATGTTTTATAATTTGTTTCAGTTTGCATTGCGTTCTTGATATCTTTTAATCAGAAATTTCCACGTTTTCAAAAATTTTCAAAAAAATTAAAAAAATCGAAATTAAACTCAAAATTTTCAAAAATTTTAATAAATCCTAGGAAGGGCCCGTGGCAGTTGCCGGACTGCTTTTTTAGTTGACATTCGTAGTTCCTGTTTGACGTTGTTGTATAACAAATATTCATTACATGTATGAATAAGGACTTACAGTATAAAAAATATTCCTTATAAGTCAAAAATGTTGGTGTGGTTAAGTCGGTGACATGTTAATTTTAAGTTTAAAAAACTTACTTAGATAATAAATAATTGTTATTTCTGTGTTATTATTACTTAAAAAAAATGTGTTTTGGTCCATTTACTAGAATATGCCATTGGGGCCCATTAACTGCATTAGGTATTTGATTGTGTAGCGTAATAAACAAGATGTAGGTTATAAAAATTAATTTTTCAGGAATAATTAAACTAGTTACTGGAGTTACTCTTTACTGTAGCAGTATGTGGTGGCCGTCTACTTCATGGGGAGGCTTTTTAAACACATGTTCTTTTATGTCCTTGTCTGGACTCGCTTTATATAATTTTATGTCGTCAATGTTTCACGGACCTGGATATCTACCTCTTGAATGGAACCCGGTAGATAACTTTATTTAAAATAAAGTCCATAGCCAATTAATTATTATTGTAGTTCAAAAACAACCTTTTTATAATTCTCTTTACAAATGTGTGTATTTATGTAATATTTACATTATTTTTTTAAATGAACTCATTCAATTTACGCATATAACAGGTTGATGAAGAAGATTTCAATGAGTTGCAGTGGTGTGGTGTTTGCCATGGTTACAAAGCACCACGGTCTCACCATTGTAGAAAATGTAAGTTAATTGCATTATTGTAATAAAGTCAAAATTATATACAGGGTGAGTAATCTAGTTGTGTGTTGCTCCCTCTCTTTTTTTTTATAAGTTCTCCTGTTGGAAGTGAAGTATGGGAATCTAAAAAATTAAAAACAATTTAAATTATGGTTGGAATAGTATAGTGTGGTAAGTGATACTTCTGTGGCTGGATATTATAATCGTTGCATTCACCAGAACAGATCGCTCGGTGAGAAATTTAGGAGTGTAGCGTAATACAAAATAATGGGGGGAGTAACACTTAAATGACACTCTGTGTATTTTCTCATATTTTATTATTATGTAAAGTACTGAAATACATGCATTTATTGTGCATTTATTTTAAGGTGGACGTTGTGTTCTTAAAATGGACCACCACTGTCCATGGATAAATAACTGTGTCGGTTGGGGTAATCATGCACATTTCACATCATTCCTGTTTTTTGCTGTTTTGGGCTGTATACATGGTTCAGTAGTATTATCTTGCTCGCTTTATAGAGGAATTAATAGAATATGGTACTTATACCATGGTATACAAAATGTACCAATAGTATATTTAAATGTTTATGGTTTGGTGTTATGTGTTTTTGCACTGGGATTAGCTATTGGGGTTGTACTTGCAGTAGGAATGCTGTTGTTTTTCCAGGTAAACAACCATTCATTAAAAATTATTAGAAAAAAATATATATAGATAATTTTTCAGATAAGAGCAATTATTAGAAATCGTACAGGCATAGAAGACTGGATTCTTGAAAAAGCCAATCATCGTAGAAAAGACTCTGAAGAAAAATTTGTATTTCCTTATAACTTGGGTACTTGGAATAACATCAGACAAGTTATAAATTTCAGTTGTGAACCTGTGGGCAATGGCATAACGTGGCCAGTTGTTAACGGCTGTGATCAGTATACGTTGACGGTAAGTTTATTTACACTTCCATAATAACTTTATAATGTTGTTATTCATATTAGAGGGAACAGATCGAACAAAAGACAGAAAAAAGACAGAGAACAAAGCTTTATAATATTTTATACCCTGCATCAGGGTCATGGTTTCCAATTACACAAGGTTTGGGGGTATGTTTACGTCCTCCATGCACAGATGAAACGCGAATAAAACTTGAACCAGGTGATGTTGTTTTGGTAACACGATGGAGAAAGTAAGTTAAAAAATCTTAATTATTGAGGGTTGTTTTTTAATAATTATTAAATTTTTAGGTATTGGTTATTTGGTGAAAAATTACAACCAAGTCTCCCTGAGGGTCAACAATCTGCTTCAAGAGTTAGAGGCTGGTTTCCTCGCAAATGTGCAGTTGAATTAATAGAAGGAAGCTCTACATCAAGTCAGCAAAATTTTCAGGAGAAGAAACTAAAATAACTAGTGCGAAGAAGAATAAGTGGTAATTATTGTTACTGCCAAAGATTTCGGGATATTCCTGCATGCAGTCAACAGATTGCAAGATTTAAATATGTGCTACATATCTAGTCATGATAAGTGTTTTACACAAATTACCTAAACCCGTTTTTGTATATTTTGTATTGAATTTTAAATATCTAAAGGATCTCTATAGCATTTATTTAGTAATTTGGAAAAGAACAGAATGGTGTGTAATTTTTTTGTTGTAATAGACATGAAGAATTGTGTAAAATAAACATAGATTAAACCTTTATGATGTGTGTTAAATTACTTAACACCTTATTAGGTTTCAGGTAATTATTTTACAGACAAAATTATATTTTAAAGTTGAACATCAAACAGAACAATAGATTAATTTAACGAACAGATTAACTCGAAAATTTTTGAACAAAAACAATTAACTAATTAGAACAAGTAACAAGTTTTACATAAACTAATTATTTCAAAGAACAATGAAAAAGGGACTCGGCCTGAGGCTTCCGAAGGTTGAGGTCGGCATAGAGACCGGGGGGAACACTAATGGTGGTTCTTGCGGAAACAAGTGCTTCGTTTGAGAAGTTAAATGTATCTAACCAAACATTTTTACAGCTGTCAACATTTGACAATTGGCTTATATTAAGTATTGCCAACTTTAACACTTTGGTCATGGCCTGCTCTGAAAGATGTTTTTTACAATCATCCAGTATAAATTTTAAGTTCAATAAATCATATATCAGACTAAATGTCACAAAAAACTTTTATTTTTTGGCAATGTTTATTTTATATTACGTCAACTGTTTTGAGATTATGGCGCAGTTGTCAATGTTTTTAAATCGCATGGTATATATTTTTTTTTCTATTTTGTGGTAGAGGCGCGTTTTTCTTTTTTTGATCAAGTAAAAAATTTTACTAACACAAAATAGTATATTATGCAACGAATCTATAATAATAGCCATTATATAAGAGTTGCATACACTATTTTTCTACGACTAGTAATTTAAAAAAATTCGTTAAAAAAATTTATTTGAACATTATACTTAAAAAAAACTTGAACTGTTTTGCGATGTTAACTGTGAAATGTCAACAACTCTTGTAACTATGGTTACCAAAAACAATGCTTTGCTGCTATTGGTTAGTTTGGATTATTTCATAATGAAAATCTATATCTTAATGGGTATCATTATAGTATAGGCAGCGCACATTTAAGTAAATTAAAACATGGGAGTAGAAAAAAATGTTTGCAAACATTTCGAAAAATTTATCTATCAAGTTTGCCATAAATATTAATTAAACAAAAACGGGGACAACTAAATCCAAAACAGCAACAACCAAATGAGTTTAATGAGAGCAAAAGTAGTATCTTCTCTGTTGTTTTGCTAAGGTGAGTTGCAATTGTCAGGAAAACCAGATAACAGTACTTTAGCTTTAAATTTTGTTTTTTTAATTCATGTGAAAGTAATGCATGATTAAAAAGAGAATAAAAAATCTATAAAATGAGACCAAAAAACAAGTATGTTTTTATTTAAAAAAAATTTCAAGCAGTGTTACAGATGTAAAACACTCAAGTATATCATTTAAAATACCGAGAAATTTGATGGATTAGAAATTGACCATTTTGTGAATAAAAAAAAGCGAATGCATTGTGTTTATAGAACTGTTAATTAACTGGTAAGATTTTTTTTAAATTTATGTCTCAAGGTTGCGGAACCATTTAATACTACTTCAAAACTATAAAGTAAAATTTTAAGCGACAATAACGTATTTGTTACTGTTATTAAAGTAATACCTACCTCAAAGTCATTGTTTTAGTCAATGTTACGTAGCAGTTACCTTGGTAAAATTCCGGTACACCTAACCAGCGAAAATTCAAGAACCGGTGATTTAGATTGCTAGCTGGGATGCCTTTATATAGAAAAAGCTGTTAGATTTAGCGACTTTCAACAGTACCTTTTTGATGAAAGTACTTTTGTATGAAGAATAAGATTTTCGAGTTAGAAGTTAAAAAACGTCAAGTGTGTAAAGTACACGTTAAAAGATAAGCAAGAGCACCCCCCTCTTCATTCCCCATAGATTACATCAATGCCCCTGGTTGATGAAATTAAATGAGAACAAGAGAAAATGTAAATCATCAAAAGTAAAATATCCACACAAAATTTGAATAAAATATCTTAAATTACTGCGGACAAATTTATATGTTATATATTTATACGCCATCTATATATTAAATGGGACGCCCTTCCACTTTACTCCACTTTCTGTGAGAACTGAATTCCTCTTCCACCTGACCGTTGCTAGCTGCACCAATGCTGCACCTCAGTCACGAAACCTCATTCTTGGAGAGACAGATATCGAAAACTCTTTCAGATCAAAACAGTTTATCCATATGACGATCTTTTCATTTTTGAGTACCTATAATAATTTAATTTTAAAATTTCAAAATACCATAACATGTAATATTACGACGTTCAGTTTTAAAATTAAATATACCACCAAGAAACAGCTAATTTGTGGTTTTGGGTTCCATTTTGTAAACTTATTTTTCCGATGAATTTTTGATGTATCAAATTTCATCAAAATCATATCAGACATTCTGTTGCTATGAGGGAACGAACTAACGCACCCACGTGCCTACTCACAAAGAGACAGTAATAAATAAATTAAGTAAAATCGAAGTCTCAGTTCTATGGAGGATTGTTGTAATTTTGTTGTCTATAGCTCCAAGACTATTTTTATACAATTTTATCTTAAACTATTTGAAGAATTGCCAAAGTTCACGATAACAGGCGTTAGTTATAATTCGACGAAATTTTTAATTGGTTAGCAACATAGAATCTTACATGTTGTGCGCTTACTAAATATTTAAAGATTTGCTTTTAAAATAAGTAAATTTTAAGATGATGTGCAAATGCGGAGTAGTGCTTTCTATTAGTGTTGTGATAGTGTCAAGTTTGATATTATTAGTAAATAGTTTTAATGTTGACACTTTAAATTATGTGCAACATCAAGGATCGCCACAATCTATGTTTGGGTTTAGTGTTGCAACTCATAAGGAACAGGGAAGAAGTTGGTAAGGCAAAACATACGTTTTAACTTGCTCATACTACAGATTTAGTATAGCAAACAAACTGTAAAGTGAAAAAATTTGTAAAATTTGAAACATTTTCAAAAAAAATATTGCTATAAGCTAGCCACTCTATTTTGTTTTTATTTTGTGGGCTCATACAGCTATAGAAATAAGCTACAATTTGCTTAGAGTTCTGATTCTCTAATTCCTCTGTGACGCCTTGTACGAATTTTTGAAAGAGCATAAACTTTGTAAATGTAACCAGCATTTTTGGCACCACGAAGTACAAAATATTTTATAACATTGTTTAAAAACGTATTAAAAAAATAGTTGAAAGATTATTTTTTATTCTAGGGAAAAGCTAGATGAAAAAAACAAGGTCAGGTTAAAGTTAAAGTTATATCAGTATATCAGTTTCAAAACTACAAATTTTAATGTACAAACCACAACACTAACCTTTATAGTTTCGCAATCAAATATCATGCAGGAAATAGCTAATAACAGGTCCAACGACATCAAAGGTCAAAAATTAAGGTTATTATGATTGATAAAGTAGTAAATAAAAATTATTTAGTTATTTATTTGTTTCAACATTAGTTCAACGTCGGCCTATTTCTACTTTTAATGTAGTAATTTCAAAAGGGAGACATTTACGTATCTAGCAGGAAGGGCTGGTTATTGAAGGAAATAATATATAAGAATTTGTACATTTTACAACTACCGAAAGACAGAATTTTGACTTTCAAAATTTAATTTCTCTCTTATTTATTAGCGCAATTTGAAACTTGCGCACTACTTTTTTTCTGTATTTATTACTACAAAAAAATGGAATTTTGGTATATTCTATAGACCGTTGTATGGGCTCAAAATTCAAATATTTTCACCGGAAATGACATCAATTTTCTTATTTCTAATAGAACATTCTGTACATTTTTACAATATTTCTTCTGTCTATGCCAATTCATTACTTTACTCACTAATAAAAAAGGTGGGGTAGATATGGTGAGTACAACACTTTTTTCTGTCAACGAGAGCAATGGTATCGCAGTTGAGCAAGGCTGGGTATATCTGCTAGTAGATTATATGGAGCTTAATTAACGAAAGATGATTAAAAGTTTCTTAAAATAGCGCCTTCGACATCACTATTTTGCACAAAGTAAAATTATTAAATAATACTTCCCACTGTATTTTTCAGGGTCCTTGTAGGTGCTCCAACCGCACAGAGGCAACAAAGTAGAATTTTTAGAGGAGGTGCAGTTTTCAAATGCAGTACAAGTAGTGATAATGCATGTGAGGAAGTCGATTTTATTCCAGAAAACAGTAAGTATCAATTTCATAGAGATATCTTGAAACATTTAACGGATAAGGCTATGGGAAGGATTCCTCGTGAATGCAGACAACATACCATGAAACAGCAAATAAAACAAATCGGTCAATGTTAACCACATTTAAGTTTTCAAGAAGTGAAAACGTAATGACTAATCGAATTTTTAATTTCAGATACATCAACTCCTTATCAGTGGTTGGGTGCCACAATCAGCAGTGCTGGGCCTGATGGACCCGTCGTGGTAAGTTACAATTACTTAGTGTCTGTTTTGCCAAAAAATGGTAAAAAAATTGAAGTAGGTACCTACACATTTTGTATGATTAAAGTATTCTATTACTATGATCGTAAGCTTAGTTATCTTTGCAGCTTGGATTAGAAAAAAATCTTCATGACATGTGGCAAAGTGGGCTGTTCACCTTAATTATAATATTTATGTTTTATTCAAACTGACCGTCGAGTCACTTCGAAAAGCTTATTCCTCGTCTAAGTATTATAGTTAGAACAATAAACACTCAAAGACGTTCAATATGAAATCAAATAACTTTCTTCGGGACTGTGACTTATTTGTGGGATTCCGGTACATATTTTAAGTGCCAAAGTTTAACACTAAGGTCTCCAAAAATAACGCTCTCACCATTGTTTTAAAGGGCAGTGATGAACTCAAAAGCTCAATTTAAAACAAACATATACTTCGTTTTCACAATATTTAAATTAGTAATAAAATTCATCACGGTCAATCGAGTCGGTATTGGTTTTCAAATAACGTTTAAACTAATTGGCGAGTTATCCAGAAACATTACAAACGTATAAAAGTTTGTTATATGAATTCGGCGGAGTTCAAATGTGAAATTCTTGTAGAATATCTTGGGAACTCTAAATTCAAAGTGCTCGACGGGTTCTCAAGGAAATATTACAAACATATAAAAGTTTGCGGCAAAGTTGAACTTTCTGCACAAATACAGGCTTAAAGTCTTTGACGACTTGTCCAATATTACAAACGAACTTCGTTTTTACAATATTTGAATTTGTAATAAGACCTGAGCGGGAGAGCTAGTCGACTCTTTTGAATAGTTCAGGTCAAGAGTTTTTGATTTTCTGACCGCGGAGCGCGTTTTAAAAGAAAACTGGTCTAAGTCATTTTTTCTGAAATAATTTTTGCGAGGGTCTATTTTTTATTTATCTTCCGCCTATTTCTACTACACCGACACTAGAGGATAGACTACAGACGACTATAATACCTGAAAATTAATAAATAGGTTGCTCATGATCAGAATTACATTCAAGTAAACTGGAGGGCAATTTTGGATACACTTTTTTATTTTCAATATTGTCAAAGCTATTTTAACATCATTCATTTATTTATTTGTTACATGTTTGGTTTCGTTTCAGGCCTGCGCTCCAAGATACGTATGGATCAACCCCAGCGAGAAAGAAAGTAGAGTAGGAACATGTTACATCGCTACGGATAACTTTAAACATTTTTCGGAATATTCACCATGCCGGACGTGTAAGTACAAACTTTCCCTTGTATTGTAATTCTGTGAGTGAATGTTTTGATAATGTCACTTTTTACTTAGGTGTTATCTCTTCTGTCAGCATTGGTTTGTGGTGTTGGTACAGATTTAGCATTGAGGTGATAACTATAATGATTGACGTATTATAAAAACGGATTTGCAAATAGAAAGTTATGATTTCATGCACATTTTTGAATTTTAGATTCAGGTGTTATTCCTGTATCTATCCATCTGGACCACCCAAAATGCATAAGGACGGTTATTATTTATCTCTGGTTTATTTTCAGCACTCCATGGACACCCAACACAGGGTCCGTGTCAAGCTGGTTTTAGTGCAGGCATTTCTAAGGTAAGTAATAAGTAAGTAATCTCCTTGAGTTATCGATAAGAACATTATTATTTTATGTGTGTAACTTTCGAAAAAAATGTGGAAATACATCTCTGCACATTTTAAATCTGTGGTACAATTTTGACTAAAATTATCTAAATTTTCACAAAATTGTCAAAAACTAAAAAATTTCTAAACATTTTCAAATTTATTTAAAAATTTTCTAAAATTTCAATAACCCTAAGAAGGTCCCGATTTTTTTTATTTGTTTTATCCGCCAGAACAATAATAGTAGTATTCGGTCAAACCGGATATCAGGTCATAACCGAATAGTTTCTGACTATCCGTTGCACCTCTAATCTGCACACTTCGATAACTTCTTTGATCTGATTTATTTATGTACATGTACTGTAAATCAAGATTCCCCTATCAATCCGATTTTTAGATTTTATAGTGATTTGTATGGGAGATTTACTTGCGTACTCGTACAATTTAATGTCAAATCCGAACGACTAATACAGAGAAGGTTTTAGACATTAAGACCTCACGGCTGCCTACACCGGATTGGAGAATGTGAGTGGCGGGTTGCAGCATAGATTTTATTTTTGAATTTAGATGCTTGTGGGGAAGCAAAACTTAGACCTATCGTGTCCAAAGCGAACGCTCAACTTCTAAGACACCGCCACTGGGAAAAGGTTTAAATCGAAGTTATTGTTTGCATTCCCAAAATCTAACACAAACTTCCAAAATTTGCATTTTATAATTGCAGTTTACATATTGAATTAATTTTCTGTTTCAGGATGGTACAAGGTTGTTTGTTGGTGCTCCAGAAAGTAGTTACTGGAAAGGTGGGTGTTTAATTCGTATTTACAATGAGAATTAAGTTTCACCAATTTATTATTATTGAATAAAACCGAAGGCCAGCTCGGCATTTCCATTTAAAAACAAATATAAACATGCAAAGGTGTAGGATACCCGCAGCATATTTTATTAACAATATAATTTTAGAGGCTTGTTAATCACACATGCTTTTGGGAAAATAATTTTCAATTTAGTTCACTGCGATTAATATAGCCGCTACAAGGACGTACGTCGGAAATTTCAGTTCTGAGCCAAAAATTTTATATGATGAGCCTTTTTTGTTGACCATCTGTCTATAGTTTATTTGGGTAAAATCTAGTTGGTTGTGGAAAAAAAATTAACTTTATTATCGTAATGGGTTCATGTTTCAAAGCTTTTCGTATTTTTTATTGGATTGAAACATAGATTAACTACAAAAGACAAAACTACAAGGAATATTTGCATTGCTTTTTAAGCAAACATGTTTCATATATAATGTTTCTAGATATTTAAACGAGTAACCAATGGCAGTAGCGTACACAGAAATTTTTATAACAAAGTACAGAATTATTCCGAAAACTATACATTCCTGCTCATAAATCTGATTTATCAGGGGAGGTAATTCAGCAAAGTTTGGATGGAAAACCACCTATGCTGACAACTCCTGAAGGAACATCAGAAGATGGCCATTCTTATTTGGGATATTCCGCGATAGTTGGAGATTTCAATAGCGCAGGGGCACAAGGAATCGCTGTTGGTATGCCAAAAGGTGGTGATTTGTTAGAAGGAAAGGTCAGCATTGAGTGTTTATGTATTTCCTACAAAATTTTGTAATTGAAATTCGTAATTTAGGTGCTTTTGTATACATGGAATCTAACAAATTATTTGAACATCACATCAGAACCACAAATGGGTTCTTATTTCGGATACGCACTTGCAGTTTCAGATGTTGATGGGGATGGTAGAGATGACTTAATCATTGGTGCTCCCATGCACACCCAACCACATGAGGAAATGAAATATGAAGTGGGTCGCGTTTACGTTGCATATCAGGGCAATGTAAGCAGAAATATAACAAATAATTTTCTTATTAACACCAAACTTTATGTTTAGAGTAACTATGCGCACAGAGATTTCTTAGACGGTTTTAACTCTAAATCTAGATTTGGGCTTGCACTTAGTACTTTGGGAGATATGAATTTGGATGGATATGGAGGTGAGTATTTACAAATAATTAATTAACGTTCTGAGGATTATATATTAACTAGATTTTGCTGTGGGAGCTCCTTATGACGGTCCAAATGAACGTGGTGCTGTGTACATTTTCCAAGGGTCTTCAAATGGTGTTATCAAAAAATATTCTCAGGTTATTTACGCAGAAGACGTGCAAGGCAGTTTTGGAGGCTATTCTCTTTTGAGCACTTTCGGATTTTCCATAGCAGGAGGGCTGGATTTGGATGGAAATGATTATCCAGACGTAGCCGTAGGAGCGTACTATTCAGACACCGCTTATTTTTTTAGGTATGACACAATGATGCGACTTAATGTTGTTCTTATTTGAGAAAATTTACCCATAAAAAATTGCTTCCAAAATTGGAGGCAGTAATGGGGTTTTTCATTAAAAAGTATTTTTTCGATTTAAAAAGGAAGTTTAAATAGTCCAAATAACACAACAAAATTTAAAATGTAACAGCGAATCAGGCCCCTGGTTTTTACGAAACCACCTATCAAGTCCGGACTACACCCATCTCCCCAGCTTCTCGAGGTCCGTCTGCGTGTCTTTCACTTAATTTCTGTTTGTGTTTTGGTGTTGGAAAATACAATTATTTTATCTTTAAATAAAACATTCTTCCATACAGCGTCAATTTGGATGGTGTTGCTTTTGTTCTTTTTGTTTCTTTTCTGTCTACACCACATCGTAGCCCCTTTTTTTAGTTTTTATTATCGTTCTGTTTTCACGTCCCTCTAGTCTATACTTTTCACTTAAATTTTAAAGTCTGATTCCTTGATCTAACTATATTTTCAGAGCAAGGCCAGTTATAAGAATCGAAGCGTTAGTCAAATTTGATAACCCTAAGGTAGTACATTTAGACAATAAGACATGTAACAAACCCGATGATCCAGCAACAAAAGTGCCATGTACTTGGATACAAGTCTGTATGAAATATACTGGAGTGGGAGCGCCTCAACGTATTGGTATAATATTCTAAAACTAATTTTTTCAGCTATTACAACAGATTTTAAATTTAAGATTTGAACCTGCATTACCTTTTGGATGCGCAAAAATCTTCACATTCTAGAATATATTCTAGTATAAGTAGAGAAAAAGAAGCTAGGAGAACTGTAACATTGTACAAAGATACTCCATTTAACTGCGATCCAAGTCTAAGAGATACGATTTATTTGAAGGTAGGTTATAAAAAAAAAGCTGACATAAAACGGAAATTTCTTGATATTTGTGTTTGTTTAGGAATCAATTGCAGACAAATTAACAGATTTGGAAATCCAAGTAAGCTATTCTTTAAAGGATTTGGGATTTAATTATGAAAACCATCAACGCGACTCAAAAGGAATTCTTCTACCAGTAATAGATTTATCTACACCTTCAGTAGTTAATGATACAATCAGTATTTTTAAGAACTGTGGTGCAGATAATGTTTGCATTCCAGATCTACATCTATCTGTGAGAAAGTAATATTAAGTAAGTTAAAACTGTCATTTAGTTCCTTTATTTTTAATATTTTTTAGGGAAGTTAGCAAATATTTCTATGGTGCTGAGAACCCGATTGAATTTGAAATTGAAGTTACGAATACTGAAGATGATTCATATAACACCAAATTCTATGTGGAACTTCCCCAAGACATTGTATTCCTAGGAGCATCTCTCACTGATAACACCCCATTTAAACGCTTATCATGTTCACCAACCTTTAACGCATCAATAATTTCATGTGATATTGGCAATCCTCTTGTAAATAATGCTAGGGTATGTCTTTTTTAAATTAATTTCTAGGCCTTTTTACCTAAAAGCAAATTGTAGGTGCAATTTAAACTTAGGGTGATGCCAAAAGGAAATGGAGCACAACTAAAACCGACAAATGTTTTCTATATGAATGTCACCAGTGCAAATCCTGAACATAACACAATGCATGATAATTCGGTAACAATTTCTGTTGATAATTGGGTTGACGCCACTTTAGAAATAGAAGGGTAATACAATCTGCCTGTTTGTACTTTTTACTTATTACGAAATCGTTAAATTTCTAGGAAATCCGTACCCGCAACTGTTTATTATAAGAGTAACTTATCCGAATATAAGGCTGTAACAGAAGCGGAATGGGACAACGAACTTGGTCCATCAGTTATCCACCAATATACAGTTGTTAATGAAGGTCCAGCTGCCATTAATGAAGCAGAAATATTTATAATTTGGCCTTGGGAAACTTTATCTGGTAAACGTTTTTTTTTATCTCTGTACTGACTGTATTGGATCTGAAATATTTTTTCTTTAATAGGAGATGATCTTTTATATCTAACTGAGCAGCCACATACAACTGAAAGCGTTAGGTGTGAAACAATTGATACAAATGTTGGGGAGTTAAATGTAAACCAAGGAGCATTTGCTAAGGGAACAAGTTTTAGAGATGGAAGCGTTGATTTAGGAAGCAATAGTGAAAATGTGGATCAGAGCATCGATGGTCAAGCTGAAAGTAACTTTGAGTCATACAGTGAAAGCCAATCATATGATGGAAACCACGATTATATATCCGGTGTTCAAACTTCAAATCAACACGAAGCATCAGCAAACAGCAAACATTATGTCAAGAGGAAAAGAGGGGTAGATAGCACTGATAATGATATTGAAAAACTTAGTCAGTGCACTACTAGCAAATGCTTGACGATTCGATGTCTAAGCGGGCCTATACCTAAAGGACATGAAGTACATATTGCTTTAAGAGCACGAGTTGTTGTTCAGGCGCTTAAAAGTGTAAGTTTTCTTTATTAAAGTAATTTTCATATTTTCCAAAAGATTTGATACAAAATTTATGTTTAAAACATTGTCATGATTTTATTGTATTTTAATGCCTTTTTAAATCTAAAAAAAACTAAAAGTGACGAAAATTTGATATAAAAAAATTGTGGCTTATAAGAGTAGTTGTTTTAGTGTGCGTTTTTTAATGTAATTGTTTTTACTGAATCTGTCAGGCTTCAAATGAAAAAATTCCACGTTTTACCATTGAGAACGGTTAACAAAATCATTGCCAACTCTGGCTTGAATATTTTTTACCTAATGGCATATTGATTGTGTTTGGTGTTGTGTGTCGGAGTTTTGTGCTCACACCACTGGGAGGTTTGGATACTACAGACGCCAGTTTTCAACGTGATCTGCTATGGTACACACGCACAGACCTATGGATGATTCATTCTTGTATTATGATATAGCTCCGATCTCAACAATTAATTTTCAAATAAAAGTTTCACATTTTTTAAAAGTACACATTATGGCTTTTCATGTGATACCAAACAAGGTTGGTCTTTAAAAGGGTGAGAATGTTGTAGTTGCGGGCGGTCATAATTTTGTTAACCGATTCCAATGCCTAAACGCACAATTTTATTGAGTGGGAACCTCCAGATTCTTATTCAGAGAATAAAACTATATATGAAAACGCACATTAGAACAACTACCTGCTAAAATCCACAAAAAAAAGGTTTTCAATCGAACTAAAATAATGCCTCGTAAAAAATATTAAAAAATAGATAAGAGAATAATCAAAAATTTGATGGATTAATAAAAGTTTAATCAGGTCGAACAGTAGATATCAACCAGTACTATACAAAGAAACTACTAAACGTTTTAAGTTTCAGATGAGTACGACAGAGCCTGTAAACCTTCGGTCGACGCTGTTAGCCCGAATTAGTAAGTTCCAAGGTATTAGTGGATTACCTGCACAAAACAAATTATACCGGAGTGAAATTGTCACTGTAGCAAAGTCTCCGTAAAGGTTGATTAGTGGGGGCTCGTTATTGGAAATGTGGGAAAGGAAAAATCAACATGAACTTATCATTGAAGATTTTTACGCCACAAAAATTTGGAAATGCTAAACTACTTAGTTTTAAAAATTAAAATGTCGTACATTGTGAAACACAACAAAATTAAATTTTTGTTTTCTAAATATTATTTTTGTTATCTTTGACCTGAATTTTCTGTTAATTCATTAAATACAAAGATATAAAATTATTAATTATGGATTTATTTCATACATAAATTCCTTCATTAGTTTTTATTATTGATATTAGAATTTTAAAAACGCAAATGCATACCTCAAAAAAATACTAAAAAAATATAAGGAAAAAAGGTAAAGATATGTATTACTGCTTTGAATGTGTCTAATACTTTTGGAAAATATAAAGATTTAAAAAAAAGTTATGTAGTTTGTATACATTTTCTGTACTATTTTCTTCTTACTTTTGAAACTCGTGGTGTTAGAAAGATTTAAATTTATCGAAATCATCAAATAGCTTCAGTAGGCCTCTGGTCACTGCCGTCACAATATACCCCGGCAGAGTTACAGTAATTATTCAATAGTATATTAAGGGTAAGGTAAGGGAGTTTTACCATTCGAAGACAATTGTTTGGAGGAGGAGCGAAGCAACGACTCCAATTATTGTCTGAAAACGGTAACCCTTAACGTTCGACGTGCTTATAACGTTTTTTGCACGATCGGAATTAAAATTATACAAAAAAATATAAATTTTGAGAAATTAAAACAAGCGAAATACATCGAAATGATCGAAGTGGTATGGCACACATCACTAGGTAACCATTTAGTTATTTGTCAAATGTGAAAAAAAGTTCATAAAATTGTGCATGTGGCTCTTTTGCTAGTTTTTCACTTCAGTTATGAGCGATTCCTAAAGTGATGTACAGTTTGAAATAGACGAAATAGAAGAGGCATGGGGCATTTGATATGCTGTGGTAATACCGGAAAAGTCAAGGGGCCGTTACGAGAATACTTACAAAATTTTTAAACGGTGGTGCAGTGAGAAAAATGCAGGTATTACTGAGAAGGTTTTGTTGGCTTTTTTCGTTAAAAGAAGTAGTAAGCTGAAAAGTCCAGGAAGTTTATGGGCAGAACATTCAATGCTAAAAGGCACCATATTCTTGTATGATTCTGTTAATATTTCGACATTTTCTACGCTAATTGCCTATATTAAACGAAAAAGTGTTCGTCACAGGCCAAAAAAAGCTAAGGTCTTCACGAAGAATGTTATGATTACATTTTTAAATGAAGCGCCGGATGAAATGTTCCTCATCCACAAAGTAAGTTAAAAAAACAAATTTGATAGGCTATTTATTATTTGTTTTGCATTTATAGGCCGCCATGATTATTGGCGTCGCAGGGGCTTGCAGGAGAGAGGAGCTGTACAGTATGAAAATGGCAGATATTGAAGATCATGGGGCACTTCTTGTAGTAAAAATTCCTAACTCGAAGACCAATATACAACAGACATTTACTGTAACAAGTAAAGTGGACGACAAAGTTTCATATTTGGACATTTATCGCAAATACATTAAACTTCGACCGACCAACGCAGTTTCGAAACATCTGTTCTTAAATTACAGTAACGGAAAATGCTCCCAACAAGTAGTTGGAAAAGGGACGATTGGCAAATGGCCATCAAAAATTGCAACATATTTGAAATTAGACGAACCAAACGACTATACAGGTCATGCATTTCGACGCACATCAGCTACTTGTTTGGTTAATAAAGGTGTAGACGTATTAGGTTTAAAAAGGCATGGTGGATGGAGGTCTTCTACGGTGGCTGAAGACTATGTCGAAGATCCTTTACAGAACAAGATTGAATTTGCTGATAAAATTTTATCTACTGATGGTGACGTCGACGTTCGCTTCGAATGTGTTAAGAAAAACGAAAGTGCATCTTCAAACACATCGGTCTCTATTGCTTCAGGTACAAATGAAAACGTGTACTTTCTATAGGAAACAACAGCACAAATTGTACGTTTAATGTGACAATATTAAATAATAAAGATTAAATTTTAATGTAAGACTAATTTTGATTGTTTTTTAAAAATGCGTCGGCGTCGGTAAGTTTTTTGCTGTTCAGTTTTTAGATCGGTAAGTAATTTTGTTGTCGTCGTAGTTATAGCAACTGGTAAATTCCGCTTACTGCCATGGAAACGACCATGGTAAATAGTCAGAAATGACCGATCGTGCAAAAAGTAATATTAAATATCATAGTATCTAGTGGCAATATGGGCGTAGGCGATCTTTGTAGAGCGGAACAGACAACTATATAGACAGGCGAGATAAAACTTACAATGCTGCCATGTCTTGCGGATTTGGGCAGTGGATAGTGTGAGTCGGAGACAAACGCGGTTGTTATGCTGCAATTTCTGGCGTTCTTATTGCAATGCAATTGATTATAGAACGCCGTGTTTTCTTCTTCTTCTTTTATAGCGGTGTAAGCCAAGAACCTGCGGCACTCAGGCCGAAGGTTCGTTGTGCGTACCGTTGGTTAAAGATTCTCCCTGAATAAACCGGCGCCGGTCGTAAAGGCTACCGCCTTGCTTAGAGAGATGAACCTTATTTCCTTTAGATTCAGAAATCCTAATCCAAAATGTCTTAGGCGCAGTGTCATGAGTCTGCCACACAGCCATAATATGTAAAGCGATGATTATTCATCTACCCCGCACAGCCTGCAGATTGTTAAGAATATCAATCCTATAGAAGCGTTTGTTGAAATGACAATGGCCATTAAGATGCCTGTCACGATGTTGATTTGTTTCTTGTTGTTTTATAGAAGTAGCTTATGCCAGTGGAAGGCTCTCAGATAAAGAGCTTCGCCTGCCTTAGTCCATGTTGCAAAAACCAGCTTTGTGAGAATTGGGTTTAGATCCATTACTTCATTTCCAGTCTTGCATTGCAGTGGGATATTCCGAGGAGTGGTTACGTCAAAGTGGGTATTCGCTAAAATCTCTTCTGACTAGTAAGAGCGCTTCCTTGTTTCACTCAATGTTGATATGGCCTGGTACTCACAGTGAATTTACCAAATTCTGAGCGAAGAGTCTCGTCAGTGCTGATCTGAGCTCAGAGCCTGAAAAGTCGCCTGTCTCTTTGAACAAATATAGATATGTTTGTTGAAATAGCTGTTAAGTTTTTCGTACACACAGGCTAGTATAGCATATACCACGGCTTGGTCTGTCACACCCGCCCCTATACCGTCCACGATTTTTGAGCTATCTGTGAACCGGACAAGACGTCCTTAGTAAGTAGGAGGATCTGTTTATGGGTGCTCCAGTCTTCTTTAGTAGAGAAAACAGTTTTGTATAATGTATAGAAGGAGAATGTGGTTAGCCCGTCACTCCTCATATTAAATCTGACATGAATTTTTGTCAGCTGTGACAGGACTCTGGTATGCTGTAATATTTTTTTGAGTGTGCCCACTATCTTTCACAGTTTAGCTTGCAGGCGCCAATCACTTAGTGAAAGGCTTCGAGTTCCAGATCTACCTCCAGGCCCGCCGTGGTCATTCGCATTCTTGCTCAGACTTCGAGACGATCAGACGTGTTTTTTGAACAGCTCCATTTACTGACAAGAATTTGCATTTAGTCACCGAGTCCTTCTGAGCACTTGTGCGAGGTTGGTTCTCGAGCTACCTGCAAGCCCAGGCGTAGCCTAGCTACATCCACGACGAAGAAAAAGCATTTTTCTAGCAAACGCAGCGCTATTTTACTGTTTTCTCCAATGTTTGTTTTTTAATTAACTTTCAGTTATGCAGAAGCAAACGATGGAGGACTTCGTAAACCAGTTCGAGCCAGCTATGTCGCCCGAGGAGCTGATACTCTTGGAGGCCACCCTCCGAACCAGACGAGAAGCGAAGGAAGCAGCCGTCACCGCCGCCGCCGCCACCCACACCGCCGCCGTCATCACCACCGCCGCCGCCACCCACACCGCCGCCCCCGAGAACACCCGACCTCTTCCGGAACCGCCAGCGGACGTAGTCGCGACGCTGACAGCTACCACCCCCGAACCCATGGTCACCGACGACCACACCGCCTCCGAAGCCCACCCCGACGCCGGATTCGTAACCGTCCCGAACAAAAGGAAACGTATCAAGACCAAGTCCCAAGAGCCAAGTCAAGCTTCGGTTTCGACTTCAAACAGCTTTTCAAAGCTCGCTGATGCCGAGTCCGAGGAGGAACGGGAGCCCGCCCAGAAGACCCCCCGCATCCCACCAATTGTCTTGCGCTGCAAGGACAATTGGGTGAAGATTTCTGCAGAGTTCCGACGCCTGAAGCTCAACACGTTGAAGGCGAAGAACATCTCCGACGGCATCAGCGTCCAGCCCGCCACTGTAGAGGACTACAGAGGCATCCAGGACTTCCTCACGAAGGCCAAGATTCCCTTCCACACCTACCAACTGACGGAAGAAAAACCCCTGAAGATTGTGCTGCGCGGGATCCCGGAAACCATCGCAGTAGAAGACATAAAAGAAGACCTCGTCGCCAATGGGTATCCTGTAACCGCCGTGTTCAGGATGCGCCGCGGCGCCGACAAGAAGCCGATGCCACTCGTCATGGTGCAGCTTGAGAAGTCCGAGGATGCCAGGCGCATTTTCGACTGCAGAGCTGTACTGTCCCTCAAAATCACCGTGGAGTTACCCAACAAGAAGACTTCCACCAGCCAGTGCCACCGATGCCAGAAGTTCGGCCACTCCCAAAGCAGCTGCCACGCCGCCGCCAGGTGCGTCAAGTGCGCCGGCAACCACCACTCAGGCACCTGCGAGAAGCAAAGGACGACTCCCGCTACCTGCGCCAACTGCAATGAAGCCCACCCCGCCAACTACAAGGGATGTAGAGCCTACCCGAAGCCAAAGCCAGCCGCCGCCCTCAGGAACGGAACCAGCTACGTTCAAGCAGCTTCCAGGACCTCGCAGCAAGTACCCGCTCCCCAGCCACCCTCCAGGCAGCCCGCTCCAGTCACCACTCCTAATCCAATCCCGTCCACCAGCGTCCCTCCCAGGACGCAAAAACCTATTCAAACTCCTGCCCCCAACAACCCTATGGACTGGGGTTTCCTGTCAAGCCTCCTCGCCAAATTCGATTACGCGAAATTCCTCTCGTTGATCCAGAAACTTTCCCTTGCAACCAGCAAAGCCACGTCCACCGCTGAATGCATCACCGCCCTCCTGAGTTGCACTCCGGATATCCTATCCTTTGTACAGTCCTTTAATGGGCAATTCATATAAACCGACTTCTTTGCAGATAGCGTTCTGAAACGCCAACGGACTGAAACACAAGAAACCGGAGCTCCTGGAGTTCGCCCGACACCACAACCTAGACGTCATCCTCATCAACGAGACCCACCTTCGTGCTGCAGACAACCCACGACTACCGAACTACACCCTCTACAGGACCGACCGCCCCGACGGAAGAGGCGGCGGCACAGCCATCTACGCCAAAACGTCCCTGGACCACCACGCGATGGATGCCCCCGACACGATAAACATCGAGTCCACAGCGATTAGAGTGCAGACAGCAAGACACGGAGCCATCCGCCTAATCTCCGTCTACAAGGCGCCCGACCGCCGATCCTGGCCTGCCTTCACCGACCACCTACAAGACACCATGGGAAGGATCGACCTAATCCACTCCACGGAAGACCTAGAAGACGCAGTGGGGCGCCTCACGTCCCGCATCCAGTCCTCGATCCAACACGCCACCAACACGAAGCGCGCACTTGACAGACGCGACGTCCTCCCAGACCACATCAAAGACCTCATCCGCACCAAGAATCGAGCAAGAAGACTAGCGCAGCGAACCTGGTACCCACCTCACCTAGCCGAAGCCAACAGACTAGCAGCCGAAGTCCGCACCGCCATCGCCCAACACCGCAACGACACCTGGGCCGCTAAACTAGAAGCTCTGACGACCGAAGACAACTCCCTGTGGAGAATGGCCAAGGCACTACGCAACACGACGACCACAACCCCGTCCATCCACGGAGTCAACGGAATGGCCTACACGGACGCCGACAAGGTTGAAGCTTTCGCCGAAAACCTCGAACGCCAGTGCAGCCCAAACTACACCAACGCAGACATCGAACACATCGGCCGCATCCACCGCAGTGTTAGAAGACGACTTCAACAACAAGACCCACAACACCTACAACCAGCCACCCCAAACGAGATCAAGCAGCTGATCCGGGCCACCAAACCCAGAAAGGCCCCCGGTCCCGACACCATCGGCAACAGGGCTCTCAAGGCACTGCCGCGGAAAGCCCTGGTTGCACTGACCGCCATCATCAACGCCATCTTGCGACTCCACTACTTCCCGTCCCAGTGGAAGTGTGCCGACGTCATCGTACTACCGAAGCCAGGACAATCCAACACTTTTCCACAGAACTACCGACCGATCAGCCTACTCCCAGCCATGGGAAAGATAGCAGAAGGCATCATCCTCACAAGACTGAAGACCACCATCGACGACACCCACGCCATCCAAGACGAGCAGTTCGGCTTCCGCTCCAACCACTCCACCGTCCACCAGATCCTGAGGGTAACGGAACACGTCACCGAGGGCTTCAACAAACGACAATCCACAGGCGCCATCTTCCTGGACGTGTCGAAGGCATTCGACAAGGTCTGGCACCAAGGACTACTTCACAAGATGCTGGAAGCCAACATCCCCCTAGCCATGACGCAGCTGGTAGCCTCGTTCCTAACGAGGAGGACCTTCTGCATCAAGCTGAACTGGACGAAGTCAGGACTACGCAGCCTCACCGCAGGGGTTCCACAGGGATCTCTCCTATCTCCGGCTCTTTTCGGCATCTACGTGAGGGACCTCCCCAACACGCCAGACACCAAGACAGCACTATACGCGGACGACACTGCAATTCTAGCAAGCTCCCTCAGCCCAAGACTCATCACCAGACGACTTCAAACAGCGGCGGAAGCTCTCGAGGACTGGTTTCGAACCTGGAGGATCGAGGTCAACCCGGAGAAGAGCACCGCTATCCTGTTCAGAAAACGACGCCACCGACCCTACCAAGACGTAACCATCTTCAACAGACCGATTCCGTGGAAATCCGAAGTGAAGTACCTAGGAGTCACCATGGACGCCTCGCTCACCTGGGGCGCCCACGTCACCACCTGCACCAACCGCGCCAAAGCAGCCACGTCAGCCCTATTCCCACTACTCAACCGACGCAGCAAGCTCTCTCCCAAGAACAAGCTGACGATCTACAAGGCCATCATCAGACCGACCATGACATACGCAGCCACCGTGTGGGGTTACGCTGCCAACTGCCACATGAAGAAACTACAGACGATCCAAAACAAGACGCTGCGACTAGTATTCGACGCCCCCTGGTTCGTAAGGAACACCCAAACCCACCAAGACGCCCAGCTTCCAACGATTAGGGAATTCCTCCAAGACTCGGCCACCAAACTGTACGAGACCATACAAGACCACGACAACCCACTCATCAGGACCCTAGGAAACTACAACGAGGACGAAATACACCGCCACAAGAGACCAAAGTTGGTCCTACTCCCTCCGTGATTCTGGAGGAACACACGTAAGTGACACTTTCCGACATACATAATTGTAAACTATTTTTCTTTCCACAGCCAAGTCCACCCAGACAAAGGAGGAATGGATACCATTTCCGGAACTCCATATAGCCATTAGGTCAACGTCAACGTCAACGCCCGCCGTGGATGCGGTGCGCATTGCTCTTGTCGCTCCTAGACATGGCAGACGTTGGAGTTGGTTGATTTGTTTTGGAACTTATCTGGCTAGTTAATGGTCTTGTAACCACAGTGTACATCCACATGACGATGTACGGTTTGAGACCCCACGTGTTGCCAAAAATGCGTGTGCACATCCGATAGGAGGTATTCGCTTTTTGTATGTGTTGTTTTAAGTATTCTTTCTAGGTTAACTTGGCATATAAGATTACTCCCAGATATTTGACTTTCCCAGCAGCTTTCAGCGGAATACCAAAGAGTGGTAACTTTTTAAATTCTATTAGCTTCTTTTTCCTCGTGAAAAAGACTAATTCGGTCTTTGTAGAATTAACGGACAGTCCGTGCGTTGTGCATCATCTTTTCACGATTCTGAGAGCACTTTGAGTGACCTCACAGGTTACAAGTAGAAATTTGTCTTTAGCTAACCTTACGTGTTACAGCCAGTTCCATTTAGTGGAATCTATCTAGAAAGTGGGTCCCACATGTTAGGAATTACAGTATTAAAGAAAAAATATACAAAATATTATTGTTACGTTTTATTAAATTGGAACAGTGCCAGTTGTTTAATATAAATAAATAGTACAAAAAGCGAAACATTTAGTACGAGCATATTTATATAATTTAAAATTTTTTATATTTAGTTATAAAAATTAATTTTACTATTATCTACTTTTTAAATGCAGTGCTGGTAGATAAGTATCCTTAACATAATTTTATATTAGTTAAATTAATATTCATCCCCTTCATCTCCTTCTCCCTCAACAGAGTCGACTGCAACTTCTTCATAGTCTTTTTCAAGTGCAGCCAAATCTTCACGAGCTTCTGAAAATTCACCTTCCTCCATACCTTCTCCCACATACCAGTGAACAAAAGCTCGTTTAGCATACATTAAGTCAAATTTGTGATCAAGTCTGAAAATATAAATCATTAATGATGTTTTATTGAGATTATCATCAAGTTTTACCTAGCCCAGGCCTCAGCAATTGCAGTTGTGTTGGATAACATACAAACAGCTCTTTGGACTTTAGCTAAATCTCCTCCTGGTACTACAGTTGGGGGTTGGTAATTTATTCCAACCTTAAATCCCGTAGGGCACCAGTCGACAAATTGTATTGTACGTTTCGTTTTAATTGTAGCAATGGCTGCGTTGACATCTTTAGGAACTACGTCTCCTCTGAGATAATAAATATAGTATATTTGAACAATATAAATTAAAAATATTTATTTTTATTTTTACCTGTATAACATGCAACAGGCCATGTATTTTCCGTGACGAGGATCACATTTAACCATCTGATTAGCAGGTTCAAAACAGGCATTAGTGATTTCTGCGACTGTAAGTTGCTCATGGTAGGCTTTTTCGGCAGATATTACGGGGGCATAAGTAGCAAGAGGGAAGTGAATCCTAGGATATGGCACCAAATTCGTTTGAAATTCTGTTAGGTCAACATTCAAAGCTCCATCAAATCGTAAAGAGGCAGTTATAGATGACACAATCTGAAATTGTTTAAATTGACCTACTGCTGTTCATATTTATGATATTGGTAAATACCTGTCCAATTAATCGATTTAAGTTCGTATATGTAGGTCGTTCTATATCTAAATTTCTGCGACAAATATCGTATATGGCTTCATTGTCCACCATGAATGCACAATCAGAATGCTCGAGGGTTGTATGCGTAGTCAAAATCGAGTTATAGGGTTCTACTACAGCTGTTGACACCTAAAAATATGTTAATATGACTATACTGTATATTTGAAAAACATTGAAATAACAGTTTCAATTTAATTTTTGAATATAGTACACAGAAAAAATAGTTTAAATTTAACCTTCAAGTTTGTATCATTAAAAAAAGCTATCTTATTTTATTCGTTTTCTTGTAATTGTCTCCTTTCCATTACCTTCCTTGAAAGATACAGCACCCTTCTACACAAGTAACTTAACACCAGATACCTATGTATTTCGACAGCGAAGCTATCATCATCAATGGTAAAGTGACAGCTTTTGCCTTCCTTATTTCGTGCGACCATCTGTTTCTGGGTTTTCCCCTTTTTATACGTTCCGGCGGTCCCTACTTTCACAATTTTTGAAGTAGTGTTTGTTCTCCCATCCATTTTTAAATGGCCGCATCGAGTGATTTTTTGTTTCTATGGTATCTGTTAGAGTTCTTTCTACTTCCATGCTTTTTCTAATTTCTTATACATTTAAGAGCGCAAGCCATGTTACGCCACAGCATCTTCTCCAGTAATTTAATTTCGTTGAATTTATTCTTTCTGCAAATCTTTTGTTTATTATCCACATTTCTGACCCACAGGTGATGCTAATTTCAATCAACATTGTAAACATTTTTTTGGTTTGTTCAAAACTTCTTTACTCCAGAAACCCCAATGTAGTTGTGTTATTTTTTTCCGTGATGATAATAACAATTTTAAAATTCGCCAAGAAGTATTTTGTTGCTTTAATTTCCCAATCAGGTGCAAATGCCGCTCTAAGTGCTTGCATCACCGCGCAGAAACCCTCTTCTTTCTACTTCAGCTGATCCTTCCGCCATGATTTCTTCAGTATAAATCCAGATTTTTCTACCCAGAAAAGATCAAAAGTTCTTCTTCTTGAGAGATCCAGACCAGAAATCCGAATTCCTCTTAAGAAATCCTGACTAAAACTGAGTATTTTCTTTATCTTATTTCATTTTAATCCGACGATGGGTAAAAATATCTAGTTGTGCTTATTATAATCGCTTAAATCGATTATTTTTCTTATTTTCTTTATTTTATTTCAACGATGAGAAAACTCCCCAGTTTGCTTTTGTTTGAATCCTGTAAAACGATTATTTTCCTTTATTTTTTTTTGATTTAGTCTACCGATGGGAGTAATCCCTATCATTGGAGCCCCGCAAACAGAATATTTTATTTTAATTTCCGTTCACCGACGAGAGAAATCCCTAGTTGTTTTTATTACACCCCGTAGACCTAGTATTTTCCTAATTTTATTTCAACTATTAGAAAAAATCCCTAATTGTTCTTGATAAAAGCCCATAAGCCGAGTATTTTCTTAATTTTATATTAACGATAGGAGAAATCCCTAGTTTTTTGTATCAAAAGCCCGTAAACCGAATATTTTCTTTATTTTATTTCAATGATGGGAGAAATCCTTAGTTGTTAGTATTAGTAACCCGTAAACCGAGTATTTTTTTATTTTATTTCGCCGATATGAGAAATCCTTAGTTATTCGTACCAGAATACCCGTATATCGAGTATTTTCTTTATGTCATTTCAACGATTCGAGAATTCTCCAGTTCGTATTACAAGCTCGTAAACCGAGCATTTTCTTTTTATTTTATTTTAACGATGGGAGAAATCTTTAGTTGTTCTTATTAAACAAGTGTAATGAAAAAGCTTTATTCCACATAGTTTCGAATAGTTTTACAACTGCACCGTATGACCGACTTAAAATATTTACTTCACCCCACAAGCCCTTAAAACCCGAAGCTCATATATAAAATCAAGCTCGTCAAAATACCAGAAACCGTATACAAAAAAAAAGTTGACTTCTTACAACCTCTTCGATAGTAATATCGTATTTATACGTGTTTGTATCATTTTTCTCGTATTTGAGTTCTAAATCTATCTATTTTGTTTTTGTATTAGCAAGTGCGTCGCAGTAGTGCTTCTATTGATATATGTTCTAACTTCCAAACTTTTTATTCCAGTTTTTTTCGCTTTTCGTCTAGATCTTCATTATTTTTATCCTGCGTCCGATTCTATTTTTTAAGAGTTTTAGCATTTTAATTTTTTTACAGGAGATGGGTCGCAACCCATTGCTTCAACGCTCCTTCTTCCTCATACGGACTTGGAAGCGACAACGGTGGAGAATGCCATGCTACAGAGCGTGTTACGTAATACTACCAGCAGTCCCTAGTGCCACCGGTTTAGCTCTTCAAAATGAGCACGACCCTAGTATTTTTTTACGTTTTACGTTACGTTTACTCTAATATGCGTACAATACTGTTGCGCATATTTTCTTTTACCTGGAACTCCCTATCTTCTGTAAAACGATTCTATACCCTGCATAATAAATTCAGTGGTAAATCAAAGCCTTATCAATAACTAAATATTTTTCAAATTTTAATTTAATTAAAGACAAAATTTAGAAGTTTTTAGAACATTTTGTGTAGCTATATTATACTCACTTGGGGAGCGGGGTAAATAGAAAACTCTAATTTGGACTTCTTTCCATAGTCCACACTCAGTCTTTCCATTAATAAACTTGTAAATCCAGATCCAGTTCCTCCACCAAAAGAGTGGAAAACGAGAAATCCCTTTAGGAAAAATATTCTTACATTAAATGTACAGCTTTGGTATCAACAAAAATAGGTTAAGTTATGAATTAAGGGGGAATACCATCCCTATCGTTTGATACAGGTTTATACTTAAGCCATTATACCGGATGGCCTAGAAACTGCGGAACATAGGAAAAACGTCATGTTAAATTTTGCAAACAATTATAACGCAGGTTAATTTAATTTAAGAAACAAATTTAATACATTTGTTGTTATTTTCTCATTAGGTAAATAATAAATAGCTACAGGCTATAGCATTGTCAGTTTTGTTTTACTGATCATGTGTTTCTTGATTATTATTTAGGGTCCTGTTTAACCGATCAAAAGCAGAACAGTGCTGAGACGTACTTTACATTTGTTCTTTCACGTAGAATGTAAACAACCCAAGTAACATATTGTGTAATAGTTGCATAAAACATTCAAAAGGCTCCTGGATCTCTTACTAAAATGAACGTAAGCTGTACCCTATGTTCCGTAATTTCATGGACACACGGTATAAGAAAAAAGTATGATTACTTAGAAATATTCGTAACTAAAAATGAGTAGAGTACATTCCTTATAAAAAATCATTGCTTTTTAAAACAATAAAATTTTGAATAGTATCAAATTAAGCACTATAAAAGCGATGAATTACATAATAGTCATAATTACGGTAATTTTGTTTTTCAAATACAATACCGCAATGAGTTTTTCGATAAGTAATTAATGAATACAGTTATATTTAGTTATAATTACCTGAAGGCCGGTACATTGATCTGCAAGTTTGCGGATACGGTCTAAAACAATGTCCACAATTTCCTTTCCAATGGTATAATGACCGCGGGCGTAATTATTGGCGGCGTCTTCCTTTCCAGTTATTAGCTGTTCCGGATGAAATAGCTGCCGGTACGTCCCAGTTCTTACCTCATCTATAATACCCCAAAAAAGTTTTAAATATCTAAAAGCTTAATCGTTCTCATGCTATTAAATTTATGTTTTTCGAAAGATTTGTACAACAGTAATATTTGATGTTCCGCAAAACCATAATTACTAAAAAAATAAAACATTCAAAAGAGAAAACTATCGCTGAAAGCTTTCACGCTTCATATTTGAGCTTCACAATCGGTAAAATAAAATATGGTACAATAGAAAACCGTTTGGTATTTTCATGTAGTTTTAAGAAACTGTAACAGCTCAATAAATTTACTATTAGCTATAATCACGTCCAGTCATGCTTTTGTGAAAGCACGCGATTTCCTTATAGTTTTATAAATTATGTATCACCTCCCACCCACCTTCTAGGCGGAAGTTTTCAATTATATCTTACAAAAAAATACCGCCTGGGCATCATGTTTAATTTAACTGCCGAAATTCTCGTCACGAACTTCGATCGCATTAACCTTTTAAAGTTAATTATTTACGAATTATGTCAACCTACCCACGACGGTGGGTTCCAAGTCGACAAAAACAGCTCGTGGTACGTGTTTTCCTGATCCAGTTTCGCTGAAGAAGGTATTGAAAGAGTCATCACCACCGCCTATGGTCTTGTCCGACGGCATTTGTCCGTCAGGTTGAATTCCATGTTCGAGACAGTAGAGCTCCCAGCAGGCGTTTCCAATCTGGACGCCAGCTTGGCCAATGTGAACGGATATACATTCCCTCTAAAACAGAAAGTTACCGAAAATTAGCAAAAAGTTTCATCCTAACTAGAAGTTTAATAATAGATTAATTAGGGTATGTCCATCAAGGTCTCCAGACCTAACTTATATCTTTGTATTTCTTAATAAGCTTTGTTGTTAGACTCAATAAATTGTAAAATTAATTGTATATTTTTTGATTTATTGAGAAAATTTCAATGGAATTTAAAGTTAGCGTGTGAACGCAGATTATTGACTATTTTCATTTCTACAGTCAATCAACTCTAATGAGTAGTGTGGGAATATGTCAGCTGTAAAAGGCCTAAATAATGGTGTCTGAACGTTCAACATAATTTCGCGTCTTCTTAGAATATCAATATTTCGGTTAATTTCTGAAAATTCTTAACAGCAATCAGAACTTTTGGGAATTTCGATTAAATATTTAAGTGATGTTTATGTTTTACAAAGTTTTAGAATAATTTAACCAAAACATTTATGGTTCTAATGTAAATTGCACAGACCAAACGGTGCCCTGGTTCAAAGAATGGAAGTGAACTAAATTCATCAGACAGTAGGTACCTACTTATTTTGATCAGGGATGTTACTTTCTCATATTTCTCGTTATAAAATTTTCGATTTGTGAGATTCTGCTAGAAATACATGTTTTGGACATTCAAAAACCCAAAAAAGTTGTTTTTAAAAACGCTGTGTTTGACACCCCGTGCGCGCTAGTGCACTTTAATCTCATCTCTATTTGCAAAATAAAAGTTTACATTTTCAAAATATATTTAAATTTCTAAAATATATTTTAAAAAACTTCAATAAATGCGAGGAAGTCCCGTGGCGGTTGCCCCACAGCTTTTTTCGAAAGGGATACAATTTTACAAACAAGCTATGATTGATTTTTTTTAATCCAAAGTTAATAAATAGGTGCGAAATAGAAAAACGTTTTGTTTCGTTCTGAAGAAGAAAAATGTTTAATCGATTTTTTCTTGGAAAATGGCTAATCGTACAAAAAACATCAATTGTGTCAATTTTATGCATTTTTAAATGTAAAAACATATTACTGAATCAAATTTATAAGAAAATCAAATATTACAAAAATAATAAATAAAAATGACTCAGTTCCCTCAGTTTAGAACGCCTTTGGTTTAAATAATATTATTTTGATGGTGTTACATAGTAGCACTTCTTCTTTATCTTTCACCTCATACCCGAAGGTGTCGAGGACTTTCACTCCGGGTAGGCTCTCGCTTGTGTAAATAGTAGCACTTACTAGTACTAAATCCGTATGCCAATGGAAATGGAGAATTTTTTAGAAAAGCAAAATCAATACCTTACATTTGCAAGAATTTCCTATTCTGTAATGGATTGATTTTGTAAACAATAGTTAAGTACAATGTAGGTAATCAGACAGTATTGTGTACATTCAGTGCGTAAACGTTCGTTCAAAGTTTGCTATTGCACTGTAGTCAAATAACGTCAGTAATGTCAGTAACAGATGATGTAAATATTAAATTAATCAATTGTGGTTAGTTTTCCATACATAAAAATGTTTATATTTTAAGACCAATGTGCATGCTGATTGTTGCCTAATATAATTTTTTTATCGAATACATGGTCTACATGCGTGTCAGCCTGCCTAGAGGCAATCATATAAAAATAAGAGAAACTCCTACGTTTCCACAAAATGTTGCTACTTTTATTTATTTTATCTGTTTCTCTCTGGTTAAATTAGTCAGATATTTTTAGCAGAAAATGTACGTACTTGTTTCAGATATTTTAGTCGTCAAATATGACACCAAAGAATTCCTATCAAAACCGCAATGATAATGTTAGATGTAAAAATAATTGGAAAAATACTGTTTACTTCGAAGAAAATAATACAATAAAGAAATTCCATGTAATTTCGCCAAAACTGTAAAAAATTATTGTTATTTAATTGTAAGACCAGTAAGAAATATACAGTGCGCCGGTCCCCTTCCCATATTAACTTTATATAGGGTTGGTTCAAAGAAAAGAAATTAGGGTTACGTAAGTGACACCTAAAATACTACATTTTTAACCAACAAAAAAGCGTATTATAATAGCGTCGCGACGCCTACATACGATAGAATTTTAAACCACAAAGGGGTCGATTGACACATCATTTAAAAACTCTGTTCATTCCGCGTATGAGCGGCTATTTTTTTTATTTTATCGATTCAAATTAAAATTCTAGATGGTGAAAGATTAGAAAACAAAATTATTTCTTTAAAACTGCACAAAAAATCGAAAAAATGTTTAAAATTACACGTTTTAAACATCTTGGCAATAACAAAAATTAACGAAACACTTCGGCTGGACTTTTCTATACTTTAAAGCTTTTATAATTCTAAAAGTAATTATGCACAACGTTGTAATACTAGCATCTTTAAGGGTCACTAAGTCGCTAACGCGCGTCTAGAATATCCAATGTTTAGGGGATTCAAAAAGTAAAAAATGAACTATTTTAAAGTTTTATAAATACATTTTTAGAGTAAACAACAAATAAAACAAAAAAAGAAACAATATGCTATACCATATTAGTTGCAATAAATACAATGTCAATAATGAATCAGTACTGTGGAATCACACACAACATTTTCTAGCAGTAAGAGCCTCAAATTTCCACAGCACCTAAAGACACACGCTTCACCACTCAACAGCTATTATGCGGTCACAATGTTACCTCTGTACCGAACGGATGATTCAGAAAAGCTATTATAGTCGCTCGATCGCCATCTGTTGATGGCCCTGTTCGGCATTATCCGCCTTGATTTAGAAAACCAAATTTCTTACGAAAAAAAACAAAATCTTTAGACTTTCTGGAAACAGATTCCTCAATATTATTGAAAACCCGAGATGACACAGCCACTTCGTTCGCCAAGAGTTGGAGGGAAGGGAAAACCTAACCCCCCTAAATATTGCTGCACCTAAATATTATGTTCTGACTCTTATTCTATTTTACCACTCAAGCAATTTAGCCTAAATAGAAATATTTTAATTTCAAAAATTCATAGCAGGCGTCACAGAAAAATAGCGGGTTGGAACACCAACCAAAGTGTTGCTTATTACAGTACAGTAACATTGTCTCTTGAAGGCTATTACGTAAAAAAAATTTAACCCCATCTTTAAACTTGTTTTTGAGTAAAAATGCACAAACGTCAAAATTTTCAAAAAACTAGCAGCCGTTATTTTAGAGCTAGAATGTTTAGGAAAAAAACGTTGGATTTGTCCTAGTCTTCTATCATATTAGGTTTTAAATATATAAAATTATTATTCCGAAAAAAATGCTACCAACAAAAATTTAAAATCAGTAACATTAGGTAACTTGATTAAAATCTGTTTGGGTTGGTGAAAGCATTCTCTTAATGAAAACACGCACGAAGCAATTTGAAGTAAAAGTGAGTACATTTATTTTAAATTTGATATCGCTGATGCTGGGTATTGATCTAACTGCAAAATTATAAACATTCGCATAGTTAATTAGTAGTTACGTATGCTCAGTTCAGCCACCGACATTCCGTATTTGAGAATACACAATCCTGCGGGATACCTTCGGTACATGTCTTGCAACTCGACACAGCTTGTTGCTTACATTTTTAAAAAAGTTTACAAAGAAGCGCGGGGCGTAGACCACGGGTTCCACTAGTATATAAATAACGTTTGAAAATTAGTGTTTGTTCATGTATACGTACCTAACTAATAGTAAAATCATCTATAAAATCTAAAAGTCATATGTCAAAGCTTGATATTTAAACTATACAATAAACCAAATAAATTATTTCTGTCATTATTAATGAACATCATCTGTTTCTAGTGATAGTAAAGCTTTGCACTCGTTTGTCCGTATCACATTCACATCAAAACTAAGTTCTACATAGTTGTAGGTTAAGAACCGACTCGACTGTTGCATGCAAATAGTCTGATCATATCTTTATAATTCGCTTTCCCTCATTTTCTACTAATTTTCCGACTTTTACGGAAACAGATGTTACAGTTACATTACACTGTGTAAGCCGTCAGGGAAAATTGTAATTATACTTAACATGCATTTTGTAATTGCGTGTATTATTAAATTCTGTATCTGTTTTTAATTTCAATTATATTTCTAAAAGTGAAACGAGCTTGTATAAGAAGAACAAAATAATGAATCCAAACTCTTTAGTTCCTATACTGAAGAAGGCTACTTAGCAGCCGAAATGTGAATCGATGTACAAAAATAAGTTCTTGTGTGCATTAAAGAACTTTGATTCTTTATTGAATACAAGATTATTACGTAAACCATTTATAAACGAAAAAAATATCGGTACAAACATTTGCCGAAAACATCCATTAGTAAATATCGAAGTAATTAAATTATTCTGGATCAATGAAGCGCTTACACGACTGAATGATGGTGTAAATAAACTACAAGATTTTGTGGATAAATCAGCCACATATTACACCAGAGCAACGATTTCACAGTATAGTACGGTTTCACAACATATTTTGTAATAGAACTTCAGTTTTGAAAAAAAATTCTAAATACTTATTTACATATTTATGTGCATGTGTCAGGTAGAAACTTACTAACAAAAGTGTTTGAAAATCAAATCATAAGCACTCTCATAAAAATTTCTGGCCTGCACAATTCGCAGATCTTAACCCAGCCGATTTATACAGGGTGTTGCATGACTTTCCGTAAAAACTTAAGGAGCATATTTCTGAGGTCATGGTAAGTGGAAAATGTCACTTCCTTACGGAGTTACAGCCTCCCGAAGATGGAACTTTCTAATCACGCTTTTATTAACATCTTTGTAGTTTGTACAGGAAGTCATGCAACACCCTGTATAATCATCCTACACATATTGAGCAGTTAAATCACTCATTTGCTGATCAAATGGCGACTGAATCTATTATCTTACACGCCGCTACACAGAGTATAGCTAAAAATAAGGTATTGTATTTGTTTTCTAGAATTGCTAGCAAATGAGATCTTTCATTGAAGTTTTCCCCCTTTTGGGGTTACTGGCCAATATAACAGTTATGCATAAAAAACTTCGAAATTGCAGAACTCTTGAGTTTTAGTTATTTAAAATTTTAGTATTTTTTCTAGATTTTTATTTTAAGTTTGCGATTTTTTCCAGTTTTAAAATGTTCCGAATTTTAATATCTACAAATTAAACAAATTTTCGAAATTTTTAAACAATTTTTGAAATCTAAAAATTGTTTATTATTTTAAAAATCTGCGCAATTTCTAATTTTCGGTATTTACAAAATTTAGGTTTCGAAATTTATGAACTTTTGGTATTTCAAGTTTAGTTTTTAAATTTTTAAAAATTTTGTAATACCTACCTACTTAATTTTAAATATTTCGAAAATTATCAAAAGATTCAAAATGTGAAAAAATCTTATCATTTCCGAAACTTTTCAATAAATTGTTAGTATTTTTAAAGTTTAGATATTCTCGAAATTTGCAAAATTTTCTAGTTTCAAAATATTAAAAAGGATTAAATTATCATTTTAATGTATTGGAATAACAAAATTTTCAAAATTTTACGAACCGCAATCAACAACAGTTCCTGCAGATTTTCCTCACAAATACCTTAAGTTTGTTCAACTTGCATTAATGAGGAAAACTTGTAAAAGACAAGGCGAGGCGCCAAGTACCTCCTTTGTTATCATTTTAATAACATTTTTTAAATATGCTCTTTGTTTGTAGCTTCTAGTTTTTAAATAAATTAGTAATGGAAGGGTAGGAAAATAAAAATTGAACCAATACTAGGTAACTTCGTTTTTGCAGTTTTTCAATATCCGTTGCGATAGAAGAAAATTACTTTTTTTTTAAATACCAAGGCATGGTTTTTATTTTACGCCAATTTTCGAAAATTATGTAATTTTAAAAATATTAAAAATTTTAAAAACAATGTAACAGTTTGAATCGAAGAATAGGAAAGGAAACTGCGTGGAAAGACTCGTGGCGGTTGTCCAACAGGTTTTTCGTTAATGCAGCTAACAATATTCAGAAAACATCGTTGTTGGTTAATTTCATTTACTAAGATTTGTGCAGAAAAATTATAAAAATAAACCCAATTCTTTTTCTAACTTTAAGCTGTTTTTGTTGTTTCAATTATGTTACTTGTTAATGCAATTTTAAACCCATCTTTACGTTTAAACAACCCTGTATACTGAAATTACAACTTCTGTGGTTACAAAAGTCAATTGTAGTTGTTCTTTTCGTTTTCTTTTTGCTAGTTTACGATAAGTAGGTACGAGGCCGAGGTGACCGATTCCAGGTTCGAGTTCCGGTCTAGTCATGGGTGTTCGTGTCTTTCTGTGCATCTTTTTACATGGAGGCTAATAACCTTAGCAATAAACGCCCCCGTAGTAACGTCAAATTAAAAAAAAATTTATTGTAGTAGATTGTTGCAAAACAGCCATAGCACAAAAATGTAATCATATTATACATAATAGATGCTTTGTTCGCAGAATTCGACTGATATTTTCAGAAGCTTCGATTGTTTAGAAAATTGACTTCAGTACCTATATACATAATTTCCAAGAAAAACATTTTTTACGTACCTATACGTAGTACGTACTAACACAATCAGTTCGGGGAAAACTGAAAATTGCTATTAAACCGCTGAAGTTTCCAACAATAACGTAGAAATTAAATAGAAAACTTTTGTTAAACCGTAAATTGGTAATTTAATTACAGGCCGTTTATGTCAAGAAAATAATAATTAATAGCACCCCATTCATGTACAGTGAATGTCGATTATTAGTTTCCAATGCAGAGGCGTAGCAAAACCATGTTAGTTAGGTTATAGCAAAATGGCTTGCAATGAGGGGAATTCCCCAGTTTTAAGGGAAGTGGCGGCTTTAATGTTACGCTCGTATTTATTTTATTTTCCTGCCGTGAAAGTAACTACATGATGTACCATTACACGCCGCTTTTGCAACCTTAAAAGCTTTTTGCATTAATCAACCTCTGGTTTTTATACCAAATTCTTTAGCTAGCACGAAGGAGTACAATAGAGCCCAAACACGTATAGATATAATAATAAATTCTAGGATGACGATCGACAGTCATGTTGATCGCGTACCGTTCCGTTCCCCTTGGTCGCATATTAAGCCGTTCTTCTTAATAATTGTCTTTGTGGTTGTACCAGTCTCCTTTTTCCCCGTCTTGAATCAATCAATGTCTTGGTAATCAGAGCAGCGCAAAAATAAATAAAAGGACTTTGACCTCCATTAAATATGCAAGGGTTCAAATTCAATGAGACATCTTGTACGTGGGTACCTTTTGTACAGCATATTGTTCTCAATACAGGTAACAATCAAACTAAAGTCGAGTCTTTCATTTGATAAAGTTTTCGGAAAATATTTCCCTGTTTGCAATTTAAAAACAATTGTGTTAAAATTTTGAAAAATTGTGACATTTTGAAAATTCGGGAAAGTCGTAAAAATTCTTAAAAATTTGAATTGAAAAAGTCTTCAAATTTTTGAAAATTGAAAAATTTTTGGAAAATTTAATAATTTTGAAAGTTTCGAAATAATGGAATATTAAAGATTTATGAAAAAATTTAAAAAGCGTAAAAGTTTTTAAAATTGTTTAATATTTATCATGTTTACTTACTTATTGTTAAATATAATTATAAAATTATATATTTTTTAGATTAATAAATTGTAATACTAAAATTTAAAAAAGAACCATAATTTAAAAATCATCAACTCGTAAAAGTGCATTTTCGACCAGATTTTATATTATAAATGCATAAATTGCATATTTTAAGTGCATATGTAAGTGCATATTTAATACATGCATATTTTGGAAATTTTAAGTGCATATAAATACGTAAGCATTCAAATACAAGCGTTTGATTAATTTTAACTAACACTGCTATTAATATTTATAAGCAAAAATACATCAAAACTACAGTCTCCGGGGGGGGGGGGGGAAGCAGACATAAAAATTGCCCAAAGGTGCAAATAATACAAATCCGGCTCTGCCACTCAAAGATTACATATTTTAAAATACAATTTAGAATTTACAGAATATTTCCTTCTCGACTTCATAGAAATGCATCAAAGCATTTGTCATTATATTTAATAATCTAGAATTTATAACTTTAAATACGAACCCTTCCTAGTACATAATTGCAATTTTATTATATACAGAGTGGCTAGGAAAATCCCGGCCACTTTTCTTGCGGCGGTCAAGAGATGGCGCTTTAGTAAAGAAAATTTAAATTAAAATACTGGCAACAACGCAGAATCCAAAACGTTTTAGTTGTTTTTAATATGGGGCGTATTTAATAACTAAAACGTCTTGGATTCTGCGTTGTTGCCAGTATTTTAATTTAATTTTTCTTTACTAAAGCGCCATCTCTTGACCGCCGCAAGAAAAGTGGCCGGGGTTTTCCTAGCCACTCTGTATTATAACAGTGCAGCCTTTGGGGAAAATTGATTGTGTATAACAAAATTCATATTTTACATTGATTATTTAAATATGTATTTGCAACTATATGAACAGTAAGTATTGAATATTTAAACTGTTTTCATTATAATTTAATTTTATAAAATTTTCTTTTTGTTTTTGTCGGCTTACGGGCGTTTGTTGCTAACATCATTAGCCTATCTAGACTTATATCTAAATTAGGCCTAAGGGACATTCACAACTACCCAGGAGCCATTAGGAATCGAACCTGAGACCAATAGAATGAGAGGCGCGTAGTCTACCCACTACTCCACTTAAGCCTCCCATTATTTTTGTTAATAAAGAAAATTTTTAATGTTTCTAAATAAGCAAGAATAAATTGCAATTTAATTTAATAACAATAATAACCATTAACTAATTAAAGTAAATTATTTTTATTTGGCCTTCAAATTATTCACTTTAACTCACTAAATCAAATAATGAAATAATTACGGACAAAACGAAAATTGCTTTAAGAGTGGATCAAAGTTTTTGGTTCAATTAACAGTCATTATAGTTTTTAGACTACGGATACATTTCAATACGGTAAATGATGTCAGATACACTTATGCTTCCAGACAATTCTCATTACATGGGAGTGTTCCAAAATTGATTAATTTTCCAATTGAACGACTTCTAATAAAGAAAATGGGAATCAAGCTCCCGCATCTTCAAGGTAACCCTTTGTGAGTAATCAGTATGAAGCTTGTTTAAGGCTTAGCGGAAGTAAAAGATCTTTTAACGTAAGACTTTTTTATTAGCCTGATTGGTTTATTATATATGAAAAGATATGAGTTATTATAAGAAACTAGCAAACCCTGTGGGCTATGCCCTACGATTTTTTTGTTTCTGTTTTTTAATAATAAATAAGCTAATTAAATAGTTAGCGTAGCGGACCGCGGATCGAAGTCCTAGTTTTATGAATAATATAACGATTGTTTTAATTTGTTCTATATCATAAATTTGGATACTTTTGACCTGTCTCAACTCGAGAGGAATAGGACTTTAGTGAGATTATACAACCTTACCAGCGTGCGATATGTATTATTATTTTTTAAATTACCAAAAACTGAGCGAAGTACTTCTCCTGCACTGTCCAATACTTGGGATGTTGCTTCTTATCATATATTCAAAAATATTTTAATATTAACGCTTCACGTCCCAACACTGACCGCAATAACATCTTACCATTTTTTACTAATTTAATAAAATAATCCCCCTTATTTTTGCGACGCCTAACAATTAAGTTGTGAACTTTATGCTACTATTTCTCATGACCAATTGAGCTTAAACATTTTTTACATCCCCGTTTATTAAGTGAAAGGTCATACATTTTAGATTTTTATAAATTCGCAAATAGCTTAACAAAGAAATTAGCAAATTGGGACACAAACCAAATTGTAGCCTATCCCCATCTCTCAGAGTCTACAAAGTTTAAAAGTAATCGTAGCCAGTTTTTGAGCAATTATTTTTGAAAATTTTTTCCCCACAATTTTTATCTATAAGAGAGTTCCTTTAGAAACTGAAGTTTTGCTACCCTAGGGCTATTATAGTATCAAATTGCATTTCATTATGTTAATTCGTTTTTGAGTAAAAAGGCGTTAAAAGCCGAAGGGTAAACCGAAGGGGAAGTCTAGTATACACGTTAGAGGAAGTCTCGTGGAAGTTCAAGGGAAGTCGAGGAAGTTCAGGGGAAGTCGAGGAAGTTCAAGGGAGGTCGGGGAAGTTGATGGAAAGTCGGGGAAGTCCGGGGGAAGTTGGGGAAGTTCTAAGGAAGTCCGGGGATGTCCAAAAGAGGTCGGAAAGTTTAACAGAAGTCCAGGAGAAGTCCTTTACTAAGGGAAAGACAATTTTTGCCAGCAGTTTGCTCCTCGGTAACAGCGGCCATGTTAATGTTAGTACTTTAAAAAAAATGAAAATTTGTATAAACAGTTTAAGTATTTTA
Source organism: Ctenicera cuprea (assembly GCA_958336395.1). Lineage (NCBI taxonomy): Eukaryota > Metazoa > Arthropoda > Insecta > Coleoptera > Elateridae > Ctenicera > Ctenicera cuprea. The sequence goes on from OY284490.1 coordinate 3,803,171, forward strand.
GAGTTCTTTAAATATATTGAAAATTTCTAATAGCTTAAACTTTCGGGGATTTTTATAAATCTCGAAAATTTTGGAAAAATTTTGAAAGTTTTTGAAAATTTGAAACTTCTGAAAATTGGAGACATTTTAAAAATTCAAATTTGTAAATTTTGAAAATGTTTACTTCTAAAAAAATTATAAAGGTTTTGAAAATTTCGAAAATTTTTAGAGTTTTTGAAAATTTAGATATTTTTAATAATGTTTGGAAATTTTGAAACTTTTTGAAAGTTTTGAGTAGTTTTTGAAAGATTTGAAATTTTTTCACCGATTTTAAAGCTGAAGTTCGTACGTATATAAGCGCAAGAATTTGTTTCAAGAAATTTGTGTTCTTAAATCTGCAATTAATTTTGGATATAAAATGTTTAATTAACTTACAACTTTATATTATATTAATATATTTTATTATTAAAAAAAGATAAAAGTACCAAATGTATAAGAGCTTTTTGATATTCAGGTAAACTGAAAGATACTATAGAAATAAACTAAATTCTTTGAATAAAAAAACTAAGGACCAGAAAAGTAAACAAAACGTGGAAAAGTAAATAACCAATAACCCTGACATGAAATTTATTATTGATTTAAATATTCACTTTTACTACATCAGTTGATCAAATAATTCAATTGCAGACTAATCAAACTCTATGTGATATTACCTTTGATATTTGAATGAGGTTAACTATTAAATATGTCGTTTACGTATTGATTATTAAAGTAACCTAGTACATTGCCCGTTTGTTTTCAGAATAGTTTCAAACCAGAGACGTTGTATGCATTATAGGAATTCCCGGTTAGGTGTGCTCTATTTTCGGGAACAAAATGAAGAAAGATATTCCAGAAAAAAAAAACTAAAAAGTAAAGCACGTGTTTTACACTTAGTAAGAGCACTTGCTATTTATAAAACTTTTCGATTGCTCTTGAACTCGCTATTAAATAGACCAAGCAGGCGGTGAATGAACTAAAATACACCTCTAATAATGCTAATAATTAGGCACATTATCAGCGTTCTTTACCTGGCTAGTTTAGTAACCAAATGATGATGGCATAATTTTCTGATGGTTGCACGTTATGGTGTTTTAAATGACAATTTTTGCGAGAATAGTTTCCTTGAAATGCTTGAAAAATGTAAGAAAAATTGTCACGTTTTGTTATTAACATACAGTTTCGAAATAATACGTGTTATTATTTGCTCATAACATTTTGTGTTAGTAAGTCTAAAATTTCTAACGTAGAAGCTGGAAGCTTTATTAATAATAATAATTATTATCATAGCTTCGTAAAATCCTAATAAAGTTAGGCATGTTTTAACATGTAAAACAAAAAAGGACTGTAATATTGTAAAATTAGAAAACAAAATGCAAAAATATAACAAATTAATAAAAGAATTACTAAAAAATATTAATGTATAAATAAAATGATTATTAACTTGAACAATTATGTATTTCTATTAACCTTTTCGTATTTCTACGATTTTTACAAATATCAAACGCAGAATTAAAAGTAAAGAGAACTTCATGACTTGATCTTGGCTATCTATGTCTGCAGATGACTTGATTTCTTATTCCATTAAGACTTCTGATAATGGCGAATTTGCTTATTCGTTAAAAGTACAGATTTTAAATGTTTTGGAATTTCAAATGCTTGCAGTTTATCAAATTTACGTTTCTCATCACGAAAATGTAAAAAAGTTTGTTATTTATTAGACGTCATTAAATGATTGTGTTCTAATTAGCGTTTCGCGTAACTGGATTAATGTGAGTGTTAATATTTGTAACAAACGTACGTGTTCTTTATACCTAATATCAAAATTTTGTATTGTTTGGCCTATATAAATCAAACTAAAGTGGGAGCAATTTAATTTGTAAATGTCTGATTTTGAGCAAATCGTCTATGTTTTTCTTTTGCATTAGAGAAAGTGTTTAAATTGTTTTTAGTTGTTTTAGTAAATACTTTACATTTATTTAGCAATTTTCTAGATTTATCACCAAAATAAGTCGCAGCGTATTTAATTATATCAGACAGGCACGTAACTCGAGTCTTTTGGTAGGTTGGGCCAAATAAAGGTGGGCTTTACCTTACCTTACTATGAATAATAACGTAACATACCTAGCGCGAAATTATTCTGCTGGTGCAAAACAATTTTGCAAACACAAATTATCACTATTTTACTGGAAACGTGAGAAACTAAATGGGCCAAGTGGGGATTCATGTATCCATGGATGCAGAATACAGATTTTATTTAATTATACTGGGTGGTCCAACACCTATTACGCCTCTATTTAATTCTGAGATGAATCAAGATACAGAAAAAAATTGTTAAACAAAGTTTTTTTGGTAACGTTTCACCTACCTTATTGCATACTTGAACATTTAACCAATGCTGTAAGAGCTGTAGCGCCATTGTCATTTCTTTAAAATAGTAACCTAGCAATTTTTTACGCTCAAAGGAGAGAAAAATTCTCTATTTAACAAGTGCAAAAAATTGGTAGGTTACTATTTAAAAAAAATGACGATTGCGTCACAGCGCTTACAGTATTGGTTACAATTTTTTTTCAAGTATGCAGAGAAGTAGGTCAAACGTTACCAAACAACATTCATTAACATTATTTTTCTTTATCTTGACCCGTTTCGTAACTAAATAAGGGCGTAGTAAGTGTTGGATCACCCTGTATTTAATTGATACATATGCAGATATAGATAACCAAGATCAGTCATCAAGTTCTATTGTTCCTATAGCAACACCAACTGTTTAATTTTGAAATTTTAGCCCAGCAACTCGTAAACACTGAGATTGTAAGTCTGTAAAAAATACAAATTAACAGTTATTACTTAAATACTTAACTGGTGTCTTTTGAATTTAAGATTTTTCCCAGTGACAATTCACAACACAATTTCTTTCATTGTTTTTCATTTAATGATAATTGCGTTGTCTTATTATTTCAACATCTTAATTTAACAGACACGCAAATCTGTAAGAAACCTTATGCAAAGCTAACTTGTCTGTGAATACAAATTAATTAATATCGTGGAAGCTGCGTAAACACAAGGTATTGAAAAATAATAAACAATTATACGTGTGTAATTAATATTTAACCTTCCCTTGCTTGTTATTTTTTCCACTAGGTATAAATAACTAATATTTTCTTTTATTTCATGACAGCGTTGTTAATGTTTAAATCTTTATTGTAGGTATTGATATACCTAATAAATATATAATTACGGAATTGAAGTGATTACTGATTTCAAAATAGAAGCTATTATTACGTTTGAATATTTATTGGTGATATGAATATGAATTCATGTCTAATAACATTATTAGTACTGAAAGTGGTTCATTACTTGTCCTCGTACAAATAAATCGATTAGCACAAATTAATGTTCATAAGCAAAAAACATTGACGTGCTTGCTTGAACGGCTAAACATAAAACACAACATTTTTAGAAAAAATTGTCTTTGTACACGGTAACATCGTAACGTTTGTTCTATATACAGAGTATATCAAATTATCGCGGCACTGTTCTTAATTTTTTTTATTAATAGAGCTATAGATTTGGTTAAATGCACAAAGAAGTACAACTTGTTAGGTGCATTAAGAAACAGTATGCAAAAAACAAATTTTTGAGTTATTCCTTAAAATAGCTGTTATTTAATGAAACACCTTGTATATATTTCAGTATCATGAAAGAAAATTTTATAACAACTTTTTTATTTTTCACCCAAGGTTTATATTATTTTAAATGTTTTTATTCTGAATTATATTTTCTTTCAAAGTATGCCAAAATATACAGAGTGTTCAGTTTTAAGCACATGTGTTGGAATAACTCGTTTAATTGTATTATTGTAATTAAACAAAATCTGTAGGACCAATAATACAAAAAATGTGATGCACCTTGTATAGAGAAAAATTTTGTTTTTGTTTCCGTTCAAAATTAAGATAATTTTCTTACCGTTTTTATTGAAATTCATAAGAAGTTTTGAAATCACCAACAATTTTCAGCCAAATTTCTGACACCTAAATGCGGTAGGATTTATTCGTTTTTAGTCAATTTATTATAATAATTTAATCGATTTAATAATAAATAATTGTTTGCTTAAATTTTTCATTTAGTTTGCAATCAAAAAAGGTAAGCATTTATTTATATAAAGCAACAAAGAACGCAAAGCTCTTTCAGCTAACAAAATTTAAAAAGACCAAAACCAACTAAAATGTATCAAATATGTACAGCATAACTAAAGCTTCAATTTTTAATTTTGGTCAATATGCATTATTTTTTAGATGAATTTTAATTACAAAAAATGCGTAAAATAATTTGAACAAACAACAATTTTCACATTATTTTTCTTTTCAATTATGAAAACTGAAAATTCTCGAAAAACCAACATTTTTAACATTATTTAAAAAAGCTCAATTTCTTTATGAGTAATTCGAAGAATACAAAATTGAAAAATGATATCAGCTTACCATTTTGTCAGAAGTTGCAGTGGAGCCCGACTTGTAAGCTTAAAGTCACGGTATCTAGGAGGAAGGTATCACGCGATGTCAGCGATGCAACATCCGCGAAACAATAAACGTTGATAAGTCCTGTGCAGGAGCTTTTTAAACCAGCACGTGCCCAAAAAGACGTTGCGCAGAACTTACGGCTACTAAACGGTATTAGAAAAGCATTTCCGTTACCATGCCATTTCCTGATGAACGAGTAAGCGCAAGTTGTTAACATTAAACATGCACGTAATACCCGAAACACCGGATTTTTAAACAACACTGATAATTGCAATATATGTACACAGGGCGTTTTTGAAAAGTCTGTTTATATTTAATCCCTAGATTCTGAAATTTTATACGTAAGTAAAAAAAAATGTGGAATAATTTTGGGTTCTTACAGTTTGAGAACCGCTAACACTTGCAAATTAAATACATGCAACTGAAGTTATCATTCACAACAATTATATGCTCAATGCTTATAGTTTTCTCAATTTTCTTGTAGGCTATTCAAAGTTGTTTTAAAATATTTTGTGCGCATTCTGACAAAAAACAGAGTAAAAGCTAAAAACAAACTTAGCGCTAAAATACCACTCGTTATCACTTTCTTGGTTCAATATTTTTTTAACTTCTTAATTCTTTAAAAAAATAATTAATAATATGTGTCGAGATGTAAGACATATACTTTATGCGTCCGGCAGTATCGCCAGTCAGAGATTCTAAAATAAATACAAAACTTCATAATGCGCAACTACTAAATAAGCGCGTTAATGTTTATTCTTTTGGAGTAACATCCCAATAAGTATTAACGTATGGGACATAAGTTTTGAGAAAAAGTTTGCCTTGAAATTTCTACTCGATTTTGATGCCTGATCTAGTTACCATGAAACCGGTAAACAAATCATGTCTTTTTTTTAATATTTATAACAGCTGTACTTCGTTAAAGTTCATATTTAATGAGTATCTGTATATAAAATACTTAATTACTTTAACAATATCTATTTATTTTAACCTTATACGTATATTTCGGCATGTTTACATGCCATTGTCAAAGGTTATATGAAAGTAAACAGTTAGTGTTGTTATAGCAATGGAACTTTTTTACTTATCTTGGTAATCGTCTGCAGATGACTTGATTTCTTATTCCAAAATGTCCAGTAGAGGAGAATTTAACAGATCAATTTGCTCATTCATTAACGGTACAGTTTTTAAATATTTGTGAATTTCAAAAGCTTCTAGTATATCTAATTTACGTTTATCATCACAAAAGTGTAAACATTTTATGGTGTTATTAGATGTCATTGAATGATTTTGTTCTAGTAAGTGTTTAGCGTAATTGGATTTATGTGGGTGTTTGTATTTGTAACAACGTACGTGTTTTGTTTTGTTTTTATTGATAAATGTCAAATTTATTCAATAACTAACTTCAAAATGTCCTACAAACTTGAAATTCGCCAAAGTACCTATCTATCGCAATGTTGGACGGTTGCCCAAACGTGAAATTGTTAACTTGTTCAGAGATGAAAATGTTAGCCAGGCAACGATTTATAGGACAATAAGAGAATGCGAAGAGGGTATACCTTGTACTAATTCGCCGAAAACTGGAAGACCTCGTGTTTTGGCACAAAACAGGATTAATAGACTGGTACAATCCGCTCAAGACAGAATTGGAATCTCTAGTCGAAAGCTGGGTCGCCGTTTTGGGGTCTCATACAAGACCGTCCAGAGAAGTTTGTCCAGAAATGGTGTACATTATCGAAAAAGAAGGAAGTGTCCCAAATACACCCAGGCACAGCTCGAAAGAATACCTAGATGTTGCAGAGCTTTGAGACGAAGGCATTTTGTGAGGAACCGTATGATTATAATGGATGATGAGAAATATTTCACGCTGTCACATTCTGAAATGAAAGGTAACGATGGATTTTCACCTCTGATATTGAAAACTGCCCAAACGAAGTAAAATTCAAAGCAAAAGCGCAATTTGCTGACAAAGTTTTAGTTTGGTGCGCGATTTCTGAGGCTGGGATTTCAACACCCTATGTTGGCCGAGTTCGGGGAGAAGCTGTAAATGCTGAGATTTATACCCAAAGATGTTTACCGAAAATGCTTAATTTTATCAATATCCATCATCAGAACGACGATATAATATTTTGGCCTGATCTTGCTTCGTGCCATTATGCCATGATGACTCGGGTATGGTTGGAGCAGAATAACGTCAATTATGTACCGAGAGAAGATAACCCCCCAAATGTCCCTCAAGCTCGGCCAATAGAAGAATTTTGGTCATTATTGTGTCGAAAGGTTTATGAAAACGGTTGGGGGGCCCAAAATGAACAACAATTGCGGGCACGAAATTTTAGAAACATCGTCCAAAGGAAGATGAGACAAGTCTTAGACAAATTACGTGCCATTGAGGACCATGGTCCGCTATCAGTTTTGTAGATTAGTTTTCATGTTGCCAAAAGATGTAAAATTAACCATTAATATTTAAGTTTGAATAAAATTTCGTTATTTTGCTGATTAAGCCTGTTGATTTTTTTCTCAAAACTTATGTCCCATACGTTAAAACAAATGTACCCACGTTTACTTTAAATTAGTCCCGTTTATTAGTGTTTCCAATTAACTTTAATTTTTACATCTGAATATTCCTCTTTACTAAGTGTAGAAAATGCTAGGTAAATTTGTCCATGTGAGAATGCCGCTCTAGTAAATAAGTTTCTAATTCGTCAAATGTCTGTCCCGTGATAAAATAATTGTAGGTAATAAAACAACTTGATGCAATTTTTTGATCGCATGTTATTTATGTAGCCGCGTTTAGGAGAAGGTAATTTTTGGGTTATCTAGACCGAAACTATCGACGCGTGGAATAACACTTAACTGACACAGCTGACGAGGAGGGCAGTGAGCGTTCTTCTGTGTTACGCAACATTGTTTGACACAGTAAATCTTTGTTATTGAAGTGGATGTTCTAATCCGTCTTAATTATTGCCTTTGCAGCCGGAAGCTCGGTTTACATGCTTCATCCTCTGAGTTTGTTTTCGCAATAACAGCCACCAGCATATTATTTTCAAATAATACAAACAAGCTGTATAAACCCAAATTTGCTTATTTGTATTAAAAATTGTAACGGTCCGCTGTACAAAGGAATGTGCGCCTTATATGATAGACTCGTGAACATGTAGGTTCTAATAGCATAGGTTTTTACCAATTAAAATTGGGACAGATGGAAGGGCTCCGGATGTATTATGTACATTGTACATTGAGTTTTACCTTGGCAAACCTCGCCTTCTGTGCATTAGAGGATGCAATTTATGTGACATTAGACAATTGCAAACTAAAACCACAACAAATGTTCAAAACTATGGCAAGCTGTTTTATACAGGGTTCTTTGAAAGTATGGAATGATTCTGGTGGTGTAAGAATTAGTTTTACGGAAGAATACTTTATATCAAAAGCTTTCTATTAAGTTTTTATCTACTTTTCCGCATAATACAAAAAACTTTTAACCAACGCTGTAGGCGCTGTGGCGCTATGGTAATTTTTTAAATAGCACTCTATACCTATTTTTTGCATTCATTTGATAGATTATTTTTGTCTCTGTCTAATGATATAAATCTTGTGTGAATCAACCGCAAATTCCCATATCTGGTTGCGCCACAGTGGCAAACGCCTTTGATTGCCTCCACGATCATAAACTGGCACATATCTAATGAGCCAACCCTCTCAGATCATAGGGGTCGATATCAAAACACCGGCCGCAATTTTCCTTGAGTACAGAAATTCACTGAACTGCTACTGGGGCTCATACCGAGAGAACGCAGGGCCTGGAGGAATGTCCGTCTGAGACAAGAACCCCGAACGAGCTAGAAATGTTGGCACAGTAAAAAGAACCTCCAGAAACGTTCCATGGTGGAACAAGAACTTCTCCCAGCTGCGGTCGGAGACGAAAGAGCTGTTCAATCAAGCAAAATACTTGGGAAACTGAGACTCTTATAAAGAATCCCTGACTAAATATAAATCGCAGTAAGGAAGACGAAAACTTCCAATTTATTTGAGTATTTATTAGAAATAATGCTTTAAATAAATTATTTACTAATAGTTTTTCCTTTGGGGATATTTGAAATCTCTAGTATACAGAATCCCACAGTAACAATTGAAGAATTGAAGTGGCGCAACACAAGTTTGCACAAATATCACTCCAGGAACTTATGGAAAAGTAAGGGAGGAATTGCATAACAAACTTTTCATGCCAAGAAGTCAATGGTGAACATTTCGAACACTTGATTTAGTTTCTTCTGTTTTAATTCTTAGTTTTTAAATGAACTTGTTTATTTTAAAATACTTGTCATTTTGTTTTTCTGAATTATTAGAATCAGACGCAAAATTAAAATACCTTTTAAGTATGGTGTCACTCTACCTCCTTTGCTATTTAAATGCGCCTAGCCGCCATTTTGCGAAATCCAAAATTATTTATATGCTAAAAAGTAGTATTTAATCTCCCATTAAAGCACGCAAAATTTTGTGCCGAAATACAAAGTCGTTCAAAAGTTAGCAGGGGGGGGGGGTTACTTTATAGACACACTGTATAAATAAGATTAATTCAAATTTCCGTCCGTTCCAATGTGAATCTCTGTTTCGTTGTTTAGTATCTATTTTAATTTTTAGTATCTAAGACGCTAGAAGTATTTTGCTAATTTTTTCGATTTGGGAAATAAATTAAATACTGCCAGTTTTGCAACGGTTTTCACAAGTGATACAAATAAACTTTCCCTGCCTTAATAACGTTTATTTATTTTTTATTGTAATAATGTATATTATATTTTTGGTTTAAACGTAGAATATCTCAGTTGTTTGTATACAAAACAGTTTCGCCTAGTTATCAGTTTAACCTACATTTTTAGACATAAACATTTATGTATTTTTAAAGCAAGTACGTTTAATGACTCAATTATAATAATTTGAACGGAATAAAACTGCAGTAAATATTTTCATGTTTTTTTTTGCATTATGCACGAGGAACTACGTAGAATTTTTCATTTTTTCCATTTTAATCATAAAAGTGATACAAACTATTCAAAACAAGTAGGGAGTAACGTCAACAATTCAACATGTATGGTATCAACTTATCATCGCATGCACAAAAATTTCCTGTAAAAACAGCGGCTATTTCTTTTGCTTCATAACGATTATAGGTTATCTGCAAGAGAAAATTTTTCCAACAAATGTCATTGCGCTCTATTAGTTTGCAACGAATATGATTAATTAAATGTTATATGACTTATACCTACGATATCTTCGTTTTCAACTAATACGTACTTAAACAAAAATTAAAATCTTGTAACAAAAAAAGTAAATAATTACTCACATTTCTAGGAGGGCAAAATAATAAACTGATTCTAAAACTTCCTGTTTTGTTGGGAACATACAGATACCCAATCAGGCAATCACAATGTTTATCCTACCTCTATATCTGATGTGAAAACTTCCACAATTATTTAAAGTAACTTGTAGGCAAGAATAAAATTTCCTAATTTTTCACAATTAAAGAAGTTGTGCAGATAATACTAGGCTTTCCTTAGAAAAATTTGAAAATCACTATACACCTTTTTTTTAGAAACCTATTTCGGAAAACGTAATCATTCTGTTATAGAGATTTCCTTCAAGGATTTGCGAATTCTGGTGCAGAACTTATATAAATTCGCTCTCTTTAAAGTTAATTCCATTAGACCCATGAATTTAATAAAATCCGTCATTGGAAATAATCTCTAAAAGTATTGACACGTAAATGTGTAATACTTGGTGGATTCTTCCTACAATTTCGTAAACAAATTTCGATAAGGATTCTAAAATAGTATAAATATTCACCGCTGATTTATTTTATGCAGACAACTAACGTTCGTCTTCAACCAGTGGTAAATCTTGAAAAATTAGCCTTAAAACAAGTAAAGTCATACCAAGATGGGGCATGGAGCTTTGGTTGGATCTGCTGTTCGTTGCATTGTTGGAAGAAACGCAATTCAAACTGTTTACTGGAGAACATCCGAAACCTCACAAAACAGGATGTTGAAGGTATCGAAGACTTTGAATATAAGAAGTGCGGAAGCAAAAATACCTTCTCAAGTTCAGTCGAGGATGGATCAAAGTGTCAAATTTTGAATATCTTGCTTTGTGTGTTATTAACTTTATTAATTTATTTATTTGCAAGTGTCAGTTAACTACAACCTAAAGAACAGAGGAGATATTTTTTGAATGTTTAAAAAGTGTTAATTATTTTATTACAAATAGTTGAAAATGAAAAACAACCTCTTATTTAATTTATTAAATTCAGATCAACTTTATATTGTTAATCTAAGGTGTAGGTTTATATTTTATATTGTTATGTTGCATATACAACGAAAATAATATGTAAAAGAATAAATGTTGTAACTTTTATGGCATTGTGAAAATTAAAAAAATTTGATATAGTGAAAAAGTAAACAGCGTTTTTCAAACATTATTATAATTTTAATAATTAATTTTTTGCTGGTATAATACAGACTCAAAATTCGGGTTTATTAGGGTACGTTTAATAATTGTTTAAACTTGAGTTTAATCTGTCTCAAATTTTCAATAATGAGGAGCCCCCACTAGTAGAACCTACATATTTAGTCGTTCATTATGTAGGGCTCATATTCCTTTACACAGCAGACCGCTATTCTTTTCAATGAAAATAAGCCAATTTGGGTAAAGAACATTTGCTTGACTGATTGGGTCGCTAGGCGCTGACCTTCATTGCCAATGCGAACACTTTTTTTCAAACTTTCAAAGGTAATATTTCAGAACAAGGTCCGTAGAAATCAAATTTGTTTTGAAAGATAAGTCATCACCTTCAAACGTCAGTGTTCCCCAAGATGGCGGATACGACGCGGAAAATTTGAATTTGATACCAAGGATGAAGGAGTACAACTAAATATAAACCAGACATTCTCGATAAATTTATGAGCACAACAACGTGATATTTTTATAATGCAAAATAGCGACAAGTTGTAATTAAAACTAAACCCATTCAGTTAAAAAATAAAGTTTAAAAAACTTTTCTACCTTGGACTAAATGTTTTTAAGTTCTTCATCAAGAAATTGATTTTACATAATAACAACAGCTGGATGTTTATTTAAACTGTTTACTTCTTCCTCCATTTGCTTTAGTCTCTTATTACTTTCTTTTAAATCGGTCTTTAAGTTAATTATTGTATCAAGATAACCTTTCAATGACGTATATAGTTAAATAGAAATTTTTCAACAATGATTTATATTGATGAAGGTGTCGTTTTCTCAGAGGAATTACTATTTAAATCGGTAGACAATTCTGTTTCTGAAACATACGTTGAAAATGAAGCTGCTATTACTACCGGGAAAGATTTGTTGTACCTACCTACTTCTAATTCCTTGACAAAGCTATTGAGAGCTCTATGATGATCTCTTCTAGCTATTAAAACTTTAAAATACCCATAACAGTAAATAATCGTAAGAATACCTTACACAATTCAGAAAATTTTGTTGGTTTCCAATTTCTGTAATAGCAATTTTCTGTTCAAAAGTTTTTTTCTTTTTAATTCAGTAGGGAAAGGGAAAAGCCCAAACCCATGTCTGGTATGGTTTGTACAGTTAACAGCTGAGCACCCCGTCATTATTACAATCAAATTATTTTGATTGTAAATTACGCGTAACTTGCGACATATTTATGACATCTCTTAGTGGACCCCAAAATGGCGCCGTAATGTTATGAATGCAATGACCTATCTTTCATAGCAAATTTGATTTCTACAGAACCTGAATTCAGAATATGTAAAAATATACAGGGTGTCCTATTTAAAATAAGAAAGTTAACGTAATTTCCTGTGAAACCGGAAGTAGTAAAAACTGAAACCGGCGTGGCGTCTAAAAATAGGGATTTATGTGTAAAATAACCCTATTAAATTTCGTTCGAATCGACTAATAAATTTTAAAAAATACGATCGTTTCATTAACACCCAGTATACCTATGCCTACTCGACATTGGAATTTTTCGTTAAGGATTTAATTATTTATTTTTATATACATACATGCTTATGTAAAATAATTAATATTGACAATAAACCAAAATAAATATGCACAATAAAGTGCTTATTTTTATTCCAAACTTCTTTTCCATACCCAGTACCCGGTCAGGTACAATATCGCTGCCCAGCAAAATCGGCCGGGTATGTACCAGTACCCAGCTGCATCCCTAGTCAAGTTTAAGTTTTTGGCCTGTATTGTATCCAGTGAGTTATGAAATATTCATAATGGTAATAAGCTCGCCTCCTAAAGAGACAACTTTTTTCATAATTAAATGGGCTCCTATCTCTTGCCGTTTTTGGATTAAGTAAAGTTTACACCTTGTATAAAACACTTGGCGACATATTTGGGTACTGTGTATGGTCTAAAATCTTGTAAACTACTATTATAGATTATTATAGATTATTATAGATACACTGTCCTTAATCTAGTCCACAATTACATGACAGCTAGTTTTTGAACAAGAAATATTTTATTCCCACCACACTATCTTGTATGTGTTGCTTTTTCCTATTATTCCGACTTCAACAAAACGCCACCTTAAGAAGTGAAATATCTTAACCATTTTTCAAATTTGTCTTGCCAGTCATTTACTACCAATAACTTAACATTTTGATGTATTCGGTAAGGATCTGTAATTTCAACAGACTCGATTTTGGTGTTTGCCGATTTCTTTAATAACGATGGATTTTTTCATTTTTTGGTGAAGGTGAACGATCTTTAGTAACACCCCACGGAGCAAGACCGATTTCATTCCTGCCCCATACACCTAACACTATTAAATCGGCAGTGTCCGCCATGTCTTCATCATGAATATAATCCTTTATAACTTTTAGCCAATGTTTTAATAGTCTTAAAAATTCTAGTAGCTTGTAACATTGTGTACCCTTAGGTCATTTCCCATATTAAATTTAACCCCGGTCTGATGACTCGTTTTTTAGTAAATAGGCGTCAAACCCAAACTTTCAAAAATTCATAGAAAGCGTCAGAGAGAAATTTGCAAGCTGAGACATGAACCAAATTGTAGCTTATGCTTAGCTCTATGTGCTTACAAACAATAGTGTAGCCAGTGTTTGAACGAGTGTTTTGAAAATTTCCGAATATTTTTTACTTACAGCTTCTTAGTTTAAAAAGCTCATCGAAATCCGGCCAACCATTTGGTAGTTATTATGCACCACGCACATACATACCCACCCAGACAGAAATTTTTTTTAAACCAGTTTTTTGGGCTCCTGTAGGTCCATAACGCGTATTTCCATTAAAATATTGATTTCAGACACTTTCATAAAATCAATACTTCCCTATCCTTACTGAAAGTATAGGAAAGTAAAAATATAAAAGAAAGTAAAACAGCGTTATATTCCCAGCTGATATAATAAAATTTCATTATTTGACACAAACAGGTAAAATAACTACTTTACATTACAAAAAATAAGCAGCATAACATTTATTTCAATAAAACCACATCATCGTCATTACAAATCCATACAAAAACCTACTAAAAATGATGTAGATACTAGGAACAATAATTTAGATAAATCATTATCATAAAGATTAAAAATTAAAATAATACACAGAATACAATAAATATCAAAACACCTGTGGAAGGTTATACGTGATAGGTATTTGGTAGGCATACAATACAATTATGGCTATTTGCCAGTACGATACAACAAAAGCTCGAAATCCGCAACGTGTTGCCAAATTTTAATAAAACTTCTACAGCCTTGTGAACTGTTTTATTATACGAGTGGTTGCTTTCCAAATTACAATACAATATTATTTTTAGCGCTTTCGCGAGTACCCCAATTAAAATTTTTAGTACTGCCACTGGTGCATATCTACATAAACCTTGTACAATCAAGTGTCCAATAATAATGTACAATAATAAATTACGATAAAAACAATTATGTAGAAATGAACCATTTACAATGTAAATAAACTGAATAGAAATATATTTCCTAAACTTTACTTGTGTAATAAAAATTAATCGCTAGAGAATTGCCATTTCAATATAAATGCATTATTAATAAAATTTGTTGTCCCAAAAAGAACTTTTTAAGTGTAATTAGCGGAGATACAAGGTCAGGTAAATGAGGAGGAAATTGCGTAATTAAGAGACCAGCTTACAGCCATATTTTTAAAAGTTTTAATTTTAGAAAATAATGACTGAAATATTGTAAAATAGTGACTAACTGTAAAAATAAATAACTAACTTATTTAACATTAAGGTCGGTAGAAACAAAATTGGTTACTACAGACATTGTTTAACATTACAATACACAGCATGTACTTACGAAAATTAAATACATTCTCTAATTCAGTGTTTCTTAAACTTTTTTCGTAAATTTATTTTATTTTTAAAAATTCTTTACGTCCCCTATTTATGGACATATGCATAACTATATTTAGTCTAATAGGGTCACATTTTTTAGTCCTACAATTTCCATATACAGCATGTTTTCGAAATCGTCGAAAATATTTGAAGACAGATGGCAGTTCACTATGTATATAATGGTTAGTAATGTAGAAATTTCTCTAAAAAATTTAAATACCTGGCGTTTTCCTATCGCTGAAAAATATACATTTACCAATTGTATTTCAACTTGCATGCGTCAAACAAATTTCTGAAATGACTTCGTTTCTTGTGAAAAACAAAATGACAAACAAATTCTTCATAAAGAAAAATGATAAATAATGACATTTTGTGGGAATTTTCCAGGGAAGCATGTAAGAAAAAGCCGGTATTTTCCCTAAAAAATTAAATACCTGACGTTTTCATTATCATTAAAAAATATACATTTACAAATTGTATTTCGTTTTGCCTGCGCCAAAAGAAATTTCTGAAACGAATTAGTTTCTTGTGAAAAACAGAAATTTTAGTTTTTTGCCTGTACACAGAAAGCATGACTTTTTCAATAATTTTCAAAATCGCAACAGACTGATTTCCTAAACAGACAACTTTTTTTTGATTTAACCAGGCTTCAATTTCTTGCCTTTTTCCGAATTCCCAAAGCTAGGCCAAATTAAAACTTAAATCCAGTATACAACACTAAATGACTTATTTCGGTAACGGTTCCCACCTAACTGTGTATGGTCTAAAATCTTGTAAACTACCGTTTGATACACTATCTTTAATCCACTCCACAATTACATGACGGCTAGTTTTCGGACAAGGAATATTCCGTTCTTTTACACTATCTTCTAAATGTAAAACATGCGTTGCTTTTTCCCATTCTTCCATCTTCAACAAAACACCACCATAAGCAGTGAAATATCTTAACCATTTTTCAAATTCGTCTTGCCCGCCATTTTCTACCAATAACTTAACATTTTCAAATATGTTTAGCAAAGGATCTTTAATTTTGTCAACAGATTCGATTTCAGCGTTTGTTGATTCCTTTAATAACGGTGGCTCTTTTTCAATTTTTGATGTCTTTGGTGAAGGTGAACGATCTCGACTTTCAAAATCATCACATTTACGCTTATTCGAACTGTCATGTTTCGTAACAAAATTGGATAAATCTTTTTGTTGGGGTTTCTTCGAGTCTGAATCACCATTGGTAGTATAACTTTGTTCATCATCCACTTCCATTAATAACCTAATATCAGTATTATCTTTAGATTTTTGGTACAAATTTTTCAATTCTTCTAATGTTGTTGCAGTTTTCCACGTTTTATCACTTCTTATTTTAGTTACTCGTGGAAACCGGATGGATATACCGTCAGCTGTGTGAACATCATGCTGGGTAAACTCGGCTCCAGTAATTTCCCACACCGGTTGTTTTTTAGGATCTTCAGCAACAAAATCTGGAATCATTGTTTTTGTACATCTTAACCAACTAGGTACTTTAGCAGCTTCAGAACTGATTTCGATCATTTTAAGCTCAGTTTGAAGCTGTTCCAGAGTTTTATCATCATGACCTGTGTGAACTTTTGTAACGGTATAATATTTTTGCGTATTTGGATCATAACATCCCATGAGGAAGACGGATTTCATTCCTGTCTTTTTACCTGTCCCATACCAAGCACCTAACACTAGTAAATCGGCAGTGTCTGCCATGGCTCCATCATGCAGATAATCCTTTTTGACCTTTAGCCAATGTCTTTTCCCCGGTTCATAAATACTTTTCATATCTTTCAGAACGAGGCCTTCTAAACCCATTTCTAAAACCTTCGCAATCATAGACGATAATTGTTTTGGTTTGCTTATCACTTCCATTTCCGAAAACATAATGTGGTTTGGAATTTCCGTCATATTTTCCTGCAAAATCTTTTTTCGATGCTCGAGCGGTTGTTTAATTAAAGATTCCCCATTGTAATATATGCAGTCAAATACAAACAAACACACGTTAGCATCTTTAAATTCCGATTTTTTATGAACACCAAGAGTGCCGAAAGGCAAAGGCTTACTCGTAGCTGTATCTATCATCAAAATTTCACTGTCTAATATTAAATCTTTTGCATGAGGAAATGCTTTAGGAATGTAATCTTTAAAGTGCGAAACCTTATGTGGCAGAACAGGTTTGAGGCTTCTCGAGAAATATTTAAAATCAGTACCGTGCTTGTGCAGCTGAACCCTTTCCCCATCATATTTAATTTCAGCATACATTCCATTGGGACACTTTTTCATTGCTTGCTCGATAGATTTACAAGGTTCAGCTAGCATCGGCTGTACTGGAGTCATGATGTTTACTGAGGCCTTCACTCTTGCAGGATTTTCTTCAGTTTTACTAGGACCACCTAAGCATCGGCTTATAACTACATCTAAATCTCTAGAAGCTTGGTAGGCTGAGTAAGCATCGGGATGAACACCCTGCAAAATATGTTTGGCCCCTGCGTTCATTCGTAAGTCATGTTTTACAAGCCGAATAACAATTTTTAAATCATTTGACGTACATCTACTGGCAAATGTTTTGAAGTGATTCATCTGTTCATCTTCCTTCGTCAGCTTGGATAATTCCTCAAGAAAATCATCGACTTCTTGAATTGTTAATAAACTTTTCTTAGCTGGTCTAAACTTCTTGCTTTCCTCAAAAAAATGTTGAATTGTTTCACCTATGTCGCCTTGTTTTAAATGTTCCATCATAGTTACGTGATCTATGTGAAATATTTTACTAAAAAGTTTAATCAGTTGTTTACTTTGTAAATTGTAAATACGCTTCACAACTCCTGGAAGGAGTAATCGACACCATTGAGTTACATTTCCCTTAAAGCCCTTCCCATCACTACCCTTACTAAACACCGCGCTTACCAGACTAGTTTTTTCAGTATAACTACTAACATTTGAAATATCCGCAACAAGTCTTCTAAATTCTCTAAAAAGTACATCTTTATATTGTACATCTTTTTGCGGATTATCAGATGTTTTAGTTGGAGATTTCACACCACTTGACGAATCTCCTTTGGAACTGCTGCTCGAATTATGCCTAGCAGGGCTCTTCTTCTTTGGTGTACCTGCATTTTGTTTCTTGGGGCTAGCTTTAATTCCATACTTCTCAAAAATGGCCTTTTCACTCTCTTTAATTCTTTTAAGTATCTCTTTGTGATCGTCATCGTTTAAATCGTCCCACCCATCCATATCATCAGGTGATTCAATTCTTTTGGTGGTAACTCGCTGTTTTAAAAATTGTTCGAAAATGCATTCCACATGATGCCAATTTTTCATTTTTCCAGAACCAAATGGACTTGGTACTACCTTAGCTATTCTTATTTCTCCAGCAACACACTTTTCCTTACATTTCTTGCAAGCAGCTCTTCCTTGCTTTGCGCGATCTACACTAAATGGTTTTTCTTCAGTGGCAGGTTCTTCATTATCAGACATCTTGATTTATCTGTAAAGTTAAATGGATGTTAAAATTTAATAAATGTACGAGTATAAAGTGGGACTAATTTTTTAGGACCAAGAAGATCTATATGTCAGAATTTTATTAGGTAATTAATTAAGTTTTTTAAGGGACGAATAGTACAGCAGCGATTAAGGCTTTGGCACTGCTCTGTCGGTTCCGGTGCAAATCTGGAGCAGAGCCACCATGGGTATAGTTGTGCATGTTAAATGGGGGGAAGGGCATACGACCCCAGCAGTTAGCGCCCCTCATAAATGTAAGCCAAAAAAAATAATATGAAAAAAGAAATAAAAATAATTACTAAGATAGTAAGAAAGGGATTTGGTTTCAATTATAGCTAGAATAGATCACTACATGCATGTTTCGTTTTTATTGAAACTCATCAGGTGAACATAATTCTAACCATAATTGAAACCAAACATATAAGCAGATATAAATGCTAGTAGATATAAAGTTAAAGGCAAATGATAACAGTAAAGCCCTCTATAATGCAGCGAGGAAACGTTGCAAAGCAAAGCAATGCACGCATATAACCGGCAGTTCAGATCGTGCATTGCTTTGCTTTGCAACGTTTCCTCGCTGCATTATAGAGAGCTTTACTGTTATCATTTGCCTTTAACTTAATAATTACTATTATAATTATTATTTATTAATAGGTATATCATTATATTCTAAATCTATGTTTGTTGCCTACCTTTTTATTAGATACTTCAGTTTGATAGATACAAAAACAATTTAACAACAAATCGATTTATCTATTCTGATGAGGAATGCACTTGCACATCGACAATACAACTATCAATTTTGATATTTAACCTTGTATGTTTGTCAGGGTGCAAAGATTTAAATTAAACAATTTACATAAAAAAATCATTGATTTAAACCAATCGATTTTTGAGTGGGGTGGCAAATTCATGTGAAATTTTCCAATTAGTACAATAAAGTTCACAATTTGGCAGCAAGTTTAGAATAAAATAAAATTACATAAAAGTGTTAAACATTTATGTAGTTTATCTGAACTGCTTTCATTGTAAAGTAACTTTTCTTCCACAAAAATCCATACATAAAATTAATTTTACACAATAATCTAAAGGGACACCTGTTATTGGTTCACACCTATGCAGCGTGTGCACCTTGCTGCGCCTACTGACGTGCGATTAAATAGTAACATTCCACCATGTACAGAACATAAAACATTTACGATACGTTTTTAATGACTGCTCAATATTTACAAAGTGAAATTTAATGAGATTTTATGCGTAGATTAATTCATTTAACAACAGGTCTTGGTAAATTGAAGTTGCTGTAATTTTATACTTTTTAATCTTAATGTTAAATAATTTTTGCCATTGCCTACCCAAATTTTGAACCCACGGAACGCCACTGGTTCGTAATTATCTAAATTTTAATACATTATGTGTTTATGATTTCAGCTAATAAAGGATACTATGGCAGACCATTTTGTATTTAATCCGGTTTTTTCGCCTTAGCCATAAAAACATATTTTAGGAAAAAATGTGTAAACGTCAAATAAAAGTAAGGTTATGTTCTTGCAGTACAATTGTTTGGTTATCATCAAAAAATTTAATTAAAAAGTTAGATTACGTACTTGATTTCAATAATTATTAATATGGATCTTAATCCAAGCAGGTTGATTATAAGCAGAAAACACCTCTAAAAATTTTAAACTTTATGCTGTCAAAGAGGAAACTGACATTTTACAAAAATTGCAACTGTGATTGTTCCCGTTAGATCCAATTTGCGGCCGTTCAGAGTTTGCTCAGTATCAGGTATAAATTCAACCATTCTACCTGTGCGAGAAGGATAAAATTCGCGCAGTCGCTTCAAGTAATTGTGTTGTTTCGGTGTGATCAGCTGTCCGCTAACTGCGGCCCTCAAAAATGCTTTCCTCATTGCCTCGATTCATTATGTGAGTAAAAACTAGCTGTATCTATTTTAAGTAATTTATCTCCACTCAGAAATACACCTTAATTTAATCAAAGTTCACGTAACATAATATTTATAGATCTGTAACTAAATGCATGTGCAGTTCCCCAAAATAGCGCTCGTACACCTAGATCAATATTTAGCGCGCTTTTCGGCTTATTTGTATATTTTCTTTACATTTCTGCTTTTAAGCAGTTATTTTTTACTACGTAATAATGGTTTGTAAGGACTAAGTATTTTGTATTACCGTAATTCAACAAAAAATATTGAAAAAAGGTGCACCAGTTTCGGTTGTTTCAATGAATCATCTTCCTGTTTCAGTTTTTCTCATCATATCTAATTGACACTGGATAAATCCCACTTGTATGTAGATGATTAAAGGGATTAAACGCTAATTTGCTAGGAATTTAAATTTTATTTAATATCAATTTGCTAGAAATTCAAAATTACATGCTAATTTACAATAATTTACCATGTAGATAATAAAAAATAAAAACAGCTGCTGCATATTGTTCTACCAATTAACACCTTATTACGTAAGTTTGAATGGAAACACGTGTTTATGCTGTGAGTACAACTCATTAAATAAATAACACGTTTTATGATGTTAAATCAAATTTATCTTAAACACTCCGAGAAAAATTAAATAAAGAATTACAGCACAAGTATACCTTTTAACATTACACATTTACACAATAGATGCGATGAACTTGGCAAATTAAGTAGCAAATATGTGGCCTTGAGTATTCCGTTCCTATTTCCTCATACTCGTTTATAATCTTTCACTTGAAGGTGATGCTGCTGGACGATGGTGTTTATTGTATGTTACATAAGTACTACGATGAAAACGTTTTTAACCATTTATTCCATGAAAACCAATTATTTCGCTATTTGAGAACCTTTCGCCGCACTAAAATAGTCCAATTCTAATTCATTAATTCGTTAGGAAAAAATGTATATGTGTTTCTTTTCCCATTTTACAATAATAAACTTTTTTTAATAAAAAATAATTAAGATGCATTTTAGAATATACAGGGTGAGTCGAAAACGAAATGTTTCGAATAAATGTGTTACGGGACCAAGAGGGCCACATTTTAAAATTATTTTCAAATATACAGGGGGTTCCATATAAGAGTGGCATACCAAATTGAAGTTTTTTTTAATAGAACACCATGTATATTTTTGCATATTCTTATTCGCCCTTTAATTGCCTTTCTGAATGTGTTTTGTTTTTGAAATTCCGTTGCGGCGTTGCCAAGTAATTCTACTTTACGCAAACTGCAAAGGCTCTCGCCTCAGTATGATAAGAGCTGCCGGTAGAACAGTAAACTGAACACTTCCTAACAGTTGCACTGTTGCAGTCATCTAGCTTCAAGTATATATTTTGGGGCCTTGCAATTTGAGACGCTAAATTTATGAAGTCCAAAAATTATGAAGAAAAAAAGAGGCTCTAAAATTCCGAGACCCTAGGCTGCAGCCTAGTCAGCCTTTTGGCAAATCCAGTACTGATTACCAGGGTTCTATTCCGGGGTATACGTTGGTGGCAACTACCTAAATCTGTTTTTTAAACAACGTAATTACGGGGGTACCTCGGCCACAAAATAAAATTTGATTTCATTGCATTATATGCAAATTTGATAATACGAGATTTTAGCGGAAATACAAGTTTTGGCCTCCAGGAACTCTAAAAAGTGGTTTTTAAAGATGCCTTTCTGTGGGTGGGCCTGGTGGTTGAGTGGGTGCGGCCCATAACTGCTGCACGAATTGGGTTTTGGAATGTGTATCAAAAATTCATCTGGAAAAAAAAATCTGAAACTGAAAGCGGAAGTTAGACATGTTTTTTATAAGTTTTATTTCCAGAACCTGTATTAAAAATTTCAAAAATTTAAAATTGTTAACACTCTTTTTTTAAATGTTGTAGGATCATACAGCTATGGATAAGCTACCATCTTGTTGGTGTCCTAACCCGCTAGTTTCTCTGTGACGCCTCCTTTGAATTCTTGAAAGTCGAAAATTTATGTTTATGTTATTTAATAAACCGGAGATGATAAAACACTTCTGCGTAAGCTAAATTGCTCCTGAGTGATAGTAGAATAAGTTTCACAACTTAATTTTTAGGTGCAGCAAAATTAAAAGGAAGGAGTCTTAATTTTCCCCTTCCCACCCACATTTTGGCGGACGTATTTTATATTTAAAATGACCCTAAGAATGTGCTCCCTTAGATTGTTCAGAAAGTCGTACCGAAGAATTTTTTTTTAATGCGTAATTGCAAAAATCGGAAATCCAATTAATCGTTGAAATTCTAAAAAAAAAGGCAGACTAACCGGCAACTATATCCGTTTCGAGTTTAATAACCACCGTTGATGTAGATATAACTGTTAAATTTGACAATCAAAAAGTGAGTTAAAAAGCAATTGGCATCATGACAAAATTCATTGTTGGCGTTACAGCTAT
This sequence comes from Ctenicera cuprea, assembly GCA_958336395.1. Classification (NCBI taxonomy): domain Eukaryota; kingdom Metazoa; phylum Arthropoda; class Insecta; order Coleoptera; family Elateridae; genus Ctenicera; species Ctenicera cuprea. Next base: position 3,826,011 of record OY284490.1, read on the forward strand.
TTTTAAAGTACTTATTTTGAATCAAAATTAAGAATTTGAGGTGAGTCCTTGCCGCTTCTACTACTACAACACAATTTTAGTAGTATTTGCAAATTTTTGATTTTCTTTTTGTTGACGAATATTTCCTGCATTTTACCAATAATTTTCATTTTCTTTATAAAATTAAATAGTTTCCATTTAAAAACTAACTTCCAATTGCATTTCAACCTTTAACTCGAAATTTATATTATACATGTCAGTAATAATTTTTAATTTTAAGTCTTTGTAGGAATTCTACTTTTATTTTTGGAATATCGTAAAATAAATGAGACCTTGAAGGTTGTGCTTCTGTAGTGTATTAAAATATTAGCTTCCTACGTATTTTAACACCCTTCAGAAATTGTAACATATAAAAATAGCGATACGAAAAATTCCGTACCTATCGATATTCTATACGCAAGTGTGATTGAAACGTATCGATATGATATGGCGGTACATCGACTCTTGTCTAATTACTCGTTTTGCAATCAAGTTCCCTCTACATTGGGACTTGCCTGGTATCTGCAAATTGCCATATTTTTAATATGCGCTGCGCCGTATCGGTGAGTATTAGTGTTGCCAGACTTTTTTTTTTATTTTTTCTAAAAATTACAAATATCGTCAAAATTTTGAATATTTTCGTAATTTCCAAAAATTTCCAAAATTTTTTGCAATCTTAAGTTTTCAAAATTTCCGATAATAATTAGAATTTTCAAATTTTTTATCAAGTTTTCAATATTTTTAATATGTATTGCTAAAATTGTCACAAAATTTTTACTATAGTCAACATTTTTCGAATATTTTAATATTACATAGTATTTTTAAATTTTTAAAACACCTCATTTGAAAGGTCTTTTAGTTCTGCGTCTGATCCTAGAGTTTCAAAGAAAAATATTTAGCCACAACAAAATGGCGGATTTTAAACAAATGGACTCACTCAATTCAAAATTGCTTTGATTTTTTTATCCAGTAGTCCACTTTTTCATTTGCAGTACCAAATTTTCCTAAAAATATCTTAGGTGGCTGGAAATAATATAGAAAACGTTATGTTCCAACAAGACGGTGCGCCGCCTCATCATTATAGGCCTGTTTCTGACTTTCTTAATGGACATTTTCCTGGAAGATGGATTGGTAGGCAGGGGCCTGTAGAATAGCCGGCTCGCTCCTCAGATTTAACCCCTTTAGATTTTTTTCTATGGGGATATCTGAAATCGAAAGTGTACAGAGCCCGCCCGTCCAGAAACAATTGAAGAACTGAAGCAACGCATTACAGAAGTTTGCAGAATTATCATTCCAGAAACTTATGAAAATGTAACGCAGGAATTTCATAACCGACTCTTTATTTGCCAAGAAGTGAATGGTGAACATTTCGAGGACTTAATTGAATTTTTTAAATAGACTTCCTTACCTTCAAACATTTGTCATTTTGTTATAGCTGAATATATTTTTTTGAAACTCTAGGATCAGACGCAGAACTAAAAGACCTTTCAAATGAGGTGTTACTCGACCCACCTTTCCATTTAAGAAACAAATTCGAAATGGCGCCCAGTCGCCATTTTGAATGATACAAAATTTAATACTTGGCTAAAAAACAGTATTTGATTTCCCATTAAAACACACCAAATTTTGTGGTAAAATATGAAGTCGTTCAAAAGTTAGTTGGGGGGGGGGGGGTACTTTATAGACACAGTGTATAAATTACGAAAGTTGCAAATGGAATACTTTATTATTCCTTAAAATTATATTATCAAGCACTCGAGACATTATCACTTAATGCATGAACTTTATCAATTGTTTGTAGAAAAATCTAGATTGATGCTTTTCATATTAATACTTCACTGTTATGATTATGTAGCCGTAATATAATGAACCGATAAAGTTATCAGGGCATTAGGTGTCTATAAAAAGTGTGAAATGTAGTAGGGAACTGGGGAGCTACGCTACCGTACTTTTAAAATGGTAAAAAAACTATAGCATCCAAAAACATTCCAAAAATGCTTCTTTATCTAAACAACAATATTCATAGAATTTCAATTGAGAGATTAGATATTAATTGTAAATTCCGTAAATCGTTCTGTTGGATTCTAAATGGTAAAATAAATTAAAAGATAACATGCACGGTCCTCATAGTAACACTATAATGGCTAATAGAATTAATTGGAAAATGTGGCAATACAGAGTCACGCCACTATCTTACAAGGTAGCTATTTGCATACATTTCGAAAACTGGTTTAATGCCATAATAGCTACTATGCCATAAATACACACAATACCGTTTTTTTGTGGGTGATCGATTATTATTCATTTATGTAAAGTGTCTGTTACGTGTAAAATTTTCTCGGCCAGACAGAATCCCGTTATTTTTTTTCTGTACCATACTTTCAGCATAGGAAAATAGCGAGTTTCTGATAATTTTGAAAATTAAGTCTTCTAATTTTTGCTGCACCTAAAAATAAAGCTAGAAATCCTACCACTCTGGAGCAATTTAGCGTAAACATTAATTTTTGTTTAACAAAGCGTTTATTAGCCAACAAAATTAAAAAAAATCAAGTTATGCAACATTTTTTGAAAATGTAAAAAATTTTTGAGTTTTAGTATGTAATTCCAAAAATTGTCGTAGTTCGTCGCATTGTGTACCGCCGAGGCATTCACAACACCAAATTTAGTCTCGATCTGGTAACTCATTTTTGAGTAAATACAGGCGTTAGTTATAACCATATAGTTTAGAAGAAATTAGCAGACTGGTACATAAACCAAGTTGTAGCTCATTCCTAGCTCTATGAGGCTATAAAATTTAATTAAATCGTTAAGCGATATTTTTTTGAGTATTGCAAGATTTTTAAGACTTTTTATTTCAGAATCAGAGTTATCATTAATTCTAAAATTCTTTTGCTTTATAAACAACTTTACGACTATTATAATGACTAAATTTTATGCTGATCTGGCAACTCATTTATCTATGTATTAAAGGCAGCTCTTCGGCGGTTTCCGCTTTCGGCTGCTTACGTGCGCTCTCGACCTTTCGTTAATTTCGTTGTGGGAAATGGAGAGCATGTTTGTCACGACTTACTTTTATACTTTCAATACATTTGCTAACAATTTTATTAAAGAAAAGCGTGGGGCGAAGGTCACGGATTCTGCTAGTAAATATTTAGTAAAAAATTTTCAAGAGGTCAACGGAATTTTGAACCGAAAAAGTTTAGGAAAAAGACGTTGAATGTGCCCTAACGCCTTCAACGAGATTCCGATTTAGAAAATCCATTTCCGAAATAGTACACCCCCACCAACCTACGCTACAGGAAAAATTTAGAAATCGAAAATTTTCTTTACTGTCCTATACTCAATGTAGTATAAGAAAGTAAATAAACATATCAAAAATATGCTCCTTTAGTCGAGTAATTATGGACGAAAACAAGTTACTAGTTTTGCATTGTAAAGGCCCGAGCTTAAACTAATAAATAATAATGATGTACTATTCTCACAGATAATTGCGTTTTTTATAATTAAAATATTTTTTTTGTGATCATTATGAATTTCCATAAAATATAAATTATTGCTCATGTTTTAACACATTAAACATTACATAACCAAAATGCAATATAATCTTATGTGACATAAAAGTCCTCAATTATTTTTATTATTATTAGTGGTTGTTATTAATTACTCTCCTATGATCTTTACATGTTACTTTATATAACCTTGAGTGCAACTGAATGTATAAAACGCACAATACCAGTTGATTATTAACAATATTCAATGATCTGTATTAATTATAGAGGAAATGGTCCAAATAGTCGTTCATCTGCAGCGGTGTGCAACTGTGCTTTACGAACCTTAAAATTGCTAGAAAGTGACAATGCAAGTGTTGGAGGCAAACGTGACTACCAGACTGTATCAGGAGATGTTATCACACCTTCCCAAGTTATGGGGATCGATCATATGCGAGATCCCCGCCTCAATAAGGTATCGATCATTAGCTTAGGTAATAATAATTATCATTTTTTGTTTTTCCTTTTTTAATAAAAAGCCACAACAGTATTCAACATTTTATTAGTATAAATCTCAATTATTTTATTGATTAACTGTGCTATTATTAGTAATATTTGTAGGGTTTGGCATTCACCTTAGAAGAACGACAAGCTCTAGGAATTCATGGCCTCCAACCAGCCCGTTTCAAGACGATGGAAGAGCAATTAGAATTATGCAAAATATCAGTTGAACGATATCAAGAAGATCTTAACAAATACCTTTACTTGACAGAACTCTTTGACCGCAACGAAAAGTTATACTTCCGTTTATTATCTGAAAATGTGGAAGCTCTAATGCCTATTGTCTACACACCTACAGTCGGTCTTGCTTGTCAGAGATTTGGATTGATCTATCGAAGGCCGAGAGGACTTTTCATAACTATTAATGACCGAGGACATGTTTATGATGTAGTAAAAAATTGGTAAAACGGCTAAAATTTTTGTTTAGAATATACAGAAGAAAAATACATAGTTTGTGTGAATTACAGGCCTGAACCCAACGTGCGAGCAGTTTGTGTCACTGATGGTGAACGAATTTTAGGTCTTGGTGACTTGGGTTCTTCAGGGATGGGCATTCCTATAGGCAAATTAGCTCTTTATACCGCATTAGCCGGAATTAAACCCCATCAGTGCTTGCCTGTGATGCTAGATGTAGGAACTAACAACCAGGTAAGCTACTTAGTTTTAAAATATTGTGGGAAACATGACTGACTACATTCTCCATTATTGTTGCACAAAAACATACATTATGCTGTTCATTTTTAATAGTTAGAGGCTGTATTTATATGCACTAACAGAGTTGCCAGATATGTTTTCTTAATACAATAAGAAAAATTTATACCTGGCAACACTGTAAGTGATTTTAATAAGTTCGTATTTACATGCACTAACAAGTTGTCAGATATGTTTTCTTAATACCGTAAGAAAAATATATCTGGCAACACAGTTAGTGCCTTTAATAAGGCTATATTTATAGGTACTAACAGTATCGCTAGACATGATTATGTAAACAATTCGAAATTTTTCAAATATTTCAAATTTTGGGAATTATGAAAATTTTTGAAAATTTTTAGCTCTATAAATACTCCATATAGCAAGGAAGGTAAAAACATATCTGGTAACACTGTTAGTGCATATAAGTCTAGCCCTTAATAACAATTACATAATGATTACAAAATTCAACTCTTTTGCACACATTTTCTTCATAGAAACTTCTAGAAGATCCAACATATGTGGGACTACGACAGAAAAGACAAACTGGTCCAGAATATGATGATTTTGTTGATGAATTTATGCGTGCCATTGTAAAACGTTATGGTCAAAACACCCTAATACAATTTGAAGATTTTGGTAACCACAATGCATTCCGATTCCTGGACAAATATCGAACCCAGTATTGCACTTTTAATGATGACATTCAAGGAACGGCGAGTGTCGTTGTTGGTGGTCTCTTGGCTTGCAAACGTGCTACCGATAAAAGAGTATCAGAAAACACATTTATGTTTTTGGGAGCTGGTGAAGCGGCTATAGGTATTGCCGACTTACTAGTTCGAGCCATGCAGCTGGAGGGAGTTCCTGTACAAGAAGCAAGAGATAAGATTTGGATGATGGATATAGATGGTTTGCTTGCAAAGGGACGGCCTGAAGGCCGACTTGAAGGTCACAAGACATTCTACGCTAAGGATTTCAAGCCTACCAAGGATCTTAAAGCGGTCGTACAAGAAATAAAACCTTCTGTGTTAATAGGTACGTCAATAATATTTTTAAAGCGAAGGTTACATATGTGCATATTATTTATTATTTTGTATATATTTATAGGAGCTTCTGCTGTTGCTGGTGCTTTTACACCGGAAATACTACAAATAATGGCAGCTAATAATGCAAAACCAGTAATATTTGCACTAAGTAATCCTACAAGTAAAGCAGAATGTACAGCTGAGGCTGCTTACACCCATACAGAGGTATGTAAATAGAAATTGTAATATTTTGGGTCTTTGTCAATAAATTAGTGACGATAACTATTTTACATGTTAATCAATTACAAAGAAGAGGAGGGCAGTCTTATTTTTTCACCGTGATTATAATCTTCGGGAAATCTAGATTTTAAAACGTTATCTTATTACTTACAATCTAGACTTTTTTTAGCTTATATATGAGTAGAAAAAAAACAGAGTGAATCAATAAGGCCGTGGTGGTCGATATCTCCTTTTCTATTTAAAATATAGGTAAAAAATTTAAAGAAATTTGTAGGGGACCAACAGGAACACATTTTCAGTTATACAGCCTGTACCATATAACTTTTTGATAAATTTGACACATACAAACCCTAAACATACTGTTTCTGTTAAACGTTAGTCAAGAACATAAATATATAGAGGGTGTCCCACAATAAGTGGTTAAATTATTAATTAAATTAATAATTTAAAAATTATGAAAATGGTCGATGTTACATGTTCTCGTGGTCGCCTCGTATAACATCACTGTTAACTGATCAACTTACTCTAAAGATATAGGAAAGTGTTGCCAACGTTTTGAATTGCCCTGTATTATCTCAACTAAAACTAAATTATTTCCTATTTTAATAGTTAACCTATTTTAGGGACGTTGCATATTTGCCAGTGGATCTCCCTTCCCACCTGTCGTATATAATGGAGTTACATACAAAACCGGACAAGGGAACAATGCCTACATATTTCCTGGTATTGCTCTAGGAGTAATTACAACAGGAATGTATCATATCAGAGAGGAAGTATTTGTACTTGCCGCTCAAACAGTTGCTGATAACGTCACCGAAGATCAAATTAAACAAGGAAGTGTTTATCCTCCTCTCAAAGAGGTGCAAGAAGTTTCAATGCAAATTGCTACACGAATTTGCCAGTACGCCTATGAGAAAGGTAACGGGACACGTACATATTAGCTTATTATAAAATCACATATTTTTTATAATATTTCATGTTTAGGTTTAGCATCAGTTTATCCAGAGCCACATGACAAACGTTCTCACGTAGAGTCGTTAATGTACAATTTCCACTACGAAGCGTCACTGCCGGCAACATATGGTTGGCCAAAACTTCCTGATATTAAACTGAAAGCTATGGAACCTACCATATTACATGGGTAACGAATTTGTTCTGTTTCATTGTTGCACTGCTTCTGTAACTTTTGCTTTGGCTTCACATAATTTTTAAATAACTTTAATTGATTTTGTATTGCTGTTTCAGACCCAAAGTGAAAGAAGAGAAAGTATAAGGAAAATTATTTTAATTTTTATTTGTTTTAATTTGTAGACCTGGAGGTAAAGGAAAAGTTGATACCAAGTAAAGTACCGTGGCAGGTATGTGGTACTAATTGCAACTGCAATACCAGTATTTAAATGTATTACAATCAGTGAAGGACAGTATTTTCAGTTCTGGTCATTTTAATGTATTGCATAAGTTGTATACTTACTTTTATGTGATTGTATATTATTGTATCTGTAATTTAATATATATGTATACCGTTTAATTTTTAATTATTTAATCCTTTTATTTTAGTACACGATTGTAGTAATTTTATTAAATAAACACGCAGTTACGTGTATTATTTATAAGTGACAATTAATCAACTTAACTTTTTGTTTAATATTTTAGAAGACTGGGCCCTGTTTTTATATGATACATTTCAAACCTCCATACTGTATACGGCACGAATCTTGGTAATCGGAAAAAATTATTGTTACATCTTGTTTGCTTATGGTACTGTTCTTTAAGTACTTCTTTAATAAATTCTTTCATTTTCACAATTGATAGCGTATCTTTAATGATAAAAAATGCAGTCTGATTACTACAAATTTTCAAGTTCGAGACTTTGACGGAAAGAATGTGTTGAACCTACAGGAACCAAAAAAGTGGTTTTAAAAAAATGTCTGTTTGTGGGTGGGTGTAGTGCGCTCCATAACTCCTAAACGAATGGACGATTTTAATGAGTTGCAGAATATGGAGGTGTATCAAAAATTTATTGAGGAAATGAGCTTTTTATAAAGATCGGCAGCAGAAGTTGCATGTTGTTTTGATAAACCAGTGGCGTATATTAAGGGGGTTTACAGGGTCCGCAAACCTGGTGCCTCAAGTCTAATAAAAATAGTAATTTGTAATAGAAGTGCCTACCAGAAAAGCACGCAAATTTTTATTTCAAAAAAGGAAACCCTTAAAATACAGCAGGTTTTAAATATTTTATATGTCAATAATTATTATATTACTGACAGTATTAAAAATTTAATGTTTGATATATGTTACTTTTACACTACCAAGAAGTAGCGCATCTGCTGAGCATAGCTTTCATTGAATTATATGCAAGTGTCTTAAGATTTTTTTACTGAAAATTCATTAGTTCAAAAAACAGTTTGCAAATTTGCTAACAAAGTTCTTATGTTTTAATGTTTAAACCGATTTTTGTGTTATTAATTAATAAAGTCATTCAGTTTAAGCCTTTTAAGTAAGTTATAAAACATAAGCGACTAATTGTACCCCACCCATGTCCAAAACTACCCCACCATGGGGTACATACCGACAAAACGGTCTTTTTTACAAAAATGTAGAATTTGTCAAAATGCTATGAGACCTAAAATTTTCTAGACAAGTAGGCAACATGCATACTCCACTAAATGAAAGGTAATCTGCCCAAAATTGCTGTAAAATCCAGTGTTAAGCATAGGGTAATCAATTGTTATAACAATGGTTATAAGCATTCACAAAAAACCGTTCCAAACTGTCTCGTGCTCCCCTAGTTACAATGTTACCACGTAATTTTTGTTAATCATTTTTGATTTGAAAAAAAAATTAATTTTGATATACCTAGTGAATTACAGAAAACAAATAACTAAATGTTTAATTCAGTGGCAGTCTTACTAATTATTTGGAAGAAATTGTACGATAAATTATATTCTCTAATGTTAACACCAGAAAATTGAAACGCTAAGTTCTCAATTGCTACTATTTACACGGTTTTTAAGATTTTATTTTTACTTTTTAGTGTATACTTGGAACTTTTGCTGATGCTGATATAAAAAACTAGTTTCTGTTATCTGAAATCTATTTCAGATAACATAAACGCATTTGAGATATCTGAAATTCGTTTTACATATTTTTAAAGAAAATCACAAAAACTAAACAATTTTAATACTATTTTCACCTTTCTCATTAAAAAGTAAAACGGCTTGCGATAAAGATCATTGCAACCCCTACTTCGGAACAAATTAGATTAGAATAAGGAGCAGTAACAGCTGGCATCTAAAGTCAACTTTTGAGGTGGTCATGCTGAATTATTTCTAAACAAAAACCAGGTATCAATGCCTACTATACCTACGATACCTGGATTTCTAGAAATTACCTGGTCGTAAGAGGCAATGATACCCGTGTTTTGCTTAAAAGAATTCATTTTACTTTAAATAAAAACAAGTTTCACAATGAAGTTTACAAATTAAAAATGTTAAGAATTTGTTTCAATTAATTTTTAAATATGTGTCAATCAAACCACTCTTGGTTCAAGATTGAATGTATGGAATGGGAAATTAGGTACTCTCACATATAAAAATTTATAAAAAGCAAGTTTCTTACATGACTAAAGCAATGTTCACTTTGTTTCCTGCAAAAGCAAAAACAAACACTGTCTCTTATGATGTCTGGATTTCTCGAAAACTGTTGGATTTAGGTATGACTATTATTTAATAAAATTAATAGAGCGCAGAGATCTCTATCCAATTATCTAAAAATATACAAAGTATTCTATTTAAAAAAAATCGAGTTATGACCCATTAAATTTAGAAATATTTGCACTTTTGCAACAAACACCCTGTATAACAAAATTCAATTTTAAAGTATGTGGAGGATAGCACATGGTCTTGACTAAGGTTTAACAAAAAATGTTTGTTTAATCTTGGCAAGTACGACTCGTGAAGATTTTACTAGCGAGGTCGAGCAAATTTTTCAAATTAAATGGAATAACTTGGCAACGCCGCTACGGAACTTTAAAAACAAAACAAATTTAGAAAGAAAACTAAAAGGCGAATAAGAATATAAAAAATATACAGGGTCTATTAAAGAAAAACGTAAATTTGGTACGCTACTCTTATATGAAACTCCCTGTATAATTGAAAACAATTTAAAAATGTGGTCCTCTTAGTTTCCTAAAACATTTATTCAAAACATTTGTTTGCATTTGAAATAGTAAAGAAGATATCGACCACCGCGACGCTGTTGACTCACCTTGTATATTGATTTGAAAATGTGAAAACTGTATAAATGGCAGTTACAAAATTCTCAAATTTTTAGAGATTTCGAAAAAATTATGTTGTAACTGATTGCGATCTCATAATTAATTTTAAAATAAAAATAAATTAGTACCTAATATTAATGTCATTATTTAAAAAAAATAATAATTGTATGATTGACAGCCCTTAACAGTTTTGATTGTTTAAAGTTCAAAACAATTAAAGTAAAACACAAATCTAATTAATTGTGTTACTAATTCGTTGTAAGGTGTTCCAGTAGTACACAATAAATTACCTGCGTTAACCCAAGGCCTCCAACAGAAGTGTTCACTTTCGTTTCCTTTATAACAAGTGTCCGACATAAAATATCACTTCAGTGTGTTATTGAACATCGCGTCGTCCGCTAATGAAATTCACAATCAGTTTGTGTTCAATTTTTACATAGATTAGTAAAACAAGCAATAATAAATGGGAAGTACAGCGAGTGTAGCTAAATATTGTTTTCAGGACGTGGTTGATCCCGAACCTGAACTCAAAAATATTAAAAACCAAAAGTAAGTTATTATCGAATCCTTGAAAATTGTTTTTATTACTTCATTGTTTACAATAATGCGCATAATTATTAATTATGATTCATTTTTGTTATTCCACAGTAATGCTAAAATTAGATAATTTTGTAAACAATTTATAGAAACTGAGAAGTTTCAGAATGTGGTTGTACTTATGAAAATTCACAGCTGCGGAGTTACGCTATTCATGAGATTATCATTTTTTAGTAAATACGTTGTTTACATAACAAAACCATAAGTGTTGGTTAATAACCGGAACTAATTGTTCTTGTTTTTATTATTGTTTAATGGCGCGTTTCTCATTCGGTATTTGTTTTTACACCACATTCTTATCTCCAATTGTTAACACTTTAATAATTGATAGCTGTTTCATAAAAATTCAATGTTTGTTTTTATACCTTAGGTATTTTGTAAGCGTTGCGATAAAAAAAGACGCCAGGCATTTATTCAATCGTATAAAATCTGTAAAATACTAAAATTAAATAATATAATGTTTTTATTTAATTTTGGGAGAACTTTTGTCTTACAAACAGCAAAACTATTATTATTTACTATGCATGTTGTCAACGATAATTCGCACTTCACGTGCTAATCACCTTCAATTTTACTGCTGTTTTGAAATAAAATCAATTTATTAATCCACTATTTACGTAATTTATAACTGATAAAAGTCAATATTTTTGCAAAAGGAATTTCAAAAGCCAAACAGGTCTGAAATGTTAAGGTTTTCTATAAATGATAAGGAAATAGTGACTAGGTTAGTGCTTTATCATAAAATTTAATTAGCATTTTTGAATTGGCTGCAGGTATTTTAAGGACATTAATACAGTTATAACCAAGCGAAACTGGTTTGCATTTTCCAATATAGTTTAAGGATAAACGCTACATTTGTAGGTGTAATTTTAAATTTCAGGACATTTTTCACATTATAAATATCCAAATAAAATCAAAAATCTTTTATTATACGTTTACAAAATGCAAAAATTATAAAAAAAATTAAATGTCCCTATTCATAGCCCAAATTGTCTGAGCAACGTTCAAATGTGGGTTTATAAAATCTATAACCAACGTTTGTCCAATGTGAAAAAGATAATTCATTCAGGTCAACTAAAATCGTAGGATGACAGTATTCCTAATCAATATAGATGCTCTCAAGGTTTTCATATCGTGCATTCGCGTCAAACATTTATAATTTGTAAAGTCCGCTCTATATTCATTAAAAAGAAACATTTCTATCTGTTAAAATTACTAAAATATTCAATAACCAAATTTTCAAAAAATGTAGCTCAAGTCTGTAAATTTTTAACTAGCAAATTAGGCACAGAATTTTTGATCATATTTGATTTGGGGATGAAATTTGAAGAAAATAATTAGCACACAATATTACTTCCTCATATAGGAATTTTTTAAACCACGGAAACTGTAAAGAGTAAAAACTGCAAAATTTTGGAAATTTTACAAAAATTTACTCAAAAACTGGCAACATGACAAAATTTTAGATTAAAACGCGAAAAACAACAGCTTACCGCAATTATTACAGTAGTGTGCTTTGCGATTACTTTGACTTTTCTTTACAATCAAAACAAAGTTTTAGTCTACAATAAACGAACATTTATTAACACGGCCATCCATATCCATCCATCCATCCATCCATATCCATACATATATAAAAGCACAAAGGTTTTTTTTCTCCGGTTCCTCCAGCGGCTACCGCTTCACCAATTTGGACCATTTTTTTTTAAATGGAAGGTCTCTGTCCACAGATGGAACATGAAACATTTTTATATTTTTATTCTACGTCGATTTTTTAATAATAATTATTTTAATTTATAATACATATGAAGGTCGGCTAGACGCGCGTCACTTGGGGCGCCATCTACAATAATGTCTCGTGTCTTTATTGGAACTAATGCATCACGTGACTTGACATTTCGCCGGTTCTGTCAACGCTGTCTGTCAGTGCATTGTGTGCTGGGGTAACACTAGTATCCATACATATATAAAAGCACAAAGGTTTTTTTTCTCCGGTTCCTCCAGCGGCTACCGCTTCACCAATTTGGACCATTTTTTTTTAAATGAAAGGTCTCTGTCCACTGATGGAACATGAAACATTTTTATATTTTTATTCTACGTCGATTTTTTAATAATAATTATTTTAATTTATAATACATATGAAGGTCGGCTAGACGCGCGTCACTTGGGGCGCCATCTACAATAATGTCTCGTGTCATTATTGGAACTAATGCATCACGTGACTTGACATTTCGCCGGTTCTGTCAACGCTGTCTGTCAGTGCATTGTGTGCTGGGGTAACACTAGTATCCATACATATATAAAAGCACAAAGGGTTTTTTTCTCCGGTTCCTCCAGCGGCTACCGCTTCACCAATTTGGACCATTTTTTTTTAAATGAAAGGTCTCTATCCACAGATGGAACATGAAACATTTTTATATTTTTATTCTACGTCGATTTTTTAATAATAATTATTTTAATTTATAATACATATGAAGGTCGGCTAGACGCGCGTCACTTGGGGCGCCATCTACAATAATGTCTCGTGTCATTATTGGAACTAATGCATCACGTGACTTGACATTTCGCCGGTTCTGTCAACGCTGTCTGTCAGTGCATTGTGTGCTGGGGTAACACTAGTATCCATACATATATAAAAGCACAAAGGTTTTTTTTCTCCGGTTCCTCCAGCGGCTACCGCTTCACCAATTTGGACCATTTTTTTTTAAATGAAAGGTCTCTATCCACAGATGGAACATGAAACATTTTTATATTTTTATTCTACGTCGATTTTTTAATAATAATTATTTTAATTTATAATATATATGAAGGTCGGCTAGACGCGCGTCACTTGGGGCGCCATCTACAAAACCGCCGCGGCTCATTATTGGAACTAATGCATCACTTGACGCATTTAGACGGGTCGGCCAACGCTGCCTGTCAGTGCATTGTGTGCTGGGGTCTCACTAGTTTGAATTATTGTGGACTGACTTCTCTGTACTGCCTGCGGCATCATGCATTTTTTAAATTTTAAATATTTTTAAAAATTCAAATATTTTCAGAATTTTCAAAAATTATTATAACAATAAAAAGTTTAACTCAAAATTGTTTTAAATTTTTGTTTTTGTTTTTCTTAATTTTGTCTACAATACCCGAATATTTATTAACACAGCCATTTGGATTAATATCCACCGACTTTACTGTTCGGCTTACCGCATCAGGCATTTTCCAACAAATTCCGCGTGCTGAAGAGGCACACCGATGCATCAAAACCGCCATAACTGAGCTTAAATCAGCAGTTGGTTAGCGTAACTTGTATAGAGAGAAAGTAGATAAAAATTTACCACAAAGCAATGTTATTAACATTTTTTTCTCTATTGTTACCCGTTTCAACTTGACTAGTGACGTAATAAATGTTGGACCAGCCTGTAGTTTAATTGAATAATTATTTAATAAGGACAGATCGATATCAGTGTATTTGTGTTCTAAATAAATAATGACTGTTATGACTGATTGCAAAAATAAGTGAATTATTTAGTCTAATTCTTCAATTTAATCTAATGTCCAATATTCATGGCGGCGCGACGCGTCCCTGAAATTTTTTATCAGTTATCATTATCGTGAGTCACATCTGTTTTTTATGTTATAGAGCATACATTTTTTTTCTGCCAAATTGCTATAATAGTCTAGTAATTTGGTTTTGGACCAAAAAATATGAATGATTTTGCACGCCAAAATTTTAATTTAAAAGTTGTAAAAAAAAGACTTACAAAAATAATAATCCGTAATCATTCTATTTTTTAGCTTCAAAGTGCATAAAAGTACGAATATATTCAGTGATTTCTTCCTGTTTGGTGTTTGAAGTAACCTTCGGTAAATTTGTTTTAAACATCCTTAAACTTTTGATGTCCACATCTTAAAAAATTCAAAAATACACATTAAAAAAAGGACGACCTTGACAGTATCCTTTTCGATTCAATTTAATCATAAATTCCTACCTTATATTTTAACTCGGCTCAGTTCATTAATTCAAATCGACCCTAGCTGTTAATTTACTATCACTTATATGTTAAAATTCGTGTCGGCTACATTCTATCCGTGCCGGAAGTGTCTATTCTTGCGCCCAGAGCAAAAATAATAATGCCTCCCCCCCCCCCGTAACAAATCATAATGATTAAGTGATACATTTATATATTTGTTACACAAATAACGTAATAGAAACATATTTAATAAATGCAACAAAACAGGATCGAATTAACGCTTCCATAAAAATATTATACAATTAAATTACGCCTGAGGCGTTAGCCTTACTAATAAATGCAACAAAACAAGATAGAATTATCGCTTCTATAAAAAAATTATGCAATTCAATTACGCCTTTTAAATTGATACGCATGCGGCGTTAGCCCCGCCTGCGGCGTTATCACCGCCTGTGGCGTTTGCCCCGTCTGCGGCGTTAGTCCCGCCTGCGGCGTTGGCCGCGCCTGCGACGTTGGCCGCGCCTGCGGAGTTGGCCCCGCCTGCGGCGTTAGTCCCGCCTGCGACGTTAGCCCCGCCTGCGGAGTTAACTCCGCTTGCGATATTAGCCCCGCCTGCAGCGTTAGATCCGCCTGCAGCGTTAGCACCGCCTGCGGAGTTATCACTGTCTGCGGCGTTAGCACCGCCTGCAGCGTTAGCACCGCCTACGGAGTTAGCATTGCCTGCGGCGTTAGCATTGCCTGCGGCGTTAGCACTGCCTACGGCGTTAGCACTGCCTACGGCGTTAGCACTGCCGACGGCGTTAGCACTGCCTACGGCGTTAGCACTGCCTACGGTGTTAGCACTGCCTACGGTGTTAGCACTGCCTACGGAGTTAGCACTGCCTACGGAGTTAGCACCGCCTGCGGCGTTAGCCCCGCCCTTTTTACATCTGAATTTAGGGGATGATGCCACTAATTTCTGGGGGGTAACTCCGCGGATATTTGATTCTGTGGTATTCACAAGTAACCGTATCATGTCTAAACTTTATAATTTGGCTAATTTGACTAAGTAGCGGTTCAAGAGCTTTTGATCTGCTATCTCTTATCAAAATATTTACCACTATTTGGAAACTCCCTGTATAACAAATTAATCATTCTCTCATACGTAAATTATGAATTGCTGTACCCTAGTACACTGCGCTAGATACAACAGACAAACAAATTTTATTCAACTTTCTATGCTCGCAACATTATTAAGTGTAAATTTTGGCAAGAATTCTAAATTACATCTGCTTACATGCGCACAGGAGTAACGTTCTCAAAATTTTTTACATTAAAATAGCTTAATTTTGTTACAAAATTCTTTGAATTTCCGTTATTTAATTTCCGATACACCTACAGCTGTGTATTAATTAAATGATTGCATCAACCAGTTTTTCAAGTCCTTTTAATACTGTACGACCTTATTCGAAAAATGAGTAAAAACGTCAGTAAAGGTTTGACTAGGAAGTAACAAATCGAACTAGAACCCTGTTCTGTCTATATAAAAGCATTAATGACGGACTTGACTTTAGTAATAGAACAGTGATAGAACGAAGAAAGAACTATAGTGCAGTAAATTAAAATTACAAACCTGTTTACCTAACTCATAGTGAAGTAGTAAAATCCACATTTAACGATTCATTATTTCTTAGTAGTAACTTAAAATATGTCACCGAATTACCAAATTTCTTAGCCTTTCTGCTATTTAATCCCATTTTAATAATTAAATTACCTAATACAATAATGAACTATCTTCAATGACACCTCAGCGTTTTGTTTTGCCATAAACAGAATTTAATAAAAATTCTCCAAAACGCAACATCATTATTGTGCACGATTTGATGCGCTCAATATTTTGTGGCTTTGTGTAATTAAGTTTTTAATTTCTCTCAAACGTGCGTGTTACATAAGTATAAAATTGAAATTTAGTACTTATTTAATAAATTTTAATTAAATTTGTTTATAACATCTTTTTTTATTGTTTCTACTGCCAACGTTGCGTCCACGGTTGCATGTGACATCTTCAGGACTGTGGACTCTGCTGTTGCTGAAACACAGAAATACCACTGAGTCCAGAGCCCTGAAAATGTCACGCGCTACTATGGACGAAACGTCGGCAGTAGCGGTACCAATGACGCAACTGCAACCCGGAAGCCAAGGTGCCATTGCCGGCTTTGGACCGGAAGCTTATAATTTAATCAGAACATTTCGTAACCAACATTAAAAACTTGATAAGAAGAATAGTTAAACATTTCGTTAAAAATAAATTTTCATTACAACATTCTTATACAGGGTGTAGCAACTAAAGTGTTACAAGCTGATATCTCCAAAACTACACAATATTGAGCGACAAAATTTTTAATGATTGCATGGGACGGAAGGGGCCGTATATTAGGTTAACAGTGAGTATTGAAAAGCCCCCCTAGTTTAAAGAATGGAAGTAACTTACAAATTTTAAATAGGGTGATCTATAATTTTTAATATTTTTTTAACATCGGCATTAAAATAGATTCAGTTTTCTTTTCAGATTTTTTTGAAAAACCTTTAATACTTTTAAAAAATGGGGGAATGAAATTTTGTATATTTTTTATTTTAATTAAATTTTGCTTAATCTGATTTTAGTGGCTTATTTTTGGAAGGCACATATAAATAAATAAATAAATAATCTCATTCCGCTTTTGAAGATATAGAATTGTATTCCCCCATTTAATAGGAGGACTAAACGTTTAAAAAAAACTGAAAAAATAGGTTGTACCGATTTTGATATGGATATTAAAAAAATATTAACAGTGACATATCATCCCATTTAAAATTTTTAAGTTGTCCCCCTTCAACCATTCCTGAAAATATAAGGGGCTGTTCAAAACTCTCTATGAGCTTGATATACGTCCCCTTCCGTCCTATAAATCCATAAAAAAATTGTTGCTCAATCTTGTACAGTTTTGAAGATATCAGGTTGTAACACTTTAGTTGCCGCACTCTGTATAGTACGATATTATTGGAAGTAGGAAATTTATTATCTCTCTGATCGTATTATTACGGTTAGGAAGATGTTCAGAAAAGTAAAGATTTATTGTTTTAAAAGCTTTTAAGTAGAAAATTTTCAAAGCTGTTTGAAGTATAAGAGTGACCGTATAAAAATGTTTGATTTTAAAATTTCAATTAATACTGCTTTTTCAAATTTTTTTTTATGAACTATCTGTCACGGATATGCGTTAGTTCGTTTTTTCATATCTCAGGAACGGCTGATTTAATTACGATGACAAAAATTAATTGAAATGTGGGGGAATGTGAAAAATGTATCGAGAAAATATTTGCTAAATTGTTTTTTCTAATCAAAGCGAAGTTAGACGTTTTCTTTTGTTTTTAGTTTTAATTATAACACTTGTTTACTTTAAAATAAATGGAAAATGGCACAAAATTTGATACGATAAAGCTGCAGCAAGGTAAGTTGGTCTGATCCGAAACTATTCCAAACTGTTAAAATTAAAGCTTTCTAAAAAAAATTATTTAAAAGAGTTGTCTTAAATTTAGTAGGTAAATAGAAGATAAGCTAGTATTTAGTGTTTTTCTTATTTCTATAATTTTTCTTGAACACCATCTATGAATTTTTGAAATTTAAACAATTAATGACTCTATACCTTTTAAAAGGGGAGCACGTTTTCCCCTCTACAATTTTTATTTTCCTATACTGTCAATATTATAAAAGAAGTACTAATCTTGTGAAAATTTCCGAATTATAGAATTTGACGGATATTCACGTTCTGGGCCTCAACTTGTGAATTCAAAATGGTTTTTTTTGCTGTCTATAGGTGGTTGTATGGGGATGTGTGTATGCTTCATACCAAAAATGCATAGCTAAAATAAGCTTTAAAAATTTAGTTTTTATTTTGTTTAACGGAAGATTACATAATTATTATAATCTGAATTAAATGCGTATGGAAAATATAGTAAACATTTTTTCGCCACTTTCTACCTGCTGAAAGCGTCATAATTTTGACAACAGAAATTTCAAATTTATTTTGAAATATGAAGGGACATCTTTGATTTAAATCATTATTTTGCACATTAAAAAATACTTATTTTACGTTAGGAAGTACATATGTGATTGTGAAAATTATTGTTAATTCATTAAAAAAAATTAATCTCCTTTAACTTAAAATTAGGTAAAGGGCATTGCTTTCACAACACTCAGGTTTAAAATAAAATGCGAATAGATTAATAACTAAAATAATAATTAATAACATGCAAGTCAAGGTTAAATATGTCATATATAAAATGTATGACCTGAAACTTTTAAACAAAAAATAATATTAAATAATTATTATCACGATTTCGGATTAGTCAGATATTTTATTATAAATTATAATTATTATGGAGTCAGCTGTAATAGTTGCATGCTTATAACACTAATCAGGTGACCATTATTGTACAGATGAATGCAGAATCATTCAATATTGATTTTTCGATTAATTTAGCACTCTTCATGTTATCAAATGACATTGACTTGTAATCACCTTCCACTTTTCTATGTTCCGTGGTAATGACAGTGATATTTCGTCATAATCATCCATTACAATGGCATTACTGACAAAAGTACGTTATTTTAGAGTACGTAATCACTGCAAACGTATTTTTTTAAATTTCTTTTTTAAGTCATCAAATCGAACTTTCTTAGTTAATAGAAAAGTAAACTCGCCAGGTACAATTAAATCGATTTTATTAAGGTAATTATGCTTTTAATCAATTAATATTAATATTATCTATTTAAGAAACCTTTATTATTGACAATAGGTCTAGGTTTTCAATAAGTGCTATAGTATTGAAATCGAATTGTTAAAAAAATTGTTAATACCATCTAATAATTGATTTTTATGGATATATTACCCATACCAAATTTCATTCGTTTATCTTAAAAAATAAAGAAAAAAAGAGGGATAAACCATGTTTAGTTTACACCCGGTGTACCATAAAAAAAATTGTAATTTTTGTTACCATTGTTGTTACTTATGGTCGCTTTTTTTGGACGTTTTACGGTAATTATTTACTGAAGCCTGAAACGTTAAAAAAGTTTTTTGTGCGGAATTATTACTGAACTAGGGTGGCCATTTCTTGTTCGCGCCAATCCGGGACAAACATTTTTTTCTTGCATTAATTTCAGAAGTAAAAAAATCACTTAAATAATTATTACCATCCAAGTTCACTCAAGGAGAGATGTTTATTTTATTGTTATGCCAACTTTTAGAATTAAATACTCCGTTAATTTAAAATTGTTAACAATCATACTGCTGGCGCGGCGTTACAGAAACAGAAGCATCCTAACAAATTAACAAATATCAATATATTTATATAAATGCCTTAGCTATACAGTTTTTAGTAATAGCAGAGAAGTACGGTAACCAGTTTATATCACCCTCAAATTCTCGATGTCGGCAAGTCATAACACAGCATAAGCATAATATAACTTTCAAGCCGGCAACTGACGACAGTACAGAGTAGACAAGTGTTTCGAGCAATGTTGCCAAATGCAACTCGTTTTGAGAATTTAACTCGGCAATACAGAATAAGGTCATAGCAACCAGGGTTCGTGCATACTCTTAAATATATATTGTGCTCTGTAGAAAATATTAAAGATAATTTCCAAAATAGCGGTTGCAGAACGATTGCAGTACAATATTGTTGTAAAAAATGTAGTTTTCTTCAGCTGTGTATTGCTAAATTAATCACGTTTGCAGTAAATATGTACCCACGTTATGTGTGTCATGCCCATAGAAAAATGTTGTAATGAGTATCGATAATACCATATTTTCAAAGTTCCATACCTTAATCGATATATCGATAAGGGCAGGGCCTCATACTTGTTTATAGCCTAGAGCCACATAAAATGTAAATTTGCCACTGATCAACACCCTGTATAACAAATGTCAAATTTATATGAACCTCCACGTAGCATTAGCATTGAAATTACTTTAATGCAGTAGTGCCCTACAATTTTTATATAAAAAAATTTTAAACAGTAAAGCAGACATCGACGGCCGCGGCCTTGTTGACTCACCCTATATATTTAAAAACAGAAGATTCGAAGCATACCCCTGACATGATCGTGTGAGCTCGTTCAAACTTCGGTTTGATTCGTTGGCATGGTAATAAAAATATAAGTTTGGCTAGCAGTCAAAAATACTTTTCTTGAAACTAAGTCAATTCAGGCAGAACAAATCATTTTTATGCTTGAAATAAAAGAGCACCAAGAACCAGAAAAATTTTTGTAAGTTAAAATATAGGGAGGCGGGGGAAGATTCTAAATCTTAAAAATAAAATTTAGAATTGTATTCTATTATTATTGATGGGCAGTTTAGCTTAAACAGGAAAGCTGTGCTGGGCTGTTCCCCGTTTATTAAATACGAAGACATTGATTTCCAATTTTAAAAATCTATAGAGGGCAAGGACAAAGTTTAACTGAAGCGTGTGGATAGTTCTTAAGCAATGTTTATTTTACGAATGCCATAATTATGATTAATTTTTTACTTCACAGTTTTCATAAATTTAAAAAGGCTTATTCCCCCCTCTTTTATTTGAAAGCTCATCAAAATCGGAACATCCGTTCCGGAGATGTGAGGAAACCAGCGAACATACTCATAGACAGACTTTTTAGATTCCCGGAGGTCCAAAGCATGTATTTCCATCAAAATCTTCAAATCGAAAATGTCCAAGAAAATAGCACTTTCCCATAAGTACTGAAAGTATGGGAAAGTGAAAAACGAAAGGCTTTAATTGATTTGGGCGGCATTGTATTCGTTTTCTAAATTTATCAGTTGGCAACGTTATCCTAGGTCGGCGTTGCGCGTTAAAGTATTTACGTTTAGTGATTTTCTAAATTTTCCGTGAATCGAATGTGTAACAACAAAGTCGCCCAATTCAAAACAATACAAATTTTTGCACCCCTGTTTTACATTTAATTTGACAACTTAGCGTCAATGGCTTGTGGTTGTGGTAAAATACAGTTGTATCAGTAAGTAATTTAGCATTATTATTTTTTTGCGATATTTTCTGTCAGGGCACATCCTTTCCCGTTTAAAAAAATGTGTAACAGAGCATTCGAAGGAAGTGTCAAATTGAAATTTTTTATCACGAGATGCTGTCCGAATACAAACTTCCTTATCACAATGAACGCATCAACGCATTCATGGTAAGGTGTGCGCACATTCATTCCACTGGTAAATCACGCGAGCGCGCGAGCGCACGCGCAAAATTTCACTTCAATAATACAATCAGCCGTTCTTTTTAAGCGGCCAAACAGCAGACAGCTGTGGCTCGAAACCGACGTCAAGTGAAGGAGGCAACAATAAAATGTCAACATTTACAAGAGACCGTTTGGGACAGTGGGGAAATGGGGACAATGTTTGCCCCCTACAAACCAGTGGACTTGATCGCCTTCGAAATGCCGGCCTCAATAAGGTAAGGGATTTTTTTTGAAATATATATCCAACTCGTATTTACTTAAGGGTGCCTAGTTAATAATAATTGTGGTTTTTCCTACGTTTGTTGGTCTTGAATTGTGTAAAGAAGCGAAACGTTTGAACTGTTAGGCCTCACCACTAACGACCATTGTTGGCTCTAACAATGGACAATTGTTGCTTCGTACCGGTTGCTATTCGATTGGGGTAATGAATTTGCAGAATTTAACGACTCAAACTGCTTCAAGTTCTGCTGGAGCGGATTTATTTGAAAACGTTTAGCTTTTGGATCCAGAATTTAATTGAAATTGTACAAAATAAGAAACTAGCGATAGTTGGAAAACGTTTAAATTGGACACAAAAAGTGCGGTACAAAAGAGAACTTAAATAAAAAAGTTATTCAATAGTTGTGGAAAATTGTTTCATTTTTACGTTTTTGTATAGTTCCTCAATTTTTTCAAATCTGTAAAATAAAATAGGAACAGCCATCTCACATTTAAAATAACTTTTTGAAATGCTTAAAATTTTATGAAAGCGGAAAATGGACCAATTTTGCCAATGTAACTTTCTTTAATATTTTTTTTATTTTTAAGTTATTTCAATAATAAAAACACGTAGTGAGTTTGTGCATCCTAGCTTGAGACGTCCTGTATATATCGAGCTGTGTGTTGCTCTTCACAGTTAAACAACCACTAAGGAGTAAAGTTTAGTTTAAATTAAATTTTGAAATTTGAATTCTGTTACAAGTAAAATTAATGTGATTATACTTACACCTCCTGTACCATAATGACTATTTAATTTTTTAAAAGTAACGCTGAAAAATTAATTTTTTTTAATATATAAATTCCAGCTTTACTTCGTTAAAGTCCGTATTTAATAATCTATATATAAAATACTTAATTACTTTAACAATTTTTATTTATTTTAACCCTATACGTATTTCGGCATGTTTACATGTCATTGTCAAAGGTTATATTATATTTTTTTGCCGGATTAGGTACAATTTCAGATTATTCTAATTTTGAATTTAATTCATAAAGTTTACATTAAAAGCGCATAGAAGTACAATTTTATGTAAAAATTATAATATCGACTAACCATTTGCTCTGTGTGCTTGTATAATTAAAACCTATACAAGTCAATATTATATCAAACTGTGCCAATTTTAGTACAGGGTGTCTCTAAAAACGTAATGGTACACTTAATTTCCCCAAAATATATTGAACAAGAGTAAATTACATACAGGATGTGCCAAATACTGGCTGTAACGTCTTGACTATTAATTTAATCAAAAAATCCTTCAATCCTTCAAGGGGTATTCAAATTTTCATAAAAAGGGATATAATGACACATTTAAAAAAGTTAGACGTCATAATGTTACTTGTGAACAGTGGCACGTTAGAGTGCTTTTTTAAATCTCTTTAGTGATATGAACGTTTTGCTTTTTGACGCCAAATTTAACTTTTTCCCTTTAAAAATAATAATATCAAAATGGCTGCCCAAAATTGTTTTTTGAACGTGATATGTTTTATTGCTTTTTATGTAAATTTGTGTAACTTTTGAAGAACTTTTTGATAAAATTAATAAACAAGGCGTCACATAATTTCATACTTTTGACGCACCCTGTATATCCAAAAGCAGTCTTCTTTCCAACTACAATCATTGACGGGTGGTAGGTCAAAATAATGATTTTTTCCTCTGTGCCAAATTTAAACTTGTAAACGAACGAACTTTTTTGCCAATATATCTTTGTACTGTACTTTGTACTTTGTACTGCACAGAGTCTATCAAATTTATAATTTTTTTAGTCGCCCTGTATAATAATAATAATAATAATAATAATAACTAAAAATGTCGTCGGAGAATGGTGTCGAAAAACAAAATGTTTAATCACTACAAAAAATAACTAAGTTGATTTTATTTATTTTCTTTGCATGCTTGTAATTACGCTCCCCCCTCCCCTTCCGCCCTCTTTTGAGTCCACATCAGTTTAATATGAAACCGCCCTCTATCCTAAAAAATATGATACATTCTGCTTTTTGTGATAATCAAAACTCGACTTTTACCGAAAAAACTTGACAATTAATATAACATATTGCAATGTCACTGTTACGTCACATCGTCATCATCATGCAACTTAATAATAAACTAGTTGTACCCTTGCAACCTTGCAGTGTACCAAAAATCTTCTACAGGTACCAGATTTCATTCAATGTCATGAACTTCATAGATCAGCTGTTATGTTATGCAAAAAGATGCCACATCAATACTTTTATCACGCGTGTTTGCGTGATCCCAGATAACAAAAGTCTTCATGCTTATCGTAGGTAACTTTCTCTAAATAGATTTCTGCAGACTTTTAGGTTTCTATAAAACCTTGTTATAATAAATCACAAGCCTATATTAAATAAACTAAAAACTGTGTCAGGAGCACGTTGACGTAGTTTATCGATTATTTCGAACATCGCGGCGCGTCGAGTTAACAACAGCAAGAACCCGCTTCTATAGATTCAAATTTTCTTAACCAGTGCCTTATTCACAACTGCCGTATTGCTTAAGTAAATGAAGTGATTTGAAAAACATTGCCGGAAATGGATGAAAAAATTAGTTGGTGGGATTACCGGCCTTACGCATTCAAATTTTGTTTGTCTGAAGACCTAGCGACGATCGATGGTCGGGTAATAAAATAGAGTATAAGTTTGAACTTTTCCGCAATTTTTTATTTTTTTTTCACAATGCACACTAGTATGACGTTATGCAGGAAATAGAGACGGGAAATGACTTGTCAGTTGCATAGTAATCATCAAAATTATGAAACCACAAGTCTGTTTATTTTGATATTTAAATACGAGAATAGAAATAGCATTACATATCCACCTTTTTCTAGCTGGGTATACACAATTTAAATTTTTAAATTAATAAATTTGAATACTGGTTAATGGTTATAAATAGCACCTTAATGGTTATCACTGCACTTAACTTTTCAGAACCAATTGTTTCTCTGCCTTGTTTTTTTCCGTAACCATTAAATGTGATTATCTTTTATCTGCACAAGCTTTCGGTACCTTTCCATTAGTGATGGAAAAACCAAATTTAATAACCACATACGTGTGGTCATTATTGTCTTTTAAGAACGTCTTATTAAACTTGGGTTTTCACTTTGTCATACTTCCAGTAAGTGTATAGGAAACTATAGATTTGATGGAAATTTCCAAATTTTAGTGAAAAACACGTTTTGTGGTTAAAGGAACCCAAAATACGTTTTTTTTTGTGTGTAACTGCCTTCGTTCTTTCTCGATTTTAATGAAGCTTGAAATGTGGGAGCATATCATGAATTTATGAGGAAAATAAGCTCTAAACAAATCCACAAGCGGCAGTTGTTTTTCCAAACGTTTTAGGGGTCCCAAAGATTGACTCTAACGAGTATTTATTTGAAAATTAGTTGTAAGATGGGCTTCAAATTTGATAATATAATAACCCAAAGAGAACATCCATTACTTTGGTATTTAAAACAATTTTTCTGTATTTTTGAAAAATTTTCAAAATTTGAAAAAATAACGAAAAATTGTATCTCAAAAACCGGCGCACATTTTTTTTTAGGGCGCCGCTTTCAAAAGGGCTGTCTGATATAGTTTTTTCCGTGCACAAATGCTGTTATATAGTGATGGGATATTTTGAACGAAAATAATCGAACCATTCGATTATCGCAATATCTCGAGAGGCTACAAAAATTCATTCGTATGATTTTACAATATAATAAAATTTTTTTGGTTTTGTGAGTGCCAACTGAAAATGCCCAATGCAAATACATGATACGATGACACCACCAGTCGTGGTATTATATTGCCAATACACGAATAGAGACAGAATTTCTGGAATGCAATCGTATAAAGACGGCGTTTTTAGCCAGTTTCGCGGTTTATAGAAATACTACTCAAAAACCAGGCCGGAATTAACGATAAAATGTGGCGAAATAGAAAAAAATACTATTCAAAGCTGAAGGTTTACGATTTTTGCCGAGCGGCCCGAGGAAACACGATGAGAACGAGAATTCCTTCATGGAAGCATTCGAGAAGCAGGCTGAGAGCGTTTTTACTACGTTGTACCGGATAGAAATATCCGAATGATTTTATACAAACGAATCATTTGATTATTAAATTCATAGAGTGGCAATCGTTCGATTATTACAAGCATTCGATTATGCGCATCACTAGCTGTTAACTCTGAAATCAGCTGTTACGCCGCGGCGCTACAAATTCTTACCCCAGGGTCTCCAAATTTCTTAGTACAGCCCTGCGTGAGTGCTATGAATTTTCGTAGTTTGTAAACGTGAGAGCATACAAAATTCGCGATTTTGTGAAATTGTTCATTTTTTGATTATCCTACGAAAAAGTAGTTCACAGATGAGTTAAAGTAGAAATTCTCTGTAAATCTAAAACAATAACATTTCTCACACCTTAATAGGTCCGAAGTTGTGACATCCCGTTCTGATTCTTTTTTTGGTGCAATTTTACATAGGTCAAGTTTTTTTTTGAAATATCGTGCTCCAGTGCACCCAATGTCAAAAGTCGTGCGAAGATGAATAACATTATATAAAATTCCCTGCAAAACAAAAAAAATAAATATCTTAGCTTAAATAGTTTTCGAGATTGGGTTTTTCGAAATTTATCATTTTTTCCCAAAAAACGTACTTATTAGTTTTTGTGAAGAAAAGAAAATTTTTCTGGGCATGCTAGGTGAAAATGTTATGGGAAAAAAAAAGTAGCCTCAATTATGAAAATACTAACGAAAAAACGATGTCGTAGCCCCAATAGTTCCGAAGTTATGACCTCTAGAATTTGGCCCTTTTTCAACAAAAACAAATAAGTCAAATAACAAACAAAGGGCAAACTTTCGTAGGCCATATATCTGACTATTTTAGTTAAGACATTTTTTTTAGTTTTGTAGGGAAATATATGAACTTTATTTTCAGTGGAAAAAAATTTTACGTGGGATGCGCTGGAAACGAGCTATTTCGAAAAAAATGTGTCAGTAAAGCATCAAAATGGTCAGCTTTCGAAAGTCATAAAATCTTTAGACATTTCAAGGTTAAAAGGAATGTTTTTTTTTAGATCTAGAGAATTGAGTCTACTTTAATTCATCTGTGGACCACTTTTTTTGTAGGGTAATCGAGAAATTAACAATTTTATAAAATCTGAAAATAACGTTTTTTTTTTGAGCCAGAAATTGCGAAAACAGGGTCACTTTCAGAGGCGTAGCTCCGAAACTGTTTAAGCTAGAACATGACCTTTTTTTAGTTTTATAGGGAGTTTTCCATGTTTTCATTCCTCTAATAAGCACTGTTTAGATTGACTTCACCGGAAACACCTATTTCCTAAAATTTGAAACGGGTGCAGAGCTCGGCCGTAGTCGAAAACTTCGTGCCTCTATTTTGATGCCACAATAAAGAGTTTAAGCAAAAAAATGTATTTCTGAATTATTTTCACATATTTGTATTTAACGACTGGACTATTTGTGTATTTTTTTAAAATTAAACTTACAACGCCACCGGTTTTGGCTATTAAATAGCCGACTTCAGATACCATAATTTCAATTTTTTTATATTATGTATTTTAAACGTGGAAATTTTATATAATATTAAATAACAAGAAATAACGATTCTGTAGTAAATTCGGAGGCATTACATTGAAAATATTTACTAGTCACATAACTAATTTTTGTTTTTATACTGAAAAATTGTGTGAATGCCTCCACTTGTTCTTATTTAGGTTGTGGGTTATCTTATCTATTTTGCAGTAA